>OX411739.1:9592701-14392701 GCA_948252095.1 Dicycla oo | reverse complement strand
CATCGGTTGCGGACCCCCATGCATGGTTTTATTATGTGCGTCTGCTACGAGTATCAAAAGGTTGGTTAAAAAAGAGTTATTTGGTATCAGTATAGGATGTACTCTTTCATAACTTAGCTGCGACATCTCAAGCCGTCCTCCAGCTCTAACTATATTCTCTTTGTATCCAGAAATATGTTTAATGACTTTAACTTTCCAGTATTATTTTCTAACTTATTTTTCAGTTCTTCCAACTCATTTGTTAATCCTTCTTCTTGGCATTTCTTTATACAAATGTCGTGACCCTGTACCAATCCTAGTCTTCTGGTGTTTTCTTAAATTCAAGAATCTACGGCAATAAGCCATAACCCGAATCAATCTCGAAAACGATTAAAATTACGTCCTGTCCACATATCGGTAGCCGATTCACAGGACAACGTCCTTTGAACATGGTCCTTCAGAGTCGGAACGGTCGGGAGGGACTGTTTGTTTTTACCACCTTCGCCTCGATTACTGGGCAGTGGATCGCTGTCCAGAGCAGCCCCTTCAGCGGGCACCAGGTGAGGTGCTCAGGAGTTGGAGGTGGAACCGGTTGGAGCGTGGACCAGCTGGTAATAGCTGGTACTGGATGAGAAATACGGCATATCGGCAAACAGAGGGCGCCACTTGTGTGATGCAGTACAGCGCGCCGCTTTGGTGGTGCAGTACAGCACGATATCATAGTGTGTCAGTGAGCCTTTGATTTAAAGTTATAGTATTTGAATATACGCTATATACGCCGCTTATAGTGTTATATCATTTACTCCTCGCCAATATACGGACCCTCGGTATAAATACATGGTCCACGCAATTTTATAGTTTTCAGATCTAACTTGAATGTTTCTTAATAATTGCTCAGCAAGTTTATTGCTCTAAGTAGGTTTAAACCATAGGGTTCCCAAACTTTTAATGACTACCGCCCCCTTTATAAGAAAAAAAATCCAACGCCCCCTTTACGTAATAGTTAATTATACCAATTTTATATGTCTGTCTATTTAGATAATAATCACAAATTAAAAATTAATTCTCACTCTCTCTCTGTAATCGTGCCACACGAAAAGCTCCAGCGCCCACTAGGGAACGGTAGTGCTACGGATAGCGAGCAATGGGTAGCTCGCCGTCCGTTAAGGACTAGGCCCGGGTCGACGGCGCGTGAGTTCCACGCGCGCCTCAAAGAGATGTCAATACCAACTGCAGGGATCCGCTAGGGCTGATGCCTGCCTGGAGTGCCAGGGTTGCGGGTGGTTTGAAAGAGTAACCGTGGCCCTGGCACAGGCAACTGAAGAAACACGGGTGGGTTTTAGTCAGTAAAAGTCTGACACGCCCTCCCGCTCCGCCTAGAGAGGGAGAAGTTATTTAAATGATTTTAATGAATTACCACCTAAAAAAAAAGCTTTTGGCGTTCGTATAGCATAAAGAACGTTCAGCTTTTGTACAATTTGAAAATTTTCTGGAAAACTTTTACATTTTCTTTCCATAATAAAAACCTAATTTGAACATCGGTCCAGCGGTCCTAAGGTGATGCGGTTGCTTACCGCCAAACAGCATTTCATTTTTATTTGTATAGATATAATTGCAGTAACTTTTCTGATGTCGAATATTCGCCATTACCACTATTCGCGGCATCTCTAATAGAAAAGGAAAGAAAAGCAGCTGAATAGGAGCTCCTATTCAGGGAAACAAAAGGCAAATGATTCATTGAAATAAAACTCGCAAACACGTAATAGACATCCAATTTTATTAAAATTTCACAACAATTACTTAATAAAATACAAACAATTTTAAATTTGGACCTGCTTTGGTATTTCTTAATTGTAATAAAATAGCAAAAAGACTAACTCCATTGTCGCGAAATAGAAACTCTTAAACAAGGAAATAAATGAGGTAATAAGAATAATATTTAAAACCAGGAATCAGCCCGTAAGTTTATTTTGATTTCATTTTTCAACACATTAAGAAAACATGCTACTAGCTAGCACTTGCTTACTTGCGTGATATCCATAAATAATTAAGTAGGTACTTAAGTAAATGATATAATTTTTTATACATAGCTACATTCTTCTATCCTCAGAGAAATTTATTAGGTAAGTAATACATAGGCCGTGGCCACCGGAGTTGTTCTAGACTTTCAGTTTAGTACGGAATTGCTCTGAGAAAATCTCAAAAGGATTAAATCCAATGTTGACCATGATTTCTCGACATCCATTTGATTGCTTATTAGTTCGTATAAAAACATTAATCAAGGAATTACCTACCTACCTACTATTAGTTATCTGTCAATGTACGTCAGAAATGGAGCTAAAATTGGCCAGTTTCATGTAGAAATAATTCGGGGCCATGCCAGATGCCATGAACTTGTTACTTCCATTCAATAAAATTAAAACGACCTTTGATTCTGAATTTGCATTTGGCGCCTGCAGCCCGGAATAAGCAACGCTGCTTCGCGGCGTATTAGTGCTAGTCATTTCGACAAGGGATTTGACATTAAATTTTATCAATAAACTAGCTTTTGCCAGCGGCATCACCCGCGTGGAGGTCGGAAAAACGTACTACCGGTATAAAAGTATACCTACATTTGTTAATACATGTTATAAACTATCTGTGTGCCAAACACGCAAATCATATTATAACCATTATTTCAATGGGCGCGGCCGACGCGCATGCGCGTTTTCGGACGTTCACCGTGTGCTTGACGGCGCGTATGCGCGTCCATATAATTTACATAACTTTCTTCGAGTGCGGCGCGCCGCACCTGTGCGTTCGTTGTGCATCTCTATTGTTTCGAAAACATCGTAAAATAAGGGACGGTAAGGGTGTCTACACCCAATATATTTTTTGCACGCACCTGAGCGTTTGCCACACAGGATTAGTGTAGCATAAAGAAGCGTTTGCATATATTTCACTAATAATTAAGCAGTTAATGTGTTATACTAATGAATCAAATAGTAAGTAAAGTACATATAAGTGTTAATTCATGCAGGCCTGGTACTTTTTATTATGTTTACTGCTCAGAAATTAAGCACCACGTGTCGTGTCTAGAATTGACTATCTTGTATCAATGCAAGCCCAGTACTTTTTGTAGATTAGAGAGATACATTACTTTCCGACATGCTAGGTATTTTTATAGCAATTTTTCCATTTTTTCAATCTGACATAACTTTTTTATAAATTATGAACCGATTGAAATAAAACGAACACTAAGTTAAGTGAAACTTACCCCATTACATTAGTGAAAACCACACTCAAATCAAATCGGTTAAGCCGTTTCTGAGATTAGCGCGGTCAAACACACAGAAAAACAGACAAAAATTCTAAAAATCATTGTTTTGGATTCTAATGCGTTAGTAAACCCCCAGTAATAGTTTCACTCAAATATCTTCCATGTACAGAGAGCGATCAGTTACAATTTTTTTATATGTATAGATTACGGCTGCTTCTATTCATAATCCTTGAGAACAAGCCAATTTCAATACCATCTAGTAGTACCAACTCTATTATCTGGTGGGTCCTTAACGCAACAGTAAGAAGCTAGAATTCCAACAGTCGCCAAACAAAGTGACAGGATACTGACGCCGCAGACGGCTCCTGAGCTGATGTCGTTCAATGGCGTCCCTGGTTTCGGCTCCACGGACAGAAGGATTAGTAGTCCGAAGGCGCTGAGGAGAGAGAAGGAGGAGAGGACGATGTAACCTGCAAGAGAATGGAAATTACGTAAGTATATTTAATTATTATTTGTGGTCGGCGCAACATGTATTTTTCTTCCATATTTCTCTATTAGTCGTCAATTCGTCATCTCTATAGTCACTCCCTTTGTCGCCATATCATCTTTCACACAGTCCATCCATCGTTTCTTGGGTCTTCCCTTACTCGAATAGCCATCCATATTCATACTCAAAACATTCCTGACGACATTTTCCTCATTCCTCCGCATCACATGCCCATACCATGACAACCGATTTCCACACAACTTTTCAGTCACCGGTGCCACTTTAAGACTTCCTCTTCTCATTTTTTCTTCTATTAAGCGATGACGTAACAGCACACATCTCTCTTAGCATTCTCACCTCAGCTGCATGCAGTGGCAACTGGCAAAATATGGGGAACTATATACATAACTGCCTATTCCTTCCCTGAATATATAGTATATTTAAATAGACTATGATGATACACACATACCAAATAAAAACCGGTCAAGAGCGTGTCGGACCACGCACAATGAAGGGTTCCGTAGTTGGGATGAATTTTTTCCCAAGAAAAACTTAACATTGAAAAACTCGTTGAAAACTCGTTGAAAAACATGTTCTCCCATACATTCCAACTACAAATGTCTATAGTTAAACGAAAAAGATCCAACCCACATTACACCTAATGTGGGTTGGATCCTTTTTGTTTAACTAATGACAAATGTAAGTTTGTACGCACAATATTGAGAGATTTACCATGTTGTTTCATATAGGTTTTCCTGTAATCTATAGGTATTGAACTATTTTCTATTGCCCCAATATTCAAAATGTATTTATTTACGTTACACGTCCGTGTTTGGGTCACAGAATATATATATGTGTACCAAATTTCAACTTAATCGGTCCATTGGATTCGGTGCAAATTGACTGACAGACGGACAGACAGACCCACGAGTGATCCTATAAGGGTTCCGTTTATTCCTTTTGAGGTACGGAACCCTAAAAAACAGTGAAGCATGCTCAAAATTACGCTCTGTGCATACCTACACGCTCACACGCACACATAACGACTAAACCACATCTCACTAAGTGCACACATGTTTACAAAACCAGCCTCACGTCACTGTTTACAGCACTCTAGCTTGGGTTTTTATTGAAGTGTCTATAGCGCAGCAAGCGGAATTGTATCAATATCGGTTAGTGCCGTCAGCTTGCGGCACACTAATACATCAATTTAAAAAGCCGCAAGCGGTACTATAAAGTACCTACGATCGGTTATAGTTCCGGCCGAGGCACCCCGACCAAATCGGCTGGGTTAGGTTAGAACTGCGACCAACCGCGAGCAGAGCGAGCTAAGCAAATGGTGCCGCGGTAGCGGGCGGCGAGCGCTACTTCCAAAGGCTAGGCTGCTAATTAAGCTAGTTGGATAGGATAGCATGATTGTGATTTTGTGATTTTCATTAAGAGATGCAATCTGCAATTTTTGCCCATCGAACGCTCAAATGTAAGAAAAAAAAGTCAGAAACCGAGCGGCGCTGCTCCATTAGACCGTTGCGTCGTCGTGCGCGACGTTTCTACGGATCGGAACGGACAAGAGACGAAGCGGGAGGGAGGGTGATGCGCTGCGTTGTCACGTTGTCAGAGCTTCGCTGCGACGACGGACAGCGTTTGTATCTATCCATTGCGAAGGCTGAACTGAGACGCAGCTGCGATGGCGTGCATACCTTCTTGCGTTGCGTTGCCGCAGCGTCACCGCAACGCAAGTGTGGCATATAATACGTTGTTCCGTTGCGACGACGCGACGCAACGCAGCGCAACGCACTAATGGGGCCTCGCTCTAACCGGTAGCGATACAATGTCGCTTGCGGTACTGGATAAACTGTCTTTTTTATTTAGTCTGAGGATGATACCTACATAATGTTATGACATTTCAACCGTCAATCTCGGCGACTTCTTATTCTTATCTGATATGTCATGTAATTGTACAACTTTTTAAGGATGGTTTTGAAATCTCTTACATTATTTATATGCCATTAACATCGATGATAAACCGTATCATCTATACAAATAAATAAAATTGTAGTGTCTGTTTGTAATGTCAAAATAACAGCTTTTTACTAAATGCATATGAAAGTATATACGATACTTATAACGAAAATGCAATATTTTACATTTTTCTGTCTGTCTGTCTGTTTGTTCCGGCTAATCTCCGAAACGGCTGGACCGATTTTGACGGGACTTTCACTGGCAGATATCTGATGTTATAAGGAGTAACGTATGCTACTTTTATTTTAGAAAAAGAATTAGGGTTCCGCGCAAAAATATAAAACCCATGAAATTGTGACAAAACCCGATTCCAATTGGGTAGTATTGACATCCACGCGGGCGAAGCCGCGGGCAACAGCTAGTAAATCAATAAATTCCCTAAAATCGAGAAGTATTATTGAGCCTGACGTATGTTCACTCATTCAACCACATGCGTCAAGTTTTAATATTATTGTAAAATACTCCAACCCCAGGTCCTCAATGAAGCTCATATTAAGCGCTATAACACAGTATATTAAAGTTTCACCTCAATACAGAATCTCAAAAAAAATAAACGGTAACGAAACCATAGCGCGATCTAACTCGACGCCAACGCCATCTAGTTAGAACACGCGTACTAAATTTTGCACAATCTTACTCATTATAACTAAAACCATTAAATTAAATGTGATATTTCTGAATTGACAATCGTATTTTAACATGTGGGTATATCCTTACAATAATAACTACGTTAAAACTTTAAACTTGTAAACGACAATTTTCACTCACTCAGAACAACACCAAAAAAAGTAGGTATTGCGGGGATCTATGATTCAGAACTTACCAGAAATATAATTCCTATTAGGCAGCAACTGTTGTCTCCTCGTTCTGAAGCCTAGTAGTCCTAGCAAAAAGCAGGTGAAACCAGCAAGCACGCCGAAGTCCAAATAGTAACGCCTGCCAACCTGGAATAGCAACATGTAGCGGTTAGGAACTTTGCTCACAAAAAAGGAATTTGTTTTGGCAAACAAACAAAGTTTTTTGCTCAAAACTAGACAGTGGCGCCGATTCCCTTGTTCACAAACTAAACATAATTTAAGTTCAGTGCATCTTTTTTCTTTCTATTTCATTAAGAAAAGTTCAGACGATAAATATTAGTTTAGTCCTGTCAAATTAAAATACTCTATAGACAAGTTTAGACGTGATTAAAAAATTGGCTACTAAAAATAAGTCAATTTACGTCAGGCGCTGACTAATTTGACAGAACAAAATAAATATTTATCGTCTTTCCTTTTCGTTATCAAATAGAAAGAAAAAGTTGCACTGAACTTAAAATTAGTTTGTGAACAAGGGAATCGACGCCAGTTTCAGATAGCTAGATCCAAATCCAGCTAAGAAAAATTTATTACACGGGTGTTCACGACTCGTTAACTAGCCGAGCCCACCAGACAGATAATTCAAAAGCAAAATCCTACTAGTCCTACTAATATAATAAATGCAAAAGTTTGTGAGGATGGATAGATGTTTGATACTCTTTCACGTAAACACAACATTTTCATGAAATTTGGCATACAGATAGTTTATAGCCTGGATTAACACATAAGATACTATTTATCTCAATATTCCTACGGGTTCGAGACTTACGCGGGTGAAACCGCGGGGCGCTGCTAGTAAAATATGAAGGTGACTGATCATCGTTTTGTAACATTCAAACCGAACTAATTTCCAATCAAACCGTATCTTATCATGACTCATCTAACAGAATCTCAGTCACTGTACTGAATGGAAGAATGCTCACTATCTCACATGTACAGGTACCTTTGCAAAAATGAATAAAGAAGTACCTAAGTGTTTTATCAAAATCAAGGATACTTACAGCATACATCATGTAGAAGCTCAGCCCAGCAGTGAGACCACCACACATAGTCAACATGACAGCCGCTATCAGCAGGGAAGCTGTGGCACCTGATATCGTCTTGAGGCTTGAGAATGATTTGTACGTTTCTTCGGAGTAAACTGATGGTGGGGATGCTACCCTGAAAGTGGAGAGAAAGGTTTAAGATAATAAATTAATGTTTATTAAAGGAAAGGTTTTAGTGTAGAACTTCTAAAACCCTTTTTTTTTCATGCCTACTGCACTACCACGGGGAGATAGTGCAGTTATGTGGGAATCCAACCCACTAAAACTCCACGGTATCCTCCTCTGCCGTTTGTGGCGGGCAAGCGTTAGCACTCACCGCGAACCCGCCGCGGCTGGAACCGGGGTGGAACTTCTAAAACCCTAAAAGATCTTAGGCGACGATATAACTGACTTTTAATGATTTTAAACTGAAGATCACCTCCAAACGAGTAGTGTTGACGATTTGGAAAAAATATAATTATACTAAGTTAGAGTATTTCATTATAATAACATAATCTTCGAATATTTTACATTATGTTTATATTACATAGCGTACGTAATTAATTTGTAAAGTTATGTCTAACGCGGATAAAAAACTGAGAATCACGCAAAAACTATCAAGCGTATTTTTATGAAACTTTTACCAATTCAAAGAAAATTTAATAAGTAATTTATCTGTTAATGTACGTTTTTTATTAAAATACTTTTTGGTTAATTTATAATAAATTAATAATGCGTCTAATTTGGGACCGCGCTCCTTGACGGACGAGTCCTATTACTGACTGGATGTACGACGCGTTGTGTGAGCTCAGCACAGAACACGCAAGCTAACCACTCAAGGCCATTAGCATCTAAGCGAGTAGAGCCAGTAACTAAAACGAGTTGGCGAGCAACGAGCAGCGAGTGAGTGCGCGGTGTGACGAGCGATTACTCGTTGGTATGCGTATGACCAAGTGGAGTCTCTCAACGAGTGTTTTTCCCACCAAGCAAGCGTCTCTAAGCGAGTAGTCTCTTTGTTAGCTCTTGTCGCTGTGACAAACGAGTACTCGCCGGCGGTGTACACAATCAGCGATCAACTATTAATATAACGTATCTCTTTTACTTACACGGGAACTACAATCTTTTGTACGTGTCATGATAGCTAGTCGCTTCCTCGTCGACGCCGGGACAGGTGCTTATCGCTATTATTGTCAACAAAGAGCGCCTTGTAATAAAAATATGGCAAAAGCGCGAAAATGCGTCGTTTTTAGCGTCGGGTGATAGGCGTTAATCTGTTAAAGTAACAACTTAGTAAAAAGCTTGGAAAAACATGTGTAACAGCTGTCCAACGGTTTATCTCAAAACCGAGAAGTTAGCGATATGTAACCGACACGTAACTATTTACTATTGAACTCTAACGTGCGATTTATGTATATCTATTGTGTATTTGCGATGCTCAAAATTAAAACAAAACCTTCCGTTTAAAAAAAAAAACAAGCGACTTAGAAAAATCACTACAAAGTGAAAAATAACTTTAATTTCGGAAGTCGGTGTCTTTGGATCTGTATTTTTAATGTTTGCCATCGATTTCTGAAATTAAAGTTATTTTTCACATTGTAGTGTTGTTCTTTGGAAGTCGGTTGTTTTTTTTTTTTGTAAACAGCTTTTTTCGCTTTCTAGTGGGTCACTTATTTATATAAGTTACAATAGCCAACTGTCAACTGCTCATCACCTTTTTAACCGACTTCAAAAAAAGGAGGAGGTTCTCAGTTCGTCGGAATCTTTTAATTTTTTTTTATGTATGTTCCCCGATTACTCGAAGACGGCTGAACTGATTTGGAAAATTCTTTTTTTTTTTAAGGGTATACTTTCTAGTTGGTCCCATTGTCATCAGGTCATCTGATGATGGGATCCTGGAGAAATCGACGGAAATCTACAAATATTATAGGCACACCTATAGCGATTTGGGTATTTTTTGCATTTGTTCTTGGAAAGCACCATTTGGTTAAGTGGAATTGATGATGAAGATCACAGATGGCCACCGGAACTACTCAATAATACCTAAGCATTTCACGGGTGGCGATTCTATTAGGTACTTTATTAATGGTTGCTAAGTAATTTATGCTCGTTACAATGCTTATGGTGATGTGGAGTTCTCCTGGTACCTACTTACCAGGAGAACTCCTCAACAATTAACGTCCCTGTATCGGGAAAAGCAATACATATTTTGTAAAAGGTGATGAGCAGTTGACATCAGAATATTATAACTTAGATAAATTACAAACTGACCCGATAAAAAGTGAAAAATAAAAAACTTTTTTCAAAAAACACTACCAACTTCCAAAAGAACACTTCAAAGTGAAATAACTTTAATTTCGGAAGTCGGTGGCAAAAAACTAAATTACAGATCCAAAGACACCGACTTCCGAAATTAAAGTTATTATTCACTTTGAAGTGTTATTTGGAAGTCGGTTGTGTTTTTTGGAAAAAGTTTGTTTTTACTAAATATTGCTTTTCTCGATGTAGGGACGTTAATTGTTCATGAGTTCTCCTGGTAAGCCTGTACCAGGAGAACTTATGGAGAGTATACATTGTGACGAGCATAAATTACTTAGCAAAGCTGACCATAATAAAGTAATTGAATGGCAACATGTGAAATACTTATTATTGAGTACTGGTAATTTGGTCCTACTTTGCTCCTCTACGTGTAATTATGCTCCTGTCTTGAAAAATGTTTTCGCCTATTCTACGTTAAAAATTTTGCAACAATTAATTAAATTATGAACGCATCCGTTTTTATCCATTTTTTCGTTTTTACCCATATCTCACCAATTTATATCATCCAAAATAGCAAAACATATTATAACTGGAGCAGAGTTTGAATTAGGAAAGCATTAATTTGCTCCAACAGCTTTATCAATGGAGATTACATAGAAACTATATCTAGGAGCAAAGATACCCAACACCATGGGTAATTTTGCTCAGTATTATTTGTCAAAAATAAATTCATAATATACTTCATAATATCTATTTCCCTATATAAATACTTGTCAAATAAGCTATATATCCATAAAATAATACATTAAGTAAATTGTATAGTTGATTTTCTAAAAATAATCATAATTTTCAACATTTGGAGCAAATATTGGAGCAAAGTAGGACCAAATTACGGTAGTTTCGATGGCATCTTCATCATCAATTCAATCAATCTGCCGAGCCTTTTCCCAACTATGTTGGGGTCAGCTTCCAGTCTAACCGGATGCAGCTGATTACCAGTATTTTACATGGAGCGACTGCCTATCTGACCTCCACAACCCAGTTTACTGGGTAATACGATACCCCTTGGTAAGGCTGGTTGTCAGACTTTCGGGCTTCTGACGACCCGTAACGACTGTCAAAGATCCTCGAATGACGGTCGGGACCAACGGCGTAACGTGCTTTCGGAGGCACGGAGGAGTATCGGTATGAAAAGATGGTCACCCATCCACAGACCAACCTCGGCAAGCGTAGCTTAACCTGATGGATCGATCCGTGCGGCTGTTACTAATTAGCCACGAGCATCTTCATCATCAATAATCTGCTACACCAAATGGTGCTCGCCAAGAGCAAAGTCCGAGTTACTATAAAACCATACCTAAATCGCTATAGGTGTGCCTATAAAATTTGAGCGTTTCCTCGATCCCCTTAACAGATTCTGACTTGGTGACAATGAGACCATCTCGAGAGCATACCCTTTCAAACAGAAAAAGAAATTTCAAAATCGGTCCTCAATTTTATTGTCGAAGAAATCAGTGGACACTACAGTCGAGTTCACTAATATATTGGCAGTGACAATGTTTCAAAATATTGTAAGCGTTAAAATGATCATTATAGTTCTATCCAAACTTGGACATCCATGTTATCATATAAACTGTTCATAAGTACCTATGTTACAGTGCAGCCAAAAATATCTGACTCTAATTTCAATATAGCTGGTGCAACCTATGATTCGTAAATATCTATGTGCTTTAAGAGGATTGTGAAGTGCCGATACGCGACGCGATTTTTGGAGGCAATTACCTACATTTCATACAATTATTTACATAAATATTGTTTCGGGCGATAACGTTTTTACTCCCCTAAACCTTTACGAAATGAGACAACTTTGATCTCATTACATTCAGTATACTTTAATCTAGGTCTGTACGTTTTTAGTTTTTAGTAATTCAATTTAATTTAATTTAAAAAAATAAAAATGCTCGAGGATGTTTTTATGTCAAAAATATAGATATTTAGATGCTAATAACTTATATTGTATGCAATATTTCTTTATAATAAAAACGTACGGACCTAGTTTTTTATTATACCTACAACATTTCCAAAAAATATGAAAATTAGACTATATTTACGGGGAGAAAAACGTTATCTCTTTTTGTATGAAAATTTACAGCTTCACAATCCTCTTAAATATTCTACTAAATTTATTTTTGCTTGCCGGAGCAGAAGTACGATGCAATGTTGCCGTTCGTAATAGGACTGTATCAATATGACAACTTTGCGTAGTAGCTATATTTTAAGTTTGAGGAAATCTTAGGGTCAAACAAATAGGTAGGTATAGTCTGCGTCTATACCTACCTATTTGTTTAAAACTTTTCAGTCGGTTTTAAAATTATATATTATTTGTTCTTCTGAAAACCTAACATTAAAAAAAATACAATAGTTCTGTAAAAAGATTGTTCAAAGAATTTCAGACAATAATTCGAGACGTATCAAATTGTCACGATATTTTTCATAGAAAAATTGCATAGATATTTGTGAACCTAACTTTGCGCTAAATAATATGAAGAATTGATTACGCAATTTTTAGAGTATTTGTCTGTAGCAATATTATTGATATAATGTAGTCACATATTTATGATGTCACAGATTGTTTACAATTTATTGTAAGGCAAAGCTGTTTAGAGTTTTATGTAACTTACCTTTGCCTATATATTTTTGATTCATGAACATGCTCAGATATTAAAGAACTCGACTGTACATAAAGTCGAATATAAACATAACCTCCTCCTTTTTGGAAATCAGCTTAAAAAGTTATCTATATTCTGTAATATCAATTAGTTATTGTACCCGATTTGAAAGCTACGTATCGTAGCTCCAACAAATAAAGTGACATATACCTACTCGTAGTTACATTACATACCTTGGAATAATTACAGCAGTATTCTTATCCTTCCTCTGGCTGTCTCTTCTCCGATCATAATCCCGTCTTTCTCTACTCATCTCCCTCTCAAGATCAAAACTGCGATCCCTGCTCTTCTCCCTAAAGCTGGTTACAAACACGTCATGTCTGTCGAACCCAGGCGGAATTGCAGGTATATTCTCAGGTAGACCGTAGCTTAGCTTCTGCTGGGCTTTCGGTGAAATAGGAGAAGTTGGTGCACTAGTTCTTGAAGTAAGATTAGCACAGGATTTGGATGGAGTAACACCACGAGTGGGAGTGCTGGATACGAATTTTCTTGGAGTTTCCGAGTATTTGTTTTCTATAGATTTGTTTGGCGTGATTCTCACTGAAGGCTGGCTGGCATAGCTCTTTAGTTTCCTAGGTGTAGATAGCAGTTCGTGGAGTTTTTGCGTTGCTATCAAATTCTTTTTTGACATGACGGGGGATGTGAAGGTTACGTTGCACTTTCTCGGTTCGTCATCTTCTGTAGGAATTATAGCGTATCTCAACATCCTTCCATTCACAGTTTTGACAATTTCTGTAGGTATTTCTTTTAATTCATTCTCGTCTGGTCCATCTACATTGTATTCTTCAATTTCATCAGCTTTTGCTTCAACTATCCTCTTCTTCGTCGGTGAATGGTCGACAATATCATCGTAGTCCTGAATGACTTCGTACCTATGGTTCGTCCTGCTGTCTTCAAGACCATCGTCGCTGTCTGCACGTCTATCATACCTTGACTGTCTTTGCTGTTTTAACTGAGCCATTTCTAAGTCTTCACTTCTCGTCCTGCATCTTACTGACCGAGAAGGTTTGTAGACTAAAGAAGACTGTCTTTGGAAACTCCTGTTTTGAAACTTGGGAGGTTTCGGCGGTAATTCCGGCGGTTCCTCTCTGTACCTTGGAGCCCCAGCCGGAGACATTCTCAAAGGATTATCAGAGATATCTGTCCTCATAATCCGATTACTTATTTCGATCTTTCTCGGCGAATTTGCGCCTAAAGGAGACATCCTCTGTTTCCCTGGCGACACGATCTTTGTCATACATGATTTTTGCGCAAAAACAACTTCGCTTTGTGAGCAAAAAGCTGGATTTGAATAATATTTGTACACGATTTTTGGTGAATCCATTTTGTAAGCGTATTTTTCCCCGTGCAATCATTAGCGCATGATTCCTTGTTCTTGAAAAAGGGTGGGCTGTAACCGGAACGGTTCACGTTCAGTGCATTGACTTAAGTTTAACTTCTAGGTTTCATATGGAATTATATTCACTTAAATTATAATTACCTTGGTTTACACTAAAATTATGTTAAATTAGCGAATTTAGTTTTCAAGAGGATTTTCATTTTATTGTTTAAATTTTGTATCTTTTTTCAATTTTTGTTCACTTAAATACACTTGACACTTATCCACACTAGAACTACACTTAGTTAAGTATTAAAAGCTAATATTATTCTATTGATAACACACACGTCTATCCAGTTCAACGTATAACCGTCAACTGTAAAATTATTCCTGTTTCAAAAAAACACCGGGGTCGGAAACGGCGGCGTTTGCGCACCCCTGCAAATGGGCACGCGCTGTTTGCATTCCAAGTTCAAAAAACTTTCAACAAATCAAATAGATACCTTATCTTGCAGCTTTTAAAGTTGCATATAGCCTGTGTGTTACTTTAAATTGAATCTTATACAATAGAAGACTGGGTCATTGGAATTGTAACCCTATTTTTAGTTACAAAGGGTTGTTAATTTAAAAACCATTGAGTTTTATAGTAAAAACTGGTATTACATTGTGGAATTATTGAATGAGCTTTCGAGAAAGCTCCCTTTTATCAGGGGTCGTGTCGTTAGGGCTCCCCTGTTTTGTTTAGTAGCTAGGTGAATACCCGTATCTTGTCTGGACAGTTATGTATAGGTAATGTGATTATTATGTTGTAAGATGACTATATCGACGCTTGAAAGGCAAGAATTACCAAGCGACATTTTGGGCGATATTGAGAATATATTGAAAATTTAAATGAGAATATATTTAAATGCCAGATTATTCCCCTTTAAAATGCATTTAAAATTCGTTATGAATACATAATAATATATAATAGGCGATTTTAAAAATGTTTACGATATTTTTCCATAAAAATAAAACTTTAAAATGCTCTAGCGTAAAGTTGCCAACATGTCGTTTGGTAAATATTTCCTTTCAAGATTTCACGATATGATACAAACTTGGAGCTTGTGGCTAAGTAATAACAACAGCCGCACGGGTCGATCGATCAGGTTAAGCTACGCTTGCCGGGGTTGTTGGTCTGTGGATGGGTGACCATATTTACATACCGAGACGCCGTTGGCCTCGGCTGTCATTCGTGGATCTTTGACAGTCGTTATGAGTCGTCAGAAGCCCGAAAGTCTGACAACCAGTCTTACCAAGGGGTATAATATTACCCAGTAACTGGGTTATGGAAGTCAGATAGGCAGTCGCTCCATGTAAAATACTGGTATTCAGCTGCATCCGGTTAGACTGGAAGCCGACCGCAACATAGTTGGGAAAAGGCTAAGCAGATGATGATGATGAAGTATACTTGCCTAGTCTGTAGCGGTTGTATCCACTCCACTAAATCATCATCATCATCATAATTGCAGTCCAGCGCAGGCGCAGGCTGGACGCACACACAGATTTCTCCAATCGTACTACGTACCTCAACCCTCGTTTACTCTCATACAGCTGCCATCAGTTCTTCTTATATCAGTTATTAATATGGCGGTCTCTTCTAAGCTAAGTGTAGGAGTCATTGCTGCTAAATTACAGAAAGGCTTGAAACAATTTCAAGGGTACAAGAAAAGAAGGGGCTCATCGACATAATGTATTTGGTAAAATCTAATTATCTATGCCATTTGATTCGATAGAAGCGGGCCTTTCATTTGGTTTGTTCAAACCAGTAAACAAAGAGCCCATTGTAAAGATACACAAACAAAAAAAAATCCACAAACGACTAGATCAAGGTGTAAACCTTGCAGCAGGTTGAGACATTAGATATTAGGTATGTGATATTCACAGGGTGTAATTTTAATCACCGTTATACTTGTACTCATCATTATGAACAACTTATACTATGGGACCAAACTTGAATTCGCGAAAAAAATCAGCTGTTCCGTACATTTTGACAAGATAGGCTAGCATAAATGTAGGGAGCAGCTGATTTTTTTTCGCGATTTCACATTTGGTCCCATAGTAAAAGTTGTTCATAATGCTGAGTACAATGACCCCTTAAGAGGATAACGGTGATTAAAATTACACCCAGTATAAAATTTTCTGTTAATTAAAATAAGTGCTGATTTTTGACTGAATAATTACCTACGTGTTGAAACCTAGACATTATCTCTGAATACTTTTTTTGTTCTTTGCGTGGATGTTTGTATGGATTTACGCCTGAGCCTGCAGTCTCGACATAGATAGCGATCGCTATACGACCACGACGAAAATCACATGCTTGTCAAGCAATTTTGACTTTCTAGGCACCCCACTAGGTCTTTGCGACCGAATTCGGTCGTAAAGCGATCACTATCTATATCGAGACTGCAGCCGCTGGACAGCTTTTAACTCTTTACAAAGCGCAAGCGCTTCTTTGTTATTCTTCAGGTCATGTGCTCCATGGGATTGCCTACTTATTACCCTCTATCGCCTCGCCTGAACGCTTTGTACTCGAGACTAAATAAAAAACCATTGAATGACAATTACGGTCATAGCAGTAACAAAAATAATACCTCCATTGTGTCGCTTTTTGTCTAATGACCGATTCCTATAATTTACGGACCGTTATACTTATAGGTTAAAATTAAGACTCTTGTATCTTCTTTACCAATAATGAAGCGCAAAGACCTTCCATCCCGTATGGAAGTAGGTAAACTATCACAGGTAAAATTGGTTTACAAATCTATTGATGAATTTCTCTAAGCTAAATTAATTAATTGTTATATTTTTTGCAACGGGAGTCTTAAAAATTCGAAGTGGGGCTACTAGGGCATGTGAGGTATCATAATTATGAATGAGCGCTGTTTGCACATTCACAAACACGTAGGCCGCACAGTTTTCGAGTTTTGATGAAAAATGTAAAAAAAAAAATAATACCGTTCCCCCCTTATCTCCGAAGTTTGCATAGAAAAAAATCTGAAATTATTCTTTGTGATAGAAGTGTATGTAAAGATTACAGGAAAAATAAAACGATGTCTCTAAGTAGCACAGTTTTTTTTTATATGATGGAACGGAACCCTCGGTGCGCGAGTCCGACTCGCTCTTGACCGGTTGTTGTTTATAGGAACCGAGCATTGTAAGTTGTCTAAAGACTAGAGGTAAGTTTTTCAGAGACTAGCGTCTACCTATTTTTCTTTAGTTTGGGATTTTTAGGTTAGTTTAGCATTAGATGTCAGTTTAAAATCGTGTTAGGTCTGTCATCATTAATCATAAATCATAATCACATCACCATTTCGAGTTTATTCGAAAGTCCGATACATGACCTCTCTGCCCACCCCACTTTCTACTCAATAATAATAATTATTATTATAATGCAGGGGTAGCACGTGCCGCCGAGTGTAACGGTCGCTGGCAGCTGCTGGTGTAGACAGCTGCGATGTGGGGCGCGCAACATTTTTGTGTGCGGGCGTTTTGGAGGATAGTCATGAGTCATTTTTACATTAAAATTTAATAACCTAGGTCACAGATTAACAGATCTCGCACTCCGCAAAATCATTTAAATAAAAAGCGACTCTTGCTACGACACAATAAAGTGCAATTCAGGGCGCACAACGCTTATTAAGTTGCCTCTCTTTCTATCGCGTAACGTGGCTTAACTCTTATACCTTCTGACCACGATAGGGCAGCTAGAGTTGCTGCCGCCGCCTGCCGACGCTGACGTTACTTTATTTTTTTTATCTCAATTACTAATTAATATGTACCTACGTAATTGGGAAAATAAAAAGTATATACGAATACCCTGTTGTCTACATAATCAAAATTTTACTACATAATATTAAGTCATGGTTATAGTTCGTCCGTGGTAGGTACCCACCAAAACAATAATAACTATTTAAGTAGGTACTTTCCTACTTAGACTTATCAAAGGCTCAGAACTTATCAAGTACCTAACTATACGTACTTAATAATAATAATAAATATTCTAACTACGTAAACATGTGATGGATGACATAGATAAGAATAACAAATGTAAACATTTAGTAGGTAGGTGTAGGTACCTACTTAATCTGAGGGCACGGAAGCACAGAATAAATAATAGTACTAACGTCTAGATTATTATAAGCTATTGTTATATAAGGATATTGTTTCTGTTGTAGATGTAAAAAAAAGTTGTATAATCTAGTGGCTTGACCTCATCAACGCCTATGATTGGTCCTTGACTTTACCCAGCTTTACCAAACAAAACAAGTTCACCTAAACCACACAACACAATGACGAACGTAGCAAAATTTAAATAACGAATAAAAACGAGAATAGTGCCCGTGAAACCAAAGAAGGCACTGAAATCAACTCCAATCAGGGATAGCGTCGCCAGATCAATCATGAAGACGAAAAATCAAAAGAAGACAAACTGCCAGAGCTTCTCCATCTACCTCTACAAGATACTGCCATCGGTAGCACCAGAAAACATGGGAATTGCACGAAAATCAATGCTTACAATTTTCTCAATGATATTCTGGAAAGGATTGCGGTCGACTTCTTGCTACGGAGAGTCAACCTGCTAGTTTCCAGCGGGTTGATTGTCCGTAGCAAGAAGTCGACCGCAATCGGTGCGACGAAGAGATTCAGGCTGCTGTGATGAAACTCATCATACCAGGTGAATTGTAAACCCACGCGAATATAGAAGCTGTTAACGCCTTCAATCTGTTCCATAAGAGCCAAGAATGTGATGCAGCGGCGTAGTAGTAAAGAAATTAGATGTGACAATGTGAATGTGTCAAGTCGATGGTGACATTATATAGTTAGAGTAATGCCGTAGTGGGTAGAACACAAGTGACAATTAATGGATTTCAATTATTATTAATGTTGATCGACGAATAATTGATTGTATAGCATAGAGTATACGCTGTTTTATTATAGGTACTTATCATTATACCCTATATTCCCCGAAGAGGTGGGTAGGTGAGTACAGCTACACACAGGACGCACACAGCACACACACACACACACACACACCACTTTTCCCCAGTTATGTCAGTCCCTTGTCATAGCGAGGCGAGCCTACTGCCATCAATCAATCTGCCTAGTCTTTTCCCAATTATGTCAGTGTCAGCTTCTAGTCTAATCAGATGCAGCTGAATATCAGTATTTTACATGGAGCGACTGCCTGTCTTACCTCTACTACCCACTTATTGGGTATACACGATACTCCTTGGCTTACCAAGTTGTATCGATACAGTAGCCCAAAAGTCTGACAACCAGTTAAGGCATGTTGTCAGAATTTTGGACTTCTGACTTCCCGTTCCCGATAACCCTTCGTAAGCCAAGGGGTATCGTGTTACCCAGTAACGACTGTAAAAGATTTACGAATGACGGCCGGGACCAGTGCGATACGTAATGGATGATCACCCATCCACGAACCGACCAGGGCAATCGTAGCTTACTTTCAATCGACCCGTGCGGCTGTTATCATTTAGCCTATTGCCATCTACCGGGGACAAATCATTATTTATTTTTTTATATTTTTATTAATTATATTATTTATTAATTTATGTGTATTTTGTTATATGCACAACAATACAGATTAAAGAAAACCAAGCCGCTGTACAGTGCGATTTACAAACTAAAAGCGAGCTGGACAAAACAAACGACAACATTAGCCCTGGAAGTCAGTATTAATCTTTGGTCGCAGACATACATAATTGCACAATGCATGATTTTAAGCACTATTTTGTAGCTAGCTATTATTATGATTCTAAACTATACAAATGACTTTAAGTAAGTTTAAAAAACACTACACACATAAAGTCTTACTATTAAAGAACGCATACAACCCTCATCTCTTCAAAGTGAGAGTGAACAGGCTTCTTCTGGGTAAGCTCACTCCATCGTTGACTTTGTCTCTGTCGCCTCCGACCTAATCTAGAGCAAACCCACCTCAAATAAAAAAAATAAAAAAGATTTACACCCGAGTTATACCGGAGTTATAACACATATGGCCCCTTTAATAAGCGTTTAACTGCGGTATAAGTCGTGTGTAAATCTTTATTAGTAAGCCTATTAGTTATCTTGGTGACATATAGTCGCGAACACAAATGATAATTAATTTTAGTCTGTAAGTAGGTTTATACAAACACTTTTACACGTCAATCATATTTTAAAAACTAGACGAGGTCGGCGTCCTATCTGACTCCTCAAAGAAAAAAGACCGAATCAAACTCGGTGGTCGCAGTTTTTTTTTAAAGTCCAGACATAATCTTGTAAATCAAAACTTTTGTAGTGTAGGTCCCTCTGCACCCCACAATACAAACAGGCAACTACAGTTTGTTGATAAATTGTTTATGATTCTCAACAAAATGTTTGTAGCACCTGGATGCGTGTGTTCCCTGCACCCGTATCGTATCGAGCTAAGTTATTATCCACGCAAAAATCGATAATTTTGACCTTCAAACATATCTTTATGTTATTTTATTCTATCGACGAAAACACGCTGTTCTTGCTAAGGTTTACTGATTCAATTACGATAGGTATTTAGTGGGTATAATTATGCCGTGTAAACAACAATGGCAGGTAGCCCATAAATCATTTTATTTGAAGTAAAAAAGCTTGGAGGATTGTGAAGTGCCGATACGTGGCGCGAGTCTTGGAGGCAATTACCTACATTTCATACAATTATTTACATAAATATTGTTTCGGGCGATAACGTTTTCACCCCCCTAAATCTTTATGGAAAGGAGACAATTTTGGTCTCATTACATTCAGTACACCTTAATCTAGGTCTGTATATTTATTCTTTTATATTAATTCAATTTAATTTAATTATAATATGAGTAAAGATGACGTGCAGATAGACGCATGAATCAGTGAGCTGTGAGTTTAAATCTCACGCAGTGCTTTTTTAGACTTTTTGTAAGTTTTTACTCGATTAGAAGATATGAGACAGAAATATAATGTTATTTCGCGTAGTGTGACGCCAGTTCATTAGTGTGTTATCTGTGGAATGTTGAGTTGAGACATCACTCAATACGCACCGCACACGCACTGGCTGTATCGAGTTCATAGCAATGTAATCCTTAGCATGCCTATCGAGTTTTGAGCGTTTGTACATAAGACCGTCCCCCGGCACGCCCGCCCTTACCATTTCCTAGTGCTTTAGCTGGGGAGAAGCAGTGGCGTAACAAACTTCCTTGTAGCACAGCCATAGATACATATAAGAAAGTTCTATGAGCACAGCTGTCTGGTTTCTTCAAATACCTAGTGTGTCAAACCGAGGTCACAAAGTGGCTATTGAGTTATAATAAGACTGAAGATTTCTACGGATATCGATAACCCTCGGCAAGACTTGTTATTTACAGGTCCTTTCCATTTTCATTTTTTATAGCCAGGTGAGATATAACAAGCCAAGCTATGTAATTCGTTCAAAGATGTAGGTAGATAAATAGCAACAAAACGTCGGGGAACGTGCATATCCGCGAATTTACACTACCTACGAAAAAAGTGAGCGTATCTGCACTACGTGTAGGTTTACAGGAGAAGGATAAAGGATATGTTTCAAAATGGATGGATGAAGATGGGCCAGGGGGGCGATTCTACTAACAAAATTGTTCAAAAATTGCAATTGAATCGCAACTGAACCACGGCTTTTGAGCGTTTTCTCATTCCACTAATGTAACAACGATCCAACTGCGGTTACGTTTCAGTTCAGTCACCGATCGATCGAAACAATCTCAAAAGCTATTCTGCTAACAAAACCGAACATGAGCGTGACGTTTAGTCGCATCATTATCTTTTTGACATAATTGAAACGTTTCGTTTCACAGATTTCGCAAGCTGGGGCCGAAAACGAAACGTTCTTCTGAGTTTTTATTATTTATAAAGTTGAAATGTTACAAAAAAATATACAGGCTAAAAGTATAAGTATGGTCTAGATATGTTTTTGTATTAAAAATACTTTTAGTAGCACTTATTCATATTTAGTAATATATTAGATTCAACTTTTTTTTTCTGTGGTATTTTTAAAACATACTATTTGGAATGTTGGTCACACAGGTTACCCACTGTTACGTTCCCGTTACGATTCGGTTTAAGTTTAGTTTCCATTTTGCTTATAGAATAGTAGAATGACTTTTTTGGTAACTATCGAACGGCGATCGAAACTGAACTGTTGTTGAAACACAATTAGGAGCCACACTCAAAGCTGTGTCTAGATGTCGCTGTAGTCGACCGTACCTTGTTTACCTTTCGTGACAGTAGTGTGACTGCTATTTATGAGATTTTAAAATGTAATTCCACTATAATATGTACGCGTTTATGACTGTGCGTCAACTAAAAGTTGAGCTCCGTAAAAGGAACGCTGCAACTGCCGACAAAAAGGCCGATTTGATTGAAAGGAGAACACTTAAAATATTTAAGGTTATGGTTGTTTGTGAGCCTTTTTCCATAAGCCACGGACTAACATTCCTATTTTTTTTTTTATAAATTACTTTTGTATGTCGAAACCAAAACTTTGGTGCTGACTGCGATATCCAAGACGACTCCGCATACTTATGTCCACCTTCTGATACATTCAGAGACATAAATGGAGATACTCCTTTATCAATGATTAACAGAGAGGTTGATTGGTTTTGGTTTGGTTGGATTGGTTTGATTGGTTGATTAAATCTTTAGAATAATTCTTTACTACATAGATTAGTTAATATAGTAGGTATATTTTATGACACTTTTATTTTGATGACAATAATTTTACTTTATTAGATAATAATCTTGATTTTTTTGTTTTATAGATATAGTACCCAGACTAAAGGACGGCTTCATTACTAATCTAATCCTCTTCTGTGAAATGCGCAGCAGATAATGGTGCAGTACTACTTGCCTTAAAGTTTTTAATACGTAACGCCAATTCCCATTGTTGTCTGCCATTACTTTCTTAAGGAAACAAATGTACTCCTCTGTTTTTACAAGTTAACACACTACATTGTGACATTTTGGACAAAATTACGGAAAATAGGAAAGCTAAACTTATTAGATTGCAAAAATCCACACGATTTGACAGCTAATATATCAAAACAAGGTACAGTCGATTGTGCGCCATCTATCGTGATAAAAATTTATACTGTTGTGGTAAGGAATTGATATTTATCAATTATTTTTATCGACTTTCAACATGGCGTCTCACCGATTTAGTTACTCTGTGCATAAAAACAATGACAGTAAACCATAGATCGACCGTTGATCATAGAAAGAGGACTGTCAGCTGTCACAATAGTGTCATTAATTCAGTCCTCTTCTTGACATATCAAACGTCGTAAATCAATCAAAATGACAGCATACCGCCATGACGGGTTTTTGTTGTGTGTTGCAATTTAAAGTGTAATTAAGTGTGGTTTACCAGCAAACAAAGCCATTCTAAAGAAATTGGACAGTTGAGAACTGTTTTAAATGTATTTCCCTATTTTTATGTATAGTGTACACGTACCTGGCCCAAGGTCCATACATTTTGAAACATCTCCTTTATATTTCTTTTTATCTCAACGGCTTTTGTCCTACTTTTTACATAGAGAGTAATAATTCATGTGTTCTATGTATTGTTAATAGAAATCGCGGAATTATCCAACGCTAGTTCTGTGGATTTGCACTATCCCCGACGAAAAGGTTCCGTACTATCCTATTTTTTTTTTAATATTTTAGGAAAAATATAATGTAAGTATACAATTAAAGGGGCTACCTACCCCTTTAATTTAACACAATTTTATTATTATTTGTTGTTATAGCGGCCATAGTAGTTCACACTCTGTGAAAATGTCAAGTGTCTATCTTTTACGGTTCAAAAGATACAGCCCTGTGACTGACGTACATTCAACGTCTAGAAGTCCACTTACACCTCAATGACCATTATCGCCTGCGCTATACGGGCTGCCAAAGTTGCCAATGTGTAGTATTGTCAAACGTTCTTATAGAAGAAGGTCATAAGTACAACTAATATTGCTATGCCATAGTTTTGTGAGATTGCTAGTCGACTTCTGACTGTTATAGTACATACGGACGGTACGGAACCCCAAAAAGCATTGATGAGATTAACTTTTAAATGTTTCCGGTTGGTTATCAATGTTATCATCAGAGATCGGAATAGGAAGAGCATAAATACCTAAACTTCAAGGAAATAAGTAACAAGAGTGGATAATACCTCCTATAAAATCCCGGAATGACAAACATGACGTTTAAATATTGGAATTTAAGAAATTGTTAATTATTCATTATACTTTGAATACATTCGTAACAAATTAAGTATTTACAATAAAATAATAAATAATATAATTCGCAATTTCTATATCCCGGGAATGTCTCGGGAAATGAGAAATTGCGAATTATTTATTTATTTATTCGTAACAAATTAAATATTTATAGTAAATAATTCGCAATTCTTAAATCCCGAGATTTAATCGTCATATTTATCATTCCGGGATTTTATAGGAGGTATTTATCCACTCCTATTACTTCTTTCCTCGAGGTTTAGGTATTTATATTACTACCTATTGTGATATCTGCTTATCATACAGCCTAAAAGTGTGATAGGAAGTTAGGAAGCATTCGACCGAGTCTCCGAAAAGCGGACTTCCTTTGAAGTCCGTTACGCACTTGGCCAGTTTTTTTTGTTTTTAGTTTTTTTTAGTTTTATTTTGTTTTTTTTTTTTTTACGCACTTTGAAGGGTTCCGTAGTTGGGATGAATTTATCCCAAGATCGAACTTGTCATAGTATATGTATTTTTACTAAGTATCTATGTATTTTACACATACTTAGTAAAAATACATAAGTACCTAATTATAATTTGGTGTACAAAGGTACCTACTGCTTATTTCTTAAGAAATTTCTTCCAGCAGACCTGCGAAAGGTTAAGATGCCACCTATCATGCCGCAGGTTGGGTTCGATTCCCATCCAGGACAAATATTTGTGTGCATGAACATGTCTGTTTGAGTCTGGGTGTAATTATCTATATAAGTATGTATTTACAAAAAAAAAAAAGTAGTGTATGTAGTATATCAGTTATCTGGTTTCCATAGTACAAGCTCTGCTTAGTTTGGGAACAGATGACCGTGTGTGAAATGTCCCAGGATTTTATTATTATTAAAAAGAACAAAAAGAGAAAAATATTAATATGCGTCTAAAATATTAACTATACACGTATAAAACTAAACACCTATCACATATACTTAAATAAATACATACATCTAAAATATTTCCGTACAAGGCGTGAATAAGTTGATAAGTCGACTTGCACGAAATTTTGAGTTGTATAAAAATGGCATCTGGAATCTAATTCATATTAACATACACAAGTGCAGTTTGCCGAGAATTATGAACTTAGCGACTTACTCATTTTTATTCACCATATAAATTAGGCATTCCATGCCATTTTTATACAATTAAAAATTACTTGCAAGTCGACTTATCAACTTTTCACGCCTTGTACGGATCTATACTTTTATAAATATATTCACAGTTGAGAGGAAAGGTTTAAACCTTAATACTAATGCTCTTTTACTGAATATTTGAATAGAGACACAGTTTTTAAATTCGTCTATTTTCTTAAATAACTTTAACACAATTTATTTTAAAATTATAAAAATATATATATTTTATACCCTCACAGTAAGCCCTTTCATTTGATATGTCACACGGTACACTTTGCAAAACTTTTTTTTTTAATTTTCTTATTTGACCCCATAAAAATTGACCCCATATTAAAAATTCATTTATACAGGGTTATTTGTAAAACACCAGCAACCTCTTAAGGGGTCACTGTACTCATCATTATGAACAACTTTTACTATGGGACCAAACCTGACATCGCGAAAAAAAATCAGCTGTTCAGTACATTTATGTTCGCATAATTCGTCAAAATGTACTGAACAGCTGATTTTTTTTTTGCGATTTCTGGTTTGGTCCCATAGTAAAAGTTGTTCATAATGATGAGAACAAATAACCCTGTATACGTACTCTTATATGTTTTACACATTAATTACGGAAGTCGGTGTTTTAGGATCTGTATTTTAATTTTTTGCCACCGGCTTCCGAAATGAGTTATTTTTCATTTTGTACTGTAAGAAGTGTTTTTATTTTTGGGTCAGTTTTTATTTTTTTTATTTTTGTAAAAAAGTTTTTTATTTACACTTTTTAGTAGGTCAGTTTGTAATTTATGTAAGTTTAAAAACCTTAATGTCAACTGCTCATCACGTTTAACAAAATATTACTTTTCCCGATGCAGGGACGAGTTCTGCTGGTAAGAACGAGGATAACTGGAGCTGGTTGTGAAGTTACCACCAAGAGAATAAATTCCCATTCCCGATAGCCTTCGGGAAGCCAAGGGGTATCGTGTCACCCAGCATCCGGTTAGACTGGAAGCCAACCCCGACATGGTTGGGAAAAGGCTAGGCAGATTGATTGATAATAAGCTGGCCACGCTGTGACATGGAAGTGACATAACTGGTGAAATGTAGGGTGTGTGTGCGTGTGCTATGTGTAGGGATACTCCTCTGCCCACCTGTTCGGGGACTACAGGGTTAATGATAAGTTATGTTTGAGTAGATACGTATAATAAAACGACAGAAAAACTAAACAATCATTGAAATTTATTCATCCATCAACATTAATAATAATTTAAAAACAATAATTATCACTTGTGTTCTACTCGCTACGGCACTGCCCTAACTAAATACTCATAATGTCACCATCGACTTGACACATTCACTTTGTCACATCCATTTAGTTTACTGCTTCGCCGCTGCGTCATTTTCTTGGCTCTTATGGAACCGATTGATGGATTTAACAGCTTCTATATTCGCGAGGGTTGACAACTCCCCTGGGATGGACAGTTTCACAGCAGCCTGAATCTCCCTGCTGCTCATCGTCGACTTCTTGATACGGCCAGTCAACTGACCAGCTTCAACCGCAATCTTTTGCATCATATCGTTGAGAAAATCGTTCAGTACAAGCATAGATTTTCTTGAAATTCCCGTGTTGTCTGGTGCTACCATTCGCAGTACCTTGTACATGTAGTTGGAGAAGCTCTGGTAGTTTTTCTTCTTTAGTTTCGTCTTCATGATTGGTCTGACGACGCTGTCCTTCATTGGAGATGGTTTCGCAGCCTTCTTTGGTACTTTCACGGGCGCCATTCTTGTTTTTGTTCGATATTTAAATGTTACGTTCGACGATCGTCATGTGTTGTGTGGTTTATGTGAACTTGTGATGTGCGCAAGTAGTGGGTGATCGTGCGAGTTGGGTAAAGTCACGGACCAATCATAGGCGTTGATGGGTTCAAGCCACTCGATTATACAATGTTGTTTGGATTACGCCAGATTTTTGATACCTTTTTGTTTATAATTAGTTAATAAAGTTAGGATAAGAGCATTTATCGCACTAGGTTAAAATAAAATCTTACAATGGAATGAACTAATGACAGATTTATAATGAATAGGTAAATTAAATGTGTATTAACAAATAAATACTTGTCGGTAGTCAACAATCACTTATTACCAAAGGGGGAAAAGTGGGTTTATTTTGTACACAAATCTTAAATATAATATACAATCTAACACTAAAATAAAGTTACAAAAATAATATCCTAACCAACTAAAACTATTAAAAAAAAAATGGCGTCGAAAAATTCATCCGCATCGCTGTCGTCTAGTAATGTACCCAAGAGACTGGCGGCATTGCCACGTCGTATGGCAATGCTTAGCCTCTGGCCAAGCTAAAAGCCAGCCCTTGGGTCACGGGAAGTGTCAACCAGCCGTTTGGAGATTTCCTTGAACAAACCATGAGCACACGGACCCCACAGCCCGAGGGTTTTAATCCCAAACGGCTCGAAAATAAGCCGAATTTAAATTTTGAAAAAAAACATATTACTTAAATCACACTTCGATCTAGATATTTCGGCCGTGCGATACACGATTACTTGCACTTTACTGCATCCAAATAAATCACAAAAACAAGTCTAAATTATGGTCTAATTTCTATTTCATTTGAATTATATTAGGCTTTGGACAATAAAACTTATAACAAAATAAAGGTCGTAAAAAATGAAATAGATATCGGCCGTAATAATGCGAAATATGAAAATACCTATACATATACCACTAATTCCAAAATTAAGTGTTTCCATCTGAACATGCGCTCGCCCTGATTCATTTAGTTAGTCTTGCAATCTTTTAGTTTAAATGAGCCCTTCTGGCTGTGGAGCAGGACCTGCATTGAGCCAAGCATTTTTTATCAGCGATGTAATCCCCCTACTTATAATATGCTTGCCTGCATTGGTAAAGTGCTAATACACGATTTAAATATCGTCTCGTTTGTTTCGTGGGGCTATTAATATCTTTAAGTAGATATTGTAATTAGCCCTGTAACAAATAATAGATACCTATTTAGGTAAATCTGTTTATAACTGACTATTATGAGATACAGACAAGACGTTGTTACTAATTTAATTACTTCTATTTACATATTTAGAGTTAAATATAGTCTAGAATAGCAAACAGAAATCTAATATTTAAATCAACTAATACATTGCACTATCGCAAACAATATTTCCTTACGAGGGTTGTTGTTTTATAAATTCCTTGTTTTCTTTACAACTACCCGCAACAGAAACAACATCCGCACGCCTAGCTTATAAATACTGCGCGCGCCCGCACGAGATCGCATTCCACATCTTACCATCGTCATATTCGCGCTTAGAATAAAAAGTTATAAATCAACGTCAAAATGGCTGGTCGCGGCAAAGGCGCGAAAGGAATAAGCAATGAAGGTGCCAAACGCCACAGAAAAGTTATTCGAGATAACATCCAAGGAATCACAAAGCCTGCTATTAGAAGATTAGCAAGAAGAGGGGGTGTCAAGAGAATATCAGGATTAATCTACGATGAGATTCGTTGGACGCTAAGGGCGTTTCTACAAAAAATGATCCACACTGCCGTGACGTATACTGAACACGCCAGAAGAACAACTGTGACTGCAATGGACGTTGTCTATGCTATGAAGAGACAAGGAAGAACGCTGTACGGTTTCGGCGGGTAATTTTTGAGGTTATAATGAAGAAATTATAGTTTAACACATTTGTTTATGACAAGGCCCTTTTCAGGGCCGCAGATATTGTTTCTTGAAGGATTTGTCTAAAAACGTCGTGTTTGTCAAGCCTCTACACGTCGACAGATGCATCAGCAGAGGGATCACCACATTCACCACGAGCCGCCCACACGTCTGTACTAGTCTGTAGGTCGTTAAGTCTGTTTTAATTATCGACAGACTCAACACGCACATACGCAACAAAAAATGGATGTTGAGACCGTAGAAATAAAAATTCAAGGGTCTGATGACTGATTCTGGGGTATTTTGATACGCTGATTACGAATATGAATTCATTTCTTCCCCATCACATCCAGTTTTTCCGGAAAATCCCTTTTTTATTTTCGCCAAAAAACACAATTGTTAGAAAACAAAATTTAATTTAATTCAATACATTACTTATCTGACATATAAATATTTATGACAAATATATAAATACACATAAAACAACGGTTAAATAATTTGTAGTAGGTACCTATCACTGTATGTACTGTATGCACGTTGTTGACCTAGCTATTGGACTCGATTTTGGGGTTCTACAGATTCAAAACACACACACACACACACACACACACACATACACATAGGATAATTTTCCACATGGTTGACCTTGTATGCCACGAATAGATATGAATAACTTTCACTATAGAACCAACACTTTTTTTTTGGGTGTGAAATTGTCAAATAACTTCTCCCGCTCTAGGTGGAGCGGGATGTCTGACTTCTACTGACTAAAACCCACCTGTGTTCCTTCACTTGCTTCACTTGCCGGTGGCAGAGCCTCGGTAACTCTTTCAAACAAACCGCAAACCTGGCAAGCATCGGCCCTAGAAGACCCCATCAATGCTGACATTTCTTTGCGACGAGCGTGGAACACAACGCGCCGTCGACCCAGGCCGAGAGCTACCCATTGCTCGCCATCCGCAAGCCCGCGCCTACGGTGGCCGGGAATCGGCTATCAATATCCGACCGCCAAGGCGTCTCCTACGGCGACTAGGGGCGTGAGGGCGCAAAGATTGCCTCTCCCTCACTCGTTCCGCCTCTTCCTTCACGAGCATCACTGCTTCGCAGAAGGAGGTGACGGCTTCCCATGCACTCTCGCTCCGTACCATGGCCTGAACCAGGGCTGGACGCGAGAGAGCGCCGCCGCCGATCGCCTCCGCGAGGACGCGGCGGTGCTCTGCCCAAGCCGGGCAGACCTCCACGGTTAAACACACACAGGATACTTTCCACATGGTTGACCTTGTATATATCTACTCATGAAAAATCGGAACCCTTATAGGATCACTCACAGAACAGATAAGAGGTTTTTTTTACCTGTTCTGTGGGATCACTCGTGTATCTATCTGTCTGTCGCAGCCAATTTGCTCCGAATCTCCGATTAAGTAATATGAATTTGTGTGACCCAAACACGGACGTGTAACGTAAATAAATGAATTTTGAATATGGGGGTCAATTTTGGCGGGCAAATAAGAAAATTTAAAAAAAAATATTTGCAAACTGTACCGTGCGATATATCAAATGGTTTCTGTGAGGGTCTGAAGAATATATATTTTTTTATAATTAAAGAAAGTTTTACAAACAGCACCCTAATTGCGTAACGCATTATCAATCGGTATCTGAATCATTTTGAAGCAAATAGCTAATCCACAGCTTTATACAGGGTGTTTGGTGCATCGTGTGCCAAATTGAAATGGTCGACTGGGGGGGTCACCTTCTATCCTTTCAGACCCCTAAACACTTCTCATGCCCTGTGGCTTTTTTTTCATCGACTTTTTATTTTTTTATAAAAAAAATACCCAAATTTTGCATTCAATTTCAAAATAAAAAAAAAGTGTAAGTCGTAGACTCTGAATTTTAATTTTATTTAGACGTGTATTGTATTACAGTACTTTTAAATTCAAAATTAGTGACATTAGCCATCCAGTTTTTTTTTTAATTTACTCGCAAAGTTTCGGACTTCAATTAAAGCTGTCCATGTTACAGCTATTTACATGGCTATAAAAAAAAAACCAAAAGCGACCGGGATCTTCCAACTCCCTCAAAAACTCTCTAGTCTATCCTCTTGCTAGTGATGTGCCACATGCCATAAAAATCTTTTTACAACTTTGTGAATTCGCTAGAATTGTGAATCGAGTCACAAAATACTAAATTTGAAATTATGATTTAAAAAAATATTTTTACTTAAATTATACCTCAAGAACTCATTTAATCTGTTATCTCACTCTTGTAAGGTAAAATCTGTCTCGTATCTCTCTTTTTTGGGGGGGACGGTTACTAGAAATAAAAAATAATTGCATTTTTAACATTTATTTAATCATTTTTTACATATTCTGCTCAAATTGTTGGCCGGTATTGCGAATGCAGGCCCGACATCTATTTCGTATTTCCACAGTTGTTGTACGAAGTCGTATTTCCTCCTTAATTTGATTAAACGCCGTTTCAATGCGTTGAAGTAGTACCTCCCTAGTCGGAACCTCCGTGGCGTATACCAGCTCTTTGGCACGTCCCCAGACATAAAAATCTAGCGGAGTTAGGTCTGGGGAACGTGCCGGCCATGCAATAGGGCCATCGCGACCAATCCACGCATTGGGGAACACATCGTCAAGATATTCCCTCACAGTCAAACGCCAATGCGCGGGACAGCCGTCATGCTGGAATACTTTGGGAACATTTTTATTAAATACGGGCACCTCGGACACTAATTCGGGCAGGTCATTTTGAAGGAACTCCAAATAGTTATCGCCATTGAGGTTATCGGGCAGGTAATGCGGTCCAACTACCTGATTCCCAATCACTCCTGCCCAAACGTTTACACTAAACCTCCTTTGAAAAGATTTCTGCCTTTTAACATGTGGGTTTTCCGTTTTGTTTGTCCAGTGATGCAGATTGTGAAGATTGAGGATCCCTTCTTTGGTAAATTTGGATTCATCCGTCCACAATATTCTTTTTAAGAAATTAGGATCATCCACATCCGTGTGTAACATAAACCGACAGAATGCCACTCGTCTGTCAAAGTCGCCACCCTCAAGACCTACAAACAAAGAACTCTTTTAAATTCCTGTTGAGCAGTAAATAATTGCACAATGAGATTTTTAATGACCGGCGGCGTCGGACCGTTTGTATGGGCTGGTTCACTACCTGGAAGTAGTGACGTCATACCCATTACCTGCTAAACAAAGGCATCGTCAAACAAAGTGTGTACGGGTTTAAAGTTAGTTCAAAATTACGTACCTTGCACCGGAGTGTAGTGGAATGGATGTTTTTCGTTTTGCTGAAGAACTTTCCACACTTTCCATATTGAAATATCAAGATGTGCTGCCACATTTCTGATGCTTCTTGTAGGGTCTTCCTCAAAAAGTGCCAGTATTCTCTCGTCCACTTCAACATTATGTCGCACAATATGGCCCCTTGGTTCATGAAAAGTGACACTGCCAGTCTCGCGTATGCGTCGGTATGTGTCTTGGAAGACTCTGCGGCCAGGTAGTCGTCTACCAGGAAAACGTTCCTGGTAAATTCGTTGCGCTGCACGAGCGACACCATTGGCGGCTCCATAAGCCATCATGATGTCAGCATATTCCTCGTTAGAGAACGTCGCCATTGCAACAACAAAAAATCAACAAAGTTTAACAATAACACCAAAAGTTAAAACGTAACAAAAACCAACAAAACTCAACAAAACAAAGTAACAAAATGAAAAAATCGCGGAGTACGGTGAACTAACACACACGTCAGGTAGCAGAGGCAGTGATGTCTCGACTGACTGACGAATGACGGATTGACGGCGTCGCCGCGTCGGTGGCAGTTCGTCGTTTGTTCAAACTAGTTTAGGTACGCTATGCAAGAAAGATAGAGATAGAAGATAGATTTTACTTCGCGAGAGTGAGAAAACAAATTTTACCTGTTACTTAAGTAACAATTACGCAAAAAGACTTTTTTCTTTTGAATTCGGAATTTAATATTTTGTGACTCGATTCACAATTATTCTAGCTAATTTACAAAGTTGTAAAAAGATTTTTATGACATGTGGCACATCACTAGCAAGAAGATAGACTAGAGAATTTTTGAGAGAGTTGGAAGATCCCGGTCGCTTTTGGTTTTTTTTTTTTATAGCCATGTAAATAGCTGTAACATGGACAGCTTTAATTGAAATCCGAAACTTTGCGAGTAAATTAAAAAAAAACTAGATGGCTAATGTCACTAATTTTTAATTTAAAAGTACTGTAATACAATACACATCTAAATAAAATTAAAATTCAGAGTCTACGACTTACACATTTTTTTTATTTTGTAATTGAATGCAAAATTTGGGTATTTTTTTTATAAAAAAATAAAAAGTCGATGAAAAAAAAGCCACAGGGCATGAGAAGTGTTTACGGGTCTGAAAGGATAGAAGGTGACCCCCCCAGTCGACCATTTCAATTTGGCACACGATGCACCAAACACCCTGTATGTTCGAAAAATTTGTCTGCTCAACAACGCGACGTAGGTAAACAATGAATGATGTTGAACTGGGTATCAAAATGAAACTGATTCCGATCGATAGTGTGCTACGCAATTCGGGTGCTTTATCTTGTGACATATCAAAAGCGCTTACTGTAAGAGTCTCAAACATTTCTTTTTATATATTTTTTTAATTTATTTAAGAAAATAGACGAAAATTGACCATTCCCCCCTTATCTCCGAAACAACTAAGCCTAAAATTTTGAAAAAAGTACAAATAATAGTTCTTTACCCTATAGGTAGATTACAGGAAAACTTATAAGAAGTCGTTGGTCTTAAAATAACATGGTAAATCACTCAATATTATGCATACAAACTTACATTTGCAGTCGGAATGTTTAGGAGAACATGTTTTTCAACTACAATGTTAAGTTTGTTCTTGGGAAAGATCGTCCCAACTACGGAACCCTTCATTGTGCGTGGTCCGACACGCACTTGGCCGGTTTTTTTTACAAGGCACTCTATGTTGACATAATACTTAATAGCGATAAGCACCTGTCCCAGCGTCGACGAGGAAGCGACAAGCTATCATGACACGTACAAAAGATTGTAGTTCCCGTGTAAGTAAACGAGATACGTTATATTAATAGTTGATCGCTGATTGTGTACACCGCCGCGGGCGAGTACTCGTTTGTCACAGCGACAAGAGCTAACAAAGAAACTACTCGCTTAGCGACGCTTGCTTGGTGGGAAAAACACTCGTTGAGGGACTCACACTTCATATCACATGTGATACGCATACCAGCGAGTAATCGCTTGTCACACCGCGCACTCACTCGCTGCTCGTTGCTCGCCAACTCGTTTTAGTTGCTGGCTTTATCGCTTAGATGCCTATTACTGACTGGATATACAGTCCAGTCAGTAATAGGACACGCCCATCAAGGAGCGCGGTCCCAAATTAGGCGCATTATTAATTTATTATAAATTAACCAAAAGGCATTTTAATAAAAAACGTATATTAAAAGATGAATAATTAAATTATCTTCAAAATGGTGAAGATTTCATAAAAATACGCTTGATAGTTTTTGGGTGGTTCTCATTTTTTAACCGCGTTAGACATAACTTTACAAATTAATTACGCTATATAATATAAACATAATCTAAAATATTCACTTATTAAGCTATTAACTTAATATATCGTTTAGCCGTGATCTTCAGTTTAATATCATTAAAAGTCAGTTATATCGTCGCTTATGACCTTCTTTTAGGGTTTTATAAGTTCTACACTAGAAATAAACATTTTTTCCTTTCCTTTAATAAACATTAATTCGTCATTTTAACTTAAACCTTTCTCTCTTCTTCCAGGGTAGCATCCCCACCATTAGTTTACTCTATTAGTTTACTAAGACGATATAGCGGTGATAGCGGGTATCATGTTGACCACAGAACAGATAAAAGAGATGTTGACCATGTGTGGCGGTCTTAGTTTTGATAAAACACTTATTCATTTTTGCAAAGGTGCCTAATTATAATGCTTCTAAAGCTAGAGCACCTGTAACATGTGAGAAAGTGAGCATTCTTCCATTCAGAACAGGGAGTGAGATTCTGTTAGATGAGTCATGATGAGATACGGTTTTATTGGAAATTAGTTCGGTTTGAATGTTACATTACGACGAAACGATAATAATCAGTCACCACCTTTATATTTTATTTTACTCTTGAATTATCTGTCTGGTGGGCTCGGCTTGTAAACAAGCCGTGAACACCCGTGTATGACTAATGACTTTTCCTTAGCTGGATTTGGATCTAGCAATCTGAAACTGTCTAGTATCGAGCAAAATACGTAGTTTTGTTTATCAAAGTAAATGAAGGTTTACCACTAACAAGATTAATACAAAAATTCCTTTTCTGTGAGCAAAGTTCTTAACCGCTACATGTTGCTATTCCAGGTTAGCAGGCGTTACTATTTGGACTTCGGCGTGCTTGCTGGTTTCACCTGCTTTTTGCTAGGACTACTGGGCTTCATAAAGAGGAGGCAGCAGTTGCTGCCTAATAGAAATTATATTTCTGGTAAGTTCTGAATCATAGATCCCCGCAATACCTACTTTTTTGGTGTCGTTCTGTTTGAGTGAAAATTGTTGTTTACAAGTTTAAAGTTTTAACGTAGTTATTATTCTAAGGATACCAGAGCTTCTCCATCTACCTCTACATGATACTGATCTTATAGAGGTAGATGGAGAAGCTCTGGTAGCTTTTCTTCTTTAGTTTCTTCGTCTTCATGAGTGGTCTGGCGACGCTGCAGCTCTCTCAGAGAAGGCTCTGAAACCATCTCCAACCAAGGACAACGCGCTGTCCTTGGTTGGAGATGGTTTCAGAGCCTACTTTGGTACTTTCACGGGCGCCATTTTTGTTTTTGTTCGATACCTATTTATATGCTACCTTCGTTCGTCATATTGTGTTGTGTGGTTTATGTGAACTTGTGATGTGCGCAAGTAGTGGGTGTTCGTGCGAGCTGGGTAAAGTCGCGGACCAATCATAGGCGTTGATGTAGCCACTAGATTATACAATATTGTTTGGATAACATTAGATTTTTTTAAATTCCTCTCTGTTTATAGATACCTACTTAATCGAAACTTCTAATCTAATATTATAAAGAGAAAAGATTATATTTTTTGTTTGTTTGTTTGTAATGGATAAACTCAAAAAATACTTAACCGATTATATAAATTATTTTTACATTTGATAGCCCAATTCCTGAGGAAGGCTGTAGGCTATTTAACATCACGCTTGAACACTTAGGAGCTGAGTAAAAAGAATGAAAGTCAGAAAGAACGCTAAGTGAAAACGAAGTAATAGAGGGGGCAGGCGATGCGATGCGATGCGACGGGTGGGTCAGGGGACAAGAAATTTACTTATATACTTAGGTATATATGGGTATTTATCTGTCCAATAATTAAAAACACCGTGGCAGTGAAATTGTTAGTGGAGGAAGCTGTGCCTGGCTTCTTCCGATCCCAAGACATTGTCGCAGGGCTAACCCAAACCTAAAACTAAAACTAAACTCAAACTTGAACCTAAACCTAAACGAACACCTAAAACTAATAAACACAACTAAAGTAAATGCAATTAAAAAATCAACCTACACTACAGCAGTCCATTTACACAACTCACTCACGCCATTACTCACGCACACACACACAAGCGCACACAACATAACCTACTTTCATACATCACACAAGTGCGCTCCTTCCTTCTTATTTTTATTTCCTTTTTGCTTTATTTTTCTGTTTTATTTAAATTAGATTATTTTTATTTTATTATTATTTTTATTTTATTTTTCTTATTCTTGGATCAGTTCATCAATTGCATACCTGTTATTTATGATAGTGGAAGAGCGGAGTTCACCTAACACAAGCATCTTCTTGCTTAAAAGGTGTTCTCCAACTCATTGTGTGTTATAATTGTATGTAATCGCAATAAACATTTTTATTATTTTTTTATTTTTATTATTTATATATTATTATTTATTATAATTATTCGACGACACTACTTTCCGCCTCGCTGCTTCTCTACGACTAGGAGCTCCATGTTGTTCTCCTCATCACTGTTACTGTGGCCAAAATGTCAACAGTCTCGGACACCACGGCCTGTACGAGCTCTTGTCACCGTCGGCGTTCCAGCTGTATTAGAACCCAATGGCTTGGCTCGCGACGATGGCAAGACACCGGACGGCATGTCTTTATTTCCATGGAAGGTGGGTAGGCCTTTAGTGTGGGACGCAACGTGTGTCGATACTCTTGCGCCATCCCATCTTCCTGGCTCGGCATGCTGTGCTGGCGCCGCTACTGTGGCTGCGGAAAACCTCAAGCGGCGTAAATATTTGTAACTAGCTTTTGCCAGGGGCTTCGCCCGCGTAAATGTTAATAATATAATATATTTAATATATTTTATTGAACTTAATGGGCATATACAGACAAACATTTATAAAAAAGAAAAGCATGGATCATGAAAAAAATACAAATTAGAACTTAAACATAAGACTATTAATGTCAATTTAACACAAGTGTTTGTATGAACTCTGGTACCCAAGTAAAAGATTTAACTTGTGTTATGGGTACCAGCATTCTCTAATTAAATACGAAATTGTGACACTAATGTTACAATTTAGAAGTAGTCGCCCGTGCCTGTGTCTGTGTGTGTGTGTGTGTGTGCGCGTGTGTATGTGCAAGTGTATACCGAAGAGAAGTGCAGAGTACAAAAAGTTGCCTAACAGTCAAAACTTGACATTCTTCATATAAACGTGACGTGGAATGTCGGAAGGGTTTGAAGAACATGACTTTCAGGACAGCCCTTTGCGCTCGCTCAATTGGAAGAAAGTGTACTTTAGCAGCACCCCCCAAACAGTAACACAGTAACTAAGTATTGATTGACACATGGCGTAATAAACAGTCATTAAGGTAGTACGATCAGCTGAGTGTCTCAATTTTTAAAATATATAAATCAATTTTCTTAGGCGCATAGCAAGACCATCTATATGGGATTTCCAGTTTAATACACTATCAAACTGGATCCCCAGATATTTGACAGTAGTAGATCTTGCTAAAAGCGGGCAGGAGCATTGTGTGTCAGACGATGATGGAGAGCAAGAGTGAGCTTTTAATGTAATGGAGTTTGGAGCAGGCAACGAGGCAGCTTGCAAAGCAAAGGGTAGGAAAACTGTCTTAGATAGGTTAACGGTAAGTAGATTATCATATAGCCAAGTCATAACTGATGCAAGGGCATTTTCAGCATGGGTTGTTGTCTCATTCCAGCTGTCACCGTGTATTAGCAATGCGGTGTCATCAGCATATGTGAAATTTAGCAATTTTTTAGGGACATCGTGCAATGCTGATTGATATATACTAGGAAAAGTGTCGGGCCCAAAATTGAGCCCTGAGGCACACCGAAACTTATATTCCTACTGTCACTGAGCATTCCATCTATTTTGACACACTGAGTCCGGTCAGTCAAATAATCTTGGAAGATTTTGAGTGTATCACCTCGAACACCACTTGCTTCCAACTTTAGAATGAGATGCGGGACAGACACAGTGTCAAATGCCAGAAAGGTCCAGAAAAATTCCTAAGCACTTTTTTTGCTGTCTAACTTATCTACCGTATTATCAATAAAAGAACTAACGGCGTCTTCCGTCGATTTGAATTTTCTAAAACCGTACTGGTTGTTAGCTAAAAGATGGTGTGATTCCAAAAAGTTAGTCAATTTGTTGTTTAATATTTTCTCTAGAACCTTTGATAAAGCGGGTAAAATAGATATGGGTCTATAGTTATTAACACTGTGTCTGTCCCCACTCTTGAAAATTGGAAGTACAAGGGCTTTTTTAAAAGCTTTTGGAAAGCACCCTGAGTTAATAACACAGTTAATGACATGGGTAATGACTGGGACTAGCTTCTGAGAGCAGGATTTTAAAAGGCGAGCTGGTATTCCATCCCAACCTGTAGCAGCATCTGAACGCAATCCGCTGATAGTTCTTTGAACCTCATCCTCATCAGTTTGCAAAAGAACAAAGGAGTTGGAAGGAGTATTGGATATAGGAGTAATGACAGGAGGCCGGGGGACACATTTTTCAGCTAGATTTTTGCCAATCATTGCAAAGTACTCGTTAACATGATTAATAGACATGTTTATATCGGGAGACATGGCAAGTAACTCTATGGGGGGACTAACCGTTTGGTTCTTATAAGTGATGTTTTTGATAACTTTCCAGGTTGCTTTGGGATCTTTACCAGCTTTCTGAAATTCTGCTTTTTCATGTGCAATTTTTAAGTTTTTAAGTAACTTGTTGCAGAAATTGCGATACCTCGTAAACGTAATTTTAAGAGTTAGGTTTGCAGGGTTTGACAACAGTTTCCTCCTCATTTGGTCCCTATTTCGAATACATCGAAGTAGACCTTATATCCAAGGTTTAAGGTTCTTATAAGTGATGTTTTTGATAACTTTCCAGGTTGCTTTGGGATCTTTACCAGCTTTCTGAAATTCTGCTTTTTCATGTGCAATTTTTAAGTTTTTAAGTAACTTGTTGCAGAAATTGCGATACCTCGTAAACGTAATTTTAAGAGTTAGGTTTGCAGGGTTTGACAACAGTTTCCTCCTCATTTGGTCCCTATTTCGAATACATCGAAGTAGACCTTATATAGTTATCCAAGGTTTAATAATGCTGTCCTTGGAGCGTACGAGGATCGATTTTGAGTGTTTTTTTATAAGCGTGCCAATTCCAGACATCAGTAGATCAGCAGCTATATTCGCGTCGTGGGTTTCAAGGACCGTTTGAAAATCCATGTCATTTATTTCTGAAATTTCTGAAACTACTACCCGCTTTCTTTTAGGTCTAGGGGGTATCTTTGTAGATTTTATATTGAGTAGGGTTGGCTTATGGTCGGTTATGCACGAATCAAAGACCAGCGTAGTAGCACTTAAGTCTGTCCTGATCATTACATGGTCCAAACAATTACTGTCACAAGTGGGAAATTGATGCGAGGGGAGGAGTCCATGAGTAGCGGCTAGATTTAAGTATTCATTAGCCTGTTGATTTCAATTAGTCGGAATTATATTAATATTAATGTCGCCCATAACAACAACATTCTTAGGAGTAGATGTGGGAGTAAGCACATAGTTTAGACCATCAAGGAATTTATCAATATTTCGCACCGAGGCGAGGGTGAGCGATAGATAGCGAGTACACATAAATCTATATTCTTTAAGTAACATAGCAAACAACTAGCCTCAGTAAACTGCGGTTCGATAACTAAGTGGGGTAAATAAGTTTTAACGTAAACAATGACACCATCGTTTTGGTTTTTAGGGGCGCTAGAATGGTATTCTGTGTAAACCTCTAGTCGTGGAATAGTCACCGACGCGCTTAGCCAGCACTCCGATAGAATAATAACATCGCACGACACATCTATGCTAGTCAAAAATACTCGCAACTTATCAAAATTACAAACAACACTACGAATGTTTACATGTAGTATTTTGATGGACTTAGTTGTTTCGTCAAGAAAACTTGTGCACATTTCAGGCCTGCAAATATAGGCTTTAGTTTTGTTAAAAGAATCAATCTCGTTTGAAACTGAATTTAAGTCAAACATTAGGAGGTTTTAAATAGCGCACAGGGAAAAGAACCGTTGGCATGGGGTCTAAAAAGCAAGTGAAACAACACAAATATACTATGTCTACGCCAGCAGTTGACCACAACTTTTATGTACGGGGAGCATGTTATATCTATGTATTTATTATAGCGATAGCATTTTTTTGTGTACAGTGTATAGATGTATAGTGTTGTTTGTGCGAAATTGGTAAAATTAAAAGTACAAACTAAGAAACTTGTTTTATAAATACAAGCTAGCTGATAGTTAATTATTTTTATACATAAAATAGACGACAGAAAGTAGTTTAAACAGTTTGTTAGATAGCTAAGTGGAATTTTAGAAAAACGTTTTTTTACTGTGATTAAACTGTGTGAACAATGCTCAGAACTTAAATAATACAAGTATCTATAAAATAATAACCAAAAGAAATAATATTTACTGTACTGATTTTTGCAGGTTTTTAAAACATTTTGAGGAACGAATCTTTGCAGACGGGACGCCTTCCTTTTCACGGAGAAATATGTTTCCATTTTGAAACCAGCAGAAGTTATAACCGTTCAGTTTAGCAAAGGTTCGTGCCTCAAAGAATAGCTTCCTCATACTGGTAGGGATGTATTCAGCAACGTATACTGGTCTTTGTTGTCCGCCAATCTCGATATTACTAGTATTGAGTTTTTCAGACGTTAATCTATTTTTATTAAACGTACGTGCCGCCTCAATAACTTTCTTTTTAATGGGAGCTGTAAGAAACTCAACAATAATCGCTCTGTTTGAGTCCTTTGAACCTGGCAGGCGGTATACGTCGCGTATTTGAGAAGGTTCCACCTGTACCTGGATGGCACCACAGGTTTTTAGCGCTATACTTGTTAGGTCGGCATTTGATTCATTCTGAGAAGAAGAAACATTTCTTATCTCAATGGCTGATGAATGGGATCCAGTCTGCAAGTCTTCAACCTTTTTTTCTAGCTCTTTTTTTTTTTTTTTGCGGATGGGAAATCATCAAATAACTTCTCCCGCTCTGGGTGGAGCGGAAGGGCGTGTCAGACTTTTACTGACTAAAACCCACCCGTGTTCCTTCAGTTGCCTACGCCAGGGCCACGGTATCTTTTTCAAACAACCCGCGACCCCAGCGGCATCGGCCCTATTGGACCCCATCTTTTGCTGACATCTCTTTGAGGCGCGCGTGGAACACAACGCGCCGTCGACCCGGGCCTGGTCCTCACCGGACGGCGAGCTACCCACTACTCACCATCCGCAAGCCCGCGCCTACGGTGGCCGGGAATCGGCTATCGATTCCCGCCGCCCAGGGCGTCTCCTGCGGCGACTGAGGGCGTGAGGCTGCCTCTCCCTCACGCGTTCCGCCTCCTCCTTCGCGAGCATTACCGCTTCGCAGAAGGAGGTGACGGCCTCCCATGCACTCTCGCTCCGCACCATGGCCTGGACCAGGCTCGGACGCGAGAGATCGCCGCCGCCGATCGCCTCCGTGAGAACACGGCGGTGCTCTGCCCAAGCCGGGCAGACCTCCACTGTATGCTCCACCGTGTCCTCTGGGCGATCCACACAATGGTGACACCCGGGCGTTTCCTCCCGCCTTATGCGAAACAGGAACCTCCCGAAACAACCGTGTCCGGTGAGGACCTGCGTCAGGCGGAAGGTGAGGACGCCGTGGCGCCTCTCTAACCACTCCTCAAAGAGGGGACTTATCGCCGCAATTGTGGCGTGCCCAGCGCTGGGCTGCGACAGTCGCACTCTCCATGTCGCCATGAGATCCCGCTGGAGTTCTGTCCGCTGTACCGTGATTTCTCGCGGCAGCGGAGTTACGCCCCGGCGTTTTGCCTCCTCGCGCCACTCCCACACGTGCGCGAGGACTTTCGCCTCCAGATCCCACGGCGGCAATCCGGCAAGGAGGCTTTTTTTTTTTTCTAGCTCTGTTATGTACTCCCGGTGATCCATACGCTCCTTTTCCAAGTTGGCAATTTTCAGTTTCATACTATCATATTCACCATCCATAAAGTCCCTCCATTTCTCAGTTTCGGTGAAACTTTTTTGTATTTCTTTTATTTGGTGCTTTACTTCTGTGAAATCTGATGTAAGCCGTTTTAGCAGACTTTCTTGATCTTTTTTCCATGATGTTAGCATATTCATTACCCTATCTTCAAAAGTCTCCAAACTACCATCAGGGGAGGAATCAGGTTTTAAGCATATTCTTCTGATTGTGACATTTGTAAGCTCCGTATTAGATTCTTTTTGACTGTCTGTGATGTCTGAGTCTGGAGTCGATCGAGTGCGCGGTATTTCGGCAACTGGGGTAGACAGAGGTGAGCGTTGACAGCGTGGCATTGTTATAAGCGCTCACGCACAGAAGACCGAGACTAAACAACACAACAATAAACCTTGATTTGGCGTATAGCGGTCCCGTTTATACAAGCGCGCAAGCAAGTTAATCTCTCTCATTCAACAACGTGCGGTCACTACGAAAAGGTCTTAAGAGGATTGTGAAGCTGTAAATTTTCATACAAAAAGAGATAACGTTTTTCTCCCCGTAAACATAGTTTAATTTTCATAATTTTTGGAAATGTTGTTGGTATAATGAAAAACTAGGTCCGTACGTTCTTATTATAAAGAAATATTGTATACAATATAAGTTATTAGCATCTAAATATTACATAAAAACATCCTCGAGCGTTTTTAATTTTTTTAATTAAATTAAATTGAATTACTAAAAATGAAAAACATACAGACCTAGATTAAAGTGTATTGAATGTAATGAGACCAAAATTGTCTCATTTCGTAAAGGTTTAGGGGAGTGAAAACGTTTTCGCCCGAAACAATATTTATGTAAATAGGTAATTGTATGAAATGTAGGTAATTGCCTCCAAAAATCGCGCCGCGTATCGGCACTTCACAATCCTCTTAAGCGCCGTGCTACGAGTATTCGCGTCACTTACGCGTTTTAACCAACACAGTCCGCGGTATGAACAAAAATCACCGACTTAGTTTTGCTGATTAGTTTTAGTTATTTATTCACTATTTAATAGTTATATATGCCTTGTAAAACTATCACACACAGTTATTGTTGTAGTTTATATTGTTTTTTAACTTATTTTAAGCTTACACTGCACTTTAAACCAGTTTATTTTTATATATTCAAGAGAGCAAAAAATATGTATTGTTGCTATGTCGTGGGTACACAGGACACAATGTTGGAAATTATCCCACGGGAACCTTCTACCGGGATGTAAAGTATCATATGTCTTAATCTAGGTTATAAACTATCTGTATACCAAATTTCATCCAAATCCGTTCAGCCGTTTTTACGTGATTGAGTAACAAACATCCAAACATACAAACTTTCACATTTATAATATTAGTAGGATTAACCTTATTTGTAATTATAATTTCGAGCCGTTTGGGGTTGAAACCCTCGGGCCGTGGGGTCCGAGTGCTCATGGTTATGGGAATCTCGAAACTGCTGGTTGACACTTCCCGTGACCCAAAGCTGGCTTTTACCTTGGCCAGAGGCTAAGCATTGCCATACAACGTGGCAATGCCGCCAGTCTCCTGGGTACATTAGCAGTCGACAGTGATGCGGATGAATTTTTCGACGCCATACTTAACTTTGTGAATAGTTTTACTTATGTTATGAAGTAATTTTGTTATTTTATTTATTTAATGTCGTGATGGCCCAGTGGTGAATGCCTCGCCTCTCATAGACAAGGTTGTGGGTTCAAATACGGGCAAGTACCAATATGACTTTTTCAAGTCATATGTACTTTTTGAGTTTATCTTAGACATTACTGACGTCGGTGAAGGAATACATCGTGGCAACCTGGACTTATATCATAGTTAATATAAGTCTGAAATCGCCAACCCGTCTTGATAAAGCATGGAGAAGAAGTCTTTGCCCTGCAAAGGGACAGTAATAGGCTGATATTATTATTATTTAATTAAATAATTAAACTGTACTCAGGTACTTATCTTTTGAAACTAGCACTTCGCCCGACATTTCATTCGTGTGGATTACGGATTTCCTAATACAAACATTATGGGATGTTGATGTTTCTATAGGAAATCCATCATAAAATATCAGCACATCATTTCCAGGGAGGATTTTCTGATAATCTCTATAATAAGTGATCACAATAACGACAGCTAGGCCGACAAGCAGTAGGTAGCTGGTGGTGGTCTACCCATTGAGGATATCTGCAGAAAAACACATTCAACATCAAACAACTCACAATGTGTTTGTACCTACCAGAGAATATTCCTACAAGTTCACAACTTCTCATAATTTTATTATCACGGGTATATCTCTCTAAATAATATATATAACTACCCACAATTTCTAAAATCTTCTGAGAGTGGGAACGTAAAAAACTATAAAAGGCATCGCTTCTCTCACTCGTGTCGCTCCTCGTCATATTGCTCACACGGTCGTCATAGCATTAGCTCGTGTGTGAAAGAAAACGAAATGGCGCGAACAAAGCGGACAGCTCTCAAGTCTTCCAGAGGAAAAGCTCCTCGGAAGCCAATAACGATTAAGGCAGCAAGAAAAAGTGCTCCAGCCACGGGCGGCGTGAAGAAACCGTACAGATACCGACCAGGGACTGTGGCCCTGCGAGAGATACGCAGATACCAGAAGAGCACGGAATTGCTCATCAGCAAACTGCCGTTCCAGCGTCTCGTGAGGGAGTTCGCGCGGGACTTCAAGACGGACCTCCGGTTCCAGAGCTCCGCTGTGTTGGCGTTTCAGGAGGCCAGTGAGGCGTACTTAGTGGCGCTGTTTGAGGATACGAATCTGTGCGCGATCCATGCGAAGCGAGTGACTATCACGCCGAAAGACATTCGATTGGCGAGGAGAGTGCGTGGCGAGCGCGCGTAATCAGATTTGATGTTTTCACTGGTGTAGGTAAGGATTTATTGACAAATGTTGACTAAGCCCTTTTCAGGGCTGCAAGGTATTGTTTCTTTAGTGGATGAAGTCAAAACGTAATGTCTATTTTAAAGTGTGTTAAGGAATCCCTTCTCAGGGCTGCAACTTCTATTTTATTTGTATTTATTTATTAATCATTAATAATATATTCACCGTCGTTTTCTACTACCATTCGCCATCGATCTGGCAAAGAGTGAATGGCGTCCGCATAGAACTTCGTTGGTTTTGAATTGAAGAAGTCGTCTATGTATTGTTTCAAGTGTGGTTCATCGTCAAAGCTTTTTTCCCGTAAATTATTACTAAGTGATCGGAACAAGCTGAAATCCGTTGGTGCTAAGTCCGGCGAATATGGAGGGTGGCGACTCGCTCTTTATATACCCTCTGCTACAGAACGTTCTCGAACCTTTCCGAAAATTCTAGAAATTATAAACTAAAACGCTCATTACTTATTAGCCAACCCGATATTAAAGATAAAATGTTTTTGCGGAAAACGAGTTACGGAGCTCAAATGGAGTTGAGTAGGACACCTGGCAAGCCGCAATGATGACAGGTGGAATAAGGCAGTGACCGAGTGGCGTCTAAGGACTGGAAGACGAGGTACCGGTCGTCGGGCGGCGAGATGGGCGGACGACATTGTTACCATCGCGAGTATAATTTGGATGAGGCTGGCGCAGGGGCGTGGAGATGGCACAAGAAGAGAAGAAGAGAGAGGCTTATGCTCAGCAGTAGTTGAAGTCGTGCTGTGGATAAAGATGAAGTATTTGTAAGTGGGTAATTGAGTCTGTTTGGTAAGATATTAAACTTAGTCGCGGAGGTAGCTCGGTAATCTATACTTTCCAACTTGAGATGATCTAAGTAAGTCTTGTAGTAGTTACACAAATCCACCCAATGATTAAGTTGATATATATGGGTGATTAGCAAAGTTCCTCATAATATTACGAACCATCCATTACTTACTATACTTACTAAATATTACCTTTTCACGCCTAAACGGACGAACAGATTTGGATGATATATGACGCACGCGAAACTGAAACGGTTCACCAACAGTCTATTGATCCATGAACCGTTGATCAACATTATCTTTAAACCATTAACTTTTCATCCACGAACGTTTCGCCAACATAACTCTATACGTCTGTGCATGCTTAACCAACAATGTTTTGACCAATGACTTTTCACCCAAAGAACAATTGGCCCATGGACTGTTCCATAGTCTGAATGTTGACAATTAATCAATGATCTGGGTTGGGTCATAGGACTATCCCGGTAGTACGTTCCTGTGGAATAATTTCCAACCTCCATATAGGCAAAAGCGTCAGTAAATTGTCAAGTGTTGTGATGAAAATAGTCGGGCTAAACAAGTATAGGTATAAATGAGTAGTTCCGATGGCTATCTGTGGTCTTCATTATCAGTTCAACTTCACCAAATGGTGCTTTCCGAGAACAAATGCACGAGTTACTATATAAAATACCTAAATCTCTACAGGTGTGCCTATAAAACTTCTGGGTTTCCCTAGATTTCCATGGGGTCCCCTCGTCAGATTCCGACTTGGTGATAATGGGACCACATCGAGAGTATACCCTTTCAAATAAAAAAATAATTTTGCAAATCCGTTTACGACCGCCGTTTACGACTGGTTGGACAGTTTATTTATTTATTTATATATATATAGGTACTCCAACGACTCATTCACTAATAACATATTAAATAAAATAACTTATTGTATATCTATTAGTATGGTGAATTTGTCACTTAAAGAAGTACTCAGCTTAAACATAAATATAAAATACATGCAAAATTATAACAATTATCTTAAAGTGATTTAAAATAAACTAACTTTTTGTTTTTTACATTGAGAGATAATTAAGAGCTACACATAACATAGGAAGACAATATAAAAGAAAGTACAACGTCAGATTTACTTAATTAATTAATAAATACTATATCCTTAGTTTAATTTTGGTGTGATAAGACGACTACAATAAACGTGAACAGTTAAGAGGATTGTGAAGCTGTAAATTTTCATACAAAAAGAGATAACGTTTTTCTCCCCGTAAACATAGTTTAATTTTCATATTTTTTGGAAATGTTGTTAGTATAATGAAAAACTAGGTCCGTACGTTTTTATTATAAAGAAATATGGTATACAATATAAGTTATTAGCATCTAAATATCTATATTTTTGACATAAAAACATCCTCCAGCATTTTTATTTTTTTAAATTAAATTAAATTGAATTACTAAAAACTAAAAACGTATAGACCTAGATTAAAGTGTACTAAATGTAATGAAATTAAAATTGTCTCATTTCGTAAAGGTTTAGGGGAGTAGAAACGTTATCGCCTGAAACAATATTTAAGTAAATAATTGTATAAAATGTAGGCAATTGCCTCTAAAAATCGCGCCGCGTATCGGCACTTCACAATCCTCTTAATACTTACTTTAAAACAAAAATCGCTAGTTTGGACAGTGAGCGAGTAATGCTATCCTAACTTGTCCTTTATAAAGGACAAGCTAGGATAGCATTACACTTTCCTATATCATATTTGTTTGTTGGACCAAGTAAATTATATCGCAAAGCCTCTTTCCGCATACACTCCATTAAAACATGTTGCACATCTTCAACTACTCCACATTCTTCACAGTTCGGTGACGTAACGTTTTCATCAGAAAACCTAACGTTTTTGATGGAATTTGACCGGAACAAAGTCTTATTTCTGCTAAGCAGATTGTCCAAATTTTTTGTCCAATTACACACTGGAAGTTGTGGTTGGACGGCCTTGTTACAAATGCCCTCTTCTGTTGACCTCTGGTTGAAGTAACCACTCCACACGTCTGTACATTGCTGTTTTGTTAATCTTATACATATAATCTGTATACAAAGGAAGAATATTTACAGAAATTCCACCTGACACGGCTTGGTTGGCCAAAAGATCTACTCTTTCTTTGTCCTGAATCTGTACGTGAGATGGGATCCACTATAAAACTACCAAAATTTGACTATAAGACTCCAAAATCGTGTAGGCTATTGGTACCTACTCCTCGCATGGACGAAGTGCACCGAGCCCGCTGTTGCAGCGAACTCTTCGATTCTGTTAGAATGACTAATTGAGTTAATATAAGAAAGAACATAAAAAAAAACATCCGAATTGAGAACCTCCTCCTTTTTTGAAGTCGGTTAAAAATAAAAATAAAAGGGGAAGAGCTCATCGGGCATCAAAACAATCGTCCGCATCGCTGTCAATGGAAAAGTGCCCAAAAGGCTGGCAGTATTGCCACGTTGGATGGCAATGCTGATTCTTTGGGCTAAAAATAGGCCAGCCCTCTGGTCCCGTGAAGAGTCGACTAACCGCTTGGCGATGTCCCGAAAAACTCGATGTTACTATTGCTATCTGATTCAGTTACGTATTTTTTTTTTTGGGAAGACTGTTTTTGCTTTTGGAAATAGCGCTCGCCGGCCGCTGTAGCAGCTCCGCTCGTTTCGTTCGCTCGGCTCGTGCGCGGTTTTTTTTTATTATTTGATATGGGTTTGCTCTTGACTTTAGTCTAGGTCAGAGGTGACAGAGACAAAATCGACGATGGAGTGAGCTTACCCAGCGGTTGGTCACTGGCCTACCCTAACCTATCATTGAATATCATTCAGGGCGCTAGTCGACCGGCAAGGCTAGGCTGATGCTAGTTGACTGCCACATATCGATATCTCAACACGATAAAACAGAATTTATCAACTCACACTTCAAGTAACAACACTACCAGCGGTCATTGACTCAAAAAAACATCAAATCTTTTTTATTTTGTTGTGTTTAGATAGGTATCGATACCCATCACGTCTGCGGAGTTTCGCTAGCTAATTTAATTTGACCCTCTATAGTACAGATATCTTTCGATCTTTTAACATGTCAGTACATTAAGGGGGAAGCGTCAGGGTAGCCCGCGAAATTCAAATTTTCTTACGTTTTTTACAATTTACAAGTCGGTATTATACGAGTATTGTACGTTGATCAAATTATAATTTGCGGTCGTAACAAGTAATAGGTTGGGGAAAAAGTTTCTTCGCATTTTTTAAGAAAATTCAAAACATTTTTTAATATAGTTTATTTACATTTAACTAAAGTATGTAGGTACCATTTTGTTCGATAACTTTTTGCCATCTTGTAGCTAGGGACATGATCCCATTGCTATAGAAATTTTGGGACTTCTGGTCAAAATACCGCGACAAGTGGTTTTGGCAGTCCTCTCGTGATGTTAACCTGACACTGCCTAAAGAATTCTGAAGAGACCGAAACAGGTGGAAATTTGAAGGTGCAAGGTCAGGACTATACGGCGGATGCATTAACACCTCCCAGCCAAACTCTCTTAATTTTTGCTGAGTGGCTAAAGATGTGTGAGGTCTAGCGTTATCATGATGAAAAACCACACCCCTTCTATTGATTAATTCCGGCCGCTTTCTCTCAACTTCTTACTTTAATCTCATCAGTTGTTCGTAGTAGAGTTCAGAATCGATGGTCCTGCCTGGTGGTAACAGCTCATAATGAATAATGCCCCTCCAATCCCACCACACACACAGCATCACCTTGTTGCGAGTTAACCCGGGTTTCGCCACAGTCTGTGAAGCCTGACCGGCCTTTGACCACGACCTTTTTCGCACGTTCTTGTCATACCTGATCCACTTTTCATCACCAGTTATCAGCTTCTTCAAAAATGGTTCGGTTTCATTACGTCGTAATAAAGAATCACAAATGAGTACACGGTTCATTAGGTTTCTTTCAGTGAGCTCGTGAGGTACCCAAATGTCGAGCTTTTTTGTGTACCCAGTATTTTCAAATGCGCCAAAACTGTTTTGTGGTCAATTTCCAGTTCTTCAGCTACGTCGTAACTACTGATATGCCGATCTTGCTCCACTTTTTCAAAAATGGCATCCATTTTATCCGTAATAGGGCGACCAGAGCGATGTGCATCTTTGACATCAAAATTTCCGGATTGAAAACGCTTAAACCAAATTTGTGCTACTCTCACAGACACTACACTAGGTCCATAAACATCGCAAATTTTTTTCGCGGCTTGTGTTGCATTTTTACCTTTTTTGTAGTAAAATTTTAAAATGTATCGAATTTCTTCATTAGATTCACTCATCTTGACGGTACGAAAAACAAATGAAAATCACACATTTTCCTAATTTGAATTTGGAATTATGTTCTTTAAAATTTAAACTTTCAATGATACCAAAACCAGCCAGATACAAATAGTATAGCCAAAGAGATTTTATTACAAGTTCACACATACTATAATGCGAAAAGACTTTTTCCCCAACCTAATATACATAATTAGAATCATTAAAGTGATCAATACAACTTTTTATGACCAGGTAATCCTAATGAATGACTATTTCATGAAATCTTGACATTTCAGGATTATAAGTACTAACTTATAATCCTGAAATGAATGATTTGTATTACTGATTCTAATGATTATAATTCTGTAAATACATATTTGTTACGGCCGCAAAGCATACTTTATTTAACATACAACTTAATACTGACTTGCAAATTGCAAAAAACTTAAGAAAATTTGAATTTCGCGGGCTACCCAAGCAAGGGCGGGTCAAGGAGCCTGTCTGCTGTCCCGCAGACTGCGCGGCGTCGTGTCGCACGGTAGGTTGAAAATCGCCTTTCATATACTTGAATTTAATCGGTGGTGGCATATTTGATATTATTCTTCAGGCCGATCGGAACCTGGGCCAAGTGGGGGCTAAGCCCATTTTTTATGCTAGAAATGGATTCTGCTGATCAATTACCATACTATCAAATTTCGTATGAGGCAATTGCGTGTACATATGAAAGTTTGTTGAGTTAAAGTAGGTGTAGCATAAATAATGCACAGGGTGTGCGTTATTTATGCTTTTATTTACTTAAGGGGTCATTGTACTCATCATTATGAACAACTTTTAGGTACTATGGGACCAAACCTGAAATCGCGAAAAAAAAATCTGCTGTTCAGTACATTTATGTTCGCATAACTCGTCAAAATGTACCGAACAGCTGGTTTGGCATACCTGGATTTTTTTTTTTTTCAATAGCTTAGACCCAAATTGTTCTATCAATAAACACAACATTTGAAGTAAACTAGAACAATAAAACCAACCTACCGTGTGACATATCAAATGAAAGAGCTTATTTTAAAGTTATTTAAGAATATAAACGATAATTGACCATACCTCCCTCTTTATCTCCGAAAGCCTACAAGTTTGAAAAAAATATAAAAAATAGTTCAATACCTATAGATTACAGGAAAACCTACAAGAAGTCGATGGTCTTAAAACAACATGGTAAATCTCTCAATATTGTGCGTACAAACTTACATTTGTAGTTGGAATGTATGGGAGAACATGTTTTTCAACTACAATGTTAAGTTTTTCTTGGGAAAAATTCATCCCAACTACGGAACCCTTCATTTTGCGTGGTCCGACACGCTCTTGACCGGTTTTTCTTATTTTCTGCCATTTGGCATTAATTTTACATTATTAGGGCAACATATTTTACATTTTTTATAATGGTAGCTCCATTATTACTCTGTCAGCACTGCGACAAAAACCGATGGGAGGGGGTGAATATTTTTAGGGTCCTGAAACTTTTGCAGTTCTAGCTATAGAAAAGGTGTTTTCGTGCAGAAATAACGTCCCAAGGCAAGAAAATATTATTATTACTATTTTCCGTACGGTTAGATATTTTTGGGAAAGTACTTAATTTCATTAAAATAACTTAGTAGGCAATGTTGTGCACTGTTTTGGAAACTTGAGTGCCACAACTTTGCCTGGGTCTAGGGTTGTCACTTGTCGGATTTTATTAATGATATATTTTTTATATGACAGGCCAGTTGGCGTACTTGGTTAAGATACCACCTGTCACGCCGCAGGTCGTGGGTTCGATTCCCATCCAGGACAAACATTTGTGTGCATGAACATGTCTGTTTGTCCTGAGTCTGGGTGTAATTATCTATACATGTAAGTATGTATTTACAACAAAAAAAAAACAGTAGTATATGTACCTACCTAGTATATCAGTTATCTGGTTTCTATAGTACAAGCTCTGCGTAGTTTAGATTCGGATGACCGTGTGTGAAATGTCCCAGAATATTATTATTATTATTTTTCCTAAAATTTCATTCAGTCAACATAACTGGCGAAAAGTGGTGTACTATACAATTTATACAGCTCTGCCTAGCCGTTCGGGCATTACTGGCGTGATGTTGAGTTTTGTACTGTATTTAAGTAGGTGCCTAAGTTATATCTAATTCTATTGCAGTTATATGAAGAAATGGGAAAAAGAGCTTGTAATATTTTGCTGATTATTCAGTGGAAACAAAGTTATTTCATCATACGAAGCCCTAATAGGCTAAGTTAGGATAGTACCTACTTATTTTGTTTTAAAATACACAAGTTAAAACAATACTCATACATACTCAAAATAATACTTACTTAAATATTTTCTGGTGAAGCCATGTTATAAAAAGTGGTTGTTTATTATAATAATAATACTAATAATTTGTGTTTTTTACTCATAATCTGTTTAATTTATGAAAATAGTAAATAAAAGTATTAAAAAAATAATCTGTATTATTTTTTGGACAACCCTAGAGTCAACGATATATTTGTATGGAAAGTGTGTGGTGCCTGCTACAACTTTGCCCATTAGCTGTGAAAAAAAAGCTACCGTCATGGCAATAATGCAACTGTTGGGGACTAGAACGGTATCTCATGCACACGGAAAAAAAGTACTGAAAAGATCAACATTATATTTACTGAGATATCCTTCTAGGCAAAGTTGTGTCTTTTACCTACAACTTTGCCTACGACTTTGGGTGCTTGTCATTCGGAAACAGCATGATTTACAAAGATTTGAGTTCCACCTGGAAAGGCATAAGGTCTGTTTACCATGTGAAACTCTTTAAAAGCCATCATATTAAATAGTTTCAGAGATACGAACTAAAACGTCAAAATCCAGGCATAGTTACAGCATTTTACGGTAGGTAATAATAATAATAACCTGGAACATGTGCCTTGTTTTACCGAGGCTATTGATGCCTGGAGACTCGCTTGCCCGAACTCTGACCTACCCGACAATCCATCTTCCCAGAGACGGTGGGATGAGCCGCTTTGCAGAGTAGTACAGAACAATTTACTTGACAGGTCTGCTACTACTGCGGAGCGTGCGCGCCTGCTGGCTGTGGGTAAGTGGGAATCGGGTTTGTGGCTCCATGCACTACCATCGTCGAACATAGGCACTTTGTTCGACGACACTACTTCCAGCCTCGCCGCTTCCCTGCGACTAGGAGCACCCTGTTGTTCTCCTTATCGCTGTCACTGTTGTGAAGTTGTCAACAGCCTCGGACACCACGGCCTGTCTTGCAGCCGGAGTGCGGGCGCTTAGCGCGGCACGCGAACATTAATGACATCATCCGACGTGCCCTTGTCACCGTCGGCGTTCCAGCTGTATTAGAACCCAATGGCTTGGCACGCAACGATGGCAAGACACCGGACGGCATGTCTTTATTTCCATGGAAGGTGGGTAGGCCTTTAGTGTGGGACGCAACGTGTGTCGATACTCTTGCGCCTTCCCATCTTCCTGGCACAACGTGCTGTGCTGGCGCTGCTGCTGCGGCTGCGGAAAACCTCAAGCGGCGGAAGTATAATAACCTTATCGGTAACTATATTTTCGAGCCGTTTGGGGTTGAAACCCTCGGGCCGTGGGGTCCGTGTGCTCATGCTTTGTTCAAGGTAATCTCCCAATGGCTGGTTGACACTTCCCGTGACCCAAGGGCAGGCTTTTACCTTGGCCAGAGGCTAAGCATTGCCATACAACATGGCAATGCCGCCAGTCTCTTGGGTACATTACCAGATGACAGCGATGCGGATGAATTTTTCGATGCCATATTTTAGTTTTTTTTTTTTTTTTTTAATAGTTTTAGTTGGTTAGGATATTATTTTTGTAACTTTATTTTAGTGTTAGATTGTTTATATTATAATCCAAAATATTAGTGTACAAGCTAAAAATAAATATATATATTATGTACAAGTGTAAAAAAATCATAAAAATAAAAAGGGGAAGAGCTCATCGGGCATCAAAAAATTCGTCCCCATCGCTGTCAATGGAAAAAGTGCCCAAAAGGCTGGCAGCATTGCCACGTTGGATGGCAATGCTGATTCTTTGGGCTAAAAATAGGCTAGCCCTCTGGTCCCGTGAAGAGTCGACCAACCGCTTGTACATATTCTCCATGTAAGGAAACAATAAAGATGTTTTCATTAGGAAAAAAAAAAAAATATTAGTTACACCTGAAACAACAAATAACCGATGGAATTTATTCATTTGTTGTCGTGGTGAAGAAGGATGTGCAAAAGTTAAAAAAAATAATAATAAAAAAAAATTATGTAGGTACTTCCTGGGATATATATTATTAGAACGGCCATAAGGTATATTATATGCTATTTCAAGCTTATCCATTCTTTACCGGAGACCCTGTAGGTACTGTGACGGGTAATAAATTAGTGACTGTACAGTTGTAATCATCATAACAAACATCTTTTACTATGGGAGCAAACCTGAATTCGCGAAAAAAAATCAGCTGTCCCATACATTCATGTTCGCATAACTCGACAAAATGTAGGGAGCAGCAGATTTTTTTTCGCGATTTCAGGTTTGGTCCCATAGTAAAAGTTGTTTGTTATCAGGACTACAATCATGTGTTTAAGTATCGGTCGGTGCATTTAAGTAAAAGCTGTTATTTTGACATTACAAATTAGTAGAGGAATTAAATATGTGGGTAACAGTGAACAATAAAATACTATTTACAAAAAAAAAAAAACAACCGACTTAAATTTCTATGGTTTTGAATTTTTAACCTCAAATAAAGGAGGTTGTTATGTTCGTCAGTATGTTTTTTTTTTGTCACCGAACAGTCTGCTTAGCCTTTTCCCAACTATGGTAAGACTGGTTGTCAGACTTTCGGGCTTCTGACGACCCGTAACGACTCTCAAAGATCCTCGAATGACAGCCGGGACCAACGGCTTAACGTGCTTTCCGAGGCACGGAGGAGTCTCGGTATGAAAAGATGGTCACCCATCCACAGACCAACCCCGGCAAGCGTAGCTTAACCTGATGGATCGATCCGTGCGGCTGTTATTACTTAGCCACGAGGCGTCCGAAATTATTATTTTTCACTCTTCATTCTGGTTTTTTAGTCGGTTATTATTTTTTGAAGTAGGTATTTACGTTTTGACATCCATCAAAGCATCAGAAGACCTTGCAGCCCTGAAAAGGGCTTTGTCATCAAGAAATACCTACGCACAACAGTCAGAACATGATACGAATCTGACTACGTCACACCTCTTTTCTCACTGCTTCGGCGCTGCGTCATTTTCTTGGCTCTTATGGAACAGATTGATGGCTTTAACAGCTTCTATATTCGCGTGGATTGACAACTCCCCTGGGATGATGAGTTTCACAGCAGCCTGAATCTCCTTGCTGCTCATCGTCGACTTCTTGCTACGGCCAGTCAACCGACCAGCTTCAACCGCAATCCTTTCCAACATATCGTTGAGAAAATTGTTCATTATAAGCATTGATTTTCGTGAAATTCCTATGTTGTCTGGTGCTACCATTCGCAGTATCTTGTAGAGGTAGATGGAGAACCTCTGGTAGTTTTTCTTCTTTAGTTTCTTCGTCTTCAGTGGTCTGGCGACGCTTTCCTTAATTGGAGATGGTTTCAGAGCCTTCTTTGGTACTTTCACGGGCGCCATTCTTGTTTTTGTTCGATATTTAAATGCTACGTTCTTCATGTGTTGTGTGGTTTATGTGAACTTGTGATGTGCGCAAGTAGTGGGTGATCGTGCAAGTTGGGTAAAGTCACGGACCAATCACAGGCGTTGCTGAGGTCAAGCCACTAGATTATACAATGTTGTTTAGATAACCCAAATTTTTTATACCTCTCAGTTTATAATTATTTAATAAAGTTAGGATAAGTGCATTTTTACACTGGGTTAAAATAAAATCTTATAATGTAAAATGTAATGAACTAATGACAGATTTATAACGACATACAAGTCAGTAGGTAATAGTCATCACTTAGGGCCGGTTTTTTGATCCGTAGTTAACTCAACCAATTGAACTAATGATTGAATTTTGGCTAAATGTGAAAGCCTAACCATAAAAGTATTCATGTTAGCTCATTCATATTAAAAAACAGTAACTAATGGCATATTTCATTCATGTTTAGCCTTTCACATTTAGCCAAAATTCAACCAATCTCGGCTTCACACGCGAAGTATTTATTTCGATTCAGAGATTTATTTACAGGCAATTGAAATGTCAAGGTGTCAGTCGGTCAGAAATATGAAGCTAGTTGCCCATTCCTAAGCGTAGTACCTACCTAGGTTCCTATGGAGAAGAACGGACAAGAAACTCCATGTTGAAATTATAGGTAAGTATGTGGGATGTAGAAAGACGTGCACGTTAAAAGCGTCCTGGGCCCCAAGTCTGCTATTTTTTATTAATTCGTCATTCCAACACGATCCCATTGTCATTTTGCTAAAAGTTCGTAATCTGCTAAATTCATAATGGTCGATCATTGGTAAGTCAGTAGTCTCGTAATAGAATCGTGGTACTGATCAAAGGAACTGTCAAAATTTTAGCAGATTACCGCATACGTCAGTATTTCATTTGTCATTATAGAATAGAATAAACTTTATTTCGAGCCAACTCATATATTATGGTTAGTAACATTGTTTTTAACATTATCTAAGAGATTATCATTTCAAGCCATTTCTTTCAATGGAGTGTCAGTGGTTGACCATTGGAAAGTCATAATGACGTCATTATATTAGTAGATTACAAAACTTGTCAAAATCAACAATTATGAAATCAATGACAGACCATTCTGACACTATTGTAATAGCAGACTTGAGGCCCTGAGCAAAACGTAAACAAAAAAACGATTCAAAACTAAAACAAGTTAGGTTAGTACATAATAAATTAGCCGTGGTAGCTAAGAGATGACCAGACCCAACTGACGGCTCCCATTCGCGAACATGACGCATGGATCAGCACCATTCAGCTCAACCACTTTGAAGAGAAACACGTCATCCTCAGCGAGACATTTGAATGAGCATGACATTCTCTCTACTGCCAGGGTAGGTACCTACATTCAAGTCCATGAGTAGTACGCGCACATATGCTATACAATTATGTATGTCCGTCTGGATTGAGGAGCCACTTCAGATTTTAACCCATATATGGCTAGAACTACTTTATTTATTATTAATTATAATTTATAAATATTTTATTTATAAATTATTATTTACTCATTCTAAATATACAATAGAACTTACTTACATAGCCTTGCGATAGATGGCGTTTTTTTTACATTTTACTGCGCTGACAAACGATTTACGATGCTTTTATGAAAGTACTACTTCTTGTTTCGTTTTCGAATCAATGGGCATATATGGGTTATAACCCATATATGCCCAGAACTACTTTATTTATTATAAATTATAATTTATAAATATTTTTTTTCTAAATTATTATTGACTCATTCTAAATATATAATAGAACCTAGTTACATAGCCATGCGATAGATGGCGCTTTTATGAAAATACTACTTCTTGTTTCGTTTTCGAATCAATGGGCATATATGGGAAGAAAACTCACCCCTTTATTTAGTAGGAAAGCAAATAAGTTTGTAGGCCAAATTCTGAAATTTGTAGTAAAATATATCCAAAGTTATATCAATGTAACAGTGGCTCCTCAATCTAAACATTTGAAATGAGGAGCCACCTGGAACACGGAAAGTATTCAGTGAATATTTCTGAAAATTTTCTGTCATTTAGTAGTAATTGTGTATAGTGCCTACTAAGCATCTGAGTCCAGTACTGTTAATATTCAAGAATATACAATACTTTTAATGTGGCTCCTCAATCTATACATAAGAGCGTGAATTTCCATGAAAGTAATTGGTCAATTTATATTCCACTACAAAAAACATTTCGACCGTTTACCAATATTCACTTTTGTACATAAATCGAATTACAATTTTAAAAAATTCTTCACTGTCAAAACAAACTTTGAACTGAGCGCAGTTCAAAGTTTGCCCTAACGATAAAAAAGAATCTTTATGATATTAACAATGTCAGTTCTGTGAAGAAGACCACTGTTCAGTAGGGACTAAACAGTAGTCTCCCTGCAGAACCGACATTGTTAATAGGGACCGTCGATTTAGTAGTGTGTTCGAACTTGTAGCAAATGGACAAAGTAGTAAAACTGAGTGAATTTAGTAAATAAACGCATTTAATTTGGCTCCTCAATCCTGACGTTACTGAGAGATTACAACGTTACTGTAGCTACCTGGAGATCACACCGGAATCAAAAACCAGAGACACTAACATTTAGTATAAATGTCTACTAAATAAGAATGTACATATCAACATTGTATATATTCGGTATCTGAAAAACAAATTACTTTTCGATATTCCTTAAGAATTCGCTATTAAGGGTGACCATGTTATATGAATGAAACCAGGATGACTAGTTTTTCAAATTAAATTTTTAAACAAATCGATAATATCAGAAAATGGGTGTGTACAGAGATTCCTTTCATGTTTTAGGTACTATTTAGACATAAGTTAAAGAATGAATTAATATTACTTGGTCGGTGCTTTTACGAATTTTACAGTTTTTTTTTATTCGTTCCAAAATCGGTATAAACAAAAACAAACGATAATGTCTGCCAAACTGCACAGCAGTTTGTCGGAGTATAGTGAGAATCATAGTCGTAGTAACAAATCATCTCATCCTTCGTTGGGTAGCGACATCATAAAACCGGTCAAGAGCGAGTCGGACTCGCGCACCGAGGGTTCCTTACCATCATATATAAAAAACTACTCAACCCCTGGCTGAATTCTTGAGGGTTCATTAATACCCATCTTGTATAAACCAGACTGTCGCCCATAAAAGCAGCTGAACGCGTTCTATCAGTACAGTAGTATTTATTTATTATATTATTTTTATGTTATAATATATAATCATTAATTTAGTAACCGGGAGCCTATTAGTATTAGTATTTATTTATTTCACAGTATATGGTACATACATTAAGATCTTACATTAAACATTGTTTCACATATTGTACCATTGCTGGTGTACAAATATTAAATAATAAGCTAGGTATGCGAATAAGAACTAGGTTCATTATAAGAATATTATCTATAGTTATGAAATTATAATTTTATTAATATTAATATATAATATTTCTACAAGTTCTCATAATTTTGTTATCACGGGCACAGATTATATAATACTCACGGGTAATTCTCACTTAAAAAATCTATAACTACCTGCAATTTCTACAATCTTCCGAGAGTGGGAACGTCAAAAACTATAAAAGGCATCGCTTCACTCACTCGAGTCACTACTCTTCATAACTGCTCATACAGGCGTCATCGCATGAGCTCGTGTGTGAAAGGAAACAAAATGCCGCGAATAAAGCAGACAGCTCGCAAGTCTACCGGAGGAAAAGCTCAACAAAGCTCGGAAGCCATTGGCGATGATAGGAGCAAGAAAAAGTGCTTCAGCCACGGGCGGCGTGAAGAAACCGCACAGATACCGACCAGGGCCTGTGGCCCTGCGAGAGGTACGCAGATACCAGAAGAACATGGAACAGCTCATCAGGAAACTACCGTTCCAGCGTCTCGTGAGGAAGATCGCGCACCACTTCAAGAATGATCTTCGGTTCCAGAGCACCGCTGTTTTGCCGCTTCAGGACGCCAATGAGGCGTACTTAGTGAGGCGGTTGGGGATACGAATTAGTGCGCGATCCATGCGAAGCGAGTGACTATCAGGCCGAAAAACATTAATCTGGCTACTTTGGCGAGGAGTAGTAGCGAGTGCGCGTAGTCAGATTCGTATCATATTTTCACTGTTGTGTGTCATATTTTCATTGATGACAAAGCCCTTTTCAGGGCTGCAAGGTTTTCTGATTCTTTGACGGATGTCAAAACGTAAATACCTTCAAACAAAAATAAACGCCATAAAACAACCGGCCAAGTGCGTGTCAGACCACGCACAATGAAGGGTTCCTTAGTTGAAAAGAATTTATCCCAAAAACCAACTTAATATTGTAGTTGAAAAACATGTTTCAAAATAAGTTTGTAATGGTATTTATGTAATGTATTTTTTATGATAAAACTACAAATTAACAATTTTAGGACGTACTTAGTGGGCTGTTGAGGTTACGTAGTAACTATTTAGTAATCTGTGGTTGAGGATAGGAACCTGTGCGCGCTCCATGCGAAGCAAGTGACTATCACGCCGAAAGACATTCAATTGGCGAGGAGTGCGTGGCGAGCGCGCGTAGTCAGATTTGATGTTTTCGCTGGTGTAGTTAAGTATTTATTGACAAAGCCCTTTTCAGGGCTGCAAGGTATTGTTTCTTTAGTGGATGATGTCAAAACGTAATAAGTCTACTTTCTCTTTAACAATATTAAAGAAAGACCTCAGGGCTGCAACGTTGTCTACCTACTTTCTCAAATTTAATCTTTAGGGGTCCGTACCTCAACAGGAAAAATCAGAAACCTTATAGGATCACTCGTGTGTCTTGTCTGTCTGTCTGTCCGTTTGTCACAGCCAATTTGCTGCGAATCTAATGGACTGATTAACTTGAAATTTGGTACACTTATGAATGTTTGTGATTTCGGTCACAAAAATTCATAAGTGTACCAAATTTCACACGGACGTGTAACGTAAATAAATGAATTTTGAATATGGGGCTCAATTTTGGGGGGTGAATAAGAAAATTAAAAATAAAGTTTTGCACATGACAGTGTGACATATCAAATGAAAGGGCTCACCGTGAAGATCTCAAATATGTTATTTAAGAAAATAGACAAAAATTGACCATTACCCCTTATCTCCGGAATCACTGAGCTTAAAATTTTGGAAAAAAAATCAGAAATTCAGAATTCCGTTCTATACCTATTACAGGAAAACATATTAAGAAGTTTATTGTCATAAAATAACATGGTAAATCTCTCAATATTGTGCGTACACACTTACATTTGCAGTTGGAATGTTTGTTTTATTGTTTTTAATCTGTGAGTACATCATTGATCCCTTCACATTTACTAAATATACTTACATTTGCAGTTACAATGTATGGGAGAACATGTTTTTCAACTACAATGTTAAGTTTGTCCTTGGGATAAATTCATTCCAACTACGGAACCCTTCATTCTGCGTGGTCCGAGTCCGACACGCAATTGGCCGGTTTTTTTGAATTATATAGAAAGCCCTCAGGGCTGCAACGTTTTTTTTAGTGGATGTTGTCAAAACGTAATCATATTAAGAGGATTATGAAGTGCCGATAGTCGGTGCGAGCCTTGGAGACCTAAATAATATAGACCGAAATATTTTTTACATTTCCTTATTGAAGTTTATTGTTTCGAGGGATTATTCCGATCTGTCACCCTATTCTGTCCCCTTAGAGGAACAGCCGGTCTATTCTGTAAAAATCTCACCTTGAAAACGTAGGTGAAGTGAGCTGTCATTCAAACTGATGCTAGGGATTGACACTATTGACAGCTCACTCAACGCTCATCTAACCTAAATTTTCAGGGTGAGATTTGTACAGAATATACTTACAGATCAGAAAGAAGTTTGATCTGTCCCACTGTTAGCAACTTTTTTACAGACAGATTTTTTTTTCCGATCTGTTCCTCTAAGAAGATAAAGCAGGGTGACAGATCGGAATAATCCGTTTCGGGCGATAACGTATTCATTCACCTCCCTAGGTATACCTTTTTTGGTCTCATTAGATTCAGTACACCTTAATCTCGGTCTGTACGTTTTTAGGGTTCCGTACCAAAATTGTAAAAAGGAACCCATATGGTGCGACTTAGTCTGTCTGTCTGTCCGTCTATCACAGCTGGATATCTCAAGAACTGCTAAAGCTATCAACTTGAAATTTGGAATAGTTTTAGATGACTTTTGATGAAAATGTAAAAAAAAGTAGCTTTTCTCCGAAGTTTACATATACAAAAATCTGAAATTATTCTATGTGAAGTTTATGTAAAGACTAGCTGTTACCCGCAAATACGTCTGCGATCCAGGATGAATAGTAGCCTATGTTTTTCTTCTATGTTATTCTTCTTCAGGTCATGGTCTACCCAAGTGCGAAATTTCATCCAATCCGTTCAGCCGTTTTAGCGTGAAAGCGTAATCAACTAATAGGGTTAAAAACAGAAAGCTCGTCATAGGTGGCAGCACTTTTGTCCGTCTTCAAACCGCCATTGGTGTGTGTGTGTTCACTGTTGTGTCTAAACTAATTAAACGAAAACTGGACAAAAATGTATGCGACTTGGAGCTTAGTACAACTATAAGCGGAGCTAAGGAAAAGGGAAGCGTCTACCACTGGTAACAAAGCAGCTTTTTCAAGTCCTGGTATGGGCATGTGATGCGGACGAATGAGGAAAATGTTGAGTATGAACGTGGAGGGCTAGACGAGTAAGGGAAGACCAAAGAAACGATGGATGGACTGTGTGAAAGATGATATGGCCAGAAAGTGAGTGGCTACCGAGATGACGACTAATAGAGAAGTATGGAAGATAGACATGTTGCGCCGACCCTAAATAAATTGGGACAAGGGCAGGAGAATGATGAGGCGGGGCAAGTGCGTCATACATTTCTTCAAATGCAAATTTAAATATCAATATTTCTTTAGTAGGTACTTATTTGGGTATATGAATTTTATGTTATTGTTCATAAAAATACCGTTAAATTCTAGTATATATGTATATATTTTTTAAACTTGACATATAGTCGCACTTTTCCAGCAAAACGGGTTAAGTGCATCTACGCCAAAGAAAACTTTAATAAAGGCCTCGTTTTACGATTTACAGACTATTTTAAGATAGAATGTATCAAACTAGAGATGATGTTAGATATAAATATAGCAAAATATGCATAGTTTTAGAGATATTTGCAATAAACTAATAATGGGGCAAGTGCGCCCTACTGTTTGCATCAGGGTATTCAACATTTTGAATTTTAATTTAAAAAATCTATACAAGATTAAATAAAACAAGTTATAACTTTTTTATTTAATTAAAAGTAAGCACAAATACTTAAAACTATCTATAAAATTAAATGTTTTATGAGTCAAATATACTACCTATATGATCTAGTCCAGATTTTGTAAAATCAGTCTAAAACTATTTACTTATTCTATACAAATTGAAAAATCAAAACCTCACTCATAACATAACCATTGTTAAATAATCAGACTAACTAAGCTTTGGAAATGACCAGGCAAGTATGGCATCGTTTGCTAATTTAAAATTGTTAAAATATATAAAAATATCGAAAAAAGAACGCGCAGTTGCACTTATTGCTAATTTTCTAAACATTATTTAAAAACCGTAACAACAAATGTTGCAATGTATACATGATATGTCTATGATTTGGGTAAATTGGATGTACATACATTCAAGTCAACGAGTATACTCACACATATGCTACACAATTATGTCGCACCTTGATAACAAAAGTGGCATTATCAAAATTATGTTTTCTAAATAACTCCATAATTTTCTGGCATTTTCAGTACCTACTTACATAATTTAAAGTAAGATCGTCAAATTGCAGTCTTTTATTTCACTTATTTGCTAAGATATTGACCAAAATGCTGCGTAAAAAGCTTTAGTAGTGACGCACATTTCCAAAAACTTTATTGTGTGTACTTATGTTTTTTGTTTTGTGTGGTTTGTTATGTTTTATTATTTTGTGTTTCGCTTTTCTTGTATAGTTTGTGTGCGTCATTTTCACGCGAATAAACTGTTTTTCTTTCTTTCTTTCTTTCTTTAAATGGACATACTGAAAAATTTTAATTTTTGTATAACGCCACTTTTGTTTTCAAGGTGCGATGTAATAAAGAGATTGAATCTTTAAAATGCAAAGATAGTCACAATTTTAGCAATAGTTACAATCTTTAAGTTTAAATGAGCCTTTGTGCAGGACCTGCATTGAGCCAAGCATTTTTATCAGCGATGTAATCCCCCTACTTATTATATGCTTGCCTGCATTGGTAAAGTGCTAATACAAGATTTAAATATCGTCTCGTTTGTTTCGAGGGGCTTCTTAAGAGGGCCCTTCCCGGCTCATCTATCGTCAACGCAAGCATGGTCGAAAAGTTTTTTGTTTCGTCCAGCGCAACACCCGTTGACAATATGAAAATAGTGTGCGGAAATTGTATGATACTTGTTCTAGGAAATACGTGTTTTTAGTAAGCCTTACAAGTTTGTGAAATAAATGTTTGTCATTTAGAATCTCCATTCCATGTGCGAGGTTTCTCTCGATATGTTTTCTTTATTTTTACAATTTATGAGTACCTACATTATGAACAGCCAAGGTTCAGGTAATAATAATTGTGCAAAAAAGCAGAGTTTGGAGGCTTGTACTGAATTTGTTTCTCCAAATTTTTATTTTTCGCTTTGATAGAAACCTATATACAATGCAAAAAATACCTATTAATGCAAAAATTTCTTAGAAAGATATATTAAAACGCTATAATCACGTACGAGCATTTGTATGAAAAGTATGAGGGGCTTTTATTGTTTTTTTTTATTGCCCTTAGATTATAGAATGTCCAGATTCCGTGTTGAATACAAAACGCAATGTTTATCGTGAAGCCACTTTTTATACCTGTGTGAGTGAGCGTCACGCTCGCGAGTGTATTTATTATATACATAACGCATTTGCGCAACCATGCTGGAGTTGACGATAGACGGGCCGGGAAGGGCCCTCTTAACTTTAACTGTCTGTTATTATGCCCAGGGGCGGCAGTCTCGACATTCGTAACGATAGCTTTACGAATGAAATCGCTCGCTAAGTCCTAATGGAGTACTAAGACGGTCAAAATTGCTTGACAAGCACGAAGAAACCATTTACAGTTTCAAAACAGTTGCGGCGAGAACTGTTTTTTATTTAATCATGTTCTCCAATTTTCCTCGTTATTCAAGGTTAATTTGAAGTGGCCAATAATTGTCTTTGAAAAAACCTAACTATTACCATTTTGCCCGTCTAGGTACCCCATTAGGACTTAGCGAGCGATTTCAGTCGCAAAGCTATCGTTACGAGTGTCGAGACTGCCGCCCCTGTCGGCGAAGAGTCCTGTCGAAGTAAAGTCTTGTCGGTGTTCAATCTGTCGGCGTTTAGTCGTACACTCGTCTGTATGGTTCGTACCGTTCGTCCGTACATCAATGTATTTTGACTTGATGTTTGTGTGTAAGTACTTCTACCTCTTCAGACATGCCTACGATAGCTGAAGCTCTCATGAATATTATGTATATTAGGTATGTACTTAAATCCCTTTGCAGCTATAATGCATCGGCATACTAAATACCTGCGTCGAAATACCTAATACTAGCCAACCTGTAGGGTCGATATGACTTTGAATACATAAATGTCTAGATTTTGTTTTGTACTTATATTATTTAAGAGGATTGTGAAGCTGTAAATTTTCATACAAAAAGAGATAACGTTTTTCTCCCCGTAAACATAGTCTAACTTTCATAATTTTTGGAAATGTTGTAGGTATAATGAAAAACTAGGTCCGTACGTTTTTATTATAAAGAAATATTGTGTACAATATAAGTTATTAGCATCTAAATATCTATATTTTTGACATAAAAACACCCTCGAGCATTTTTATTTTTTTTAATTAAATTTAATTTAATTACTAAAAACGAAAAACGTACAGACCTAGATTAAAGTGTACTGAATGTAATGAGATTAAAATTGTCTCATTTCGTAAAGGCTTAGGGGAGTAAAAACGTTATCGCCCGAAACAATATTTATGTAAATAATTGTATGAAATGTAGGCAATTGCCTCTAAAAATCGCGCCGCGTATCGGCACTTCACAATCCTCTTAAGTAAGGTAGGTAGGTTAACAAAATAAAGCTGTTACTGTTGGAAACTTATTTTAATGGCAAATATAAATATCTTAGTGGGTAGTTACAGAAATATTATCAACTCCATACATCGTTTCAAACATTTCAAAACTACCGGTCTATTCTGTAAAAAATCTAACAGTGAAAATATAGGTGAAGGGAGCTTGAAGTAAGCTGTCATTCCACTTGATGCTAGGGATTGACACTACAGACAGCTCACTCCACGCTTACCTCACCTAAATTTTCACGGTGAGACTTGTACAGAATAGCACTGCTGAAGACTTGGTACAAATGGACGGGATATCGAAGTGCAGAATTATGTGTTCATACTTTTACACATACTCAGTGCTATTCATCTGCCTAGTCTGTTCCCAACTATGTTGGGTTCGGCTTCCAGTCTAACCGGATGTAGCTGAATGCCAGTATTTTACATGGAGCGACTGCTTATGTGACCTCCACAATCCAGTTACTGGGTAATACGATACCCCTTGAGAAGACTGGAATTGGAAGATTCTGACGACCCATAACGACTGTCAAAGATCCAAGAATGACAGCCGGGACCAACGGGTTAACGTGCTTTCCGAAGCATGGAGGGGTCTCGGTGTGTTAAGATGGTCACCCATCCATGGCCCGACCGCGGTAAGCGTAGCTTAACCTGATCGATCGACCCGTGCGGCTGTTATTACTTAGCCACGAGTGTGCTATTGTAGGTCTTATTTCTATTGGAAGCTGTAGAAATACAGACAGATACACAAATAAATATAAAAGGGTACAGACGCCTACTTCAATTTGACTACCTACCCCTAATGCGCACAAAAACCTTTGCAAAACGTAGGCACTGTATTTTACGAGGCGCACACGCACAGAATGCGATCCGATCGATGAACTGATTTGAAAAAGTTTACCGTTCTATCACCACCTGTCCCACCGCCGACGATTAACGAGAAGCGAGTAGAGCTAGCAACTAGAAACGAGTTGGCGAGCAGCGAGTGCGCGACGGCAACGAGCCATTACTCGCTGGCATGCGTATGTACCAAGCGTGAGTCTCAGTCTCAGCGAATATTCTGCCCACTTTTTTTAAATATTTTTTGGCACCTAGCAGGTTGTCGGCTAGTCAACTGGTCTTGCCTGTGGGTGCCTCAATAAATTAAGGCCTCCAGCTAGGGCATAAAAACTTATAAGCTAAGCGACTACTCGCTAAGGGCACTCTCTGAGTGGTACGGGCCTCGGCTTAGAGTGTCGCTGGGGGGAGGACAGCAGGGGATAGGCTAGATCGGATTATTATTATTATTATGAGACGGATTTAAAGCTACAGGCTCAGCGGCGCGGGCTGGTTCGAGCAAGGGTCTGGGCGGGGAGCGTTGTGTTGGCCTAGAGAGGCCGTGACTACTTAACCGGTCAATCCTGTGGCGGCTTTAAGCGAACACTAAGCCTCCAGCCAGGGGCATAAAACTTACAGACTAAGCGACTACATGCTAAGGGCTCGCCCTGTGGGAAACGAACCTCAGCTTAGGGCGTCGCTGGGGGGAGGACAGCAAGATGGGACAGGCTGGATCAAATTAGAGTGATTATTATTGAACGGGGAGTTTAAAGCTGCTGGCTCAGCTACGCCACCAGCTGGCACTTTATTCCCGAGCAAGGGACGGGGGGGAGGACGATTATTACAGGGTCGTCGCGAGGGACCTCGGCGGCGAGGTCGGAATGTCGATTTGTGTCGACTGCTCTCCTGGAGAAGAGTTATGGGGTCGTCGGGATCTGGGAGGAGGAGCGTTGTTGAGGGAGCACTCTTGCAGCTCTTGTTGCTACGACAAACGAGTACTCGCCGGCGGGGCGGTGTGAACAATCAGCGATCAACTATTAATATAAATTATGTATCTCTTTTACTTACACGGGATGACGTGATCTACAATCTTTAGTATGTTCCTTGCGCGAGAAAATCGCTGTGCTTCCTCGTCGTCTGTGGGACAGGTGCTTTAGCCTAGCCTAGCAAGGAAAGCTGCATGTTTCAATAAACTCCTAGATTATTCAGCATATGTGTGAGTATGATCTGATGGACGTCTCTAAAGACGGTCCTTACGTTGTCAGTGTCAGTGGCCGTCGTGAAATGGAAGTAGCACTCTCTAGGTCGACGTGCCTCCGCTACCACGAACCGTTCTGCTGATGCGTCAAGAGCGCGGCGGTCGCGTTTTTTTGTTATTAGTTCCTGGAAATAGAAATGTTTTTATGTTTATTATGTATTGTTTGTTGTCGGTACGCCTAGTACGAATGTCGAGCAAAATATTAGTAAGCGTATGTGAGCGAATTTAGAACTAAAGTATCTATGTTTGTATTTGTGTTGAGTAATGTACAGACGCTAGCAGGTCAAGCTACCCGAAACTGTCAAATTTTCCCAATCAACCTTGAACCTAATACTTTAGCGATAAAGTTGAAAATCTATTAAAGAAATTTGACAGATTGTACCTAGTAGCTTGGTGTGCTGGCGTCTGTACCTAAATTATTATGCGCAGTGTTGTATAGATTCAATTTTTTTAACTGAACAGACAGCTGTGCTGCTGGGGAGTTTGTTGCGCCACTTCTTCTCCCCAGCTAAAGCATTAGGAAGTGGTGAAGGGCGGGCGTTTTGGGGGACTCTCTTATGTAATTTTGACGTTCAAAAAGTGCTGATTCTCTGCCTAGTTTGAATAAATGACTTTTGATTTTGATTTTATGTGCCTTGTCAATCGGAATATTATAGGCAGAAATACGTTCTATTCGTTAATCAGCCCTAAGTAGATTTATTTGTTCGTGCTGTGGATTGTAGATATAATGCCCCAGTTCTTCTGAAACTGTGGGAATGGAAAATTACTGTAAGTACAATAATTACGGTAAGTACAATATTTTTTATCAATGCTTGTTTTTTCTCGTTGTGAGTTTTGTCCATCAGTGATTCTCTGATATTACTACATTATCAGTGTTTGTTACGTTCTGGTTTATTGAATACCGAAACTTAAGTTTAAATAGGTACTTCTAGGTAAACGTGCTCCATCGTCAACCACGTCATTACCTACTTATTCTATCAGGTGACATGTAAGTGGTCAAATGCAAGCCTATCAGGCTATCAATACTAAAAAAGTATCTACCACAAACAAGCTCTTGATAAACATCTTGGTCCTGGTGTACTCATCTCCTGACCCTTGGAACTCCTTGTACTTAGGGAAGTAGGGGGCTATGCTGCGACCCTGAGAAACCTTGCTCTCCAATATGTCCTGCTTGTTCAGGAACAGTATCAGACCCGCTTCCATCAGGAATCTGTGGAAATAATGTTGGTGATTATTGTTTTATTTGCGGATGATTGCCGTGAAGAAATTGTTAGGCGCTTTAAATCTTTGGCACAAAAGTGGAAGGTGTTCTACTGTCTCTTACGCATGCATATATTGGAGGTGAAGTTGTGATCGAAGAGCGGAAGTGAAACTCCAACTTCCAGTTAGTAATAAGTATTATAGTTTAACGTTAAGTAGGTACTTAATTTAGCAAATATAACTAATTAAACTAGTAGGTAATCGGTAATTAACGTAAAGAGAAGAGATTTGATTTTTTGTTTGTTCGTTACGCTTTCACGGCTAAACGACTGAACCGATTTTGATGAAATTTAGTATGGGGATACTTTTAACGCTACTTTACTTTTTATCAACACAACACGCGGGTGGAAGCTAGTGACAAAATAGACTAATGACTTAAAATCTAGTCCGTCTCCCGCGAAGGTTGACAAGCAAGAGAGGACGCTTTGGGTAACGTCTCGGATCGTGGCTTTAGGCTTAGTGTTGCCACCGATTACCGCATTAACTGCTCCTACGATACTAATGTTCTAATTACACATAAAATGAAATAAACTAAAAAATGGTGACTTCAGCGCCATCTAGCGGGAAAATGTCCAAGAACAGACTGTATGTTCCACCTTAACAAGGGTGTGTTCCTGAATAACTTTTAAATATAATATAGGCGAAGTCACGCATTCTAAGGTGCATTCACAAATGCACAATACGTGGCGCCACAAATCCTTTGTTTTGCGGTGAACTTATTTCAATTAGTTTTATCGGGGATCCTATAACACCGCGGATCTTTCATATTATGTGCTAACTGTACTCTGGATAGGTTTTAGTATGTAGTTTGTTGGTAACAACCCGCACCGGGCGCGCGTTGTGAATTATGGCTCGCTCCCTCTCACAGAGAGGAGCCCTGTGTCCCAACAGCGGGAACGTTGTGCTGATTTATTTATTTATTTAATTAAGGTTCACCAACAGTTGTTACAGATATACTACAGATAGGAAAATACAAGTATTTGTGTATTAAATCTAACTGCACAACCAATTACAGGCAAACACAACATGCAGTGTGTTTGTATCAACATCTGTTGTATAATTTTAAAGACTAGTTATATGTATTTAAATACTAATTACTACCTATCATATTTTACATGTTTGACGTGTCTGTCAAACGTCGTCATTGAATCATTGTGGATGTCAACCCGGTCGCAACTGATGATGTGGTATGGTATGTAGTAGGTTAGTACATTAGGTAACAAAGGGTACAGATAGTACATAACTATATAAATACAGTCGCTGCGTTGTGTTACCTGCTCTGCCAAACATCTTCAAACAGCACGAGTGCTTCTTTGAGTCTGTTCTGAGTGCCATCTTCTCTCAAGTTTTGGTCGAAGTCACTGCATGCCACCAGAAACCATATCGCGTGGATACCTTCAAATACCTGGAACGGAAATTCAAAACTCAACATCTGCCTTACCTTTTCCCAATTTAGTTAATGGGATTGGCTTCCAGTTAAATCGGATGCAGCTGAATACCAGTATTTTACATGGAGCGACTGCCTATCTGACCTCCACAACCGCTACTGGGTAATACGATACCCCTTGGTAAGACTGATTGTCAGACTTTCGGGCTTTTGAGCGAGTTATTCCACAAATCCTCATTGACAATCCCTATCAATGGGGTTTTGTGAACTTTTTCTTCACAAAGCTTGATATATTATGTAGCCGTGTGTACCTGTATCCATTTCTTTCTTTCACCTCTTTGCCCGCCAACGTCGAACATCCAAAAGTCTTGTATGCCACCGTGCATTGATTTTGGAACCTAGAAATAAGATAATTTCTATAGGTAAGCAGTAGGTCCTGGATCTAATTTATTCATACTTAGGTGGTATTAACTCATAATAAGTACAGCCAAAAGAATTTATTCTAGTCAGTCTTACTTAAATAATGTGTTGCTTTTATGTAGATGTTAGGGAAGTACTAAAATATTACCTTAACTTTGAATTCAATTTTCTGTATGCCAGTCGTTTTCTGTCGACACCTCAATATGTCAGCGTCTGATGGTATATAATCCAGTTTTTCAATGAGATCTATTCTATCTAGAAAACTGAAAAGATATAAATAATAAGAAATAATAACATTATTGATAATAATTTCTTCTGAAGTAATATTCATACAAAAATATAATTATTTATAAAAGCGCCATCTGTTAATTGAAATCCAATTTAAAGTAATTTAGTTTTACTATTTGACACTAGATGGCATTATATTAAGTTTTGTCTAAGAGTACCGACAAAGCACACACAATTGCACAACAGATGGCATCATCTTAAAATACAGAATATTTTTATCTTACTATTCAGCACTATCTATTAGTTGATATTCATTAGATCTTTTAAAACATTCTCTGACCCCACCATCTCGCCATAATGCTCTTACGTGATCAAAGTATTCCTGGAAACAAGAAAATAAAACATTTGCTCAATTCATGCTCTGAATATTGTACCTAACTCTACTTTAATTTTTACTAGCAAAAACATTTATAATGCTTTGAATATGTAGTTAAAAACGACGTAGAAAGACAAAACACTCACTTCTGTATATTCCTTAGGCCCGTCATCACCAAGTTTCAGAATATATTCTCTTGAATGATAATTCGTTGGTTTTTGTAGTGGTATATTCAACATTGCCATACTGTCGACAATATCGTGAATAGATTCATGAATATTGTGACGAATATGACTCGCTTTCTCGGCTCGTTCGCTAAAAAGAAAAAAAAAACACATCAGTAGACATTTTGATTTGATATAGGAGTCATCAATCATCATTCTCCTGCCGCAGGAGTCCTGCACTTATCCCAAGGTTGGAGCAGCATATTGGTATTTCTCTAAGGAGTCACCTCCTATCTAGCCATATCATCTCTTTCACACTGTCCATCCATAGATTTGGTATAGAAGCATCATCACTCTCCTGCCCTTATCCCAATTTATTTGGGGTCGGCGCAACATGTATTTTCCTTCCATACTTCTCTATTAGTCGTCATCTCGATAGGCACTCCCTTTCTAGCCATGTCATCTTTCACACAGTCCATACATCGTTTCTTTGGTCTTCCCCTACTCGTATAGCCATCCACATTCATACTCAAAACTTTCCTTGACGACATTTTCCTCATTCCTCCGCATCACATGCCCATACCATGACAAGCAATTTCCTCACAACTTTTCAGTCACCGGTGTCACTTTCATACATTTGTTATAGAATCATAAAACTTAAAATTCAATCAATTTATAGAATTTTTAAGATGGGTACTTATACGTATACTAGGCATATAGTATATAAATAACAGTAGGTAAGTATCCTTATTATCCTACCTTGCAGAGAATCCTTGAACGTGTAAAATCTTCATTTGTTTTATAATGGTTGTTTTCCCACTCTCCCCTGTACCCAAAAGTAAAAGTTTTATTGCCTGAAAAATATTTACAATAAGTCATCTGTAGGTAGGTACCATTCAGCAACCTAATTGCGTAAGCCACTATCAATCGGAATCGGTTTCATTTTGACAGTTCAACAACATTCATTACGTTAGTTACGGTGCTGAGAAGACAAATTTTTCGAACATATGAAGCAATGTACTAGCAATTTGCTTCAAAATGATTCAGATTCCGATCGATAGTGTGTTACGCAATTAAGATGCTGCTTTGCGACTGATTATCTGATCGAATAAAACAGTGGAAGAGCCGATTTTTCAATAGATAACTTTGTATCTCAGAAATAATCGTAGTGGTTTCGCATTGACTGCTTTTGTATAGAAAATATGCGAAACTGTAAATAACCTCATCATTTAAAATTATCTATGAGGCCTCTGCGAGTTGGCTTCAGCTCCTCGTACGCCTTCCAAAGGTCCGGGACCACAGAGTCCCGAGAGAAGTGAAAACATTTTTAATAATAATAAAGATTTATTTTTCTCCCACAAAGTACCTACTTACAAAATAGAGGTCTTATAAGATTTATAAGACCTCTATTTTGTAAGTCAAAATAGAGGTCAAATATTTAATATTTGAGGTACAAAAGTTTGTGGGAGTCAGTAATCCAAACTAGGATACCCAGTGCTACGGACTCCTGGCCCCCCTCGCCGAGATTGAATTATCAAAATTGTAGAACGGACATGTAGGACTTATTATAAGAAAAGAATAACAAGAAAGGTACTAATAAAATAAAATAGAAAAAAATAAAAATCAAAATATAAATGCGTGTGTTTGTTAGAGTCTGAGTGTGAAGTGGAAGGTGTAGTGTGTGTATGTGTGTATGTTTGTGTGTATGTGTGTATGTTTGTGTGTGTGTGTATACACACAGGTATAATATTCTTAAAAGTTAATAAACTTTGAAAAATCGACACTTAATCAACTTCGTGTATTCTTCGACCGTACCGGGGTTAGGTATACTTAGATAGGACCTTCACAAACGAAACTATATTTCATAGGAATATGGAGCTCATGGCTAAGTAATAACAGCCGCACGGGTCGATCGATCAGGTTAAGCTACGCTTGCCACGATGGGTGCCATCTTTACATACCAAGATCTCTCCGTGCCACGGAAAGCACGTTAAGCCGTTGGTCCCGGCTGTCGTTCGTGGATCTTTGACAGTCGTTACGGGTCGTCAGAAGCCCGTAAGTCTGACAACCAGTTTTACCAAAGGGTATCGTATGAACCAGTAATTGGGTTGCAGATGTCAAATCGCTCCATGTAAAATCCGGTTAGACTGGAAGCCGACCGGAAAAAGGCTGGGCAGATGATGATAATGTTTTTCTTTCCTACTCACTTCATTGTAAGACTTGATCCATTGTTTGATCTCCCGGTCGATCTGTTTGGAATGTTCCTCCACTTCGTCTCGTGTTCCGCCGATACAAGGAATCCAAACCATTGTTGTTTACATGAAATGTGTCACGCTAAATAAAAAGAGAGCGTTGAGAAGGAAAAGTTAGTGTTGAGTAAAAATCTTGAAAAAAAAAAGATTAACAAAATATTTTTTTCTTTTGACTTTAATATCAGAAAGATTGGATTATCCTCTATAAAAAAAGGACAGGACTCCCCTCAAAAAGAAAAAGATTAAAGGATTCCTCAAAAAGGTAGACCAGCGCCGCAGCGGTACAGCGGTAGCGAGGCTGACTGTGCAATATTTTATTGCTTCTAGTGTTACAAATACAATAAACTAGGTTCATGAAATCAAGATTATCATATAAATAGATACTGCTAAAACATTTTAAATGTTTTTATTAATTATCTCAGTTAGATAAACACTAATCCTAAGAGCGGTGAAGCAAAGGAGCTGAATGGACCGCGTTCGTTAATACCTATCTAATCAATGAAAATGCCGTTTTTGTTAAAGTACTGTCAACACACAGTTTAACTACGAAAATCTACCTTACAGCTCGTAAATAATGGTGCTGTCAAAGTCAAAATATTCAATATTGTTATCATGAATGCGGTTGACTGTACTTTCTGTCAAGAAAATAGTCTGTTGTAGGTTTTAAATCGGAATTTATATTGGATAGATAAACCTAACTAATTATTATAGGTAATTTGTTAGCAGATACTTTTTTACTTAGGTCAGTCATGTAAAAGCAAGTGTGATTACTTGATAAGAAGTCAAATAATTAACTCAGTAGGACATCAACTTACGTACTTTTAATTGATTGTGACATTCACAGCTTACCTAATAAAATTCTATTTTAATTTTAATCAATTTAAATTATAAATCTGTTAAAAATACTCTTTACTGACGTATTTCAAAGAATTTAATTTGTATATTTAATTACCTAGCAATAAAAAAGTAACAAACCTTTAACAATATTATTAAAAAATGTCACCACAACGAAATCACTGTAACTAAATGAATTTTTATCAAAAATATCAATTTATTGATATCGCATTGTTATCAGATATTTAAAGCTAATCGCGACTGATTAAAATATCAACGTAACTTTAAAATTAGTACTCTATTTAAATATATCAATACTTACTTATATTTTCAAATGTAGGTACCTAATGCTCTGCGGTCTGCCTACCCAGAACGATGATAGTAAGTAGGTACCACTTATTTGCTTCAATCCATATTCAGTATTAGGGTTGCAGAAATTTTTTCAATAAAAATAGCGAAAAAAGTGCCAAATTACTTTATTACTAATAAAACCAATAATAATTAAAACCAATTACTAATACTTTTACTTTAAAAATGAAAAGAAAAATCATATAAGAATATACAAAAAGAACCGCCCCCGGGTGGGCTTGAACCACCAACCTTTCGGTTAACAGCCGAACGCGCTAACCAATTGCGCCACGGAGGCCTTGATGGAAAATGCGAAAATTCTGGTTGGTAGACACAAGTACTCGTAGGTCTGTATTACGACTATAGTCAAAGGTTCCATCTGTTATCTTCGGAAACGCCGAAGGTCAATATGTTCAATCAAGAATCGACCAATAGAAATCGATGATTTCACCAAAATACACGAAGTAAATATACCTGTGAGCGTACCGTAAGTTGGGGTGATTTTGCGCCTGCCAGTAATAGGTACTTTGCTCCAAATCCGTACAAGTTTAAAAATAAAATTTAAAAAAAAGTTTACAACTCTATGGTTTTATTGATGTCTGAACGCAATCATAAGATGTCAATGTTCTGTCATGGAAGTTGACAGGTCGCCATTGTTGCTATTACCTGTGCAAGGAGTCCCAACGTGAAAGTAGAAAGTTTACAAAAAAAAAAAAGTTTGGTAAAATCAAGGTTAGGTTTATTAAAACCTAACCCAAAATTAAATCCATTGATTTAATTTTGGGTTAGGTTTTAATAAACCTAACACAGCACACCTAGCAAACCTAGCACAGGTAATAGCAACAATGGCGACCTGTCAACTTCCATGACAGATCATTGACATCTTATGATTGCGTTCAGACATCAATAAAACCATAGAGTTGTAAACTTTTTTTTAAATTTTATTTTTAAACTTGTACGGATTTGGAGCAAAGTATTACTGGCAGGCGCAAAATCACCCCAACTTACGGTACCCATTCTTCTGTGCGCTTTTATTATTTTAATTATCGTGGACGTCCACGTCACGGCATCGTGATAACACAGGCAAGTAAAATGTACAATAAAGTGTTTAGGAATAAAAAAATGTATAAAAACATAATACATAGAGGAAGACGCTTTTATATTTCCGTCCACGATAACGTTATAACGTGCACGTAAAAAGAAAAACTGGGCTCCCTCTATCTGGCAGAATATATTTGGCATAACACACTTGGCATAATCTTTTATAAACGAATATTTTTAAGGCAAAAAAATTATTTAATATAGGTAATTATTGTTTGGCCAAATGTTTATATGTCCGAATGGCATATGTAGGTAGGTACTTTTAAGATAGCAGAATTTTATTTAGCATAATAACCTTTGGCAAAGTTAAAATTCCGCATAATTTCGTTTAGCATAACTTTTATTTAAAGCGACGATTATTTAAAGTTAAAATATTGTCTTAAAAAGTCAACACTAACAAACTGAGACATAAGTTAGTGACAGAAACGAATCGCTGCAAAACCGACTCCACGTAGCTTGTCTTCCCTACCCCTAGAGTGTAAAAATAATAATAAATCATTTATTTCGGGTAACAAAGACCCATAACATAACCTTACAGACTATCATAGGTACATATCATATATATTTGACAGGCCAGATGGCGTGGTTGGTTAAGATACTACCTGTCATGCCGCTGGTCGTGGGTTCGATTCCCATCCAGGACAAACATTTGTGTGCATGAACATGTCTGTGTGTCCTGAGTCTGGGTGTAATTATCTATATAAATATGTATTTACAAAAAAAAGTAGTATATGTAGTATATCAGTTATCTGGTTTCCATAGTAAAAGCTTTGCTTAGTTTGGGATCAGATGACCGTGTGTGAACAATGTCCTAGGATATTATTATTATTATTTATAAAAACCACTCTATTGTACACGAAGGGACGACGTCGTATTGCGCTGCGTGGTGTCGCGTAGCCTTCGGCAGAATCGCCGATACACGACACCCTTCGGCCAAGGACGGTCTCGATAAATTGAGTCGGAACTCGCACCACGAACGACTTGAAATTCGTGTTGTGGCGCGACGCCAACTTCTCATCAGTGACGATAAGCTCGCGTGGGACGCGACAACCCGCCATCGGAGCCCCGCAGCGCCTACGCGGTCTATGAAAGGCGATTTTCAGCCTACCATGCGCCGGAGCCGTGACAGAAACCATGCCTGCTGCATGTTGCATGCTCGCTTGCATGCTGCATGCTTGTATGATAGTTCTGTCTATTAAGACACGATAGACTATCGATATGATATGTATGCCAAAAGACGATTCTGACTGTGAACTTTCTGCGAAATGATGGTTCTACTTTTTAATTATTATGGATATGAAATTTATGCATAAAGATGATTCTGACTTACAAAATTATGAGTTTTGAATTTATGATAAACGAGTGTTTGCCAAATAATTTTCTGCGAAATGAAGTTTATGCAAAATAATATTAGACCCATTCTAACTTAATTCTAGTTACAATGGAGAGAATACGTACGTGAATACGACGTACGCACGTATTTCCGTAGGTACCTACACTTTATGGACGTGGACGTTCGCTATAATATCGTCACGTTATAGAAAATCTAGAAGCGCATAATGCTCAGATTGAACACTGTGCGCTTCTAGATATCTCTAATTTTCTTACATTTTTGACTAATATACAATTCAATTTATTCAGTAACAATTCACATTGTGTTCGAATATATCCAACATGAAACATGAGTACGAGTATTAGATGTACAAATATAATAAAGGAATACATGCAATTAAATTTAAACGAGAAAATATTACTTAATTAAATTAAGAATAATAATAAAACATAAAATAAAAATCATATGTCAACAAATTAAAAGCAATTTAAACGGAAACAATAATAAAAAAATAAAAGTTATATGAACACAAAACACAATAATAACACCTTATACAAATAATGATACGCTGCTTTGCATGAACCCGCACAAACCAAAATTTTGAAATGACTGGTTATAACACAGCCGAATGCAAAATAGTCCTTATTTCATGGTCAGTAAGACTCACATTCATAACGGCATAATCGACGGTTTTGCTACTATTTTGCATTTGGCTGTGTTATAAATTTAAACATTTTGGTTTGTGCGGGTATTCATGCAAAGCAGCGATATGTCAGTTTTAGTTTAATTTCGGTAGTCGGTGTCTTTGGTTTTGTATACTTATTCGTTTTTTTTGCCACCGACTTCCGAAATTAAAGTTATTTTTTACTTTATAGTGTTTTGTTTTGGAAATCGGTTTTATTTTTTGCTAAAAAGTTTTTATTTGTCACTTTTTAGTTGTGGTACCTACCCCACACAAAGTCGAATACCACTACCTGCTATGTAAATAACAGTGATAGGAAGTTATTAAATCATCATCCGCATAGATTAAAACATCATCCACATAAACTAAGTGGGATAAACCAAACAATTTATATAGTCTTATTAGTACCAAGTTTGTGCGCAAGCTGGCACCACTGTCTATGTGATTTTAGCCAACTATACTTGGTCGGTTATATAACCTTCTTCTTGTATCATTGTTTTTGCACTGTAACGCTAATTACATATTAAATCCATTAAGATCCAACTTAATTCTTTATTATTTTCGCCAAAACCCATCAGGTTATGGGCCCAGGATACGCGATAAATAAGAGTGCGTAAATAGTTTATTTGCCAAGATTGTAAAATACGAAATGCAGGATAACGATGTTCCGCCTGTTCCACCGGTGTCGGCGCCATCATCGTCGTCTACGGCTACAAGTTCCGGAATAGCAGTTAATTTTGAAAAGCTCAGTGGGATATCAAATCACGGAAATTGGAAGTTTTTGATGCGGATGTATTTGATTCATGAAGATCTATGGGACTGCATCGAGGAGTCTGCGCCGGGTGTTCCCAAAGTCAATGATGGCCGCAAGCAACTACGGGCACTTGCAAAGATCTGTTTGATGGTGCAGCCGTCGTCATTTTCCCATGTACGAAACGCTACCACTGGGTTTGTAGCTTGGAACAACCTAAAAACAGCCTACGAAGACAGGGGGCTGTGTAGACGTCTTGGACTTTTACGTACATTGTTTGGATTGAAATTGGAACAATTTAACAATATGGAAGCGTATCTCTTGAAGATCACAGACTTAGATCAGCAACTACGAGACATAAACGCTCCATTAGATGATGATTTTCTGTCAGTGTTAATGTTAAGCGGTTTGCCGCCAGATTACGATCCGCTCATAATGGCGTTAGAAAATTCGAACATCAAGTTGTGCAGTGAAACAGTAAAGAGTAAATTACTACAAGAAAATTTACGCAGAGACTTTGATAAGTGTGAAGAAGGTGCAATGTTTACAAACCGGGGGACAAAAAGTGTCAACAAACATTCTACAAAGGTTAAGTGCTTCATATGTAAAAAACCGAATCATTATGCTAAGAACTGTCCAACTAAAATAAACAAAAGTGAAAAACGGAGTGAAAAATGTGAAAAGGCGTGGAACGGAACGTTATTGACTGCATTAGCTGTGGACATTAACTCGAACGCTTGGTATGTTGACTCCGGCGCTACTTGTCACATGACAAACAACAAAAATTTACTGCAAAACTATGTTGTGGACACTCCGCGGCAAGTGACAGTGGCTAATAATCAAAAGATGCATAGTGAAGGACACGGTGAAGTGGAATTGTTGTTGAAAGGACACACTCAAACTACGAAAATAAGTGAGGTTATTTACGTGCCGGGATTGTCAACAAACCTTATTTCGGTCGGAAAAATGGCTTCTAATGGACTTGAGGTGCATTTTGACACACAATCGTGTAACATTTATTGTGGCAAAGTGACTGTTGCTAGTGCTACGAAGGTGAATGGTGTCTACCAACTGGACACAGCGAGTCAACAATCAACAAATGATCATGAGCTGGCTGCGGCGTGCCAATCGGTGGCTTTGGTTGAGCCAGAGGTCCAGTCCATGGACGAGGAACGAGCAGAAGCTGTGAATTTGTGTGATGAGAAACCATCTCAGGAGATATGGCATCGCAGACTCGGCCACCTAAATAGGCGGAGCATGGATTTACTGAAAAAGGGTATGGCAACTGGAATTGATTACAGTGCTAGTAAACCTACTCCCTGTGTAGCATGTATTGAAGGGAAACAGAGCAGATTACCATTCCCAAAGCAGTCATATAGCCGAGCCACTGAGAAATTAGGTCTCATACACAGTGATCTGTGCGGGCCTATGTCAGTTGCCTCATTTAGTGGTGCTAAATATCTATTAACATTTATAGATGATTATACAAGGATGACATTTGGTTATTTCATTAAAAGTAAAGATGAAGTATTGTCTGTGTTTAAGATTTTCAAAAATTTGGTAGAAAATCAAACCAATTTAAAAATAAAAATGCTAAGAACGGACAATGGTCGTGAATATGTCAATAAACAGTTCCAGACATTCCTGCAAGAGCATGGCATCGAGCACCAGACGACGGTGCCCTATTCACCTCAACAGAACGGGGTTGCGGAACGGGCAAACCGCACGACTGTCGAGGCAGCACGCTGCATGCTGCAAGACGCTGGACTGGACCAAAGGTTTTGGGCGGAGGCATTGAATACGGCAATATTCATCAAGAACAGGTCACCGAGCAAGGCGGTGAGAGGCACCACACCGGAAGAAAAATGGTCCGGTAAGAAAGTTAATCTATCTAATTTAAGAATATTTGGCTGTGTAGCTTATGCAATGATCCCCAGTGAAAAGCGCAGGAAGCTAGATGCAAAAAGTAAGAAATATATATTTGTGGGATATTGCAATGAATCCAAAGGATATAGATTAATAGATCCAGATAATCCTTCCAAATGTATCAAATCTAGAGATGTGCAATTCTTAGAAGGAAAAATGTATAAAGATTTAGGTATAAATCAGGAAAATTGTACTACTGATTGTCAAATAAACCTTAACAGTAATGAAATGGATGTTGTAAGCACAAATGAAGATAATAATGGCAATCCATTGCCTACTACAGAAATTATAGAATTATCTGATTCAAACACGTCTGCTACAACTACTTCTGACTCCAGCTTTGCCGATGACCCCAATGATGTCACATGGGATCCTGACATGACTCAGGATCAAGACTCCAGTCTTTATGAAGACAGTGCAAATGATGTGTTTGCCATGACAGCAGCTAGTCACAATGGAGAACCACAGACTATAGAGGAGGCACTGTCGGGACCTGAAAAAGAATTCTGGAAGAAAGCCATTGAAGATGAATATAAATCATTTGAGAAGAATAAAGCTTGGAGTTTAACATTACTGCCTGCAGGAAAGAAAGCTGTGAGGTGTAAATGGGTTTTTAAGAAGAAACTAGGACCAGAAGGTCAGTTACTTCGCTATAAAGCACGTCTTGTAGCCAAGGGGTATACCCAGGAATATGGGGTAGATTACAAGGAAACCTATTCTCCTGTGGTAAGGTATTCTACTATGCGAACATTAATTGCTCTAGCAGTCAATTTAGGCTTGCACATTGATCATATGGATGTCAAGACGGCATTCCTAAATGGAGAATTACAGGAGACGGTCTATATGGAACAGCCCCGTGGGTATAAAATAAATGGTAAGGAAAACCATGTTTTTAAATTGAATAAAGCCATATATGGACTCAAGCAAGCGTCAAAAGCATGGTATGATAAGATTGATAGTGCTCTGACAGACCTCCAGTTCAGAAAAACACTCAGTGAGCCTTGTGTTTACATAAAATCAGACACGAAAGGCAATGTCACCCTATTGGCTTTGTATGTCGATGATATTTTGATCTTTAGCAAGGATACACCGGAGAAGAAAGCACTGAAGGAGGAACTGATGAGTAAATTTGAAATGAAGGATTTTGGTCGAGCTACACATGTATTGGGAATGAGATTACATCAAGACCAAAATAAAATTACTCTTGATCAGAAAAATTACATACAAAAGGTATTAGAGCAATTTAATATGACTGACTGTAAGCCTGTGAATACACCCTTGGAATGTGGCATGAAACTTGAAAAAGGAGACCAAACTGATCCGGATTCCAAGTACAGAAGTCTTGTTGGATGTATTATGTACATAGCTGTTTGTACCCGGCCAGATATTGTACATGCAGCAAGCTTACTAAGCCAGTTTAATAATTGTCACTCAGATACACACTGGAAAGCAGCTAAACGAGTCTTACGGTATTTAAAGGGGACTATAGATTATAACATAGTATATGAAAAGTCCTCATTATCAGTTAATGGATACATAGATGCAGATTGGGCATCTGACCAGCTAGACAGACGTTCTTACACTGGTTATGTATTTAAAATAGGTAACTCAGCCGTGTCATGGGAAAGCCGAAAGCAAAGAACTGTGGCTTTGTCAAGCACAGAGGCAGAATACATGGCATTGTGCGAGGGAGCAAAAGAAGCTCAATTTATCAGAAGTTTTCTTTATGAATGTTTAGGTGAATACTTAACAGTAAAATTGTATAATGATAGCCAATCAGCGCAGAACATTTGTAATAGTCATGTTAATCATAGCCGCAGTAAGCACATAGACATTAGACATCATTTTGTTAGACAAGTTGTCAAAGATAAAATTGTTAAATTAGAGTACATGCCTACTGAACATATGCCAGCGGATGTCTTGACTAAATGTCTTAGTAAGGATAAACACTACAATTGTATTTCTCAGCTAGGTTTGCAGATTGTTTAGTTTAAGGGCAGGTGTTAGAACTAGTATAAACCAAACAATTTATATAGTCTTATTAGTACCAAGTTTGTGCGCAAGCTGGCACCACTGTCTATGTGATTTTAGCCAACTATACTTGGTCGGTTATATAACCTTCTTCTTGTATCATTGTTTTTGCACTGTAACGCTAATTACATATTAAATCCATTAAGATCCAACTTAATTCTTTATTATTTTCGCCAAAACCCATCAAACTGCACAAGCAAATTTAACAAAATTTATATGGGACCACCTAGGAAGTATACACTTTCAACAAAAATTTAATTTAAAAAATATTAAAAAATATAATTTTCCAAATCGGTCTAACCGGTCTTTGAGAAAACGCGTAACAAACACACAAAAAAAATAATTAAGATCGCAATTCGGCGAACTTCCTCCTTTTTAAAGTCGGTTAAAAAGGGGCAAAAAGGGAGCTACTGGACTTCTCCGCCTTATGATATCCGATTTCAATGGTTCTTTTTTTATTTGAAAGGTAGTAGTAACTTTCTAGTTGGTCTGATAAAAATTTAGTGAAGATCTGACGAAAAAAAAAATCAACATGGTAAATATCCCGTTTTAAATAACTTTAGTGGTGTACTTATTTGTTGTTGCAAAAAGTTTGTGCTCGCGAGGTCTACATTGTTCCCAGAACTACAAGGTAACGCAAAATTAATCATCCAATTTTGTTTTTGAATAAATGTTTTACTACATAAAAGAAAAGTATATATATTTTGAGTGATGGAAATCTTTATTTGGACCTTTGGAATTTTTTCTGTTTTGTGGAAAAGATCACATGCGTCAAGTGGCTGCCGCCACTGTTCATACACATTTGTGCCCATTTTCCATGACTTTCCGCAATATTTCCGGTGATAACTGTTCGCATTCCTGTCGAATATTCTCCGATTGTCTGAGGCTTGTTGGCTGCAGGAATTGGATGAGCGGGGCTTGGTGAGCAAGAACATGTGGTTACAACAAGACGGTGCAACCGCACACACAGCACGAGCCACAATGGATATTGTGAAGGAAGCGTTTCCTGGTCACGTAATTTTGGGCGATTTGGCATGGCCAACAAGATCACCCGATTTAACCACTCCAGACTTCTTTCTTTGGGGCTACGCCACGGATAAGTCGCGGGTTTATACCAACAAGCCTCAGACAATCGCAGCCCTTAAGGACAGATTCGACATAATGACTGAGGAATGCGAACAGTTATCACCGGAAATCTTGTGGAAAGTCATGGAAAATGCGATAATACGGGTACAAATGTGTATCAACACTGGCGGCAGCCACTTGACGCATATGATCTTTTCCACTGAACAGAAAAAAATCTAAAGGTCCAAATAAAGATTTCCATCACTCAAAATATATATATTTTTTTATTTAGTAAAAAAGTTATTCAAAAACAAAATTGGATGAATAATTTTGCGCCACCTTATACTACTAAGTATCTATTAAATTAGGATAGATAATAGAAATTTATCGTATTGGGTTATCCTGTAATGGTAAAGTAAGTAAGTGGATCAATAAAAAAATAAAATAAAAAAAATCCGGCTAAAAGCGAATCGGGCACGCGCACCAAGGGTTCCGTACCATTACAAAAAAAGTGGGCTATTTAGAGTCTCATTACATAAAGTTCTATCACATATAATAATTTCAGATTTTTCTCTATGCAAACTTCGGAGATACACATTACATTTTTCATCAAAAGTCGAAAACTATTCGGTCTAAAAAAAAATGTGCAAATAGCGCTCTTTCATACGCTACCCCACATGCCCTAGTGGCCTCACTTCGAATTTTTTAGACCCCCTTTTAGTTGCAAAAAATAAAAAAAAATCTTATTTGCAAAATAGTTGGGCAAACGTCATCTAAAACTATTCCAAAATTGAAGTTGATAGCATTAGTAGTTCTTGAGATATCCAGCTGTGACAGACAGACAGACTGAGTCCACCATAAGGGTTCCTTTTTACCATTCTGTTACGGAACCCTAATAAATAATTTTGACATTAATTGTTGCAGAGATGATGACAAATAGATTTTGTAGGATTTTATGACGGCCTTTAGTTGATGAACTGCGTCTGTCACTTGGATCAGTCACTTTTAATCGTGCGCTTTTCCAGTAACGTTATGTATTGCGATACTATGGTATTGCGATGCGCTGATGGCTGCGTTGTGGGATGTGTGTGCTGTGGCTGCGATGTGGTTGACTTGGACGGCAAATTATACAAATTACTTGCATGTAGGTATAAGCTCCGAACAAAATACGGACTAACTTTTAGTCAATCAATTCAATTTGTCTAGCCTTTTCCTATGTTGGGGTCGGCTTCCAGTCTAACCGGATGCAGCTGAATACCAGTATTTTACGTGGAGCGACTGCCTATCTGACCTTCACAACCCAGTAACTGGGTTAACCAGCAACCAGTCATAACAGAAGTCCGACTTCTGACGACCCGTAACGACTATCAAAGATTCACGAATGATACCCGGGACCAACGGCTTACGTGCTTTCCGAGGCACGGAGGAGTTTCGGTATGTAAAGTGTGAGAAAAATATAAACGAACACGTCACTCTTTGTATACATGGATACAGATCAATAATTTTGTAAGTGTTTCCGCCAACGTCCATACTACGTTGAATACACCGGTTCTCGTCCGATCACCGAAGTTAAGCAACATCGGGCGCGGTCAGTACTTGGATGGGTGACCGCCTGGGAACACCGCGTGACGTTGGCTTTTTGCGTTTTAACGTAATTTTGGTGTTTTTTTTTTGTCTGTGCCTACCCCATTAGAAATTATAGGCACGATAAATAATTTATTTTATACCTAACAATAATGAATTTGTATGGTATTATAGAAAGAAAGACTTTTAGATGTTTTTGTTTGTGTCGGGACTCTGGGGTTTTTTAACGATTGTAAAAATGACGTCACTCCTGTTCATAGAGTAATGGTACTGGTTGATAATTTGGGTGTACAAATCGCCAACGTCCATACTACGTTGAATACACCGGTTCTCGTCCGATCACCGAAGTTAAGCAACATCGGGCGCGGTCAGTACTTGGATGGGTGACCGCCTGGGAACACCGCGTGACGTTGGCTTTTTGTATTAATATTGTAATTTTTTATTGTGGGCGTAATATACTTGAACTAAATGTTTTTGATAAAACATTACAGTCTAAAAAGATACATAGATCCTAGATTTAATTAAATTCGATTGGTACGTCGATAAAAACTTTTCCAAAAAAAAATCAACCCGAAACACCCCCACAAAGTGAAAAAATAACTTTAATTTCGGAAGTCGGTGTCTTTGGGTCTGTATTTTACTTTTTTACCAACGACTTCCGAAATTAAAGTTATTTTTCACTTTGTGGGGTTTTTTAGGAAGTCGGTTGACTTTTTTTGGAAAAAAGTTTTGATTTTTCAGAGGGTCAGTTTGTAATTTATCTAAGTTACAATATCCTAATGTCGACTGCTCATCACCTTTTACAAAATATTGCTTTTCCCGATGCAGGGACGTTAATTTAATACATCACCACAAACATTGTGACGAGCATAAATTACTTAGCAACCATTATTAAAGTAGGTACCTTATCGAATCGCAACCCTTGAAATACTTATTATTGAGTAGTTCCGGTGGCCATCTGTGATCTTCATCATCAGTTCTACTTCACCAAATGGTGCTTTCCAAGAACAAATGCACGAGTTACTATAAAAAAATTTGAAGAGTTCCGTCGATTTCTCCAGGATCCCATCATTAGATCCTGACTTGATGACAATGGGACCAACTAAAAGTAAGGTCAGGCGGGGCAAGGGCGCCATATTTTTTTCATAGATGATTTCGATGCAAAATATTTTTTTCTGAATGCTGACTTATGAGTGTGACGCTTGCCGGGGTTGGTCTGTGGATGGGTGACCATCTTTACATACCGAGACTCCTCAAAGCCTCGGAAAGCACGTTAAGCCGTTCTGCCGTCGTAAGAAAAAAGGGCACAACTAACATTTAAAAAAAAAATCTTCAAAAAATTGAGCAGATTAGCCTTTTTTTTCTGATTCTAAATATGTATGTAACTCATTTTTTTTTTAATGTTAGTTGTGCCCTTTTTTGTTACGACGGCAGCGTTGGTTTCGGCTGTCATTCGTGGATCTTTGACAGTCGTTACGGGTCGTCAGAAGCCCGAAAGTCTGACAACCAGTCTTACCAAGGGGTATCGTATTACCCAGTAACTGGGTTGTGGAGGTCAGATAGGCAGTCGCTCCATGTAAAATACTGGTATTCAGCTGCATCCGGTTAGACTGGAAGCCGACCCCAACATAGTTGGGAAAAGGCTAGGTAGATGATGATGATGCTGACTTATGAGTGTACATTTATTAAATTGACAGCATTTTGTAGCTGTAAGAAACGTCGATTCAATCAAATCTATCAATATTTTTACGATATTTTATAAGAATTGGAAAACATGGATATAAGCGCACCATATATAAAAAAAAAAAACGCTAAAATCGTACGTTATCAGAAAAAAATTTACTGAATAGAACATAAACATCTAAACGTCATTACTCTTGGCTTTTTTTAAATTTACTGTTCCTTTAAGCTACTGCGGCTTCCATATAATTTAAGCACTATTGTAGTAAGTATGGACTCATCTGGGTTTGGACTTTACGGCAGCTGGTCTAACTGCTTCTTCTTACAAGCTTAGGTAGGCTGTGGGCGCCCATAAAATAACGAAGAAAGGAAATACCAAGTAGGAGGATTTTACTGTTAGCACTAACGATCAACGAGTTAAATATAGCGTCCCAAAAAAATCTCTACAAAATACAAATTAAATTATTTAAAAGATGGCTTATAGCACTAAATATGAGGCTGTTACTATAAACCCATCACCTAACGACTTCATACACCTCACTCACCATTGCCCAATGTCACCATCCAAAGACCCTAAGCACATCTAGACAGTAAGTTCTCAATATAAAAACATTACCCTTCTTCAGGCGCAGTGGGGTAAGAAAACATCTGAATCATAAAAGTTGACGACTTTTGGCTCGGGGGAAGTGCGCCATACTACCAAAAACTTAGGCGCACTTGCCTCACTTGATTATTTTGAGGTTAAGATTTTAAATTCTATAAAAAAATGTTAATTTCACTATCTAGGTCTAAAATATAGACATAATTTAAAGAAAAACATCTAAATTCTGTACTTCCCTTATTGGATTGCCGCAACACGTAAAATATTTTAAGATTTAAGGGGATTAATAATCACGTGCTCATCTCTAGTAACAGGTTTAAATGACACTAAAACTAAAATGGCGGATACATCAAGTTATGATGAACAGAGGCATCTGTGATTGTGAAGTGGAACTGTGTTTAAGTTTGTTGCATAGATGTAAGTAAGTATAATCTCTGTAGTTTTCGATATTTTATGGTAGGTGCACTTACCCCGTCGGCGCGCTTGCCCCGCCTGACCTTATACACTTTCAAACAAAAAAGAATTTTCCTGTGGCGCGTCTACGCCTCACGACCAGCGGAAACGCTCCGCTTATGAACTTTGGGCCACACAGACAGATCATACGATCTTTTGTTCGTGCTGACGTCAGGTCATTAGCGAGCCACCTACCTGTGCCGCACTCAAGCGCCGCACCCGGGACAGTCGCTCTGAGCTAGCCTCGAAGTCAGTCGCGTCGCGCTTACCTTGCTTAATAACTTACCCTTATCCATACTTTTGTAACTTTGTTCTTTTAAATATATTGTTCCGTCGCTAAATAATAATTATTCATTTCGTCTTCCTTGCTTCATTCTACATTCTTCATCTTCCGCACTCACCCATTCTTCTGCTTGTTCCGCTAAATTGCTTCGTATCTACACAGCTATACGGGTTAGATTCCCGTGTAGCGTAGGAGTAGGCAAGTACCTACGACCCTACATTGGTGACCCCCGACTACCGCGTTACTCAAGACACCAGGAGTCCAGAAGTCCAGAAGCCCAGAAGCCCGGAAGCCCAGAAGTCTAGGTGTCCAGCAGACCAGGAGTCCAGGACAGCAGTGGAACCAGGTGACACCCGCGCTCTTAGAAGTCCCGAGGGCAGTAGCAGGAAGCCAACAGTGTCGGTGAATCAAGAGGAGCGTGATTCTGGTGGAGAAGTGTATTTTCACATCCGAAACATTCTGAGGGTAAACGAATATTTCGACTTTGGTACAAGTCATAAGCGGTGAGCGATTTGATTTTTTTTTATTTTTGCTACGTGCCAAACATGTCTGACTCGGAAAATTATGCAGATGCTAAAGAGGCTACGGGCACTGTCTCCGGAGAAGTGTCGAGGGTTGGTCTACCATTGCGTTGTCCACCATTTTGCCCGGAAGAGCCAGCGTTATGGTTCGCACAGCTTGAAGGCCAATTTATTTTGTCTCGAATCACCAGTGACACAACTAAATTTTATTTTGCGACCTCTCAACTTGAATCCAAATATGCCATAGAGGTCAAAGATATTATAACCTACCCTCCAGAGACAAACAAGTTCGAAAAACTGAAAAACGAACTAATAAATCGATTGTCAGCGTCTCAAGAAAAGCGCATTAAGCAGCTACTAGTCCATGAGGAGTTAGGTGATAGGAAGCCATCTCAATTCTTGCGACACCTCCAAGGCTTAGTTGGACCGTCAGGTGCCGCAGATTTTGTCAAAAGCATATGGACTAGCCGACTGCCCCAAAATATACAGACAGTCATCGCCTCACAAATTTCTGACTTACAGGTCGAGCGGCTAGCGGAGATAGCGGATAGGGTGCACGAAATCGCCCCGATGACACCACAGGTTGCGAGCACTTCCACATCCTCAAGCGCTGCTTCCATGGACCTGGCAGCGCAGGTGAGTGAGCTTACGAGACAGGTAGCTTCGCTCACTGCGCAGCTCAATAGCAGAGGGAGAAACCGCTCACGCTCACGCCCACGCAGCAACCATCGAAGGTATGACCGCTCTAGCCATAGACCACAGCCACCACAGAATCACCCGCACTGTTTTTACCACTACAACTTTGGAGATAGGGCGCGAAAATGCAAGCAGCCCTGTACGTTCGAGTCGGAAAACAAGAAGGGCGGTCGCAAGTAGCGGCCAACGACTGCCCCACCACTTCTTCAGGCCGTTTGTTTATTACCGATCGGACGTCAAAAGTGCAGTTTCTAGTAGACACAGGCTCAGACTTGTGCGTTTTTCCCCGATCTGCGGTCAAGACGCCCTGCATACAATCCAAGTATGATCTGACAGCTGCCAACAATACGGTAATCCACACATACGGTCCCCTACAGCTGCAATTGGATTTAGGACTCAGGAGGAGCTACAACTGGAGCTTTACAATTGCAGATGTCTCGAAAGCAATTATCGGGGTGGACTTCCTCAGCTTTTATAATCTGTTGGTAGATTGCAGGAATCAACGCCTGATCGACAACCTCACGTCCCTTTCTGTCTCTGCTGCACACTGCAATTCTGTTGACATCGCATCAGTAAAGGCGGTAGTAGGAGACACGGACTACCATCAGATTCTGCGCGAATATCCGGAAATTACGCGACCTCCAGGCAGACAGCTACCGGGAAAGCACAATACACTGCACTACATTAGGACGACGCCAGGCCCACCGGTAGCATGTAAGCCCAGACGCCTTGACCCTTCTCGATTGCAGGCAGCTAAGAAAGAGTTCGAGGAAATGCTTGCAAGCGGCGTAGCACGGCGCTCGGAGAGTGCTTGGTCTGCGCCACTGCACCTGGTGAAGAAGAAGGATGACGGATGGAGACCATGCGGCGACTACAGGGCACTCAACTCACGAACTATACCCGACAGGTACCCAGTTCGTCATATTCAAGACTTCTCTCACCAACTAGCAGGCTGTACTGTCTTCTCAACTATAGACCTAGTAAAGGCATATAACCAACTAGCTGTAAACCCAGAGGATATACAGAAGACCGCAATAACCACACCTTTTGGTTTATACGAGTTTCCCTTCATGACCTTTGGTTTGAGGAACGCTGCTCAAACCTTCCAAAGGTTCATCGACGAAGTCCTACTTGGCCTAGATTTCTGCTACGGATTTATTGATGACATTCTCATTTATTCAGCATCACCAGAACAGCATAAGGTCCACCTACGACTGCTATTTGACCGTCTGAAGCAATACGGTATCGTCGTCAACGCAGCTAAGTGCAAGATCGGGCAACCCGAGGTCGTCTTCCTAGGCTATAGCGTGTCAGCTGAAGGTACGAAACCATTACAATCTAAGGTTCAGGCGATCCAGGAATTCCCGAAGCCGAAGACAGTCAAGGAGCTACGACGATTATTGGGAATGATAAATTTCTATCGTCGATTTGTCCCAAACGCAGCCCATCTTCAAGCACCACTACACGCCGTCCTTGCTGGTCCCAAAGTAAAAGGATCCCATCCGGTACATATGACGACAGAACTACTGAAGGCTTTCGATGACTGCAAGTCCTCGCTGTCTAAGGCAACACTCCTTGCTCACCCAGACATATCGGCGGAGCTAGCAATTATGACGGATGCATCAAATACCGCGACAGGCGCAGTTCTTCAGCAACGCAAAGGTGAGAACTGGCAACCTCTAGCTTTTTACTCTCATAAACTTAGTGATGCTCAGAGGAAGTACAGCCCGTATGACCGAGAACTACTGGCAGTATACGAGGCTATCAAATACTTCCGGCACATGGTTGAGGCCAGAACGTTTACGGTGTACACGGATCACAAGCCACTCGTATTCGCCTTCAAACTGAATAGAGAGAGCCTATCTCCAAGACAGTTTCGATATCTAGACTACATCGGGCAGTTCACAACGGATATAAGGCACTTACCAGGTAGCGACAACGTTGTTGCTGATGCACTATCGCGCGTGGAGGAGGTATCTGCTGCCATAGACTACGAGAACCTTGCAAAACTTCAGGACGAGGATCCAGAACTGCAAGGCCTGCTGCTCCATGGTACCGCTCTGAAATTAAAGAAGATCACCGGCAGCACAAACTTACCCATGTACTGCGACACCTCCACGCAACAGCCTCGCCCCTACATAACGCCGACACTACGGAAGGAGGCATTCAACTCTCTGCATAACTTACATCATCCTGGGATATCTGCTACAGTGCGACTGGTGACACAACACTTTGTGTGGCCAGGGATACGTAAGGACTGTAGAGAGTGGGCAAGGCAATGTCTACATTGCCAGGCGTGCAAAGTAACTCGCCACACCAAATCTCCTCTTTCCACTTACCTTACCCCTTCCTCTCGTTTCTCTCATATTCACCTCGACATCATAGGGCCCTTAAACCCTTCGTCTGATTACAGATACTGCCTCACCGTCATTGACAGGTTTACGCGATGGCCTGAGGCGTACCCCTTGAAAGACATCACGGCGGAGACCTGCGCAGCTGCTCTGGTGTCTGGCTGGATAGCCAGGTTCGGCTGTCCTGCACGGGTGACTACTGACCGTGGTCGCCAGTTCGAGAGTCACCTCTTCAAAGCGCTCACAGCCTTGGTAGGCGCACACCACTTCCGCACCACTGCCTACCACCCTGCAGCCAACGGCTTAGTGGAACGGCTGCATCGGCAGCTGAAGGCCGCCATCATGTGCCACACGTCTTCGCAGTGGACTGAAGCGCTTCCACTGGTACTCCTTGGCATGCGTAACTCTTGGAAGGAAGACATCCAAGCTACGCCAGCCGAGCTCGTCTACGGGGAGCAACTTCATCTTCCAGGCCAGTTCCTATCATCAAAGGAAGACTATACAGCGGCTGACGTCACCCAGTACGCAACCCGGTTGCGTCAACACATGGCAAGGCTGACTCCAAGACCTACTTCGTGGCATTCTACATCGCCATTCTACGTGCCGCGCGACCTGCACTCATCCTCGCACGTCTTCCTACGCAGAGACTACGTTCGCAGCTCACTGGAACCACCATATGCAGGCCCCTACAAGGTTCTTCAGAGGCACGCAAAATACTTCACGATCGAGATGCAAGGGAAGCCCAACAATGTTTCCATCGATCGACTCAAGCCGGCCTACATGATGCGAGAGGACAACAAAGTTCCAAATGAAGAGCCAACAAATACGTCGTCATCAACCACTACCGCCACCACTACTACAAGCGAGGAGAGAAAGACAAAAAGCGGGCGGCGAGTAAGATTCCCCGATTTCTATCGACCGTGAGCAACGGTCTGGCCGGGGGGAACTTGTGGCGTGTCTACGCCTCACGACCAGCGGAAACGCTCCGCTTATGAACTTTGGGCCACACAGACAGATCATACGATCTTTTGTTCGTGCTGACGTCAGGTCATTAGCGAGCCACCTACCTGTGCCGCACTCAAGCGCCGCACCCGGGACAGTCGCTCTGAGCTAGCCTCGAAGTCGGTCGCGTCGCGCTTACCTTGCTTAATAACTTACCCTTATCCATACTTTTGTAACTTTGTTCTTTTAAATATATTGTTCCGTCGCTAAATAATAATTATTCATTTCGTCTTCCTTGCTTCATTCTACATTCTTCATCTTCCGCACTCACCCATTCTTCTGCTTGTTCCGCTAAATTGCTTCGTATCTACACAGCTATACGGGTTAGATTCCCGTGTAGCGTAGGAGTAGGCAAGTACCTACGACCCTACATTCCAAATCGGTTCGGCCGTCTTCGAGTAATTGGGGAACATACATAAAAAAAATAATAATAAGATTCCGACGAACTGAGAACCTCCTCCTTTTTTGAAGTCGGTTAAATATACATGTTGCATTTACCAATTTTTGTCGGTTCGATATCTGGATAAAGCAAGACTAAAAAGTGCAATTTCACTTACTTTTTAAAAATAAATAAATTTTAATGTTTGCTTTAGTAAAATAGGTATTTTAACTTCAATAAGGGTTATGCGGATCCGGACCCATTCAAACTTGTCACCTGTAGGTATAGTTCACCCACAATAAATAATTACATTATTAAAATGTTAAAGCTTCTTACGAGGATAATCGGTTGGTTGCCATCCTGATTTCCTGGGAGCACATTCCGCAGAGAAGATAGACCGAATGAAGAAGAAAGATGAATGAAGTCAGTGCGATGAGTGGGACATTGAAAACGATTATGTGATGAAAGTAGATTTTTTTAACCGCACGGAAAAAAACACACAAATAACAAAAAATAACGTATAAAAGCAAAAAGCCAACGTCACGCGGTGTTCCCAGGCGGTCACCCATCCATATACTGACCACGCCCGATGTTGCTTAACTTCGGTGATCGGACGAGAACCGGTGTATTGAACGTAGTATGGACGTTGGCGATTACGGTAACGAAATTATCAACCTGTATCATAAACAAGGAGTGACGTTTTATTCGTCTATATTATTTACGACTTCAAAAAGGAGGTTTTCTATTCGACCCGTATGTATGTTAGTTTGTATATCCGCGATTTACTCAAAACCTAATGAACCAATTCTGATAATTCTTTCTCTAGCGTGATCTACATACTTTCAGGAAGATTTTATTATACAGGATGTGGCGTAATTAATGGATAAACCTGTATCTGCAGGTGGGGGACCCCTATAATATAAAAAAAAATTGTCAAATCCCGGAATCGATGGGCATGCGCAATTTTTTTTTTCATAAAAAAATTCCACTGTTGGCCACTTCCTCGGCTACCGTGTTCACAAATGAAGGAATATATTTTCACAATCTGATTTCTGCATAATATTCTTAAATAAATGTGTATTACAGTTTTAGAGTACATCATGTAGTTTTTTTTTAAATCTTAAAGTGAAAAAAATGTGTTTCTGTAAAATTTTTCCTAAGTTGAGTTCGTCTGGTGTAAAAAAAATGTATGGATACCTAGCTGCCCATATTTTTTAAAACTTGTCCCCTTAATGCAGATTCCAAAATTGTAAGTATATCGATATTCCATATCTTTTTTAGATACAAAGTGATTTTTTTTTACAGAAACACATTTTTTTCACTTTAAGACTTAAACAAAAACCACATGTGGTACTCTTAAAACTGTAATACACGTCGTGTAGCACGCACATCGACGCCTGGGTTTGATATTTTTTTTATATTATAGGGCTTGGTGTAACCACACGTCTGGTTATTCATTATTTAAGCTACATCCTATATGTGGGTTCCATACCATATACAGGTGTAGCGTAATTAATGGATAACTCTGTATGTGCGGGTGTTTACTTGATTTCCCCCCCCCCCCTCCCTCTTGGTTATTAAAACTCCTGTTATTTTTTCCTGTTTTTTATAACTCTTAGTAATTTGAAATTTTTCTCTGGTTGGTGAGTTTCAAATTATCGAGTGTCGACTGTAGTGAAAATTCCTTCATTTGTGAACACGGTGGCCCAGGAAGTGACCAAAGGTGGCAATTTTTCAAAATATAATTTTAAATAAATTGCGCATGCCCATCGATTCCGGCATTTGATATTTTTTTTTATATTATAGGGCTTGGGCTTGGGGTTCCCCACCAGCTGATACAGGGTTATCATTTAATTACGCCACACCCTGTATAATACATTAGGTAATCAAACTTATGTACGAAGTTATATACATAAATGTACTGTATCTAAGGCATTTCTAAACGGATTTTGATGATTCTTCTTTTCGTTCGTCTTGGGCTAATGTAATTTTAGGTCTATTCAACTAAAAATGGAAAAATAAATTTACTCTAATAAAGTAAAAACCGACTTCAAAAACCTAAAACAAATAAATAACTCATAAAAAACTTAACAGCTTCTGAAGTCGGTATCTTCAATTCTTCAATGTCAATGCACCTTAGCTTGGCACCGACTTCAGAAGCTGTTAAGTTTTTTTTTATGAAAGTTATTTTATTTAAAAGTAGTGTATGTAGTATATCAGTTATCTGGTTTCCATAGTACAAGCTCTGCTTAGTTTGTGATCAGATGACCGTGTATGAAATGTCCCAGGTTATTATTATTATTTGTTTTAGGTTTTTGAAGTCGGTTTTTACTTTTTTACAATAAATTTTCTTACACTTCAACATATGTCCTATCAAGCACAGCCTGTGCTGCGCCACGATGTGGTCGGTATCGTCCACGTTGACTTGACGGCAAAATGTGGCCCGTGTGAATAAAATTATCCTTTCTGGGTTCCGTACCCGAAGGGTGCCAAACGCAACCCTATTACTAAGCCTGCGCTGTCCGTCTGTCTGTCAGCGGGCTTTATCTCATGAACCGTAATAGGTACTGTTGAAATGTTCACAGATTGTGTACTTCTATTGCCACTATAACATCAAGTAATAAAAGTAAAATAAAGTTAAAAATTAAAGTGGGTCCTCATACAAGAAACGTGTTTTTTTTTTTCAACTGAAGAATTTGTTTAAATTACTTGATAGAAATTGAAAATATTGTACAGTGGTAAGAAACCCTTCGCGTGCGAGTCCCACGCGCACTCGGCCAGTTATTTATATATATATATATTGCGCCCGCCTACGTAATTAAGATCGCCGAGATCAGATGTGGTGCGAATGTGGAGCGTGTGAAAGTGCCCGAACTAATAGCCAGTCAACTACACGTTGACTGGCTATTAGTTCGGGCACACAAAGGGAAGTAAAATAAAACAGCTCGTTACAATCACAACATTTATTAGAAAATAAATATGAAAATTAACAGCTAAAGAATTGCACTTAATAATAATTACATTTGGGAGAAGCCAAACTAAATACAATCATACACGTCATTGGGGAATACTTTCTGAAATCGAAAATTTTAATAGCTAACATCAACAATATAATATTTTTAGACGAAAAATATGTATGTCTGTGGTTAATATATAAAAAAAAACTTTCATAAATCTAGCCTGTTTTTAGCCACTTATTTTGTAATACAGACATTGCAATAAGGAACTTCACATAAACACCACGCTTGTATTCCCCCCGAAGGGGTAGGCAGAGATGTTTAATTTGTAAGTACTATCGACAAACGACAAGGCCTTTCCAATTTTGAAACAATTTTGCTTGCAAATGTTTTGTGCCGTTCGACTTTTGGACGAGAACAAAGGATCATAGGCTTTTTCAATGAAATAGTGTATATGTTACGGGTAAAACTCGAAGTGCGGCTACACCTAGTTTTAGCCGGCTAGAACTAGGTGTAGGTAACCGATTGCATTCGGACCCTGATTCGCCGGCCGCAGCCGCGGCACCGCTCAGCTCGTGCATTGTGTGGTCACAGTTCTAACTTAACCTAACCTACCTTTCAGCCTACACCTAAGTTTAACCAACGGCTATAGTTGTAGCCTAGCCGCATTTCGGGTTTTAGCCGGCTAAAACTAGGTGTAGCCGCGCTTCGGGTTTTAGCCGTGTCATATACACAAAACAACTTTAAGATGTACATTCGTCCGTTTTGTCGATAGTACCTATTTCAGCTGATGCTATACTACTGGATAGTAGACAGCAATTTGCTATAATACTACTGGGAGAGCGATATTAGAAGGGGTAATTGACATAGCCATAATAGGAAAAGAAATAATGGATAGATTATAATAATATAAAATATGATATGAGTCGCTTTAAGAAACGCTATAATCCACAATTAATTACAACAAATTCACTAAGGCCTAAGTTCGCCGACAGCGATGGCATCGCTAAACGTTGTCGATGAACAAAAAATGATAGGACTTGTCACTTTTCATAGTAATTTTAATAGTTCCACTTTCAGCCACCGGTTCAGATAAGTTCTCTTAGATCTTTGGAATAAGTTTGTGGCACAACAATTAGACATATTTCATGCATTATAACAGCTTCACTATTACCTACGGTACCGTAGAGGTTTCTTTCAAGCCCCAATCTATTGAGATCTGGCTGGCGATACTTTGACATTCGAATGGTCACTTTTATAAAAGGCATAGAGTTTGTTCTAGAGAGACGTCAGCGTGAGCCAAGGCACGTAGTTATGCCAAAGAGTATAACTACGTGCCTTCTAGCAGCTCGGCCAATATAGGCGCGTTGGCTTTTTACAATAGAAATAAGATTATAAAGTATTACAATGGAAGGGAGTACAACGCAAGTCAGATTATTATTTATATATAGTCTAGATCCCGAGAAAGTAAAGGTCGCTCCGTGGCCTTTCTTACAGTACCATGGCAGAAACGAACATCTATACACAGTGAAAAAAAAAAAAATCCCGTGCACACGATGACTACATCTTTTAGCAAGCATTACTACAGCGGCCGAGCGCTGCAAGCAAGAACAGTCCTTACGGCGTTTCTCTGATAGTACCTAATGGGTGGTTATTCTATCAATGTAGGGTCATCTATCTGAAGCTGTACCATCGGGTTCCCGTTGACTAGCACGCCATCCCGTAGTAGGAGTTGCACGTTCAGATCTGATAGCTCCTGAAAATATTAGAAAATAATCATAAAATATGTGAAAATGTAAAGCAAAGTACATATAGGGTGTCTCAATAAGAGTGCACTATTTAAATTTCGTGTATTTTTTTTTTCGTGCAAGTCACAACTCTGAAATTTTACAGCTGTCACCAATGATTGTTCCGATTAACTATTGAATAAAATATTCGGCAAATGGGGGTCATTTGCCGAATTTTTGAAAAAGATGTGGCTTATGTCACCGGTAACACGTTGGATCTCTGCCTTTAGCTCAAGAATTGTTCTTGATTTATTCGGATAAACTCGAGATTTCACAAAAATCCAAAGAAAGAAATCGCACGGCGTTAAATCGCATGATCTTGGTGTCCAGTTGACATAAGAATTTCGTGAGATGATTTGGCCTCGTTGGATTAATTCATGGTGTGACAGGTGGCGCCGTCCTGCTGATACCACATGTCGTCCAGATCCATGCCGTCCAGTTGAGGCCACAAGAACTCCGTTGTCATGTTCCTGTAACGAGTGCGAGCGGTCTCAGGTTCCCCATTTTTGAAATAGGTTTTCACAATGATAACGCGTTTTTCTTCTGTGTAGCGCTTCACTTTTAATAATCGGAACAATTATAGGTGACAGCTGCAAATTTTTAGAGTTGCGACTTGCACGAAAAAAAAATTACACGAAATTTAAATAGTGCACTCTTATTGAGACACCCTTTATAAGTAGTTACATTGTATAACGTCAGGCCAATATTCTCCGAAGGGACGAAAAAACACCAAAATAACAAAAAAAAAAAGCAAAAAGCCAACGTCACGCGGTGTTCCCAGGCGGTCACCCATCCAAGTACTGACCGCGCCCGATGTTGCTTAACTTCGGTGATCGGACGAGAACCGGTATTCAACGTAGTATGGACGTTGGCGATGACAACAACAAAATTATCAATCTGTATCCATCTATCCATAAAAAAGGAGTGACGTCCATATTTTTCTCACACTTCAACATTGGTTATATTGTAAAATTTGTTCCTATTCAAGTAAAGTTTGCCCAGGTATTTTGTTCGGACCTTATACATGTAAATACCTTGTACCTATAATATAGGGCGACTGATAATTAGTGACCGATACATAAACACATGATTGTAGTGACCATTATCGCCCTTGACGGTCTCTGGAGGGGGGTGATGTAGTGACCTACACACTTCAGTCTAATTAAATTATTATTAATTATGTATTTCTTAAATAAAATTAATCATAATTTATATACACATATCTATACAGAAACTCAAAACTAGACTTATTTATTAACAACAATTAAAATTAAAACTATTTACAATATTAACTTAATGTTCAACGAACAAACAGGGCCTCAAGTCTGCTATTACAATAGTGTTAGAATGGTCTGTCATTGATTTCATAATTGTTGATTTTGACAAGTTTGATAATCTACTAATACAGGGTGGCCCATAAGTCCTTACACATGTAAATAATTAATAAATAAAAAACTAATTACAATAAGAAATACCTTTTTATTTCGTATTAACCTTTATAAAATGGGAATTATTTTTTGAAAATAACATCATCCAATTGTAACTCGTTACGATCACGGCACTCCTGTAAGCGACGTCTAAAACTATCGACGACTGCGCGGCAAGTCAGTTCTGTGATGATAGCCATTTCTCTTTGAATATTTTCTTTTAGGGCTTCAATTGACCGCGGATTTGTGTCGTACACTTTAGATTTCAGATAACCCCATAAGAAAACGTCCATCGGGGTTAGATCCGGACTACGTGGTGGCCAGGAAATGTCTCCTCTTCGAGAGATCACTTTGTTGGGGAAAAGTTCACGAATGACGGGCATAGCGGTGTTAGAGATATGGGCCGTCGCGCCATCCTGTTGAAACCAGGTCCGCGTATTGTAGCCTGGAAAATTCTGCAACGCTGGTGTAAAAAACTCCTCGATCATTGCTACATATCGCTCTGAATTAACTGTAATCGCGCGACTTCTGCCGTCTTCAAAAAAATAAGGGCCTATGATGCCACGAGCTGACATAGAGGCCCATACCGTCACTTTAGGGCTGTGTAATGGCTTCTGATGTTTACGTTTTGGATTTTCGGGGCTCCAGTAGCGGCAATTTTGTTTACTTAATGCCCATTAATGTGGAAGTGAGCTTCATCAGACAATAACACGTTATTGAACGAAGAAAAGCGGCTAAACATTTCATTCGCGTAATTTAGTCTCTGGATGGCGTCAGTGTCTTTTAATTCCTGTACCAACTGAATTTTGTAGGGGTGCAGACGTAAATCTTTCTTTAAAATCCGCTGTAACGATGTTCTGGATACGTTTAATATTCTGGAACGCTTACGAGTAGACTGGGTAGGATTTTCACGAACAGACTGTAACACTATGTCGATGTTTTCTTCCGTCCTTGATGTCCTTGGTCGACCCGACCGCTTTTTATCTAACGTCGAACCAGTCTCTTCAAACTTTGCAACCCAGTTCTTGATCGTTTGAACAGTTGGAGTGTCATCAAAGTTGTGTAGATTGTGATGTTCTCGAAATTTACGCCGCGCAATGGTTGCCGAAAAATTGTTCCGATAAAACTCGCGCACACAAAAAGCACGGTCCGCACCGGTGAAACGCTCCATGGCGACTGACTTCCCAGAAACCGAACGTACTGTTTTTGCCCCGCCCGCGCCCCTCCCGCGCGTCTTATGCATTTTATTCAAAATTTACATTTTAAAGGACTTATGGACCACCCTGTATAATGGCGTCATTATGACTTTCAAATGGTCAACCACTGACACTCCACTGAAAGACATGGCTTGAAATGGTAATCTCGTACATAATGACAAATGAAAGACTGACTCATAATAATTCATTATTCATTTATTTATTGTTTGCTACAGGTGAAAATACAGATCTTATAATTAGCGTTATGACGTATGCGGTAATCTGCTAAAATTTTGTCAGTTCCTTTGATCAGTACCACGATTCTATTACGAGACCACTGACCTACCAATGATCGACCATTATGAATTTAGCAGATTACGAACTTTTAGCAAAATGACAATGGGATCGTGTTGGAATGACGAATTTATTAAAATTAGCAGACTTGGGGCCCAGACAAGTGCGAACATTGTATTAGTAGCTAATATCTATCAGTTGGCCGGCGCACGCAGCTATGACGCGTCTATTGTTCTAGCAAGCGCCGCTCGCGCTACGTCATGTGAGCCGTGTGCATGAGCGGGACAGCATCATCGTGCGTTGCACTCATGCACCCGCAAAATATATACAGTATGCTCACTGCGCGCATAGCCCCCCACGTCCCTTGCTCGGGTATGAAGTGCCAGCTGGTGGCGTAGCTGAGCCAGTAGCTTTAAACTCCCCGTTCAATAATAATCACTCTAATTTGATCCAGCCTGTCCCATCTTGCTGTCCTCCCCCCAGCGACGCCCTAAGCCGAGGTTCGTTCCCCACAGGGGAAGCCCTTAGCGTGTAGTTGCTTAGTCTATAAGTTTATGCCCGTGGCTGGAGGCTTTCGAGTTCGCTTAAGGCAGCCACAGGATAGTCCGGTTAAGTAGTCACGGCCTCTCTAGGCCAACTACGAAATGCCATTTAAAAAAAAATAAATTTAAAGCGCGCATAGCCTATATGACCCTCGAAACCTTGTGCTTAAGTTTAACTGCTTGTCCGTGCTGTTCTCTGCTATGTACATTTCTATCACTCCTTCTTAACTAAGTGTAACTCTTGTGTGTGTGAACTGAAGCCTGTGTCTGTGTACCTAATAAACTTTCATTCTTCTACTTGTGTACTTCCTACTTTTATTCATCCCTTCGTACATCTTCATACTTTCACCTTCCACACCTCCACATGATAAACAACTTTTACTATGGGATCAAACCTGAAATCGCGAAAAAAAAAAATCAGCTGCTTCCTACATTTTGACGAGTTATGCGAACATGAATGTATGGAACTTGTTCAAATACCTTTATTATATCGATTGATAATTTCGCTGTTGCTTCCGCCAACGTCCATACTACGTTGTATACACCGGTTCTCGTCCGATCACCGAAGTTAAGCAACATCGGGCGCGGTCAGTACTTGGATGGGTGACCGCCTGGGAATACCGCGTGACGTTGGCTTTTGGCATTTTTACGTAATTTTTGAATTGTTGGTGCAATTCTGCATAATTATATCTACAGAGTCCGCGCTCCACTTGATAGTAAGTGGTCATCGCCGGCTATCGACATGTGCAGTACAGGGGCCGTATTATGAACTATTAACGCCATCATGATTCCGTTGCGAAAAAGGGATGGTGCTATAGGTCATGTATAGCTCCGTCTCTCTCTAGCACTGGAAAAATGATGGCGTTAATAGTTCATAATACGGCCCCTGTACATTGACATAGGGAATGGACCGAGCGTTCCGTATTCAGTTATGTAGTGAACAGAGAGCCAAAAGTACGAGACAGACAAAGCGAATTTGCGGCCATTAGTAATTGTCTCTATGGTATTGGCCGCAAAGAGTGGTCACTTTTATGAAGCTGACGTGACGCTCAGTCCAATTATTTATGCCTATGGTACAGTATGACAACGTACAAAGATTCCATCTTCGGAAAAACCGAAATATAGCGAATCTAATGTGACTATCGCGACCAATAGAAATTGATTTACATTCCCACCTAAATATTATTATAGATTGACGCATTAATGCCCGGTTGCTGAAGTTTTTAAACGGAGTTTATCCATTCGATAGTAATCACTGAACACTTCATTAAGGAAGAATTTAGCTTAAAAATCGAGTGATTTACTATCGAGGGTCTGAGGAGCTTTTATTGTAACATCTTGCATGCTCATGTTTTGGACAAATTAATTATCTAATAATTAATTAATTAGATAGAATTCGCTTAAATAGACAATTTTGTCGAATCAATAGCTGTTAAGAGTCTATCTGAGGATCAGAACAGAATCCAGGCATAATTCCATCACTCCCTCAATGGACCAGTCAAAATGCGGCAAAGTTCGGTTTTCTCTGAAAATCAACGATGCAACCCTGCCGTGGTGTATGATGATAGTGTTTCCCCGTGGTGAGTTGAGAAGGAACTTTACTACAAAATGTCTGTAAATACATAACATACTCACCTCGCCACCAACGGTGGGGTAAGCAGAGTTATCGTGTGGCTCCGTCTCGCATCGCTGTAATATCTTCGGTCTTCGCGGATTTTTAGCGATGCCACGACCTCGACGGGCCGGTTGAAAGTCTTCCACTGAAATTGTTTTAAAACACCTTTAAGTTAACCGTATTACCACACACAAAGGCACATTTTCACCAGACATCACTCAACCCGTTTTACGCTAAACGAGTTGAAAACATCGCTCCGTTTCTTGCAATCACTTGAAGATGACAGAGATGAAATGAGTCTAAGACCCGTGAGATCTCCAAATCATAACAGGTTCAGTGTCCAGTATGCAGACACAATATGTAACTAGTTAAAACAATGGAACACATGAAAAGTGCTCAAAAACGTGTTTTTTTTAACGTATTTTCCTGCAAGGAAAGGGACTTTAAAAAAAATTGTTTTTCACTGCAGGCAGGCTTTTACCCTGCAGTAGGAAATTACACCACCTGCCTAGCCTTTTCCCAACTATGTTACGGTCGGCTTCTAGTCTAGCCGGATGCAGCTGAATACCAGTATGGCACATGGAGCGACTGCCAATTTGACCTGCATAACCCAGTTACTGGGTAATACGATACCCCTTGCTAAGACTTTCGGGCTTCTGACGACCCGTAACGACTGTCGAAGATCTACAAAAGATAGTTGGGACCAACGGCTTATCGTGCTTTCCGAGGCACGGAGGAGCCTCGGTATATAAAGATGGTCACTAATCCACGGACCAACCGCAACAAGCGTAGCTTAATGAGGTCGATCGACCCGTGCGGCTGTTATTACTTAGCCACAAGTCCCTGTAGGAAAATGCAGGGTATATAATAATATTCACTGGGATTTCGTCAGAGACGACTATTTTGAGTGCGATATTGGCTGACTGGTGAAACAGTGGTGGCCCAGTGATAACGGCCCCAGACTTACAAGTCGTGGGTTCAAACCCAGACAGGCGCTTTACTTTGTGTAAATAATTTCATCAGCACTGCTATCAAAACGGTCAAATAAAACATCGTGAGAAAACCGGCATGTCCTAGAACCAACAATAGGGATGATGACTAAAAAATTTTTTTTTGTCCGTCATGTAGATTATTAAAATATATTGGATACGTATTTTTTCTTTTTCTACGTAATCAAAAGATTACGGCGATACATTGAGTTAAAATGTGGCATGACGTCACGTCTTGGTAGATTTTATACGTAGAAGTGACGTAGCAAGCCCCCACTCCCGAACTTTAATGCGAGTTATCTAAGTCATTTTTTATTAATATAATAAAGCAAAAAATACGTATCTAATATTTTTTTATCATCTGACTGACGGACTAAATAGAATTTCTTTTTTTTTACCCAGGCTTCATCCCTATTCGAAGACATGTGACATCTACCAACCCGCACTGGGTCCGCGTGGTGGGTTACGGCCCAGTCCCTCTCGCAGAGCGGAGGCCTTTGTCTCAGCAGTGGGAACATTATAGACTGATTATGATATGCTTATAACAATAATAATATATATAAAAAAAAAAATATATGTTTTTATTTTAATATTTAAAAATATAAATTATATATGTATGTAAAAAATAATAATGAAAGGAAATAATAATAAATTATTATTACCCCACCGCTGTATCTCTACGTTGACGTCGTGGTGGGGCTTGCGCGCTCCAAACTTTAGGTCTGTGCCGGTAGAGTTTGCCGGAACGGGTCTAGGATAAGGAGCCAGACCAAGAGAGATACAGAAACCCGCAGGGCAGCATGTGGCGAGCTGTTAGGCAGTAGCGACCCCATGGACCCTATCTCCCGGGAGAAATCTTGTCCTCATCTCTAGCTTGCCTTTATTGGCCGGCTGGAGTGAACACTGACGAGGAACAGAGCTCCCACCTCTTTCTTGCCTTTATTGGCCGGCTTGAGTGGAGATTCGCAAGAGCGAATGAGCTCGGAGGAAGGAAGTATTCCAGTAAGGTGCTGGTAGGGATCTTGACCGTACTTCCGGGATTGTCCTGATAGCCGTGGAATACCTCTCGACTCCTCAAGCACCTCAGGAAGTGTTGCCCCCTTGTCGCTACGTCACTATGTGCTAACGGCCGTTTCCGGGGGCCTATTATTGAGTGTGCAAGTCACCCCCCCTGCCATTTTATCCGTGTATAATATTAGGTTGGGGAAAAAATCTTTTCGCATTATAGTATGTATGAACTTGTAATAAAATCTCTTTGGCTATACTATTTGTATCTGGCTGGTTTTGGTATCATTGAAAGTTTAAATTTTAAAGCACATAATTCCAAATTCAAATTAGGAAAATGTGTGATTTTCATTTGTTTTTCGTACCGTGACGGTACGCGGCTTGCGTTGCATTTTTACCTTTTTTGTAGTAAAATTTTAAAATGTATCGAATTTCTTCATTAGATTCACTCATCTTCAAGATGAGTGAATCTAATGAAGAAATTCGATACATTTTAAAATTTGCGATGCCGCGAAAAAAATTTGCGATGTTTATGGACCTAGTGTAGTGTCTGTGAGAGTAGCACAAATTTGGTTTAAGCGTTTTCAATCCGGAACCGAACCATTTTTGAAGAAGCTGATAACTGGTGATGAAAAGTGGATCACGTATGACAAGAACGTGCGAAAAAGGTCGTGGTCAAAGGCCGGTCAGGCTTCACAGACTGTGGCGAAACCCGGGTTAACTCGCAACAAGGTGATGCTGTGTGTGTGGTGGGATTGGAAGGGCATTATTCATTATGAGCTGTTACCACCAGGCAGGACCATCGATTCTGGAACTCTACTGCGAACATCTGATGAGATTATAGCAAGAAGTTGAGAGAAAGCGGCCGGAATTAATCAACAGAAGGGGTGTGGTTTTTCATCATGATAACGCTAGACCTCACACATCTTTAGCCACTCAGCAAAAATTAAGAGAGTTTGGCTGGGAGGTGTTAATGCATCCGCCGTATAGTCCTGACCTTGCACCTTCAGATTTCCACCTGTTTCGGTCTCTTCAGAATTCTTTAGGCAGTGTCAGGTTAACATCACGAGAGGACTGCCAAAACCACTTGTCGCGGTATTTTGACCAGAAGTCCCAAAATTTCTATAGCAATGGGATCATGTCCCTACCTACAAGATGGCAAAAAGTTATCGAACAAAATGGTACCTACATACTTTAGTTAAATGTAAATAAACTATATTAAAAAATGTTTTGAATTTTCTTAAAAAATGCGAAGAAACTTTTTCCCCAACCTATTATGATTCGTGACACTGAAAAATATGTATTTACATAATTTTAACCAGACAAATCATCTACATTTGCTCCGGGTTCGTCTGATTTCCGAAATCAGATAATCTGGAGCTACATCTAACTTGAAAATTAGGTAAATACATATTTGCTATAGTCGCGAATCATATTTTGAACAAGATACACCCTGACACTGACCTGCAAATTGCAAAAAAGCAAGAAAATTTGAATTTCGCTGGCTACCTTAGCGCCTTACGAGTATCATCTTAAAAGAGAAGAGAAATGGTTTACATACACGTACGTGCGGGCGTAGGCTTGATGCATGCGACGTGTGTGCGCGGCACGCTGCTCAGAGCTGACAGTGCGCGCGCGCACGTAGGTATCACACTCGTTGAACCCTGCAATAAACACGCACATAATTATTTATTTAAAGGTAAACTTTTATTATGGCGTCAGCGCCAGGGTAGCCCGCGGAATTCAAATTTTCTTAGGTTTTTTTTTTTGGAATTGGCAGGTCTACATCAAGTTGTATTTTGATTAAAATATAATTCACGATCGTAACAAATATGTATTTATATACGTAGAATTATAATAATTAAAATCATCAATGCAAATCCGTTAGTTCAAGTTCATCCATATTATGACTATGATTATGACGATATTATTTATTTATTTATTTATCTACTTACATTTACCCTTACAGAATAACCCAATGCGGTAAATGCGCTTATCCTAACATAACAACAACTAACATCTATAACTATTTATTACACAAAATACGCACATTGACGTGGTGTTGCGGATACCAGCCCGTGTTACCTATAACTAATTATAAATAATGCATTCCTTGTGAATTCACTCAGAGAACAACAAAATAAGTCCGTCTCCCTCGCTATGTGGTTGAGCGTGCGAAGCGCACGCGTCAGGGGCGCCTCCCTTAAAAGGTTGGTCCGAGCGCGTTATATCGCGCTATACGCGCGACCGACATCAGCACAGGAGGAATGCAAGCCTAGGCCTGCAATCTCATTGCTCCTGCGCGCTAGTATAGCACCACACTACGGTGCTAATGTCAGCGACGCGTACGTTGCGCGTTGCTAGTTTACTACGCGCCGCGTATCGCGCGCGTTGGTCTCGTCAGCGCCGCGTACGTCGGTCGACTGGCGAGCGTGCCGTAGAGCGGTCGGTATCGCAAGTACGGTATTTTATTATTTATTTCTCGCCGACCGACCGTACGCGACTGACGTCAGCGTAGGAGGAATTCAGGACTTAATGTGCAATACCTACATACCCTACACGGTCAAAATGCACAACAACACAAACAAACACAATTATTATGCAAACAGATTTTTTTTTTTTTATATATACCATTTTAATGAAGTCTTTACCATTTTAATGAAGTTCGTTGATGCCATTGATATCCTGGTAACGGGAATCGACAAATTATTTAAAGACCATTTTCACCGCCAGATTGGATTTGAAACTTTTCCCCGGGGCTCATTGTTGAGATCAAAATTTCCAGAACGGAAGCGATCAAACCAAAAACGCACCGTGCGTTCACTTGCGGTAACTTGTCCATACACGTCGTTAATATTGCGTGCTGTCTGTGTTGCGTTGGTGCCACGACGGAACTCGTATTCGAAAATAACGCGCAAAGAAAAATCGAACGGCGGGAAAACAAATGATTGTTTTTTTTTAAGTGTCATGCCATATTATACAATTAATTTGAATTTGGAATTCTAAATAGAATGAAAGATATTGATCTTCACACTATCTATCCGCAGGCTTATTACGTATCTTGCAGAAGCCTAGCAATAGCAAAATTGCTTGTAAATTGCGCAATAATTGCTTTTTTTTTTGAATTTCAATCGCTTGCCAATCGCAAATCAGTATGCGTATCGCTGATACATAATACCGATTTGCGATTGAAAAGCAATTATTGCGTAATTGACAAGCAATTTTGCTATCGCTAGGCTTCTGCAAGATACGTAATAAGCCTGCCGGTATCAAAAATCGGCAATTTCATAGGTAAAGAGTTCCTAGAGACAACAGTTATTGACAAACGTTGCAGCTGGAAAACTCATATTGACGATACAAAGGTAGATAGATTCGTATTCGTTCTATACATATTAACACGTGTGGCTAGTGTTGATGCGGCACTATGTGCATACCATGGCTATGTCTCATCAATTTTGCATTATGGCATAATAATATGGGGTAATTTTGTAGAACTTAACAGTGTTTCGAGCTCAAAAAAATGCATTCGCTCAATATATGGAGCGCAGCCAATGGACAGCTGTGTTCCATTAATCAAAAAATTAAAGACCAATAATAATGACCAACAATCACATTAAAATATCGGCAAGATCAGAGTCTATTCACTTTATTCGGACATATGAGACAGAGGAATGTATAGTCAAAATATTACCACTCCCAGCACTGTATATTTTTGTGTGCAGACGCCAGAACATCAAGTTACTACAATCCGTCAAATTTCTTTAATAGATTTTCAACTTTATCGCTAAAGTATTAGGTTCAAGGTTGATTGGGAAAATTTGACAGATTCGGGTAGCTTGACCTGCTGGCGTCTGTACCAAAATAGGCATGAATTTCAGCGGCATAATGATGTTGTATCCAGACCTAGCCGCAAAGTACACATGCTTCGTGTACCTAGACGAAATAATAAACTATTTTCAAATAATGTATTTTTTATGGCGACTAAAGTTTATAATAAACTACCAGATTGTTTTAAAACATTTAACTTAAGGACATTTAAATGCAAATTATTCAATTATCTCTTAGGTAAATGCTACTACTCGACTAATGATTTTATGAATGAAAAGTCGACGTAAATATTAGGAAATAATTTTATTATCTTCTATCTCTTTGACTTAATTTAATCTTTTTGACATCTCCACAATATATATTTAACTAGCTTTTGCCCGCGGCTTCGCCTGCGTGGCTGTCGGAAATTATCCCACGGGATCAAAAGTACCCTATGTCCTAATCCAAATCATAGTCTGCCCATGTGCCAAATTTCATCAAAATCCATTCTGCAGTTTTAGCGTGAAAGCGTAATAATTCAATCATGATTCGAAAGACACGTGGCGCAATCTATTACCATAAGAACGTTATTGTTGTTTTTCTCGAGAACAGTACTTTTTTTCGGGATGAAAGGTACCCTATGTCCGTTTCTGTGCACGTGACAATGTATATGCAAAATTTCATGATGATCGGTTCAGCAGTTTAGGCGTGAAAAGGTAACAAACAAACATACTTTCGCATTTATAATATTAGTTAGGATTTTAACTAATTTGCAATTTGAATGATATACTAAATTATTTAATTCAATATTATTTCTGCTTATTAAACTATCCACAGCCCTGATAATGTATTTGTACGCCGAAAACAGTAGAATATTAAGTATTTAACAACTGTAACAACAAATAAATGGCCTATTACTATTACTAAAGACCTATTATAACGCAGGGGTGATCAGAATCACGTACTGAATCCATGGTAACAGGTTGCGCGTCCATGTCCCAGCCATCCATTATAAAGGAGATGCTTTGATTCCGTAAGGTGACTGCAGTTTATAAATCAACCTACCTTAGTGAAGGAAACCTTAGTGATATCTATAAGCTTGTCATGTGGAACGTTTTGTGCAGCCAGCACCTGCAGTATTTCTTCAGACGACGGGTTTAGGCCGTCCATCTGAAAATAAAAAACCAGTCAAGAGCGAGTCGGAATCACGCACCGAGGGTTCCGTACAATCAAATATTAAAAAAGTGTGCTATTTACATCGTTTTATTTTTCCTGTAATCTTTACATAAACTTCTATCACACAGAATAATTTCAGATTTTTCTCTATGCAAACTTCGGAACCTTATCTCTCTCTAAAAAAAAAAATCAAAAGTCATCAAAAGTCGAAAACTATTAGAACTAAAAAAAATGTTTGAGAATGTGCAAACAGCGCTCTTTCGTATGATACCTCACATGCCCTAGTAGCCCAACTTCGAATTTTTAAGACCCCCTTTCAGACCCTGTTGCAAAACAAAATATATTTTTATTTCTTTCTTATTTGCAAAATAGTTGGCCAAACGTCATCTAAAACTATTCCAAGTTGATAGCATTAGTAGTTCTTGAGATATCCAGCTGTGACAGACAGACAGACTGAGTCGCACCATAAGGGTTCCTTTTTACCATTTTGGTTCGGAACCCTAATTATTAGGTTGGGGAAAAAGTCTTTTCGCATTATAGTATGCATGAACTTGTAATAAAATCTCTTTGGCTATACTATTTGTATCTGGCTGGTTTTGGTATCATTGAAAGTTTAAATTTTAAAGAACATAATTCCAAATTCAAATTAGGAAAATGTGTGATTTTCATTTGTTTTTCGTACCGTCAAGATGAGTGAATCTAATGAAGAAATTCGATACATTTTAAAATTTTACTACAAAAAAGGTAAAATGCAACGCAAGCCGCGAAAAAAATTTGCGATGTTTATGGACCTAGTGTAGTGTCTGTGAGAGTAGCACAAATTTGGTTTAAGCGTTTTTAATGCGGAAATTTTGATGTCAAAGATGCACGTCGCTCTGGTCGTCCTATTACGGATAAAATGGATGCCATTTTTGAAAAAGTGGAGCAAGATCGGCATATTAGTAGTTACGACGTAGCTGAAGAACTGGAAATTGACCACAAAACAGTTTTGGCGCATTTGAAAAAGACTGGGTAGACAAAAAAGCTCGACATTTGGGTACCTCACGAGCTCACTGAAAGAAACCTAATGAACCGTGTACTCATTTGTGATTCTTTATTACGACGTAATGAAACCGAGACATTTTTGAAGAAGCTGATAACTGGTGATGAAAAGTGGATCACGTATGACAAGAACGTGCGAAAAAGGTCGTGGTCAAAGGCCGGTCAGGCTTCACAGACTGTGGCGAAACCCGGGTTAACTCGCAACAAGGTGATGCTGTGTGTGTGGTGGGATTGGAAGGGCATTATTCATTATGAGCTGTTACCACCAGACAGGACCATCGATTCTGGACTCTACTGCGAACAACTGATGAGATTAAAGCAAGAAGTTGAGAGAAAGCGGCCGAAATTAATCAACAGAAGAGGTGTGGTTTTTCATCATGATAACGCTAGACCTCACACATCTTTAGCCACTCAGTAAAAATTAAGAGTTTGGCTGGGAGGTGTTAATGCATCCGCCGTATAGTCCTGACCTTGCACCTTCAGATTTCCACCTGTTTCGGTCTCTTCAGAATTCTTTAAGCAGTTTTTTTTTTTTGTGGATGGGAAATCATCAAATAACTTCTCCCGCTCTGGGTGGAGCGGAAGGGCGTGTCAGACTTTTACTGACTAAAACCCACCCGTGTTCCTTCAGTTGCCTATGCCAGGGCCACGGTATCTTTTTCAAACCACCCGCGACCCCAGCGGCATCGGCCCTATTGGACCCCATCTCTTGCTGACATCTCTTTGAGGCGCGCGTGGAACACAACGCGCCGTCGACCCGGGCCTGGTCCTCACCGGACGGTGAGCTACCCACTACTCACCGTCCGCAAGCCCGCGCCTACGGTGGCCGGGAATCGGCTATCGATTCCCGCCGCCCAGGGCGTCTCCTGCGGCGACTGAGGGCGTGAGATTGCCTCTCCCTCACGCGTTCCGCCTCCTCCTTTGCGAGCATTACCGCTTCGCAGAAGGAGGTGACGGCCTCCCATGCACTCTCGCTCCGCACCATGGCCTGGACCAAGCTCGGACGCGAGAGATCGCCGCCGCCGATCGCCTCCGTGAGAACACGGCGGTGCTCTGCCCAAGCCGGGCAGACCTCCACTGTATGCTCCACCGTGTCCTCTGGGCGATCCACACAATGGTGACACCCGGGCGTTTCCTCCCGACTTATGCGAAACAGGAACCTCCCGAAACAACCGTGTCCGGTGAGGACCTGCGTCAGGCGGAAGGTGAGGACGCCGTGGCGCCTCTCTAACCACTCCTCAAAGAGGGGACTTATCGCCGCAATTGTGGCGTGCCCAGCGCTGGGCTGCGACAGTCGCACTCTCCATGTCGCCATGAGATCCCGCCGGAGCTCTGTCCGCTGTACCGTGATTTCTCGCGGCAGCGGAGTTACGCTCCGGCGTTTCGCCTCCTCGCGCCACTCCCACACGTGCGCGAGGACTTTCGCCTCCAGATCCCACGGCGGCAATCCGGCAAGGAGGCTCGCCGCCTCACCGGAGACCGTGCGGTAACCCCGGACTAGCCGAATGGCCATGACCCTCTGGGACGCGTTCAACCGGCGGACTGGCCGCAGCCTCAGGGAACGCGCCCACACCGGTGCCCCGTAAAGGGCCATGGACCGCACGACCCCCGCGTAAAGCCTCCGGCAGGAGGCGTTTGGACCACCTAGATTGGGCAGGAGCTGCTTCAAGGCAGCCCCAGCCCGCTCCAGTCTGGGAGCCAAACGTCGGAAATGCTCCACGAAGTTCCACCGGCTGTCGAGGACGAGTCCCAGGTACTTCATCGTCGACTCGACTCCGATGCGAACCCCTCCTACCGTTATTTGGGAACCCGACGGTGGCGCATTCCGAGGACCATGAAAACACATGGCCTCGGACTTGTGCAGGGCCACCACGAGTCCAACTGCCGGATCCTCTCAACGACTATCGCAACCCCGCGTGTCGCTAATTCAGCCGCCGCCTGGTGCGACCTCCCCTGCGCCAGGACCAGCGTGTCGTCAGCGTAACATACCACGCTGACGCCGCTAGGGAGGTCGGCGCGCAGCACCCAGTCGTACCCGATGTCCCATAAATGCGGCCCCAGGACCGATCCCAGTGGGACACCGCACGACATCTCTCGCCGGTTCCACTCTCCCTAATGACCGGGGTAGATGACGGCCCTATCCGTCAAATAGGCCTCAACCACTCGACAGAGGTAGGTCGGCATCCGGTGATACCGGAGTGCCTCCCTGATGCAACTCCATGGCAGGGATGGCGTTGGCGATATCTAGAGACACCGCCAAGACGACCCCACCCCGGGCAACAGCATCCCCTGTCGTGAGGGCTCGCACGCGCATGATGGCGTCCACCGTAGAGCGCCCCCTGCGGAATCCAAACTGGCTCTCCGCCAAATCCGGCCCCTCCTGCACCAGCCACCCGACGAGGCGGTCTGCAATAACTCTTTCAAAGAGCTTGCCCACGGGATCATGTCCCTACCTACAAGATGGCAAAAAGTTATCGAACAAAATGGTACCTACATACTTTAGTTAAATGTAAATAAACTATATTAAAAATGTTTTGAATTTTTTTTTAAATGCGAAGAAACTTTTTCCCCAACCTATTATAATATACCGAATAACTTAGCACCATTTACATGGTGTAAGTTTCTGGAACGTACAAGAATCGCATGCCATAAAGCACGTTCAATTTTATTGCCATTGAAGAATAAGTGTTTATACGGGTGTGATTTCCATAAAATGGCATACATTAATTGAATGCAAGTTTTGCCATTCAATGGCATGCGACTTACACCAAGGCAATAAAAATGCAAGGCGATTATTGCAAGCAAATTTTGCCTCGTTGAAATACAGTGTTCTTTGTAATTGATTCTAGTACTACCCGTATTTGCGCTGCCAAATATTGAATACAATTTTATATGAACGTCTTGTTTCGTTCGCTCATGTTTGAATGATAGAATATTTTCATGCCAGAATTGAATGCGATTTTATTGTACGTGTTGTTTATACCTATACCAGTTATGAACGGCTGCGAACTTGCCCGTATCGTACAACAATATTGTACGTGTAACTTAGACGGAGCCAGTTAATTGCACCGTCAATTTTATGGTATGCCACAGGCAATAAACTTGCATCGTGTAAATGGAGCTATATTAAAGGAAAAATTCAGCACCCTATAGCCCTAACACGTTCGGATTGATATAATCATTTCATTTTAACAATTAATTCAATAATATCAATATTTTTAGTATCGAGTAAACGAAGCAAAAAAAAAAAATAAAAAAAATAAAAAGAAATAGTCACCTCTACAACTACAATAGTAGCGGGATGTTTGAGCCGCAGGTGCGTGCGCAGGTCGGAACGGATGCGGAAGCGCTTGGGGCAGCGACCGCACGCCCAAGCGCGCACGCCGCTGTGGATGAGGCGGTGGTTGCGCATGGCTGTGGACCTGCGATGATGAGGAAATTACTCAAGAAAACACTTTCATTTCAGAAGATTTTTCCATCACTCAATAGAAAGGAAGAAAAAGTATTTATTGGGACTCGCATGAAGAACACAAATTAAATATAAGTTTTTAAACCGACATGGTCACTGACATTATCATTAGAACTTAAAACGGGATATTTACCATGTATATTAATTGATTTGAGTTTCCGATATTTCGGCACTGTTGCAAGTGCCATGATCACGGATAAACTGAAGTTATTGCGGGTGGATGTTTACGAGCAGACAAAACGGTCTACCCTCTTTCTTGTTCGTTTAGTGCGATTGACACCGCTAGCATTGTCACTTGTTACACTCACAACTCGATTCTGTTCTCGACACACAAAACTCACTGAGTCCGCTCGCGAACTTTTTCAAATCAATTAATATACATGGTAAATATCCCGTTTTAAGTTCTAATGACAAATTAAATATTACGGCTATGACAGAAACATACAAACTAAAAAGAAATAAAAACAAGGGGTATACAGAGTGGCACTGACATCGACGCGCAACCTGTTACCATGGATACAGCCGGTCTATTCTGTAAAAACCTCACCGTCAAAACGTAGGCGAAGTGAGCTTGAAGAGAGCTGTCATTCCACCTGATGCTAGGGATTGACACTATTGACAGCTCACTCCACGCTCACCTCACCTAAGTTTTCACGGTGAGATTTGTACAGAATAGCACTGCAGTACATGATTCTGGTGCACACGGCGTTGAAATTTTTCGTCCGTTTAAAAAAAAATATATTGTTCCATACATTCTGTCCGCGAGGTATTGCATTTGCACGTTGATATCCCCCGCCACCCTGTATAAAAAAATGAGTTCTGTACGAGGCCAAAGATATCTCAGCTTAATGCACATCTTCACAGTAACAGCATGGGGCTTACGCTGGACACATCTGACCGCGTCGAACGCGACGAAAGGATCGACCGCACCGCAAGTATACCGCGCTCACGATTACTGAATCGTTTTATTCAAAAAAAATTTTTTGTTTTGCAATTCCTATTTGTTTTTTTTATGTATTCTATGTGGGCGGTTATTAGTTTAAAATTATCGTCAAGTATTTTTTCATTCCGTCGCTTGTATTACGACACCAAGACTTTAAGAGGTGGTGTTTGGAAACGGAGGTGAATGACGATTGGCGTGATGTTTTGTTAGATTTCTTTGTTTTCGACAGGTATACCTATATGCATATACAGGGTGTTTGGCGCATGGACCGACACAATTTTTCCAGGGATTTGGGAGGTCATTAGCTAGGTTCTACCCATACACCTTTTGTCCCAAATGTCACGGTTGGTTAACTATGTTTTTTTTTTAATGAAAAAAATACCCAAAATGTTTCCTTTAATTCGAAATAACTTTTTTGTTTGTGGGTGTAGTGGCACAAAATAAATTTTGTTGTATTCTCCAAAGTCATTTAAATCCAAATACATCATTGTTTGATACAACTGGTTTCAAGAAAATTCCTTACAAGCTTCCAAAGTTTAATTTTTATTGAATGTATGAAATTTTACAATTTCTAAATTCGTTAAAAAAAAGAAAACTAAGAGCCATTTTGAACTTAGCTTTATTTTAAAAAGTTCTTTAGTTGATACCCTTTCTAACGGTATGCTACATGTCATAGAAATTGTTCATTATGTAGTCAAAATACTAGTTAGGAGAGTCAGGGTTAAGAAAAGACTTATTCAAGGTTATTATGTTTTTATTAAAGTAAAGTTATAAAAAAGGAGGCAAACACCGGGAGAGATGGAAAAAAATGGGCCTTAGCCCAGCAGTGAGACAGAATAGTTAAAAAAAAGTTATTAATCTTGTTCAAATTGACCTCCTCCATTTCGTATGCATGCACGACATCTGTTTCTTATTTACTATGAATGAAGAAATGCGACTACGTACAACGACAGTTGAATTTGCCTGTCTGTCTGTCTGTAATCGAATCTTTCAAGTCAAATTTGACCCACTTCCCGGTTTCCGAATGGACTGAAATTTTACATGCATATGTAGATAGAATGACAATGCAATATTATTATGAGAAGGAGCTGCTCTGATGATGGAGCCAGAAGGTGGCCATGGGAACTCAGTAATGACGCAACCCTATCGGGTTTGGGCTCGTTTGATTCGTCTTGACAAGGACTTAAATTATAATAAAAGCTTGTTAAAAACACTTGTTTTCTTTGTTAAGACTACTTACAATTACTTACACTCACCTCCTGAACGCAACTCCACAAACATCACAAGGAAAGGGTCTCTCCCCTGTATGCACCCTCAGATGCTCGTTCCGCATAGAAAGCGTCCGGAAGGCGTGTCCACAGACGGGACACACGTGCGGACGGCGAGGACATGTCCCTTCTGTGGTCGATGTCTTGTTGCTGGATTGGTAGGACTCATCGTCTTTGCCGTGGACTTCTCTAGGATGGGGCAAAAGTGTGTTGTTGTAGTGGTTGAAAATATAGCTTAGGAATTATTCGCAGCTAACGGTTTTATAGTTTCTGGGTCGACCTTGGTAAGAAAAACAAGATCTTGCAAAATGTGTGCTAGTAATCTTTTCATATTGAGCCCGGAAGGCGAAAATTTTGAAATCTTTGTTAAGTTCGATATCAGCAGACAGAGAGAGAGAGAGAGAGAGAGAGAGAGATAACGGCAGAAAATAAGGACGTAACAGTGATCTTACAATGCCATATTTTCCTAGCAACATACGGAATATATACCTATAATCAGGTTTTCAGGCAGTTTTTCTGGGTATAACAGTAGATGCCAAACTTCAGTGGGGCCCACATATATCAAGCCTAGCGGGAAGGCTCAGTTCAGCCGCCTACGCCGTCAGGAAAGTAAGACAATACACTGACGTTGATACAGCTCGGTTAGTCTATTTTAGTTATTTTCATAGCATTATGTCATACGGTATTCTGCTCTGGGGCAAAGCCGCTGACATTCAAAATATATTTGTTCTTCAGAAACGAGCTGTTCGAGCAATTTACCAGCTCGGTGCCAGAGTTTCTTTGAGAGATTTTTTTAAACAGATTGGTATTCTCACGGTGGCATCACAATTCATCTTCGCCAACATGTTATATATTAGACAAAATATACATTTATATACTAAAAACAGTGATATTCACAATGTTAACACCAGAAATAAGGACAAATTACGTGCTCCATTTCACCGGCTTCATAAGGTTCATAACTCATTTGTTGGGCTTGGTATATCTTTTTATAACAAGCTACCCTCTTCTTTGCTAGATTTGCCCTTTAATGCGTTCAAAGCTAAAGTAAAATCTAACCTTTGTTCAAAGGCATACTATTCTATCAACGATTACTTAAACGATAAGAATAGTTGGTCGCTGTGTTTATGTTTATGTTTATGTTCTTTCTCCAGAATTAGCTTACCTACTGACAGGTTATATGAGTTCATATAATTATTTATTTTCTTTGACTCTCAAGGTCAATTGATTTTATTTTTATTTATTATTGACATAATCTACTCATTTCAATGTTTATTTGTTTTATGAGTGGTATTGCAATATGTGGTTAGCTAGTGACCTCGACAATTGATCATAGTTTTCTTGCCTGAGCAACCAGCAGCAAGTTCGTCATGCTCCCTTAGATGTCACTGCTTGCGGTAGCGTCGGGGGCCGGGTTGTCTCCTTCCCTCAAATATGGCGAGGGGGTAATGGCTGATCTTTGCGTTATACTCGTGAACGGGTGCTGCTTGTGGTGACAGGTCGTCTTGCTCACCTTGGTTTTGTTTTGTTATTAGTAACTTAACTCGTTGTTGATTTTATTTCGATGGTCCTAGTTTATCATTTGTGACTTCGAGTTACGACTACATGTACGGCTATATGTAAGAGGCTTTTATTTAGGTATAAAGTTCTGCTTACGTTTTTAGTTTTGTATTTTGTTTCTGCTTGAGTATAGTTTTCGATTTTTTTTTTTTGGTATATTGGCGTGTGCTAGCTTACTTATAGCAAATAATTTAATTTAATGTTTTGTGTTGCGTAATGTACAGACGCCAGCAGGTCAACCTACCCGAATTTGTCAAATTTTCCCAATCAACCTTGAATCTAATGCTTTAGTAAATAAAGTTGAAAATCTATTGAAGAAATTTGACAGATTGTAGTAGCTTGATGTGCTGGCGTCTGTACCTAAATTATTATATGTTATATAGAATATTTTTTTTTAACTGAACAGACAGCTGTGCTGCTGGCGAGTTTGTTGCGCCACTTCTTCTCCCCAGCTAAAGCACTAGGAAGTGGTGAAGGGCGGGCGCTTTGGGGGACTGTCTTATGTAATTTTGACGTTCAAAAAGTGCTGATTCTCAGCCTAGTTTGAATAAATGACTCTTGATTTTGATTTTGAATCTTTCCAACAATTTTTTTTTTTAATTTTGACAGCTCGAGTACTAATCAATTAGTGCTGTCCAAAATGCGTTACCGATTCGACTACTTATTATGAAGAAGTTTATCGATTTAATACATTCATATTTTATTTTAAAGAAAAATGTAAAGAAAAACAGCGTCCATCAAGTATTACATTTTTTCGACTATGGTTGCCTGTCACTAAATAAGGAACTTCATAACGTCCATGAAGTATTGCATTTTTTCGTCTATGGTTGCCTGTCAATAAATAAGGAACAACATAGCGTCCATGAAGTATTGCATTTTTTCGTCTATGGTTGCCTGTCAATAAATAAGGAACAACATAGCGTCCATGAAGTATTGCATTTTTTCGTCTATGGTTGTCTGTCACTAAATAAGGAACTTCATAGCGTCCATGAAGTATTGCATTTTTTCGTCTATGGTTGCCTGTCAATAAATAAGGAACTTCATAGCGTCCATGGAGTATAGCATTTTTTCGTCTATGACTGCCTGTTACTAAATAAGGAACAACAAGGCGTCCATGAAGTATTGCATTTTTTCGTCTATGGTTGCCTGTCAATAAATAACGAACAACATAGCGTCCATGAAGTAGCATTTTTTAGTCTATGGTTCCCTGTAAATAAATAAGAAACTTCTTAAGCGTGCTTATGTCAATAGTAAAATTAAAGGTTGTAAAGATCATACATACGGCCACTTACTTGACATGTTTACGCAGATCAATCGCGTGCGTGAACGTGGCGTGACAATGGGAACACGCCCCACCTGTAGACTCCGACTCTGCGCTCGAATACATGCCTGTTGTAGACATACATTATTTTTATCGACTATGACTTCGCTAATGCGGTTAAAAGCATGTGGAAAAAGGGCTCGATAATTATTGTGCGCACGCGCATATAAAGTGACTTTGATAGAGATGTGTATGGAAAAAATAAGGACAAAAGAATGATGTCTTCCAAGTTATCTGCCAATTCCAACTATGTTCTGATCAGCTTCCAATCTAACCGGATGCAGCTGAATACCAGTATTATACATGGAGCGACTGCCTACCAGGCCTCCACAACCCAGTTACTGGGTAATACGATATCCCTTGGTAAGACTTGTGGGCTTCTGACTAACCGTAACGACTATCAAAAATCTACGAATGACAGCCAAGGCCAACGTGCTTTCCGAGGCACGGAGGGGTCTCAGTATGAAAAGGTTGGTCACCCACCGTCGGACCGACCTCGGCAAACGTAGCTTAACGTTCGACTGTCCCGTGCGGCTGTTATTATTTTGCCACGAGCCTAAAGTTAAACGTAATGCCTAATAAAATAACTATTTATGTACTTTTATTTAGTTATTACATTTAGGTGTCTATTGTTGGTGAAGAAAACGAGCATTCAGAAACATTTCAGTCAAGAAATAGTTATACAGTACGACAACGTTCAAAGGTTCCATCGTTTAACTTCGGGAAAACTGAAATATAGCTAATAAAATGACACTCTACCAATAGAAAATTTATTTTCCCACCTAAATTATGATAGATTGACGCACTAATGCCCGGTTTATGAGGTTTTTAAACGGTGTTTATCCATTCGATAGTAATCACAGTTGGCTTACTACCGAAAGTTTATTTGAGGACCTCCAAAACCAAGCATAAGGATGGAATTCGCTTAAATAGAGCATTTTGTCGAATCAATAGCTATTAAGAGTTTGTCTGAGAATCTCAGAAACCAGGCATCCAGTCACATTACATTCGGCAAAGTTCGGCTTTTCCGAAGATAAACGATGGAACCTTTGAATGTTGTCATAGGTACTATACGTAATAATACTCTGTCCACTAGGTTATCCATTTTTTGACACCTGTCAGTTTCATACTAGCGAATATGTGTTTTGCCAATTTGATCCTTATTACAACTAGAAATGGTCCAACTGACAGGTGTCAAAAAGTGAATAACCTAGTGGACAGAGTATATATGTGCAAAATATTGTTACCTGGTTTATTATAAGCGCGTGCAGTTCCATCGCTGTGTTCTTTCTTACGATGCTTGTACAAAGCTGTTTTGTTCGGCAACACCTCGTCACAATCCCGACATGGTATCCTAAACCAAAATGAATGGTATCCTCCTTACATTAGTATGAGAGACTTGCCCCCGGTTATAGTCAAATAAAAAGATGGGTGTAAGGCACAGTAGGCGCGCGAGTTGAATGCAGGCATGACAGTATCCGCCTGTAGGTGTGCGCCAACCAAAACCGACGCCCTCGTTGCTGATCGATTCTTGCCAGGCCTTCTCTAGGGAACTAGGGATTTCACCTAGCGCGGGACCTGGTCGCATGGGCGTTGTGAAGAACGTCAGGTGCTTCCTACAATCACACCCCAGTAACACACTTCAGAATCACAGAGGGCAGGTAAACCCCTCAGCGTCTAGGCTTTAAATCACTTCTACCCTCTCCTGCGGTGTATTTCCGTTCGTCCCCCTACTGTCGTCCCCCTGGTGGCACGAACAGAAATTTCAAAAAATTATAAATTATGGAATGAATTTAATATTATTTATTAAATTCTCGTTCGCGCCACCAGGGGGACGAAAGGGAATAGACCCCTCCTGTGGGAGGGGGAGGGAACCCCAAAGACCAATCCCCAATTTTCGGGACCGAGAGAAAGAACATCGGGCAAGGGGCTAACACTGACACTTCGCGCCCCCCGAGACGAGACGTTGAATGCAGACAGCGTCTCACGCCCGCTGTGTACTGTTGTCCTTTGTTTTAGCACATACCTGCACATTCCTAAGCTTGGCATTCAACTCACGCGGCGCCTACTGTAGCTAACTTACAACGAATTTGAATGAATTTTGTAACAGATTTTATATCAATCTGCTAAGTGTGTCTTAAGGGGAAGTGCTAAGGTAGCCCGCGAAATTCAAATAATCCTACGTTTTTTTTGTAATTTGCAGGTTGCTATTAGGTTTTATGTTGATTCAAATCAAATTCGCGACCGTAACAAACATGTATTAACAGAATTATAATAATTACAATCAGTAATACAACTCCATAAGTTAGAAAAGACGTCAAACGTCAAGATTTCATAAAATAGACATTCAATAGGGTAATATGAACTTAGAGAGTTGTATTGATGGTTTTAATCATTATAATTCTATAAATACAGATTTGTTACGGTCGCCAATCATATTCAGATCAATATACAACCTAATACTGGCCTGCAAATTGCAAAAAACAATTTCGCGGGCTATCCTGGCGCTTTCGCCTTAAGCTTAAAACGTTATTACAAAGATATTTTTATAAGGGGTGCAACACACTTGTTCGGGTGATTGATGATCCGGTACACGCCGGGCGGCTAAATCTTATATGTCTGTTAATTAATGGATAAGCTTGAAAATTGCATATAATAGACCTTATGATCGTTCTAAAAAAATACAAAATATATACTGGATGATTTTTTTACAGTCTTGAAAAAAATTGGGTACAATAGGAGAATGAAGTAGAAGCCTATGGCATACCTAGTTTTTTTTTGTTTTTTCAATAGCTTAGACCCAAATCGCTCTATCAATAAACACTACATTTGAAGTAAAATAGAACAATAAAACCAGAAATTTTGAAAAGCTTTATAGATCCTTATAAAATATCGAAATTCAAATCAAACGCACTACGCAGGGTGCGTAGTACGTATAAATACTAATAAAAAAAAAAAAATTCAAAAAGAAAAAACTAAGTATACTCCGTTCACCTATTATGCCCTATTTTTTTCAAAACGGTAAAAAAATTCACCCAGTATATATATCCCAAGTTACTACTTGGGATATATACAGTATGTTAACCAACAGAGGGCGTTCCCGTTAACCCGCAATAGTATAGCATCCATACATGCTAAAAAAAATATTACCATTCGAAAACAAAATGGTTTTTATTTTTTTTAATATTAAAATATTCACTAAAAATGTTAAATTGATACGTAAAAGAAACACTCTGTACACGCGTACTTGAAGGACGGAAACATCGCAATTTAGTTTTTATTTTTAGTGAATATTTTTATATTTTTTTGAATATTTTTAGCATTTTTAGTGAATATTTTAATATTAAAAAAAAATAAAAACCATTTTGTTTTCGAATGGTAATATTTTTTTTAGCATGTATGGATGCTATACTATTGCGGGTTAACGGGAACGCCCTCTGTTGGTTAACATACTGTATACTGGGTGATTTTTTCAACTAACCTAACTAAGGTATGATTTTTAGAAAAAAAAAATACTGTGCAATTTCTTGTCACACTATTTACTGCTTCTCTGTTGGCTTAGTCAACTTACAATATTCTGTATAACAACAAATGAATAGCCGATGGAATTCTTTCATTTGTGGTAGTTGTGAAGAAGGATGTAAAATAAGGTAAAAACATTTGTTTTTCTAAAACATCGTGGGTACACTACTTGGTACCTAATATATATTTTTTTGTATTTTCTTTTTATAATGGCCATAAGGTCTATTATATGCTATTTCAAGGTTATCCATTCTTTACCAGACACCCTGTATACAGGGTGATTTTTAAAACATGCGACAAAATTTAAGGGGGTGTTCTACCCATCAATATGAACAACTTTTACTATGGGACCAACTCGGAATTCGCAAAAAAATTTCGACCTTTTTATACAAAATGGTCCAATCGGGTATGTGCTTTTACATGGGAAGGTAATTTTTTTTTTGCGAATTCTTAGTTGGTCCCATAGTAAAAGTTGTTCATATTGATGGGTAGAACACCCCCTTAAATTTTGTCGCATGTTTTAAAAATCACCCTGTATACATATATTTATATGTTAGGAAAACAGACGCTCGGCTTAGCGCGAATTGTGCCGAGCCGAACATGATTCAGAGAGGGTAGGTGCCGAACGGTGTCTACCGATCTGCACGAGCCGAATAGTAACTGCTTCGGGTCGGCTTTATTGGTCAGCAAATACTGCCGAATCGAATGTTCCCACCCAAACAGCTGGATATAGTACTCGCAAAACTGTATGTGCCCTCTGAACGTAGGCCCGAGGACGAAACCGCGCATGGTACAGTTGAGTGCACAATCATAATTGTAACATGTGAAACATTTTTTATAGTAGGTACTATCGAAGAAACTTACATCTGACCAATTTGAAAACAAAATCCCGTGCACACAATGACCACATCTGTTAACAAGCGTTACTATAGCGTTCGAGCGCTGCAAGCAAGAATAGTCCTTATGGTGTATAGATGTTTGTTTCTCCAATAGTGCATGTATTTTGTTCATCACAAATAGCATTTAATATAATTACGAGTATAGGCCACGCGCGCGCTACTTCCGAGAGCTCATAAGGTTTTACGCGTACTGTAGCACTCGTATAAGTTTTTCGTTCACTGTACGTGTACAGCTATCAGTATCGTGATAGCCAGTAATAAGAACGTATTTTTACAGTATTTTATTCTCAAGAAGCGACACGCGCTATACTTGTGGTTACCAAGTATACAAACACGCTGTGAATGTGTGTGTGTAAGCGCAGGAACTCTCGGAACCGTCCGAGATCATGGCGAAGTCGGAAGTGTGTTGTGTGGTGACGCTACTCGTCTTCACACACACATTCGTGTTTGTACACTTGGTAAACACAAGTAAAGCACACGTCGCTTCGTGAGATAAAAATACTATATAGTAGTAGAAGAATTCCTGTGATCATCTCTGTTGCTCTTGTTAGTGTGCGTTATGTGCTGACGCTACTCGTCTTCACACACACATTCGTGTTTGTACACTTGCTAAACACAAGTAAAGCACACGTCGCTTCGTGAGATAAAAATACTATATAGTAGTAAAAGAATACATGTAATCATCTCTGTTGCTCTTGTTAGTGTGTGTTATATGCTGACGCTACTCGTCTTCACACACACATTCGTGTTTGTACACTTGGTAAACACAAGTAAAGCACACGTCGCTTCGTGAGATAAAAATACTATATAGTAGTAGAAGAATACCTGTAATCATCTCTGTTGCTCTTGTTAGTGTGTGTTATGTGCTGACGCTACTCGTCTTCACACACACATTCGTGTTTGTACACTTGGTAAACACAAGTAAAGCACACGTCACTTCGTGAGATAACAATACTATTTATAGTAGTAGAAGAATACCTGTAATCATCTCTGTTGCTCTTGTTAGTGGTTCCAGGGTCGTCAGCTCCAGTCTTGCCGTGCACCTTCTTACGATGGTACGCCAGGCCCCAACTGTGTTGCATACAAAATTATCTCAGTTGTTCCCACTGCTGGGACACATGCCTCCTCTGTTCTTGAGCGAGTGGGATGTAATCCACCACGCGGGCCCAGCGCGAGTTGGTAGATGTCACATGTCTTTGAATTTTTGGTTCTAAACTCGTCACAAAATAATAGGTCCGTTTTGACATGAGGGTGTCCCTGTTTGTCCCGCTATGTTTGTCTCTCTTTGGCAAAACGGACCTATTATTTTGTAGCGAGTTTAGTACACGCCGGTTTCCTCACGATGTTTTCCTTCACCGTTTTAAGAGCAGCGGTGATGAAGTAATATAGACAAAGTAAAGCGCCTGTCTGGGTTCGAAACTCATAAGGCGCAGCCGTTGCCACTGGGCCACCACTGTTAAAAAAAAAAAAACGGCAAAAATTATCTTATTGGCTATTTAATAGTGTTTCAATAAAGAGTTACAGAGACGCCTCGCACCATTTTTGATTTAAATAATGACGATTAGGGTTAACTAGTTATTCATCATATGAATAAACAAAAAAAAAAATGTCTAGGCGTTATTGTTAAGTCAGAAAACGTAATTGTTGATTAAATGGGGAAGGAAATTGTCAAATTACTTCGGCGTAGATGGCGCTAAGTGTTTGTTACTTTCATTCAGCTGCCAATAGAGTTCCACGCTGAAAACTTTGCCGCGAGATGGCGCTAAGTGTTTTTCCTGTCGCCAATTGGTCGCTTTGTCTTCAAGATAACTTTGACAAGTACAAACACACAGCGCTTTCTTGCGGCGAAGCTGCCGGGAAACAACCCCATTGACTACCCACAGAATGACAGTTGTATGAATGGTACTACTCCCACAGATAACTATATTTACGATGGTTTTCTGAAATGATGTGCACTAGGTGGCAGCACTGAAACGTCAGGTCCGGGCACCTGACGAAAGTGTCAAAGCGCCTATATTTTCTTTAGTCGTATGAACGAATGAATGAAACGGATGATGAACGTCATCATATATTTTACATTCATTGTCGAAATAGATCTCTTGTCACAAACTGGCGCCAACTTGTGGCACGAATTTTCATGAAAACCCTCGTTGGAACCGTGCACCTAGCTTCTGACGTATCATAAGTGCCCATGTAGGTTAATGTGAAATATTACGAAAACTATTTTATGTTTATGCCGTAGTGTATTGAACTATTTAACTATCTATTTGACAACTACAAATATACCTGACAACGTGTTCGTAAAGACTTGGATTTTTTAAAATGTGAAACTAAAACGCTCTGTTTAGTTCTCTGTTTAGTTTCACATAAAAAAAAAATCATGTTTATAAAAAGTCAAATAACTAGATCGTTGTATGTTATAATTATTTTTAACATTTACTCTCTATTAAATAAAAATATTTAAATTAATAAATTTAAAAAAAAAACCGGCCAAGAGCGTGTCGGACCACGCACAATTAAGGGTTTCGTAATTTCGTCCCCTCCCGGCGTTTCTTTCGCGCTTTTCCTCTCAACATGACCAAACCATCTTAGTAATAAAGTAAATGGGTAATATAGGTTACCTGTTCGGAAAGGTGAGTTCGCACTGGTTACATTTGTACAGAAAGTTCTCGTTGGCGTGTTTCATGCGTCTGTGTACTTGTAGGTATGTCCAGTGTAGGTAGGAGCGGCCGCAGTCCTGTAACAGATATATACAGGGTCAAATTAAATTAGCTAGCGAAACTCAGCATACATAACGTATGTAGAGTTTCGCCAATTATTTTAATTTAGGTATCGATATCTAAACATGATAGCAAAAAAAAATATTTTATGATATTTTTCGGGGCATCAGCCGCAGTGTATTTGAAATATCAGTTTAAAAACCAGTTTTTTTGTGTATAAACTCGCAGACGTGATGGACCGGGTATCGATATCTAAACACGATTTCTCAACTAATACTTTAAGTAACAACCAGCAGTAGTTATTGACCTCAAAAAAAAAAAAAAATCGTCTTTTTTATTTTTATTTTGTCGTGTTTAGAAATCCCATCACGTCTGCGGAGTTTCCCTAGCTAATTTAATTTGACCGACTCTGCACACCCCTTCAAAAATAACAGGCGTAATGTTACGTTATAACAATACAATACAGGGTCAATTTAAATTGTACTGCACACTTACTGTCTTACTAAAAAAGATTTAAGGCGAAAGCTCCAGGTAGCCCGCGAAATTCAAATTTTCTTACTTTTTTTGCAATTTGCAAGTCAGTATTAAGTTGTATGTTAAATAAAGTATGATTCGCGACCGTGACAAATCTGTATTTATAGAATTATAATCATTAAAATCATCAATACAACTCTCTAAGTTCATATAATCCTAATGAATGACTATTTCATGAAATCTTGACATTTAGGTTTATACTAACTTAAGGAATTGTATTACTGATTCTTATGATTAGAATTTTGTAAATACATATTTGTTACGGTCGCGAATCATACCTTAATCAACAGACAACCTAATAGTGACTTGCAAATTTAAAAAAAAAAAAAAACGTAAGAAAATTTGAATATTGTCTTACGTTTTTCACGGGCTATATGTATTAAGCGACATTTTTGGAACTTTACAGGAGGGCATTTCAAAGTTTCATTATTCAGAAAAAGAACATTGTAAAAAAATATCAATATTTTTTACGAAAAAGTGGCCTATCGACGCTTAGGAATCAATAGTGTCTATCTCAGTTTTTACGATTTTCACTTTTTAATATAGGTGTAGATTATAACTCAATATGATTATAACTCAATATCAGCCAGATGTCGCTTAATACAAATAGCCCGTGAACCCTCGATATGAATTTCGCGGGCTACTTGGAGCTTCCCCCTTAAACACATGTTCAACGCGTGTCTTACGTCATTTATGTATGGAGTTTGACGGAAAACACGCGTTGAACATATGTTTAAACCTTCTTTAGTAAGACCGATAGTATTTTGCAAATTATGTCGCATGTAATAAGGAGCGAGCCTTTTGTTATTTATATTATTTTAGTAGAATTATTATGAATCGCCCGTTGTGGAAATTCTTGGGAGAGGTGTAGTTAGTTTACGTTTTTTGACTGAAAGAAAATAAAATATTACTATTTAATATTATTATTTTACCATGTAAAATACTCCAACCCCAGGTCCTCAATGAAACTCATATAAAGCGCTATAACACAGTATATTAAAGTTTCACCTCAATACAGAATCTTACTTATTATAACTAAAACAATTAAATTAAATGTGATATGGTTGATATGATTGTGATATTAAACCAAGTACATGTTATTTATTGTGTGTTATCACTAGATATAGGAATAGGTGGAGTATATTTACCTAAACTTCGAGAGAGTAACTAACAGAGTGGATGATACCTCCTCTAAATCCCGGAATAACGATAATGACGTTTTAATCCCGGGATTTAAAATCACTAATTATTTATTAGACTTTATACAAGGTGTAATTGGACCTAGTTATGCAGAAAGCAGCCATCTTTTTCCGAAAATGAGTTATAAACACAGTCATACTAATTTCGACATACGCGATTTTTTGCAAAAACATCCATGTCAATATCTCTATTTAACACGGAGATATAAGCCGTCAAATGCAGCCTTGTTGTTGACAACTCCGACATGCTTGCTTTGTGCATAATACCACAGACTGTGATAATACAGTCCAACTGTCAAAATGACAAACTTATTCGTCAGACAAAAGTTAACTGGCGATTGAATAACCGGCCCTAATTCGATTATCCTCGATTTTTTTAATATTTCAACAATGCAAATTCTAGCTTTGCCTGCATTATCGGCTGCTTCATGGGCACCTCATACATTTTTAAAATTATTTGTACCTCGTTAGATAGCTGATTAAATGAAGATGTCATCATCATCATCAATCTCCTGCGCTTGTCCCAATTTATTTGGGGTCGGCGTAACATGTCTTTTTCTTCCATACTTCTCTATTAGTCACGCCCTTTCTAGCCCTATCATCTTTCACAGTCCATCCATCGTTTCTTTGGTCGTCCCCTACTCGTAGTGCCATCATTCATACTCAAAATTTTCCATGGCTGCTTTCTGCATAACATGGTCCAATTTATAACACTAGTCTGGCCACGCTAAAAGCATAAGTGAAAAAATGGTGGAAATGAGACCGCCGGCTTGTGTTTTAGCTAATAGTACAACGTTACCTCGCACAAGAAGTGTTTGACGACAGGAAAGTCGCCGTATCCCAGTATGCCGGTGGCAGAGCGTGCGGACGCGTCGGCGTCGGCTTGTGCGGGGGCGTCGGCTTGTTTCTTAGCGTCGGCTAGTGAGCGCTTGTAGAAGCCGTGGGTTGTTTTGTGGGTTGTGCATCTGGGAAAAAGAAGATATTAAAGAAGTACGGATAGGAAAATGATTTTTTAAACTCATGATTTCCGAGTAGCTACACCTGATTGTGGAACCAACGGAGTAACTTGAAATTATGAGTTTACAATACGACAACGTTCAATGGTTCCACGTTTATCTTCGGAAAAACCGAAATATAGCGAATAAAATTTGACTATCGAAAAATAGAAGTTGATTTATATTCCCGCCTAAATTATTATAGATTGACGCACTAACTCCGTCACTCCCTTATTGGACTAGTCACATTTAATTCGGCAAAGTTCGGTTTTTACGAAGATAAACGGTGGAACCTTTGAACGTTGTTGTACTGTTCATAAAAACTTTTTTCAAAAAAAAAAAAAACAACCGATTTCCAAAACACCACAAAGTGAAACATAACTTTAATTTCGGAAGTCGGTGTCTGGATCTGTATTTTACTTTTGTGCCACCGACTTCCGAAATGAAAGTTATTTTTCACTTTGTGCTGTTTTTTTGGAAGTCGGTTGTTTTTTTTGGAAACAGTTTTTATTCTTCACTTCTTAGTGGGTCAGTTTGTAATTTATCTAAGGTACAATATCCTAATGTCAACTGCTCCTCAACCTTTTACAAAATATTTCATTCCCGATGCAGGGACGTTAATTGTTGAGGAGTTCTCCTGGTAAGTACCAGGCGAACTCCACATCACCATAACCATTGTGACGAGCATAAATTTCTTAGCAACCATTATTAAAGTAGGTACCTAATCGAATCGCAACCCTTGAAATACTTATTATTGAGTAGTTCCGGTGGCCATCTGTGATCTTCATCATCAGTTCCACTTCACCAATTGGTGCTTTCCAAGAATAAATGCACGAGTTACTATAAAAATACCCAAATCGCTATAGGTGTGCCTATAATATTTGAAGATTTCCGTCGATTTCTCCAGGATCCCATTATCAGATGACCTGACCCTGACCCTGGACCTGATGACAATGGGACCAACTAGAAAGTATACCCTTTCAAACAAAAAAATAATTTTTCAAATAGGTCCAGCCATCTTCGAGTAATCGGGGCACATACATACAAAAAAAAAAGATTCCGACGAACTGAGAACCTTCTTCTTTTTATTAGAAAGTCGGAAGTTAGACTCGCACGCGAAGAAATAATTAAAAAAAATACTTCAGTTTAAAAAAAAACACGTTTCTTGTAAGGGGACACCTTTATTATTTGTTGTTATAACGGCAACAGAAAACACAATCTGTGAAACTTTCAGCTGTCCACCTATTACAAGTTCATGAGATACAGCCCGCTGACTGACAGACGGACGGTCGGACAGCGGAGGCTTAATAATAGGGTTCCGTTTGGCACCCTTCGGGTCCGGAACCCTCAAATATTATACTTTGTAGAGCACTGTCTCTGTCACTCATAGGTACCTGTGTCAGTCTCTTTGTAAAGCCCGTAATTTGACACATCGAGCTTAACAAAGAGTACTTACTGGTTATGATTTTTTATATATATATATATATAAATGGCATCTTGCAGGTCAACCTAGGAGGTTGTCGGCTGCTAGGGCATAAAAACTTATAAACTAAGCGACTACTCGCTAAGGGCACCCCAAGCCACGATCGGCTTGGGGAGCCGCTGGAGGAGGACAGTAAGGGACAGACTGGATCGGATTAAGTTTATGAAATGTTAACTTACCTGGAATAAGTAGCGAAGCTAACTTTACAGATGTGGCAAGTGAAGGGATTTTTCACTCCTTTGTGTATCGCGCGGTGCGTGTTCAGACCGCTTTCCAAGTAAAACACACTAGAACAAAACAAAATAATCAAAATTTATTTTTAAAAAAAACCTACTGGAAATAAGTATGTAGGTTTGTACAAACACTGTTACATGTCAATCATGTTTTTTTTTTTAAACTAGATGAGGTCGGCGTCTCCTATCTGACTACTGTGAGAAGAAAGGCCAACACAAACTCAGAGGTCAGTCTCTTTATAAAGTAAAGACATACTCTTGGTCACTTCATGTGAAGACCATGTAGATTGGTGTCTGAAATGGTCTTTTGAGGAAAGAACCACACAGATTGAGAGGACCTGTCCAGTCAGTGCACGCATTTGTCTCTAATCGCGCAGCTCAACTCAGAACCTAAGGAGCTCAACGATTCGACGAACAATACCAAAGAAAGGACATTTGGGTAGGCCGCATAAACTACTCAAACTGCCAATGACTAAAAAAAAAAAAACTATGACCCACATGGTCTTCACATTCACAATAATTAAAAATAATATAATAATTTACAGTAGGTACAGCCACGAACCGGGATTGTTGAGCCATTAGGTTATCATCTTAACTTGGTTGTGTTACACGAATGCCGCCCGTTTTTCGTTCTTGAAATGTCACATGTCAAATTTTACGGGCGGCATTCGTGTAACACAACCAAGTTAAGATGATAAGCTAGTGGCTCAACAATCCCGGTTCGTGACTGTACGTTAGCGTTGCCTTCAAACATTATAAATCATCATTCTCCTGCCCTTATCCCAAACTATTTGGGGTCGGAGCACCATAACTCTTTCTTCAATACTTCTCTATTAGTCATCTCGGTAGTCACCCCCTTTCTAGCCATACAATCTTTCAAACCTTTTAAATAATATTTCAAAATCTTTGTCACGCTCATAGAACGAAAACGCAATTAGTGAAAAAGAAACTCATTTGAGAATATTTTAGACGAAACCTTGAACATACAAATTCAGGAAAACGAAAGAGCAGCCCCCCATTGTGTTGTTGTATGGCAAACAAGTAGGTGATATTATAGAAATCCTGAAGCATCGGCGGCGGCGGCGGTGCGTTAAACTACGGTTTCCTAGACGAGTGGTGACCGCATTTAACGGCCGCAGTGACGGCTGTCATGAAAATGATGACAGCGGCAAATATTTAAATCGTTAGATTCGCCCTAACGCATCAAAAGATAGTCGCATTTCTGTTTCGTTTTTACACCTCTGACACGCAATGCCGCAGTGACTTCACTTGATTGTCATGGCAACACTGTTTAATAATGTGTGATCTCACTCTTCTCAGTATGGACACTTTTTCTTGTGGAGTGACCAATGGTTAAACATAGTAACTAATGGTTGAATTTTGGCTAAATGTGAAAGGCTAAACATTAATGATTTATCATGAATGTATTCATGTTAAAAAATAGTAACTAGTGGCAATTTGGCAAACACATTTAGCCAAAATTCAACCATTAGTAACTATGTTTAACCATTGGTTGAGTTAAGTACGGTGAGGGCTGATCTAACGATTCAAATCTTAAAGGAGCGGGGTGTTGCAATTTCTTAAATCCCGAGATTTAATCGAGGTATTTATTATCCACTCTTGTTACTTATTTCCTCAAAGTTTAGGTATTATTTTAGTACATGGAGGACTTACAGCTAATAAAAACAAATAAATAAAGGATACCATAGACACCCGAAAGCCAATTACAAGTCCTCTCGTATAGACTTGTAATAATAATTTACAGTGTGAGCACAAAAAACACATCGCCTAAATTGAAGTAATACACTTAAAATAATTAATGCGCAATAATTTGACTAATATAATAGAGAAAATAATAAAATAACAAAATCAAACAATATTACCTACCGCTACTTGAAAAATTTGAGGCTTAAACACCTTCTGGCCAAATTCACACAATTTGTAAATGGATCAAAATCATGTTCCTTGCATATATCATTGAAACTTTTGCTTGCGCGCACAATGTAGCTGTTCTGTCTATAATTCGAAGATGTATGAGTTACACGTATGGGTGGATTAAAACGAAGTGCTTTCCTTGGCACATTAAAATAAAATTTTGACAATAACTCTATATTATGCTCTACCTATTCCAATCTCTGGTAATTATACACATACCTTTCAAGCCGAAACACATCAACATTGCTGTACTGCACAGTACTTCCTCTGGCGAGCTCTTTAATACTGTGCTCTAATAATAATAGTAATAAATACTAACTCTTCACAATACTCGCAGCGGAATGCCTTCTCAATCTCGACCACCCTTATCAAAGCGCGCGCTTCATCAGGTAACTGAGACAAAAGTGGTTCACCCACTTCGTTCGACACTTGCCTTTTTATAGGCTTTGATAGTTTTGGAGATTCTGGGAACAAAAAGATATGAAATTTTTAGGTGACCATAGTTTTTTTTTTCCGTGGAGAAATGCTCATGCATACTGCTCTATCATGGAGAGGTAATGCAGTTATGTGGGATTCTAACCCACTGAAACTCCATGGTGTTCTCTTCTGGGAACACGGGCACGCGTTAGCACTCACCGAAGACCAGCCGCGGCTGTCCGTCACCGGACCCTCTTCTGGGGAGTACCCCCATTACTGGCGCACCAGAACACATGGCACGCCGTGACCACCCCAGGGACCAAACCAGCATATGGGCGCTAGATGACTCCGTGTCTAGGCACCCTTAGTCCCTCTGCGACCGGTCAGGTCAGTGGCCCTGCCGCCCCTACCACTTTTCGGCCGCAGAGGATAGAGAGAGCGGCCAGCAAAATACCGACACTCCTCCTCCCCTGCAGCCCCACCGCGTCTAACATCAGACGAAGGCGACCCCGTCAAGGCCGCGGAAGGTAGGGAGATCAGCCTCCAACCCTCAGCCGCGATGCCTCCCATACAACATCGCGGCCCGCCTCAGTTGCGATGTCGCCCAAGCGGCACCGCAACCTACCTGTTGGCCGCTACGTCGTCGGCTTCCTGGAAAAAGCCCTAAAGAGAGGCGCCTCCTCGGGTTCCTCTTCGCTTCACCGTGGGTGACCAAGCCAGGGTTACTGAGCCCCCCGCCTCGACAATGCGGGAACTCACCGGGGGGTTAAGTGACCATAGTGGAAGGTGAAAGTTAGAAAATGGAAATAGATGAATACTAGCCCTGATTTTGCTATCCACCATAAACTTAGATAATCAATCAAGCTACGTTCCCTGCTGGGACCCAGGCCTCCGCTCTGTGGTAACCTATCACGCGGGTCCAGTGCTTCGAATTTTTGGTTCTAGGGCATTTATGGTTCTAAACTTAAGCTTGCCTGATTTATTTAGGCAACATCAGGTGGACTAGACCACCAACTCTTAAAGGCAGTATTATTTAAATCTTATTTGAGTGTGGGAAAGAGATGGACCTATACGTTCTGTGTATCTCCATCTCTTTCTCACACTGAAGGAACATTTTAAAGTACTGCTTTAAGAGGATTGTGAAGCTGTAACTTTTCATACAAAAAGAGATAACGTTTTTCTCCCCATAAACATAGTCTAATTTTCATATTTTTTGGAAATGTTGTAGGTATAATGAAAAAATAGGTCCTCCGTACGTTTTTATTATAAAGAAATATTGCATACGATATAAGTTATTAGCATCTAAATATCTATATTTTTGACATAAAAACATCCTCGAGCATTTTTATTTTTTTTAATTAAATTAAATTGAATTACTAAAAACGAAAAACGTACAGACCTAGATTAAAGTGTACTGAATGTAATAAGACCAAAATTGTCTCATTTCATAAAGGTTTAGGGGAGTGAAAACGTTATCGCCCGAAACAATATTTATGTAAATAATTGTATGAAATGTAGGTAATTGCCTCCAAGAATCGCGCCGCGTATCGGCACTTCACAATCCTCTTAAGTGGTGGTTAGCCCCAGATGCGCATGGCTGCCGTTCCTTCGCAGATAAAACAAGAAGAAAAGTTAGGCGTGTGCGTCTGTCCACTGATGTGCTCGCAGACAATGGATAAGTTTATTTTTATATTTTTTTGGATGGTAAACTGGGCTGTCAATAGTCGTATTATGGCCTTGAAACTAAAGATTGAACATGTAATTCAGTAATACAACAACTCACCAACGGTCTGCGCAGCATGTCGAACTAGTCCACTGGTAGGCGATAATTGCACGGACACGTCTTCTGTCTCTTCTTTTAACTCGTTCGCAAACGCTTCGATACATTCCGCCGATTTTGATGCATGTTCCTGCACAAAAAGAACATTTCATATAGATCACAAAATCAGACCTCAGGTGGCTCGTTACATCTACCAAAGCGCGGATTTTAAATGAAACTTGGAATTGGCCCTCCAACTGCGTATTTCAATTTCATCAAATTCAAAGGTCCATTTTCAGCGAGGATTTTGATCGCGTTGAGTATTTTTATTTATCCAAAGCGAGGCTTTTTTTTTATTCGTGATGCGTTTGCTCTTGAGTCTAGTCTAGGTCAGAGGTGACAGAGACAAAGTCGACGATGGAGTGAGCTTACCCAGAAGAAGCCTGTTCACTCTCACTTTGAAGAGATTAGGGTTGTATGCGTTAGGAAGATAAAGATAAAGATAAAGATAAAGATAAAGATACACAAGGAAACACAGACGCAGGTAGTGAGTTCTAGGCTCTCGTTAGACTCTCAATTATTTGGTTGGTTTCACGATTTTTAAGCCATTCTGGCGTCGCCGAGCAACCTGTACGATCTCGTAACAACATAACAACAAAGTTCGGTTTCCAACGTTCGCTAATGGTGGCTGCACATAAATGTAAAGGAGCATACGTTGAAACGAACATGCCATAATCGTATCATGGTGATCGTTTCATGTTGCATATACAGGGTGTCTGAGAAAGGGTGTCGCCAACTTAAGGGTGTGGTGGTACAGACCATCAAACTGAACCAATTTTTCCCGGGGACCAACATCGTAATCTTGAAAAAAAAAAATCTGTCGTCCCATACAAAACTTCAAATTGTCCAAATGTATGGGGCGACAGATTTTTTTTTTCACGAGTTGGTCCCTGGGAAAAAGTTGTTCAGTTTGATGGTCTGTACCACCCCCCTTTGGCAACTCCCTATATGATACAACATGAAATGTAACACAACAATTAGGCGAATTTGTTTCAACATGTGTTACATTTCACGTCACGTTGTACCATTACGAATATTCGCAAACGAATGCTCACACGTTATAAACTTACATAATCATGAAAAAAATATTTATTTTGTATCTTGAGGAAAGTTACCAACTAACCTGTGCATGCAGATTATCTCTAAAAGCCCTCGTGCAGACTGCACAGACGTGCACAAGCCTCGGCGCCAACTCCTCTTCGTGCGCGCGCACATGCATACGCAAGCGCGAGCGACGGGTCAACTGCTTCAGGCATATGTGGCATTGGAAGGGTTTTATCTGGGTGAAGAAATCTTTTGATTTAATAAATTGAATTGAATAATTTGTAAATCAAACATATTCTTAAGGTAGTGTGTATTTATTCCGATTGGATTACAGAATATCTAGGTTCCCAAATATATATTAAATAAGAACATTGATTTAAAGATGAAATATGAGAAAAATAAGTTTTGTATAGAAATTTTAAATTCCTCGTATCTCGTCTTCAAATCAGTGTCCTTTCAAAATATATATTTGGGAACCTAGATATTCTGTAATCCAATCGGAATAAATACAAATGATCTCTAGAATATGTTTGATTTACAAATTATTTTGGTATTTCGTTTGTATGAACTACGAATGCTTCGGGGGCGCCTTAACTTTTGGATTAAGTATCACAAATTAAAGTAAAGGGATAGAGACTTGCTGTTTCTTGTACAATTGTACAAAATTACATGTAGTCATTGCAGGACAGATCTATTTTAACGAAATGTTTGGGTTGTAGTCGAATCGATTTTGATGGGAATTAAGGTTTATCCGCACATATTACTTTCGGCATTCGAGCCATTCGGACTAAGTGCCCCGTCAGAGATGGGTAAAAGAGTGAGACGCCGATTCTACACATTTGACCGTATTGAAAGACGTTATAACAAAAATATAAATGCGAAAGTCAGTTTTTTACGCTAAAACGGCTGAACGGATTTGGATGAAATTTGACACATAGATAGACCATGAGCTGGACTAGGACATAGGATACTTTTTATTCCGGTAGCACGTTCCCGTGGGATAATTTCCGACAACCACGCGGGCGAAGTCGCGGGTAAAAGCACAGGTGGGCGCACGGAGCGGATCTCTGACGCGGGCGCCCGACGCGGACCAGACGCCTACCTCATTTCAGCGCCGCTAGTACGCTAGTATAACTTTCGACTCGAGCGTGTACAGTTGTGTCATCCATGACTTATTGAATTATTTATTATTATTACGCCGTTCGGCCGCCGCACGCCGCGCGTGTGAACACCCGTCGCACGCGCCCGCGCCCGTGTAGCGCTGCGCATACTATTTTTCAAAACAGATCGCGAGCGTGCACACGCGCGTTGTTTAGCGCACTTTAGACCTCCCCTCTAACAGTTTTCAAAAACACCCGTTTTATAAATTATTTTATCTACAACCATGCCATAAATCCTGTATAAAAGTTTGTAAAACAGTTAGCTTATTGCCTACATTAAAACAACCAGTGTCATAGTAACCATAATATCATCCAAACGAGTGTTATAATGTTGTACTAAATATCATTATACAACTCCCACAGAGTACTCTTTTATATAAAGAGTGACTAGTAATTAGTGACCAATACTTAAACACATGATTGTACTCATGATAATAAACAACTTTAACTATGGGATCAAACCTGAAATCGCGAAAAAAATAATAATCAGCTGTTCCCTACATTTATGTTCGCATAACTCATAATAACAAACAACTTTTACTATAGGAAGTAAAAGTTGTTTGTTATCACGAGTCCAATCACGTGTTTTAGTATCGGTCACTAATTACCAGTCACCCTATATAGGCAACTCCTTTGCTTTTTCGATCCCTTTCTTACTCAAACAGCCACATTCTCACTACTCAATTCGTGGTATCTTTATGAATTTCAAAAAAAGAACATTTTCACGCACGCGTGTTTCACTACCACAGCGCCGTAATAATAATAAAAAAAACTTATACATTGTTTGTGTTAGATACTCAGCAATTAAACTTTCTATGAGTTTACATATTTTTCTTACAACACAGTAAACACCCTATGGTTTCTGAACCTTTTAATAGAGGATTCATACCATGGATGTAGATAAAGTCTTGTATGCAACTGTAAATAATTAGGTATTAAAACACTCATGTGATACTATTATCACACTCGTGTTTTAATAACCCTTATTATACTACAGTTGCATAAATAACTATTATTTCACTGTCATGACTTTAATTGAATTCACACTATTAACACAATTTAAGATGAAAACAGCAGCCGTACTATGAACAAATTTAATGCCATCATTTTTCCAGTGCCAGAGAGATGGAGCTATACATGACCTATAGCACTATCTCTTTTTCACAACGGAATCATGATCGCGTTAATAGTTTATAGTAAGGACGCAGGACATAGTACCTGTAAATGTGTCACTCCATGCTCATCTAGCGTCTGTTTATCTAAGAATCTCTTGTTACATGTAACACATACGTAGCGGCGTGTGTCTGTATGCGTGCGACTGTGTTTTGTTAGGGTTGCCCTGTTGAAAAATAAATAAATTATTATCTTCTTTCTTTTTCGTGTGGTTAGTCCACTAACCTGCACGCGTAGCATGCCCACCATAGAAACGTGTTTTGCCGACAGAAAATAGATAAAATGACAAAATCAAAATCAAAAGTCATTTATTCAAACTAGGCTGAGAATCAGCACTTTTTGAACGTCAAAATTACATAAGACAGTCCCCCAAAACGCCCGCCCTTCACCACTTCCTAGTGCTTTAGCTGGGGAGAAGAAGTGGCGCAACAAACTCCCCAGCAGCACAGCTGTCTGTTCAGTTAAAAAAAAAAAATGATTCTATATAACACTGCGCATAATAATTTAGGTACATTACGCAATACAAAACATTAAATTAAATTATTTGCTATAAGTAAGCTAGCACACGCCAATATACCAAAAAAAAAAAAATCGAAAACTATACTCAAGCAGAAACAAAATACAAAACTAAAAACGTAAGCAGAACTTTATACCCAAATAAAAGCCTCCAGTAATAAAGGGCGTGCCCACTTACATATAGCCGTACATGTAGTCGTAACTCAAAGTCACAGATGATAAACTAGGACCATCGAAGTAAAATCAACAACGAGTTAAGTTACTAATAACAAAACAAAACCAAGGTCAGCAAGACGACCTGTCACCACAAGCAGCACCCGTTCACGAGTATAACGCAAAGATCAGCCATTACCCCCCTCGCCATATTTGAGGGAAGGAGACAACCCGACCCCCGACGCTACCGCAAGCAGTGACATCTAAGGGAGCATGACGAACTTGCTGCCGGTTGCTCGGGCAAGAAAAACCATGATCAATTGTCGAGGTCACTAGCTAACCACATATTGCAATACCACTCATAAAAAAATAAATAAACATTGAAATGAGTAGATTATGTCAATAATAAATAAAAATAAAATTAAAATAAATTGACCTTGAGAGTCAAACAAAATAAATAATTATATGAACTCATATAACCTGTCAGTAGGTATGCTAATTCTGGAGAAAGAACATAAACATTGTCTTAAGTTAAACACAGCGACCAACTATTCTTATCGTTTAAGTAATCGTTGATAGAATAGTATGCCTTTGAACAAAGGTTAGATTTTACTTTAGCTTTGAACGCATTAAAGGGCAAATCTAGCAAAGAAGAGGGTAGCTTGTTATAAAAAGATATACCAAGCCCAACAAATGAGTTATGAACCTTATGAAGCCGGTGAAATGGAGCACGTAATTTGTCCTTATTTCTGGTGTTAACATTGTGAATATCACTGTTTTTACACATCGCCATGTTTAACCGCACTGACATATAAACCTATGGACATGCAAATTTTGTAGGTATGGCAAGTCTATAATGGACTTGCCGTACCTACAACAATCGGGCATTTAAGATGGCTGTTTTTACCAACATTAAAACCACTGGTTAGGTATTTTAACAGTTGTTTTATGTCAAATTTGGAAGGAAGTTTAACAGTTGGTGAACACAGCCCTAAGGGTTCGCCCTTAGGGCTGTGTTCACCAACATTCAATCTGATATTTAAACAGTTATCACCGACAGTTCACCGACTTTTAAAACGACTGTTTATTTAATCAGTTCATTCCTTAGGAAATTTTACACAAACCAACTGCTTAAATATCTAACCGGTGGTTTGGACAATACCTCGACGGTGCCACCTCTTCAGCTTCCCCTCTGCCTACCCCCTACATCATATAAGCGTGATGTTACAGTTTCTACCTGAGGAAGAAGGTCTTCCCGCAGCCCTCGACGGGGCACTGCCACCTCTTCTGCTTGTCATGCTGGAAGTGCACGTGGTCGAAGAGTTCTGTCTCCGTGGCGAAGGTGGCGTCGTCACACTCGGAGCAGGAGTAGCGCCCGTCTGACCGGGCTTGGTTTGACGTTTCGTGGAACTGCCTAGGAACAGTGGCAAGTTCGGAATAGTAACTAACATACATGTTAACCAGAAAAGGTATGCGCTTCGGTAATCTTCGCGATTCCAAATTAGCACGAACGTCGCGCAACAGAGTAACCCTCCAGAGGCAATAATGCTTCTATGTTTTGTACTGACGCGCTTTGTAGTAGTGCACTTATCATTGCGCGTTTATGTGTAATTTTTTCTCCGTCGGGTTACCTATTCCGGTCACAGATCGCCATAATGATGACAAAAACCTTTAAAAAATATATTTGTAAATATATATACAAAATATGGTAAAAAAAATAGTCAAGTACTTCCATGGTTGTAACAGCTCTATATTAGATCTCAACATCGCACGTTCGTATTTCCGAAAATTAACGATGATTCCCGAAGCTCAAATTTTTTTTGGCATTCTTTAGCATCTAGGCTGTCCATGCGTGCGTTCGACGAAAGTCTACATACGCCTGATGCGAAGGATTAGGTACTAGGCTGATGATGGCCTATCCACTATCGCAAAAGCTGTTTTTTTTTTAAATGAAAACTTACTGTATCTATTAACACATTCTCTGCTGAATTCTATATGCAAACGCTTCTTTATGCTACACCCTTATCGACCCTTTTTTTTTACGATGTTTTCGAAACAATAGAGATGCACAACGAACACACATGTGCGCCGCGCCGCACTCGAAGAAAGTTATGAAAACACACATGTGCGTCTGCCGCACCGAATGTGTTAACAAATACCTATTTGTGAGTCGAGAATACTTTAAAGACTACAGTACAAGTATTTTATTAATATCCCTCGGCAATCATTGCATTTCCGAATCTAATGTCCATGTCAAATGAGATGATTGCCGAGAGCCATTAAGAAAATAGTTGTACTGTACTTTCATATTCATATCAATCTGCCTAGCCTTTTCCCAACTATGTTGGGGTCGGCTTCCAGTCTAACCGGATGCAGCTGAATACCAGTATTTTACATGGAGCGACTGCCTATCTGACCTCCACAACCCAGTTACTGGGTAATACGATACCCCTTGGTAAGACTGATTGTCAGACTTTCGGGCTTCTGACGACCCGTAACGACTGTCAAAGATCCACGAATGACAGCCGGGACCAACGGCTTAACGTGCTTTCTGTACTATCATATTCATATAATCAGTTTTATTGTCGCAGATTCTAAAATTACTAGTGGCATAATTATTATATACTTAGTTACGTAGATTAAAATACTTACATATGAAACTTGAGTCTAACTTTGGATGTGAAGGATTCGTTACAGTTGTGGCAGGTCACCACCTGGGGGTTGGAGGTTGGTTCCCGGCTGCGGCGTTTTCTAGGACGCTGCAATTGTATTAATATCGTTATAGTAATAGTTTAGTAGGTATAAGACGGGCAAGTATGACATTACGCCTGAGGGAGAAGGCAGAGGTCATTAGTAATTTATTCATTAATAATAATTTGTATTTGAATTTACCCGAAATCAATCTGCCTAGCCTTTTGCCTAGTCTCGCAAAGCAGTTTTTCTGCCGTAAAAGGTTGTGAAATCGAACGTAAACCAAGTCGGTTAATTCAGTACCTAACTATCTATGGGAGCAGCTATCCAACCATTTTGTCATAAATTGATACCTTGTTAGTTAGCTAACAACATTTTATAGTAACCATATCAATATTACATTTCCGTATTTCTTTAATAAGTAGAGTGATTTGGCAATTGCACATGGCAATATAATCTACTAGGTAATTTAAATAGTCCTCCATATAGGTACTTTCAAACAAATAAAAGCACAAAGCGCTAATATTAGATAGTGTTTGTTTTGTGTAGACTATGTTGCCGTGTGCAATTGCCAAGTTATGACGAAATGGTTGGATAGCTCCATAGATAGGTAGGTATTGAATTAATCGACTTGGTTTTCATTCGATTCCACAACTTTTTACGGTAGAAAAACTGCGTTGCGAGATTTGGCATTTTTGTACATGTTATGTTTTTGATGGGATCTCATTTTTTTTGTGGGTAGTCTTCCTTTATTTCATTTCTGCGGTTTATCTGCGGTATGGTGAAAGTTTTTAAACGTGCTAATTACCTATTTCATCAATTTAAATGAAGTCTAATTGAGAATTGTAAAAGTAACGTTGTAATTACATACAATTTATATAGGATTACAAAGTTACTTGTGCAGTTTGTTGTATACAGAAAACGGGACAAAAAAATCGGAATGTCAGTTTTTCCTTGTTGTATAGGCTAAACAATGACTGTGTTCAAAATTTGGAGTCTGTGGGTCTGCTTAGATGTACCTCAGAATTTTGATGATCGGTGTGTCAGTGAGAAAATTAAGGAACTTTGATTTGCTATAATTCTTAAAGTACTTGTTCAAATTTAATGTAATTTGGAAATATATCTATAGATGTAATGCCCTCTTGGTCACAGAAAATTTAGGCTTCTAGTTTTTTCCACAACGAAGTTAAGGGTGTCGAAATTGGCCCGAATGGCTTCGAGAAAAGGATGATATGGCCTTTGTTTTGCTCGACTTGGCGTGGGCACTTTCGTGCCCCCAGATTTATTCAGATATTTATCCATTGCGTCGTATGTATCTTTTCAAATTCCTTGGAGTTTTTGTAATTGAATTCATTTCGTAAAATCTATGTTGTTTGTTTTTGCATTGTGTGTTATGGAATTTTATTTCTCGTGGCTAAGTAATAACAGCCGCACGGATCGATCCATCAGGTTAAGCTACGCTTGCCGGGGTTGGTCTGTGGATGGGTGACCATCTTTTCATACCGAGACTCCTTCGTGCCTCGGAAAGCACGTTAAGCCGTTGGTCCCGGCTGTCATTCGAGGATCTTTGACAGTCGTTACGGGTCGTCAGAAGCCCGAAAGTCTGACAACCAGTCTTACCAAGGGGTATCGTATTACCCAGTAACTGGGTTGTGGAGGTCAGATAGGCAGTCGCTCCATGTAAAATACTGGTATTCAGCTGCATCCTGTTAGACTGGAAGCCCACCCCAACGTAGTTGAGAAAAGCAGATTGATTGTTATGTTTTTGATGGCATATACATAATATACTGAACAATGAACAAATGTGATTTAGAAGAAATAAAATATTAATATGGCTTGTTTACGGAGAATGTACAGTTTATAGAATATTTAAATCTAAGCTGACTGCATTATTATTAGAGAAATGTTATTATTAAAAGACTTTATTAAAAATATATTGTAAATGACAAACGAAAATTTATATTATATCAGAATGACATGATAATTGTTAATTTATACGAAAATTATATTTTTTAGTTTTTATGACTTTGCATGCCGTAAGGTGAAATGTAGCAGAAACACTTAGGCTCACTTTCACCACAGATCACTAAACGCGTTTAACGCTAAACGAATTATAAACATCGCTCTGTTTCTTTCAATCCTTTGAAGATGATACAGAATGATGTTTTAACGGTATTTAGCGTTAAATGCGTTTAAAACATCGCTCCGTTTCTTTCAATCGTTTGAAGATGACAGGCACAATGATATTTTAAACTCGTTTAGCGTTAATCGCGTTTACTGATGTCTGGTAAAAATGAGCCTAAGTGCGCATTTCACCAATTGAAACTGAACGCGATCTTATACCTGTAGCTACATTATTGGTAAATAAATACATCTAAATCTGAAAAAAAAAACAATAATTTAAATCAGTAGGACTGATGTATACGTATATCATTTGACCAGCCTTTTCCCAACCATTTTGGGGTCGGCTTCCAGTCTTACCGGATGCGGCTGAATACCAGTATTTTACATGGAGCGACTGCCTATATCGATCCATGGACGAACCGCGGCAAGCGTAGCTTAACCTGGTCGATCGACCTGTGCGGCTGTTATTACTTAGCAACGACCCCCTCAACTGATGTAAACTACACCCAAATTTTGTCCATAAATAATTGGCCGCTACGCTGGTCCAGCGGCGGCATGCATGACAACTGTGCGTGCTGACATTTGATTCTTCGATTAGATCTCAGTAGCAGCAATTTTTTTGGTAGTTGTCTGTGCCAGGGCCATGGTAACTCTTTTAAACAACCTGCAACCCCGGCAGGTATCAGTCGCCATCAGTTATTGCAGACGTCTCTTTGAGGCGCGCGTGGAGCACAACGCGCCGTCGACCCGGGCCTGGTCCTTACCGGACGGCGAGCTACCCATTCCTCGCCATCCGCAAGTCCGCGCCTACGATGGCCGGGAACTTGCGGCGCCTCAGCAGCACAGCCTACAGTCTCGATTTGTGCTGTGATCTGTTTAGTTTTCGTGATAACAGGCTCGTGTTACAAGGGACTTATAACTGGCAAAATGAATACAGCATGGTAAACAAAACATAATATTCCTTTCTTAAATTACGTCACACGTTAAGGGGGGTCAACAGTAAGTTACACTTTATACCCCCCTTATAATGTGACATGGGGGGGGGGGTTATTATGTTTTGTTTACTATAACATTTGGTCGTTGTACTTACTATAGCAAGTAGATCATTGTCTATTGATGTGTCAACTGGTCGCTGGCGTCCCTGAGCTCTCTGTTACAAAATAATAATTTGTTATAGCATAAATAAATCATCACTTTCAAATACAAGGTCAAATTAAATTAACTGGCAAAACTTCACAGAAATGACAGGTATCGATATAAAACAATCGATACCGGATTTCGATATTGATGCTTCTTTACTTATTTAAGTATTTATTTACACAAAAAAGTGTGATACAAAGTGATAATGACGATGGTGTATGATTTTTTTTTTTTTTTTTTTTAATAAATTGTAGTTAGTTAGTACTTTATGAAACTTGCGCTTGCTTACACTCGTGTGATACTATTAAAAACCTTGCCTATGCCTTGGCTTTTAAACACACACTCGTGTTTTAATACCTCAGGCAATTGGCAGTTACCTACTTAAACAAAAAAAAAAAAAAAACAAATTTTGCAAAAAGTAAACAAACAGAATAATGGCGAAACCATAATAACCTGGATTACGTTACTATGGTTACGGAGCTGTCATCGGTATACCGCGCTTGCGCCCTGGCGCGGTCCCCATATCCTAACTAATATCATAAATGCGAAAGTAAGTTTGTTTGTTACCTTTTCACGCCTAAACCACTGAACCAATCATCCTGAAATTTTGCAAATACGTTATCAGGTGTACAGAAACGGATATAGGATACCTTTCATTCCGAAAATAAGTACTGTTTCCGAGGAAAACAACAACGTTCTTATGATAATAGATGGCGCCACGTGTCCTTCGAATCATGATTGAATTATATTATTATAGAAACTTTAGTAGCGTGTTAAGAGTTTTTATTATTATTATTATATAAGTACCTAATACATTTTGTGATAGACAAGCAGAGAACAAGCCGATTTGATTCTCAAATTCTAAATTAACAGCAGCGAAGCCGCGGACAAAAACTAGTACAATGATAAAAATCAAAATGAAAACGCCTTGGTCGATCCGAAGTGAACTTTAATAGAAAAAAAAAAAACTTATTTTATAGCATTATGTTGTTAAGACATCTGTATCATAATAAAACTTTTTAATTTTGTTTGACTTGTATATGCATAAAGTCTGTCATAATAGTACTATTTTTGAATTCATAATCAGAACTTGGCGATATGAGTGTAGTTAAAATAATTTAATAAACTCATAATTTTAAGTAACTACAGTTACTCGGGGTACACATGTAGAAAAACGACAAAGAAATAACAACACGTACCTTCAAGAAGTCTGCCTCAGTAGGTATACATATAAGGTTGTCCTTAGACTTCCGTTTCCGGTTGCGTCTTCTACAGCGATGGTTTGACAGGCCCTCTGCGTTCGCGAATATTTGACTGTGTGCCAGAAAAAAAAAAATAAGTGGCTGGGCATTAATATGGGACTTCCGAGTTTTAGCCGATGTGTGCGGAACGCCCTGGCGGAAAATTATAGCGACCTTATATGTGATGTCCAGTGATCGGATAATCGGGCGCTTATATACCTAAGCTTCTTCCCACAAAAGAATAATATGGACATTCCTTTCTGAACAAATAACTAATCCCCGGGATTGAATTTTTTTGAAAAACCACTGTAACAAACTTAATGAAATTATAGCAGTGAGTTATTTTGATTTAGTGTCTTTATTTTATTCTAAACAAATAGAATATCAATAAAAATGATAATGTGCAATGATGATTTATCTATCTAACAGATTAGTGATCGAATCGACTAATTTATTGTAAATTATACGAACAGAAGGAATTCTGAAAGGCATGTCCGTACTATTCTTTCGTGGGAATAAAAGTGAAGGTATATTAGCGCCCGATTATCCGATCACAGGTGATGTCTTCAGAAAGGTCAGGCGCGTATACCAGAGTCATTTCACTATTATCTGTCCGTAGGAACTCACACCATAAACTATGTATGGTTTTTCGGTATTGGAACATGTTGAAGATCACTTACATATCGACGCTTGAAAGGCAATATTTACCAAACGACATAATATGTTGACAACTTTACACTCTAGAATTTTAAAGTTTTTTTTTTTAACTCGTAAAAATCGATTATTATGTAGTCATAACTAGTTTATTCTAACGAATTTTAAATGCAGTTTAAATGCTAAATAAACTGGCATTTAAAGATTATAAACTTTCTCAATAACTTAATATGACCAAGAATGTCGCTTAGTCAGTGTTGCCTTTCAAGTAATAGCAGCCCCATGGATCGATCCATCAGGTTAAGCTACGCTTGCCGGGGTTGGTCCGTGGATGGATGATCATCTTTACATACCGAGACTGTTCCGTGCCTCGGAAATTACGTTAAGCCGTTGGTCCCGGCTGTCATTCATGCATCTTTGACAGTCGTTACAGGTCGTCAGAAGCCCGAAACTCTGACAACCAGTCTTACCAAGAGATATCGTGTTACCCAGTAACTGGGTTGTGGAGTCGCTCCATATCAAATACTGGTATTCACTGTTGACCCCTACTAGGTAATAGCTTGTCTGCCTGATGGCAGGCGGACCGGGGTGGGTAGCAAATGCTAGACACATAGGATATTTTTTATCCCGGTAGTACAATTCCGGGGGTTAATGCCTGCCCTCTACGCGGACGAAGTCGCTGACAAAAGCTAGTACCACCATAAAATATCTAACAATATTTTAGAGGAGAAAATTGCTTTTGAATCTTGCTAACTGTAAGGTATTTTATGCTTAGTGACTGTGCAATATTGTACAGACATTGTGCATAGATAGGGATGGAAATTTAAATCATTGGATTCCCTTTAGGAGGTGAAAGTATGAGTGCTTGGTATGGTACGTGTGCGTGTGTTTCTTTTTAAAAAATATTCAAAAATCACATACCCGCAATTAAAACATTTTGGTGTCTTTTCAGGATCACCATCTTGCCTATCTTCTGTAACCTGAAATTAATGGCTCAAATTAAGGGAAAGAAAAAGATAAAAAAAAAATTAAGATGGGTTTGCTCTTGACTCTAGTCTAGGTCGGAGGCGACAGTCGACGATGGAGTGAGCTTATCCAGAAGAAGGTTTATTCCCGGTCGTCCCCACCTCGTCGTCACCACTGGGCACGACTGGAAAAAAAAAAGTTTCGTACCATCGTACCACGGTGCCATCTGTGATACGCACCTTAAAACTGTAAGAATTTGTGTAAATAAAAAGTTCCAATCGTCAGCACTGGGGAGGAAGAAACGTTATTTTCCCAGTGGGGACGACCGGGAATAAACCCAGAAGAAGCCTGTTGACTCTCACTTTAAAGAGATTAGGGTTGTATGCGCTCGGAAACACAGACGCAGGTAGTGAGTTCCACTCTTATGCTGGGCGCATTATAAAAGACATTTGGAAACGCTTAGTGCGAATTGGTGGAATAGCAACCAGGTAGGGATGGTAACTGGCAGTGCGTCTAGATGTCCGATGGTAGAAGCGGGCCGGTGAAATGTCGAGGAGGTCGTGGAGTTCTTGGGCACACTCACCGAATTACAATCTGTAGAAGACCGACAAGCAGGCAACCTTGCGGCGATTAGCCAAGCTATGAAGCTTGGCATCCACCAGTTTAACGTCGCCAATGAGCCTCTTAGCTCTGCGTTCCAACGAGTCAAGCGCGGCTAGTCGGTACTTAGCTGATCCATCCCAAAAAAAAAGAAGAAAAAAGAAAAGGTAAAGGCAAAAGAATAAGGTTAAGCCTACAATAATTCCGCTGCTGGATGGGACTCAGGCCTACTCCGAGTGAGAAGGAGTGGGCCTGAGTCCCATCCAGCAGCGGAATTATTGTAGGCTTAACCTTATTCTTTTGCCTTTACCTTTTCTTTTTTCTTCTTTTTTTTTTGGCTGTTCAGTGTTTACACGACGCAAGCCCAGTGCGGATTGGCTACATGTCTTTCAACTGTTTGGTTTTAGGATATTCCCAAGCTCTTGAAAAAAGACGACTAATAGTACCCTAATGTTAGTCCAGGTTATAAAATATTTGTGTGCCTTTCATCGAAATCCGTGCCGCCAATTTTGCGGCAATCCGGAACATACATCCAGACAACCTCCATTCTGTGCAAGGTTATGGAAAGGGTACTGAACAATAAGTTGCTGATCTATCTTGAAGACAATGATCTCCTCAGTGACCGTCAGTATGGCTTTCGCCGGGGACGGTCAACTGGCGATCTTCTTGTGTATGTCACGCACTGCTGTGGCAAAGCCATCGAGAAACACGGCGAAGCACTTGCTGTGTCGCTTGACATCTCGAAGGCTTTTGACAGGGTCTGGCAGCACGCTGCTCTGCTCAGCAAGCTTCCTGCTTATGGCATCCCAGCTGACTTTTGTAGCTGGATATCAGATTTCCTTAGTGAACGGTCGATCAGAGTAGTTATTGACGGCTGCTCTTCTGACCTTATGGCTATTGATGCCCGAGTTCCTCAGGGGTCTGTTCTCTCTGCAAGTCTTTTCCTGCTGCACATCAATGACCTGCTTCAGCCTGGTATTGTTGGGTACGCAGATGACAGTACAGTTTCAGAGAGATACTTGTCCAGTGCAAAAACCAGCGGGGCCGAAGTTCGTTCCTTGAGAGAGACCATGGTAGAGCGGACAGATTTGACCTTAAGCTTTGTCTCTCAGTGGGGTGATGATAATCTGGTCTCTTTTAACGCCACCTTTACGCCTGGACAGCTTTTAACCCTTTACAAAGCGCAAGTCCGATCCTGCATGGAGTATTGCAGTCACCTTTGGGATGGATCAGCGAAGTACCAACTAGCCGCGCTTGACTCGTTGGAACGCAGAGCTAAGAGGCTCATTGGCAACGTAAAACTGGTGGATGCCAAGCTTCATAGCTTGGCTCATCGCCGCAAGGTTGCCTGCTTGTCGGTCTTCTACAGATTGTACATCGGAGAGTGTGCCCGAGAACTCCACGACCTCATTCCACCGGCCCCCTTCTACCATCGGACGTATAGACGCACTGCCAGTTACCATCCCTACCTGGTTGCTATTCCACCAATTCGCACTAAGCGCTTCCAAATGTCTTTTATAATGCGCACAGCAAAGAGTGGAACTCACTACCTGCGTCTGTGTTTCCGAACGCATACAACCCTAATCTCTTCAAAGTGAGTCTTCTGGGTAAGCTCACTCCATCGTCAACTTTGTCTCTGTCACCTCTGACCTAGACTAGAGTCAAGAGCAAACGCATCACGAATAAAAAAAATTAAAAAAAACGGACAAAAAATCTTAAAACTATATTTATGGCATCAGACACGACCTCGTATCAATTACTTTTTTTTAATATTCAACGTACAGTTTTGACTTCGTTACTATTTTATTATTTGTAAAAAAAAAAAGTTAGCTGTTCCCCAAAACGCCCGCCCTTCACCACTTCCTAGAGCTTTAGCTGGGGAGAAGAAGTGGCGCAACAAACTCCACAGCAGCACAGCTGTTTGTTCATTAAAAAAAATTGAATCTATACAATACTGCGCATAATAATGTAGGTACATTATTACGCAGCACAGAACATTAAATTATTAGGTTGAGGAAAAAGTCTTTTCGCATTATAGTATGTATGAACTTGTAATAAAATCTCTTTCGCTATACTATTTGTATCTGGCTGGTTTTGGTATCATTGAAAGTTTAAATTTTAAAGAACATAATTCCAAATTCAAATTAGGAAAATGTGTGATTTTCATTTGTTTTTCGTACCGTCAAGATGAGTGAATCTAATGAAGAAATTCGATACATTTTAAAATTTTACTACAAAAAAGGTAAAAATACAATGCAAGCCGCGAAAAAAATTTGCGATGTTTATGGACCTAGTGTAGTGTCTGTGAAAGTAGCACAAATTTGGTTTAAGCGTTTTCAATCCGGAAATTTTGATGTCAAAGATGCACGTCGCTCTGGTCGCCCTATTACGGATAAAATGGATGCCATTTTTGAAAAAGTGGAGCAAGATTGGCATATCACTAGTTACGACGTAGCTGAAGAACTGGAAATTGACCACAAAACCGTTTTGGCGTATTTGAAAAAAACTGGGTACACAAAAAAGCTTGACATTTGGGTACCTCACGAGCTCACTGAAAGAAACCTAATGAACCGTGTACTCATTTGTGATTCTTTATTACGACGTAATGAAACCGAACCATTTTTGAAGAAGCTGATAACTGGTGGTGAGTGGATCACGTATGACAAGAACGTGCGAAAAAGGTCGTGGTCAAAGGCCGGTCAGGCTTCACAGACTGTGGCGAAACCCGGGTTAACTCGCAACAAGGTGATGCTGTGTGTGTGGTGGGATTGGAAGGGCATTATTCATTATGAGCTGTTACCACCAGGCAGGACCATCGATTCTGAACTCTACTGCGAACAACTGATGAGATTAAAGCAAGAAGTTGAGAGAAAGCGGCCGGAATTAATCAACAGAAGGGGTGTGGTTTTTCATCATGATAACGCTAGACCTCACACATCTTTAGCCACTCAGCAAAAATTAAGAGAGTTTGGCTGGGAGGTGTTAATGCATCCGCCGTATAGTCCTGACCTTGCACCTTCAGATTTCCACCTGTTTCGGTCTCTTCAGAATTCTTTAGGCAGTGTCAGGTTATCATCACGAGAGGACTGCCAAAACCACTTGTCGCGGTATTTTGACCAGAAGTCCCAAAATTTCTATAGCAATGGGATCATGTCCCTACCTACAAGATGGCAAAAAGTTATCGAACAAAATGGTACCTACATACAGCCCGCGGCACGTAAGTTGGCAAGGTTTTGGCGTAGTGGGGGTAAGTTCGCGCATGCTATACTTATTGCAACAAAAAAATGGTCACTTTTATTGCTTGTCATTATTCTGTGGTTATTACCATAATTTATTTTTAAACATAACTATTTAGAAGAAAGTTAAAGAAAGGAGAAGAATTTCTTGAAGTATATTAGGAGTAATAAATAAAATATACAGGGTTATTTGTAAAACACCAACAACCTCTTAAGTGGTCATTGTACTCATAATTATGAACAACTTTTACTATGGGACCAAACCTGAAATCGCGAAAAAAAAATCAGCAGTTCAGTACATTTATGTTCGCATAATTCGTCAAAATATGTAACAGTACACATCATAAACCATTTTTCTGGCATGTCTACGTAAAATGGTATTTGTTTGTGGCATTATCTAAATTTAAAAATTCAAACAAAACAATAACAAGAACTTGTAACAAAAGCTCAACAAAAACAAATGTTACAATTTTAGTGCACGCAAGTGTACTCGGGAGCGAATGGAACGTGGACGCGACGCGAAAGACAAGGGTCGACTGACCAACCAATCGCGCGCTCGGAATGATGCTACCTCATTCCCCGCCTCCCGCTCGCGACCAAAGAGATCTAAAAAATGACTTCTGCGCATCTAACGACTCTTGCCAACTTACGTGCCGCGGGCTGTACTGTAGTTAAATGTAAATAAACTAAATATTAAATAATATTATAAAATAAAAATAAATATTAAAAAATTTTTTGAATTTTCTTAAAAGATGCGAAGAAACTTTTTCCCCAACCTATTAAATTATTTGCTATTAGTAAGATGACACGCCAATACCTATACCAGAATTTTTTTTTATCGAAATCGAAAACTAAAAAACATCGAAAATTATGTAGGTATGTCGTAGGCTGCAATATTGCTTCTTAAAATTTGTTAACCCTTTGTTTTAAGTATTATGTCGTAGCTGTTTATTCTCCCTTAGTAAAAAAAAAAAACACCTGGTTTCTTACTTTGGCACTGCAGAGTAATTTCTGCAGCTCCTGTGTGGCTTCAGCATCAGCAGTCTGAACGATCCAGATCTCATCCTCACTGCTGTCCAGGCATTCTTGCTTTACCTCTGTTTTCATGATGGGTGGCTCCGTCTGTTTGTAGAAGAAGTCTTTATGTGACTATATTGTGAATAAATTCAAGTGCAAAGTACTATTTTAAAGAATTTGATACTAGATGAAATAAACTATACACTATTACGCATTATTTTCATGACATTTACGTAGAATTGAAATGAAATTACAAATATTCTAAAAATGGTACCTACTTTTAACCCAACTACCTCAGAACTCAAACTAAACTCAGAACTCAATACCTACTAAAATATTTACTAAAACTAATGCTATGGTAAGAGACTTATATCACAAGTATTCACCACGGAATAGAAAAAAACAAGTGGAAGCGCCCAAGCAGCTATCCGGCGTGTCACAATTATGCGTAAAAAAATTTAAAATAATAACAACCTTCGACAGTTGTAATAAGTCTTAATTTTGTATGAACAACATGGTTTTCATCAATCTTGAATTTGTTGTTCATACAAAAATAAGACTTATTACAACTGACAAAGGTTGTTATTATTTTACATTTTTTCCGCATAATTGTGACACACTATCCAGCTGCGTGCGTATATCCACTTGTTTTTTCTATTCCGTGGTTTTCACTCAAAGTACTTTAAGGAGTCGCTTAGTGTTATAGTGCGCGCGGAACTAGTTGGCCGCGCCTTAGGTATGTGAGCGGTGGGATGGAGAGGCGGGGGCGCTTGCTGTCATTACTCAGTGCGGCGCCGCACTATGGGACCAAACATTATTTTCCATCTCAAAAATGGTTTTGACGAAAGTCTTAATCCATAGATTTATTTATGGTTTTATACTCTCAAAGGACGGAACTTACGAATAAATTACAAAAAAAAATTAAATAATTTAGTTTTACGTTTATAAAATGAACCTCAAACATTGGACATAAATATTTTCATGCCAATTAAATTACCGTAAAGGAAGTTCAACACAAAATTATTCGGAAGTTTTCCAAGGAAGCGTGTTAGTGTTATACATCATTAGATAGCTTAGAATGTACACTTTACAAACACGTTCGGTGTTTGTAAAAAAATATTTTTGTTTTATTTTTTAATATTTTTTTTAGTGAAGTAAAGAAAATTTAGTCTTTGTTTATTTCAATTGGAGTTTTCCTAGTTGCCGAAAGCTGCCGGTGTCAAGTTAATCACTCTATTAGAGACCTTATCTATTCAGTAATATGAGGATTAAAAAAAAACTTGCGCGTTTTTTGCGCCAGTGGTGATTTAGAAGCAATAATGTCAATCGGGGGAAAATAAAAAAATCCACGAAAATTACGGTTGTGTCTATCTTGTTTTTTTTCCATTTCTATGATAGAAGCATACATTAACAAATTATTAGACTACTATTATATTACTTTGAAAGAATGTTCCCATGACACTTGCTTGCGGTGATCACCTTAACCACAAGTATGATAAACTATATTGCTGCGGAAGTTGTATTTATCTGTTGTGGTAATTAATTACAATCAGTACTGATTACACAATTTCGATGAGAACTGTCATAATCAATTGTCCCATGGTTTTTGCACAAGGCACTAATATATTGGTCCTTTATATACCCGTGTTTTCAGCGTACTATTCATCAAAGTGTTCAGATACTTCTTTTCAATAACAATTAACAGACAAAAAACATATATTACCTAACAATGAGTGAATTCGTTTGTGTTCGACGCGATCTTTGTGATCAAATAAGTACTTCAGACCTGAAAAAATATTTGTTGGACAACTTTCAATTATCGGAATTTGACGTTAATACTGTAATAGAGAGTATTCAAAAAAATCTAACTTCAAGTTGCAACCAAAAATGGACCAAAGCTCAAAGAAAGCCAGACAGGTTCGAGAGCCTATACTCTAATTGGTTAAATGGTGAGTTTAAAGTATCACTGAATTCTTGCAGTACCTCAACATCTGAAAATTCTGGCTTGAATTCTTCTGGTGATCGTGGTAGACCAACAAAACCATATGACGAGTGTTCGGAAAACACAAAGAAACGAAAAAATATGGAACTGGTCCAGGAATATGGAATGGGACATGTCCGTAACGCTTATGTACAAGGTTTACGATCCATGGGTGAAAATGACGAAGCGTCGATTGTGACTATTATCAGAAATAAGGAAAAAGAAGAGAAAAAAGTAATTCTACAAAACATATTCAATCCAGATAATGCACTTTCCTTTACAAAAGAGGAGGCATTGAGTATGTGTATTGAAACAGATCTAACCAAAGCCCAATATGCGTACCTAAGAAAAAGGCTCGTTGATAAGAATTTAAGTTCTGTATTACCTTCGTATCAAACACTAAGTGAAGCAAAAATGGCTTGCTATCCGCCTGCATCCAGCATAACGGTGACAAATATAAGCGCAAAAATCAATCTGCAAGATCTCTTAGACCATACAGTCTGCCGTATAATAAAGATAACGTCAAGATCGACAAATTACAATCGTCTCAAGCTGTTCACTAAATGGGGATGTGATGGATCCTCCGGGCAAAGTGAGTATAAACAAACTCTACCGGAAGAAAACGAACAAATATCGGATGCTAATTTGTTTATAGTGTCCCTTGTACCACTGCGACTAGTAGACGAAGAAACTTCTGCAGTTATATGGCAGAACCCTACTTGCTCATCTGTTAGATATTGCAGACCAATTTCATTAGAATTTGCAAAAGAAACACCCGAAAAAACTACAGCGGTTGTCAGTGAAATTGAAGCCAAAATTAATCAATTGATTCCAACTCTTGTGTCAATAGACGACAAAGTCATCGAAGTTAAACATCAACTGTTTATGACAATGATTGATGGGAAAGTTGCTCAAGTGTTAACAAACACATCATCCAGTGCTACCTGCACTGTTTGTGGAGCAACTCCCAGACAAATGAATGATCTCTTAAAAGTTACAACGAGAGTTGAAAATGAAAATGCGTTTAAATACGGATTGTCGACACTACACGCATGGATAAGATTTATGGAAATGATCCTTCATATTTCTTACAATTTAGGTTTTGAGAAGTGGTCTGCAACAACTCCAGAAAACAAGCAACTTAAAGAAGACAAGAAAAAATATGTCCAAAAACGTTTCCGAGAAGTGCTTGGTTTGCACATTGATAAACCACGTCAAGGTTCCGGTAACAGCAATGACGGAAATACGGCAAGGAGATTTTTCCAAAATTACCAATGTTCTGCAGAGATAACTGGAATTGATGAAGAATTAATCAAGAGATTATATGTAATTCTTCAAACTATGTCATCGGGATTCCCTATAAACGCAGAAAAATTCGGCCAGTATACATTGATAACTGCGCAATTATATGTAAGCAAATATAACTGGTACTACATGCCATCTTCGGTCCATAAAGTACTTATACATGGTGCTAAAATAATAGAGCATTATGCAGTTTTGCCTATAGGACAATTATCCGAAGATGCCCAGGAAGCCCGAAATAAAGATTACAAGAAATATAGGTTACATCACGCTAGGAAGTGTTCCAGATCAGCAACAAACGAAGACGTTCTGCATATTTTGTTATATACATCTGATCCTTATATATCTAGCTTAAATAAACCAAGTTTTGTAATATCCAAAGAATTGTTTGACGAAGCTAAAGAATAGGTTAAGCGCTAAAATTTTTTTTTTTGTCATGTAATTGTTTGTTTAGTAATAATAATTTAGTTTTAAACTTATTTTAAGAAAAAGTGTAAGTTTTATTGCTATTTTAATATAACTGTATAATTTTTTGTATAAAATTTCGTATAACATTATCTTTGTCATTTTTTTACGAAAAATATATAATTTTTAAAATGATGATGTTTGATTTCTTTTATTGCCTAGATATTCACAAATACGTGAAAAAAAATTTAAGGAGAAAAATCACAAAACAACAGACTTATCGATTTTTGAGATGGAAAATACCGGTTGGTCCCATAGTGCGCCGTACTTCGCGACGGCAACACGCGTTGAAAGCTCCGGCTAGTTTAGTAAAACGCAAATGAGATTGCAATAGCGAGATGAGTCCGCCGATAAAAAGACAATCTAAGGAAATAATATTTAAAGTGCATACGTTTTTTAAAAAACGGAAAGCCGAATATACATAAATTAGTAGCAGAAGCAACAGGGATATCAGAACGAAGTGTAAGGAGAGTGAATGCTGAAAGTAAAACTTCCTTGCAAAATACAAGGGAAGCAAAATTTAGTTCTTCGCGGAGACTAAAAGAAATAAAAAAGAAAATACAAGTTTATGATTTTGATTTAGGAGTGATAAGAAGAAAAATAAATCAGTTTTATACGGTATAGAAAAAAATTCCCAAGTCTACGAAAACTAAATGCTATGTTAAAAGAGGATAATATTTTAGATTGCGGATTAACTTTTTTAAGAGAACTTTTGCACAAACTGGGATATTCATTTAAAAAATCGAAGAGATCCCTTTTAATAGAGAGACCAAACATTGTTGAATGGCGAGTGAAATATTTGAGGGCCAAAAGAAAATTCAGAGAAGACAAACGAAATATATTCTTTTTGGACGAAACTTACGTTAACGAAAGTCACAATGTTCAAAAATGTTGGCAATCTTCGTCGGAGCCTGGAATTTATACAGCTATAGGCAAAGGAAGGCGTTTAATAATAGTTCACGCTGGTAGCCGGAACGGGTTAGTTGACGATGCTTTGCTAATTTTTAAATCAGATTCAAAAACGGGGGATTATTATGGAAACATGAACTCTACAAATTTTTACAACTGTGTTGATCGAAATCCTAAACTTCCACCTAACTCAGTCATAGTTATGGATAATGCTGCCTATCATTGTGTGCAAGTTGAGAAGAAATCGACTATGTCCAGTTTGAAAATTAATATGCAGAACTGGTTGCAAACTCATAACGTGCCATTTTCTCCCACGATGATCCAAGCCGAACTCTTGAGGTTGATTAATACGACCCAATCAGGAAAAAATATACACGATTGATGAACTTCTGAAAGCTGCAGGTCATACTGTTCTAAGACTACCTCCATATCATCCAGACCTCAACCCGATCGAGCTTGTGTGGGCAAATATAAAAAAATTGCCTGTCCAGAGATCACATTAATGCTACATTGGACGAGAAAATTACAATATTAACAAGGCTATTTTCCGAATTCTCTGCCTAACGATGGCAAAAATGCGATGACCAAGTACAAAAAAAACGAACAAGAATACTGGAATCATGATATGAGATTTGATACTATGATGGACGAAATCATTATAACCTTACTAGATGATTCTGAATCAAGTTCAGAGAGTTCAGAATCAAGTGGTTCAGAGGATATGTCAGTAATTTCACATAAGTATACAGTATGTTAACCAACAGAGGGCGTTCCCGTTAACCCGCAATAGTATAGCATCCATACATGCTAAAAAAAATATTACCATTCGAAAACAAAATGGTTTTAATTTTTTTTAATATTAAAATATTCACTAAAAATGTTAAATTGATACGTAAAAGAAACACTCTGTACACGCGTACTTGAAGGACGGAAACATCGCAATTTACCTATTTATGAATGACGGGTCGCGCGTGCGGCGATCTGCCTAGCCCCGCCCCCTGCCCCCGGATGTCCACCTAATTTTAGTCGGAACTAATATCACGCGCTGACCGGACGTGCATTGTTTCCGCATTGCAAGTAATTGCAACATCTTGCGTCATTCTTGTGTGGAAAATGCCGCGTTATCAGTTCAGTGCTCAGGAGTATGCGAACATGGTGCTAATTTATGCTGAGTGTAATTATGATGGTGCACGTGCTGTGAGGATGTATGCTGAGAGGTACCCCAATGCATTGATGTGCATGTCTCGTGCTTAATGCGACGAGTGCACCAAAATAACCGTCGGCGATTGCAACAATGTGTAGACAGAGGAGGTCAGCATATTGAGCAGTTCAAAATCTAGGTAAGTTTTTAACATTATTTAAATGTATCATAATAGCTAAAACATTTCGAAAACATTAAAATAAAAAATAATACTAAACGACTGTGCTACAAACTTGATAAGTTCAGGAGGCCCACTCTTTCCTAAAACTGCTTTTATACTCGGGGAGTACCCCGTTCAACGAACGTGTTACTACTCTGACGTTACACGATTGCTATGAATAAACGCAAGTACTTAGGTATTACGAAGGCAACTGCATAAAGTAAAAAATTCACTTGCTAACGTTTAATGACGTCATTATCATTTAAATCCTAGCCTAACTGTCTAATACTATGTATTTTAATTTTAATGTTATTGAAACGTGGCTTAGATAGGTAGGTACATGAATTTATGTTTTTTTATTTACCTACTATGTTTGCGAATAGGTCCTTCCAAGTCCAAGGTGCCTCAGTGACGCATTCCTTTGTCAGCCGGACATTTGAGACTTGTTGTTAAATTTTATTGTTAAAACTACACATACTTACACAAATGTTTAATTTTACTGGTAACAACCAGACGACGACGCGCGCCGTTAACTCGCCGCTCGCCATACAGCGCGGCGCGTGGCGTATTGCGACGTTGCCGCTTTGGGCAATGCTACTACGCTAGTACTATTCCGCGCTACTATAAACAGGAGGTTTCGAATTTATTGTCAATTAATTATTTTTTTTATTTCGGATTATTTTATGCTTATTTTTCTATGCTGATATTTTTATTTTAATCTATTAATGGTATAGATTAACGAGTTTAGGGGAACGCCCTTTGTTATTTAACTTACTGTATATTAATTAAATAATTTATATACTTAATTTGTTTTTGGTTTATTTTACTATTAATTACAAAATAATTGGATAGGTACAATATAAACTTCTAAAAGTTCAATTGTTTTTTATTTATTCTTTTCAATAATTGAACAATTATTGTTCACGATATCTCGAGATTGGTCATCACTGTCTATTCTCATGTGCGTTGCGAGCAGTAGGCAACCCGCCCCCTCACCCCTGTCGCCACCTAATCGCGGCCAACTAGTTCCGCGCGCACTATAGTGAAAACGGGCATAAGGAATCAACGAATTGAACGCGATCAGCACATCTAAACCGCCTTAAAGAGCTGCCAGTGCCATAATTGTTGTGGAATATTAACACTGACATATCTCTTGAACGCAGTTTTGATGTGTTGAACGATTTCAGTTTCATTGGTGAAATTCGCCCTTAACACATTAACTGCTGAATTATTTGGCGAATTTGCTCCAAGTGCTGCTTTATGATACACTAAACCCTGTGCGGCAAACGCTCATGCGCGCCCAAAAAATACTTCGTGTGGTGCTATGAGCGCGCATGCGCGGTTGAAGAAACTCTACCCAGTGCGGCTGGGCGCATATGTGCGGCGTTACAAACTTGTCCCAGTGCGGCGAGACGCTTGTGTGTTTGAAAATTTTCCAGTTTTATGAGTCATGAAACAATTACGCCAAGAACAATAGAGATGCACAAAAAACCCACAGGTGCGGCGCGCCGCATTCGAAGGAAGTTATATAAATTGTATGGACGCGCATAAGCGCCGCCAGCACATGGTGAACGTTCGAAAATCGCGCATGGGCGTTGGCCGCACAGAACGTGTTAATGTACTACTGAAGACGAAGAATATGAAGAACTTAACCAACCGTCTCAGTATTACAATCGGCCTTTATTTCTTCTGACTTTTCATCCTCTAAAATTTTATCAAAACAACAATTAATAATTATAGGATACAAAAATAATGGGAGAAGGCTAGGCAGATAATATTCTTAATACCTTTTCTATCGCCATCTCCCTTTTTACTAGAACTTCTAGTGCGAGTCGCAATGGGTGATGGCGCTTTAGCAGATGATGATGCTTTTGTTTCTCCATCATCTAAACAAGTTATATTTAAAATTTAAAAACCCCCAACGCAAATTTACCCTTATTTCTTTTTGGTACTCCATCATCAAGTCACCATTCAACAAAACAAAAAAAAAAAAATCAAAATCGGTTCAATCCTTTGGGAGCTACGATGCCACAGACGCACACACGTTAAACTTATAATACCCCTCTGTTTCCGTCGGGGGTTAATAAATAAAAGTTAATACTGCTATCAATCGAAAACCGTTTTAAAGGCAGAAAGAGATCTATGATGATAGTACAGCAGGCCGCACGGCTGTGGTAACCAAACGAGTATAAAAGCTGGCCTCTTGTCCTATTTATATTCCGTACTAGCGAGGCCAGCTCAAGGTGGGCACGCCACAATTGCGGCGATAAGTCCCTTCTTTGAGGCGTGGTTGGAGAGGCGCCACAGCGTCCTCACCTTCCGCCTGACACAGGTCCTCACCGGACACGGTTGCTTCGGGAGGTTCCTGTTCCGGATACGGCGGTAGGAAACGCCCAGGGTGTTACCATTGGGACACGATGGAGCAGACGGTGGAGGTCTGCCCAGCTTGGGCAGAGCACCGCCGCATTTTCGCAGAGGCGATCGGTGGCGGTGCTCTCTCGCGTCCGGAACTGGTCCAGGCCATGGTACGGAGCGAAAGTGCGTGGGATGTCGTCACCTCCTGCAAAGCAGTAATGCTCGCGAAGGAGGAGCCGGAACCCGTGAGGGAGAGGCAATCTTTGCGCCCTCACGCCCTTAGTCGCCGCAGGAGATGCCCTGGGCATTGGGAATCGAGAGCTGATTCCTGGCCACCGTAAGCGCGGGCTTGTGAACAGGGAGCAATGTGTAGTAGGTGTAGTTCACCGTCCGGTAAAGACCAGGCCCGGGTCGACGGCGCGTTGTGTTCCACGCGCGCCTCAAAGAGATGTCAGCACTAGCTGATGGGGTCCGCTAGGGCCGATGCCTGCCAGGATCGCGGGTTGTTTGAAAGAGTTACCGTGGCCCTGGCACAGGCAGCTGAAGGAACAGGGGTGGGTTTTAGTCAGTAGAAGTCTGACACGCCCTTCCGCTCCGCCCAGAGCGAGAAAAGTTACTTGATGATTTCCCCCACCCAAAAAAAGACCAGCTCAAGGTCAAACACCGACGTTCGCTCGACTGTACTTCCTGTACTCCCCTGGACCAAATCTTTGTCCTAAGACGGATTTTCCAAAAGCACATCATTTTCTATGTGTAGAAACTGAGCTTAACTGACTCCTGTTTTGGATATGCTTATATTTAGGGCACAAAGTAAAGAAACGGAACACAGTAACAGCTTCATACAACCGCGCTGTGATAGGTACACTACTACAAGCGTGAGGCACGCATGTGTGTACAACTGGCGGCATCGTAGCGTACGAAGAGAAACTAGTTTATACCGGCTCGGCCAGTTGAATAGCTCAGGGCTGCGCGTACGCGGCGCGCGTCGTTTTTGTTTACTTTAGTGTTAATATTGGTAGTGATATACTAAAACGTGTGTAAGATTGTAAATTTGATATGCCATGTAGTGCTTTCGAAAAGATTATTTAAAAAAAAAAGCTTTGTTAGATTTAGAATTTAATATTAAAAGGCACAACAAGTTATTGAAAAACAAATTATAAAAAAAAAATATTTAGAGAAGTAATTTGTAATATAACTATTATAGCATAGGTAATAAAATTTAAAAAAAATAGTGTAGTAATTTTTGTAAAAAAAATATTAAATATTTAGGGAATAGGTTTCTATTGTGAAAAGGATGTCTATAAAAGGCAGCGACCGCGGCTATATCGGTCATTTGCTCGCTGGCCCTCTTAACGTGCAGTAGTTGTCGACGTGATTTGTTTAGTGTCCGTTAAATTGATTTAAGTTGGTAAGGGTGTAGTTAAGCTCTGTAAGTACATGCTATTTTTGTTATTGTGTGGTTGGTGACTTATTTTTTTAATTAATTGTGTTACGTGCAAATAAATCAGATTTGTAGGGTACTTTTTCTTTTGTTGTTTCGAATGCGTCTAAGATTGTTTTTTTTTTTTTAATAAATTTTGCTTCTGAAACCTTAATATATCATAGTTACATTACAAAAAGCTGATTAACGATTTGTTTAGTTAATTTTATCCTCCTGTACCAACCCTTCCCAAATAGGTATTGCACGTTCTTTAGAAACTTTGCTTCTGTTCCGTTTCTTTACCCATGTGGTTAGGGTCAGCACAAACAGAGCAGCATAAGCTCGAGCATGGTTTTTGTGCAATACGCGAGTTTGTACGCTATTTTGAACTCTATTTTAGTTGTGATTTAGTTCCTTATCAATGTATCAATAAAGCTCGGGCATCGAGCATATTGCTGCTGTCTGCGCTGACCTTTAGCAACTGTAAGTAATGCTATTTACCTTTATTCTCGTCTTTCATAGGTTCACTTTCTTCTTTTAATATTTTTGAGGCTTCAGTCTTCTCGTGGGCCGCCTTTACATGGGCTTTCAGCCATTTTAAATTTGCATAACCTGAAAAATTTGGATGTCTTATAATCTTTGTAAATATCATATTCTACTAAAACTATGAATGCGATGTGCTTGTTCGTTTGTCCTTCTTTCACGCAGCAATGATGAGGATCGACATGATTTTTTGCATAGATATAAGTTTGTACTTTTACTTCGTTTACGTTCATACATCAATATCCTTTCAACAACATTCATTGCGTTATTTACGTTGTCGTGCACACACATTTTTCGAACATATGAAGCAATGGATTAGCAATTTGCTTGAAAATGATTCAAATGCCGATTGATAGTGTGTTACGCAATTAGGGTGCTGGTCTTACACGCACGCCGGTTGCGAGTACTACGCATCTGACCTTTCTGAAGAACATCACCAATGAGGTCACGATAGTTGTCTTCTTAGGGCGCCCTCTCCCGGCATTTCCACTCACATCTGCTCATCTGCATCTCAGTTGTGCAGTTGAACGTAAACAAGGCAAAAGGAGTATGTAAGGATCGTAGCAGGTGGCGTTCTGTAGTTTCTGCCTACCCCCATGAGAAGAAGGCATGAGTTTATGTATGTATGTGTATTTATAAGTTTGTTACTAAAACAATTAAATACTTGTAGGGTACTAGTACTAGCTTTTTATTTGTGAGCAAACAGTTTTCGCTTGAATTAAGTGACGCCAAGTGCATCGAGTTGACATTAGAGAATAAAATACAATCAAAAGTTATTTTTAGGGTACCGTACCAAAATCGTAAAAGGGAACCCTTATGCTGCGACTCAGTCTGTCTGTCTGTCACAGCTGGATATCTCAAGAACTAACTAATGGTATCAACGTGAATTTTGGAATAGTTTTAGATGACCTTTCGCCAATTATTTTGCAAATAAGAAAGAAAAAAAAATTCCAACAGGGACTGTAAGGGGTCTTTAAAATTCGACGTGGGGCTACTAGGGCATATGGGGTATCATATAAAAAGAGCGCTGTTTGCACATTCTCAAACATTTTTTCTTTTTTTTAGGCCTCATAGTTTTCGACTTTTGATGAAAAATGTAAAAAAAAAATACCGTACCCAAGGGGGGTTAACGGTATTTTTTTTCTCCGAATCTCCGAAATTTGCATAGAGAAAAATGTGAAATTAGTCTGTGTGATAGAAGTTTATGGAAAAATAAAACGGTGTCTCTAAATAGCACACTTTTTTATATATATGATAGTAAGGAACCCTCGGTGCGCGAGTCCGACTCGCTCTTGACCGGTTTTTTAAATTTTTTTTTGTGACAAATCACGTTTTGGTTTTTTGCTCATCAAATGCGGAAAATAAAGTGAATGCTATACATTCGACTGACTAGTTAGTTGTTGTCCGAAAAGACTCGACTGGCGGTTCACAATGGTGTGCTGGTGCCTTCGCTTATGTATGGAAGTGAAAGCTGGGTGTGGCGAAAGAAGCATGAACATAGAATAAATGCTGTGGCAATGCGTTCCTTGCGAAGCATGTGTGGTGTGACGATGAATAATAGGCTGAGGAATGATGTGATAAGCCAACGGTGCGGTTTAAAAGAAGATGTAGTGATAAAAATTGAAAAGAGTATGCTTGGATGGTTTGGTCATGTCAAGAGGATGAATGAAAAGCAACTAATAAAAGGTGAAACAAGGGAGATGGGGAGGGATAGGGTGGCTGGTAATTAGTGACCGATACTTGAAACACATGACTGTACTCATGATAACAAACAACTTTTACTATGGGACCAAACCTGAAATCGCGAAAAAAAAAATCTGCTGCTCCCTACACATTAACGAGTTATGCGGACAGGAATGTATGGGGGACAGCAGATTTTTTTTTCAATTCCAGGTTTGGTCTCATAGTAAAAGTTGTTCATAATGATGAGTACAATGACCCTTAAAAGGATGCCCATGAATTCAATTTGACCCTGTAGTTCGTGCCAGTACGTGCGAATTCGATTGATTCGAGATAAAACAAACTTACCATAATTACAGAGTGGACACGGAAAAACTTCGCCGTCCTCCAAGTCATGTTTATGCGTTTCACAGTGATCTGTCACTGCCACCAGATCCGAAAAGATTTGCTCACAGAATCTGCAAATAAAATATTGTTTAGAATATGCCTAGCCTTTTCCCAACTATGTTAGGATCGGCTTCCATTCTAACTGGATGCAGCTGAATACCAGTACTTTACATGGAGCGACTGCCTATCTGACCTCCACAACCCAGTAATTGAGTAATACGATACCCCTTGGTAAGTGTACGACCCGAGTGAAAAAACGTCCAGCGGGGCGTTCAGCGTTGCGTGCAAGCGGCGAAGAGCGTTCACCGAGCGACGCTCGGCCGTCACTCAGAACACTCGCGAGTATTTACATGTGTTTAACAAGAACGTCGCACGTCCCGCCCCGCCGGACGCTCGAGTCGAGCGTGCACTCAGGCCGTACACTAAGACTGGTTGTCAGACTTGGGCTTCTGACGACCCGTAACGACTGTCAAAGAACCACGAATGACAGCCGGGACCAACGGCTTAACATGCTTTCCGAGGCACGGACGGGTTTTGGTATGTAAAGATGACCACCCATCCACGCAGCAACCGCGGCAAGCGTAGCTTAACCTTATCGATCGACCCGTGCACCTGTTATTACTAAGCTACAAGACATGAGAGGAGGTCTCATGATTTTCATTGTAGAAGTGATTTTGACACACAGGGAGGAAGTCACAATGCCTAAGTATGTGGATGCGATCTTGGGCAGCAGTCATCCCTGCTCGTTGATTATTTGCTGTTTACCTACATGGTTTCTTCTCGTCGAGAGTAAGTACGTTGATGTCAATATACTTCCCTATTTGAATCAGATTTCGTTCACAATTTCAAGGGTTAATTTTTTTTTCGTGAAACCCTATTATTCTGTTTCTAAAATAAAAAAGTAGCCTAAGTTACTCCTTATAAATCTACCAGTGAATGTCCCGTCAAGATCTGTCCAGCCGTTTCGGAGATCAGCCGGAACAAACAGACAGACATTTTTTTTACAAATACTCTATAATTATACTTTCATAAGCAATTTAGTAAAAAGCTGTTATTTTGACATTACAAACAGACTCTTCAATTTTATATATTTATTTGTATAGATTTTCTAGAGTTGACTTTACCGTTGGATAGCATCCAGATGTTTTTTTTTTAAATAATTATGTCAGCCAGTAATTAAAACTCACTGCAATATAAAGACCTCTCCTCATACAAGATAGAACGAGTATTGTTCACCATGCGGTGATTTCAGACCAACACGTTTATAAAACATATTATTAAAGTAATAAGTTACCTGCATTTTAATTCCGTAACTTCACTGTCATCACGTTGATATTTCCCCAAAAACTCTTTCACTTCCTCGTCAGCTTCCTCCAAATTATCTATGATAATATCTATCTCTGGTTCCGGCTCTATAATCTCTACGTCACTAGAACTATCCTCCTTTTTCTCATCTTTAACTATAATGACGTCGTCAGACCTAGAGTCTATGGGTTTGGTAATAATTTCGCCGTCGGAGCCAATTTCGACTTTAACAAACTCTTCTTTGTCTATTTTCTTCTCTACCTTGTTTATGATTTCTTTAGGTTTACCTAGGTGCGCGAAATTGAAGTTTTTAACTTTCTGAAAGATGTATTGCTGGTTATTTCTTATGACGAGAAATTCGTCGGGATTTAAAAATTGATTTGCGCTTTTCATTCGACAGGGTGTAAAGTTTTCGTTAAGGCAACATTCGCAGATAATCTTCAGTTGCGTTGACATTTTCTTCTGCGGCGAACACCGATATAACCTCTGATCTTCGTTATCAAAAAGATACAGTTTATCCACGTTGTTATCCACATGTTTGCCGCAAATAAAACATATTTGGCTCTCGCTTTCCCCAATCAATACCCCGTCAATATCGACGTAAGAAAGAGGCTTACTCCAAGTCTTATGAACAAGTCTCGAAGGATCCGTCTTCCGAACATGTCTCCTCTCACTGTAACCCTGGTCATACGGCAGTGAGGTCATCGGGGAGTCTTTGAACATGTTCAAAATCTCCTCACGAGTATTAGATAAGTTGTCATTTCGCTGATAACTATTATCATAGTTTTTAAAGTTATCTTTGATCAAACTTTTTGGAGATTTGTTTCGAGCTGTTACTGGGTTTAAGGTAGCGTAAATTTTCGTTGTATTCGCTTCTAAATATTTCGTGAATTGAGCTTCGAATCCGGATGTATTATTGCAAACTAATTTAAAAGGTAGAGAGTTGACAAAACTGCATTTAGGGCTAGAATTTTGACTGGACCATCTCGACACAGGACTTTCAACAATATTAATCTTCTTAGTTTCCTGAATATGAATATCATCAATATCTACATCAGTGATATCATCAGCGTATTGAACAAACGGTATTTTCTCAGCTGTCAAATCAACTAAAGGATCATCATTGTCAAAGTGTATTTGTGAAGCACGGATTTGTGTGCCATCGTCCAATATGTAGACCAAGTCGTTGGTTCCATCGTTGGTGTCCAACATTTGGTCAAAGTTTTGTGTTAGTTCGTCTGCTTGTAAGTTTTGTTCGGCGTTTACTAGAAATTGGTATACGTTTTCTGATAAAGAGGCCGGTTGGTTTCTGGTTATTGAGTTTATGTCGACGTCAAAGCCTAGGAGTGACCTGGAATGGTAAAATAGGTTCAATCAAACGTCGCACTGCGAAACTTACGTACTGAAAAAAGAGTTTGCATTAGGGTCAGCGCGCTTTGAGTAGCAAAACGCTCGAGAAAATTAATTAATTATGAAGTAAATCCGAAGTTAAATAGAGTAGAAAATGGCATACATGGCAGGCAACGCGACGTTACACACGCGGCACGCCACAAGGAGTTCTCTAGCAAGTTGTACTCTATTTTCAACTCTAGTTGTGAATTTGTGATTTATTCATCATTGTCAAAACAAAATCAATGATTTTGTTGCTCAGTGTGCACTGACCGTTGATAATAATTTACATATACGTATATCCTTAGAGCTAGGGTTGTCTAGATGCGGAAAGCCGATGGTATTTTTTTTTTGCGCGTTCTTTATCTCTGAATAAATATATGAATACCAAAAAAAAGTATTCGATAAAAAGTAAAATAACTGACCTGGCTCTATCCAGAAACATCTGGAAGTTATCATCGGGTTCTATTCTGAGCACCACATCCTCACCCGACGCATTCTGCATGCAGAGGATCAATGGTGGCTGCGGCTCCGCCTCCGTCATGTCTTAACACAAAATAATAAATTAATATTATTACGTAAATGCGCTGCCCTGCGCTTAGTCAGTATGTGGTTATATCGGCAACTTAAATTACGCATAGCATAATCGGCCTGTACCCTGTTCCCACAGCTGGGACTGTCTTCCTCTCTTTAAGAGGGACTGGGCCCTAAGCCAACACGCAGGCCCAGTGCAGGTTGCTATGCCGGTTTTGTCACGATGTTTTCCTTCACCATTTTGAGAGCAGTGGTGATGAAATAAATCACAGAAAGTGATGTGCCTGCCCGAGTTCAAAGTTGGAACTTACGACCTACGATACGGACGTAAGTTGGGGCCGATACCACTGAGCCACCACCCATCCTCTGCCTAGCTGTTTCCCAACTATGTTGGGGTCGGCTTCCAGTCTAACCGGATAAGTTATTAATTAAGCAATTCTTAACAACTTCCGTGGTTTATTTTTTATATTATGATTACGAGGAGTTTACTTTTAAAACTGCAAGTAAATGATAGAAAAAGGTAATTTAGCTTTAGTTATAGCACAGATTAATACAGATGGAACACTCCGCAAAATCAATTAAATAAAAAGCAACTGTTGCCACGACACAATAAAGTGCAACTCAGGTCGCACAACGCTTATTACCTACAGTTATATTCACCTACAAGTTGCCTCTCTTTCTATCGCGTAACTCTTATACTTTCTGACTCGTTAGGGTTGCCTTCTTTTACGACGCGGCGTGTGAGTGAGAATCGAACTGACCGTGCGAGCCGGCCGGTGCGCGGCAGCCCGCACTGAATTGGCCCGACAAGTCGAGCCCGCCGCGTACTTGTAGCTTCATACCTAAACAGCGGAGTGTCCCATCTATATTAATCTGTTGTTATAGTAACAACTATGTTCCTTGATTGACAAAACCCTAGCAATGGCAGCCATTTTATGAGACCTTAAGAATGAGTTGTAGGGTAGTAGGTACTTATGCACCTTTTTTTTTTGTAGGTATTTCCAGTCCATATACATTTATATGTCTATGAAAAGATACACATCTTCCTAATTGATAAAAGCGCTATGTATCTTTTAGGCTCTACGTTTTTTAGACATTTATTAGGCAAAAATGGCATTTTCTCAGTATAAATGGTCTGGGAATTGTTTATTTTTCAAAAAAGTTATAGACTTTGTAATTTTTAGGTGATATTTCTTAAATACCTAGGCAAGTAATCTCTATTTATGACACTGGAAATGACAAAATAATATTAATATAACTTGAAAATCAATAAAAAATTAGTGACAATCATACATCAACTATTTCCTAGGCCATGTGTATCTAAATATCACACACATGTCACACAAATCCAGTAAAAGTAATTAGAAAGGTGATGCTGTCAAGAAAATATGTTTATTACTTATGTTGTTTTAAACACATCCAAACAAAACAAACTAAAAAAAATGTCAAAAATTTAAAGAACGGCCACTTAGGGTCTGGTGCTGAGGGTGATAAGTCCCATGCTGCAGCAGATATGGCTTGGCACTGAGAAAATCCTGATGGAAAAGCCCGATAACACTTTAACCCAACCTGCAAACTGAAACCCAGTCCCACACTCAAACTAGTTAAATACAGTAATTACAGAAAAAAATAAAGTCATTGCGTAGAGCTGCATTTCCGCCAGTCGAGACATTAATAATGTTTCACAAAGATATCAGAGAAACAAACTTAATTATCTATTTATATTATAATGTTTTTAATCTCTGGTATGCCACAATCATAGACAAAATCTATTATAAGCTTATTCCCATATACTACAGGTTCATAGAAGGTATAAGGGAATAGTAATTTAACAGGCTTGCCTCCAATCACATCATAGATAGAATGATCTATGTTAGAAGGTTTGGTTTCCGCACTTAGTCCTTCAAGTGGACCATTGTCTTGATGATGATGATCATGATCATCTACCAAAATCAAATAGGCAAACTATGTAAGTGCCAGGCACAACTTTCTATAAAAACACTTGTCAACTAGTAGTGAAATAGAGTGTCATTAATAAAAAACCCTTTAAATCTTTAAGCCCTGTAAAACTTTAAGCTATCAAAACTAATAGATAAGTTTGGGCTAAGAATAGCAAGTATAAAGGTATATAATTACAAAGAAGTATAATATGTTATATGGTCCATGAAGTCTCAAGAAATAAATATGTGTTCAGTAGGTTTTTAGAAAATCTGGTTATTTTGATAAGGTAACCTAACTTGTTTACTTTGAAACTGCAAATAATGAAAGGATAGAACAAAATAACATTCACTTTTTTTTTTAAATAAAAGAAATATAAATATTCGCCTTAATAAATATGCTAAAATATTCGCGACAAAACAAATCAAAAGTTTCAGTCAGGAAATGAGAATAGGAAATTCGAAAATAAAAGTTTTCGACTTCGTAACTTTACTCTAAATAATAATTTCCAGCCTAGCCATTAGAAAACCAAAGCGGGAATATGAAAACTGACACTGGCCACCAAATAAAATAAAATAAAATTAAACGGCCAGTGACAATTGATTACCGGCACACATTTTTGACCATTTGGACCACAAAAACGTGATAAAATTAAATAAGTACACAGTAAACGAGAAATATCTTACGAAATCTTCTTTTGCAACACAAATATTTCCACTTTCTTAGAACAACTGGCACTTCTATAGAAAAAAAAACAAATGAAACAATATTTTTATCGCCATTTGTGTCAAATTTCAAAACAAAACATTCCAATTTATACCATAGACCTTATATTTCACATTTTGTATTACATTGCTGTTTATCACAAAAAATTGTTCATACCGCAATGTATGCCAATGTCCATCGTATCTACAAAATCATTGATAAATTACGAAGAACCCTTCCTTGGGTATGTTTACTTTACTTTAAAGTGCATTCGAACAATAATTATGTAAAATATTGTGTTTTTTAAGTTTATAATAGATTGCTGGAATCTCGGAAATATCCCCACCTTTACTTCAGAATATAGTAAGTAGGTGTCTCCCCTTTCTCTTGCATCTACAGTCTTTAACTGTAGCATAATGTCTTTATTCAAGGTAATTATATAAATAAGGTTGAATGCAGCTATTATTAGATTAGGCTGAATATTTTTTGTTTATGGAAATGCCATTTGTATTGCACTTTGCAGGAGAAGTAATTTGCAAGAAAAGGACAAATGCAGGCATATTTATTCATCTTATTTTTGAATGATAAAATTTAACTTTATCTAGTGGCATGTCAAATAACTTTGAGGTAAGCCGTGTACGAATCAGAATTTTTTATGCTGTATAGTTATGGCCAACAACGTTTATTATCTCAAAAAACCGGGGTGTGAAAGAGACAAAATTATCTTGATTTGTTGATTGACAAGTGAACTGTCATTCATTCGCAATATGGCCGATAGTTTACATAGATACGGAACATAATAAATTAATAATTGTGCGCGAATATATAATTTGCTATTCCAATGATAATTTGTTTATATTGATGAATTAGTGAGTGAAGTGACGCGGCATGTTTCCCCTAACACCACCAGTGGTGAAACGGCTGTTAGGGTGGAAAAAGGGCCCTGAGGGTTCGTCTGCAGCTGAAGATAAATGGTCCGAGAAGGCAGTGAAGAGTTTAGTTAAGAAATTAAAGAAAAGCGGAGCGCTCGAAGAATTGGAAAAGGCAATATCAAGCCAAAACAGTCATACTAAATGCGTAACAATTCCCAGGTCAGTTCAATATTGATTTATTTTTTTCGTGATAACAATCATTTGGGAATATGACGTTTCCGGTGGCTAATATATCCTTGCTATATTTTTGCACCTTAGCGTAGTTGGAATAGAAGTCATTTTCGTCAACAACATTTATTGCAAAAATTGTTGAGCTAATCAAAGAGACGTTCGTAAATCGTGTAAAGAAATTTGGCAAATTCTGGTATCTCAAATTTTATTATCCTATCAAATGAGAATGTAATAATAACACTAATAAGTCATCACTGCAAGTTTTCATTATAATTTCGCTAATTAATTCAATTCACGAACGAATAGCTTTTTCCGTGGTCGGGTTATTTCTGTGGGTCCTATTACACGGCTAAGTTCGATGGTCGCTCATTGTCATTGACCCGGTAGGTCGCAACGACCATCGCATTTTGGTTGCATAATAGTATACAGGACGCAAAATCGGAAAGGTCAAGACACCGTCAAAACAAATCGAATCCTCATGTCAATATGGCGGACATGTTTTGAACCTTGTAATTTTTTAATAGTTAGAATTCTTTATCGTTTCGAAAGGAAACCTGTGCTTTTTTGTTACTTCTGTGTTCTGTGCCCGTTTTGAAGGACATCCGTGTATCCTTTCGTCCTTGAAGGTAAATACGTCACGAACGAGTGCTTCCTCTGTTTAATAAGATTCTTAACACTTCTATTTTTGCGAAAATTACGGTTTCTGGTTATAAATACTCGTTATGTGTGGTTATTTAGTGAATGCACAGATATTTTGCGACGATATACACCAAAAGGATTGATTAAATACTCATTATTGGTAATAGAACCTATAAGAATTCAACAACATAAAATCTAGACTAAAAATATTATTATTAGATTAGTCACTGCCTGATGACAATCATCTGGAAATCTTTTGCCGCCAAATTATTGATACACTTATCACTACATTTTTGGTCAGTCTCTAAATTAACATTGTATTATTGTAATTTTTTATAACCAGAGGAATATTGTTTGTCTTGTTACTTTTTACTAGCCAGTTTTTGGTTTACGAATTAAAATTCGTATAGTGACCAAAAATATAAATTATTATTCAATCAATAAATTTTACTTTCATGCTTGTTTATATTAATAATAATAATAACTCTTTAATTCAGATTACAGGATCCATAATGTGTTAGTATTGCCTTAACCTTTTATTAGTGAAAATTAAAAATAAATTAAAATAAAAGAATTAATTTTGCATATGTACGTCCGTACGCACATGTCTCCCAGCCCAGAGTCTAATAAACGGCCCATCTATTTTTTCCACCAGTGTTCCCAAAATATTGTTCGGACTACCTCGGAATCGCCGCAGCATAGATGCACTTCGCTTGCGCATGATGGCATAAAAGTCGTCCAGTCTCGCTTCAGCAAACTTGACGCGCTGCAAAACCGAGGCAGTCCCAACAACATCCTGAGTCCGTTATTATATTGAACACGCAGGGCGCTGTAGGCCTTCTGCGTATACCTAACCCACAGGCTGCACGAGTAAAACGTCTATTGCCTGACTGCCTCATTAGTTACTGCTGAGCATCTGGTCCATCCATCCCTATGCCAAGCAAAATGATAATAGGTTTTCCAAACATTCTCAATACTACACTCACAAACCCATACACACACACACACACACACACACACACACACACACACACACACACAAGCCACATACACCTACACATACATACATACACATGCATGTCTGCTATCTTTCACATTTTTTATGTCACAGGATTAGGTTTGGTTTTATTTTTTTTTATTTCTTTACTGTCATCATTCAATCATTGACACTGTCTTCACCGGTTTTTGGTTGTGAATATTAGCAGAATCCATTGGCTGAACCCTATCTTTTAAGATACAGGCTAGTCCTAGTTTAAAAGATAGAGTCTACTATTGCATAATAATCCAAATATTATTTCAAACTATATTTTCAGTGCAAAGTGCTATGTTTTGTGAAATAAATACTTATTATTATTATTACTAGAGCTATTACATTGTGCTTATAACTGGTGCTGTATGGTTGTATTATAAACCACTGCGTATCCCTTCATGGAAACAGGCGTGATATCACTCAGATTTAATCAACCTATTCCTATTCCGTGTCTTCTTCCAACTACACTGCCCCTGTAAGAAAAAGAGGATGTTTCTACAGAAATATTGAAATGGAGAAAAAAAACATTTTGTCCTGTTTAAAATACAAAGGCAGATGCAGCTTTTAATAGTGAGAATTATTAGGTTTTCATTAAGATTACGCCAATATAAAAATACTGGTAAAAGCGACTTTATTTGATTCTGAATATGTAAATAACTCTATTTCGGAAAAAAAATGTCAGATTCGTCTTATTTCCTTATGACGGCAGTACAGGCAAAACTCATATTTAAGTAAAGTTAGTAAAGGCTTTAATGAGATAAGCAAGCAGTTCTCTTTTGACTTGTTTTCAACCAAGGGCTCAAGCGTACGCAACAGGTTGATCCTTGAATTCTTAAAAATTAATTCTTAGTGTTAATAGTAGTTCTGGTTCTTATTTTATTTCATTTTATTGTAGTTTTTTTTTAGTGTGCGGCGCAACAACCATACAGCCCATAGACACCTATTGCTTGATTTAATGCGTTAAAACAATTCTGTCAACATGCTGAGGTATGAAGAAGCAGGGTACTGCATTCTGATTGGCCCTACCAAGGTAATGACCTTGGTAGGGCCAATCAGAACGCAGTACCCGTACATAATGACGTATCACTAGGGATGGGACAGGTTAACACTCTTAGTGCCAATATTATTTTAACATGTACAGGTTAACTAACACTCTCAGTGCCAATATTATTTGAACATGTACAGACTGTGTGGACGCCAGCACATCAAGCTACTACAATCTGTCAAATTTCTTTAATAGATTTTCAACTTTATCTCTAAAGCATTATGTTCAAGGTTGATTAGGATAATTTGACAGTTTCGGGTAGCTTGACCTGCTGGCGTCTGTACCTTAATGTAATTAATATACTTAAAGTAATAACTTATGTTGGATCATAAATTGTAATACTTAAAAAATAGTAATTAATAAAAAATAATAATTTAAAAAATTAATTTGACTTCAATAATAAATTAACTCAAAATTATGAAATAATTTTAATTTCGGAAGTAGGTGTCTTGGGATCTGTAATTTTTTGCCACCGACTTCCGAAATTAAAATTATTTCATAATTTTGAGTTAATTTATTTTTGAAGTCAAATTAATTTTTTAAATAATTTTTTTATTTCGTAATTTTTATTTTTTAGTAAGGTTTTGAGATGTTTTCCTTTTAACACCACACCCGTAGCTCGTATCAATAAGCCAGGCCGTCACACTTACACGTTGAAAGCTAGGTCATCCTTACTATTGCCATTACTGAGGACCAATAAGCACTTACCTGGTCATCAACAGACCTTCAGAAAGAATCATGTAGTAGCATCCATGCTCAACTAGATAAATATTGAAAGCTGGGTCATCCTATTTCTGTTATTGAGAACCGATAAACACTTACCTGGTCATCATCAGACCTTCAGAAAGTGTTATGTAGTAGCACAATAGTAAGTTAATAGTTACAAATTCATAATTAGTTATTACTAATTATGAATTTGTAACTATTAACTTACCAATGAACTGTTATGCCGTCTTTCTGGAAATTCAAAGTCTGGCTGTTTTTACCACACCAACATATTGTGCAAGGGACCTTTATAATATTTTATTTTCACCGATTTTTTGACCAACGCGGAAGCGTTTACTGCTCACAGAAGTGATCGAAACTGAACCCAAAATTGTTGAGTGGCGACCGGTATCAGATCTATAAGTCTGATGTGTTGACATACATTGGTCGCCGGTTATTAGGCGTCTATGGGCTGTATGGTCATTGGTTCGGCGGTACCTATTTGACACTTGGTGCTCTTCTTTTCTTGATGACTTGTCATATATAAGATCTCTTATTATCAGTGATTGGAGTAGGTAGATTGGTTTTTGGTACTTATCATAAATGCCCCCAGAAAGAATAATGTGGATAAGCCACTTTCCTGGAAAGTAATTCCGGTATTACTAGATTCAATTAAATATTGTTAGTGATATTATTACTACTCAATTAAAATTTTAAAGGTAGGTACCAAAACTAAATTAATTTATTATTTATCTGTTGAATAATAAAAACAATTGAATTCCGATGGAAGCATTAAATACATTTTTAATATTTTATTTTTAGCCTTTAATTATGGCCACTACTTTTTATAAATTGTTGCAGTTAAATTTCAATATTTTCATAGTGGTCATGGTGATTGACATTAAGGGTAGAATAAATAACAATAAGGATAAAAAATCAACAGTGTATTACAGTTATTGTTAAATATGTACATTTTACATAAATTTTTTATCAAAAATTACATTCACATTTTTATTTTAATCTTCATCGATTACAATGTTATAGCATCCTGGTAATCTAATAATAATCAACCAATTCCGAAAATCCGGAGGAATGTCCATATCTGTATCTATATGGGGGGTTTGGTTTCCGCACTTAGTCCTTCATTTGGACCATTGTGCGTGAGCCATAGCGGCCATCAGTAAGTTATTCCAACCAGCCCTCCAGAAGTTGATTGCGTCTCCGGGTCTGTTGAGGACATCTGAGAAAGATCTGTGTGACCCGAGGGTTTCAGTTCTAATCTGTATGACGCCTGTGCATTCAAACAGCACATGCGCAACGGTTTCTTCAGCCTCCATGCACGCACTGCACAGAGGACTGTCCATTATGCCTATTGTGTGGAAATATTTATTTAGTGATGTCCATATTAATATATACGTTTCGGATCATTGACCCCAATTCAATCTACCTACTCCGTTCTCTGCTTATTATGTTATTGTATAGCTAGCCGTGAAAACCTATAATTGGCTTTATGTTTCTCATTCCAATATATTTAAGCTGTTGGTTTTCCACGTGATTAAGTTTTGTTTTATTGTTTTACAGAGTGAAGCCTAACGAGAACGTGATAAATGGTCAATACCGCAAGGGATTGCCGCATGTTGTCTACTGCAGGCTGTGGCGCTGGCCGCAGCTACAGGTACAGTTGAACTATAAGTACTTCCATACTGTTTCTAAGGACAACAACGTTATGTTGTCTGCTATGTGCACTTTTTTGAAATTTCTACTTTTTGACCTTTTCAATAGCTCACTGGCTATCTACCATATAAAAAAAAACTGCTAAGTGCCTTTGAGCACTGTACGACGATCTACGACCTTTTATAAAATATGCTATGCGCAACAGCTAGATTTTTTTGAGAATTTCTTTTCTGTATTTCAAAAGTATAATTTTTGCACATAGCAGTTTTTGGTTTGACAACGATGATAAGCTCACACACATGGTACTTGTTTCACATAGCAATTGTAAGAAAAGATGAAATTAAATGGAAAACAAAATTATCCCCTTTTTTGAGTATACAGTGAAAAAGTTTATAATGACTATATTAACCAACCGCTTAGTATGATGCGAAGTTAAGTCTTTATAACACAGTTTGCTTATAAAGTTATAATGACTTCGCTTATAGTGACATGTCGCTTATTATGACCTATTTTTAAGTAATTATGTCCGGTTATAGTGACAAAGTGAACAAAGCAGACAAAAATTATTTCTTATGTAAAAATTTAAAAAAATGTTTGGTAACAATTTTTATTCTATGTTTTTATTATCCAAGGAATGGATAAGTTTTTCGCGCATATCTTGTATATTTTTTGGATTTTTTTAAATTACTTCTTATTTTCCAAAGGGCTGGTTGGATTTCGACAATTACGGTTTTGTTATATTTGACTTAAAAACCTAAGTGTCATTAGATAGGTGTTTGAAAAAAAAATACAAAATGGCGGATTTTTGGCGCGAAATAGTAATACGTAAATTAAAAAAAAATGACCAAACCTATCGAGTAAGGTATCAAAATAAAGGAAATGGGTTACAAAAATATATGTATAAGCTTTATGTTTAAATTTAAATAGGAATAATAAATTGGAGGTTATAGATTGGAGAAGTCTCGGGGTTGATTTTGATGAAAACTAACAGCATAAATGGATTTCTGAAAAAAATCAATGTTTCTAGCCAGGCATCGAACCCATGGATAAAAAAAACTGTATTATTACACCATTCGATAGTGTGGCTAATAAGGATCGAATTCTGGGAAGTAATGACGTATGGCAAACTAAAGGAAAGAGCAGATTTTTAATAAAATACTTTTTTTTTATTTTTCTTATGTCATTTACCTATTACACCTTGATATTAATTTTTCAAAAAAATAATGATGCCGTTTTCATTTTCATTAAAATCGAGTCCGAGACTCCTTTGAGTGCTTTTCGCTATTCCTCATAATTTCAGATTTGGCCATCCACGCCCACTTGAAAAATTCATTCTGTATATTATTTATATATTTGATATCAAATAAAAGTTAGTAATGAGTCTATAATACAACTAAAAAGACTGAAATAAAAAAAAAAACAAAACAAAAAACCCGACTGCACAAACACGTAACTGAAAGAGAAAAACAAGCATTACCTGTAATATAATCTATTGAATTTTGGTGTCGCAGGCGAGGACAAGAGTGGATTTACAATGTTGTCGAAAAATCACGTTGAGGGAATAATAAAATAAATATTGCTCGAGTATCGTAACTTTTTCACATTTACAGGCTTTAATCTTTGTTTTATAAAGCGCTTTAACCAAAACGTCCTCAAAGTTAATAGTTTTTTATTAATAAAATTAACAATTATATCTGAAACATCACCGTCTGTGAAAATAAAATATTCCTATATTCCTAGAGATATAATAACAATATCACGGCTACAATCATCTTACTGCGACATATACAGTCTGGCCATAAATACTGTTACATTTAAAAATAAGAAAGATATTACATTTAAATTTGGAATCTGTCATTTTTATACGATTGTTCATTGAGTTTTCTAATTTTGGCGGCAATACATTGTACAATATCTTGCGATATTAAAATGGAGTGGGGTGATAAAGAGAACCGAATCGCTGTGATTGCATTACACAAAGTTAGTATGGAGCCAAATGCAATTTTTAAAACTCTCCATCCGCTTGGTATTAGTCAAATGTTTGTTTAGCGGGCTATAAGTACACATCCTCTGTTTGTGACAGAAAAAGATCTGGCCGTCCACGTAGTGTTCGTATGAAAAAGGTGGTCAAAGCAGTAAGGGAAAGAATTCGAAGAAATCCTGTCTGAAAGCAAAAGATTTTATCTCGGGAGATGAAGATAGCACCCAGAACCATGTCGCGTATTTTAAAAGATGACTTAGGACTTGCAGCCTATAAGAGACGCACTGGTAATTTTTTAACTGATAATTAAAAAAAGAATAGGGTGGTAAAATCGAAACAACTACTGAAGCGGTACGCAAAGGGAGGTCACAGTAAAATTTTGTTTACGGATGAGAAAATCTTTACAATTGAGCAACATTTTAACAAACAAAATGACCGTATTTATGCTCAAAGCTCTAAGGAAGCTTCCCAATTAGTCGACAGAGTGCAACGTGGGCATTATCCGACTTCAGTGATGGTTTGGTGGGGTGTTAGCTATGAAGGAGTGACTGTGAGTGACTGCCATATTTTTGTGAAAAAGGTATCAAAACATCGGCACAAGTGTATCAAGATACCATTCTTGAGAAGGTAGTGAAGCCCCTAGAATAACCAAGTATGGTCCTTCCAACAAGACTCGGCGCCGGGTCATAAAGCTCGGTCCACGTAGTCTTGGTTGGAAGTGAACGTTTCGGACTTCATCAGTGCTGAAGACTGGCTGTCGTCTAGTCCCGATCTTAATCCGCTGGTTTATGATTTATGGTCAGTTTTAGAGAGTACGGCTTGCTATAAACGCCATTATAATTTGGAGTCTCTAAAACAATCCATACGATTGGCAGTGAAGAATTTTCCCATGGAAAGAGTGCGTGCTTCTATTGATAACTGGCCTCAACGTTTAAAGGACTGTATTGCAGCCAATGGAGACCATTTCGAATAAGCTTTTTATATTTTAAATTGTTTTATATTTATGTATTAAACTAACACACTGTAAAATTAATAAATATTATTTGCAATAAAAATTTTTTTTTCTTCGTGACAATATTTATGGCTAGACTAGGTATACAAATAATTATTATTTAAGCTTAAATGTGCTCTAAGGCCCGTATTACAGAACCTCACTCAAGACTCGAGCATTACTTAAATAAAACTAGTTTCAACCAATCAAATGCTTGAGTTTTATTGAAGTTCTGTAATACGGACCTAAAAGTAGTCACTGAAGGCCCATATTACAGAACCAATAAGGGCAATAAGAGGTGGGATAGTCATTCCATGCCCCTTATTGCCACAAAAATCAGTACGGTATAGTGGGCATTTAGTGCATTGGCAGTCACTATAACATGCTCTAACACCCAGACTCAGCATAACTATAGTAAGCTGTACAAACCTTTATACCAGTCACCAAATGGCGGACCGCCAATCTGTTTTGTGCGGACCACTAAAAATACTTCATTGTAAATAAACGACCTCGACTTACCAATTAACATTTCCAGGATTTACCTAATTGCAATATTGATGCACTAACTTCAGACAGATATTTCAAAGTATAAAATGTTATTTTTCACATTAATATACATTACTTACTGTGTTATTTTTGTTATTTACATAATATTTGTTAAAACTTAATTAAAAAAAAAAAAACCGGCCAAGTGTGTGTCGGACCACGCACAATGAAAGGTTCCGTTAACTTCCGTAGTTAAAAGTAATTTATCTCAAAAACAAACAACATTGTATTGTACTTAAAAAGAACATGTTGTCCCTTTATATCAATGTATGGGAGGTACATTGATATACGTCACGATCAATTCTCCAACTGCAAATTTAACTTTGTAAATTAACGATTTTCGACCTTTTCCTTTACTTGTATTGTGAGACCTGCCTTCTTGCAAACTTCATGATTCTAAGTCAACGGGAAGTACCATATAGGTTTTAATTTATTTGCGAGTATCAAAACAAGTCGCATAAATGGCAGTATTTTTATTTGCGCTGACTTAGAAGCTTGATTTTTAGGGTTCCGTACCTCAAAAGGTAAAAACGGTCTGTCTGTCTGCCCGTTTGTCACCGTCAATTTGCTCCGAATCTAATGGACCGATTAAGTTGAAATTTGGTACACGTATGAATTTCGGTGACTCAAACACGGAAGTGTAACGTAAATAAATTAATTTTGAATATGGTAAGGTTTTGCAAACTGTACCGTGTGACATATCAATTAAAAGGGCTTACTGTGAGGGTTTCGAATATAATTTTAATATAAATTGTTTTAAAGTTATTTAAGAAAATACACGAAACTTAGCCATTTCCCCCCTCATCTCCGAAACTACTGAGCCTAAAGTTTTGAAAAAATACAGAAAATAGTTCTATATCTATAGATCACAGGAAAACTTATAAGAAGTCTTCATTGACTTTTAAGATCATTCTTAAAATAACATGGTAAATCTCCCAATAGTGTGCGTACAAACTTACATTCGCCGTTGGAATGTATGGCAGAACGTGTTTTTCAACTGCAATGTCTTTTTACTTTTTTTATTTAACCATTTATGTACACACAAATAAACAGACAAGAATAAAGGAATAGAAAAATACGTACTAAGGTGATGTTTGTTTCTAAAAGAAATCTCTTCCAGATAATTGTTAAATTTGTTCTTAGGATACATTCATCCCAACTTCGGAACCCTTCATTGTGCGTGGTCCGACACACACTTGGAGCTTTTTTTAAAGCTCCGAGGGACCATAGACCTACGTATTTGATATTAATTTCAAGTTGATACCTCCACGCGTTCTTGAGAAAAAGGGTATTGACAGACAGACAGATGGACAACTAAGTTATCCTATAAGGGTTCCGTTTTTTTTTCTTTTGAGGTACGGAACCCTATTTCTTTTCGTTTGATCTTTTCTTCTTCCTTCATTAATTAAGTATTCGTTGTTATTACAGAGCCAGCATGAACTAAAACCAGTAGACCACTGTGAATACGCATACCAGTTGAAGAAGGACGAGGTGTGCATCAACCCTTACCATTATAATAAAATCGACACGCCTGGTAAGTCTAGTTCAGTTATTTAAGCACCAACATGCCCCCTAATTAACGCACAGGGGTCATTCTACTCATCATTATGAACAACTTTTACTACGGAATCAAACCTGAAATCGCGGAAAAAAAGAGCTGTTCCCTAAATTTTGACGAGTTATGCGAACGTAAATGAAGGGAGCAACTGTTTTTTTTTTCCCGCGATTTCAGGGTTGATCCCATAGTAAAAGTGGTTCATAATTATTAGTATGTAAAACAGTATCGTGGATTCGTGGCAGCTCCCTAGCCTATACAAAACAGCGTGTATAATATAGATATTGATTTTTATGTATTTTAGTTAAATAATTTGAAGAGGGAAAAACCCAAGGCGTGTAATTTAAAAACCCATTCTTTACGATACAGCACGCGTAGCATGATCAGGATCACCATAGAAACGGGTTTTGTTGACAGAAGAATAGACAAGATAAAAGATTGTAGAAAGATTTCTAACGTCACGTCGTCGATTTTGTCTATTCTTCTGTTGACAAAACACTTGGTGATCATGCTACGCGTGCAGTGGTGCATATTCAAAACTTATTGTTCGACTGTCTTACATAACAGAAAAACATTAGGAAACCTGTGGTTGAATATCGTAATTACAAAAAAAATCATTGTCTCGCGTAAATCTGCATTTCCGGCAGTCGAGAGGTTAATAATGTAAATCATCAATATGGAGCATGCTAAGTGACAAAAATGCTTGTTCCTTGCTGGGATGAGATTATAACTAGAATTTGGACGTTTTAAAACTAAAATAGCCTCCATGAGTACCAGTTTATAATATAAGTAGCCTTTGCCCGTGTCTTCGCCCGCGTAGATGTCAATACTTCCCTATTTGAAACGGATTTTGTACATAATTTCATGGGTTTTATTCTTTTTCTAAAATACAAGTAGCCTAAGTTACTCCTTATAACATCAGCTATCTGCCAGTGAAAGTCCCCTCAAAATCGGTCCAGCCATTTCGGAGATTAGCCAGAACAAACAGGCAGACAAAATAAAAACATTGACATACATAGGTGCCGTATATACTTTCATATGTATTTAGTAAAAAAAACTGTTATTTTGACATTACAATTTTACACTTTATTTATTTGTATGTAGATGATCAGTTGATCAAGAGTCAGCCTTGCTGGTAACTTGCTGAGTGACTTCGTAATGTTTTTACCAGACCGGCTCACTCGCACTTGCGATAAAATTTTGTCATCGCATAGTCGCACGACGAAGAGATTTGTCACATTTCGGAGCTAGATGGGACGAGAGGGTCATGTTGCGCTGCGCACTTTGTCATAGTATTTGCTGCTACGATGGAGGAAATAGTAACCGGACGCTTATTATTATTTTTTATTTTATTTGAGATGGGTTTGCTCTTGACTCTAGTCTAGGTCAGGGGTGACAGAGACAAAGTCGACGATGGAGTGAGCTTACCCAGAAGAAGCCTGTTCACTCTCACTTTGAAGAGATTAGGGTTGTATGCGCTCGGAAACATAGACGCAGGTAGTGAGTGAGTTCCACTCTTGCTGTGCTTTGTATGTTTTCTTACTAAATACCTTCTTATTTTCAGCGCTACCACCGATCCTAGTCCCTCGGTGCGGCGACACGGAGGTGCGTGCGCCGCCGCCCTACACGGACTATCACGCGCCGCACCAGACGCACGCACCGCATCAAACGCACGCGCCGCATCTACAGCACCAGCAGCATCAAACGCATCAGACGCATCACGACCATACGGACGCGTGAGTAGGAGCGCTCATGTATTATGGCGTTTAGCTATTTTTATTTTTATCTCTAAACTAGCGACTCGACTCTGCTTCGCTCGGGCGCAATGCGAAATGTGAAAACATCGAGTTTCCGTGATATCTAATTTAAATACGAATGTACTAGTAATTGCTACGGCTCCCATGGCGCATGCGCCTTGTTACAACTGGTGGAGTCTGCTCTCCCTACGCGCCTCCGGTTCTAAAAAACGCTCTTGGAGTAGTGCAAACGAGTACTAGTCGGGGTTGGCTAATTCGGTTCTATGAGTTTTTTAATCTAACGGAGGAGCTCGTGGCTAATTAATAACTGCCGCACGGGTCGATCCATCAGGTTAAGCTACGCTTACCGGGGTTGGTCTGTGGATGGGTGACCATCTTTACATACCGAGACTCCTCCGTGCCTCGGAAAGCACGTTAAGCCGTTGGTCCCGGCTGTCATTCGTGGATCTTTGACAGTCGTTACGGGTCGTCAGAAGCCCGAAAGTCTGACAACCAGTCTTACCAAGGGTTATCGTATTACCCAATAACTGGGTTGTGGAGATCAGATAGGCAGTCGCTCCATGTAAAATACTGGTATTCAGCTGCATCCAGTTAGACTGGAAGCCGACCCCAACATAGTTGGGAAAAGGCTAGGCAGATTGATTGATTGATTGATTGAGTTTTTTAATCTAATCTATCCTTAAACGGCTGGTCGCAAACGAAAAGCACCAATAACTCGCACGACACATAACAGACAAAAAGCGATGGGTGTTAACTCATACGACAATTAGTGACAACTGTCAAACGTTGGCGCCACTTACATTCGATTACGTACAGACGCCAGCACATCAAGCTACAACAATCTGATCTCTTTAATAGATTTTCAGATTTCAGATTTCTTTAATAGATTTTCGACTTTATTGCTAAAGCTTTAGGTTCAAGTTTGATTGGGAAAATCTGACAGTTTCGGGTAGGTTGACCTGCTGGCGTCTGTACCAACGTTCGTATACTAACGTTTAATTCCTATTGTTCTAACTGTATGGGACAGCTGTTTCTTTTTCGCGATTTCAAAGTTGGTCCCATAGCAAAAGTTATTCCGCTCGATGTTCTAAAAAGTTAATTTTTAGGGTTCCATACCTCAAAAGGAAAAAACGGAAACACCCTTATAGGACCACTCGTGTGTCTGTCTGTCTGTCGGTATGTCTGTTCGTCTGCCTGTCCTGTATTTCTGTGCCCCAAACACGGACGTGTAACGTAAATAAATAAATTTTAAATATGGGGGTAAATAAGAAAATAAAAAAACAGTTTTGCTAACTGTACCGTGTGACATATCAAATTTTAATGAAAGGGCTAACTATGACGGACTCAAATATATATTTTTTTATAATTTTAAAATAAATTGTTAGTTATTTAAGAAAATAGACGAAAATTGAGCATTCCCCCTTACCTCCGAAACTACTGAGCGTAAAATTTTGAAAAAAAAAATACAGAAAATAGTTTTATATGTACCTATAGATTACAAGAAAACTTATAAGAAGTCTATGGTCTCAAAATAACAGTAAATCTCTCAATATTGTGTGTACAAACTTAATTTACAGCTTGAATGTATGGGCGAACATGTTTTTCAACTACAATGTTAAGTTTGTTCTTGAGATATATTCATCCAACTACGGAACCCTTCATTGTGCGTGGTCCGACACACGGTTTTTTTAACACCTTATATACTCATTTCTATCCATTCGCGAAACACCACACATCCCTGATAGTGTTGTTTATCTGATTAAATAATTAATTAATAATGTATTTTTGTAGTGTAATGCAGACTGGAGGTGTGGTCGGAGTGGGCGTGGGCGCACACAGCGCGATGTACCTGGAGGCCACGCTGGCCCAGCAGGTGCCAGGCAACACCACTGTGCATGTGTAAGTACAGCTAACCAACCATCAGCTATGATAGTATATCAACTGTGGATCGACAACAACAAACAATAGAAAGTTAATTGTCTCATACAACTGACATCATCTGCCTAGCTTTTTCCCAACTATGTTGTGGTCGGCTTCCAGTGTAACTGGATGCAGCTGAATACCAGCATTTTACATGGAGCGACTGCCTATCTGACCTCCACAACCCAGCTACTGGGTAATACGATACCCCTTGGTAAGACTGGTCGTTAGACTTTCAAGCTTCTGACGACCCGTAACGACTGTCAAAGATCCACGAATGACAGCCGGGACCTGTGCTTTCCGAGGCACGGAGGGGTCTTGGTATGTAAAGATCCCATCTGGACCAACCACGGCAAGCTTAGCTTAACCTGATCGTTACTTCGCCACAGGCACCCCTTACATAATTGACAGTAGAAGGTATAAAAGGCACTTTTGAACGTCAAAATTAAAAATTAAAATGTAAGATGCCCGTTCCGAGTTTCGTGAGGACAAGAATGGGCAAGAAACTCCATAGTTACTCTTGAGGGGTAATTGCGTAACACAGTTACTACTGTACTGTGTGTGTGTGTGTGTGTGTGTGTGTGTGTGTGTGTGTGTGTGTGTGTGTGTGTGTGTGTGTGTGTGTGTGTGTGTGTGTGTGTGTGTGTGTGTGTGTGTGTGTGTGTGTGTGTGTGTGTGTGTGTGTGTGTGTGTGTGTGTGTGTGTGTGTGTGTGTGTGTGTGTGTGTGTGTGTGTGTGTGTGTGTGTGTGTGTGTGTGTGTGTGTGTGTGTGTGTGTGTGTGTGTGTGTGTGTGTGTGTGTGTGTGTGTGTGTGTGTGTGTGTGTGTGTGTGTGTGTGTGTGTGTGTGTGTGTGTGTGTGTGTGTGTGTGTGTGTGTGTGTGTGTGTGTGTGTGTGTGTGTGTGTGTGTGTGTGTGTGTGTGTGTGTGTGTGTGTGTGTGTGTGTGTGTGTGTGTGTGTGTGTGTGTGTGTGTGTGTGTGTGTGTGTGTGTGTGTGTGTGTGTGTGTGTGTGTGTGTGTGTGTGTGTGTGTGTGTGTGTGTGTGTGTGTGTGTGTGTGTGTGTGTGTGTGTGTGTGTGTGTGTGTGTGTGTGTGTGTGTGTGTGTGTGTGTGTGTGTGTGTGTGTGTGTGTGTGTGTGTGTGTGTGTGTGTGTGTGTGTGTGTGTGTGTGTGTGTGTGTGTGTGTGTGTGTGTGTGTGTGTGTGTGTGTATAAACTGTGTGCATTGGCTTTAATTTTGACAGTTCAACAACATTCATTGTGTTATTTACGGTGGTGAGCAGACAAACTTTTTGAACATATGAAGCAATGTTCTTCAGAATCATTCAGATTGTGATTGATAGTGTGTTACGCAATTAGGGTGCTGACTGTTGCGGTCCACTGGTGGACATAGGGCTCTCCAATCGCACGTCATTGAACTTGATGTCGGCTGCTTTCATCCAGCTGCTACCAGCCACCCTGCAAGGTCGTCACTCCACATAGCTCGAAGCGAACCATATACCTAGCCATGTAAAAGTAAATGATCTAAAATTTACCTGTGCATTCAAAATTCATTGTTACCAGCTAATTTACTGGCCATAATACAGCATGTTGGGTTAAATGAAGGACTGATTGAGGGAGGGTAATCAGTATTCGATTCTCGTCCCAAATATGTAAAAAACCTATAACCTTAATTTGTGACGTAATTGTCCAATAAAATACATGAATACTGAGCGCGCAAGAAGTGTACTTGTAAACAGTAAAGTAATCACGCGGCAAAACACGTGCCGATCCTGACGAAAAGGAAGCCTTTCCTTTGTCCTTTGTGTTGTCTCCGATGCACCGACAGGACACATTTCCCCTCCCGCGCTGACCGCAGTCTATGCGAGTGCGCCGCTATTTCTGCATGTCTAATTGCGCTTCCGCGTATCGCTTAAACGCAACCCCGCTTACTTCGCGATAAATGTGTCCCGTAAACGTGTTATTGAATAAACAAAAATTACGTCTTATCAATATTCCAATGAAGAATATTCGGATATGGTTCGTGGCTACACATTATCTAATGATAGTGTGCGAGGAGCCATTAATGTGTACCGAGAGATGTTTCCCAATCGCAAGGTGCTTACACCTTGCGAGACACTGAAATTTTTGGTATGGTTATGTCTGTTATTTATCAGTATTTTTATTGTTCATATTTTTATTAGTATCATGTAAACATGAACTATTGTGGGTTTGAATACGTCCCTCGTTTAAACTAACATACTGTATATTCAGTTTTTGTTATGACTCCCAAATTTCTATGATGTTTATCTTAAAAATATTACTTTAGCATCAGGAAACCTCTTGTAATTTTAGTAATTGCTGTATTTGTGTTTTGTTGGAATTACAGAAAAATCGTTCTAAACGGGTTTTTGTACTTTTGGACATTATCACTTCATTCTTCAATGTTTCATTTCAAGTTCTTATAATTCTCGTACATTATGTTAACACATTCACTGCTACAAAAAACCCACAAAAAACCCACAGGTGCGGCGCGCCGCATTCGAAGGAAGTACATAAATTGTATGGACACGCATATGCGACGGTAGCACTTGGTGAAGGTTCGAAAATCGCACATACGTGTCGGCCGCACAGAACGTGTTAAAAGCACCAATTTTTCTCAACTTGGCATGAGTTCTAATCTCATAAATGTTATTCTCAGGAGCTCATCGACAGTGGAGACGCCGCCGCCGGGCTACATCAGCGAGGACGGCGACCCCATGGACCATAACGACAACATGAGTGAGTTTGTTGACAATTTTCTTGCATTTTGTTTTGAACCCTTTATATAGGATCAAATGAAATTAGCTAGCGTAACTCCGCAGACATGATAAAACAAAAACTAATTAATTTGATGATGTGTTTTGGGGTCATCAACCTTTTTGTTTTGTGTGTTAGTGTAGAATATCTAGAATACCGTATTTAGTAAATAAGATATCTAGATAAATAATTACATATTATATTATAGTCATGTAAAAATACACAAAAAAGAATGCACACAGATACACACATACTTTTAATATTAGGTTATTATTATGTTGCCGTGCCCTAACCGCGTTTCATGTTGGAACTTACTTATATTGTAACAACTAAATGTACACATGAATGCAATAAAGAGTTTTGAGTTTGAGTAGTCTTAGTACTTAAAATATCAGTTTAAAAATCATTTTCTTTTTTGTATCGATATCTCAACACGATAAACAGATACAGGGTCAAATTAAATTAACTAGCGAAACTCCGCAGACGTGATGGCTATAGATGTGAAAGTAAAAATGTGAAAGTCTGGAACAAAAATGTCTGCAATGTATTTTGGGTTGGGCGTTGATAGCCGCGCCACAGTATTTTACTTTTGCAGCTATCTTCGTGTCTTTTGTTAAGTTATAAGTACCTAAATTGTTTTTTTAGAGATATCTAAGCATGATAAAAAAAAAAATGATGTTTTGTTTTGAGGTCATCAACCGCTTGTAGTGTGTCTTATTGTTAGTACTTAAAATATCAGTTTAGGTAATACGGGCTGGTATCCGCAACTCCACGTCAGTGCGCGTATTTTGCGTACGGGTGGGAAAATCAATTATTCGATCCACCCCAGCTCTTCAAGGAAGGCCAGCAACGCCTTTGTGTTACTGGCAATCTCACGGAGGGTTCCCGGGTTACCGAAGTACTTTGCTCTGTGTGTGGCGATCACTGGGCAGTTTAGAAGCACATGAGCTGCTGTCTCGTCCTCCGTGCAGGCCCTGCACAGCGGACTGTCTGACTCCTATGACAAATAGGTGTTTTTTTAAATGATCCGTGGCCAGTTATAGCTGCTGTAACTATACGCAGCTGTTGTTTAGTTAGTCGGAGAACCTGTTTCGTGAGGCGGCCATCAATTGTAGGAAGTGCTACCTTAGCCTGCCTATAGTCACCTTGGTCCGATCATAGTTTGTGGTGTTGGTCCCTGGTGCGTTTCCTTCTGATAGTGGCGTGATGGGTTCTTGTTCCACTGGTGCCACGCTCGACACCCTTCTGGCAAGTTCGTTGCCTAGCGAACCGCTGTGTCCTTTGATCCATTGAATGGTTATGTTATTGAGTCTTATCTACCTGGTTGAGGCGCTGGTGGCACATAGTCAAATGTATGACTGCTTAGCGCTTCCAGGACAGCCATGCTGTCTGAGAGTATGCGGATCGAGTGGTTCTTAACTTCCCTGGCCATGATGGCTGAAGCGGCTACAGAAATGGCCTGGAACACTGTGTTATGGACCCCCAATGTTGTGGCTATGTGTATGTTGAAGTCCTCCGAGAAGATCCCAGCACCTGTGCCACTAACTTTTTTGATCCATCCGTGAAGATGCGTAGTTCTGCGGGTCACAACCCCTCGCATCGGCGATCCTCGTGAAGTTGGATTTTGTATTTTTATCAAAGATAAATTGTTTGGATACCTGGACATGCAGTGGCGTGCACTCCATACATGCAAATAAGCACTGCATACCCTGTAGTGCCAGACATACATGCCCCTCTAATTTGAAATGATAAATAACTGTAGTTCAAAAAAAATATTAATCTAACTTATTCACCATTCACACGAACACACATTCGCTTCCCGTATTTACAGTGCGATTTAAGCGCCAGCTATGCCAGGCGCAGCGGGCAAAAGCATTACTACGCCGTGCTTATTTTTCATACAACGCAAGATTTCGCGACCCGTGTAGTACACAGCAAAAGTGTGTCTGTGTGCGTGAAAACGTGTGCGTGTGTTGGAGTTTTAGAAGCACTGCTTATATTGCAAACCGTCCAAATTGAGAAGCCGTAAAAGGACCGCCTAATTGTTGATTGCAGAGGGTCGACTTTTTTTAGTCGGATTGGCCAAATGACCGACTAATTCATTCGTTCGTATTAGTTCGGAACGTAATTGCAAAGTTCGTCGCCATATTGTTTGTTTATTTGTTATTCTCGGCGCAAGTGATTGATTGTCTAAGTAATTATTTAGTAAGTTTATTGTAAAAAAATGGAAAATTATACCTGTGAGTCTTGTGCTGGCGAATTGTGTTTAAATAAATTAAAATCTGCCGCGTTTTCGATGTTATCTTTCGAGGAAAAAATTAAATTGATTGCAAAGGGAAGGTGTGTACCCGGATTGAATTAACTCAAAAAAAAGGTAATGCAGCTATTCGTTACTTTCATGAAAAGTTTTATGATAATTATAACAGGTTGTGTATGTACTCACAAACATATTGTACTGTTTCCCTTGAATTTTGTTTACTAACCAAGATAAAAAGAATGTTTGAACCTATAACGGATATTCAGATCTAAATAATTTTCACAAAACGGTTGCTAAACACGATTCTTCAGAAAAACGTCTGGAGTCCTGCTTGAAGTTCCAAACTTTTGGTAAAGGTAGAATAGAGACTAGTTTGAAAAGCCAGTTTAAGTTAGATATTGAAAGGCAAACGCGAAAGTTGAGAGAAATAGAAATATTTTCAAACGGTTAATTTATGTAGTTTGTTTTCTTGGTAAACAAGAATTAGCATTCCGTGGGCATGACGAATCCAGCTTGTCTTTTAATAAAGGCAATTTTCTAGAAATTGTAGATTTGTTAGCTAAATATGATGGGGAAACCCACTTACAATCAACATCGGATAGCTCATTCACGGGTTTATCGAGTAGGACCCAAAATGATTTAATTTCTAGTGTTGCGTCGGTTATTAAATCAAAATTCAGTAGCGCTTCGACCGAACGATCATTTTCTAGTCTAAAACGAATTCATACATATTTACGAAACACAGGGCCAGAACAGACTCACCGATTTGTCTATGATTGCAATTGGAAAAGAACTTTTAGTAAAACGATGTAGCAGTTTTTACGACGACGTTTTGCAAAACTATCTGAAATTATAGAGATAGATTTATAAACATTAACTTGTAGAAAGTAATCAGTTATCATTAAAGTAGTAATTTATTTTGAATTTAAATTTATTTGCGCAAAGAAAACAAAATAAACATCCCACGGCCTTTTTAAATGCCACTTTGCATATCATATAAGTGTCACTTATTTAAATATTCATAGTGGTCGCAAACAAACATCATGCGAAGCCAAAGGCTTCTGTGGTAAAACTCAGGTAGGGTAGGTAGTCCTAGTCGTTGGGCGACCGACAGCAACAAGCTGAAACTGGTAAGTTTTTTTTTAGCTGTGCATACCCTGTCTGAAATCTCTGTGCACGCCACTGTGGACATGTATGGTTTTCATAATGTAGAACTCCTTGTTTAGTCCCTCAAACAGCGCGGGTGGGTGGTGTGTCACTCTTACTCCAGAGATTTAGTGCATTAAGACGTACCGCCGCCATCGTTGCTTCCTGTTGTATGAACAGGTGGAGCGCTGGTAATCACAGCATGGCTTCGACTGCTGCCGTCGGAGTAGTCCTAATGCAACTCGTAGTCGCCGTGCAGGCTAGTCTTCGCATGCGTTGTAGTTTAAAAATCAGTTTTTTCATAGACTTGAAGGATATCGAAAGAAGAAAAGAAAGAAAATACGTTTATTTGCGATAAACATGGCGCAAAGAAATAAAATAACAAAATAAAATAATTAAAGAACAAGTTTGGGGAAAATATGCGTCACATTCACGCAAAACGGCCGTCGCTCAGCATAATGCCGCGACCCCATACGAGACAGAGCCTCAGCGCGCTATCGATATCTCAACACAATAAAACAGATTTTATCAACTCACACTTCAAGTAACAACACTACCAGTAGTCATTGACCAAACAAATCTTGAATTTTTTGTCGTGATTAGATATCGGTACCTCACCTATGCGAAGTTTCGCTAGCTAATTTAATTTGACCCTGTATTTTAGGTGAAATACTGGTGTTCAGTTGCAGTAATAAGACTATGGCGGCCTCAACATACATAGTTGGGAAAACGTTAGGCAGATAATGTTGATGTTCTTTCGAGTAGAGCAAACAGATTCACTTCCAAATAATTATTAATTATTATTCTCGCTACGGTCATAGCAAAGGTACTGGACAGACTGCTTGACCAACAGCTGAAAAAACACCTTCAAGTGCGCGACGCTCAATTTGGGTTCACGCCTGGACTGTCAACTGAGAGTGCCATCCTCTGTCTCAAGCAGACTGTGCAGTATTATACCACCAGAAACACACCAGTCTATGCTTGTTTTTTAGATCTTTCGAAAGCTTTCGATCTGGTGCATTATGACAAGCTCTGGTACAAGCTGCAAACTGAGACACAGCTGCCGAGTGAGTTAGTGTCGATATTCGGTTATTGGTATAGTCACCAAAAGAACAGTGTGAGATGGGCAGGAGCGCAGTCAGAAGTGTACGGGTTGGACTGCGGGGTGAGGCAAGGGGGGTTGACCTCGCCACGGCTGTTCAACCTGTATATGAACCAGCTGATTGACGGGCTTAGTAGTGCTAATGTAGGTTGCTCTGTGGATGGAGTGTCTGTAAATAACATCAGTTACGCAGACGACATGGTCCTGCTGAGTCCGTCGATTGGAGGGCTGCGGAGGCTTTTGAGCATATGCGAGTCGTATGCTGTGGCCCATGGACTCAGATACAATCCTAAAAAGAGTGAGTTCATGGTTTTTAAGGCTGGTACCAAATGCTACTCAACTGTACCTACCATTACTCTTTGTGGCACATCTTTGAAGAGGGTTAACCACTTTAAGTATCTGGGTCACTGGGTCACAGATAATCTGTGTGATAATGAGGATATTGAGCGGGAGCGAAGGGCGCTGTCTGTACGGGGTAACATGTTGGCGCGTAGGTTTGCTCGTTGCACTAGACCTGTAAAGGTGACCTTATTTAAAGCTTATTGTCAGTCATTTTATACGTGCAGCCTATGGGCCAATTTTACTCAGCGGGCATACGGCGCCTTGCGCGTCCAATACAATAATGTGTTTAGGATACTGTTAGGGTTGCCGCGGTTTTGCAGCGCTTCTACCATGTTCGCGCAGGCACACACAGATGACTTTTTTGCCATAATAAGGAAGCGGAGTGCCTCGCTCTTAAATCGCTTTAAGCGCAGCACTAACGGTATCCTGAAAGTATTGTCTGAGCGGTGGGACTCGCCTATTCTAGAGAGGTGGATGGTGCTACATGCCAGTTCGTCACCTTTTATTAAATAATTATTATTATAGTAGCTAAGTAGGTATTTAATGGGAATTGTATGTTATTATTGTAGTGTATTGTCTGTATTGATTTGTCAGAAATTGTTTTCATGTGTATTTGTGTATTCTGTGTGTCTATCTGTATTTATTTTTAATTTAATTTGTTTGTGTTTAATTTTTAATTAATTTTTATTTGATTGTTTTATTATTATTATTTTTTATTGTGGACATTATGGATTTTAATCTGAAATAAATGAATTATTATTATATTAACAGTACACACACTAATATAAAGTCAAAAATAATTTAAGGTAATTGCATCCTTCTGTTTGCTTTGATGGTCTTTTGGAGTAGTATTGATTGAAACTACATTTCAATGTGTAACTTTTTAGCCGCTCAATCACATGCCCCGGGCCAGACTGATGTTCTCAATCAACCAGTCTGGTTACACCAAGCCATCATATCCCGTAGCGTTTGAAAAACGGTACCTATTTCACTGACTGCTAACCTTTGTTGCAGACCTAACCCGCCTAACCCCATCACCCCCAGGACTGACAACCGAAGCCGCCCCCGTGTTATACCACGAGCCAGCCTTCTGGTGCAGCATCAGCTACTACGAGCTGAACACGCGCGTGGGAGAGACCTTCCACGCGTCACAGCCTTCCATCACGGTGGACGGGTTCACTGACCCCAGCAACAGTGAGAGGTAGGTGGCAATAATACCAAGTCGAGAAGCTGATTTTATCGCCAACTTGTAGGTAATATCGTTAAAAATCAGGTAATATTGCAAACACACATGCAATGCTTGGTATTGCAAATTTAACTGCTTACTATCTGGTGGACGTGGCAGTAAGCAATATCGCGAAGCAGCGGGTTATATTGCCAACCAGTAAGTAATATTACCAAGCAGCGGGTATAATAAATAACCGGCACGAGTCGTGAGCACAGATGGGCAGTAGTGGGGGGAAGCTCGCGCATGTACACTTTCGGCCAAGTTTATTCAGTGCTGTTTGTATGAAAATTGTTGATAGGTACTTACACAAACTACAGGGTTATTGATAAAACACCAACAACCTCTTAAGGGGTCATTGTACTCAGCATTATGAACAACTTTTACTATGGGACCAAACCTGAAATCGCGAAAAAAAACAGCTGTTCAGTACATTTTGACGAATTATGCGAACATAAATGTACTGAACAGCTGATTTTTTTTCGCGATTTCATGTTTAGTCCCATAGTAAAAGTTGTTCATAATGATGAGTACAATGACCCCTTAAGAGGTTGTTGCTGTTTTACCAATAACCCTGTATAATTAAAATATTAGTGCTACTTGAAATTTTACTTTGAAACAGTAATGTTGTAGGCCTTCGTAACTAAAATCTCAGTAAAACAATATAATTGGATTATAAGTATTTTTTCTTTGTTTATACAGACTGGCGATTAGGTTATCACATTAATTGAAACTACATATTCAGGACATGACTGTGGTCCCCTGCGACGAAATTTTTTGCCGGTTATTATAAAAAAAAATAAAATGCTATTCCATACATTTTGACCACGTAGGTATTGCACTTTTGTAGGAAACAACAGTTTTTTTTTTTATAATAACCAACGAAAAATTTCATCCCTTTCAAACAAAAAAAGAATTTTCCAAATCGGTCCATCCGTCTTTGAGTAATCGCGTAACAAACATACAAAAAAAAAATACAGGCGAATTGAGAACCTCCTCCTTTTGGAAGTCGGTTAAAAACAACTATATATTTACAACACATGTATTTTCATCAGAAATATTCTCAACAAAAGCGTTCACTCAAACTTATCACTCACCCAATATAAACTAGTTAGTCAACGCAGCACACGGCGAGCAAGCTTGCTAGTTTTACCTAAGGCAAGATTCCCCAGAGATTATTTAATCGTTTGTTTCTTTTACAGATTCTGTCTGGGTCTTCTGTCAAACGTGAATAGGAACGAAGTTGTCGAACAAACACGTCGACACATCGGCAAGGGTGTTAGATTGTATTATATTGGTGGTAAGTGTTAATTTTTGTGCTATTCGAATCTGCCCTTCTTTTCGAGAAAATATTACCGCCCCCTTTACAAGAAAATAAATCCAACGCCCCCTTTACATAATAGTTAATTATATCAATTTTATATGTCTGTCTATTATGTATTAATAATCGCAAATTAAAAAATAATTCTCTCTGTCTCTCTCTGTAATCGTGCCACTCGAAAAGATCCAGTTCCCACTAGGGGGAGTTAACGCCCCCTTTGGTTTAGGTTAGCTTATCGCAAATACGAAATTGATATATGATTTCCAGTTACTGTTTTGATCCACTATTATGTCCAAGAATTTTGTGATAGGATAGATAGTCTTCATATTTTATACTAAGACTGAAAGTTTGATTTATATGTTTGAAATTGAATTATTTTTGTTTTATTTACATTCATTTTTAAATTGTTGTTATTAAGTCAAATTACTATGCCTTTGATTGCTTCATTAATTTCTTGTTCCAATTTATTTTTGGGTTATCGACCAGTGTTCACAATTTTTAATTAATTCACCTCATGAAAACATTACCTGGAGAGTAATGTTGCAGTCTGGAGTAGCCATTCTCGGGGATGACACCATATATGGTGAAGCGTTCTATTTGTTTATTTATTAACTAGCTTCCGCCCGCGACATCGTCCGCGTTAAATTTCTTGCCCTCCAACCCATCCCATCGCATCGCATCGCCTGCCCGTGCTCGCGATATTACTTCGTTTTCGCTTTCTGACTTTTTTTTATCTTTTTGCTCGGCTCCTAATTGTCCTAGACTTCCTCAAGAACTGGGCTATGAAATGCAAAAATAATTTTTCAAATCCGACTGGCAGTTCCAGAGATTAGCGCGTTCAAACATACAAACAACTTTTTATTGCGTACATAGGTAGAAAAATGTTTACCAACAGCTTCTATGGAGAATATATCATAAGTTTAGGTAAAAATTAGCCTTCTTTGTATAACATGTGCCTTTGGAGAATACACGTATGATTTTATGTTATTAAGACCTTTGACACAGAAAATCTATAATTGCAGGCGAGGTGTTCGCGGAGTGCCTGAGCGACTCGTCGATATTCGTGCAGAGTCCCAACTGCAACCAGCGCTACGGCTGGCATCCCGCCACCGTCTGCAAAATACCGCCTGGTGAGTAGTAGCACACATTAATACAGAATCATTTAAATAAAAAGCGACTCTTGCCGCGACACAATAAAGTGCAATTCAGGTCGCACAACGCTTATTACCGACACCTATATTCACCTACAAGTTGCCTCTCTTTCTAACGCGTAACTCTTATACCTTTTTGACCGCGGCAGTCCTACTGAATTGGCCCAGTGAGATAGGACCGCAGCGTACTTGTAGCTTCATACCTAAACTGCGGAGTGTCCCATCTGTATTTATCTGTGGTAGTAACAGTAAAATATCGAAATTAATCCTATAACTAATAGTTAATAATGCCCTACAAGTGAACATTTTAAGTCCTTTTACATCTGACAACGTGCAATGTGCCCGTGTGGTGGATTACGGCGTACTTTCTCTCACAGAAAATAAGCGTGTCTCAGCAGTGGGAACATATTGGCTAATTATGTTTATGGACGGCATTTTTGGTTCCCAAAAATTCGTTGCGCGAGCTTTTGTTACGCGACTCGGATTCACGTAATCACCATCAGTTTCACGAATGAATGTTCGTCGCGTAACAAAAGCTCCTGAAACGAATTTCCTCGATGAGTACGTTCCTTTATGCTACCCCTTCGAGATATGAAGACTGATGTTATGTTTTGTGATTTTTATGATAACGTGTCGGACCACGCTCAATGAAGGAAAAGAAATTCATCCCAAAAACAAACTTTACATTGTAGATGAAACAGATGTTCTCCCATACATTGATATAGGTACGTCAGTCATCCTATATTTTTTTTATGTGATAAAATTTCAAATTAACTATTTTTGAACATCTTCCTTCACTTGAGACCTTGCTACTTGCAAAACTTCTTGATTATAGGTCGACAGCAAGTACTCTATAGGTTTTAATTTACTTGCTAGTATCAAAATATTTCGCATAAACGGCCGTATTTTTTTATTGCGTTGACTTGAAACTTGATTGTTTTAGAGCTCCAAAGGACCATAGACACGTATTTGATTTTAATTTCAACTTGATACCTCCAAGCGTTCCTGAGAAAAAGGGTCTTGACATACCGACAGACAGACAAACGGACAATGAAGTGATACGGAACGGAACCCTAATAAAAAGAACTTCTTTTTCAGGTTGCAACTTAAAAATCTTCAACAATCAAGAATTCGCAGCTTTACTGTCGCAGTCAGTGTCGCAGGGCTTCGAGGCGGTGTTCCAGCTGACGCGCATGTGCACCATACGCATGAGCTTCGTCAAGGGCTGGGGCGCAGAGTACAGGTAAAAAATCGATATTTGTGGCAATATTACCTGAGGGCAATATTGACAAGCAAGTAACATTGGAAAATGAACGTTAATACGTAATGGGTAATATTGTCTAACGGCGGGTAATATCGCCATGCCATAGTACCAAATGTTAGATCATATTGCTCACTAATTAGGTAATACTGGTTTTGTCGCCTGGTAATATTGTCTAACGGCGGGTAATATCGCCATGCCATAGTATCAAATGTTAGATCATATTGCTCACTAATTAGGTAATACTGGTTTTGTCGCCTTTCTTTCGTTGTCTATCAGTGTAGCAGACTGCATTGCGAGCAGTTTAATTTAGCCTTACACAATTAACTTTTAAACAGTTTAATTAATATTAGTAGTATTTTACCATGAAGACTGTTGTGTTATAAATTGTCATTTTGTTACCGGGGCATGCGGTAAACTTAACACATTATATCGTGCTTTATATATCGGTTAGGGGCAAGTGCGGAACATGTGGACACTTTCCAGAATTTGGATTAAAACGATTTTTATTTCTGCATTAGTTAAGTTTTTTTTTATTTTTAACATATCACATGTCTTAGGGGATAATCGGCCTTTCTTAAACTATAATTCTAGTCTCAATATCACTTATTACTTACGAAAATAATCAATTTTCAATAAAACAACATATTTGTCCACAGGTTTAACCGACGATTGTACCTATGTACAGTAAAATTGTACCTATGGACGAGGTTGTACCTAGGGACGGTTCACATTAATTAGACAACAAAAAACAAAAATAAAACAATTATAGACTTCTAAAATACTCGTACTTCAAACAAACGTCAAACTTGTTTGAAGAGATACAAATAACTTATTTGTATGCATTACGAGTACGACACTTTTCATACAAGTTTTGAGTACATATATCGCTATCGTCATCATTGTCTAATACGAAGCATGCCACACAAACGAAACCTTCACCTTCATCATCAGACTCAAAGTTTTCTCTGGGTGACTTCGGAACATGATATATATGATGATCGAAATATGATAGCTATTATTGCAAAAACTACATTTGAGCATTTGGTTTTTGTCTTTGGAATAAGTTTTACACTTCATACATCTAACGAACGATAACTTCTCTTGTTGAATTATTTAATTTTTTTTTTCGCCAGATTTTTCAGTGTTTTCATTCGAAAGTGCGTTGGAAGAACCAGGTTCAGAAAAAATATTAGTCAGCAGAGGAGTTGGATGATGTTTAGTGCAGCTAGCGTCAACTTCTGAGGAACCAGATTGTGAAAGAGCTGTGGCAGCAATAATTGTTTTTAGAGACGCTTTTGCGTTTTTTTTTTCTTGTTCTTTTTCTGGATTGCGATTTTCTTCTTTTCAGCTTTTTTAAATGCTTCACCTAGAATTTCATCTTTTTCTGGCGTGTCAGTTAAAATCCTGGTTCTTCCGGGTTTTCTTCCACGTTGAGCACCTTTTCGAGGACTATCTTTTTCGAATGGGCGGAAGGTTTCGGGTGTTATTTGTGGATCTATACTCTTAAGCGGAGTTCGTAATATAGGTGGGTCTGGTATCAACTGATCTGATCTTTCTGGAATGGCGGAACTGGTTCTGGGATGGCCTGAATAACACAATCAACCTATTCGGATAGTTTGTTTTGATCAAACTTATCTGGATAGGTTAACGTGTAACTTTAAATACTTAAAAATGGTTGACTTTGGTACTTTATACTTTTCAGCTACTTTTCTTAATGAATTTCCACTGTTTGCTTCTTTTACGGCTGCTGTGAGTGTATCGGGGCACATTACCATTCTTTTTAAAACACTTTTGTACCTGTGGACAGTCCATAGGTACACTAATATTTTTGTCCACAGGTACAAATTCAGACATAAAAAATATAACTGATCTAAATTTGTGGATAAAACAGACTTATAGACGGGGAAAAAACACAAACTAAACAAAAAGCAGCACAGATCATAGTGCAAACACGATCAAACCGATATTATAAGTATTATGACGGTAAAACTCATTTAAATTAAGCAAAATAACTTACTTTTTGGCGCCAAAAACTTTCATAGCCGGCATTTAGACAACGTCACAAAAAACAAACATGGCGACACGTCAAAACTATCAGCCATAGAGAAAGCTTTACGGTCGCGTTCATATTAGAATTTTAGGGTTACTAGTTTCGTCGGAACTGATTGCGTCCACAGGTACAAGTGTCCATAGGTACAGCACTTGCCCCTACTAGTGGCACGCCCCTGCTTCGCACGGTTTTCACGACAAGAAAAAATATCGAGAAATTTTTATTATTTATGTAAGTTCAGTATTTATACACATACACTTTCTAGACGATGATGAAAACCGCATTGATTTTAATGCGGTTTTCATCATCGTCTAGAAAGTGTATGTGTATAAATACTGAACTTACATAAATAATAAAAATTTCTCGATATTTTTTCGAAGTTTAGAAGAACAATGCGGTCACACAGACACAAAAAGCGACATTAATTTATAATAATGTATAAATTTATTGTCAACAGACGTCAAACAGTAACGTCAACACCGTGTTGGATTGAGCTGCATCTGAACGGTCCGCTACAGTGGCTAGATCGCGTGCTCACACAGATGGGCTCGCCGCGCCTGCCGTGCTCCTCTATGTCGTAATCTTACTAGGTGAGTGCTAGTAGTAATATAGCCTACTGTCGGGTAATATTGCCATATGTAGGGTTTTATTGCCAAACTTATGGTGATACTAGCTTTTGCCCGCGGCTTCGCCTGCGTGGATGTCGGAAATTATCCCACGGGAACGTACTGCCGGGATCAAAAGTATCGTATGTAAGTATCCATGTGCCATATTTCATCCAAATCCGTTTAGAAGTTTTAGCGTGAAAGCGTAATAATTCAATCATGATTCGAAAGACACGTGGCGCCATCTATTATTATAAGAACGTTATTGTTGTTTTCCTCGGGAACAATATTTTTTTTCCGAGGTGAAAGGTGCCCTATGTCCGTTTCTGTACACGACGTATATGCAAAATTTCCGGATGATCGGTTCAGTGGTTTAGGCGTGAAAAGGTAACAAACAAACTTGCTTTCGCATTTATAATATTAGTAAGGATCGTCCTGCTATAGGTAGTGTTTTATACTGTTTTAGACTACTTTTGTGACTCGTATAAGCTAAGGGCTACATAATAGTATGATTAAAACAAGTCAAAGTATGTGCCTAGTGGTAGACAACATGGTCGTAAATATTTCGGAGTTAGAAAAAAAAAAATGCGGTTTTGTTGTAATTTGCTGTCCAACACTCTTATAATTATTATTTATGCTACAAGTGTGAAAAGTAGGTGACTTCCGAAGAGTGTACATATAAGTCGACACAAGTCGGAAATTGTGCGAGGAAATAAAAAAAAAATGGTCAAGAGCGACTCGGACTCGCGCACCAAGGGTTCCGTACCATCCTACTTCCTACTTTTCCTTCCTACTGATATTTAAATGCGAAAGTTTGTGAGGATGGATGGATGTTTGTTACTCTTTCACGCAAAAACTAATTAACGGATATTGATGAAATTAAGCACACAGATAGTTTATAACCTGGATTGACACAGGATACTTTTTATCCCGATATTCCTACGGGTTCGCGACTTACGCGAGTGAAACTGCGGGGCGGTGCCAGTCATAAAATTACAGACATCGTTTTATTTTGCTGTAATTTCCCCAACCCATCTCCCCCCCCCCCCCCCCACTTCTCCGATGTTTGCATAGAGAAAAATCTGAAATTATTCTATGTGATAGAAGTTTATATAAAGATTACAGGGAAAAAAAAAGATGTATCTAAATAGCACACTTTTTTTAAGGTACGGAACCCTCAGTGCGTGAGGTCGACTCACTCTTGGCCGGTTTGAAATCAAGTTGATAGCATTAGTAGAGATATGCAGCTGTGACAGACAGACAGACATACTGAGGGCGCCGGATACTAAATGTTACAAAGACAAAAAATCAATGGGCAACATAGTCCTAGTGTCAAAATGCACAAAAGTCTTAATGTATATGAATGTGCAAATGACAAAAAATATCTGTGATATAATGTGTAAAGATCTAATTGTTAGATTGTCAAAATGTACAAAAGATAAAACATAATTTTGCCAAAATGTATCGTGGTCCAATTGTCACACAGTCAGGATTCGAACCCGCAACCCTGGGCTTCGAAGGTAGGATCACTAACGACTGAGCCTACATACACCTATCTGCTACTTACTTAATATCAACATACTTCTCTGCACTGGATATCTAATTAAAATCTCTTCTCTATCTAATCTCTTAGAGTATAAATACTCCTTGAAAGTCCGATATCGTTGAAAAAGATGATTGAAATGTCATTTCATTTATTTTGTTCTGTGTCAATCATTGTCCAAACCCATTTTGTTACAATGGAGCAGAATAGTTTAATTTTCTCCAAAAATCAAAAAGGAAACGACTGCGTGTTAGTTGGTTCTTACAGACTGAATTTCACCAACGTAAATAAAAGTGGCTCAACACTATGGAGGTGCGTTAATCGTGAAACTTGTTCAGCGTCTCTTACAATCTCCAAAGATAAAACACAGATTTTACGACAAAGTCAGCACACGTGTTCACCATCTATAACGAACAACAGAAATCATCTAAATTTCGAAAAATGTAAACAAAAAGTGTGCGAAAGTTTTGATTCAGTAAAAGAGATATTTGAAGAATGTTTCGAAAATGAAGAGATTGAAGACTCTGATGATTCGTATAGTTCCCCTATGTTTGTGTCTAAAAAACGAACATTATATAGGACAAGAAAAAGCTTTTTAGAAGTAAAGTCAACAAAATTTGAAACACTGGAAGAAGTAAAGTTGCCTTCGATATTGAAGGAAAATTTCTTGCTCTGGGAGAATGAACAAAAAGAAAAGATTTTGGTATTTGGCACGAATTTGGGTTTAAAAACGTTCAAATTCTGTGCGGATCACCAAATTGTTTTTGGAGACGGAACATTTTTCATAGCACCGCAACCTTTTGAACAGTTATTCAGCATTCATTTGGATTATTACAGCACCGATAAGGAGACAAACATTGTACCAGTCTTGTATGCATTGTTGCCAAATAAAAACAGACACACATATGAGCGGCTCTTTACTTTCATCCGTGATGAGTTAAATATTAATATTACAACATACAAATGCGACTACGAAAGAGCGCAAATCAATGCAGTTAAAAATGTGTATCCAGAGTGTGAAATTACGGGATGTTATTTCCATTTTAATAGGGCGATATGGAGAAAAGGAGAGGCATTTGAACTAATACACAACAAAGAAGGTAAAAGATTGATTAAATTGACGTCTTATTTACCGCTCCTGCCCGCTAATTTGGTGGCCAACGGATGGAGTGAAATCATGAATAACATTTCGGAAAAGACTTCAGCAATCGAAAAGTTTGAAAAATATTTCAATAGGCAATGGTTATCTAAATCACTGCTCGCGGAAGTCAGTACGTGTAATCAGCGCCACCGTACTAACAATTTCATGGAGGGTTGGCATGCTCGTTTAAAAAAGAGAATATTAACAAAACGCAACTTATTTTCTTTTATAAACTTTTTACGAAAGGAATCTAAATATCAAGATGCCCTGATAATGAAGTCTCTCTTTGAAAATAAGAAAAGAAAGAAGTGCGATATATTATTTGATGAAAAATACAAAAAGTTACTGATGCAGTTACAAAATAATGAAATACCCGTTATGCATTTCTTGAAATCCATTGTACGCTTGCGAGCACAATGTAACCGGGGCACAATTTTCTCAATGTGTTAAAGTTGTTCCGGAGGATGGACTCTTAAATTAAATATGTTACACACCTAGGAGGAATTTAAGTACACTTAATATTAGGTAGAAGTTTTGTTTAACGTTAAAATAAAAATATAAGATTTTTTTTTTAAATTTTGTTTCAATTATTCAAACAATAACTAAGAGCAGATAGCTCAGTGATAAATACACTATGGAACCCTGTCATATTAAACAAATTTACCTCCAGCCAGTATAATTTTGAATGAAATCTTACTAACTTATTAACAAGGTCCCAAAGTGCAGGCGGGATGTGCATATATATATATTTATGCACGTGACTGTACATATGACATTTTTACCTTATATCAATTGTACATTACAGCTTTAATGTATTCTATCATAGCGGCATTTGGGCAAAATTACTTTTTTGCATTAGGCAATTTGTTACAATTGAACATTACAGCTTTAATATATTCTATCATAGCGGCATTTGGGCAAAATGACATTTTGGCACTAGGCAATTTGTACATTTTGACACTAGGACTATGTTGCCCATTGATTTTTTGTCTTTGTAACATTTAGTATCCGGCGTCATACTGAGTCACACCATAAGGGTTCCTTCCTTTTTAACCGACTTCAAAAAACGAGGTTCTCTATTCGACCCGTATGTATGTATGTTTGTTTGATTGTATGTCCACGATTTTCTCAAAAGTAATGAACCAATTTTGATGATTCTTTCACTACCGTGATCTATGTACATACTTTCAGGAAGATTTTAGTATAATACAATACACGTACGAAGTATATTTCCGGCATTTCTAAGCGGATTTTGATGATTTTTCTTTTCGTTCGTCTTGAGCATTTTGTCTACTTATTCAACTAAAAAAATGGAAAAAATAAATTTACTTAAAAAAAGTATAAACCGACTTCAAAAACCTAAAACGAATAAAATAACTTTCATAAAAAACTTAACAGCTTCTGAAGTCGGTGTCTTCTTTAATGCACTAATAGCTAGGCACCGACTACTGAAGCTGATAAGTTTTTTTTTTTATGAATGTTTTTTTATTCGTTTTAGGTTTTTTACCATTTTGGTACGGAACCCTAAAAACATTGATCACTTTTGGGCTTAGGTCGCCAATTGCATCGTCAAGGTTTTAAGTATGGTTAAGGATAACAGTAAATATTTTTGCGTAACTTTTTTGACAGGCCAGCTGGCGTGATTGGTTAAGATATCGCCTATCATGCCGCAGTTGTCCTGGACAAACATTTGTGTGCATGAACATGTCTGTTTGTCCTGAGTCTGGGTGTTATTATCTATATAAGTATGTATTTACAAAAAATAGTAGTAGTAGGTAGTTTGTTTGTGTGTTTCCATAGTACAAGCTTTGCTTAGTTTAGGATCAGATGACCGTATGTGAAATGACCCAGGATATTATTATTATAATAACATGGATATATTTCCATACAAAAGGAAACTAAACACGAACATAGCGTGTCCATGTCGCAGCCAACTACTTTAGTTAACAGCATAGCCTTTGGAAGTAGCGCGCTCGCCGGACGCTGCCGTGGCACCGGTCGCTTCGCTCGCTCGGTTGGTCACAGTTCTAACCAAACCCATTTGGTGGGGGTGCCCCGGCTTAGCGACCAATTCGGCTTGCGCGTGGTTGTCACATTTATAATCTAACCTATAATTGCTTATCATACATACCCTTCGATCAACAATACCAACTAGATATCGGGTCGGCGCAAAAAATACTTCTTGGTAAATAACAGCGCACTTGAGACGTGAGCTCTTATTTTATTTAGTTCGCTTGAAACACAGCCAATCTAAACACGTTTCACAATGCCGCAATGCGTATTTAAAAGTTGCAAAAATAATGCCCGAAAAGCAACTGCCGGAGTGTCTTATTTTCGGTAAGTACTTGTAGAATAAGTTAAATTTTAAGCTTGCAACTAACAAATAATATCAAAATTTGAACAAAATTAACGATTTTAAACCACCGCTACAAATGTTTGATACAAAATGGTTGGCAAATACGGCCGATATTGGCCAAGAAGCAAACAGAAACGGAACAAAACGAAATAGGTCGCAAGGCAATAACGGGGAAAAAGTACTTTATTTGTGGCTACTTAAAGTAGATTTCACACTAAATGTTATTTAACCTATGTCTTTTCATTTCTAAGCGACAGGAGTAATTTGTTGCTTTGTTCGTTTTTTTGTGACGAATGATCTTAAGTATAGGATAATGTTTTGAAGATTTGTGACTTTATTACTAGGTGCCAAGGTTGAACTTAAAACTTTTTTGAAACTTTCGTCTCAGTTCGTTAAATGTAGATGTTTATGTATACATTCACGCGGACAGCATTTAGCTTTGATTTTATACGTGACCCGTTATCTAGTTGGTATTGTTGATCGAAGTAATAAAAAAAGACCGCTACTTGAACGGCGCCGTTTATTTAAAAGGTTAGGCTGTTAAAGTTCTCGTCATGTAAGTTTGCCGCTCTAAAGTAAGCTACAAATGACTGCGCAGTAGTTAATATCTTTACTAAAACAGCAGCGCTCCATGCCATGCGCATCGGAAAGCCTGGTTTCAGAGCGACAAACTTACATGACGCGAACTATACCTAACTGAAAGGCTAATTACTCTAGTTGGCTGCGTCATCCACACCTTAGCAATGAAACAGCGCGTTTACCATTTTCTTTTCTCTGTTTCAGATCCCCTTGCAACGAAAAAAAAGCAAAAGGAGTTATACTCACCCAACACAAATGTACAGAGATAGCTCAAAACAATGAATACCTCCATTTTTGAGTCGTAGGCTTATGGGTGACGGTGCGGCGATGTTCATAGGCCTTTGTTGTTACATGTAGATTTTACACGAAGTAGGAAATTGAACCTTATTTAAGCTGAATGTTTATGGGCAGGTGTGGGATGAAATGAGTAAGAGTTTTAAGATCTATTTTTGGTTGAATGCTAATGCTAAAGAGTAACAACCGGTTTCTAATGGTCTGACAAAATCGTACAGGATTTTAGAGGCCGGGGGTTTCATACTTTTATAAAGTACGTATTACTTAAAGCGAATTTGAAATTTCTCGCAATAATTAAAAAGTGTTCAACTGTTTCATTTCACGATATACAGTGTTTTGGTAATATAATAACCCCTTATGACCCCTATGCAAATTAATGTCAACCATTTTGAGTAATTTGACTTTTTGTTAAAAGATATCTGTGGTATAAAACTATGAAAATGTATAAATAAAAGTCGAAAGTGGTTGACATTTCGCTGCTTTGCATGAATACCCGCACAAACCAAAATTTTGAAATTACCTACTGGTTTATAACACAGCCAAATGCAAAATAGTCCTTATTTCATGGAAGTAAGACTCAACATTCATAATGGCAAAACCGCCGATTATGCCGTTACGAATGTGAGTCTTACAGACCATAAAATAAGGACTATTTTGCATTTGGCTGTGTTATAAACCAGTAATTTCAAAATTTTGGTTTGTGCGGGTATTCATGCAAAGCAGCGATTTGCATAAGAGTCATAAACGGTTATTTGGTTTTAAATGACCTCTCCTAAAGTGTTATTATTAATTCACTGGAATAAACTGACAGATGCTAATGTCACTTTGTAAAATAATGTTGCCGTATTTATGGTAACAGGGATGCGTTCTGTTCCTTGTGATTCAGCTCGCTCGCACGAAGTCAATAGAAACATTTATTATGAAAATTAATTAATTATAATATATCTACATAAATTCTATCAGACACGATGTAATTAATATATAAATTCAATCAGAAACGATATACACGAATTATTAGGTTGGACATTATTGGGTCGGACATTATTGCCTCCCTACGTGACGGACGCCCAGGGACCGAATTACCGTTATTTTTTTATAACGTTACCAATTACCGTTATGTTAACGATAAAAAAGTAATCAATAAAATAATGTGATTTGATTTAGAACGTAATGAGAATGAATGAGCGAGTGATTGATCTCAATCTTCTTGTCACATCACTATTTTCTTTTCATCAGAAAATGGTAACACCGTAAACGTCAGATTGCTCCAGTGAATTAATAATTAGACTTTACATGCCCTGAATGAATTGCCGACATATTGCCAATAACCCTGTAAACACATCCTATCGACCAAACATTGGAGCAAAGAAACGTAAATCAGAAACAAAAAGGTATTGTACTGATTAAAGTACTTTTATAAAGTAATCCTTCATATATTTTATAATTAAGATAAACTTAGAATACAATAAAATCTATGACCGTCGGTGCCGCCGTCACACGCAATATTTGATAATATACAATACATAATTATAAATGTTTTAATAAATTAGAGTTTACTGTGCATATAGTGTTCGTTTTCCTATGAAGAGTTACCTTTATGTCGATAGATGGCGGTAGTGTGGCAAGATTTATTTTGGTATACGTGAAGTACTGAGGAGCTTTCAAGAAAATACTAATAAATTATGAATACATTTTTTTATAGTGCTGTGCTGTTTTATAGTCCTGTGTAAACATTCGGCACGAATTTAAGCGCAACTATGCGCATGTACTGTCGAGGAAACTTACATCTGATATCTGTTGACAAGTGTTTAGCCTAAACGGAGATGCAGGGCGCGCAGGCGACAGTTTAGGACAGCGCAGCCTTTTGTATACAATGCGTTATCATAGAAGAGCGTATACAGAAACATGCGCGCGTGCGGCACAGGTACTATCGACAAAACGGACGCCTTTACACCTTAAAGTTGATTTTTGTGTACACTGATTCATTGAAAAAACCCTGCCCCTATGGTCTTTTGTTTTACTTTGCCATAAGTACAGTTGCAGCTTGCAAGCAACATTGTTTCAAAATTAGAAAGGCGTAGCTTTTGTCGATTGTACGTAAATGTGCAGAGCTGCATCGCGCAGTACTCGGGACACAGGTTTCTGCGCGCAGCCAACACGTACCCTTGTGTTTTAGTGTTTAATTTACTTTTTAATTGATTTTATTATTGAGGAACTTACGAACACGCGCGGATCATGCGAGTTTCGTATAGTCAGCTCAGATGTTTGCTGTGTCACACAGTTTAATCTATGCTGCCCTACCCTGTGCTGTGCTGTGCGGCCTGTGCCTCCGTATAGGCTTAGGCTTACTAAAGCGGCCGAGCGCTGCAAGCGAGAATAGTCCTTACGGTGTATAGATGTTCGTTTCTCCGATAGTACTTCTAGGTGTGCGTGGATGATGCCGTTTAAGTTTTCATTAAAATCGGCCCCGAGGCTTCTTTGGGTATTTTTCGCTATTGCTTATTGATTCACATTGGGTCATCTACAAACACTTGGAAAATTCATACTTTATAATGTAATAAATGGAGGGTGCCCCTTCCGCCATAAAAATGCAGGTACATCATTGAATAATGTACATCTTTATAATAACGTCAACTGACTTAAAAAGAAGAAGCCAAGAAGGTATCTCTTCATTCAAATTAAGCATAGTATACTTCTTGCATGGAACCATTATGAAAACTAGTCCGTGACTACATTTTGCATATTATTGGCCGAAGTCATCACGTGCCTGACCTTTTCTTCAACTATGTTGTGGTCGGCTTCCAGTCTAACCGGATGCAGCTGAATACCAGTATTTTACATGGAGCGACTGCCTATCTGACCTCCACAACTCAGTTACTGGGTAAGACTGGCTGGCAAGAGTCGTCAATAATATGCAATAAAACAGTCCCCTTTTATACCCGTGTAAAAGACCGAAATTATTTACAATATATAATTTTGATATAATATGGAATTTACAATTATGTGAAGAAACAAATTATACTAAACGACAAAGTTGTGGCAGGCTCTGGCATAAAATGTGCGAGCGAGATGGCACTAGACTCAGTTGGGGCCAACCACCACGTCTTGAAGCAGCATTATTTTAATATTACTTCAGTGTGAGAACGAGATGCGAGCTATACAGGACGTCTAGCTCTATCACTTTCCCACACTCAAATAAGATTAAAATAATACTGCTTTAAGAGGTGGTGGTCTAACTCCTGTACTAGTTATTCGCCGTTCTACTCGCACGGTTTGTGGCCGCGACTGCCATGAGTCTTGGGGTTTATTATAATGATTTGAAATAACATTTGTATGTTCTATATTATGCTGGCACTACACTTATATTTGAGCAAATTCTCGGTTATTTTTGCCAACACAAAATTAACTTTATTTCTAATAAACATAGAGTATATTTTGTATTGGCATAATAAGGCCAATATTTGACCAAATATGTTAAGTAATGTGCCAGTATTATGTTAATACGTCACCAAAACGAACATTTTTTACTCATTTACATGAAATATTACTAAGTATTTGATTAGTTTAGCCATCGCATTGTGCATTTATCGAGTTTATTTTGTTATGAAAACCAATGTATTGTATACATAGTTGTTTTTTTTTTAATTATTATTCTCAACTATAGTTGTGTGGTTAATATATACTTGTATGTTTTGTGCGAATGCTGGTGCGATACTCAGTTGATGAATATTTGAATATACATTTGTTTGAGCTGCTATCCCTAATTTGAGGGTATGGCGAACTTGGGCAATCCTTTTGTCTATGATATAGACGAAAATAGCCATGGAGACCGAATATAATAGCCTACAACGTTTCCACTGCTGATACAGGTCTCCTCTCTGTGACCCCGCGTCCTAAACAAAAGTGATGGTCGTACGAGTACGCGATTTACACGATGTATGCATTTTGACGTATGCACGCTACTTTGTTTGATCGCGCGGCTATGCCATCTATCTGTATAACTAGTTCTGCGAACAGTAGACCTCGTAGAGCAGTGCATAGCGCCATCTAGTGATATTATTGTAAAACTAACATTAATATTGGTTTTAAAGCATCGTTTCTCTAGTTTTATGATAGAAGGTGGTCCCAGGTGTTCCATCAATCCCTACTTAGTAGTTGAGCAATTTACTGCATTTTGAGGAGCTATTCTCTGCTCATCACGCCGAAATCCTCATCAGATCTTTCAAATAAAAAAGAACCATCGAAATCGGATCTCATAAGTACCTTTTTTGCCCCGTTTTGGAGAAAGTACCTCTCCGATCAAAAATTCCCGACGGCGAAAAATTCTATGAAGTCGTAACATTAGTATATCAAGTTTCGTCAAGATCGGTTGTAAAATACAACCTCTAGAGGAGTAGCAACAAACTGACAGACGAAAGCATATTTTGCCAGACTTGAAGCAGAGACGCTTTGCTCGCTCAGTTAATAAGGTGTTAAAAAATTAACTTTACAAACTAAACGGTGCTTTAGACCATGGAACTGAATAACTTTTACTGTGGGACCAACTTGTGACGGTGCTTGGGGGAAATCTATGTCTTTCGGCTGAAATGATGATGGGACCAACTTTGAAATCGGGAAAAAAGACAGCTGTTCCATACTAAAGTTCTAAACTGTATGGGACACTGTTTTTTTTCGCGATTTCATAGCTGGTCCCATAGTAGGTTAATACATTAGGTGCGGCAGACGCACATGCGCGTTTTCATAACTTTCTTCGAGTGCGGCGCGCCGCACATGTGCGTTCGTTGTGCATCTCTATTGTTTCGAAAACATCGTAAAAAAAGGGTCGGTAAGGGTGTAGCATAAAGAAGCGTTTGCATAAAGAATTAAGCAGAGAATGTGTTATTCAGTTCGATGGTCTAAAGCACCTCTTAAAGTTTGTATAGTCAATTTTTTATCACCGTATGTAAACATGAATTAACGTGCATTAGTCTCGCAAAAACAGGACAATGGCTCGACCGATTTGAACTTTTTTTTTTTTTTTGTTTGGTTCGCCTCCATTGGTGGGGTGTGGTTTAGGACAAAGAAAAATAGGGTAAACACAAAGGAACAGCCGAATAATCGAAATAGAAATTTTGACAACAACGCGGGGACAGCTAGTAAATAAAAAAGCTCCATAATCGCTTTTGGTTAAGAAGCGGCCTGAGAGGGAGTGGGCTATAATCAACCACGCTTTTTTCAAATAAGTAATTTCAATGTTTTTATATAAATAAATATGTAAAATTAACAAACAATTCACACAAAACATACGAGGAGACGATAAAAATAATGTAAATACGTTTTGGTTTAATGTTTTTTTTATTTCTTTTTCTATAAAATATTATGTAATCGTAATTTATATCGCAAGTTATTTATCTACAGATTTGTACAATCGTTTCGGTGTAACGCGGACAGATTTGACGTTGTTAAAATATAGATTTCAGTTTAACAATCGAGACTAAGTGAACTAAATGAAAATGCATTGAAATAAAATTATGTTTATTTCTTTACGGAGACCTTTTAAGACACTTTAACACGTCATTTTATAACTAGATGGCGCCGATATTTCCTAGCTGACTGATCCCTGAGAAGAAATGTCAAAACAAACTCGAGAGAGATTAAACAAACATTATATTATAAATTTTTGTATACCCTTAATCTGAAAAGGGTTCAAGCAACTATTATGATAAAGTTTCCTAGAAGAGCGGTGGCCGCACTTAACGGCCGCAGTGACGGCTGTCATGAAAATGATGACAGCGGCAAAGATTTAAATCGTTAGGTTCGCCCTACCGCGTCAAAAGATAATCGCGTTTCTTTTTCGGTTTGACACACAATGACGCAGTGACTATACTTGATTATCATGGAAAAGCTATTTTAATAAATGTGTGAGCTCACTCTTCTCATTATGGACACTTTCGTGTGACTAAGTATGGTGAGGGCAAATCTAGCGATTTAAATCTTTGCGGGGCGGGGTTTGAAAATGACAGATTTTCATGACTGACCTTTCCTAGGAAATCAAAGCTTTACTATGGCGCCAAGCCTGAAATCGCGAAAAAAAAAAACCTGTTTCCATAACCCGACAAAATCTATGGGACAGCTGTTTGTTTTAAGCAATTTTAGGGTTCGAAATGAGTTTAACATGAAGTTTGTATAATTACAAAAAGAATTACATTCAAAAGGAATAATAAGAAAAATATTTTAAAAACAACCTCGTTGATCAACATCTTCTGGCTTCGTCAAGTCTGTTCGCAATTTTATATCTAAGAATACGCGACAGGGGATTCGCAGACACTTACCCTGGCACGTAGAAAGTAATGGCACATAATATATTTAATATTGACTTTAAAAGCTAAAAGAGAGGTTATTTTCGACATGTTTTAAGATGTACAATCGGCAAAATTGTTTAGTGTGCAGGTGACTGACGTACATTCATGGACAATAATTTCTTTTCTCATATCAGCAAGTACTATATGAGAACAGTTCATGCTGTATGTTTTATTTTTTAATTGACTGTCCAGGGTACGCCGGACGTACAATTTAGTATCGCCAAGAGATTCACCGGCGAAGATGCACCTGAACCAATCTGGTGGCGACGTCGTTAAAAGATGCCCAGCCTATATAAATGTCACTCGTCTCTCCACAATCCCATTGCCTAATTTAGGATGCATATCCTATACGGCTCTAATAATCCTTCCATATCCTAAGGGCACGTCTTCCCTACCATTATAGCGCCCTCCGGTCTACTCCTTGATATGCAATGGTCTCTGTAGCTCGCATGAAGCATGAGGCTTCAGCGGCTATAGTGTGAATCTTTGGGTTCACTTGAGTTATCGAGTCTGGTGAAACCACGCTGAGTTCGGTGCATTTCATTCATATCAGCACATATGAGAATAGTTCATGCTGTGGTAATAGCCAGTCAGCGTGGCGGGGCTGACTGTCCAGGGTGCGCCGGACGTACATTTTAGTATCGCCTCTTAGAACAAAATTGTTATAAAAAACTTTACTTACACACTTTTTTTTTATTGCGACATTGGCCAGCTCTTGACCTCGATCTCGTTTGATGGAAAGTGATGGACGAGTTCTATGATGGAATGAGCATGGCAATGGCAAGGCCACCATACTCACGCCTTCTTCCCATGGGGGTAGGCAGAAAATACAGAACGCCACCTGCTACGATCCTTACATACTCCTTTTGCCTCGTTTACATTCATAAATCTGGTCATACTCGCACGCCGGTGGCGAGTACTACGCACCTGACCTTTCTGAAGAACATCACCAATAGTGTCCTCCCGGCGTTTCTACCTTGTAAATACCTTTTATTAGTCATCTTTCAGTCGTCCTCTCAACATGACCAAACCATCTAAGCATACTCTTTTCAAAAAACTTTTAATTTAATCAGTAAGCCATTTTAGCTTTTACAGCTCCGCTTATTCTACCCAGGACACGAATAAAAAGACCTGAACAGCGAATTTTTTTGTCGGTGGCCTCCATACTTATCAACTTTGCCGTTTGTACCAAAAGTAATGGAATTTAATATAGATTGGCGGGGTTGACTACGAAGGACGGCGGCTTTGAAAAACGTTACATAAGATCACTCCTGTATTCCTGGATGGGATAGGCAGAGAAGTTTTGAAGCCACTCCAAAATCCTTAATTTTGTTCCAAATTTTTAGATTTTAAAGTCGCCGTCAATTTCGTAGTAAAGTATAGTGAGAATGTATATTTTTAGAATGTTTATTATAATTATTGTTTTTTAATCAATAACATCGAAATCATGTCTTATTTTATGAATTTATTGTTATGTATAATTTGTACCTTTATGTAATAAAATCGTAGCGAGGTACGGGCTTGTAAATATCTCTCACTCACATTCAAGGGCCATGTCTCGTTACGAAGTTTGTCTTCCATAATAATGTGATCAAGAAAAGTAATGCATCATTGGTGTAATTAACTATTTTAATATACAGTGCAAATTAAATTACTCTCTACGTACTTAAAGTAATGAAACTACCAGCGGTCGTCGACACGAAATATCCTCAAATCTTTTTTTTTTTTTTGCTTTATCGTGTTTTGATATACCATACCCCTGTAGAGTACATATACATTTGTAGAGTTTCGCTAGCTAATTTAATTTGACCCTGTATAGAAAAAGCGCTCTCGATCCCAAACATATTACATACATGTGAAGGGACACCGACGCGCAAACGCAAACTGTAACCATGAATTCGGCACATGATCCTAGACCCCTAGCGTGGAAAATTTTTCGTCGTTTATTAAAAAAAAAAAAAAAACAGCTGTTTCATACAAAAGCGCAACACCTTGGTGGTCAAAATGTATGGAACAGAATATTGCATGTTTTTTTGTACCGTCTTGAAAAAAATAGGGTACAATAATTGAACGGAGTAGAAGCCTATGTCATACAGTTATAGCTTAGACAGAAATTGCTCTATCAATACATATTTGAAGTAAACTAGACCAATAAAAACAGAAATTTTGAAAAAACTTATAGATCGTTAAAAAATATCGAAATTCAAATCAGACGCACTACGCAGGGTGCTTATTGCGTATGCCATAGACTTTTACTCCTTTCACCTATTATACCCTATTTTTTTTTTTCAAGACGGTATAAAAAAGTCATCATGTTTTTTACTAACTGACGAAAAAATTCTACATAAACAACTACTTATTTCTATTTTGTATTTGTTTCTCTGATCTCAAAATTATTAACTCATTAAGCCGGTCGTACCTTTAATCTTTCTAACCATTTCTTTTTACTTTAGCGTCCATGAAGTATTGCATTTTTAGTCTATAGTTGCTTGTCAATAAATAAGCAACTTCATAGGCGTGCTTATGTCAAAAGTAAAATAAATGCTTGGAAAGAGTATAAATATGGCACATAGAACACGAGTGTCAGATAAGTATGAGTGACAGAGACGATATACAACAAGTTCGACTTTTTCAAAAAATTTAATAAATGATGCACTACTTTTTTCGATCATTAGCCCGATGTAAACTTTATGGCGGATCGGAACATGAGGCGAGTCGCTGCGTAGTAACAAATTTCACGGGCAACGGGAGTGAGGGGTGCGATACGGCGCAGCGAGTAGCTCACTTCAGTGCCGCCATAAAGTTTGACGTTTACTTTACCAAAAATACCTTTACATGTATCAAATTATTGTTTTAAATAAAAATACATTCTCAAAGTAAGGGTTAATATCGTGGTATGGTGCTAGTTGGTTGATTAGATGTGGATAGAAGTGAGATCGCTTCTTGTGACACACAGACTTACATATTGTAAGGTCGGTTTTGTATTTTACAACACATTTGGGATTTGTTAGGAAAAACAGTGGTATTCAACCTGGAGGAAAATCGATAGGTAATTTTGTATGAAGATTATGATAGTGATTATATGGAATGTAAAAAATAAAAGGACAATTTGATTGTTTATATCGTCGTAAAAATAATTTGAGAAAAAGGTTGAGTATCTCTGCTGTCAGTGGTTAAAAACCTATTGTTATAAAAATACAATTATTTTAATTTTGTTTTACAATGAAATTAAGTAACTTATTTTTTTTTTTAATAATTTTGAAGAATAAGCGTACAATCAGCGTTTTTAATAAAAATGAGGAATATAATAGGTGACAACTGTTGTTTTTTCAACGAATTTCCTTGTTATTTTTCTAAGTTACATAATAACATTATTAAATTATGCATTGTGATAATATTTTGCAGTTATATTTAATAGGCGTTACTGCAAAATTGCAGGCAATTTTTAGCAGTCGCAGCATACTTTGTTTAGGATCGAACTCACGTCCCATCGATTCCCAGCCCGACCACAACCTTTGGGCTATTGTGATTTTAAAAGTAACTGCAGAATATTGTTGTAATGTATACAGCGTTGAAATATTTATAAATACTGGCTCTTTTACTGTAGCTAAAAGTTGTTGGCTGTCTTTTACATAAAATAACAATGATAACTTATATATTTGTTCGTTCAGTTCGACATAATTTTATTGTTATAGTATTTTTAGGGTTTTTATTGCATACTAACTAAACAGAAGACGAGCTAGTCGGTAAGAAAAAAAAAAGAAATGTCAATAGTTAAACGAAAAGGATCCAACCCACATTAGGTGTAATGTGGGTTGGATCCGTTTCGTTTTACTATAAACATTTTGTTCATGTTGGAAGCTTGGTTTTTTTTTAACTGAAAATGAAGGTGGTGTAAATCAAGGCCTCCAGCCAGGGCATAAAAACTTATAAAGTAAGCAACACACGCTAAGGGCACCCCTGTAGAGTACGGACTTCAGCTTAGCGCGTCGCTGGAGCAAGGCAGCCAGGGACAGGCTGGATCGGATCATTTGTATGCTTGGATCATATCCTGAACCCTTTTTACCAGACTGCGTCAGAAAGAGCGCTATGTTTTACTGTGTTCTCTTATGGGCCATATACTTACATTTTGAAAATGAGTTAAACGTTTGTATTATGCAATAGACAACCAACAAATAGTATATTTAGTTGTAAGATTACGTTACTACCTAAGTACTTGTAAGTTGTAACATATTATAATTATGTTTTCGATAACACTTTGTTCTCTGGCTTCCAGACGGCTTATTTGCGGCGATCTCACTGCGTGGGATGTGTTAGGAATATTATATAAAAATAATAACTACAATAAATGTGTGGTTTTTTTTTTATAAAATTTGTTTTATTTTATTAGACTCGCCTCCTGTAACTGACGTTTGGGTATCTCTGCCTACCCTTTCGTGCAATTCAGGCTATATTTCTTTGATTTAAAAAATAAAAGTAAAATAGGTTTTAGCAAGCCAAATTGTGTCCCTTAAATCTTAGAGCTGACTGACGTCGCAGCACGGCACGACACGGCAAAGGATTTTATTTCTGATCAAGTTATATTTTTATCCCTATTTCAATGAAATTAGAATTCATATTCCTATATTTCGATACAATCATACCGTGGGATGCCGTGGCACGTCCTAGCATGTCGTCATGTAACTACATATTAGTAATCTGAGGTATAACTAATAAATAGAGAGCATGTCGTGTCATGCCGTTTCATTCCACGGATTGCATCGCGTCGGCGTGCCACCGCATTCCGCGAGCCACATAGGTCACTAGATTATAAAAAAAATAAGTTTATTGACACAAAAATACCTTTGTATACTAAACCAATACTTTTCATTTAGGCACATTGGAAATTTGGGAAAAGGCTGCACAAATAGTGAAAAACCCTGCCTCCTAAACTAGGGCATGGGGTCTCAACTAGAACAAATTATAATTAGTCCTGAAAAAAAAAATCATAGATGGCAGCATAGGTAACAATTGAAAAGAAAAGAAAAATACGTTTAATTGGCATTACAGCATAAAATAAATACACCTTAAAACTATGGAAACATGAAGTAATGATTGCAATGCCAAAAGGGCCTCAGCTCAGCATAATGTCAGATGGTAACACAAGGTACCACCTGACGCTGATTTTCAGCTGCAACCCACGAGTGCCATACGCTAGAATTTAATAAACACAGAGAAGTGTGTGTCCGTTTTATAATAAATTAAGAGAATAAATTAAAAAGAAATGTTGTAGCATACATGTGTGTGTGTGTGTTGTGTTGTGATTAATTAAATACTAAAATAAATACTCAATATCAATGTTATTAACTACAATAAAATAATAATGAATCTATATCTAAATATTTAAAAGCACCTTCAAAGCAAAATCGTGAGACTGCGTTGTTCTTCTAAACTATGAAACGTATTTTTATGCAGTTTACATAATCAGGGTACAAGACAATGGGGTGCGTGGACAGGAAACCTCCCCGAGTGCCCGTGGGCTGGAGTTCCCTTACGGATACGTCCGGGGGGAAGGCCAGTCTCCGGGACGGTGCACCCTGGGGTGCGGGCAATGGTTCCCCTTAGGCACGTGTGCCTAAGGGGTTTTGTTGCCCGTATGCCAATATCCTGTCGGAGGTACGCTCCAACGTGTGTCCCTCTGCTCTAAGCAGAGACGCACAGCGGCGGAGTAAGAGCGGGCTCGGTGTGCACTAACCCTGTCGCCGGGCAGGCAGGAGGAAGTCATTTCCTTCTGCCACCGTTAGTCTCGTAGCCCCGAAGATTGTTCAAGGTCATGTCTCTGACTTTTGACGGGGGTCGAGGGTCTTGGCTTAACCGCCCGGACCGCGAGGAAGAAAACCTCTATAAAAAATTACCCCAAACCTTCAAGCGGCGGCGCACCGTGAGGGAGGTTGGTAGCTTGATTAATGGGTAGCTGAATTAATCGCTAGTGCGAACCACAGTTTTGAGCCAGTGATAAAGTTTTTACTCGTGGGAACTAATATGGGACCAAAGAAAAACGATGAACGAGAAGAGGAGAGGGAGAGGAGTGATGCGGGGTCGGAGTCCGACGCCGCATCGGGAGTGAAGGGCGCGAAGGGCACTTTTAAGAGACCGGAGTGCGTAGTGGTGGGGGCCGCTGGAAGGAAAGCCGCTTTCCTGAAGCGGAACCTAAATCCGGGAGATGCCCAGGAGTCTTCCTCGGACGGCGGTCTTAAATCGGCTCCCAAATATGCTCGCCGGGGCCTAGGCCGGAAGAGCAAGAGCCGGGTAAACGCCGCAACGGAGGACGGCTCAGCCGGGTCGGCCGAGGGGAGCGCCGTGGAGGCGTCTGGCGATGAGTCGGACGCCGCTGGTGGCTCCAATTCGGAGCGGGCCAGGTTTGAGGAGGTCGTGGCCGCTGCAGTCAAGGGTGTGGCCTTGAAGAAGACGCAGTCTTCTAAAGACAAGGCCATACCCGCAGCCAAGGCCTCCATTATGGCGGCAGCGGAGGCTCTACTTCAAGGGCCTCCGTCGGACGGAATGTCCGAAATGCGGGCGGAGGTCGCCCGCTTGACAGCCGCCATGGAGCTTCTCCGAAAGGAGAATGAGGAGCTCCGAGCAGACCTGGCCAGGCTTCGCGGAGCTGGCGCTCAGGAGGGGGTGCAGCAGGGGCAGGGCGGCCTCGGGCCTGCAGAGGACCGAGTTCTGGCCTTGGTGCGGAAGGAGCTGGCTGCCCTTAACAACCGGTTCTCGGTCCTTGAGGGAATCGTCCTGCGGCCCCCGCTAGGCCGACCGGCGGCCTCGGGCCAGCCAAAGGCGGCTTCGTATGCCGCCATGGCTGCCACGGCCAAACCAGGGACGGCAGGGCAGGCGAAGGGCGGGGCCGTGGCTGCGAAGGCGCCTGCGACGGCGCCTGCGAAGGCGCCCACGAAGGCGGCCGCGAAGGCGCCTGAGAGGGCCCCAGCTGTGGCGGTGACGACGCGGCTGCCCCCGCCTCCCAAATCTCCTCCGGCTGACGCCGAATGGCAGGTAGCTGGGGGGAAGAGGAAGGAGGGCAAGGCAGCAAGGTCGGCCAAGCGGAGGGAGAGGCGGCAGCGGCGCAAAGAGCGAAGCGTCGCGGCGAGGTTACGTGCCCCAAAGTCCGCAGCTGTAGTGATCACACTACAGCCGGAAGCGGAGAAGAAGGGCGTGTCCTACCGCGACGTGCTCGCCAAAGCGAGGGCGGCGGTGAACCTGGAGGAGATCGGTGTTACCGAGGGCATGCGGGTAAGGGTCACTGCGACTGGGGCTCGGATGCTCGAGATCCCCGGTGTGGCCAGTGGCCCGACCGCTGACGCTCTGGCCGAAAGGCTCAGGGCGTCCTTAAATGCGGACGAGGCCCGAGTGTCCAGACCCGCCAAGTGCGTTGACTTGCGCATCCTGGGTCTGGACGACTCCGTGACGGAGCGAGAGGTGGTGGCCGCCGTGGTCAAGACTGGGGGGTGTGCCTTCGAACAGGTGAAGGTAGGCACCATCCGTCCTGACCTCACGGGGATGCGAGCCGTTACGGTGAGCTGCCCCGTATCGGCGGCCCAAAAAATAGTTGGGGAGGGCCGGAGGTTCCAGGTGGGCTGGGATTCCACGCGGGTGAAACTGCTGGAACCCAGACCTCTGAGGTGCTTCCGTTGCCAAGTGGGCAACCACGTGGGGGCAAAATGCACCTCGGAGGTGGATCGCAGCAGTCATTGCTTCCGTTGTGGTCAACCCGGTCACAAAGCCGGCTCGTGCAATGCCACGCCGCACTGCTATCTATGTGCGGCAGCTGGCAAGCCGGCCGATCACCGGGCTGGAAGCAAGGGCTGTGGTCCACCCACCAAAGCCCGGGGCAGGGGCAAGCCCTCCGCCTCCGCTACCGCCGTCACGGCCGCAGCCGCCGCCACGGCCGCCGTCGCTGCCGCCTCCACTGCCGTCGCCGCCGTACTCACTGCGGCAGGGCCCTCACAGGAGGCTCAGGGGGGGGCTAATATGGAGTGCCAGTAATGGCCCCATTACGCCTCCTCCAGGCGAACATCAACCACTGCGCCGCCGCTCAGGATCTGTTGCTCCAGAGCATGGCGCAGTGGTCGATTAACATCGCCGTGGTCGCTGAGCCGTACTTTGTCCCGCCCAGTGATTACTGGGTGGAGGACCTGAGCGGCTCAGTGACCCTCATTTCGTCGGCCGCCGCCGGTACCCTGTCCCTCGAAGCCGTCAAGAGGGGACAGGGTTGCGTTGCAGCACGGTTCGGGGGGATTGTCGTGGTAGGGGTATACTTCTCCCCGAACCGAACTCTCGCCGAGTTCCACAACTCCCTTGCGGAGTTGAAAAACGTCGTCGTCGGGTTTCGTTCCCTTCCCGTGCTCGTCCTCGGGGACTTCAACGCCAAGAATGTGGCTTGGGGTTCCCGGTATACGGACACACGGGGCAGGATGGTGGAGGACTGGGCTCTGGAGACAGGCCTGGTCATCCTAAACCGGGGTTCTGTCCCCACGTGTGTGCGGATGCGGGGCGAATCAGTGGTGGACATTTCGTTCGCCAGCCCCGCTCTGTTGCCACATGTTGTTGACTGGCGCGTCATAGAGGGGGTGGAGACCTACTCCGACCACCGGTACATCCGGTTTGATGTCTCCGCCCAGACCTCGAGCGCGCCGGTCCGACAGGCCCCGCGTGGTCCGCGATGGGCGCTGAAGAAGCTGGACCGGGAGCTCCTCCTGGAAGCTTCGATCGTGCAGGCCTGGGTGTCACCACCGGACAGGCCTGCCGACATCAACGACGAGGCGGAGTGGTTCCGGGAGGCCATGTCCGAAATATGTGACGTGGCAATGCCCCGGGTCCAGCCCGGTCGCGCCTGGCGCCAGGTGTATTGGTGGTCGCCGGAGCTGACGGCTCTGCGCGAGGCGTGCGTTGCTGCGCGGCACCGGTACACCAGGCACCGCAGGCTCCGTATCCGCCCTCCGGATACGGAAGCCATTCAGGCGGAGCTGTACGAGGGGTACAGAGCGGCGAAGACCGCCCTCCGAGCGGAGATCTTGCGGGCCAGGGATCTGGCTCGCGAGGAGTCGCTGGAGACTCTAAACAGGGACCCATGGGGACGCCCTTATAAAATGGTGCGGGATAAACTCCGTCCATGGGCGCCCCCGCTGACGCAGAGTCTCCGGCCCCAGCTCGTGGAGGACGTGGTGAGCGCTCTGTTCCCTTCGCGAGGGGAACATACTCCCCCGCCCATGGCTCCGCTTCCTGCGGTGCCCGTTGCGGACCACATCACCGACGACGACGACGATGCTCCGGAAGTGACCGAGGTAGAGTTGAGAGCGGCGGTACGTAGGCTGAGTGCCAAAAATGCCGCCCCAGGACCCGACGGCTTACCTGGAAGAGCCTGGGTTCTGGCCTTTGGGGCTCTCGGGCCTCGACTAGGGGGGCTCCTAAGCGCATGCTTGGAGAGGGGCCAGTTCCCACTTCGTTGGAAGACGGGGAAACTGGTCCTCATTAAGAAGCCGGGGCGCCCTGCGGACTCTCCGTCCGCTTACCGACCCATCGTGCTGCTCGACGAGGTGGGCAAGCTCTTTGAAAGAGTTATTGCAGACCGCCTCGTCGGGTGGCTGGTGCAGGAGGGGCCGGATTTGGCGGAGAGCCAGTTTGGTTTCCGCAGGGGGCGCTCTACGGTGGACGCCATCATGCGCGTGCGAGCCCTCACGACGGGGGATGCTGTGGCCCGGGGTGGGGTCGTCTTGGCGGTGTCGCTAGACATCGCCAACGCCTTCAATACCCTGCCCTGGAGTTGCATCAGGGAGGCACTCCGGTATCACCGGATGCCGACCTACCTCTGTCGAGTGGTTGAGGCCTATTTGACGGATAGGGCCGTCATCTACCCCGGTCATCAGGGAGAGTGGAACCGGCGAGAGATGTCGTGCGGTGTCCCACAAGGATCGGTTCTGGGGCCGCATTTGTGGGACATCGGGTACGACTGGGTGCTGCGCGCCGACCTCCCTAGCGGCGTCAGCGTGGTATGTTACGCTGACGACACGCTGGTCCTGGCGCAGGGGAGGTCGCACCAGGCGGCGGCTGAATTAGCGACACGCGGGGTTGCGATAGTCGTTGCGAGGATCCGGCAGTTGGGACTCGAGGTGGCCCTGCACAAGTCCGAGGCCATGTGTTTTCATGGTCCTCGGAATGCGCCACCGTCGGGTTCCCAAATAACGGTAGGAGGGGTTCGCATTGGAGTCGAGTCGACGATGAAGTACCTGGGACTCGTCCTCGACAGCCGGTGGAACTTCGTGGAGCATTTCCGACGTTTGGCTCCCAGACTGGAGCGGGCTGGGGCTGCCTTGAAGCGGCTCCTGCCCAATCTAGGTGGTCCAAACGCCTCCTGCCGGAGGCTTTACGCGGGGGTCGTGCGGTCCATGGCCCTTTACGGGGCACCGGTGTGGGCGCGTTCCCTGAGGCTGCGGCCAGTCCGCCGGTTGAACGCGTCCCAGAGGGTCATGGCCATTCGGCTAGTCCGGGGTTACCGCACGGTCTCCGGTGAGGCGGCGAGCCTCCTTGCCGGATTGCCGCCGTGGGATCTGGAGGCGAAAGTCCTCGCGCACGTGTGGGAGTGGCGCGAGGAGGCGAAACGCCGGGGCGTAACTCCGCTGCCGCGAGAAATCACGGTACAGCGGACAGAGCTCCGGCGGGATCTCATGGCGACATGGAGAGTGCGACTGTCGCATCCCAGCGCTGGGCACGCCACAATTGCGGCGATAAGTCCCCTCTTTGAGGAGTGGTTAGAGAGGCGCCACGGCGTCCTCACCTTCCGCCTGACGCAGGTCCTTACCGGACACGGTTGTTTCGGGAGGTTCCTGTTTCGCATAAGGCGGGAGGAAACGCCCGGGTGTCACCATTGTGTGGATCGCCCAGAGGACACGGTGGAGCATACAGTGGAGGTCTGCCCGGCTTGGGCAGAGCACCGCCGTGTTCTCACGGAGGCGATCGGCGGCGGCGATCTCTCGCGTCCGAGCCTGGTCCAGGCCATGGTGCGGAGCGAGAGTGCATGGGAGGCCGTCACCTCCTTCTGCGAAGCGGTAATGCTTGCGAAGGAGGAGGCGGAACGCGTGAGGGAGAGGCAGCCTCACGCCCTCAGTCGCCGCAGGAGACGCCCTGGGCGGCGGGAATCGATAGCCGATTCCCAGCCACCGTAGGCGCGGGCTTGCGGACGGTGAGTAGTGGGTAGCTCGCCGTCCGGTGAGGACCAGGCCCGGGTCGACGGCGCGTTGTGTTCCACGCGCGCCTCAAAGAGATGTCAGCAAAAGATGGGGTCCAATAGGGCCGATGCCGCTGGGGTCGCGGGTTGTTTGAAAAAGATACCGTGGCCCTGGCATAGGCAACTGAAGGAACACGGGTGGGTTTTAGTCAGTAAAAGTCTGACACGCCCTTCCGCTCCACCCAGAGCGGGAGAAGTTATTTGATGATTTCCCATCCACAAAAAAAAAAAAAAAAAAAGGGTACAAGACAATAATCATTGATTATAATAAAAATAAAAAAAATAATAATAATAGTGAAAGTAATTAAAATTATAAAATGGATAAAACATTATGAAATAAGTAAATTGTATTATATAATATTAATTATTAAATCGCGGATATGTCGGCTCGAACATTCTGAAAATCTTTTTGCTGGTTTAATAAAAATTCTTTTAGTTTTAATTTAAAAGTCGAGCAACTTTTGCTATACTTTATGGGAGGAGGGATATTGTTCCAGCATTTAGTAGCTGCGTAGCGAAAACTGCCTCTAAAAGCCGCCGACTTATGCCGTGGGATGGAAAGCTGTTGAGAACATTTTCTTCCCTCACCGATTTTGTGTCTTCTTGTCCACAATAGTCTGTCATATAAGTAACAAGGAGAATGGGACTTAATAACACCAAAGAGTAGGCTTGCCAAGTGGAGTTTACGTCTAGCTTTCATTTTTAAAATGTTGTGCTCATTAAAGAATGGTGTAACATGTCCCCTAAAGGGAACTTTAAAACAGAAGCGTGCACAGGCGTTTTGAAGTCTTTGGATCATTCTTTCAGTTTTGGACAGTAGTCGTTGGCCATACACAGTGTCCACATAATTTAACTTAGATAAAACCAAAGACTCCACAAGCAAGACTCGCAATTCTTCACTGAGATAGGGACGGGCTTTGTATAAAATCTTAAGTCTATAATAGCAATTACGAATAGACTCAGATACGTGTTTGTGAAAACGGAGCTCCGCGTCCATGATAAGACCTAGATTACGTGCTTCGTATACCCTTTCGATAGGCTCTCTCATAACAGTCACACAGCCCGTACTTGGTTTAATTTTACCTATCTGGTTTTCGGATCCGAAAAGCATATATTTGGTTTTTGCAGGGTTCAAGGCAAGCGTATTGGCATTTGACCATTTTACTATGTTTTCAAGATCTGTATTAAGATCGTTCAATGCTTGTTCATAGTCTTCTGGTTTAAATGATATATATACTTGTGTATCGTCAGCATAAATATGGAATTTACATTTATTTATATGTTTTATTATATCGGCACAATACAAAATAAACAGTATTGGCCCAAGAATCGAGCCCTGTGGAACCCCTCTTCCTACTGAACGGTGCCTAGAGACTACTGTTGAGCCATCCGCTCGACGTATTTCGACGAATTGCGTACGATCGCAAAGATAGCTATTAAACCATTTTATTGCGTCCTCGTCAAATCCATAAAAAACCATCTTTGACAATAAGAGAGGAACGTTAATACAGTCAAACGCGCGCGAAAAATCAATTATGAAATTAACAATCACTAAAAGGCGTTAAACGACAGATTTTGGCTGAAGTAAGATTAGTAAAAATAAAAACTTCCTTGTTTAATGTTGATTTATCTATTTACCCTCATATTTCACGTATTTTCAACAAAAACGATAAATTAAGCCTTTTACTTCAATCCGAACCAAATAGTATGTTATAAACAGTTCAAAGTAGCCTTCTGTCAAGCATTTTGTTTTAGAGCTATTTGCAATAGATGGCGTTTTATTAAACTTGTCATCACTTTTACCACCACGGAATAGAAAAAACCGGCCAAGTGCGTGTCGGACCACGCACAGTGAAGGGTTCCGTTGTTTGGATGAATTTATCCCAAGGTTGAAAAATATGTTCCCCCATACATTCCGACTTTTGGAATGTATGGGAGACATTCCGACTTTTGGAATGTATGGGAGACATTCCACGTGCAAATGTAAGTTTGTACGCACAATATTGAGAGATGTATCATGATATTTTAAGACCATAGACTTCTTATAAGTTTTCCTGTAATCTATAGGTATAATATAACTACTTTCTGTATTTTTTATTTCAAAATATGCTCTTATCGGAGATAAGGAGGAATGGTCAATTTTCGTCTATTTTCTTAAATAACTTTAAAACAATTTATTTTAAAATTATAAAAAATATATATATATTTGAGACCCTCACAGTAAGCCACAGCAGTAAGCAGTAAGCCCTTTAATTTGATATGTCACATGGTACAGTTTGCAAAACTTTTTTTAATAATTATCTTATTTGCCCCCAAAATTGAACCCCATATTCAAAATTCATTTATTTACGATACACTTCCGTGTTTGGGTCACAAAAATTCATACGTGTATACAATTTAATCGTCCCATTGGATTCGGAGCAAATCGGCTGTGATAGACACACGAGTGAGCCTATAAGGGTTCCGTTTTTTTTTTCCTTTTGAGATACGGAACCCTAAACACAAGTGAATGTGTCCACGCAGCTATCCGTCGTTGCCGTTGTGTCTCACAATATGCGGAAACAATGTACAATAATAACATCTCTTCGGCAGTTGCAATAAGTCTTAATTTTGTATGAACAACAAATTCAACTTTGACGAAACAAGGCCCGCTCGTGCAAAAGGGATTCCCAGACCTCGCTATCTTCGGGGCATAAAGAACTCATAGACTAATTAAACCGAAGTGTCAATCAAACAAAAACAGACTTTCCGATAATGTACTAGTTTTTACCTACATGATCATTGCCTACATAATGAAAATAATGAACCAATTCCCATGTTGTTTTATTAATAAGTACATAAGTGTATCTCCTTATAATAACTAGTCGGATAATATATATGTCTTCCAATGAGCTGTCGCGACCGCGACCGTAGGAATCCTTTTGTGGTCTTCTGACTATATGATAGTGTACATATGACATTTCGTAGTGTTCCAATTCAAAACAGGCAACTGTCACATGTTTCTATGTCAAAAATGTGAATAAAGTTTTTATTTCTTATGTTCATAAAGCACGTCTCTGGGAGTGTATAATTTGATAGGCACTAAACTTGAAAATAGCTGTATGTGTCACGTATTCTTTGTTTTACCCCGACGATAACAAGATCTGGGGATTCCCCAACGTAATTTTTTCTTACATTTTTTGTTAGTTTTAGCCACAGTAGAAATATCATACAGTATTTTATCTTCATACAAACGGTCGGAACTAGGTATTTCGCTTATTCCACCGATTTAAATACCTAGAATCTAGATGAATAAATAAATAAGTGGATAGGGTGAAAAAAGTGACACATGAGTGACCCACCTAAGCTCGTGTTAAAAAAACTAGTAGATCGTTTCCTAAGCTAGGCTATCTACTTACTTAGCTACTTAATGAGTTAGATGAAATATCGTTACAAAATGATTATCAGAGTAATAAATGGTAGGTAATGACATAGTAAGATTTACATTATAATTTACTTTTATAAATAAGATTTTGTAGTAGGTAGTTAGAGAATTTGATTGCTGTAGGTAGCGCACACGCGATGAGATGGTTGATTATAAGTAACGATTGCAGAGCATTTCGACGTCGGATGGGTGACGAAAAGAATTGTTATTTCGAGTTGCTCCGTACTGTAGGTAATGAGGACGTTAATAAGCTGAGATAAAAAAAGATATTATTATTACTCGTCAGCTGTTCCTTACATTTTGGCTAAGTTGGTAGGTGTTGAAGTTTGTAAGGACAGCAGTTTATTTAAAAAAAAAAAAAAATATAAAGTTTACAATCACAAAACTAAAACTCAAGCAGGTGATGGTGTTAGGTAGAATAAAATTAAAATACTGTAGGCGGGCAGCCCTATCGCGTGTTTACGTACCGCGCGGCGGTAAGTAATTATTTCGAGAACAGGAGCCGAGTCACATTACTGTATAATATTTCTACGGTGTGATATTTGCTGGGGACACATGTTTTCATGTCATGTTTTTATTACCTACCTTTTATTATCTACTGATCACTTTGTAACGTTCTATCAGTGCAGTATTGTTATTTTGTACTTGATTGAAGTAAGTATTAAAATATTTGTATAAAAATATTCCGTTCGTTATTATTTTATTTATGTAGGTAGGTAGGTACCTACTTCATACCATAGCTTGTACCTACTTGTATTGTTTCTTCTTACTCATAGTACCTATTTACCTATTTAATTTCATTTCCTTGCCGCAGTAACATTATTACCGGTTAGATTACAAGCAATTTTATAGTTTTGAGTAGATAATAAAGTTTAAAAACATGAACATTACATGAAACATGACTTATGGTAACATTCGCATAGCGACCACTTAGATTTTAGTAAGTTATCGCGGACAAAAGCAGATAATAAAATTAAGCGCGTTTAGGAAAAAACGCATTTACAGCTGCACGAATTATTATGTATGTAGTCTATGTGCCGCATGGCATGAAATTAAAACATAATTATTTGGCTTCGCAAACACGTCGTCTCCTACTAAAGCTACGTAAAAAAATTGCTAGCTCAATCACACTAATGAAACAATTACGCCAACTCAAGATAATTTTTGTTGTATTATGTACTTGTCCTTGAGCGCACGGTACGATTACGACGTCATACTCGATGTGAGATGGAGAATCTATAGTTATCTCGATATAGCCATCTAAGTAGTATCGATGCCGCCTAACATCAATAAGACCTAGTATCTAGGCTGAATCCTAGATGGTGTTGTAAAACTACAGTATCTGGTAATTAGTGAGTCGCTGATGCAGCCATCTGTTAAAAAATGAAGGAAAATAAAATAGCCAGCTCAATAGCCAGACTTAGGGAGGTGTCATTTCTTTGTATGGGATTGGGTATCTGTATGTAGTATTATAATATCTGTGACTAGGGGAACCCTGTGACCTAGGAGTCAGTGTTCTACCGTAACTTCGTGTACAAAAGAAACGAGCTTTATCGTCCTTATTAAAAAGTTATTGATTATTTCTTACGAATTTAATTCGAATATGTAAGATAATGAACGGGAAGTGTGAGCACATTTTGTTTCGTTTAAGAGAGAGCAGCATTGACTCGCTGAGCTTGATGTGCGGGTGCATTATCATCGACCAGTACGACTTGGTGCCCATGGTTTACTCGGAATGGTCTGAAAATTCCATCAATAGCGACTGTTGTCTATCTGCCGTCATGGAGCCTCGATACGGGATCCAAGGTGTTCTAGTTCCAATCACAATTCCACCCCAAAAGGACCGATTTTCCGCCTTTCTGAACAGTTCCAGTAGCCGTTCTTTGCTTTTTAAAGTCTCCAGGTCTTCTCCAGACACGGACACGTCGGTTATCTGGATGAGTACTGATTCACGATTCCTCAACGAAGAGACAGTTTTGCCAAAAGTTTTCATCCTCAACTTCTTCATTTTGCCGCAGCTCAGCCCACTGCAATCTCCGTCGCTGAGTTTGCCGTGAATTCAGAGGTGCTCACCAAGACCGCGTGCTCGTAGTCCAGCCTGGTGCAAGGAATTCTTAATGGTCTGCTGACTTCATCCAGAAGCGGCCCGCACTTCTGCTTTTATTGTAGTGGCGTTAATTGTTGGGTCACAGGCTGCCAGCAATCTGATATAGCGGTTCTGAGCAGCAGTCAGAACAGTTGAGTGGCCACTGCGGGGTTGGTCAGCTAAATTATCTATGCCGTGGTACCTCTGCAACGTGGCCACGACACAGAGTTGGGATACAGCAACTCTGCGTGCCATTTCTCTCGTGGAATATCCTTCTTCCCTCAAAGTTACAATTCTTGCTCGTAAAACTTCTGATAATCCTCTTGGCATTTTTTCAAACACAACTTTCTTCGATAAATTATTTTAAATTCGTTAAAAATGACTAAGTCAGATTTCTGAATGAGCGTAAGCTTGGATTGCATTTCTTTTTATATGGAAAAACAATTGAGTATTTAAGTAAATAATCTAAAAAGAAGAAGAAATTATAATATAGTCTACCGTAACAAAAAGGATTTAGATTTTTCAAACTGTTCGCAAACTTTTTTTGATGTGTATATGTTTATCACATTTTTTTTTATTTACCCAATATCTTTCTGTTCATCCTTACCTAGGGCCGGTTTTTTGATCCGTAGTTAATTCAACCAATGGTCAAACATAGTAACTAATGGTTGAATTTTGGCTACCTAAATGTGAAAGGCTAAACATGAATGTATTCATGTTAGCTCATTCATATTAAAAAATAGAAACTAATGGCATAAATCATTCAAGTTTAGCCTTTCACATTTAGCCAAAATTCAAGTATTAGTTACTATGTTTAACCATTGGTTGAGTTAAGGGGCTATCTCGCAAAATAAATCGTAGCTCGGTGGGCGTGACTTAGCCCCCCCGCGCGGGGAGCGGCGAATGCAAAGCGAGTACGCACTTCTTGAATTTTTTGAAATGTTAGCACATAGGAGATTATGGAGTATACAAATAATACAAATACTTAATTTTCAACCATTTTTATTTTATTTAGTAAACCATGTAATAAAAAATAATTTGGTAATGAAGGCATATAACAAATGCTTATTTCTTTTAGTCTAATTATGTTCTTATAATAAAAACGTGGTACATGTACTAAGAATATTTTTTATTTAAATAACTAGCTGTTGCCCGCGGCTTAGCCCGCGTGAATGTCGGAAATTATCCCACGGGAACCTTCTACCGGGATGAAAAGTATCCTATGTCTTAATATACTAGCTGTTGCCCGCGGCTTCGCCCGCGTGTATGTCGGAAATTATCCCACGGGAACCTTCTACCGGGATGAAAAGTATCCTATGTCTTAATATACTAGCTGTTGCCCGCGGCTTAGCCCGCGTGAATGTCGGAAATTATCCCACGGGAACCTCCTACCGGGATGAAAAGTATCCTATGTCTTAATATACTAGCTGTTGCCCGCGTGTATGTCGGAAATTATCCCACGGGAACCTTCTACCGGGATGAAAAGTATCCTATGTCTTAATATACTAGCTGTTGCCCGCGTGTATGTCGGAAATTATCCCACGGGAACCTTCTACCGGGATGAAAAGTATCCTATGTCTTAATATACTAGCTGTTGCCCGCGTGTATGTCGGAAATTATCCCACGGGAACCTTCTACCGGGATGAAAAGTATCCTATGTCTTAATATACTAGCTGTTGCCCGCGTGTATGTCGGAAATTATCCCACGGGAACCTTCTACCGGGATGAAAAGTATCCTATGTCTTAATATACTAGCTGTTGCCCGCGTGTATGTCGGAAATTATCCCACGGGAACCTTCTACCGGGATGAAAAGTATCCTATGTCTTAATATACTAGCTGTTGCCCGCGTGTATGTCGGAAATTATCCCACGGGAACCTTCTACCGGGATGAAAAGTATCCTATGTCTTAATATACTAGCTGTTGCCCGCGTGTATGTCGGAAATTATCCCACGGGAACCTTCTACCGGGATGAAAAGTATCCTATGTCTTAATATACTAGCTGTTGCCCGCGTGTATGTCGGAAATTATCCCACGGGAACCTTCTACCGGGATGAAAAGTATCCTATGTCTTAATATACTAGCTGTTGCCCGCGTGTATGTCGGAAATTATCCCACGGGAACCTTCTACCGGGATGAAAAGTATCCTATGTCTTAATATACTAGCTGTTGCCCGCGTGTATGTCGGAAATTATCCCACGGGAACCTTCTACCGGGATGAAAAGTATCCTATGTCTTAATATACTAGCTGTTGCCCGCGTGTATGTCGGAAATTATCCCACGGGAACCTTCTACCGGGATGAAAAGTATCCTATGAGTAGGAGAGTAATGGGGGGTCTGGATCATACTAGATCCATACCCCCCATTACTCTCTATTCAAAATGATATTTCTATTCCAAAATCTCTATTCAAAAAGTTACATCTATTCAAGAATCTCTATTCTGAACAGTTCTTCCATTCTCGCTTATAACTCTCTATTCAAAAATCTTATTTTGAAACGAGACACCTATTCAGAACTGTATTGATATTTTAATTCGCAATATCGACATTACCTATAGGAGTTCTCTAGGGAATTTATATTTCTATCATATTAACAGGTATAAACAGCATCTGTTTGTACTAATGTAATAAGCAGTTTTATACGAACTGCTCATACTGCATGAGCAGTTCGTGCTATCAGTTTTATCAGTTCAGTATGATCTGTGCATAACCATCTACGAAATCTCTTAAACCTACACTGTGACATGTTAACATTAGTGTTTAAAAATAAAACTATTAAGTATATCGCTTTTATACAAATATTTATTTTCCCATTTTTGATAAGAACATAATATTCTTATAATTACTTATTTATAAATTATTATCTAAAATGAATCTATAAAAGTATTTTAGTTACTTAACTTAATCTTAACAAATAAATAATCACTACAGTATATTGTATTCAAAGAATAAATAAATACATTATTTTAGTATAATGTATGCACACATTACGTGAACGGTTAAATGAAGTTTAATAATTTCATATTAATTACAAAGTCGCCAAATGCACAATGTTGCTGAGAGGTTTGTATTCCACAAGTCGATCGTTTATAATTAGACAATATGCTGTCGTCTTATCTGGTATTGCTGTAGAACATTCGATTTCCAACCGCACGTCCACTGGGCCTGTTTTCAGACTGTCGTTTTGCCTTGAGCAGTCTAATATAAAGAGGGGAGCTTTTTCCTTGAAGTCCTTTAGGTTAAGCAACGGGTCTACTGGACAACCGTAAAACGACTGACGAAATTTTGCATACATTTCGTATAATATACTGTATTTGTTCTCAGAAAACTTTAAACCCAAAGGTTCATATGGATAGTACTGTGAATTCAAAAAGAGCGTTACGTTTGCCACTTCACAATGATCAAATAGTGAACTATCTTTATTTTTATTATTTTTTCTATTAGTTTGTAAGCAAAAAATTACAAATCTGGGTTTTTCCAATTGTGAAGCAGTCTTAACTGACCAAGAATGCTTGGTGGTTTTTGGTAATAAAGGATACTCATATAAATCCCAATTTCTAAAAGCCATCTGAATAGGTTTATCTCTTTCTAAATGTTTCAAAAGTGTCAATCGCTCTCGATCTGATACTTTTATGTGTGGCACTCTCCACTGAAGTCTTTGTATATCTATTTGAAAATGAGCAATATCATCAGTAAGGATAACACTGTTTAAGTTAGAGTTACTTCTATTCAATATAAGTTCATGTTTGCAATTTATGACAATTTTATTATAATCCTCTGCAAACCCTAATACTTTATTTAATGGTATCACAGCACTAAAATGTCCATCACTTTGGAATCCCTCTAAGTTCCAGCCCCATAAGGCAGCGACTTTATTTTCTGCTTCATTTAATGAGATGTATGATTTTATTGTTGACGTTATTCCCGAATTTTTTATACGGTCTATTTCAATACCATTCATTTCGTACCTGATGTCTTGAAACAAAGACATAACAGGGTTATTAGTGAACGTAACAGTTTTCTTGATTGAGTTCCCATCTTTACCGAAGAGCTTTGCTTGTCCTTCGACATAAATTGAACTGGCTGATGGTAGCACGTATATGTCTTGCTGGTGTATGGGGATTCTGATTTCATCGTTTTCTCTAAAGCTGTTACTATAGGGATTGTATGAATGGACTTCATAACTTTCGATCGAAGTGTCGAAGTGCGGCAATTCAGTAATCTGTAGTATATTCATACTTTAAGCCCTAGAGCTTTTAGGAAATCTTTATTTGCTTCAGTTAATTTCTTAACTTTTTTCTTACGTCTTTGCACTTTGAAAATCGCAGAAGAACTAAGGCGTTTCGTTTTCACTGGGGTATTTTTATAGTATACTATCATTTTGATTTTCTTAAATGAAGACGTAGTTGAATATGTTCTTCTCCAAAGTTAATACAGTGACCAAATTGATCAACAATCTTAACAGATATAGATGAAATTATGTTTTTGTTTACTGGAAAGTAAATAACGTTTTGCGGTATTTCTATGCACCGATGACCCAGAGCAGTATCAGATACAAATTCATGAATAAAATGAGTTGGTAATCCATTGCAGTACGAACCGTGAACAAGATCACATTCGATTCTGACCATGCCCAGATTGCTGTTAGTAATAGGAATATTGCTATTTGGTCTTGAATTTAACACTGAAAAGTATAGCAAACCGCACTCGTATTGATCAGATAAATGTAGTGGTGGTTGAAAGTATGTAACCAATTCCGATTTATTTCCAGAGATGGTAACCGTAGTAGACATGCTTGTATACTGAACGCTTTTGTCAGATTGTGTCTATTTTATTCCTGCACTATGCCAAAAATTCTTCAAAAATTGTAAACAAAGGTGTCCACAATTAAATGGGTGATCTCGTTGAATGTTATCATAATTATAGTGAACTTTAAAACCCACGTATATTATAAATTCCTTTGGAGGTTTTAGATTTCCATAACTGTCAAAATACTCAATATAATCATTGTATTTTGCATAGGCTACCCAATGAGAACCAGGATTTTTAGAGCTATCTAAATTAATAACTCCGCATTCTTTTTTAAAAGGGTGTTTAGGGAGCTCATCTCTCATAAAGACACCTCTAACATAGGGAATATTATTTCCATACTTTAAAATGTCCAAATTACTCAAGGCTCCTTTGGGTAGCCGATATCTTAGTTTTTTTCTTTCGATACGAAAATTCCGAGCCCATCTTTATGTGGTTTAAGGTGAAGTCCTTTTCCGATGCAGAGAGCCTCCATCTTTCCATTGTGTCTCTTCGATTCAGCATACAACTTTTTTGCCATCTTGAATTCATTTATAGTTTTAGCAATACCAGCTGCACCGCCTGCTAAGGCTCCCACCGCAGATAATCCCGCAAAAATTGGAATCAAAGGTAATACTCCACCAGATTTTGGTATAGGAATAACACGAGGAAGTTTAATGGATGAATCATTTGCTATCTCTCTGGCAGCGGCCATAGCTAATTCTATTGCCACTTTTTTCATTTTGGTTTTAATTTTTTCATATGTCTTTTCGTTTTGTTGATAACATTTTTAAATTTATTTTTAAACCCTTTTTCAGGTACAGTGTTTCGCAAACACTTTTTGCTATTTTTTTGAAGACCAGAACCAGTTTTAACTTTTGTTGACATAGCGCTGCTTACTAAACGTGCTGCCAGTTTTTCCCCTACACTCGCATCCGGGGCAACTGCTCGCTCTTTCGCCATATTTAACAAAACTAAATCTGCCTTGTGGCGATCCTTTAAGTTTGAAGACTTGTGATAGGCAATGTCGTGTTCTTTGCAATATTCGTCTAGTTTATTAACACCTTTATCTCCGCGTGTAAGCCTTTTAATTAATTTAGTGCCAGGTCCACAATAATTATATCCCGGTAAATGTAATTCAAATGGTAAATTATTTATAAGCCAATTCAGAAGACTGCTCTCTTCAATACCCATCATAAGACTGATGCATCTTAGGTTGAACACTTAATAAATATTCGATTTATCAATCCAGCTGTTTTCAGAAGAAGACAAACCTAGCCATTTTACTAAAACTCTATTTCCTTTACTTTTGAGAACTTTTTCAACTAAATATAAATTGGGATGTTTTGTCTTTTGCAGCTCTTGAACATAAAATGCACCTAAAATGGGTTGACCTCTGATTGCATCTTCAATTAAGTAGCTGATAGGGGTTGTGTTTTGTATTTTTATAATTTTAAATATTTCTGTCGACCAATTAGGAGTATATCCTTTTTCAAACGTTCCTTTGTACTTACTGATACGTACATAATCACCTACTCTGAACTTGCTTTTTATAGTATCGGTTTTTACCAACCTGAAATATCTCTCCAATATGCGTTTTTTATTAAAATTATCCACGTTTGCTGGAATTTCATCAATTGTCCGATGATAGGTGTGATTGTATTTATAAATAACATTATTAAGGGTATTATCTATCCAGTTATAGTTACCTTTTAAACTAAATTCCTTATACAGTTTAGATTTTAATGTTCTGATAAATCGCTCGACTATTGATGCCTTTTTCGTTGAGAAGGTTGAATAATGGTTTATATAATAAGATTTCATAAGTTTTTGGAACTTATTATTATAAAATTCTATTCCATTGTCCGTTTGCAGATTTTTGGGAACACGCCCTTTATCCAACAAAATCTTGAAAGAGTTGCATACAATATCTTTGGTTTTACTTTTCAAAGGATAGGTCCAAGCATATTTCGAAAATGTATCAATAACAGTGAGAATAAATCGGTAATTTTTATTTTCTTTAGAAATTGATTGCATGTCAACTAAATCTGCCTGCCAAAGATCATCTATATCTTTCATTATAACGTGTCTTCGTGGAAAATTTACCCTCGCATTTTTATGAATTTCGTTTACCACATCGGCTTTACTCATTATTCAGAATTCAGCATATAAACATTTGTCTTGAATCCAGGGATGATACTGAATGAAAATCATATTATTGTTACTATTTATTCTTTAATTATGTCAGCTTCTTTTAATTCTTCAATTATCGATAAAATTTCATTATCATGGTTTGTATTGCCAGCATCTTTTGAAGCAACTAATAGTTTCAGCCTCTCAACCAATTCATTGGGGTCATCCCAATATACCAGATCAGTATTGCTTTTGTATTTTTTTAACTTTGGTAAGTTTCCTCCAAGTTTAGTGAGAATGTTATCGTTTGAATTATTCGTTTCGGAAAACAATGGTCTGATTATTTTACGATATTTTATTCTTTTATCACCTTTTATTTGGCCTTCAGGATTGAAGTCTCTCTTATGAGCATTTGTATAATGCAATATATCCTTGTAGACCAGTCTAGCTTTGCCGGATATTAATTTTAAATCAGGTTTTTTTCGAAGTAAAAGTTCTTTCAGGCCAGGTGTTAAATTGTAGGATTTATCATCGATTTTAATCGTAATGAAATTATCGTTATTCAAACTATCAATTTTAGAAAAAGATACTTTTGAATTTCCCATCAATAAAGTTTTGTTTTCACTTCTTATTCCAAATGGTACATTTATACCATCATAAATATCATACATATCATGACCCTCTAATGAAATTTCTAAATCCTCTGGTAATTCCATTTCAAGAGACTTTTTAACCATTTGTGCAGAATTAAGTTTTGGTTCGTAACAGTCCTCAAAGTTTGTAGATGAGCTAGTATTAATGTCTTCCAATTCAATTTTTCCAGAATTATTGTGTGTCGTATTTTTTAAATGTTCTATTTTTTCTATATTTATATTTGAATCAACTAAAGTTTTAAGGGGATCTGTGACAGGTTTTAGCATTTTATCGAGCGATAAGTTAATTGAGTGTTCCTGGTTCTTCATTTGTTTTATTTTATTCTTTATGGAGTCTACAGACTTCATTAATTCTATTTTAATATTTTTCTCCATTTTTTAATTACAACAACTGAATTCAGCTAAAGATCAAATTATACTGAATTTGATTTTGCATGTTAATTACTTATATGTATAAAATTTCAGTCAAATTTAAAAAAAATATCAAAGTTCTGTCTGTACCTTCCATTATTTAAAGGCGATTCTTTATTAATAATTAAAAAATTATGAGGTTTAGTCCAAACAGTTTGACAAATATTTTTGAACTCTTTCCATTGTAAATCAGAACTAACATGCTCTTCATAAATATGTTTTAAATTCACGTCATCCTGTTTGAAAATAATAAGAAAATTAACATTGTCACGTAACAATTGCTTTGGAATTTTAGAATAGGTTTGAGATAAATAGAAACAATCGATTTGTTTATGCCTACCCATACAAAAATAATTACGGATATTAACTTGATTTTCACACGCAACATCATCAAAAATAAAGACAGAATTTGTTAAAGCTTCACTCGGAGAAATCACATCTTTATCATCACTGAACTTATAGAAGTTAATCTGTGGCACTCTTTTTAGTACTTCGGTCAAAAAACGGTATTTTGGTTGAAAATAAGTCTTAGAGTAAAGATAAGGATTTCTGAACTTGAGTCCATTTTCATGCAGCAGTAAACTAATCATAACATTCGTTTTGCCACAGCTTGATGGACCGCATATAATACAGTGAATGGTATTAGGCAATAAAGCGCTATGTCTGATGTGCTGGACAGAGTCACTTAATCTTATATTATTGACATTGAGAGATGTGGGTTGCTTGATCAACTTCATCTTACCGATTAATTAAAAAACTATTTAACATACATATAAATACTTCTGTAACTAACAGGTCGAAACTTGAATTGAGTACAAGAAAGATGCTATTCTCATCTTTCAAAATATAAACATAATATGCATAAGGAGTGTGTTTCTTATAAACAAGGAATCACTTCACTTCGTTGCTGTCTTTTTCATAAGTAAGTCGTTTCGTGCCACTTTCGTTTATGATCGAAGAATATTGTCAAGGTACATATATTTTTTTTTAATTTTTAATCATTTCAATTCTTTTGTTATTTGATATGTAATGCATACTCTTTTTACAGCATCATGTCACAATCGCCATCCTACAGTCCTGTTGTGGATAATATTGACCAACAATGTAACGTAAGTATCTAAATGAATATTACTATTATTTTTTATTTTTATTTATTTATTTTTTATAGAAGAACCAACAGCTAAAACAGAACAATTGTGTAAGAAACATACAGCCAATTACAGGTTCTCATGTTTTTATCAATTCACTTCATGATGCCTTTAAATAACACAAAAATTAATCTTTGTTTTTTCAGAATTTGATTGAGGACCCAATTATAAATCCATTCTACTTTGCACAAGATAGAGAGAGTTGGTACGCTGAAGTAGCGGCCAGTGCGTGTAATGAGAGTCCACAGCAAAAAATAGAAGAGCAAAAACTTAAGAAGAAGAAAAAAGTATCAAAATTTTTTAAAAACAAATCTTTTGTCATGCGTAAAGAGCCAGGGCATGTTCGCCAAATAATAAAAATAATTATTCATGATTTAGACGGTCGTCAGATGGATGAAATAGACACTGATCCCGATAGTGCAAGCGTGAATGTACAGTACTTAGTGAGAAGTGATTATGACAATATCATGAGTGAAACTGAGCATGTAGTTGGTAAGATAGTTAAAAAGTTAAGTTCCACTTCATAATGAATTTTGAATGTTATTTATTTTGTATCTATTTAGAGGTCATTATAACTGTGGCAGTAAGTTCATTATAATAAAAAAAATATATATATATTATAAAGTGTTTTATTAATTAAAATTTTTAAAATGATGTTGTTAGTATTGACAACCTGAATAATAATAATAATAACTGATTACAAATAAGCTCATCTTAAATAACTTTCGTCTTGATGTGTCTATTTTATTCAACATTCTTAAATAATACTTTGTTATACATACATAATCTGGCTATAATGTTCCCACTGCTGGGATACAGGCCCCCTCTCTTTGAGAGGGAGTGGACCGTAATCCACCACGCGGGCCCTGTGCAGGTTGGTGGATGTCACGTTTTCTAATTTTGATACTTTCTTATAGTGGGATGTATTCAAACTGTTGTAACGAGTGTGTTGTACAGTGGCCAGCACATCAAGCTACTACACATTGACCTTGAGCGCGTTATGAGCAACGACAGCGAGAATCGTGCGAAAGAGATAAATAGCTTTTTGTCTGCTCTTACTTGTAATGTTTCGTGCTGCAGTGCGTACGTGAGCTAGTGTGCGTATATTCGTCGTGGTGTAGAATAAGATACTATGCGATAACAAAAGGGTACTGGGTACCTACTTACCTAGTAACAGGTACCTAGCTGATTGAATAGGATCTACTTATTTGGAACCAAAACAGAGGGTCGTGTTGTATTATTATTACGCCTTGCTTGCTTGCTGACGTTTTCGAGTCTTCACAAAGCGCGCTAGTAGGTAACATAACTGTATGATTTTTAGACTGTGATAACTGCCTACGAATCGAAATAATGGCATGGCAGGCGGCGGCTCGCTCACGCAAAAAATAAAATACCTATGAATGCTTATAAGCATTTGTTTAAATTATCTTTTACTTAGGGCCGGTTTTTTGGTCCGTATTTAACTCAACCAATGGTTAAACATAGTAAATAATGGTTGAATTTTGGCTAAATGCGAAATGCTGAACATGAATGAATTAGGTAACATGAATGTAGGTAGGTAGGTATTCATGTTAAATCACTAATGTTAAATAAAAAATTGTAACTAATGGCATTTTGGCAAACATAGCCAAGATTCAACCAATAGTTACATGTTTAAAACCATTGGTTGAGTTAACTACGGATAAAAAACCGGCCCTTCATTTTTAGTATTTGTTGGAAAATTCCCTATAAGTATTAAGTAGGTATTATCTATTTATATTACATTTAAACATGTAGGTAGGTACGGTATACTCCGTTACACCTAAACTTCACGCTCGTGATGAATATTGATAGGTAGACAGAAAGGTATAATCTGATAATGTGATGTGAGAAAAACATTTTTTTTTAATTTCATGCATATTTCAATTACCTTTTCCGGGTTTTGCTATATACCTATTTACTAGCGGGCTGGGGCGGTCAGCTGTGTTCGTGCGTTCCATGCTCTTCTAAAGCCGCCTTTCCACTATGGGATATAATGTAATTTATATTATATCTCAAGATATAAACTAATATCGCTCACCGTAATTTTAAATGAAACCATTTACACTGAGATGTAATATATAGTACACCTCAAACTATAAATATTTTTTCGATCGACCGAGAGATATTTTCATATTATATTTCGCCTCCTCTCTCCCCGCACACCATTCCGCGCCGCTACGAATGTAAACAGTTTAAAAGATATATCTCACAGTGTGAAGATCAGTCGCGGGATATAGTTTATATCTCGGGATATAATATGTATTATATCCCATAGTGACAAGGCAGCTTAAGTATTTTAACGAAATTTAATGCTAATAGGTATCAAAATAAAAGGCGCAATAACAACCTTAATCTTTATATTTTTTGACATTAATATTAATATAATTAAAAACTTACAAATATACTCTAGATTAATACCTACAACAGATTTTATAAACTAAATATTACAATGTAAATTAAAAAAAAAAAAAAACAAAATTGAATGCTGAAAAAGTGAACGTTAATCAATCATGTTTATTGTGGATCATAGGTACAGAAGTAGGTACAGGTGTTAAGAATTATAGTGAAACTTTTTAGCAGTGCTATTAACGCTTACCTACGCTCATCAACCAATAGCGTCGCACACAGCTTCAGATTATTTTCAATCGAAATAAATACCTATCAACCTTAGGCTAGGTTCAGACGGCATTGTCCTGCACGTTTTTTTGTGGTAGGTATTCGTTAAAAATAACGGATGTTCACACGATACATTTCCATTCGTGTAAAAGACGTATAATGGTCTATGCCACCCGAAACAAAGGGATTATTATTATAGCCGAGTCACGTAAAGTATTCTTACAACAGTCAGAAAGAGATTTTGATACTATATACAACGTATTTTTTTTTTTTATATACCATAACTCTAGGGTATTAATGAGACCACTATTTTGAACAACTTTTACTATAGGACCAAACCTGAAATCGCAAAAAAATCAGATATCCCATACCATATTATTTTATGTTCGCAAAACTCGTCGAAATGTAGGGAACTGCTGATTTTATTTTCGCGATTCCAGGTTTAGCCCCATAGTAAAGTTGTTCATAATGATAATAATTACAACTGACGAAGGTTGTTATTATTTTACATTTTTTCCGCATATCGTGACACGCCGGATGCATGGGCACTTTCACTTTTGTTTTTCTATTCCGTGGTTTTGAACCGACTTCAAAAAAGGTTTATCAATTCGACACGTATGTATGCAATATTATTGGAACTGCTATATATTCACATAATATAATCTACATATTAGGGCTTCCAAACAAATATACAAAACTTTATACATGTATGCATGTTTGTATGTATGTTTGTCCACGTATTTCTCCGAAAGTATTAATTGGATCGTGACCATTTTATTACACTACTTCATTACATTTACTTCAACATAAGGAACAGTGAGTTTCATCAGAATCGGTTCTGTAGTTTTCAAGATAATGGACTAATACGTGTAAGTGAAGGCCTGGCTTATTGATCGAGCTACAGGCATGGTGTCAACGGGAAAACATCTCAAGTCCTTGGTCAAATTCTAGTGCAATATTTATAACAAAACCTATTAACTACTTATTACAAACAAATCGACCGTCCCTATTAACAATGTCGGATATACCTACATTTTTACCAATATACACTTTTCTACATACATCGAATTATAATTTAAAAAAAATCATCACTGTCAAAACAAACATTGAACTGAGGGCAGTTCAAAGTTTGCCCTGACGATAAAAAAGAATCTTCATGATATTACGAGTAACAATCTCAGTTCTGCGAAAAAGACAGTGGTCTTTTTCGCAGAACTGAGATTGTTACTCGTAATATACTCGTAATAATACTGAACAGTGGTTCAGTAGGGACTAAACAGTAGTCTCCCTGCAGAACCGACATTGTTAATAGGGACTGTCGAAATATTCCAGTTTTTACTAAAAACTAAAAATTACGAAATAAAAAAAAACTAAATCGACTTCATATGGAAATTAACTCAAAATTATGAAATAACTTTAATTTCGGAAGTCGGTGGCAAAAAAAAACTAAAATACAGAGTCCAAGACCTCCGAAATTAAAGTTATTTCATAATTTTGAGTTAATTTCTTTTTGAAGTTGATTTAATTTTTTCAACTATTTTTTTATTTAACGCCTCTACCTAATCCTATGTGTTGCTAAGCATCCCCTTATTTTATGTTATTGAAAAAAGGCCGCAAAAAACAAAGCAAGTCCTATTTTACAAAATCTACAGTTTACATTTTCACTGTCAGATACCCCGTTATAGAATGCTACACAAATAATGACCTTGAGATTCATTCTTTCACGATCTGTTTAAACTTTATTACGATTTGTGTTCAGTAGTTTTCAAGATAATGGACTAATACGTGTAAGTGTGACGGCCTGGCTTGGTTTGTGTTTTCCTATCATAAAAGTTAAAATACCAATTTCTAAGAGGCTGGCGAGGCGCAGCGCAGCACGGTTGTCAATGCCAAACAAAAATCAACATTGCGTGCCTTAAAGTCGAAAATAAATAACCTCGAGGCTTTTTCCGCTAAACTGAGCCAAGCCGATGCCGATGAAGAACTTTCAGTATGGGACCAATTTTGAAATTACGAAAAAAAAAAGTTGTTTCATAAAGTTCAATACCTGTTCTACCAAAATGTATGAAACAGCCGATTTTTTTTTCGTGATAATAGTTGGTCGCATAGTGAAAGTTGTTCATATTCATGGGTAGAACACCCTGTGAAAATTTTGCTTAGTGATTTAAAAATAGCCCTCTAAACAGGCATTCTCCGAGTCTACGCTGAAATAGTCACCGACAGTCGCAATTGCCCAATCTTAACTAATATTATCAATGCGAAAGTGAGTTTGTTTGTTACGCGTTCACGCTAAAACGGCTGAATGGATTTAGATGAAATTTGGCACACGGGTAGACCATGACCTGGAAAAGGACATAAGCCGCGCGGGTGGAAGTTAGTATATTATAAACAATATTTACGTATCTCCTTTTTTCAATAATGACTAAAAACAATAACTATTATTGGCATTCGACTCGACCATACCATACAGCTGGTCAATGCGTTTCAACACAACGGGAATTTAACAAAAACTTTTAAGATTATTTTGTTTTATTATTGTCTATTTGGTCGGCTGTTACAATGACCGCCTTGGTCATTGTAACAGCCTGAGAAATTATCGTTTTATTGGTCAACGCAAAAAGTGGCGGAAAACAGATGTGATCATCGTGTGCACGGGATTTTGTTTTCAAACTGGTTAGATGTAAGGCTCCCCGACTTAGATAATATAAATTTTTTTACAAGCTTTTATTTTTATTGATATTTGTAGCAGATTAATTATACCTACAGTTAAATATATCTACCAATGGCTACCAACAAAATTAAACGCTGCCGTCAAACAAAAGTAAGCTTTTACCTAGATTAGTATAATTTGACTGGGCTGTATAAGGCCCAGCGTCCATTGGCGGCACGGCACGGTAAAGGATTTTTGTAATACAGTTGATTTCGAATCTTATTTAACACTGTTAACACTCCATTTCATTGATACGTCACAGCCTGCTTTGACATCCTTCGGTACCTACCTAGTAAAATCCCTTGTCGTGTCGTTACGTCAGTGGTCAACGGCCATAACTTAAATTATTACAACCAACCAACAGTAAAGGAAAAACTCGCAAGAATATAACAATGGTGCGAAAAGAAGTATTAAATTTCAATTTACAGTATTAATATTATATTATCTATAACACGTTATTAGCCTTCACATAACGCTCATTGCTATTGCGGCATTATATTTTTCTTCCGTCCATATCCGACCGGAAACTCTTTTCATCAACAAAAATTACGATATTGTTTGCCCAGTCAAAATTATAATAGGTACTCTAGGCAAAAACTTAACTCTCTCCTTATGCGCCTGATTTATAATTCTCTTCGTGGCAGGGCGCCAGCATATCTTTGAGGCGCCTTCTGACGATGTCCATTGAAATCTATAACAAAGAAAATTTTGTTAAGTTCAATACATAAGATTTTTTGCTATGACAAATTGTATTGGCCAACTTAATACATTAGGCGCGGCAGACGCACATGCGCGTTTTCGGACGTTCACCAGGTGCTTGACGGCGCGTATGCGCGTCCATACAATTTACATAACTTTCTTCGAGTGCGGCGCGCCGCACCTGTGCGTTCGTTGTGCATCTCTATTGTTTCGAAAACATCGTAAAATAAGGGTCGGTAAGGGTGTAGCATAAAGAAGCGTTTGCATAAAGAATTAAGCAGATAATGTGTTAATCCGTATGGGACGGTTAAAAATAATTACGAGTACTTCACCTTAAGTTAATGGCGAAAGTGGATTCTATTTACTAGGCAACAACGTTCAAATTCCTCGGAGTCACTGCCTCATTTCTATCATGCGGTCGCCATAAAGACTGTATTGCATATGAATAGGGCCTACTCCGATGTAGGTAAACGTCATATGAGACCAACTAGACGAAAACAAGAAAACTTTCGTCTCGTTGGTCTCATTATAACCACGCCCCTATACAGATTTGGAGATAGGTGCAAAGCTTTAAGGCGAAGACAGTACAGACAATTTAGAATCAGTCTTAGACGATTTATAAACAATCTAGCAAAACATGCTTTATAATAATAATAATAAATCGTTTATTTGCGTATTTTGGCCTGTGTGTCATTAGAATTTTTTTTACAGACATTTAAAGTTCATAAAAATTTTATAATACTTTTTTAAACCTTATCTTAAAAAAACGGAGGGTGCTTTCTTATTCAAACATTTTTGAAAATATGCTTGATAATCGCTCTTTCTTTTGAGTTATCACTTATGCGGATATCTTACAAATTATTGAAATTAGCACCTACAAACCAATTTGAGGGAGAAATTTTAAATTTTAGACAAACTAATTAAAACAACATTTGAATTGAAATTATTAATTTTTCATGTTCAAAATAACTGCCGTTATTCTTCTAATACAAGCACGGCTCCGTCTTTTCACTTCTGTTGTTGTTATTTTCAACATCATCTCGAGTATCATGGTTTCAACCGCTGAATTTATTCTCCCTATCAATTCTTCTCTCGTGTTTATTTCTAATAATTAAAAGACTGATGGATTGATGGGCGGTATTAGACGGAGGTTACACATTCAGTTTGGCTTCAGTTTGGCATCAGTTCGACCCGGGATTGGTGTCAGAATGACGAGAATCTGATTGTGTACGCGTAGATTGATGGATTGATGGTCCGGATTGATAATTAATTAATTATTTTATTCAGTATTTCGTCAAACTGGTCAGATTGGCGAAAAGCTGAACGTGTGTTTACTTGCTATCAGTATGCTGTCAGTCACCGCTTAGACAGCGATGGAGTCGCACGCCGAGTATTTTCTTCTTTATTTTATGGGCTGATTGACTTCCTCATGCAGGTGTCTTGTTTAGTTAGGTATGGTTTTACTATTTTCAACAAATGATCAAAACGGGCTTTTTCAATAATTGGCACAGTCACATTCTTCTCCTGTGTCTCTTATCTCATTCAGTAAATTTAAGTGTATGTAGAATTCTTTTTAAATTAGCCACTTTTTACTCCAGTGCTTTCTTTTTTTACGATTCCTCATAGACAGGGCTAATATTATAAATAGAAACAATACAATATTATAGCGTCTAATAGAGCCCATCAATCCATCAGTCAGCCATCAGTCTATTCGTGATCAAGGTCACGGATTGAACTGATGCCAAACTGAACGTGTAACCTCCGTCTTAAACAGTCAGTCAGACTGACGATCACTCACTTCTACGCGACAATACGCATACCTACGCATTAGGTATGGATTTTAACAAGAAAAAACCGGTTAAGTGCGTGTCGAACTACGCACAAGGAAGGGTTCCGTAGTTGGGAAGAATTTATCCCAAGAACAAACTTAACATTAGAGTTGAAAAACATGTTCTCCCATTCATTGCAACTGCAAATGTTACGTTACTGAGAACCTTGTTTTGAGATGTTTTCCCTTTAACGCCAGCTCGTATCAATAAGCCAGACCGTCACACTTACGTCACGTTACGTCACGTATTAGTCTATTATCTTGAAAAGTACTGAACCGATTTCGATGAAACTTTCACTGTGCCCTAAGTTGAAGTAAATGTAAGCCAACAAAAAAAGAATGATCACGATTAATAGTTTCGGAGGAATGCGTGGACAAACATACATACATATAAACATACAAACATACATCTATACATCTTTAAAATTTTGTATATTTGTTTGGAAGCCCTAATAGATCATCATATGTGAATATCTCGCAGTTCCAATAATATTATAATAATATAATTTTGATGAACTTTTAAATGTCTAATGACACATAGGCCTAAAACCTAAAGTTTTGCTAGATTGCTTACTGATAACTTTAATTAAATTAAATAAAAATGAATTCATTTATCATTCAATTTGGCCTTAGATATGCAGTTTACTTTAAATTATGGAATTTTCGGAAAAAAATTAGGTAAAAAAAATTGGTAAGACTTAGTCTATTTTTTTTGTGGATGAGAAATCATCAAATAACTTCTCCCGCTCTGGGTGGAGCGGGAGGGTGTGTCAGACTTCTACTGACTAAAACCCACGTTCCTTCAGTTGCTTCAGTGGCCTGTGCCAGGGCCACGGTAACCCTTTCGAACAACCCGCAACCCTGGCGGGGGTAAGACTTAGTCTGAGACAACCATGGCTTAAATGGTTCTAAATTGTCTGTACTATTTTCGCTTTAAAGCTTACCTTTTATAGCCCGCGTCATGTAAGTTTGCCGCTCTGAAATTCGCGCAAATGACTGCGCACTAGTCAATGGTGCCCATTCTGTTGTGGACAAACTAAACTTAATTTAGGCTATTGCTAACTTTTTCTCTCTAATAAAACAAGAAAGAGACGGACGTAAATTAGAGCTGTCTTTAGTTGAACTAATATTTCCATACACATTTAGACTATACGTAAAAACATGTCGACTAAAAAACACGGTGAAGCGCAAGGCGTAAACTAGTTTGACACCTCTAATTTAGTTCATAGCTATAGCCGTCCTTTCCTCGCGCTGTTAGTAAAAGATAGCGATTCTCTTGGTTTCAGAGCGGCAAAGTTATTTGACGCGGACTATACCTAGTTATTCAGGTATAGTGTGACACATGGTTTTCATTGATTTCATACTTAATTCAATTTATCTTATTATACCTGCCTACTTTAACTAATGTTAAAACAAAATCGTGCTTATTAATTAGGTAGTATGTATAATTGAATAAATGTTGTTATTCACTTTTTAAGAAAATCATGTTTTATGTAAATGATGAATAAATAAGTTAGGTTAATAAGTGTGATAAGAAGCTACACATGGACTCACGTTGTATGAAGTTGAGGTTAGTCTTGTGCTCAAAAACGGATCGGCAGGGTGCAGCCAGCGACCATAAGGCTGCCACATAGTCGACACCGCTGAAGTAAACAGTTTGTTTTCTGGAACGAAACAAATAGCTTTATTTTATTTGCCCATTATTACTCAGTTCAATTTTCTGTTACTCAATTTTTGTTATTTTAGTGTGCGAATGTATCGGTTCGCGTCAGGCTGGTGACCTTCGCTACTTTTTAGGGATCTGTACCAAAACGGTAAAAAGGAACCCTTATGGTGCGATTCAGTCTCAAGAACTGCTAGTGCTATCAATTTGAATTTTGGAATAGTTTTAGATGACGTTTTCTCAACTATTATGCAAATATGAAAGAATTTTTTTTTTCAACAGGTACTGAAAGGGATCTTAAAAATTCGAAGTGAGGTATCATTATGAAAGAACGATGTTTGCACATTCTCAAACATTATTTTGTAAGCCGCATAGTTTTCGACTTTTGCTGAAAAATGTAAACAAATGCCCCCCCCCCCCCCCCATCTCCGAAGTTTGCATAGACAAAAATCTGAAATTATTCTGTGTGACAGAAGTTTATGTAAAGATTACAGGAAAAATAAACGATATCTAAATAGCACACTTATTTATATACGTATATGGTTGTACGGAACTCTCGGTGCGCGAGTCCGACTCGCTCTTGACCGTTTCTTTACTACCTATAGTCAATTAATAGCTACCTAACTTTGAAACAAATTAAAGGGACTACAGAATGATAGCTGGTTAACCCTCCGTTTGTGTAAACTATTCAAATTCGTATTATTATTTTTACTTGAGTAATTACTACTTGATTGCTACCCTCACGTCTTTCAATGTCCACCTTGTAGCTTTAACAAGTAAAAAGTTATGATCGTTTGATTTTTTTACCGGGAATGGATTACGGTTATTGAAATAAAGCTATTTAAAACGATTATAAAATTGTTTATTTTTATATACATCTACCCATTACATTAATTATACAAATAAACATAAAAAAGATACAGAACTTTAAAAAAAAAAAAAATATCCTTTAAAACTTTGTTTCTTTTTCCTACTAAAGCCTAAGTATTTATAGATTTGTATGTTCATATAACATAATAGGTAGATGTATTCCAATACAAAGATGCATTATTGTAATCGTGTTAAATTGCTTTATTTCAATAACAGTAATCTATTCCCTGTGAAATTTTCAAATGATCATAACTTTGGATTATTCCGACCTCTCACCCTGCTTTGTCCCCTTAGGGGGACAGTCGGAAAAAAGTTTGATCTGTCCCTCCAAGGGGACAAAGCAGGGTGAGAGGTCGGAATCTATAACTTTTTACGTATTAAAGCTACGAGGTGGACATTGAAAGGCGTGAGGACAGATCGGATCAGATAGTAATTACTTAAGAAAAGTAATGACACATTTTTGTAGTCCCTTTATTTTGTTTCAAAGATAGATAGCAATTTTATTGACTAAAAAGTAGGTAACAATTTTTGGTCACAAGTCTGACGCGAACCGATACAGACAACCAGCCATTCAGACGCACATAGTTAATACATACATAGGAAAAGACGTATTAATACTTATACTATTCCCTACAATAATTGCTAACTTATTATTATTAAATTATTTATTTATTTACACACAAACATACACCCAATGCGATATCGTGGTATATAACTAGATTAAACTGGATCCGCGTGTTGAATTACTGTCCTTTCGCTGTTTCAACAGACAAAAAGAAAATGCGTCATTGCGTAATTGCGTAGGTATTTACTTACTTTATAATCCAATCACTACCTACTGGATTAACACATTCACTGCTGAATTATTTGGCGAACTTACTCCAAGTGCTGCTTTATGATACACTAAACCCTGTGCGGCAAACACCCATACGCGCCCAAAAAATACTTCGTGTGGTGCTACGAGCGCGCAGGCGCGATTGAAGAAACTCTACCCAGTGCGGCTGGGCACATATGTGCGCCGTTACAAACTAATCCCAAGTGCGGCAGACGCGCAGGTGTGTTTGAAAATTTTCTCATTTTTTATGAGTCATAAAACAATTACGCCAAGAACAATAGAGATGCACAAAAAACCCACAGGTGCGGCGCGCCGCATTCGAAGGAAGTACATAAATTGTATGGACACGCATATGCGACGGTAGCACTTGGTGAACGTTCGAAAATCGCACATACGTGTCGGCCGCACAGAACGTGTTAACTTCTGTTTAGAATGTTTTATGACTAAATTAATTGTTCATCGAATTCTGTTCAATGAGACTTGAACAGCGCGCACTCGCGCAGCGTTAATAACTTACGATATCGGGAACTCATTATGAAATAACACAAGGATGATACCTACTTATCCCTTCTGCTTACTTATTTCGAAAATTCTATAAAAAATAACACTGATCGACTCATTTTTTCAATATTATCCTTTGTTTACTTTAATTTAAAAATTAGAATTACAAAAAATATTACTCACCATTATGACAGATTCACTCAATCAAAGCGCTATTACCACAGAACTATTATATTATCCTGAACGGATAGCCCGTTCTAGTGCTATGACGCGCCATTTTAAAACTCATGAACACTACGACACAACACACTTTGAATGAACACGGAACTGACTGACAGTGACAGTGACTGGTGACGACTAATGACGTTCGTTTAATTTCGTTATGAGTCGGAAGAACTCGGGAGCGGTGGCGAATGCGCAGGGGCGCGGATTGGCTCCTAATTATTAGTATGTGCAGCCATTGGTTAATTTTAGAAACGTTGGAAATTCCACCAATCACGCCAAGGATACTTTCTTTCTAACGCTCCATGGTGCGTCGTAGTTATAGATATGTATAGTGTTTAGCTTGACGTGCTGGCGTCTGTACCTATGTATAATGTATTGAAATAATGTCATAAATGATACAAAGAAAACAAATAAAGTCAATAAACAAACTTTTATTAAGATATAAGCAATAATAATAATAATTAAAGAAACTTAACAGTATACAGTATAGGGAAATAGTGAAGTAATACAATTAAACTTTCTTATAACTAAAATATGATTTTGTAATGTCCCCAAGGTAAGGTTTCTATGTTATTTGGTAGTACGTATCTTTTATCATCATTTCTATTCATCACCGCTTTGCTGACTTGTTGAGAATATAATACGTGTTTCATAGATTTAATCGTATTCATTTTATAACACTTGTTTTCATTTTTGAACAATGTCTTATTGTAATCTGAAATGCGCAGTTTATTTGTAACAGATTTTGAAATACCTTTTGCCTTCTTAATTTGAATTTTAGATGTTAATAAACAATATAATTTCGCTCTCAAGCCAGTAAATTCACTGATCACGTCTCCACCTAGCTCATCTTTGAATAGTCCAGGTATTTTAGCGTTAACTAATGGTATTGAATAAGGGTTGTTTGCGTCGTAATTACTAGTATCAAATTCATTTAAATTGTTTTTTATATCACTGTAAATGTCTTCTGTGTTAATTAAGTACAGTAAGCTGTCAGTGTCTGTGTAACAAAGTTTAATGTTAGTCATATATTTATTTTTCATACTGTAATGATATTTATATAGATGTGACTTAGCATATTCTAAAACAGTGAAACCTATATAGATCGGTTTGTCTAAAACAATTACTTCCGGTTTCAGTTGAATAGCTACGAAATTTTCTGAAAATACAGTAACGCATTTCAAATTTGGTTTGCAAATTAGTTTCTCAGCACTCAGTTGTTTGTTTGTAACATTATTGGTATCAGTCCATTTAGTGACTAATTTAATATCTACTTGTTTTCGCTTATTTTCTATAGTTTTACCAAAAATTGAATTATTCAAAAGCTTGAAAAAGTCTTTTTCAAATGCTGTTGTGGATGATTGTCGGAGGCTAGTGTTTAAATCTATATATTTTTTTAAGTATTCTTCTTGCCTAAATGTGAGAATGCGATGTATTTTTCTAAGAACAAGTCCATACTTCAAACATTGTTTTAAATTAGTGTAGTGAATTATATAGTTAAATTTATCGTACAAATTAGCTATGAGTTTTGCTGTTTTTCCCCCTGGTGGGATAAATTTTTCTGGGGCGAAAGGTAAATCACTATGAACATCATGTAAGTAGTCTGGATATTCAAGGTCCACCTCTAGTATAAAGCCATAGCTGCTTTCATCTGAAATACTCGCCACATCGAAAGAATCAATTTCCTCTCGATTTAAAAATCTAAACTCAGAAATAGGAAACTTTTTAGTCATTGCGTAACCGTACAGATTATTACAATCAAGATACAATAAATAGGTAGAAGGCAATTGATTATCGTATTCAGATAAATACATATTATTAGCTTTTGCATGACGTAAAGAACACTGTGCTAAACCACCTCGTATTCCCCTTTCTAACATTTGATATATTTCAAGGTTGTCAATTAAATCTAATTCAACACCTGTATACAGAAGCATAGCGTCCCAGCTCAGACTAGGTGCCGTTACATAGTATGCAGCGTCTAATTTATAGTATTTCAGACTTATATCTCGAAAATTTTCAAATATATCACACAACAGCAAAACATCACATTTTAAATATAAATCAGTATAGTCCCCCATAGTGCGGATGTTAAATGTATTCCATACAGTTTTCGCGTGTTCATATTCAACATCAGTAATATGTTCCAATTTCAATGTATTATAGAAATATTTTTTATTCGGAAGTTTTGTTTCTTCATACTTTTCCCAAGCGTTCATGTAATCATATGGATAAATACCTTTACTCTTAAGCAAATGAATATTGTCGCTATTGAATTCCGTTGACAAGTGAATAAATTCATCATGTGTCAAATTTTTACTTAATGTTTCCAAACTTGAGCTAAGAAATTGAAACGAATCAATGAATTTCATTTGAATAGAATAATTATCGTTCTCGCTAGCAATGTATTTGGTGATGGTTAAATACTTTTCTTTAGTTTTAGGTATAATTTTAATGTGTCCTTTGTACTTTACTAATTCTTTGATAAACAAATGGGAGTCATAGTTCGATAAATTGTGAAAAACAATAGGTATAAATGCACATACTCTATACATTAAATTACAATGAGCATGTGCAGCTCCTCTGTACTTTCCTGTAACATGATCGTGATCACATACTTTGTCATTAAATAATAACCGATCACAAATATGACAAGCACTAGCACAATTATATATATGTTTTTCTTTTTTTGATAGTGGGGTCATAGGCGCTTTAATAGATAATATTTTACTTATTTTCTTTACGTCTTCCACTATTTTAGTAACAAACACTTCAACACAATCTGAGCCTCTATATGTGACATACTTATTTTGACTCGGATCATGTGAACAACAAATATAATAACCAAAGCATGAGGGTTCATGTTTTTTGAAGTTCTGTGTTTTTTCAGTAATTTTTTCTGAACAACTTAGTAACAGACTTTCAAAATCAGCATAGATTACATAATTTATTCTTTGTTTTCGTTCATAATTCTTAAAACCAAGCCTTCTATTAGTTTCAGGCAGAACGGTTAAAACTTTAGAACACATATGCGATTTATACTTGGTTTCACTGCTGTAAAATTGTAGACATGATTCGCATAGAAAAACATTACCTTTATGATTTGTAACTTGACCAATCGTACCAGATCTTTAATCAGACAGTAGTGAGCTTTTCCATTTCTCTCTAAGTATAGTAAATTCACATGATTTGATTTTCTTGTATTTGTTAAATATAGAGGTCCAGTCACTTTATCATTATTCTCATCTATTCCATAAACATTAATGCTTATGTTGTTATTGGTTTCAAATAATTTTATGTCCTGGTATGTAACAGGGAAAGACATTCCTTCAATATTAAAAACAGATCCGTAATGTGGATATGATGCTGTCCTACATACATTCTGCTTAGCAGGGTATAATGCTGCTACAATACTCCATAAAAAACAATGACTGTCATTATTTTGTATATTCACACAACTTTTTGAGTGTCGGATTTTTTTTGGTAAAGTTAAATACGTTCCACCTCTCAATGGACAGTATTTATTAATATTGATTTCCAGATGGCTTACTGAGTGATAAGACCATCCAGACTCTTTATGTTCGAATTCCAATAATTTATATTTCAAAAGTTCAATTATATTCGAGTACCATTCATTCATATTCGTGTTTCTACAAATTATTTCATATTTCGTATTGAAAGACTTCAGTTGTTGTTCTTTGTTCTTTTCTAATAAAAAGTTAGCAAATAGTTCAAAGTTCACTTTAATACAAATATTTTTCAGTACCGACATATCAACTAGTTTTAAGATATCATTTTTATTTTCACACAAGAAATCCTCAGGCGCGAGGTATTCAACTTTGTGTGAAGGATTTAAACGATACGTCACGATTCTGTTTTTGAAAGCACTTGAAATAATGTAAATGTTTTGAAATTCGGTTCGTAAGAGACTATTAGGCTTATGCATATTGGTTCTCAAATGATATTTATATTGATTCAAAGGTAATTCAATAAGACATTTTTCACATTCAACAAATTGAGGATTATTATGTATATCATCAATATTATAACGCCTTCGATGTGTAGACTGGTATCGTACTGTAAAGTAAAAAACAAATGTGAGCTTAAAATACATGTTTTTAATTGTACTACTCGTAAATAGGAGACATGTTAGGTATTTTATATGAGTACCTATATTTCTATAATAATACATAATTATGTTGATTAAATTATTTTTAAACACTGAATAAGTAAGTAAGTAATAGGAAACCAACGATTATTGGAAAAAAGTTTACATAAGAATAATAACCTAAACTGTGCCCTAAACACTGTTCTCTATTTCTTAATTATTAATATATAATTAAGAAATAGAGTAGGTAGATTCACTAATTGAGCTAGTAAATAGTATAATAAACAACAGGATAACATACTTATGTGCTTACAAATTGGGAGAAAAGTTAAATTAGTTGAATAGATTGAATGAATGAACTATATAATAGATGAATTTACTGAATAGAAGAAAAAACGAATAGAACGAGACATGACGAGTGTTTGTGACGTGATAGAAAAAAAAATCGATGAAAAGATGAATAGTTGAAAAGATCAATTAAAAAAAGTAGAATACTTACATTTTTTTAGCGCTGTTTTTTCTTTACAAGGACACGCTTGATAAACAAATTGAAGAGTGCTGGCTACTCCCAGAGGTTCCTTCCAGATGTGGTCTAATTTAGCGTGAAAAACGCTTTTTCACGCTAAATTAACTTCTGTTACTTTTAAAGATATTAAATATATATATATATATATATATATATATATATATATATATATATATATATATATATATATATATATATATATATAGTAATTTATTGCTACAAATACACATAATATCTGTAACTTGTAATTCAGTACATCTTTATGTCTGTTATATTAGAGTACAATTTTTGACAAACGCAAGGCAGAGCTTCTGTAGCAGTAAGCGGTTTAAACGCTCGTGTGTATTTACCGTTACTTATAAAAACAATATGACACGTGGAGGTAATAAAAGCTGCGTTTGCCTGATTACTTAAAAGGAAACATAAATGTTATGCTTCATCTTGAACCTTAGTGACGAAAAAAAAAATTCTGATAAACTATATAAACCGAAACAGACTACCTGAAAATACATTTAAGTTTATCTGCTCTACAATGTCGGTAAGTAAATACAATATTAAAAAATATCATACTAATAATAGATTAATTCATTTTCTAATTCCCAGTTAAATAATCTACAACTTGTCTTTTTTGCAAACAAAATATCGCGTTAGGTACATGTTATATGATAAGAGATTAAATTATATTGCTTTATTTCAGGAATCCAGCGACATTTTCATCAACAATTCAGTATACTCACCATCATCACCCATCCCGGATGGGCAAACCGTGCGCCAAGTGAGCGAAAGGGAGAGACCATTTCAACCATTTCAATTTCTAGATACTCCTCTGAGCACAAGAACTAGAAGACGAGGAGGTCCTGTTATCTACTCATATGTAAAAAAAACCTGCAAAAGGTATGCGATGTAAAATCATACGTGTACAAATCATTGATATTGAAGACTACAAAAAAAGCGCGCCATGTAACTGTGAAGCTACTGTATGTGCTCAATATGTTGTAGAAAATGTATTCAATGATGAAATCCTAAAGAGTGCCAATGACATTATAAGTAAAATTCATAAAAAAAAATGTAAATAAACATATGTTATAAATATCTTGTTTTATTTTCTATTACATTCATCACCATCCTTTTTCTTTCAAGATAGTACGTACCTAAGCATTGTAATATTTTTCAGTACACATAGGTGAATTACAAGTTGATCTAATTGGTACTTCTGAATACAAACATACAATCTGAATCTAAATAAATAAGTACACGAATCTATAGCAAAGAGGCGCAACATGGGTAGGAATAAGATAGGAATGCAAACAGTTTCCTTAACGGGATCGGTGATGTGGTGCAAACAATCACTCTCGGCCGACTCAACGCTACATTATAATCGTCTGCAAGGTAAGTACATTCCAATATTATAACATAACGCCTGTATTCCCCGAAGGGTTAGGCACAGGAGCGTCTGTGGAACACCCGAACACCTGAACACCTAGGGATAGAAGGTAAGCCTATTGACATCTACCGGGCACAAATCCAGACTCCAACAAAGAAAACACTATCTAGTTTTTTTTTTTTTTCATTCTCTCATTAAATGTGCATTCATCATTTGGAGTAAACATCATCATTTAAAGGAACTAGACACCTATGTTCATTACTAAAATACATTCATTGCGTTAGCCTGATTGGAAAAACCGTTCAGATGTGAGATTCCTGAATAGATGTATCGTTTTGAATAGAGATTACCGAATAGAAATATCATTTAGAATAGAGATTAATTAAGCGTGAATGGAAGAACCGTTCAGATGTGAGATTCCTGAATAGATGTTTCGTTTTGAATAGAGATTACTGAATAGAAATATCATTTTGAATAGAGAGTAATAAGCATGAATGGAAGAACTGTTCAGAATAGAGATTCTTGAATAGATGTAACATTTTGAATAGAGACTTTTGAATAGATGTAACATTTTGAATAGAGACTTTTGAATAGAAATATCATTTTGAATAGAGAGTAATGGGGGGTATGGATCTAGTTTGATCCAGGCCCCCCATTACTCTCCTACTCCTATGTCTTAATATACTAGCTGTTGCCCGCGTGTATGTCGGAAATTATCCCACGGGAACCTTCTACCGCGATGAAAAGTATCCTATGTCTTAATATGCTAGCTGGTGCCCGCGGCTTCGCCCGCGTGTATGTCGGAAATTATCCCACCGGAACCTTCTACCGCGATGAAAAGTATCCTATGTCTTAATAATAGGTTGGGGAAAAAGTTTCTTCGCATTTTTTAAGAAAATTCAAAACATTTTTTTATATAGTTTATTTACATTTAACTAAAGTATGTGGGTACCATTTTGTTCGATAACTTGTTGCCATCTTGTAGGTAGGGACATGATCCCATTGCTATAGAAATGTTGGGACTTCTGGTCAAAATACCGCGACAAGTGGTTTTGGCAGTCCTCTCGTGATGTTAACCTGACACTGCCTAAAGAATTCTGAAGAGACCGAAACAGGTGGAAATCTGAAGGTGCAAGGTCAGTACTATACGGCGGATGCATTAACACCTCCCAGCCAAACTCTCTTAATTTTTGCTGAGTGGCTAAAGATGTGTGAGGTCTAGCGTTATCATGATGAAAAACCACACCCCTTCTGTTGATTAATTCCGGCCGCTTTCTCTCAACTTCTTGCTTTAATCTCATCAGTTGTTCGCAGTAGAGTTCAGAATCGATGGTCCTGCCTGGTGGTAACAGCTCATAATGAATAATGCCCTTCCAATCCCACCACATACACAGCATCACCTTGTTGCGAGTTAACCCGGGTTTCGCCACAGTCTGTGAAGCCTGACCGGCCTTTGACCACGACCTTTTTCGCACGTTCTTGTCATACGTGATCCACTTTTCATCACCAGTTATCAGCTTCTTCAAAAATGGTTCGGTTTCATTTCGTCGTAATAAAGAATCACAAATGAGTAGGGTCATGTGTTCAACAATGAAACACTAAAAATTCAAAGTCTCGTACATCTTTTGTTTTTACAGATAGAAGTGTAATTTTTTACAGGTATATAGGCAATTTTATTGGGTATAGGATGTCATTTATGGTTTTTTAAATTGATGTGTAATTAATCTGCAAAAAAATTAAAACAAAAACATTGGAAATGTTTCATTGTGTCCACAGTAGTGTACACAATAAAACACCACAAATTCTACAATGAAACATATAATTAATAGTGTGTTCAACAATGAAACACTAAAAATTTAATGTCTCGTACACCTTTTGTTTTTATAGATAGAAGTCTAATTTTTTAAAGGTATATAGGCAATTTTATTGGGTAGGTATCGGATGTTATTTATGTATTTTTTTTTTATTTATGTGTATTCAATCAGCAAAAAATAAAAACGTAAAAATTGGAACTGTTTCATTGTGTACACAGTGGTGTACACATTGAAACACCACAAATTCAACAATGAAACAAAATAATTATGTGTTTGTCTCATATTTTGTGAAATTTATGGAGTAGGTGTAGACAGTACACAATGAAACAGTGTGTCACTGTGTCCATAGCGAAACTGTTTCATTGTTGACAACATAGGGTTTCTTTCACTAACCTCAAAAAAAAAACCACCAAATTGTAACACTTTTAACATATGATCTATTCCACTTAATCTACGCAATATGTTTAATGCCAGGTTAACATGAAAAATATGAATTTTTCAACCATAATTTAATGAAAAATCTTTAAAGAATGACGAAAATACTTACATTTTTGTCGAAAAACTTAAAAATGCTCCACAGACACGTCTTCTCCCGCGTGGCGCCGACGCAAACTGGGGTGGGGTGAGGGGTTCTCGAGAGTGTCCTTACGCGATATAATGCACGATCTGGCAACGCAGCGTTTTAGAAATATTACAGTGTTTTATTGTGTACCACTGTTTCATTGTTGGACATCTGACCCTACACGGTTCATTAGGTTTCTTTCAGTGAGCTCGTGAGGTACCCAAATGTCGAGCTTTTTTGTGTACCCAGTTTTTTTCAAATGCGCCAAAACTGTTTTGTGGTCAATTTCCAGTTCTTCAGCTACGTTGTAACTACTGATATGCCGATCTTACTCCACTTTTTCAAAAATGGCATCCATTTTATCCGTAATAGGGCGACTAGAGCGACGTGCATCTTTGACATCAAAATTTCCGGATTGAAAACGCTTAAACAAATTTGTGCTACTCTCACAGACACTACACTAGGTCCATAAACATCGCAATTTTTTTTCGCGGCTTGCGTTGCATTTTTACCTTTTTTGTAGTAAAATTTTAAAATGTAAATAAATAAATAAGTAAATTTTAAATTTCTTCATTAGATTCACTCATCTTGACGGTTCGAAAAACAAATGAAAATAACACATTTTCCTAATTTGAATTTGGAATTATGTTCTTTAAAATTAAAACTTTCAATGATACCAAAACCAGCCAGATACAAATAGTATAGCCAAAGAGATTTTATTACAAGTTCATACATACTATAATGCGAATGCGAAAAGACTTTTTCCCCAACCTAATATACTAGCTGTTGCCCGCGGCTTCGCCCGCGTGTATGTCGGAAATTATCCCACGGGAACCTTCTACCGGGATGAAAAGTATCCTATGTCTTAATATACTAGCTGTTGCCCGCGTGTATGTCGGAAATTATCCCACGGGAACCTTCTACCGGGATGAAAAGTATCCTATGTCTTAATATACTAGCTGTTGCCCGCGTGTATGTCGGAAATTATCCCACGGGAACCTTCTACCGGGATGAAAAGTATCCTATGTCTTAATATACAAGCTATTGCCCGCGTGTATGTCGGAAATTATCCCACGGGAACCTTCTACCGGGATGAAAAGTATCCTATGTCTTAATATACTAGCTGTTGCCCGCGTGTATGTCGGAAATTATCCCACGGGAACCTTCTACCGGGATGAAAAGTATCCTATGTCTTAATATACTAGCTGTTGCCCGCGGCTTCGCCCGCGTGTATGTCGGAAATTATCCCACGGGAACCTTCTACCGGGATGTAAAGTATCCTATGTCTTAATATACTAGCTGTTGCCCGCGTGTATGTCGGAAATTATCCCACGGGAACCTTCTACCGGGATGAAAAGTATCCTATGTCTTAATATACTAGCTGTTGCCCGCGTGTATGTCGGAAATTATCCCACGGGAACCTTCTAACGGGATGAAAAGTATCCTATGTCTTAATATACAAGCTGTTGCCCGCGTGTATGTCGGAAATTAACTCACGGGAACCTTCTACCGGGATGAAAAGTATCCTATGTCTTAATATACTAGCTGTTGCCCGCGTGTATGTCGGAAATTATCCCACGGGAACCTTCTACCGGGATGAAAAGTATCCTATGTCTTAATATACTAGCTGTTGCCCGCGGCTTCGCCCGCGTGTATGTCGGAAATTATCCCACGGGAACCTTCTACCGGGATGAAAAGTATCCTATGTCTTAATATACTAGCTGTTGCCCGCGTGTATGTCGGAAATTATCCCACGGGAACCTTCTACCGGGATGAAAAGTATCCTATGTCTTAATATACTAGCTGTTGCCCGCGTGTATGTCGGAAATTATCCCACGGGAACCTTCTACCGGGATGAAAAGTATCCTATGTCTTAATATACTAGCTGTTGCCCGCGTGTATGTCGGAAATTATCCCACGGGAACCTTCTACCGGGATGAAAAGTATCCTATGTCTTAATATACTAGCTGTTGCCCGCGTGTATGTCGGAAATTATCCCACGGGAACCTTCTACCGGGATGAAAAGTATCCTATGTCTTAATATACTAGCTGTTGCCCGCGGCTTCGCCCGCGTGTATGTCGGAAATTATCCCACGGGAACCTTCTACCGGGATGAAAAGTATCCTATGTCTTAATATACTAGCTGTTGCCCGCGTGTATGTCGGAAATTATCCCACGGGAACCTTCTACCGGGATGAAAAGTATCCTATGTCTTAATATACTAGCTGTTGCCCGCGTGTATGTCGGAAATTATCCCACGGGAACCTTCTACCGGGATGAAAAGTATCCTATGTCTTAATATACTAGCTGTTGCCCGCGTGTATGTCGGAAATTATCCCACGGGAACCTTCTACCGGAATGAAAAGTATCCTATGTCTTAATATACTAGCTGTTGCCCGCGTGTATGTCGGAAATTATCCCACGGGAACCTTCTACCGGGATGAAAAGTATCCTATGTCTTAATATACTAGCTGTTGCCCGCGTGTATGTCGGAAATTATCCCACGGGAACCTCCTACCGGGATGAAAAGTATCCTATGTCTTAATATACTAGCTGTTGCCCGCGGCTTAGCCCGCGTGAATGTCGGAAATTATCCCACGGGAACCTCCTACCGGGATGAAAAGTATCCTATGTCTTAATATACTAGCTGTTGCCCGCGTGTATGTCGGAAATTATCCCACGGGAACCTTCTACCGGGATGAAAGGTATCCTATGTCTTCATATACTAGCTGTTGCCCGCGGCTTCGCCCGCGTGTATGTCGGAAATTATCCCACGGGAACCTTCTACCGGGATGAAAAGTATCCCATGTCTTAATATACTAGCTGTTGCCCGCGTGTATGTCGGAAATTATCCCACGGGAACCTTCTACCGGGATGAAAAGTATCCTATGTCTTAATATACTAGCTGTTGCCCGCAGCTTCGCCCGCGTGTATGTCGGAATTTATCCCACGGGAACCTTCTACCGGGATGAAAAGTATCCTATGTCTTAATATACTAGCTGTTGCCCGCGGCTTCGCCCGCGTGTATGTCGGAAATTATCCCACGGGAACCTTCTACCGGGATGAAAAGTATCCTATGTCTTAATATACTAGCTGTTGCCCGCGTATATGTCGGAAATTATCCCACGAGAACCTTCTACCGGGATGAAAAGTATCCTATGTCTTAATATACTAGCTGTTGCCCGCGGCTTCGCCCGCGTCTATGTCGGAAATTATCCTACGGGAACCTTCTACCGGGATGTAAAGTATCCTATGTCTTAATATACTAGCTGTTGCCCGCGTGTATGTCGGAAATTATCCCACGGGAACCTTCTACCGGGATGAAAAGTATCCTATGTCTTAATATACTAGCTGTTGCCCGCGTGTATGTCGGAAATTATCCCACGGGAACCTTCTACCGGGATGAAAAGTATCCTATGTCTTAATATACTAGCTGTTGCCCGCGTGTATGTCGGAAATTATCCCACGGGAACCTTCTACCGGGATGAAAAGTATCCTATGTCTTAATATACTAGCTGTTGCCCGCGTGTATGTCGGAAATTATCCCACGGGAACCTCCTACCGGGATGAAAAGTATCCTATGTCTTAATATACTAGCTGTTGCCCGCGGCTTAGCCCGCGTGAATGTCGGAAATTATCCCACGGGAACCTCCTACCGGGATGAAAAGTATCCTATGTTTTAATATACTAGCTGGTGCCCGCGTGTATGTCGGAAATTATCCCACGGGAACCTCCTACCGGCATGAAAAGTATCCTATGTCTTAATATACTAGCTGTTGCCCGCGGCTTAGCCCGCGTGAATGTCAGAAATTATCCCACGGGAACCTCATACCGGGATGAAAAGTATCCTATGTCTTAATATACTAGCTGTTGCCCGCGTGTATGTCGGAAATTATCCCACGGGAACCTTCTACCGGGATGAAAAGTATCCTATGTCTTAATATACTAGCTGTTGCCCGCGTGTATGTCGGAAATTATCCCACGGGAACCTTCTACCGGGATGAAAAGTATCCTATGTCTTAATATACTAGCTGTTGCCCGCGTGTATGTCGGAAATTATCCCACGGGAACCTTCTACCGGGATGAAAAGTATCCTATGTCTTAATATACTAGCTGTTGCCCGCGTGTATGTCGGAAATTATCCCACGGGAACCTTCTACCGGGATGAAAAGTATCCTATGTCTTAATATACTAGCTGTTGCCCGCGGCTTCGCCCGCGTGTATGTCGGAAATTATCCCACGGGAACCTTCTACCGGGATGTAAAGTATCCTATGTCTTAATATACTAGCTGTTGCCCGCGTGTATGTCGGAAATTATCCCACGGGAACCTTCTACCGGGATGAAAAGTATCCTATGTCTTAATATACTAGCTGTTGCCCGCGTGTATGTCGGAAATTATCCCACGGGAACCTTCTACCGGGATGAAAAGTATCCTATGTCTTAATATACTAGCTGTTGCCCGCGTGTATGTCGGAAATTTTCCCACGGGAACCTTCTATCGGGATGAAAAGTATCCTATGTCTTAATATAGTAGCTGTTGCCCGCGTGTATGTCGGAAATTTTCCCACGGGAACTTTCTACCGGGATGAAAAGTATCCTATGTCTTAATATACTAGCTGTTGCCCGCGGCTTCGCCCGCGTGTATGTCGGAAATTATCCCACGGGAACCTTCTACCGGGATGAAAAGTATCCTATGTCTTAATATACTAGCTGTTGCCCGCGTGTATGTCGGAAATTATCCCACGGGAACCTTCTACCGGGATGAAAAGTATCCTATGTCTTAATATACTAGCTGTTGCCCGCGGCTTCGCCCGCGTGTATGTCGGAAATTATCCCACGGGAACCTTCTACCGGGATGTAAAGTATCCTTTGTCTTAATATACTAGCTGTTGCCCGCGTGTATGTCGGAAATTATCCCACGGGAACCTTCTACCGGGATGTAAAGTATCCTATGTCTTAATATACTAGCTGTTGCCCGCGGCTTCGCCCGCGTGTATGTCGGAAATTATCCCACGGGAACCTTCTACCGGGATGAAAAGTATCCTATGTCTTAATATACTAGCTGTTGCCCGCGGCTTCGCCCGCGTGTATGTCGGAAATTATCCCACGGGAACCTTCTACCGCGATGAAAATTATCTTATGTCTTAATATACTAGCTGTTTCCCGCGGCTTCGCCCGCGTGTATGTCGGAAATTATCCCACGGGAACCTTCTACCGGGATGAAAAGTATCCTATGTCTTAATATACTAGCTGTTGCCCACGTGTATGTCGGAAATTATCCCACGGGAACCTTCTACCGGGATGTAAAGTATCCTATGTCTTAATATACTAGCTGTTGCCCGCGTGTATGTCGGAAATTATCCAACGGGAACCTTCTACCGGGATGTAAAGTATCCTATGTTTTAATATACTAGCTGTTGCCCGCGTGTATGTCGGAAATTATCCCACGGGAACCTCCTACCGGGATGAAAAGTATCCTATGTCTTAATATACTAGCTGTTGCCCGCGGCTTAGCCCGCGTGAATGTCGGAAATTATCCCACGGGAACCTCCTACCGGGATGAAAAGTATCCTATGTTTTAATATACTAGCTGTTGCCCGCGTGTATGTCGGAAATTATCCCACGGGAACCTCCTACCGGGATGAAAAGTATCCTATGTCTTAATATACTAGCTGTTGCCCGCGTGTATGTCGGAAATTATCCCACGGGAACCTTCTACCGGGATGAAAAGTATCCTATGTCTTAATATACTAGCTGTTGCCAGCGTGTATGTCGGAAATTATCCCAGGGGAACCTTCTACCGGGATGAAAAGTATCCTATGTCTTAATATACTAGCTGTTGCCCGCGTGTATGTCGGAAATTATCCCACGGGAACCTCCTACCGGGATGAAAAGTATCCTATGTCTTAATATACTAGCTGTTGCCCGCGGCTTATCCCGCGTGAATGTCGGAAATTATCCCACGGGAACCTCCTACCGGGATGAAAAGTATCCTATGTCTTAATATACTAGCTGTTGCCCGCGTGTATGTCGGAAATTATCCCACGGGAACCTTCTACCGGGATGAAAGGTATCCTATGTCTTCATATACTAGCTGTTGCCCGCGGCTTCGCCCGCGTGTATGTCGGAAATTATCCCACGGGAACCTTCTACCGGGATGAAAAGTATCCCATGTCTTAATATACTAGCTGTTGCCCGCGTGTATGTCGGAAATTATCCCACGGGAACCTTCTACCGGGATGAAAAGTATCCTATGTCTTAATATACTAGCTGTTGCCCGCGTGTATGTCGAAAATTATCCCACGGGAACCTTCTACCGGGATGAAAAGTATCCTATGTCTTAATATACTAGCTGTTGTCCGCGTGTATGTCGGAAATTATCCCACGGGAACCTTCTACCGGGATGAAAAGTATCCTATGTCTTAATATACTAGCTGATGCCCGCGGCTTCGCCCGCGTGTATGTCGGAAATTATCCCACGGGAACCTTCTACCGGGATGTAAAGTATCCTATGTCTTAATATACTAGCTGTTGCCCGCGTGTATGTCGGAAATCATCCCACGGGAACCTTCTACCGGGATGAAAAGTATCCTATGTCTTAATATACTAGCTGTTGCCCGCGTGTATGTCGGAAATTTTCCCACGGGAACCTTCTACCGGGATGAAAAGTATCCTATGTCTTAATATACTAGCTGTTGCCCGCGTGTATGTCGGAAATTTTCCCACGGGAACCTTCTACCGGGATGAAAAGTATCCTATGTCTTAATATACTAGCTGTTGCCCGCGTGTATGTCGGAAATTATCCCACGGGAACCTTCTACCGGGATGAAAAGTATCCTATGTCTTAATATACTAGCTGTTGCCCGCGTGTATGTCGGAAATTATCCCACGGGAACCTTCTACCGGGATGAAAAGTATCCTATGTCTTAATATACTAGCTGGTGCCCGCGGCTTCGCCAGCGTGTATGTCGGAAATTATCCCACGGGAACCTTCTACCGGGATGTAAAGTATCCTTTGTCTTAATATACTAGCTGTTGCCCGCGTGTATGTCGGAAATTATCCCACGGGAACCTTCTACCGGGATGAAAAGTATCCTATGTCTTAATATACTAGCTGTTGCCCGCGGCTTCGCCCGCGTGTATGTCGGAAATTATCCCACGGGAACCTTTTACCGGGATGTAAAGTATCCTATGTCTTAATATACTAGCTGTTGCCCGCGTGTATGTCGGAAATCATCCCACGGGAACCTTCTACCGGGATGAAAAGTATCCTATGTCTTAATATACTAGCTGTTGCCCGCGTGTATGTCGGAAATTTTCCCACGGGAACCTTCTACCGGGATGAAAAGTATCCTATGTCTTAATATACTAGCTGTTGCCCGCGTGTATGTCGGAAATTTTCCCACGGGAACCTTCTACCGGGATGAAAAGTATCCTATGTCTTAATATACTAGCTGTTGCCCGCGTGTATGTCGGAAATTATCCCACGGGAACCTTCTACCGGGATGAAAAGTATCCTATGTCTTAATATACTAGCTGTTGCCCGCGTGTATGTCGGAAATTATCCCACGGGAACCTTCTACCGGGATGAAAAGTATCCTATGTCTTAATATACTAGCTGGTGCCCGCGGCTTCGCCAGCGTGTATGTCGGAAATTATCCCACGGGAACCTTCTACCGGGATGTAAAGTATCCTTTGTCTTAATATACTAGCTGTTGCCCGCGTGTATGTCGGAAATTATCCCACGGGAACCTTCTACCGGGATGAAAAGTATCCTATGTCTTAATATACTAGCTGTTGCCCGCGTGTATGTCGGAAATTATCCCACGGGAACCTTCTACCGGGATGAAAAGTATCCTATGTCTTAATATACTAGCTGTTGCTTGTGGCTTCGCCCGCGTGTATGTCGGAAATTATCCCACGGGAACCTTCTACCGCGATGAAAAGTATCTTATGTCTTAATATACTAGCTGTTTCCCGCGGCTTCGCCCGCGTGTATGTCGGAAATTATCCCACGGGAACCTTCTACCGGGATGAAAGTATCCTATGTCTTAATATACTAGCTGTTGCCCGCGTGTATGTCGGAAATTATCCCACGGGAACCTTCTACCGGGATGAAAAGTATCCTATGTCTTAATATACTAGCTGTTGCCCGCGTGTATGTCGGAAATCATCCCACGGGAACCTTCTACCGGGATGAAAAGTATCCTATGTCTTAATATACTAGCTGTTGCCCGCGTGCATGTCGGAAATTATCCCACGGGAACCTTCTACCGGGATGAAAAGTATCCTATGTCTTAATATACTAGCTGTTGTCCGCGTGTATGTCGGAAATTATCCCACGGGAACCTTCTACCGGGATGTAAAGTATCCTATGTCTTAATATACTAGCTGTTGCCCGCGTGTATGTCGGAAATTATCCCACGGGAACCTTCAACCGGGATGAAAAGTATCCTATGTCTTAATATACTAGCTGTTGCCCGCGGCTTCGCCCGCGTGTATGTCGGAAATTATCCCACGGGAACCTTCTACCGGGATGAAAAGTATCCTATGTCTTAATATACTAGCTGTTGCCCGCGTCTATGTCGGAAATTATCCCACGGGAACCTTCTACCGGGATGAAAAGTATCCTATGTCTTAATATACTAGCTGTTGCCCGCGTGTATGTCGGAAATTTTCCCACGGGAACCTTCTACCGGGATGAAAAGTATCCTATGTCTTAATATACTAGCTGTTGCCCGCGTGTATGTCGGAAATTATCCCACGGGAACCTTCTACCGGGATGAAAAGTATCCTATGTCTTAATATACTAGCTGTTGACCGCGTGTATGTCGGAAATTATCCCACGGGAACCTTCTACCGGGATGAAAAGTATACTATGTCTTAATATACAAGCTGTTGCCCGCGTGTATGTCGGAAATTATCCCACGGGAACCTTCTACCGGGATGAAAAGTATCCTATGTCTTAATATACTAGCTGTTGCCCGCGGCTTCGCCCGCGTCTATGTCGGAAATTATCCCACGGGAACCTTCTACCGGGATGTAAAGTATCCTATGTCTTAATATACTAGCTGTTGCCCGCGTGTATGTCGGAAATTATCCCACGGGAACCTTCTACCGGGATGAAAAGTATCCTATGTCTTAATATACTAGCTGTTGCCCGCGTGTATGTCGGAAATTATCCCACGGGAACCTTCTACCGGGATGAAAAGTATCCTATGTCTTAATATACTAGCTGTTGCCCGCGTGTATGTCGGAAATTATCCCACGGGAACCTTCTACCGGGATGAAAAGTATCCTATGTCTTAATATACTAGCTGTTGCCCGCGTGTATGTCGGAAATTATCCCACGGGAACCTCCTACCGGGATGAAAAGTATCCTATGTCTTAATATACTAGCTGTTGCCCGCGGCTTAGCCCGCGTGAATGTCGGAAATTATCCCACGGGAACCTCCTACCGGGATGAAAAGTATCCTATGTTTTAATATACTAGCTGGTGCCCGCGTGTATGTCGGAAATTATCCCACGGGAACCTCCTACCGGCATGAAAAGTATCCTATGTCTTAATATACTAGCTGTTGCCCGCGGCTTAGCCCGCGTGAATGTCGGAAATTATCCCACGGGAACCTCCTACCGGGATGAAAAGTATCCTATGTCTTAATATACTAGCTGTTGCCCGCGTGTATGTCGGAAATTATCCCACGGGAACCTTCTACCGGGATGAAAAGTATCCTATGTCTTAATATACTCGCTGTTGCCCGCGTGTATGTCGGAAATTATCCCACGGGAACCTTCTACCGGGATGAAAAGTATCCTATGTCTTAATATACTAGCTGTTACCCGCGGCTTCGCCCGCGTGTATGTCGGAAATTATCCCACGGGAACCTTCTACCGGGATGAAAAGTATCCTATGTCTTAATATACTAGCTGTTGCCCGCGTGTATGTTGGAAATTATCCCACGAGAACCTTCTACCGGGATGAAAAGTATCCTATGTCTTAATATACTAGCTGTTGCCCGCGTGTATGTCGGAAATTATCCCACGGGAACCTTCTACCGGGATGAAAAGTATCCTATGTCTTAATATACTAGCTGTTGCCCGCGGCTTCGCCCGCGTGTATGTCGGAAATTATCCCACGGGAACCTTCTACCGGGATGAAAAGTATCCTATGTCTTAATATACTAGCTGTTGCCCGCGTGTATGTCGGAAATTATCCCACGGGAACCTTCTACCGGGATGAAAAGTATCCTATGTCTTAATATACTAGCTGTTGACCGCGTGTATGTCGGAAATTATCCCACGGGAACCTTCTACCGGGATGAAAAGTATCCTATGTCTTAATATACTAGCTGTTGCCCGCGTGTATGTCGGAAATTATCCCACGGGAACCTTCTACCGGGATGAAAAGTATCCTATGTCTTAATATACTAGCTGTTGCCCGCGGCTTCGCCCGCGTGTATGTCGGAAATTATCCCACGGGAACCTTCTACCGGGATGTAAAGTATCCTATGTCTTAATATACTAGCTGTTGCCCGCGTGTATGTCGGAAATTATCCCACGGGAACCTTCTACCGGGATGAAAAGTATCCTATGTCTTAATATACTAGCTGTTGCCCGCGTGTATGTTGGAAATTATCCCACGGGAACCTTCTACCGGGATGAAAAGTATCCTATGTCTTAATATACTAGCTGTTGCCCGCGTGTATGTCGGAAATTTTCCCACGGGAACCTTCTACCGGGATGAAAAGTATCCTATGTCTTAATATAGTAGCTGTTGCCCGCGTGTATGTCGGAAATTATCCCACGGGAACCTCCTACCGGGATGAAAAGTATCCTATGTTTTAATATACTAGCTGTTGCCCGCGGCTTAGCCCGCGTGAATGTCGGAAATTATCCCACGGGAACCTCCTACCGGGATGAAAAGTATCCTATGTCTTAATATACTAGCTGTTGCCCGCGTGTATGTCGGAAATTATCCCACGGGAACCTTCTACCGGGATGAAAAGTGTCCTATGTCTTAATATACTAGCTGTTGCCCGCGTGTATGTCGGAAATTATCCCACGGGAACCTTCTACCGGGATGAAAAGTATCCTATGTCTTAATATACTAGCTGTTACCCGCGGCTTCGCCCGCGTGTATGTCGGAAATTATCCCACGGGAACCTTCTACCGGGATGAAAAGTATCCTATGTCTTAATATACTAGCTGTTGCCCGCGTGTATGTCGGAAATTATCCCACGAGAACCTTCTACCGGGATGAAAAGTATCCTATGTCTTAATATACTAGCTGTTGCCCGCGTGTATGTCGGAAATTATCCCACGGGAACCTTCTACCGGGATGAAAAGTATCCTATGTCTTAATATACTAGCTGTTGCCCGCGGCTTCGCCCGCGTGTATGTCGGAAATTATCCCACGGGAACCTTCTACCGGGATGAAAAGTATCCTATGTCTTAATATACTAGCTGTTGCCCGCGTGTATGTCGGAAATTATCCCACGGGAACCTCCTACCGGGATGAAAAGTATCCTATGTCTTAATATACTAGCTGTTGACCGCGTGTATGTCGGAAATTATCCCATGGGAACCTTCTACCGGGATGAAAAGTATCCTATGTCTTAATATACTAGCTGTTGCCCGCGTGTATGTCGGAAATTATCCCACGGGAACCTTCTACCGGGATGAAAAGTATCCTATGTCTTAATATACTAGCTGTTGCCCGCGGCTTCGCCCGCGTGTATGTCGGAAATTATCCCACGGGAACCTTCTACCGGGATGTAAAGTATCCTATGTCTTAATATACTAGCTGTTGCCCGCGTGTATGTCGGAAATTATCCCACGGGAACCTCCTACCGGGATGAAAAGTATCCTATGTCTTAATATACTAGCTGTTGCCCGCGGCTTAGCCCGCGTGAATGTCGGAAATTATCCCACGGGAACCTCCTACCGGGATGAAAAGTATCCTATGTTTTAATATACTAGCTGGTGCCCGCGTGTATGTCGGAAATTATCCCACGGGAACCTCCTACCGGCATGAAAAGTATCCTATGTCTTAATATACTAGCTGTTGCCCGCGGCTTAGCCCGCGTGAATGTCGGAAATTATCCCACGGGAACCTCCTACCGGGATGAAAAGTATCCTATGTTTTAATATACTAGCTGGTGCCCGCGTGTATGTCGGAAATTATCCCACGGGAACCTTCTACCGGGATGAAAAGTATCCTATGTCTTAATATACTAGCTGTTGCCCGCGTGTATGTCGGAAATTATCCCACGGGAACCTTCTACCGGGATGAAAAGTATCCTATGTCTTAATATACTAGCTGATGCCCGCGTCTATGTCGGAAATTATCCCACGGGAACCTTCTACCGGGATGAAAAGTATCCTATGTCTTAATATACTAGCTGTTGCCCGCGTGTATGTCGGAAATTATCCCACGGGAACCTTCTACCGGGATGAAAAGTATCCTATGTCTTAATATACTAGCTGTTGCCCGCGGCTTCGCCCGCGTGTATGTCGGAAATTATCCCACGGGAACCTTCTACCGCGATGAAAAGTATCCTATGTCTTAATATACTAGCTGTTGCCCGCGTGTATGTCGGAAATTATCCCACGGGAACCTTCTACCGGGATGAAAGTATCCTATGTCTTAATATACTAGCTGTTGCCCGCGTGTATGTCGGAAATTATCCCACGGGAACCTTCTACCGGGATGAAAAGTATCCTATGTCTTAATATACTAGCTGTTGCCCGCGTGTATGTCGGAAATTATCCCACGGGAACCTTCTACCGGGATGAAAAGTATCCTATGTCTTAATATACTATCTGTTGCCCGCGGCTTCGCCCGCGTGTATGTCGGAAGTTATCCCACGGGAACCTTCTACCGGGATGAAAAGTATCCTATGTCTTAATATACTAGCTGTTGCCCGCGGCTTCGTCCGCGTGTATGTCGGAAATTATCCCAAGGGAACCTTCTACCGGGATGAAAAGTATCCTATTTCTTAATATACTAGCTGTTGTCCGCGGCTTCGCCCGCGTGTATGTCGGAAATTATCCCACGGGAACCTTCTACCGGGATGAAAAGTATCCTATGTCTTAATATACTAGCTGTTGCCCGCGTGTATGTCGGAAATTGTCCCACGGGAACCTTCTACCGGGATGAAAAGTATCCTATGTCTTAATATACTAGCTGTTGCCCGCGTGTATGTCGGAAATTATCCCACGGGAACCTTCTACCGGGATGAAAAGTATCCTATGTCTTAATATACTAGCTGTTGCCCGCGTGTATGTCGGAAATTATCCCACGGGAACCTTCAACCGGGATGAAAAGTATCCTATGTCTTAATATACTAGCTGTTGCCCGCGGCTTCGCCCGCGTGTATGTCGGAAATTATCCCACGGGAACCTTCTACCGGGATGAAAAGTATCCTATGTCTTAATATACTAGCTGTTGCCCGCGTGTATGTCGGAAATTATCCCACGGGAACCTTCTACCGGGATGAAAAGTATCCTATGTCTTAATATACTAGCTGTTGCCCGCGTGTATGTCGGAAATTATCCCACGGGAACCTTCAACCGGGATGAAAAGTATCCTATGTCTTAATATACTAGCTGTTGCCCGCGGCTTCGCCCGCGTGTATGTCGGAAATTATCCCACGGGAACCTTCTACCGGGATGAAAAGTATCCTATGTCTTAATATACTAGCTGTTGCCCGCGTCTATGTCGGAAATTATCCCACGGGAACCTTCTACCGGGATGAAAAGTATCCTATGTCTTAATATACTAGCTGTTGCCCGCGTGTATGTCGGAAATTTTCCCACGGGAACCTTCTACCGGGATGAAAAGTATCCTATGTCTTAATATACTAGCTGTTGCCCGCGTGTATGTCGGAAATTATCCCACGGGAACCTTCTACCGGGATGAAAAGTATCCTATGTCTTAATATACTAGCTGTTGACCGCGTGTATGTCGGAAATTATCCCACGGGAACCTTCTACCGGGATGAAAAGTATACTATGTCTTAATATACAAGCTGTTGCCCGCGTGTATGTCGGAAATTATCCCACGGGAACCTTCTACCGGGATGAAAAGTATCCTATGTCTTAATATACTAGCTGTTGCCCGCGGCTTCGCCCGCGTCTATGTCGGAAATTATCCCACGGGAACCTTCTACCGGGATGTGAAGTATCCTATGTCTTAATATACTAGCTGTTGCCCGCGTGTATGTCGGAAATTATCCCACGGGAACCTTCTACCGGGATGAAAAGTATCCTATGTCTTAATATACTAGCTGTTGCCCGCGTGTATGTCGGAAATTATCCCACGGGAACCTTCTACCGGGATGAAAAGTATCCTATGTCTTAATATACTAGCTGTTGCCCGCGTGTATGTCGGAAATTATCCCACGGGAACCTTCTACCGGGATGAAAAGTATCCTATGTCTTAATATACTAGCTGTTGCCCGCGTGTATGTCGGAAATTATCCCACGGGAACCTCCTACCGGGATGAAAAGTATCCTATGTCTTAATATACTAGCTGTTGCCCGCGGCTTAGCCCGCGTGAATGTCGGAAATTATCCCACGGGAACCTCCTACCGGGATGAAAAGTATCCTATGTTTTAATATACTAGCTGGTGCCCGCGTGTATGTCGGAAATTATCCCACGGGAACCTCCTACCGGCATGAAAAGTATCCTATGTCTTAATATACTAGCTGTTGCCCGCGGCTTAGCCCGCGTGAATGTCGGAAATTATCCCACGGGAACCTCCTACCGGGATGAAAAGTATCCTATGTCTTAATATACTAGCTGTTGCCCGCGTGTATGTCGGAAATTATCCCACGGGAACCTTCTACCGGGATGAAAAGTATCCTATGTCTTAATATACTCGCTGTTGCCCGCGTGTATGTCGGAAATTATCCCACGGGAACCTTCTACCGGGATGAAAAGTATCCTATGTCTTAATATACTAGCTGTTACCCGCGGCTTCGCCCGCGTGTATGTCGGAAATTATCCCACGGGAACCTTCTACCGGGATGAAAAGTATCCTATGTCTTAATATACTAGCTGTTGCCCGCGTGTATGTTGGAAATTATCCCACGAGAACCTTCTACCGGGATGAAAAGTATCCTATGTCTTAATATACTAGCTGTTGCCCGCGTGTATGTCGGAAATTATCCCACGGGAACCTTCTACCGGGATGAAAAGTATCCTATGTCTTAATATACTAGCTGTTGCCCGCGGCTTCGCCCGCGTGTATGTCGGAAATTATCCCACGGGAACCTTCTACCGGGATGAAAAGTATCCTATGTCTTAATATACTAGCTGTTGCCCGCGTGTATGTCGGAAATTATCCCACGGGAACCTTCTACCGGGATGAAAAGTATCCTATGTCTTAATATACTAGCTGTTGACCGCGTGTATGTCGGAAATTATCCCACGGGAACCTTCTACCGGGATGAAAAGTATCCTATGTCTTAATATACTAGCTGTTGCCCGCGTGTATGTCGGAAATTATCCCACGGGAACCTTCTACCGGGATGAAAAGTATCCTATGTCTTAATATACTAGCTGTTGCCCGCGGCTTCGCCCGCGTCTATGTCGGAAATTATCCCACGGGAACCTTCTACCGGGATGTAAAGTATCCTATGTCTTAATATACTAGCTGTTGCCCGCGTGTATGTCGGAAATTATCCCACGGGAACCTTCTACCGGGATGAAAAGTATCCTATGTCTTAATATACTAGCTGTTGCCCGCGTGTATGTCGGAAATTATCCCACGGGAACCTTCTACCGGGATGAAAAGTATCCTATGTCTTAATATACTAGCTGTTGCCCGCGTGTATGTCGGAAATTATCCCACGGGAACCTTCTACCGGGATGAAAAGTATCCTATGTCTTAATATACTAGCTGTTGCCCGCGGCTTAGCCCGCGTGAATGTCGGAAATTATCCCACGGGAACCTCCTACCGGGATGAAAAGTATCCTATGTTTTAATATACTAGCTGGTGCCCGCGTGTATGTCGGAAATTATCCCACGGGAACCTCCTACCGGCATGAAAAGTATCCTATGTCTTAATATACTAGCTGTTGCCCGCGGCTTAGCCCGCGTGAATGTCGGAAATTATCCCACGGGAACCTCCTACCGGGATGAAAAGTATCCTATGTCTTAATATACTAGCTGTTGCCCGCGTGTATGTCGGAAATTATCCCACGGGAACCTTCTACCGGGATGAAAAGTATCCTATGTCTTAATATACTCGCTGTTGCCCGCGTGTATGTCGGAAATTATCCCACGGGAACCTTCTACCGGGATGAAAAGTATCCTATGTCTTAATATACTAGCTGTTACCCGCGGCTTCGCCCGCGTGTATGTCGGAAATTATCCCACGGGAACCTTCTACCGGGATGAAAAGTATCCTATGTCTTAATATACTAGCTGTTGCCCGCGTGTATGTTGGAAATTATCCCACGAGAACCTTCTACCGGGATGAAAAGTATCCTATGTCTTAATATACTAGCTGTTGCCCGCGTGTATGTCGGAAATTATCCCACGGGAACCTTCTACCGGGATGAAAAGTATCCTATGTCTTAATATACTAGCTGTTGCCCGCGGCTTCGCCCGCGTGTATGTCGGAAATTATCCCACGGGAACCTTCTACCGGGATGAAAAGTATCCTATGTCTTAATATACTAGCTGTTGCCCGCGTGTATGTCGGAAATTATCCCACGGGAACCTTCTACCGGGATGAAAAGTATCCTATGTCTTAATATACTAGCTGTTGACCGCGTGTATGTCGGAAATTATCCCACGGGAAGCTTCTACCGGGATGAAAAGTATCCTATGTCTTAATATACTAGCTGTTGCCCGCGTGTATGTCGGAAATTATCCCACGGGAACCTTCTACCGGGATGAAAAGTATCCTATGTCTTAATATACTAGCTGTTGCCCGCGGCTTCGCCCGCGTGTATGTCGGAAATTATCCCACGGGAACCTTCTACCGGGATGTAAAGTATCCTATGTCTTAATATACTAGCTGTTGCCCGCGTGTATGTCGGAAATTATCCCACGGGAACCTTCTACCGGGATGAAAAGTATCCTATGTCTTAATATACTAGCTGTTGCCCGCGTGTATGTTGGAAATTATCCCACGGGAACCTTCTACCGGGATGAAAAGTATCCTATGTCTTAATATACTAGCTGTTGCCCGCGTGTATGTCGGAAATTTTCCCACGGGAACCTTCTACCGGGATGAAAAGTATCCTATGTCTTAATATAGTAGCTGTTGCCCGCGTGTATGTCGGAAATTATCCCACGGGAACCTCCTACCGGGATGAAAAGTATCCTATGTTTTAATATACTAGCTGTTGCCCGCGGCTTAGCCCGCGTGAATGTCGGAAATTATCCCACGGGAACCTCCTACCGGGATGAAAAGTATCCTATGTCTTAATATACTAGCTGTTGCCCGCGTGTATGTCGGAAATTATCCCACGGGAACCTTCTACCGGGATGAAAAGTGTCCTATGTCTTAATATACTAGCTGTTGCCCGCGTGTATGTCGGAAATTATCCCACGGGAACCTTCTACCGGGATGAAAAGTATCCTATGTCTTAATATACTAGCTGTTACCCGCGGCTTCGCCCGCGTGTATGTCGGAAATTATCCCACGGGAACCTTCTACCGGGATGAAAAGTATCCTATGTCTTAATATACTAGCTGTTGCCCGCGTGTATGTCGGAAATTATTCCACGAGAACCTTCTACCGGGATGAAAAGTATCCTATGTCTTAATATACTAGCTGTTGCCCGCGTGTATGTCGGAAATTATCCCACGGGAACCTTCTACCGGGATGAAAAGTATCCTATGTCTTAATATACTAGCTGTTGCCCGCGGCTTCGCCCGCGTGTATGTCGGAAATTATCCCACGGGAACCTTCTACCGGGATGAAAAGTATCCTATGTCTTAATATACTAGCTGTTGCCCGCGTGTATGTCGGAAATTATCCCACGGGAACCTCCTACCGGGATGAAAAGTATCCTATGTCTTAATATACTAGCTGTTGACCGCGTGTATGTCGGAAATTATCCCATGGGAACCTTCTACCGGGATGAAAAGTATCCTATGTCTTAATATACTAGCTGTTGCCCGCGTGTATGTCGGAAATTATCCCACGGGAACCTTCTACCGGGATGAAAAGTATCCTATGTCTTAATATACTAGCTGTTGCCCGCGGCTTCGCCCGCGTGTATGTCGGAAATTATCCCACGGGAACCTTCTACCGGGATGTAAAGTATCCTATGTCTTAATATACTAGCTGTTGCCCGCGTGTATGTCGGAAATTATCCCACGGGAACCTTCTACCGGGATGAAAAGTATCCTATGTCTTAATATACTAGCTGTTGCCCGCGTGTATGTCAGAAATTATCCCACGGGAACCTTCTACCGGGATGAAAAGTATCCTATGTCTTAATATACTAGCTGTTGCCCGCGTGTATGTCGGAAATTTTCCCACGGGAACCTTCTACCGGGATGAAAAGTATCCCATGTCTTAATATAGTAGCTGTTGCCCGCGTGTATGTCGGAAATTTTCCCACGGGAACCTTCTACCGGGATGAAAGGTATCCTATGTCTTAATATACTAGCTGTTGCCCGCGGCTTCGCCCGCGTGTATGTCGGAAATTATCCCACGGGAACCTTCTACCGGGATGTAAAGTATCCTATGTCTTAATATACTAGCTGTTGCCCGCGTGTATGTCGGAAATTATCCCAAGGGAACCTTCTACCGGGATGAAAAGAATCCTATGTCTTAATATACTAGCTGTTGACCGCGTGTATGTCGGAAATTATCCCACGGGAACCTTCTACCGGGATGAAAAGTATCCTATGTCTTAATATACTAGCTGTTGCCCGCGTGTATGTCGGAAATTATCCCACGGGAACCTTCTACCGGGATGAAAAGTATCCTATGTCTTAATATACTAGCTGTTGCCCGCGGCTTCGCCCGCGTGTATGTCGGAAATTATCCCACGGGAACCTTCTACCGGGATGTAAAGTATCCTATGTCTTAATATACTAGCTGTTGCCCGCGTGTATGTCGGAAATTATCCCACGGGAACCTTCTACCGGGATGAAAAGTATCCTATGTCTTAATATACTAGCTGTTGCCCGCGTGTATGTCGGAAATTATCCCACGGGAACCTTCTACCGGGATGAAAAGTATCCTATGTCTTAATATACTAGCTGTTGCCCGCGTGTATGTCGGAAATTTTCCCACGGGAACCTTCTACCGGGATGAAAAGTATCCTATGTCTTAATATAGTAGCTGTTGCCCGCGTGTATGTCGGAAATTATCCCACGGGAACCTCCTACCGGGATGAAAAGTATCCTATGTTTTAATATACTAGCTGTTGCCCGCGGCTTAGCCCGCGTGAATGTCGGAAATTATCCCACGGGAACCTCCTACCGGGATGAAAAGTATCCTATGTCTTAATATACTAGCTGTTGCCCGCGTGTATGTCGGAAATTATCCCACGGGAACCTTCTACCGGGATGAAAAGTATCCTATGTCTTAATATACTAGCTGTTACCCGCGGCTTCGCCCGCGTGTATGTCGGAAATTATCCCACGGGAACCTTCTACCGGGATGAAAAGTATCCTATGTCTTAATATACTAGCTGTTGCCCGCGTGTATGTCGGAAATTATCCCACGAGAACCTTCTACCGGGATGAAAAGTATCCTATGTCTTAATATACTAGCTGTTGCCCGCGTGTATGTCGGAAATTATCCCACGGGAACCTTCTACCGGGATGAAAAGTATCCTATGTCTTAATATACTAGCTGTTGCCCGCGGCTTCGCCCGCGTGTATGTCGGAAATTATCCCACGGGAACCTTCTACCGGGATGAAAAGTATCCTATGTCTTAATATACTAGCTGTTGCCCGCGTGTATGTCGGAAATTATCCCACGGGAACCTTCTACCGGGATGAAAAGTATCCTATGTCTTAATATACTAGCTGTTGACCGCGTGTATGTCGGAAATTATCCCACGGGAACCTTCTACCGGGATGAAAAGTATCCTATGTCTTAATATACTAGCTGTTGCCCGCGTGTATGTCGATAATTATCCCACGGGAACCTTCTACCGGGATGAAAAGTATCCTATGTCTTAATATACTAGCTGTTGCCCGCGGCTTCGCCCGCGTGTATGTCGGAAATTATCCCACGGGAACCTTCTACCGGGATGAAAAGTATCCTATGTTTTAATATACTAGCTGTTGCCCGCGTGTATGTCGGAAATTATCCCACGGGAACCTTCTACCGGGATGAAAAGTATCCTATGTCTTAATATACTAGCTGTTGCCCGCGTGTATGTCGGAAATTTTCCCACGGGAACCTTCTACCGGGATGAAAAGTATCCTATGTCTTAATATAGTAGCTGTTGCCCGCGTGTATGTCGGAAATTATCCCACGGGAACCTCCTACCGGGATGAAAAGTATCCTATGTTTTAATATACTAGCTGTTGCCCGCGGCTTAGCCCGCGTGAATGTCGGAAATTATCCCACGGGAACCTCCTACCGGGATGAAAAGTATCCTATGTCTTAATATACTAGCTGTTGCCCGCGTGTATGTCGGAAATTATCCCACGGGAACCTTCTACCGGGATGAAAAGTGTCCTATGTCTTAATATACTAGCTGTTGCCCGCGTGTATGTCGGAAATTATCCCACGGGAACCTTCTACCGGGATGAAAAGTATCCTATGTCTTAATATACTAGCTGTTACCCGCGGCTTCGCCCGCGTGTATGTCGGAAATTATCCCACGGGAACCTTCTACCGGGATGAAAAGTATCCTATGTCTTAATATACTAGCTGTTGCCCGCGTGTATGTCGGAAATTATCCCACGAGAACCTTCTACCGGGATGAAAAGTATCCTATGTCTTAATATACTAGCTGTTGCCCGCGTGTATGTCGGAAATTATCCCACGGGAACCTTCTACCGGGATGAAAAGTATCCTATGTCTTAATATACTAGCTGTTGCCCGCGGCTTCGCCCGCGTGTATGTCGGAAATTATCCCACGGGAACCTTCTACCGGGATGAAAAGTATCCTATGTCTTAATATACTAGCTGTTGCCCGCGTGTATGTCGGAAATTATCCCACGGGAACCTTCTACCGGGATGAAAAGTATCCTATGTCTTAATATACTAGCTGTTGACCGCGTGTATGTCGGAAATTATCCCACGGGAACCTTCTACCGGGATGAAAAGTATCCTATGTCTTAATATACTAGCTGTTGCCCGCGTGTATGTCGGAAATTATCCCACGGGAACCTTCTACCGGGATGAAAAGTATCCTATGTATTAATATACTAGCTGTTGCCCGCGGCTTCGCCCGCGTGTATGTCGGAAATTATCCCACGGGAACCTTCTACCGGGATGTAAAGTATCCTATGTCTTAATATACTAGCTGTTGCCCGCGTGTATGTCGGAAATTATCCCACGGGAACCTTCTACCGGGATGAAAAGTATCCTATGTCTTAATATACTAGCTGTTGCCCGCGTGTATGTCGGAAATTATCCCACGGGAACCTTCTACCGGGATGAAAAGTATCCTATGTCTTAATATACTAGCTGTTGCCCGCGTGTATGTCGGAAATTTTCCCACGGGAACCTTCTACCGGGATGAAAAGTATCCTATGTCTTAATATAGTAGCTGTTGCCCGCGTGTATGTCGGAAATTTTCCCTCGGGAACCTTCTACCGGGATGAAAAGTATCCTATGTCTTAATATACTAGCTGTTGCCCGCGTGTATGTCGGAAATTATCCCACGGGAACCTTCTACCGGGATGAAAAGTATCCCATGTCTTAATATACTAGCTGTTGCCCGCGTGTATGTCGGAAATTATCCCACGGGAACCTTCTACCGGGATGAAAAGTATCCTATGTCTTAATATACTAGCTGTTGCCCGCGGCTTCGCCCGCGTGTATGTCGGAAATTATCCCACGGGAACCTTCTACCGGGATGTAAAGTATCCTTTGTCTTAATATACTAGCTGTTGCCCGCGTGTATGTCGGAAATTATCCCACGGGAACCTTCTACCGGGATGAAAAGTATCCTATGTCTTAATATACTAGCTGTTGCCCGCGGCTTCGCCCGCGTGTATGTCGGAAATTATCCCACGGGAACCTTCTACCGCGATGAAAAGTATCTTATATCTTAATATACTAGCTGTTTCCCGCGGCTTCGCCCGCGTGTATGTCGGAAATTATCCCACGGGAACCTTCTACCGGGATGAAAAGTATCCTATGTCTTAATATACTAGCTGTTGCCCGCGTGTATGTCGGAAATTATCCCACGGGAACCTTCTACCGGGATGTAAAGTATCCTATGTCTTAATATACTAGCTGTTGCCCGCGTGTATGTCGGAAATTATCCCACGGGAACCTTTTACCGGGATGTAAAGTATCCTATGTCTTAATATACTAGCTGTTGCCCGCGTGTATGTCGGAAATTATCCCACGGGAACCTCCTACCGGGATGAAAGTATCCTATGTCTTAATATACTAGCTGTTGCCCGCGGCTTAGCCCGCGTGAATGTCGGAAATTATCCCACGGGAACCTCCTACCGGGATGAAAAGTATCCTATGTTTTAATATACTAGCTGTTGCCCGCGTGTATGTCGGAAATTATCCCACGGGAACCTCCTACCGGGATGAAAAGTATCCTATGTCTTAATATACTAGCTGTTGCCCGCGGCTTAGCCCGCGTGAATGTCGGAAATTATCCCACGGGAACCTCCTACCGGGATGAAAAGTATCCTATGTCTTAATATACTAGCTGTTGCCCGCGTGTATGTCGGAAATTATCCCACGGGAACCTTCTACCGGGATGAAAAGTATCCTATGTTTTAATATACTAGCTGTTGCCCGCGTGTATGTCGGAAATTATCCCACGGGAACCTCCTACCGGGATGAAAAGTATCCTATGTCTTAATATACTAGCTGTTGCCCGCGGCTTAGCCCGCGTGAATGTCGGAAATTATCCCACGGGAACCTTCTACCGGGATGAAAAGTATCCTATGTCTTAATATACTAGCTGTTGCCCGCGTGTATGTCGGAAATTATCCCACGGGAACCTTCTACCGGGATGAAAAGTATCCTATGTCTTAATATACTAGCTGTTGCCAGCGGCTTCGCCCGCGTGTATGTCGGAAATTATCCCACGGGAACCTTCTGCCGGGATGAAAAGTATCCTATGTCTTAATATACTAGCTGTTGCCCGCGTGTATGTCGGAAATTATCCCACGGGAACCTTCTACCGGGATGAAAAGTATCCTATGTCTTAATATACTAGCTGTTGCCCGCGTGTATGTCGGAAAATATCCCACGGGAACCTTATACCGGGATGAAAAGTATCCTATGTCTTAATATACTAGCTGTTGCCCGCGGCTTCGCCCGCGTGTATGTCGGAAATTATCCCACGGGAACCTTCTACCGGGATGAAAAGTATCCTATGTCTTAATATACTAGCTGTTGTCCGCGTGTATGTCGGAAATTATCCCACGGGAACCTTCTACCGGGATGTAAAGTATCCTATGTCTTAATATACTAGCTGTTGCCCGCGTGTATGTCGGAAATTATCCCACGGGAACCTTCTACCGGGATGAAAAGTATCCTATGTCTTAATATACTAGCTGTTGCCCGCGTGTATGTCGGAAATTTTCCCACGGGAACCTTCTACCGGGATGAAAAGTATCCTATGTCTTAATATACTAGCTGTTGCCCGCGTGTATGTCGGAAATTTTCCCACGGGAACCTTCTACCGGGATGAAAAGTATCCTATGTCTTAATATACTAGCTGTTGCCCGCGTGTATGTCGGAAATTATCCCACGGGAACCTTCTACCGGGATGAAAAGTATCCTATGTCTTAATATACTAGCTGTTGCCCGCGTGTATGTCGGAAATTATCCCACGGGAACCTTCTACCGGGATGAAAAGTATCCTATGTCTTAATATACTAGCTGTTGCCCGCGGCTTCGCCAGCGTGTATGTCGGAAATTATCCCACGGGAACCTTCTACCGGGATGTAAAGTATCCTTTGTCTTAATATACTAGCTGTTGCCCGCGTGTATGTCGGAAATTATCCCACGGGAACCTTCTACCGGGATGAAAAGTATCCTATGTCTTAATATACTAGCTGTTGCCCGCGGCTTCGCCCGCGTGTATGTCGGAAATTATCCCACGGGAACCTTCTACCGGGATGAAAAGTATCCTATGTCTTAATATACTAGCTGTTGCTTGCGGCTTCGCCCGCGTGTATGTCGGAAATTATCCCACGGGAACCTTCTACCGCGATGAAAAGTATCTTATGTCTTAATATACTAGCTGTTTCTCGCGGCTTCGCCCGCGTGTATGTCGGAAATTATCCCACGGGAACCTTCTACCGGGATGAAAAGTATCCTATGTCTTAATATACTAGCTGTTGCCCGCGTGTATGTCGGAAATTATCCCACGGGAACCTTCTACCGGGATGTAAAGTATCCTATGTCTTAATATACTAGCTGTTGCCCGCGTGTATGTCGGAAATTATCCCAGGGGAACCTTCTACCGGGATGAAAAGTATCCTATGTCTTAATATACTAGCTGTTGCCCGCGTGTATGTCGGAAATTATCCCACGGGAACCTCCTACCGGGATGAAAAGTATCCTATGTCTTAATATACTAGCTGTTGCCCGCGGCTTAGCCCGCGTGAATGTCGGAAATTATCCCACGGGAACCTCCTACCGGGATGAAAAGTATCCTATGTCTTAATATACTAGCTGTTGCCCGCGTGTATGTCGGAAATTATCCCACGGGAACCTTCTACCGGGATGAAAGGTATCCTATGTTTTAATATACTAGCTGTTGCCCGCGGCTTCGCCCGCGTGTATGTCGGAAATTATCCCACGGGAACCTTCTACCGGGATGAAAAGTATCCTATGTCTTAATATACTAGCTGTTGCCCGCGTGTATGTCGGAAATTATCCCACGAGAACCTTCTACCGGGATGAAAAGTATCCTATGTCTTAATATACTAGCTGTTGCCCGCGTGTATGTCAGAAATTATCCCACGGGAACCTTCTACCGGGATGAAAAGTATCCTATGTCTTAATATACTAGCTGTTGCCCGCGTGTATGTCGGAAATTTTCCCACGGGAACCTTCTACCGGGATGAAAAGTATCCTATGTCTTAATATACTAGCTGTTGCCCGCGTGTATGTCGGAAATTATCCCACGGGAACCTTCTACCGGGATGAAAAGTATCCTATGTCTTAATATACTAGCTGTTGCCCGCGGCTTCGCCCGCGTGTATGTCGGAAATTATCCCACGGGAACCTTCTACCGGGATGAAAAGTATCCTATGTCTTAATATACTAGCTGTTGCCCGCGTGTATGTCGGAAATTATCCCACGGGAACCTTCTACCGGGATGAAAAGTATCCTATGTCTTAATATACTAGCTGTTGCCCGCGTGTATGTCGGAAATTATCCCACGGGAACCTTCTACCGGGATGAAAAGTATCCTATGTCTTAATATACTAGCTGTTGCCCGTGTGCATGTCGGAAATTATCCCACGGGAACCTTCTACCGGGATGAAAAGTATCCTATGTCTTAATATACTAGCTGTTGTCCGCGTGTATGTCGGAAATTATCCCACGGGAACCTTCTACCGGGATGTAAAGTATCCTATGTCTTAATATACTAGCTGTTGTCCGCGTGTATGTCGGAAATTATCCCACGGGAACCTTCTACCGGGATGTAAAGTATCCTATGTCTTAATATACTAGCTGTTGCCCGCGTGTATGTCGGAAATTATCCCACGGGAACCTTCTACCGGGATGAAAAGTATCCTATGTCTTAATATACTAGCTGTTGCCCGAGTGTATGTCGGAAATTTTCCCACGGGAACCTTCTACCGGGATGAAAAGTATCCTATGTCTTAATATACTAGCTGTTGCCCGCGTGTATGTCGGAAATTATCCCACGGGAACCTTCTACCGGGATGAAAAGTATCCTATGTCTTAATATACTAGCTGTTGCCCGCGTGTATGTCGGAAATTATCCCACGGGAACCTTCTACCGGGATGAAAAGTATCCTATGTCTTAATATACTAGCTGTTGCCCGCGTGTATGTCGGAAATTATCCCACGGGAACCTTCTACCGGGATGTAAAGTATCCTATGTCTTAATATACTAGCTGTTGCCCGCGTGTATGTCGGAAATTATCCCACGGGAACCTCCTACCGGGATGAAAAGTATCCTATGTCTTAATATACTAGCTGTTGCCCGCGGCTTAGCCCGCGTGAATGTCGGAAATTATCCCACGGGAACCTCCTACCGGGATGAAAAGTATCCTATGTCTTAATATACTAGCTGTTGCCCGCGTGTATGTCGGAAATTATCCCACGGGAACCTTCTACCGGGATGAAAGGTATCCTATGTTTTAATATACTAGCTGTTGCCCGCGGCTTCGCCCGCGTGTATGTCGGAAATTATCCCACGGGAACCTTCTACCGGGATGAAAAGTATCCTATGTCTTAATATACTAGCTGTTGCCCGCGTGTATGTCGGAAATTATCCCACGAGAACCTTCTACCGGGATGAAAAGTATCCTATGTCTTAATATACTAGCTGTTGCCCGCGTGTATGTCAGAAATTATCCCACGGGAACCTTCTACCGGGATGAAAAGTATCCTATGTCTTAATATACTAGCTGTTGCCCGCGTGTATGTCGGAAATTTTCCCACGGGAATCTTCTACCGGGATGAAAAGTATCCTATGTCTTAATATACTAGCGGTTGCCCGCGTGTATGTCGGAAATTATCCCACGGGAACCTTCTACCGGGATGAAAAGTATCCTATGTCTTAATATACTAGCTGTTGCCCGCGTGTATGTCGGAAATTATCCCACGGGAACCTTCTACCGGGATGAAAAGTATCCTATGTCTTAATATACTAGCTGTTGCCCGCGGCTTCGCCCGCGTGTATGTCGGAAATTATCCCACGGGAACCTTCTACCGGGATGTAAAGTATCCTATGTCTTAATATACTAGCTGTTGCCCGCGTGTATGTCGGAAATTATCCCACGGGAACCTTCTACCGGGATGAAAAGTATCCTATGTCTTAATATACTAGCTGTTGCCCGCGTGTATGTCGGAAATTATCCCACGGGAACCTTCTACCGGGATGAAAAGTATCCTATGTCTTAATATACTAGCTGTTGCCCGCGTGTATGTCGGAAATTTTCCCACGGGAACCTTCTACCGGGATGAAAAGTATCCTATGTCTTAATATAGTAGCTGTTGCCCGCGTGTATGTCGGAAATTTTCCCACGGGAACCTTCTACCGGGATGAAAAGTATCCTATGTCTTAATATACTAGCTGTTGCCCGCGGCTTCGCCCGCGTGTATGTCGGAAATTATCCCACGGGAACCTTCTACCGGGATGAAAAGTATCCTATGTCTTAATATACTAGCTGTTGCCCGCGTGTATGTCGGAAATTATCCCAAGGGAACCTTCTACCGGGATGAAAAGAATCCTATGTCTTAATATACTAGCTGTTGACCGCGTGTATGTCGGAAATTATCCCACGGGAACCTTCTACCGGGATGAAAAGTATCCTATGTCTTAATATACTAGCTGTTGCCCGCGTGTATGTCGGAAATTATCCCACGGGAACCTTCTACCGGGATGAAAAGTATCCTATGTCTTAATATACTAGCTGTTGCCCGCGGCTTCGCCCGCGTGTATGTCGGAAATTATCCCACGGGAACCTTCTACCGGGATGTAAAGTATCCTATGTCTTAATATACTAGCTGTTGCCCGCGTGTATGTCGGAAATTATCCCACGGGAACCTTCTACCGGGATAAAAAGTATCCTATGTCTTAATATACTAGCTGTTGCCCGCGTGTATGTCGGAAATTATCCCACGGGAACCTTCTACCGGGATGAAAAGTATCCTATGTCTTAATATACTAGCTGTTGCCCGCGTGTATGTCGGAAATTTTCCCACGGGAACCTTCTACCGGGATGAAAAGTATCCTATGTCTTAATTTAGTAGCTGTTGCCCGCGTGTATGTCGGAAATTATCCCACGGGAACCTCCTACCGGGATGAAAAGTATCCTATGTTTTAATATACTAGCTGTTGCCCGCGGCTTAGCCCGCGTGAATGTCGGAAATTATCCCACGGGAACCTCCTACCGGGATGAAAAGTATCCTATGTCTTAATATACTAGATGTTGCCCGCGTGTATGTCGGAAATTATCCCACGGGAACCTTCTACCGGGATGAAAAGTATCCTATGTCTTAATATACTAGCTGTTACCCGCGGCTTCGCCCGCGTGTATGTCGGAAATTATCCCACGGGAACCTTCTACCGGGATGAAAAGTATCCTATGTCTTAATATACTAGCTGTTGTCCGCGTGTATGTCGGAAATTATCCCACGAGAACCTTCTACCGGGATGAAAAGTATCCTATGTCTTAATATACTAGCTGTTGCCCGCGTGTATGTCGGAAATTATCCCACGGGAACCTTCTACCGGGATGAAAAGTATCCTATGTCTTAATATACTAGCTGTTGCCCGCGGCTTCGCCCGCGTGTATGTCGGAAATTATCCCACGGGAACCTTCTACCGGGATGAAAAGTATCCTATGTCTTAATATACTAGCTGTTGCCCGCGTGTATGTCGGAAATTATCCCACGGGAACCTTCTACCGGGATGAAAAGTATCCTATGTCTTAATATACTAGCTGTTGACCGCGTGTATGTCGGAAATTATCCCACGGGAACCTTCTACCGGGATGAAAAGTATCCTATGTCTTAATATACTAGCTGTTGCCCGCGTGTATGTCGATAATTATCCCACGGGAACCTTCTACCGGGATGAAAAGTATCCTATGTCTTAATATACTAGCTGTTGCCCGCGGCTTCGCCCGCGTGTATGTCGGAAATTATCCCACGGGAACCTTCTACCGGGATGAAAAGTATCCTATGTCTTAATATACTAGCTGTTGCCCGCGTGTATGTCGGAAATTATCCCACGGGAACCTTCTACCGGGATGAAAAGTATCCTATGTCTTAATATACTAGCTGTTGCCCGCGTGTATGTCGGAAATTTTCCCACGGGAACCTTCTACCGGGATGAAAAGTATCCTATGTCTTAATATAGTAGCTGTTGCCCGCGTGTATGTCGGAAATTATCCCACGGGAACCTCCTACCGGGATGAAAAGTATCCTATGTTTTAATATACTAGCTGTTGCCCGCGGCTTAGCCCGCGTGAATGTCGGAAATTATCCCACGGGAACCTCCTACCGGGATGAAAAGTATCCTATGTCTTAATATACTAGCTGTTGCCCGCGTGTATGTCGGAAATTATCCCACGGGAACCTTCTACCGGGATGAAAAGTGTCCTATGTCTTAATATACTAGCTGTTGCCCGCGTGTATGTCGGAAATTATCCCACGGGAACCTTCTACCGGGATGAAAAGTATCCTATGTCTTAATATACTAGCTGTTACCCGCGGCTTCGCCCGCGTGTATGTCGGAAATTATCCCACGGGAACCTTCTACCGGGATGAAAAGTATCCTATGTCTTAATATACTAGCTGTTGCCCGCGTGTATGTCGGAAATTATCCCACGAGAACCTTCTACCGGGATGAAAAGTATCCTATGTCTTAATATACTAGCTGTTGCCCGCGTGTATGTCGGAAATTATCCCACGGGAACCTTCTACCGGGATGAAAAGTATCCTATGTCTTAATATACTAGCTGTTGCCCGCGGCTTCGCCCGCGTGTATGTCGGAAATTATCCCACGGGAACCTTCTACCGGGATGAAAAGTATCCTATGTCTTAATATACTAGCTGTTGCCCGCGTGTATGTCGGAAATTATCCCACGGGAACCTTCTACCGGGATGAAAAGTATCCTATGTCTTAATATACTAGCTGTTGACCGCGTGTATGTCGGAAATTATCCCACGGGAACCTTCTACCGGGATGAAAAGTATCCTATGTCTTAATATACTAGCTGTTGCCCGCGTGTATGTCGGAAATTATCCCACGGGAACCTTCTACCGGGATGAAAAGTATCCTATGTCTTAATATACTAGCTGTTGCCCGCGGCTTCGCCCGCGTGAATGTCGGAAATTATCCCACGGGAACCTCCTACCGGGATGAAAAGTATCCTATGTCTTAATATACTAGCTGTTGCCCGCGTGTATGTCGGAAATTATCCCACGGGAACCTTCTACCGGGATGAAAGGTATCCTATGTTTTAATATACTAGCTGTTGCCCGCGGCTTCGCCCGCGTGTATGTCGGAAATTATCCCACGGGAACCTTCTACCGGGATGAAAAGTATCCTATGTCTTAATATACTAGCTGTTGCCCGCGTGTATGTCGGAAATTATCCCACGAGAACCTTCTACCGGGATGAAAAGTATCCTATGTCTTAATATACTAGCTGTTGCCCGCGTGTATGTCAGAAATTATCCCACGGGAACCTTCTACCGGGATGAAAAGTATCCTATGTCTTAATATACTAGCTGTTGCCCGCGTGTATGTCGGAAATTTTCCCACGGGAACCTTCTACCGGGATGAAAAGTATCCTATGTCTTAATATACTAGCTGTTGCCCGCGTGTATGTCGGAAATTATCCCACGGGAACCTTCTACCGGGATGAAAAGTATCCTATGTCTTAATATACTTGCTGTTGCCCGCGGCTTCGCCCGCGTGTATGTCGGAAATTATCCCACGGGAACCTTCTACCGGGATGAAAAGTATCCTATGTCTTAATATACTAGCTGTTGCCCGCGTGTATGTCGGAAATTATCCCACGGGAACCTTCTACCGGGATGAAAAGTATCCTATGTCTTAATATACTAGCTGTTGCCCGCGTGTATGTCGGAAATTATCCCACGGGAACCTTCTACCGGGATGAAAAGTATCCTATGTCTTAATATACTAGCTGTTGCCCGTGTGCATGTCGGAAATTATCCCACGGGAACCTTCTACCGGGATGAAAAGTATCCTATGTCTTAATATACTAGCTGTTGCCCGCGGCTTCGCCCGCGTGTATGTCGGAAATTATCCCACGGGAACCTTCTACCGGGATGAAAAGTATCCTATGTCTTAATATACTAGCTGTTGACCGCGTGTATGTCGGAAATTATCCCACGGGAACCTTCTACCGGGATGAAAAGTATCCTATGTCTTAATATACTAGCTGTTGCCAGCGTGTATGTCGGAAATTATCCCACGGGAACCTTCTACCGGGATGAAAAGTATCCTATGTCTTAATATACTAGCTGTTGCCCGCGTGTATGTCGGAAATTATCCCACGGGAACCTCCTACCGGGATGAAAAGTATCCTATGTCTTAATATACTAGCTGTTGCCTGCGGCTTAGCCCGCGTGAATGTCGGAAATTATCCCACGGGAACCTCCTACCGGGATGAAAAGTATCCTATGTTTTAATATACTAGCTGTTGCCCGCGTGTATGTCGGAAATTATCCCACGGGAACCTCCTACCGGAATGAAAAGTATCCTATGTCTTAATATACTAGCTGTTGCCCGCGGCTTAGCCCGCGTGAATGTCGGTAATTATCCCACGGGAACCTCCTACCGGGATGAAAAGTATCCTATGTCTTAATATACTAGCTGTTGCCCGAGTGTATGTCGGAAATTATCCCACGGGAACCTTCTACCGGGATGAAAAGTATCCTATGTCTTAATATACTAGCTGTTGCCCGCGTGTATGTCGGAAATTATCCCACGGGAACCTTCTACCGGGATGAAAAGTATCCTATGTCTTAATATACTAGCTGTTGCCCGCGTGTATGTCGGAAATTTTCCCACGGGAACCTTCTACCGGGATGAAAAGTATCCTATGTCTTAATATACTAGCTGTTGCCCGCGTGTATGTCGGAAATTATCCCACGGGAACCTTCTACCGGGATGAAAAGTATCCTATGTCTTAATATACTAGCTGTTGCCCGCGTGTATGTCGGAAATTATCCCACGGGAACCTTCTACCGGGATGAAAAGTATCCTTTGTCTTAATATACTAGCTGTTGCCCGCGTGTATGTCGGAAATTATCCCACGGGAACCTTCTACCGGGATGTAAAGTATCCTATGTCTTAGTATACTAGCTGTCGCCCGCGTGTATGTCGGAAATTATCCCACGGGAACCTCCTACCGGGATGAAAAGTATCCTATGTCTTAATATACTAGCTGTCGCCCGCGTGTATGTCGGAAATTATCCCACGGGAACCTCCTACCGCGATGAAAAGTATCCTATGTCTTAATATACTAGCTGTCGCCCGCGTGTATGTCGGAAATTATCCCACGGGAACCTTCTACCGCGATGAAAAGTATCCTATGTCTTAGTATACTAGCTGTCGCCCGCGTGTATGTCGGAAATTATCCCACGGGAACCTCCTACCGGGATGAAAAGTATCCTATGTCTTAATATACTAGCTGTCGCCCGCGTGTATGTCGGAAATTATCCCACGGGAACCTCCTACCGCGATGAAAAGTATCCTATGTCTTAATATACTAGCTGTTGCCCGCGGCTTAGCCCGCGTGAATGTCGGAAATTATCCCACGGGAACCTCCTACCGGGATGAAAAGTATCCTATGTCTTAATATACTAGCTGTTGCCCGCGTGTATGTCGGAAATTATCCCACGGGAACCTCCTACCGGGATGAAAAGTATCCTATGTCTTAATATACTAGCTGTTGCCCGCGGCTTAGCCCGCGTGAATGTCGGAAATTATCCCACGGGAACCTCCTACCGAGATGAAAAGTATCCTATGTCTTAATATACTAGCTGTTGCCCGCGTGTATGTCGGAAATTATCCCACGGGAACCTTCTACCGGGATGAAAAGTATCCTATGTCTTAATATACTAGCTGTTGCCCGCGTGTATGTCGGAAATTATCCCACGGGAACCTTCTACCGGGATGAAAAGTATCCTATGTCTTAATATACTAGCTGTTGCCCGCGTGTATGTCGGAAATTTTCCCACGGGAACCTTCTACCGGGATGAAAAGTATCCTATGTCTTAATATACTAGCTGTTGCCCGCGTGTATGTCGGAAATTATCCCACGGGAACCTTCTACCGGGATGTAAAGTATCCTATGTCTTAATATACTAGCTGTTGCCCGCGTGTATGTCGGAAATTATCCCAGGGGAACCTTCTACCGGGATGAAAAGTATCCTATGTCTTAATATACTAGCTGTTGCCTGCGTGTATGTCGGAAATTATCCCACGGGAACCTCCTACCGGGATGAAAAGTATCCTATGTCTTAATATACTAGCTGTTGCCCGCGGCTTAGCCCGCGTGAAGGTCGGAAATTATCCCACGGGAACCTCCTACCGGGATGAAAAGTATCCTATGTCTTAATATACTAGCTGTTGCCCGCGTGTATGTCGGAAATTATCCCACGGGAACCTTCTACCGGGATGAAAGGTATCCTATGTTTTAATATACTAGCTGTTGCCCGCGGCTTCGCCCGCGTGTATGTCGGAAATTATCCCACGGGAACCTTCTACCGGGATGAAAAGTATCCTATGTCTTAATATACTAGCTGTTGCCCGCGTGTATGTCGGAAATTATCCCACGAGAACCTTCTACCGGGATGAAAAGTATCCTATGTCTTAATATACTAGCTGTTGCCCGCGTGTATGTCAGAAATTATCCCACGGGAACCTTCTACCGGGATGAAAAGTATCCTATGTCTTAATATACTAGCTGTTGCCCGCGTGTATGTCGGAAATTTTCCCACGGGAACCTTCTACCGGGATGAAAAGTATCCTATGTCTTAATATACTAGCTGTTGCCCGCGTGTATGTCGGAAATTATCCCACGGGAACCTTCTACCGGGATGAAAAGTATCCTATGTCTTAATATACTAGCTGTTGCCCGCGGCTTCGCCCGCGTGTATGTCGGAAATTATCCCACGGGAACCTTCTACCGGGATGAAAAGTATCCTATGTCTTAATATACTAGCTGTTGCCCGCGTGTATGTCGGAAATTATCCCACGGGAACCTTCTACCGGGATGAAAAGTATCCTATGTCTTAATATACTAGCTGTTGCCCGCGTGTATGTCGGAAATTATCCCACGGGAACCTTCTACCGGGATGAAAAGTATCCTATGTCTTAATATACTAGCTGTTGCCCGTGTGCATGTCGGAAATTATCCCACGGGAACCTTCTACCGGGATGAAAAGTATCCTATGTCTTAATATACTAGCTGTTGCCCGCGGCTTCGCCCGCGTGTATGTCGGAAATTATCCCACGGGAACCTTCTACCGGGATGAAAAGTATCCTATGTCTTAATATACTAGCTGTTGACCGCGTGTATGTCGGAAATTATCCCACGGGAACCTTCTACCGGGATGAAAAGTATCCTATGTCTTAATATACTAGCTGTTGCCAGCGTGTATGTCGGAAATTATCCCACGGGAACCTTCTACCGGGATGAAAAGTATCCTATGTCTTAATATACTAGCTGTTGCCCGCGTGTATGTCGGAAATTATCCCACGGGAACCTCCTACCGGGATGAAAAGTATCCTATGTCTTAATATACTAGCTGTTGCCCGCGGCTTAGCCCGCGTGAATGTCGGAAATTATCCCACGGGAACCTCCTACCGGGATGAAAAGTATCCTATGTTTTAATATACTAGCTGTTGCCCGCGTGTATGTCGGAAATTATCCCACGGGAACCTCCTACCGGAATGAAAAGTATCCTATGTCTTAATATACTAGCTGTTGCCCGCGGCTTAGCCCGCGTGAATGTCGGTAATTATCCCACGGGAACCTCCTACCGGGATGAAAAGTATCCTATGTCTTAATATACTAGCTGTTGCCCGAGTGTATGTCGGAAATTATCCCACGGGAACCTTCTACCGGGATGAAAAGTATCCTATGTCTTAATATACTAGCTGTTGCCCGCGTGTATGTCGGAAATTATCCCACGGGAACCTTCTACCGGGATGAAAAGTATCCTATGTCTTAATATACTACCTGTTGCCCGCGTGTATGTCGGAAATTTTCCCACGGGAACCTTCTACCGGGATGAAAAGTATCCTATGTCTTAATATACTAGCTGTTGCCCGCGTGTATGTCGGAAATTATCCCACGGGAACCTTCTACCGGGATGAAAAGTATCCTATGTCTTAATATACTAGCTGTTGCCCGCGTGTATGTCGGAAATTATCCCACGGGAACCTTCTACCGGGATGAAAAGTATCCTTTGTCTTAATATACTAGCTGTTGCCCGCGTGTATGTCGGAAATTATCCCACGGGAACCTTCTACCGGGATGTAAAGTATCCTATGTCTTAGTATACTAGCTGTCGCCCGTGTGTATGTCGGAAATTATCCCACGGGAACCTCCTACCGGGATGAAAAGTATCCTATGTCTTAATATACTAGCTGTCGCCCGCGTGTATGTCGGAAATTATCCCACGGGAACCTCCTACCGCGATGAAAAGTATCCTATGTCTTAATATACTAGCTGTCGCCCGCGTGTATGTCGGAAATTATCCCACGGGAACCTTCTACCGCGATGAAAAGTATCCTATGTCTTAGTATACTAGCTGTCGCCCGCGTGTATGTCGGAAATTATCCCACGGGAACCTCCTACCGGGATGAAAAGTATCCTATGTCTTAATATACTAGCTGTCGCCCGCGTGTATGTCGGAAATTATCCCACGGGAACCTCCTACCGCGATGAAAAGTATCCTATGTCTTAATATACTAGCTGTTGCCCGCGGCTTAGCCCGCGTGAATGTCGGAAATTATCCCACGGGAACCTCCTACCGGGATGAAAAGTATCCTATGTCTTAATATACTAGCTGTTGCCCGCGTGTATGTCGGAAATTATCCCACGGGAACCTCCTACCGGGATGAAAAGTATCCTATGTCTTAATATACTAGCTGTTGCCCGCGGCTTAGCCCGCGTGAATGTCGGAAATTATCCCACGGGAACCTCCTACCGAGATGAAAAGTATCCTATGTCTTAATATACTAGCTGTTGCCCGCGTGTATGTCGGAAATTATCCCACGGGAACCTTCTACCGGGATGAAAAGTATCCTATGTCTTAATATACTAGCTGTTGCCCGCGTGTATGTCGGAAATTATCCCACGGGAACCTTCTACCGGGATGAAAAGTATCCTATGTCTTAATATACTAGCTGTTGCCAGCGGCTTCGCCCGCGTGTATGTCGAAAATTATCCCACGGGAACCTTCTGCCGGGATGAAAAGTATCCTATGTCTTAATATACTAGCTGTTGCCCGCGTGTATGTCGGAAATTATCCCACGGGAACCTTCTACCGGGATGAAAAGTATCCTATGTCTTAATATACTAGCTGTTGCCCGCGTGTATGTCAGAAATTATCCCACGGGAACCTTCTACCGGGATGAAAAGTATCCTATGTCTTAATATACTAGCTGTTGCCCGCGTGTATGTCGGAAATTTTCCCACGGGAACCTTCTACCGGGATGAAAAGTATCCTATGTCTTAATATACTAGCTGTTGCCCGCGTGTATGTCGGAAATTATCCCACGGGAACCTTCTACCGGGATGAAAAGTATCCTATGTCTTAATATACTAGCTGTTGCCCGCGTGTATGTCGGAAATTATCCCACGGGAACCTTCTACCGGGATGAAAAGTATCCTATGTCTTAATATACTAGCTGTTGCCCGCGGCTTCGCCAGCGTGTATGTCGGAAATTATCCCACGGGAACCTTCTACCGGGATGTAAAGTATCCTTTGTCTTAATATACTAGCTGTTGCCCGCGTGTATATCGGAAATTATCCCACGGGAACCTTCTACCGGGATGAAAAGTATCCTATGTGTTAATATACTAGCTGTTGCCCGCGGCTTCGCCCGCGTGTATGTCGGAAATTATCCCACGGGAACCTTCTACCGGGATGAAAAGTATCCTATGTCTTTATATACTAGCTGTTGCTTACGGCTTCGCCCGCGTGTATGTCGGAAATTATCCCACGGGAACCTTCTATCGCGATGAAAAGTATCTTATGTCTTAATATACTAGCTGTTTCCCGCGGCTTCGCCCGCGTGTATGTCGGAAATTATCCCACGGGAACCTTCTACCGGGATGAAAAGTATCCTATGTCTTAATATACTAGCTGTTGCCCGCGTGTATGTCGGAAATTATCCCACGGGAACCTTCTACCGGGATGTAAAGTATCCTATGTCTTAATATACTAGCTGTTGCCCGCGTGGATGTCGGAAATTATCCCAGGGGAACCTTCTACCGGGATGAAAAGTATCCTATGTCTTAATATACTAGCTGTTGCCCGCGTGTATGTCGGAAATTATCCCACGGGAACCTCCTACCGGGATGAAAAGTATCCTATGTCTTAATATACTAGCTGTTGCCCGCGGCTTAGCCCGCGTGAATGTCGGAAATTATCCCACGGGAACCTCCTACCGGGATGAAAAGTATCCTATGTCTTAATATACTAGCTGTTGCCCGCGTGTATGTCGGAAATTATCCCACGGGAACCTTCTACCGGGATGAAAGGTATCCTATGTTTTAATATACTAGCTGTTGCCCGCGGCTTCGCCCGCGTGTATGTCGGAAATTATCCCACGGGAACCTTCTACCGGAATGAAAAGTATCCTATGTCTTAATATACTAGCTGTTGCCCGCGTGTATGTCGGAAATTATCCCACGAGAACCTTCTACCGGGATGAAAAGTATCCTATGTCTTAATATACTAGCTGTTGCCCGCGTGTATGTCAGAAATTACCCCACGGGAACCTTCTACCGGGATGAAAAGTATCCTATGTCTTAATATACTAGCTGTTGCCCGCGTGTATGTCGTAAATTTTCCCACGGGAACCTTCTACCGGGATGAAAAGTATCCTATGTCTTAATATACTAGCTGTTGCCCGCGTGTATGTCGGAAATTATCCCACGGGAACCTTCTACCGGGATGAAAAGTATCCTATGTCTTAATATACTAGCTGTTGCCCGCGGCTTCGCCCGCGTGTATGTCGGAAATTATCCCACGGGAACCTTCTACCGGGATGAAAAGTATCCTATGTCTTAATATACTAGCTGTTGACCGCGTGTATGTCGGAAATTATCCCACGGGAACCTTCTACCGGGATGAAAAGTATCCTATGTCTTAATATACTAGCTGTTGCCCGCGTGTATGTCGGAAATTATCCCACGGGAACCTTCTACCGGGATGAAAAGTATCCTATGTCTTAATATACTAGCTGTTGCCCGCGGCTTCGCCCGCGTGTATGTCGGAAATTATCCCACGGGAACCTTCTACCGCGATGAATATTATCCTATGTCTTAATATACTAGCTGTTGCCCGCGTGTATGTCGGAAATTATCCCACGGGAACCTTCTACCGGGATGAAAAGTATCCTATGTCTTAATATACTAGCTGTTGCCCGCGTGTATGTCGGAAATTATCCCACGGGAACCTCCTACCGGGATGAAAAGTATCCTATGTCTTAATATACTAGCTGTTGCCCGCGGCTTAGCCCGCGTGAATGTCGGAAATTATCCCACGGGAACCTCCTACCGGGATGAAAAGTATCCTATGTTTTAATATACTAGCTGTTGCCCGCGTGTATGTCGGAAATTATCCCACGGGAACCTCCTACCGGAATGAAAAGTATCCTATGTCTTAATATACAAGCTGTTGCCCGAGTGTATGTCGGAAATTATCCCACGGGAACCTTCTACCGGGATGAAAAGTATCCTATGTCTTAATATACTAGCTGTTGCCCGCGGCTTAGCCCGCGTGAATGTCGGTAATTATCCCACGGGAACCTCCTACCGGGATGAAAAGTATCCTATGTCTTAATATACTAGCTGTTGCCCGAGTGTATGTCGGAAATTATCCCACGGGAACCTTCTACCGGGATGAAAAGTATCCTATGTCTTAATATACTAGCTGTTGCCCGCGTGTATGTCGGAAATTATCCCACGGGAACCTTCTACCGGGATGAAAAGTATCCTATGTCTTAATATACTAGCTGTTGCCCGCGGCTTCGCCCGCGTGTATGTCGGAAATTATCCCACGGGAACCTTCTACCGGGATGAAAAGTATCCTATGTCTTAATATACTAGCTGTTGCCCGCGTGTGTGTCGGAAATTATCCCACGAGAACCTTCTACCGGGATGAAAAGTATCCTATGTCTTAATATACTAGCTGTTGCCCGCGTGTATGTCGGAAATTATCCCACGGGAACCTTCTACCGGGATGAAAAGTATCCTATGTCTTAATATACTAGCTGTTGCCCGCGTGTATGTCGGAAATTTTCCCACGGGAACCTTCTACCGGGATGAAAAGTATCCTATGTCTTAATATACTAGCTGTTGCCCGCGTGTATGTCGGAAATTATCCCACGGGAACCTTCTACCGGGATGAAAAGTATCCTATGTCTTAATATACTAGCTGTTGCCTGCGTGTATGTCGGAAATTATCCCACGGGAACCTTCTACCGGGATGAAAAGTATCCTATGTCTTAATATACTAGCTGTCGCCCGCGTGTATGTCGGAAATTATCCCACGGGAACCTCCTACCGCGATGAAAAGTATCCTATGTCTTAATATACTAGCTGTCGCCCGCGTGTATGTCGGAAATTATCCCACGGGAACCTTCTACCGCGATGAAAAGTATCCTATGTCTTAGTATACTAGCTGTCGCCCGCGTGTATGTCGGAAATTATCCCACGGGAACCTTCTACCGGGATGAAAAGTATCCTATGTCTTAATATACTAGCTGTTGCCCGCGTGTATGTCGGAAATTATCCCATGGGAACCTTCTACCGGGATGAAAAGTATCCTATGTCTTAATATACTAGCTGTTGCCCGCGTGTATGTCGGAAATTTTCCCACGGGAACCTTCTACCGGGATGAAAAGTATCCTATGTCTTAATATACTAGCTGTTGCCCGCGTGTATGTCGGAAATTATCCCACGGGAACCTTCTACCGGGATGAAAAGTATCCTATGTCTTAATATACTAGCTGTTGCCCGCGTGTATGTCGGAAATTATCCCACGGGAACCTTCTACCGGGATGAAAAGTATCCTATGTCTTAATATACTAGCTGTTGCCCGCGGCTTCGCCCGCGTGTATGTCGGAAATTATCCCACGGGAACCTCCTACCGGGATGAAAAGTATCCTATGTCTTAATATACTAGCTGTTGCCCGCGGCTTAGCCCGCGTGAATGTCGGAAATTATCCCACGGGAACCTCCTACCGGGATGAAAAGTATCCTATGTTTTAATATACTAGCTGTTGCCCGCGTGTATGTCGGAAATTATCCCACGGGAACCTCCTACCGGGATGAAAAGTATCCTATGTCTTAATATACTAGCTGTTGCCCGCGGCTTAGCCCGCGTGAATGTCGGTTATTATCCCACGGGAACCTCCTACCGGGATGAAAAGTATCCTATGTCTTAATATACTAGCTGTTGCCCGAGTGTATGTCGGAAATTATCCCACGGGAACCTTCTACCGGGATGAAAAGTATCCTATGTCTTAATATACTAGCTGTTGCCCGCGTGTATGTCGGAAATTATCCCACGGGAACCTTCTACCGGGATAAAAAGTATCCTATGTCTTAATATACTAGCTGTTGCCCGCGGCTTCGCCCGCGTGTATGTCGGAAATTATCCCACGGGAACCTTCTACCGGGATGAAAAGTATCCTATGTCTTAATATACTAGCTGTTGCCCGCGTGTATGTCGGAAATTATCCCACAAGAACCTTCTACCGGGATGAAAAGTATCCTATGTCTTAATATACTAGCTGTTGCCCGCGTGTATGTCAGAAATTATCCCACGGGAACCTTCTACCGGGATGAAAAGTATCCTATGTCTTAATATACTAGCTGTTGCCCGCGTGTATGTCGGAAATTATCCCATGGGAACCTTCTACCGGGATGAAAAGTATCCTATGTCTTAATATACTAGCTGTTGCCCGCGTGTATGTCGGAAATTTTCCCACGGGAACCTTCTACCGGGATGAAAAGTATCCTATGTCTTAATATACTAGCTGTTGCCCGCGTGTATGTCGGAAATTATCCCACGGGAACCTTCTACCGGGATGAAAAGTATCCTATGTCTTAAAATACTAGCTGTTGCCTGCGTGTATGTCGGAAATTATCCCACGGGAACCTTCTACCGCGATGAAAAGTATCCTATGTCTTAATATACTAGCTGTTGCCCGCGTCTATGTCGGAAATTATCCCACGGGAACCTTCTACCGGGATGAAAAGTATCCTATGTCTTAATATACTAGCTGTTGCCCGCGTGTATGTCGGAAATTTTCCCACGGGAACCTTCTACCGGGATGAAAAGTATCCTATGTCTTAATATACTAGCTGTTGCCCGCGGCTTCGCCCGCGTGTATGTCGGAAATTATCCCACGGGAACCTTCTACCGGGATGAAAAGTATCCTATGTCTTAATATACTAGCTGTTGCCCGCGTGTATGTCGGAAATTATCCCACGGGAACCTTCTACCGGGATGAAAAGTATCCTATGTCTTAATATACTAGCTGTTGCCCGCGTGTATGTCGGAAATTATCCCACGGGAACCTTCTACCGGGTTGAAAAGTATCCTATGTCTTAATATACTAGCTGTTGCCCGCGTGTATGTCGGAAATTATCCCACGGGAACCTTCTACCGGGATGAAAAGTATCCTATGTCTTAATATACTAGCTGTTGCCCGCGTGTATGTCGGAAATTATCCCAGGGGAACCTTCTACCGGGATGAAAAGTATCCTATGTCTTAATATACTAGCTGTTGCCCGCGTGTATGTCGGAAATTATCCCACGGGAACCTCCTACCGGGATGAAAAGTATCCTATGTCTTAATATACTAGCTGTTGCCCGCGGCTTAGCCCGCGTGAATGTCGGAAATTATCCCACGGGAACCTCCTACCGGGATGAAAAGTATCCTATGTCTTAATATACTAGCTGTTGCCCGCGTGTATGTCGGAAATTATCCCACGGGAACCTTCTACCGGGATGAAAGGTATCCTATGTCTTAATATACTAGCTGTTGCCCGCGGCTTCGCCCGCGTGTATGTCGGAAATTATCCCACGGGAACCTTCTACCGGGATGAAAAGTATCCTATGTCTTAATATACTAGCTGTTGCCCGCGTGTATGTCGGAAATTTTCCCACGGGAACCTTCTACCGGGATGAAAAGTATCCTATGTCTTAATATACTAGCTGTTGCCCGCGTGTATGTCGGAAATTATCCCACGGGAACCTTCTACCGGGATGAAAAGTATCCTATGTCTTAATATACTAGCTGTTGCCCGCAAGTATGTCGGATATTATCCCACGGGAACCTTCTACCGGGATGAAAAGTATCCTATGTCTTAATATACTAGCTGTTGCCCGCGTGTATGTCGGAAATTTTCCCACGGGAACCTTCTACCGGGATGAAAAGTATCCTATGTCTTAATATACTAGCTGTTGCCCGCGGCTTCGCCCGCGTGTATGTCGGAAATTATCCCACGCGAACCTTCTACCGGGATGAAAAGTATCCTATGTCTTAATATACTAGCTGTTGACCGCGTGTATGTCGGAAATTATCCCACGGGAACCTTCTACCGGGATGAAAAGTATCCTATGTCTTAATATACTAGCTGTTGCCCGCGTGTATGTCGGAAATTATCCCACGGGAACCTTCTACCGGGATGAAAAGTATCCTATGTCTTAATATACTAGCTGTTGCCCGCGGCTTCGCCCGCGTGTATGTCGGAAATTATCCCACGGGAACCTCCTACCGGGATGAAAAGTATCCTATGTCTTAATATACTAGCTGTTGCCCGCGGCTTAGCCCGCGTGAATGTCGGAAATTATCCCACGGGAACCTCCTACCGGGATGAAAAGTATCCTATGTTTTAATATACTAGCTGTTGCCCGCGTGTATGTCGGAAATTATCCCACGGGAACCTCCTACCGGGATGAAAAGTATCCTATGTCTTAATATACTAGCTGTTGCCCGCGGCTTAGCCCGCGTGAATGTCGGTAATTATCCCACGGGAACCTCCTACCGGGATGAAAAGTATCCTATGTCTTAATATACTAGCTGTTGCCCGAGTGTATGTCGGAAATTATCCCACGGGAACCTTCTACCGGGATGAAAAGTATCCTATGTCTTAATATACTAGCTGTTGCCCGCGTGTATGTCGGAAATTATCCCACGGGAACCTTCTACCGGGATGAAAAGTATCCTATGTCTTAATATACTAGCTGTTGCTCGCGGCTTCGCCCGCGTGTATGTCGGAAATTATCCCACGGGAACCTTCTACCGGGATGAAAAGTATCCTATGTCTTAATATACTAGCTGTTGCCCGCGTGAATGTCGGTAATTATCCCACGGGAACCTCCTACCGGGATGAAAAGTATCCTATGTCTTAATATACTAGCTGTTGCCCGAGTGTATGTCGGAAATTATCCCACGGGAACCTTCTACCGGGATGAAAAGTATCCTATGTCTTAATATACTAGCTGTTGCCCGCGTGTATGTCGGAAATTATCCCACGGGAACCTTCTACCGGGATGAAAAGTATCCTATGTCTTAATATACTAGCTGTTGCCCGCGTGTATGTCGGAAATTTTCCCACGGGAACCTTCTACCGGGATGAAAAGTATCCTATGTCTTAATATACTAGCTGTTGCCCGCGTGTATGTCGGAAATTATCCCACGGGAACCTTCTACCGGGATGAAAAGTATCCTATGTCTTAATATACTAGCTGTTGCCCGCGTGTATGTCGGAAATTATCCCACGGGAACCTTCTACCGGGATGAAAAGTATCCTATGTCTTAATATACTAGCTGTTGCCCGCGTCTATGTCGGAAATTATCCCACGGGAACCTTCTACCGGGATGAAAAGTATCCTATGTCTTAATATACTAGCTGTTGCCCGCGTGTATGTCGGAAATTTTCCCACGGGAACCTTCTACCGGGATGAAAAGTATCCTATGTCTTAATATACTAGCTGTTGCCCGCGGCTTCGCCCGCGTGTATATCGGAAATTATCCCACGGGAACCTTCTACCGGGATTAAAAGTATCCTATGTCTTAATATACTAGCTGTTGCCCGCGTGTATGTCGGAAATTATCCCACGGGAACCTTCTACCGGGATGAAAAGTATCCTATGTCTTAATATACTAGCTGTTGCCCGCGTGTATGTCGGAAATTATCCCACGGGAACCTTCTACCGGGATGAAAAGTATCCTATGTCTTAATATACTAGCTGTTGCCCGCGTGTATGTCGGAAATTATCCCACGGGAACCTTCTACCGGGATGAAAAGTATCCTATGTCTTAATATACTAGCTGTTGCCCGCGTGTATGTCGGAAATTTTCCCACGGGAACCTTCTACCGGGATGAAAAGTATCCTATGTCTTAATATACTAGCTGTTGACCGCGTGTATGTCGGAAATTATGCCACGGGAACCTTCTAACGGGATGAAAAGTATCCTATGTCTTAATATACTAGCTGTTGCCCGCGGCTTCGCCCGCGTGTATGTCGGAAATTATCCCACGGGAACCTTCTACCGGGATGTAAAGTATCCTATGTCTTAATATACTAGCTGTTGCCCGCGTGTATGTCGGAAATTATCCCACGGGAACCTTCTACCGGGATGAAAAGTATCCTATGTCTTAATATACTAGCTGTTGCCCGCGTGTATGTCGGAAATTATCCCACGGGAACCTACTACCGGGATGAAAAGTATCCTATGTCTTAATATACTAGCTGTTGCCCGCGGCTTCGCCCGCGTGTATGTCGGAAATTATCCCACGGGAACCTTCTACCGGGATGAAAAGTATCCTATGTCTTAATATACTAGCTGTTGCCCGCGTGTATGTCGGAAATTTTCCCACGGGAACCTTCTACCGGGATGAAAAGTATCCTATGTCTTAATATACTAGCTGTTGCCCGCGGCTTCGCCCGCGTGTATGTCGGAAATTATTCCACGGGAACCTTCTACCGGGATGTAAAGTATCCTATGTCTTAATATACTAGCTGTTGCCCGCGTGTATGTCGGAAATTATCCCACGGGAACCTTCTACCGGGATGAAAAGTATCCTATGTCTTAATATACTAGCTGTTGCCCGCGTGTATGTCGGAAATTATCCCACGGGAACCTTCTACCGGGATGAAAAGTATCCTATGTCTTAATATACTAGCTCTTGCCCGCGTGCATGTCGGAAATTTTCCCACGGGAACCTTCTACCGGGATGAAAAGTATCCTATGTCTTAATATACTAGCTGTTGCCCGCGTGTATGTCGGAAATTATCCCACGGGAACCTTCTACCGGGATGAAAAGTATCCTATGTCTTAATATACTAGCTGTTGCCCGGGGCTTCGCCCGCGTGTATGTCGGAAATTATCCCACGGGAACCTTCTACCGGGATGAAAAGTATCCTATGTCTTAATATACTAGCTGTTGCCCGCGTGTATGTCGGAAATTATCCCACGGGAACCTTCTACCGGGATGAAAAGTATCCTATGTCTTAATATACTAGCTGTTGCCCGCGTGTATGTCGGAAATTTTCCCACGGGAACCTTCTACCGGGATGAAAAGTATCCTATGTCTTAATATACTAGCGGTTGCCCGCGGCTTCGCCCGCGTGTATGTCGGAAATTATCCCACGGGAACCTTCTACCGGGATGAAAAGTATCCTATGTCTTAATATACTAGCTGTTGCCCGCGTGTATGTCGGAAATTTTCCCACGGGAACCTTCTACCGGGATGAAAAGTATCCTATGTCTTAATATACTAGCTATTGCCCGCGGCTTCGCCCGCGTGTATGTCGGAAATTATCCCACGGGAACCTTCTACCGGGATGAAAAGTATCCTATGTCTTAATATACTAGCTGTTGGCCGCGTCTTTGTCGGAAATTATCCCACGGGAACCTTCTACCGGGATGAAAAGTATCCTATGTCTTAATATACTAGTAGTTGCCCGCGTGTATGTCGGAAATTATCCCACGGGAACCTTCTACCGGGATGAAAAGTATCCTATGTCTTAATAGACTAGCTGTTGCCCGCGTATATGTCGGAAATTATCCCACGGGAACCTTCTACCGGGATGAAAAGTATCCTATGTCTTAATATACTAGCTGTTGCCCGCGTGTATGCCGGAAATTATCCCACGGGAACCTTCTACCGGGATGAAAAGTATCCTATGTCTTAATATACTAGCTGTTGCCCGCGTGTATGTCGGAAATTATCCCACGGGAACCTTCTACCGGGATGAATAGTATCCTATGTCTTAATATACTAGCTGTTGCCCGCGGCTTCGCCCGCGTGTATGTCGGAAATTGTCCCACGGGAACCTTCTACCGGGATGAAAAGTATCCTATGTCTTAAAATACTAGCTGCTGCCCGCGGCTTCGCCCGCGTGTATGTCGGAAATTATCCCACGGGAACCTTCTACCGGGATGAAAAGTATCCTATGTCTTAATATACTAGCTGTTGCCCGCGTGTATGTCGGAAATTATCCCACGGGAACCTTCTACCGGGATGAAAAGTATCCTATGTCTTAATATACTAGCTGTTGCCCGCGTGTATGTCGGAAATTATCCCACGGGAACCTTCTACCGGGATGAAAAGTATCCTATGTCTTAATATACTAGCTGTTGCCCGCGGCTTCGCCCGCGTGTATGTCGGAAATTATCCCACGGGAACCTTCTACCGCGATGAAAAGTATCCTATGTCTTAATATAGTAGCTGTTGCCCGCGTGTATGTCGGAAATTATCCCACGGGAACCTTCTACCGCGATGAAAAGTATCCTATGTCTTAGTATACTAGCTGTCGCCCGCGTGTATGTCGGAAATTATCCCACGGAACCTTCTACCGGGATGAAAAGTATCCTATGTCTTAATATACTAGCTGTCGCCCGCGTGTATGTCGGAAATTATCCCACGGGAACCTCCTACCGCGATGAAAAGTATCCTATGTCTTAATATACTAGCTGTTGCCCGCGTGTATGTCGGAAATTATCCCACGGGAACCTTCTACCGGGATGAAAAGTATCCTATGTCTTAATATACTAGCTGTTGCCCGCGTGTATGTCGGAAATTATCCCACGGGAACCTTCTACCGGGATAAAAAGTATCCTATGTCTTAATATACTAGCTGTTGCCCGCGGCTTCGCCCGCGTGTATGTCGGAAATTATCCCACGGGAACCTTCTACCGGGATGTAAAGTATCCTATGTTTTAATATACTAGCTGTTGCCCGCGTGTATGTCGGAAATTATCCCACGGGAACCTTCTACCGGGATGAAAAGTATCCTATGTCTTAATATACTAGCTGTTGCCCGCGTGTATGTCGGAAATTATCCCACGGGAACCTTCTACCGGGATGAAAAGTATCCCATGTCTTAATATACTAGCTGTTGCCCGCGGCTTCGCCCGCGTGTATGTCGGAAATTATCCCACGGGAACCTTCTACCGCGATGAAAAGTATCCTATGTCTTAATATACTAGCTGTTGCCTGCGTGTATGTCGGAAATTATCCCACGGGAACCTTCTACCGGGATGAAAAGTATCCTATGTCTTAATATACTAGCTGTTGCCCGCGTGTATGTCGGAAATTTTCCCACGGGAACCTTCTACCGGGATGAAAAGTATCCTATGTCTTAATATACTAGCTGTTGCCCGCGTGTATGTCGGAAATTATCCCACGGGAACCTTCTACCGGGATGAAAAGTATCCTATGTCTTAATATACTAGCTGTTGCCCGCGTGTATGTCGGAAATTATCCCACGGGAACCTTCTACCGGGATGAAAAGTATCCTTTGTCTTAATATACTAGCTGTTGCCCGCGTGTATGTCGGAAATTATCCCACGGGAACCTTCTACCGGGATGTAAAGTATCCTATGTCTTAGTATACTAGCTGTCGCCCGCGTGTATGTCGGAAATTATCCCACGGGAACCTCCTACCGGGATGAAAAGTATCCTATGTCTTAATATACTAGCTGTCGCCCGCGTGTATGTCGGAAATTATCCCACGGGAACCTCCTACCGCGATGAAAAGTATCCTATGTCTTAATATACTAGCTGTCGCCCGCGTGTATGTCGGAAATTATCCCACGGGAACCTTCTACCGCGATGAAAAGTATCCTATGTCTTAGTATACTAGCTGTCGCCCGCGTGTATGTCGGAAATTATCCCACGGGAACCTCCTACCGGGATGAAAAGTATCCTATGTCTTAATATACTAGCTGTCGCCCGCGTGTATGTCGGAAATTATCCCACGGGAACCTCCTACCGCGATGAAAAGTATCCTATGTCTTAATATACTAGCTGTTGCCCGCGTGTATGTCGGAAATTATCCCACGGGAACCTTCTACCGGGATGAAAAGTATCCTATGTCTTAATATACTAGCTGTTGCCCGCGTGTATGTCGGAAATTATCCCACGGGAACCTTCTACCGGGATGTAAAGTATCCTATGTCTTAGTATACTAGCTGTCGCCCGCGTGTATGTCGGAAATTATCCCACGGGAACCTCCTACCGGGATGAAAAGTATCCTATGTCTTAATATACTAGCTGTCGCCCGCGTGTATGTCGGAAATTATCCCACGGGAACCTCCTACCGCGATGAAAAGTATCCTATGTCTTAATATACTAGCTGTCGCCCGCGTGTATGTCGGAAATTATCCCACGGGAACCTTCTACCGCGATGAAAAGTATCCTATGTCTTAGTATACTAGCTGTCGCCCGCGTGTATGTCGGAAATTATCCCACGGGAACCTCCTACCGGGATGAAAAGTATCCTATGTCTTAATATACTAGCTGTCGCCCGCGTGTATGTCGGAAATTATCCCACGGGAACCTCCTACCGCGATGAAAAGTATCCTATGTCTTAATATACTAGCTGTTGCCCGCGTGTATGTCGGAAATTATCCCACGGGAACCTTCTACCGGGATGAAAAGTATCCTATGTCTTAATATACTAGCTGTTGCCCGCGTGTATGTCGGAAATTATCCCACGGGAACCTTCTACCGGGATGAAAAGTATCCTATGTCTTAATATACTAGCTGTTGCCCGCGTGTATGTCGGAAATTATCCCACGGGAACCTTCTACCGGGATGTAAAGTATCCTATGTCTTAGTATACTAGCTGTCGCCCGCGTGTATGTCGGAAATTATCCCACGGGAACCTCCTACCGGGATGAAAAGTATCCTATGTCTTAATATACTAGCTGTCGCCCGCGTGTATGTCGGAAATTATCCCACGGGAACCTCCTACCGCGATGAAAAGTATCCTATGTCTTAATATACTAGCTGTCGCCCGCGTGTTGTCGGAAATTATCCCACGGGAACCTTCTACCGCGATGAAAAGTATCCTATGTCTTAATATACTAGCTGTTGCCCGCGTGTATGTCGGAAATTATCCCACGGGAACCTTCTACCGCGATGAAAAGTATCCTATGTTTTAATATACTAGCTGTTGCCCGCGTGTATGTCGGAAATTATCCCACGGGAACCTTCTACCGGGATGAAAAGTATCCTATGTTTTAATATACTAGCTGTTGCCCGCGTGTTTGTCGGAAATTATCCCACGGGAACCTTCTACCGGGATGAAAAGTATCCTATGTCTTAATATACTAGCTGTTGCCCGCGTGTATGTCGGAAATTATCCCACGGGAACCTTCTACCGGGATGAAAAGTATCCTATGTCTTAATATACTAGCTGTTGCCCGCGTGTATGTCGGAAATTATCCCACGCGAACCTTCTACCGGGATGAAAAGTATCCTATGTCTTAATATACTAGCTGTTGACCGCGTGTATGTCGGAAATTATCCCACGGGAACCTTCTACCGGGATGAAAAGTATCCTATGTCTTAATATACTAGCTGTTGCCCGCGTGTATGTCGGAAATTATCCCACGGGAACCTTCTACCGGGATGAAAAGTATCCTATGTCTTAATATACTAGCTGTTGCCCGCGGCTTCGCCCGCGTGTATGTCGGAAATTATCCCACGGGAACCTCCTACCGGGATGAAAAGTATCCTATGTCTTAATATACTAGCTGTTGCCCGCGGCTTAGCCCGCGTGAATGTCGGAAATTATCCCACGGGAACCTCCTACCGGGATGAAAAGTATCCTATGTTTTAATATACTAGCTGTTGCCCGCGTGTATGTCGGAAATTATCCCACGGGAACCTCCTACCGGGATGAAAAGTATCCTATGTCTTAATATACTAGCTGTTGCCCGCGGCTTAGCCCGCGTGAATGTCGGTAATTATCCCACGGGAACCTCCTACCGGGATGAAAAGTATCCTATGTCTTAATATACTAGCTGTTGCCCGAGTGTATGTCGGAAATTATCCCACGGGAACCTTCTACCGGGATGAAAAGTATCCTATGTCTTAATATACTAGCTGTTGCCCGCGTGTATGTCGGAAATTATCCCACGGGAACCTTCTACCGGGATGAAAAGTATCCTATGTCTTAATATACTAGCTGTTGCTCGCGGCTTCGCCCGCGTGTATGTCGGAAATTATCCCACGGGAACCTTCTACCGGGATGAAAAGTATCCTATGTCTTAATATACTAGCTGTTGCCCGCGTGAATGTCGGTAATTATCCCACGGGAACCTCCTACCGGGATGAAAAGTATCCTATGTCTTAATATACTAGCTGTTGCCCGAGTGTATGTCGGAAATTATCCCACGGGAACCTTCTACCGGGATGAAAAGTATCCTATGTCTTAATATACTAGCTGTTGCCCGCGTGTATGTCGGAAATTATCCCACGGGAACCTTCTACCGGGATGAAAAGTATCCTATGTCTTAATATACTAGCTGTTGCCCGCGTGTATGTCGGAAATTTTCCCACGGGAACCTTCTACCGGGATGAAAAGTATCCTATGTCTTAATATACTAGCTGTTGCCCGCGTGTATGTCGGAAATTATCCCACGGGAACCTTCTACCGGGATGAAAAGTATCCTATGTCTTAATATACTAGCTGTTGCCCGCGTGTATGTCGGAAATTATCCCACGGGAACCTTCTACCGGGATGAAAAGTATCCTATGTCTTAATATACTAGCTGTTGCCCGCGTCTATGTCGGAAATTATCCCACGGGAACCTTCTACCGGGATGAAAAGTATCCTATGTCTTAATATACTAGCTGTTGCCCGCGTGTATGTCGGAAATTTTCCCACGGGAACCTTCTACCGGGATGAAAAGTATCCTATGTCTTAATATACTAGCTGTTGCCCGCGGCTTCGCCCGCGTGTATATCGGAAATTATCCCACGGGAACCTTCTACCGGGATGAAAAGTATCCTATGTCTTAATATACTAGCTGTTGCCCGCGTGTATGTCGGAAATTATCCCACGGGAACCTTCTACCGGGATGAAAAGTATCCTATGTCTTAATATACTAGCTGTTGCCCGCGTGTATGTCGGAAATTATCCCACGGGAACCTTCTACCGGGATGAAAAGTATCCTATGTCTTAATATACTAGCTGTTGCCCGCGTGTATGTCGGAAATTATCCCACGGGAACCTTCTACCGGGATGAAAAGTATCCTATGTCTTAATATACTAGCTGTTGCCCGCGTGTATGTCGGAAATTTTCCCACGGGAACCTTCTACCGGGATGAAAAGTATCCTATGTCTTAATATACTAGCTGTTGACCGCGTGTATGTCGGAAATTATGCCACGGGAACCTTCTAACGGGATGAAAAGTATCCTATGTCTTAATATACTAGCTGTTGCCCGCGGCTTCGCCCGCGTGTATGTCGGAAATTATCCCACGGGAACCTTCTACCGGGATGTAAAGTATCCTATGTCTTAATATACTAGCTGTTGCCCGCGTGTATGTCGGAAATTATCCCACGGGAACCTTCTACCGGGATGAAAAGTATCCTATGTCTTAATATACTAGCTGTTGCCCGCGTGTATGTCGGAAATTATCCCACGGGAACCTACTACCGGGATGAAAAGTATCCTATGTCTTAATATACTAGCTGTTGCCCGCGGCTTCGCCCGCGTGTATGTCGGAAATTATCCCACGGGAACCTTCTACCGGGATGAAAAGTATCCTATGTCTTAATATACTAGCTGTTGCCCGCGTGTATGTCGGAAATTTTCCCACGGGAACCTTCTACCGGGATGAAAAGTATCCTATGTCTTAATATACTAGCTGTTGCCCGCGGCTTCGCCCGCGTGTATGTCGGAAATTATTCCACGGGAACCTTCTACCGGGATGTAAAGTATCCTATGTCTTAATATACTAGCTGTTGCCCGCGTGTATGTCGGAAATTATCCCACGGGAACCTTCTACCGGGATGAAAAGTATCCTATGTCTTAATATACTAGCTGTTGCCCGCGTGTATGTCGGAAATTATCCCACGGGAACCTTCTACCGGGATGAAAAGTATCCTATGTCTTAATATACTAGCTCTTGCCCGCGTGCATGTCGGAAATTTTCCCACGGGAACCTTCTACCGGGATGAAAAGTATCCTATGTCTTAATATACTAGCTGTTGCCCGCGTGTATGTCGGAAATTATCCCACGGGAACCTTCTACCGGGATGAAAAGTATCCTATGTCTTAATATACTAGCTGTTGCCCGGGGCTTCGCCCGCGTGTATGTCGGAAATTATCCCACGGGAACCTTCTACCGGGATGAAAAGTATCCTATGTCTTAATATACTAGCTGTTGCCCGCGTGTATGTCGGAAATTATCCCACGGGAACCTTCTACCGGGATGAAAAGTATCCTATGTCTTAATATACTAGCTGTTGCCCGCGTGTATGTCGGAAATTTTCCCACGGGAACCTTCTACCGGGATGAAAAGTATCCTATGTCTTAATATACTAGCGGTTGCCCGCGGCTTCGCCCGCGTGTATGTCGGAAATTATCCCACGGGAACCTTCTACCGGGATGAAAAGTATCCTATGTCTTAATATACTAGCTGTTGCCCGCGTGTATGTCGGAAATTTTCCCACGGGAACCTTCTACCGGGATGAAAAGTATCCTATGTCTTAATATACTAGCTATTGCCCGCGGCTTCGCCCGCGTGTATGTCGGAAATTATCCCACGGGAACCTTCTACCGGGATGAAAAGTATCCTATGTCTTAATATACTAGCTGTTGGCCGCGTCTTTGTCGGAAATTATCCCACGGGAACCTTCTACCGGGATGAAAAGTATCCTATGTCTTAATATACTAGTAGTTGCCCGCGTGTATGTCGGAAATTATCCCACGGGAACCTTCTACCGGGATGAAAAGTATCCTATGTCTTAATAGACTAGCTGTTGCCCGCGTATATGTCGGAAATTATCCCACGGGAACCTTCTACCGGGATGAAAAGTATCCTATGTCTTAATATACTAGCTGTTGCCCGCGTGTATGCCGGAAATTATCCCACGGGAACCTTCTACCGGGATGAAAAGTATCCTATGTCTTAATATACTAGCTGTTGCCCGCGTGTATGTCGGAAATTATCCCACGGGAACCTTCTACCGGGATGAATAGTATCCTATGTCTTAATATACTAGCTGTTGCCCGCGGCTTCGCCCGCGTGTATGTCGGAAATTGTCCCACGGGAACCTTCTACCGGGATGAAAAGTATCCTATGTCTTAAAATACTAGCTGCTGCCCGCGGCTTCGCCCGCGTGTATGTCGGAAATTATCCCACGGGAACCTTCTACCGGGATGAAAAGTATCCTATGTCTTAATATACTAGCTGTTGCCCGCGTGTATGTCGGAAATTATCCCACGGGAACCTTCTACCGGGATGAAAAGTATCCTATGTCTTAATATACTAGCTGTTGCCCGCGTGTATGTCGGAAATTATCCCACGGGAACCTTCTACCGGGATGAAAAGTATCCTATGTCTTAATATACTAGCTGTTGCCCGCGGCTTCGCCCGCGTGTATGTCGGAAATTATCCCACGGGAACCTTCTACCGCGATGAAAAGTATCCTATGTCTTAATATAGTAGCTGTTGCCCGCGTGTATGTCGGAAATTATCCCACGGGAACCTTCTACCGCGATGAAAAGTATCCTATGTCTTAGTATACTAGCTGTCGCCCGCGTGTATGTCGGAAATTATCCCACGGAACCTTCTACCGGGATGAAAAGTATCCTATGTCTTAATATACTAGCTGTCGCCCGCGTGTATGTCGGAAATTATCCCACGGGAACCTCCTACCGCGATGAAAAGTATCCTATGTCTTAATATACTAGCTGTTGCCCGCGTGTATGTCGGAAATTATCCCACGGGAACCTTCTACCGGGATGAAAAGTATCCTATGTCTTAATATACTAGCTGTTGCCCGCGTGTATGTCGGAAATTATCCCACGGGAACCTTCTACCGGGATAAAAAGTATCCTATGTCTTAATATACTAGCTGTTGCCCGCGGCTTCGCCCGCGTGTATGTCGGAAATTATCCCACGGGAACCTTCTACCGGGATGTAAAGTATCCTATGTTTTAATATACTAGCTGTTGCCCGCGTGTATGTCGGAAATTATCCCACGGGAACCTTCTACCGGGATGAAAAGTATCCTATGTCTTAATATACTAGCTGTTGCCCGCGTGTATGTCGGAAATTATCCCACGGGAACCTTCTACCGGGATGAAAAGTATCCCATGTCTTAATATACTAGCTGTTGCCCGCGGCTTCGCCCGCGTGTATGTCGGAAATTATCCCACGGGAACCTTCTACCGCGATGAAAAGTATCCTATGTCTTAATATACTAGCTGTTGCCTGCGTGTATGTCGGAAATTATCCCACGGGAACCTTCTACCGGGATGAAAAGTATCCTATGTCTTAATATACTAGCTGTTGCCCGCGTGTATGTCGGAAATTTTCCCACGGGAACCTTCTACCGGGATGAAAAGTATCCTATGTCTTAATATACTAGCTGTTGCCCGCGTGTATGTCGGAAATTATCCCACGGGAACCTTCTACCGGGATGAAAAGTATCCTATGTCTTAATATACTAGCTGTTGCCCGCGTGTATGTCGGAAATTATCCCACGGGAACCTTCTACCGGGATGAAAAGTATCCTTTGTCTTAATATACTAGCTGTTGCCCGCGTGTATGTCGGAAATTATCCCACGGGAACCTTCTACCGGGATGTAAAGTATCCTATGTCTTAGTATACTAGCTGTCGCCCGCGTGTATGTCGGAAATTATCCCACGGGAACCTCCTACCGGGATGAAAAGTATCCTATGTCTTAATATACTAGCTGTCGCCCGCGTGTATGTCGGAAATTATCCCACGGGAACCTCCTACCGCGATGAAAAGTATCCTATGTCTTAATATACTAGCTGTCGCCCGCGTGTATGTCGGAAATTATCCCACGGGAACCTTCTACCGCGATGAAAAGTATCCTATGTCTTAGTATACTAGCTGTCGCCCGCGTGTATGTCGGAAATTATCCCACGGGAACCTCCTACCGGGATGAAAAGTATCCTATGTCTTAATATACTAGCTGTCGCCCGCGTGTATGTCGGAAATTATCCCACGGGAACCTCCTACCGCGATGAAAAGTATCCTATGTCTTAATATACTAGCTGTTGCCCGCGTGTATGTCGGAAATTATCCCACGGGAACCTTCTACCGGGATGAAAAGTATCCTATGTCTTAATATACTAGCTGTTGCCCGCGTGTATGTCGGAAATTATCCCACGGGAACCTTCTACCGGGATGTAAAGTATCCTATGTCTTAGTATACTAGCTGTCGCCCGCGTGTATGTCGGAAATTATCCCACGGGAACCTCCTACCGGGATGAAAAGTATCCTATGTCTTAATATACTAGCTGTCGCCCGCGTGTATGTCGGAAATTATCCCACGGGAACCTCCTACCGCGATGAAAAGTATCCTATGTCTTAATATACTAGCTGTCGCCCGCGTGTATGTCGGAAATTATCCCACGGGAACCTTCTACCGCGATGAAAAGTATCCTATGTCTTAGTATACTAGCTGTCGCCCGCGTGTATGTCGGAAATTATCCCACGGGAACCTCCTACCGGGATGAAAAGTATCCTATGTCTTAATATACTAGCTGTCGCCCGCGTGTATGTCGGAAATTATCCCACGGGAACCTCCTACCGCGATGAAAAGTATCCTATGTCTTAATATACTAGCTGTTGCCCGCGTGTATGTCGGAAATTATCCCACGGGAACCTTCTACCGGGATGAAAAGTATCCTATGTCTTAATATACTAGCTGTTGCCCGCGTGTATGTCGGAAATTATCCCACGGGAACCTTCTACCGGGATGAAAAGTATCCTATGTCTTAATATACTAGCTGTTGCCCGCGTGTATGTCGGAAATTATCCCACGGGAACCTTCTACCGGGATGTAAAGTATCCTATGTCTTAGTATACTAGCTGTCGCCCGCGTGTATGTCGGAAATTATCCCACGGGAACCTCCTACCGGGATGAAAAGTATCCTATGTCTTAATATACTAGCTGTCGCCCGCGTGTATGTCGGAAATTATCCCACGGGAACCTCCTACCGCGATGAAAAGTATCCTATGTCTTAATATACTAGCTGTCGCCCGCGTGTTGTCGGAAATTATCCCACGGGAACCTTCTACCGCGATGAAAAGTATCCTATGTCTTAATATACTAGCTGTTGCCCGCGTGTATGTCGGAAATTATCCCACGGGAACCTTCTACCGCGATGAAAAGTATCCTATGTTTTAATATACTAGCTGTTGCCCGCGTGTATGTCGGAAATTATCCCACGGGAACCTTCTACCGGGATGAAAAGTATCCTATGTTTTAATATACTAGCTGTTGCCCGCGTGTTTGTCGGAAATTATCCCACGGGAACCTTCTACCGGGATGAAAAGTATCCTATGTCTTAATATACTAGCTGTTGCCCGCGTGTATGTCGGAAATTATCCCACGGGAACCTTCTACCGGGATGAAAAGTATCCTATGTCTTAATATACTAGCTGTTGCCCGCGTGTATGTCGGAAATTATCCCACGGGAACCTTCTACCGGGATGAATAGTATCCTATGTCTTAATATACTAGCTGTTGCCCGCGGTTTCGCCCGCGTGTATGTCGGAAATTGTCCCACGGGAACCTTCTACCGGGATGAAAAGTATCCTATGTCTTAATATACTAGCTGCTGCCCGCGGCTTCGCCCGCGTGTATGTCGGCAATTATCCCACGGGAACCTTCTACCGGGATGAAAAGTATCCTATGTCTTAATATACTAGCTGTTGCCCGCGTGTATGTCGGAAATTATCCCACGGGAACCTTCTACCGGGATGAAAAGTATCCTATGTCTTAATATACTAGCTGTTGCCCGCGTGTATGTCGGAAATTATCCCACGGGAACCTTCTACCGGGATGAAAAGTATCCTATGTCTTAATATACTAGCTGTTGCCCGCGGCTTCGCCCGCGTGTATGTCGGAAATTATCCCACGGGAACCTTCTACCGCGATGAAAAGTATCCTATGTCTTAATATACTAGCTGTTGCCCGCGTGTATGTCGGAAATTATCCCACGGGAACCTTCTACCGGGATGAAAAGTATCCTATGTCTTAATATACTAGCTGTTGCCCGCGTGTATGTCGGAAATTTTCCCACGGGAACCTTCTACCGGGATGAAAAGTATCCTATGTCTTAATATACTAGCTGTTGTCCGCGGCTTCGCCCGCGTGTATGTCGGAAATTATCCCACGGGAACCTTCTACCGGGATGAAAAGTATCCTATGTCTTAATATACTAGCTGTTGCCCGCGTGTATGTCGGAAATTATCCCACGGGAACCTTCTACCGGGATGAAAAGTATCCTATGTCTTAATATACTAGCTGTTGCCCGCGTGTATGTCGGAAATTATCCCACGGGAACCTTCTACCGGGATAAAAAGTATCCTATGTCTTAATATACTAGCTGTTGCCCGCGGCTTCGCCCGCGTGTATGTCGGAAATTATCCCACGGGAACCTTCTACCGGGATGTAAAGTATCCTATGTTTTAATATACTAGCTGTTGCCCGCGTGTATGTCGGAAATTATCCCACGGGAACCTTCTACCGGGATGAAAAGTATCCTATGTCTTAATATACTAGCTGTTGCCCGCGTGTATGTCGGAAATTATCCCACGGGAACCTTCTACCGGGATGAAAAGTATCTTATGTCTTAATATACTAGCTGTTGCCCGCGTGTATGTCGGAAATTTTCCCACGGGAACCTTCTACCGGGACGAAAAGTATCCTATGTCTTAATATACTAGCTGTTGCCCGCGTGTATGTCGGAAATTATCCCACGGGAACCTTCTACCGGGATGAAAAGTATCCTATGTCTTAATATACTAGCTGTTGCCCGCGTGTATGTCGGAAATTATCCCACGGGAACCTTCTACCGGGATGAAAAGTATCCTTTGTCTTAATATACTAGCTGTTGCCCGCGTGTATGTCGGAAATTATTCCACGGGAACCTTCTACCGGGATGTAAAGTATCCTATGTCTTAGTATACTAGCTGTCGCCCGCGTGTATGTCGGAAATTATCCCACGGGAACCTCCTACCGGGATGAAAAGTATCCTATGTCTTAATATACTAGCTGTCGCCCGCGTGTATGTCGGAAATTATCCCACGGGAACCTCCTACCGCGATGAAAAGTATCCTATGTCTTAATATACTAGCTGTCGCCCGCGTGTATGTCGGAAATTATCCCACGGGAACCTTCTACCGCGATGAAAAGTATCCTATGTCTTAGTATACTAGCTGTCGCCCGCGTGTATGTCGGAAATTATCCCACGGGAACCTCCTACCGGGATGAAAAGTATCCTATGTCTTAATATACTAGCTGTCGCCCGCGTGTATGTCGGAAATTATCCCACGGGAACCTCCTACCGCGATGAAAAGTATCCTATGTCTTAATATACTAGCTGTTACCCGCGTGTATGTCGGAAATTATCCCACGGGAACCTTCTACCGGGATGAAAAGTATCCTATGTCTTAATATACTAGCTGTTGCCCGCGTGTATGTCGGAAATTATCCCACGGGAACCTTCTACCGGGATGAAAAGTATCCTATGTCTTAATATACTAGCTGTTGCCCACGTGTATGTCGGAAATTATCCCACGGGAACCTTCTACCGGGATGTAAAGTATCCTATGTCTTAGTATACTAGCTGTCGCCCGCGTGTATGTCGGAAATTATCCCACGGGAACCTCCTACCGGGATGAAAAGTATCCTATGTCTTAATATACTAGCTGTCGCCCGCGTGTATGTCGGAAATTATCCCACGGGAACCTCCTACCGCGATGAAAAGTATCCTATGTCTTAATATACTAGCTGTCGCCCGCGTGTATGTCGGAAATTATCCCACGGGAACCTTCTACCGCGATGAAAAGTATCCTATGTCTTAATATACTAGCTGTTGCCCGCGTGTATGTCGGAAATTATCCCACGGGAACCTTCTACCGCGATGAAAAGTATCCTATGTTTTAATATACTAGCTGTTGCCCGCGTGTATGTCGGAAATTATCCCACGGGAACCTTCTACCGGGATGAAAAGTATCCTATGTTTTAATATACTAGCTGTTGCCCGCGTGTGTTTATTTATGTGTCTTGCTGGATGGCGGCGGATAGGGCTTTCAATTAAAACCATTCCATATATTATTAATTAGTTTTTTATGACTGAGACATATATACTATCGACATCTAGACAAACGGGAGCCAGTGTTGTCAACTAAAACATAGACAACAAACCATAGACTATACAACATGCCCCTTTTTGAGACTTTGACAAGAAAGAAAAATTGAAGTTACTTTGACAGTAATGACATTGACATTGAGATGTCATACTTCAAACTTGTTTACATTAAAGTTTTTTCGGGCAAAACATTTATTATTATTCAAACATAAAAGAGGACTTCCGTTTAACTATAAACTATGTAAAACTAAACTAATTATCGACCAAACTATAATTATATATAAGACACTGTGACACATTGTTGTTTTATAATAAGTGAAGTACTACATTTTATGTTTCATGTTCAACAAAGTTTACATTAAACATTTACACATCAAACGGTTGTTTTTTCTTAATTAACCTTCCTCGACTGCTATACACTGGCGTATCAGCTAGAGGTACATTATGAGCTGGACTATTCTCAGTTAACTCTTGAGAACTGGTATCTGATTGGACATTTGAATAAGAAGTTGACGGTGATGGACTTTCTGAAGAATGAACTGAGATTACACTGTTTTTTGAATCACTACTTGAACAAGTTTCTCCTATTAGTGTATCATCATGACTACATATTTCTTGTCTTGCATCCTCATCTACAAGTATTGGAGACTCTACTTCCACATCATCAGACTGTATAGATTCATAAAATGAGTTCATAGACTGATTTGATAAATTTGAAATTGAAGATTGACTATCTGACCTTAATCTAGGCTGAGGTGGTTTATAAATTAAATATGTGATTATCTCATCATCTTTTCCCTTTTCCTTAGACTGACTTTTTGGCTTTGTTTGTAGACTTGAATTTTGACCTGACTGGGAGTGATAAGTATCGTTTGACTGAAATGAGTTATTTAGGTGACTATGACTGTCTGAGTGTGAGTGTGACTGACTTGGAATCGATTGAGAGTTTGATATATTTTTATGTGTCAATTGAATATGCTGAGAGCTTCGTCTATAACTATTTCCTGCTTGGTCTTTGACTATGTATGAACGAGGAAATTTAGTTTTAGAAATGATGGTACCTTTTGACCATATAATTCCTTTTGGATCTTTTTTGAAATAGATCTTATCATTTATATTAAGCTCTGGATAAATTTTGGAACTCTTGTCATAATTTTTTTTTGTGTTCTGTATGTTTGTTTGTTTCTGTTGATTATGTTCTGAACTTTCAACAACTTTAGGTTTTAGATTAGACAATTGAGTTGGTAATTTAGTTCTTAATTGACGAGACATTAGTAGCTGTGACAGAACCACCCCAAGAGGTAATTTAAAGTCACCCGACTTTAAATTACCTCTTGGGGTGGTTCTGTACTGTAATAGACCTAGATAAGGATCTGTATTGGAATCATCACATTTTCTAAAAATGTTGATTTTCAGACCTGTTGCATACATTATTTTATCCAATATATATTTCGAAATGACATTTGTGTCGGCACCTGTATCAATTCTACACAATAATGCCTGATCATGACATTTTACAGTAATGTTCCATTCATTAGACTCTTTATTTACAGCATTTATGACGTAATGACTTGATCGATGTATTTCCTCATTATTTTGTGATTCATTGTTTTGAAATGACTGACTTATCATACTTACATTTTTAGTGTTGGTATCTTTATTAGAGAAGCAATATTGAGCAAAATGGTTATATTTCTTGCATTTGGAACAGGTTTTACCTTTAGCAGGGCACTTGAACCTGTGAACTTGACCGCACCTGCTACACAACTTTTGGTTAGGTGACTGTGTTGAGACTTGGTTTCTAAAATGGTTATTATTTCTTGTCGGAGACTTTGACTGATTTGTTTGACTCGAGTTGGCTGCTTCTTTTTGATGATATGACTTGAGGGCTTGGACAGAACATTCTTGATCTACTTTTGTCTTTGACATTTGCAGTTTTTCTGTTTCTCTCTGCGAAATTTCGATGCTTTTTGCAATTTTTATGGCTTTCTCTATTGTTAGTGCCTCTTGTTGCAGTAATTTTTCCTGGGTTTTCCTGTTAGTTATTCCAATTATGAACATGTCGCAAATGAGTTGTTCCTTCAGATTTTCGAAGTCGCATCTGATTGCCATATTTGTTAGTTTTGTGACATACTCTTCAATTGACTCTTCAGTCATTTGTTTCCTCGTGAAGAAATTGTATCTTTCGACAGTTATATTTTTGTGTGGAAGGAATTTATTATCAAATTTTTGAATGACTTTCTCGAGTGTTAGTGACGCATCTTTTCTATCTAGACCAAATGAGTTGAAAATTTCTAGACAATCATCGCCAATTAGACTTAGAAAAATAGCTATTTGTCGGCTTACCGATTCTCTATCGATTGTATTTGCCTCGAGATAGATGAGGAACTTTTGCTTCCATAATCTCCATGCAGTTGACATAGCTGTGAGATCTGAATCGACGTTCAGCGGTTTGATCGTGGCAGTCATAACCACGCTGAACTTCGGGTCTTCCATTTTCATTCTTGTTTCTTCTGACACCATGTTTATTTATGTGTCTTGCTGGATGGCGGCGGATAGGGCTTTCAATTAAAACCATTCCATATATTATTAATTAGTTTTTTATGACTGAGACATATATACTATCGACATCTAGACAAACGGGAGCCAGTGTTGTCAACTAAAACATAGACAACAAACCATAGACTATACAACAGCGTGTATGTCGGAAATTATCCCACGGGAACCTTCTACCGGGATGAAAAGTTTCCTATGTCTTAATATACTAGCTGTTGCCCGCGGCTTCGCCCGCGTGTATGTCGGAAATTATCCCACGGGAACCTTCTACCGGGATGAAAAGTATCCTATGTCTTAATATACTAGCTGTTGCCCGCGTGTATGTCGGAAATTATCCCACGGGAACCTTCTACCGGGATGAAAAGTATCCTATGTCTTAATATACTAGCTGTTGCCCGCGTGTATGTCGGAAATTATCCCACGGGAACCTTCTACCGGGATGAAAAGTATCCTATGTCTTAATATACTAGCTGTTGCCCGCGTGTATGTCGGAAATTTTCCCACGGGAACCTTCTACCGGGATGAAAAGTATCCTATGTCTTAATATACTAGCTGTTGACCGCGTGTATGTCGGAAATTATGCCACGGGAACCTTCTAACGGGATGAAAAGTATCCTATGTCTTAATATACTAGCTGTTGCCCGCGGCTTCGCCCGCGTGTATGTCGGAAATTATCCCACGGGAACCTTCTACCGGGATGTAAAGTATCCTATGTCTTAATATACTAGCTGTTGCCCGCGTGTATGTCGGAAATTATCCCACGGGAACCTTCTACCGGGATGAAAAGTATCCTATGTCTTAATATACTAGCTGTTGCCCGCGTGTATGTCGGAAATTATCCCACGGGAACCTTCTACCGGGATGAAAAGTATCCTATGTCTTAATAAACTAGCTGTTGCCCGCGTGTATGTCGGAAATTATCCCACGGGAACCTTCTACCGGGATGAAATGTATCCTATGTCTTAATATACTAGCTGTTGCCCGCGTGTATGTCGGAAATTATCCCACGGGAACCTACTACCGGGATGAAAAGTATCCTATGTCTTAATATACTAGCTGTTGCCCGCGGCTTCGCCCGCGTGTATGTCGGAAATTATCCCACGGGAACCTTCTACCGGGATGAAAAGTATCCTATGTCTTAATATACTAGCTGTTGCCCGCGTGTATGTCGGAAATTATCCCACGGGAACCTTCTACCGGGATGAAAAACCGGGATGTAAAGTATCCTATGTCTTAATATACTAGCTGTTGCCAGCGTGTATGTCAGAAATTATCCCACGGGAACCTTCTACCGGGATGAAAAGTATCCTATGTCTTAATATACTAGCTGTTGCCCGCGTGTATGTTGGAAATTATCCCACGGGAACCTTCTACCGGGATGAAAAGTATCCTATGTCTTAATATACTAGCTGTTGCCCGCGTGTATGTCGGAAATTTTCCCACGGGAACCTTCTACCGGGATGAAAAGTATCCTATGTCTAATACTAGCTGTTGCCCGCGTGTATGTCGGAAATTATCCCACGGGAACCTTCTACCGGGATGAAAAGTATCCTATGTCTTAAAATACTAGCTGTTGCCCGCGGCTTCGCCCGCGTGTATGTCGGAAATTATCCCACGGGAACCTTCTACCGGGATGAAAAGTATCCTATGTCTTAATATACTAGCTGTTGCCCGCGTGTATGTCGGAAATTATCCCACGGGAACCTTCTACCGGGATGAAAAGTATCCTATGTCTTAATTTACTAGCTGTTGCCCGCGTGTATGTCGGAAATTATCCCACGGGAACCTTCTACCGGGATGAAAAGTATCCTATGTCTTAATATACTAGCTGTTGCCCGCGGCTTCGCCCGCGTGTATGTCGGAAATTATCCCACGGGAACCTTCTACCGGGATGAAAAGTATCCTATGTCTTAATATACTAGCTGTTGCCCGCGTGTATGTCGGAAATTATCCCACGGGAACCTTCTACCGGGATGAAAAGTATCCTATGTCTTAATATACTAGCTGTTGCCCGCGTGTATGTCGGAAATTTTCCCACGGGAACCTTCTACCGGGATGAAAAGTATCCTATGTCTTAATATACTAGCTGTTGCCCGCGTGTATGTCGGAAATTATCCCACGGGAACCTTCTACCGCGATGAAAAGTATCCTATGTCTTAATATACTAGCTGTTGCCCGCGTGTATGTCGGAAATTATCCCACGGGAACCTACTACCGGGATGAAAAGTATCCTATGTCTTAATATACTAGCTGTTGCCCGCGGCTTCGCCCGCGTGTATGTCGGAAATTATCCCACGGGAACCTTCTACCGGGATGAAAAGTATCCTATGTCTTAATATACTAGCTGTTGCCCGCGTGTATGTCGGAAATTATCCCACGGGAACCTTCTACCGGGATGAAAAGTATCCTATGTCTTAATATACTAGCTGTTGCCCGCGTGTATGTCGGAAATTTTCCCACGGGAACCTTCTACCGGGATGAAAAGTATCCTATGTCTTAATATACTAGCTGTTGCCCGCGGCTTCGCCCGCGTGTATGTCGGAAATTATCCCACGGGAACCTTCTACCGGGATGAAAAGTATCCTATGTCTTAATATACTAGCTGTTGCCCGCGTGTATGTCGGAAATTATCCCACGGGAACCTTCTACCGGGATGAAAAGTATCCTATGTCTTAATATACTAGCTGTTGCCCGCGTGTATGTCGGAAATTATCCCACGGGAACCTTCTACCGGGATGAAAAGTATTCTATGTCTTAATATACTAGCTGTTGCCCGCGTGTATGTCGGAAATTATCCCACGGGAACCTTCTACCGGGATGAAAAGTATCCTGTCTTAATATACTAGCTGTTGCCCGCGGCTTCGCCCGCGTGTATGTCGGAAATTATCCCACGGGAACCTTCTACCGGGATGTAAAGTATCCTATGTCTTAATATACTAGCTGTTGCCCGCGTGTATGTCGGAAATTATCCCACGGGAACCTTCTACCGGGATGAAAAGTATCCTGTCTTAATATACTAGCTGTTGCCCGCGGCTTCGCCCGCGTGTATGTCGGAAATTATCCCACGGGAACCTTCTACCGCGATGAAAAGTATCCTATGTCTTAATATACTAGCTGTTGCCCGCGTGTATGTCGGAAATTATCCCACGGGAACCTTCTACCGGGATGAAAAGTATCCTATGTCTTAATATACTAGCTGTTGCCCGCGTGTATGTCGGAAATTTTCCCACGGGAACCTTCTACCGGGATGAAAAGTATCCTATGTCTTAATATACTAGCTGTTGCCCGCGTGTATGTCGGAAATTATCCCACGGGAACCTTCTACCGGGATGTAAAGTATCCTATGTCTTAATATACTAGCTGTCGCCCGCGTGTATGTCGGAAATTATCCCACGGGAACCTCCTACCGGGATGAAAAGTATCCTATGTCTTAATATACTAGCTGTTGCCCGCGTGTATGTCGGAAATTATCCCACGGGAACCTTCTACCGCGATGAAAAGTATCCTATGTTTTAATATACTAGATGTTGCCCGCGTGTATGTCGGAAATTATCCCACGGGAACCTCCTACCGCGATGAAAAGTATCCTATGTCTTAATATACTAGCTGTCGCCCGCGTGTATGTCGGAAATTATCCCACGGGAACCTTCTACCGCGATGAAAAGTATCCTATGTCTTAATATACTAGCTGTTGCCCGCGTGTATGTCGGAAATTATCCCACGGGAACCTCCTACCGCGATGAAAAGTATCCTATGTCTTAATATACTAGCTGTCGCCCGCGTGTATGTCGGAAATTATCCCACGAGAACCTTCTACCGCGATGAAAAGTATCCTATGTCTTAATATACTAGCTGTTGCCCGCGTGTATGTCGGAAATTATCCCACGGGAACCTTCTACCGCGATGAAAAGTATCCTATGTTTTAATATACTAGCTGTTGCCCGCGTGTATGTCGGAAATTATCCCACGGGAACCTTCTACCGGGATGAAAAGTTTCCTATGTCTTAATATACTAGCTGTTGCCCGCGGCTTCGCCCGCGTGTATGTCGGAAATTATCCCACGGGAACCTTCTACCGCGATGAAAAGTATCCTATGTTTTAATATACTAGCTGTTGCCCGCGTGTATGTCGGAAATTATCCCACGGGAACCTTCTACCGGGATGAAAAGTATCCTATGTCTTAATATACTAGCTGTTGCCCGCGTGTATGTCGGAAATTATCCCACGGGAACCTTCTACCGGGATGAAAAGTTTCCTATGTCTTAATATACTAGCTGTTGCCCGCGGCTTCGCCCGCGTGTATGTCGGAAATTATCCCACGGGAACCTTCTACCAGGATGAAAAGTATCCTATGTCTTAATATACTAGCTGTTGCCCGCGGCTTCGCCCGCGTGTATGTCGGAAATTATCCCACGGGAACCTTCTACCGAGATGTAAAGTATCCTATGTCTTAATATACTAGCTGTTGCCCGCGTGTATGTCGGAAATTATCCCACGGGAACCTCCTACCGGGATGAAAAGTATCCTATGTCTTAATATACTAGCTGTCGCCCGCGTGTATGTCGGAAATTATCCCACGGGAACCTCCTACCGGGATGAAAAGTATCCTATGTCTTAATATACTAGCTGTCGCCCGCGTGTAGTCGGAATTTATCCCACGGGAAACTTCTACCGCAATGAAAAGTATCCTATGTCTTAATATACTAGCTGTTGCCCGCGTGGATGTCGGAAATTATCCCACGGGAACCTCCTACCGGGATGAAAAGTATCCTATGTCTTAATATACTAGCTGTTGCCCGCGTGTATGTCGGAAATTATCCCACGGGAACCTTCTACCGGGATGAAAAGTATCCTATGTCTTAATATACTAGCTGTTGCCCGCGGCTTCGCCCGCGTGTATGTCGGAAATTATCCCACGGGAACCTCCTACCGGGATGAAAAGTATCCTATGTCTTAATATACTAGCTGTTGCCCGCGTGTATGTCGGAAATTATCCCACGGGAACCTCCTACCGGGATGAAAATTATCCTATGTCTTAATATACTAGCTGGTGCCCGCGTGTATGTCGGAAATTATCCCACGGGAACCTCCTACCGGGATGAAAAGTATCCTATGTCTTAATATACTAGCTGTTGCCCGCGTGTATGTCGGAAATTATCCCACGGGAACCTTCTACCGGGATGAAAAGTATCCTATGTCTTAATATACTAGCTGTTGCCCGCGTGTATGTCGGAAATTATCCCACGGGAACCTTCTACCGGGATGAAAAGTATCCTGTCTTAATATACTAGCTGTTGCCCGCGGCTTCGCCGGCGTGTATGTCGGAAATTATCCCACGGGAACCTTCTACCGGGATGTAAAGTATCCTATGTCTTAATATACTAGCTGTTGCCCGCGTGTTTGTCGGAAATTATCCCACGGGAACCTTCTACCGGGATGAAAAGTATCCTGTCTTAATATACTAGCTGTTGCCCGCGGCTTCGCCCGCGTGTATGTCGGAAATTATCCCACGGGAACCTTCTACCGCGATGAAAAGTATCCTATGTCTTAATATACTAGCTGTTGCCCGCGTGTATGTCGGAAATTATCCCACGGGAACCTTCTACTGGGATGAAAAGTATCCTATGTCTTAATATACTAGCTGTTGCCCGCGTGTATGTCGGAAATTTTCCCACGGGAACCTTCTACCGGGATGAAAAGTATCCTATGTCTTAATATACTAGCTGTTGCCCGCGTGTATGTCGGAAATTATCCCACGGGAACCTTCTACCGGGATGTAAAGTATCCTATGTCTTAATATACTAGCTGTCGCCCGCGTGTATGTCGGAAATTATCCCACGGGAACCTCCTACCGGGATGAAAAGTATCCTATGTCTTAATATACTAGCTGTCGCCCGCGTGTATGTCGGAAATTATCCCACGGGAACCTCCTACCGCGATGAAAAGTATCCTATGTCTTAATATACTAGCTGTCGCCCGCGTGTATGTCGGAAATAATCCCACGGGAACCTTCTACCGCGATGAAAAGTATCCTATGTCTTAATATACTAGCTGTTGCCCGCGGGTATGTCGGAAATTATCCCACGGGAACCTTCTACCGCGATGAAAAGTATCCTATGTTTTAATATACTAGCTGTTGCCCGCGTGTATGTCGGAAATTATCCCACGGGAACCTTCTACCGGGATGAAAAGTATCCTATGTCTTAATATACTAGCTGTTGCCCGCGGCTTCGCCCGCGTGTATGTCAGAAATTATCCCACGGAAACCTTCTACCGGGATGAAAAGTATCCTATGTTTTAATATACTAGCTGTTGCCCGCGTGTATGTCGGAAATTATCCCACGGGAACCTTCTACCGGGATGAAAAGTATCCTATGTCTTAATATACTAGCTGTTGCCCGCGGCTTCGCCCGCGTGTATGTCGGAAATTATCCCACGGGAACCTTCTACCGGGATGAAAAGTTTCCTATGTCTTAATATACTAGCTGTTGCCCGCGGCTTCGCCCGCGTGTATGTCGGAAATTATCCCACGGGAACCTTCTACCGGGATGAAAAGTATCCTATGTCTTAATATACTAGCTGTTGCCCGCGTGTATGTCGGAAATTATCCCACGGGAACCTCCTACCGGGATGAAAAGTATCCTATGTCTTAATATACTAGCTGTTGCCCGCGTGTATGTCGGAAATTATCCCACGGGAACCTCCTACCGGGATGAAAAGTATCCTATGTCTTAATATACTAGCTGTTGCCCGCGTGTATGTCGGAAATTATCCCACGGGAACCTTCTACCGGGATGTAAAGTATCCTATGTCTTAATATACTAGCTGTCGCCCGCGTGTATGTCGGAAATTATCCCACGGGAACCTCCTACCGGGATGAAAAGTATCCTATGTCTTAATATACTAGCTGTCGCCCGCGTGTATGTCGGAAATTATCCCACGGGAACCTCCTACCGCGATGAAAAGTATCCTATGTCTTAATATACTAGCTGTCGCCCGCGTGTATGTCGGAAATAATCCCACGGGAACCTTCTACCGCGATGAAAAGTATCCTATGTCTTAATATACTAGCTGTTGCCCGCGGGTATGTCGGAAATTATCCCACGGGAACCTTCTACCGCGATGAAAAGTATCCTATGTTTTAATATACTAGCTGTTGCCCGCGTGTATGTCGGAAATTATCCCACGGGAACCTTCTACCGGGATGAAAAGTATCCTATGTCTTAATATACTAGCTGTTGCCCGCGGCTTCGCCCGCGTGTATGTCAGAAATTATCCCACGGAAACCTTCTACCGGGATGAAAAGTATCCTATGTTTTAATATACTAGCTGTTGCCCGCGTGTATGTCGGAAATTATCCCACGGGAACCTTCTACCGGGATGAAAAGTATCCTATGTCTTAATATACTAGCTGTTGCCCGCGTGTATGTCGGAAATTATCCCACGGGAACCTTCTACCGGGATGAAAAGTTTCCTATGTCTTAATATACTAGCTGTTGCCCGCGGCTTCGCCCGCGTGTATGTCGGAAATTATCCCACGGGAACCTTCTACCGGGATGAAAAGTATCCTATGTCTTAATATACTAGCTGTTGCCCGCGGCTTCGCCCGCGTGTATGTCGGAAATTATCCCACGGGAACCTTCTACCGGGATGTAAAGTATCCTATGTCTTAATATACTAGCTGTTGCCCGCGTGTATGTCGGAAATTATCCCACGGGAACCTCCTACCGGGATGAAAAGTATCCTATGTCTTAATATACTAGCTGTCGCCCGCGTGTATGTCGGAAATTATCCCACGGGAACCTCCTACCGGGATGAAAAGTATCCTATGTCTTAATATACTAGCTGTCGCCCGCGTGTAGTCGGAATTTATCCCACGGGAAACTTCTACCGCAATGAAAAGTATCCTTTGTCTTAATATACTAGCTGTTGCCCGCGTGTATGTCGGAAATTATCCCACGGGAACCTCCTACCGGGATGAAAAGTATCCTATGTCTTAATATACTAGCTGTTGCCCGCGTGTATGTCGAAAATTATCCCACGGGAACCTTCTACCGGGATGAAAAGTACTCCTATGTCTTAATATACTAGCTGTTGCCCGCGGCTTCGCCCGCGTGTATGTCGGAAATTATCCCACGGGAACCTCCTACCGGGATGAAAAGTATCCTATGTCTTAATATACTAGCTGTTGCCCGCGTGTATGTCGGAAATTATCCCACGGGAACCTCCTACCGGGATGAAAAGTATCCTATGTCTTAATATACTAGCTGTTGCCCGCGTGTATGTCGGAAATTATCCCACGGGAACCTCCTACCGGGATGAAAAGTATCCTATGTCTTAATATACTAGCTGTTGCCCGCGTGTATGTCGGAAATTATCCCACGGGAACCTTCTACCGGGATGAAAAGTATCCTATGTCTTAATATACTAGCTGTTGCCCGCGTGTATGTCGGAAATTATCCCACGGGAACCTTCTACCGGGATGAAAAGTATCCTATGTCTTAATATACTAGTTGTTGCCCGCAGCTTCGCCCGCGTGTATGTCGGAAATTATCCCACGGGAACCTTCTACCGGGATGAAAAGTATCCTATGTCTTAATATACTAGCTGTTGACCGCGTGTATGTCGGAAATTATCCCACGGGAACCTTCTACCGGGATGAAAAGTATCCTATGTCTTAATATACTAGCTGTTGACCGCGTGTATGTCGGAAATTATCCCACGGGAACCTTCTACCGGGATGAAAAGTATCCTATGTCTTAATATACTAGCTGTTGCCCGCGGCTTCGCCCGCGTGTATGTCGGAAATTATCCCACGGGAACCTTCTACCGCGATGAAAAGTATCCTATGTCTTAATATACTAGCTGTTGCCCGCGTGTATGTCGGAAATTATCCCACGGGAACCTTCTACTGGGATGTAAAGTATCCTATGTCTTAATATACTAGCTGTTGCCCGCGGCTTCGCCCGCGTGTATGTCGGAAATTATCCCACGGGAACCTTCTACCGGGATGAAAAGTATCCTATGTCTTAATATACTAGCTGTTGCCCGCGTGTATGTCGGAAATTATCCAACGGGAACCTTCTACCGGGATGAAAAGTATCCTATGTCTTAATATACTAGCTGTTGCCCGCGTGTATGTCGGAAATTATCCCACGGGAACCTTCTACCGGGATGAAAAGTATCCTATGTCTTAATATACTAGCTGTTGCCCGCGTGTATGTCGGAAATTATCCCACGGGAACCTTCTACCGGGATGAAAAGTATCCTATGTCTTAATATACTAGCTGTTGACCGCGTGTATGTCGGAAATTATCCCACGGGAACCTTCTACCGGGATGATAAGTATCCTATGTCTTAATATACTAGTTGTTGCCCGCGTGTATGTCGGAAATTATCCCACGGGAACCTTCTACCGGGATGAAAAGTATCCTATGTCTTAATATACTAGCTGTTGCCCGCGGCTTCGCCCGCGTGTATGTCGGAAATTATCCCACGGGAACCTTCTACCGGGATGAAAAGTATCCTATGTCTTAATATACTAGCTGTTGCCCACGTGTATGTCGGAAATTATCCCACGGGAACCTTCTACCGGGATGAAAAGTATCCTATGTCTTAATATACTAGCTGTTGCCCGCGTGTTTGTCGGAAATTATCCCACGGGAACCTTCTACCGGGATGAAAAGTATCCTATGTCTTAATATACTAGCTGTTGCCCGCGGCTTCGCCCGCGTGTATGTCGGAAATTATCCCACGGGAACCTTCTACCGGGATGAAAAGTATCCTATGTCTTAATATACTAGCTGTTGCCCGCGGCTTCGCCCGCGTGTATGTCGGAAATTATCCCACGGGAACCTTCTACCGGGATGAAAAGTATCCTATGTCTTAATATACTAGCTGTTGCCCGCGGCTTCGCCCGCGTGTATGTCGGAAATTATCCCACGGGAACCTTCTACCGGGATGTAAAGTATCCTATGTCTTAATATACTAGCTGTTGCCCGCGTGTATGTCGGAAATTATCCCACGGGAACCTCCTACCGGGATGAAAAGTATCCTATGTCTTAATATACTAGCTGTCGCCCGCGTGTATGTCGGAAATTATCCCACGGGAACCTCCTACCGGGATGAAAAGTATCCTATGTCTTAATATACTAGCTGTCGCCCGCGTGTAGTCGGAATTTATCCCACGGGAAACTTCTACCGCAATGAAAAGTATCCTTTGTCTTAATATACTAGCTGTTGCCCGCGTGTATGTCGGAAATTATCCCACGGGAACCTCCTACCGGGATGAAAAGTATCCTATGTCTTAATATACTAGCTGTTGCCCGCGTGTATGTCGGAAATTATCCCACGGGAACCTTCTACCGGGATGAAAAGTACTCCTATGTCTTAATATACTAGCTGTTGCCCGCGGCTTCGCCCGCGTGTATGTCGGAAATTATCCCACGGGAACCTCCTACCGGGATGAAAAGTATCCTATGTCTTAATATACTAGCTGTTGCCCGCGTGTATGTCGGAAATTATCCCACGGGAACCTCCTACCGGGATGAAAAGTATCCTATGTCTTAATATACTAGCTGTTGCCCGCGTGTATGTCGGAAATTATCCCACGGGAACCTCCTACCGGGATGAAAAGTATCCTATGTCTTAATATACTAGCTGTTGCCCGCGTGTATGTCGGAAATTATCCCACGGGAACCTTCTACCGGGATGAAAAGTATCCTATGTCTTAATATACTAGCTGTTGCCCGCGTGTATGTCGGAAATTATCCCACGGGAACCTTCTACCGGGATGAAAAGTATCCTATGTCTTAATATACTAGTTGTTGCCCGCAGCTTCGCCCGCGTGTATGTCGGAAATTATCCCACGGGAACCTTCTACCGGGATGAAAAGTATCCTATGTCTTAATATACTAGCTGTTGACCGCGTGTATGTCGGAAATTATCCCACGGGAACCTTCTACCGGGATGAAAAGTATCCTATGTCTTAATATACTAGCTGTTGACCGCGTGTATGTCGGAAATTATCCCACGGGAACCTTCTACCGGGATGAAAAGTATCCTATGTCTTAATATACTAGCTGTTGCCCGCGGCTTCGCCCGCGTGTATGTCGGAAATTATCCCACGGGAACCTTCTACCGGGATGTAAAGTATCCTATGTCTTAATATACTAGCTGTTGCCCGCGTGTATGTCGGAAATTATCCCACGGGAACCTTCTACCGGGATGAAAAGTATCCTATGTCTTAATATACTAGCTGTTGCCCGCGTGTATGTCGGAAATTATCCCACGGGAACCTTCTACCGGGATGAAAAGTATCCTATGTCTTAATATACTAGCTGTTGCCCGCGTGTATGTCGGAAATTATCCAACGGGAACCTTCTACCGGGATGAAAAGTATCCTATGTCTTAATATACTAGCTGTTGCCCGCGTGTATGTCGGAAATTATCCCACGGGAACCTTCTACCGGGATGAAAAGTATCCTATGTCTTAATATACTAGCTGTTGCCCGCGTGTATGTCGGAAATTATCCCACGGGAACCTTCTACCGGGATGAAAAGTATCCTATGTCTTAATATACTAGCTGTTGACCGCGTGTATGTCGGAAATTATCCCACGGGAACCTTCTACCGGGATGATAAGTATCCTATGTCTTAATATACTAGTTGTTGCCCGCGTGTATGTCGGAAATTATCCCACGGGAACCTTCTACCGGGATGAAAAGTATCCTATGTCTTAATATACTAGCTGTTGCCCGCGGCTTCGCCCGCGTGTATGTCGGAAATTATCCCACGGGAACCTTCTACCGGGATGAAAAGTATCCTATGTCTTAATATACTAGCTGTTGCCCGCGTGTATGTCGGAAATTATCCCACGGGAACCTTCTACCGGGATGAAAAGTATCCTATGTCTTAATATACTAGCTGTTGACCGCGTGTATGTCGGAAATTATGCCACGGGAACCTTCTACCGGGATGAAAAGTATCCTATGTCTTAATATACTAGCTGTTGCCCGCGGCTTCGCCCGCGTGTATGTCGGAAATTATCCCACAAAGAACCTTCTACCGGGATGTAAAGTATCCTATGTCTTAAGATACTAGCTGTTGCCCGCGTGTATGTCGGAAATTATCCCACGGGAACCTTCTACCGGGATGAAAAGTATCCTATGTCTTAATATACTAGCTGTTGCCCGCGTGTATGTCGGAAATTATCCCACGGGAACCTTCTACCGGGATGAAAAGTATCCTATGTCTTAATATACTAGCTGTTGCCCGCGTGTATGTCGGAAATTATCCCACGGGAACCTTCTACCGGGATTAAAAGTATCCTATGTCTTAATATACTAGCTGTTGCCCGCGTGTATGTCGGAAATTATCCCACGGGAACCTTCTACCGGGATGAAAAGTATCCTATGTCTTAATATACTAGCTGTTGCCCGCGTGTATGTCGGAAATTATCCCACGGGAACCTTCTACCGGGATGAAAAGTATCCTATGTCCTAATATACTAGCTGTTGCCCGCGTGTATGTCGGAAATTATCCCACGGGAACCTTCTACCGGGATGAAAAGTATCCTATGTCTTAATATACTAGCTGTTGCCCGCGTGTATGTCGGAAATTATCCCACGGGAACCTTCTACCGGGATGAAAAGTATCCTATGTCTTAATATACTAGCTGTTGCCCGCGTGTATGTCGGAAATTATCCCACGGGAACCTTCTACCGGGATGAAAAGTATCCTATGTCTTAATATACTAGCTGTTGCCCGCGTGTATGTCGGAAATTATCCCACGGGAACCTTCTACCGGGATGAAAAGTATCCTATGTCCTAATATACTAGCTGTTGCCCGCGTGTATGTCGGAAATTATCCCACGGGAACCTTCTACCGGGATGAAAAGTATCCTATGTCTTAATATACTAGCTGTTGCCCGCGTGTATGTCGGAAATTATCCCACGGGAACCTTCTACCGGGATGAAAAGTATCCTATGTCTTAATATACTAGCTGTTGCCCGCGGCTTCGCCCGCGTGTATGTCGGAAATTATCCCACGGGAACCTTCTACCGGGATGAAAAGTATCCTATGTCTTAATATACTAGCTGTTGCCCGCGTGTATGTCGGAAATTTTCCCACGGGAACCTTCTACCGGGATGAAAAGTATCCTATGTCTTAATATACTAGTTGTTGCCCGCGTGTATGTCGGAAATTATCCCACGGGAACCTTCTACCGGGATGAAAAGTATCCTATGTCTTAATATACTAGCTGTTGCCCGCGTGTATGTCGGAAATTATCCCACGGGAACCTTCTACCGGGATGAAAAGTATCCTATGTCTTAATTTACTAGCTGTTGCCCGCGTGTATGTCGGAAATTATCCCACGGGAACCTTCTACCGGGATGAAAAGTATCCTATGTCTTAATATACTAGCTGTTGCCCGCGGCTTCGCCCGCGTGTATGTCGGAAATTATCCCACGGGAACCTTCTACCGGGATGAAAAGTATCCTATGTCTTAATATACTAGCTGTTGCCCGCGTGTATGTCGGAAATTATCCCACGGGAACCTTCTACCGGGATGAAAAGTATCCTATGTCTTAATATACTAGCTGTTGCCCGCGTGTATGTCGGAAATTTTCCCACGGGAACCTTCTACCGGGATGAAAAGTATCCTATGTCTTAATATACTAGCTGTTGCCCGCGTGTATGTCGGAAATTATCCCACGGGAACCTTCTACCGCGATGAAAAGTATCCTATGTCTTAATATACTAGCTGTTGCCCGCGTGTATGTCGGAAATTATCCCACGGGAACCTACTACCGGGATGAAAAGTATCCTATGTCTTAATATACTAGCTGTTGCCCGCGTGTATGTCGGAAATTATCCCACGGGAACCTTCTACCGGGATGAAAAGTATCCTATGTCTTAATATACTAGCTGTTGCCCGCGTGTATGTCGGAAATTTTCCCACGGGAACCTTCTACCGGGATGAAAAGTATCCTATGTCTTAATATACTAGCTGTTGCCCGCGTGTATGTCGGAAATTATCCCACGGGAACCTTCTACCGGGATGAAAAGTATCCTATGTCTTAATATACTAGCTGTTGCCCGCGTGTATGTCGGAAATTATCCCACGGGAACCTTCTACCGGGATGAAAAGTATCCTATGTCTTAATATACTAGCTGTTGCCCGCGTGTATGTCGGAAATTATCCCACGGGAACCTTCTACCGGGATGAAAAGTATCCTATGTCCTAATATACTAGCTGTTGCCCGCGTGTATGTCGGAAATTATCCCACGGGAACCTTCTACCGGGATGAAAAGTATCCTATGTCTTAATATACTAGCTGTTGCCCGCGTGTATGTCGGAAATTATCCCACGGGAACCTTCTACCGGGATGAAAAGTATCCTATGTCTTAATATACTAGCTGTTGCCCGCGGCTTCGCCCGCGTGTATGTCGGAAATTATCCCACGGGAACCTTCTACCGGGATGAAAAGTATCCTATGTCTTAATATACTAGCTGTTGCCCGCGTGTATGTCGGAAATTTTCCCACGGGAACCTTCTACCGGGATGAAAAGTATCCTATGTCTTAATATACTAGTTGTTGCCCGCGTGTATGTCGGAAATTATCCCACGGGAACCTTCTACCGGGATGAAAAGTATCCTATGTCTTAATATACTAGCTGTTGCCCGCGGCTTTGCCCGCGTGTATGTCGGAAATTATCCCACGGGAACCTTCTACCGAGATGAAAAGTATCCTATGTCTTAATATACTAGCTGTTGCCCGCGGCTTTGCCCGCGTGTATGTCGGAAATTATCCCACGGGAACCTTCTACCGGGATCAAAAGTATCCTATGTCTTAATATACTAGCTGTTGCCCGCGTGTATGTCGGAAATTATCCCACGGGAACCTTCTACCGGGATGAAAAGTATCCTATGTCTTAATATACTAGCTGTTGCCCGCGTGTATGTCGGAAATTATCCCACGGGAACCTTCTACCGGGATGAAAAGTATCCTATGTCTTAATATACTAGCTGTTGCCCGCGTGTATGTCGGAAATTATCCCACGGGAACCTTCTACCGGGATGTAAAGTATCCTATGTCTTAATATACTAGCTGTTGCCCGCGGCTTCGCCCGCGTGTATGTCGGAAATTATCCCACGGGAACCTTCTACCGGGATGTAAAGTATCCTATGTCTTAATATACTAGCTGTTGCCCGCGTGTATGTCGGAAATTATCCCACGGGAACCTCCTACCGGGATGAAAAGTATCCTATGTCTTAATATACTAGCTGTTGCCCGCGTGTATGTCGGAAATTATCCCACGGGAACCTTCTACCGGGATGAAAAGTATCCTATGTCTTAACATACTAGCTGTTGCCCGCGGCTTCGCCCGCGTGTATGTCGGAAATTATCCCACGGGAACCTCCTACCGGGATGAAAAGTATCCTATGTCTTAATATACTAGCTGTTGCCCGCGTGTATGTCGGAAATTATCCCACGGGAACCTCCTACCGGGATGAAAAGTATCCTATGTCTTAATATACTAGCTGTTGCCCGCGTGTATGTCGGAAATTATCCCACGGGAACCTCCTACCGGGATGAAAAGTATCCTATGTCTTAATATACTAGCTGTTGCCCGCGTGTATGTCGGAAATTATCCCACGGGAACCTTCTACCGGGATGAAAAGTATCCTATGTCTTAATATACTAGCTGTTGCCCGCGTGTATGTCGGAAATTATCCCACGGGAACCTTCTACCGGGATGAAAAGTATCCTATGTCTTAATATACTAGTTGTTGCCCGCGGCTTCGCCCGCGTGTATGTCGGAAATTATCCCACGGGAACCTTCTACCGGGATGAAAAGTATCCTATGTCTTAATATACTAGCTGTTGACCGCGTGTATGTCGGAAATTATCCCACGGGAACCTTCTACCGGGATGAAAAGTATCCTATGTCTTAATATACTAGCTGTTGACCGCGTGTATGTCGGAAATTATCCCACGGGAACCTTCTACCGGGATGAAAAGTATCCTATGTCTTAATATACTAGCTGTTGCCCGCGGCTTCGCCCGCGTGTATGTCGGAAATTATCCCACGGGAACCTTCTACCGGGATGAAAAGTATCCTATGTCTTAATATACTAGCTGTTGCCCGCGTGTATGTCGGAAATTATCCCACGGGAACCTTCTACCGGGATGAAAAGTATCCTATGTCTTAATATACTAGCTGTTGCCCGCGTGTATGTCGGAAATTATCCCACGGGAACCTTCTACCGGGATGAAAAGTATCCTATGTCTTAATATACTAGCTGTTGCCCGCGTGTATGTCGGAAATTATCCCACGGGAACCTTCTACCGGGATGTAAAGTATCCTATGTCTTAATATACTAGCTGTTGCCCGCGGCTTCGCCCGCGTGTATGTCGGAAATTATCCCACGGGAACCTTCTACCGGGATGAAAAGTATCCTATGTCTTAATATACTAGCTGTTGCCCGCGTGTATGTCGGAAATTATCCCACGGGAACCTTCTACCGGGATGAAAAGTATCCTATGTCTTAATATACTAGCTGTTGCCCGCGTGTATGTCGGAAATTATCCCACGGGAACCTTCTACCGGGATGAAAAGTATCCTATGTCTTAATATACTAGCTGTTGCCCGCGTGTATGTCGGAAATTTTCCCACGGGAACCTTCTACCGGGATGAAAAGTATCCTATGTCTTAATATACTAGCTGTTGACCGCGTGTATGTCGGAAATTATGCCACGGGAACCTTCTAACGGGATGAAAAGTATCCTATGTCTTAATATACTAGCTGTTGCCCGCGGCTTCGCCCGCGTGTATGTCGGAAATTATCCCACGGGAACCTTCTACCGGGATGAAAAGTATCCTATGTCTTAATATACTAGCTGTTGCCCGCGGCTTCGCCCGCGTGTATGTCGGAAATTATCCCACGGGAACCTTCTACCGGGATGAAAAGTATCCTATGTCTTAATATACTAGCTGTTGCCCGCGTGTATGTCGGAAATTATCCCACGGGAACCTTCTACCGGGATGAAAAGTATCCTATGTCTTAATATACTAGCTGTTGACCGCGTGTATGTCGGAAATTATGCCACGGGAACCTTCTACCGGGATGAAAAGTATCCTATGTCTTAATATACTAGCTGTTGCCCGCGGCTTCGCCCGCGTGTATGTCGGAAATTATCCCACAAAGAACCTTCTACCGGGATGTAAAGTATCCTATGTCTTAATATACTAGCTGTTGCCCGCGTGTATGTCGGAAATTATCCCACGGGAACCTTCTACCGGGATGAAAAGTATCCTATGTCTTAATATACTAGCTGTTGCCCGCGTGTATGTCGGAAATTATCCCACGGGAACCTTCTACCGGGATGAAAAGTATCCTATGTCTTAATATACTAGCTGTTGCCCGCGTGTATGTCGGAAATTATCCCACGGGAACCTTCTACCGGGATGAAAAGTATCCTATGTCTTAATATACTAGCTGTTGCCCGCGTGTATGTCGGAAATTATCCCACGGGAACCTTCTACCGGGATGAAAAGTATCCTATGTCCTAATATACTAGCTGTTGCCCGCGTGTATGTCGGAAATTATCCCACGGGAACCTTCTACCGGGATGAAAAGTATCCTATGTCTTAATATACTAGCTGTTGCCCGCGTGTATGTCGGAAATTATCCCACGGGAACCTTCTACCGGGATGAAAAGTATCCTATGTCTTAATATACTAGCTGTTGCCCGCGGCTTCGCCCGCGTGTATGTCGGAAATTATCCCACGGGAACCTTCTACCGGGATGAAAAGTATCCTATGTCTTAATATACTAGCTGTTGCCCGCGTGTATGTCGGAAATTTTCCCACGGGAACCTTCTACCGGGATGAAAAGTATCCTATGTCTTAATATACTAGTTGTTGCCCGCGTGTATGTCGGAAATTATCCCACGGGAACCTTCTACCGGGATGAAAAGTATCCTATGTCTTAATATACTAGCTGTTGCCCGCGTGTATGTCGGAAATTATCCCACGGGAACCTTCTACCGGGATGAAAAGTATCCTATGTCTTAATTTACTAGCTGTTGCCCGCGTGTATGTCGGAAATTATCCCACGGGAACCTTCTACCGGGATGAAAAGTATCCTATGTCTTAATATACTAGCTGTTGCCCGCGGCTTCGCCCGCGTGTATGTCGGAAATTATCCCACGGGAACCTTCTACCGGGATGAAAAGTATCCTATGTCTTAATATACTAGCTGTTGCCCGCGTGTATGTCGGAAATTTTCCCACGGGAACCTTCTACCGGGATGAAAAGTATCCTATGTCTTAATATACTAGCTGTTGCCCGCGTGTATGTCGGAAATTATCCCACGGGAACCTTCTACCGCGATGAAAAGTATCCTATGTCTTAATATACTAGCTGTTGCCCGCGTGTATGTCGGAAATTATCCCACGGGAACCTACTACCGGGATGAAAAGTATCCTATGTCTTAATATACTAGCTGTTGCCCGCGTGTATGTCGGAAATTATCCCACGGGAACCTTCTACCGGGATGAAAAGTATCCTATGTCTTAATATACTAGCTGTTGCCCGCGTGTATGTCGGAAATTTTCCCACGGGAACCTTCTACCGGGATGAAAAGTATCCTATGTCTTAATATACTAGCTGTTGCCCGCGTGTATGTCGGAAATTATCCCACGGGAACCTTCTACCGGGATTAAAAGTATCCTATGTCTTAATATACTAGCTGTTGCCCGCGTGTATGTCGGAAATTATCCCACGGGAACCTTCTACCGGGATGAAAAGTATCCTATGTCTTAATATACTAGCTGTTGCCCGCGTGTATGTCGGAAATTATCCCACGGGAACCTTCTACCGGGATGAAAAGTATCCTATGTCTTAATATACTAGCTGTTGCCCGCGGCTTCGTTCGCGTGTATGTCGGAAATTATCCCACGGGAACCTTCTACCGGGATGAAAAGTATCCTGTCTTAATATACTAGCTGTTGCCCGCGTGTATGTCGGAAATTTTCCCACGGGAACCTTCTACCGGGATGAAAAGTATCCTATGTCTTAATATACTAGTTGTTGCCCGCGTGTATGTCGGAAATTATCCCACGGGAACCTTCTACCGGGATGAAAAGTATCCTATGTCTTAATATACTAGCTGTTGCCCGCGGCTTTGCCCGCGTGTATGTCGGAAATTATCCCACGGGAACCTTCTACCGAGATGAAAAGTATCCTATGTCTTAATATACTAGCTGTTGCCCGCGGCTTTGCCCGCGTGTATGTCGGAAATTATCCCACGGGAACCTTCTACCGGGATCAAAAGTATCCTATGTCTTAATATACTAGCTGTTGCCCGCGTGTATGTCGGAAATTATTCCACGGGAACCTTCTACCGGGATGAAAAGTATCCTATGTCTTAATATACTAGCTGTTGCCCGCGTGTATGTCGGAAATTATCCCACGGGAACCTTCTACCGGGATGAAAAGTATCCTATGTCTTAATATACTAGCTGTTGCCCGCGTGTATGTCGGAAATTATCCCACGGGAACCTTCTACCGGGATGTAAAGTATCCTATGTCTTAATATACTAGCTGTTGCCCGCGGCTTCGCCCGCGTGTATGTCGGAAATTATCCCACGGGAACCTTCTACCGGGATGTAAAGTATCCTATGTCTTAATATACTAGCTATTGCCCGCGTGTATGTCGGAAATTATCCCACGGGAACCTCCTACCGGGATGAAAAGTATCCTATGTCTTAATATACTAGCTGTTGCCCGCGTGTATGTCGGAAATTATCCCACGGGAACCTTCTACCGGGATGAAAAGTATCCTATGTCTTAACATACTAGCTGTTGCCCGCGGCTTCGCCCGCGTGTATGTCGGAAATTATCCCACGGGAACCTCCTACCGGGATGAAAAGTATCCTATGTCTTAATATACTAGCTGTTGCCCGCGTGTATGTCGGAAATTATCCCACGGGAACCTCCTACCGGGATGAAAAGTATCCTATGTCTTAATATACTAGCTGTTGCCCGCGTGTATGTCGGAAATTATCCCACGGGAACCTCCTACCGGGATGAAAAGTATCCTATGTCTTAATATACTAGCTGTTGCCCGCGTGTATGTCGGAAATTATCCCACGGGAACCTTCTACCGGGATGAAAAGTATCCTATGTCTTAATATACTAGCTGTTGCCCGCGTGTATGTCGGAAATTATCCCACGGGAACCTTCTACCGGGATGAAAAGTATCCTATGTCTTAATATACTAGTTGTTGCCCGCGGCTTCGCCCGCGTGTATGTCGGAAATTATCCCACGGGAACCTTCTACCGGGATGAAAAGTATCCTATGTCTTAATATACTAGCTGTTGACCGCGTGTATGTCGGAAATTATCCCACGGGAACCTTCTACCGGGATGAAAAGTATCCTATGTCTTAATATACTAGCTGTTGACCGCGTGTATGTCGGAAATTATCCCACGGGAACCTTCTACCGGGATGAAAAGTATCCTATGTCTTAATATACTAGCTGTTGCCCGCGTGTATGTCGGAAATTATCCCACGGGAACCTTCTACCAGGATGAAAAGTATCCTATGTCTTAATATACTAGCTGTTGCCCGCGTGTATGTCGGAAATTATCCCACGGGAACCTTCTACCGGGATGAAAAGTATCCTATGTCTTAATATACTAGCTGTTGCCCGCGTGTATGTCGGAAATTATCCCACGGGAACCTTCTACCGGGATGTAAAGTATCCTATGTCTTAATATACTAGCTGTTGCCCGCGGCTTCGCCCGCGTGTATGTCGGAAATTATCCCACGGGAACCTTCTACCGGGATGAAAAGTATCCTATGTCTTAATATACTAGCTGTTGCCCGCGTGTATGTCGGAAATTATCCCACGGGAACCTTCTACCGGGATGAAAAGTATCCTATGTCTTAATATACTAGCTGTTGCCCGCGTGTATGTCGGAAATTATCCCACGGGAACCTTCTACCGGGATGAAAAGTATCCTATGTCTTAATATACTAGCTGTTGCCCGCGTGTATGTCGGAAATTTTCCCACGGGAACCTTCTACCGGGATGAAAAGTATCCTATGTCTTAATATACTAGCTGTTGACCGCGTGTATGTCGGAAATTATGCCACGGGAACCTTCTAACGGGATGAAAAGTATCCTATGTCTTAATATACTAGCTGTTGCCCGCGGCTTCGCCCGCGTGTATGTCGGAAATTATCCCACGGGAACCTTCTACCGGGATGAAAAGTATCCTATGTCTTAATATACTAGCTGTTGCCCGCGGCTTCGCCCGCGTGTATGTCGGAAATTATCCCACGGGAACCTTCTACCGGGATGAAAAGTATCCTATGTCTTAATATACTAGCTGTTGCCCGCGTGTATGTCGGAAATTATCCCACGGGAACCTTCTACCGGGATGAAAAGTATCCTATGTCTTAATATACTAGCTGTTGACCGCGTGTATGTCGGAAATTATGCCACGGGAACCTTCTACCGGGATGAAAAGTATCCTATGTCTTAATATACTAGCTGTTGCCCGCGGCTTCGCCCGCGTGTATGTCGGAAATTATCCCACAAAGAACCTTCTACCGGGATGTAAAGTATCCTATGTCTTAATATACTAGCTGTTGCCCGCGTGTATGTCGGAAATTATCCCACGGGAACCTTCTACCGGGATGAAAAGTATCCTATGTCTTAATATACTAGCTGTTGCCCGCGTGTATGTCGGAAATTATCCCACGGGAACCTTCTACCGGGATGAAAAGTATCCTATGTCTTAATATACTAGCTGTTGCCCGCGTGTATGTCGGAAATTATCCCTCGGGAACCTTCTACCGGGATGAAAAGTATCCTATGTCTTAATATACTAGCTGTTGCCCGCGGCTTCGCCCGCGTGTATGTCGGAAATTATCCCACAAAGAACCTTCTACCGGGATGTAAAGTATCCTATGTCTTAATATACTAGCTGTTGCCCGCGTGTATGTCGGAAATTATCCCACGGGAACCTTCTACCGGGATGAAAAGTATCCTATGTCTTAATATACTAGCTGTTGCCCGCGTGTATGTCGGAAATTATCCCACGGGAACCTTCTACCGGGATGAAAAGTATCCTATGTCTTAATATACTAGCTGTTGCCCGCGTGTATGTCGGAAATTATCCCACGGGAACCTTCTACCGGGATGAAAAGTATCCTATGTCTTAATATACTAGCTGTTGCCCGCGTGTATGTCGGAAATTATCCCACGGGAACCTTCTACCGGGATGAAAAGTATCCTATGTCCTAATATACTAGCTGTTGCCCGCGTGTATGTCGGAAATTATCCCACGGGAACCTTCTACCGGGATGAAAAGTATCCTATGTCTTAATATACTAGCTGTTGCCCGCGTGTATGTCGGAAATTATCCCACGGGAACCTTCTACCGGGATGAAAAGTATCCTATGTCTTAATATACTAGCTGTTGCCCGCGGCTTCGCCCGCGTGTATGTCGGAAATTATCCCACGGGAACCTTCTACCGGGATGAAAAGTATCCTATGTCTTAATATACTAGCTGTTGCCCGCGTGTATGTCGGAAATTTTCCCACGGGAACCTTCTACCGGGATGAAAAGTATCCTATGTCTTAATATACTAGTTGTTGCCCGCGTGTATGTCGGAAATTATCCCACGGGAACCTTCTACCGGGATGAAAAGTATCCTATGTCTTAATATACTAGCTGTTGCCCGCGTGTATGTCGGAAATTATCCCACGGGAACCTTCTACCGGGATGAAAAGTATCCTATGTCTTAATTTACTAGCTGTTGCCCGCGTGTATGTCGGAAATTATCCCACGGGAACCTTCTACCGGGATGAAAAGTATCCTATGTCTTAATATACTAGCTGTTGCCCGCGGCTTCGCCCGCGTGTATGTCGGAAATTATCCCACGGGAACCTTCTACCGGGATGAAAAGTATCCTATGTCTTAATATACTAGCTGTTGCCCGCGTGTATGTCGGAAATTTTCCCACGGGAACCTTCTACCGGGATGAAAAGTATCCTATGTCTTAATATACTAGCTGTTGCCCGCGTGTATGTCGGAAATTATCCCACGGGAACCTTCTACCGCGATGAAAAGTATCCTATGTCTTAATATACTAGCTGTTGCCCGCGTGTATGTCGGAAATTATCCCACGGGAACCTACTACCGGGATGAAAAGTATCCTATGTCTTAATATACTAGCTGTTGCCCGCGTGTATGTCGGAAATTATCCCACGGGAACCTTCTACCGGGATGAAAAGTATCCTATGTCTTAATATACTAGCTGTTGCCCGCGTGTATGTCGGAAATTTTCCCACGGGAACCTTCTACCGGGATGAAAAGTATCCTATGTCTTAATATACTAGCTGTTGCCCGCGTGTATGTCGGAAATTATCCCACGGGAACCTTCTACCGGGATTAAAAGTATCCTATGTCTTAATATACTAGCTGTTGCCCGCGTGTATGTCGGAAATTATCCCACGGGAACCTTCTACCGGGATGAAAAGTATCCTATGTCTTAATATACTAGCTGTTGCCCGCGTGTATGTCGGAAATTATCCCACGGGAACCTTCTACCGGGATGAAAAGTATCCTATGTCTTAATATACTAGCTGTTGCCCGCGTGTATGTCGGAAATTATCCCACGGGAACCTTCTACCGGGATGAAAAGTATCCTATGTCTTAATATACTAGCTGTTGCCCGCGTGTATGTCGGAAATTATCCCACGGGAACCTTCTACCGGGATGAAAAGTATCCTATGTCCTAATATACTAGCTGTTGCCCGCGTGTATGTCGGAAATTATCCCACGGGAACCTTCTACCGGGATGAAAAGTATCCTATGTCTTAATATACTAGCTGTTGCCCGCGTGTATGTCGGAAATTATCCCACGGGAACCTTCTACCGGGATGAAAAGTATCCTATGTCTTAATATACTAGCTGTTGCCCGCGGCTTCGTTCGCGTGTATGTCGGAAATTATCCCACGGGAACCTTCTACCGGGATGAAAAGTATCCTGTCTTAATATACTAGCTGTTGCCCGCGTGTATGTCGGAAATTTTCCCACGGGAACCTTCTACCGGGATGAAAAGTATCCTATGTCTTAATATACTAGTTGTTGCCCGCGTGTATGTCGGAAATTATCCCACGGGAACCTTCTACCGGGATGAAAAGTATCCTATGTCTTAATATACTAGCTGTTGCCCGCGGCTTTGCCCGCGTGTATGTCGGAAATTATCCCACGGGAACCTTCTACCGAGATGAAAAGTATCCTATGTCTTAATATACTAGCTGTTGCCCGCGGCTTTGCCCGCGTGTATGTCGGAAATTATCCCACGGGAACCTTCTACCGGGATCAAAAGTATCCTATGTCTTAATATACTAGCTGTTGCCCGCGTGTATGTCGGAAATTATCCCACGGGAACCTTCTACCGGGATGAAAAGTATCCTATGTCTTAATATACTAGCTGTTGCCCGCGTGTATGTCGGAAATTATCCCACGGGAACCTTCTACCGGGATGAAAAGTATCCTATGTCTTAATATACTAGCTGTTGCCCGCGTGTATGTCGGAAATTATCCCACGGGAACCTTCTACCGGGATGTAAAGTATCCTATGTCTTAATATACTAGCTGTTGCCCGCGGCTTCGCCCGCGTGTATGTCGGAAATTATCCCACGGGAACCTTCTACCGGGATGTAAAGTATCCTATGTCTTAATATACTAGCTATTGCCCGCGTGTATGTCGGAAATTATCCCACGGGAACCTCCTACCGGGATGAAAAGTATCCTATGTCTTAATATACTAGCTGTTGCCCGCGTGTATGTCGGAAATTATCCCACGGGAACCTTCTACCGGGATGAAAAGTATCCTATGTCTTAACATACTAGCTGTTGCCCGCGGCTTCGCCCGCGTGTATGTCGGAAATTATCCCACGGGAACCTCCTACCGGGATGAAAAGTATCCTATGTCTTAATATACTAGCTGTTGCCCGCGTGTATGTCGGAAATTATCCCACGGGAACCTCCTACCGGGATGAAAAGTATCCTATGTCTTAATATACTAGCTGTTGCCCGCGTGTATGTCGGAAATTATCCCACGGGAACCTCCTACCGGGATGAAAAGTATCCTATGTCTTAATATACTAGCTGTTGCCCGCGTGTATGTCGGAAATTATACCACGGGAACCTTCTACCGGGATGAAAAGTATCCTATGTCTTAATATACTAGCTGTTGCCCGCGTGTATGTCGGAAATTATCCCACGGGAACCTTCTACCGGGATGAAAAGTATCCTATGTCTTAATATACTAGTTGTTGCCCGCGGCTTCGCCCGCGTGTATGTCGGAAATTATCCCACGGGAACCTCCTACCGGGATGAAAAGTATCCTATGTCTTAATATACTAGCTGTTGACCGCGTGTATGTCGGAAATTATCCCACGGGAACCTTCTACCGGGATGAAAAGTATCCTATGTCTTAATATACTAGCTGTTGACCGCGTGTATGTCGGAAATTATCCCACGGGAACCTTCTACCGGGATGAAAAGTATCCTATGTCTTAATATACTAGCTGTTGCCCGCGTGTATGTCGGAAATTATCCCACGGGAACCTTCTACCGGGATGAAAAGTATCCTATGTCTTAATATACTAGCTGTTGCCCGCGTGTATGTCGGAAATTATCCCACGGGAACCTTCTACCGGGATGAAAAGTATCCTATGTCTTAATATACTAGCTGTTGCCCGCGTGTATGTCGGAAATTATCCCACGGGAACCTTCTACCGGGATGTAAAGTATCCTATGTCTTAATATACTAGCTGTTGCCCGCGGCTTCGCCCGCGTGTATGTCGGAAATTATCCCACGGGAACCTTCTACCGGGATGAAAAGTATCCTATGTCTTAATATACTAGCTGTTGCCCGCGTGTATGTCGGAAATTATCCCACGGGAACCTTCTACCGGGATGAAAAGTATCCTATGTCTTAATATACTAGCTGTTGCCCGCGTGTATGTCGGAAATTATCCCACGGGAACCTTCTACCGGGATGAAAAGTATCCTATGTCTTAATATACTAGCTGTTGCCCGCGTGTATGTCGGAAATTTTCCCACGGGAACCTTCTACCGGGATGAAAAGTATCCTATGTCTTAATATACTAGCTGTTGACCGCGTGTATGTCGGAAATTATGCCACGGGAACCTTCTAACGGGATGAAAAGTATCCTATGTCTTAATATACTAGCTGTTGCCCGCGGCTTCGCCCGCGTGTATGTCGGAAATTATCCCACGGGAACCTTCTACCGGGATGAAAAGTATCCTATGTCTTAATATACTAGCTGTTGCCCGCGGCTTCGCCCGCGTGTATGTCGGAAATTATCCCACGGGAACCTTCTACCGGGATGAAAAGTATCCTATGTCTTAATATACTAGCTGTTGCCCGCGTGTATGTCGGAAATTATCCCACGGGAACCTTCTACCGGGATGAAAAGTATCCTATGTCTTAATATACTAGCTGTTGACCGCGTGTATGTCGGAAATTATGCCACGGGAACCTTCTACCGGGATGAAAAGTATCCTATGTCTTAATATACTAGCTGTTGCCCGCGGCTTCGCCCGCGTGTATGTCGGAAATTATCCCACAAAGAACCTTCTACCGGGATGTAAAGTATCCTATGTCTTAATATACTAGCTGTTGCCCGCGTGTATGTCGGAAATTATCCCACGGGAACCTTCTACCGGGATGAAAAGTATCCTATGTCTTAATATACTAGCTGTTGCCCGCGTGTATGTCGGAAATTATCCCACGGGAACCTTCTACCGGGATGAAAAGTATCCTATGTCTTAATATACTAGCTGTTGCCCGCGGCTTCGCCCGCGTGTATGTCGGAAATTATCCCACGGGAACCTTCTACCGGGATGAAAAGTATCCTATGTCTTAATATACTAGCTGTTGCCCGCGTGTATGTCGGAAATTATCCCACGGGAACCTTCTACCGGGATGAAAAGTATCCTATGTCTTAATATACTAGCTGTTGCCCGCGTGTATGTCGGAAATTTTCCCACGGGAACCTTCTACCGGGATGAAAAGTATCCTATGTCTTAATATACTAGCTGTTGCCCGCGTGTATGTCGGAAATTATCCCACGGGAACCTTCTACCGGGATGAAAAGTATCCTATGTCTTAATATACTAGCTGTTGCCCGCGTGTATGTCGGAAATTATCCCACGGGAACCTTCTACCGGGATGAAAAGTATCCTATGTCTTAATATACTAGCTGTTGCCCGCGTGTATGTCGGAAATTATCCCACGGGAACCTACTACCGGGATGAAAAGTATCCTATGTCTTAATATACTAGCTGTTGCCCGCGTGTATGTCGGAAATTATCCCACGGGAACCTTCTACCGGGATGAAAAGTATCCTATGTCTTAATATACTAGCTGTTGCCCGCGTGTATGTCGGAAATTATCCCACGGGAACCTTCTACCGGGATGAAAAGTATCCTATGTCTTAATATACTAGCTGTTGCCCGCGTGTATGTCGGAAATTATCCCACGGGAACCTTCTACCGGGATGAAAAGTATCCTATGTCTTAATATACTAGCTGTTACCCGCGGCTTCGCCCGCGTGTATGTCGGAAATTATCCCACGAGAACCTTCTACCGGGATGAAAAGTATCCTATGTCTTAATATACTAGCTGTTGCCCGCGTGTATGTCGGAAATTTTCCCACGGGAACCTTCTACCGAGATGAAAAGTATCCTATGTCTTAATATACTAGTTGTTGCCCGCGTGTATGTCGGAAATTATCCCACGGGAACCTTCTACCGGGATGAAAAGTATCCTATGTCTTAATATACTAGCTGTTGCCCGCGGCTTTGCCCGCGTGTATGTCGGAAATTATCCCACGGGAACCTTCTACCGGGATGAAAAGTATCCTATGTCTTAATATACTAGCTGTTGCCCGCGGCTTTGCCCGCGTGTATGTCGGAAATTATCCCACGGGAACCTTCTACCGGGATGAAAAGTATCCTATGTCTTAATATACTAGCTGTTGCCCGCGTGTATGTCGGAAATTATCCCACGGGAACCTTCTACCGGGATGAAGAGTATCCTATGTCTTAATATACTAGCTGTTGCCCGCGTGTATGTCGGAAATTATCCCACGGGAACCTTCTACCGGGATGAAAAGTATCCTATGTCTTAATATACTAGCTGTTGCCCGCGTGTATGTCGGAAATTATCCCACGGGAACCTTCTACCGGGATGAAAAGTATCCTATGTCTTAATATACTAGCTGTTGCCCGCGTGTATGTCGGAAATTATCCCACGGGAACCTTCTACCGGGATGTAAAGTATCCTATGTCTTAATATACTAGCTGTTGCCCGCGGCTTCGCCCGCGTGTATGTCGGAAATTATCCCACGGGAACCTTCTACCGGGATGAAAAGTATCCTATGTCTTAATATACTAGCTGTTGCCCGCGTGTATGTCGAAAATTATTCAACGGGAACCTTCTACCGGGATGAAAAGTATCCTATGTCTTAATATACTAGCTGTTGCCCGCGTGTATGTCGGAAATTATCCCACGGGAACCTTCTACCGGGATGAAAAGTATCCTATGTCTTAATATACTAGCTGTTGCCCGCGTGTATGTCGGAAATTATCCCACGGGAACCTTCTACCGGGATGAAAAGTATCCTATGTCTTAATATACTAGCTGTTGACCGCGTGTATGTCGGAAATTATCCCACGGGAACCTTCTACCGGGATGATAAGTATCCTATGTCTTAATATACTAGTTGTTGCCCGCGTGTATGTCGGAAATTATCCCACGGGAACCTTCTACCGGGATGAAAAGTATTCTATGTCTTAATATACTAGCTGTTGCCCGCGGCTTCGCCCGCGTATATGTCGGAAATTATCCCACGGGAACCTTCTACCGGGATGAAAAGTATCCTATGTCTTAATATACTAGCTGTTGCCCGCGTGTATGTCGGAAATTATCCCACGGGAACCTTCTACCGGGATGAAAAGTATCCTATGTCTTAATATACTAGCTGTTGACCGCGTGTATGTCGGAAATTATGCCACGGGAACCTTCTACCGGGATGAAAAGTATCCTATGTCTTAATATACTAGCTGTTGCCCGCGGCTTCGCCCGCGTGTATGTCGGAAATTATCCCACAAAGAACCTTCTACCGGGATGTAAAGTATCCTATGTCTTAATATACTAGCTGTTGCCCGCGTGTATGTCGGAAATTATCCCACGGGAACCTTCTACCGGGATGAAAAGTATCCTATGTCTTAATATACTAGCTGTCGCCCGCGTGTATGTCGGAAATTATCCCACGGGAACCTCCTACCGGGATGAAAAGTATCCTATGTCTTAATATACTAGCTGTCGCCCGCGTGTAGTCGGAATTTATCCCACGGGAAACTTCTACCGCAATGAAAAGAATCCTATGTCTTAATATACTAGCTGTTGCCCGCGTGTATGTCGGAAATTATCCCACGGGAACCTCCTACCGGGATGAAAAGTATCCTATGTCTTAATATACTAGCTGTTGCCCGCGTGTATGTCGGAAATTATCCCACGGGAACCTTCTACCGGGATGAAAAGTATCCTATGTCTTAATATACTAGCTGTTGCCCGCGGCTTCGCCCGCGTGTATGTCGGAAATTATCCCACGGGAACCTCCTACCGGGATGAAAAGTATCCTATGTCTTAATATACTAGCTGTTGCCCGCGTGTATGTCGGAAATTATCCCACGGGAACCTCCTACCGGGATGAAAATTATCCTATGTCTTAATATACTAGCTGGTGCCCGCGTGTATGTCGGAAATTATCCCACGGGAACCTCCTACCGGGATGAAAAGTATCCTATGTCTTAATATACTAGCTGTTGCCCGCGTGTATGTCGGAAATTATCCCACGGGAACCTTCTACCGGGATGAAAAGTATCCTATGTCTTAATATACTAGCTGTTGCCCGCGTGTATGTCGGAAATTATCCCACGGGAACCTTCTACCGGGATGAAAAGTATCCTGTCTTAATATACTAGCTGTTGCCCGCGGCTTCGCCCGCGTGTATGTCGGAAATTATCCCACGGGAACCTTCTACCGGGATGTAAAGTATCCTATGTCTTAATATACTAGCTGTTGCCCGCGTGTTTGTCGGAAATTATCCCACGGGAACCTTCTACCGGGATGAAAAGTATCCTGTCTTAATATACTAGCTGTTGCCCGCGGCTTCGCCCGCGTGTATGTCGGAAATTATCCCACGGGAACCTTCTACCGCGATGAAAAGTATCCTATGTCTTAATATACTAGCTGTTGCCCGCGTGTATGTCGGAAATTATCCCACGGGAACCTTCTACTGGGATGAAAAGTATCCTATGTCTTAATATACTAGCTGTTGCCCGCGTGTATGTCGGAAATTTTCCCACGGGAACCTTCTACCGGGATGAAAAGTATCCTATGTCTTAATATACTAGCTGTTGCCCGCGTGTATGTCGGAAATTATCCCACGGGAACCTTCTACCGGGATGTAAAGTATCCTATGTCTTAATATACTAGCTGTCGCCCGCGTGTATGTCGGAAATTATCCCACGGGAACCTCCTACCGGGATGAAAAGTATCCTATGTCTTAATATACTAGCTGTCGCCCGCGTGTATGTCGGAAATTATCCCACGGGAACCTCCTACCGCGATGAAAAGTATCCTATGTCTTAATATACTAGCTGTCGCCCGCGTGTATGTCGGAAATAATCCCACGGGAACCTTCTACCGCGATGAAAAGTATCCTATGTCTTAATATACTAGCTGTTGCCCGCGGGTATGTCGGAAATTATCCCACGGGAACCTTCTACCGCGATGAAAAGTATCCTATGTTTTAATATACTAGCTGTTGCCCGCGTGTATGTCGGAAATTATCCCACGGGAACCTTCTACCGGGATGAAAAGTATCCTATGTCTTAATATACTAGCTGTTGCCCGCGGCTTCGCCCGCGTGTATGTCAGAAATTATCCCACGGAAACCTTCTACCGGGATGAAAAGTATCCTATGTTTTAATATACTAGCTGTTGCCCGCGTGTATGTCGGAAATTATCCCACGGGAACCTTCTACCGGGATGAAAAGTATCCTATGTCTTAATATACTAGCTGTTGCCCGCGTGTATGTCGGAAATTATCCCACGGGAACCTTCTACCGGGATGAAAAGTTTCCTATGTCTTAATATACTAGCTGTTGCCCGCGGCTTCGCCCGCGTGTATGTCGGAAATTATCCCACGGGAACCTTCTACCGGGATGAAAAGTATCCTATGTCTTAATATACTAGCTGTTGCCCGCGGCTTCGCCCGCGTGTATGTCGGAAATTATCCCACGGGAACCTTCTACCGGGATGTAAAGTATCCTATGTCTTAATATACTAGCTGTTGCCCGCGTGTATGTCGGAAATTATCCCACGGGAACCTCCTACCGGGATGAAAAGTATCCTATGTCTTAATATACTAGCTGTTGCCCGCGTGTATGTCGGAAATTATCCCACGGGAACCTCCTACCGGGATGAAAAGTATCCTATGTCTTAATATACTAGCTGTTGCCCGCGTGTATGTCGGAAATTATCCCACGGGAACCTTCTACCGGGATGTAAAGTATCCTATGTCTTAATATACTAGCTGTCGCCCGCGTGTATGTCGGAAATTATCCCACGGGAACCTCCTACCGGGATGAAAAGTATCCTATGTCTTAATATACTAGCTGTTGCCCGCGTGTATGTCGGAAATTATCCCACGGGAACCTTCTACCGGGATGAAAAGTATCCTATGTCTTAATATACTAGCTGTTGACCGCGTGTATGTCGGAAATTATGCCACGGGAACCTTCTACCGGGATGAAAAGTATCCTATGTCTTAATATACTAGCTGTTGCCCGCGGCTTCGCCCGCGTGTATGTCGGAAATTATCCCACAAAGAACCTTCTACCGGGATGTAAAGTATCCTATGTCTTAATATACTAGCTGTTGCCCGCGTGTATGTCGGAAATTATCCCACGGGAACCTTCTACCGGGATGAAAAGTATCCTATGTCTTAATATACTAGCTGTTGCCCGCGTGTATGTCGGAAATTATCCCACGGGAACCTTCTACCGGGATGAAAAGTATCCTATGTCTTAATATACTAGCTGTTGCCCGCGGCTTCGCCCGCGTGTATGTCGGAAATTATCCCACGGGAACCTTCTACCGGGATGAAAAGTATCCTATGTCTTAATATACTAGCTGTTGCCCGCGTGTATGTCGGAAATTATCCCACGGGAACCTTCTACCGGGATGAAAAGTATCCTATGTCTTAATATACTAGCTGTTGCCCGCGTGTATGTCGGAAATTTTCCCACGGGAACCTTCTACCGGGATGAAAAGTATCCTATGTCTTAATATACTAGCTGTTGCCCGCGTGTATGTCGGAAATTATCCCACGGGAACCTTCTACCGGGATGAAAAGTATCCTATGTCTTAATATACTAGCTGTTGCCCGCGTGTATGTCGGAAATTATCCCACGGGAACCTTCTACCGGGATGAAAAGTATCCTATGTCTTAATATACTAGCTGTTGCCCGCGTGTATGTCGGAAATTATCCCACGGGAACCTTCTACCGGGATGAAAAGTATCCTATGTCCTAATATACTAGCTGTTGCCCGCGTGTATGTCGGAAATTATCCCACGGGAACCTTCTACCGGGATGAAAAGTATCCTATGTCTTAATATACTAGCTGTTGCCCGCGTGTATGTCGGAAATTATCCCACGGGAACCTTCTACCGGGATGAAAAGTATCCTATGTCTTAATATACTAGCTGTTGCCCGCGTGTATGTCGGAAATTATCCCACGGGAACCTTCTACCGGGATGAAAAGTATCCTATGTCTTAATATACTAGCTGTTACCCGCGGCTTCGCCCGCGTGTATGTCGGAAATTATCCCACGAGAACCTTCTACCGGGATGAAAAGTATCCTATGTCTTAATATACTAGCTGTTGCCCGCGTGTATGTCGGAAATTTTCCCACGGGAACCTTCTACCGAGATGAAAAGTATCCTATGTCTTAATATACTAGTTGTTGCCCGCGTGTATGTCGGAAATTATCCCACGGGAACCTTCTACCGGGATGAAAAGTATCCTATGTCTTAATATACTAGCTGTTGCCCGCGGCTTTGCCCGCGTGTATGTCGGAAATTATCCCACGGGAACCTTCTACCGGGATGAAAAGTATCCTATGTCTTAATATACTAGCTGTTGCCCGCGGCTTTGCCCGCGTGTATGTCGGAAATTATCCCACGGGAACCTTCTACCGGGATGAAAAGTATCCTATGTCTTAATATACTAGCTGTTGCCCGCGTGTATGTCGGAAATTATCCCACGGGAACCTTCTACCGGGATGAAGAGTATCCTATGTCTTAATATACTAGCTGTTGCCCGCGTGTATGTCGGAAATTATCCCACGGGAACCTTCTACCGGGATGAAAAGTATCCTATGTCTTAATATACTAGCTGTTGCCCGCGTGTATGTCGGAAATTATCCCACGGGAACCTTCTACCGGGATGAAAAGTATCCTATGTCTTAATATACTAGCTGTTGACCGCGTGTATGTCGGAAATTATGCCACGGGAACCTTCTACCGGGATGAAAAGTATCCTATGTCTTAATATACTAGCTGTTGCCCGCGGCTTCGCCCGCGTGTATGTCGGAAATTATCCCACAAAGAACCTTCTACCGGGATGTAAAGTATCCTATGTCTTAATATACTAGCTGTTGCCCGCGTGTATGTCGGAAATTATCCCACGGGAACCTTCTACCGGGATGAAAAGTATCCTATGTCTTAATATACTAGCTGTTGCCCGCGTGTATGTCGGAAATTATCCCACGGGAACCTTCTACCGGGATGAAAAGTATCCTATGTCTTAATATACTAGCTGTTGCCCGCGGCTTCGCCCGCGTGTATGTCGGAAATTATCCCACGGGAACCTTCTACCGGGATGAAAAGTATCCTATGTCTTAATATACTAGCTGTTGCCCGCGTGTATGTCGGAAATTATCCCACGGGAACCTTCTACCGGGATGAAAAGTATCCTATGTCTTAATATACTAGCTGTTGCCCGCGTGTATGTCGGAAATTTTCCCACGGGAACCTTCTACCGGGATGAAAAGTATCCTATGTCTTAATATACTAGCTGTTGCCCGCGTGTATGTCGGAAATTATCCCACGGGAACCTTCTACCGGGATGAAAAGTATCCTATGTCTTAATATACTAGCTGTTGCCCGCGTGTATGTCGGAAATTATCCCACGGGAACCTTCTACCGGGATGAAAAGTATCCTATGTCTTAATATACTAGCTGTTGCCCGCGTGTATGTCGGAAATTATCCCACGGGAACCTTCTACCGGGATGAAAAGTATCCTATGTCCTAATATACTAGCTGTTGCCCGCGTGTATGTCGGAAATTATCCCACGGGAACCTTCTACCGGGATGAAAAGTATCCTATGTCTTAATATACTAGCTGTTGCCCGCGTGTATGTCGGAAATTATCCCACGGGAACCTTCTACCGGGATGAAAAGTATCCTATGTCTTAATATACTAGCTGTTGCCCGCGTGTATGTCGGAAATTATCCCACGGGAACCTTCTACCGGGATGAAAAGTATCCTATGTCTTAATATACTAGCTGTTACCCGCGGCTTCGCCCGCGTGTATGTCGGAAATTATCCCACGAGAACCTTCTACCGGGATGAAAAGTATCCTATGTCTTAATATACTAGCTGTTGCCCGCGTGTATGTCGGAAATTTTCCCACGGGAACCTTCTACCGAGATGAAAAGTATCCTATGTCTTAATATACTAGTTGTTGCCCGCGTGTATGTCGGAAATTATCCCACGGGAACCTTCTACCGGGATGAAAAGTATCCTATGTCTTAATATACTAGCTGTTGCCCGCGGCTTTGCCTGCGTGTATGTCGGAAATTATCCCACGGGAACCTTCTACCGGGATGAAAAGTATCCTATGTCTTAATATACTAGCTGTTGCCCGCGGCTTTGCCCGCGTGTATGTCGGAAATTATCCCACGGGAACCTTCTACCGGGATGAAAAGTATCCTATGTCTTAATATACTAGCTGTTGCCCGCGTGTATGTCGGAAATTATCCCACGGGAACCTTCTACCGGGATGAAGAGTATCCTATGTCTTAATATACTAGCTGTTGCCCGCGTGTATGTCGGAAATTATCCCACGGGAACCTTCTACCGGGATGAAAAGTATCCTATGTCTTAATATACTAGCTGTTGCCCGCGTGTATGTCGGAAATTATCCCACGGGAACCTTCTACCGGGATGAAAAGTATCCTATGTCTTAATATACTAGCTGTTGCCCGCGTGTATGTCGGAAATTATCCCACGGGAACCTTCTACCGGGATGTAAAGTATCCTATGTCTTAATATACTAGCTGTTGCCCGCGGCTTCGCCCGCGTGTATGTCGGAAATTATCCCACGGGAACCTTCTACCGGGATGAAAAGTATCCTATGTCTTAATATACTAGCTGTTGCCCGCGTGTATGTCGAAAATTATTCAACGGGAACCTTCTACCGGGATGAAAAGTATCCTATGTCTTAATATACTAGCTGTTGCCCGCGTGTATGTCGGAAATTATCCCACGGGAACCTTCTACCGGGATGAAAAGTATCCTATGTCTTAATATACTAGCTGTTGCCCGCGTGTATGTCGGAAATTATCCCACGGGAACCTTCTACCGGGATGAAAAGTATCCTATGTCTTAATATACTAGCTGTTGACCGCGTGTATGTCGGAAATTATCCCACGGGAACCTTCTACCGGGATGATAAGTATCCTATGTCTTAATATACTAGTTGTTGCCCGCGTGTATGTCGGAAATTATCCCACGGGAACCTTCTACCGGGATGAAAAGTATTCTATGTCTTAATATACTAGCTGTTGCCCGCGGCTTCGCCCGCGTATATGTCGGAAATTATCCCACGGGAACCTTCTACCGGGATGAAAAGTATCCTATGTCTTAATATACTAGCTGTTGCCCGCGTGTATGTCGGAAATTATCCCACGGGAACCTTCTACCGGGATGAAAAGTATCCTATGTCTTAATATACTAGCTGTTGCCCGCGTGTATGTCGGAAATTATCCCACGGGAACCTTCTACCGGGATGAAAAGTATCCTATGTCCTAATATACTAGCTGTTGCCCGCGTGTATGTCGGAAATTATCCCACGGGAACCTTCTACCGGGATGAAAAGTATCCTATGTCTTAATATACTAGCTGTTGCCCGCGTGTATGTCGGAAATTATCCCACGGGAACCTTCTACCGGGATGAAAAGTATCCTATGTCTTAATATACTAGCTGTTGCCCGCGTGTATGTCGGAAATTATCCCACGGGAACCTTCTACCGGGATGAAAAGTATCCTATGTCTTAATATACTAGCTGTTACCCGCGGCTTCGCCCGCGTGTATGTCGGAAATTATCCCACGAGAACCTTCTACCGGGATGAAAAGTATCCTATGTCTTAATATACTAGCTGTTGCCCGCGTGTATGTCGGAAATTTTCCCACGGGAACCTTCTACCGAGATGAAAAGTATCCTATGTCTTAATATACTAGTTGTTGCCCGCGTGTATGTCGGAAATTATCCCACGGGAACCTTCTACCGGGATGAAAAGTATCCTATGTCTTAATATACTAGCTGTTGCCCGCGGCTTTGCCCGCGTGTATGTCGGAAATTATCCCACGGGAACCTTCTACCGGGATGAAAAGTATCCTATGTCTTAATATACTAGCTGTTGCCCGCGGCTTTGCCCGCGTGTATGTCGGAAATTATCCCACGGGAACCTTCTACCGGGATGAAAAGTATCCTATGTCTTAATATACTAGCTGTTGCCCGCGTGTATGTCGGAAATTATCCCACGGGAACCTTCTACCGGGATGAAGAGTATCCTATGTCTTAATATACTAGCTGTTGCCCGCGTGTATGTCGGAAATTATCCCACGGGAACCTTCTACCGGGATGAAAAGTATCCTATGTCTTAATATACTAGCTGTTGCCCGCGTGTATGTCGGAAATTATCCCACGGGAACCTTCTACCGGGATGAAAAGTATCCTATGTCTTAATATACTAGCTGTTGCCCGCGTGTATGTCGGAAATTATCCCACGGGAACCTTCTACCGGGATGTAAAGTATCCTATGTCTTAATATACTAGCTGTTGCCCGCGGCTTCGCCCGCGTGTATGTCGGAAATTATCCCACGGGAACCTTCTACCGGGATGAAAAGTATCCTATGTCTTAATATACTAGCTGTTGCCCGCGTGTATGTCGAAAATTATTCAACGGGAACCTTCTACCGGGATGAAAAGTATCCTATGTCTTAATATACTAGCTGTTGCCCGCGTGTATGTCGGAAATTATCCCACGGGAACCTTCTACCGGGATGAAAAGTATCCTATGTCTTAATATACTAGCTGTTGCCCGCGTGTATGTCGGAAATTATCCCACGGGAACCTTCTACCGGGATGAAAAGTATCCTATGTCTTAATATACTAGCTGTTGACCGCGTGTATGTCGGAAATTATCCCACGGGAACCTTCTACCGGGATGATAAGTATCCTATGTCTTAATATACTAGTTGTTGCCCGCGTGTATGTCGGAAATTATCCCACGGGAACCTTCTACCGGGATGAAAAGTATTCTATGTCTTAATATACTAGCTGTTGCCCGCGGCTTCGCCCGCGTATATGTCGGAAATTATCCCACGGGAACCTTCTACCGGGATGAAAAGTATCCTATGTCTTAATATACTAGCTGTTGCCCGCGTGTATGTCGGAAATTATCCCACGGGAACCTTCTACCGGGATGAAAAGTATCCTATGTCTTAATATACTAGCTGTTGACCGCGTGTATGTCGGAAATTATGCCACGGGAACCTTCTACCGGGATGAAAAGTATCCTATGTCTTAATATACTAGCTGTTGCCCGCGGCTTCGCCCGCGTGTATGTCGGAAATTATCCCACAAAGAACCTTCTACCGGGATGTAAAGTATCCTATGTCTTAATATACTAGCTGTTGCCCGCGTGTATGTCGGAAATTATCCCACGGGAACCTTCTACCGGGATGAAAAGTATCCTATGTCTTAATATACTAGCTGTCGCCCGCGTGTATGTCGGAAATTATCCCACGGGAACCTCCTACCGGGATGAAAAGTATCCTATGTCTTAATATACTAGCTGTCGCCCGCGTGTAGTCGGAATTTATCCCACGGGAAACTTCTACCGCAATGAAAAGAATCCTATGTCTTAATATACTAGCTGTTGCCCGCGTGTATGTCGGAAATTATCCCACGGGAACCTTCTACCGGGATGCAAAGTATCCTATGTCTTAATATACTAGCTGCTGCCCGCGTGTATGTCGGAAATTATCCCACGGGAACCTTCTACCGGGATGAAAAGTATCCTGTCTTAATATACTAGCTGTTGCCCGCGGCTTCGCCCGCGTGTATGTCGGAAATTATCCCACGGGAACCTTCTACCGGGATGTAAAGTATCCTATGTCTTAATATACTAGCTGTTGCCCGCGTGTTTGTCGGAAATTATCCCACGGGAACCTTCTACCGGGATGAAAAGTATCCTGTCTTAATATACTAGCTGTTGCCCGCGGCTTCGCCCGCGTGTATGTCGGAAATTATCCCACGGGAACCTTCTACCGCGATGAAAAGTATCCTATGTCTTAATATACTAGCTGTTGCCCGCGTGTATGTCGGAAATTATCCCACGGGAACCTTCTACTGGGATGAAAAGTATCCTATGTCTTAATATACTAGCTGTTGCCCGCGTGTATGTCGGAAATTTTCCCACGGGAACCTTCTACCGGGATGAAAAGTATCCTATGTCTTAATATACTAGCTGTTGCCCGCGTGTATGTCGGAAATTATCCCACGGGAACCTTCTACCGGGATGTAAAGTATCCTATGTCTTAATATACTAGCTGTCGCCCGCGTGTATGTCGGAAATTATCCCACGGGAACCTCCTACCGGGATGAAAAGTATCCTATGTCTTAATATACTAGCTGTCGCCCGCGTGTATGTCGGAAATTATCCCACGGGAACCTCCTACCGCGATGAAAAGTATCCTATGTCTTAATATACTAGCTGTCGCCCGCGTGTATGTCGGAAATAATCCCACGGGAACCTTCTACCGCGATGAAAAGTATCCTATGTCTTAATATACTAGCTGTTGCCCGCGGGTATGTCGGAAATTATCCCACGGGAACCTTCTACCGCGATGAAAAGTATCCTATGTTTTAATATACTAGCTGTTGCCCGCGTGTATGTCGGAAATTATCCCACGGGAACCTTCTACCGGGATGAAAAGTATCCTATGTCTTAATATACTAGCTGTTGCCCGCGGCTTCGCCCGCGTGTATGTCAGAAATTATCCCACGGAAACCTTCTACCGGGATGAAAAGTATCCTATGTTTTAATATACTAGCTGTTGCCCGCGTGTATGTCGGAAATTATCCCACGGGAACCTTCTACCGGGATGAAAAGTATCCTATGTCTTAATATACTAGCTGTTGCCCGCGTGTATGTCGGAAATTATCCCACGGGAACCTTCTACCGGGATGAAAAGTTTCCTATGTCTTAATATACTAGCTGTTGCCCGCGGCTTCGCCCGCGTGTATGTCGGAAATTATCCCACGGGAACCTTCTACCGGGATGAAAAGTATCCTATGTCTTAATATACTAGCTGTTGCCCGCGGCTTCGCCCGCGTGTATGTCGGAAATTATCCCACGGGAACCTTCTACCGGGATGTAAAGTATCCTATGTCTTAATATACTAGCTGTTGCCCGCGTGTATGTCGGAAATTATCCCACGGGAACCTCCTACCGGGATGAAAAGTATCCTATGTCTTAATATACTAGCTGTTGCCCGCGTGTATGTCGGAAATTATCCCACGGGAACCTCCTACCGGGATGAAAAGTATCCTATGTCTTAATATACTAGCTGTTGCCCGCGTGTATGTCGGAAATTATCCCACGGGAACCTTCTACCGGGATGTAAAGTATCCTATGTCTTAATATACTAGCTGTCGCCCGCGTGTATGTCGGAAATTATCCCACGGGAACCTCCTACCGGGATGAAAAGTATCCTATGTCTTAATATACTAGCTGTCGCCCGCGTGTATGTCGGAAATTATCCCACGGGAACCTCCTACCGCGATGAAAAGTATCCTATGTCTTAATATACTAGCTGTCGCCCGCGTGTATGTCGGAAATAATCCCACGGGAACCTTCTACCGCGATGAAAAGTATCCTATGTCTTAATATACTAGCTGTTGCCCGCGGGTATGTCGGAAATTATCCCACGGGAACCTTCTACCGCGATGAAAAGTATCCTATGTTTTAATATACTAGCTGTTGCCCGCGTGTATGTCGGAAATTATCCCACGGGAACCTTCTACCGGGATGAAAAGTATCCTATGTCTTAATATACTAGCTGTTGCCCGCGGCTTCGCCCGCGTGTATGTCAGAAATTATCCCACGGAAACCTTCTACCGGGATGAAAAGTATCCTATGTTTTAATATACTAGCTGTTGCCCGCGTGTATGTCGGAAATTATCCCACGGGAACCTTCTACCGGGATGAAAAGTATCCTATGTCTTAATATACTAGCTGTTGCCCGCGTGTATGTCGGAAATTATCCCACGGGAACCTTCTACCGGGATGAAAAGTTTCCTATGTCTTAATATACTAGCTGTTGCCCGCGGCTTCGCCCGCGTGTATGTCGGAAATTATCCCACGGGAACCTTCTACCGGGATGAAAAGTATCCTATGTCTTAATATACTAGCTGTTGCCCGCGGCTTCGCCCGCGTGTATGTCGGAAATTATCCCACGGGAACCTTCTACCGGGATGTAAAGTATCCTATGTCTTAATATACTAGCTGTTGCCCGCGTGTATGTCGGAAATTATCCCACGGGAACCTCCTACCGGGATGAAAAGTATCCAATGTCTTAATATACTAGCTGTCGCCCGCGTGTATGTCGGAAATTATCCCACGGGAACCTCCTACCGGGATGAAAAGTATCCTATGTCTTAATATACTAGCTGTCGCCCGCGTGTAGTCGGAATTTATCCCACGGGAAACTTCTACCGCACTGAAAAGTATCCTTTGTCTTAATATACTAGCTGTTGCCCGCGTGTATGTCGGAAATTATCCCACGGGAACCTTCTACCGGGATGAAAAGTTTCCTATGTCTTAATATACTAGCTGTTGCCCGCGGCTTCGCCCGCGTGTATGTCGGAAATTATCCCACGGGAACCTTCTACCGGGATGAAAAGTATCCTATGTCTTAATATACTAGCTGTTGCCCGCGGCTTCGCCCGCGTGTATGTCGGAAATTATCCCACGGGAACCTTCTACCGGGATGTAAAGTATCCTATGTCTTAATATACTAGCTGTTGCCCGCGTGTATGTCGGAAATTATCCCACGGGAACCTCCTACCGGGATGAAAAGTATCCTATGTCTTAATATACTAGCTGTTGCCCGCGTGTATGTCGGAAATTATCCCACGGGAACCTCCTACCGGGATGAAAAGTATCCTATGTCTTAATATACTAGCTGTTGCCCGCGTGTATGTCGGAAATTATCCCACGGGAACCTTCTACCGGGATGTAAAGTATCCTATGTCTTAATATACTAGCTGTCGCCCGCGTGTATGTCGGAAATTATCCCACGGGAACCTCCTACCGGGATGAAAAGTATCCTATGTCTTAATATACTAGCTGTCGCCCGCGTGTATGTCGGAAATTATCCCACGGGAACCTCCTACCGCGATGAAAAGTATCCTATGTCTTAATATACTAGCTGTCGCCCGCGTGTATGTCGGAAATAATCCCACGGGAACCTTCTACCGCGATGAAAAGTATCCTATGTCTTAATATACTAGCTGTTGCCCGCGGGTATGTCGGAAATTATCCCACGGGAACCTTCTACCGCGATGAAAAGTATCCTATGTTTTAATATACTAGCTGTTGCCCGCGTGTATGTCGGAAATTATCCCACGGGAACCTTCTACCGGGATGAAAAGTATCCTATGTCTTAATATACTAGCTGTTGCCCGCGGCTTCGCCCGCGTGTATGTCAGAAATTATCCCACGGAAACCTTCTACCGGGATGAAAAGTATCCTATGTTTTAATATACTAGCTGTTGCCCGCGTGTATGTCGGAAATTATCCCACGGGAACCTTCTACCGGGATGAAAAGTATCCTATGTCTTAATATACTAGCTGTTGCCCGCGTGTATGTCGGAAATTATCCCACGGGAACCTTCTACCGGGATGAAAAGTTTCCTATGTCTTAATATACTAGCTGTTGCCCGCGGCTTCGCCCGCGTGTATGTCGGAAATTATCCCACGGGAACCTTCTACCGGGATGAAAAGTATCCTATGTCTTAATATACTAGCTGTTGCCCGCGGCTTCGCCCGCGTGTATGTCGGAAATTATCCCACGGGAACCTTCTACCGGGATGTAAAGTATCCTATGTCTTAATATACTAGCTGTTGCCCGCGTGTATGTCGGAAATTATCCCACGGGAACCTCCTACCGGGATGAAAAGTATCCAATGTCTTAATATACTAGCTGTCGCCCGCGTGTATGTCGGAAATTATCCCACGGGAACCTCCTACCGGGATGAAAAGTATCCTATGTCTTAATATACTAGCTGTCGCCCGCGTGTAGTCGGAATTTATCCCACGGGAAACTTCTACCGCACTGAAAAGTATCCTTTGTCTTAATATACTAGCTGTTGCCCGCGTGTATGTCGGAAATTATCCCACGGGAACCTCCTACCGGGATGAAAAGTATCCTATGTCTTAATATACTAGCTGTTGCCCGCGTGTATGTCGGAAATTATCCCACGGGAACCTTCTACCGGGATGAAAAGTACTCCTATGTCTTAATATACTAGCTGTTGCCCGCGGCTTCGCCCGCGTGTATGTCGGAAATTATCCCACGGGAACCTCCTACCGGGATGAAAAGTATCCTATGTCTTAATATACTAGCTGTTGCTCGCGGCTTCGCCCGCGTATATGTCGGAAATTATCCCACGGGAACCTCCTACCGGGATGAAAAGTATCCTATGTCTTAATATACTAGCTGTTGCCCGCGTGTATGTCGGAAATTATCCCACGGGAACCTCCTACCGGGATGAAAAGTATCCTATGTCTTAATATACTAGCTGTTGCCCGCGTGTATGTCGGAAATTATCCCACGGGAACCTTCTACCGGGATGAAAAGTATCCTATGTCTTAATATACTAGCTGTTGCCCGCGTGTATGTCGGAAATTATCCCACGGGAACCTTCTACCGGGATGAAAAGTATCCTATGTCTTAATATACTAGTTGTTGCCCGCAGCTTCGCCCGCGTGTATGTCGGAAATTATCCCACGGGAACCTTCTACCGGGATGAAAAGTATCCTATGTCTTAATATACTAGCTGTTGACCGCGTGTATGTCGGAAATTATCCCACGGGAACCTTCTACCGGGATGAAAAGTATCCTATGTCTTAATATACTAGCTGTTGACCGCGTGTATGTCGGAAATTATCCCACGGGAACCTTCTACCGGGATGAAAAGTATCCTATGTCTTAATATACTAGCTGTTGCCCGCGGCTTCGCCCTCGTGTATGTCGGAAATTATCCCACGGGAACCTTCTACCGGGATGCAAAGTATCCTATGTCTTAATATACTAGCTGCTGCCCGCGTGTATGTCGGAAATTATCCCACGGGAACCTTCTACCGGGATGTAAAGTATCCTATGTCTTAATATACTAGCTGTTGCCCGCGGCTTCGCCCGCGTGTATGTCGGAAATTATCCCACGGGAACCTTCTACCGGGATGAAAAGTATCCTATGTCTTAATATACTAGCTGTTGCCCGCGTGTATGTCGGAAATTATCCAACGGGAACCTTCTACCGGGATGAAAAGTATCCTATGTCTTAATATACTAGCTGTTGCCCGCGTGTATGTCGGAAATTATCCCACGGGAACCTTCTACCGGGATGAAAAGTATCCTATGTCTTAATATACTAGCTGTTGACCGCGTGTATGTCGGAAATTATCCCACGGGAAGCTTCTACCGGGATGATAAGTATCCTATGTCTTAATATACTAGTTGTTGCCCGCGTGTATGTCGGAAATTATCCCACGGGAACCTTCTACCGGGATGAAAAGTATCCTATGTCTTAATATACTAGCTGTTGCCCGCGGCTTCGCCCGCGTGTATGTCGGAAATTATCCCACGGGAACCTTCTACCGGGATGAAAAGTATCCTATGTCTTAATATACTAGCTGTTGCCCGCGTGTATGTCGGAAATTATCCCACGGGAACCTTCTACCGGGATGAAAAGTATCCTATGTCTTAATATACTAGCTGTTGACCGCGTGTATGTCGGAAATTATGCCACGGGAACCTTCTACCGGGATGAAAAGTATCCTATGTCTTAATATACTAGCTGTTGCCCGCGGCTTCGCCCGCGTGTATGTCGGAAATTATCCCACAAAGAACCTTCTACCGGGATGTAAAGTATCCTATGTCTTAATATACTAGCTGTTGCCCGCGTGTATGTCGGAAATTATCCCACGGGAACCTTCTACCGGGATGAAAAGTATCCTATGTCTTAATATACTAGCTGTTGCCCGCGTGTATGTCGGAAATTATCCCACGGGAACCTTCTACCGGGATGAAAAGTATCCTATGTCTTAATATACTAGCTGTTGCCCGCGTGTATGTCGAAAATTATCCAACGGGAACCTTCTACCGGGATGAAAAGTATCCTATGTCTTAATATACTAGCTGTTGCCCGCGTGTATGTCGGAAATTATCCCACGGGAACCTTCTACCGGGATGAAAAGTATCCTATGTCTTAATATACTAGCTGTTGCCCGCGTGTATGTCGGAAATTATCCCACGGGAACCTTCTACCGGGATGAAAAGTATCCTATGTCTTAATATACTAGCTGTTGATCGCGTGTATGTCGGAAATTATCCCACGGGAACCTTCTACCGGGATGATAAGTATCCTATGTCTTAATATACTAGTTGTTGCCCGCGTGTATGTCGGAAATTATCCCACGGGAACCTTCTACCGGGATGAAAAGTATCCTATGTCTTAATATACTAGCTGTTGCCCGCGTGTATGTCGGAAATTATCCCACGGGAACCTTCTACCGGGATGAAAAGTATCCTATGTCTTAATATACTAGCTGTTGCCCGCGTGTATGTCGGAAATTATCCCTCGGGAACCTTCTACCGGGATGAAAAGTATCCTATGTCTTAATATACTAGCTGTTGCCCACGTGTATGTCGGAAATTATCCCACGGGAACCTTCTACCGGGATGAAAGTATCCTATGTCTTAATATACTAGCTGTTGCCCGCGTGTATGTCGGAAATTATCCCACGGGAACCTTCTACCGGGATGAAAAGTATCCTATGTCTTAATATACTAGCTGTTGCCCGCATGTATGTCGGAAATTATCCCACGGGAACCTTCTACCGCGATGAAAAGTATCCTATGTCTTAATATACTAGCTGTTGCCTGCGGCTTCGCCCGCGTGTATGTCGGAAATTATCCCACGGGAACCTTCTACCGCGATGAAAAGTATCCTATGTTTTAATATACTAGCTGTTGCCCGCGTGTGTGTCGGAAATTATCCCACGGGAACCTTCTACCGGGATGAAAAGTATCCTATGTCTTAATATACTAGCTGTTGCCCGCGGCTTCGCCCGCGTGTATGTCGGAAATTATCCCACGGGAACCTTCTACCGAGATGAAAAGTATCCTATGTCTTAATATACTAGCTGTTGCCCGCGTGTATGTCGGAAATTATCCCACGGGAACCTCCTACCGGGATGAAAAGTATCCTATGTCTTAATATACTAGCTGTTGCCCGCGTGTATGTCGGAAATTATCCCACGGGAACCTTCTACCGGGATGAAAAGTACCCTATCTCTTAATCTAGGTTATAATTCTTTTTATCCAAATCCGTTCAGCCGTTTTTGCGTGATTGAGTAACAAACATCTAAACATCCAAACATACAAACTTTCACATTTATAATATTAGTAGGATTAATGAATTATTTTAATTTTACAAAAATTAACCTACTTTAAAAAACTCGTGTTTTATGTATACTGGATAATTTTTTAAGTAGTGCGCAAACTTTCACAGGTGGTGGTTTCACACTACCCATGAATATGAACAACTTTCACTATGGGACCAAACCTGAAATCGCGAAAAAAACATCAGCTGTTCAGTACATTTATGTTGGCATAATTCGTCAAAATGTAGGTACTGAACAGCTGATTTTTTTTTTCGCTATTTCAGGTTTGGTCCCATAGTGAAAGTTGTTCATATTCATGGGTAGAATAACCTGTGAAAGTTTGCGCACTACTTAAAAAATTATCCTGTATACATATATGTTCGCAATTTTCTAGTAAACTACTGAACCGATTTTGATAATTCTTTCACTGGTATAATCTAGGTACTCCAAGTATGGTTTTAGTGTACCTACAAAATATTAAGATCCAATCTTATTAACAAAGTTATAGACATAAATATGACAGAGCTCCACACAACAAATTAAATAAAAAATAAAAATATGAGTAAGTAATTTTATGGAAAATTGCCTTGACTAAAAAAGGCGAATACTAAAACATTTAAAATAAAATAGCCGAATTTGAACCGTGCAGATTTTTTATTTTGTCTGATTACTGTAGATTTTGTAAGCCATGATATTTTATGGCGTTACATATGTACCTTACATATGTAACGCCATAAAACATTACATATGTATCTTTAAAATGTTATTTGTAATTTTTATGTTCTTTTCTGTTACAGCATATTTTGTATCCGTTTTTAAATTTATCAATTTGTTACAAAAATTTCTTAATATGTGATTTTTGCAATCAATCTTTTCGACCGTGATTGAGGGATATGATCGAGTGTCAAGTATTTTTGCCTAAGTGCTACTGTCTCCATCAGCTATGTATCTTCCATAGATAATGCCATGCATTTCTATGGACTGTTTAAATCCTTCGGCGATAATAGTGGATTCCATAGCTGTGGAAGATCTGTGGAAGATATTTTTTAAAACACGCATGCTGTTTTACTATCTCATTTCGTTTTTCCGCTCTAGCACAAATACAACAATATTTGTTTTTGACTGCCATGAAAAGAACTTGACGAAATCGTCTACCTATAATTATCGCAGTGCCAGATAGTGCAGCATAATTAGTTCTGTATGAACGTTTAGCCCAACAACCATCTAAGATTACATCTATTATTGGTATGCCATCTTTAGTAAGCTTTCCTTCTTTGACTGCCGCTTCTTTCTCCCGCTCCCCCGCTTTCCTCGTCTCTTCTCATGCCGTCACTTCCCATTCGTCACATACTTCATCTTGTACGATTTTGTACCTATATTCCGACAAGGATGGTAAATCGACAGCTGCCGAAAACTGTTTCAGTTGAGCGTTAACACAACCAGCTGACATTATCCCGGCCACCGCCATTTTATTCATCCTGTGTGTTGAGTTCTGTATTTTAAACTTTATTTTACATAATGTACAGTCACAGAATGAAAAGGTTCGTCACCTTAGAGTCGGTTTTCGCTTGCACTAGTACTGCACGAATTAATCATGCCAACATACCAGTGCAAGAAACAGTGCTTCTAACATTTAAATAAATATGACGTTTGCTATCGAATAAGGTTTTGCTTGTTTTTTCTATCCCATCAATGCAATGTTACAAAATGTATTAAAACAACAATAAAATGACAACTATAAAATAAGAAGCAAAAGTTAATGAAAACTACGAATAAGTTTAATGACATTTATTTTTAATAACGGGTACAACCACCATTAGCTTCAATCAAACATTGTAACCTATTTCTCATGGAACCCACTAGACGAGAGCATAGATCCGTGCCTCTAGTGTCTTCCCAAATAATTCGGCAGTGGTTTTCTAAAGCCTCTTTGGTCCTTTCATTTCTATTTTCCCATCGCTGTACCATTAAACCCCATAAGCTCTCTATCGGGTTGAAATCTGCAGATCTTGCCGGCCAGGGTATCACCACTCTATCGCAATGCCGGTTGAAGCATTCATTCACAATACGAGCATTGTGCGTGCGAGCATTGTCCTGGACATAATATATCTGACCTCAGATACCTCATCAGCTAGATACACGGTACGGACACTTGGTAGCATACTGTCTTTTAAAACAGACTGGTAGTGTATTGCGTTTGCCCTTGGAGGAAGAAGCACGAGCTCGCCTACTCTATCCGCTGACATCCACCCCCATATATTGGCCAAGATTCGTCCAGAACTGAAATTGGGCACTACATGGTCTTCCGTATATCTCGTACTATTATATCTCCACAAATTAAGCCTCCCATGTTGGCTCAACTTAAAACATTTTCGTCGGTAAAAATAAATATAGTGGTACTCCAATCGAAGTTCAAATAAGTCTGTGCAAATCTTAAGCGTGCTTCCTTATGAGTCGTTGTCAGAGCAACTATGTTTACGTGTCGTCTATAATGTAATCCCATTGAGTGTAATGCGTTTCTTATCACTCTTGGACAAACATCATAATATATATTTGGGCGAAATGATTCATTGGCACAAAGCCGTCTTCTTCATATTGCCTTCTCATGTCTGATTTTTGTGTGGTGTTAAGAATAGGACGGTGACCAGAATTATTGTGACGATGATCGACTAGTGCACCTTCTTCGCCATGTCTACTTATCCAGAATCTCACACTATCTCTGGTCACATATAGACGACGTGATATCTCGGAGTTGTTGTAGCCAGCTTCATGTTCGGCAATAATTGCTGCCCTTTCTTCAAAACTTAAAGGTCTTGGCATTATAAAATAGTTATTTAGGAGAAATTATGATATTTTGCAATGATGACATCACAAACTACAAACAAAGTGATGACATGATATGAAGATGACTGACAATAGTTTTAACAGAAATAATAATGGCAGGTTGAACCAACAAGAAGGTTTTAGTTTATCAAACATAATAATCTTGTTGACAAGATAAATAGTCAAACAACTTTGATCTGAATAATTTTGAACTTTACTAACGAACAGTTAAACATTATTTTCTCTAACTCGAGTCTATTCTGTAACATAGTTTCAAAAGGTAATATGTGCTCGCGATACGTTGAACGAATCAATTTAAAAATTGACGAACCTTTTCATTCCGTGACTGTACAAGAAAATGTAAACTCAGATGTAAGGCCAGAAACTTTTTCGGATTCTAATTTGATGGTGGTAAGGCCACATTGGAACATTGATTCGTGACTCAATATTTTAACTAATTCATTAAAAAAGTAATTTACATCAACAACTCTGTGGCCACTGATGTCGGCAGTTTTGGACTCCTGAAAGACAAAGTATAAGTCAACTTGGACAAATGATATTTATGCCAAACTCTATAAAGTTAAAGTTCATAGTACATAGTAAATAAAATAAGAGAACTCACATTTTCTTCAAGTTCGATTTCGTATGGCAGTGGTTGTTGCTTCCTTTTATTTCTGCAATAAAAACGTTCATCAACATTCAAGTGGAGCTAGCATAATCAAATTCATGCAGATTTTTTTTTTTTTTGATAACTTTTGTTCCACGACTTTTATAAATCACAAAAAAAAATCAACACTTGTTGGAAAGAAAACTAAAATGTTTAAAAAAAACTAAAATAAACTATTATATTAAATCACACACAATAATCCATACTTCAATAAAGATCAAAAAATAATTTCGACTAAACTCACCTTTTTTCGCAATTCAAATGCGACTCTATTGCTTTTTGTGCTCTTAGTCTGTCACACGCAGTACTCGTAATAGTACTTGACGTATGACCGATGTATTGTTGACATATTTCTAACCTAAAATTAATTATAATTACATTTTAGCCTTTTTCATTAGATACACAATTATTAGGTAACTTACAAAAATTAAAACAGATATTTTGTTCTAGCAAATAGAATGCTTACCCATTATTACTTTGCGAGGCGAGGATAGGTTGTAGCTGATTATCCAAATTTATGAGCGAAGGTGGCGACTTCGATTATTTGTTATTATCAGCTATTGATACCGATTTCCTGTATAATGAGTCCATTGATAAAAACCGGTCAAGTGTTTAGGAATTTAGGATCTAACAACAAAAAAATCACAAAAGAAGTAACTCGCGAACTCATTATTTACGTATATATCCGATGTCATCTTTGTCTTCCATCGGGCAGTGATTGCAGTCAAGAACGTGCCCATAACTGATAAAGTAGAAACTATTGTACATAACTATATACTTACTTTTGCTCTCTCTCATTTTTTGAGCCCTCACCCTCAGGTACTCTAAACGTTGTACTTTATTTAGTTTTGGTTTCCTATTTCTTCCCATTTTTATTTATAAATCATTAAAAACTCGTCACAAATAGAAACACGATACTTTATAGGTACTGTTCAATCACAAGAAGTCTTTATATATCACTTCTACACTAATTAACTAACAATTTAATAGCTATTACTATATAAACATTTATTAAAATCACGAAAATCCGATAGCACCGATCTGTCAAAAAATGACAAAGACTCGTCGTCGATGAAGCGCACCGGGCGACTGATCCAGTAAGCGAGCGAAAGTGATGCAATTACTTTTGAAACGCAAAAGAAGAGAAGGCTATAATGTGCGTGCGCTCGAAATTAAACGACGTATGTGCCAAAACGAATTTACTCCTTTTTTAACAAAATAAATAAATTTTATTTAAAACTACTTTTAGTAAACTTTAATATTATAATTATCTATGTGTTAAAGTAAATTTCATTTAATAACTCTTAAGCGTTACGCCGTGATGTCGAAAAAAGTAAAAAAAATAGATATAACTTTGCAATTTTTTTGTATCGAGAAAAAGTAATTGAATCGTGTATTCCTTTTACATGATACTAGACTAAAGAGTCAGAAAACATATACTAAAATGTTAAATCCCTACTCCACATATTTAACAAGTTACACGAAATAGAAAAACCACATTTTTTTCAACATATCACCTTAACTACGGATCAAAAAACCGGCCCTTAGTATAATTTTTGAAATTTGGAATTATTTCTTTGCAAATTTCCAGCCAAGCAGCTGCCCTAGCACCCCGATTTTTGTAAAGTTCGTTCTGCTTGTCCCACAACAAAGGGCGTAAGTGCACTTCAAAAATAACTGTATCAATATTCATTTTTGTTCGCGATTATATGCGTACATGACCATGTGTGCGACCCGCGTCACAGTAAAAACATCATTGAAGGCAGAAGAAGAAGAACGCCGCCAGCATCTGGTTACCAAGCACGCGGGGTGCGCGCCCGCAGCCAATCCGCGTTCTGCGCGCGTGCTGCCCGCATGATAGGGAAAACATGTCGCTGCTTTGCTTGAATACCCGCACAAACTGCCGACTATGCCGTTATGAATGTGAGTCTTACTGACCGTGAAATAAGGACTATTTTGCATTTGGCTGTGTTTTGTTTTGTGCGGGTATTCATGCAAAGCAGCGATGTATGAAGTCCCCTATTCCTGTCATGCTTATTTTCGTGGGCGGCGTTCTTATTGCCTTCAGTGTAGTTTTTACTGTGACGCGGAACGCACGCATGACGCATGGTCATAGTACGCTCATCTAGTGCACGAGTTTAGTCTGGCCACACGCACAACACTGCAGCGGCAAACGAAATTTTTGTCCTGCGTGTGGCCAGGAGCGTGCTATCACCCGCATTCGGACAAGATCCACGCGCGGGCAAAAATACGCATGACAGAAAAAGGGCCCTTAGAACTTGTTTGTTTTGTCGTTGTAGTGGAAACAGATGTTTTCTGTTTTGAGCGAACATCGACTGAACAGCAGAAATTTGCTCAAAACAAAATGTGAGCTCGGCAGGGTATTGAAAACGCGGCTTAAAATGTTATCGAGCATAAACGCAGTACACGCTGCCTGCAGATCCGACATTTCAACACAGAATAAACGCAGGTAAACGCAAAATAGTAAGGAATTTTATGGGTAAATGCTCACTCGCCTTGTGAGAACTTCGAACACAGTGTCGAACATTCACAGGTACGTTACATTATATGGAAATGCTCGAGAATATGCTCTAGTGTATACTCACCTTAATGTTTGTGAGAATACAGACTTGGCTATGCTCCGTTTGCAAGTGTGAGCGTCTAATAACAGAGTTATCGTATTGTATTCTAGGTGTGTCATTTTCAGGTTTTGCGCATTCATATTAACACGTTGTATATACAGCGAGGCAAAAGTTAAGAAAAACAAGAGGGATACAAGAGTAGATTTAGACACCGCGCTGCGACTTGCTGTGTAAGTGTGAGAGAGATGAATAAACTTTTGTCTAGTACCTCTTCATTACGCTTTTGTATTTTTTTGCCTAGAATATTCACTAGGAAGGATTCCAAAATAAAACCAACAACTGGACTTTTCACTATACTGACAAAACACAATGCCACCCCACATTAGCACGCAGACTACACGCGAATAATTTTTGTTCCCGGCTCCCATTTATAGCTGTTGAAGCCGGTTCTGATTTTCTGAACAACGTTGTTTACCATTGACGGCTTTTTCACTGTTTCCATAGAAGTATAATAGACAATATTAGTAGATGGGTCGCAACTTAAACTTTCTTCGGACCTTCTTCGGGAGAGCTCGGAATACGATACTTGGCTCATTGACGTGGTGGACCTCCTGTCAATGCTTTGCACGTTGATCTTGCCGTCTTCGGAGACCATGTCAATTCGGTTCTGGGACCTGTGGTTTAGGATGCCAGCGCAGCTGTGGAATTTGGAGAATTTTTCATGGGCACGATGCTCCAAGTCCACGTGAAGACTTAGCTGGCGTCTGAAAAAGAGAAGATGGTAATTGATTTATCGAAAATGATAATAGTGTAGAGAATTTTAAAGATATGTTACATGGTAAATTTAAAGAGGCTCGTGGTTTAGTAATAACAGCCGCACGGGTCGATCGATCAGCTTACGCAATGCTAAGCAACGCTTGCCGTGGTTGGTGCGTGGAGACCCCTCCGTGCCTCCGAAAACACGTTAAGCTGTTGGTCCCGGCTGTCATTCGTAGATCTTTGACAGTCGTTACGACGGCTTTCAGAAGCCCGAAAGTCTGACAACCAGTCTTACCAGGGGGTATCGTATTACCCAGTAACTGGGTTGTGGAGAACAGATAGGCAGTCGCTCCATGTAAAATACTGGTATTTAGCTGCATCCGGTTACACTGGAAGCCGACCCCAACATAGTTGGGAAAAGGCTAGGCAGGTGATGATATGGTAAATTCAAATATCTAGGACTGCTAGGCCACCTTCCATTTCGTAGGACACCGAGTTAGTACCATTCGATGTTCCTCTTCTCTAACTGGGTAAATGATAAATGATTTTTATTTCTGTAAGTAGGTTTGTACAAACAATTTTACAAGTCAAACATGTTTTTTTTTTAAACTAGATGAGGTCGGCGTTTCCTATCTGACTACTCTGAGAAGAAAGGCCGAACCAACTCAGAGGTCACAGTCTCTTATAAAGTCCAGACATAATCTTGGTCACTTCCTGTGAAGACCATGTAGATTGGTGTCTGAAATGGTCTTTTGAGGAAAGAACCACACAGATTGAGAGGACTTGTCCAGTCTGTGCACGCATTTGTCAGTAATCGCGCAGCTCAACACAGAACTTAAGGAGCTCAACGATTCGACGACATTGGGGTAGGCCGCATAAATTACTCAAACTGCCAGACCATGATTAAAAATAACTGAGAAAAAAAAAAAACAAACAAAAAAAGCAGGAAAACGATTTAGAGTGCCGTTTCCTCCAAGTGACATTTACGAAGAGCGAGTAGGTAGGTAAGAACCTACTCGCTCTTCTATTTGCCGATCCAAAACTTACCTGTAATTGAAATGTTCCCCACAAATACGACAATGAATAGGAGACCCGTAGTGAGCGAGTCTCGAGGTCATCTCCGATTCACCTGACGAATCACCTTTCTTCCGATAGAGATTGACGCAGCTGACCGTCTTCTTATCAGTACAATCGGAGGTATCCTCAACAGTATCAATCTCAGTCTTAGATCGCTGCAAATTACCTTCAGATAACTTATTCTTCTTCATTTCCGTTAAAATTTGCTCTGGATCCGAGATTTTATCGAAAAACGACACAATTTTTTTTAGTTTATCTTCAGGGACATCACACTTTATTTCAGGCTCAGTTTGGGTGTTACTAGCCTTCTTTAAAGACTGCCTGGTGGTGGAAGGGGCGGGGGGGTTGGTTCCTCCTTCGAGTTTAATTCCGATATGTTCGTTCTCGTGAACGAACTTGTCGTATTGTCTTTCGAATCCTTCGTGGCAGTAATGGCAGATGCACTTTCTGTCTGTGAAGTGGCAGAGGTTCAGGTGGTCGTTGTAATTTATTATCCCTGAAATAGTAAAGAAAATAAGTAAGTAGTGGATCCACCAAATCGGTATCGATAATGCCCCACTCCCGCTCCCTCTCACAGAGAGGAGGCCTATGTCCCAGCTGCATGGAAGAAGGCTGATTATAATGAAGTTCTATTACTTAATTATTATAAATTAAATTGATGTCGGAAATTCTGTACCTTAAGCAATATGGACTTTACCCTTATTATCCGCTTATGTATCCAACCCTCTTTGTTATAGGGATGGTTGGATACTATAAGCTGGAGGTAAGGCGTAACTTAGCTTTAGCAAAATACATATATGAGGTGTTTCGTGGTAAATTAAATAATCCGGATATATTAGACTCGTTGAGGCTGCTCGTCCCTAACACCAGGCTGCGGCAGGCGCCGAGGGTACGGCTTTCCGACGTCCAGGTGGCTCGCACTAACGTAGGCAAATTCGCACCGGTTGCAAGAGCCATACGGTTACTAAACAGCGTCTCGCAAAGGCTTGACTTGACATTTTTAATTGTACGTTGACGGAATTCGTGAGGGTGACTATCGAATAACTAACGAATAAATGATAATCACATATCACATTATCGCATTGGGTGTCAACCTGTTAAGATAGTGTAAGATTGTATAAATAAATAAATAAATGTTTCAGTTTGTAATGTTGCATAATATGTTGTTCCTCTTTTTAAACAAATAAAATAAATTGATAAATAATAATTGATAAATTGATTGTAGTGGCCCATCGGCAAACGTAAAGAGGAGCCTCCCTGTTGGATAGATAATGCAATAAATAATGCGGCATCTTGTCTCCATCTATATGGTGACGGACAGTTTGAGTAAGTACTTGTTACAACTAAATATATTACTACTATACTTACTCACCGTAGGAAATCATGCCGCATCCCAGGATAGGACACTGGCGAGGTGTGGTGTCCGCTAAGCAATTCCTCTGCACGGACTGCACGTAACTCAAGATCACGGGACTATTGTCCCTCAGGGCAGTCTCCGACTGGATCCTCTTAGGGCGCCGCAGCCTACGAAACCTCAGCCCTCTTCGATGTCGCTTTTCAAAAAAACTGTCAGTGATATTATTATCGCTGGACGCGTAAATGTGACCATTCGGCAGAACAAAGTTCTTGTACGGACTCTCACGACGGATCCCGAAGATTCGTTGGATGAAGCATTGGAACCGGGTCGGCTTCAGCCACGTCCTCTTCTCGTTGATTAGGAAGTACGGGATTGGATGAGGCTGACTTGTCTGTGTGAACTCGCACTCTTGGCGTTCACGTACCAAGTCGCCTTCAGCCGACATGTTTCGTTCCAGCATCAGGTTTTCTCGCGAGTCTTGAGTAGCGGCGAACTTGTACTCTTTGGACGCTTGGGACTCCATCTGTGTGCATGTGGATAGGCATTTCTTGATCTTCAGGTCTCTGATGACAGCTGTGGCAATCGAATCCTTTTCCTCGTCAGACGGAAGGGAAACGTCACCGCTTGACAGTTCGGTGGTACCGGCGCACGCATCCGTCTTCGTACGATGCGAGCGTTTTTTCCTATTGCTTGTAGACTTGATATCTTCCTCTACGTACCCATCAGGTCCATAAGACTCTGGCAGAATCCCGATGACGCTTGCATCATAGATTTGGAAGAGCTTTTTCAAACATTTATACTTAGCTTTGAGGACCTCGTGCTTTTTCTTGGGCACCCATTTCTTTGTTAGATGTTCATCCTCCAGTTCATTACGTTCTGGTATACTCGTTAAGGTTGGTTGCTTCTTATACATGCCGCGATACCAAATAGTCAAACTACAGAAAATTTTGATTACAAGAAAGAAAATAACACTAGCGAATACTTCGCAATTTTTATATGGTATCATAACTGTACCGCTTAACAGTTACTAAATTAAGGTTTTTCAAATAATGTATTCTTGATTCCGTTATGTGCATAGTGTAGTGACATTATTTTGACGGTTTCCTCATGTTCGAAAACGGAAGGTGGTTGAATTTTTTTTTTTTTCATATATTTCTTGAATGAGTTCGGAAAGAGTTTCTAGAAGGAGTTCGGTTCAGCCAGATTTTCCAAATAGGTGGAGTATGTATGTAGGACATGTAGGTTGGTGTTATCTTTTACTTACCAATTTACCTGCCTCGTTGGTCTAGTGGTCGCTAGTGCTACTGCTGAGCATGAGGTCCTGGGTTCGATTCCCGGGTCGGGCAGTGTTATTGGGTTTGGAGTTTACTCCTTAAGAGGCAAAAATACAGAAAATAGTTCTATACCTATAGACTACAGGAAAACCTATAATAAGTCTATGGTCAAAAAATAACATGGTAAATCTCTTAACATTGTGCGTACAAACTTACATTTGCAGTTGGAATGTACCTATGGGAGAACATGTTTTTCAGCTACAATGTTAAGTTTCTTCTTGGGATAAATTCATCTCAACTACGGAATCCTTCATCATGCGTAGTCCGACACGCACTTGGCCGGTTTTTCTATGTAAAACGGCAATTTTATAGGTAAAGTCCTAATATATTTATAATGAAGTCGATATCACTGATATCAAAATAACTGTAAAAAAATAGCATACATACTTATAAATGCCTACGATCTAGATATTCTATTTAAAAAAAAAATGTAATTTGATTTAAATGTATTAAAATAATTACGCAAAACCTGTAGAAATGCGACGTTGCCAGCCCACAGAGTGTCGCCTAGACAAAATTATTTATCGATGTTATGAAGTTCCACTGACTATTATGACTGTTTATAAACATTTTCAAACTGGCCAGCTGGCGTGGTTGGTTAAGATACCACCTATCATGCCGCAGGTCGTGGGTTCGATCCCCATCCAGGACAAACATTTATATGCATGAACATGTCTGTTCATCTTGAGTCTGGGTGTAATTATCTATATAAGTATCGTATTTACAAAAAAAAAAGAGCAGTGTATGTAGTATATCAGTTATCTGGTTTCCATAGTACAAGCTCTGCTTAGTTTGGGATTAGATGACCGTGTGTGAAATGTCCCGGGATATTATATTATATTACCTATATTTTAGCGATTTTCAGTGCAATGGTTTCAGTTTCCTGAGCTTCTTCAGAAAGCTGCCCGATTAGCAGAAGAGCCGATTGTATCACATCCACCCCATGCACAAGAATCTTGTGCACAGTAACAGGCATGTAATACCACGAATATAAACTTAAATACAATGATCTTGTTTCCTGTGTAAAACTTTTAAACTTTTCTAAATTAATGTCGAAACCAGATGGCAAAGTTCTGAGTATAATGTCGAATTTTATTGTTAAGGTCACGAAATCCTGTAATTTCAGCACTCAGTTCAGGGTTATTAGTATTTCAGTCGTTAGTGTTTCCAAACCCTGGCTTTGGTTTGTCTACAATCAATCCCATTTCTGCTTTGAAGCGAGCTGCAATGCTCAAAGAACGCTGCTTCACATTAGCTTTGTCAGACGCACCTCTTAATTGGCATTTTTTTACTTCTAAGTGATAGCTAATGTGAAGCAGGCATTCAAAACACCTAATCCAGGCATCTAATGTAGACAAACCAAAACTCAGATTATCACCACTAGCCTCATACTCCCTAGACTCATCATTCATTTGTGTTGATGTTGCTCCACAAATGAAGCATTTTTGTGATGAAGAAATTTCGGTCAAAGCATTACATACTTTACCGTCAACTATCGTCAAAACCAAATCATGCTTGACAGCCACTTTATAATCGTCATCAACACATATTGTCGGCAATAGCTGGTTTCTGCCCTCTAATACTCTGTTTGTTTCAGAGACAGTTAGTTGTCTACTTTTTTTAGAGAACAATCAATCTGCCTAGCCTTTTCCCAACTATGTTGGGGTCGGCTTCCAGTCTAACCGGATGCAGCTGAATACCAGTATTTTACATGGAGCGACTGCCTATCTGACCTCCACAACCCAGTTACTGGGTAATACGATACTCCTTGGTAGGACTGGTAGTCAGACTTTCGGGCTTCTGACGACCCGTAACGACTGTCAAAGATCCTCGAATGACAGCCGGGACCAACGGCTTAACGTGCTTTCTGAGGCACGGAGGAGTCTCGGTATGAAAAGATGGTCACCCATCCACAGACCAACCTCGGCAAACGTAGCTTAACCTGATGGATCGACCCGTGCGGCTGTTATTACTTAGCCACGAGCTCCTCAGAGACCTTTCTTTAGAGAACATGAACTTTATTGGTCGACAATATATAGTCGATGACGGCCGAGGATTTTGCCAAACAATGATACCAGTTTCGTTACGTAATTAAAGCAGAACTAATGAAAAAATAAACAAAAATTCATCACTGTCATTACTGTCAGAATTTTTTTTTTGTATGTACTATGACCTGAACTTCCATCACAACCCCATTTGCTAACTAAAGTGAATGTTGAGTCATCACCAGGAGAATAAGCGGCGATAACTTCACGTTGCCCTGATATTAAACGCTGAGCAGTTCTATCCATAATTGCCTGAAATTTAATTTCAGCTCGCGTTTCAGGTACCACTATTCTGGTGGCATACAAGCTGTCTTGCCTTTTTTCAAAGAGTGAAACGGTGGAAATACCTTATGTCCAGCAAGCATACTCCACTTCCGGGCCTGTTTGTAAGTGTGACTAGTTGATTTAGTACGCCAGAGCTTCATTGCCAGACAAATGTTGTTCCTTCTTCTCGTCAGTAGTTTTCATCGCATCACTGATTTGTTTTGGACTGACACTGACCTGTCTTATCAGATTGGCCACAGCTCTCTTCCATGAAAACAAAATAAAATTATTAAACAAATTAATAGAAGTTGAGTTGGTAGATATAATCAAACATATATTTACATATATTATTAAAATAAATATTATATACCTGATAGTCGGGAATATATCTCGGCAGCTGCAACTAATTCTTCAGAACTTCGGTTGTGAACCAAATTATCAACATGTCGACGTTTGGTCTTCGAAGTGGCATCTGACAAGTGTACAATCTTCGGTCTTCCAGGGCCAGTCAGTGGGAGCTGAGATGATGTTGATGGCTCAGCAGGATCGTGTAACGTATAAAACGTTATATTGTCCTCTAGCCATGCCCTATTGGATGCCAGAAAGCGATCCCGAGTTCTTATTGAACTCTCCGATTTCTCGGATAATTTTGCAGAAAATCTTGAAATAACTGCCTTAATCTCTTTCAACGCTAAGGTCATGTTGTGTGGCAACAAACTTGAAAAGCGCAGCATTTTTCTTACTTTTGGAAGTTTTGACCCATTCCTCAAAAAGTTCCATTTTAGAAACAGTAAAACAGCCCGCTGAAAAAAATAAAAAAAATAAATTAGGGCAAATTCGGGCAAAACATTCTAGGTCTATTATAAACTACAATAATGTGTCTTCTACTTGGCAAAAAAAGAGGGCCCTGGGAAATGTAGGGGTTTTACTTATCGTCTTTTGAAATTCAAGTATAAGATTTTTTAAATATTTTTTTTAATTAGCGAAGTATTTCTAATTTACAATGTAAGTTAGAAATACTTCGCTTTCTTCTGGGTAAGCTCTCTCCATCGTCGACTTTGTCTCTGTCACCTCTGACCTAGACTAGAGTCAAGAGCAAACCCATCTCAAATAAAAATAAAAAAATATTGAAGATGATAATACAAAAAAAAAACTACTTACCCTTGGTTATCAAATCCATCACTAATTCACTACTTAACTTTAAACAGCAACGTAGGAGATGTATTCGTATTAGTAGCCAAAATGCAACGAAGTTTATGTTTTTTTTTTTTTTATATATGGCATCTCGTAGTTGGCCTAGAGAGGCCGTGACTAATTAACCGGTCAATCCTGTGGCTGCCTTAAGCGAACTCAAAGCCTCCAGCCAGGGGCATAAAACTTACAGACTAAGCGACTACACGCTAAGGGCCCCCGGTGGGGATCGAACCTCGGCTTAGGGCGTCGCTGGGGGGAGGACAGCAAGATAGGACAGGCTGGATCAAATTAGAATGATTATTATTATCTGGGGAGTTTAAAGCTACTGGCTCAGCTACGTCACCAGCTGGCACTTCATTCCCGAGCAAGGGAGGGGGGGGGGGGGGACGATTACTTCGGGGTCGTCACGAGGGACCTCGGCGGCGAGGTCGGAATGTCGATGTGTTTTTGTTCCTACGGCCCTACTGCTCTCCTGGAGAAGAGTTATGGGGTCGTCGGGATCTGAGAGGACAAGCCTCGGGCGGCGGACCTTACTAATACGGGAATTTTATGCTTTAACCCGACTTTCTTTTATACTTACCCTCATCGTGAATGATTTGAGTAATTTATATGCAAACAATACCTGTCATTATGATAAACCATTAATGCTCTAACTACCCTCATTAACGATTCTCAGAATTGTTAATGTTGTTCTTGTCCGGCTAGCATGTTCTAGGCGACATACTGTGCACGCGTTAAAACACTCCACTCAACTATCCCACTCAATTATCCCACACTCCATACAATGTTTGACACTCCTCAATCCCCTCTGAAGGGGTAGTTTAGGAAAGCTAAAAATTCGTGTCAAGTTTAAAGTCTATTAACTCAAGGAATAAGATTTTTCATACAAACAATATGCCCCTTTTCACCTCCTTAAAGGTCGAATTTCCAAAAACCCCTTCTTAGCGCATGCCTACGTCACAATAACTATATGTGTGCCAAATTTCAGCCCAATCCGTTCAGTTGTTTGAGCTGTGTGTTGATAGATCAGTCAGTCAGGCACGCTTTCCTTTTATATAGGGTGACTGGTAATTAGTGACCGATACTTAAACACGTGATTGTACTCATGATAACAAACAAGTTTTACTATGGGAGCAAACTTGAAATCGCGTAAAAATAAGCTATCCCATACATTCATGTTTGCATAACTCGTCAAAATGTAGGGAGCAGCCGATTTTTATTTCGCGATTTCAGGTTTGGTCCCACAATAAACGTTGTTTATGTTCATGAGTACAATCATAATTACCAGTCACCCTATATAATGTTACGGCTAAAACCCGAAGTGCGGCTACTCCTAGTTCTAGTCGGCTAGAACTAGGTGTAGGTAGGCAACCGATTGCATTCGGACCCTGGCACTCGCCGGCCGTACATATATATCGATGATGGTCACAGTTCTTTTGTTTTGTTCCGGGGTGGAAAATCGCCATGGATGTCCCCCGCTCTGGGGCGGGCGGAGGGGTCTGTCAGACTCTTACTGACTAGAAACCACCCCAGTGTTCCCTTGCCACACTTGGACCGGGGATCATGGGAACTTGTGCGCCTTCCACGACCCCCGGGCACAGTTCTAACCTAACCAATCGGTTACCTAGACCTAGTTCTAGCCGGCTAAAACTAGGTGTAGCCACACTTCGGGTTTTAGCCGTGACATATATTGTATATAGATAAACAAGTACAGACATGAAAAATCATAATATTAAGTCCATTTCGACATCCAGCCAGCAAAGAATAAAATTACGGAACAACGGACGAACGACATCGTGAACAGTCTGTAGCTTTGTAGTGAAGTTTTAATTTAGTGAATTGTTGACAAAAATAATAAAGCAGTCGAAACCAGAAAACAGAATAAAACCCAAAATTATTATGAAAATCTTTTATTTAATAAATAACAATTGTATAACATTAAATAGGCCTATTTAAACATTTTAATTAATTTATTAAATATCACTTTTAACTATCCGAACGCATTTTCAGGCATCAGTATACCTGCGAACAAAAAAAAAATTGTTTAAATAAAAATTACGATAAATGTGGAGACCAAAGAAACTATGGATGGATTGTGTGAAAAATAAACCAAGATGTAGAAAGGAGGTAAACACTGAGATGGCGGCTGCTAGAGATATTTTCTACTTAAATTCACTGACAGATAAAGCAAAGCCCTAGCGCTGTGGTCTAGATAAAGATGATTTATTTGTCTGTGTTTACATAGAATAGGCATGTAGGATGTTCACTTACAAACATGTTTTGCCTAACGAGGCGTACAAATATGTGTTCTAGAATTTGATTAACTTACTAAAATACAATAGATGGCCAATCTATTGTTCATCTTAATTAAATGTCATAAAAATCAAAATTAATTAAAAATTAAAAAAAAAAATTACAAAACCATAAATAAATAAAATCGGATATAACGAGTTCACAAAAATGTCATAAGAAGAAGAAGAAGTTTTAGAAGCAAGAAGTTTTCCACACGAGTTGGTGAGCACACAGAAGGAATTTTGAAAATTCACCCTCTAATGGGGTTAAATCAGGGGATGAAAGTTTGTATGGAAGATAGACATTTTTACCGATGGGAACTCTCATTGGAAACATGGTAATTTTTAACCGACGAAAAAAAGGAGAAGGTTCTCAATTCGACACGTATATTTTTTTTATGTATGACCACGCATAACTTTTTATTATTTATAGAGTAGTCTGATTTGAAAGATTTTTGTTTTATTCGGGAGCGTATTCCTCGAAGTTGGTTCCATGTAAAATATAATAGTTGCTCGTGCGGCAGGGATGAATAATAATTATGTGTGATTATTAATAAATACTAACCCTTTAGTTGATAAGTTTGTTTTGTTTGTACTAACCATTGGACATGAGTTAAATTTGTGACTTTTGTTCCATTGTGCGAATAGTGACACGCAGTTGTGACACGAAATTAAATTGTGACACGAAAATCTATAGAAGTGTGACACATTCCGTTGTGATTTCCATTGTGCGTTGCGTTAATTTGGGCCTGCTGACCCACCTATGTTACGTATGAACAAGATTGATGCCGATTCTCTTGTTCAATAACTAAATTAAATTAGAGAACCGCTATCTTTTACTAACAGGCAGTGCGAGAAAAGGACGGCTATAGCTATGAACTAAGTTAGAGATGTCAAACTAGTTTACGCCTTGCGCTTCACCGTGTTTTTAGTCGACATGTTTTTACGTGTCGTCTGAATCTGTATGGAAATATTAGTGCCAACTAAATTTGACAGCTCTGATTTAGCAATTATGGATATAACTGCTCAGCGTTTAATATCAGGTATTAAACGCTGAGCAGTTATATCCATAATTGCCTGAAGTTTAATTTCAGCTCGCGTTTCAGGTACCACTATTCTGGTGGCATACAAGCTGTCTTGGCTTTTTTCAAAGAGTGAAACGGTGGAAATACCTTATGTCCAGCAAGCATACTCCACTTCCGGGCCTGTTTGTAAGTGTGACTAGTTGATTTAGTACGCCAGAGCTTCATTGCCAGACAAATATTGTTCCTTCTTCTCATCAGTAGTTTTCATCGCATCACTGATTTGTTTTGGACTCACACTGACCTGTCTTATCAGATTGGCCACAGCTCTCTTCCATGAAAACAAAATAAAATTATTAAACAAATTAATAGAAGTTGAGTTGGTAGATATAATCAAACATATATTTACATATATTATTAAAATAAATATTATATACCTGATAGTCGGGAATATATCTCGGCAGCTGCAACCAATTCTTCAGAACTTCGGTTGTGAACCAAATTATCAACATGTCGACGTTTGGTCTTCGAAGTGGCATCTGCCAAGTGTACAATCTTCGGTCTTCCAGGGCCAGTAAGTGGGAGCTGAGATGATGTTGATGGCTCAGCAGGATCGTGTAACGTGTAAAACGTTATATTGTCCTCTAGCCATGCCCTATTGGATGCCAGAAAGCGATCCCGAGTTCTTATTGAACTCTCCCATTTCTCGGATAATTTTGCAGAAAATCTTGAAATAACTGCCTTAATCTCTTTCAACGCTAAGGTCATGTTATGTGGCAACAAACTTGAAAAGCGCAGCATTTTTCTTACTTTTGGAAGTTTTGACCCATTCCTCAAAAAGTTCCATTTTAGAAACAGTAAAACAGCCCGCTGAAAAAAATAAAAAAAATAAATTAGGGCAAATTCGGGCAAAACATTCTAGGTCTATTATAAACTACAATAATGTGTCTTCTACTTGGCAAAAAAAGGGCCCGGGCAAACGTGGGGATTTTTACTTATCGTCTTTTGAAATTCAAGTAGGTATAAGATTTTTTTAATATTTTTTTAATTAGCGAAGTATTTCTAATTTACAGTGTAAGTTAGAAATACTTCGCTTTCTTCTGGGCAAGCTCTCCCCATCGTCGACTTTGTCTCTGTCACCTCTGACCTAGACTAGAGTCAAGAGCAAACCCATCTCAAATAAAAATAAAAAAATATTGAAGATGATAATACAAAAAAAAAACTACTTACCCTTGGTTATCAAATCCATCACTAATTCACTACTTAACTTTAAACAGCAACGTAGGAGATGTATTCGTATTAGTAGCCAAAATGCAACGAAGTTTATGTTTTTTTTTTTTTATATATGGCATCTCGTAGTTGGCCTAGAGAGGCCGTGACTACTTAACCGGTCAATCCTGTGGCTGCCTTAAGCGAACTCAAAGCCTCCAGCCAGGGGCATAAAACTTACAGACTAAGCGACTACACGCTAAGGGCCCCCGGTGGGGATCGAACCTCGGCTTAGGGCGTCGCTGGGGGGAGGACAGCAAGATAGGACAGGCTGGATCAAATTAGAATGATTATTATTATCTGGGGAGTTTAAAGCTACTGGCTCAGCTACGTCACCAGCTGGCACTTCATTCCCGAGCAAGGGAGGGGGGGGGGGGGACGATTACTTCGGAGTCGTCACGAGGGACCTCGGCGGCGAGGTCGGAATGTCGATGTGTTTTTGTTCCTACGGCCCTACTGCTCTCCTGGAGAAGAGTTATGGGGTCGTCGGGATCTGAGAGGACAAGCCTCGGGCGGCGGACCTTACTAATACGGGAATTTTATGCTTTAACCCGACTTTCTTTTATACTTACCCTCATCGTGAATGATTTGAGTAATTTATATGCAAACAATACCTGTCATTATGATAAACCATTAATGCTCTAACTACCCTCATTAACGATTCTCAGAATTGTTAATGTTGTTTTTGTCCGGCTAGCATGTTCTAGGCGACATACTGTGCACGCGTTAAAACACTCCACTCAACTATCCCACACTCCATACAAACTTTGACACGCCCAATCCCCTCTGAAGGGGTAGTTTAGGAAAGCTAAAACTTCGTGTCAAGTTTCAAGTCTATTTCCTTTCTTATTCCTCATATATATTAATGACCTCCCAAATATCACTTGCCATAACACAATCTTGTTTGCTGATGACACAACCCTCATTGTAAAATGTGAAGATGTTGACACATATGAACTAGACCTAAACGGAGCAATAAACAACATAATACACTGGTTAAATTCTAACAATTTACAAATTAATATGGAGAAAACCAAAATGATCCAATTCCATTCCCATAAAAGAATGCCATTGACGCTAAATGTTAATTATAATGGTACTATCATCGAACAAGTTGCAAGTACTAAATTTCTGGGTATAAATTTGGATCAGAACTGCAACTGGAAAACACACGTTGATTATGTGTGTGATAAACTCGACAGATTTGTCTACGCAATAAAAAGATTAAGAGTCACGGTATCAAAAGAAGCTGCGCTTTGTGCATATCACGGATACGTTTCGTCCGTACTCACTTATGGTCTCTTGATGTGGGGTAATTCGGTGGATATTATAAAAGCGTTTAGAGTACAAAAAAAAAAGTGTACGTGCAATTTGTGGGGCCTGGTATACGGATAGTTGTAAGCCCTTGTTTAAAAAGTACAATATTCTGCCATTACCGTGTATTTACATTAGAGAATTATGCCTATTTGTACGACAACATCCAGAATATTTTACTAAATACAAAGATGTAACCAAACGAAAGGTAGCTCCTAGAAATAAGGATAAATTTAAACATGAGCTCTGCTTACCGCAATGCAGGCTCGAATTGTATAAAAGGAACTCGTACATAAATGCTGTAAAGGTGTATAACAAATTACCGGACGCCTTTAAAAATCTACCTTTGACCAGGTTTTAAAAAAAGGTAACGCAATGGTTAAAAGAAAAATGCTTTTACGATCTCAGTGAATACATGTCAGATCGCGGAGAATGACACTGTAATAATAATATATATACTTTATAATAATTCATTAATTAAAATTTGCACTCTGACATGATAATAGTTGTGACATTTATTATTCACATATTGTTAATCTGACATTATATTAAACTATCCCTTGAACTGACCTAGGTATGTTTGACATGTAAAATTCTAATGCATGAGTTCTGATTTGGTGTGGCTGTCTACTTGTATTTTTATTTATAATTTAATTAAAATAGCAATATCGTGCTCCACACTAGCGACGAAATTAAATATTTGCACACCATAGGATAATGGTAGAATGTAAAGGGGCCACTATTTTTAAGATCATATATTGTATACCTACATTCTAGCAAATAAATGAATTTGAATTTATTAACTCAAGGAATAAGATTTTTCATACAAAAAATATCCCCCCTTTTCACCCTCTTAAAGGTCGAATTTCCAAAAACCCCTTCTTAGCGCATGCCTACGTCACAATAACTATCTGTGTGCCAAATTTCAGCCCAATCCGTTCAGTTGTTTGAGCTGTGTGTTGATAGATCAGTCAGTCAGTCAGTCAGTCACGCTTTCCTTTTATATAGGGTGACTGGTAATTAGTGACCGATACTTAAACACGTGATTGTACTCATGATAACAAACAACTTTTACTATGGGAGCAAACTTGAAATCGCGAAAAAAAGAAGCTATCCCATACATTCATGTTCGCATAACTCGTCAAAATGTAGGGAAAAGCCGATTTTTTTTCGCGATTTCAGGTTTAGTCCCATAGTAAACGTTGTTTGTTATCATGAGTACAATCATATGTTTAAGTATCGGTCACTAATTACCAGTCACCCTATATAATGTTACGGCTAAAACCCGAAGTGCGGCTACTCCTAGTTCTAGTCGGCTAGAACTAGGTGTAGGTAGGTAACCGATTGCATTCGGACCCTGGCACTCGCCGGCCGCTACCGCGGCGGTACCGCTCATTGTGCTCGCTCGACTCGTGCATTGTATGGTCACAGTTCTTTTGTTTTGTTCCGGGGTGGAAAATCCTCATGGATATCCCCCGCTCTGGGGCGGGCGGAGGGGTCTGTCAGACTCTTACTGACTAAAAACCACCCCAGTGTTCCCTTCCCACACTTGGACCGGGGATCATGGGAACTTGTGCGCTTTCCACGAACCCCGGGCACAGTTCTAACCTAACCTAACCTAACCAATCGGTTACCTAGACCTAGTTCTAGCCGGCTAAAACTAGGTGAAGCCGCACTTCGGGTTTTAGCCGTGACATATATTGTATATAGATAAACAAGTACAGACACGAAAAATCATAATATTAAGTCCATTTCGACATCCAGCCAGCAAAGAATAAAATTACGGAACAACGGACGAACGACATCGTGAACGGTCTGTAGCTTTGTAGTGAAGTTTTAATTTAGTGAATTGTTGACAAAAATAATAAAGCACTCGAAACCAGAAAACAGAATAAAACCCAAAATTATTATGAAAATATTTTATTTAATAAATAACAATTGTATAACATTAAATAGGCCTATTTAAACATTTTAATTAATTTATAAAATATCACTTTTAACTATCCGAACGCATTTTCAGGCATCAGTATACCTGCGAACAAAAAAAAATTGTTTAAATAAAAACTACGATAAATGTGGAGACCAAAGAAACTATGGATGGATTGTGTGAAAGATGATATGGCAAGAAAGGAGGTAAACACTGAGATAGAGGCTGATGGAGATATTTTCTAGGTACTTAAATTCACTGACAGACAAAGCAAAGCCCTAGATCTGTGGTCTAGATAAAGATGATTTATTTGTCTGTGTTTACATAGAATAGGCATGCAGGATGTTCACTTACAAACATGTTTTGCCTAACGAGGCGTACATAAATGTGTTCTAGAATTAGATTAACTTACTAAAATACAATAGATTGGCCTTCATCTTAATTAAATGTCATAAAAATCTAAATTAATGAATAATAAAAATAAAAATTGACAAAACCATAATTAAATAAAATCTGATATAATGAGTTCACAAAAATGTCATAAGAAGAAGAAGTTTTAGAAGCAAGAAGTTTTTCACACGAGTTTCTTAAATAACGAAGGTGAGCACACAGAAGGAATTTTGAAAATTTACCCTCTAAAGTTTGTATGAAAGATAGACATTTTTACCGAAGGGAACTCTCATTGGAAACATGGTTTGTATGGAAAAAGACGACAAGCTGCGTCGATCACAAATGAGATTGACTGCCTCGATGATATCGTAAGGGGTCTTAAGTTGGCCAAAGTGGTACTATCAGCAACTAATGATCGATTGAAACTACACTAACTACACACATGCTATTTTTTTTTGCCCGACGTAAAAAAAGTAGGAGGTTCTCAATTCGACACGTATATTTTTTACGCATAACTTTTTATAGAGTAGTCCGATTTGTAAGATTTTTATTTTATTCGGGAGGGTATTCCTCGAAGTTGGTTCCATGTAAAATATAATAACTTTGCTTGGGTAGTTTTTGAGATAGCTTCAATAATACGTATTTTTCCCACTTTTTATGTGGATGATGTTCTAATTTATTTTGCAGGTTTTATTCGAATTTGTGTACCACAACTAAAAAAATAAAAAAATAAAAATAAACAAAAACGGATCGTTTTGCTTACCAATGGTAGTATTTTTTATTGCCAAACTGCGCATAGACTCGTGGGCATTATCATATCTAGCTAAGAAGTAATAAATAGTAAAATCTTAAAGAACAATTATCTAAAATTATAGTATAAAATAAATCTCTTTTACTGTTACAAGAAATATGGATGTGTGTTGATTCATGGTTTTTGTGACTTTTGTTCTATTGTGCGATTAGTGACACGCAGTTATGACACAAAATAAAATTGTAACACGAAAATGTATAGAAGTGTGACACATTCCGTTGTGATTTCCATTGTGCGTTGCGTTAATTTGGGCCTGCTGACCCACCTATGTTACGTATGAACAAGATTGATGCCGATTCTCTTGTTCAATAACTAAATTAAATTAGAGAACCGCTATCTTTTACTAACAGGCAGTGCGAGAAAAGGACGGCTATAGCTATGAACTAAGTTAGAGATGTCAAACTAGTTTACGCCTCGCGCTTCACCGTGTTTTTAATCGACATGTTTTTACGTGTCGTCTGAATTTGTATGGAAATATTAGTGCCAACTAAATTTGACAGCTCTGATTTACGTCCGTCTCTTTCTTGTTTTATTAGAGAGAAAAAGTTAGCAATAGCCTAAATTAAATTTAGTTTGTGTACAACAGAATCTGCACCATTGGCAAGTATATTATTTTGTTTGAAATAAAACGTACCCGCTATGCACGCAGTCATGAAACAAATTCCGCATCCCGCGAAGAATGCTCTCACAGCTATCTGTAAACAAATGATTATTTACCATTAACATCGTATTATAATAATATTGTTGTGTGTCGTAATTATAGACGCTAGCGGGAAAAATTCCGAATCATTCCCGTCGAATACTTCGGAAGTATTCCGAAATATTCCGAAACTTTGGGAATATTTCAACGTTTATTCCCATTGAATTATTCGGGCAAAATATTCGGCGGAAACATTCGATTGCGGGGTACGAATGTTTCTCGCGGGGGGGAAAACTTCTCCGGGGCGCATCTCCCCTCTTAGGTGCGGTAAGAGGGGAGCACACCATCGTCTGCACGCACGACTCGTGGCAGTCGGGCGTGGTGCGCGGCGCGGCGGTAGCGGCCGGCGCACAGAGGGGCAGCGGCGGCGGCGATCGACGATCGATGCAAAATACGAATTTTCAGCAAAAAAAATTAAAATCTTAATTAAATTCATTTTGAATAATTCTGATTTAAAGAAACTTTCCCAGAAGTATTCCGGAATTATTCAGAATTTTTCGGAAGTTTTGCAACTATAGTCGTAATGAATACCTACTCGTAGCTTGCAGAATAATGAATCTGTGACGTTTGCCTGCGGTATTCAGGGCTTGAACACGTGACCAATCTGCGCTTATTGAGATCCTCTATCCGTAGGTTAGAGTTATCGTCATTCGTGTTCCATCGCCAACGATGAGCGAGAAGCGAATAGAGCTAGAAACTAGAAACGAGATGGCGAGCAACGAGCAGCGTGTGAACGACGCGTATATGTACTAAGCGTGAGTCTCTCAGCGAGTGCTCTGCCCGCCAAGCGAGCGTCGCTGAGCGAGTACTCTCTTTGATAGCTCTTGTCGCTGCGACAAACGAGTACTCGCGCGCGGTGTGAACAGTCAGCGATCAACATCTCTTTTGTTTACACGGAATGTATATCTACCTACTGTACAGTACGGACGATTTATCTTGGCAGGTCCGAACTTCGCGCAAGAAGGCTGCGCAGTAAGATTTTCTAGGAACTTAATGGTGACATGAGGCGAGTGTGAGTGAGAGAACATGCGCGAAACTTCTTAGTGCCTATCTTCGAACCTGCCAAGATAAATCGGGCGTTAGTGTACGTTTCTTGAACGAGAAAATGCCGATAGTTAGTCGCCTTTCCTCGCCGGCAATGAGACAACTGCCTAAAAGCACAGATTAATACCTAGATGGGACACTCCTCCAAATCTTTTAAATAAAAAGCGACTCTTGCTACGACACAATAAAGTGCAATTCAGGTCGCACAACGCTTATTACCTACAGTTATATTCACGTACAAGTTGCCTCTCTTTCTAACGCGTAACTCTTATACCTTTTGACCGCGGCAGTCCTACTGAATTGGCCCAGTGAGATAGGCCCGCCGCGTACTTGTAGCTTCATACCTAAACTGCGGAGTGTCCCATCTGTATTAATCTGTGCTAAAAGCCCAAAATCAATCTGGCATCCCATTACCCAACGAAACTACAACTCATACTCTCAGTCATGCCTAGATACTTGGTATTAGGGATTGCCTCATTCAATGGTTCCAGAGAGAGACTACTAACTTTCTAGGTCCTGGGATCTTTCCGGAATCATTAGCAGTGTTACGCTCATCGTTCCTAGCGTAATTACGCTAGGAACGATGAGTACGGCCCGGAATGGGGAAAGTAAAATGTCGGACGGTAAAATTACGTATAGTGCACAAACTAGATATAGTATATAGATATAGTCATGTATTGTACCTATGGACGCTTTTACCTTTGGACATTGATTAAAATAAAAGAAAACAGGCAGTACTAAAAATATAATATTGCAACACTGTGGTGGCATTTTTATTTTCTAGCAACACCAGTGAGTGGCGTGACGCTATCGGTGTTGTGTGCAGTGTGAGGCCATTTTGGAGATAGTCTGAAATGTCCATAGGTACAATACATGACTGTATACATTTATGGCGTGCCATATCGGACCGTAAAAAATCGGACTGCCGGACAGTAAAATTCCTTGTAATGCACAAACGCCCATAGGCTCGCCCCCTATTACATGGGGCTTAAACACAACTGGCTGGTACGAGTAGGTATGGCTCTACCTTACCCTTCAGGAATTACAGACGTAATGTTAGGTTATTTTGCTGTTAAATAGATACTCACACTGGACAGAACTTCTCTCTGATTAGGTGCCATGGCTGCGATGGCTCCTATCATGATGCCAGCTGAAGCAGGGTTCGTGAACCCGCAGAGAGAGTACGTTGCAATTAACTCGGATCTGGGCTGAAAATAAAAGAATAGCATTATGAGTTATGTTTTTTCATTGCATTGCGAGGAAGAGAACAGCGTCAGTGCGTAGGTTGCGTGAAGCTTCAACAGCATCCTAAAACATTATTATATATTATTATTTTTGTAGTGTTTTTTCTTCTCAGCTCTTTTTATATTTATTATTTTTATTTTTTGACATATCTCAGGGCCCTGGGGTCCCGGACCTTTGGAAGGCGTACGAAGGGCCGAAGCCAACTCGCAGAAGCCCCTCAGACAATTTTAAATGATGAGGAGGCACCAACCGACGATTCTCCCTATATGCACTATGCAAGTGCTCACAAGGACAACCCCGGTTGGTGCAGGACTATTGCAGAACGTGGAAACAAAACATATTGGGCTATGGGTTTGGGTGGCTAAAGTGGATTGGGTACAGTACTGGTATTCCGTTTAGACTGGAAGCTGACCCCAACATGGTTATGGTTGGGAAAAGGCTAAGCAGATGATGACGTGAGGACCGTATGTAATGTTATGTATGGTAAGTATAAATACTTACCGATAATAGTCCATCTCTCTTCATCTCCCCCATTCTCTGGTAGGCCACGAACTCGTTGACGACTGTCTTCAGGCCTATCAAAGAGCCCACTAGCTCACACTCTTCCCATGGTACTCCTGAAAATGTAACAACTTTGTAAGACAAGTAATATAGGCTGAGAATCGGCGTGTAATGTGACAGTATGTAGGGACTAAACTACTATATGAATACTATTTGTAATTTAAATAGTAATTGAAAACCTCTAGGGGTTATGTACAGACGCCAGCACATCAAGCTACCCGAAGCTGTCAAATTTTCCCATACAACCTTGAGCCTACTATAAAAAATACCCAAATCGCTATGCCTATAATATTAGGTTGGGGAAAAAGTCTTTTCGCATTATAGTATGTATGAACTTGTAATAAAATCTCTTTGGCTATACTATTTGTTTCTGGCTGGTTTTGGTATCATTGAAAGTTTAAATTTTAAAGAACATAATTCCAAATTCAAATTAGGAAAATGTGTGATTTTCATTTGTTTTTCGTACCGTCAAGGTGAGTGAATCTAATGAAGAAATTCGATACATTTTAAAATTTTACTACAAAAAAGGTAAAAATGCAACACAAGCCGCGAAAAAAATTTGCGATGTTTATGGACCTAGTGTAGTGTCTGTGAGAGTAGCACAAATTTGGTTTAAGCGTTTTCAATCCGGAAATTTTGATGTCAAAGATGCACGTCGCTCTGGTCGCCCTATTACGGATAAAATGGATGCTATTTTTGAAAAAGTGGAGCAAGATCGGCATATCAGTAGTTACGACGTAGCTGAAGAACTGGAAATTGACCACAAAACAGTTTTGGCGCATTTGAAAAAAAATGGGTACACAAAAAAGCTCGACATTTGGGTACCTCACGAGCTCACTGAAAGAAACCTAATGAACCGTGTACTCATTTGTGATTCTTTATTACGACGTAATGAAACCGAACCATTTTTGAAGAAGCTGATAACTGGTGATGAAAAGTGGATCACGTATGACAAGAACGTGCGAAAAAGGTCGTGGTCAAAGGCCGGTCAGGCTTCACAGACTGTGGCGAATCCCGGGTTAACTCGCAACAAGGTGATGCTGTGTGTGTGGTGGGATTGATTATTCATTATGAGCTGTTACCACCAGGCAGAACCATCGATTCTGAACTCTACTGCGAACAACTGATGAGATTAAAGCAAGAAGTTGAGAGAAAGCGGCCGGAATTAATCAACAGAAGGGGTGTGGTTTTTCATCATGATAACGCTAGACCTCACACATCTTTAGCCAGTCAGCAAAAATTAAGAGAGTTTGGCTGGGAGGTGTTAATGCATCCGCCGTATAGTCCTGACCTTGCACCTTCAGATTTCCACCTGTTTCGGTCTCTTCAGAATTCTTTAGGCAGTGTCAGGTTAACATCACGAGAGGACTGCCAAAACCACTTGTCGCGGTATTTTGACCAGAAGTCCCAAAATTTCTATAGCAATGGGATCATGTCCCTACCTACAAGATGGCAAAAAGTTATCGAACAAAATGGTACCTATATACTTTAGTTAAATGTAAATAAACTATATTAAAAAATGTTTTGAATTTTCTTAAAAAATGCGAAGAAACTTTTTCTCCAACCTATTATTTGAAGATTTTCGTCGATTTCTCCAGGATCCCATCATCAGATCTGATCATGAGACCTGATGACAATGGGACCAACTAGAAAGTATACCCTTTCAAATGAAAAAAATAATTTTTCACGAATTGGTTCAGCCGTCTTCGAGTAATCGGGGAACATACATAAAAAAAAAACTTTTTAGCAAAAATAAAACCGACTTTCAAAACAACAAAGTGAAAAATATCTTTAATTTCGGTAGTCGGTGTCTTTGGTTTTGTATTTTCGTTTTTTGCCACCGTCTTTCGAAATTAAAGTTATTTTTCACTTTGTAGTGTTTTGTTTTGCTTTATTTATTTATTTTTATTTATTTATTTAACCATTTATGTACGCATAAATAAACAGACAAGAAAAAAGGAACAGAAAATTACGTACAAAGGTGATGCTTATTTCTTAATAACCTCTCTTCCAGCATACCTGCGATAGGACAGAGGATAAAAAGAGATATAGACACCGTGTGTAAGAATAAGAGAGAAAATAAAAATACATAAAATCTAAAAAAAAACAATTCACTAAGCTAAAAAAACATATAATAAATACTTAAATACATACACACTTCTAGAATAAATATCACTAAAATAAGTATGACGCAATGGAAAGATAGATTTATTTTTTGCTAAAAAGTTTTTATTTTTCACTTTTCAGTTGTGGAACCTACCCCACACAAATTCGAATACCACTACCTGCTATGTAAATAACAGTGATAGAAAGTTATTAAAATATAATCCGCAAAGATTAAAACATCATCCACATAAACTAAGTGGGAAAAATAAGCATTATTGAAGATACAGCTACAAAAGCAAAGTTAATAAAATTTATATTGGTCCCATATAAATTTTATTAAGTTTGATCTTTAAGCTTCAATAATGTTTATTTTTAGGAAGTATGGTAGGAAGTATACCATTTCAAAAAAAAAAAAGAATATTTCAAATCGGTCCATCAGTCTTTGAGTAATCGCGTAATAAACATAGAAAAAAAAAACATACAGATGAATTGAGAACCACCTCCTTTTTGAAGTTTTTTAAAGAATATAAAAGATTCCATCAAACTAAGAACCTCCTCCTTTTTTTGAAGTCGGTTAAGACAATGAATATCAAACGCACCATACCACAAGTACCTACGCACACGTGTACAAGGGGCCAGCGCCGCCGACCCTTGGCAGCGCCTGTGCGAAACTTATGAAGCGTCAAAAAAGAAGGAGGTTCTTTTTTAGTCTGTCTGAATCTTTTTTTTTAAATAATAGGTTGGGGAAAAAGTTTCTTCGCATTTTTTAAGAAAATTCAAAACATTTTTTAATATAGTTTATTTACATTTAACTAAAGTATGTAGGTACCATTTTGTTCGATAACTTTTTGCCATCTTGTAGGTAGGGACATGATCCCATTGCTATAGAAATTTTGGGACTTCTGGTCAAAATACCGCGACAAGTGGTTTTGGCAGTCCTCTCGTGATGTCAACCTGACACTGCCTAAAGAATTCTGAAGAGACCGAAACAGGTGGAAATCTGAAGGTGCAAGGTCAGGACTATACGGCGGATGCATTAACACCTCCCAGCCAAACTCTCTTAATTTTTGCTGAGTGGCTAAAGATGTGTGAGGTCTAGCGTTATCATTATGAAAAACCACACCCCTTCTGTTGATTAATTCCGGCCGCTTTCTCTCAACTCCTTGCTTTAATCTCATCAGTTGTTCGCAGTAAAGTTCAGAATCGATGGTCCTGCCTGGTGGTAACAGCTCATAATGAATAATGCCCTTCCAATCCCACCACACACACAGCATCACCTTGTTGCGAGTTAACCCGGGTTTCGCCACAGTCTGTGAAGCCTGACCGGCCTTTGACCACGACCTTTTTCGCACGTTCTTGTCATACGTGATCCACTTTTCATCACCAGTTATCAGCTTCTTCAAAAATGGTTCGGTTTCATTACGTCGTAATAAAGAATCACAAATGAGTACACGGTTCATTAGGTTTCTTTCAGTGAGCTCGTGAGGTACCCAAATGTCGAGCTTTTTTGTGTACCCAGTTTTTGTCAAATGCGCCAAAACTGTTTTGTGGTCAATTTCCAGTTCTTTAGCTACGTCGTAACTACTGATATGCCGATCTTGCTCCACTTTTTCAAAAATGGCATCCATTTTATCCGTAATAGGGCGACCAGAGCGACGTGCATCTTTGACATCAAAATTTCCGGATTGAAAACGCTTAAACCAAATTTGTGCTACTCTCACAGACACTACACTAGGTCCATAAATATCGCAAATTTTTTTCGCGGCTTGCGTTGCATTTTTACCTTTTTTGTAGAAAAATTTTAAAATGTATCGAATTTCTTCATTAGATTCACTCATCTTGACGGTACGAAAAACAAATGAAAATCACACATTTTCCTAATTTGAATTTGGAATTATGTTCTTTAAAATTTAAACTTTCAATGATACCAAAACCAGCCAGATACAAATAGTATAGCCAAAGAGATTTTATTACAAGTTCATACATACTATAATGCGAAAAGACTTTTTCCCCAACCTAATATAATTACTCGAAGGCGGCTGGACCGATTTGGAAAATTCTTTTTTTGTTTGAAAGGGTATACTTTCTAGTTAGTTTAATGGTCATCAGGTCAGGATTTGATGATGGGATCTTGGAGAAATCGACGGAACTCTTCAAATATTATAGGCACACCTATAGAGATTTGAGTTTTTTACCTCGTGTTTATTGTAACTCGTGGATTTGCTGTCGGAAATCACCATTTAGTGAAGTGGAACTGATGGTGAAGATCACAGATGGCCACCGGAACTACTCATTATAAGTCACGGGATTGAGATTCGATTAGGCAGTTTAATAATGGTTGCTAAGCAATTTATGCTCGTCACGATGCATATGGTTAAATAGTTTTCAGGGGAAAACAATAAAATGAAAAGATAAGAGATTTGTTACCCCTCAGCGAAACAATAAAAAGTTATTGTAGGTAACTGGATATATGAGCCACGGCAATAATATTATCGGTACTTAATGCGACGTGCATGCACAAACAATGAAATAAATGCACCTTGTCTTTGTAATAAAAATACATAATAAATACAGTTTTGTATTTATTATGTATTTTATACATTATTATTATCTATGTTTACCTTTTCAGTTAAACAATAGAATAGTAAATGAAGAAATTTTACATAGGGTGACGCAATAGGCGATCTTATCTCTATATGCGATCTTTTAATGACAGACTTTGGATGGATTAAGGGGAGAAGTAGAGAATACTGCAGGTATTCTATAGTGTACCATTTAAATACATTATCATCCTACTTAATATTATAAATGCAAAAGTTAATGAGGATGGATGGATGTTTGTTACTCTTTCACGCAAAAATTACTCAACGGATTTTCATGAAATTTGGCACACAGTTAGCTTATAACCTGGATTAACATATAGGGTACTTTTTATCCTGATATTCTTATGGGTTCGAAACTTACGCGGGTGAAGCCGCGGGGAGCTGCTAGTATTATGAATGCGAAAGTTTGTGATAATGAATGGATGGATGGATGTTTGTTACTCTTTCACGCAGAAACTACTCAACGGATTTTGATGAAATTTAGCACAAGATAGTTCATAACCTGGATTAACGTATATGATACTTTTTATCCAGATATTCCTACGTGTTCGAAACTAACGCAGATGAAACAGCGGTGTGCTGCTAGTATATACATAAAGCATATCGCGAAATGTAAGTATAGGTAGGTCTACCGGAATCTCACGGTATGTATAACAACATTCTTCATATACATAGGTACCTAATATACTTCATGTTCATTAATACTAAAGACATAAATAAAAATTAAACAGTATCAAGATCGTTTATTCCAACTTCCCCAGTATTTCACACAACAAATTTTATTTCCCCATTTGCCATGAGATTCCGGTAGACCTATAAAAATTTTCTGTGTTAAGCGAACTCATAAAATAACCCTTCATTGTCAACGTAACATTACGCCTGTTTTAACCGAAGGGGTAGGCAGAGGTGTACCTATACTACCTACACCCACATTTCGCCAGTTATGTTTAAGTTCCATGTAATAGGGGGCGAGACTATTGCCATCAACAGGGTACAAATACAGAGTCCAAGCAGCTAGTAAGAAATTTCTGATGGACCCTATATCACTTTGCCCGACCTGGGCATCAAACCCAGGACCTCGTGCTCAGCAGCACAAAGAGACTCGCGCACTTTAAAGTATTAGGCATATTAACAGTACCAAGTTTATATAATAGGTTGGGGAAAAAGTTTCTTCGCATTTTTTAAGAAAATTCAAAACATTTTTTAATATAGTTTATTTACCTTTAACTAAAGTATGTAGGTATCATTTTGTTCGATAACTTTTTGCCATCTTGTAGGTAGGGACATGAACCCATTGCTATAGAAAATTTGGGACTTCTGGTCAAAATACCGCGACAAGTGGTTTTGGCAGTCCTCTCGTGATGTTATCCTGACACTGCCTAAAGAATTCTGAAGAGACCGAAACGACCGAATTAGGTTTAATTCAGTGAGCTCGTGAGGTACCCAAATGTCAACCTTTTTTGTGCACCCAGCTTTTTTCAAATGCGCCAAAACTGTTTTGTGGTCAATTTCCAGTTCTTCAGCTACGTCGTAACTACTGATATGCCGATCTTGCTCCACTTTTTCAAAAATGGCATCCATTTTATCCGTAATAGGGCGACAAGAGCGACGTGCATCTTTGACATCAAAATTTCCGGATTGAAAACGCTTAAACCAAATTTGTGCTACTCTCACAGACACTACACTAGGTCCATAAACATCGCAAATTTTTTTCGCGGCTTGCGTTGCATTTTTACCTTTTTTGTAGTAAAATTTTAAAATGTATCGAATTTCTTCATTAGATTCACTCATCTTGACGGTACGAAAAACAAATGAAAATCACACATTTTCCTAATTTGAACTTGGAATTATGTTCTTTAAAATTTAAACTTTCAATGATACCAAAACCAGCCAGATACAAATAGTATAGCCAAAGAGATTTTATTACAAGTTCATACATATTATAATGCGAAAAGACTTTTTCCCCAACCTAATAGGTAAGTCGTGTATTAGACATTACAAATATCCACATATAGTTTCATACCCTTTAGGGGATGAATTTTCAAAAATCCTCCCTTAGTGTTTTATTAACTCTTACTAGCTTTTGCCAGCGGCTTTGCCCGCTTGGAACATCCAAAATTATCCCACGGAAAACGTACATTTTTCTGGGATAAAAAGTATCCTATGTGCTATTCCAGACTATAAAATCTATCTCTGGCGTGATTGAGTAACAAACATCCAAACATCTTCACAAAAAAAATATGTGTAAAATTTTACGATCCTTAGCGTTTTAGGCTCTGCGTTGATGAATCAGTCAGGACAAGTAATTATATGCGTATAGGTAATATATCTTTAACTCACCCATAACCCAAGACAAGGGAATGAACACCTTCCCCAGAATCCACTCCAAGTTGATATCAGGATTGCCCAGCATTCCTCCGAAATATCCCAGTGCGCCGTTGATAAAGGCTATGAAGGCCACGAAGGCTATTATGTTGGCTATGATGTTCAGGATTAAGGCTATACCGTTGGTGGCGCCTCTGGTGGCCGCGGAGAGAACTGATTGGTCTTCACTGTGAAAGATAGACAAAAGCGCTGATTAGACGGGGAGGCATCGTTCTGTTCTGATACATTCGAATACTACTACCTACTATGTAAATTACAGTGAGTTATTATAACATCATCCACTTACATTAAGTGGGAAAAATACGTATTATACTCAAAAAATACCCAACTAAAGTTAACAAAATGAATATAAAACCTTTAAACCTTTATTATCAGGCTACAATGGCCCATAGATACATACCTTACAAACTAACATATATAAAGTATAAAACAAAACCTGTGTTAATAAATATAGCTTAAAACTATGTTAGTAGCACTTCACTTCACTAGCTTGTCCTTGAGCTGTCCTGTGGCACTTGTCCGCGGAAGCGACGGAACACCACGTCCTGCGGCCAGAAGTCTTCTTCCATAACGACGGGCAGGTAACAGTTTGGTACTCGCACCACGAACGCCTTGAAATTGACGTTGCGGCGCGACTCCAGTAACTGCACCCGTGGCATGTACCTTGTCTTCTGGCGCACGTACTCCACGATGTCCTCCGCCTTAGTGCTGTAGTGCAGGCGGGAGATGTACACCGGTGTGTTCGGCTTAGCGGCACGCAAGCTCACTTCTGGCTTCGTAGGAGCTTTGCCGCAGCGGTTCTTGTTGGTTCGCGGCCGGCGCTTCCTTCTTTGCACTGTCACGAAACCCTCCTCATCAGCCCTATTCGGCGCCTTTTCTGGCTTAGGCTTCATACTTGGAGCGCCTGGGGCACTCGCGGGGACGCTAGCGAAGTCCTTTCGTAAGGGATTCGCCAGGGCTGCAGATACTGGCAGCGGGACGGGGTAAAGAACTTGAGTGGCGCTGTGCGGAGGAGCTGCGGTGACGGGCGCAGGGTTGCGGGGCACGGGGGCGGGGCTCTCTGCAATTTCAGCAAACGACGGATGCACTGGCGATGAAACTGCTGACGCGGAATTCGACGACGATATATCGAGGCCGGCTCCGCGACACTTGTTTACATTAGATGCATCGGCTGATGACCTAGTTACCGCCACACTGTTACGCAACTCGCTAACTTCTTTGCGCAATTCGGTGACGGAGTTTTGGGATGCATCTAATTTCGCCAGAACATCCGCGAGGCGGGCCTTCAGGAAGACAATGTCCTTCAGAAGGCTCGTTACGTCGACGTGGTCGAAGGTGACGGGTGGAAGCTTGTGCAACTCCTTCGCCACAAACGTCGGCACGTCGTCCGGGTCGGTCTCCTTGAACAGCGTGATTATATCCTGCAGGCTCTTCTTAGTCCCGTCACGCCGGCGGGACACCATCTGGTCGCGCTTGTTAAGCACACTGAACAACAACAGCTTGGCAGCAGCTATGTCATCCTCGCTGAAGTTCGTTGCGCAGATCTGGACAGCAGACACCTCGTCCATCACATCCAGCTTCTGTTGCAGGAACGCCAGCAGCTCATTCGCCACAAGTTCATTGCTCATGGCGAGTAACTCACGAGCGACAGCTTGCGCCGCGCTAATTAAAACAGAATATTATGCAAACACGTCCGCATCGGAACGCGGCACAAGCGAGACTATATATAATATGGGTCCATCTAAGTACTTATATCCTTTCAAACCAAAAACGAATTTTCCAAATCGGTCCAGCCGTCTTCAAGTAATCAGGAATATACATAAAAATAAAAGATCCCGACGAACTGATAACCTACTCCTTTTTTGAAGTCGGTTTAAAAATGTAAAATTAAACGCATTAGAAACTCCAAGTTTGTCTTTAAAGTAGGCTGTTTATCGATAAAAGCCCTGGTGATGCAGGTAGGACGCGAGGCGGTAAACATCTGGCGTCTGGTAGGCTATCGGTCTGACTTGTTCTTTTGTGTCGGCAGGAAGGAACTGAGTTTGTAACTAATATATGACTACGCCCACGGCGCTACCAAAATAAGCAGGTACAATGTGACAACGTTCTAAGGTTCCATCGTTTATTTTCGGAAAACCGAACTTTGCCGAATGAAATGTGACTGGTCCAATAACGGAGTGATGGAATGACGGTTGCCACCAGTTGGCGCCACTTGGGGTTGTTTCCCGGAAGTTTAGTCGCAAGAGAGCGCTGTGAGTTAGTTACGTGTCAAAAGTCTTTGATTCTTTGAGTCTTTGTTTTAAAATGTAGGGCACAGCATTTTTTTTTTTCGCGATTTCAGGTTTGGTCCCATAGTAAAGTTCATAAAAATGAGTGAAATGGCCCCTTAAAATTCTGCCCATGATTCAATTTCACCCTGCATAGACGCTTTGAAACTTTTGACAGGTGCGCAGACCACTTTGAACCTCATTTCAGAAAACCCTCGTTAGCATTGAGATAGAAGAACATGGAGATGGCATATTCTACTATAGGAAGAATAACTATACAAATATCTGTCATATCGACACAGACATGCCAAAAAGCGTTTTATTTCTTTTTAACTAATCAAGAGCTGGGTATGAAAAGAGAGACATCTAAATGTTTGTCAAGGACTAATTTTGGGAACACTCTTGTGTGACGTCAAAATCGTGTCTATGCGTGACCGGTCGCCATGTTGAGTGCTGAGTTTTGTGGTAGATGATTGGTAGATGTGGTGTTAAATGGTTGCTTGCTCTCTCTTGCACTTGCAGTTACAAACCTACGAAAGGCGGCCATGTTGAGTGCCCGATTTTTGTAGGTATACCTACACGCTAATTTTGTAGGTACGGCAAGTCCATAGGTTTGTAAGTCAATGCTCATTAGTGCTTCAATTTAGGTGGGAATATAAATCAATTTCTATTGGTCGATAGACACATTTTATTCGCTATATTTCGGTTTTTCCGAAGAAAACGAGGAAACCTTTAACCGTCAACCAGTATCAGCTAGCCTATAAGTTGCCAGCAGGTAAAAAAGTAGATCATATTTGTTTTTTTTTTTAATGCCCCTCTTTGGCCCGTTTTCCTAGTTTATAACTTAATACTTATCGCTTCTAGAATCAAAATCTCTTGAATCTAAACAGAGTCACGTATTACTGGGGAGTTGTAGCGCCACTTAATTCCCAACTGAAACACTAGCAGTTCTAAAGCCAAGCTGAGTGGGCATTTTGGAATATCAAGCTACGTAATCCAATCAGCCTATATTGCTCCAACTGCTGGGACACAGGCCTCCTCTCCGTTGGGGGTGATATCCACCACGAAGGCCCATTGCGGGTTGGTGGTTATCACACATCTTCAATTGTTTGGTTCTAGGATATGCCGGTTTCTTTTACTCGTACCGTTTGAAGAGCAATGGTGATGATTTTTATCACTTAAAGGCTTTTCACTTACCACACCACAGGCTGAATATTATCGACGGTAGTGAGTGACCTCTTCGTCTCCGGCATCAGCAGCTTGGAGTAGCAGATAGCAGCTGGAGCGGACATGACACTAGCTGTCACTAAGTGAGCTGGTTCCGCGCCAAAACCGATGTAGGAGGCCAGGATCGTGCCTGATGGTAAGGGTTCAAGGTTTTAATATGACTCAAGGATGTTATTTCCACGATTATGTTCCTCAAAAGTACAAGGTGTAACATACACAATGATGGATTTAAAGTGGCGTCATTCAGGATAGAGTGACGGGGGGTGGAGTGGGGTGGCAACGGGTGCAGTGTCCCCCTCCAAAATCAGAAGTCATTTATTCTAACTAGGCTGAGAATCAGCACTTTTCGAACGTGAAAACTACATAAGACAGTCCCCCAAAACGCCCGCCCTTCACCACTTCCTAGTGCTTTAGCTGAGGAGAAGAAGTGGCGCAACAACTCCCTAGCAGCACAGCTGTCTGTTCAGTTGAAAAATTGGATTCTAAACAACACTGCGTAAAATAATTTAAGTACATTACGCAACAGAAAACATTAAATTAAATTATTTGCTATAAGTCAGCTAGCACACAATATTCTATAGCATAGACAAGCGAGGTTGAAGCGTCTGGCGTCGGGAGTTATTCGACTAATGAATACACTATTTATGGTTATTAGTTTATATTTTATTTTTTTATTTTTTTTTCTCTAAATTATAGGTATTCTATTGTGTGTATTTTATTATCTTATTATTCCTCTATTGGATTTGTAGATGTCCGTAGGTGTGTCCGTGGCATCACATGGGCCCTATCAGAATACCAGCGCTGCGGTATTTAATTAAATATTGCAGCTTTATGCTGAGATAGGAGCCTTTTTGGCCTCGCACAGGTATTTTTAATTGTTATATTTTGTATTTATTTTGTTTAATTTTTTAATGTTAATTTTGTTAGTTTACTAAGCTCCTTTTTACTATTTGTATTTCCTGTGTGTGCCAAATAAAATATTTTTCTTTCTTTCTTTCTTTCTTTCACACACCACAATATACCACAAAAAAAAAAACGAAAACTTTACTCAAGCAGATATAAAAATACAAAACTAAAAACGTAAGCAGAACTTTGTCCCTAAATAAAAGTCCGTGCGGAAGGGCGTGCCCACTTACATATAGCCGTATATGTTAGCCGTTACTCGAAGTCACAATTGATAAACTAGGACCATCGAAGAAACAGAACAAAGAGTTAATTACTAATAACAAAACAAAACCAAGGTCGGTGGCGGTCGTCGGCGCATCGATGATTGCCGTTGACGCGTGTCGCTCGTGTGTAAGACGTTATTGAGCAGACGAACTTTTCAAATCTATGAAGCAATGGATGTCAAACTGAAAGGCACTGCGATGGATTGCCATTGTATGTTACGCATACCCCGCGGGTTTGTCCGTAGTTTGAAGCATGACTTATAATTTGTGACAGTCAAAACCGGCTGCTGTTGCTGACCGTAACCCACTGTATTTTCCGTGCGACAATCTATACCAGAACAATACAATCTCCAATAAAAAATCAAGAAAAATAAAACCAGCCATGCTCCTTTCTGACAATTCGGACATCTGAGGTCACAAAACGACGTTTAATTTGAGGTTAAAATATAAACAATAGCCAATTGTATTCATTTATGATTTAATCATGGTTTTGCTCAAGATTGTCGATACAGTTGTCAATTTGTCACAGTTAATGAAAATATTACTTTACCTTGAAAACAATAAGGACGTTTATCTACCGCCACCGTCAACGGAACGTCAACGAGAACTACACCCTGAGTCTCTAATTCAGATAATTTTTGTAAACAAAGAAACGTCAAGAAATGTCACTGTCAAAATGACAGGACGGTGGTACAAAACATTTTATCATAAAATTTAACACAACAAAGACACAAGATGAACAAGTAACACGATGACAATAACACAACAACATAACAAAATTAACAAACACGCAGCGAAAAACTTGATCAGGGGAAAAGAAAACGAATGAATTGAAAATACCACGGGAAAAGACGCAACTTAGACGTACTGTCAAACGAAATTTGAAAATGTTTGGAACTCCTGCAGTGTTACCAGTATCATAAAATATTTCATACTCCACTTATTAATAACTTTGTTTAAAACTGAAAATTTCTAAAAATAATTACAGTTTGATAATTATTATTTCTAAAATAAGAAAATCTGACCTTTTTTCCCGCCATTTTTTGGGAATTACCATTAAGAAGACATTTTTTTGGTCTGTTATCACCCTTGTTTACAAAAAGTATCTGAATTAGAGACTCAGGGTATAAATGACGACGCCAAAGTACAGACGCCAGCACATCAAGCTACTACAATGTGTCAAATTTCTTTAATAGATTTTCAACTTTATTGCTAAAGCATTAGGTTCAAGGTTGATTGGAAAAATTTGACAGTTTCGGGTAGCTTGACCTGCTGGCGTCTGTACATTTACTATGGCCGCGTGTCCACCGCCCACCAATCTCGTTTGTCGTTGTCGCCCCGTTGACGATGGTGGTGAAAAAAAAAACACGTTTTGTTAGACTAGCTTCTGCCCGCGACTTCGTTCGCTTGGAAATCGTATTTTTTATAAAACTCCCTTGGCCCCCGACCCACTGCGTCTCGCATCTTCCGCCCGCGCTGTTACCTCGTTTTCGCTTAGCGTTCTTTATGAGTTTTTTTTTTCTTTTTTCTCGACTCCTAAGGGTAATTTAAATAGCGAAGCGCGAAGTTAAATAGCATATAACCTCGTCAAGAATTGGGGTATCAAATGCAAAGATTTTTTTTTCAAATTCGAACAGTAGTTCCACAGCTTAAAAAAAAAGAAAAACAAACTCTTCTGCTTTATTATTTTAAGTGCCTATAGATTTAATTACAGATTAAGAACGGGGTCAATCTAAGCATCATTTAGTTATATTGCTGCAATTATTTTAATCTAAATTATTTATTTATGAGATATCTATGTACTTAGTTAAGATATGAAAAGTGTTTTATTATTTTGATAATTTTGATAACAGGGTGGTGATAAAGATGAATTGAGTGCTGATGAAAATTAAATCATCTGGTAAGTAGGGAGGTACGGTCAGCAATGAAAGTTTAATGACACTATCAAAATTGAGACAAAACGATAAACTACTTTTTATTACTTAATATTTTATGTACCTACCTAGTGTAGCAGAATAAATAAAAAGAGAATATTTTGCCACTTCAAAAACGTATAATTTTTTTGTAGTTATAAAAAAAAAACTAGGTACCTATGCCATAGGCTTCTACTCCGTTCACCTATCTCTACTAGTGAAGTATACTTCAAACTTCATCATCCACAAAATTATACAATTAAAAAAAATAAAAAAAACCACCCAGTATATAGCTCTACTAGAGAAGTATACTTCAAACTTCCATCATCCACAGAATATATACAATTTTTTCGCAACGAAGGCACATTCCCCAAGAGTATTCTGAACCTCTGGCAATATATGACGTGCCATTGGAAATAACTCAATCCCAATTCAATCAATTACAAGAACTTAAACCTATAGACCGTGACTACCATTCATTTTATGACCGTCTTGAATTATTTAAGTCCGATTAAAACTTTTTTCCAGTTATTACTCATCATAAAACACTAATTTAAATCAGATATATTTTTATTCAATACCTGTTATGTGCCTAATAATTAACCATTTAATATCTGTTATTTATTTGCACAATTTACTTATTATCAAAATCCTACTAATATTATAAATGTGAAAGTTTGTGAAGATGTTTGGATGTTTGTTACTCAATCACGCCAGAACGGACTGAATGAAATTTAGCACAGAGATAGATTATAGTCTGGAATAGCACATAGGCTACTTTTTATCCCCATCGTAGGAATTTGGGGATAAGATTCGAGATTAATGCGGATGAAACTGAGAACGCTGCTATAAATTAATTATTAAATCTCCGTGGTTAAAAAACAAGTAAGTTTATGTATAATATCTAAGGTTTTCATTTGATATGGTTTTTAAAATACATTTTCATCTAAAATTTTACAGGAGATATTGTTTTCCAACATTTCAAAAGAATAATTTTTGCACATAAGCAGATTTTGGTTTGACAACAACGATTGTCAACTTGGCTTAATAGAGATACCAGATTATTGCATTTGTGAAAAAAAAAGTGAAACATAACACAGCCACAGGTCTGATGGAGAATTCGATAGGTAGTGACAATCAAAAATAAATCTGACAAACCAGCGGAATGATCTGTCACCAAAAGAATTTAAAATAAAAAAAAATAAAAATTGTGAGAAAATAGCCAACAATTAAAAGGTACTTCTCGTAATTAAAAGAGTATTGTTGCAAAAAATTTCAACGTGATTATCGTAGAATGGTAATTCTACACTAGGTATAGCTCGCCTCAAATAATTGTGTTGCTCTGAAGTTCGCGCAAATGACTGCGCAGTAGCCAATATCTATACTAAAACAGCAGTGCACCATGCCATGCGCATTGGAAAGCCTGGTTATTTGACAGAGCGGCAAAGTTATTTGACGCGAACTATAATAGCTAGAAGTTAAAACCTATTCTTAAAAAAAAAAAATGTTTTACATCTGATCCGTTTTGTTTTCACTATCAATGTGTTAATCGAGTTTCGTTGCTGACCGTACTTATGAAAAACTAAACCTGAATCATCCTGATCATGCATTATGGACTTATCTTGAATAAGTACAAGTACTTGCAAAACTGTTATCAATTATTGATTTGCTATTTAAATTGAGTAGCTAAGTGACGTGAGAAAATTGATGTAATTATTATAAATTACCACACTTAGCGTTCGGATTGGTGATTGCTTGACTTTACAAGGTCAAATTAAATTAGCTAGCGAAACTCCGCAGTTGTGACGGGTATCGACTATCGATATTACGTAAATGATTATCTTTCTTTCTTTCTTAGCCTGCTTTGTCCCATTCCTGTGGAAAGGCCTCCCTCAACTCCATCTATACATCTTCTCTATATTTCGCGAGCCAGCGCGTCTTCTATTCAGTTTGAACTGAATTTAACCAGTTCGTCTCGCGATCTGCTACGTGGCCTGCCGCGATCCCGTCTTACTGTATAAGGGCACCAGTTAACTTAAATTAGTGGAAATTAGTTAAATTAAGCAGGTAACGGAAATTATTACTTATAAAATAAAAATAAATAATAGCTAGGTCTTTACTTATAAAATTGCCGATTTTTGATACCGGCTAGTGTATCTTTCATTGTATTTACATTTCCAAATTCAAATTAATTTTATAATATAGCATGACATTTAAAAAAATCAGTTGTTCATTTGTTTTCCCGCCTTCGATTTTTCTTTGATTTCGATGTTTCTGTAACCATGGAAAAATCGAAATTGCTCGCTATTTTCTAATAGGGATTCGGTCGTGGCCCCAACGCAACACAGAAAGCACGCAATATTAATGACGTGTATGGACAAGGAACCGCAAGTGAACGCATGGTGCATTATTGGTTTGATCGCTTTCGTTCTGGAAAATTTGATCTCAACAATGAGCCCCAGGGAAAATTATCAAACCCAACGAGGCGGTGAAAAACGCCTTTAAAGAATTTATCGATTCCCGTTCCCAGGATATTTATAGCAGAGGCATCAACGAACTTTCATTAAAATGGCAAAAGTGCATCGACAATTTCATAGGTAAAGACCTATTATTTTACAAAGTCTCTTCCTCTTCCAAATCACTATACATACCGAGGCAGGGCCGTAGACCCCGTATTCTACCGCAGGTATACAATATTAGTTTTAGTATATTCGAAACCCGAAACATGTGTCTAGTATTTTTATGTAAAGAACCTATGTACAAAATTCCATAACTGTATCATGAAAAATGACAAAGTTATGAGCATGTTATGTTACCTGGTTGTCCGTACAAAAACATGGTCACCACGCGCCCCGAGCAGCCCGCGGGCGCCTGTAATTAATTTAGCAGTAGGTACTAACCGCAGGGCGATTGTATTGTAATTAACTGGTGATAACATTTTCCATCACACTTGCAGGTTTTGGACTGTCGTAATGGACAAGTGTAGGTAGATATTATTATGTACTTTATTCGTAAATGCAGCCGTAAGTGATAAAATGAAGTCATGTGATTTGTTGCACCTTATGCCAACCCCTTAAAGTTTAAAGTGGATGAAAAGTGTTAAACTTCGCATTACTTAAACAAAGCAGGCTGTAGGTACAAATAATAACTTTCTACAATTAACCATCTTGGCGTGTTTAAAAATGTTAATCATCACTATTTACAATAATTGATTTAATCACTTTTCACGATTCAATGGCGACTGAGTTATCACGGCTAGTGGCTGTCGGAGGCCGAAAGGTACCGTAGTCCCTAGATTTTTGTGTGACGGAAAGCATTGTGTAATATATTCCACGATACTCTGATGCCTAATTGCTCCTAGTAACACCACAAACTGCTAGTGTACGTACTATTTCTGTGTACTGGAAGTTTGTGTATGAGAAAGACACGGTTACACGATACTTTTTACATACGAAAACACAACTGTAGGCCCACGGCAGCCGCGCACTCGCGGGGAGCGTAACACGTCAACACGTGCGCGTCAATCTGTAGCATCTGGGAGACTGAAGGAAGGGGTGGTTCTACCCCCGCCCTGCTGTGCGCCCGCGCCTAGGTAAGTACCTGTGGTGTGCCGATAGGTACTTAGTGTCGCTCGGTCATTGACTTATATCGCTCTGTATCCAACTTGTAACCTTTTTTAATTATTTTTGGTACAAAATATAACATGGTGTAAAAATTATTGCAAACGATTCTGTTACTTATTCTGAACCAACTGTATTCAGGTTTCGCATATACTAAAACTAATGTTATTTAGTTACTTACTACCTACAGTTGGACAATTTCTAGCATATTAACTTTACTATGCTAGAAATTGTCCAACTGACAGGTGTCAGGAACGCAATCTCTCGACGGGCGGACATGTAAATAATAGTAGATAGGATTTTAATGCTCGATCTTCACTCACTTTATAAGATCAAAACATTTATTAGCGTTTTGGATAGATGCTACGAATCGAGTCATCTGGTCAGCACCCTAATTATTGCGTAACACACTATAAATCACAATCTGAATGATTTTGAAGGATATTGCTAATCCATTGCTTCATGTGTTTAAATATTTTGTCTGCTCGACAATGTAAATCACGCAATGAATGTTGTTGAACTGTCAAAATGAAAGCTTTGTAAGTGACCCTGGTTTTTCCTGCCACACTAATTTTCTCGAAAGTGCTAAGCGCTAAATAGTTTAGCCTAGTTTAAACCGGTTGACACTGAAATCCGGTTTGATTTTGTCCGATAACGTTCAGTTATCTGCTGTGATAAATACCTAAGTACCTAATATCGAATCGTAAACACGATAACTATCGAGTCGAAAATTACCTAACTAATCGCGTTTTGGCATTTTTCTAGTCTTATTAGGAACCTAGTATACGAGGAGCTCGTGGTTAAGTAATAACAGCCGCACGGGTCGATCCATCAGGTTAAGGTTTGCTTGCCGGGGTTGGTCCGTGGATGGGTGACCATCTTTACATAACGAGACTCCTTCGTGCCTCGGAAAACACGCTAAGCCGTTGGTCCCGGCTGTCATTCATGGATCTTTGACAGTCGATACGGCTCGTCAGAAGCCCGAAAGTCTGACAACCAGTCTTACCAAGGGGTATCGTATCAGCTACTGCCTATCTCCACAACCCAGTTAGGGTTGTGGAATAGGCAGTCGCCCCATGTAAAAAACAGGTATTCAGCTCATCCGGTTAGACTGGAAGCCGACTCCAACATAGTTGGGAAACGGCTAGGCAGATTGATTAGGAACCTAGTATAGATGAATTAATACACATTATTATTAAAGTAGTTTGTTCAGAATCGATAACTGAATCGATTTCTGTCATTTTTAATATCCTTTATCCCAAAAATAATTAAGACTACGTAAATTACAGTCAAAACAAACCAAAATGGACGAAGGACGCTAGACCCTTAGGTATACACGTGTGCGACTGTGTGCGTGCGTAGATTTGTAATGTGAACACAATTTTCTCTCACAATCAGTATAATTAGTTTAATAAATAAACAATGTTGTATAAATAATAGTAAAAATTCGGTGTATGTATTATGATAACGACATATCGATCTGAATCTGAATCTGAATCTGACGACATAATATTCTAATCGGGGTGTGGGCCGCTTTGAGCCCCAGAAGCATCTGCCCCCGGACGAGAGACCTGCAGTGGTAATCGACTAAGTACGCCATTACAAGCACAATCTACCAAAATGGGGGGTTATAGATGGAATGTCTAAAGTGTCCATTCACGCAAAAGTGCAGCTTCTGAGGACCTAAAAACGCCACTAATGCCGCATTTGGCGTGATTTTTTATAGTCATCAACACGAGGGCGAGTAAACAGTTGTTTTCTTGTTTTATTGCTAAATAAGGTAAACCATAATTATGTTGGAGTATCTAAAGTGTCCATTCATACAGAAGTGCAGCTTCTGAAGACCTAAAAACGCCACTGATGCCGCATTTGGTGTGATTTTTTATAGTCATCAACACAAGGGAGAGTAAACAGTTGTTTTATTGCTAAATAAGGTATCGATATAGGTACTAATCACACCTGAAGTTTCTCCAATTAATTTGTCAAGGCCCTGTAGGTGTATGAACTCTTGAACTCTCGACTTACCAGATACAGTAGCGAATCCAGACGCCATGACCACGTGTAACTCCGAAGGTGTCTGCAGAGCGAGGTATGGCTTGACCAGCAGCACTGACTCTGTCTGAAAGGAGACTGTTTTGGAGACACTTGTGAACAAACAGTTAGCTAGCTGTGTGACACAAAGAGCAAATTGTTCGTTTAGCATCCCGTTTATAATTAAAGTCTTGGTTGACTTTCCCCAACTTGACGCTTCCCGATCATCACTTTTCCATTGTAAGTATTTTGTGACGTAACTTTGCCACAGTTCTGTCAGCACTGAATCGTGTTTTTTCATGCGCATAAGTGCGGTGAAATGCGAATGTATCGCCGCCGATTCCGCCGCGCGCACTTTCTGTCATCTTTTTCGCACTAGCAAATGACGATCCTGAGCGATAGAAAAGGATAGAGCATGAAAAAATGCGATTCCGTGCTGACAGATGTGGCTTGACCCTAAACCCGTCTCTCATTTTTCATCTCTCCGTCTCTCATTTCAATTGTTTTCTTCGTACCTTCCACTGCAGGGAAAAAGTGTCACCCCGTTTACGCCATTCGTTGCTGGTCTTTATGAAAACAGAGTGGTATAAACTGACCTATCATTTTGCCTTTTTTTCCTGATTTTCCTCTTTCTAGTACTCACCGTTCCAGATTTTTAAGCAAATCAAACAAAAGCTTCTATTACTACCTCTCGACCTTTGACATATTGCTTAATTAAAAAAAAATTAACTCACCATCCCCAAAAACACGTTGCCAACAGCGATTACGCTCTCACACACCGTGGTACCTGTTGCTGCTTTTAGGACGAGCCCTAACTTCAGACAGAACCACTGCAGCGCCCCCCAGAAGAACAATATCTCCACCAGCATGCTGAAGAAGAATATTACCGGCAGAGTCTGGAAGAGAAGAAAATGAATCAGATTTATGCATGTCATAAAGCCCTAAAAAGACGTGGACTGATTGATTTTCTGATATTTGCTATTAATTGTGTTATAGTTTTCCTTTAAAACTTTAAAACCCAGGGCGGTCGACACTCTTTATAAGCAAATAAACTTCGATCTGTTACCAAGATAAGTTGCGGTTCTGCTTGCCAGTTCTGTCGAAAGAATTCTGTACCGTTTCATCGTCTCCACTATTTTCACTAACCTCGTCTATCTTAGGGTTCCAAACCACAAACCTGCACAATGCTGGCCCAAAGTTAAGTTGTCATTCTTCAGCTATAGCATGTCTATTTTGTAACTTACAATTACAATATAAGATCACTCCTGTATCCCGCGAAGTGAAGGAGAAACCAGCCCAACGCCAACTTAACGTTGCCAAAAACCAGTTGCTAAATAAATAGTAAAGCCCAACTCACACTGAACGCGAAGACTCCTTCCGTCTTTACAAGCAGGTCTCCAAACGCAAAGGCTGCACCTTCCACACCATACGACAGGAACGTGGCTACCTGGGGAAATAAATAAAAGCATGTTTTCGGGGGAGGCTAGATCGCTCCAACACGAATGTATACGTATATCCGTGATGAGGCGACCCACACTGCCAAGCACTTTCTTCTCTTGCAACCGAGCGGGTAAGCAGGTTGCGGATAGCTTAACTCCGGCTGCGGGACCGACTGTCAAGGTCGATCCGGAGCATCTCATCATCGAAACCCTCGGGGCACCCAAATCTTTTACAGATAAAGATTTGAAGAGACCAGATGCTATGATCAACTTCTGGAGGGAGGTGGGCTGGTTGGAATAACTACCGACGGCCGCCGTCGCTCACGTACAGTGGTCCACTTGAAGGACTAAGTGCGGAAACCAAACCCAATAACATAGAACTCCTGGGTAAATGACAAACTCGGCTTGCTAAGTCAGTTAGTGGAAAAATGGCCCTGCATCGAATCCTTCTTGCTTCCGAGTCATAGTGCATGCTAAAACAGAATACCCTTTTTATTTTATTTTTATGTTGAAATGTGTTAAGCCTTTTAGTCTGTACTTTAAAAATGTATTTTCTTTCTTTATTTGTTATGTTGTCCATACAAATATCTGACCCCAAAGTCTATCAACCAGTCCAATCTTGGGGTAATTACTTAGGTTGTGGAAGTTGGCGTGGTTGGTTAAGATACCACCTGCCATGTCGCAGGCCGTGGGTTCGATTCCCATCCAGGACAAACATTTGTGTGCATGAACATGTCCGTTTGTCCTGAGTCTGGGTGTAATTATCTATATAAGTATGTATTTACAAAAAAAAGTAGTGTATGTAGTTTATCAGTTATCTGGTTTCCATAGTACAAGCTCTGCTTAGTTTGGGATCAGATGACCGTGTGTGAACAATGTCCTAAGATATTATATTATTATATTATATTATATTATAAGTTCAGTTTAGGCCCACCATCTAAAACAATGATCACTCTTTGAGGATCGTAGGGTTCTCAATATTACGAGGTATTTATTCAAGTCAATTTAAATTAGCTAGCGAAACTCTACAGACGTTATGGGTATCGACATAAAAACACGATAAAATAACCGGCCAAGTGCGTGTCTGATCACGCACAATGAAGGGTTCCGTAGTTGGGATGAAATTATCCCAAGAACAAACTTAACATTGTAGTTGAAAAACATGTTCTCCCATACATTCCAACTGCAAATGTAATTTTGTACGCACAATGTTGAGAGATTTACAATGTTATTTTAAGACGACAGACTTCTTATACATTTTCCTGTAATTTATAAGTAGGTATAGAACTATTTTTAACCGACTTAAAAAAAAGGAGGTTATCAATTCGACATGTATGTATGTAATATTATTGAAACTGCAATATATTCACATAATTATGATAATCTATTAGGGCTTCCAAACAAATATACAAAATTTTATAAATGTATGTATGTTTGTCTGCGCATTTCTCCGAAACTATTAATCAGATTGTGACCATTTTATTTTATTGGCTTACATTTACTTCAACTTAGAGAACAGTGCAAGTTTCATGAAAATCGGTTTAGTAGTTTTTAAGATAATGGACTAATACGAGTAAGTGTGACGGCCTGGCTTATTGATACGAGCTACGGGTGTACGTACGTATTGATACGAGCTAAAGGGAAAACATCCCAAAACTTGGTCAAATTCTAGTGCAATATTTATAAGAAATCTATTAACTACTTATTACAAGCAAATATTCCCGTGTTTACTAAAAACTAAAATTTACGAAATAAAAAATTATAAATAAAAAAATAAATCGACTCCAAAAGAAATTAACTCAAAATTATTAAATAACTTTAATTTCGGAAGTCGGTGGCAAAAAACTAAAATACAGATCCCAGGTCATTGACTACCGAAATCAAAGTTATTTCATCATTTTGAGTTAATTTCTTTTGGAGTTAATTTCTTTTGAAGTCGATTTAAATATTTTTCTGTATTTTTTTTCAATATTTTAGGCTCAATACTTTATTTTTTATTTAAGATGGGTTTATAATAATAATAATAATAATCATTTTATTATCAGGCTACTGGTGCCCATAGAAAAAATACACAAAATAATATTAACATCAAAAATAAACTAATACATATTAAAAACCTTATTAAACTATAACTATACACGTAACGTTGTCGGCGTCGTGTGTCGCTGCGCGGTGTCGCGTAACCGTCCTCGGAAACGTCGATATACGACACCCTTCGGTTTGCTCTTGACTCTAGTCTAGGTCGGAGGCGACAGAGACAGAGTCGACGATGGAGTGAGCTTACCCAGAAGAAGCCTGTTGACTCTCACTTTGAAGAGATTAGGGTTGTATGCGTTCGGAAACGAAGACGCAGGTAGTGAGTTCTACTCTTTTGCTGTGCGCATTATAAAAGACATTTGGAAGCGCTTAGTGCGAATAGGTGGAACAGCAACTAGGTAGGGATGGTAACTGGCAGTGCGTCTAGATTTCCGATGGTAGAAGGGGGCCGGCGGAATGAGGTCGTGGAGTTCTTGAGCACACTCTCCGAAGTACAATCTGAGATAAGGGGAGGGGATGGTAGTTTTTCTCTATTATCTTAAATAATTTTAAAATATACAAAAAAAAAAATATATTTATGTGTAGTTTGCAAAACATTTTTTTTTTAATTTTCTTATTTGCTCTCGAAGGTGACCCCCATATTCCAAATTCATTTATTTACGTTACACGTCCGTGTTTGGGTCACAGAAATTCACATGTGTACCGAATTTCAACTAAATCGGTCCATTAGGAGCAAATTGGCTGTGATAGACGGACAGACAGACAGACACACGAGTGATCCTTTATTGGTTAATTGCTTTGGGATCAACGACCGCAGGCAGAGTATTTATGTTTTATCAAGTCAAGTTATCGATACCGATCACGTATGTGGAGTTTCGCTAGCCAATTCAATTTGACCTAGTAGAAGGAATGCTCATCAATGGATTTCATTTAAGTATCAATAAGCAGTTTTAAGGTCTTTACCTTATCAGAGAAGCACTGCAGAGCGACCCTTCCAGGGGTCCATCTGATGAAAATGATTCCGAACAGGAACTGGATCAGCAGACCAGTGGATACTGTCCGCCAGTTCACTCGACCAGGGTGAGCAGAGAACACGAAACCTGGGGACAAGAAGAAATGAAGCATGAACTGAATCTCTGTCAGACTTAGGAAATGCTTACTTTGGTTCTGAACTTATAAGAAAAAAAAAAAACCAGCCCAGTTCCGTAGTTACGATGAATTTATCCCAAGAACAAACTTAACTTTGTAGTTGAAAAACATTCTCCGATACATCCCAACTGAAAATGTAAGTTGGTCGACTATATTGCTCGTTCACTTGTAAGCACACATACATACTACTTAGCTGCCTTGGGAGGGATACTTGACTCTTACAACAATTAGCACTTTAAAGCTTAATATTACGCACACGGATCCCTGAATCGAAAAATGGTTTTCATTGACCCGAAATATTTTTGAACGACCTATCCCACGAGACAAACAATATCATCCCCACTTTACATGCAAGGGAGGTTCTTATTATACATTTTTTTTTTCATGATTTTATTTTACTACTTTGTCGGCGTGATTAACACAGGCTGTAAAAAGACACATCACAAAGCTGTCAACTATGCATACTGTAACTCTAAGTAGCTTTGCGCAAAAATTATTGCTGGGAAGCGACTTTTATTTTTAGGTTAGAAAAACAGCTATTATGTTGCGCGCAATGTAACGCAAACCCAGGCAAACGGCCGCGCGTAAGCGCACGCGTAGGTACTTGTAGTAGTGTGCGTTTAATATTCATTGTCTTTCTGTAACTTCAAATGCGTAATTTGTTAAGAAAAATCGAAGATTTAGGTAATGTTTGTTTGGAAAAAAGTTTAGCACTTGGAATTCGTTTACGCAAAAAATTGCGACTTTGACCTTCAATATCTCCAGAACCAGTGGATTCCCAGGTATGGTCTAGTGAAAAAAAATGATCCAAATAATAGGTAGAGTATGTGGCTTTCAGCTTCGGAAAGTGTCTTTTTACACCCGATATAATAATAACCTGGGACATTATTCACACACGGTCATCTGATCCCAGACTAAGCAGAGCTTGTACTATGGAACCCAGATAACTGATATACTACATATACTACTTTTTTTGTAAATACATACTTATATAGATAATTACACCCAGACTCAGAACAAACATACATGTTCATGCACACAAATGTTTGTCCTGGATGGGAATCGAACCCACGACCTGCGGCATGATAGGTGGTATCTTAACCAACCACGCCAACTGGCTTGTCAAAATATATATATATAAAGGAAAAATATACGAGTACATATAATAGATATAAATAGATATAGGAGGTATACCCATGCCAGCTTTCTAGTACTAAGAGTCTCTGAGCTAGGCAGCGGACAGAGAGACAGACGGACATGGCGAAACTATAAGGGCTGCTGTTTGACTACGGAACCTTAAAAACGGAGCCTTTATAACATCACTTTTTTGTCCGTCTGTCACAGAGATTTTTTTGGTTTAATACAGCAATTACCATCATCATCTTCCTTCCCTTATCCCATATTACGTTGGGTCGGCGCACACGTTTTCTTCTTCCATTCTCCCCTGTCAACCGTCACGCTATCATTCACTCCCTTCTTTTCCATTATCATTCCTCTCAACATCCATCTTTTCTTTTTCCTCTTCCTCTCCATCCATCAATTTGTACATACATAATTATATTCATCACTTTTTTAGTCACAAGCGTTTTTTCCCTCCTCATCACATGCCCATACCAAGCCAAACGATTTCCTTTCAAATTTTCTGTCACTGGCGCCACTTTCAAACTTACCCTTATATACCTACTAATTTCTTTCTTTATCCATTTTCGTCACTCCACACATCCATCTCGCGGCAATCTAAACTACGCGGCATGCAATCTTTTTTCATCCGTCTCGACAGGCCTTATCACGGACTTGTAAATTTTCCCGTTTAACTTGAGGGGCTCTCTAGCTCTCGACTCATCTGAGTGTTCATTTGAGGAACCTCAAGACCCATTCAAACTTGCGCATATGTAGCTATAATAGGTGTCTTTTTTGTGGTGAATAAACCATTTTCCTTTCTATTATTTCTTTTGACTAAGAAATCAATTTGGAGGACGTTTTGAAGGCGTCTTGAGTCGAGTATGAGTCTACGACGTTTTGAAGGAACCGTTGAGATGCCGATGAGTTTAGTATTGGTTTGTATTCCGAGAGCGGGCTTCTACCAGAATTATACAGTATGTTAGTTTTTACGAGGGACGTATTCAAACCCACAATAGTTCATGCTTACATGATACTAAAAAAATATGAACAAAAAAAAATACTGTTAAATAACAGACAGAACCGTACCAAAACTTTCGCAAAGAGTATCGCAGCGTTAGCGATTGGGAAACTTCTCTCGGTACAAATTAATGGCTCCTCATGGCTCCTGGCATCATTAGACAACGCGTAGGCACGAACCATTCCAATATTCTTCATTGGAATATTGATAAGACGTCATTTTTGTTTATTCAACAACACGTTTACAGGACACTTTATCGTGAAGTAAGCGGGGTTATTTAAGGGATACGCGGAAGCGCAATTACACATGCGGAAATAGCGGCGCACTCGCATAGACTGCGGTCAGCGCGGGAGGAGAAGTGTGTCCTATCGGTGCATCGGAGACAACACAAAGGGGTGGTGTTTGCGCAAGGGGGTTTCCTTTTCGGCAGGATCGGCACGTGTTTAGCCGCGTGATTACTTTACTGTTTACAAGTACACTTTGCGCGCTCAGTGTTTATGAACAATGTTTATTTTATTAGACAATTACGTCACAAATTAAGGTTATAGGTTTTTTTCATATTTGGGACGAGAACCGAATATTGATTACCCTCCCTCAATCAGTCCCTCGTTTAACCTAACATCTGTATAAGCAATAGTGAAACCCGTATAAATTGTCATATCCGAGAATCAAACCCAAGAGAACCCTCGTTCAACAGTCTCATTTGCAATCACTAGACGACGCCGTCAAAAGCCAGTGTACTTAATATACAGGGTGTGAGGGACAGCCCTCGCAGATTGTTAAGGAGACCGGTAGGTACATTAAATTATTTCTGGAACGATCCGAATAAACCTGATTTGTTTAAGTACACAAATCAGAGCGGCTGTTGTTGGGAGGGGTGCGCAATAGGTATGCGGCGAGTTCGATGAACTCTGTAGCTAGGCAGAAAGTGAACAGCTGATTCCACGCGTCGTTCGTTAGTGTATTTTAACATTCATTGCTGATTTTTTAGCTGTTTTATTTACATAACTGGAGTGCTGCGTACAGAGAATGTAATTTTACATTGATATAAAGGAATAGTAACTGAAAAAACGATAAAAGTTTAAAATTTTCCTGCATAATTTTCCGGTGGAATATGATTCAAATTATGGAGCTGTATGCACCCTGTTAGTTTGAGGAGGGCTGTTCTTTACACCTTGATACTTATACTTCCTTTACCTTCCTTTCCTTTCTTCTTTTACTTATTCCTATTTTATTTAATGTTTGTTTCCAGTGCTTGTCCCAAATAAAATACTTTTCTTTTTTCTACATCTTTACTTGCTACATCATCAAAAGGAATGATTCCACTTACCTAACAGCAGAATAATACAAAGTCCGGCCAAAGAGATGAGTCTCTCAGGATCGTGTCTCACGTCCAGATATAGGTATAATGCGATGAGAGCCAGCACAACTAAGCAGACACACCACCGGAACCAACTGTGGACGAAAAATGTGCTTTCGGTTATTCTTGACAAAAAAACCTCTACGAGCGATACTACTGGCGTCAAATGATAAGCGCGCACGTCACTTGTTCCCGTCCGTCGCTCCGCAAGTCGTGACGCGGTGACTCGTGGCATGCTCTAAGGGCCTAAGCACACCTCCGCCGCGAAACCATAGCAGCGAAACCGCAGTAGTTCAATTCAGCTGACTCGCATGATGTTTTGCTATTCAAACCGCGATTCGAGTAGCAGAACGTCATGCAGTTTCGCAGCGGAGAAGAAAGTAAAGTAAGAAGTTTCAAAGCAAATTTTTGTAGTTCTGGATATTTATTACCACACACAAATTTTATCCAGAACTCTTCACTAGAAACTTCCGCATGTTCGTGTTTTAAAACTGTGTTTTCTTGGATCTCTTTCTCGCTTGTTAGCTCGTTACTTCTCCCGGCCGTTTTCGAATTGACGTCAACAAAGATAATGCGGGGGATACATTTTTATTAAATTACGTACTCTTTAGTGCAAGTTGCTGTGTTCTCGCGGTCCGCCATTGGCGACCCCTGCTATATAGCATTGCGTTCACATTATTTTAATTTATTTATTTTATTTATTTATTATGCAGAAAGCTTACAGTCTAACATCTTTACAGGTAAGTTATGTACAGTAGCGCATACAATTGCCATTTACAAGCTTCCACAAATTAATAACTATGTACCTAAAATTAATAAAAGAAAGAAACACAAAAATGAAAATAAAATCTCCTTAAATATAACCTATCAAATATTTCTTGAAACGAAATAAAATATTATTTAAAAACAAAACATAAAAATCTTATTATTATCTCGTGACAGTTATGCTAAAAACAGTAAAAAAGAAAATATACACTTTGTTTTACATGTTATTAAATCATAATATTGTTAATCATTGCGGTCTGTTACAAAATGCGATTATGCGATATAATCGCAAGCAATTATGCTAAGAGTATATGGCAAGCTCAATTGACAAGTTGTGTCGTTTCGTTCGTCAAGCTTGCGGGGCGTGCGGGGAGGAGAGCGCCGCGCGATCATAACATAGTGTATCGCTCAATTTCATAGCGTATAGCAAGCCAATAATATATAGTATAGCAAAGTGTGAACGTGTTCTAAATAAATGTATGGCGAGCGATATTGTTGTGCTGTGAACTATATGCTATTATAACAGGTTGGGGAAAAAGTTTCATCGCATTTTTTAAGAAAATTCAAAACAGTTTTTAATATAGTTTATTTACATTTAACTAAAGTATGTAGGTACCATTTTGTTCGATAACTTTTTGCCATCTTGTAGGTAGGGACATGATCCCATTGCTATAGAAATTTTGGGACTTCTGGTCAAAATACCGCGACAAGTGGTTTTGGCAGTCCTCTCGTGATGTTAATCTGACACTGCCTAAAGAATTCTGAAGAGACCGAAACAGGTGCAAAACTGAAGGTGCAAGGTCAGGACTATACGGCGGATGCATTAACACCTCCCAGCCAAACTCTCTTAATTTTTGCTGAGTGGCTAAAGATGTGTGAGGTCTAGCGTTATCATGATGAAAAACCACACCCCTTCTGTTGAATAATTCCGGCCGCTTTCTCTCAACTTCTTGCTTTAATCTCATCAGTTGTTCGCAGCAGAGTTCAGAATCGATGGTCCTGCCTGGTGGTAACAGCTCATAATGAATAATCAATCCCACCACACACACAGCATCACCTTGTTGCGAGTTAACCCGGGTTTCGCCACAGTCTGTGAAGCCTGACCGGACTTTGACCACGACCTTTTTCGCACGTTCTTGTCATACGTGATCCACTTTTCATCACCAGTTATCAGCTTCTTCAAAAATGGTTCGGTTTCATTACGTCGTAATAAAGAATCACAAATGAGTACACGGTTCATTAGGTTTCTTTCAGTGAGCTCGTGAGGTACCCAAATGTCGAGCTTTTTTGTGTACCCAGTTTTTTTCAAATGCGCCAAAACTGTTTTGTGGTCAATTTCCAGTTCTTCAGCTACGTCGTAACTATCTTGCTCCACTTTTTCAAAAATGGCATCCATTTTTTCCGTAATAGGGCGACCAGAGCGACGTGCATCTTTGACATCAAAATTTCCGGATTGAAAACGCTTAAACCAAATTTGTGCTACTCTCACAGACACTACACTAGGTCCATAAACATCGCAAATTTTTTTCGCGGCTTGCGTTGCATTTTTACCTTTTTTGTAGTAAAATTTTAAAATGTATCGAATTTCTTCATTAGATTCACTCATCTTGACGGTACGAAAAACAAATGAAAATCACACATTTTCCTAATTTGAATTTGGAATTATGTTCTTTAAAATTTAAACTTTCAATGATACCAAAACCAGCCAGATACAAAAAGTATAGCCAAAGAGATTTTATTACAAGTTCATACATACTATAATGCGAAAAGACTTTTTCTCCAACCTAATATTATAGCGTAGTCTGAAATGAGCTTAACGCGTGTCTGTGTTCCCGCCACAAGCGGCACAGGAGGACACCGTTGAGTTTTAGTGGGTTGGAGTCCCACATAACTGCACTACCTCCCCGTGGTAGTGCAGTATGCATGAGCATTTCTCCACGCAAAAAAAGGGGGTCCACAATCATGTAGGTACTGAATCCATGGTAACAGCAAGTTGTGCGTCGGTGTCCGTGCCAGGCTGCCACCCTGTATATCCTACTTCCTCCTAATATTATAAAAGCGAAAGTTTGTGAAGATGGAGGGATGTTTGTTACTCTTTCATGCAAAAACTACTAAATGGATTTTGATGAAATTTGGCACACAGGTAGTTTATGACCTGGATTAACAAATACACTACTTTTTACCTCCATATTCCTAGTTTTCGAGACGAGACGCGGGTGGAACCGCGGAGCGCTGCTATAGTATCTTCTATACAGTACATATAGTTAAATTAAACGAGGGATTTACTTGGGGTCATTGTACTCAACATTATGAACAACTTTTACTATGGGACCAAGCATTTGACGACTCAATTACAATCCGTTGGTTTCGAGGATACTCCTAATCCATTGCTTAATAGGTTTGAAAAATTCGTCTGCTCCGTAAAAAACGCAATTAACGTGAGTGAAACGGATTTCGATCAATTCGCTGTTTAAATTCAAAGGGACCATAAGTCGTAAAGTCAGTTTTACAGGTGAGCCCGTCACAGTTTTGATAGCACCACCAAAGTGTAAAAATGTAAAAAGGGTAGTTGTGTGATTAGGCCATTTTTAATGCGAAAATGATAAATGATTTTTATTTCTGTAAGTAGGTTTGTACAAACACTTTTACAAGTCTATCATGTTTTTTTTTAAACTAGATGAGGTATAGTCCTATCTGACTACTCTGAGAAGAAAGGCCGAAACAAACTCAGACGTCACAGTCTCTTATAAAGTCCAGACATAATCTTGGTCACTTCATGTGAAGACCATGTAGATTGGTGTCTGAAATGGTGTTTTGAGGAAAGAACCACACAGATTGAGAGGACCTGTCCAGTCAGTGCACGAATTTGTCAGTATTCGCGCAGCTCAACTCAGAACTTAAGGAGCTCAACGATTCGACGAACAATATGACAGATGGCGCTCTTGCCACGGTAAACATTAGCGCCGTAACAAAAATTATTTAAAAATAGTAAAACTCATAAATATTAAAGTTTTTATTGACAATCTGGTGAAGTGATTTATAAACCACGGGATATAATGATTGCAACAATAAAAATTCAAAAGTACTTACGAAAACAAACAAAACAATAAAGTAATACATAACATTTAAATAGGGAAGTTTATGGCAGTAAAATACACCACAAATCATTTATCTAACAGTGATCAAGAAATAATAAAAAGAACCGGAGGATTAGACAAGAAATAGTAAGTGATTTTTATAAATAACACACTAAAGCAAACCGTTAACATAATTTAAAATCGAATACGTTTGCTTTGTTCTAACATTGACCTTTGGACCGTGACTACGTTCGAGAAGTTACATTTTATCTGCGCATCGAATAGAGCAACCTATTTCAATCATATCAAGCAGTAGCTACTTGGCAGATTGGTTACAGTAGCGGCTCACCAAGGAAAGTGCCTCGAGTTCGCATCCGCAGGACTGAGTTTCTTTTTGTACATAGAAATATTGTTTTTAACGATCTGTGATGAATGAAACTACAAACTATTATAAATTATAATCTTTTCATCTTTTTTTTTTTCTACGATTATAATTTTATAATAATATTTATTTGAACACGGAAAATTATTGATCAATATTTAAACAACATTTAATCAGGATTACTTATTGGATATTATTATTGAAACGTACCTACAAGTATTTAAGTACGAGAATGGATCCAATAAATAATGTCACTATTCGAAGACATAAAACTATGACCAAATCAAGATCTACTGAGTCAATAAACAACAGCATAAATACAAGCCCTTTATCATGTAATGATAATAATATATTGACCAGAAGCTTAGACCTTTCTACTAATATATGCTCCACTATTGTGTCTGAACTCAAGGATGAAATAAGAGATTTAAAGAATCATTTAGAGAGTACGCAACATGAAATGGAAAATGTCATTTTAGAAAACATAGACTTGAAAAAAGAAATAAAAAATATACAGCAAGAGTTAAACGTTTTAAGGCAATTATGTAGAAGCCCTTTGACTACTTTTCGACACAACATGTCTTCAAGCACGAAAAAAAGTGTACGTCGTCGCCTTACGAACAGTTTTCAAATCTCTCCACTGAAACTTAACGAAACTAATACTACCTTATCTACGGACCTGGACAAAATAACTACCAGTCAAACAGAAACTGACATAATTACTAGACAGTCTCACAAGAAAACAGAGGCTCAACAAGTCATGGCAACAAATTTCCCTACAGAACAAGAAGTAAAGACAGTTGAAGAACTCAAAAATAGCGTACTTTCACCCGTCATAACAAAACCAAAGTTAATATCAAGTAGAGCAACGGAAACTCAAAATATTAAACAAAGACAAAAGCAGGAAAAAAGAGCATTTATAGTGGGAGGTAGACAATGCAGTGGACTAGCCACACAGCTTTGTAAATCCAGACTCAAGAATACCTATAATGATTATCGTTTTCTATCTATTATTAAACCAAATGCCTCTTCAGAAGAAATATTGACGAGTATTAAACTATTTGACATTACCTCCGATGACAAATTAATTATATCTATAGGACAAAATGACACAAATACATTAAAAATGACTACAGAACTTGTTCTGTTTTTAGAATCGATTAAATGTCCTGTGCTCATCATTAGTGTGAATAAAAACATTTGTTCCATTGAATTCAAATTGAATAAAATGCTCGAACTTATTTGTAGACAGAGGAAGAAGTGTTCTTTCATATCAAATTATAATAACATTACATCGTTATGTTATAAAATAAATTCAGCGATAGACCAACTAGACTACGATGAAACATTTTTGCCATTTAGTAAAAATACCCAAAACAGACCGGGAACGAATATGGCGCGTACAAAACATCAAAGTACTCAAACATACAGTAGCTTTTTAAATCACAATTCAAACGATGCTCCACATGATGTTAGCACTTTAAAAGTATCGGCAGAAGAAACGTTTTTTCGAGACTAAACAAAGTAACCACGTCGTATTCCACCAAAATATTGCTGGTGCCATAAATAAATCTGATGATATTGAAATAGCAGTAAATCTGCTAAGGGATAAAAATTGCATAGTCGATTTTATCTGCCTAACTGAAACCTTTATCAAATCCGGGGACGAAGGAAACTTAAAAATAAATGCTTTTAAATTAGTTAGTACTTTTTCTAGAAAAGACCAGAAACGCGGGGGCGTTTGCATATTAATAAGGCAAAATATTGAATCCGAACGCATTGAATGGCTAGAGAATATGACACTAGAAAAACATTTTGAAATATGCGGTGTACGTCTAAAAAAATATAACATTAATTTACTATGTGTATATAGAACACCTAATTCTGATTTAAATATTTTCTTAAGAAAAATACAAATATTACTCAATAGACTTCATGACAAAGAGAATTACAAGAACGTCATATGTGGAGACTTTAACATTGACATTTTGAATAATACAAAACATACAAACGAATTTATTAATATCTTATACAACTACAATTTTAAACCGCACATAAATCAACCTACTAGACAAAACACTTGTATTGACAATATAATTAGTGACATTAAAGATTCTAAAGGAGAAGTACACGAATTGGGACTATCAGACCATAACACTGGTCAAACACTGACAATTAATCGAAAAAGTAAATTAAAACATAGTCTAAATAAATATTGGTTTGTTTCAAAAAGAGACCTATGCAAAGATAACTTGGACAAGTTCCGCTATTACATCAGTAATTTGTCCTTTTCAGATGTTTTCCAGGAAACTGATGTTAATAAGGCGTTTACATTATTCCACGATGAAATCTGTTTGTTTTTTAATTTGTGCTTCCCTTTTATAAAAATCAAAATGAACCAAAACTCTAAAAACCCTAAATGGATTACTAAAGGTCTAAAAAAATATTTTGTCACAAAGCGTAAACTACAATACGAATATTATAAAAACAAAAGCAGCCAAAATAAGAAAAAGTACGTAACTTACTGTAAAATATTGAGGAATTGTGTCATAAATACGCAAAATAGGAAAAATAAAAAATATATAGAAAAAGCCGAAAATAAATGTAAAGCGACGTGGAAAATAATCAATGATAGACTGAAAGATAATCACCAATCGAACGAAATTAGGGAAATTTTAAACGGTGAACAAACGATAAAGAATGGTGCCGATATTGCTACACATTTTAATGATTTTTTTATAAATATTGCTAAACCAAATATGGATACACAGTCTACAAATAAACCAAATGGTGGGATAAGGGTTGCAAACTCTATCTTTCTGGAACCTGTAGATTCTGCTGAAATTTATAAATTAGTAATGGGGTTGAGAAATACAAATTCGGCGGGGTACGATGGCATTACAACTAAAATATTGAAAGAAAACATCTTGCCATTATTAAAACCATTGAACTACTTAATAAACTTATCCATGGAAAAAGGTATCTTTCCTGAAGCACTCAAACTATCAGTTGTAATACCACTCCATAAAAAGGGCTCGAGATTGGAGGCAGGAAACTATAGACCGATTACTTTAATTCCAATCTTCTCCAAGATATTCGAGAAAGTAATGAGCATAAGACTGACTAAGTTTTATGAAAAAAATGATATTTTATGCCAACAGCAAAACGGTTTTATTAAAAATAAGTCCACCACTTTAGCAGGTTATAAATTAGTCAAAGAAATTCTCAGTGCTTTAGACAGAAAACAGGTTCCAATAGCTGTTTTCCTCGATATGAGTAAAGCTTTCGATATGGTATGTCACGAAAAGCTACTCTATAAACTTGAACAGTACGGCATAAGAGGCCCAGCCTACAATTGGTTTGATACCTACCTTAAGGGTCGAAAACAGTGCACAGATATAGTTAAAATGTGCCCAAAAACTAACTCCTACGTAACATATAGGTCTAAATACAAAGTTAACAAAAGTGGCGTACCACAAGGGACTGGAATCTCTCCATTGTTATTCATAACATACATCAACTCCCTGCCTAATTCAACGGACCAATACACCATTTTGTTCGCAGACGACACCACTATTTTGACCAAAGAGGATACTTTTGAAAAAGCAGAGAACGCCACAAATAGGGCTCTAGGAAATATACATGACTGGTTAAATCAAAATAATTTACAAATAAATACAGATAAAACCAAATTTATGACATTTAGTACGTATAATACCAAATCTAAATCTAATGACACAGTTGACATAAAAATAAAATACAATAATAATGACATTGAAGAAGTAAATAATATAAAATTTTTAGGTATACATTTTGACAAATTTTGCAATTGGAAATCACATATAGATATAGTATGTAAAAAAATAAATAAATTTGTTTATGCACTAAGAAGAATTAAAAAATTAACAAATGTTAAAACAGCCCTACTGGTATACCACAGTCACGTATGCTCTGTTTTGAGATATGGGATAATCATCTGGGGAAACTCCACGGATGCACAAAGAGCATTTATAGCTCAAAAAAAATGTCTCAGGGCGATTTATAATCTAAACTGGACGGACTCCTGCAAACCAGTTTTTACAAATAACAGGATACTTACATTTCCATCACTATACATTTTTGAAATGTGTAAATTCGTTCGAAATCATTCATCGCTCTTTGAAAAGGATGCTAACGCCCTCTCAAAAAGGAAAATTCGGCAAAAGCCGCTAGTAGTGCCGCGAAATCGTCTTAAGCTGTGTGAAAAAAATTGCTACGCGATGGCAGTTAAGCTATTCAATAACCTTCCGGATTCAATAAGAACACTTAATGATTTAGAATTTAGTAGAACACTTTTTCGTTGGCTATGTGACAGATGTTTCTATTCGATTGATGATTTTATAAATTTGAAATCTTTCTGATATTTCATAAGTCATAATTATAAGTTTATTAAATAAGTATATTGATCGTGCTCTTAAATGTACTCAATTACTACCTACGTATTATGGTTTTATTTTATTATCATATTGAACCATTATGACATTTAAATAAAACTAAATATTTATTAAAAGACATACCTATTAAATATAAAAATAAATTGCACTTAAATTAATAAAATTTTAACTGATGTATATATCAGTCACAATATGAATTTAATTGACTATTTAATAAGATAACGCTGACATTATATTTTTTAATTATGTATGTAATGCATGTTTAAATATGTATTGTTTTGACCCAATTGTCACTAAATATTTGCACGACTTGATGTATGTCGAATATAGTGAAACTCTAAAATTATCGTCACCATGTATAACCTATATTCTAGCAAATAAAGCATTCATTCATTCATTCAATACCAAAGAAAGGACATTGGGGTAGGCCGCATAGATTACTCAAACTGCCAGACCATGATTAAAAATAACTGAGAGAAAAAATAAAACAAACAAAAAAAGCAATGACCTACATAGTCTTCACATTCACAATAAATTAAAATAATATAATACTTTACAAAGTAAATATTCATATCAACATTCAGTATGTAAAAAAAAAAAAATTGAAGCAGTTCAATCCCAAGCCTTTTTGTCCTCAATATAATCTTTACGGTTTAAAAAGCTTTCTGACACAACTTGCGTTTAATGAATGATTTGAATTTATTAAGGCTCAGATCTTGAACGTGGCTTGGAAGTTTATTATAAAAGCGTATACATTGACACCTCAATGAGCCACCTATTTTCTTGAGCATTGTTGGAGGTACAACAAATTTGTGTTTGTTCCTAGTAGGTATTTATATTGTGGATATCACTGTATTTTTTAAACAATTTAATGTTTTTCTGGGCATATAAAAGATTTCCAAAAATGTACTGAGAAGGCAAAGTCATTATATTAATCTCCTTAAATTTCTCTCTGAGAGATTGTCTCGGACTTAATTTATAAATGCATCGAACAGCTCTTTTCTGCAAAACAAAGATAGTCTGAATGTCGGCTGCATTTCCCCACAACAGAATACCGTACGACATTACACTATGAAAATAGCTAAAGTACACTAAACGGGCTGTCTCTATGTTAGTTAAATTACGAATTTTCCTAACAGCGTATGCTGCGGAGCTTAGCTTTTTTGACAATTTATCTATATGTGGGCCCCACTGAAGCTTAGCATCCAAAGTTAAGCCCAAGAATACTGTGCTATCTTCAGGATTCAATTCTTCACCCTTTATCAACACGTTAGTTTTCACCTGCCTAACGTGAGGTAGCGTAAACTTAATGCATTTGGCAACAAATACTAGATGTCTTTTTCGAATGTACAAATATAAACAGAATTGATACAATTTTTGCTTTAAAAATAATTTTTTTTTTTGGCCCTTTTGAGTATATTAGTGGTAGGTGTGGTCGCAATTGAAAGTGTGGTACAAACCATCATCATTATCGTCATCGTCATCGGCATCGTCATCGGCATCGGCATCGTCATCGTCGTCATCGTCGTCGTCATCGTCATCGTCTTCGTCATCGTCTTCTTCATCGTCTTCGTCTTCGTCATCGTCATCGTCATCGTCATCGTCATCGTCATCGTCATCGTCATTGTCATTATCATCATCGACATCATCATCGTCATCGCCATCGTCATCGTCATCATCATCATCATCAAAATCATCAGAAACAAATATTCGAAGATTATTATGTGACATCCACCAACTCACACTGGGGCCGCGTGGTGGATTATGGCCACTGACCACTCCCTCTCACAGAAAGGAGACCTTTGTCTCAGCAGTGGGAACGTTGGCCGCCGATTATTCTTATGCTAACGGTCTACTCACGTCATAGTCCACATCTTCGCCCAGAACGCCTCAACCTTGCTCCACACCACCCTCTGGAACCAGGCGGCACAGAACCTCTTCACGACCAAGAAATATATGATGAAGTAGTATATGATGCTGAAGAATGCGATCAGGCTGCCGAAGCCGTGGCATAGCTCTAAGGGCTCGTTACCTGGGGTACGAAAAATAAATGGTTTAGAACTAGGCTGGTCAACCCCGACCGCCATGCAACATACAAATACATGCAAGATATTCTTCTAAGAACAGATACCAGGACTTCAAAAATATTTTGCTTAAAACAAAGGCGATGAGTATGGACTGTATGTATTGTGGTTGGAGAAATGAAATAAATCTAAAGCTCAGTGTGATAAAAGGATTTTAGTGGGAAAATTATGAAAAATTCGAAATTATTATTACCTTCACAAATTGGAAACACAAACCCAAACCTCATGACAGATACAAAGTGAAGAAGAACAAGTGAATTATCTATGAATATATTAGGTCTTTACCTATGAAATTGCCGATTTACATCTAGAAATAAAAACAAACAATTTTTTAAAAAGAAATATATGAAAGTATATGTGTAGATATCCTGGGAACGGGAATCGATAAATTCTTTAAAAGCGTTTTTCACCGCCTCGTTGGATTTGATTTTTTCCCCGGAGCTCATTGTTGAGATCAAAATTTCCAGAAACGGAAGCGATCAAATCAAAAACGCACTGTGCGTTTACTTGCGGTACCTTGACCATACACGTCGTTAATATTGCGTGCTGTACGTGTTGCTTTGGTACCACGACGGAACTCGTATTCGAAAATAGTGCGCAATTTCGATTTTTCCATGGTTACAGAAACATCGATATCAAAGAAAAATCTAACTGCGGGAAAACAAATAATGAACAACTGACTTTTTTTTTAAATGTCATGCTATATTATGAAATTAATTTGAATTTGGAATTCTAAATAGAATGATCTGCAAATCAAAGCGGCAATCTCATAGGTAAATACCTATTATATATCTATAGCCAGCCGTTTTAGAAACCAATGGCTTGGCACGCGACGATGGGAAGAGACCAGACGGAATGACCCTAATGCCTTCGACGGTAGGTAGGCCTTTGGTGTGGGATGCAACGTGTGTCGACACCCATCTTCCTAGCATGGCGGGCTGTGTTGGGGTGGTTTCTACGGGGGCAGAAAACCTTAAACGGCGCAAATACACTCATATTATGGGGATTTATTTGTTCGAGCCGTTTGGGGTTGAAACACGGGGCCATGGGCTCCGAGTGCCCTCTTAGTTTTTCGAGACATCGCCAAGCGGTTGGTCGACTCTATTTTTTGCCAAAAGAATTAGCATTGCCAAACAACGTGGCAATGCTGCCAGCCTTTTGGGTAATTTTCCTGTTGACAGCGATGCAGACGAATTTTTAAATGCTCTATGATTGCTTCCCCTCCTTTTTACATACTTGTACCTTATAATAATAATTATTATTTTAAGACTGTTAGCTTTTAAATTATGTAAATAAAAGAAGCAAAAATTAAATTGAAAAGCACAGAAAAGAAAGGACACAATAACATTGAAATAAAAAATATAAAAACCTAAAAGTTTACCACAACCAAGGAGTTTGCAACATTCTACCACCTTGTGCACTAAAGTCTTCACAGAGAGAGAAAAATATATTTTTACCGCGTTTAAAAAATAGTTTTGGGCCATTGAAATAAGGTTGATTATTGTTTTACACTCAGCGCGTTAGATCGGCTCTTATTTAAAAAAAAGAAGGGAAATGAAAATCAACCTCATTTCAATGACCCAAAACTCTTTTTCAAACGCGATAAAATGTACTCTCTGAGCCGTTCTGTGTGAACGAACACTGTAGTGCACAAAGTACTAATACATATATAGTATCTATTTAAATAGCTGGTTTTAGGTGGCCTTACAAGCCTCTTGGTTGATTCTCAATGAGCCAACAATAAAACATATTTTCAGACTTGATTTTATTATCACCAAATATTGATCAGTCAAGATTGTTTATATTAGGTATTTTTAAAGCATGAGTAACTTACAGTTTTGTTTAATTTTAATAGATAGGTAGGTATCTACAATAATTGTACGCAAGTTTTATTTACGAAATGGCCCGCCGGCTGACACGAAATCGAAATTATGGCCCACCTTCAAAATTGGTGGGGCATTGGTTTAAAGGGCTGGTTTGGGGAAAGGACGTTGATAAAACAGAACCTAATGAGGGTAGCAACCACAGAGATCTGTGATAGAAATACTCTGATCCTTTAGATGGGTAAAACCTTACGTACCTACTTAATTCCCGAAAGGATGGGCAGAGATGCGTTTACGGAACACACAATTCGCCCGTGATGTTGAAATCCCATGTATATAGGGAGCCCCGTTGGTCTCATGTACGCAAGCGCGAAGTCACTGATTAAATAAACCTAAGACTGGCGAGTAAAATGTATTATACTTACTATAACTAAGCCAATAATACAGGCATCCGAAGAAAAATCCTAAAACGATGCCATTTAATATGAACAATGAAACAGTCTTCATAACAGAGCGGTTTTCTTTCATAAAGTCGTCTGTTGAGCTGCCCACGCGCATCAGTGTGGTCTCCAGCCAACCAGAGGGCTCGTAGTCTAAGTACTCGTGGGTTATAATCTGGAACAAGCAATGGTGTTGGTTGTGATTTCGTTTTGAGTTTTTGACTAGAAATTCAGTGTGAGAAAAGAGTGTGAATAGTTTAAAATCAACCGAAGATGGTGTTATTTGCAGACGACGCATCATTAATTTTAAAATAGATCGACGGTCACAAAATCTTGACGTTCGACATGATTTACGGTTGAAAATAATTTGGTACTACTTAAAGGACTATGCCCATTTTAGTATGGAAGGTGGTGTCTTTACAGTTTTTCTCGCGGCCATCAACCAAATCATGTTTTTCTAGTACCTACAGAATTGTAACAAATGAAACTTATTTGACATGCATATCTCTAAACTCAGTCCGAAATGAGATATATCTAAGAGTTAGAAGTTTGTATGTATTTATTAAGTTTGTAGGCAATTTTCGACTAATGCTATTAACTTGAATTTTGGAATAGTTTTAGATGACGTTTGCCCAACTATTTTGGAAATAAGTAAGAAATAATTGCAACAGGGACTGAAAGGGGATCTTAAAAATTCGAAGTGGGGCTACTAGGGCATGTGGGGTATCATATGAAAGAGCGCTGTTTGCACAATCTCAAACATTTTTTCTTTTGTTTTTGAGGCCGTATAGTTTTCAACTTAAAAAAAAAAATACCGCCCCCCCTCCCCCATCACCTAAGTTGGCATAGACGGTGCGCGAGGCCCACTCGCTCTTGAGGGGTTTTTTTATTTTATAACATTGATTTTACTTCTGTGATTACACTGACTTATTGCTTACTTGTTATTTTTTTAGTAAAATCGTCTACTTTTACAATGTTTGTTACTGCCTCATCAAGTTACTACAATCTGTCAAATTTCTTTAATAGATTTTCAACTTTATCGCTAAAGCATTAGGTTCAAGGTTGTTTGGGAAAATTTTACAGTTTCGGGTGGTGTCTGTACCTATCAAATAAGTAATTACATAATTCATCTGTCATTATTCTGCTTTATTTTTCATTCTTGTTACCTTTTGTGGTATAGTAATTTTATTCTAGGTGCGTCGTCTTCACATACAATTATATAATACTAGCTTTAGCCCGCGGTTTCGCTCGTGTTAATTTATAATAGCAGTTTAGGGCGTGAAAAGGTATCAAGCAAATAACTTACTTTCGCATCTACAATATTATAGTTAGCAAGATGAAAAGTTTATAGTTTATATAACTAGTTTGATAGTTTGTCAACAAAAAATCATGTCAGTCCTACCACTTCAGGGCCTGCAGTCTCGACATAAGATAGCGATCGCTTTCCTACCGAATTCTGTCGCAAAGTCATAGTGGCGTACCTAGACGGTCAAAATTGCTTGACAAGTACCTATGTATGTGATTTTTCGTGTTTGTCATGCAATTTTGACCGTCTAGGGACGCCACTAGGACTTTGCGACCGAATTCGGTAGTAAAGCGACCGCTATCTATGTCGAGACTGCAGCCCCTGGAATGCATTGAAGTCACCTAGTTAGTTACCTTGTCGCTAGCTACTTACTATTTAAATGCTTTAAAATAATTCAAATTGACATTGACTTGAATAAATTGGTTCTTTTCGTTCATAAAATTCTTAACGCTAAAACTCGAATTTAACACCTAAAAATGTACTGTTCCTAAGGAAAACCTCAATAACGTTCTTATGATAATAGATGGCGCCACGTGTCTTTCAATTCATGATTGAATTGTGTTATTGTAGAAACTTTAGTAGTGTGTTAAGAGTTATCTTTTGTTAATTTAAGTACCTAATACATTTTGTGAGTCTAGAGTGTTGATAGACTGGTTTTTCATAATACTATAAAGGCGAAAGTGAGTTTGTTTGTTTGTTACGCTTTCACGCTAAAACTGCAAAACGGATTTGGATGATTTTGACACATGGGTAGACTATGACCTGGATTAGGACATTGGATATACTTTTGAACCCGGTAGTGCGTTCCCGTGGGATAACCACGCGGCGATGCCGTGGGCAAAAGCTACTTTTGTCTATAATTATAATTATGTTACTGTTTAACTGACTAACATCCATTAAATATTTGCATGCCATCACTGCATGGCGGAATGTGTCTTACATTGAATTTTATAAAATGTGGTGAGTACAAAAGATGTTAGGTACACATCTTTTAAACTTGTTTTCAACTTGTTCTTTTATTATTTTATTTTGTTGTGATATTTCTTTGCGTCATGTTTATCGCAAATTAACGTATTTTCTTTCTTTCTTTGTTATGCAAATAGACGATTTTTATTTTGATAGGTCTTAATTTGTTCTAGATATCTGGATGATTTTTTTACCGTCTTGGAAGAAATAGGCTACAATACTCGTAGGTGAACGGAGTAGAAGCCTATGGCATACCCAGTTGTTTTTTTTTTTTTTGTTTTTTTTTCAATAGCTTAGACAGAAATTGTTACTCTATCAATAAACACACATTTGAAGTAAGCTAGAACAATAAAAACAGAAATTAAAAAAAAGTTTTAGATCGTTAAAAAATATCGAAATTCAAATCATACGCACTACGCAGGGTGCGTTGTGCGTATGGTTTGAATGTAGATATTATTTTATTTGTTTCAAGAAAAAAACTAGGTTTGCCATAGGCTTCTACTCCGTTCATCATTCGTTCATCATATAATACTTAATATAGTCATCCAGTATATCTGTTCATAAAATACAACAGAATTTACAAATTCTGAGTTATATACCTACTTTATATTTTTTCCTCGGATAATACGCACTTGTGTAGTAACTATCTATACTTACTTTACTAATATTTTTATCAAATGGTGTAAAACTTACGTTGCCGTTTTTTCCGTTTTTCTGGACGTCCTCCATTTCGACTTCATTTACTTCTGACCGCTGTAAAAAAGATTTTTTGTTAAAAAAAAAAAACAAATTCCGTCAATAAATCAACAATTTACTTAAAGAGGAAAGACAATTCGACTTTTTTAAGGTGATATGTTGAAAAAAATGTGGTTTTTCTATTTCGTGTAACTTGTTAAATATGTAGAATAGGGATTTAACATTTTAGTATATGTTTTATGACTCTTTAGTCTAGTATCATGTAAAAGGAATACACGATTCAATGATTTTTTCTCGATACAAAAAAATTGCAAAGTTATATCTATTTTTTTACTTTTTTCGACATCACGGCGTAACACTTAAGAGTTATTAAATGAAATTTACTTTAAAACATAGATAATTATAATATTAAAGTTTACTCAAAGTAGTTTTAAATTTTATTTATTTATTTTGTTAAAATTCGTTTTGGCACATACGTCGTTTAATTTCGAGCGCACGCACATTATGGCCTTCTCTTCTTTTGCGTTTCAAAAGTAATTGCATCACTTTCGCTCGCTTACTGGATCAGTATCAGTCGCCCGGTGCGCTTCATCGACGACGAGTCTATGTCATTTTTTGACAGATCGGTGCTATCGGATTTTCGTGATTTTAATAAATGTTTATATAGTAAAAGCTAGTAAATTGTTAGTTAATTAGTGTAGAAGTGATATATAAAGACTTCTTGTGATTGAACAGTAAATCAAAATAAACTATCGTGTTTCTATTTGTGACGAGTTTTTAATGATTTATAAATAAAAATGGGAAGAAATAGGAAACCAAAACTAAATAAAGTACAACGTTTAGAGTACCTGAGGGTGAGGGCTCAAAAAATGAGAGAGAGCAAAAGTAAGTATATAGTTATGTACAATAGTTTCTACTTTATCAGTTATGGGCACGTTCTTGACTGCAATCACTGCCCGATGGAAGACAAAGATGACATCGGATATATACGTAAATAATGAGTTGCGCTCGCGAGTTACTTCTTTTGTGATTTTTTTGTTGTTAGATCCTAAATTCCTAACCACTTGACCGGTTTTTATCAATGGACTCATTTTACAGGAAATCAGTATCAATAGCTGATAATAACAAATAATCGAAGTCGCCACCTTCGCTCATAAATTTGGATAATCAGCTACAACCTATCCTCGCCTCGCAAAGTAATAATGGGTAAGCATTCTATTTGTTAGAACAAAATATCTGTTTTAATTTTTGTAAGTTAGGTACCTATAATTGTGTATCTAATGAAAAAGGCTAAAATGTAATTATAATTAATTTTAGGTTAGAAATATGCCAACAATACATCGGTCATACGTCAAGTACTATTACTGCGTGTGACAGACTAAGAGCACAAAAAGCAATGGAGTCGCATTTGAATTGCGAAAAAAGGTGAGTTTAGTCGAAATTATTTTGTGATCTTTATTGAAGTATGGATTATTGTGTGTGATTTAATATAATAGTTTTTTTAAACATTTTAGTTTTCTTTCCAACAAGTGTTGTTTTTTTTTTGTGATTTATAAAAGTCGTGGAACAAAAGGTATCAAAAAAAAAATCTGCATGAATTTGATTATGCTAGCTCCACTTGAATGTTGATGAACGTTTTTATTGCAGAAATAAAAGGAAGCAACAACCACTGCCATACGAAATCGAACTTGAAGAAAATGTGAGTTCTCTTATTTTATTTACTATGTACTATGAACTTTATACTATAGAGCTTGGCATAAATATCATTTTTCCATGTTGACTTATACTTTTTCTTTCAGGAGTCCAAAACTGCCGACATCAGTGGCCACAGAGTTGTTGATGTAAATTACTTTTTTAATGAATTAGTTAAAATATTGAGTCACGAATCAATGTTCCAATGTGGCCTTACCATACCACAATTAGAATCCGAAAAAGTTTCTGGCCTTACATCTGAGTTTACATTTTCTTGTACATTATGTAAAATAAAGTTTAAAATACAGAACTCAACACACAGGTTGAATAAAATGGCGGTGGCCGGGATAATGTCAGCTGGTTGTGTTAACGCTCAACTGAAACAGTTTTCGGCAGCTGTCGATTTACCATCCTTGTCGGAATATAGGTACAAAATCGTACAAGATGAAGTATGTGACGAATGGGAAGTGACGGCAAGACAAGAGACGAGGAAAGCGGGGGAGCGGAAGAAAGAAGCGGCAGTCAAAGAAGGAAAGCTTACTAAAGATGGCATACCAATAATAGATGTAATCTTAGATAGTTGTTGGGCTAAACGTTCATACAGAACTAATTATGCTGCACTATCTGGCACTGCGACAATTATAGGTAAACGATTTCGTCAAGTTCTTTTCATGGCAGTCAAAAACAAATATTGTTGTATTTGTGCTAGAGCGGAAAAATGAAATGAGATAGTAAAACAGCATGAGTGTTTTAAAAAATATCTTCCACAGCTATGGAATCCACTATTAGGTATCGCCGAAGGATTTAAACAGTCCATAGAAATGCTTGGCATTATCTATGGAAGATACATAGCTGATGGAGACAGTAGCACTTAGGCAAAAATACTTGACACTCGATCATATCCCTCAATCACGGTCGAAAAGATTGATTGCAAAAATCACATATCAAGAATTTTTTGTAACAAATTGATAAATTTAAAAACGGATACAAAATATGCTGTAACAGAAAAGAACATAATAATTACAAATAAGATTTTAAAGATACTAAAGTACATATGTAACGCCATAAAATATCATGGCTTACAAAATGTACAGTAATCAGACAAAATAAAAAATCTGCACCAAGATATTACGAATGCCATTTATCATGCATTTGAGCACCATGATTCTTGTGATAAAAATATTTGTAGTGAAAATACAAATGAAGAATCAAAAAATATTTGTAACACACGTCTCTGGCATCAGATGAAATATATTTTAATCTACAATGTTGCATCACACTCAAGGATCTAATTGAAAATGTAGACAGCAACATTGTAGAGAATTTTAATGGAGTAGTTGCCAAATTAGTTAGCGACAAAAGAGTCAACTACGCTCTTAAACGGTCTTATCAAGCAAGATGCACAGGGGTAGTAGTATCATTAAAAAAAATATATATTACTTATTTTGCAGTTTCATTATAACTGAAAATTTGATTATTTAATTTAAAGAATATAAAAAATAAAAATATGAGCAATGTTATAGAAAATTGCCCTGATTAAATATGGCGAACACTAAAAAAATTAAAATAATATAAATTTGTAAAATTATTTAACCGATTTTTTAAAAAAGGTGTTACTAAGAAGTATAAAATAACAAAAATTGTCTACCTATTGTGATTCTGAAGTAATAGAAATCTATAAACTGTTATGACTTTCAGTTAATACTTTTTAGTTCAAAGCTTCTTTTGAAGACGGTTCAAATTCGGCTATTTTATTTTTAACCACGTTTTTATTATAAGAACATAATTAGACTAAAAGAAATAAGCATTTGTTATATATTGTCATTACCAAATTATTTTTTATTACATGGTATACTAAATAAAATAAAAATGGTTGAAAATTAAGTATTTGTATTATTTGTCTACTCCATAATCTCCTATGTGCTAATATTTCAAAAAATCCAAGAAGTGCCTACTCGCTTTTCCCGATGCGACCGCGTACTTTGCATTCGCCGCTCCCCGCGCGGGGGGGCTAAGTCACGCCCACCGAGCTACGATTTATTTTCGAGATAGCCCCTTAACTGTGTGGCAGTCGAACAGGATGGCCATCTGATGGTACAAGGACGACAAGGTGCCGCTAGTGTATTTGTGTGAGTATGGTCCTCAAATACCCGAGCGGAACCTTGTCGAGGGCAGCCGTCGAAGCGTGTCCTCTGCCGTTGACGAGTGCCGCTCGTATGTATTGTATGTGCATTTACGCATTTACCCCGCAGGCTGGCTATCAGCTGATGGTAACTGGCCACCCTCGTTTATCTGCAAGCATCGCGGTGCATTGCCATTCCAGAGACAAAGCATAAATGTCGCATAGATTGTGTACTAAGTTCGATTGTCTGCGCGTCCAACTACTTAAAAGTACACTACGTTAAACGTGGTAGTGGGGCGCGTCATTTCAGAGTGACAAGCCCCCTAAAAACCCAGCCCAGCCCAGCCCAATCCAGCCCCAGCCCTTTAAAATGGAAGACAGCAAGGCTGCTTGCCGGCTTTATCCAATCCAGCCTGTCTCTTGCTGTTCTCCTCCAGCGACGCCCTAAGCCGAGGTCCGTACCCCACAGGCGGTGCCCTTAGCGAGTGGTCGCTTATGGCTGAAGGCCATAATTTACTGAGGCACCCACTTGGCAAGACACGTTAAGAGTCGGCAACCTTCTGGGTTGACCTGCGAGATGCCATATATGTATATATAAAAAATAGGACCTATGATAGTATTATTTCCCCGGACGACATCTTGCACACAGATGTTTACTAGTTATCGAGTACTAACAAAAGACCTGCCTATCCTTTACCCAACTATGTTGGGGTCAGATTCCAGTCTAACGGGATGCAGCTGAATACCAGTATTTTCCAAAGAGCGACTGCCTATTTGACCTCCACAACCCAGTTACTGGGTACACGATACCCCTTGGTAAGGCTGGTGATCAGACTTTTGGGCTTCTGAATACCCGTATCGACTGTCAAAGATCTACGAATGACAGCCGGGACCCTCTCCGAGGCACGGAGAAGTCTCGACATGTAATGAATGGTCACCCATCGACGAACCGACCGCGGCAAGCGTCGACTCGTGCGGCTGTGGCTAATTTATTATACTATAAATTAGCCACGAGCCCAACAGCTGTTTAAAAAAAATACTAGGCTTACAATTTAAACTTACATAGAAATACTTAAATGAATATTTGTTAAGTAACTCCTTCATTGATTAGAATAAATTGCCAATGTGTTCCCTAGTGCTTCCAAAATTACGGATTTGCTAATTACGTAACTAGTTACGCATTTTGATGCTTCAATTACGTAACTACGTAATTACGTAACTGTTTTGATTTTTTAAAGCACGATAATTTCTGGGCTTATTAGGTATTTTAGAAGTAAAAAATCAAACAAATGAAAAAAAAATTATATTAAGGAATTAAAAGTAAATTACAGATTAAAATGATAATTTTAAAATTAAACTCAAAATCAAAATCATCAATCAAATCAAAATATTACGACTAAACTCAATCAACAATTCAAACAAAACATGTACCACGCACAAATGGTTTAAAAGTAAGAAACAATATAAAATACGGTTATTTTTCCAATCTTTGTTCTTGATAATATGATCTCATAAATGATAACGAATGCAATGTTCTGTCACCAAGGGAACTTCTTAGTTTAGAACAAAGATAGCCGGCAGAAGAAAATGCCCGTTCTGCTTCAACACTAGTAGGCATTATAGATAGTAAATAATTATAAGACTGACTTCTACTCCTACTCCTTCACTGTGCACGCGGTTCGGTTGTGGAATTCACTACCACCTGACATTAGGGACTGCCAAACTGTTGCAGTATGAAAGAACACTATCTTTCCATTTCGTCATAGTTATTTTAGTGATATTTATTCTAGAAGTATGTATGTATTTAAGTATTTGTTATATGTTTTGTTAGCTTAGTGAATTGTTTTTTAGATTTTATGTATTTTTATTTTCTCTCTTATTCTTACACACGGTGTCTACATCTCTTTTTATCCCCTGTCCTATCGTAGGTATGCTGGAAGAGATTTCTTTAGAAATAAGCATCACCTTTGTACGTAATTTTCTGTTCCTTTATTCTTGTCTGTTTATTTGTGTGTACATAAATGGTTAAATAAATAAAAATAAATAAATAAATAAATAAGCTGCTGTTAGGAAAACTTCACGACCGCCGCCAGTGCTATCGTAGATACACATTTCAACTCTGATGATGGATTCAAGATCTGTGTTTACTCCAGATTTGTTTACTGTAGACATCGTTTTCAGTATTTCTTTTTCTAGTTGCTGTGCAACAGTCAACTCGTCGCCACAACCATCATTAGCATCATTGTCATCTGCTTCGGAATCTAAACTCATTTGTGTACTTGTAGGCGGTGTAAATTTGAGCCTTTCTAATAAGTTTGCAACATATGTTCTAATATAATCCGACGTCGGTTTTGTAAAAGTTTCTGTTTCTTCGGTTTTATAATATTCTTCATTATTATGCAAATACTGCAAGACATCAGACACATTTGTTCGCCTTTCTTTTATTCTTTTTCTAAGGGATACAGCAAGCTTGTCACTGAGCTCATTGGACTGAGCATCAAGTTTATTTAACATAAACTGAAGCGCAGCATCTGCTGCTAACAAATTCGAGGCACGGCGACACAATGCCATCACTGTAGTTTTTATTATATCTAAACTATGATGAATGTTATGTAGATCTTGTATTTCTGTGTCTGTGAAACTTATATTTGATTTTAAGTCTAATAAAGCCTTAAATAAACTTGATTTCAATTTCAGAAATCGTCCAACCATATCTGATAAGCTGTTCCATCACGTTTTGCAGTCTAGTATAAGATCAAGGCTTTTACCATGCTCTTCTAAAGAATATTTTTGCAACAAATCGGTCTTCAGTGGTGATTTTTTGAATGATTTAACAAGTTTTCTTACTTTTACTATAATATCTTTGTACAGAAACTCTGGTTCTAGAACTCTAGGTACTTCTATGAAAAGTCCGCCATCGTTTTCTTCAATTTCTTCAGTGTCAGTATCTGAAGCTTCATCTTCTCGTTCTGGTTCAGTAGTTGTACTTTTCCGTGTCTTATATAATACCTCCAGCACTGCAAGTTGTATTCCGTGAGCAAAACACAACTGATGGTGACCATCAAAATTTTTGCCCATTTTAACCATAACACTGGCACCGTCCGTTGTGAATGCAATTATATCTTCAAGTTTCAAATAAAAGTCATTTAGATGATTTTCTAACAGTACAGTTCCAACGTGAGCTGGCATTGAACCCTTTATCCTTACTAGTCCTAAATTTTTATATTTAGCTGGCTCTAGGTCTTTATTATGAATATTTATATTCATATACCTCCGGTTCCGGGTAGAGGTCCATTCATCAAACGTTATAGTAAATCGTTTTTTTTGGGACTTCATATCTTTAAACTCATTTATTAATTGGTTTTTTATGGCACAACTCTGTTCCAGGACAATTTTGGTAATAGTTGAAGGAGATTTCGGTAGATCATAGCCAGATTTTTTGAAAACATACCTTAGATCTTCAGAAGTACAAAATTTGCTTAATAATAATAATAATAATAATAATAATAATAATAATAATAACCCCACCGCTGTATCTCTACGTTGACGTCGTGGTGGGGCTTGCGCGCTCCAAACTTTAGGTCTGTGCCGGTAGAGTTTGAAACCAGACCAAGAGAGATATTGAAACCCGCAGGGCAGCATGTGGCGAGCTGTTGGGCAGTAGCGACCCCATGGACCCTATCTCCCGGGAGAAATCTTGTCCTCATCTCTGGCTTGCCTTTATTGGCCGGCTGGAGTGAACACTGACGAGGAACAGAGCTCCCACCTCTTTCTTGCCTTTATTGGCCGGCTTGAGTGGAGATTCGCAAGAGCAAACGTGCTCGGAGGAAGGAAGTATTCCAGTAAGGTGCTGGTAGGGATCTTGACCGTATTTCCGGGATTGTCCTGATAGCCGTGGAATACCTCTCCACTCCTCAAGCACCTCAGGAAGTGTTGCCCCCTTGTCGCTACGTCACTATGTGCTAGCGGCCGTCTCCGGGGGCCCATTATTGAGTGTGCAAGTCACCCCCTGCCATTTTATCCGTGTATAATATATAACATTGGTCAGGCAGGGGACATAGTTCTTCCATAGTTCAAGTTACCCAATCCACTTTAGCCACCCAAACCCATAGCCCAATATGTTTTGTTTTCACGTACAACAATAGTCCTGTACCAACCGGGGGTTGTCCTTGGGTGCAAGTGCATAGTGCATACAGGGATAATCGTCGGTTGGTGCCTCCTCATCATTTAAAATTATCTAAGGGGCCTCTGCGAGTTGGCTTCGGCTCCTCGTACGCCTTCCAAAGGTCCGGGACCCCATTGTCCCGAGAAATATCAAAAAATAATAATAATAATAATAAATCATTTATTTTCAGGTAACAAAGACCCATAGATAAATACCTTAACCTAACTACACATATAATAAGAATTGTGTTAGTAAATAAAACTTAAAACTATGTTAGTATCACTTGGTTGCACTAAGTCTTTGTGCGTTCCGGTGGCACTTGTCCACGAAAGCGGCGGAATACGACATCCTGAGGCCAAAAGCTTTCTTCCATCACCTGAGGCAGGTAGCATGTTGGTATGCGCACCACAAACGCCTTAAAGTTGACGTTGCGATGCGACTCCAGCAGCTGCACTCTCGGCGCGTACTTCAGTCTTCTGCTCACGTACTTCACGATGTCTTCCGCGTCAGTGGTGTAGTGGAGACGGGAAATATACACCGGGGTATTCGGCTTCGCAGCACGCAGTTTTTCGTTGGGCTCCGTAGGAGCCTTGCCGCAGCGGTTCTTACAGCTACTCTGTCGGCGCTTCCTCCTTTGCACCGTTACGAAGCCGTCATCAGCAGCCCGGTCCGTTTCCTTTACAGGCGCAGGCTTTGCGGCGGGAGCAGTGGGAGTGCTCAAAGTGACCAACGGGTCAGATGGTCGCGTCGATCGGGCAGCGCTACGGGGAGGAGCTGCGGGGACGGGAGCGAAGCTATGAGGCACGCTAGCGGCATGCAACTCTGACTCAGCAATCGGCGCCGGCGATAAAACTGCTGATGCAAAACTCTTGGCCGATGTGTCTAGGCAGCCGACACCTCGGCGCGTATTTACGTTGCTTACACGCGCCGGTGACCCAATTAACGCCACAGAGTTGCGCAACTCATCGAGTTCTGTGCGCAGGTCTGCGACGGTGTTCTGGGATGTCTCCAACTTCCTCTGCACATCAGCTAGACTAGCCTTCAAGGACACAATGTCCTTCAACAGGCTCGTAACGTCGACGTGGTCGAATGTGACTGGAGGTAACTTATTCAGATCCCTCGCCACAAACGTCGGCACATCGTCAGGATCGGTAGCCTTCAGAAGCGTGATGATATCTTGCACACTTTTCTTTGTCCCGTCGCGTCGACGAGACACCATCTGGTCGATTTTATTAAGTGACCGAAACAGCAGCAGCTTCGCAGCAGCAACGTCTTCTTCGCTGAAGTTCGATACACAGATTTGGATAGCGGACACTTCGTCCATCACGTCCAGTTTCTGCTGCAGGAACGCCAGCAGTTCATTTGGCACAAGTTGATCACTCATGGCAACAAATTAACGAGTGTCGGCTTGCGCCGCGCTATACGATAATAATAATATTATGAACCATGTCGCAACGTCCGCCTCAGAGCGCGGTCGGACGGACAATGAGATGCCATAATGGGATGCCATCCAATGCTGCCATTCTAGTTACTATAATATCCAAGGAATCAGTGGAAAAGTAATCCGTTAGTTTAGTTTTCTTCGATGGAGGTTCTAAACTTTTTCTTGCTTGAAAGCACGATGAAGTACTTGCCCTTTGCGCATCTTGCTCTTGTGACATCTCGCCAATATGTTTAGCACGCATATGTGTATGTAGTGCTCCAGTAGCACCACCAGGAGTCTTCAAATTTTTTTGACAATGTTTACATTGGACACTGCCCATTTTCAGCCCTCAAAAAGTGTTCCCATATAGCTGATTGTGTGCGTTTGTTCAAAAACTCCTTATAAATAGTCTTCTTTACTGCAGACCTAAAACAATATATAAATATTTCATAATTTAATAGTTAGGTAATACATATAAATAGCATCTATAGTTAGGCATTACACTTAAAACGGGATACATAAGATACATTTACATACGTACCGTCAACTCATAATCAATGTCTATTTGCACAGACATCTAACAAGCAAGTATAAAATAAAATCGCACATATTTCATTTCATTTTTTTTTAATCGTCGTACCACACTAGGAATTACTGCTGTGTCGTGGGTGCACTCACAAACATGTAAACTAACATACACAAGACACCCAGACCCGGAACACCTATCTGTAGGTCATACAAATATTTGTTCCGTACGGGAATCGAACCCGTGACCCGCAGCGCAGCAGCCAATCACTCAACTACTGCGCCAACCGTGCCGTCAACAATATAAAATCAACTACTAAATTATATGTATAAACTCTCACACATATACCCTAGAAATAAAGTAAGTAGACAAGTAAAGTAATGTTAAAATAGGTACTTACATTTTCGTTGAAGTATCTCTACTCGTGTATGGTGATATCTACTTAGAAACTTGTATTGTAATGAAAAGCTTCCGAAAACCAAGCGTCAAACTTTGGGGCACATACACAAAATCACAAAACTCAATAAATTAAGCTTAGACCAGGACAGTATCTCGCAGGTGTACGTAACACGACTGAGTACCGAGTATTGAGATTGTTTCTAAATTCACGAAAGTATAGAAAAATCTAGGGAGTTCCCTTAGCTTGCTCAATCCACAATATTAAACTATTATCTACGAGTTAGATCAAATACTTGCGAAACACTTATAAACTTTGATTGTGTTACGTACCGAACTATCCACAACCAACGGGGATTCCCTTCGTTTCCCGATTGGTCAACAATGAACTCTATTCTGTAGGTACGACTAAGAAATAAAATCTTTCGGACTCAAATTCGAAGTTATAAAATAAACCCCGGGAATTCGGGGGATACCCACAGAAAGGGTGTTGTCATAATGTAAGTCGTAGGTTAACCTAAATTAAGGTAAATTGTAAATACACAGATAAACCCATGCCTTTTTCCCATGGAGTAGGCAGAAACTATAGAACTAAATAAATGGGTACCTAATTAATTAATATTATCCTATAGTTACGTTATTACGGACTTCAACTATTCAGTTACATATTTGTGAGATTTCTAAAATCTGTCCGTAATTACGTAATTACGTAATGGAAGCCCTAGTTCCTACTAATTAATTATACTTTAACAAATTGCACAGTTAAACACGTTTGAAATCGCGACATGTTTTTTAATTATCTAGTTGGTCACGCACGCTAAAGTAACTTACTAGAAAAGATCTATGCGGCTTACAGTAGGTCATCATCTGCTAGACTTTTTCCCAACTATAGTGGGTGTAATTTTAATCACAGTTATCTTCTTCAAGGGGCCATTGTCCTCATCATTATGAACAACTTTTACTATGGGACCAAACCTGAAATCGCGAAAAAAATCTGCTGTTCAGTACATTTTGACGAATTATGCGAACATAAATGTACTGAACAGCTGAATTTTTTACGAGTTCTACATTTTGACGAGTTATGCGATTATAAATATACTGAAAAATCTGATAAGTCCCATAGTAAAAGTTGTTCAGTTGTTCATAATGAAGAGTACAATAACCCCCTTTACAGTATAACGGTGATTAAAATCCGTATTGGGGCCAGCTTCCAATCTAACCGGATGCAGCCATCCTACCGTATTTTACTTAGATCGACTGCCTATCTGAACTCCATAACCCAGTTACTGCGTAAGACTGGTTGTCAGACTTTCGGGCTTCTAGCGACGACGACGTAACGACTGTCAAAGATCCACGAATGACAGCCGGGACCAACGGCTTAAGGTGGATCCGCAGTGGTAGCTCGATAAACTCAAATTTTCTTGCGTTTTTTTACAATTTGTAGGTCAGTGTCAGGTTGTATCTTGATCAAAATGTGATTCGATTCTATAACATACGTAATATGTATCTACGTAAATATGACCATAATAATCATCAATACATCTCTAAGGGCCGGTTTTTTGATCCGTAGTCAAGTCAACCAATAGTTAAACATAGTAACTAATGGTTGAATTTTGGCTAAATGTGAAAGGCTAAACATGAATGAGTTATGCCATCAGTTACTATTTTTTAGTATGATTGACCAACATGAATACATTCATGTTTTTGATCCGTAGTTAACTCAACCATTAGTTGAGATAACTACGGATCAAAAAACCGGCCCTTAGATTTTCTGTTTCGATCTGGTGTCGGAAATCAGATCGAAACACCGCAAATCTAACTCGAAATGTAGGGAACAGCTGATTATTTTTTCGCATTTTCAGGTTTGGTCCCATAGTAAAAGTTGTTCATAGTGATGAGTACAATGACCTCTTTTTTCCGTGGAGAAATGCTAATGCATACTGCACTATCACGTTATGTGGGACTCCAACCCACTAAAACTCCTCGGTGTCCTCCTCTGCCGCTTGTGGCGGGAACACGGGCACGCGTTAGCACTCACCGCGAACCCGCCGCGGCTGTCCGTCACCGGACCCTCCTCCGGGGAGCACCCCCCATCACCGGCGCACAAGAACACATTGCGCACCGTGACCACCCCATGGAACAAACCGGCACATGGGCGCTAGACGACCCTGTGTCTAGGCACCCTTGGTCCCCCTGCGACCGGTCAGGTCATTGGCCCGGCCGCCTACTACTTTTCGGCCGCAGAGGATAGGGAGAGCGGCCAGCGAAATACCGACACTCCTCCTCCCCAGCGGCCCCACCGCGTCCGCCATCAGACGGTGGCGACCCCGTCAAGGCCGCGGAAAGTAGGGAGAGCGACGCACCGCAATACCGGCACTTCTCTGCCGCCGCGGCCTTCGACCTTCAGCCGCGATGCCTCCCATACGACATCAGTTGCAATGTCGCCCAAGCGGCACCGCAACTTACCTGTTGGCCGCTACGTCGACTTCCTGGGAAAAGCCCTGACGAGCGGCCCCTCCTCGGGTTCCTCTTCGCCTCACCGAGGGTGACCAAGCCACGACTACTGAACCCACCGGCCTCGAAAATGCGGGAACCCACCGGGGGGACAATGACCCCTTAAGGTTGCATTAGTCGGCGGCTCGAACTCGTTGGTGGCGTGGCTAATGTGCATGCTAATTAGTTTATTTATTTAGTTTTATTTATATTATACTTATTTATTTAGTGAAACATTCGATGATTTTTAACGAAAACGAGCGCATAAAATTTCATGAACAGACTTTTGGGCATATTATGTAGATATTATGAAAAATCTACTGGATGTTAAATTCAAATTAAAGTTATTTGAATTCTTGAATAAATTATCTATGTAGGTACGGTAACAATATTGACATGTTCATACTCCGGGACTATTTATTCACACCCAAAGATGCGTTAAAATTAGTGTTGAAATATGGAAGTTTTGACGCTCATAACTTCCAAACCCGTATCTTTTTCCGATTCTGCTTCCATATAGGACTAGATATTGATGAGATAAATTGATATCATTTTTAGTTTTGAAAGTACACCGTCAAACAGATGAGTAATCACCATACTACGTTTGTATGGAAAAATGACCGACTAGGTAGTAATGGATGGAAGGATGCCCGTGAATTTAATTTCAACTGATTCTTTGTAAATTAATCGCCCCATTTGCCACCAAATTATACTTTAAAAACACTTAACTTATTCTCAATTTTAAAACAGCAGAACAATATTATCCTCCAATATACCTACCTATATACGTACACTTTTATCACCAGACTATACTCAAAACCGTGTTAAACAACGACTAGGTACGTTGCAGAGCACAAACTCAACTGAATGAAATTTATATTTAATTTATTCAATAGTTCTTATTGCTATTTACATATTACTTTATATGTTTGTCAATATGTTTAGCTTATTTATTACTGTAAAGTAATAATAAACAACATGCCAATGATGACTGTCAACAATATTATGTCACTGTATCGTTTGTCCAGCTGTATTCTGTACAAATCTGACTGTGAAAAAGTAGGTGAGGTGAGCGTGGAGTGAGCTGTCAATCAGGTGGAATGACAGCTCACTTTAAGCTCACTTCACCTAAGTATTCACGGTGAGATTTTTACATAATAGACCGACTGAAGTATCAGATGAAAATGTAACAAAAATGTACATATTATACAACTTCAATAGGTACCTATTATATTTACATAAACTTTGAAAATATTCAATAATCTTATTTATATCATTTTAATTGTCATTTGTACTTCCACTGCATGATGCACCGGTCGACGTCATTACGTCAACGCCGGCTGTCGCTGAAAACCAGCGCTGAGGCTCTGTCTCGTATGGGGTCGCGGCATTATGCTGAGCGACGGCCGTTTTGCGTGAATGTGACGCATATTTTCCCGAAACTTGTTCTTTAATTATTTTATTTTGTTATTTTATTTCTTTGCGCCATGTTTATCGCAAATAAACGTATTTTATTTCTTCTTCTTTCTTTCTTTCTTACATGCAAATGGATCGGTAGATAACGTAGGTACCTGTGGTAGCATTATTAATTTGTAAGTAGTGTAATTTTTTTAAATTGAGTGCTTTGATTTGATTATTTGAGTTTTGTTATATCTACACGGGGCCGCAAAGAAAGCGGGTCGGTAACAAATACCTCAATAACTTCCAAAATATATTTTAAATTTAAAATGTCAATATTCCATATTATTTAATTTTATTTTCTAACACTAAAATAAAGTTACCTACAAAAATAATATCCTAACCAACTATTAAAAAAAAAAAACTAAAATATAGCGTCGAAAAATTCATCCGCATCGCTGTCGTCTGGTAATGTACCCAAGAGATTGGCGGCATTGCCACGTTGTATGGCAATGCTTAGCCTCTGGCCAAGGTAAAAGCCTGCCCTTGGGTCACGGGAAGTGTCAACCAGCCGTTTGGAGTACCGTTCTTCCAAACTATGTCATAAAAGTTCAAGATTATGAACTTTATCCTAACTAATATTATATGATGGTAAGTTTGTTTGTTACACTGCACTGAACCGATCATCCTGATATTTTGCATATCCGTTGTCAAGTGTACAGAAACGGACATAGGTTACCTTTCATCCCGAAAAATAGTACTGTTCCCGAGTAAAATTATAACGTATTATGATAATAGATGGCGCCACGTGTCTTTCGAAAGATGATTAAATTATGATATTATAGAAACTTTAGTTTTTTTTTTTTTTTTTTTTTTAATTTAAGTAACTTATACATTTTGTGAGTCTAGAGTGCCGATAGACTGGTTTTTCATCCTCCTATATATTCTAACTAATATTACAAATGCGAAAGTGTGTTTGTTTGTTTGTTGATTACCTATGCTTTCACGGTAAAACGGCAGAACGGATTTGGATGTAATTTGGCACATGGGTAGACCATGACCTGGAGAAAGACATAGGCTACTATTCATCCTGGACCGCAGACAATAAAAGTAAGTTAAGTAAAAATGAAAATTTTCACTAGATTTCGAAAAATATGCTACGGTATCAAATATGCAATTTTTACACATTTTAATATTTTGTTTTGCCAACACGAGCTGTTAATACAGCTGTTTGTATGTGTGTGTGCTTATGTGTGGTTTGTCATGCTTTCCACCAGATTTCTGAGCCGATGCTGAGGAATATTCTCCCATTCATCTATCAGTGCTTCTTTCAGTTCACGAATCGTGATTGGAGGGGAATTTCGCTGGCGTATACGTTGTCCCAGTTCGTCCCAGGCATGCTCGATGGGGTTCAAGTCTGGGCTGCGTACTAGCCACTCCAAGCGTGTGATAGCAACATCTTCAAGGTAGTCAAACACGAGCTGTATGGGGACGAGAGTTATCTTGCATAAAGATGGCGTTCTCGCCTATGTTTACTAAAAATGGGTCTACATAGTCATTTAAAATTTCATTCGCGTATCTTTCTCCCGTTTAAGTGTCATTTTCTATCACCACTATAAAGATGGTACCCATCCACGGACCAACCTCGGCAAGCGTAGCTTAACCTGATAGAACGACCCGTGTGGCTGTTATTACTTAGCCACAAGCCTCTTTAAACTGACTACCAACTTAAATTGTCCGGTTGCATGAAATGACTATAACCAGACCTCGTTATCGTCGGGGCAAAACAAAGAATACGTGACACATACAGCTATTTTCAAGTTCATTGCCTATCAAATAGTGATAATGCCTGGGTAAAAAAAAAGAAATTCTAATTAGTCCGTCAGTCAGATAATAAAAAAATATTAGATACCTATTTTTTGCTTTATCATATTAATAAAAAATGACTTCGATAACTCGCATTAAAGTTCGGGAGAGGGGGCTCGCTACGTCACTTCTACGTATAAAATCTACGAAGACGTGACGTCATGCCACATTTTAACTCAATGTATCGCCGTAATCTTTTGATTACGTAGAAAAAGAAAAAATACGTGTCCAATATATTTTAATAATCTACATGACGAACAAAAAAATCATTTTTTAGTCATCATCCCTATTATACACTCCCAGAGGACGTGCATTATAAACATAAGAAATAAAAACTTTATTCACATTTTTGACATTTAGTCAGACATGTGACAGTTGCCTGTTTTGAATTGGAACACTACGAAATGTCATCACATCTGGAGCAACATTGACACAATTGCAAAAAAAAATGTTAAACTGAATAAGGGCCGATTTTTCAATCGCCTGATAATTTATCTGTAGAACAAAAATGGCGGTTTGACATAATTATTTTCTATGCAAATTCTGTCAAACTGCCATATTTATTCCTCCGCTAAAGCTTATATGACGATTGAAAAATCAGCGCTTAATTATTATACCAAATAAATTTATAAATTTACATTTGTGTCAATGTTGCTCCAGATGTACGATATGTACACTATCATATAGTCAGAAGACCACAAAAGGATTCCTATGGTGGCGACAGCTCATTAGAAGACATGTCCGACTAGGTATTATTATAAGTAGCTACACTTATGTATTTATTAATAAAACAACATGGGAATTGGTTCATTATTTTCATTATGTAGGCAATGATCATGTAGGTAAAAACTAGTACATATCGGAAAGTCTGTTTTTGTTGGATTGACACTTCGGTTTATTTAGTCTATGAGTTCTTTATGCCCCGAAGATAACGAGGTCTGGCTATATAACACAGTAAAATGAAGTAGAATGACAATTTGCTTATCAATTAATTGTCCTAACTGTACCTACTTAATGATTTTTTCTGTTCCATTTGATGGTATTGTTACTAAATAATTTTAACTATACTCATATCATAAAGTTCAAATTAAGAATTAAAAATTAGTAGGCTTTATTAATTACTTTTTTTTTTTAATGAACAACTCAAATTTAAAAAGTTTTATTGTTCGACGACCGAGCACAAGCTACTCTTCCCATTCGTATGGGATGCCTCGGCGTCCGTAAAATTTCTAGTATTAGTTTACCGGCTTTCATATCCTCGGTCCACGGCACTGAGAAATTAATCAGGAAAATCCTAGCCTCCTCACTGATTAATTTTGATGTGCTGTGCTTCACTGAGGCTATAATAATAATAATAATAATAATATTCTAGGACATTGTTCACACACGGTCATCTGATCCCAAACTAAGCAGAGCTTGTACTATGGAAACCAGATAACTGATATACTACATACACTACTTTTTGTTTGTAAATACATACTTATATAGATAATTACACCCAGACTCAGGACAAACAGACATGTTCATGCACACGAATGTTTGTCCTGGATGGGAATCGAACCCACAACCAGCGGCATAGCAGGTGGTATCTTAACCAACCACGCCATCTGGCCTGTCATTGTTTTTCTATCTGTAATTGCTCAGCAGCAGTCCGGAGTCTGGAGTTGTGCCCGGTTGATGGCAATAGGCTCGTCCTCTATTACATGGGAGTTAAACATAACTGGCGAAATGTGGGTGTACTATAGGTGCAGCTCTGCCCAACCCTTCGAGGATACAAGGTGTGATGTTATGTGTCTATAAAAATTCGCGCACCTGGAGAGTCAACTCCGCAACCACCTTGCTGCATGGTTTCTAATCTACCATGAGCATAAAATCGTTCCTTTTGTTTAGAAATTAATTGTCATTTAATGAACTAAACCTAATTTGATTGGATTCGTTAAAACCGACTCTTTGTCGTAAAATAATAAATTGTGAGTTGTTATAAATAAATCGATATCAGCTAGGTTATTATAGTACTTACGTGTACCTTCACAGTTTGTATTTCCTAGTTCATAGCATAATCTTAGAATACAAAAGACCAGCACCCTTTTTTTTCTGTGGAGAAATGCTCATGCATACTGCACTACCACGGGGAGGTAGTGCAGTTATGTGGGACTCCAACCCACTGAAACTCCACGGTGTCCTCCTCTGCCGCTTGTGGCGGGAACACGGGTACGCGTTAGCACTCACCGCGAACCCACCGCGGCTGTCCGTCACCGGACCCTCCGCTGGGGAGCACCCCACATCACCGGCGCACAAGAACATATTGTGCGCCGTGACCATCCCATTGGACCAAACCAGCACACGGGCGCTAGACGACCCCGTGTCTAGGCATCCTTGGTCCCCCTGCGACCGGTCAGGTCAGTGGCCCGGCCGCCTACCACTTTTCGGCCGCAAAAGATAGGAAAAGCGGCCATCGAAATACCGACACTCCTCCTCCCCTGCGGCCCCACCGCGTGCGTCATCAGACGATGGGGACCCAGTCAAGGCCGCGGAAAGTAGGGAGAGCGGAGCACCGCAATACCAGCATTCCTCTCCCGCCGCAGCCTCCAACCCCTGAGGGTTGGAGGCTGCGGCCAATGTCGCCAATGTCGCCCAAGCGGCACCGCAACCTACCTGTTGATCGCTACGTCGTCGACTTCCTGGGAAAAGCCCTGACGAGCGGCCTCTCCTCGGGTTCCTCTTCGCTTCACCGTGGGTGACCAAGCCACGGCTACTGAGCCCCCCCGCCTCGACAATGCGAGAACCCACCCAGACCCGCACCCTAATTGCGTAACACACTATCAATCGGAATTTGAATAATTTTGAAGCAAATTGCTAATCCATTGCTTCATATGTTCGAAAAATTTGTCTGCTTGTCACCGTAAATAACGCAATGAATGTTGTTGAACTGTCAACATGTAACCGATTAAAGTAGATAAAGATGTGTTACACAATTGCCCTGCTATTCCCTAGGGATGCAAGATGTGCCAAAAAGTATCGATATTATACTAGGTGACTTTTTTACCGTCTTGAAAAAAGTAGAAACCAGACCTAGTTTTTTTTTTTTGAAAGAAAACTAGGTATGCCATAGACTTCTCCTCCGTTAATTTCTTCCTAGAAAAAAATAGGGTATAGGTAATAGGTGAACCGAGTAGAAGCCACACCTAGTTTTTTTTTGAACGAAAACTAGGTATGCCATAGACTCCTCCTCCGTTATCTTTTTCCTAGAAAAAAATAGGGTATAATAGGTGAACGGAGTAGAAGCCTATGGCATACCTAGTTTTTTTTATTTTTAAATACAGCTTCTACTCCGTTCACCTATTATACCCTATTATTCTCTAGGAAAAAAAAGGTAGGGGTAGGGTTTTTTGTAGGAAATTCAAATCATACGCATTACGCAGGGTGCGTAGTGTGTATGATTTGAATTTTGATATTTTTCAACGATCAAAAAGCTTTTTCAAAATTTCTGTTTCTATTATTTTAGTTTAAATATGTAGTGTTTATTGATAGAGCAACTTTGTCTAAGCTATTGAAAAAAAAAACTAGGTATGCCATAGAATTCTACTTCGTTCACCTATTGTACCCTATTTTTCATCACCATCAGCTCCAGTTCTCCTGGTTCTTACTAGGAGAATTCCTCACCATTTAACGTCCCAAAAAAAAGGAAAAGCAATATGTGAACAGTAAAAATCATTTTTACAAAATAAAAATAAAAACACCGACATTCAAAAACTACAGTACAAAGTGAAAAATAACTTTTAATTTCAGAAGTCGGTGGCAAAAAACCAAAAATCAGATCCAAAGACACCGACTTCTAAAATTAAAGTTATTTTTCACTTTGTAGTGTTTTTTTTTTTTTTTGTAAAAAAGTTTTTTGTTGATCAATTAGCCCATCGGTTGCGTTTATGCTTTAAAATAATCTAGATAAGTACCTACTTAATTCGTATCTAATCAAGGAAATTATGTTAATTACTTTCAAAAGGACTCTGTTTTATGTATGACGTAGCTTTATTCATTGTAAGTAAGTATATCAACAGTAAATTATCTATTCGATTATTCTAATCTGAAAGGCATTGGTGGTATCTTTAATTATAACAAATGACGCTTGTTTTGTAATGGTTCTGAAGATTCGGAAGCGATACGAAAGCGAAGCGATACAGTAGTAGATCTATAGCGAAACTGAGTAGGTAGCATGTTTTTGACCATTTCGGCAGTGCTCTCCGTCGACCGAATGCGTTGTTTTGATTTTATTTTTGTTTTTTTGTACCCTTCGTTATGGCATCAAAATTAAGTGCGGATTTCACCAATGAAACTGAACGCGATCAGCACATCTAAGCCGAGTTCAAGAGCTGTCAGTGTCAATATTCCAAAGATAATAATGACAGTACTCTTAAACGTGGCTTACGTGCTAATCGCGTTCAGTTTCATTGGTGAAATTCGCACTAAATCGTAACATTAACAGTTGTTATGTGGGCGGATATTATAATAAACAGAAGAACTCAAAGTTATCTATTTTTTTAAGTTACCAAGCAATTGTGAAACGTAAGTTAATTCCATTCCATAATTAGTTACGATAAATCTTAGATTTTAAATTAAGCACATTATTAATATTATCACTATACTTTTTGGAAAAAATTGGGTATAATAGGTGAACGGAGTAGAAGCCTATGGCATACCTAGTTTTTTTTTGTTTTTTCAATAGCTTAGACAGAAATTGCTCTATCAATAAACAAGTAAGCTAGAACAATAAAAACAGAAATATTGAAAAAAAAAAATATAGATCGTTAAAATACATCAAAATTCAAATCATACGCACTACGCACCCTGCGTAGTGCGTATGATTTGAATATCGATGTTATTATTTTTTTTTTCAAAAAAAAAAAAAATAGGTATGCCATAGGCTTCTACTCCTTTCACCTATTATACCATTTTTTTCAAGACGGTAAAAAAGTCACCCAGTATATTACTGATATCTAGATACTTTTTAAATGACGAAAATCCATTAAGGCCTGTGTTCACCAACATTCAAACCACTGGTTAGGTATTTAAACAGTTGGTTTATGTCAAATTTCCTAAGTAAAGAACTGGTTAAAAATCTAAACAGTTGTTTTAAAGTCGGTGAACTCCGCAATAAGGGCCGGTTTTTTGATCCGTAGTTAACTCAGCCAATCGTTAAACATAGTAAGTAATGGTTGAACTTTGGCCAAATGCGTATGTGTATATTTTTTAACATGAATGAGTTAACTTGAATACATTCATGTTAACTCATTCATGTTTAGCCTTTCCTGATCAAAAAACGTCGCTAAGAAATGTTGTGTCGTGTTGCTACCTACTATAGTTGCCGGTATTTAACTTAAGCTCTCGGCGGAGTGATGGGGATTCGTGTATGCGTCGTATTGTTTCAGGAGTAAGGTCCAAAATCGCTTAAAGTAATTAAGGATCAGAGCTCAAAATAAATGCCGGCCGGCAACTGTACCCGCGATCTTGTCACTCTCTTCCAGTCTTCTTTTCTGTGTACTTCGTCATTGGTGTAATGCATTCATGTTGAGAATCATAAAGGTACACTTTGATTCTCGGCGACAGGCGACAGCGGTCGCGTGGAGATAATAAACTTACGAACCTTGCGAGCAAGTGCCGCACAACAACTGTTGCCTGCCTTATAAAAAGGTAAGTATCGTATTTTTCTTTCTTTCCGGACAACCCTAGCACTCGGTAAAGCGGCGTAGGCGGCGTATTTTGCGACGAGAAAGGACACAGTAATAACAACTCTAAATCGCGGCGATCGAGTGAAGTCACGGCGTCATTGCGTATCAGAGGTGTCAAAACGAAACAGAAATGCGACTATATTTTGACACGATAGGGCGCATCTAACGATTTAAATTTTTGCCGTTGTCATCATTTTCATGACAGCCGTGTCACTCTCGTCTCTCTTCTAGGAAAGGAGGCCAAAGTAACGTAACGTACTTTTGTACTTTTGTACCTAAGGCACAGTATTACAATATAGGAAATATTGTAATACTGTGCCTAAGGCGTCAACAGGCGGACGCAACTCTCTCTTCTAAGCTCGTCAGTCCGTTTATCACGCACACATTGAAAACGGATTTCCAAAAATATTTAATAAAAAGAATACTTACCGATTCGAGCGTAGCCTCAGGGTCCGACGAGGTAACCATTTTAAATATAATTTTAATAAATATTGACTAGAGCTAATATCACTTTTTTCACTGTTTTAATAAATTAAGTTAATTGTTAAAATGTCTGTTTATAAGTGTACAACGTCTCTGTGTGTTGCTGAGAAGTGTTTTAACTTGATGTGCATCATTTTATCTGAAAAGAGAAAAAAATAGAGTTAGTAGAAGTTGTGTTAGGTAGGTTAGGTGAGCCTTACTCATGAAAATAAAAATATTTTTTTACTATGGAACTATGGCTCTGTGGGAGCAAATCTGCAATATGAAACAAAAAATCTGCTGTTCCTTAAATTTTGATCGCGTAAGTCTGGTATTGGGTTTTGTATGGAACAGCAGATTTTTTTAAATAACACCCTGTAAACTGATTAATCAGTCAATCGGTCAGTTAAGGCTTGGCATTACGCCGTTGACCTCGCTCAAATGGGCGTTAACGCCGAGAATGCCCCGCGCACCCCCTCATTATAATTACGCGCGAAGCGATCACTAATATTCTATTTTGCACCGCTGACTGCCACAGAGCCATGACGCGCGACGCACGCATAGGTAGCCTGTTGCATATTTCAGAGCAGTGGTGCAGAACATTTTTAGGTAAAAACTTGTATGTTGTAGAAAAACAAATACAACACTTGTGTAAATTATTATATTTTTAGAAAATATATTTTTTTAATGACTAATAACTCATTGTAATATTACTAAAACAGAAAATGGGCGGCAGAATATAGACAGTTATTATTATTAACTTTCCCCGCGACTTCGTTCATAAATAAAAGTGAATAAGTTTGTACCTAAAAGTACTACTAGTAGTTGTTTTAAGTACTTCAAATATTTAAAAAAAAACGCAAAATAAATCAAGTGGAAAATCTGAGCAATATACAAATCTGCCGGCCATATGCTTGCACGAAGCTCAAATGCCATATTAGGTTCATGGGGTCCATGAACCACAATGCGTCCCATATGGTTTGTGGGCCCCATACAACCCGTGACCTCAGTTCAATTTATTATAAGTCACAAGCGGTCGTGGGCCTGGAACTTATTAGTTCAATAAGGCCGGCCACAAACACAGACTGAATTCCGTTTCGGAATTCCGTTCCGAAATATCGATTCGGAATTTTCGAAGGCAGTAAATCCATACAAAATCAAGGATGTATCACACACGTACAGTAGTTCTTCGTTTATTTTGTATGGCTTTGCTGCTTTCGAAATTCCGAAATGATATTTCGAAACGGATTTCCGACTGTATGTGGCAGGCCTAATCAATTAATATACATATAATTATAATATACAGAGTCGTTCATTTACAGGGTCCATTTTTTTTGGTTTTGATGGTTTTTTTTATCCATTTTTATTGCATGTCAGTGACTGATGTTGGGATTAAATTTGTTCAGGTTCATTTGTTCATTGACAAAAGCAAAATAAAAACACATTCAAAATTATAAATGATAAATGATTTTATTTTTGTAAGTAGGTTTGTACAAACACTTTCACAAGTCAATCATGTTTTTTTTTAAACTAGTTCTGGTCGGCGTTTCCTATCTGACTACTCTGAGAAGAAAGGCCGAAACAAACTCAGAGGTCATAAGGCTCTTATAAAGATCGGACATAATCTTGGTCAGTTCATGTGAAGACCATGTAGATTTGTGTCTGAAATGGTATTTTGAGGAAAGAACCACACAGATTGAGAGGACCTGTCCAGCCAGTGCACGCATTTGTCAGTAATCGCGCAGCTCACCTCAGAACTTAAGGAGCTCAACGATTCGACGAAAATACCAAAGAAAGGGCATTTGGGTAGGCCGCATAAATTACTCAAACTGCCAGACCATGATTAAAAATAACTGAGAGAAAAACTAAAACAAACAAAATAGCAATGACCCACATAGTATTCACATTCACAATAATTAAAATAATATAATACTTTACAAAGTAAATATTCATGTCAACATTCAGTATGCAAAAATAAAAATTAGTAAAAAGAAAATTTGGAGCAGCTCAATCCCAAGCCTTTATGTCCTCAATATAATCTTTAACGGTATAAAAAAAAAGCTTTCTGACACAATTTGGTTACAAAACTCTGAGAAGTTTAATTGTCTACAACACATTTTTTTTTGCATTTGCTTTTTCTACATTATAATCATCAATGTATTTTACTTCATCGTCTTCACTTTCATTTCTTTTGTTTCTTTTTGAAGATATGGGAATAATTTCTACTTACACTTCTGCATCATTTATTTCTTCCATATTATTTTGTTCACGCATGTTAACTAGATTTTCTTTGTTTTCCCTTCGTTTGCTTTTTATTTCAATAGCACGACATATATATTCGGGATCTCTAATTGGCATTTTTCGTAGGTGTCGAGGGTCAACTAATTCAGGTAAAATACATTCTGTGTAAAATGTTATTAACTTTTTTTGTCATTGTTTCTTCCCAAAAGCCGTCGTCCCTATATAATATAATATCAGTTAGTATTGCCTTATTTTCTCCCGACCATAAACCAAATAAACATTTTTCTTTTTTTGTTATGTGGAGTTGGCCTTGAACTTGGTAATACCAACTGTGATCCTTATTTATTCTAAATTTATTATTGTCTTTATTTTTTTTATAGAATGTTATTTTTTTTTCTACTATTGCCCTTTCCAGTCCTAATTTATATGCACTTATGGCCATTTTATTTCGCATATTGTACTTTCGTCTATTATACCATCCGGTGATGCACCTAGAAATGGGATCTCTTTATCTATGAATAGGCCGCAGGGATTAACTTTTATCGATTTTTCTTTTTCTAATTGAGTTTTAGCAATACTTTCATTTTCTAGCCCATGTTTGACTGATTTGACGTGATCTATTGGGTTTTTATAAATTAAATTCTTCACCATATTACCACAACTGATGTCATTGCGTTTTTTAATTACGTTACCGAAATTTGAAGCCGTCAGTTAATTTCTTCTTAGTTCGAGCCATTCACTTGACTCACTTTGAAGTATTGTACCTGTTTCAATTCTTATTCTTTCATCTTCATTCTTCTCTAAATTTTTCAAAAATATTCTTTTCGATTCCTCTAGCATTTCCTTTGACATATCGGGTTTCGCGCAATCCTGTCCATAATTGATGGAAGAGGCGTTTTGATTTTCCAATGTTCTTCTTTTCTTCTTTGTATATTTTTTAGGTCTTGTCTGTCGCTTTATTCTGTTCATTTCAAATTTATGTATTTGTCCTTTTGGACTTCTACCTACAATCCATTTATGCAAGATGCTCAAAGGTTTTCTTGTGTTAAATGAAAGAGCCGCAGTATTACATCTCATCTGATATTGATATTTTTGAGCAAAGTTTATCCTTTCGCCACCTATGAATTTAGCAACAACGCTATGATATCTCTCTACAGACTTGCTGTCGACATCGTGCAAAAAAATGCGTGAGTGTGCCGCTAGCTGTGATAATATTAATTTTATTTTTTGGCACAGAGTGTTTGTATGAAAGTCTTTGTCAATATCTTCTATTTCGCCTAGTTTGCCACAAAAGTATCCTTTGCACGTGGTATGTTGGCTAAAAGCATGTTCTGCAGCAAGCATTATATCAGCATCAGCAATTTTTTCTATTGTTAAATTTTCGTACGGCCTTTCATGCAAAAGCTTTGAATATGTGTTGGCGTCACCATCTGATATAATACTGCCATATATCAAATTGTGCATTTCTATGCTTTTCTTAAATCCCTCGACAATAATCGTTGACTCCATGCCGGTAGATGGTCCTGTAAATGAAGACAAAAAGTATAATAATGTAGCTTTCAGTATACAAAACCTATATTACGGCTTTAGTTCTCTAATGGGTTACCTCTACCATTTTTATATAATAGATATTTAGTTTGATTTCAAAATAATAAGGCGAACCATTTACGTTTAGTTAATTTATAAAACACACAAACAGCAATACGTTTCCACTTATAATATTACTAGGATTTTTATGTAAAACACATAAAATATTTACCTGTATAGTTTTTATAACAAATATGATTTGTTTGTCGAGATTCCTTTATTTTCTGCTCTAGCGCAAATGTAGCAGAACTTATTTTTGACAGCCATGAACAATATTTTATTGCTACGTTTACCAAGTATGGCTGCTGCTCCTGACAGTGAGGAGTGGTTTTTCTTGTATGATCTTTTTCCCCAACATCCGTCAGCAATGACATCAATTATCGGTATTCCCTTTGCATTTACTTTACCCTCTTCAACGGCAGCACATCTTTCCTCTTCAGCAGCTTCTTTCAAAGATCTTAGCGCTTCAGATTCCCACGTTTTGTTTACTATATCCATATGAAAGGTGAATAATTTTTGTGAGATCTCAGGAAGTCCTAGAGTTGACGCAATTTCCAGAAGTTGCGTATGTCCACATCCTGCTGCTATTGCCCCAGCTACGGCACATGTGTTTAAATTCATTTCTTCTGGGGTGTTGTCTCCCTCTATTATAAAACTCATGTTACATAAAAGGCATTTCAGTTTTAATTTATTCATTAAACCTGTCAAACGTTCACATACGATTTCTATTGACTTTAAGCCGCAGTCCAATGGCTCGTGGCTTGATATTTCTTGGAGTGATTTTAAAAAATGACTGATGTTTACAATACGTCTACCAATCGATAATTCTTCAGTTCCCCTAAAACAAAGTAAAATATAAAATTCAGTTGAAATACTGATGACTTTAAAAATATTGTAGCTTATATTGTATTCGTTCATCCACGTTTACTTATAAAAGGGTTACGTTAATCCAATTTTAAAATATGTCATTTGATTTGCTTATAACTTTAGGGTTCTACTCGTATGAAACTCGCCAACCTCGTTACTTTTCGACCCCTTGTAGTCCGAGAGTCCATGGGGTCCAAAGAGGATGGACAAAAAGTCCACATACTGTCGGAATTCCGTTTCGTTACATCGATTCGGAATTTTCGAATGCAGCAAATCCATGCAGGATCAAGGATCTATCACACACGTACAAGTAGTCCTCCGTTCGAAATTTTCTCCGATTCAAAATTACGCATGGTAGCCTGTGCATGACTTTGTATGAGTTTGCTGCTTTCGAAATTCCGAAACGATATTTCGAAACGGAATTCCGGGACGGAATTCCGACTGTATGTGGCTGGCCTAATTATTACCCTGTATTAGCAATCTGATTGCGATGAGTAATAATACAGGGTCAAATTAAATTAGCTAGTGAAACTCCATAGACGTGATGGGTATGGATATCTAAACATGATGAACTAGTTAGCTGCGACACATATACAGGTTCAAATTAAATTAGCTAGCGAAACTCCGCAGACGTGATGGGTATCGATATCTAAATATGATAAACTAGTTAGCTGCGACACACATACAGGGTCAAATTAAATTACCTAGCGAAACTCCGCAGACGTGATGGGTATCGATATCTAAACACGATAAACTAGTTAGCTGCGACACATATTCAGGGTCAAATTAAATTAGCTAGCGAAACTCCGGCCAACGTAAATTCGTACGTGTCTAATAGTAACAAGCTATAGATAGATTCACTGCATGCGAATCTATAGCTCGTTATGTCGTTGCTGTGCCGCCGTGTCGTAATACCGCCCGGTCGTTTGGAATCTATACCTTGTTGCCATTTAACACGTACGAATTTCCGTTGGCAAATTCGAAACGAAAACAGTTTCTCGTTCTGGCGACGAAAGGTACCTAGGTAAGTATAAGCAGCTGATAGGTAGGTACCTGCTTAGGTACGCATATTACTTATACGTACCTACCTATATCTTTTTATCAAAACGCTTGATTGATGGTTACTAGTAAAATGTTAGATAGGTACTCAAATTACTTACCGTTTCATTCTTTTTATTCTCCTCTTGTATTTTATTTTCAAATTACGCTTAGTGCGTCTTTTTTTGTCACCCATATTGATTTTATAAATAAACTTATATTAACACAAATATTTCCTATGTAGTATTACTAACTATATACTAAAAACTACTCTAATATTTACACACACAAAAACTATTAAAATCAACAAAATAAGTAGGTAGGTATTTGTTTACAATACTTTCTAATGGCATTATCACCAACGAAAAAATGCGGGAAAAAGTGGTACAGGTCCGTTCAGCACTGCGTCTCGTCCCGCACTAAATTAATAGGCGACAGAGGGGTTGCTCACGCGATTGAGTGTCGATTTATGTAAAAAATAATGACTATAAGTAATTAGAAAAGTTATTTAAAAAAATAACCCGAGGATTCCCTAGGTATTGTATTGTGTAATATCATGATGACTATAAAAAAACCTAGCGATTAATAGTTTCGAAGAAAAAAGGTTTTATATTTCTAAAACAGGGGTTACTTTTCATGTATGTTAATGATATTTAAAATTATTTTTTATTTTTTTCTAAGTGAAGGGGACATGTGTTTTATTGTGTAGTTTAACATATATTTTTTTAAAGATCATTATGGTACGGGTTATGGAGAAAAAAGGTTTTAAACTTCTTCAGTTCCAGCCTAATTTACATATAGCACCGCCTTAATTAAAATAGATGGAACCTACGCGAGCTAGGCTTTGTGGAACATAAAATTTCACTAAAATTAGAAAGATTCACAGTCGGTTTCTGAATTATACCCTGTATAATTATTTCAAATATGATAGCTAAACTCCGCCGTGACGGGTATCGATATCAAAGCACGATAAAATAAAAAGATTCCATATTATTTTTGGGAGGTCAATGACCGCTGTTAGTGTTGTTACTTGAAGTATGGGTTGAGAAAAACTGTTTTCTTGTTTTATCGTGTTCAGATATCGATACCCATCACGTCTGTAAAGATAAGTTTCACAAAAAAAAATAACAGATTTTTAAACTGATATTTCAAGTGACTACTAGACAATAATTGCGGTCGAAGTCCCTACAAAACACAAATCATCAAATTATTATTATTTTGGTTTATCATGTTTAGATATCGATCGATACCGCGGAGTTTAGCTAACCAATTTAAAATAACCCTGTAAGTGTACTTCAGCATACTAATTAATTGTAGGTAATTAAGCAGATTCCTTCAATGTAGCGTTTTATTCGCTAATGATTTCTATGTCAATGGTTTTAACCGATGGTTTTAACCCGTCAGAAAAAGTTAATTAATCGGGTGTAATGTTCACTCCGAACTTTCGAGCTACTTTCGGCCGAGCCCGTATCTTCGTTGACGGACTTGCCCCCTGGTGCGCCACCCCTCATAACAAATAGTAAGTACTATTGTTACCTCAGGCCGAGATTTCTCGGATTCGGATCAGATGCAGTGCCGCACCACTCTTAGTTAGGTACCTACGCTATTATTAATCTGCTGATTTTCTACTCTGTTTTCGCACAAGCTGATTGATACCTCTTTTTGTTCCATTCATCAAACGTTCAAAACATTGCACCTGCGAGTTAGTAAACTGTTAACTGGCAACAGTAAACTGTTGAATATTATGTGATTATTACCGTCGGAACTGTTACACGCACACAATGGTTGTAGCTAAATTATTTTCCTGATTTTCTTTCCACGTTCACTGAGCGATACTTGCATGAGTCTCTAATTCAGGTAATTTTTATAAACAAAGAAACGTCAAGAAATGTCACTGTCAAAATGACAGGAGTGGTACAAAACATTTTATCATAAAATTTAACGCAACAAAAACAAGGAAACAACAAGATGAACAAGTAACACGATGTTAATAACACAACAAAAAATCAATCGGCCTAGCCTTTTCCCAACTATGTTGGGGTCGGCTTCCAGTCTAACCGGATGCAGCTGAATACCAGTATTTTACATGGAGCGACTGCCTATCTGACCTCCACAACTCACAGGGTAATACGATACCCCTTGCTAAGACTGGTTGTCAGACTTTCGGGCTTCTGACGACCCGTAACGACTGTCAAAGATCCTCGAATGACAGCTGGGACCAACGGCTTAACGTGCTTTCCGAGGCACGGAGGAGTCTCGGTATGAAAAGATGGTCACCCATCCACAGACCAACCCCGGCAAGCGTAGCTTAACCTGATGGATCGACCCGTGCGGCTGTTATTACATAGCCACGAGCCAACATAACAAAATTAACAAACACGCAGCGAAAAACTTGATCGGGGAAAAGAAAACGAATGAATTGAAAATACCACGGGAAAAGACGCAACTTAGACGTACTGTCAAACGAAATTTGAAAATGTTAGGAACCCCTGCAGTGTTACCAGTATCATAAAATGTTTCATACCAGAAAATCTCTACTTATCAATAACTTTGTTTAAAGCCGAAAATTTCTAAAAATAATTACGATTTGAATTTTTTTTAATTATTATTCTAAAATCAGTACTTATAAGAAAATCTAAACTTTCTCCGCCATTTTTTTTTTTGGGAATTACCATTAAGAAGATATTTTTTTGGTCTGTTATTATCACCTTTGTCTACAAAAATTATATGAATTAGAGACTCAGGGTATAACACTAATTATTGTCATTGTTACGATAAAGTGCTGTGTTTTGTCGCTCTTTGGCAGGGGGTTATGGGAGGATGCTTACTATTAATTACTGTTTATATATAGGTATTTTTTTTTTTATCTCAGAAAAAATAATGATGCAAGTACTTAGGTAACTTGCATCATTATTTATAGTATAATATAAATAACAAATGCTTCCTCTCTCCTACCTCACTTATTTTTGCTGTGCCCGACAGGGTCCACATGATCTAATTATAAGTTTACCACCTAAGAATACCTACATGTGGAATGCAATAAAAGTATTGAGTATTGAGTATTGAGTAATTACTTATACAGGTTTTACAAACTGCTTGTATCAGAAATATGTGGCCATATTAAAATTTACAGACCATTAAACTGAACCACATTCTCCACAGAAAATAATCAACTGTCCCTAAAGATTACTTTTCCGTATAAAGGTATAATATGTAACAAAATCCCTGTTGTTCCTTTTAACACAAATGATTGTACTCATGATAACAAACAACTTTTGCTATGGGACCAAATCTGAAATCGCGAATCTGCATTTTGACGAGTTATGCGAACATGAATGTATGGGATAAAAGTTGTTTGTTATCAAAGTACAATCAGATGTTTAAGTACTGGTCACTAATTATCAGTCACCCTATATAAAATCTGAAAAAATACTGGATAATTTATTTTTTTGTTTATCCATCATCTAGGGTAAGTCCGGGGGAGATGGCCGTACGGTAGAGATGACCAGTTGAAAGTATTGCGAGGTAAAAACAACTGATGGCGTTAATAGTAATTTAGTTCGCTTCGTTCGTTGTGTGATCGGCGACAAGTTGCTGTTTTTTTTTTGCAAAAGAATTTGATAAAGAAAGTAAATCCCACTTTGTTTTATTACAGGTGCATTATCTAAGATAGGGGGTTAACAAATTATGTGGTTACAAAAGGCAGCCCCGTGGCCTTCACTCCCGGATACTCGGGGTGAGATGGCTAGTCATATTTTTTTTTTAACCTAAAATACTTCTATCTTACGTTGATTCAAAGACTGTTCAATTAAGATTTGATAAGAAATATAAATATTGTTTTGTTTGTGATTAAAATGGTTGTTTTATTGTACATACTTGGCTTCCTGGCTATAGATAGATCTTTATTGTTAGTAGGGCCATCATCCCCGGGCTTACTATATCGTTACAGGGTTTTTTGAATAAGTATCAGTTGGTTTAATTTCAGCAAACTAATCACTATTTTTCAAACACTAATCTCATTGCATTTGCATTGTTTAAATTACAATCGCCCGACATAAGTTTAAACAATAGGTAAGCACTTACCGTTCGCTATCCGGACACACACTATAGTGCTCTGTGATATCACTCGAGATATCATTGAAATTTAAATACGATAACGTTGTGTGTACCTTTTGACTACTCATTAGAGTCACTTATACCTAGGTACTTATGTTAATTTGTAGGCTTTTGGAGATAAGATTTGCATTCCGGATGGGAAATTGACATTAAGTACTTAGCTACTACGTTTTCCTGTTAGTTCATACCTTTTTTTCCGTGGAAAAATGCTCGTGCATACTGCACTACCACGGGGAGATAGTGCAGTTATGTGGGACTCCAACCCACTAAAACTCCACGGTGTCCTCCTCGAACCCGCCGCGGCTGTCCATCACCGGACCCGCCTCTGGGGAGTACCCCCCATTACTGGCGCACCAGAACACATGGCACGCCGTGACCACCCCAGGGACCAAACCAGCATATGGGCGCTAGACGACCCCGTGTCTAGGCACCCTTGGTGCCCCTGCGACCGGTCAGGTCAGTGGCCCGGCCGTCTACCACTTTTCGGCCGCAGAAGATAGGGAGAGCGGCCAACGAAATACCGACACTCCTGGCGTCCGCCATCAGACGGTGGCGACCCCGTCAAGGCCGCGGAAGGTTGGGAGAGCGGCGCAATACCGGCACTCCTCTCCCGCCGCGGCCTCCAACCCTCAGCCGCGATGCCTCCCATACGACATCGCGGCCCGCCTCAGTTGCGATGTCGCCCAAGCGACACCGCAACCTACCTGTTGTTCAGTACGTACTTAACTTTTTATTTTTTTTCGGAAAACCTTACGTTGAAAAGTCCGGACAAATGCCAAAGCCGGACAAAACCCGGACGGATGGTAACCCTAGTCAAACCTACATTATCGTCTAGACTCTAGAGCATAGAACTAGTTATTGAACTAGTGATCGGAAACGCGACTGTTCAGCATGGGACGCTATGGTACTCGTAGGTACTGACATTATATGGTACACTTTTCCCCTAAGTCGGGAAAAGTGTAGATTTTGGGTTTTCCATTAAGTTCTAGGATTCTATCATAAGCGAAAAATACTGGTAGATGCGTCTTTTTTGCAGATTCCGAATATGTAAATAACTCCATTTCGAAAAATGGCATCATTCACATTCTGAAAACAGTGACAGAGAGTTTTTAGTAACTTGTACCTTACTTGGTCATCTTCTGTGCTAAAAATTACCTCATATATGTACGTTACCTCTAATAACAATATTACTTGCAAATTGCAAAAACGTAAGAAAATTTGAATTTCGCGGGCTACCCTGACGCTTCCCGCTTAAACTAGATATTCGATAAAATCGATCGACATTTATCTACATACCTGTTTAATATCTATATGAACCTATAAAAAATATTTAAAATAGATATAAACTTTAAATACTTCAATAAAGATAATAACTTGATTATTCTTATTGACCGCCCCCCCAAGAGCTCTATTGTTATTATTATTGCTCTGTATATGTTTAATAAACATGTTTCCTTCTTTCTTTCTTTCTAATTATTGACACTAGCTATAAGGTATTAATTAATAACATTATGGGTCGTTGTTGTCCGAGTAAATAAATGATTCTGATAAGCCACTCAAAGGCTGGATTCGTGTGCGGTTAATGGCTATAATAAACTGGATGGGTCCTGGGTGGGTCATGTATGTCAGATGGTTACTGAGAGATGAACCAAAAAAATATAGAATTGATCCCATGAGAAGGTCTCGTTACTAGAAGAAAAAAAAAATGGAGGAGCCCTTTTTTTTTTTTTTTGTGGATGGGAAATAATCAAATAATTTCTCCCGCTCTGGGTGGAGCGGAAGGGCGTGTCAGAGTTTTACTGACTAAAACCCACCCGTGTTCCTTCAGTTGCCTATGCCAGGGCCACGGTATCTTTTTCAAACAACCCGCGACCCCAGCGGCATCGGCCCTATTGGACCCCATCTTTTGCTGACATCTCTTTGAGGCGCGCGTGGAACACAACGCGCCGTCGACCCGGGCCTGGTCCTTACCGGACAGCGAGCTACCCACTACTCACCGTCCGCAAGCCCGCGCCTACGGTGGCCGGGAATCGGCTATCGATTCCCGCCGCCCAGGGCGTCTCCTGCGGCGACTGAGGGCGTGAGGCTGCCTCTCCCTCACGCATTCCGCCTCCTCCTTCGCGAGCATTACCGCTTCGCAGAAGGAGGTGACGGCCTCCCATGCACTCTCGCTCCGCACCATGGCCTGGACCAGGCTCGGACGCGAGAGATCGCCGCCGCCGATCGCCTCCGTGAGAACACGGCGGTGCTCTGCCCAAGCCGGGCAGACCTCCACTGTATGCTCCACCGTGTCCTCTGGGCGATCCACACAATGGTGACACCCGGGCGTTTCCTCCCGCCTTATGCGAAACAGGAACCTCCCCAAAACAACCGTGTCCGGTGAGGACGCCGTGGCGCCTCTCTAACCACTCCTCAAAAAGGGGACTTATCGCCGCAATTGTGGCGTGCCCAGCGCTGGGCTGCGACAGTCGCACTCTCCATGTCGCCATGAGATCCCGCCGGAGCTCTGTCCGCTGTACCGTGATTTCTCGCGGCAGCGGAGTTACGCCGCGGCGTTTCGCCTCCTCGCGCCACTCCCACACGTGCGCGAGGACTTTCGCCTCCAGATCCCACGGCGGCAATCCGGCAAGGAGGCTCGCCGCCTCACCGGAGACCGTGCGGTAACCCCGGACTAGCCGAATGGCCATGACCCTTTGGGACGCGTTCAACCGGCGGACTGGCCGCAGCCTCAGGGAACGCGCCCACACAAATGGAGGAGCCCTACGCCAAGGACGCGACTACTACATTTATCGGAATGGTTTCCTAAACGTGACTTTCAGAAGTTCTATCCGAACTCTCTTAACGTAAATTTTGTGGCACTTCCCCAGACAGAGAAGCAAGTGTGTTATGGGTTGACAGATGGCGAGGTAGACCTTTATTAAGAGATCTGGAGGTAGGCAGTCACGAAGTTTATTACAAAAATTAATTTCCATGTTCTGCCGGCTAAAGCGGCGATATGGGGCCAGAAGGAAAGCCTCGAATCAATAATGACGCCTAGATATCAGACAGACGAGGTGCGTTCAATCGAGAGGCATGTGCAGTTTGCAGGTTCTCGACCTGACAAAGGAGGGCAGGAGTGTATTGTCAGTCGTAGGTCGTGTGGAGGGCTAGCGGTTGAGGTTTTTTTAGGTTGGGGAAAAAGTCTTTTCGCATTATAATATGTATGAACTTGTAATAAAATCTCTTTGGCTATACTATTTGTATCTGGCTGGTTTTGGTATCATTGAAAGTTTAAATTTTATAGAACATAATTCCAAATTCAAATTAGGAAAATGTGTGATTTTCATTTGTTTTTCGTACCGTCAAGATGAGTGAATCTAATGAAGAAATTCGATACATTTTAAAATTTTACTACAAAAAAGGTAAAAATGCAACGCAAGCCGCGAAAAAAATTTGCGATGTTTATGGACCTAGTGTAGTGTCTGTGAGAGTAGCACAAATTTGGTTTAAGCGTTTTCAATCCGGAAATTTTGATGTCAAAGATGCACGTCGCTCTGGTCGCCCTATTACGGATAAAATGGATGCCATTTTTGAAAAAGTGGAGCAAGATCGGCATATCAGTAGTTACGACATAGCTGAAGAACTGGAAATTGACCACAAAACAGTTTTGGCGCATTTGAAAAAAACTGGGTACACAAAAAAGCTCGACATTTGGGTACCTCACGAGCTCACTGAAACAAACCTAATGAACCGTGTACTCATTTGTGATTCTTTATTACGACGTAATGAAACCGAACCATTTTTGAAGAAGCTGATAACTGGTGATGAAAAGTGGATCACGTATGACAAGAACGTGCGAAAAAGGTCGTGGTCAAAGGCCGGTCAAGCTTCACAGACTGTGGCGAAACCCGGGTTAACTCGCAACAAGGTGATGCTGTGTGTGTGGTGGGATTAGAAGGGCATTATTCATCATGAGCTGTTACCACCAGGCAGGACTATCGATTTTGAACTCTACTGCGAACAACTGATGAGATTAAAGCAAGAAGTTGAGAGAAAGCGGCCGGAATTAATCAACAGAAGGGGTGTGGTTTTTCATCATGATAACGCTAGACCTCACACATCTTTAGCCACTCAGCAAAAATTAAGAGAGTTTGGCTGGGAGGTGTTAATGCATCCGCCGTAGTCCTGACCTTGCACCTTCAGATTTCCACCTGTTTCAGTCTCTTCAGAATTCTTTAGGTAGTGTCAGGTTAACATCACGAGAGGACTGCCAAAACCACTTGTCGCGGTATTTTGACCAGAACTCCCAAAATTTCTATAGCAATGGGATCATGTCCCTACCTACAAGATGGCAAAAAGTTACCAAACAAAATGGTACCTACATACTTTAGTTAAATGTAAATAAACTATATTAAAAAATGTTTTGAATTTTATTAAAAAATGCGAAGAAACTTTTTCCCCAACCTATTATTTTGTTTCGACCTCTGTAATGTCTCCTCTACACGTCGACAGATGCATCAGCAGATGTCATTTGCGGATGCGTCCATCGACGTATAGACGGGGACATTATTTGCCTGTCAGTGGTAGGTTTTAACGTCGCCAGATGCGTCTGCCACCAATCTGTTTGTTGTCGGTTTTTGTGGCACGCAACCAAGGGATCCAGCGCAAGCGCCCCGCGTCTGTCCACACGTCTGACGATGCATCAGTATATCGAAGTTGCTAGAGTACACGTTTATGCAATAAGTATGTATTTACAGGATTATATCATTAGAATCAGTAACAAAACTCCTTAAGTTATTATAATCCTCAAATGTCAAGATTTTATGAAATAGTCATTTATTAGGTTTAGGATCACCTGGTCTTAATGAGTTGTATATACTTTAATGATTATAATTATGTAAATAAGTACTTGTTACGGCCGCAAATTACATTTTGATCAACGTACAATCTAATACAGACTTGTAAATTGCAAAAAACGTAAGAAAATTTGAATTTCGCGGGCTATCTTGACGCTTTCGCCTTTAGGGGGACGCGCTACGTTTTTGCAATTTGCACCTAGGTCAGTGTCAGGTTGTATGTTGGTGACCGCAACAAATATGTAATTTACAGAATTTTTTTTTAGAATCATCAATACAACTCTATCTATCTCTATGATCTGTCTAATCTCTCTAAATATGAATATTAATATATCGGCTGCAACACTGTGATGCTGTGCTCACCTTGACCGTACCGCTTCCAATCACTGTCCCTGACCTAAGCTACCGCTAAGGTTATGTAACCTTGCACCCAACGGAACGCGAAACGAATGAGGGTTTTCTGAAATGACGTTCACTAGGTGGCAGCACTAAGACGTCAGGTCCAGGCACCTGTCAAAAGTGTCAAAGCGCATATTTCTTTTAGTTGTGGTTGGATGAATGAATGAAACGAATGATGACTGTCATATTATGTATAGGTACTCTATCTTGTATACTAATAATAAAGCTGAAGAGAGAGAACCATCCGTCGGATTTGAAAAATTCTTTTTGCATTTGATAGCCCAATTCTTGAGGAAGGCTATAAGCTATTTAATATCACGCTATGTCCTTTAGGAGCCGAGCAAAAAGTAAAAAAAGTCAGAAAGAACGGTAAGCGTAAACGAAGTCCTACCTAATGGCGCAGGCAGGCGATGCAACGGGGTGGGTCGAGGGAATAAGAAATTTCACGTAAACGAAATCGCGGGCAGAAGCTAGTAGGTACAATAAAGCTGAAGAGTTTGTATGTATATTTGACCGCGCTAATCTCTGGAACAAGAGGCGGATTTGAAAAACTGTTTTTGCATTTGATAGCCCAATTCCTGAGGATGGCTGTTTAACATCGCGCTAGGACCCCTAGAAGCCGAGCAAAGAAAAAAGGTCAGAAAGAACGCTACGGGCGGACGATGAGATGCGACGTGGTGGGTCGGGGGCCGAAATTTCACGCGGAAGAAATCGCGGGCAGAAGCAGACTGTCGAAACGGAAGACCTCTTCTACTGAAAGTGGTGCCAACTGGTGGCATTTTCATGTAAACCACTGCTACATAGGATGTCCACGAAGAAGTCGGCCACGGTTCTATTGTTTGCCAGAGCTATGTTTCATTTCTAGCGTGCCGTGGGTCACAGGAGACGAACCCCCCCCCCCCCCCCCCCTACATTGTCATACAACGCGAAGTTGTAGGTACTTACAGTATTTCTGAGAAAGGTCTGGTCAAATTTAAGGGTGTGGTACAGACCATCAAATTGAACAGAATGTTGTTACCACACCCTTAACTTATGACCACATCTTTCTGATCTTTCTGTTTAATATCATACCGGTGCCTATACTCGCATGCAAGCGCAAGTTCTGCTGAGCGCTGAAATCTTGGGTTCCATCTATACATATAGGTCTTTACCTATGAAATTGCCGATTTTTGATACCGGCTAGCTATCTTTCAGTCTATTTAGAATTCCAAATTCAAATTAATTTTATAATACAGCATGACAATTAAAAAAAAACAGTTGTTCATTATTTTGTTTTCCCGCCGTTCGATTTTTCTTTGATATCGATGTTTCTGTAACCATGGAAAAATCGAAATTGCGCGCTATTTTCGAATACGAGTTCCGTCGTGGCACCAATGCAACACAGACAGCACGCAATATTAACGACGTGTATGGACAAGGTACCGCAACTCCGTAAGTGAACGAGCGGTGCGCTTTTGGTTCGATCGCTTCCGTTCTGGAAATTTTGATCTCAACAATGAGCCGCGGGGAAAAATTGCAAATCCAACGAGGCGGTGAAAAAGGCCTTTAAAGAATTTATCGATTCCCGTTCCCAGGGTGTCTATAGCACAGGCATCAATGAACTTTCATTAAAATAGCAATTTAAAGTGCATCGACAATATTTCTTTAAAAAAAATTGTTTGATTTTTTTCTATATAAATCGACAATTTCATAGGTTAAGACCTAATATATCATCAGGGTTTTTCTTTAGAAACTCAAAACTAGCTCGGAATCTTGAAGCGTCCAGTTGCACAATAATGTTTTTACAGTCGGTTGGAAAGAAAGGTTGTTGACCTAAGGTTTTTAAATATTTCTCGTGCCTTAATTAAAGTCCGCAGAGAATTTTTACGACGTTATTTTGTCCCTAAAAAGTTACCTTAACTTCTTAATACGCGGTCAGTAGAAGACCGGTTTTAGAGTCCCTTTTGCACTAACATAAACCCTTTTTAGGGAGACTCTTTTGAGAATTTTACTAACTGCTAAATAATTTCTTCATCATCAGCCTACAGCAGCCCAATGCTGGACATAAGCCTCTCCAACCCCCGGGTGTTACCATTGTGTGGATCGGCCGGAGGACACGGTGGAGCATACGGTGGAGGTCTGCCCGGCTTGGGCAGAGCACCGCCGCGTCCTCGCGGAGGCGATCGGCGGCGGCGATCTCTCGCGTACGGCCCTAGTCCAGGCCATCGTACAGAGCGAGAGTGCTTGGGAAGCCGTCACTTCCTTCTGCGAAGCAGTAATGCTCGCGAAGGACGAGGCGGAACGGGTGAGGGAAAGGCAATATTTGCGCCCTCACGCCCCTAGTCGCCGCAGGTCTCAGGAGACGCCCTGGGCGTCGGGAATTGATAGCCGATTCCCGGCCACCGTAGGTGCGGACTTGTGGACGGCGAGCAATGGGTAGCTCGCCGTCAGGTAAGGACCACGCCCGGGTCGACGGTGCGTTGTGTTCCACGCGCGCCTCAAAGAGATGTCAGCATCAGCTGAACGGGGTCCGCTAGGGCCGATGCCTGCCAGGGTTGCGGGTTGTTTGAAAGAGTTACCGTGGTCCTGGCACAGGCAACTGAAGAAACACGGGTGGGTTTTAGTCAGTAAAAGTCTGACACTCCCTTCCGCTCCACCCAGAGCGGGAGAAGTTATTTGATGATCTCCCATAAAAAAGGCCTCCAACCGCACGCCATTCAATTCGATTCTCGGCATCTCTAATCCAGCTGCTACCAGCCACCCTGCGAAGATCATCGTTCCACCTAGCTTGTAGCGTCCTGCCTTAAGTTTGCCTTTTGACACCAGTCCCACCGTACGAAGAAGACGTCTAAATATTATCAACGATTTTCGCGCTCAAGAAACGTACAAAAGATGAGAGAGGTCCCGTGTAAGTCTATAGTGTTCTATTTGATGTTATATGCGACGTCTGACTTCAGCGTCAACGTTCCGATCGACGCGACGTCTGTACGCAACGCTCAGCGTCGGTAGATAATTCGTCTTTTTCTTTATTTAAATTTCGCCATTTTGTAGTGAGGCTTGACACGACCTACGACGACGCTGCAATAATGGTTCGAAATAATTAGAGACGCGACGCAAAGCGTTTGAATGCCGCGTACGACGTCAAGACGCCGACGTCGACGTGTGAAAGAGACCACAACAGTACATTTCAAACGTCTACGTGACGCGATGTACTGTGTGACGCTGTAAGCGGCCGACGGCGTTTATAGGAGACCATAGCTTAAGTATGTATTAAAGTGCTGCCAAAGTCTTAAGTATGAAGTTTAAGAAGTAGTCTATAAAAGACTCACCAGACCCCACAATCAAACCACTACGATTTTGTGGGGCTTAGTATATACCTAATTTTTTATCATATCGCACACCTAGATCAAAAGTAGCACAACTCAAAATAGGTACCCCTTTTTTCAGGCACAGTAAAAAACGTTTTACTCGTTTTCTATTTGATCAATTTAAAATATTTTTGTATGATGTTGTAATTCATTAATGGAGATTGGTATTCATGTGTCTTTGAAGTCAATCAGTTAATGTAGTTTTCGACGCAGAGTCCGATAATCGCAATAACTCGGTTTTGGATTATTTTGAGTTGTGCTACTCTTTATCTAGGTGTGCGAATTATTGTGAACTTATAATAATAGATAAATAATCTAATCTAAGAATAGTTGATCGCTGACTGTTCACACCGCGCGCGATTACTCGTTTGTCGCAGCGACAAAAGCTATCAAAGAGAGTTTATAATCGCTCAGCGACGCTCGCTTATTGGCGGGCAGAACACTCGTTGAGAGACTTGACACATACGATTCGCATACCAGCGAGTAATCACTTGTAGTCGCCGCGCCCTCGCTGCTCGTTGGTTAGTTTGTAGCTCTACTCGCTTCTCGTTAATCGCCAGAGGTAGGACAGGTGCCTTTCGCGGTCTGCAATCAAGAACACATACTTATAACCTATCCCAAGGGCCATCGGTTTGACGGCTAATATGGCCGGTCCATTGCCAATTCTGCTTGCTTATTCTGTGGGCTATGTCGACTTTGTTCTTTTCTCTGTCTGCCATCGATCAAATATTAGTAGGTTATCTTGAAATATTGCTTCATAATTTAATAATATTTTATATTATTCTTATTATATCATCATCATCTGCCTAGACCCAACACCCCAACCCAACTATGTTGGGGTCAGTTTCCAGTCAAACCGGATGCAGCTGAATACCAGTATTTTACATGGAGCTACTGCCTATCTGACCTCCACAACCGATTTACTGGGTATTACGATACCCCTGGTAAGACTGGTTGTCAGACTTTCGGGCTTCTGACGGTTCGTAACGACTGTCAAAGATCCACGAATGACAGCCGGTACCAATGGCTTAATATGCTTTCCGAGGCACGGAGATGTCTCATTATTTAAATATCCATCCACGAACCAACCGGTCCAAGCGTAGCTTAACCTGATCGACCGACCGGTACGGCTGTTATTACTTAGCCATATTCTTATTAGATCATCGTACTTCATAAATATTATGATTTAAAACATTAAAATAAGTACAGAACCCTGACTGTCCCTGACACCGAATACGTGTCATGGGTAGTGAGGTACATACATAATTATGTCAATAAATTACCGCGTCTAATTTCGAAACCGGCTAAAACGATTTTTCTGGAAATCGAATTATTTACGAGTTTTAAATTCAATAAAATTTAATTGCACTCCTTGCTGCACAACACTAACACAAGTCGCCATTGGTCCGCCATACTATTGGTGAGGTCACTTGGTGCAAAGGCAAGCGCTGTGATTGGTTGATTACATTAGGAATTTGAATTTTACCAAGCATATGGTTCATATGGTTGGAGGCTCAATTTAGTACTGTTATAAAGGGATTTGCTCCGATATAAGTTTATCACTAGGTAGATACAGAATTGAGAAAACTTTCTTTTGTACAGAAAAGAGAGAAAAACTGTAATTCAAGGAAAAATCGTTTTAGCGGGTTTTGAAATAAGACGCGGTAACGATTTAACCTATGTGATGAAATTGTAAACAAACTCTGTTCAATCCAATGATGTATTATTAGTAACACAGTCATCATCTGAGTTTCAGCTTTATATCTCACCACTTTTACCAACGAACATTGAGAATAACATTATTAAATTCTAATTGAAAAATCATTGATAGAAATTGAATTTATAAAATTAACCACAATTTTCACGTGGAAAACATCTTTAAGGTGATTTAAAATTTGAATTTCGGGTGTAAATATTCAAATAAACTAAATTGCACTACAAATTGGCATCTATGTACGTACTTTTGGAACAGACCATGCATATTGATAATAGTAAAACCAAATGCATATAATTAAATCATTCGTATTTTCCATACCTATGAATTATTTGACTACCTACCTATATTGTTTACTGCTGTACCTACTAAAACCATCCAAAAAATTCCAAAGTAGTCCAAACCGTCTATTTTCTCTTTTTTATACGATTATACTTACGTAAACAGCCGGTCTATTCTGTACAAATCTCACCGTGAAAACTTAGGTGAAGTGAGCTTGAAGGGAGTTGTCATTCTACCAGATGCAAGGGGTTGACATTATTGACAGGTCACTTCACGCTCACCTCACCTAAATTTTCACGGTGAGATTTGTACAGGATAGCACTGCAGTTCCTTATTGTGCTGTAAAATTTGCTTTAAAACGAAGCTATTTAAATATGTTACAAACTTACTAAGCTAAAAATTGATCATTTTGTGATAAATCTACATTTAAACGGTGCGCGTGAGAGTCTTCTATCTTGCGCGTCACACTATAACGCTATCTCAGTTACACACCGAGTTAAAAATAACGCTTCGACGTATCCTCCGGGAAGTGCCATAGTAACCCGCGAAATTCATTTTTTTTTACGTTCTTTGCAATTTGCAAGTCAGTATTAGCATAGATTAATACAGATGGGACACTCCGCAAAATGATTTAAATAAAAAGATACTCTTGCTACGACACAATAAAGTGCAATTCACGTCGCACAACGCTTATTACCTACAGTTAAATTCACCTACAAGTTGCCTCTATTTCTAACGCGTAACTCTTATACCTTCTGACCGCGGCAGTCCTACTGAATTGACGCAGTGAGATAGGCCTACCGTGTACTTGTAACTTCATACCTAAACTGCGGAGTGTCCCATCTGTATTAATCTGTGGTGAAGGTGATTTCTTACTCATTTATTTTTTTTACCATGTGATCTTGGAAAAGCCCGTGTTATTATTCTTTTCGTTTTCCTTATCTCAGACATACCTTCCGACAGCTAAGTACGAGTTTACCTGATCTTTATATTTACGAATCGAAAACATCTAAAGAGTTTATTTTTCCTTGACTCAGCGTAGGTGACCTTCCTAATGGAGGGGTAAATTAAATTAGTTTTATATCATGTTTATATAGCAGAACTCTACAGACTTGATGAGTATCGAACTCATCATGTCTGTTGAGTTCTGCTAGCTAATTTAATATGACCTCGTATATTAATTTTGCGGAATACGGTGTTATGCGAATACGTAGATAGCATATTATGAAATGAGTATGTAAGAGGAAGTCTGAAAGTGACACCGGTGACTGAAAAGTTGTGTGGAAATCGGTTGTCATGGTATGGGCTTGTGATGCGGAGGAATGAGGAAAATGTCGTCAGGAAAGTTTTGAGTATGAATGTGGATGGCTATACGAGTAGGGAAAACCAAAGAAACGATGGAGGGACTGTGTGAAAGATGATATGGCTAGAAAGGGAGTGACTACCAAGATGACGACTAATAGAGAAGTATTGAAGAAAAAGCGATGTGGCACAGTAGTAAATTAGTAGCGAGTTTTGTTAAAAAAAAAAACCGGCCAAGTGCGCGTCGGACTACGCACAATGAAGGGTTTCGTAGTTGGGATGAATCCCAAGAACAAACTTAACATTGTAGTTGAAAAACATGTTCTCCCATACATTCCAACTGTAAATGTAAGTTTGTACGCACAATATTAAGAGATTAACCACGTTGTTTTAAGACCATAGACTTCTTATAAGTTTTCCTGTAATCTGTAGGTATTGATCTATTTTCTGTATTTTTTTTTCTATATAATATTTCGGAAATAAGGGGGGGGGGGGGGATGATCCATTTTCGCCCATTTTCTTAAATAACTTCTCACAGTAAACCCTTTCATTTGATATGTCACACGGTACAGTTTGCAAAACTTTTTTCTTTTAATTTTCTTATTTGCCCCCAAAATTGACCTCCATATTCAAAATTAATTTATTTACGTTACTCGTCCATGTTTGGGTCACAGAAATACATACGTGTACCAAATTTCAACTTAATCGGTCCATTAGATTCGGAGCCAATTGACTGTGACAAACGGACTGACAAACGGACACACGAGTGATCCTATAAGGGTTCCGTTTTTTCCTTTTGAGGTACGAAACCCTAAAAAAGTACCTAACGTAACGAAAACATTATCAAAGTAAGTTTTAAATGCAAGTGTGACTGAACCGATTCTCAGTAGACTTACCGTCTATGAACTTCCAATACCAGAGACATAGCAAATGCTTGCCATCCCAGAAGTAAAGCCCAAATGTCTCTGTGACTGTAATTAATATATATCAGCACTGTGGTACCTCAACAGTTCCACATCGGAATGAAGCACCGCCTAGAGGTGGAAATTGGTACGGTGCTAGTACTTCCCCAGATGTCTTGCTTCACAGAGAACTCGAAGTACCTACTCGGTAGGTAGCCTTTTCCCAACTATGTAGTTGGGGTTGGCTTCCAGTTAACCGGATTCAGCTGAATCAGAATTGGACGACGGCGACTGCCTATCTGACCTCCCTACCCAATGCGGGTTTTCATGAAAGTTCACGTCACCAGATTGCGCCACTTTGACAAGAGGTCTTCCATTTCAACAATGAATATTCTATCCTAACTAATATTATAAATGCGAAAGTAAGTTTGTTTGTTACCTTTTCACGCTTAAACCACTGAACTGATCATCCTGAAATTTTGCATATACGTTATCAGGTGTACAGCCACGGATATAGGATACCTTTCATCCCGAAAAAAAGTACTGTTCCCGAGGGAAACAACAACAACGTTCTTATGATAATAGATGGCACCACGTCTCTTTCGAATCATGATTTAATTATATTATTAAAGAAACTTGTAGTGTGTTATGATTTTTTTTTTATTTAAGTATCTAATACATTTTGTGAGTCTAGACTCATAAACGGGTTTTTTCATAATATAAATGTGAAAGTAGGTTTGTTTGTTTGTTACGCTTTCACGCTAAACCACTAAACGGATTTGGATGAAATTTGTCACATGGATAGGACATACCTGAATTAGGACGTAGGCTACTTTTAATCCCGGTAGTGCGTTCCCGTGGGATAATTTCCGACAACCACGCGGGCGAAGCCGCGGGCAAAAGCTAGTAAAATATATGACGACGTACATCATTAATTTCGTTCATTCGTTCATCATTCAGTCACGACTATAGAAAATATATGCGCTTTGTCACTTTTGACAGATGTCCAGACCTGACGTCTCAGTGCTGCCACCTAGTGAACCTCATTTCAGAAAACCCTCATTACTGGGTAACACGATTTTCCGGGCTTCGTAATAGGTATAAGCTACCTAATCAAAACACAGTGGATACGTTGGTAATTAGGTATGATAAGATTTAGCGATTCTATCACAGTGACGTTCCAGTTGTAATCTTTCCTAATAGATTAGTTACGATTAGGTAGTCGTGAGCATTAATTATTAGAAGGAAACAAGCTTGTTAATTACACGGTATGCTACCATTGTATTAGGAAAATTTGGAGGAATCGTATCATCAATAAGGCCACTGAGATCAGGCTCGTCCGTACACCGGTCTGCGCCATATTTCTGTACACAACTGAGACATGGACATTAGAAGAACTGGAAAAGAATAAGAGTTGATGATATAGAAATGTGGTGCTGGAGAAGAATGCTTGGGATCTCATGGACAGAATTCCAAGAACTCGGTATCAAACAGCGTCTATTAGTACTATAGTGTAAATGCTAGTCATCCCCTGAGGTACGTGAGCGGTGAGACGGGGGAGGTACACATGGGTGAAACTAACTCAGTCAGCCAATCTTGCCAATCGCGCCCTCTCCCGTCTCACCGCTCACATACGTCAGGCGGTGACTAGCACTTGCGCGCGCATTACTACATTCTCGAATACTGAAGTTCTTTGGTAATATCTGGAGGCGGAATAATAACTCCATAGAGCGTCTAGTGGTGCAGGGCAGAGTAGAAGGTAATAAGCTAGGCGGTCACCGATGAGGTCGACCGATCAAATTAAATCCGCGGTTGGAGGCCTTGCTAAACAGAACCAGATGGAGAGAGACCACTACCGGTCTCCTCTCAACTGACGATCGGCCTCCTAGAGGCCGCAATTTAATTGTGTCTCATACATATCAGACAGTTGAAATTATACGAGCGAAGTCAAGAAAAATAATCATTGTAGGAACTCATGACTTTTTAATAAGAAATGGGTAGGTAATTAAGTTACTAAAAATATAAACAATTTTAACAAATATGACTTTTTCATTGATCGATACTAATAATCTAATAGATGATAAATTAAGTTAATTTACATTAGCATAAAGTTATACATTTGATGACATCAACTGGAAACAAGGATTTGAACAGACTTTACTAGGTACTTAGTTCAGGAGCCACTTGTTTTCGGAAGATGATTAAAAATCATGATAGAGATATTAACAGCTGTTGTTATCATTTTAGATTAATTCAGATTCAACCTTGACCATTTTATACACGTCATAATAGCCGTAGGTACAATAGGCCGCACGCCAGTGATAACAAAACACCGGCCAAGTGCGAGTCGGACTCGCGCACGATGGGTTTCGTAAAAAACGGCAAAAAAAATCATGTCTTTTGTATGGGAGCCCCCTTAAATATTTATTTTATTCTCTTTTTTAGTAGTTGTTGTTATAGCGGCAATAGAAATACATCATCTGTGAAAATTTCAACTATCTAACTATCACTGTTCATGAGATACAGCCTGGTGACAGACGGACGGCAGAGTCTTAGTAATAGGGTCCCGTTTTGCCCTTTGGGTACGGAATCCTAAAAAGTAGCCCTAAGAATTTTAATGGTTTTAAAACCCCGTAAATATTTTTCAAAACCTATCGACGGCGGCGATCGCCTCGCCTCCACTAACTGGCTTTTCTCCAGTCTTGTGGAATCGGAAGTACCGTACTATAGGTACGCCCGACCCAGTTCTTGAAAATGGTAATATCACGTTGTATTGCGATCGATCTAACATCACTAGAGATCGGATAATTGGATGCATTATTTACCTAAAGTTAATTTTTAACTAAGAAACTATGGAAGCGGCTTCTTCTTTTTTTTCTTAATATAAATCCCGGGATTGCAGATTTTCTGCAATCGGATAATGGAAACGACTTCTTAAATATATATTGTATTATTTATTTAAAAAAATACCATAAATTCATTACTTATCTTGAGGTTTGCTGCCAGTTTAGCAGCGTACTTTACAACATTAGCTAGCATTCGATTCTGTAGTCAAAAAGTACTAAAATCAATTCCGGAATCGCGAGATTTTTACGATCGATACAAAAGTGCATTCCATATTAGCCAACACCTCAACTTCGATAGAAATCATAGGTAAATATGCATCCGAATATTCGATCTATAATCATCACTGACAGGGCTATTGTTGCCAATAAGCCAGACATAGTGGTATTAGATCGAACAGAGCGTCGCACAATGATTATTTATATAGCGGTTCCGCAAGACGAGAACCTCGTGAAAGATGAAAAAGTTAAGCAAATTAAGTATCCTGACCTGGCTCGCGAGGTTGTCGACATGTGGGATGTGGATACAGCAATCATTGTGCCGGTAGTTGTGACGGCCAATGGCATACTAGCCAAGAGTCTCGACCAACAACTGAGGAGGATCTCCTTAGGCTGGATCAAAAGCTTGATCCAGCTTGGGTCCACACTCAGGAGCCCTGACTACCGGAAGCTTGGACCCTGTTTCCGATACCGGTGGGCTAATATTTTGTATATTTTTAAATGACTTTATTTTTTAATATTTTTATAAAAATATTTAAAAATGTAAATTATATCTTTAGAAATGAAATAAAGGATAAATAATATCCTTCCGACAGGGCACGGTGGCCAATCTCAACAGAGTTTAGCCAGGTATACATGGTTATTGGTAAAACACCAACAACCTCTTAAGGGGTCATTGTACTAATCATTATGAACAACTTTTACTATGGGACCAAACATGATATTGCAAAAAAATCTGCTGTTCAGTACATTTTGACGAATTATGCCTACATAAATGTACTGAATAGCTGATTTTTTTTCGCGATTTTAGGTTTGGTCCCATAGAAAAAGTTGTTCATAATGATGAGTACAATGACCCCTTAAGAGGTTGTTGGTGTTTTACCAATAACCCTGTATACGTAGGAGATAATTATTATAGTGCACAAGTGCGTGCGCAGACACAAAGTGCACTCTGGGTGTTATAAACGGGTGTAAAAAGACACTTTCCGAAGCCGAAAGCCACATATTGTACCCATTTTTGACACTTATAAATTATATTGTTACAAAATATTACTGAGAATGATGTAAAAAATAAAATAGTATGCGCAGTGCGAGTCTGCGCCATTTGTTTTCATGAAAACAGATTTAAATTTTACATTTTTTTTTATTTGAGATGGGTTTGCTCTTGACTCTAGTGTAGGTCAGAGGTGACAGAGAAAAAGTCGACAATGGAGTGAGCTTACCCAGAAGAAACCTGTTCACTCTCACTTTGAAGAGATTAGGGTTGTGTGCGCTCGGAAACACAGACGCAGGTAGTGAGTTCCACTCCTTACTACGGTTACTACGGTTTCCAACACTACTGTAGCCATTGTACTAACTAGACACTAGACTTAGTAGACTCATTGCATTCCTTATAAAGTAAGCTTTCATCAATTATAATATTTTTCAGTTCTCAGCAGATTTACGGCCGATATGAGACGACATCTTAAACTTTTTTGCTATTTGCAACAGATTATCTTACGGTTTCTGACACTGCCGTAGCTATTGTATTTGCTCGACACTGAACTTTTTAGGCTCATTGCATTCCTCTTGATCCAAGGTTTCTTCGATTGGGCTTTTTTTTATTTTTGAGCAGATTTACGGCCGATATGAGATTATTTTGCTATTGTCAACTTCATAGGTTTTAACCCGATTTAGGCCAATATGTCTGTTGTTTCTCTTTAGGTCCTGCTTTGTCAACTCTTGACAAAGACATGAGAATAACTGATTAACACGTTTTCGCGCTATACGAATTGATATTTCGAAACATAGTGAATAGTACTGTAGAGGGTCGCGCGCATGCGCCTGCACTCGCAGTGTGACGTGTAGGCAAATTATATCCTACTTTATTTTTTTTATAAATATGACCTATCTTTTACATGCCAACCATTACTGTAGCATTAAAAACAGTCTCGTGGTTATTAGCGGTTGAAATCTTACATGTTTTTGTCGGTCAGAAATATTGAACTTACCACCAGTAAGTACACCGAGCGAAAAGACGTACATGTTAAAAGCGTCCAGAGTACAGCAAAAAGAAACAAAAACAAAAAAAAAAAAAAACGGCCAAATGAAGGGTTCCGTAGTTGGGATTAATTTATCCCAAGATCAAACTTAACATTGTAGTTGAAAAACATGTTCTCCCATACATTCCGACTGCAAATGTAAGTGTACGCACAATATTGAGAGATTTACCATGTTATTTTAAGACCATAGACTTCTTATAAGTTTTCCTGTAAACTATAGGTATGTCAATATTTTTTTTTTTATAATTTATAACTATAGGTATGGAACTATTTTCTGTATTTTTTTTTAATTTTAGGCTCAGTAATTTCGCAGATAAAGGGGGGTGGTCAATTTTCGTCTATTTTCTTAAATAACTTTCAAACAATTCATTTTAAAATTATAAAAATATATATATTTGAGACCCTCACCGTAAGCCCTGTCATTTAAAATGTCACACGGCACAGTTTGCAAAACTTACAAAAAAAAATCTTATTTGTCCTCAAAATTGACCCTATATTCAAAATTCATTTATTTACGTTACACGCCCAAGTTTGGGTCACAGAAATTGATATGTGTACCAAAGGAGATGTTTCAAAATGGGCCAGGTCTGTGTACACTACCTCAAAAAAAAAAGAGAAAAATTCGTAGAATACGGGAAAAATACGGATATAATTCATTTAAATCTATACTATTGTGGTAGGGAATTCATATTTATCAATTATTTTATCGACTTTCAATATGGCGTCTCACCGATTTAGTTACTCTGTGCATAAAAACAATGACAGTAAACCGTAGATTGACCATTGATCATAGAAAGTGGACTGTCAGCTGTCACAACAGTCCTCTTCTTGAGTATTAAACGTGTCAAACGTCATTAATCAGTCAAAATGACAGCTTACCCCCATGACGGGTTTTTGTTGTGTGTTGCAATTTCAAGTGTAATTAATTGTGGTTTACCAAAAAACAAAGCCATTTTAAAGTAATTGGACAGGTGAGAACTGTTTTAAATATATTTCCCTATTTTTATGTACACGTACCTGGCCCAAGGTCCATACAATTTGTAACATCTCTTTTCAACTTAATCGGTCCATTAGATTTGGAGCTAATTGACTGTGACAGACGGACAGACACACGGTTCCGTTTTTCGTTTTGAGACACGGAACCCTAAAAAGCTAGCCTAGTAAGCCGTGGCAGCTAAGAGACGACTAGTCCCAACTGACGGCGCCCGTTCACGAACATAACGCATGGATCAGCACCATTCAGCTCAACCATTTTGTAGGGAACTATAAATGCTTAGTATACTTTATAGAAACTATAGCTACCTACCTACACATCTGCTTAATATTATGTATCACGTAATAGTATGCACACTCTTTTATTGACCTTAGTATGTATGTACTTAGGTAGATTATTTATTATATATTGACTCGCAAGCCTTATCTAATCCTATAAATTCGCGCAGGTTGAATAAATTAATCATTTTTAAATCCATGCCTAAAGATATGAATAAACCCTAAGAGGCATATCAAAAAAAAATGCGTTTTGCGACGGAACAGAAAAAAAAAGTTCGTTTTTTCTGGTTTTGACAGATTGATAAATGGAAGCACGGCGATGCATCGCATTATGTATAGCTACATAATGCGATGCGACGCCGTGCTTCACATTATGTAGCAGTTTGGCTGTTGTAATTACGCTTATTTTGACTCTTATATTTTTTTTTGCTTAAAGTATGAAATTTTAATTTCTTATGAAGTAACGTTTATTCTGGTATAAATTTTACGTAATAACATTAATGTTACGGAGATATTCACAGATAATTCTGAGCATTTTTAACCGACTTCCAAAAGGAGGAGGTTCTCAATTCGTCTATGTTTTTTTTTTGTATGTTTGTTACGCGATTACTCAAAGACGGATGAACCGATTTAGAAAATTCTTTTTTTGTTTGATAGGGTATACTTCCGAGGTGGTCCCATATAAATTTTATTAACTTTGCTTGGGGAGTTTTTGAGTTAGCTTCAATAATGAATATATTTCCCACTTATTTTATGTGGATGATGTGATGGTATTTCCTTCCTATGGATGGTAATAACTTCCTATCACTGTTATTTACATGGCTATAAATAACAATTATTGTGCTCAATTATGTATTCGAATTACTGTGGGGTAGGTTCCACAACTAAAAAGTGAAAAATAAAAACTTTTTAGCAAAAAATAAAACCGACTTCCAAAACAAAACTCTACAAAGTGAAAAATAACTTTAATTTCGGAAGTCGGTGGCAAAAAACGAAAATACAAAACCCAAGACACCGACTACCGAAATTAAAGTTATTTTTCACTTTGTAGTGTTTTGTTTTGGACGTCGGTTTTATTTTTTGCTAAAAAGTTTTTATTACTTAATAGTTGTATGGTATTCAATGGGATTTTTTTATAGACATTCCATACATATTTCAAAATTCATTTCATTTTTTTATTAAGTAGTTCAATCCACGAGCTCAAAAAAATGCTGACTTTGACCACTTTAGTTCCAGGCTAGCCGTTTGTTATCATGAGTACAATATTAAAAACATGGTTTAAGTATCGGTATATTTAGATAGTCAAGAAAAAAAACTTTATAAAAAAAAAACATTTTTTTTTTTGGAAGAAGCTTTTTTTTAGTGGGTCAGTTTGTTACAATAGCCTAATGTCCACTGCTCATCACTTTTTACAAAATATTGCTTTTTCCGATGCAGAGACGTTAATTGCTGAGGAGGTCTCATGGTAAGTACCAGGAGAACTGAAGTTGATTGTGAAGTCACCATCAGCATATGCATTGTGACGAGCATAAATTGCTTAGTACCCATATTAAAGTAAATAATATAATCGCAACCCGTGAAATACTTAGGTATAATTGAGTAGTTCCGATGGCCATCTGTGGTCTTCATCATCAGTTCCACTTCACCAAATGGTGCTTTCCGAGAGTAAATGCAAGAGTTTCGCTATAGGTGTGCCTATAAAATTTGAGGGTTACCCTCAATTTCCATGGGATCCCCTCATCAGATTGTAACTTGGCGGCAACGGGACCACCTTGAGAGTACCTATATCTATGTCCGACCATAGATAAAAAAAATTATAAACATCCGAATTGAGAACCAGAGGAGGTTCTCAATTCGGATGTTTATAATTTTTTTACTCATTTTACTCATGATAACAAATGGCTAGCCTGGAACTAAAGTGGTCTAAGATACAAATAAACATTTTGAGATAACAAATAAAACGCGTTTGTAGTCACTGTGTGTCTAAGAATGTATGTTTACTATGTTATATTGATGATAAACATTTATATGGTAGCTAAGTAGATAACTCAGCTATCCATTTCGCAATTTTGGTGATAAGTAGGATAGTGAACAATAAAAAAAATTGTGAAATAGTATGGGTTTAGTCAAAAATGTTACTTAGACCCAGGCTAGCTTAAAAAGTAGTTCTTTACAACTTTTATTATGGGACCAAACTTGAAACCGCGAAAAAAGAAATCAGCTGTCCCATACATTCATGTTCGCATAACTCGTCAAAATGTAGGGAGCAGCTGATTTTTTCCTCTTTTATGGAAGTCGGATAAAAAGTACGTAATTATGGATTCAAAATCTAGGGCCAAACGGTTTCATGAGCACTATTTTCGCGCAAACGAACACTAGTCCCATTTCAGAAAATCACCTGTACACATATTAGACTGTAATATTTTTTACTGACAAATAAAACCTTTTTCTTTTCCAGGTTTTCAGCTCCCAAGTAATCCCTATCTTTAGACAAAATTCGGTCCCGATGCTGCTCATCAAATTCATATCATCTCATCGTATTTAATACCAAACATAAAAGGTACTTATTTAGAAGTACTTTTAAGCCGCCTAATTTCAAGTTTACTATAAACTAGCTAGATCAGCAATCACACATTCAAATACCTAAGCAATATTAAGTACTACGACACAATCTCTTTCACCATTACCACACATTTTACTGGTTGTAAAATCCTTATCCTAAATACATAACAAAACCACTCAAACACACTATAAAATAAGCAAAAAAACAAAAACAAAATAAAACTGAAACAAACGCACCTTTTTTAAATCCAATAAAAAAGAAATATCCTTGCCGCACTTTAATTTATAAAAAAATTAACACACGTTTAGTCTATGGTAAAGATGGCGGATACGTCCGTTTCGCGCCAATGGTTAAGACACACTGTTTTACACCGTGCCGAGTTTGACTGCAGAAACGTTTTGAAATTGTATACAGAGTTGATTTCGCGCTTCAATTAACATTAAACAAAGCGTTGCATTTTATTAACAAACTGAATTTTGTACCTGTCTTATCAATGGCTATCTTAAGGACTGAAGGCTTTTGCCTTCTTTTTCCAGAATCAATTTGAAAGACATTTGATTTAATGACGAGGTTATCTGTTGTTTTGTAATACACGCTTAGAATCTCCGATTTGACAGCTTCTTAGTAATATCGAGGGAATGACCCAGTTGCATCTATAAATGGCCTGTAATTACCTGTGCAGGAAAAAACCTCATCAAATCTATTACAGTACGTCAACAACGAACGTAGACAACGTTCAAAGGTTCCAACGTTTATATTTGACAACGTTTATGACAAAGTTTATTCTGATTATATGTATGTAGGTATATATGTATATATTGTTGTATTTATTCTTTTATTTTATAGTTATTTTCGTGTTATCTATCCTTTATATTGCACCTGCCATGTTTTCTCTGCATCAACCTAAGGTTGACTGGTAGAAAATGCCTCAGGCATTAAGTCCGCCTTTGTAGGTACGGTATTTGTTTTTACTTGTGCATAAAGTTTTAATAAATAAATAAACATTCGGAAAAACCGAAAGCATCATTGTCGCATTAAATGTCACTGGTCGTACGGGAAAGTTTGAATATAAATCAATTTCTACTGGTCGATAGTCACATTTTATTCGCTATATTTCAGTTTTTCCGAAGATAAACTCTGGAACCTTTGAGCGTTGTCGACTGTCGTACTGTACTTACAAAGAATTAGCGAACATTGATGATTTACGCTTGCTCACTGACCAATTAATCTAGGTTTTTTTCAGATGTTTCATTGAAACCGTAACCTCAAGATCTAGCTCAACCTTGGTACGGCCTGCTGCCTGAGGGTCTACTTACATCCTGATTCGCAGTCTCCACTCAAGAATTCATCTACCCCAACGGTCATCGGTTCTATTGCTATTATGGTCAGTTCTATATACGCTCAGTATGTCGATGTCGTCCTCTGTGGTTCTCTGCCGGATCACTTCATTCGCCATTCGACCCCAGAGAAGACTCCAAGCATTTCTCTTTCCAAAGCACACAGAGCGACTTTGAATTTGTGAACCAGCCGTACCGTGTGTTTCCACGTCTCGGCTTGGTAAGTCATATCTGGTAGAAGTCTTTCCTGATATGACATTATGGAGCCGAGAGCTCGAGAGCGAGGTCTTTAAACAGTATGACCTTGGTCTTAACATTGGTATTAGTTGAGGCTTTCAGAACCAGAAGGTTTACAAAATGCCATTTTAATATTCTATTTTTTGCCCGCGTAGATATTAGAAAATATCACAAAAGAACGTACTAGCAGGATTAAAAGTACCCTATGCATGCGTGGCATCACATGGGCCCTATCAGAATACCAGCGCTGCGGTATTTAATTAAATATTGCAGCTTTATGCTGAGATAGGAGCCTTTTTGGCCTCGCACAGGTATTTTTAATTGTTATATTTTGTATTTATTTTGTTTAATTTTTTTAATGTTAATTTTGTTAGTTTACTATGCTCCTTTTTACTGTTTGTATTTCCTGTGCGTGTCCCAAATAAAATATTTTTCTTTCTTTCTTTCTTTCTATGCGTTAATCCAGGTAAACAATGTCATCTCACACTGCTTATATAGTATCCGAAGAGATTGATACATGATTGCTGGAGGATAAAAAAAAAAAACCTAAAAATAGTAACGGAACATATAACGGAACGGAAAATTACCAACTTGCATGCCAAATTTGAAGGCAACTTATACATTGTCTTTGTTCCCTTTTCGAAAAAAATTTCGAAAAATTTGTTAGGTACCTAAAAAACTACAGAGACGCAACTTAGTAAAGTTATTTTTCTTTGAATGACTAAAGTGTCTTTGGCGATGGCGAAAGTCGGGCTGAGCGATGATGAGTTCGTAAGGATATTTAACCCGCTAGGGGATAATTTTCCAAATACGCCAAAACACGTGATTCGTAATTTCTAAACAAAAGATTTTGCTTACAAACGCATTCCTCTATTTTCTCCGCTTAGGGGTGTAGTTTTTAATTTTTAACCAGAATGATGATTCCATACAAACTTTCATCCCATATTTCACTCCCAGTAGGGGTGAAATTTCGAAAAATCCTTCCTTATTCCTTGTCTACAATATATAAGTACAGATAACTTGTGTGTAAAATTTTAGCTTTCTAGGTTCAAGGGTTTGGGCTGGGCGTTGATGAGCGCGGCTAGATGTACTAATGGTATTCAGCTGCCGACCCCAACCAAGTTGGGAAAAGGCTAGGTAGATGATGATGATGTACAGACGCCAGCACATCAAGCTACTACAATCTGTCAGATTTCTTTAATAGATTTTCGACTTTATTGCTAAGGCTTTAGGTTCAAGGTTGATTGGGAAAATCTGACAGTTTTGGGTAGGTTGACCTGCTGGCGTCTGTACCTACCTACTGGCGCCGTCATTCATTGTGACTTACGGCTATGTGTAAGTGGGCACGCCCTTTATGCCTGGAGGCTTTTATTTAAGTATAAAGTTCTGTTTACGCTTTTAGTTTTGTATTTTTATTAAATCCTTGAGTATAGTTTTCAATTTTTTTTTTTTTTGTATGTTGGCGTGTGCTAGCTGACTTATGGCACATAATTTGATTTAATGTTTTGTGTTGAGGAGCTCGTGGCTAAGTAATAACAGCCGCACGGGTTGATCCATCAGGTTAAGCTATGCTTGCCGGGGTTGGTCTGTGGATGGGTGACCAGCTTTACATACCGAGACTACTCCGTGCCTCGGAAAGCTCGTTAAGCCGTTGGCCCCTGCTGTCATTAGTGGATTTTTGATAGTCGTTACGGATCGTCAGAAGCCCGAAAGTCTGATAACCTGTCTTACCAATCTTACCAAGGGGTATCGTATTACCCAGTAAATGGGTTGTGGATGTCAGATAGGCAGTCTGTCCATGTAAAATTTCAGTTGCATCCGGTTAGACTGGAAGCCGACTCCAACATAGTTGGGAAAACGCTAGGATGATTGATTGTTTTGTGAGATTGTTACACAACGTTATCAACATGCAACCTATTCAGATTTTTATACAAGAACTGCATGCGAGTAAAATTTACATAGTATTATGCTTTAATGACAGATAAAAAGTAAATTTAGTTTGTTAATTTTTGGATTACAGTATTTCGAAATTTGCTAGATGATAATACATTTTCATCTAGCAAATTTCGAAATACTCTAATCCAAATGTCAGAAAAATTGGTGTTATACAGGGTGTAAGTGTAAACAGTGGTAACCTTTTAAAGGGTCATTGTACTCATTATGAACAACTTTTACTATGGGACCAAAACGAATACGCGAAAAAAAAAATCTGTTGTTCAGTACAGACGCCAGCACACAATCTGTCAAATTTCTTTAATAGATTTTCAACTTTATTGCTTTAGCATTAGGTTTAAGGTTGATTGGGAAAATTTGACAATTTCGGGTAGCTTGATGTGCTGGCGTCTGTACATTAATTGTTAGCATAATTCGTCAAAATGTAGGGAGCAGCTGATTCTTTTTTTTGCGATTTCAGGTTTGGTCCCATAGTAAAAGAAGTTAATAATGATGAGTACAATAACCCCTTAAAAGGTTGACACTGTTTACACTTACATCCTGTACAATAATTATCTGCTATACGACGTAGAGTGCGCGAACTCCAGCATTGGTGCGACAAGATGGGACGGCGAATAGTGGGCGTGCACAAACCCCGCGTTTCCAATTCTAGATACACAACATAACTTAATTTATTTACCAAATTAGAGCAGTCATATCTGCTGCTACATATTTCATACAGAAACATCATCATATGAACCAATGGATTAGCCATTTGCTTCAAAATGATTCAGATTCCGATCGATAGTGTGTTACGTAATCAGGGTACTGGTCATCGCGACGTAATCGTGAATTTAATTACACTATCATTCGATACTTTTGGAAGTGAATATATAGACAATCTTTATTATTACATTCATTACTGCCTTCTTGGCAAAAGATTATAAATCTGTCACAGAGAAAGTAGAATGCCTCATAAGGAGAAACCGGTCGCAAATATCCATGAAAATAATGTTGCGATCTCTAGTATCTACTAGCTTCTTCCCACGTCTTCGTCCGCGTAAAATTTTCTGTTTTAACATATACCTATTACAATATGTAATAAAAACCCTGTTGTTCCTTTTTACACACATGATTGTACTCATGATAACAAACAACTTTTACTACGGGACCAAACCTGAAATCACGAACTAAAATTCAGCTGCTCCCTACATTTTGACGAGTTATGCGAACATTAATGTATAGATAGGACAGCAGATTTTTTTTTTCGCGAATTCCGGTTTGGTCCTATAGTAAAAGAGGTTTGTTATCATTATCATGAGTACAATCATGTGTTAAAAGGAACAACAGGGTTTTGTTAAATATTGTATACCCTATGACACACGGCAGTACCTTTTTTTTTTGTGGATGGGTAATCATCAAATAACTTCTCCCGCTCTGGGTGGAGCGGGAGGGCGTGTCAGACTTCTACTGACTAAAACCCACCCGTGTTCCTTCAGTTGCCTGTGCCAGGGCCACGGTAACTCTTTCGAACTCTGCTGGGGAGTTTGTTGCGCCATTTCTTATCCCCAGCTAAAGCACTAGGAAGTGGTGAAGGGCGGGCGTTTTGGGAGACTGTCTTATGTAATTTTGACGTTCAAAAAGTGCTGATTCTCAGCCTAGTTTGAATAAATGACTTTTCATTTGATTTTGATTTTGAACAACCCGCAAGCCTGGCGGGTATCGGCCCTAGCGGACCCCTTCAGCTAGTGCTGACATCACTTTGAGGCGCGCGTGGAACACAACGCGCCGTCGACCCGGGCCTGGTCCTTACCGGACGGCGAGCTACCCATTGCTCACCGTCCGCAAGCCCGCGAATCGGCTATCGATTCCCGACGCCCGACACACGGCAGTACCTACCGCAGCTTCCCATTAGTGAAAGAATTTTCGGAATCTGCTCAGTAGTTCCAAATATTATCCCTTACATACAAAAACACAACCTCTGTATAATATAAGGATATACTTACTAGCGGAGCTGACGGACGTTGTCCTGCGCAGCAACAGCGCCACCAACCGGGTCCAAATTGTGAATCTAAACAATCCAGGGACTCACTCAAACACACAATAATTTTCATCAAAATCGGTCCTGGCGTTTAGGAGTTCAATGAGATACACTCACGTACAGAAGAATTTTTTTATAAACTAGCTCTTGCCCGCTGCTTCGCCCACGTGTATGTCAATACTTCCCTATTTGAATCGGATTTTGTTCACAATTTTATGATTTTTTTTAGGGCGCGGAGCCCTAATTCTTTTTCTAAAATAAAAGTAGCCTAAGTTTCTCTTTATAACATCAGTTATCTGCCAGTGAAAGTCCCGTCAAAATCGGTCCAGCCGTTAACAAACCGACAGACAGACAGAAGGGCAAAAACTTTAATTTTTTTTTTGTTTTAAGTACCGTTATGTACAAAGTAAAGCTTTTATTTTGACATTACAAACAGACAAACTACGGCCGAAACATCTTGGCTTGTCTGAACATAGGCACTAAGAACTTTTGCGCATGTTCTCTCACTCACACTCGCCTCATGTCACCATTCGCGAAGTTCAGACTTGCCAAGATAAATCGGCCGTACTACATTCACTTCAATTTTATTTATTTGGATGTATGGATAAATAAAGATGTTACAATCTCTATTATTGAATTGGTACCTAACCATTTATCGGAATTACATGGGTGGTAAATTATTAAATGCTTTCAGCTTTCTTTGTTAGCGAGACTTTCTTGTTGGTTCAGTGGTCGAAAGTGCGGCTGCTAAGCGTGTAGTCCCGCGGGTTTCGTACCCTGGTCGGGTGAAGTAAAAAAAAGTATTTTTTATGTTAGATTTTTTCAGGAATTTCTCTGTAGCAGGCTGGAGTCTGGATATGTCAGTGGACGGTTGATGAAAATAGCAATAGGCCTTAAGATATATTATATCTGGCCTCGCTTTAAAGTTTTGTATCCCCTTACAACATAATGTATCAGAGCAGTGCGTCCATTTTAAGGCGAATATAGTCGTTTTTGAGAGCTTAAATGAGCCTACTGAAAATTCCATATAAAATATATATGAAAATATCATGGTCTTGATTGTTGCCATCGCAACAATCGATTTCATTTATGCGACTGACATATTCCCCCCGCTTTCCTGCAGCTGAGTATTTTTTTTTGGGTTGAAGATGATCCCAAAAACCGACCCATAAGGTTTTGGCGCGGTATGAAATTGCTTTTCATAGGTTATTGTTTTACAATAGGGATGATGCCTGGGTAAAAAAAAGAAATTCTATTTAGTCCGTCAGTCAGATAATAAACAAATATTAGACACGTATTTTAACGATGATTTATATTTTACGTATTACACGTATTTTTATTTATTTACACGATGACCAGTCATCGTGCGTCATTCTGTTATGTAAAATAAGTTGTTCTAGTGTATTTTTTGTGTAGTATGTGTTTTCATGTATGTATGTATTTTGTGTATAAAATTATAATGTGTGTTTGTTTATGGACTTATGGTCTGAAATAAATTTATTATTATTATTATTATTATTATTATTATTTTTTGCCTTATCATATTAATAAAAAATGACTTAGATAACTCGCATTAAAGTTCGGGAGTGGGGGCTTGCTACGTCACTTCTACGTATAAAATCTACCAAGACGTGACGTCATGCCACATTTTAACTCAATGTATCGCCGTAATCTTTTGATTACGTACAAAAAGAAAAAATACGTGTCCAATATATTTTAATAATCTACATGACGGACAAAAAAACATTTTTTAGTCATCATCCCTATTTTGACATGCTTTAACTTTGGACTCCCCCACTATTGGAGCAACTGACCCTCATATCTCTTATGCACTAAGGAAAAACTATTTTTGGTATGATTTTCAGTCGGTATAAAATTACTTTCTCAAAGTAATCCCACCGCCCGGACCAACATTGTAATCGCGAAAAAATCATCAACTGTCCCATAGAAAACTTCTCGACCCAAATGTATGAGACGGCTGTCATTTGATAATTCTATCGTTATTATACCTAAATCTTCATATAATTCATCATTCACACATCTAATAGATAAATAATACCGGTACATACCTTGCTTAGTTACAGATTAGCTATAAGTAAGCTATCGTCATCGTCAGTATTGTCCAAGATAATGAGTTAGGTACCTACTAATAAATTACCTATATGTAAACCATGTCTTATTTTGTCAAATGTTCAGATACTTTATAAGCAGATTGCTTAGTATCTATACTCAAGGCAAGGGGTATTGACTGATAGGTAAGTTGTTGCGATATGTCTTGAGGATTTGGACAGTGAAATACTCAAACTCAAAGCTAATCCAATTTTACAGGCATTCTTGAGTAATCATGGAGTCGGTTAAAAGATGAATCTAGTTGCCCATTCCAAAGCGTATTAGGTTCCTATGGAGAATAATGGGCTAGAAACTCCACCTACACTCTTTTAAATCAAAATATTAGTTACACCATTCATGTTGAAATTACCGATACATACATGTGAGCCGCCTTGATGCACAAAAGCATAAGTACTTTGCATGGCCCCAAAAATATTTAATAAATTACCAAATGGAATGAATTAAGGACTTAAATATTATTCAATTTTATTAATTAATTAATATTTTTATGGAATTTTATAGGATGTAGATTAAGGAGTTAGCATGTAAGGCCTATCGCATTGGATCGCAGATCTGTAATGGTAGTTGTAGGTAAGATTTACGTAAATAAATAAATTTAAAAACAAATTAAGACAATCCTAGAAGAGTTATACTATTCTAGGTTATTTGACATTGATATTCATTTAATTTTGACAATGTATTATTAGGTATCTTTATTTCCATTCATTATCAATATGTACCTACTCAATGGTTATTGTTTTGATTTTTTTTTTCTGTATAATTATCGTCGTCATGCTGCCAAAGTTAGCTAAATGCACAATAATGCAATTTGCGATAAATCAATTTGAAAGTTTACTGTAGATTGTTTTGTTAAATACTAGCTTTCATTAATATTTTTAGTTCTTTTCCGACGCATTATTTATCCTTCTGTAGAAAGCAAGACTAGTCGATTCGATTATCCTTATAGAAACGGATAAAAAAAAATATATCTCCGAGAGTAGTGCTTTTAATCACTTTTGGCTGCCAATTATCAAAAATAGTTTTTTGTTAAATTTGAACCTTTGAGTCTTAAAATTTTAATAATGCATAGAAGTAGATGTTCATTTCACCATTATACATATGTAGAAAATGTTGAGTCTATTGAATGTTATCAGAAGAACAGAAAAAAAGAGTTAGACATAATTTTAGCTAGTTTTACCTGACGAAAAAATTAAGAACTTTTCATTTATTCATTTTATACTCATCTATACATTTTGTCTGTACACATCCGTAACTACTGAACGGAATTCGGTAAGTAGATAGATAAAGCAATTAACACAGAAAAGATTAACACATAGGCAACTTGTGTATCTCACTGCTGGACACAGATTTCTTTCAAAATTAATCTCTGAAACTACTGGAAGGGATTTAGATGAAAGTTGGTAGGTAGATAGATATGGCACAGGATAAACACATAGGCTACTTTGTAACCCACTGCTGGACATTGCTATTGAGCTTGTAATGTAAATAATTACTTAGTAATGGAGTTTAACGTACCCACTCAGTAGAATGATAACTACTACAGTTATTATGAAACTCCTATTTAAATTGATATAGGTATCATCATTTAATCGCTTTTCGCGGCAGAGACGTTTATCTAATAGAACCCGTAGTAACTTTACCCGAAATCAATTAAATGCATGTAATTATTTTTTTCACAAAAACATTATTTCATCTTGCATGTTAATGGCAAGAGCCAAAATGAGTTAAAGTTAATAATTTAATTTTTGCTGACAATATGTTATTACAGTTTTCAATAAGGCATTTGAAATACCTACTATGGCAGAATAAATCATTTGTGGACCTGCTCCAGTGCGTAAATGACAAAATTAACTAAACGAGTTTAATATTATTTAGCAAGCGTAATATCGAAAAACGTATCGTTTAACAAATTTAATCAGTTTTGTCTGGCGACTTTTTATAGAAATTGGTTAATGACCCTTTATTATGCTCAGAGTATCTCTGCAACTAATGAGTTTATGCGTTTAACCCAATGATATTATAAGTAAAAAGACGTAGATAAGTTGTTATTCACGCTCCGCAAGTGACACGTCAAAATGTGGCTAATTAGCCACATTTTCGTCGTCTTGTCTCTTTTTCGCTTCCGAGAATTACGAAATGCCGTCCTACTTCCACGAGTCATCTAATAGTTCGACATTGTGTCGTTTTTGAACATCGAATGCTGGGTAGGTAACCTATCTACGTCTTTTTACTTATAACATCATTGGTTTAACCAATATTGGCAGATGACAGAACTGAAAAACTGAATCGATTGGTATTTTTAACACATAATTGACTAAAATTGCAGATAATCGGTTTTGGCAGCATGACAGCGATATGTTATGTTGTGTTTTGTTGTAATTATTTTATTTTAATATGTTGATTATCCTTTTTTATAATAATGACTAATTAAGTGAAAGAGTGTACACCTTTATGGTAGATTTTTGAGGAACTAATTATTTATTATAAAGAACTCATGTAAAATGTACCAAAAATCATACCAATAGGTACCTAAATGAATTTGAATTTGAGAACGATGTAGAAAGGCTCAAAAACTATCTATGGTCAGTTATAAACTTTCAGATCCGTTATGACCTCATCAAACTACACCACACGTGGAGACATAGAGCACGGAGAAAAGTGGTATTGTCAACCTTTCCATACAAACTAAGCGTGTCAGACCACGTTTAAGCTTAGGAGACGCGGGCATGCGCATCACGCGTCGTTTTGGGCGACGCGGCCCGCACTAAATTCATATACTTACTATATTTTAAATTCATACATATTATGGCGGTGTATAAGAGCGTTTACGGAGAAGCAATTTTACACGGGTTTGCTTGAAATGCGGGTGGAACCCGCGAATACAATAGCCGCGTCGCACGCAGCGTTACGGCCAGCTATTCCTGCAATTCTCCGTACAAAGCGTATGGTTTAGTTTCCATTGCAACTAAAATTATTTTATGACGTTATCAATTTCTTTTTCAAGGATTTTTTGAGGTTTAAAGTCTATAGGTATTTGTAACGAATCTTTTTATGTAAGTATCTCGTCCACGGACCGACCTCGGCAAGCGTAGCTTAACATCCGATCAACCGGTGCAACTGTTACTACTTTGCCACAATTTGCTAATATTGTCGTGAATCTATATTATTAACCAAGCTGAAGATTTTTTTTTATTTTTAGGTTATCCGTCCTACCGGTTACCCGTGTCGGTCCCGGAGAAAGAATAGGACCACCCCATCTCGTCCCGTGGGTGTCGTAAGAGGCGACTATTTGACTAAGGGAGCTCCAGACCCAGTGCATACCGTATAACAATCGCATTCCCAAGGAGGGTTGGTGTCAGGCAGGCGGCCGACTGTAAAACTTTGCCAAAACTATTAGCAACATGATGCGCGATAGGGCTAGGGCGTACCCCACAGGCGACGCGCAGGGGCAGCACCCGGCTCCTGTGGGAAGAGGACTAGCGTTGTTGCACCACCCCGGGCGGGGGCAACGTAAGAAGCGAGCTCGGGAAGTGATATTGAGGTATGCAAGTTGGAATGTTGGGACGATGACTGGGAGAACCAGAGAGTTAGCGAATGTATTAAAAAAAAAAGACGAATAAATGTGGCGTGTTTGCAAGAAACAAAATGGAAAGAACGAAAGCGAGAGAAATCGGCGAAGGATACAAGTTTTTCTACTGTGGGAGTGACGGGAAAAGAAATGGCGTGGGAATAGTGTTAGACAGTAATTTGAAAGAAGGCGTGATGGAGGTAAAAATAATTAATGATAGATTAATCGTTGTAAAAGTTATGATAGAACATGTAATGCTGAATGTAATTAGTGTGCATGCACCGCAGGTAGGATGCGATGAAAGGGTGAAAGAGAAGTTTTGGGAGAACTTTGACACAGTTTTGATGAACATTCCGGTGCATGAAGAATTGATAGTTGGGGGTGATTTTAATGGACATGTGGGAAGAATGCGAGGGGCTTATGAAAGGGTGCATGGAGGATGAGGATTTGGTAACGTTAATAACGAGGAAGAGACATTGCTGAAATCCGCTACCGCATTTGACCTGGCAGTAGCCTACACTTGGTTCCAGATGAACGATGGACACCTAATTACGTACAAAAGTGGCAATCACAAGACGCAAATTGATTACTTTCTAGTACGACGCAAATACTTAAAGCATAACAAAGATTGTAAAGTGCTACCGAGAGAACATCTAGTCTCACAGCACAGACCCCTAATTATGTAAATGGTTGTAGAAAGAAAGCCCAATAAATACAAAGAGCGACCCCATCCCAAAATAAAATGGCATATGCTGGAGAAGAATGACTATGCGAAGAAATTTAAAGAGCGAGTAGTTGATAAAATGATAGATATGGGGGACATGAATGGTCGAAGTGTAAATGAATGTTGGAATGAAATGGCAGGGTATATTAGGAGTGCAGCGAAAGATATTTACATGGTGGTGGTCGACAGAAATACAGAATGTGTTGCAGGATAAGAAGAGAAAGTTCAAAGAATAGCAGAGTGTTGAAGATGAGAATGTTAGTTTGAAAGCAGAAAAAAAGAGTGAGTATGATGCTCTAAAGAAAAAAGCCAAAAACGCTGTGGCCATAGCAAGGGCAAAAGCCCAGGACAAGCTTTATGATACACTGGATAATCCAGCAGGCCAAAAACATCTTTACCGACTTGCTAGAGCTAGAGAGAGAAAGACGAGGGATATTTATTAAATAAAGTGTATAAAGAATGAAACTGGAATAGTTCTTTCTGATGATGAGAAAATTAAGGATAGGTGGAAGAGCTATTTTGAAAGACTGATGAATGAGGAGAATGACTGGAGTGGTGTGCTTGGAAATAAACCAGTAAATGAGGGGTTAGTGAGAATGATTAGTATGGATGAAGTGAGAATAGCAGTAAATAGGATGAAGAATGGTAAAGCAATAGGTCCGGATGGAATATCAGTTGAAGTATGGAAGTTATTACGGGTATATGGATGGACGTGGATAGCTTTATTCTTCAATAAGTTGTTGCTGGAAGAAGCCATACCTGACGAATGGTGTAACAGTTCGCGGATCTTTAAAAACAAAGGTGATGTGCTGGAGTGCAACAATTATAGAGGAATAAAGCTAATGTCACATAGTATGAAAGCTTGGGAGAAAGTTATTGAAAGGCGACTGAGAGAAGAGAGTGATATTTCGCAAAACCAATTCGGTTTTATGCCTGGTCGAGGAACAACAGATGCCATCTTTGCTATCCGCCAGCTGTGCGAGAAATACAGAGGTGCACATAAAAACTTGCACATGGTATTTGTTGACCTCGAAAAGGCATACGACGGAGTGCCTCGTGAAGTTTTGTGGTGGGCGCTGAAGGAGAAAGGTGTGTCAGGGAAGTATGTGCAGTTGATTAGAGCGATGTACAGCCGATGCAGTACCCAAGTCCGGTCTACAGTGGGCACTACTGGCAACTTCGATGTGGCTGTCGCATTGCACCAGGGGTCAGCACTCAGTCCTTACCTCTTCGTGCTGATAATGGATGCTCTTACATCGGATATCCAGGAAGCGGTTCCCTGGTGTATGCTGTTCGCCGATGACATTGTGCTGGTTGCCGAGAACGGCTTAGAGGTTCAGAGCAGATTGGAGGTGTGGTGGGAAAGACTCGAGCCCTTTGGCCTGAGAGTAAGTTAGACCAAAACTGCGTATCAGTTTTGTGATTTTGGCGATCTCTCCAGTCCTGTGCCCATATCTCTCGCCGGGACGCCCTTATCGATCTGCTCCGACTTTCGGTACCTCGGGTCGCTTGTCCAAGGAGATGGCGAAGTAGACCGAGACGTAACGCACCGGATCAACTCAGGATGGATGAAATGGCGACAGGTCACAGGAACAACTTGCGATCCACGGATGCCCCGATGCCCGGATGCAAGTTAAAGGGGAAAATTTATAAGTCCGTGATAAGGCCTGTCGTACTTTATGGGCCTGAATGCTGGGCCGTGAAGAAGACGGATGAAAAAAGATTGCATGCAGTGGAGATGAGGATGTTGAGATGGATGTGTGGAGTGACGAGAATGGATAAAGTAAGAAATGAGTAGGTATATAAGAGGAAGTTTGAAAGTGGCGCCAGTGACAGAAAAGTTGAAAGGAAACCGTTTGGCTTGGTATGGGCATGTGATGAGAAAGGACGAAACGCATGTGACTAAAAAAGTGATGAATATACTTGTTGATGGATGGATAGGGAGAGGAAGGCCGAAGAAAAGATGGATGGATTGTGTGAGGAATGATATGAAAGAGAAGGGAGTGAATGATAGCGTAACGGTTGACAGGGGAGAATGGAAGAAGAAAACGTGTTGCGCCGAACCCAAGTAACATGGGATAAGGGCAGGAAGATGATGAGGTTTCCGTACCTCAAAACAAAAAAGCGGTACATTTATCAGTTACTTCATTGTCCGTCTGCAAAAACCCTTTTTCTCAGGAACATGTAGAGGTATCAAGTTGAAATTAATAAAAAAATACGTAGGTCTATGGTTACTACTATAAATAAAACCGGTCAAGAGCGAGTTGGACTCGCGCACCGAGGGTTCCGTACCATCCTACTCACAAACTTTCGCATTATAAATGCGATGGATGGATGTTTGTTACTCTTTCACGCAAAAACTACTGAACGGATATTAACGAAATTTGGCACACATATATGTAGTTTATAACCTGGCTTAACACATAGAATACTTTTGATCCCGGTATTTCTACGGGTTCGGGACTTACCGCTGGGCTCTGCTAGTCATATATAAATAAATTGTGCTATTTACAGACATCGTTTTATTTTTCCTGTAATCTTTCAGATTTTTCTCTATGCAAACTTCGGAGATAAGGAGGGCGGGGGACCGTATTTTTATTTACATTTCATCAAAAGTAAAAACTGTGCGGCGTAAAAAGAAAAAAGAAATTGTTTAAGAATGTGCAAACAGCGCTCTTTCATATGATACCCCACATGCTCTAGTAGCCCCACTTCGAAGTGGATTAAAAGTTTGAAGTGGGAAGGTGTTGCAAAAAAAATAATATACATTTTTATTTCTTTCTTATTTGCAAAATAGTTGGGCAAACGTCATCTATAACTAATCTAAAATTCAAGTTGATAGCATTAGTAGTTCTTGAGATATCTAGCTGTGACAGACAGACTGAGTCGCACCATAAGGGTTCCTTTTTACCATTTTGTACGGAACCCTAAAAATCAAGCTTCTAAGTCAACGCAATAAAAATACGGACATTTATGCGACATATTCTAATAATCGCAAATAAATCAAACCTACCTACTTTCGAAGCCAAGAAGCAAGGTCTCACAGCACAAGTAAAGGAAGAAGTCCTAAAATTGTTAATTTATAGTTTTATCACATACAAAAATTGTTTTTTTGCCATTACAAACTTAATGCACTTTTAGAAATTACAGCGACGTATATTATATTACTGCATGGGCGAACAGGTTTTTCCACTAGGTAGGTAGATACAATATTTTGTTTTTGGGACAAATTCTTTTCAACTATATATAAGTATGTATTTACAAAAAAAAAAGTAGTATATATTAGGTTGGGGAAAAAGTCTTTTCGCATTATAGTATGTATGAACTTGTAATAAAATCTCTTTGGCTATACTATTTGTATCTGGCTGGTTTTGGTATCATTGAAAGTTTAAATTGTAAAGAACATAATTCCAAATTCAAATTAGGAAAATGTGTGATTTTCATTTGTTTTTCGTACCGTCAAGATGAGTGAATCTAATGAAGAAATTCGATACATTTTAAAATTTTACTACAAAAAAGGTAAAAATGAAACGCAAGCCGCGAAAAAAAATTGCGATGTTTATGGACCTAGTGTAGTGTCTGTGAGAGTAGCACAAATTTGGTTTAAGCGTTTTCAATCCGGAAATTTTGATGTCAAAGATGCACGTCGCTCTGGTCGCCCTATTACGGATAAAATGGATGCCATTTTTGAAAAAGTGGAGCAAGATCGGCATATCAGTAGTTACGACGTAGCTGAAGAACTGGAAATTGACCACAAAACAGTTTTGGCGCATTTGAAAAAACTGGGTACACAAAAAAGCTCGACATTTGGGTACCTCACGAGCTCACTGAAAGAAACCTAATGAACCGTGTACTCATTTGTGATTCTTTATTACGACGTAATCAAACCGACCCATTTTTGAAGAAGCTGATAACTGGTGATGAAAAGTGGATCACGTATGACAAGAACGTGCGGTCGTGGTCAAAGGCCGGTCAGGCTTCACAGACTGTGGCGAAACCCGGGTTAACTCGCAACAAGGTGATGCTGTGTGTGTGGTGGGATTGGAAGGGCATTATTCATTATGAGCTATTACCACCAGGCAGGACCATCGATTCTGAACTCTACTGCGAACAACTGATGAGATTAAAGCCAGAAGTTGAGAGAAAGCGGCCGGAATTAATCAACAGAAGGGGTGTGGTTTTTCATCATGATAACCCTAGACCTCACACATCTTTAGCCACTCAGCAAAAATTAAGAGAGTTTGGCTGGGAGGTGTTAATGCATCCGCCGTATAGTCCTGACCTTGCACCTTCAGATTTCCACCTGTTTCGGTCTCTTCAGAATTATTTAGGCAGTGTCAGGTTAACATCACGAGAGGACTGCCAAAACCACTTGTCGCGGTATTTTGACCAGAAGTCCCAAAATTTCTATAGCAATGGGATCATGTCCCTACCTACAAGATGGCAAAAAGTTATCGAACAAAATGGTACCTACATACTTTAGTTAAATGTAAATAAAAAAATAAAAAATGTTTTGAATTTTCTTAAAAAATGCGAAGAAACTTTTTCCCCAACCTATTAATATGTAGTATATCAGTTATCTGGTTTCCATAGTACAAGCTCTGCTTAGTTTGGTATCAGATGACCGTGTGTGAATAATGTGTCAGGTAAAAAAAAAAAAAAAACTACGGAACCCTTCATTGTGCGTGGTCTGCCACGCACTTGGCCGGTGTTTTGTTTGTTTGTATGTTTCAACGAGCTAATCTCCGGAACTGCCACTCGGAATTGAAAAAATATTTTTGCATTTAATAACCCAATTCTTGAAGAAGGCTATATAGGCTACAGCAAAAAGGAAAAAAGTCAGAAAGAATAGCGCGAAAACAATAGCGCGGGCAGGCGATACGATGTGATGCGATGGGGTCATGGGGACAAGAAAGTTCACGCGGACGAAGTCGCAGGCAGAAGCTAGCGTAGAATAATCAGGGGGCCGATTCTACTAATTTGCAACGTTACACGTTCAATTGTGTTTCAACAACAGTTCAGTTTCGATCGCCGTTCGATAGTTACCAAAGGGATATTATTAATTGCACATGAAATAAACAATGACCTATCAATTTATTTCCATCATTTATATACTTTTTTACATCAAAAAAATACTGACTAGCAAAATGACATGGTGACTAATATTAACTCCGAGGTTAGGTTTGGTTAGGTTACTTTAAAACCCTTTACACATAAATTGATAAAAGGTAAAGTAATAAGGTTTAATGTGCGCTAGTCATTATTAGCGCATTAATAAAAAAGCTTTATTGCGGTGCGCCACGAATATAAATTGTTTCTTATTTAGTTATATTTTGAGTTGAATATTTTGCTGTGCAATCAGTAATTTTGATTGGAATTCGGATTATTTTTGGATACAAAAAGTAATATTTTGATTTGCGTTTAAATACTACCCGTTACCAAAAAAGTCATTCTACAGGGTGTTTCGTGCATCGTGTGCCAAATTGAAATGGTCGACTGGGGGGGTCACCTTCTATCCTTTCAGACCCCTAAACACTTCTCATGCCCTGTGGCTTTTTTTTCATCGACTTTTTATTTTTTTATAAAAAAAATACCCAAATTTTGCATTCAATTTCAAAATAAAAAAAAAGTGTAAGTCGTAGACTCTGAATTTTAATTTTATTTAGACGTGTATTGTATTACAGTACTTTTAAATTCAAAATTAGTGACATTAGCCATCCAGTTTTTTTTTAATTTACTCGCAAAGTTTCGGACTTCAATTAAAGCTGTCCATGTTACAGCTATTTACATGGCTATAAAAAAAAAACCAAAAGCGACCGGGATCTTCCAACTCCCTCAAAAACTCTCTAGTCTATCCTCTTGCTAGTGATGTGCCACATGCCATAAAAATCTTTTTACAACTTTGTGAATTCGCTAGAATTGTGAATCGAGTCACAAAATACTAAATTTGAAATTATGATTTAAAAAAATATTTTTACTTAAATTATACTTCAAGAACTCATTTAATCTGTTATCTCACTCTTGTAAGGTAAAATCTGTCTCGTATCTCTCTTTTTTGGGGGGGACGGTTACTAGAAATAAAAAATAATTGCATTTTTAACATTTATTTAATCATTTTTTACATATTCTGCTCAAATTGTTGGCCGCTATTGCGAATGCAGGCCCGACATCTATTTCGTATTTCCACAGTTGTTGTACGAAGTCGTATTTCCTCCTTAATTTGGTTAAACGCCGTTTCAATGCGTTGAAGTAGTACCTCCCTAGTCGGAACCTCCGTGGCGTATACCAGCTCTTTGGCACGTCCCCAGACATAAAAATCTAGCGGAGTTAGGTCTGGGGAACGTGCCGGCCATGCAATAGGGCCATCGCGACCAATCCACGCATTGGGGAACACATCGTCAAGATATTCCCTCACAGTCAAACGCCAATGCGCGGGACAGCCGTCATGCTGGAATACTTTGGGAACATTTTCATTAAATACGGGCACCTCGGACACTAATTCGGGCAGGTCATTTTGAAGGAACTCCAAATAGTTATCGCCATTGAGGTTATCGGGCAGGTAATGCGGTCCAACTACCTGATTCCCAATCACTCCTGCCCAAACGTTTACACTAAACCTCCTTTGAAAAGATTTCTGCCTTTTAACATGTGGGTTTTCCGTTTTGTTTGTCCAGTGATGCAGATTGTGAAGATTGAGGATCCCTTCTTTGGTAAATTTGGATTCATCCGTCCACAATATTCTTTTTAAGAAATTAGGATCATCCACATCCGTGTGTATCATAAACCGACAGAATGCCACTCGTCTGTCAAAGTCGCCACCCTCAAGACCTACAAACAAAGAACTCTTTTAAATTCCTGTTGAGCAGTAAATAATTGCACAATGAGATTTTTAATGACCGGCGGCGTCGGACCGTTTGTATGGGCTGGTTCACTACCTGGAAGTAGTGACGTCATACCCATTACCTGCTAAACAAAGGCATCGTCAAACAAAGTGTGTACGAGTTTAAAGTTAGTTCAAAATTACGTACCTTGCACCGGAGTGTAGTGGAATGGATGTTTTTCGTTTTGCTGAAGAACTTTCCACACTTTCCATATTGAAATATCAAGATGTGCTGCCACATTTCTGATGCTTCTTGTAGGGTCTTCCTCAAAAAGTGCCAGTATTCTCTCGTCCACTTCAACATTATGTCGCACAATATGGCCCCTTGGTTCATGAAAAGTGACACTGCCAGTCTCGCGTATGCGTCGGTATGTGTCTTGGAAGACTCTGCGGCCAGGTAGTCGTCTACCAGGAAAACGTTCCTGGTAAATTCGTTGCGCTGCACGAGCGACACCATTGGCGGCTCCATAAGCCATCATGATGTCAGCATATTCCTCGTTAGAGAACGTCGCCATTGCAACAACAAAAAATCAACAAAGTTTAACAATAACACCAAAAGTTAAAACGTAACAAAAACCAACAAAACTCAACAAAACAAAGTAACAAAATGAAAAAATCGCGGAGTACGGTGAACTAACACACACGTCAGGTAGCAGAGGCAGTGATGTCTCGACTGACTGACGAATGACGGATTGACGGCGTCACCGCGTCGGTGGCAGTTCGTCGTTTGTTCAAACTAGTTTAGGTACGCTATGCAAGAAAGATAGAGATAGAAGATAGATTTTACTTCGCGAGAGTGAGAAAACAAATTTTACCTGTTACTTAAGTAACAATTACGCAAAAAGACTTTTTTCTTTTGAATTTGGAATTTAATATTTTGTGACTCGATTCACAATTATTCTAGCTAATTTACAAAGTTGTAAAAAGATTTTTATGACATGTGGCACATCACTAGCAAGAAGATAGACTAGAGAATTTTTGAGAGAGTTGGAAGATCCCGGTCGCTTTTGGTTTTTTTTTTTTATAGCCATGTAAATAGCTGTAACATGGACAGCTTTAATTGAAGTCCGAAACTTTGCGAGTAAATTAAAAAAAAACTGGATGGCTAATGTCACTAATTTTGAATTTAAAAGTACTGTAATACAATACACATCTAAATAAAATTAAAATTCAGAGTCTACGACTTACACATTTTTTTTATTTTGTAATTGAATGCAAAATTTGGGTATTTTTTTTATAAAAAAATAAAAAGTCGATGAAAAAAAAGCCACAGGGCATGAGAAGTGTTTAGGGGTCTGAAAGGATAGAAGGTGACCCCCCCAGTCGACCATTTCAATTTGGCACACGATGCACCAAACACCCTGTATAAGCAAAATGGAAACTAAACTTAAACCGAATCGTAACGGGAACGTAACAGCGGGTAACCTGTGTGACCAACATTCCAAATAGTATGTTTTAATAATACCACAGAAAAAAAAAGTTGAATCTAATAATATTACTAAATACGAATAAGTGCTACTAAAAGTATTTTTAATACAAAAACATATCTAGACCAGACTTATACCTTTAGCCTATATATTTTTTTGTAACATTTCAACTTTATAAATAATAAAAACTCAGAAGAACGTTTCGTTTTCGGCCCAAGCTTGCGAAATCTGTGAAACGAAACGAATCAATTATGTCAAAAGATAATGATGCGATTAAACGTCACGATCATGTTCGGTTTTGTTAGCAGAATAGCTTTTGAGAGTGTTTCGATCGATCGGTGACTGAACTGAAACGTAACCGCAGTTGGATCGTTGTTACATTAGTGGAATGCGAAAACGCTGAAAAGCCGTGGTTCAGCTGCCATTCAATTGCGATTTTTTAACAATTTTGTTAGTGGAATCGGCCCCCTGATCCTGAAACTGGTAATGATAAAATAAAAACAAATTTTATTCAATAAATGATTTAATAACATAACATCTATATGGAATGTATAGTGCTCACAGTACAGGACACATTGTTAACTCGTAAAATAATTTCAACTTATTTCGCTATGATTTTAAATCCGCAAATATCATAATAATCATAAGATTGTTTCAATAATTAAATACTAAAATAATTAGATAGATATGCAACATATTGCTTTTTACAATTATTTCAAATGCGAAATCTATTAATCTTTTGTCATATGAATATGACAAGGGATTAAAATCAATGACAATTTGTAGTTTCTTGCGAAATATTATTATAAACGATATTTTTACGGCATAGCGTTTATAACATGGCGTACATGCTTAGTATTTATGTAAAATTTACATAGTATTTATGACACATATTTTTATGACATTGCGTTTTATACACTGTCTTGTCTTTCACTTAGACTAAATAAAAAACCAAGACATAGTGTTGTCAACAATGACGTGAGGCCGGTTTTGTAAACATGTGTGTACCATGGCAGTTCAGACTCCACCTATGTGGAAGTACTGATTCCACTGAGGGGTAGCTATTCTACAAAATAATATAACTTTAGGGCAGAATAACAGTTTGACAATAATGAAAAGGAAATCAATCTTAGGATAAAATCGCGAAAGCCGAACAGCGGCCTGGAAAAAACATACGAATTACCTTTTTCATTTATTTAAAAAAGGGAGTTCTATGAGTGTTAAAATGTCAGCCAGTACAATATAGGGTTAAGGTCCATTGCATGGAACCTTTACAGTACTTAGTGAGGTGTAGTTTAGTGTAAATATGTGCGTGTGAGCGTGTATGCACAGAGCGAGATGTAGTTTTGCGCATGCTTGACTGTATTGTACGCAGCGCTATGTCTTGATTTTTTATTTGGTCTGAGGTCTTTCGTGACAAAGCTTTATTATTTTTATTTATTATATTTATTTCCACACATTTTTCTTGTATTTATTGTAATGTAATGTAATGTGCAATATTTTGTCCAGGAAAATTCATTCCTGGAACGCATTTTATAAACAGCAGACTCCCACGTTTTTTAATTTGCCCTACTCATTGATAGATTTTATTTTTGTTTTCGCTTTTTCATGATCTTGTTAAATAGAATAATTTTATTTCACACGTTTAGTTGCTAGTGAGAGAAGTTTTAAACTGTTAATTTCGAAGAAATAAAATTCCATTATTCTAGGATAGGTTATCAACATTCCCAATCGTGGTTATCCATTTTAATTGATTCTGATTTTTCTACTTTTTTGCAATAATTTTACATTACACTAATATAGTTTTCAACGAATTATGTATATAACATTTTTAATAAATTGACGAATTAGAATATTTTTTGGAAAGCATTTATAAACTCGAATAATTTCATCTTGAGCACCAAATAAATATAATTTCACGTATATACAACACAACATATATAGATTTCTTTATTTTTTTAATACATTAAGTACAACAAGGAGTAGATATTAATAAATATACTACATTTTAAATAAGGAATGCGGCAATTTTACACGAAGAAGAAAAACTGATTAACGTACTGTCGTAAATGCATAACACATAAATAAATAAATAATAACGATTACATAAAAAATACTGATTAATACAATTTTCTAAATAAGTACTTAGTGCCTTCTTTGCGTAATATAATAAGGTACTATTTCAAATACTATGATATTTTACTATTATTAAATATCTATTTTAATATAATACCAGCTGTCATCATTACCAAAAAAATCACTACAAACGATTAATGTGATCCTTTCATTTATATTTCAGGCTACAATTTCCAATATAACGCGATGCAAGTGACGTTTAGAGTGCTTACAAACGAGCGACACTGTCACAATATGTACGGCAGTCGCTAACGACAGGTGGCCACGTTTGCGATGGTCATTTACATCGTGTTTTTCGCCTGTAAGCTGTCTTATTGGTCAACAACGATTATGAAATTTTCATATAAAATTTACAGGTGATTCCTAGTTGGTTTGGAATAACGTTTTACTAATCTAGCCACCAATTTGAACATAATCATACTGACACACTTGCGTAGTATTGCATTGATTGAAAGTTTAACACAAGTTTTTTTTTTTTTTATCTAATCTAATAGTTTCCCTGGTTGTTAATATAGCCGGTAAATTAAACGTCGTTTGTCATGTTTATCTGAAATACCTAGCCCCCGGCACTTTTACATCACAATAATACCAGAGTGTTTCCAGGGATCAGTTAAACCATACCAAAAATATACTTTTGGTAGCGGAACGATCAGGCGTTTTGTGTTTATATTTACTAGCAGTATGTGAAAACAGGCGGTTATAATAATAAATATTGTGTAGCTTTGAAAGCACTTAGCGCAAATGGTAACACTCTTTTATTACTACATATTATTATTTAATTATATTCTCTATTATTTATTGAGTCCTCATATCTTTTGGAAGTTGCAAAACTATTACAAAGTTATAATTTAGATGCTCTAGTCTAGCACAATTTGCTATGGATATCTTTTCGACCTGAAATGTAGAGATCAGGTGTGTTTAATATATTTGCAACTTTTCCAAAATCAACTATAATTTTTCTATACAACAATATTCTAATAAACTTTATTAACTACAATAACATTCAATTAAATATAATGGAATGACACTAAACATTTGTCTATAAAGCTGCTGCAGCATTTTATTATTTTTCACACTGACGTTTCATATTTTTCAGCATATACAGCGCTTTTTTTTTTGGACAAAACGACAATAATTCACCACAATTTTGCCACATTTAATATTATTATATCAACGTCGTTATATACATATAAGGAATTTAACTACGATGGACACATAGATTTTTTATAAGCATGAGTTACTTAAGGTTCAATTGATACTAGTCATAGCTGCATCATTTTTTTGTATAGATTTATGGTGTTTTTGTTTTCATTCATTTCTTTCATCAGCTCAAAGCAGTATCGATTATACTGTGATTGGACAATCATTTTATAATCTCAAATCTTATTAGAATCACAATAAATTATATTTTTTAACCAACGATTATGAACGATGCTTGTAGTTAAGTGACATTTAGATTTTTTATACTAACCATTTCAAAATAATAGTAATATTAGTGTTCGATCGAATCATGATTCAATTCAAAGCTGATTAAAAATCAGAATCAAACGTGGTGTCTAAAAGTGGTGAACAATTTGAACTAATCAGTATAAATTATAACAAAGTTCAGTTAATATAAAAAATGTATAAACCTTAATTTAAAAGAAACCAACGAACTTCGTTGATTTAAACTTATTTTAAATAGGAATGGCTGAGATAGACTGTTAATGTATGGTAAGAAGCATTACGGTCAATTGACTTGAAAAAGTTGGTCAAAGGAAAGTTTTTTAACGCTAAACAACCTTAATTATAGCAAGTTAAAAAAAGAAAGTAAACTTTTATATAGAAGCTTAATCTGGCTTTAAATAACTCACAATTAAGTTAAATATAAGAATGACTAAAAAATCGTTGTTTATTTTCAAAGTATTAAAAGGAACACTTATTTTGGGAAGCTACAGATTAATGATATACACTCAGCGGCACGGAATGTGGCCCAAATTTAAACAAACCGATAACAGGCGATTTTGACATCGCGTATGAGAATTTCGAGTAGCAGTTAGTCAGGACATTTGTTTTTGTTAATTTAAGAGGGTAAGCACAAAAAAAATATTCTTTAATTCCTGTGACACTTAACGTTAGTTCGTTACTGGAACGCACAAGACACGGGTGAGTTAAAACTCGATATTCAAATGGTCGTGCATTTAATCTTTATTGTTTTGTTTTTTAATTAATCTGTTGTAATTTATGCTTCCAGAATTGTAACATAATGCCTCTAACTTCAGCTCAAGTTGCTCAAGCTGTGTTGCTTCGGAGTCAGGGGGCGAACGCAGCGAGAGATTGCTGAAACTTTGAATGTACCGCGTACAACTCTCAGGTACGCCTTAACAAGGTACGACCAGACCGGCCTTTACATAAGGAGACCAGGAAGTGGCGGTATTAGGTGTACATCAGCGCGAGATGACCGATTTATCGCTCTCGCAATTTTGAGAAATGGGTTCCTTACTGCGGTCGAAATACGGCAGCGGCTACAAACGGCAAGAGGGGTCAACGTAAGTGAGCGGATAATAAGAAGGAGAATGGAGGAACGGGATTTGCGTGCTCGAAGACCAGCTCGAGGTCCAGAACTGCTTCGGCACCATCGTGTAGCTCGACTTCGGTTCGCTCGCGAACACGCAAATTGGACTCACGAGCAGTGGAGTAAAGTTTTGTGGATTGACGAACGCAGAGTGGCCTTAAGAGTTCCAGATGGCCGCGTGGCCTTAAGAGTTCCAGATGGCCGCGAACGTGCGTGGAGAAGGCATGCGGAGAGATTTCTGCCAATAACTACCAGGCAAACCGTCAGTTTCCATGGTGGATCAGTTATGGTTTGGGGAGGAGTCTGTTCAGACGTACGCACAGAGTTGACAGTAGTTGCACGTCGTTTAACGGCAGTGCGATATATTGAAGAGATCCTTCAGGAACACGTTTTACCATTCACTGGGTTCATCGGTAGCGAAGATTTCATCTTAATGCAAGATAATGCTCGACCTCACACAGTACGTTGCGTGGATGATTACCTGTCGGAGGTGAGAATTTCCAAATTGGAGTGGCCGGCACGAAGCCCAGACATGAATCCCATAGAACTCGTCTGGATATGCTTGAAAGACGCATCAGATCCAGTCCCAATCCTCCAGAGAATATCAGTCAGTTGAAAACCGCTCTGGTGGCCGCCTGGGAAGAAATACCCCAAGTGGACATTAAAAACATAGTCCACAGCATGCCTGATCGCATGCAGGCGGTCATCAGGGCCAGAGGTGGAAATACCCGCTATTAATTTTAAGTACCATAGCTTTATTTTGTAAATTTCATTGTAAAACATTTTATTGAAACTTACGAGCTTAATGTGTTTTTTGTAATTTTGTTAAATTTTAATAAAGTTATCTCACTTTTTTGTTAATTAATCATTCTCATTTAAGATTCGAATAAACATTTAAGTTTTACAAAAAAAAACCCTGTTTCGCATTTCATTTTGATAATAAAACACATAGCGCGCTTGGGCCACTTTCCGTGCCGCTGAGTGTATTTGGCAAGCACAAAAAAAACTATACCTTAGAGAGCCGTTTTCATTTTCATATAAAGTTTTGATAACAAAAGCTCCACATTAATTGCAGTGATAGGAATGTATGTTTTAGATGTTATCTATCATTTTATAAATCATAACAAGGAGAACATTGAAATAATCAAATCCACGTACAACATACAACTTACATAGGAACTAGAAAGAGGAAGCTACACAAATAAGTCTGATTAAAGGAAAACATTTTACAAGGTGAAAAAAACTAAAGAGTACGAGCTTCTCCTCATCATATCTCAGCATACAAAAACTCAAACGTCAATAGAAATCAACTAAAAAGTCCTACTCTATTATGTACGACTTATATTATTTCTGCGGTTGCTAATATCTCACTAAGCCGTAATGAACTCTAGTAATTCGATTTGGTCTAATTTTGAATACGATATCATTATTTTAATTTTCAGTTTGAACACCGATCGCTATACGACAAATTATTAATAAATAAAATACGTAAATGCGTTGTCGTATTCAGTACGACAAGATTTAACTATTTGAATTTTCTATAGAGAATTTTAGGCCTTTTTAATGTTTCGAATATAATATGAGTAATGAGTAGAGTCAATAATAGTAATATTTCCTCGTTACTAATCAGCGTCAAAATATTATTCATTTTATACAGAATAGAAATGTAAATATATATAGTATCACTGTTAATTCCTTCAAAAAATGTAAGTAAATAAATTTAAAGTGATCAAGTTCAAACTAAAATTAATTAAATGAAGTTAAGATTTTTTGTTTAATGTCGAATATTATTATTTTTTAGAGAATAAAATACCCTTGAAATAATTATTTACATTGTAAAAAAATTTCATAAAAATAAATCAATTAAAATAAAGGAATGTAACTCAAGTAAAATAATATCTAGACGCGGCGGCCAAAAGTACTTAAGCCAATTTTAGGCAAAAGGTTGACTTAAGTACTATAGCCGCCACGTCTAGATATAAATGTTTTAATAGAATATAATAATGGCACCATATTGAACGATTATTTCGTATGGCAATAAACATGTAGGAACGAAAAAAGTTGAGCTAATTGAAGATATAAAGGACAAGCTGTTTTATAAAAGTTCATACCCATTTAGATGTTTTTATTTTTTTTTATTTTACTAAATGTAATGAATTTTTATTTGTGATTAGAAAAACAAAATCTTTGAAACAGATATTGCGCTCAAATGTGCGCTATTATTATACAAGGTCAGGTTAAATTAGCTATCGAAACTTCACAGTTTTGGCGGGTACCTGATAAAACGGGTTATTCCCACTATTCCTACCAGTAGGTTATGAAGAATATTCATACTATACCTACTCGTAGGAATAGTGGGAACAACCCGATAAAACAAAAAAAAAAAAAAAACAAAATTGCCAGAACTATGACATCTAAATGGACACAAACAAATTATACAAAATGTAAAACTCATATAAATCTACTATTATTGTTTTAATCTATATATAACTATTTCTTGCAGTAATTAGACCGTTTTTTTTTACGTTTACAAAATAATAAACACTATTGTTTTAAACTTATAACCATATTATTATGGTCTACTCGGTCTTTTAGTAAAAAGACCAAGATTGTTTATGAAATGAACTCAAATTATTCTATTGTTTGAACATTATTTACCTTCTTACTTCTACGCTCTTCTAATATTATGTCTCTTCTTAGCTATGAACAAAACCTATAAAATAATAATCATTGTTGACGCAAGCTTCTACTGCGGTCTTTTCACGGTCTACTCATTTTTCCCAGTAGACCGTTACCCCAAAGTTTATAAATAAAACAAGAACAACTATAGGCTTGTCTTTTCGTTTGGTTTACTCGGTCTACTTATATTTTGGTCAGTAGACCTTCAAGTTCCAGCACTTCGGGTAATTCTACGGCTTCCAGACGTATGGACGACGGGTTGAAGGGGAATTGCACCGAGAATATCATCTTTGAGTCCATTAGAAGGTTTTGCTGTAACAAAAACAATATTTTATTTAATTGCCTGCGTTCCTGGAAAACAAAATAGTTTCTCAATATTCTACCTGAAACAACCTTTCGAATCATTGTCGCAGTGGATATGCGATCAGCTTTTACGCTACGGGTAGTGGGGTCCATAGTTTTCTACAAATAGTCGTTTTGGGTATGGTACAGGTTTTTACAGAATATGGGATTTGTGTCTCTAAATGCACCTCTACTGCACGTGACTATACAATGCGACTACTGTTAGTGTGTAAGCCCAAAGAAACTAAATTACTAAGGAGCTCACAGATAAGCGAAACTTCCATGTCGGCGACAGACGAAAAAAAGGAGGAGGTTTCAAGTGAGGAGTATTTTTTTTTCTAATATATGAATGAGTGACCACACATACTTTTTACAGAGTAGTCCGATTTGGACGATTCTTGTTTTGTTCGGGAGGGTATAAGTCCCTTGTAAAATTTCTTAACTTTGCCTGGGTACTTTTTGAGTTAGCTTCAATAATACATATTTGTCCCACTATGTGGATGATGTTTTAATTTATTTTAACTAAAATAATAAAAACGTTTTTACAAAAAGAAACAAAAAAACCGACTTAAAAAAAAAACTACTTGTAGAGAAAAGTAACTTGCATTTCAAAAAAACGAAAACCCAAAACCAAACACCGACTTCTAAAATTAAAGTTTATTTTTATGTAGGTAATCGTTTTAAAGCCTGTTTGCACCACAGATTTAAATAACAAATATGAAATATGTTCAGCGCTAACCGAATTTAAAACATCTTGCGGTTTTAGTCAGTTTAAACTGCCTATAATGTTCTCACTGCTAAGACACAGGCCTTCTCTCTTCGAGAGGACGTGGGCTATAATCTCCCACGCGGTGGGCCCGCGTCCGATTAGTACGTCACATGTCTTCGAACTTTTAGTTCTATCACATGCCGGTTTCCTCACGATGTTTTCCTTTACCGTTTTGAGAGCAGTGCTGATGAAATAATTTACACCAAGTAAAGCGCCTGCCTGGGTTCAAACCCATGGTTTGAAAATTACAAAGACAGAATGATGTTTTAAATATGCAAGCAGGCCTAAGACGCCAAAGACACCTCTCAACTGAGAGCAGTCCTCAGTTCAATAAGGATCATAAATAAGTAAGTATATCTCACCGGTTCCTTGTCGGGGTTGGTGCCAGCTTTCTCCAGCATCTTCTTCTGTATCTCGTGAATGAACTCGCGAGTTACCTTCACTTCGTATTCCTCTGCCGGCGTGTACATGTTCAGGATCTAGGGCAGAAGACAGAAGAATTAGCATCTATGATTAGTTTATTAGACCTTTTTTTTTGCAAGGGAACTCAGGGATATGCGCTTAAGGCAAACACTTTTACAATACAAACCAATAGTTTTTTTTTTTAACTACATAGATGAAGTTGCTGTTTTCTGTCTGAGTTCTCTGTCTCAAACTCAAAGGTCACAGTCTCTTGGTCAGATCATGTGAGGACATAATAGATTAGCAACTGAGATGGTTTTTTGATAGTCAGTGCACGCATGTGTAACGACTTCGACGAAAAATACCAAATAAAGGACATTATTTGTTACAATAAATCACAGAATCTTACATCATGTACAGACGCCAGCACATCAAGCTACTACAATCTGTCAGATTTCTTTAATAGATTTTCGACTTTATTGCTAAGGCATTAGGTTCAAGATCGATTGGGAAAATCTGACAGTTGCGGGTAGGTTGACCTGCTGGCGTCTGTACATACAAGTTTATTATTATTTTTATTATTTTAACTAGCTTTTATTAATCTGTCTATCATCTAGGACAATCTTCGTCAAGACAAAACCCAAACTCGATAGGGTTGCGTCGTTTTATTACTGAGTTTCCATGGCCGCCTTACGGCTCCATCATCAGATCAGCTCCATGTCATAATAATATTGCATTGTCATCGGATTCTGCGCTTAAATTCTGAGCTGATATTTTACATGTATATGTAATGCATGTAAAATTTCAGCTCAATCGGAAACCGGGAAGTGGGTCAAATTTAACTTGCAAGATTCGATCACAGACAGGCAGATAAACGTCTGTCTATCCCGGTGTCTACCGAGACAGGTGAAACTAAATAAAAGCTTGTAAAAGACAAACTTGCTTAATGCTTTAACAAAATCATAACCATTCAAATTGGTTAAACCAATTCTGGACATATTTTATGCGGTTCCAAAAAAGCAGTGCAAAACATGAATCTTTTTCATCGGATTTTCTGGTTCAAGGACGTCTGTATACTTATTTATAATATTTCTAACCATTTATTTTACTTTAGCGTCCATGAAGTATTGTAATTTTTCGTGTGGTTGCCTGTCAATAAATAAGGAACAACATAGAGTCCATGAAGTATTGTAATTTTTCATCTATGGTTGCCTGTCAATAAATAAGGAACAACATAGAGTCCATGAAGTATTGTAATTTTTCGCCTATGGTTGCCTGTCAATAAATAAGGAACTTCATAGCGTCCATGAAGTATTGTAATTTTTCGTGTATGGTTGCCTGTCAATAAATAAGGAACAACATAGAGGACATGAAGTATTGTAATTTTTCGTCTATGGTTGCCTGTCAATAAATAAAGAACAACATAGAGTCCATGAAGTATTGTAATTTTTCATCTATTGTTGCCTGTCAATAAATAAGGAACTTCATAGCGTCCATGAAGTATTGTAATTTTTCGTCTATGGTTGCCTGTCAATAAATAAGGGACTTCATAGCGTCCATGAAGTATTGTAATTTTCGTCTATGGTTGCCTGTCAATAAATAAGAAACTTCATAGCGTCCATGAAGTATTGTAATTTTCATCTATGGTTGCCTGTCAATAAATAAGAAACTTCATAGCGTCCATGAACTATATAAAGACTTTATCGCAATTGTTCACATTCAGTTATTATACAGGGTGTGTCGTAAATAGTGGTCCGACGTTAAGGGGTCGGTACACCGTATATTCAGCTCTCCCATACCACAATTTGTACCATTTTTCCGGTCTCAGAATAAAATATTTTTTCATTATTATTTGAAAAATTTACACCTTGCCTTGCTGATTTGGCTGTATTTTCTATAAATGACATGATTTTTTTAATTTTTATAACTGTGAAATGCACGTGCTATCACATGCGAATATGTAGAAAAATGTACTAAAGCAAGTTGTCAATTTAAAAATAAAATTGTATTCTGAGACCTAGGACCTACCTAAAAAAAATTGGTTCAAATTGTGGTATGTGATAGCTGCACGTAACATAAAAAACAGTGGAAGTGGTATGCAACAAAATTACTATAGGAACCGCTGTCGCCAAACTCACACAAATAAACCGATAGTCATATAATGCACTACAAACAAACAATTCGTCTGATTTGTTGTTTTAATTTTATTCAAAACTAGCGTAAGGCACAGATCCTACATCCAAAAATAAACCTTCATGCTTTATGAATAGGATTTATTTTGCTTTAGTCCAGAAAGTATTTACAACGTTTTGTAATCTCAAATCAAACTAGATTCTAATGATTCTATTGACGAGTAAATTCCGCTAGTCGACCATAGATGGCAGTATTCTCAGTGGTCGCAATTATAAGTATAATTGCGTTAGCCATAAGGTTGACAATCGCGTCATACGTCGATATCTATTGCTACTCGACCAGTGCCGTAACACATTGAATTTTGAATTACATATCGATATCGATAGATACCCGATTTCTTGTTTAATTCGAAAAAAATAAGTCTTTTCCATTGAGGTGTCATTTTTTTTTCTTCTTTTGCTTATATCTCGAAAACGGTGTCCTATCGAAAAAATAATGAAAATTTTGTCCCCTTTTGCAACCCATAACTCCCTAAAACTTCACATGTTGGTAATAATAAATAATAGAAATTTTGAAATTTTTCATATTTTCCATACAAAAAGTGAAAAGTTCCTCCAGTTGAGGTGTCATTTATTTTTTGGCTTTTGCTTATATCTCGAAAACGATGTGTCCTAATCGAAAAAAATAATGAAAACTTTTAATCGCCATTAAAAAGACATTTAGTTTGATAATCAAATAGGTGAAAAACATCAAATTCAGAATAGCAAAAATTCCATTTTCACTAAATTAAATAGCTTAGTGCCAACTTAGTGCTGTCAAACTATAAAATATTTAAGTTGTGTCACTTTAGTCAATCGTCGGATGACAGGACTAAACTAAATTTAGGTGATTTTTAGTCTAGTTTAGAGACATTTGTGACAAGAGAATCGGCATTCTTTTCTTTTATCGATAAAACTGACATCCGACCCGACCACATCACTAATTGAGTAGCGAAGTACTTTCGAGAACGAAATAGGGAATGCCAGTGAATACAATCAATCCAAAAGAAACTGTATTTTAATCGTATAAGGTTGATTTTTACTAGAGGTTCTAATACATCATTAGAAATTGAAATTAACTAAGATTTTATTAGAAAACAAATAAAATCGTATTTACCGATGGTACGAAACACCTCCATTATAAAGTTTTTCTCCTACTATCATTTTTGCACTCCAAAATGGAACAAAACGGCATAGCTACGGAAAAATAAATTTGTCGCGAGACTGCAACTCGACGCGATGTTAGAACTCGACTGGGACCATAGTTTAAGATCTGTGGGGACCAAGCAAGCGATACAGCGCTTATTTGTGACACGCGTGCCACGCCTACTTTGCACTTCCACTGTTTTTTATGTTCCGTGGATAGCTGAATATACGGTGTATCGAAGCCTTAACGTTGGATCACTATTTACGACACACCCTGTATATCGAGTTGTGTTTGAGAATGATTAGGCCGCAATAGTGTTAATCGTGCTGTTTCATTAAAGGACTTTCCACCACAAAGAGTTTAATAATTGAATAGGATGACTTACCTCGTCATTGTCTTTGGTACCTGGCCCTGACATCAAGCAAAGGACAAAATTGTCATTTTTTTTTTAATACGAGGCTTGGCTAGTTTGTATGTATATTATTATTATTATTATTATATTATCACGTTGAGGTTGGCACACATGTCCACGGTGCTCAGCAAGTCTTGCATCAACTTGCGTGCTTGTGACAACTGCATGCTTCCGTTATTATTGACTAACTGTATTCTTACCTTGCACACTTGCATCGCGTTGAGGTTGGCACACATGTCCACGGTGCTCTGCACGTCTTGCATCGACTTGCGTGCTTGCAGTAACTGTACGGCTTGCGTTATCGGCTTTAGGACGCCTAGGATTTCTTCCACCTGATGAAAACAACAAATATTTGAGTCGAGTTTTTGTAAGTGTTTAGAGAGAATAAAGGGGGGTAATACATAATTTCTGCATGCTCTCGGATGTTTATTTTATTTTATTTATTATTTATTATTTATTTTATTACCCTTTATTCTAGTTCTAGGCTTCTGAAAGACTAGTCGAATGTCTGATTAAAACGGATTACGTTAAGAGGATCAATAGATGGGTGGTCCTCTTGTCTGCTTAAAAGAACAGAATCTGTTCTTTATTTCGAAACCGTTTCTAAACGAAATTTTCAAGAAAATTACGTTTAGTAAAAAAATTTAGGAAAATATTAAATTATATGTCTATTGACTACAGATCTTTAAAGAAACCAATAATTTAACAAATAATATCAGAAATCTCTCTTATGTGTTCATCACTTTTTTATGATGAGGTAAATAATAATGCAAAAATCTTAAAATTTAGTTTTTTGTTTAGTAACAGTTTCGAAATAAAGGTGCGAGATGATATGATATTGGCGCCGATTCACTTGTTCACAAACTAAACTAAATTTAAGTTCAGAGCATCTTTGTCTTTCTATTTCATTAAGAAGAGGACAGACGATAAATATTAGTTTAGTCCTGTCAAATTAAGATACTCCATAGACAAGTTTAGACGTGATTAAAAATTTGGCTACTAAAAATACGTCAATTTACGTCAGGCGCTGACTAATTTGACAGGACTAAACTAATATTTATCTTCTGTCCTTTTCTTAATTAAAAAGAAAGAAAAAGATGCACTGAACTTAAAATTAGTTTAGTCTGTGAACAAGGCAATCGGCGCCATTATCTTTACTAATATATTAAAGCTCAAGAGTTTGTTTGTTTATTTAAACGCTCTAATCTCTGGAACTGCCTGTCAGATTTGAATCATTCTTTTTACATTTGATAGTTCAAATCTTGAGGAAGGTTATATGTTATTTCATATCACGCTAAGAAAAAAAGGTTAGAAAGAACGCTAAGCGAAAACAATCTAATAGCGCGGTCGGGCGAGATTTTATTGTGTTGGTTTATGATTTTTTAAATATATTTTTAACTTGGTCTCATAGTAAATTGCTGTCCTTATTCAAGTATAATCCTTTAATTTTTGTCTGACAATATTGTAAAGATACTTACGCTCTTCTGGCCATACTCAGCCAGATGCTCCTTGATCCAAGTCTCGAGATGGCTGATGTTGTACCGGATCTGCAGCCCCTTGGCCCAGCAGCACAGGTCCTTGCGCAGGAGCAGTTGGTTTAAGCTGTATGCGCAGATGTAGTAGAATAGCTGGAAGGAAAATAAACAAGTGCATAATTAAAATATATATATATATATATAACCTTTTATTAGTCTGGATATCATCTAGGACTTAAGTCCTTGTCAAGACGAATTAAACTAGCCCAAAAACCGATAGGGCGTCTTTTTTTGCTGAGCTCCTGTAGCCACCTTCCGGCTCCATCAGCTCGATGGTACCATAATATTGCATTGTCACTGATTTTATATAAGTATGACAAATTTCAGCTCAATCGAACACCGGGAAGTGGGTCAAAATTAACTTGCAAATTTTGAACAGGACAACTTATATATTTACATACGAACATAGCAAGTTAAATAAAAGCTTGTAAAAATGCTATTAGGTCATGCGGGAATTATCAGAAGTTTACGCACTGGCTAGGTCTTTGAATACGCAAACACACCGAGCAGTTATTTTTCACTGAATGTATACTAATATTGAAGCTGAAGAGTTTGTTTGAACACGCTAATCTTTGGACCTACCAGTCGGATTTGAAAAAAGAAGTAAAAACCGACTTCAAAAACCTAAAACGAATAAAATAACTTTTATAAAAAACTTAACAGCTTCTGAAGTCGGTGCCAAGCTATTAGTGCATTGAAGGACTGAAGACACCAGAAGAAGATATCGGGTCGAATAGAGAACCTCCTTTTTTGAAGTCGGCTAAAAATATTTTTGCAATTGATAGCCAAAGGCTTGAGGAAAGTTTTTGGCTATTTAATATCACGCTAAGACCCTTAGGAGCTAAGCAAAAAGAACGCTAAGCGAAAACGCAATAATGACGAGGTTGGTCGGAGGAACAAGAAATTTCACGCGGACGAAGTTGTGGGCAAATATTAGTGTATAATAAAATTTAATGATGGTAATTCCCATCGGAGAGTGAGTCGGACCAAAACTGACTATCTGTTTTGTGATTTTGGCGGTCTCTCCAGTCCTGTGCCCATATCTCTCACCGGAACGCCCTTATCGATCTGTTCCGACTTTCGATACCTCGGGTCGCTTGTCCAAGGAGATGGCGAAGTAGACCGAGACGTAACGCACCGGATCAACTCAGGATGGATGAAATGGCGACAGGTCACAGGAACAACTTACGACCCGAGTTAGTTAAAGGGGAAAATTTATAAGTCCGTGATAAGGCCTGTCGTACTTTATGGGTCTGAATGCTGGGCCGTGAAGAAGACGGATGAAAAAAGATTGCATGCAGCGGAGATGAGGATGTTGAGATGGATGTGTGGAGTGACGAGAATGGATAAAGTAAGAAATGAGTATATAAGAGGAAGTTTGAAAGTGGCGCCAGTGACAGAAAAGTTGAAAGGAAATCGTTTGGCTTGGTATGAGCATGTGATGAGAAGGGACGAAACGCATGTGACTCAAAGAGTGATGAATATACATGTTGATGGATGGAGAGGGAGAGGAAGGCCGAAGAAAAGATGGATGGATTGTGTGAAGAATGATAAGAAAGAGAAGGGAGTGAATGATAGTGTGACGGTTGACAGGGGAGAATGGAAGAAGAAAACGTGTTGCGCCGACCCCAAGTAACATGGGATAAGGGCAGGAAGATGACGGTAATTCCCATCAGGGACACTGCTTGTATTAATATGATTTTTTAACCAATAAAGTAACAGAATTAATCTAAACAAACGATCATGACAGTGATGGATAATGGCGCCGATTCCCTTGTTCACAAACTAAACTAATTTTAAGTTCAGTGCATCTTTTTCTTTCTATTTCATTAAGAAAAGGACAGACGATAAATATTAGTTTAGTCCTATCAAATTAGTCAGCGCCTGACGTAAATTGACGTATGTTTAGTAGGCATTTTTTAATCACGTCTAAACTTGTCTATGGAGTATCTTAATTTGACAGGACTAAACTAATATTTATCATCTGTCCTTTTCGTAATGAAATAGAAAGAAAAAGATGGCACTGAACATAAAATTAGTTTAGTCTGTGAATGAAATTTAGTTTGTGAACAAGGGAAGAGAAAATGGTGGAATACGTTTGTATGAAATTAACGCCTAAAGCGATTTAAGTACAAACGAGATCTAATAACCTCACAGAAACTCAAGGTCGTCCGAAAACCCGTTTGATGCTTACACAACTTTTAAAAATAAATTGTATTATTCAATGTCACCACAAAATCTTTTCTTTGATCTGCGCGGATCCTTGACAAAAATAAGGTGGGAATTTTTAAATGAAAAACTCAACTTAATATTACCTGTTTAAAGATCATAAGCCTCAGCGGCTGGTCGACAGAAAACGTGTGCAAATGGTCGTGTGTGGCCGTGAGCTCCAGCTTGAGCCGCTGCGGCCCCGCGCCCGCCTGCGGGGGCCGCGCGGCGGGGCCCGACAGGCCGGAGATCTCCTCGTGCTCCAGGATCGCCGGCACAATGAGGCGCTCCAGTTGGCGTTCTAGGAGGTGGATTAGACCTGTGAAAGAAAATTTCAGATTTAAAAGCTGGGGTGGGATGGTGAATCCATTGTGACTGATGATCTGGTGAAGGTTTCAGGTATCCGCTGGATGCGGGAAACACAGGACTGGTCAATGTGAAGTTGTTTCAGCTAACTGATTATGATGACAGGATCCTTAGCCTGATATACTTGATAGATTGTATCGTATAATATCTTACCCTGGTATATCCAGACGGCAATGTCGCTCAGCACCTGGCGGTACTCCGACAGGTCGAAGATCCGCAGACACTGCTGGTTCTGACGAGGCGTGTTCGCTGATTGGTAGACTATGTCGCCGCTGTATTGGCGGAGGTTGTTCAGCAGTCTGTAAGAAGAGAACAGCAAAATGTAGCGAGATTATTTCCTGCTCAAATCCAGAATAGGCTGACAATCTCTCGCATCCGGCCTGTGCATGTGCATGGGAAGCCGTCACTTCCTTCTGCGAAGCAGTAATGCTCGCGAAGGTGGAGGCAAAACGCGTGAGGGAGAGGCAATCTTTGCGCCCTCACACCCCTAGTCGCCGCAGGAGACGCCCTAGGCATCGGGAATTGAGAGCCGATTTCCGGTCACCTTAGGCGCGGGCTTGCGAACGGCGAGTAATGGGTAGCTCGCCGTCCGGTAAGGACCAGGGCTGGGTCGACGGCGCTTTGTGTTCCACGCGCGCCTCAATGAGATTGCAGCAGTAGCTGATGAGGTCCGCTAAGGCCGATGCCTGCCAGGGTTGCGGGTTGTTTGAAAGAGTTACCGTGGCCCTGGCACAGGCAACTGAAGGAACACGGGTGGGTTTTAGTCAGTAAAAGCTTAATACGCCCTTCCGCTCTGCCCAGAGCGGGAGAAGTTATTTGATGAAAATAAAGGCCACTGAAGTCAATAGATTTGGCAATATCAATTTGTGTTTGAGCCCCACTAGTAGCATTTTTATGAAGTCACTCTTAGTATAAGCACATTAGAGATATCAACCCAGACAGAAGTTGAACAGAGAAACCGTGGAGTTTCGTCATTCGTTTTAGGAAGCGACCCTAACCTAATTTTTGACGTTTCATAAGTACCCATGTAGGTTGCGTGAAATAAAATATGATGAATTTTAAATATGAATAGCGTATAACAACAGTGTGTGCATTCTGCCCACCATGACGTATGGTGCTGAGACGTGGACGCTCACGCAGGTGGCTGCGTACAGGCTGAGAGTTACACAGAGAGCCAGGATTGTTCCATGCTTGACATCAGGCTAATAGACCGAGTTCCAAACGTCAAGATCCGAAGACGTACGAAGGTCTTCGATATTGGAAAGCGTATTATAGAACTCAAATGGAGTTGGGCAGGACACCTGGCAAGGCGCAGTGATGACAGGTGGAGTAAGGCTGTGACAGAGTGGCGTCCAAGGACTGGAAGACGAGATGTCGGTCGTCCGGCGGCGAGATGGGCGGACGACATTGTTGCCATCGCAGGCAAAAACTGGATGAAGCTGGCACAGGAGTGTTGGGATTGGCACAAGAAAAGAGAGGCCTATGCCCAGCATTGGAAGTGTGAAGTCGGGCTGTGGATGATGCGTGTTTTTAAGTCGATTCTGTCACAATTACTTTTTAAAGCTCTATGTCATATTGACGACCGCATATAGATAAACCATTCTAAAAATGAACGCCCCTCCACTGGGGTTACGCTCACATGCAAATAAGGTGTATAGATGCAATACACATAATTGGTCTTTGTCATTGGTTGCTCAGTCACCGGTGAGACATGAAGTGGGACCACGCGTCGATTTCACCGCAAAACTACGGTCATAAAAGTCAACGAAAAAGCACATTTGCAGTCAAGTAAATATTTTTTTTTGTTTCAAATTACACAAAAATCACAGATTTTTTTATGCAAACGGTACCTACCCGACTTGCCCAAACGCCGAACAGCCGGATTTGTCAGCCAACTAGTGTGTAAATGACACGAACGCGCGACTGAGCTAACTTGTCGATCCATACAAAGCGCACGCTCCCTGCCGTATAATGCTAATACCTGGACTGATCGCACGATTAGTTGAGCTCTAAGTGCGGCGACAAGTCCATGTTGACAGTAAAGTCGCCGCACGCACTCAAGTTAAGTGTTGCAATAAGTATTTCCACTCACACATTGAAATAATCACGTTTAGTGGAGGGGCGTTCGTTTTTAGAATGGTTTATCTATACTACGTATATATTATGATTTTAGTTTAACTTAAGTTTTTTCCTTAGAACTTACCTAAGCATATTGGCGAGCCACAACGCGTTATACTCGACGCTTTCCGCGCGTTTCTTCAGCGTTTTCTTAACAGCTGTCCGGACTGCTTTCATGAGTTGATGCATCTTAGGTTCATCATCTACGTGGTCCATATGTCGCAGCATCATAAAGAGTATGTATGCTGGTAGCCCAGGAAGGAGATTTACTGCTGTTTTGGGCTTTAAGTCTGTGAAGTAAGGTTGAACTTCGGTTAGATTGACATAATTATTAAAAGATTGACATAATTATATATATATATACTTTAAGTCCATGAAATAATAGAATTTGTCACACAAGCTTACAAGCTGTATGCCCGATGGGATTTCACATTGGCAAAATTGACGAAAATCCATTTCATCCCCATACAAGGTGTTTCACAGACGAGTGATAAAACTTCAAACAACAGACAATCAAACTGAACAACTTTTACCCGAGGACCAATATCGTAATCGTAAAGAAAAAATTGTTGTCCCATACAAAACTTCAAACCCTACTTGACCAAATGTATGGGACGACTGATTTTTTTTTACGATTACGATGTAGGTCCCCGGGAAAATGTTGTTCAGTTTGATGGTTTGTACCACACCCTTAAGTTTGATCAATCGTCTGTGAAACACCTTGTATTTAATGCTTTAAGGGGACGAATTTTCAAAAATCCTTCGTAAGTGCTCATTTTCGTTATTAAAGGACCTCTTGTGTAAATTTCATGCTTCTACATAAACTCGTTCTAGCCATTTATTTTACTTTCGACAGAAGCAAGCCTATGAAGTTTTTTGTTTTTGACAGGTAACCCACCATAGACGAAAATATGTTCATGGATGCCGTTTTTATTTACAATTATCTTTAAAATAAAATATCAAATCGATTAAAAAATCTTCAAAAATAAAGTCGATTGTTATAAGAAATCGAATCGACTAATTGATTAGTACTCGAGCTGTCAAGAATAAAACAAATGGTTGAAAAAGGTTATACAGAGTTATTCGCAATACACCAATAACCTCTTAAGAGGTCATTGTAATCATCATTATGAACAACTTTTACTATGGGACCAAACCTGAAATCGCAAAAAAAAATCTGCTGTTCAGTACATTTTGACGAATTATGCGAACAAAAATGTACTGAACAGCTGATTTTTTTTTCGCGATTTCTGGCAAAAAATCATCTCAAAGTTGTTCATAATGATGAGTACAATGACCCCTTAAGAGGTTGTTGGTGTTTTACCAATAACCCTGTAGATGCACAGAAATGTAGTAAGTTTTATATAGTAACAGTCGTGGATACTCAGAATTATAGGAATATTTTTATTTTTTATTTGTGATGGGTTTGCTCTTGACCTAGTCTAGGTCGGAGGCGTCAGAGACAAAGTCGACGATGGAGTGAGCTTATCCAGAAGAAGCCTATTCACTCTCACTTTATTTGGCAAATGGCTAGGCAGATGTTGATGACCCTTAACATACAAATCCACTTTTACCTCTTTATAATATTAATAAAGATCAGTATAGATAATAACTTACCGGAGATAAGTTTCTTAATGATAAGTCCTTCGTCCTGTAGCTTGTACTCGAACATTCCGAGGTACTCACGCTCCTTCTTGCGCGTCACCGCCGCCATTTCTAGCGTCATTGACGCGTTCGGTGGGGCTGTTGAGTCTGCGGAGAAAAATATAGAACATTTAATAAAAATAACAGAACATCACGCCTGTAATTCCCGAAGGGTTGGCAGATGTGTACCTATTTATTTTACTTTTGACATAAGCACGCCTATGAAGTCCTTATTTATTGACAGGCGATCATACACGAAAAAAATGCAATACTTCATGGACGCTATGAAGTTCCTTATTTATTTATTTATTTAAAACTAAAAATGCACAAATAAAAAAACAAATACCGTACAGAGGCGGACTTAATGCCTGAGGCATTTTCTACCAGTCAACCTTAGGGTGATGCACAGAGAAAACATGGCAGGTGCAATATAAAGGATAGATAATACGAAAATAACTATAAAATACAAGAATAAATACATCAATATATACATATAAACAGAATAAACATTGCCAGGAGAAATAACGATCGGTAGAGGAGTAATAACAATCAGTAGGGGAGAAAATGAATCCAACAAATCAGCGCAGAGATGTTTCTGCCAACTTCTTACGTATATGCTCACGTATCTTCACTTTAAAAGACAACCGATTGGTTGCCATTCTGATGTTTAGAGGGAGCGCATAGAAAGACCGCCTGGACAAAGAAAGAATAGTGAATGAAACCAGAGCGATGAGAAGGACATCGTAGAAGACGATTGTTGGTGGAACGAAGATTTTTTTATATGGGCAGAGCATGAGTATTGAATATGGGAAGTCAGATAAGAAGGAGAAGTGGGTTGGTTGTGAATAGAAAACAACATAGACAGAACCCTCACCTCTCTGCGCTGACGAATGGGTAACCATTTTAAAAATCGGTGCCCGTATACATGGTCATACTTACGAAGATTGATAACGAATCGAATGCAGTTATTGAGAAGGCGGACGTTTATTGAGGAGATCTGCATGCAGGTCATAGTAACACACATCACCGTTGTCAATTATAGGAAGGTGAGGGACTGTACAAGCATTGCCTTTATGTGTGATAGGAGAAGGTTTTTCAATCGATAGAGCGACCGTACGTTCCGGTGATTTTATTGCTAACAGTCGTGACCTGCTTTCGCCAGTCAAGACAAGGGTCGACATGCAGACCAAAATCCTTAACATCACAGCTAAACGGAATGACGGAGTTGTCAAAGACTACAGGTGGTACAGTTAAGCCATTCAGCTTTCTCATGCTGTAAGGGCTCCCAATTATGATAACCTGACACTTGGCAGGGTTAACCGCTACCCCAAATCGATCAGACCAGTTCTTAACCACACCCAGATCCCGGGTCAGCTCATCAATCGCATCTGCTGCGCATCAAGGCTGGCTGTAAATCAGCAAATGGTCGGCATAAAGATGATACGCAGTCCGAAGCAAAGTGGTAATGAGATTAATAAAAACGGAGAACAAAAGAGGAGATAATATACCACCTTGAGAGACGCCAGCTGTAAGATCACACCAAGACGACGAAGAGTATCCAGCATGAACAGACTGGTAACGTCCCCGAAGATAAGAGGAAAACCATTCCAATACCTGCGGAGAGGCCATAAGATAGGAAAGGATTGATAAGAGGACTTCGTGACTGACAGTATTAAAAGCATTGGAGAAGTCAATTAACACTAAGACGGTAACTTTAGTGTCCTCCATTACTCGCCTTATATCGTCAGTCACTTTAAGGGGAGCAGAAATTGAAAGGGATTTGATTTAAAAGGATTGAAAGGTACAGTGGTGGGTAAAGCGTTGTGGTGAATAAAGTGGGAGAATTGTTTATGAACACTGGCCTCCAGCACTTTAGGAAAGGATGGAAATTGGGCGAAAGTGACTAGGAAGAGAGGGCTTGGCAGGGGCCGAACAAGGGCTTTACGCCACATGGAGGGGAAAACACCGGTGTAAAGGGAGAAGTTTATGATGTGGGAAATTGCAGGAAGGAGTTGATCAAGAGCTGTTAAGATCATATGGCGACTGATGTTATCACAGCCAGCGGCTTTGGAATTAATGGAAAGGATAATCTTTCTGATCTCATCAGGGTCGACTGGGGTGAAGACAAAGGGGTTAATATTGGGACGCGTCAGACCAGCAAGGTAGTCGAGGGTTTGACATTTGGTTGGACTATCACAGTGTAACAGTGGAAAAATGGCGATTTATATCGTCCAAGCCAATTGTGTTAGGAAGGTCTGATTGACGCAATTTGCCGATGACTAAAGTTCCAAGGAATTTGCAGATATCGGCAGGAGAAGAAGTGATGATATTATTTAAGATGTGGCGGCGTTTAGCGTTGCGTATCATCTGATTACACCGATGTATGGTTGCCTGTCAATAAATAAGGAACTTCAAAGCGTCCATGAAGTATTGCATTTTTTCGTGTATGGTTGCCTGTCCATAAATAAGGAATTTCTTGGGTGCTGTTATATCAAAAATAAAATAAATGGTTGGAAAAAGAAAAATTTAGCTTATTTTTTCAATTTCTTAACATAACTTAAAGTCGTGTGTATTTACCATTATTATCAAGTATATCGTTGACATCTTCGATGCCGACCTCCTTCAGTTTGTTGACTAGCAGTCTTATTTGATTCTTGTACCGCCTACAGCTCTCTGATAATTTGTCCACGCGTTCCTGTTGAGTAAAATAATAATTATACAGGGTGAATTTTTCAAGTGGGCGTGTATGGCCAAATCCGAAACTATGAGGAATAGCGAAAAGTACTCAGGAGGCGCGGCCTCGATTTTGATGAAAACTAAAACTGTATCATTGTATTTTTGCAAAATCAATATCAGCCAGGAATCAAATCCGCTGATTTTGAGAAAAAAAAAAGACATACTGTATTATTACACCATTCGATAGTGTCGCCAATAAGGATCGAATTCTGGGAAGTAATGGTATGTGGCAAACTAAAGGAAGGAGCTCATTTTTAACAAAACACTTTTTAATTTTTCTTATGTTACCTACCTTAGCGCGTCCATACATACATGCTAACAAAAATATTACCATTAAAAATTCGCGAAAAAAAATCAGCTGTTCCCTACATTATGTTCTATGATGAGCTATAGATTTTTTTTCGCGAATTTTTGAATGGTAATATTTTTTAGCATGTGTGGACGCTTTACTATTACGGGGTAAAATTACCAATTAACATACTATAGGTATATATTTTTTAAATATTATGTGTTTGTTCGTCAAAATCTTTAGTAAGTATGTCAATAAGGACAAAATCAAATTACAATTGTAGCATGGCCTTAATAAGACATGTGCGAGACGGGAGCATACACCTCCGTCCGCGCCTCGCGCTATCCCGACAGTAGACGAAAGATCGCGAGTCCGTACTTCACGATCGCGACCCGCTCATAAGAGTGGTAAATTTTTTTTACCTGTTTATGCCCCATATACCTACTGTGTTTAAACGATAATTGAGCTATGTTATGCAATAACGTGTCAACCCTAAAAAACCTAAACCGGAGAAATCTCAGTTCAAAGAAATTCACAGCTACAAAAAATACTCTTAAGCTATTCTGATTGTATCCAAAACTTATTAAATAGGTCATCATGTACTGTAGTGATTCAAACACAGCTTAATAGAGTGAGAGTTATAGGAAAAATAAAAATAAATGAAATAATGATGAATTGTTTATTGCGAAATTACAATCAAGATATTAAGATTTTTGAAACAAACATTTAAGCCCAATTTGTTTATTGCAAAATTTAACCAGAGCATTTTTTAAGTGCTAAAATGTTTTTCAAGCCCTTGACATATTATTGCTAACAAAAATAATTAAAAAATGGGGGAGGCTTTTTTCCAGCAGTGGGAAAGAATAAGGTAACAAAAAAATGCAGCAAACATAGTAACATAATTATAAATTTGAAAAATCAACAAAATTGAGATCGATAAGAGATCACATCGGTAAATAATCAAAAATAAAAGATCAGTCTTCTCCATCCTCTGATAGCTGTTCAATATCTTCAACATGATATCCATCTATATCTTCATCAATAGAAACACCTGGAGTATGTTTTAGGAAATCATAAAATGGTTTAGCGTCTGCCGGTATTAGTTTCATTAATTCTTTTAGATCTTTTAATTTTTCTACACTCAAAGACTTTCCGTTTAGCCAGCATTTGGGCAAATTAATATTCTTTAGCACAGGCTTGCGGCCTTTCCCTGCCTTCTCAAGATTTACTATCTGAGCATCTTCTTGTGCAATTTCAGTTTTGACTTTCAAAATATAGGGAAATGGTTTTTCTATCACAATCTCATGCAGTTTCAACCAATTAACTTTGTTTTTAGCACTGTCAACTTTTCTATTTGTTATAGCCTGTTCTAGTGGCCTGACAGAGAGCATATCGGAGGGTACCATTCTCGAAACCTCAAACTTCTTATTCTTCTTTGACTTCTGAATACTTTCTGCATAATCTTCTAGAGTGTAAAGCCTTTGTTGCGTTTTCAACTGTGATTCTATAACACCAAAATTGGCATCATTTGGTAGGAAGCTATGCCCCGACAAAAGAAACCGCAATGTAATCGATTGTAAAGATGTGTGATGTTGCATGGTATGTATTAACATGAGAACTAACTTAATACTCCGATTTTGCCCTCCACAAGAATCCGCCCATAAGATTAGATCCGTTACTGGGGATTGTATGTTATTCAAAATGTACTTTCGCAAGCAGGATCCAACTTCTTGAGTACCCTTTCCACCTTCATTTTCAAGCCATAAGTTAAAAATTGAGCGTTTGCTACTTCCTATATAAATCCCTAAATTATACAAATTTAACTACCGTTTGTAATAGGCTATATTAGTGGGTATTTTTGGAAGTGGATGGGTTTTTTGCATATCAAAAGTAAGTGTTTCTACAGTATCTTTTTCTGACGCCAAATTCAGATCTGCATTCATTTGCTTTCTAAGCTCTGATGCTTTATTAATATGCAAATCTCGTTGCTTTTTTGCTTCTTCAGCTTCTGTGCCTGTTAATGATTTTATATTAGCTGCAAAAGTGTCACACGTTTTACATGTGTCACTTTTTGGGGCTTTAAATCTGAGGTTAAATTTTTCATAAAATATTTTCTTATATGTTGCAAGACTCGGTAGGTTTTCATTTGTCGGATAATTTAGCTTTGAATAAATCGTACATTTTTAATAGGTTGAGTTCAGTATTCAAATAACGACTATCAGTCTTACCTCTACAATAATGGCTAATATATTTAGGAAAAGAATCAATATGGCCAACTATTAGATTAATGTCATCTTCATTGATTTTATTTTTGCCACCACTAGCTGTTCCTCTATTGTCTTTGAAATTAGATAATCTATTATTTTTCTGCATCGCTATATCGATTCTACTTTGACAAATACCTAAGGTTTTCAAAAACGTTTTCTTGCATATTTCGGTATCACAAAGCGTATATTTTCGTGAATATATTCTCTTCGAATTTGACGAAGTATACGTCCTAGCTTTATGGGTTTGTGTTACTTTACCACAAATGAAAGCACATCGACCTTCGAATGACCCAAGAGACCAAAATTGGTCAAATACTTGTTTCCGGCTATCAATTGACAAGATCGTTGTACATTTCTTTTTGCAATCACAATGGTATGTGTTGTCGAATTCTTTTGGTAATACTTCTTTTCCTTTCGCACTGATATACTTTTCGTTTATATTGGCTCTTCGTTTTCGCTCTTTTCTAGACTGGTCTTCTACTTTTCTTTTTCTTCCGCGCTTGGGTCTACCGATATTATTTATCTCTAATTGATGATCATTCTCACGATTTGATTGTGGTTGTTCGATGCAGTTTAAAATGCTTGATTGATTATTATCATTTTCAGTCAGTTGTGTAGCAGACATATCTATACAATCTTGAACAATATTATCAGTATTAGAAGTTGAAGCTACTACTTCTATTTCCGCGATAATTTCGTTTCCTTTGTCATCGTAATCATTAAACATACTGGAAAGGCTGTTACGGACAATATCTATATCATCCAGATGTATTAACTGAGAAGTATCTATAGACGCTTCCATATTACTTATATTTAAATCATTATAGCTTAAGTCACGCTCAAAATCTTTATAAGTTAACGAACATGAAGCAGTATTATGACGCTTAAGATGTACATCCTGTTTCAACTGTGCTAAAGTTGTTACATCTCCACTGTTGGAAGATTCTTCTACTTCAGATTCTTCTTTGTCGTCGTTTTTATTACATAAATGCTCGTCACGAGCCATAGCGACAAGCTTCTGTGCTCTAGAGTTCATGTTCAATACCTGAAAATAATTTGATGCATGGTTGTAGCACATACCTAAAACTTTTCATATCAATTTCGCAATAACCAATTAAAAAATTAAATATTTAATGTTTTTATAAATTACTATCATCTGCCTACAACGAGTAAATATAGACATTCTTATATGTAATTTGTAACCTTCCCTCATAGTAATATCAGCATCTCTTCGGATTAAATTATAGAATAATATAAAAAAGATAAATACACCAAGCGGCCGTTATGGTACAAGTATTAAAGCAATAACCAGTTATAAATTACACAAATTTAAAATGCCAGATTTTTCGTAATTATCGGGAAATAATTTAATTTCATTCCAATTCCATAGTTCTTTACGATGAGAAAAACTACTTTAGTGCGTCATTGATTGTATAGAACAGGAGAAACCATAAAATCAAACACTGAAAACTTACTTTGTGCCTTGTTGCAGCAAGTAGAGACTTAAAAACTCTTGTAAAATAATGAAATTCGCACAACCCACAGTTTCATGAATATTACAAAATACTACACGTATATTAAATTTCACTGAAAGCCGCAATAACCAACAGACAACAAAATTTTAAAGTAATTGTCACAGAAGAAAAGCGCGCGTGTTGTGACAGGTCTGTAATCGATTATTGCAAAATTGTTGAAGACTAATTCCGCAAACTGCAGAAACATTTTTTTGGTAGATGGCGTTTTTATAAATTTAGTACATGCCTCTGCATTTTTTTAAGGGTTCAGGAGACTGGCTACTAGAGCTAGATGGCGTTAACTTAAAATTCATATTTTTGTGGGTTAACAGGTTATTGCATAATATGGCTCAATTATATACCTTTCTACTGTTTTAACTCATTAAATAGACCTAACACACACCATGAGAAGAACTTTCCTAAACAATTAGATTTCTTGAGTTTTTTTTAATTATTTCCCCATAAAAAATTGACACTAACATGGAGCCACTACTGCAAGAGAAAAGGAGAACGAAATATTTGTTTTATTTTTTATCTAGTTTTTACTATTACGAATACTAAAACAAACCCATTTTTTTTTTAAACATACTATGTCTACACATAACCAACTGCTTGCTCGAAAGGTGCTAGATGGTAACAAGTTGGCGATTTGGAACATATCTATAGTAGTTTAACGTCCGGACTAACATGGAAGTCGAAAAATCATTCCGGGGTAAAACTTTTTAGTATCATGGTACCTCTATGAAAGCTTCCTATAAAATGTTCGAGATGGCGCTGTATTACGTCATAGTGGTTACAGTAAATAGGACTAGAGGGGCTCGTAGCTAAGTAATAACAGCCGCACGGGTCGATCGATCACGCTAAGCTACGCTTGCTGCGATTGGTCCGTAGATGGGTGAACACATAACAAGAGCCCTCCGTGCCTCGGAAAGCACGTTAAACCGTTGGTTCCGACTATCATTCGTAGATATATGACAATCGATAAGGATCGTCAGAAGCCCGCTAGTCTGACACCCAGTCTTACCAAGGGATATCGTATTACCCAGTAACCGGGTTCGATAGGCAGTCGCTCCATGTAAAAAACTGGTATTCAGCTGCATCCGATTAGACTGGAAGCCGACCCTAACATCGTTGGGAAAAGGCTAGGTTGATAATAAGGACCAGTAATTACCTGTAACGCCAAGCTCTCTGCCGCCAGTCTGATGATCTCATTCTGCGCAAATTCTTGAGTCTTGTTCTTAGGTTCAGCGCTTAAATCTGAACTGAGTAACCTAAAACAAGAAAATGTGTTTAAACATCGTATAATTTTAAATTAGTATTAAAAGTAATCAATACGGTGATTGAACCATTTATAAATTTTGGAAGAACGATGAAGATAATTGCCCATTTCTAGATGAAGTTTGCTAAGGAGAAGAATTATTTTTTATAACCCTTTATAAAATAACTTTATTGTGTTAGTGTATTTATTAAATACTTGTGTTAGGTCTACGCTACGCTAGGTATACATTTTATTTAATACACAGGTTCAAATTAAATTAGCTAGCAAAACTCCGCAGACGTGATTGATATCAATATCTAAACATGATAAACGAAAAAGTAATTAAGAGCGTATACAACCTCAGCTCAAATTATAATTTCGCCCCCACTTTCCCACGCCACCTCACTCTTTATCCTACCTATTTTACCTGTTGCGTAATGTGTGTTCTGAGCGCAAGCAACACAGCCCTCCCGTTCGAAAGCCGAAGCGAGACTGAGCGCGGGTGTTCGGGCGGCAGGGAACAAACTTCAAGACGCCGATAGTTTACGTAATTTCTTTTTACGGTGAAAATAATGCTAATTAAAAAAAAAAACACATAAGACCTGCTTTATAGTTAGTTCAGTTAGTATGCAAAGTTTCATGATCTAATTTGAAGTATTTTTTGAATACCAGCAGTTAATGGTTCGGTTTAGAGGTAACTTTGGATTTTTTTTTCTATCGAGAAATTTCTATGGAATCGTGTTTTCGTCACACATAGTTTTTTTTTTTTTTTTTTTTTTCTTCTCATTTTATCTGCGATCAGCTGTCTAGCTATAATCAGATGTGGTCTTCGTTTGAGATTTTTTTGTGATGTTCCAGTAAACATTCACATTATATGGTACTAAAAAATTGAAGTTGTCACTTTCTCTGGTCCAAGTTTAGGATTTGCCATCTCTTTAGGCGGATTATATCCCCTTGTCTGTTCAGGAGGTTCTTGGCTAAGACATTGCTGTGTTTGCTCAGTCTCTGTTTATGATTTTTGCATTTTTCACATAGTTCTTCTTTCACTGTTGGTACATATAAGTGCTTGTGTATTTCTGTGTTTCTGACAAACCAGGGTGCTTTTGAGATAGTTCTTAGGGCTAAATTTTGGAACCTTTGCAAAATTTCGATATTGGAGTGGCTAGCCGATCCCCATAGTTCTATACCGTATGTCCAGATTGGTTTAACTACAGCTTTGTAAACTAGTATTTTGTTACTAATGGATAGTTTTGATTGTCTTCCTAAGAGCCAGGATAAGCTTTTCATTTCAATGGAAGCTGCCTTTTTCTTGGCCTTAATATGGTTGGCCCAGGTAAGCCTTCTGTCTAAATGTAGCCCCAGGTATTTTACTGTGTTGCTGTTTGGCAGTGGTTTGCTTTCCATGTACACTGGGGCACAATCGCCCTTCCGAAGAGTGAAGGTCACTTGAACTGACTTTGTTAAGCTAGGTTGAATTCTCCATTTTTTCAGCCATACATCAATTTTATTCAACTGGACTTGTAATTTTTGAGACGCTTGAGTTGGATCTTGGTCACTCGCAAGGCACGCAGTGTCGTCTGCATAAGTCGCAGTTATCACGTCATCAGAATTAGGCAAGTCTGCAGTATAGATAGAGTAGAGTACGGGCCCAAGCACAGAGCCTTGTGGTACTGAAGCCTTCATTTCGTACAGGTCAGACAGTTCTTCCTCATACTTAACTTGAAATTTTCTTTGGTCTAAGTAAGATTTTAATATCCCGCAAAAAGAATTAGGTAGCAGAGATTTCAACTTATATAAAAGACCCTTGTGCCATACCCTATCGAATGCCTGTTGGATATCCAGGAACACTGCAGAACAGTATTCTTTATTTTCCAACGACTGTCTGATTTTGTGGACCACTCTATGCACTTGCTCTACTGTTGAAACACATAGTACTTAACATTAATCCTCAACTTTACCATATATTTATTTCAAAATTAATGCTGCAGTATTTTCGACATATCGGAGGTAGTATAGGCTCTTAATTTGATGATGTTTTTTTTTTTTTTTGAGGTCGTCAACCGTTAGTGTAGTCACTTAAAATATCAGTTTTTTTTTTTGTGTAAACTTCACAGACGTGATAAGTATCGATATCTCAACACGACAAAATAGATTTCATCAACTCACACTTCAAGTAACAAAACTACCAGCGGTCACTGACCCAAAAAAAAAAACAACAAATCATTTTTATTTTGTCATATTTAGATAACAATACCCATCACTTCTGCAGATTTTTGCTAGCTAATTTAATTTGACCCTGTACATAGCTGTTTTAGCTGACGAGTCCCGACTGATCAAGAAAAGTTAGAAAAAGATACAAATATTTTTACTGTTGCTTATCTTTTCAAAATATTATCTGAAACACCCTATTCTGTTTATAGTTGTAGAATCTTCTTTCCACACAGATTTCTCCATCTTTAAAGCACTACTATCTTCTAATTGTAATTAATGTGATACGTGGAAGTATGCCGTATTTGTGCGGAGCGAAAACGAAGAAAACTGTTCACTATTACCCATGACAGCTCTGACAGCAGCAACCCAATAGCGACTTTATTGCAACGAAAATAAAGATCACTTATTTTGTTTTGACAGCCTTGTCAATGGTGGCAACCCAAAAGCAACCTTATTCCATCGACGATAAAGATCACTGTGATTATGACAAGGACGCAAAATCAGATAAAAAATAACTGAATGGTCTGCATATAGCTCTTTTTAACCGACTTCAAAAAAGGAGGTTCCGTATTCGACCCGTATGTACATTAGTATGTCCACAATTTTCTCAAAAACTAATGAAACAATTTTGATGATTATTTCACTAACGTGATCTACATACTTTCAGGAAGGTATAATTCATTAGGTAATCATTCTTATGTACGAAGTTCAATCTGCCTAGCCTTTTCCCAAGTATGTTGGGGTCGGCTTCCAGTCTAAGCGGATGCAGCTGAATACCAGTATTTCACATGGAGCGACTGCCTATCTGACCTCCACAACCCAGTTACTGGGTAATACGGTATCCCTTGGTAAGACTGGTTGTCAGACTTTCGAGCTTCTGACGACCCGTAACGACTGTCAAAGATCCACGAATGACAGCCGGGACCAACGGCTTAACGTGCTTTCCGAGGCAAGGAGTCTCGGTATGAAAAGATGGTCACCCATCCACAGACCAACCCCGGCAAGCGAAAGCTTAACCTGATGGATCGACCCGTGCGGCTGTTCCTACTTAGCCACGAGCTACGAAGTTATATGCATAAATGTACTGTGTCTCCGGAATTTCTAAGTGGATTTTGTTGATTATTCTTTATACCCCATGATACCCTCCTCTGGGGAGCACCGCCCATCACCGGCGCACAAGAACACATTGTGCACCGTGACCACCCCATGGACCAAACCAGCACATGGGCGCCAGACGACCCCGTGTTTAGTCACCCTTGGTCTCCCTGCGACCAGTCGGGTCAGTGGCCCGGCCGCCTACCACTTTTCGGCCGCAGAGGATAGGGAGAGCGGCCAACGAAATACCGACACTCCTCCTCCCCTGCGGCCCCACCGCGTCCGCCATCAGACGGTGACGACCCCGTGAAGGCCGCGGAAGGTAGGGAGAGCGGCGCACCGCAATACCGGCACTCCTCTCCCGCCGCGGCCTCCAACCCTCAGCCGCGATGCCTCCCATACGACATCGCGGCTCGCCTCAGTTGCGATGTCGCTCAAGCGGCACCGCAACCTACCTGTTGGCCGCTACGTCGTCGACTTCCTGGAAAAAGCCCTGACGAGCGGCCCCTCCTCGGGTTCCTCTTCGCTTCACCGTGGGTGACCAAGCCACGGCTACTGAGCCCCCCCGCCTCGACAATGCGGGAACCCCCCGGGGGGGTCTTCAGTGCACCTTAGCTTGGCATCGACTTCAGAAGCTGTTAAGTTTTTTACTTATAATATCATTGCGCATATACACTATTCTATTCAAGAATCGTAGTCGGTTACCTAAATACTCTCTTTGCCCACAATACAAAACAGACAAACCAACTCTCACTCGATTTATTACAGCCTGATCCATACTGATCAGGCTGTAAAAAAATCGAGTTGTTCCCCGGAAGCTTCGCCGCGAGAGAGCGCTGTGCACTTTTCAGAGTCACCTTGAAGACAAAGCAACCAATCGGCATCAAGTAAACTCTCGCGGCACAGTTTACAGCAAAGTAACTCCATTGACAGCTGAATGAAAGTAACAAACACTTAGCGCCATCTACGTGGAACTAATTTGACAGTTTTCTTCCCCATTCTCTTAATAAATTAAAGTAATCATTTATTTGCACAGATTGTAGATACAGTAAATAAGGTGAATTAAAATATGGGTGATCATTGTACAATCTATGTACCTTATACTGGTATGCAACATTACTGTAAAAGAGTGAATTCATATAAAATCAGAAGCAAATGATGACTGAACAATAGTCGGTATTGTCAAAATATAAAACAATAAAAAAAAATAATAAAACATAATTTTAAATATCTACAATAAAATAGGAATAAAATTAAATTAATGGAAACAATGTAATAATGATTAGGAATGTTAAAATTAAATTAAATTAATATAATATACAAAGTCATTCACAGAATATGAATGAATGAATGAATGATTTTTATTTCTGTAAGTAGGTTTGTACAAACACTTTTACAAGTCAATCATGTTTTTTTTTTTTTTTAACTAGATGAGGTCGGCGTTTCCTATCTGACTATGAGAAGAAAGGCAAATAATAGCATTGTACAATTAATAATGCATACATAGCCGGGAAAGTAATTTTTAAATATTTTTTTTTAATTTGAGGGACCTAAACCCAGGAACACAACTATCCGTCGCTTTCATTTATTTTGTTTTTTCTCTTTTTATTTTTGCATACTGAATGTTGACATGAATGGTAAACTTGTAAAGTATTATATTATTTTAATTATTGTGAATGAGAAGACTATGTGAGTCATTACTTTTTTTTTGTTTTAATTTTCTCTCAGATATTTGAAATCATGGTCTGGCAGTTTGAGTAATTTATGAGGCCTATAAAAAATTTCCTTTCTTTGGTATTGTTCGTCGAATCGTTGAGCTCCTTAAGTTCTGAGTTGAGCTGCGCGATTACTGACAAATAAATGCGTGCACTGACTGGACAGGTCCTCTCAATCTGTGTAGTTCTTTCCTCAAAAGACCATTTCAGACACCAATCTACATGGTCTTCACATGAACTGACCAAGATTATGTCTGGACTTTATAAGAGACTGTGACCTGAGTTTGTTTCGGCCTTTCTTCTCAGAGTAGTCAGAAGATCCTTGAACACCTGTTCTCGTAGAGTACAGTTTCCCCAGAAGATTATTTCGTATATTAAAAGGACGCTACTAGACTAGATCATAGTATACAACTACTGTTGTGGTGTTGTTGACCTATTTAGCTAGATTGTATCAGACAAATCCAATTTTCTACAAACCTCTTCTGCTTGAGGTTTCCAAGTCAACTGACTGTCTATCAGTATACCTAAAAATTCTGCAATTTGTACTTGGTCTACATTACAGATATTACCTTCTATTATTTAACATGGTAATGATATGCGTTGATAAAAATGTGTTTTCGCTTAGCGTTCTGAACAGTTCTGGTCGAGCAAGCGTTTATACGCGCGGTAAAAGAAAACACTTCAGCGAGCGAACATGGTATTTTTATTTTATTTATTCAGAAGAACAAACAATTACACATTATATATTACAAATAAATATAACTTAAGGAGTTATAATAAACAACGTTCTCCACAGATACCTACACAAAAAGACAAATACAAGTTATAAAGTAAAAGTCGGACAGAATAGATAAGTATATGAAATAAAATATACGAGTACATAAATTACAGCAGCAAGGAATTTATTATTCGTAGTCCGGGGGGGGGGGGGGGGGTGAAAAGTTTTGAGCCTAGGGATGCGCCGCGGATGACTGAAATGTGATGTTTATTTCACGTTGTCGTGAAAACAGATATTTCTGTTTTGAGTTTTCGGCAGCACAGCAAACATTTGCGCTGAATAAATGTTCGCTCGGCTGGGTATAGTGAGATTAGATGTTTTCTGTTTTGAGCAATTATTGGCAGAACAGGAAACATTTACTCTGAACAAATTTTCGCTCGGCACGGTATAGAGAGAATAAACGTTTTCTGTTTTGAGCGAACATCCGCAGAACAGCAAACATTTGCTCTGAACAAATGTTCCCTCGGCACGGTATAGAGAGAATAGACGTTTTCTGTTTTGTGCGAACATTGGCAGAACAGCAAACATTTGCTCTGAACAAATGTTCCCTCGGCACGGTATAGAAAGAATAAACGTTTTCTGTTTTGAGCGAACATCCGCAGAACAGCAAACATTTGCTCTGAACAAATGTTCCCTCGGCACGGTATAGAGAGAATAAACGTTTTCTGTTTTGAGCGAACATCCGCAGAACAGCAAACATTTGCTCTGAACAGATGTTCCCTCAGCACGGTATAGAGAGAATAAACGTTTTCTGTTTTGAGCGAACATCCGCAGAACAGCATACATTGGCTCTGAACAAAATGCTCGCGCAGCAGGGTAGTGAAAACACGGCTTAACTAGACAAAATATCGGGAACAGATATTTATATTTCGCGATTTCTGGTGTGGTCCCGTAATAAAAGATGTTCATAATGATGAGTACAGTTATTTCAGTCATACTATAAATTAATAAAGATGGGACACTCCGCAGTTTAGGTATGAAGCTACAAGTACGCGGCGGGCTCGACTTGTCGGGCCAATTAGTGCTGCCGCGCACCAGCCGGCTTGCGTGATCAGTTCGATACTCACTCACACGCCGCGTCGTAAAAGAAGACAACCCTAACGAGCCAGAATGTATAAGAGTTACGCGATAGAAAGAGAGGCAACTTGTAGGTGAATATAACTGTAGGTAATAAGCGTTGTGCGACCTGAATTGCACTTTATTGTGTCGTAGCAAGAGTCGCTTTTTATTTATAGGATTGGCGGAGTATTCCATCTGTATTAATCTGTGGTTATATATACCTTGTATAATAATAATGAGGATGAAAATGACGACTAATTACAAGAATACATTTATTTGAATAACATATAATCAGAAATTTATACTCTAGTTTACTTACACATAATGATACGAGGTCAAATTAACAACTTATAAAACTAAAAACATATGATTTTAATACTGTCAATGTCAAATGTATGATAACTCGTGTGTAAGTACTCCACGTACTTGCACATAAGTTATCGTACATAAACTTCGTCGAGTCGTTATAACAATGCCTTCGGAATTCCACTTGAATATTGGTATAGTCAGCGCCACTGAAATGTAGATGTTATAACTAAACTTCAACTCAGAATCTTAGATAATTATCGAGTTTTACAACAACAAACTTTGAAGTCACATGATAAAGTTCACTTTCCACTGCAACCAATATGTATTTAGGACTTTTCAAATGGACTAAAGTTGATAATTAAGTAAGTGCAAATGAAAGTAAATTATTTAAGATTCTGAATTCAAATATATAGGGTGTAAGGAACAGCCCTCCGCAATCTAACAGGGAACATTCAGCTCCTTATTTTGAAACATATTCCACTGTTTTTTGTTTTACTATTCCTTTATTTCAATGTAAAATTAGTTTCTCTGCACGCAGCACTCCATTTATGTAAATAAAATAGCAATTAAATACTCTAACGAACGACGCGTGAAATCAGCTGCTCACTTTCTGCCTAGCTACAGAGTTCATCGAACTCACCGCATACCTATTGCCTACTCCTTCCAACCAGTAACAGGTTACAGGCTATTTGTGCACAAAAACACAAACAAATCAGGTTTATTGGATTCCCATAACGTTCCTGAAATAATTTCATGTAACGATCATTTTAGTATGATTTACTGAATTCACCCTGTCAGTCTACGGAGGGCTGTCCCTTACACCCTGTTGACGATGGATTTTGCTGATTAAACAGAGGGTCAGCCAAAACATACATAGTTGGGAATATAACTAGAATGATGGTTTGTAAGGTGTGTATGAATAAAGATGAGTTATATGTTAACCAAACCAAACTGCCATCGATTTGTTATGTACTGACTAGCCTATACGATATTCCATTCCATAGACAAACAATGAATACATCGTTTAGACGCGTAACAGGGCGTTTCTAATGCCAGCTAAGCTATTGCTATAAGTGCGGTCCTGAACGCGTTTTGAAACGTTCAACTTTATAAGATTATTACCGGTACAATTTTGACTGGTTCAAAAGTATCATTACGTCTCGGACACACCAACCTGGCAATCCTTCTTTTGAGTTCAAAATTATCTAGGTAAAGTCGATACGAACCGTTAACTTTAATAAGCAGAATTATTATCACTATTTAGTCGGTGCATATCAAAATCAATGCCTTTTTTAAAGTGAACTACCTTCCTCTAAAAAAATAACACACACACACATATTATAATATTATTTAAAGAAATAAATAAATAAGATAGTACTCACTTTTGATATTTCTCGTTCTCTTCTCGTAACTTCTCAATCTCCGCTTTTGATTTAGATATGTGTTCTGAATAGAATTTCTTCTCTGCTATCAATTCTTCTTGTAGTTGCCTGCAAATATAACAAAAAAATGTATTATCAGGCTGTGTAAGATATGTGTGTATAATGAATGAATGAAATGCACCGACCCCAGCATGGTTTGACCAGACTCGATTATTCGAATGAACCCAAAGATTCACACTAGCCCCTGTTGCCTCATGTTACATGATGCAACAGGGATCATTGCATATCAAAGAGTAGACCGGGATAATGGTAGGGAAGACAGGCCCTTAGGATATGGATAGGGATTATCGCCTACCCGGTATGCACCGTTAAATAAGCTTTGGAATTGTGGAGAGACGGGTGACATAATTATGGATGGGCTCTTTTTACGACGTCGCCGCCGGGTTGCTTCTATTAGCCTGTATAAGATATGTGTGTATAATACATAATATACAAATACACGTAATATAGCAGTGCCATATCTTAGGTCTCGAGTTCGAACCCAAGACTTATCACTTGCTTAAAAACCAGTGAAGGAAAACATCGTGAGGAAACCGGCATGCCTTAGAGATATTTCTCGACGGCATGTGAAGTCAAGTCAGAGGCCCATGGGCGACATAAAAACTCCCGACACCAGGTTAGTCACTAACCACGCGAAAAAGGAAGAAGAACCAGCCTGTGATAATTCAAATACCCACAGGGCAGTTTCCTCAGCATCAACGCAGTCCTGAGGATTTTTTGATGATTTTTTTTATCCTATCCTTATAATATTATAAATGCGAAAGTGAGTTTGTTTGTTACGCTTTCACGCTAGAACGGCTTAACGGATTTGGATGAAATCTGGCACATGGATAGAACATGACCTGGAGAAGGACATAGGCAACTTTTCATCCTGGACCGCAGACGGAGTCGCGGGTAACAACATTAAATAATCCTAGCCTATAAATGTGAAAGTGAGTTTGTTTGTTACGCTTTCACGCTAAAACGGCATAATGGATTGGGATGAAATCTGGCACATGGGTAGACCATGACCCGGGTTAGGACAGTCATTTTTCTGCCGGTAGTACGTTTCCGTAGGATAATTACCGACCTCTAATAAAAAGCTAACAAAAGTTTTATTTATTTTTTATTTATTTATCTACTTACATTTACCCTTACAGAATAATCCAATGCGGTAAATGCGCTTATCCTAACATAACAACAACTAACATCTATAACTAATTATTACACAAAATACGCGCGTTGCCATGGTGTTGCGGATACCAGCCCGTGTTACCTATAACTAATTATAAATAATGCATTCCTTGTGAATTCACTCAGAGAACAACAAAATAAGTCCGTCTCCCTCGCTATGAGGTTGAGCGTGCGAAGCGCACGCGTCAGGGGCGCCTCCCTTAAAAGGTTGGTCCTAGCGCGTGGTACCAACAGCAATGGCGGCTGCCGTCGTCGCCACACCTACCTGTCCGGAACGCACAGACTCACCTGCTCTAAAATAACTGCATTATGTACCTCTTCCCTCTTAATAATTTAAAAATATAAGAGGTGAGTGCATGATCCTTCCTAACCCTTAGCTCATTGTATCCTACCATAGCTAAAATAAATAAGGTTGGATACATTAATGGTGGAGACTATATTTAGCTTCATGCGGAGCCCACATGAGTCCATTACATTCTAACTGGCTCCTCACCAATGCATTATACAGGGTGACTGAGAAGACCTCTTTTGATCCAGCGGCCCCATATTCTGTTGTGCATTATTAATCATTAGATGAAGTTCCCAACAATGTTCATTAAAGTTTTTGAATGCTTTCGACATGTCAAAGTTTTCTTCATATTTTTGATGGAGTCAACCCTAAATTTGGTTGACCTCTATTCTCTCTTCTTTGATATAGGTATGAATGCGTCAGATAAGACACTTAACACATAATAGTAAAAAGCCTATAATTTTCTTGCATCAGAGAGGCAAGTTGATTTTTTTTTTCAAAATTGAAATAAGTCTTGAATACCAGTATGATATGCGAAATACCTACGCAGAGTAGAAGTAGACGTAGCCACATACATCTGCATAAAACTGCAGTTTAAACCCAACTACAAGGTTTTTATAAAATACAAATACCCAGTAAAAAGTTTAATAAAAAAAATATTAGCTCCCTATGAAAATTAATTCCATTTGTTTAACAGGTATCTATCCTCAAAAGTAAGATATCGAACGACCTAACTGTTTTCGTTACTCTTTGGTGAAATACATTTTTATAAGAATTAATTGCAGCAATCCTCCGATTGGTAGAAATGCCACCAATATCTTGCAATTTCCTACACTATACTGCACGCCCATTGCTTCCGGCTTTCTTATTGGATATCGGCATCGGTTGAAGAATGCTTCAAATCCGAAAGATTTTTTAAACTGAAATGATTTTGAATGTTATTTAATCATAAAAATAAGATTCAAAATCATTTCAGCTTACAAAAATCTTTTGGCGTGCCGCCGTGCCGCCGCGCGCGGCCTTTGAGCTCGCCGACACCTCGGAAAGAAAATCACTAAAAGATTCCGTACATGTGTAATAATAACGCGATTCTATTCTAAGACCGGGCAATCTTTTTGGGGTTTTTGGATACTGTATTCGATTATTTTGGAATTAGATTTGTTTCATAATTATGGCAATGTATTTTATTTCTTTATCATTTAAAAAATACAGAAAATAGGTAAACCACTAAGATTTGTAATTAATACTACAAATACTAGTCAACCTCGATAATACAATTTTAACTGGCCGCTTATCACATCATGGGACAGAAATACCGTAAGCAAAATGTAGGTGCACTGCTATCACTAGGTACAATATTTTATTTTAAAAATAGTACCTATTTATTATCGGAATTCACTTAATATCTTATTGATCCCTAAAATTGTGTACATTTTTATTATTGTAGGCTAGTTAAGTAATTAGGCATTTATTTCGCTAGTTCACTTCATTCTTTCGAGCTGGATGCATGTCGTCCTAGTTTCGCGTTGGATTGCAGTGAATTTTGCGAGGAATCATGACCGAATATGCGAACAATGAATATTATGACATGATAATGTGTGTAGGTGCGACTGACGGTAATCTTGCAGCAGCAAGACAACTGTCTAAGTTCTGTGTACCTTTTGTGTTTGTTGTCCTTATTGTGAATAATATGTTCATGTGCTAAAACTATGAGTGTACTTACGTGTACCTACGTGTGTAAAGCTGCGCAGGATTTGAAAAGGAAAATGGTATGGTATGTACAAACTTAATAACTACCGTACTGATCATTTCACTCGCGCGATGAGGCAACAGCTGGCCAGGTCAAAGGACGCGACAATACCTACATACCTACGGCCTGCGGTCATTGATTTATTTGGCTCCGCCTATCTAGGGTTGCTACGACATAGCAAAATTAAAATATTATTTGTATTTTGTAAGAGAAAACAGAAATTATTTAAAGTTGAGATATGACCATGGCGACCTTCCAGAATAACTAATAGTGTATTAAACAATACACTGTTTTCGGTATAACAGGGGTATTTTGAATCACACTGTATAATGCTATAATAACTTTCACATTCGTGAACTTTCGGGCCGTACGAAGCATGAAACCTAAATTCCTATACGCTCTTTTACAGCTACGCATGATGTGATCACGAAAAGTCAAACCGGTGTTAAAGCGTATTCCCAAGTCCTTGACTTCTGTGACCCGTGCCATAGGCAACCCGTCCATATGATAGGTATGTGAGATGGGATTGTGTGCGCGAGAAAAAGAGATGGTCACACACTTCGAGCTATTAAAATGCAACAGATTTTCTTTGCTCCAGCTCACTACCCTATCAATGTCCCCCTGCAGCCTGTCACAGTCATCACCACTTTTTACCGCGAGGGACAATTTGAGATCGTCGGCAAACAATAAACAATTAGCGTCTATATGTAATTAATAACAATTAGTTGTTTGTGACTTTCTAAATTGTACACAAAAGATTTAATATTATTCAGTAATGGAGAGAGTACATGTATATTCGACATCGTAACTGGTGGACAAACGGCCTGACACTGTATGTCCACCGCACAACGTAACCGAGAAACGAGATTATTCGAACCGAACGTGACGTCCCGCCTTCAGCGTGCGTTGGACACGCGGCCATAGTAAAAAATCTAAATCAAAAGTCATTTATTCAAACTAGGCTGAGAATCAGCACTTTTCGAACGTCAAAATTACATAAGACAGTCCCCCAAAACGCCCGCCCTTAACCACTTCCTAGTGCTTTAGCTGAGGAGAAGAAGTGGCGCAACAAACTCCCCAGCAGCACAGCTGTCTGTACAGTTAAATAAAAAAAAAATTGTATACAACACTGAGCCAATTACATGTAAGTACATTACGCAACACAAACATTAAATTTAATTTAATTATTTGCTATAAGTCTCAGCTAGCACACGCCAATATACCAAAAAAAAGAAGAAAAGAAAAAATATCGTAAGCAAAGCTTTATATTAATAGCCTCCAGTAATAAAGGGCGTGCCCACTTACATATAGCCGTACATGTAATCGTAACTCTAAGTAACAAATGATAAACTAGGACCATCGAAGTAAAATAAACAACGAGTTAAATTACTAATAACAAAACAAAACCAAGATTAGCAAGACGACCTGTCACCACAAGCAGCACCCGTTTACGAGCATAACGCAAACATCAGCCATTGCCCCCCTCGCCATATTTGAGGGAAGGAGGTAACCCGCCCCCGACGCTACCGCAAGCAGTGACATCTAAGGGAGCATGACGAACTTGCTGCCGGTTGCTCAGGTAACAATAATTATGATCAATTGTCGAGGTCACTAGCTAACCACATATTGCAATACCACTCATACATTGTAATGAGTAGATTATGTCAATGATAAATAAAAATAAAATTAAAATAAATTAACCTTTATAGTCAAAGAAAATAAATAATTATATGAACTCATATAACCTGTCAGTAGGTATGCTAATTCTGGAGAAAAAACATAAACATTGTCTTAAGTTAAACACAGCGACCAACTATTCTTATCGTTTAAGTAATCGTTGGTAGAATAGTATGCCTTTGAAAAATAAATTATGTATCACTACTTCAGTGCCCCTCGTTCTCGTTGACCTCCCGTTGACATGGCGGTAAACCAACAGCCTTAGGGTGATTGCGGTGGGTATCACACGTCCGCCGCAAAACTGCATGGTGTTCCGCTACTGGAATCGCGATTCGTGTAGCGGAACATCATGCGAATCAGTTGAATTGAACTATTGCGGTTTCGCTGCTATGGTTTTGCGGCGGAGGTGTAATACCCGCCACTCTAAGGCTGTTTGTCCACCGCCACCGTCAACGGAACGTCAACGAGAACGAGATGACGGTGCCGAAGTAGCGATTCATACTCGTACAATAAAGATGATGCATGGGTAAAAACAAGAAATTCTATTTAGTCCGTCAGACAGATCATAAAAAAAAAATATTAGATACGTATTTTTTGCTTTATCATATTAATAAAAAATGACTTAGAAAACACTCATTAAAGTTCGGGAGTGGGGCTCGCTACGTCCCTTCTACGTATAAAATATACCAAGGCGTGACGTCATGCCACATTTTAACTCAATGTATCGCCGTAATCTTTTGATTACGTACAAAAAGAAAAAATACGTGGCCAAATATGTTTTAATAATCTACATGACGGACAAAATAAAAATGCTTAGTCATCATCCCAATTACTAAGGCCGCGTCCCACCGCACACCGTCAACGGGATGTCTCGTTTGGTTCGAATAATCTCGTTTCCCGTTGACGTCCCGTTGATGGTGGAGGTGGACAAAGATTTTTACGTTGAATGTCACTTGGACGTCATAAAACGACAAGATCTAAGTATTTGTCTATGACAGATAGTTCCAACCTTAGTGAAATTTCAAATGCATGGGAATTATTGCCAAACGTGGAAAAGCAATTACGAAGTCGACTTATCTAACTAATATACAAGATTACTAATAGTGTTTGTTTTAAAGTACTCTTTAAAAGCTTGTATTACCTGTTAATTCCCTTCTGAGCTTCATAAGCCGTCGCCAATTCGCCATCCTCGTTGATAATATCGACGTCCGACCCGTAGTTTGATGTGGCGAGCGACTTCAAGTTCACAGTCTGTTGGAATAGAGTTCAACGTTGAATGTATGTTCATAGGACGTTTTAGGTTAGTAGGTGTTTTAGTACAAGGGACTACCTACTTTAAGTGCAATGCTTTGATTTTAATTATTTGTGTTTTGTAAATTATTCACAAGTTGGACTATTGCGTTACAAAACAAGATTTAAAGACTTTGTTCAAAGGATCCATCGTTTAATTTCGCAAAAACCGAACTTTGTCGAATTAAATGTGACTGGTCCAATAAGGGAGTGACGGAGTTAGTGCGTCAATCTATAATAATTTAGGCGGGAATATAAATCACTTTCTATTGTTCGATAGTCACATTTTAATCGCTATATTTTAGTTTTTCCGAAGATAAGCGATTGAACCTTTGAATGTTGTCGTACTGTAAATAAAACTCTATTATATTTCTGTGCTGTTCTAAAATGTTAAGCTAATTGAATTTTCGTGTAAGTTAAAAACATGTGTTAATAGCCCATAATAAGTACAATAATCGTGCACGAAGACACATATTTAAATAAAATTATGTACCATGCAATGGCAGCAACAGAAGGCATGGAAAAAAAAAGAAGTCACAAATAATAATTAAACAAAAAACATCGAAATTAGACATGATTATATTTTTTTGTTAAATTTAAACCCATTTTTGTCTCATAAAATATAAATTCACGAAAAAAAAAATCGCCTTCTAACACAAAATGGTTAAATAAATAAAAACAATGTTTAACTAAATCATCTAAGACAAGCATTTGATTATAAAACATGGATCACTACATTAATTTCTTCTATTACTCACAACATTTTTCAGAGCTTGGAACCACGGTTTCTGTGTTGCAATAAGAAAAATATAATTATTTATTTTAGAGAAGACAAACTCGACTCTATTACGTGCAAAAAGAATGCTGAAAATAGATGAAAGTCACTAGCTGGTATCGGCGCTGCCCGAAGTTCGGCTGACCCTACTACGTATTTATTTAATTTCACTAAACATATTTCGCGCTAAACGAACTCAAGACATCGTTTTGATTCTCTTATAGAGGTATGAGGACTCTATAGAAAGTCAAGATGTTGTATACAAGATATCCCTTAAATAACACAACCTGTTAAGGGTTCAGTGTACTCATCATTATGAACAACTTTTACTATGGGACCAAACCTGAAATAGCGAAAGAAATCAGTTGTTCTCTACATTTTGACGAGTTATGCGAACATATATGCAGGGAACAGCAGATTATTTTTTCGCGATTTCAGGTTTGATCCCATAGTTAAAGTTGTTCTTAATGATGAGTACAATGACCCCTTATAAGGTCGTGCGTTATTTAAGGGACACCTTATATATGTCAGTCGCGCGATAAACTCTGCTTGCGCGATGCAGGATTTGTATGACCTTGTAGATGCGACACTGTCAATAATTTGAGGATGACAGATACAGAATGATGTTCTATGTCAAGCGATAAGCGTATTTAGTCATCTATGGTGCAAGTCGGCTGCCCCATTTCAAAACCTAGTAACGACACTTTTTACAAAAATCGTTTTATTGCATAATCTTGCTAACCTACTAAGTCCCACCCAAATACAAAAACACAACGTTAAAAACTCACAAATAAGCAGATATATTTAAGCATCGAAACCTAAGTGCCCCATTTTATGCCCTGTGATCACTTTCCATTTTTGCGCTCTCCTGTAAAATTTCGTTTTAAGTCCTTACTAGGTTTTGAAATGGGGCAGCCGAAGTGGTCCTAAGCCTACTACTGTTTCTGAAATTATTTATGCCTTGACAAAATTTTTGTTTATACAAAAGATAATTTCCTTTTAAAAAAAAGTCGGGCGGCGTCGTGCGACACCGCGGTCGAAACGAAGTTCCTTTATTACGTATTCATTCATACAAAACCATCTAGTAGAAGTTTTTAAAAGCTAAAAATTTATCCTGATGATGAGATGGCTCTGTATTAAAAAAAAAAAAACAGAAACAAAAACTTTAGACCTTGAAACTCACGTTTTCGGGAATACCGTAAGGGCGGGATACTTTGACTCTAGGTTATAACTTTGGCCCAAATCGAGACAGATATTTAGTGTCATTAAATCCACACAAAGTTCCGCCAAGTACGCGTCTATATCGCCATCTGTTATTACCAAAGAACATACCGCACCTTCGGTAAGACAAGGCCATAAATGTCAAAATTTCATACAGTCGGTTAAATAGGCTAAACTGCTTTAAAAATACCCTTTTATCTGAAATCAAAAAGTATAGGGCTTATTTCATGCAAAGATCAATCATTTCAAGGCGGTAAGATGGTATGAGCAGAATAATACGGTATTTAATGTAAAAAAAAATCTTAAAGTGGCTCTCATGTAAAATCATAAAAGTGCAGTTGTGCCCTTGTCTTACCGAAGGTGCTATACGACGTTCGGTGGTGTGGTCGCGACACTTCGGTCAGTTTAAACAGTTCTCTCGATTTGGGCCAAAGTTTTGCCCTAAAGTCAAAGTAACCCCGCCCTTACGGTAACGCTTTTTCATCAAGTGACGATTTCTATCAGTTAAGTCCTACCACAAGGCGCATTAAAGGACATCGTTTCAAAAAAGTTATATCATTTGTACAATATAACAACACACTCGTTATCATTTATAAATTAAATAACTGACAAAATGTGATTGTACTACACGTTTGCCCATTCCTTCGCGAAATACTAGCGTGATATTTTAGTAACTTTACGATAAATGGACCTAGTTATCGTCGCGGTACATGCAATAGGTCGAATGTGAAAAAAATGCAATTTTTGCTTTTTGTCATGTAGTAAGTATTCAGAACACGCTTCCGTAACGTTTGCAAAAACTATGTCTACCGACTAATCGGAAGCGAGCATTATCACAAATCATATTTACTAGCTTAACAAAACATAAACAGTGTTTGTCCTTCTTGTAAAGTGGTACCTATAGTTTGACCAAGACCGCTATACCGTACCGTAGGTATGTGCGTGGCGAGACGGGGGGCAGTGCAGGCCGCTCATTCGTCAACGCTCACGGCGTCCCACCGCTCATTCGCCAGCGCTGCACCCCGCACATTCGTAAGGCGCGGTACAGCGGTCTTGTTCAACCTATAGCTAAAAATTCGACCTATTGCATGTACCGCGACGTTATGCAGAAAGCAGCCAAATGGCACTTTTTTCCAAAAATGAGCTAAAAACACAGTCATACTAATTTCGACATGCTAGATTTTTTGCAAAAACAGCCATGTCGATATCTCTATTTATCACGGAGATATGAGCCGTCAAATGCAGCCTTGTCCATACATCCATAATGCAACCATCGACAGAAAAGTGCTTATAACTCTGTTTGTACTTTTCCCGACATGGCTGCTTTCTGCATAACAAGGTCCAAATGTACCTCACCTGTACCTCTTTCTGACGATTGTAGTAACTACTTCTGTGTACCGGCTGGTCCATGAACAGTTGCTTCGATATTCTCACTCCGGTCAAAGGTAATGACATTTTGACACTATTTTAACACTTGCCACTTTAACTCACACTAATGGCCTGTAAATATCTTCTGATAAACTCATCTGGCAAATGGTTTTATACAAATACATTTTTAGGGTCCCGTATCTCAAAAGGAAAAAAAAACGGAACCCTTATATCACTCGTGTGTCAGTCCGTCTGTCACAGCTAATGTGCTCCAAATCTAATGGACGTATTAAGTTGAAATCTTGGTACACATATAAATTTCTGTGACCCAAACACGGACGTGTAACGTAAATAAATGAATTTAAAAAAAAGTCTTGCAAACTGTACCGTAATGTGTACTGTAATATGTATTCTTTTTTATAATTTTAAAATAAATTGTTTTAAAATTATTTAAGAAAATAGCCAAAAATTGACCATTCCCCCTTATCTCTGAAACTACCGAGCCAAAAATTTTGAAAAAAATACTTAAAATAGTTCTATACCTATAGATTAAAGGGAAACCTATAAGAAGTCTATGTTCTTAAAATAGCACGGTAAATCGCTTAATATTGTGCGTACAAACTTACATTTGCAATTGGAATGTATGTGAGAACATGTTTTTCAACTACAATGTTAAGTTTGTTCTTCGGATAAATTCATCCCGACTACGGAACCCTTCATTGTGCGTGGTCCGACACGAATTTGGCCGGATTTTTCATTTGTCTGGGTACTTTGGACACTGGTCATTAAAATAACACTTAATGACCGTTATCTCAACGTTGATAGCTTAAATATTTGTAACTCTATTCAATTATTGAGGACAGAAAGGGCATTTAAAAATCTCATCACTGAACGGATTTTTTTTTCACTGTATATGTTTACTTATGTTTCACTTGGTAAATAAATAAGGTAAATCAACAAGCAAGTTGTAAAACAATCACAAACTATCACTTATATTCATTTTAGTTTTCAAGAGACAAAATATCGTGAAAGCGAATACTTTTTTCTAGCTGATATATTTTATTAAACATGAAGTTATGACATTATTTAAAAATAAACAAAGGGCTTTATATTTCCGCTTGTTATAAAAGAAATGTGTCAGATTTGATCCACAGCAAATACTTGACGCTACGAAAAGTTACAATATTTGGGTTTCATACTAGTTATAATATTCGGCTGTGACTCTTCAATAATTGGAATCACCTGTATTCTTAAAGAAACCAGCCAAGTGCTTGTCGGACCACGCACAATGAAGGGTTCCGTAGTTGGGATGAATTTATCCGAAGAACAAACGTTGTAGTTGAATAACATGTTCTCCCATACATACCAACTGCAAATGTAAGTTTGTACGCACATCATTCTGAGATTTACCTACAATGTTATTTTAAAACCATAGACTTCTTATAGGTTTATACTGTAATCTATAGGTATAGAACTAATTTCTGTATGTTTTTTTTTCTTTTTTCAAAATTTTAGGCTCGGTAGTTTCGGAGATAAGGTGGAATGGTCTATTTTCTTAAATAACTTTAAAACTATTTAAAAATTATAAAAAAAAAAACTATTTGTGAAGCCCTTTCATTTGTCACACGGTACAGTTTGGAAAACTTTTTTTTTTTAATTTTCTTATTTGCTCCCCAAAGTTGACTCCCATATTTAAAATTCATTTATTTACGTTACACGTCCTTGTTTGGATCACAGAAATTCATAAGTGTACCAAATTTCAACTTAATCGGTCACTTAGATTCGGAGAAAATTGGCTGTGAGAGACGGATAGACACACGAGTGATCCTATAAGGGTTCCGTTTTTCCTTTTGAGATACAGAACTCTAAAAAGGCTTTGTAATTATTCTGATTTATTTGCAATATTGTAGAAATAAGCAGTTAACATGTATCACGCTTGTATCCTTGAAGGGTTAGGCCAAAGTGCACATTCAAGTCTTTTATAATATCTTCGTCAGTTTTCAAATTGTTTCCTTTATCAAGTCAGGACACACAATACCTTTTGAAACTGCAGCACTGAGCAGACTATTTATTGAATAGAAAACTATATTTAATTACTTGATAACAAAGATCAAAACAGCATACACCTTTGACCAACGTCGAGTTGACGTCAATCTAAAATCTTTTTAATGGCGTGTTGCGATATGAGAGTGTTGATAATCCTAACTAATATTATAAATGCAAAAGTAAGTTTGTTTGTTACCTTTTCACGCCTAAATCACTGAACCGATCATCCTGAAATTTTGTATATACGTTGTCAGGTGTACAGAAACGGACATAAGGTACCTTTCATCCCGAAAAAAAGTGTTGTTCCCGAGTAAAACAACAATAACGTTCTTATGGTAACAGATGGCGCCACGTGTCTTTCGAATCATGATTGAATTATATTATTATAGAAACTTTAGTAGTGTGTCAAGTTTTTTTTTTTTTTTTTAAGTACCTTATACATTTTGTGAGTCTAGAGTGTCGATAGACCGGTTTTTCATCCTCCTAACTGTAATATTATAGATGCGAAAGTAGGTTTGTTTGCTTGATACCTTTTCACGCCCTAAACCGCTGAACCGAACATCATGACATTTTGCATATACGTTATCAGGGATACAGAGCTCGTGGCTAAGTAATAACAGCCGCACGGGTCGATCCATCAGGTTAAGCTACGCTTGCCGGGGTTGGTCTGTGGATGGGTGACCATCTTTTCATACCGAGACTCCTCCGTGCCTCGGAAAGCACGTTAAGCCGTTGGTCCCGGCTGTCATTCGAGGATCTTTGACAGTCGTTACGGGTCGTCAGAAGCCCGAAAGTCTGACAACCAGTCTTAACAAGGGGTATCGTATTACCCAGTAACTGGGTCGTGGAGGTCAGATAGGCAGTCGCTCCATGTAAAATACTGGTATTCAGCTGCATCCGGTTAGACTGGAAGCCGACCCCAACATAGTTGGGAAAAGGCTAGGCAGATTGATTTGTTGTCAGGGATACAGAAAAAAATATATTTCATCCATAAAAAGTACTGTTCCCGAGGGATCCTAAGTAATATTATATAAATGCGTGAGTTTGTTTGTTACGCTTTCACGCTAAAACGGCTGAACAGATTTGGGTGAAATTCGGCACATGGGTAGACCATGACCTGATGAAGGGCATAGGCTACTTTTCATCCTGAATCGCAGACGAAGTCAAGATTTGTTATGGTCGGGAATCATATTCAAATCAACATACAACCTGATACTGACCTGCAAATTGCGAAAAATCCAAACAAACGGCGAAATCGCTAAAAGTGGAAATACTGGTTGATATTGCCGATGCAAAATCTCAGACTCACCCTATCGGCATTTTGTAAATGCGGACGCTCCGTACGGTACGTACGCTCCGATTCCGACCTTGTGGACGCTTAACTTGAAGGGGTATTTTTCTCTGCTCATTGCACGATAGAATCTGCTTACCGACTCAGCATTGTCTAATGCATCGTAACACCGTAGACATTCAGCCATCTTCTTTACATGATAGACCGAATGATAATATATTAAACGTTTACCTTACTAATATTATAAATGTGAAAGTTTGTGAAGATGGATCTGGATGAAATTTAGCACAGATATAGATTCTGTGGAATAGCACATAGGATACTTTTTATCCCAGAAAACTGTACGGTTCCCGTGGGATAATTTCCAACATCCACGCAGGCGAAGCCGCTAGCAAAAGCTAGTATTAAGTATAAATATGGCACTGACCGACTGAGAAGTAAATAAAAAAAAGGTTTATATTTCCCATAATACCCTATTGAATGACTATTTCATGAAACCTTGACATTTGAGGATTATACTAACTTATGGAGTTGTATTACTGATTCTAATGAATATAATTTTGTAAATATACATTTATTACGGCCGCGAATAATACTTTAATCAATATACACCCTGACACTGTCTTGCAAATTGCAAAAATCGTAAGAAAATTTGAATTTCGCGGGCTACCTTGGCGCTTTCCTTTAAGGAGGAAACGTCAGGGTAGCCCGCTAAATTCAAATTTTCTTACGTTTTTTGCAATTTGCAAGTCAGTATTAAGTTGTATGTTAAATGAAGTATGATTTGCGGCCGTAACAAATATGGTTTTACAGAATTATATACAATAGAATCAGTAATACAACTCTTTAAGTTAGTATAATCCTAAAATGTCAAGATTTTATGAAATAGTCATTCTTTGGGATTACCTGGTCTTAAAGAGTTGTATTGATCACTTTAATGATTCTAATTATGTAAAATAGATACTTGTTACGACCGCAAATTATAATTTGATCAACGTACAATATAATACCGACTTGTAAATTGCAAAAACGTAAGAAAATTTGAATTTCGCGAGCTACCTTGGCGCTTCCCTTTAAGGTTTTTTTTTTTATTGTTCATACCTTTTTTTTTTGGTTGATGTGACGAACATATTTGGGATGTCACATTGTAAACGCAATATTTTATGGACGCAATATTTTATGGACGCTATGAAGTTCCTTATTTATTGACAGGCAACCATAGACGAAAAATGGTTGGAAAGATTATAGACCAACAAGACATCCAAGCTTGTTTTCGAGTTATAACCACTCTAACAGACAGACATGCATACAAACGTTACTTTTTATATACGGATATTTCTGTGACATGAGCAAACAGCTCAGTTACTGTTATCATTTCTTATCAGAGATATGACAGTCAGAATACTTTTAAGATAAGTCCGTCCAATGTGACGTATGTATACATAGCATGTATTTTGTAAATAAACCAATAAAATGATATGTAGTTTCGATTGAAAATGGACCACAGACTGTATGACGGTAACAAAGTTTACTTCAGGCGAGATCGAGGTCCGTGGTCCCATAATTCATAAAAAAAGAGGCTACATTGCTTTAAGCCATACAAATTCGATTCCATTTTTAAACGCCTGGTAATTGTACATACCAGGGCACGTGCCTATCCGAAGACTAAGATGTTCTAATTTCAAGTTTTCTTCCTAAATTAATCATCAACTGTCTAGCCTTTTCACAAATATTTTGGGGTCGGCTTCCAGTTAACAAATGCAGCTGAATACTACTATTTTACATGGTGCGACTGTCTATCTGACCGCCATAACCCAGTTACTGGGCAATACTATCGTATTGCCCAGTAACTAAGGGGTATCCCCCTTGGTAAGCTTTTCAGACTTTCGGGCTTCTAACTACCCGTAACGACTATCACAAATCAACGAATGACAAACGGGAGGGCCCTTCCCGGCCCGTCGAAAAGCTTGTTGTTTCATCTAACACAACGCCCGTGGACTAACAAGCAAGTGAGAACGCGATAAAATTGAACGAAAAATAGTGTGCGGAAATACGTGTCTTTAGCAAGCCTTTACAAGTTTGTGAAATTAATGTCTGTCATTTAGAATCTCCATTACATGTGCGAGGTTTCTATCGATATGTTTTCTTTACTTTTACAATTTATGAGTACATTATGAACGGCCAAAGTTCAGGTAATAATTGTGCAAAAAAGAAGATATTTGGAGGCTTATACTGAATGTTTCTCCAATTTTTTATTTTTCGCTTTGATAGAAACCTAGATACAGTGCACAAAATACCTATTAGTTCAAAAATTTCTTAGAAAGATATATTAAAACGCTATAATCACGTACGAGCGTTTGTATGAAAAGTATGACGGGGTGGCCGCTCTTAACGTGCTTTCCGATGCACGGAAAGTCTTGGTATGTAAACATGGTCACCTATCCACGGACCGACCGCGGCAAGCGTAGCTTAGCCTGATCGATCGACCCGTGCGACTGTTATTACTTAGCCACGAGCCCCTCTCTTCTTCCTAAATTAATATGATTAGAAAACACGCTTGTTTTCTTCGAAATGGTTGACTGTAGTGTACACCCACATTACGCTAGTTACGTTTAAATTATTCATATTGATTTATTGCGTTTCATAATGTTTAAGATAGAAGATAGAAAGTTGGTTCATAAACATACCAAATTCAGACTTTCCTAATAAAAAAAATAAAAACATAAAAACACTTAGGCGACCCAGGAACGCCGCGTTTTTACTACCCTGCCCAGCGAACATTTGTTCTAAGCAAATGTTTGCTGTTCTGTCAATGTTCGCGCAAAACAGTAAACATGTTTTTACTACAACGAGAAAAAGAATGCTCTCATCATACCAATCATCATTGAAGAAACAAGTTCGTTCGCTCAAGTGTTATCATTTACCGCATGATCAAACGCTTACTAGCTCAGAACTGCTCAGAAAGCTAGAAACGCAACTACAGCAACAACTATACCAGTCACTCAATTAGGATAATAAAATTAAAACTACTTCAAAACATACCTGGTTGGTAAGAACACTCTTCAGTTGTACACACTCGTCTCTTCTTCTGTCCAGTTCCTTCTGCATCACATTCATTTGTTCTAGAACAAGAAGAACATAGAATCAGGGTTATGTACGGCTAAATTCACTTGAAATTAATTTTATATCCTGGAATCCTATTGGTTAATGTTTTTCTAGTACTGCACATCTGTGATATTATTGGATTAATAATAATAATAATAATATCCTGGGACATTTCATACACGGTCATCTGATCCCAAACTAAGCAGAGCTTGTACTATGGAAACCAGATAACTGATATACTACTTTTTTTTTTTGTAAATACATACTTATATAGATAATTACACCCAGACTCAGAACAAACAGACATGTTCATGCACACAAATGTTTGTCCTGGATGGGAATCGAACCCACGACCTGCGGCATGATAGGTGGTATCTTAACTAACCACGCCAACTGGCCTGTGATTATGCATTAAATGAAGAAAATTTTTAAACTCATATTAAAAGTACACTTTTTAAACAAGCATATTACAAATTAGAGCGCTGGTTTTCAGCGTAAACCCTTGAAACTTGATTATAAAAAAGAGGTACATTTTAGCAACAATAGATTACTGATAATTATATAATATTATTATCACCAAAGACCTTAAATTATACTAGCAATAGACAGGACATAGCGAACAAAATCGTAATCCGATAGTTAAGTCCTCGTGGACTTAATTCGCTCAGTCTAGTTTGGCACTCCTACATGTCAAATCGTATTTGTGTCCACTCTATTCAACAAAAGAAAAACATTTACTGAGTAAATAGGCCGAGTTGCGCGTTGCGTTATTGTAAATCACGTTACGGTAAAATGACTCGACCTAACTGCGGTTTATTTTCGTAAGATTTTTTTAAATTTACACAGTAATTAATTAGAATTCAATAATTTTCATAAAAAGATCTAGAATATTTGGTAATTTTGTAATATACGCCCTCTATTGTTGAGTAGCTTAACTTTTTCTTGTAAGAGATGTCCATAATATTGTTGTTTATCGATTTTGTTATCGATATAATTTTATGAGGTAAGTAAATAATTGAACATAATCCTGTTTTTTTTTAATTTAAATGTCAACAAAGGATCAAGGTCTATTCGTTTAATTAGGTTTCAGTCATTTTAGATTTCCGAATGTAAAAATAGAAGAACGCGAAAAGTGGATACGGTTTGTGCAGATAGATCGTACAGAAGAAAACTGGCTTCCAACTGCTTCTTCAAGGTTGTGCTGGAAGTATTTTGAGAACATTAGCTACGGAAAGACTGGTCGATCCATTTTAAAAAAAGGATCGCTACGTTGTACTATAAGTGAAGTATGTTGCACGTTTCTCGATTTTTCGTATTTTTTCTATTAAGTTTTGTTTGGCAACATGTGGGTGTACTGCTATGGGTAAACGTCTGCATAACCCTTGGGGGAAGCAATTCGTGATGTTATGTTATGTGTTCTATTTATTAAAATTACCCATACCGCCTAATAGTCCTCACTAGTCCCTAGACCTGTTCGTCCATTAGCGGCTTCTATCACAAGAACAAAATAGAAATCAGATGTTCAAATCATTGATATACAAAAACCAAAATACAAAGTTGTTTTTTGGTTGCATAAGAAGACATGGGGGTCATAACAACAACCCCAATGTTATACAGCTTAAAGCGGCTTATAAAAGATATTAGACAATTTAGAATTACGATTTTTGATTCATTTTCGGGCAACTGTGCTCCAATGGATAACTTTAATATACTTGTACTTCTTCCGTAGAAACAGTAAACAGGGCTTGCTTAGTAAGGGAAGTGGATAATGAAGAGTTTCAGTTCGACGAGGTTTTAGAAAAGGAATTCGAAACTGATTTCATAGTTAATGAAAATTGTGATTATTTAAATAGGATATTAAATGAAACATCTGTGTCTGTGGGAGCTAACCAAATTATTGGCTATATTTCTGGTTATGTGTCTCGTGTGTTGCTTGGTTTGTAATAAAAAATTAGATTTCCATAAATTAATTACAATAAAAGATATGGGTGGGTTATATTTTTCTAGTAAAAGTATTTTTGACGTATGTAAAGCCACGGAAATATTCATTAGAAAACTTATTAATGAAAATGACGGCAAAGGTGTATCTACAAAGCACACTATCGATTTTATAAAAACGAAAGTATTAAAAGTATCCATAAATTCGAGTATTTTTGAAGGCCTCATTGTACACTCGTTTGATAGGCCTGCGATGCTCAATCACAGATTGTATTTAAGATCCATAATAGAGACTTATGCTAATATTAAACTTCGATTTGTTGCTAAGTTCGACCCCGGTGTTCAGAACGAATCTAAAAGACAAAAGTTCACAAAACTGATTTTATTTGAAGGGACGTAGGATGGGACATAAGATTTAATTTTAATTAATCATTAAATTCGTCTCTGTTGTAAAAATTGACCGGTATCAATCAACTTTCCAAACTATAACTATGAAAAAATCCTATAGACCATTTATCGAGGAAGGCTATAACCAATAGGAACCAATAACATTACGCTACGACCAATAGGAGCGGAGCAGCAAAAATGTAACGCAGGTGAAGTCGCGCTGGTCAGCTTTGTAAAAAATGTTATTTAGTATGAATGTGATTTTTCCAAGAGAATCTAAATATTAAATAAAAAATGTATAAATGATGCAATATCCGAAACATTTGTAAAGAGCATTTGAGAACTAAATTCTTGTAAAGCAAGTGTTTATAAAATAAGTAGTACACGAAACGTTGGTTTGAAACTAAACATAAATTTATCAATGGTGTTTTCCAAAATAATTTTCCAAATAAATAATTTACTTTGAAACTACTGCATTTTTTGCTTTCCTAACTTTTTGCTATTCATTGAAGAAAAAACTAGAACTTTTATTTATCGATAGTCGATATCTAAATGATTGGTAACATCTCTATTACACACTGGCCATCTATCAAGTGATAGCTGAATTTAATACATTTAACTTTTATGGTTGCTATTCAAAGCTAGATGGCGTTACTGAGACATGAGATCACAGTTTTTCTATGACATTTGTTCTGATGGCCGCTCTATTGCTAGTATAATTTTAATCTCTTTGATTATCACCCACCTACAGCACATAAAATTACTCTGTGGACGATAGGCATCTTTTTATAGAAATTTGAAAAAATAGCACTATTTTTTATTTGATAGGCAAAGACTAATATTTTACTTTTTTTATTTGGTCTATGTGACAGTTGGACAGTCTCAACCTTATTTTCAATTTACCGAGTGTCAAAAGTGGTAATGAATGAATGAATGAATGAATGAATGAATGAAATACACCGACCTCAGCGTGGTTTGACTAGACTCGATTACTCGAATGAACCCAAATATTCACACAAGCGCCTCATGTTACATGGTACAACAGAGACCATTGCATATCAAGGCAAAGACCGGGGGGCGCGATAATGGTAGGGAAGACGTGCCATTAGGATATGGAGGGGATAAAGAGCCTGCCGAGTATGCACCCTATAGCAAACAATGGAATTGTGGATAAACGGGTGATATTTATCAATAGATGGGCATCTTTTAACAAAATCGCCACCAGGTTGGCTCAGGTCCCGCTTCACCGGTGAATATTTTGGCGGGGTTAAACTGCTTTCTCAACTCTTTTCTTCTTCGTTCTGATGAGTTGTCAGCAGCAGAATGGCCAAGACGAGGTCGGCTCGGACAAAAGTGGTAGATCAATAAATTACAAGGTCAATTATACTGGATGACTTTTTTCCGTGTTGAAAAAAATAGGGTAGGGTGAACGGAGTAGAAGCCTATGGCATACCCAGTTTTTTTTTTTTTTTTAATAAAAAAATATATATAAATTCGTGCGTAGTGCGTATGTTTTTAATTTCGATATTTTTAACGATCTATAAAGTTTTTTCAAAATTTCTGTTTTTATTGTTCTAGTTTACTTCAAATGTGTAGTGTTTATTGATAGAGCAATTTCTGTCTAAGCTATTGAAAAAAAAAGGAACTAGGTATGCCATATGGTTCTACTCCGTTCACCTATTGTACCCTACTTTTTTTTTTCAAGACTAAAAAATATCATCCAGTATAATATACGTACGAGTACAATATAGACTCGAAACTTTCTATAGAATATAGTCACTCTGTTAATACAGAAAAAGAACACTACAATGAGAGAGACCACTATCTCCCAGTTGGCATTTCAATCAATAGTTTTTTTTTTCAACCAATCTGTTGTAGGTGTCATTTTTTTATTACGATCATGGTAATCTTTGGATTTTGTCTTCCAAAGGCAAGTTTCGCTTTTGTACTTGTAGCCATCGATCGATGCTCGTAGCTATGGATCAACTCCTACAATATGGTTCACGGTGTTCACTTCGATCTTCTTCCGTCATCTTACGACCAGACGCGTCCGCCTACAGCAAGTCCCTTTACGAACTGAGTGACAGAACGACGCCGTCATCCACACGCTAAGATAAAACAGTACAAACGCAATTGACATCGATTTATCGAACAGGAAATGCAACTGCCACTGATCAACTCCACAAACGGACTGCACAGATAAATCGCTACAGTAAATCGTTGCGTGTGTAGCTGCCATTAGCGATCGTCCACATGGAGCTGTCTTGTATAATATATTACAGTAAAATGTCAACATTTCACTGGTAATACAGTTAAAAACAAATGCAATATAAACAGCCAGTGATCCCAAAATTATACAATAAAATAGCGTAGGTACTGATCATCGCCGACTTACCTATAACTTCCTTAGAGACCAGCATAGTGTCTCCGGCAGCTCGGAGCCTCTCCAGGTGTTCTCGTAACTTCTTGTTCTCAATTTCCAGCTCTTCAAGTTTGTAGCGATCTATGTTCGGGTTTGTTGGTGGTGATGAGTGTCGGTCTGGTAGAGGACATAATTCGATTAGTAATTTACAGATAGTATACTATAATCACTGTAGACGTGTACTGATAAATCACCATCTGTACTCCATTGGTTTAGGTAATTAACTAAAGGTAAACAAATCGTTAAATACACCGTGTAATTGACAGGTTGGCAAAAACTTAAACAGTAGCTTCAGACCATGATTTATTACTGAAAAACGTTGGAATTTTCTTCAGGAAAATTGTCGAATTTTCCGACCGTTTTTCAACTAGATTTGTGTTCTATTCATTTGTTACAACAAAATCCAGCCCTAAAAACATAATTTTAGTAGTATGAATGAACAACGCGCGGACATTGCAATACGCGCGCAATATAGGGTCGCGCGCGTATCGCAATGTTCGTTATACATTGCGTAGCCGAAATAAAATTGAAAATTGAAAAACGTTCACCTATCATTTCCGGGAAAATATTTCACTATCAAAATGTTAACAATACCAGTCTGAATTCATACTTTTCGTTTTTGCCAACCTGTCAATTACACGGTGTATAATAATAATATATTTTGTAATCTGTAGAACCCAAAAAAGACAGGTACAACGAATTGTAATGTTGCTAAATTGAAGAGTACAACTGTGACGTAGCATGACAACTGAAGAGAGGTTTGGTCGGTTAACCCATTGAGATAGGAAAACTATGTAGGTGACATTATTCTACTATAGGAAGAATAGTTATACAAATATTTATCATATCGACACACACATGTCAAAAAGCGTTTTGTTTCTTTTTAACTAATCAAGAGCTGCGTATGAAAAGAGAGACATCTAAATGTTTGACAAGGGCTAAATCATGTATATGCGTCACCGGTCGCCATGTTGAGTGCTGAGTTTTGTGGTAGATGATTGGTAGACGTGCTGTCAAATGGTTGCTCGCTCTCTCTCTTGCACTCGCAGTAACAAACCCTACGACAGGCGGCCATGTTCAGTGTCCGATTTTTGTAGGTATGGCAACTCCATAGGTTTATAATAGAATAGAATGCATTTATTTGTCATAATATTGTACAAAGTTGTTATATGAATTATGTATTGCGATCATAATATTCTGCCGTTTCCAGCTTCCAAATATGGTTTGTAAAATTATTAGGTACATTCAAATTAAGAATTACAATTATAAATAATTTGAATACATTGAACAACAGTTGTAAAAGAGATTAATTTTATAAGTCAAAATGCAATGAAGACAAGGAGATAAAATATGATTTATAGGCAATAATGTCAAATAATTAGGTAAATTTGTCATTCATAAAACCTTAAGTCGAGTAATAACATTTGTTTAAAAGAAAGTTAAATAATTTACATTTAAATGTTCTGAGGCTGAGAGTTTTGAAGCCATCAGGTAAATTGTTATAAAAAGTAATGAACATGCAGTATACATTATTAGAAAACAATTTAATTCTACGCCTAGGAACATTAAGCATATGCACTTTGCGGCTGGGTCTGGATACAACATCGTTATACAGGTCAAATTCATGTCTGTTATGGTGTACAAAGATACAAATTTCAAAAATGTATTGTGCTGGAAGTGGCAGTATTTTAAGTTTTTTTAAATAGTGGAACACAACTGTCCAGTGGGTGTGCTCTACAAATTGAGCGTACGCATTTTTTCTGAGCTCGAAACACTCTTATAAGTCAGTGGGGTTGACAGCTCTCTCGTTACGTGTTTTTTTTTTTTCTGTGTTTACCTTTAGTTAACTACCTATACCAACGGAATATAGTCGGGAAAGCCGACTATCCGGCCATGCCTGTAGTCGGCAACAAGCGTAGTCGGCTCAATATTTATATGCTTAAAAATAGGGTGATTGAAATGAAATCGTAACCTTGTGATGTGAATATTTTTTATTGTAGGATCATCCTGACAGTTTGTATTATCTGGGAATAGGAATTCTTCCTGTAGTAGTCAATAATTGAACTTAAATCAAGAAAAAAACTATAATTTTAACAAAAAAAAAAAAAATTCTAAACGAGAGCATCTACAGCTCTGAATAAAGAACGTACGTAACCTTTTGTTTATTATTTATATTAGAATCATAGTTTCTGTTTTCAAACCAAACTCGAAACAGAACACCGAAAACAATGATCGCCTTGATGAGCTTGATCGACTCGGTCTTTTTACAACCGTTTAGTCGGCCAGTCAAAGTCAAAGTCGGCCCATCTCTAATATCAGCCTATAATGTTCGCACTGCTTGGACCCATGCCTCCTCTCTGTGAGACGGAGTGAGCCGTAATCCATCACGCGGGCCCAGTGCGAATTGTTGAATGTCAGATGTCCTCAAATTTTTGATTATAGGACATGCCGGGTTCCCTCACGATGTTTTATTTCACCGTTTTGAGAAAAGTGGTGATGAAATAAATTACGGACAGTAAAGTGCCTGCCTGGATTCGCACCCACGACCTACGACATGTAAGTCGGCTCCGTTACCACTGGGCCACCATTTCTCTTATTATTATAATAACGATTAACACATTAACTGCTTAATTATTAGTGAAATGTATGCAAACGCTTCTTTATGCTACACTAATCCTGTGTGGCAAACGCTCAGGTGCGTGCAAATAATATATTGGGTGTAGACACCCTTACCGTCCCTTATTTTACGATGTTTTCGAAACAATAGAGAAGCACAACGAACGCACAGGTGCGGCGCGCCGCACTCGAAGAAAGTTATGTAAATTGTATGGACGCGCATACGCGCCGTCAAGCACATGGTGAACGTCCGAAAACGCGCTTGCGCGTCGGCCGCGCCCAATGAATTAACAGATAACAAAAATTAATATTCAAGTCTCTTAACATAATGCTAATGGTTCATGGAACTGAACTTTATCCAATCACATCATTTGACATGCGAAATGATAACACATTCATATGTTCTGCGATAATAGCAATAAGGGGTCGAAAGCAGTAACGGAATGGCAAATCAGAGATGGTTCAAAAAGAAGTGGAGGAAACAACGTAAATGCGACGAGGACGAGATAATGGACGAGGACATAGTTGAGACAGCTGGTGGCCTGTGGGCTAGAGACACACAAGACTCTGACATATGGAGGAGCCTGGAGGTGACAGAAGTCGAAAGACGCGCTGTTTAATGAAGACATCGAAGTGTTATAGTTGTTTTTGCTTAATTTATTTTATATTATAATTAGTTTTAGTTTATCAGTAAATAATTATGATATGATAACTACAGATCGGATAATCAGATGTATATTTATCTAAAGCTAATTTTTCGTTAAGAAATTATGGAAGCGGCTTCTTAATTTTTGTTTTTCTTAATATAAATCCCGAGATCCAAAAAAACCGGGAATGCACGACAACGCGTTCAGCGCTGTTCCGCTGATAGAAGCAGAACTGTATAAGTGTGACCAAAATCGTTCAGCGAAACGTGTGAGTAGTCCCTAATAGAGAAGTATGGAATAAAAAGACGTGTTGCGCCGACCCCTAATAAATAGGAACAAGGGGAGGAGAATGATGATGAGGGTAGCAATAACTATTTTATAGAAAAAAAAAAGAAGATAATAATAATATATCTTACTCATAATCCTCTCCTCAAGATCAGTAGCTCTCTTCTGCGTCCTCGACAGTTCGCTCTGGAGCGCTGATATCCTGTTCCTCATGCGGAGTACCAGGCCTGCATCCGCTACCTTTAGGTAAACATTACAATACTTATTTATTGACTGCCTCGTTGGTCTAGTGGTTGCAAGCGCTACTGCTGAGCATGAGGTCCTATGGGTTCCATTCCCAGGTTAGGCAAAGTATTATTGGGTTTTACATCTAGAATTTCTCAGTATCAGCCTGGAGTCTGGAGTTGTGCCCGGTTGATGGCAATAGGCTCGTCCTCTATTACATGGGTCTTTTGGGCAATTGCACACGGCAGTGAAGAGAATAACATGTTCTAACTCGTATAACAGCACAGGGAATGGCTCTACAGATTTGGCCGAAAAGTGAAGAGAATAACATGTTCTAACTCGTATAACAGCACAGGGAATGGCTCTACAGATTTGGCCGAAAAGTGAAGAGAATAACATGTTCTAACTCGTATAACAGCACAGGGAATGGCTCTACAGATTTGGCCGAAAAGTGAAGAGAATAACATGTTCTAACTCGTATAACAGCACAGGGAATGGCTCTACAGATTTGGCCGAAAAGTGAAGAGAATAACATGTTCTAACTCGTATAACAGCGCAGGGAATGGCTCTACAGATTTGGCCGAAAAGTGAAGAGAATAACATGTTCTAACTCGTATAACAGCACAGGGAATGGCTCTACAGATTTGGCCGAAAAGTGAAGAGAATAACATGTTCTAACTCGTATAACAGCACAGGGAATGACTACAGATTTGGCCGAAAAGTGAAGAGAATAACATGTTCTAACTCGTATAACAGCGCAGGGAATGGCTCTACAGATTTGGCCGAAAAGTGAAGAGAATAACATGTTCTAACTCGTATAACAGCACAGGGAATGACTCTACAGATTTGGCCGAAAAGTGAAGAGAATAACATGTTCTAACTCGTATAACAGCACAGGGAATGGCTCTACAGATTTGGCCGAAAAGTGAAGAGAATAACATGTTCTAACTCGTATAACAGCGCAGGGAATGGCTCTACAGATTTGGTCGAAAAGTGAAGAGAATAACATGTTCTAACTCGTATAACAGCACAGGGAATGACTACAGATTTGGCCGAAAAGTGAAGAGAATAACATGTTCTAACTCGTATAACAGCACAGGGAATGGCTCTACAGATTTGGCCGAAAAGTGAAGAGAATAACATGTTCTAACTCGTATAACAGCTCAGGGAATGGCTCTACAGATTTGGCCGAAAAGTGAAGAGAATAACATGTTCTAACTCGTATAACAGCACAGGGAATGACTACAGATTTGGCCGAAAAGTGAAGAGAATAACATGTTCTAACTCGTATAACAGCACAGGGAATGGCTCTACAGATTTGGCCGAAAAGTGAAGAGAATAACATGTTCTAACTCGTATAACAGCACAGGGAATGGCTCTACAGATTTGGCCGAAAAGTGAAGAGAATAACATGTTCTAACTCGTATAACAGCGCAGGGAATGGCTCTACAGATTTGGCCGAAAAGTGAAGAGAATAACATGTTCTAACTCGTATAACAGCACAGGGAATGACTACAGATTTGGCCGAAAAGTGAAGAGAATAACATGTTCTAACTCGTATAACAGCACAGGGAATGGCTCTACAGATTTGGCCGAAAAGTGAAGAGAATAACATGTTCTAACTCGTATAACAGCGCAGGGAATGGCTCTACAGATTTGGTCGAAAAGTGAAGAGAATAACATGTTCTAACTCGTATAACAGCACAGGGAATGACTACAGATTTGGCCGAAAAGTGAAGAGAATAACATGTTCTAACTCGTATAACAGCACAGGGAATGGCTCTACAGATTTGGCCGAAAAGTGAAGAGAATAACATGTTCTAACTCGTATAACAGCACAGGGAATGGCTCTACAGATTTGGCCGAAAAGTGAAGAGAATAACTAGTTCTAACTCGTATAACAGCACAGGGAATGGCTCTACAGATTTGGCCGAAAAGTGAAGAGAATAACTAGTTCTAACTCGTATAACAGCACAGGGAATGGCTCTACAGATTTGGTCCCATAGTGAAAAGTGAAGACATGTTCTAACTCGTATAACAGCGCAGGGAATGGCTCTACAGATTTGGCCAAAAAGTGAAGAGAATAACATGTTCTAACTCGTATAACAGCGCAGGGAAAGCCTCTACAGATTTGGTCCAATAGTGAAAACTGAAGACATGTTCTAACGGAATATAACTTTATTTTTCAGCACTTTCATAATTTAGCCCAAAATTAATGTTCTCCTTTCATGCAGATCCGTTAAGCCGTTCTGGCTTAATTGAGTAACAACATGCATCTATCCAATCTTTACCATTTTTAATATTAGTAGGATGGATGCAGAGGTAACAACTTACCGGTTGTGTTGGTCCATTGTGCGTGCCCGCCGACCAGTTGACAGCCTCCAGTGCTGGTCGAGTACTCTCCACCGATCTGACTGATCCGTAGCCATAGTCCTAGGAAAAAGAAAGTAACATAATAAGCAATATGAATATAATATATAATAATAATAATAATAACCTGGGACATTATTCACACACGGTCATCTGATCCCAAACTAAGCAAAGCTTGTACTATGGAAACCAGATAACTGATATACTACTTTTTTTTTTGTAAATACATACTTATATAGATAATTACACCCAGACTCAGGACAAACAGACATGTTCATGCAAACAAATCGACCGTCCCTATTAACAATGTCGGTTCTGCATGGAGACTACTGTTTAGTCCCTACTGAACAGTGGTCTTTTTCGCAGAACTGACATTGTTAATATCATAAAGATTCTTTTTTATCGTTAGGGCAAACTTTGAACTGCCCTTAGTTCAAAGTTTGTTTTGACAGTGAAGAATTATTTTTGAATTTTAATTCGATTTATGTAAAAAAGTGAATATTGGTAAAAATTTATATCCGACATTGTTAATAGGGACGTTCGAAATATTTGTCCTGGATGGGAATCGAACCCACGACCTGCGACATGATAGGCGGTATCTTAACCAACCACGCCAGCTGGCCTGTCAAAACCAAACCTGAATAAAACCAAAGCATTATAGTATCCACAAAATCTTATTAAGGATAAGTATAAATAAATACAAAATTCTGAAGTCCATTAATAATGTCAGATATAACAGTTTTTTAAGATAACGTTTGAATTGTATGACTTATACTCATTTGTATACAAACTTAACAACCTCTTTTATACTCATTTGATTGGTTGTTGTGAAAGCCTTGTGAAAATAGCATCTAAATCCCTCCAGTAGAACTCAAACAGGCAGTACGGCAAAGAAAAACGTTGCTTTACATGTACAACGCGTTCCTTTTGATATCCCGTAGCTCTAGAGTTTTAATGAGACCATCATTTTGAACAACTTTTACTATGGAAACAAACATGAAAACGCGAAAAAAAAATCAGCAGTTCCCTACATTTTGACGAGTTATGCGGACATAAATGTAGGGAACAACTGACTTTTTTCGCGATTTCAGGTTTGGTAGTAAATATTTTCGCGATTTCATGTTTGGTCCCATAGTAAAAGTTGTTCATAATGATGAGTACAATGACTCCTTAAGAGGTTGCTGGTGTTTTACAAATAACCCTGTATATATATTTTTAATTTAAGTTAAGAAAATATTTGTAAGTAACTGTCGTCAGAAGCCCGAAAGTCTGACAACCAGTCTTACCAAGAGATATCGTATTACCCAGTCACTGGGCTGTGGTGGTCAGACAGGCAGTCGCTCCATGTAAAATACTTGTATTCAGCTGCATCCGGTTAGACTGGAAGCCGACCACAACATAGTTGGGAAAAGGCTAGGCAGATTGATTGAATATTTTGTAAATAACTTACATCTTCAACTGCAATTTCTTGTTGTGATTTGTCGCTGGCATCTGATAATGATCTCCTGTGCTCTTTAGGTGCTGGTTTACTGTGAATGAAAGATTATGTTAATGAAGTTCAGTTATCGGTCTGTACGTATTTTAGACGCTACCCAATTCAAGGGGAGGTAAAGTGGTACGGTAAACTGGGGTCACTTTGATACTACGGGGTTACTTTGATATCGACTTTCGACTTATGAAAAACATATTTTTGTAATATCTACAACGCCTTACTATCAGTAGTTGGCACTTCTGATAGTTTCTTTTTTAATAAGGCGTTGTAGATATTACAAAAATATGTTTTTCATAAGTCGAAAGTCGATATCAAAGTAACCCCGTAGTATCAAAGTAACCCCAGTTTACGAACGTAGGTAAGATTTTTCTCGATGTTTGTTTGTTTACAAAATACTAACTGCTAGCTCGAACGTGGTAATTGCCATTTTCAGAGCATGCAAAACCGACAGCATTCCATCTGCGTTACCAACTTTAGAGACAAAGTAAAAATGTCTATATAGGGTTATTTTTAATTAGCTAGCTGAACTCCGCAGACGCTATGGGCAGTATGGAAAATCGGTTTCTTTTTTGTAAACTTCACAGACGTGATGGATATTGATATCTAAACACAATAAAACTAAGAAAACAGTTTTTCTCAACTCATACTTCAAGTAACAACACTAACCTGTGAGAAGGCGCGCCTCAGTTTGTTACACGGAGAGGCGCGCGCGAGCAAATTACTCACATTACTTTAAATGCTCATATTTCTACTTTTATAGTACTTATTGACTTATAATGGATTTATATGAATAAAACAAGGTTTACTAAGTAAGAAAATAAGTATTTTTATTAAAACTATGAAACATAAATGCAACTTCTAAAGCAAATAATCGTTGGTAACACCAAAAAATTTTGTTTTCAATTTTTGTGTGAGAAAATTGCTTATAGCGCGCCTTCTTACGGGCTAACAGCGGTCGTTGACCTCCAAAAAAAAAAATACTCTTTTTATTTTTTTGTGTTGATATATCGATACCCATCGCGTCTCAACATAACACTATATACAGCCTATTTCTCACAATAATAAAGAGTTTTACCCTACTAATATTATAAATGTGAAAGTTTGTGAAGATGTTTGGATGTTTGTTACTCAATCACGCCAGAACGGCTGAACGGATCTGTATGAAATTTAGCACAGAGGTAGATTATACTCTGGAATAACACATAGGATACTTTTTATCCCGGAAAAATGTACGGTTCTCGTGCACGCGGGCGATGCCGCTGTCAAAAGCTAGTTCGATAATAAAATGATGCCTAAAACCGATTGAGAGAGATAAAGTGGATTGTAATAGCCTGATGGATACAGTAAGCTACCGTTAATAATAAATACTTAACAAGTCTTTTATAAAAAGTTCGGTTCTGTAGAGCTCCGTCTCTAGTCTCTTTTAAGAGGGCTGTCATATTTTGTCACCTCTCTCGCACACACGGAACTAACCTTTTAAGATTGTTAAATAAAAAAATGCTTTTTTGAAAAATGTAATCAATTGGCGTCAAGCCTTTTCCCAACAAAGTTGGGGTTGGCTTCCAGTCTAACCGGATGCAGCTGAATACCAGTATTTTACATGGAGTGACTGCCTATCTGACCTCCACAACCCAGTTACTGGATAATACCATACCCTAGGTATGACTGGTTGTCAGACTTAGGGCTTCCGACGACTGTCAAAGATCCACGATTGACAGCCGGGACCAACGGCTTAACGTGCTTTCCGAGACACGGAGGAGTCTCGGTATGAAAAGATGGTCACCCATCCACAGACCAACCCCGGCAAGCGTAGCTTAACCTAATGGATCGACCCTTGCGGCTGTTATTACTTAGCCACGAGCTCCTCTTCGTAATCAATGGGCGTACTAGTAAAAACAGTCCTGTATGGAGTGCCCCAAGGAAGCATCCTTGGACCTCTTTTGTTCATAATTTATATAAATGATCTCTCAAAAGTCATAAACCATCAAATTATACTATTTGCGGATGATAGCACAGCCATTTTTTCTGACCATGACGAAGTTGAATATGAGACAAATATCAATAAATCACTGGAAGCGATTATTAATTGGCTAACTGGTAATATTAACTTGCTAGGTAATTATTAAAAACACATTTCTATTGTGTTATCTAATGAACTCAGCGCAAAAAGTATTATGATCTGTTTTTGAGATGAGTTAAATAAATGCTACAAACATTTTTTAAGGTTTATTATTTCATTTAAGATTCTTAAAAATTTGGCCCCATGTGAGCGAGAGAGGTGACGAATTGCGACAGCCCTCTTAACGCGCGGATACTGTAACTCATAAAACTCTCTAAATTCTAACTAACATTAAAAATGCGAAAGTGAGTTCGTTTGTTTGTTACGCTTTCACGCTAAAACGGCTGAACAGATTTGAATGAAATTTGGCACATAGGTAGACCATAACCTGGATTAGGACTTAGGATACTTTTTATGTGATGGGTTTGCTCTTGATTATAGTCTAGGTCAGAGGTGACAGAGACAAAGTCGACGATGGAGTGAGCTTACCCAGAAGAAGCCTGTTCACTCTCACTTTGAAAAGATTAGGGTTGTATGCATTCGGAAACACAGACGCAGGTAGTGATTTCCACTCTTTTGCTGTGCGCATTATAAAAGACATTTGGAAGCGCTTAGTGCGAATTCGTGGAATAGCAACCAGGTAGGGATGGTAACTGGCAGTGCGTCTAGACGTCCGACGTGCGATTTTAATTGCGGTAATACGTTCCCGTGGGATAATTTCCGACCTGCAGGCGGGCCAAGCCGCGGGCAAAATCTGAAATCTCCAACCCGTCTTGAGCTAGCGTGGTGCTCAATACTCGTGCCTCCTCTGTATGAGCAGAGGCCTCCGCCCAGCAGTGACACAGTAACAACCTGGTATTATATGGTGGTATTGGTAGTATTATTACATAGGAGCCCGTGGCTAAGTAATAACAGCCGCACGGGTCGATCCATCTTTACATACCGAGACTCCTCCGTGCCTCGGAAAGCACGTTAAGCCGTTGGTCCCGGTTGTCATTCGAGGATCTTTGACAGTCGTTACGGGTCGTCAGAAGCCCGAAAGTCTGACAACCAGTCTTACCAAGGGGTATCGTATTACCCAGTAACTGGGTTGTGGAGGTCCGATAGGCAGTCGCTCCATGTAAAATACTGGTATTCAGCTGTATCCAGTTAGACTGGAAGCCGACCCCAACATAGTTGGGAAAAGGCTAGGCATTTTGGCAGTATTATTACTGTAACTAACCTCTGCAAAGAGTCGATTCTCTCCTGCAACTCATATTGCGCTGACAACAACTTCTGTCGACTCTGTCTCTCTGCTTCTAACTCTGCATTCAACGCCTTCTTCTCTTGTTCATGTTGCTTGTCGCGTTCTAAGGAAGAAGAAGAAAAAATATAATGTAATATCTTTGTTAGATCCGTGATAGAATATACAATTTGCAAACTGTTTTATAATTTACAAATAACGAGCTGGGTAACAGTTGTACTATATTGTTCACTTATGCTCTTGTAAGCGCCAATCGTACAGGCAGCTTACACTTGCAGTTGTCGTTAGTGGAGCACAGAGAAAAAACCACTAATACCGTAAAACGTTATATTAACCAGTAACCGTATACAAGTTAAAGTTAGGTGATTCTTTCCCTTGATAAGTATGCCGTTCTACAACTTAGTTTGTACTCAAAATTAATTGTTTATTAGCAGCTACTTATAGGTTGTTAGAGTGACGCACGTATGCACGGACGCCAAGTAGGTTGCTGCGTCCGCAAAGTAAGTATGTTCGGTAGTCGAAACCGTACAGCTCTGTTCCTATAAACAAGAACGAATCGTTTTGCTTACCAATGGTAACTTTTTATAATTGGCAAACTGGACATATTAACTTATTGAAAACGCATAACACGATTTCCTAATGCCGACCCGAGGATTGTGAAGCTGCAAATTTTCATACAAAAAGCGATGACGTTTTTCTCCCCGTAAAAATAGTCTAGGTTTCATAATTTTTGTAAATATTGTAGGTATAATGAGAAACTAGGTCCGTACGTTTTTATTATAAAGAAATATTGCATACGATATAAATTATTAGCATCTAAATATCTATATTTTTGACCTAAAAACTTCCTCGAGCGTTTTTTTTTTTTTTTTTTTTTTTTAATTAAATTATATGAATTACTAAAAAAGAAAAACGTACAGACCTAGAATAAGGTGTACTTAATGTAATGAGATCAGAATTGTCTCATTTCGTACAGGTTTAGGGGGGGTGAAAACGTTGTCGCCCGAAACAATATTTATGTAAATAATTGTATGAAATGTAGGTAATTGCCTCCAAAACTCGCGCCGCGTATCGGCACTTCACAATCCTCGAAAACGATGTTACAACCTATTGTTCCAAAGTGGCGCGATATATTTTGACCCGTTGAGTGTAGAAAGCAAAAATTGTTTTTTTTTTTAAGTACCTCTCCATAACTGCGCTCGGCTTTTGAACTCCTGCGACCATTCCACCAGACTACTGTCATAACTCTGACTATTTTCATAGTGCTTGTTTGCTACGTCACTTATCACTTCCGACACTAGCATTGTTATTGCATAGCTTACACTTTAATTCTATAATTTTATCTTTGGTCACTTTTCGGTGTAAGTGACCAATTTGAAACTTTCTACAGAAAATGCATACTATGGACAGCTAGCGTTATGCATCTAGAACGTTAGCTAGGTAATAATAAAAAATAAAAAATATGTACTGGTTTTATAATTATATTTAAGCCAGTTAAAGTCTACTGTGGACGAACAGGCTAATTTAATTTAACTTCTTTCGTTAATCTTTCATGCAGCATAGTATTATACATAAGATTTTCATTCCATAAGGACATTCTCTATCAGCCAACCGTAATTTTAAAGAAACACCTGTCACCTCTTTTTCAGAGGGCCCTTCCCGGTCCGTCTATCGTCAACGCGAGCATGGTCGAAAAGCTTGTTGATCCAGTGCAACGCCCGTTGTCTAACAAGCAAGTGAGAACGCGTTAACATTGAACGAAAATTAGTATGCGGAAATTTTATGAAACTTGTTCCAGGAAATACGTGTTTTTTAGCAAGCCTTACAAGTTTGTTAAACAAATGTTTGTTATTTAGAATCTCCATTACATGTGCGAGGTTTCTATCGATATGTTTTCTTTACTTTTACAATTTAAGAGTACATTATGAACGGCCAAAGTTCTGGTAAAAATTGTGCAAAAAAAGCACATTTTCGGAGGCTTATACTGAATTTGTTTCTAAAAAAATTTTATTTTTCGCTTTAATAGAAACCTAGATACAGTACATAAAATACCTATTAGTTCAAAAATTTTCTCAGAAAGATATGTTAAAACGCTATAATCACGTATGAGCCTTTGTATGAAAAGTATGACGGGTTGGTCGCTCTTAATGTAAGAATGTGTGGCTTTTTTTTTATTTAAGTATTAAATTTATTTATTCATTCAAGAAATATTCTGAACAAAAAATCAAATATTTTCTGCCAAACTTCTCTTCTTTAACAAAACCCTCCCAAAAATATTATTAAATATACTGTGATTTTATCAAAATCTTCGAGTTGTTTTTGTCAAAAGTCAGTTAAATTAACACCTTAGATCATTCAAACTTAGCTTTAATTTTTTTTAAGAAAAAACTTTACTGAAGGCGTCGCCGGAAAGGATACATCATATACCTTACACAACTTCCTTGCGCTAAATTACTAAGAAGGAAGTAGTGTAAACCACTCACTAGCAACTACATATCATAATACAACCTAACATAACAACACACACACACACACAAACACACACACACACACACACATACACCCACACACACACAAATATTAAAATAACTTTAATGCTCGAATGTTACAGTATGCATATTTAATATTTTTGTCACATTACAGCAACACTTCTAATAATCACTTTAGTTCTTTAAAAACTTCACTTATTTCAAAACGAATACGAAACACGGCATGTTTTGCGCGAACACCAAAATTCTGCCAACTCGGTTGTATCTAAATCGATGGTACATACATGGAAGTAATTAATATTTTCGTTATCAATAATTTATCAATGTGTTATCTAACAGAATGTTTGGTTTTATCAATACATTTATCTGTTGTATTAAATTAAAGGATAGTAAATAAAAAAGGGTTTCTGAGGATTTTTGTGGACAGAAATATGTTGTTTTTAAGTATTTTCTGGCAACTTTAGTCCTTCTAAGAGCGGAATTCACCGACTTTAAAACAGCTGTTTAGATATGTAATCAGTTCTTTCCTTAGGAAATTTGACATAAACCAACTGTTTCAAATACCAAAACGGTTTCAAAGTTGGTGAACACAGGCCTTAACAGCTTATTGCATATAAGCCTTATGGGGTTCCCATCTGCGAAAAAAACGGTCAAGTGCGTATCGGACCACGCACAAATATAGCTGAAAAACATGTTCTATACATGATATATGTCACGGTCAATTCTCCAACTGCAAATTTAAGTTTGTAATCGCAAAAAAAAATTATGCGATAAAACTACAAATTAAAAACTTTCGGATTTTTTCCTTTACTTATGATGTGAGACCTTGCTTCTTGCCTCGTCCTCTTAAACAACTCCCTTAGTCGCCTTTTACAATAACTACGGGAATAGATAGGTTTTTCTATTCGTTAAGACTTTATTGATAAGTAATCTACACTTCTTATACCCAGAGATTTTCGCTCACTTTCAGTAAGTATTTCGATTGTTTTAATATCGTTAGATAATATCGGCAACCGGCCCTAGTCCGGCCCTGTATTGACAACACTATGTGTGCGTAGTGGCTACGCAATTATTAGCGAATGTTTGGTCTACTATTCTTTATATGTCTGTGATAACAACTACCTTGAAACGGTAAATAGTTTTGGCTAGTTGAAACTCTAATCTGTTAGTTACATCTGTTTAATCAATACTTTGATTTATTTGTCGGACAAAAGGGCGTCATAGTCATTATCATAAAAACATTGAAGATAAACATCAAGATAGACTTTAAAACATGCTTAATTAGATCAAGGGTAAAAATAACAATGTTATTGGAAATGGGCGAAATGGAAAGGCAATTCATCATCATCTGCCTGGCCTTTTCTCACCTATGTTGGGGTCGGCTTCCAGTCTAACCACGAACTCCATTACATGGAGCGACTGCGTATCTGACCTGGAAGGTCAGGCGTTATGGACAACGCAGTTACTGGGTAACACGATAATGATGCCAGAAGCGAGCCTATTGCCATTAACCACAAATATATATATTGCTCTAGAAAACAGGTTTAAAAGGAAAATGACCACGACTGTATGGCGCTTTGCCCCAAAGTAAAAGTCGATGTTTCATAACCAGGCCTAGTGGATATTGAGGAGAATAAAATGCTATTTCTGTATAACTAACAGTTTTTGTGGTGGAACCCCACCTTTCGTATACATTTGTAGTTTTTTAATAATTTTGCTACAAACAAAAGGTCTTAAAAACTCACCTTCAATAGCCAGATCGTAATGCTCCTTGACACTCTTCAACTCATTCTCCAGCTTTTCACTCTCTCCCTCCCACGCGACTCTGTTCTTCTCATACTGTTCTTCTATCGCTTTCTTCTCTTGTAGTAACTGTTTGTTGCTATCTCTTTCCTTCGCGAGCTCTTCTTGCAGAGAGGTAATTAGGTCGTTCTTGCTGTATATGTCCACTCGGAGTGTTTTTGCTTCAATTTCTACTAGTTTAAGAAGTTCCAGTTTTGCTCTGTGAATAAAAAAATATTATTTAGAATGGACTGCTTTGTTGGTCTAGTGGTCGCAAGCGCTACTGCTGCGCATGGGGTTCTGGGTTCGACTCCCGGGTCGGGCAGTGTTATTAGGTTTTTTATGTGGAATTTATCAGTAGCAGTCCGAAGTCTGGATTTGTGCACGTTTGATGCAATAGGCTCGCCCCCTATTACATGGGACATAAACATGTGCACCTCTGCCTAACCCTTCGATTACTGGCGTGAGGTTACATTGTTCTTGTAATAAAAATGGAATGAGAAGTTTTTTTTTTTTAATTTCGTGATACAGTGCCGGGTTTATGAGTTTATTATAACAATACTGGGTATAATTTGAGGAGCTCGGGGCTAAGTAATAACAGCCGCACGGGTCGGGTTAAGCTACGCTTACCGGAGTTGATCTGTGGATGGGTGACCATCTTTTCATACCGAGACTCCTACGTGCCTCGGAAAGCACGTTAAGCCGTTGGTCTCGGCTGTCATTCGAGGATCTTTAACAGTCGTTACGGGTCGTCAGAAGCCGGAAAGTGTGACAACCAGTCTTACCAAGGGGTATCGTATTACCCAGTAACTGGGTTGTGGAGGTCAGATAGTCAGTCGCTCCATGCAAAATACTGTTATTCAGCTGCATCCGGTTAGACTGGAAGCCGACCCCAACATAGTTGGGAAAAGGCTAGGCAGTATGTACTGGGTATAATTTGTATTGCATTTTAGCAGTTTGAAATATCGGTGTCGAAACCGTCTCAGAGGCCTGTGAGCAAGCAGTGGGAACATTATAGGCTCATTACTAAATTAGTACCTTATTGGGTAACCCAATTAATATTTTGAGTCATTTTTTTCTAAAATGATTTTTTACAGTTTTGCTTCACTAAGTATTAATATTAGGTCTTTACGTATGAAATTGCCGATTAACATTTAAAAAAATAATAATAAAAAGAAATATTGTCGATGCACTTTTGCCATTTTAATGAAAGTTCGTTGATGCCTCTGCTATAGATATCCTGGGAACTGGAATCAGTAAAATCTTTAAAAGCGTTTTGCACCGACTCGTTTGATTTGAATTTTTTCCCCGGGGCTCATTGTTGTGAACAAAATTCCAGAACAAAATCCATTGTTGTTCATATACACGTTGTTAATATTGCGTGCTATCAGTGTTGCGTTCAGTGGTGATGCCACGACGGAACTCGTATTCGAAAATAGCGCGCAATTTCGACTTTTCCATGTTTACGGAAACATCGATATCAAAGAGAAATCGAACGGCGGGAAAACAAAGGAACTATTGATATTTTTTTAAATGTCATGCTAAATTATAAAATCAATTTGAATTTGGAATTCTAAATAGAATGAAAGATCTTCACACTAGCCGATACCAAAAATTACCTATTATTACCTAGGTTACCTATTATTTTATTGTATAATACAACTTCCGAAATGCTGTTTTATTATTCTTAGTGTGTCGTATTATTTATTTTATTGTGTTGGGTGGCTTACAGCTGTTATCATCATCATCATTCTGTCCTTGTCCCAACTATAAATGCAGAAGTAATTCACGACAAGCCATTTACAAGCCTCCACGGTTATCAATACAGTATTGTTCTACGAGTTTTATAATTGATTATTTTTCCATAACCCTAAGATTAAACCCGCAGAAACATCATTCACTACATTGAGACACTATTTTACTTTTATAACAAATTTTAAAATATGTGTGTCAAATATTAACAGGAAATACGCCTGTGACAGACAGATTCCGTACAAGTTTTATTTTTGCTGACTTGGACATCATCTCCCTAGCCTTTTCACAAATATATATGTTGGGGTCCGCTTACTCGGCCTCCAGTCTAACCAGATGCAGCTGAATACCAGTATTTTCCATGGAGCGACTGCCTATCTGACGTCTACAACCCAGTCACTGGGTAATACGATACCACTTGGTAAGACTGGTTGTCAGGCTTTCGGGCTTCTGACGACCCGTAACGACTGACCAACGGCCTAATGTGCTTTCCGAAGCACGGAGGGGTCTCGGTATGTAAAGATGGTCATACATCCAAAGACCAACCGCGGCAAGCGTTGCTTAACCTGATCGATCAGCCCGCGCGGCTGTTATTACTTAGCCACAGGCTCTTCAACAGTCAGGTAAATCGAAGGCAAAATAATTGTGAAAGGATTGTGGTCATTATTGTCGTAATTACTAAATAATTGCACTTATGACATGTGCCGAATAAACATGATTTCTTTCTTCTTTCTTTCTTTAATCGGCTTAATCGCGGTCACTTTGTTGTATCGTCTCTACTGTCACATTGAGACCCTCAGAAGTAAGAGGAAGAGAGACATGCATGAGTTTTTAACGAGGACTTATCAAAATTGTTTAATTACATCCCTCAGGGACAGCTAAGCGTTGGGCACGCCACAATTGCGGCGATAAGTCCCCTCTTTGAGGAGTGGTTAGAGAGGCGCCACGGCGTCCTCACCTTCCGCCTGACGCAGGTCCTCACCGGACACGGTTGTTTCGGGAGGTTCCTGTTTCGCATAAGGCGGGAGGAAACGCCCGGGTGTCACCAATGTGTGGATCGCCCAGAGGACACGGTGGAGCATACAGTGGAGGTCTGCCCGGCTTGGGCAGAGCACCGCCGTGTTCTCACGGAGGCGATCGGCGGCGGCGATCTCTCGCGTCCGAGCCTGGTCCAGGCCATGGTGCGGAGCGAGAGTGCATTGGAGGCCGTCACCTCTTTCTACGAAGCGGTAATGCTCGCGAAGGAGGAGGCGGAACGCGTGAGGGAGAGGCAGCCTCACGCCCTCAGTCGCCGCAGGAGACGCCCTGGGCGGCGGGAATCGATAGCCGATTCCCGGCCACCGTAGGCGCGGGCTTGCGGACGGTGAGTAGTGGGTAGCTCGCCGTCCGGTGAGGACCAGGCCCGGGTCGACGGCGCGTTGTGTTCCACGCGCGCCTCAAAGAGATGTCAGCAAAAGATGGGGTCCAATAGGGCCGATGCCGCTGGGGTCGCGGGTTGGTTGAAAAAGATACCGTGGCCCTGGCATAGGCAACTGAAGGAACACGGGTGGGTTTTAGTCAGTAAAAGTCTGACACGCCCTTCCGCTCCACCCAGAGCGGGAGAAGTTATTTGATGATTTCCCAACCACAAAAAAAAAGGGACAGCTAAGCGTGAAACGGTCGACCTAATCAACGGTTTTGGTTTGCAACCGTAACTGCAATAATAAATGGAAGATGGAGCACCCCCTTGTGAGGAAATTAGCTCTTAAAAATACAAATTCGTTTTTGGTGACAGTGAAGTGATTGTTTAACTGACAATCGTCGCGCAGTTGTGGGGCAATTGTGCGACTGTTTTTTGGGAGTCTTCATCTTTAAATCAATGGGAGTCATGCCTTATCTACCTGTGTCTAAAAGGAGTGGATGAAAATGCCCGAATCAGTTTTAGCTTTGGTCAAGATAAGGTCTTGTCTGATTTATTTAGTTAGGTACTAGTAGGTATCAATTTAGATATACACCAAACACATGGACATGAACCAAAATAAAAAAAAAACAGTCAAACCAATTTATCGACAGCACTTACTTCAAATCCGCAATCTGTGCCAACAGCGGTTCAATCGCCTTGTTCTTCGCCATGGCATCACCGAGCCTCTGTTGTAGACTAATGATCTTGTTCTCCAAGCCTTTGTTGAGCGACTTCACGTGGTCCAAACTGCGGGCCTCTATGCGCAGGCGCTTGTATTGGCGGCGGGCGAGGAAGCGGCGGATCTGTAGGGAGAAAACGATGATTAGTATGAAAATGTCATGAAAATCGGATAAAATATAACACAAAAGAAAATAAAACTATCAGATGTTCTTTGTAGTGGCCCAAAGTATGTTATTTTGCTTTTTTAATCAGATGCATACATCAAAACACATCTGGAATCCCAGAAAGGGCAGGCAGAGATGACTATCACACTCTCATCTAGCCAGTTATGTGTTTAAGGCCCATTCGTTTTCTTAATGTCTCGATGGTAAAAATAACTCGAAAAAGAAATATACAGGATGTAAGTGTAAATAGTGTCAACCTTTTAAGGGGTCATTGTACTCATCATTACGAACAACTTTTACTATAGGATAACCCCTGAAATCGCGAAAAAAAAATCAGCTGTTCAGAACATTTATGTGACCATAATTCGTCAAAATGTACTGAATAACTGATTTTTTTCGCGATTTCAGGTTTGGTTCCATAGTAAAAGTTGTTTATATTGATGAGTACAATGACCCCTTAAAATGTTGCCACTGTTTACACTTACACCCTGTATAAGTACAGTTGTTTTTAATTTGTTTGGCCCAAAATTCTGCAACGTGAGTACCGTTCGCTGAGGCAGCCATTAGGTCCTCATGTGAACAAGTGACTGGGCATGCGGTGCAAGATGGGAGGAGACGTGCAGGAATCGTCCAATCACAGACGAGACGAGTGACGCTATGAGGATTTCAATTTGCACGTCTCCTCACCGCTCCGCCCAGCTCCGCTTCAATGGAACCGCACCCTAAACACCGGAGATCTGAGCCGTCCATGAACCCTCATTTGTGGAGGTTGTCCTTGCTGCGGCCTATTTGGGTACGAGGTCTATTTTACCCACTAGGGCACGGTAACTTTTGTGCCCGGATGGGAACTCTCTAATAAATGTTAGAGTAGCAGGGAGTGAAAGTATGAGGTCTGGCTGCAATTATGGTGTTCCCCAAGGTAGCACGCTCGGTCCCACATTATTCCTCATCTACATCAATGAATTAGGTAATATAGCTGCCCTCTCTAGCCTTGACCTGCTCATGTTCGCAGATGACACCGTCTTGGTCTTTCATGGACATACTTGGAAGGAAACTTTTGAGAAGGCCGAAAATGGACTAGCACGGGTTACCTCCTGGTTAGAGGACAGCCTTCTGTCTTTGAATACAAACAAAACCAAATATGTTTGTTTTAGTAAGACGAAAGTGAGCAAACCTACAGCTGAGTTTGGTCTTAAGATGCATTCCTACCCCTGCAACCGAGCTTTAAACCGCCCCAACTGTGACTGTTCAGCACTTTCCAGAGTGGCTTCTATAAAATATCTTGGGGTCATAATAGATGAACACCTTAATTGGAAAGGGCATGTGGTAGCTACTGCAGCTAGGATTAGGAAAATGATATATATTTTCAAAAAGCTGCGCAATGTCGCAGAAAAAGCGCTGTTACTTCGTACGTATCAAGCGTTATGTGAATGTATAGTTAGATACTGCATTTGCGCGTGGGGTGGTTCAAACAAGACATTTCTTATGGAAGCAGAAAGGGCACAGCGGGCAGTGTTAAAAGTGCTAATGCATTTACCGTTCAGGCATCCAACACTCGATGTTTATGAAAAGGCGGGTGTACTCACTGTAAGGAAATTATTTATTTACGAAATTCTACGTAGATACCACAAAAAATATGTGCCCACACTACCTGTGTCAACTAAGCGAGTTGAACGCTGTCCTGTTCCTCGCCAAAAAACAGCTTTTGGACAAAAGCACTTTAACTTCATTGCCCCCAATGTGTATAACAAATGCAATAAAATTAATTCCATACGTAAATTAAGCAACAATAAATTTAAGGAAGTTATCTTCATCTGGCTGAAGTCCCTTGACTACGACGCGGTAGAGAATCTATTGACTGTAGTGACTTAAATTACATAAAATAGTAATAAATACCATCACCCTAATTGCGTAACACAAATTCAAATTCGATTCGTCTTGAACCAAATTGCTAATCCGCTACTTCAGGCAAGCCAACTCACATATACACAAACACAGCTCACACACACACACACACACACGCACTCACACACACGCATACACACACACACAACACACACACTTAAATACACTCGCGCACACACACACAAATATATAATAAATATAGATATTTGAACCGTTAATACTAATTTTTGTAATCCCTATTTTATTTTAATTTCATACTTTTACTTTTTTTTTTTTTCTTCAATTATTTTTGTACATTACATTTTTTTTTTATTCATTTTGATTTAAAACGGTGTCTTTTTTTTTTTCTTTTTATGTTACATAAAACTTTAAGTGTGTTCTTTTTATTACGGGAGGACCCTGGCTCCTGCAACACAGTTTTAACTAGTGCAGGAGTCAGAGAATTCCATATTCTGGTGTACAATCGGTTTTATGACAATAAATAATTTTTTGTTTGTTTGTTGTTTGTTTGTTTGTCTAATGGTTCAATAAAGTCATCAGGAGATCGCAGGAATATAGCAAGCCGCATTGAGAAGACGAAGCTACAGGATGACCCACGCCACCCAATACACTACTTAAACTCAGTGCCACATAGGCTTTAAAGCTGCAAAAATTTTCTTGGGTGCATGAGTCGAGCCCATGGCAACCACTCCACAGAAAGATTTTTCCTCTATTTCCCTACATTTTAAGTAATTTGATATTATGATTCATTTACTAAAATAAAGTTTATAGATGACTGGAGCTTAAATAAATAAAAATATCATGTCTAAATAGACATGATAGTTTTTAGGGTTCCGTACCCAAAGGCTAAAACGGGACCCTATCACTAAGACTCCGCTGTCCGTCTATCACCAGGCTGTATCTCATGAACCGTGATAGTTAGACAGTTGAAATTTTCACAGATGATGTATTTCTGTTTTTTTTTTTAATAAATACTAAAAAACAGAATAAAATAAATACTTAAGGGGGCTCCCAAACAACAGACATGATTTTTTGCCGTTTTTATAAATAATGGTACGGAACCCGTCGTGCGCGAGTCCGACTTGCACTTGGCCGGTTTTTTTATTTTTTATTTAAGAGCAATATGATGAAAATAATTAGCAACTTTTGTTTCTTCTATCTAAATACAAAATTAATATTATTGTACTTACAGAAGCTTGCGCGATGACAATCTGTCTCCTCAGCCTCTTGGCACGTTTGCGCGCGAGATAGCCACGCGCGTAGCGTTGTATAGTAACGACCTGGGAAAATAACAAAATATTTAATTACAAAACTATGAACTTTGGACCGTATAACCACTTTTTCACAAGATGTGAACATACAAGCCAGTAAAACATTTAAGGCAAAAGCGCCAGGATAAACCGCGAAATTCAAATTTCCTTAGGTTGTTCTGCAATTTGCAACTCAGTATTAGGTTGTATGTTGCTCATAATATGATTTGCGACCGTAACAAGTATGTATTTACAGAATTATAATCATTAAAGTCATCAATACGAAGACCAAATAATCCTATTGAATGACATTGGAGGATTATACTAACTTAAGAAGTTGTATTACTGATTCTAATGATTATAATTCTATAAATATATATTATTTGTTATGGTCGCGTATCATACTTTAATCAACAACACTTTAATCAAAAACGTAAGAAAATTTGAATTTCGCGGGCTACCCTGGCGCTTCCCCCTTAACCAGAAAAGATAAGTAGCCGTAGCGGTTAGAGCTATACCTTCAGTTTCTGTTGTTAATATTAGTGTGAGAATCGGCAGTTTTTTAAGTTCAAAAACAGTAATGGAAACACCCGTCACCTCTTGCTATTGTCTAAACAGGAAAGATGTAGCGTAACGACTACCCACCGAGAATACCCGATGGCTAGGCGACGTAACCTCTAGTAACTTAGGTGTATCTCACCGCTTTAACCTTCATCCGGTCTCGATACAATTCCTAGCCATGTAACCCCTAGCGTGGGCCTGTAACTCGATGGCTAGGCAACGTAACCTCTGGTAACTTAGTCATAACTCACCGCTTTGACCTTCCTCCGGTCTCTATACAGGTTCCTAGCCATGTAACCCCTAGCGTGGGCCTGTAACCCGATGGCTAGGCGACGTATTCTCTGGTATTTAAGTCTTTCTAGCCAGCCACGGACGTTGCGTTGGATTTTGATGGCTGCACGTTTACGACGGATCTCTTGGGCGCGTCTATCGGGAAGAAAAAAGGATTTTTAAATAGGCACAAAGTGAAAAATAATTTTGTTGAAATCAGTTCAGGGCAACCCAGCGTTTACACCAAGCCATTTGGAAAATTCTGCTATAATTTTCAGCAGTTTTTAGAACCTGTAGTCACAGATACTATTCAGCCATATATATGTATATTTCAGCCATTCATTACCTCCTTGCAGCCTTTAGGACTACTGTCCTAGAGGCCGTAGGGTAAAAAAGGCTGGCGGAGGGGAATGTGTTGATCAGCCTATACAACATGTCCCGGAATAACGCACAATCTCTTAAGAGGTCATTGTACTCAAAATTATGAACAACTTTTAGTATGGGACCAAACGTGAAATCGCGGAAAAATCTAGCTGTTCCCTCCCTACATTTATGTTCGCATAACTCGTCAAATTGTAGGAAACTGTTAATTTTTTTTCACGATTCAAGGTTTGATCCCATATTAAAAGTTGTTCATAATGATGAGTATTATACAATTACCCCTTAAGAAGAAGTACAATGACCCCTTAAGAAGTTGTCCGTTAATTCCGGGACATGTTCTATATGTATATATGTTTGTTCCTTTGTGGCGCTCTAAAAACAATGCGTAGGCCGATTTTGACGATTCTTATACCGTTAAAGATTATATTGAGGACAAAAAGGCTTGGGATTGAGCTGCTCCAATTTCTCTTTTTTATTTTTGCATACTGAATATTGACATGAATATTTACTTGGTAAATATTATTTTATTATTGTGAATGTGAAGACTATGGGGTCATTGCTTTTTTGTTTGTTTTTTCTCTCAGTCATTCATCATCATCATGGTCTGGCCGTTTGAGTAATTTATGCGGCCTACCCAAATGGCCTTTCTTTAGTATTGTTCGTCGAATCGTTGAGCTCCTTAAGTTCTAAGTTGAGCTGCGCTATTACTGACAAATGCGTGCACTGACTGGACAGGTCTGCTCAATCTGTGTGGTTCTTTCCTCAAAAGACCATTTCAGACACACATGAACTGACCAAGAATATGTCTGGACTTTATAAGGGACTGTGACCTCTGAGTTTATTTCAGCCTTTCTTCTCAGAGTAGGCAGATAGGAAACGCCGACCTCATCTAGTTTATAAAAAAAAAACATGATTGACGTGTAAAAGTGTTTGTACAAACCTACTTACAGAAATAAAATCATTTATCATTTACTACTTATTACTTACGTCAATCGATTTGTTTGCCATATTTTTGTTACCATTTTTCTCATCAAATAATGTCTTACCTCCTAGCCAGGTATCCTCTGGCGCGAGCCTGCAGCGCCCTCAGCGCACTCATTATCCTCAGGTACTTGCGTCGCGCGATGAACCGACGCACACAACTTTGTACGCGCACGCAGTAATCGCGTTGTATGTCCGCACGGATCTTTTCTAAGTATGCCACCTGGGGAGGACAGAAAACTTTAATATTATAGTGACCATTTCTTCATATACCTGTTTGTGCTCGTACGGTTATAATGTAAGGGAAGAGCGGAGCCTCCAGCTACGGGCATTTTTTATGCCTAAATGGAAGCTCCTCGATATGCAGTGTATGCCAAATGAGATATATGAATAAACTTTTTTTTTTTTTTTGCGTTATATCAAACGTGTAGCGATATTTGTAGCAGCATTTCCGTGGAGAGATGCTACATTTTTCCGGATATGAGGTATATAATAATAATAATAATATGTATGTATCTATATAAGTACGTTCGTATTTACAAAAAAAAAAAGTGGTATATATATATATATATATATATCAGTTATCTGGATTCCATAGTACAGTCACGAACCGGGATTGTTGAGTCACTAGAATATCATCTTAACTTGGTTGTATTACACGAATGTCGCCCGTGAATTTGACATATGACATTTCAATAACGAAAAACGGCCGGCATTCATGTAACAAAACCAAGGATGATAAGCTAGTGGCTCAACAATCCCGGTTCGTGACTGTACAAGCTCTGCTTAGTTTGGATCAGATGACCGTGTGTGAATAATGTCCTAGGACATTATTTGGAGTCATTTTGTTTGGGATAGCTTTTTTATTATACGTCTCTATACATATACTGGATGATTATTTTTACCGTTTTGAAAAAAAATAGGGTACAATAGGTGAACCGAGTAGAAGCATATGGCATACCTTGTTTTTTTCAATAGCGTAGACAAAAATTAAATTTGAAGTAAATAAGAAAAAAAAAAAAAAAAGAAATTTTGAAAAACTTTATAGATCGTTAAAAAATATCGAAATTCAAATCATACGCAGGGTGTGTAGTGCGTATGATTTGAATTTCGATACTTAAAAAAAAAAACTAGGTATGCCATAGGCTTTTACTCCGTTCACCTAGTATACCCTATTTTTTCAAGACGGTAAAAAAGTCACCCATTATAAGACTGGTAATTAGTGACCGATACTTAGACAAATGATTGTACTCATGATAACAAACAACTTTTATTATGGGACCAAACCTGAAATAGCGAAAAAAAAATCAGCTGCTCCTACATTTTGACGAGTTATGCGAACCTGAATGTATAGAACAGCTGATTTTTTTGTCGCAAATTTAAGTTTGGTCCCATAGTAAAAGTTGTTTGTTACCATGAATACAATCATGTGTTTAAGTATCAGTCACTAATTACCAGTCACCCTTAAAGGACGAAAGGTATCCAAAGATTACATTTTCAAAGATTTTTATGAATTGAAATGGGTATGCCGTCAAATGAGGCCTATGATGGACTGACTAAAGGATTGACCTCCGCTTCAAATTAGGCTAAATGCATGTAAATCAGAAATATCTATGACACCAGACTTGTAAATAGATATTTTTATGTTTGATTGTGACATAATACTCTTTTAGCAACAAGCGCTCAGGCTTTAGATATCTTTCCCCGCTCCTGATTTTTTCAGATTTACGCCTTTAAATCTGAGGATCTATATTGGTTACCTGTCCAGCTCTGAAGAATATCTTGGTAGCTCCGAACTGGTACTTATCGGGGTCTTTCACGTGGCGCGCCAGGATACGACCGCAGGTGGCCTTTATGTTGCCGCGATCTATCTCTTTGTTTAGGCATAGGAGACGATACCTGGAGGAATAGAAAAAGAAGAAGGTTACTGACAATGAGGCTATGGAGGTATGAGGAACAGGGTGTAAAGATCGTTCATCCTCCATTAAAAAGGGAGGATCCTCCTACCAGACAGATGTTGTCTGTATTTTGTATACCAGTCGCGCGTAAAACTCTGCTTGCGCGATGCAGAATTTGTGTGACGTCAAGCCCTTGATGCGTAGTTCGTATGTGACGTTGTAGATGGCGCCACAAGGCAAAAAATAACATAGAAAAAGTGTTCCTATCACTTTTCAGTCTTTTTAACACAAAGGATAACTGGCAAATAAAGCCATGAGGCATTTAGTCTGACATTATTGGTAGCAGTCTGCGAGCATAAATATTGAGACTGTTTATAAATGATCGGAACAGCTAAGAAAATTAAACTATACCCCAATGATATAATACAAGGGGTGTTTTAAAATTAACAAAGTATACGTCGACTGTAATTATCGCAAGAATTATAAGAAACTTGCTTTTGCCCGCGGCTTCACACGCGTGGTTTTTGGAAATTATCCCACAGGAACGGGTGCTGCTTGTGGTGACTGGTCGTCTTGCTGACCTTGGTTTTGTTTTGTTATTAGTAATTTAACTAGTTTATTTTACTTCGATGGTCCTAGTTTATCATCTGTGACTTCGAGTTACGGCTATATGTAAGTGGGCACGCCCTTTATTACTGGAGGCTTTTAATATAGGTATAAAGTTCTGCTTACGTTTTTAGTTTTGTATTTTGATTCTGCTTGAGTATAGTTTTCGAATTTTCGATTTTTTTTCTTCTTTTTTTAAGTATATTGGCGTGTGCTAGCTGACTAAATAATGGCAAATAATTAAATTTAATTTAATGTTTGTGTTGCGTAATGTATTTGCATGGATTTTGCACAGTGTTGTATAGAATATTATACAGTATGTTAACCAACAGAGGGCGTTCCCGTTAACCCGCAATAGTATAGCATCCATACATGCTAAAAAAAATATTACCATTCGAAAACAAAATGGTTTTAATTTTTTTAAATATTAAAATATTCACAAAAAATGTTAAATTGATACGTAAAAGAAACACTCTGTACACGCATACTTGAAGGACGGAAACATCGCAATTTACCTATTTATGAATGACGGGTCGCGCGTGCGGCGATCTGCCTAGCCCCGCCCCCTGCCCCCGGATGTCCACCTAATTTTAGTCAGAACTAATATCACGCGCTGACCGGACGTGCATTGTTTCTGCATTGCAAGTAATTGCAACATCTTGCGTCATTCTTGTGTGGAAAATGCCGCGTTATCAGTTCAGTGCTCAGGAGTATGCGAACATGGTGCTAATTTATGCTGAGTGTAATTATGATGGTGCACGTGCTCTGAGGATGTATGCTGAGAGGTACCCCAATGCACATCAACCGCGGAATTCTCGTGTTATTGTGAGTGCCCTGGTGCGTATTCGTAACAATGAACCGGTAGTGCCGCGTCGTTCTAGTGGCCCCCGACCCGTCCTTCCAAGCCCAAGGTGCCTCAGTGACGTGTTCCTTTGTCAGCCGGGCATTTGAGACGGGTTGTTAAATGTTATTGCTAAAACTAAACACACTTACATAAATGTTTAATTTTACTGATAACAACCCGACGACGTGTTTTGTAATTCAATAAGCCGCCTTTATCAGTCGCCGCTCGCCGTTCAGCGCGGCGCGCTGCGCGGGCGGCCGGGTCGCTCGGCTTCGTGAACTCTCGGAAACGCTCGGCCGGCACGAGTACTATTCCGCGCTACTATTTTGATTTTAAACAGGATGTTTCAAATTTATTGTCAATTAATTATTTTTTCACATTCGGATTATTTTATGCTTATTTTTCTATGCTATTTCTATTTCTATTATTTTATTTTAATCTATTAATGATATAGATTAACGAGTTTAAGGGAACGCCCTCTGTTATTTAACATACTGTATATATTTTTATTTTTTTTATTTAACTGAATAGACAGCTGTGCTGCTGAGGAGTTTGTTGCGCCACTTCTTCTCCTCAGCTAAAGCACTAGGAAGTGGTGAAGGGCGGGCGTTTTGGGGGACTGTCTTATGTAATTTTGACGTTCGAAAAGTGCTGATTCTCAGCCTAGTTTGAATAAATGACTTTTGATTTTGATTTTGATTTATTTTGATATATTTTGATTTTTTTATTATTATTCGGGATAAAAAGTAACATATGTGCTTTTCCAGACTATAATCTATCCCTGTGCCAAATTTCATACAGATCCGTTCAGCCGTTCTGGTGTGATTGAGTAACAAACATCCATCCATTCATCCATCCAAACATTCGCATCTTTCCATTATTATTAGTAAATATATAGGTATATACTATACGTATACTGGATGATTTTTTTTACCGTCTTGAAAAAAATAGGGTACAATAGGTGAACGGAATACCTAGTATTTTTTTTTTTTTGTTTTTTTCATTAGCTTAGACAGAAATTGCTCTATCAATGAACAAACACATTTGAAGTAAACTAGAACATTAATAAAAACAGAAATTTTGAAAAAAAAAACTTGGTATGCCATAGGCTTCTACTCCGTTCATCTATTATACCCTATTTTTTTCAAGACAATAAAAAAGTCACCCGCTATATTTAGTACCATTGACATTAGTTTAATTTGCATATTTTTTTTTTAGATTTAAATGATCTGATCTGTCTATAATGACCAGAGAGCGAAATAGGTAGAGTATATTTACTTAAACTTCGAGGGAGGAGGAGGAGGAGGGAGGGATTTTAGAGATCCACTCTATGTTACTTAAACATAGAGTGGATCTCTAAAATCCCAGGATTTAAAAATCATGCAAATAAATCTTTGACTTTGACATGAATTAATAATAAATAATAATTATCCTGGGACATTTCACACACGGTCATCTGATCCCAAACTAAGCAGAGCTTGTACTATGGAAACCAGATAACTGATATACTACATACACTACTTTTTTTTTGTTGTAAATACATACTTATATAGATAATTACACCCAGACTCAGGACAAACAGACATGTTCATGCACACAAATGTTTGTCCTGGATGGGAATCGAACCCACAACCTGCGACATGATAGGTGGTATCTTAACCAACCACGCTGACTGGCCTGTCTGAATTATTTATTGGACTTTATATATATAGTTACTAATTATTGATTTGAAGAATCATATTACATTTTTTAGGGTTCCGTACTAAAATTGTGTCAAATTCAAATGTTTAGCCGTCTTTTTCTTCAGTCTATAATGTTGGGAACATTATAGGCTGATTATGAATTTATTTGATAAAAACATGCACAATGTTACAGACAGATCCAAGTTCTTGCACAGTTAAATTTCAATAAACGCAAAAATAACTAATAAAACAAGTAAAACTAACAAATAAAAATCAAATAATATTTCCCAACAAAACAATAATAAAATAGACTAATTTTTCGTCCACCATCTCACAGAATCTTAAACACGCACGACATACGTCTATCCATCTCGCGGCAAACAAATCGAACTCCTGTGTCGATGCCATTAGAGTATTCAGCATTACGAGCGCGCGAACCGAGGGCAAGTTAGAATGCAAAACTTTGCGCGCTGACGGAACGGCAAACAAATTTTATTTTATTTTATTCGTTCAGTAGTTCACACATATTATAGACATTTAAGTTGGTGCCAACATAAACGCATTAGAGTTTTACCGTGGCCCAAAATCATCGACTACATAATTTGGACGTAGTTATGCTATAACGTTCCAATCCACAAGGTGGTCAAAATTGAGTTTTTGAGCCCAAGCTAGGTATTTTGACAAGTATATAATAAAATAATGTTTATTTATTTAGTTGAAGTGATACATACTACTTAGTTGTACTCGCTACCAAAAAAAAGCGTACCACAAAATTAAAAAAACGCGATTTACTCAGTTCGACCTGCGTATGGATTGGAACGTTATAGCATAACTACGTCCATTTAAACAACTTAAGAGCGCTTATCCCGCGCGGGCAGGCAACGTTGCATTTCTACAGGTTTTTTTGTGATTATTTTAATACATTTAAATTAAATTACAATATTTTTTTAATAGACTATCTAGATCGTTGGTATTTTAAAATTTAATCTATAATATAAAAATGAATCGCTGAATGTGTTGCTAAGCGCAAATCTCGAGAGCTGCTGAACCGATTTTGCTAATTCTTTTTTTAGAATATTCCTTGAAGTACGAGGATGGTTCTTACGGAGAGAAAAATTTAATAAATTGCCTGAACAGGTCTAAAAACAACACTTTTCTATACTCCCATACAATCGATTCGTAATAATACTTAAAAGTCAATTTGAACTTTAATACCATACCATAAAGTTTAATTAAATATAATAGGTAAGTAGGTATCATAATAAGAAATCTGAAGTTGTAATTTTCATTGTGATTTTTTAGTGACTATTAAAAGAATTTTAGGTGGTTTATAATTTTTATTTTGTGACATAATGTAATTGTTGACTTATAAACTTTCCTTTTTCTTTTTTTATCTTACTAGCTGACCCGGCCGTCCTGAATATAGCAGAATAAGTATTAAAAAAAAAATTAAAGAATCGACTGTTAGGCGGTACGAAGTTCGCCGGGTCAGCTAGTTTACTCATATTTATGAGTAAATACCAAAATAACTATAAAAAAATAGTATACATACTTGTACATACTTATAAATGTTAAATGATACATACTCCCCTCGAAATTTAGGTAAATATCTCTACAGATTCCGATCTCTGATGATGAGTCCGCTTATCTCGATATTTTTGGCACTGGGCATTTGTACCACCATTACACATATTATTAGATAGAATCATAAATAAATAAATAAATTATTGAATTACGAATCTTAATCATACTAATATTATAAATGCGAACGTTTTGATGGATGAATGTTTGTTACTCAATCACGTCAAACCGCTGAACGGATCTGGATGAAATTTGGCACAGAGATAGATTATAGTCTGGAATAGCACACAAGTTCTTTATATCCCAGAAAAATGTACGGTTCCCGTGGGATAATTTCCGAGATCCGCGCGGGCGAAGCTGCTGGCAAAAGCTAGTATTATAAATGCGAAAGTGAGTTTGTTTGTTACGCTTTCACGCTAAAACGACTGAACGGATTTGGATGAAATTTGGCACATGAGTAGACCATGGCCTGGATTAGAACAAATGATACTTTTTATCCTGGTATTACGTTCCCGTGGGTTAATTTCCGACATCCACGCGGGCGAAGTCGCGGGAAAAAGCTAGTTAATAAATAATCAATTTCTTACCTAAAGAAGAAATCTTGGTACAGCCATCTTGATGGGAATCCAGCTGCGGAAATTCTAATTGTCTCCAAAACACCACATGCTCTGTAAATAAAAAAGTTATATTTTAAATAAAACCCTTATTTCTTTTTGCTACTCCATCACCAGATCCTGATTACCATCTATATGTAACCTATACATTGAGACAATCCAATGGAATGAGAATAAAGATCATCTTGATTTTGACAGTTTTGCAAATCGTCATCATCTGCCGAACCTTTTCCCAACTATGTTGGGGTCAGCTTCCAGTCTAAGCAGATGCAGCTGAGTACCAGTATTTTACATTGAGCGACTGCCTATCTGACCTCCACAACCCAGTTACTGGATAATACGATACCTATCCCTTAGACTGTCGAGCTTCTGACTGTCAAAGATCTACGAATGACAGCCAGGACCATCCGCTTAACGTGCTTTCCGAGGCATGGACGGGTCTTGGTACTTATGTAAAGTCACCCATCCACGGACCAAGCGCGCCAAGCATAGCTTAACCTGATCGATCGGCACGCGCGGCTGTTATTACTTAGCCACAGGCCCCTCAACAGTCAGGCAAATCGAAGGCAAAATAATTGTGAAAGGATTGTGGTAATTATTGTTGTATATCAAAACACAGTCCTAACAAACATTGTGGAACCACTTTCACAATGTTCGAAAACATGCACAGGCTATTCCAGCAGGATTCTGCGCCGGCTCATAAGACGAAAAGGACCCAAAACTGGCTCACGACCCTTGGAATCGACTTTATCAGGCATGAGAATTGGCCCTCATCCAGTCCAGACTTGAATCCCTTGGATTACAACATATGGCAGCACTTAGAGGAGAAGGTCTGCGCTAAACCCCATCCCAACTTGCGAGTCACTTAAAGCATCCCTGATTAAAGCAGTCGCCGATATTCACATAAAAGTCGTGCATGCTTCGATTGATGACTGACCCTGCAGATTGAAGGCTTGTATCGAAGCAAGAGGAGGACATTTCGAATAATTTTAATGTGGTGTAAATCTGTATTTTATACCCTTTCATTTGATGTGTAAATGGTTGTAGTGCGTAACTCATTGTGTCAGTTATTTAACTTTCCATATGTGACAAAACTTATGACCAGACTACGTACTATGGCTTATTCGTCACTGGACTTGACTTTGTAGGACTTTGTTGTATATCGTCTCTACTGTCACATTGAGGCCCGCTTACACCAATCATTCAGCACTCAGCACTATAGGTTTTTTTTTAATATCGTTCCGAATGATGAAATTCGTTTAGAATGATGTTTTGTGTTTAGTGACATCGTGAAAAGTTTAGACCTGTCTCACTTAAGATTTGCAGATGACCCAATGCTTTACGCTGAAAATTTTAATGACAACCAAAAAATGCTTCTAACCTTTATGATGCCAAGGTAGGACTTAGTATGAATACGGCAAAAATCTTCAGCAATTCAAATCCTTTTGTTAAAGTTGGAATTGAAATGTTGGAGATGGTTGATCCGTATGTCTATCTGGGTCATATTCTTTCTTTTGGCAAAGAGCATCAACAAACAGAGACATCGACAAGAATACAACTTGGCTGCCTTTAGAAAACTGGACGACATTCTGAGATCAGCTAATATTCCACAATATCTGAAGTCCGGCCTCTATAACCAGTATTCTGCCCACCATGAAGTATGGTGCTGAGACGTGGACGCTCACGCAGGAGGCTGCGTACAGACTGAGAGTTGCACAGAGAGCGATGGAGAGTTCCATGCTTGGCATCAGGCTAATAGACCGAGTTCCAAACGTCAAGATCCGAAGACGTACGAAGGTCTTTGATATCGGAAAGCATATTATGGAACTTAATTGGACGGACGGACAGCGGTAACAGGGTTCTGTTTGTTAGTTCCAATTTTTGCCGCACGCCAAAAGATCCTTGTACAACTTTGTATGTCACCTGAGCTGGTTGACGGCTCTGGCACTGTCAAACATGAAGGGCTCCTTGGTGTCGTTCGGCTTGATGCAGCGCACGTAGTGAGGTGTCGTGGCTGACAGGGTTGCCATTAAAGCTGATAGTGACTGACGGAACTGGGAACCGACTGTGTGTTTCTGGCCCGAAGCGCGGCGGGGCGGTTGCTGTGGACAAAAATATTGATGTAAGTGTGGCAATATTGCCATCACGGTTTCTAAGCCCAGGTACGCACGGGCGATTTTTTTAACGCGACGATTTTTTTATCGCGCACTGGATTTTCACATCTCGGTGTTGAGCCGAGCATTGAGAATCCAACAGAGTGCATCACAGCGCTTCGATATAATACACTGTTGGATATTCAACTCTCCGACTCTAAGCAGAGAGTTGAAAATACAGTGCGCGATTCAAAAATAGTCGCGTGAATAAATTGCTCGTGGGTTCGAGCGCTTATCAACCGAATGGCATTATTAACATAGGTATTGATCAGGGACGTAGGGGGAATGAGGGGTTCAACCTCCCCCTCCCTCGAAATTTAAGAAACCAGAATCTCAATCCTGAGATCGTTGTCACGCGTTTTATTTCTGATAATCATCCACGTCGGTTGCCGTTTAATTCAATTAGTATACAGGATGGAAAAAAATCAATGGGTTCTGAACGGAAACCACTTTTAATCTATAATATACATTATATTACTTAAAGGAAACATTCCTTTATTTTTAAAAAGAAACACAACTGCATTCACAGATTTCTCGACAAGCTTACCTAAACCGAGAATCGAACAAGCTAAAAATTCAAAAAATAAACACGTGCTATTTTGTTTCACTAGTCGATACAGTCAATGTTAAAGATAAAATTTCTCCATGAAACATTAGGTCTTACACTCGTCTGTCGAACCAGATATCCATGAAATCTAACATATAGTACACAAGGGCTTTAATCAACATTACCTTAACTAGAACTGTTCACTTTCACGTTATAATTTTCTTATAACTGTAACATCCAAAGACATTCTATGAAGTAGAATCTTGCTAATTTATCTCTAAGTACCTTGTTGAAGACTTAGATAAGAAAATTGTTTAATTGGTAATACTAATTCTATGCACAATTCTTACCTAGACGAGGCGTTTTGACGAAAAGTTTAAAAATAGAACGCTTAAGGAGGAAGCGTCAGGGTAGCCCACGAAATTCAAATTGTCTTACGTTTTTTTGCAATTTACAAGTGCAATTTACAAGTTTACAATTTAAGTTGTATGTAAAATAAAGTATTATTTGCGGCCGTAACAAATACATAATTATAATCATTAGAATCAGTAATACAACTTCTTAAGTTAGTATACCTAATCCTGAAATGTCAAGATTTCATGAAATAGTCATTTATTAGGATTAACTGGTCTTAAAGAGTTGTATTGATCACTTTAATGATTCTAATTGCAATTGCATTTGGTCGTACTTTGAGTGTTACCCGAAAGGTTCTAGTAGGGAACCAGCTCAATATCGGCAACATATTTGCTCAGCACCACGAACTGGACGTATTTGCCGATGGATTAGGATATTTGTATAATAAATTTCGTATAATTTTAAATGACATATAGCATACCTAATAATAACTGAATTGAATTAAATTGATTACCATTACTTGATTGACACTAAACTGACATTTTATTGTAAGTATTAAATCATCGTTGTAATTTATTTTTATAATTATTTATAGACTTGGACATTATTGCTATTTTTATAAAATCTATTGTATAAGGGTAAGCCATAAACGAATTGTAAGAAAATTAATCGTACGTGCGTTTTGGATGTCAAATCTGTTAGCTCGTAAGACCAATTGAATAAATAAATAAGAGATAGGCACGAGCCAAACTCGTGTACTTAGTGTTTTGAAAAGTACAAATACAAAAATGTTTTCGTGATAGACGATTGGTTATTGGAAAAAAAGGTACAAAATATTCTGCAAACCTTCATCCCGTACACATTATTGAATTGTGGTAGGATGTGTTAATTTTTAAGTGGCATCGTTCTCAGAAAGTTTAACATTTGTAGTCATTGGTGCCGATTGTGTTATACACAAATTAAACTTAATTTAGGCTACTGTTAACTGCTGTCAAATTTAGTTGAACTAACGTTTTTTTTTTTTGAGATGGGTTTGCTCTTGACTCTAGTCAGAGGTGACAGACAAAGTCGACGATGGAGTGAGCTGACCCAGAAGAAGCCTATTAACTCTCACTTTGAAGAGATTAGGGTTATATGCGCTCGGAAACACAGACGCAGGTAGTGAGTTCCACTCTTAACGATTCCATAAAAAGGAGGATGGCGAGTTTAGACCCACAATATTTATAAATTAACAACGTGTCATTCACTTGCAATTTCATATTTACTGTAATTAAGAGTTTGTAAGAGGATTACAATTATTAAAAAAAAATGAGTTACTAGATAATGGGAATTAAAAGTTAAAAAAGAATTTTATTTACTTAAAAATAAGTCATCATGCAGTTATTAAACGCACCGTGTTTCGTATTACATTCCAACCTACTCATTACATAATTTACGTTCTTACACTTGTAGACGTTTACGCCTGGGTTTTTTTTTTAAATAAACAACACTTGTGAAATTTAAGAAAAACATACAAAAGTTAATTTTAAATGCATTCACATTTTTTATACAAAAATATACAATATTATAATTATTTCGATTTTGCCAGAGAGATGCAGAACCACGATGGTAGTGTTGGTAAATATTTCTATTCTGATTCAACACCTTTTTGACACTACATATTACATAAAAAAGATAGATAGATATCTAGTTTAAATAAAAACTTTTTAGCAAAAAATAAAACCGACTTCTAAAACAAAACACTACAAAGTGAAAAATAACTTTAATTTCGGAAGTCGGTGTCTTTGGTTTTGTATTTTCGTTTTTTGCCACCGACTTCCGAAATTAAAGTTATTTTTCACTTTGTAGTGTTTTGTTTTAGAAGTCGGTTTTATTTTTTGCTAAAAAGTTTTTATTTTTCACTTTTTAGTTGTGGAACCTACCCCACACAAATTCGAATACATAATTGAGCACAATAATTGTAGATAATATAGCCATGTAAATAACAGTGATAAGAAGTTATTGAAACACCATCACAACATCCATATAAAATAAGTGGGAAATATAGTCATTATTGAAGCTAACTCAAAAACTCCTAAAGCAAAGTTAATAAAATTTATATGGGACCACCTCGGAAGTATACCCTTTCAAACAAAAAAATAATTTTCCAAATCGGTTCATCCGTCTTTGAGTAATCGCGTAACAAAAAAAAAAAAAAAATAAATAAAAAAAATAAAAAAAAAAAAAAAAACATACAGACGAATTGATAACCTCCTCCTTTTGGAAGTCGGTTAAAAAAAAAATACATGATTGACTTGTAAAAGTGTTTGTACAAACCTACTTACAGAAATAAAAATCATTTATTATTTATGTATTAATAAATAAGCACTATAAGATTCGTTTTAGGTTATAATCTTTTACCTTGGCATATCTTTTGTCTCCCAGCCTCTGCGGCTTACTTCCCATTTACTTTTATGCTAGTTTTATATAGTTCTACAACTAGTTATAAGCTTCCATACTGTATGACCCTCCTAACAGTGGGTCCCATTGTACATGCAACCTCGCCATCCTCCTTTAGTTGACACGTAAAAACATGTCGACTAAAAACATGTGAAGCGCAAGGCACGTAGCCTTATATTATCTAGTATTATATTATCTGTGGCAAGGCGTAAACTTAAACTAGTTTGAAATGTCTAACTTAGGTCATAGCTATAGCCGTCCTTTTCTCGCGCTGCCTGTTAGTAAAAGATAGCGATTCTTTAATTTTAGTTTAGTTATTAAACAAGAGAATCTACACCAATATGTATCCCTGATTCCTAGATTAAATTAATTCTTCTCGTCTACCTACTGTTCAGTGGGGCAATAACTCGAGTTTATTCTGCTAGGATACTGGAAAATTGAAAAAAGCTGCCAAGTACGAGTCGGACTCGCTCACGTAGGGTACCACCATAATTATAATATATTGTTTTTTTTCTAAATTATTCCCTTAATTTTTTATTTTAGTTTATTTGTATTATTTGTTTTCATAGCGGCCACAGTAGTACATACTGTGAAAATTTAAAGTGTCTACCTACGACGCCTACGGTTCAATAGATACAGCCCTTTGACAGACGGAAGGACGGACGGACAGGGGTGCCTTAGTAATAGGGTCCCGTTGGCATCCTTTGGGTATGGAACCCGAATAAGCTTGCCATTAATAACGATGCAGCACACCATTGGCAGCTTAACTACGAGACAGAGACAGAGAGTAAGAAAAAGGAGAGAAAAGATAGAAAGAAAAGAGAGGAAAGAGAGAGAGTAGAGTTTAGAATATTCTATCTATCTATCCATACATTTATCTATCTTGCTAACTAGCAAATCTTTTTTTTATGGTATGAGCTACTAGTTAACTTACTGTGAGACTGCCGAGAGGCACGGAGGGTGTGGTTCTCCTCTTGGAAGGTGGAGGTAGAGTAGCAGACGCAGACACCTCCACCGTTCTATCCGCGAAGATGGTATGGATCAGACGACAAGTACTCGCGCTCTTGATGCATTCCAGCTGTTCTTCTGACACTGTATCTCTGTTCTTCTCGAGGAAGCCTCCTGATTGGTACTCTACGTTGTCCGCGAAATGCTTGATTATGAAGGCTGTAAAGAAAGGGGCGTTTTTAAATTTAGGAAAGGAATTGCTTCGAAGTTGGTACGTTTGATAATATAAACACTCATCGTTAAGGTCAACAATGTTATTTAAAAAAGAAACATTTCATTTTAACGTCGTTTTAAATGTATACAGGAATTCAAATAGATTTATTATGCTTGATCAAAATAAACTGGCCAAGTGCTTATCGGACCACGCATAATGAAGGGTTCCGTACTTGGGATGAATTTATCGTAGTTGAAAAACGTATTCACTCATTCATTCCAACTGCAAATATTGTCCGCTCAATATTGAGAGATTTACCATGTTATTTAAGACCATAGATAGCTTATAAGTTTTCCTGTAATCTATAAGCATAGATCTATTATCTGTATTTTTTTTTTTTCAAAATTTTAGGCCCAGTAATTTCGGAGATAAGGGGTGGAATAGTCAATCTTCATCTATTTTCTTAAATTGCTTCACAACTATTCATTTTTAAATTAAATAGATATATATATATATATATATATATATATATATATTTGAAACCCTCACACTAAGCCCTTTCATTTGATGTCACACGGTACAGTGCAAAAATTTTACAATTTTTTTTTTCCCCAAAAGTGACCCCCAAATTCAAAATTAATTTATTTACGTTACAAGTCCGTGTTTGGATCGCAGAAATGCATATGTATACCAAATTTCAACTTTACCTGAGCTAAATTACTGTGTTACATAGGGAAAGACAGACTGACTGGCACACGAACGAGTGATCCTATAAGGGTTCCGTTTTATTATTCAGGCGTACGGAACCCTAAAAAGTTGAGTTTAATTGCCAAGTGGTCAATGATGATAACTAGCAATATTATACAACGTGTTTTATTTTATATACCATAATTCTAGGGTATTAATGAGACCATCATTTTGAACAACTTTTACTATGGGACCAAACTTGAAATCGCGAAAAAAAGTTGCAGTTCCCTACATTTTGACGAGGATATCATATTATTATTTTATTATTAAATTGATTTATATTCCCACCTAAATTATTATAGATTGACTCACTAATTCCCTCACTACCTGATTGGACCAGTCACATTTAAGTCGGCAATATTCGGTTTTTCCGAAGATAAACGATGGAACCTTATGATATTATCACACTTTATTGTACAGACGCCAGCAGGACAAACTACCCGAAATTGTAAAATTTTCCCAATCAACCTTGAACCTAATGCTTTAGCGATAAAGTTGAAAATCTATTAAAGAAATTTGACAGATTGTAGTAGATTGATGTGCTGGCATCTGTACATCAGAAAATACATAACAGAAAAAAAAAATTAACAATACAAAACATACAATTCTAAGCAATCTTGGAATGGATAATGAAGAGATGATGAATGATGAGTGAGGTAGGGCTGCTCCATCCTCGAAGCCAACGAATAACTTGGCTATTGGTTTAAATGTATGCCTTGTCCCAGCAATACACTAAAAGATCTATTCCAGCGGTCAGCGATTGCGGCTTCAAGATGTTTAATGAAGGTAGACATTTGTGGAGCAAAGAGTCCATCAACGGATGCAACAAGCCAAATCCCCCCCCCCCCCCCCCCTTGTTGCAAATCCAAATGTCGTATTTCACAAGCGTTTAAATATTTCATTAACCTTTGAACGTTGTCGTACTATTTTCAGGCGACGATCTTCCCGCCAGGGTTGCGGGTTGTTCGAAAGAGTTACCGTGGCCCTGGCACAGGCACCTGAGAACTTATTTGATGATTTCCCATAAAAAAAAAAGGCGACGATCTTCGCAATGTGGCTGGTAACAGCTGGATGAGAGTACCCTAGGATCTAATAGAAAGGCATGCTATTAGAGTTCATGCCCAACAGTGGACGGCTGAAATGATGACCCACCTTGGTCCCCGAACCGCGGCTTCATAAAATGGTGGTAGCTGGCACAAGACTGGTGTAGCTTGGCCACGAAGCCGGCGTCGCTGCCGCCGGGTACTCGGCATTGTTCGTCTAGGAGCGCTAGCACTCCTAAGCGGTCTTCGATCAGGTCAATGCAGGGCTGGTTGTCGTAGAATTCTATCATCTTCCAAGATATTTCTTCCTGTGAATAGAAAATTTTGAATTAAAAAGATTTTTCTCTAGAATACCAGTTGTACAGACGCCAGCACATCAAGCTATTACAATCTGTCAGATTTCTTTAATAGATTTTCTACTTTATTGCTAAAGCATTAGGTTCAATGTTGATTGGGAAAATCTGACAGTTTCGGGTAGGTTGACCTGCTGGCGTCTGTACCTTATCGTTGCATTAAGAGACATCGTACAGACGCCAGCACATCAAGCTACCCGATACTGTCAAATTTTCCCATACAACCTTGAACCTAATGCTTTAGCGATAAAGTTGAAAATCTATTCAAGAAATTTGACAGATTGTAGTAGCTTGATGTGGTCTGAGACCCGAGAAACTGTCTCTTGACAATTCCAGAAATAATTTCACATGGGAAATTGGGAATCGAACTTTATTTTTTTTAATTGAACTAAACAAAAATACGCTGTTATCCCTAAGGTCATTTTTGGTATCATTTAATCACTAAACGATTTAAATCTTGAAAAAGTCAAATATAGTGTTTTCGCGATCATAAAAATCGAATTGCGAAGCCATCGATAAAAAAGCATCATATTTATTTGCGTTGTATGGGCTAAGATTTCGAAATGCAGGCAAATTACACACACTATGCTAATTATCGCCTCCATTTTGACAGCTAAACAACATCCATTTCGTGGAGGCGGTTGACAGGAACACGGCTCAATGGATACTATTGTTGAATTGAAAAAATAAAAGCTATTGTCTTTAGAAGTGAGAAACTCGATTAGGCTGGCTTAATAATTAAGACGTGATGTTGATTAAGTGTTGTGTATTTATTTTATTTTTTATTTCTTGCTAGCTTTTGCACGCGGTTTTTTCCGCGTGGTTGTCGGAAATTATCCCACGGGAATACACTACCGGGATCAAAAGTATCCTATGTCCTAATCCAGGTCATAGTCTACCCATGTGTCAAATTCCATCCAAATCCGTTCAGCGGTTTTTGCGTGAAAGCGTAACAAACAAACTCACTTTCGCATTTATAGTATTATGAAAAACCGGCCTATGTACACTCTAAGACTCACAAAATGTATTAGGTACTTAAATAAAAATAAAAACTCTTAACATTTCAATCATGATTCGAAAGACACGTGGCGCCATCTATTATCGTAAGAACGTTATTGTCGTTTTCTTCGGGAACAGTATTTTTTTCGAGATGAAAGGTTTTTGTACACTTGACAATAAAGTACTTCTCCAGGTCCCAGGCTAGCTATCTGCAAATCCATTCAGCCGATTTAGAGTGAAAGCGTAACAAACAAACAAACTCACTTTCCGGTCCGGTGCACGTTATCACGTCAACGCCGGCTATCTCTGAAAACCAGCGCTGAGGCTTTGTCTCGCATTGGATCACAGCATTATGCTGTGCCGTTTTGCGTGGATGTGACGCATATTTTCCCCCAACTTGTTCTTTTTTGTGTTTCTGTTCTTTCTTTCTTTTTTTTTGTGTTTGTATGTTTACCGCAAATAAACGTATTTCCTTTCTTTTTATGTTCAACTAACCGAAATGAGCAATTTTTATCAATTAAGTTCGGAATATGTTCTGAACTTCTGGCATTAGTTAAAACGTCATAATCATTTCAGCCGAAAGAACTCCACAGCTGACATAGGCCTCCCCCAAGCACCGCCACTTCGACCGGTTTTGTGCTTCTCGCATGATTCCTGCCGCCTTACCCAGGTCATCGGCCCACCTTGTCGGAGGCTTTCCAACGCTACGACTTCAGAACCTTTCGGCCCCATCAGCCATCTGTTCTGCGAGCAATGTGCCCTGCCCATAGCCACTTAAATTTGGCAATTCTGCCGCCATAAGGAAAAAGGACATATAGAAATATTCAAATGGAGAAAAACAAAATAATTTGTCCTGTTTAAACTATAAGATACAAAGACAGACGCGTCTTTTAATAGTAAGAATTATTAGGTTTTCGGTAAGTTTAAGCCAATGTAAAAATACTGGTAGGTGCGTCTTTTTTGCTTATTCGACCACGCCTGCAGCGACCACGTTTCAGTGCCTTAGGTCATCACTGGCAACACGCACAGATCAAAGACTTTCGTCTCGTCATATTATGTGCGTCTTGTTTGTGTAGAATAAACATTTTTCTTTATTTATTTTCTTTCTCTTCTTTCTTTTCTTTCTTTATTTTTTTTTCTTTTCTTTCCTTGTGACACTGTGGTATATGAGAGGAGTAGACAGTACGTGTTAAAACTTACCTTAATATATTCATCTTGCTCTAACTTGAACACGTGTGAGTTGAACTGCTGCTGAAGCTTCTCGTTGGCGTAGTTTATACAGAACTGCTCGAACGAGTTTATCTCGAAGGTCTCGAATCCGTAGATGTCGAGAACACCTGGGGAAAATGATTCAAATCTCGTAATGATTACATTCTCTTGCGAGCGCGTCGCGGGCAGATGACGCCCTTTGGACGTCCATACATGACCTAACTGCCTGTTTCATCAGCTCCGAATAAATGTAGGTTAAATTACGTCGCAAATAATACCAATAATATATTTATTTATCTGGTGGATAGTATCTATCCGGAGGTGATTAAACACGGCCCTAATGACACACTGTATAAACTCCTTACCTATTGCATAATTTGATTTTTCTTTAAAAAAAAAAAATGTATTTATCTGGTAGATAGTGTCTATATCACGAGGTGGTGGAATGTCACTCTTTGTATAATGAACTCACCAATAAAATGTTTTTTAGCATGTCCGGTGTCCAGCGCCCTGTTGACGGCATGTACCAGCCACGCGAACAACTCGCCGTACATTCTCTTAGCGAGTGCATCTCGGGCGAATGACGCTCTTTGGACGTCCATGCGAGATACTATTACCTGTAAATAAAAGGCAGACAATGTCGTATAGTACATTCGCGTTATGAATGCAGTGAGTCATCATTGTCCGTCCGCCTAGCCCCGCCCCCTAACCAATCAAATCTTTTCAAATTACAAAGTCAAGTTCACAATGACAGTTGAAGGCATTGCTTCGAACGCAACGGTTGTCCTGTCATTTGTGTTAACTGATTTATTTTTGTTATAAATACTAACGAGGATACTAGTGATACTGATTAAAATATGATATTAATGATTTAATTTTGATTTTAAACTTTTATGTGTATTTTTATAAATTCATTAAACTTAATCTTTTAAATTTTTTTTTTTTTAATTAACACCACTGTGAATACACCTTTATCTTGCCGTTGCACTGATGACTCACTGCATTATTAACGCGAACGAACTATAATATTATATTGGACTCCATATAAATCGAAAGTAAGAATAAAATTTAAGTAAAAACTTTTTCAAAAATAAGTTTTTAAAGAACTAAAAGTACTAAATATGATGTGTAGCACCAGGTCATGGTGGACTTTAGAACGGTGTATCATAATTAAAGCGTATATAAAATTTCATGTCTGGAATGTTGACCGTTGAGGAGTTCCTTCGTCAGACCCAATCCTGGGTGCAAAATCAAGTCATGCTTATCATAAAACTGCATCGTCTCCGAAACATATAATATAATATCCTGGGACATTTCACACACGGTCATCTGATCCCAAACTAAGCAGAGCTTGTACTATGGCAACCAGATAACTGATATACTACATACACTACTTTTTTTTTTGTAAATACATATACATATATAGATAATTACACCCAGACTCAGGACAAACAGACATGTTCATGCACACAAATGTTTGTCCTGGATGGGAATCGAACCCACGACCTGCGGCATGATAGGTGGTATCTTAACCAACCACGCCAACCGGCCTGTCGAAAACAGAATGAACATATAAAATTTCAACTCCGCAGAATAAGAGGATGTGGTTTTATTTCAGCTTGCAAGATTTGACCAATACATGCAAAGGCAAGTTAAATAAAAGTGATTTAATTTAGTTTTTTTTTACTGTTCTGTTAGCAGAAAACAATAACGGCACAATTTTTTTTATGTTGTTACTGCCATTTGTAGGTGCAGGTGTGCGTAGCAACAATAGTAGATTGGATTTAGAACTAGTGCATAAAAGAAGCCATTTTACCCCGTGGCGTTGCGGCGAGGGTGGACAGTTAAATCGAGGGGTAAAATAGCTCGTTTCTGCTCGAGTTATTCACTCTGCTTTCACTTCGATTGCGAGAAAACGAAATAGGCATCACTTTTCATTGTTCAAAAATGTGAGAAATATCGAAGGTTAAGCCTGCCTATGGATATAAATCCGTGGACCATCTTTACATACCGAGAGTCCTCCGTGCCTCGAAAAGCACTTTAAGCCGTTGGTCCCGGCTGTCATTCATAGATCTTTGACAACCATTACGGGTTGTCACAAGTCCGAGTCTGACACGGGTTGTCAGACTCGGAATTATCAAGGGGTATCGAATTACCCAATAACTGGGTTGTGGAGGTCAGATAGGCAATCGCTCTATGTAAAATACTGGTATTCAGCTGCATCCGGTTAGACTGGATGCCGACCCCAACATAGTTGCGAAAAGGCTAGGCAGATTGAAGCTCGAAATAATTTATTTGAAATAAGTAATAATTACCTCATGTGCAGATGCTATTCTTCTATGTGTGAGCCAGCGAGAAAGCTCAGCTTTAGATATGCCAAGCAGCGAACACACGACGGCAAGATGTTTGTCATTAGTCTGCAAAAGAAGAAATAAAGTTTTTTTTTTGTAAAAATAAGAGCAGCGTTTTTCGGTTCTGGCATCCGCATGACTGACTGACATTGACTGATGAGTAACTAAAATATTCATAGTCTGGTTATATGTTCTTTAAACGGTGTTTGTCTTTGAAACAGACCAATCTATCTTTCTTCTAAATAAATAAAAATAAATTACCGAATGTATGTCAGGGCATCACATCAGAACGAACGGTTGCACCTTTTGGCTAATTCTTTTTTGTTGTGTTTGTGATTGTCAAGGTTTGTATTACAGAATTATTAATAGGTTGGGTAAAAAGTTTCTTCGCATTTTTTAAGAAAATTCAAAACATTTTTTAATATAGTTTATTTACATTTAACTAAAGTATGTAGGTACCATTTTGTTCGATAACTTTTTGCCATCTTGTAGGTAGGCACATGATCCCATTGCTATAGAAATTTTGGGACTTCTGGTCAAAATACCGCGACAAGTGGTTTTGGCAGTCCTCTCGTGATGTTAACCTAACACTGCCTATAGAATTCTGAAGAGACCGAAACAGGTGGAAATCTGAAGGTGCAAGGTCAAGACTATACGGCGGATGCATTAACACCTCCCAGCCAAACTCTCTTAATTTTTGCTGAGTGGCTAAAGATGTGTGAGGTCTAGCGTTATCATGATGAAAAACCACACCCCTTCTGTTGATAAATTCCGGCCGCATTCTCTCAACTTCTTGCTTTAATCTCATCAGTTGTTCGCAGTAGAGTTCAGAATCGATGGTCCTGCCTGGTGGTAACAGCTCATAATGAATAATGCCCTTCCAATCCCACCACACACACAGCATCACCTTGTTGCGAGTTAACCCGGGTTTCGCCACAGTCTGTGAAGCCTGACCGGCCTTTGACCACGACCTTTTTCGCACGTTCTTGTCATACGTGATCCACTTTTCATCACCAATTATCAGCTTCTTCAAAAATGGTTCGGTTTCATTACGTCGTAATAAAGAATCACAAATGAGTACACGGTTCATTAGGTCTCTTTCAGTGAGCTCGTGAGGTACCCAAATGTTGAGCTTTTTTGTGTACCCAGTTTTTTTCAAATGCGCCAAAACTGTTTTGTGGTCAATTTCCAGTTCTTCAGCTACGTCGTAACTACTGATATGCCGATCTTGCTCCACTTTTTCAAAAATGGCATCCATTTTATCCGTAATAGGGCGACCAGAGCGACGAGCGACGTGCATCTTTGACATCAAAATTTCCGGATTGAAAACGCTTAAACCAAATTTGTGCTACTCTCACAGACACTACACAAGGTCCATAAACATCGCAAATTTTTTTCGCGGCTTGCGTTGCATTTTTACCTTTTTTGTAGTAAAATTTTAAAATGTATCGAATTTCTTCATTAGATTCACTCATCTTGACGGTACGAAAAACAAATGAAAATCACACATTTTCCTAATTTGAATTTGGAATTATGTTCTTTAAAATTTAAACTTTCAATGATACCAAAACCAGCCAGATACAAATAGTATAGCCAAAGAGATTTTATTACAAGTTCATACATACTATAATGCGAAAAGACTTTTTCCCCAACCTAATATTTTGTTTTTTGAAAATTCTCCGGAAAAGTCGGGAATTTGGATGATAATTTTGTATAAAAAAAAGACAACACACAGCCTGAACCACTCGTGAACATGTCGCGCTGCTCTATTTCTGATACTCTACAACACGTAGTTACTCACACTAATATAAGCGCCATCATCACTATCATCAGCTGGCGCTTCAGGGTCGCAGGCGCTCAGCTCCACGTTACCGAGGTGTAGGATAGTGGACAGGACCGTGAACATGTCGCGCTGCTCTGTTTCTGATACTCTACAACACGTAGTTACTCACACTAATATAAGCGCCATCATCACTATCATCATCAGCCGGCGCTTCAGGGTCGCAGGCGCTCAGCTCCACGTTACCGAGGTGCAGGATAGTGGACAGGACCGTGAACATGTCGCGCTGCTCTGTTTCTGATACTCTACAACACGTAGTTACTCACACTAATATAAGCGCCATCATCACTATCATCATCAGCCGGCGCTTCAGGGTCGCAGGCGCTCAGCTCCACGTTACCGAGGTGCAGGATAGTGGACAGGACCGTGAACATGTCGCGCTGCTCTTTTTCTGATACTCTACAACACGTAGTTACTCACACTAATATAAGCGCCATCATCACTATCATCATCAGCCGGCGCTTCAGGGTCACAAGCGCTCAGCTCCACGTTACCGAGGTGCAGGATAGTGGACAGGACCGTAAACATGTCGCGCTGCTCTGTTTCTGATACTCTACAACACGTAGTTACTCACACTAATATAAGCGCCATCATCACTATCATCAGCTGGCGCTTCAGGGTCGCAGGCGCTCAGCTCCACGTTACCGAGATGTAGGATAGTGGACAGGACCGTGAACATGTCGCGCTGCTCTGTTTCTGATACTCTACAACACGTAGTTACTCACACTAATATAAGCGCCATCATCACTATCATCATCAGCCGGCGCTTCAGGGTCACAGGCGCTCAGCTCCACGTTACCGAGGTGCAGGATAGTGGACAGGACCGTGAACATGTCACGCTGCTCTGTTTCTGATACTCTACAACACGTAGTTACTCACACTAATATAAGCGCCATCATCACTATCAACATCAGCCGGCGCTTCAGGGTCACAAGCGCTCAGCTCCACGTTACCGAGGTGCAGGATAGTGGACAGGACCGTGAACATGTCGCGCTGCTCTGTTTCTGATACTCTACAACACGTAGTTACTCACACTAATATAAGCGCCATCATCACTATCAACATCAGCCGGCGCTTCAGGGTCACAGGCGCTCAGCTCCACGTTACCGAGGTACAGGATAGTGGACAGGACCGTGAACATGTCGCGCTGCTCTGTTTCTGATACTCTACAACACGTAGTTACTCACACTAATATAAGCGCCATCATCACTATCAACATCAGCCGGCGCTTCAGGGTCACACGCGCTCAGCTCCACGTTACCGAGGTGCAGGATAGTGGACAGGATCGTGAACATGTCGCGCTGCTCTGTTTCTGATACTCTACAACACGTAGTTACTCACACTAATATAAGCGCCATCATCACTATCAACATCAGCCGGCGCTTCAGGGTCACACGCGCTCAGCTCCACGTTACCGAGGTGCAGGATAGTGGACAGGACCGTGAACATGTCGCACTGCTCTGTTTCTGATACTCTACAACACGTAGTTACTCACACTAATATAAGCGCCATCATCACTATCGTCATCAGCCGGCGCTTCAGGGTCGCAGGCGCTCAGCTCCACGTTACCGAGGTGCAGGATAGTGGACAGGACCGTGAACATGTCGCGCTGCTCTGTTTCTGATACTCTACAACACGTAGTTACTCACACTAATATAAGCGCCATCATCACTATCATCATCAGCCGGCGCTTCAGGGTCACACGCGCTCAGCTCCACGTTACCGAGGTGCAGGATAGTGGACAGGACCGTGAACATGTCGCGCTGCTCTGTTTTTGATACTCTACAACACGTAGTTACTCACACTAATATAAGCGCCATCATCACTATCAACATCTGCCGGCGCTTCAGGGTCACACGCGCTCAGCTCCACGTTACCGAGGTGCAGGATAGTGGACAGGACCGTGAACATGTCGCGCTGCTCTGTTTCTGATACTCTACAACACGTAATTACTCACACTAATATAAGCGCCATCATCACTATCATCATCAGCCGGCGCTTCAGGGTCACACGCGCTCAGCTCCACGTTACCGAGGTGCAGGATAGTGGACAGGACCGTGAACATGTCGCACTGCTCTGTTTCTGATACTCTACAACACGTAGTTACTCACACTAATATAAGCGCCATCATCACTATCAACATCTGCCGGCGCTTCAGGGTCGCAGGCGCTCAGCTCCACGTTACCGAGGTGCAGGATAGTGGACAGGATCGTGAACATGTCGCGCTGCTCTGTTTCTGATACTCTACAACACGTAGTTACTCACACTAATATAAGCGCCATCATCACTATCATCATCAGCCGGCGCTTCAGGGTCACACGCGCTCAGCTCCACGTTACCGAGGTGCAGGATAGTGGACAGGACCGTGAACATGTCGCACTGCTCTGTTTCTGATACTCTACAACACGTAGTTACTCACACTAATATAAGCGCCATCATCACTATCAACATCTGCCGGCGCTTCAGGGTCGCAGGCGCTCAGCTCCACGTTACCGAGGTGCAGGATAGTGGACAGGACCGTGAACATGTCGCGCTGCTCTGTTTCTGATACTCTACAACACGTAGTTACTCACACTAATATAAGCGCCATCGTCACTATCAACATCAGCCGGCGCTTCAGGGTCACACGCGCTCAGCTCCACGTTACCGAGGTGCAGGATAGTGGACAGGACCGTGAACATGTCGCGCTGCTCTGTTTCTGATACTCTACAACACGTAGTTACTCACACTAATATAAGCGCCATCGTCACTATCAACATCAGCCGGCGCTTCAGGGTCACACGCGCTCAGCTCCACGTTACCGAGGTGCAGGATAGTGGACAGGACCGTGAACATGTCGCGCTGCTCTGTTTCTGATACTCTACAACACGTAGTTACTCACACTAATATAAGCGCCATCGTCACTATCAACATCAGCCGGCGCTTCAGGGTCACACGCGCTCAGCTCCACGTTACCGAGGTGCAGGATAGTGGACAGGACCGTGAACATGTCGCGCTGCTCTGTTTCTGATACTCTACAACACGTAGTTACTCACACTAATATAAGCGCCATCGTCACTATCAACATCAGCCGGCGCTTCAGGGTCACACGCGCTCAGCTCCACGTTACCGAGGTGCAGGATAGTGGACAGGACCGTGAACATGTCGCGCTGCTCTGTTTCTGATACTCTACAACACGTAGTTACTCACACTAATATAAGCGCCATCGTCACTATCAACATCAGCCGGCGCTTCAGGGTCACACGCGCTCAGCTCCACGTTACCGAGGTGCAGGATAGTGGACAGGACCGTGAACATGTCGCGCTGCTCTGTTTCTGATACTCTACAACACGTAGTTACTCACACTAATATAAGCGCCATCGTCACTATCAACATCAGCCGGCGCTTCAGGGTCACACGCGCTCAGCTCCACGTTACCGAGGTGCAGGATAGTGGACAGGACCGTGAACATGTCGCGCTGCTCTGTTTCTGATACTCTACAACACGTAGTTACTCACACTAATATAAGCGCCATCGTCACTATCAACATCAGCCGGCGCTTCAGGGTCACACGCGCTCAGCTCCACGTTACCGAGGTGCAGGATAGTGGACAGGACCGTGAACATGTCGCGCTGCTCTGTTTCTGATACTCTACAACACGTAGTTACTCACACTAATATAAGCGCCATCGTCACTATCAACATCAGCCGGCGCTTCAGGGTCACACGCGCTCAGCTCCACGTTACCGAGGTGCAGGATAGTGGACAGGACCGTGAACATGTCGCGCTGCTCTGTTTCTGATACTCTACAACACGTAGTTACTCACACTAATATAAGCGCCATCGTCACTATCAACATCAGCCGGCGCTTCAGGGTCACACGCGCTCAGCTCCACGTTACCGAGGTGCAGGATAGTGGACAGGATCGTGAACATGTCGCGCTGCTCTGTTTCTGATACTCCTATAAAATAATAAATACAATGGCTCAGTAATAAATAACAAATAAGTGGAACGATACAAGACTCTATGGCAAGACGGTTATAGTTTGTTTTCACGTATATTACCAAGCTGAAGTTACTGCCCCGCTTTATTGTACAGAAACAAGAAATTCTAGAAGCTCAAGTGGCTTTTTAATAATCAATAATAATCAATAATCATTTATTATTTGTATAGCATAGGTAGTAAATACAGTTCTTATAACAGAGTTCATAGGTCGCTATGTTATGCCAAGAGGCGTACAAATATGGTTGCATGCGAAATAAAATTTGGTCATGTATGTCAAAATTAATATAATGATGATAAATAATAAAAACAAAAAAACCGACTAACCGACTTCAAAAAAGGAGGAGGTTCTCAGTTCATCGGCATCTTTTATTATTATTATTTTAGGTTTGTTCCCCGATTACTCGAAGACGGCTGGACCGATTTGGATAATTCTTTTTTTTTTGTTTGAAAGGGTATATTTACTAGTTTGTCGCATTGTCATCAGGTCACGATCTGCTGATGGGATCCTGGAGAAATCGACGGAACTCTTCAAATATTATAGGCACACCTATAGAGATTTGAGTATTTTTTATAGTAACTCGTGCATTTGTTCTTGGAAAGCACCATTTGGTGAAGTGGAACTGATGATGAAGATCACAGATGGCCACCGGAACTACTCAATAATAAGTATTTCAAGGGGTGCGATTCGATTAGGTCCTACTTTAACAATTATTGTTGCTAAGTAATTTATGTTCGTCACAATACTTATGGTGAGGTTGAGTTCTCCTGGTACTTACCAGGAGAACTCCTCAACAACTACCGTCCCTGCTACGGGAAAAGAAATATTTTGCAGTAATGCTAATGTCATTAGGATATTGTAACTTAGATAAATTACAAACTGACCCACTAAAAAGTGAAAAATAAAAACGTTTTTCCAAAAAAAATAACCAAGTTCCAAAAAATCCTAGTTGTGGAATTCAGATAGGCAGTCGCTCCATGTAAAGGAAGTACTGGTATTTAGCTGCATCCAGTTAGACTGGGAGCCGACCCCAAAATAGTTGAGAAAAGGCTAGGCAGAAAGAATTTGTTTGACAAAAAAAAAAATCGCGTTGGTGCTAGGACACATTTTGTTCGATAAGTCCGGATGTACTCGTATGCTGTATAGATATTAGCTGTCTAGTCAGTAGGACATTTTAAAATACGACTTACCTAATGTGGTGAGAGCACTTCTCGTCTCATTAAAAGTCTTGAGATCATCAACACCGTCTATATTTGGACTGCCGCCTTGGTTCAAATAGTGGAACGATTCTTGATGATCTGCAAAAAATAAAAAAGGCATTTTACTCGAAAATTACATAGCAAAAAATAATATCCTGTTTTCGATAGAGAATGCCATGTAATTAATGCAGCCTGTTTAAAATACATAATGACATTAAAATATAGAATGGCACGCATTAAATACAACCTGTATAATAATCACAGATCGGAATAGGTAGAGTATAAATACCTAAACTTCAAGGAAAGAAGTAACAAGAGTGGATAATACCTTCTATAAAATAAAGGAATGATAAACATGACGATTAAATCTCGGGATTTAAGGAATTGGGAATTATTTATTGTACTTTGAATACATTCGCAACAAATTAAATGTATATAATAAAATAATAAATCATTCGCAATTTCTAAATCCCGGTAATTTCCCGGGAAATAAGAAATAATAATATAATATATCCTGGGAGGAGCTCGTGGCTAAGTAATAACAGCCACATACACGGGTCGATCCATCAGGTTAAGCTACGCTTGCCGCGGTTGGTCTGTGGATGGGTGACCAACTTTTCATAACGAGACTCCTCCGTGCCTCGGAAAGCACGTTAAGCCATTGGTCCCGGCTGTCATTCGTGGATCTTTGACAGTCGTTACGGGTCGTCTGAAGCCCGAAAGTCTGACAACCAGTCTTACCAAGGGGTGTCGTATTATCCAGTAGGTGGGTTGTGGAGGTCAGATAGGAAGTCGCTCCATGTAAAATACTGGTGTTCAGCTGCATCCGGTTAGACTGGAAGCCGACCCCAGCATAGTTGGGAAAAGGCTAGACAGATTGATTGATATCCTGGGACATTATTCACACACGGTCATCTGATCCCAAACTAAGCAGTGCTTGTACTATGGAAACCAGATAACTGATATAATACATACCCTACTTTTTTTTGTAAATACATATTTATATAGATAATTACACCCAGACTCGGGACAAACAGACATGTTCATACACGCAAATGTTTGTCCTGGATGGGAATCGAACCCACGACCTGCGACATGATAGGCGGTATCTTAACCAACCACGCCAGCTGGCCTGTGAAAAGAATGATAAACATGACGATTAAATCTCGGGATTTAAGAAATTGCGAATTATTTATTTCACTTTCATTACATTCGTAACAAATTAAATATTTATAGTAAATAATTCGCAATTTATTAAATCCCGAGATTTAATCGTCATGTTTATCATTCCGGGATTTTATAGGAGGTATTATCCACTCTTGTTACTTCTTTCCTTGAAGTTTAGGTATTTATGCTCTACCTATTCCGATCTCTGATTAATACAGGTTGGTATTTTTATAGTGTGGTTTTAAATACAGGGTGGAAATTTTATACAGGCTAGTAATATTATACAGTAGTACATATTTTTTACACAGATACAGCATTTTGTATTTTTTTTTTATGTTTGAAAAAAACATATCACTTTATGCTCTAGCTTATTGTTTCTTTTTTAATAAAAAATGCAACCTACCTAGTTGTAGCTCTGGCATTTGCGTGGCTGCAGCGCATAGTTGGTAGAACACGTGGTAGTTCCTCTCCCCCGCACTCTGGTACACGACGCGCGACTTCTCCAGCAGGTAGGTACGCATACTCGCACCGGATATCCGGTACACGTTGTCGAAGTGAATCTCTATGAACTTGCCGAAACGGGATGAGTTGTCGTTGCGGGTTGTTTTTGCGTTGCCTATTGCCTGGGAACGAAGTAAGGGTTTTTTTTAAACGGCGTAATGTTGTTTTGGTAATGTTTCATTTAATTTTATCGTCGAATTAAAACGTATCATGCGTTGTTTACGTTTTTAGGAGTACAGCCGGTGTCAAAATATCGAGACATAACCTAAAGAAATTAAAATTCATCTCAATTAGAGAAAATTCTTGTCAGCATGAGGTCGCGTATTAGTTTACTGTGTTCATTTTAGAATAAACCTAGTGTCGATGAGATAACTAATTAGTATTCTTACTTGTTAAGTAGTAACAGCCGCACGGGTCGATCCATCAGGTTAACCTACGCTTGCCGAGGTTGGTCTGTGGATGGGTGACCACCTTTACATACTGAGACTCCTCCGTGCCTCGGAAAGCACGTTAAGCCGTTGGTCCCGGTTGTCATTCGAGGATCTTTGGCAGTCGTTACGGGTCGTCAGAAGCCCAAAAGTCTGACAACCAGTCTTACCAAGGGGTATCGTATTACCCAGTAACTGGGTTGTGGAGGTCAGATAGGCAGTCGCTCCATGTAAAATACTGGTATTCAGCTGCATCCGGTTAGACTGGAAGCCGACCCGAACATAGGTGGGAATTAATTCAGATTTGGGAAAAGGCTAGGCAGATTGATTGACTTGTTCAGATTATTTAGAACAGTTTGGTCGTTCCGATATTTACTGAAAAATTATGTACAAAATCAATCTGCCTAGGTTTTTCCCGACTATGTTGGGGTTGGCTTCCAGTCTAACCGGATGCAGCTAAATACCAGTATTTTACATGGAGCGACTGCCTATCTGACCTCCACAACCCAGTTACTGGGTTATTACCCCGATACCCCTTGGTAAGACTGGTTGTCTGGCTTTCGGGCTTCTCTCACTGTCAGATCCTCAAATGATAGCCGGGACAAATGGCTTAACGTGCTATCCGAGTCACCGAGGAGTCTCGGTATGTAAAGATGGTCACCCATCCACAGACCAACCCCGGCAAGTGTAGCTTAACTTGATGGATCGACCCGTGCGGCTTTTATTACTTAGCCACGAGCTCCTGAAAATTATGTACATGATACTTATATAATTTTAAGCCGTCTCACCTCCATGATAGGACTAGAAGCTAACACCTTCCTCTCGACCTGCGTCTCGCTGGCATTGCCGCCTACTGCCGCGAAGTAACGCATCGCGTACTTAGCTGATACCGTCTTACCGGCACCGGATTCACCGCTCACTGTGGAGATCAAAGTTTATTTATTTATATAGGATTTTTTTTTAAACTTTAAGTCGGTTACACAAGATAGATTTACAATCAATCAAATCAATCTGCCTAGCCTTTTCCCAACTATGTTGGGGTCGGCTTCCAGTCTAACCAGATGCAGCTGAATACCAGTATTTCACATGGAGCGACTGCCTATCTGACCTCCACAACCCAGTTACTGGGTAATACGATACCCCTTGATAAAACTGGTTGTCACACTTTCGGGCTTCTGACGTCCCGTAACGACTTGCAAAGATCCTCGAATGACAGCCGGGACCAACGGCTTAACGTGCTTTCCGAGGCACGGAGGAGTCTTGGTATGAAAAGATGGTCACCTATCCACAGCCCAACCCCGGCAAGCGTAGCTTAACCTGATGGATCGATCCGTGCGGCTGTTATTACTTAGCCACGAGCTCCTCACACAAGATAGATTTACAAAGAAAAAAAAATTTTTTTTTGATAAGATATACTACTTTTCGGGGTACATCTTTTCCTGTAACTGATCGGCTTGAGCTCCTAGGCATGGAGTTGACATCTGGTCTCAACTTTGGCGCCACATTGAGTACAAAGCCCAAACTGCGGCCAAGAAACTGGGCATCCTGAATAGAGTGAAGCGATACTTTACGCCTGGACAACTTTGAACTCTTTACAAAGCGCAAGTCGGACCCTGCATGGAGTATTGCAGCCACCTTTGGAATGTATCAGCAAAGTACCAACTAGCCGCGCTTGACTCGGTGGAACGCAGAGCTTTTTTTATTATTTTTTTGTGGATGGGAAATCATCAAATAACTTCTCCCGCTCTGGGTGGAGCGGAAGGGCGTGTCAGACTTTTACTGACTAAAACCCACCCGTGTTCCTTCAGTTGCCTATGCCAGGGCCACGGTATCTTTTTCAAACAACCCGCGACCCCAGCGGCATCGGCCCTATTGGACCCCATCTTTTGCTGACATCTCTTTGAGGCGCGCGTGGAACACAACGCGCCGTCGACCCGGGCCTGGTCCTCACCGGACGGCGAGCTACCCACTACTCACCGTCCGCAAGCCCGCGCCTACGGTGGCCGGGAATCAGCTATCGATTCCCGCCGCCCAGGGCGTCTCCTGCGGCGACTGAGGGCGTGAGGCTGCCTCTCCCTCACGCGTTCCGCCTCCTCCTTCGCGAGCATTACCGCTTCGCAGAAGGAGGTGACGGCCTCCGTGGAACGCAGAGCTAAGAGGATCATTGGCGATGTAAAACTGGTGGATGCCAAGCTTCATAGCTTGACTCATCGCCGCAAGGTTTGCCTGCTTGTCGGTCTTCTACAGATTGTACTTCGGTGAGTGTACTCAAGAACTACACGACCTCATTCCACCGGCCCCCTTATACCATCGGACATCTAGACGCACTGCAAGTTACCATCCCTACCTCGTTGCTATTCCACCATTTCGCACTAAGCACTTCCAAATGTAGCAAAAGAGTGGAACGCACTACCTGCGTCTGTGTTTCCGAGTGCATACAACCCTAATCTCTTCAAAGTGAGAGTGAACAGGCTTCTTCTAGGTAAGCTCACTCCATCGTCGACTCTGTCTCTGTCACCTCCGACCTAGACTAGAGTCAAGAGCAAACCCATCTTAAATAAAAATATATAAATATAAGTTCTCCAGTTGTTTAGCTAGCTGAGAAAAGTATCGTTTCTGAACCTATTACAAGAGTATGTGAGTTCCAGTCATACACACGGCTACATTTCCATATACAGGATTACTGATAACTCGACGAATTCCTTGCAGAACGTCATAGTAGGGTTAAACTGCAACAAATTAAGAGCGTTTTTTTTCCGCGTGGGCTGACACCGTCGCATCTCTACAGGTTTTTCGTCATTATTTTAATACATTTAAATCAAATTACAATTTTAAATACACTCTATATACAGGGTTATTGATAGAACACCAACCACCTCTTAAGGGGTCATTGTACTCATCATTATGAACAACTTTTACTATGGAACCAAACCTGAAATCGCGAAAAAAAATCAGCTGTTGCATTTTGACGAATTATGCAAACATAAATGTACTGAACAGCTTTTTCCCGCGATTTAAGGTTTGGTCCTATAGTAGTAGTTGTTCATAATGATGAGTAAGTACAATGACCCCTTAAGAGGTTGTTAGTGTTTTACCAATAACCCTGTATATCGTTGGTATTTATAAGTATGTATGCTTATAAATACCAACGATCTAGGGAGTGTATTAAGAAAAATTGTAGTTTGTAGAAAAGCGACGTTGCCAGCCCGCGCGGTAAAAACGTTCTTAATTTGTTGCAGTTTAACCCTACTATGACGTCCTGCAAGGAATACGTCGAGTTACCAGTAACCCTGTATAATGTACGGAAATTCTATACAATGCGAGATCAGCTTATACTGGAAATGTAAATGTATAGCTTGATATATCATGTAGTCGTGTGTACCATAGCCGTAGCACACGATCTTTAAATTTTAAAGCCTACAAACCAGTAAACGTATGTCATTGTTTTATTTATTTTTTATTGATTTATATAATGTCCGTTGGTATGTCCGTGGCGTCATTTTTTTAATACCCGTGCTGCGGTATTTTTTTATTAGCGTTACGCTGAGATATTATCTCAGCATAACAAAAACTTTTTAGCAAAAAATAAAACCGACTTCCAAAACAAAACACTACAAAGTGAAAAATAACATTAATTTCGGTAGTCGGTGTCTTTGGTTTTGTATTTTCGTTTTTTGCCACCGACTTCCGAAATTAATGTTATTTTTCACTTTGTAGTGTTTTGTTTTGGAAGTCGGTTTTATTTTTTGCTAAAAAGTTTTTATTTTTCACTTTTTAGTTGTGGAATCTACCCCACACAAATTCGAATACATAATTGAGCACAATAATTGTAGATATAGCCATGTAAATAACAGTGATAGGAAGTTATTAAAACATCATCACATCATCCACATAAAATAAGTGGGAAATATACGCATTATTGAAGCTAACTCAAAAACTGCCAAAGCAAAGTTAATAAAATTTATATGGGACCACCTTGGAAGTATACCCTTTCAAACAAAAAACGAATTTTCCAAATCGATCCATCCGTCTTTGAGTAATCGCGTAACAAACATACAAAAAAAAAAAAAACCTCCTCCTCCTTTTGGAAGTCGGTTAAAAAGAAAAAGACTTTACTTTTTGAAGTTCTTTTTTTTTTTTTGTCTGTTCCAAAAAATATGTTAATTTTAAATGCTCTTTTTTTTCTGTGCGTGTCCCGAATAAATTATTTTCTTTTCTTTTCTTTTTCATTGGACAATGGATGGCGCCGCATCTTGTAGCTAGCTTCTTATTAGAGAATAAACGGTGCATTTACGGATTGCTTATAAAGATATTGAAGGATAGTGCTTCGGAAGAGCTTAAAATAAGGTGGGGGGGAGGTTTAAATATTGTAAGCTTATAATCCACAACTGGGATGCCCAACTAAGACTCAAACTACTAAATAAGGTCAAAATAAATCAACTAGCGAAACTTCACACGTCTGTGAAGTTGATCATAAGATATATTACTCAGCGCCTGTTGCAAGTCACCAAAAATAAATAATTAATGACTAATATTTTTTTTTTAGTCTGTCATGTAGTTTATCAAAAAATATTGACCAGGTATTTGTTTTCTTTTTTTTTCGCAATGTAAAGATTACGGCGATACATTGGGTTCAAATGTGGCAAGATGCCTTGCTAGATTTTGTATGTAGTTGTCACGTAGCCTCCACTCCCCAACTTTAATGCGTTTTATCCAAGTATTTTTTTCTTAATATGATAAAAGCAAAAAATACTTGTCTAATCTTCTTTTATTATCTGACTGATGGACTAAATATAATTTCTTTTTTTTTACCCAGACATCATCCCTATTTGACTTTTCATTGCTAAATAAGCGATTCACACGAATAATTATAACCTTATTATATTTATAACTAGCTTCTGCCCGCGACTTGGTCCACGTGAGATTTCTTGTTCCCCTGACCCACCCCATCGCATCGCATCGCCCGGCCTCGCTATTACTTAGCATTCTTTCTGACCTTTTCTTGTTTTTGCTCGGCTCCTAATGGTCCTAGCATGACGTTAAATAGCAAGAACTGGGCTATCAAATGCAAACTGATGTTTTTCAAATCTGACTGTCAGTTCCAGAGATTAGCGCGTTCAAACATACAAACGAACAAAAAAACAAATTCTTCAGCTTTATTATTACTATTTTTATTATTAACTTTATTATACAAATGTGAGCAAGTGCTTGGTAAGATTTTGAACAATAAACATAGAAGAATAATGTTCATATTCATATGAGACGTTTACAAAGTAAGTGTTTAGCAAAGTAACGTCATAGACTAAAACTTACCAATGATACTCTGATCTCTTCTCTCCCTCTCTAGCTTGGTGTAGGCCTCCTCTGACACGGCGAATATGTGCGGATCCAAGTCACCCATAGCTTGGCCGCGGTATGCCATTATTGTTTCATCACCTGGCGAAGAATTAAAGAGATTAATAAATTAAAATGAAAATAAAATTAAAACTCTTTCGTATATTTATTTATAACCAACTTATATTTACTGTTTGCACCACACAAACAAGTTATCAGTCAATACTAGCAATTACACATACAATAATAAAATTAGATTAAATTACATAAAACTAGACAAAATTTGAAGAAATTAAACAAAATTAGACAAAGGAGATCACCCATTTTGGGATTTTTTTGGCAGTTATCAATAATTATTAAATATTTTTAAAGTAATCAAAGTCAATTTGTGTGCAGATGAATTTTTCAAGTGGGCGTGGATGGCCAAATTCGAAACTACGAGGTATAGCGAAAAGTACTCAAAGGAGTCGCGGGCTTGATTTTGATGAAAACTAAGACATCATTGGATTTTTTTTTAAATCAATATTTCTAGCCAGGAATCGAACTCGTTGATTTTGAAAAAAGAAACACATACTGTATTATTACACCATCGATAGTGTCGCTAATAAGGATCGAATTCTGGGAAGTAATGACATACGGCAAACTAAAGGAAAGAGCTCATTTTTAACAAAATACTTTTTTTATTTTTCTTATGTTACCTACCTAATAAACCCTGATATTGATTTTTCAAAAATCCAATGATGCAGTTTTAGTTTTCATCAAAATCGAGCCCGAGACTCTTTTGGGTACTTTTCGCTGTTCCTCATAGTTTCGGATTTGGCTATCTACGCCCACTTGAAAAGTTCACCTGTATATCAGGTAAACCTGTATAATCATTACAGCGTTGTCGCCATACAAAGCAATGTTTCTACTACTGTCACCATACAAATACAATGTAATTCATTCTTTAAGGGGGTCCCCCTTTAGTTTGTAACAGAATTTACCACGCGACTGGCATATATAAACTCTTTTGCAAAAAAAAAACGGGCACTTTAGAATTTTTTCTCTACTTCAATGAAGAAGAACAAGAAAGAGGTTTTATTAATTTGACGATGTATTGGCATGTTATTTGAAACATCCTGGCATGATTCTTTACGTTCCAAATTTAAATTTTGAAATTAACAAAAGAAAAATACTGATTATTGTAAAATTGCTTTACTAATGGCGCGAATTGCTGAAACGATTTTTTTACTGATTACTAAAATTTTAAAACTTTTTGGACATTTTCTGTAAATTGCACAATTTAATCTTTATTTTTACATTAAATACTACTTTTTGATATGAGTGATAAAGCGATAAGGGCCGGCAAAATTATAGCCCTACTTGAAGAAGGTTGTTCGCAAACTTACGTGTCTCAGCGGCTAAATGTGAGTCGTTCAACTGTCCAGAGGACTTGGCAACGGTATCAAGAGACCGGTTCGGTCAAATGAAGACCCGGTTCGGGAAGAAAACGATGCACATAACCAAGAGATGACCGCTTTTTGGTGAGTCAGGCGTTGCGGAATCGTAAGGCGTCAGGTGTGGACCTGAAGAAGAGCCTTGAAGAAGTAAGAAGAGTAGAAGCTAGCTTGTGGACGGTCAGGAGGAGGCTTTTGGCTGCCAATATCAGGAGTTACCGCCCGGCAGTAACGTATTCCTCAAAACGTTATTAAAAACATCGTGGAAAGCATGCCCAGAAGGATTCAAGCTGTGATTTTGGCAAGAGGAGGTCTCACTCGTTATTAGGTTTTTACATTTGGAACTTTATTTAATTAAAAAAAGTAAAAAAATCTTCTTGTCTTTATTGCCGACCACTTCTTATTGTTTAGCCGTGTACATCGGTTTTAAAGAATTCACCGATTTTTTTATTTATTTTTTTTATTGCCAGAATTCACTTCACGCGTATTAATTACACGATTATAAGTATGCAGACTACTTCAAACCATTAAATTAAATTTAATTAACTCAAATCAGCCTTAGAACGTAAATTTGCTTAGGTGCCCGTTTTTTTTGCAAAAGAGTGTACTACATCCCGAAATCAACCGTCGGCGTCGGGCAGTTGCCCTCCAGACACAACACCCGTCTGGTCGGAGGATCCTCCCTTTTCTTTAGAAGATGAGTGAACTGTACACCCTGTTCCTCATACCTCTATAAGTTGTTGTCAAAAGATTATTTCTGTACAGCACCAATTTTTTTCAAATCGCTTTTGAAGTGTGGTTACATAAGGCTACGTTTCAAGCTTCATAGCATTTCCAGTATAACTGATCTCGTTTTGTATAGGATTTCCATAAAGGTCAGCTTATACTGGAGATGTATAGCTTGTTATGTAGCCGTGTGTACATATTTTTGCTCGTTACTGTACTATTACACCTCTCCTACCGCTTTAAGAATACATATAGCCGAATGTCTGTTTATTTACTTTTAAAACAGAAGCTTTCTTCATCAAAACTTACCGTAAATAGGTAATTCGTAGTAAGGATTGATGGCAACTAGCACGATGCCACAGTATGTATAGATGGCGTTGCGGTCGCAGAATCTGTGGACAAGACGATAGTTTTACTAATACATCTTCAAACATGAGGTCTTGGGTTCGAAGTTCTTTAACTATTGGACAGGATATTAATTGAGGAGCTCGTGGCTAAATAATAACAGCCGCACGGGTCGATCCATCAGGTTAAGCTACGCTTGCCGGGGTTGGTCTGTGGATGGGTGACCATCTTTTCATACCGAGACTCCTCCGTGCCTCGGAAAGAATGTTAAGCCGTTGGTCCCGGCTGTCATTGGAGAATCTTTGACAGTCGTTACGGGTCGTCAAAAGCCCGAAAGTCTGACAACCAGTCTTACCAAGGGGTATCGTGTTACCCAGTAACTGGGTTGTGGAGGTCAGATAGGCAGTCGCTCCATGTAAAATACTGGTATTCAGCTGCATCCGGTTAGACTGGAAGCAGACCCCAACATAGTTGGGAAATAATTCAGATTTGTTACAATCATGTCATTTTGTTTAAATAGGTTTGTAGTTTTATTATTTTGCTAGCTTTTGCCAGCGACTTCGCCCGCGTGGGTGTTGCAAATTATCCCACGGGACCCTACATTTTTCCGCGATAAAAAATAGCACATAGGATACTCCTATGTGCTATTCCAGACTATCGCGAAAAAAAATCAGCTGTTCAGTACATTTATGTTCGCATAATTCGTCAAAATGTACTGAACAGCAGATTTTTTTTTCGCGATTTCAGGTTTGGTCCCATAGTAAAAGTTGTTCATAATGATGAGTACAATGACCCCTTAAGAGGTTGCTGGTGTTTTACAAATAACCCTGTAATATAATCTATTTCTGTGCCAAATTTCATCCAGATCCGTTCAGCCTCAACCGTTCTGACGTGATTAAGTAACAAACATCCATCCATCCAAACTTTCGGAATCATAATATTAGTAGAATCTTGATATTGAATTGAGGAGCTTGTGGCTAAGTAATAACAGCCGCACGGGTCGATCCATCAGGTTAAGCTACGCTTGCCGGGGTTGGTCCTTAGATGGGTGACCATCTTTACATACCAAGACTCCTCCGTGCCTCGGAAAGCACGTTAAGCCGTTGGTCCCGGCTGTCATTCGTGGATCTTTGACAGTCGTTACGGGTCGTCAGAAGCCCGAAAGTCTGACAATCATCTTACCAAGGGGTATCGTATTACCCAGTAACTGGGTTGTGGAGGTCAGATAGGCAGTCGCTCCATGTAAAATACTGGTATTCAGCTGCATCCGGTCAGACTGGAAGCCGACCCCAACATAGTTGGGAAAAGGCTAGGCAGAATATTAGTAGAATCTATCTTTTATACTTTGTGATTGTGAGAACGTTGTAGACTTAATAGACTGTAGATTTGTGGAGCAGTTTTCCATTTTGTTAAGTACGTGCTACTTGTTTACAGGCCTACACTATCCTCCCATACCAATTGGAAAACATTTTAAAAGCCAATAAAATTATTTTTAAAAGAGTAACCAACCCCGTGGAGTTTCTTGCCGCCTCTTCTCCATAGGAAACAACCTGCACCTAGCTTCTGACTATTCATAAGTGTTATGAAAGGTTTATGTGAAATAAAATATTTTGATTTGATTTGGGCAGTTTTGTTTTAAATAATATCCTGGGACATTTTTTACACATGGTCATCTGATCCCAACCTAAGCAGAGCTTGTACTATGGAAACCAGATAACTGATATAACACTATTTTTTTTTTTGTAAATACATACTTATGTAGATAATTACACCCAGACTCGGGACAAACAGACATGTTCATGCACAGAAATGTTTGTCCTGGATGGGAATCGAACCCACGACCTGCGGCATGATAGGTGGTATCTTAAGACGCTACCGAGCGCGCAGTGGCGCCCACATCGTTTGTTTGGTTATTTCTTTTATTTTAGAATGAATATGCAGAAAAAACTTTTTAGCAAAAAATAAAACCGACTTCTAAAACAAAACACTACAAAGTGAAAAATAACTTTAATTTCGGATGTCGGTGTCTTTGGTTTTGTATTTTCGTTTTTTGCCACCGACTTCCGAAATTAAAGTTATTTTTCACTTTGTAGTGTTTTGTTTTAGAAGTCGGTTTTATTTTTTGCTAAAAAGTTTTTATTTTTCACTTTTTAGTTGTGGAACCTACCCCACACAAATTCGAATACATAATTGAGCACAATAATTGTAGATATAGCCATGTAAATAACAGTGATAGGATGTTATTAAAACACCATCACAACATCCATATAAAATAAGTGGGAAATATACGCATTATAGAAGCTAACTCAAAAACTCCTCGAGCAAAGTTAATAAAATTTATATGGGACCACCTCGGAAGTATACCCTTTCAAACAAAAAAAGAATTTTCCAAATCGGTCCATCCGTCTTTGAGTAATCGCGTAACAAACATACAAAAAAAAAAAAAAACATACAGACGAATTGAGAACCTCCTCCTTTTGGAAGTCGGTTAAAAATACGCACGTTAAGTTGTACTCCACAAGACTATACGTTATTATTATTACAAACAGTAGTTTTATATTGTTAAGTTTTATTGTAATCATTAAAACGGGAAATGTTGGCCACTTTTTTCCATTTTAATGATTACAATAAAACTTAACAATATAAAACTACTGTTTGTAATAATAATAACGTATAGTCTTGTGGAGTACAACTTAACGTGCTTATTTTCTGCATTTTCTTTTTAATATTAAAAGAAATAACAAGACATAGGATGAGGGCGCCACTGTGCGCTCGGTAGCCTCTTAACCAACTGGCCCGTCAGAACTGTTTTTTGGGTTATTCTGATTTGTCGGCTAAACATAACCATAACTGGCGAAATGTGGGTGTACTATAGGTACATCTCACGTCGTCATGTCGTCACTGCCGTCATAAGGAAAAACCGGTCAAGTGCGTGTCGGACCACTCACAATGAAGGGTTCCGTAGTTGGGATGAATTTATCCCAAGAACAAACTTAACATTGTAGTTGAAAAACTTGTTCTCACATACATTCCAACTACAAATGTCCATAGTTCCTTTTCGTTGAACTATGGACAAATGTAAGTTTGTACGCACAATATTGAGAGATTTACCATGTTATTTTAAGACCATAGAATTCTTATAGGTTTCCCTGTAATCTATAGCTATAGAACTATTGTCAGTAGTTTCGGAGATAGAGGGGGGAATGGCCAATTTTCATCTATTTTCTTAAATAACTTTAAAATAGTTTATTTTAAAATTATAAAAAAATATATATATTTGAGACCCTCACAGTAAGCCCTTTCATTCGATATATCGCACGGTACAGTTTGCAAGTATTTGTTTTTTTGTAGTTTTCTTATTTGCCCCCCAAAATGGACCCCCATATTCAAAATTCATTAATTTACATTACACCACCGTGTTTGGATCACAGAAAAACATACGTGTACCAAATTTCAACTTAATCGGTCTATTAGATTCGGAGCAAATTGGCTGTGACAGATGGACGGATAGACAGACAGACAGACAGACACATGAGTGATCCTATAAGGGTTCCGTTTTTCCTTTTGAGGTACGGAACCCTAAAAAGACGAATCTGACATTTTTTTTCGAAATACGAGTTATTTACTTAGTCGAAATGGGAAAAAATACGCATCTACCAGTATTATTCTTACTATTAAAAGACGCATCTGCCTTTGTATTGTATAGTTTAACATTCTTTATGCAAACGCTTCTTTATGCTACACCCTTACCGACCCTTATTTTACGATGTTTTCGAAACAATAGAGATGCACAACGAACGCACAGGTGCGGCGCGCCGCACTCGAAGAAAGTTATGTAAATTGTATGGACGCGCATACGCGCCGTCAAGCACCTGGTGAGCGTCCGAAAACGCGCATGTGCGTCTGCCGCGCCTAATGTATTAAACAGGACAAAATATTATTTTTATCTCCATTTCAATATGTCTGTAGTTACGTCCTTTTTCCTCACACCCACATCTCTCTAAAATCCTACAGATTCATTAGTTCGTATCACCCATTATAAAGTCAAACCGTTTTGAACTGTATACAAAAGGAGCTAAGTTTGATTATTAGTTTTTCAGTGATAAATATTTACAAACTAACAATGCCATACATGATTCATTGTTTGGACAAGTGGCATGTACCATGTACTTAAGAGATTATGAAAATTACATAGTTTTTAAATATGAGTAAAATTCTTGTCGAGTTATTCACAAATGGTTTTTAAAAGCCGAAATATATGTATTGTGTTTTGAGGTGGAAGGAATAATAAGTATCCGACAAATTGGATTGTACACGGGCTATTATATAGATCGTCGATCGCTACGCTTGCCGCGGTTGGTTCGTGGATCGAGACTCCTCCGTGCCTCGGAAAGCACGTTAAGCCGTTGGTTCCGACTGTCATTCGTGGATCTTTGACAGTGTCAAAAGCCCGAAAGTTACAACCAGTCTCACCAAGGGGTATCGTATTACCCAGTAACTGGGTTGTGGAGGTCAGATAGGCAGTGGAGTGGAAGCCGACCCCAACATAGTTGGGAAGGGCTAGGCAGATTTAATGAAATGGCATTGTATACTAATTGTATTGCATTGTAAGATTGGATTTAATTTTAGCAACTTATTAGCATGCTGGTTTCCTCACAATGTTTTCATAAACTTTTCTAGAGATGTATGAAGGTAAACGAAGCAAAAGCAGTATGTAAGGATCGTAGCAGGCGGCGTCCTGTAGTTTCTGCCTACTCCCATGAGAAAAAGGCGTGAATTTTACAGTTTTTGAGAAAATTATAATTTTAAGTACCACACGCCACATGCGCAGTGTTGTATAGAATCAATTTTATTAACTGAACAGACAGCTGTGCTGCTGGGGAGTTTGTTGCGCCGCTTCTTCTTCCCAGCTAAAGCACTAGGAAGTGGTGAAGGGCGGGCGTTTTGGGGGACTGTCTTATGTAATTTAGACGTTCGAAAAGTGCTGATTCTCAGCCTTTTTTTTTTTTGTGGATGGGAAATCATCAAATAACTTCTCCCGCTCTGGGTGGAGTGGAAGGGCGTGTCAGACTTTTACTGACTAAAACCCACCCGTGTTCCTTCAGTTGCCTATGCCAGGGCCACGGTATCTTTTTCAAACAACCCGCGACCCCAGCGGCATTGGCCCTATTGGACCCCATCTTTTGCTGACATCTCTTTGAGGCGCGCGTGGAACACAACGCGCCGTCGACCCGGGCCTGGTCCTCACCGGACGGCGAGCTACCCACTACTCACCGTCCGCAAGCCCGCGCCTACGGTGGCCGGGAATCGGCTATCAATTCCCGCCGCCCAGGGCGTCTCCTGCGGCGACTGAGGGCGTGAGGCTGCCTCTCCCTCACGCGTTCCGCCTCCTTCTTCGCGAGCATTACCGCTTCGCAGAAGGAGGTGACGGCCTCCCATGCACTCTCGCTCCGCACCATGGCCTGGACCAGGCTCGGACGCGAGAGATCGCCGCCGCCGATCGCCTCCGTGAGAACACGGCGGTGCTCTGCCCAAGCCGGGCAGACTTCCACTGTATGCTCCATCGTGTCCTCTGGGCGATCCACACAATGGTGACACCCGGGCGTTTCCTCCCGCCTTATGCGAAACAGGAACCTCCCGAAACAACCGTGTCCGGTGAGGACCTGCGTCAGGCGGAAGGTGAGGACGCCGTGGCGCCTCTCTAACCACTCCTCAAAGAGGGAACTTATCGCCGCAATTGTGGCGTGCCCAGCGCTGGGCTGCGACAGTCGCACTCTCCATGTCGCCATGAGATCCCGCCGGAGTTCTGTCCGCTGTACCGTGATTTCTCGCGGCAGCGGAGTTACGCCCCGGCGTTTTGCCTCCTCGCGCCACTCCCACACGTGCGCGAGGACTTTCGCCTCCAGATCTGATTCTCAGCCTAGTTTGTATAAATGACTTTTGATTTGATTGATTTGACACATAATAAACACTAATACCTACTCCTACTCAATGAAAATCAAAGTCATTTATTCAAACTAGGCTGAGAATCAGCACTTTTCGAACGTGAACATTACATAAGACAGTACGCCAAAACGCCTGCCCTTCACCACTTCCTAGTGCTTTAGCTGGGGAGAAGAAGTGGCGCAACAAACTGTCCAGCAGCACAGCTGTCTGCTCAGTAAAAACTACTATCGCCCACGACCCGATGATCTACTTATACTATCTACTAGTCATCATTCTCCTACCCTTATCCCAATTTATTTGGGGTCGGCGCAACATGTCTTTTTCTTCCATACTTCTCTATTAGTCGTCATCTCGGTAGTCACTCCCTTTATGGCCATATCATCTTTCACACAGTCCATCCATCGTTTCTTTGGTCTTCCCTTACTCGTATAGTCCTCCACGTTCATACTCAACACTTTCCTGACGACATTTTCCTCATTAAAATTATAAGTTTCTCAAAAACAGTTGACAGGCGTCTAGACCATGATATGGGCTGCTAATTCATAACACATAAATTCTCGCCTTACAAGTAGTACGTTGACTTACTAGTCACCTTGTATTTTTGACACGGTAATGACAATTATTTTCTAGTTTGCGCCCATACGAGAGAAAATATCCTGGCTTCACCTATGATCATCATGAATACCAGTATTTTACATGGAGCGACCACCTACCTGACCTCTACAACCCAGTTACTAGGTCATATGATACCCGTTGGTCAGACTGCTTGGTACAGCATCGTGACCTCACCATCTGACTAGCCTTTTTACAACTATATTGTGGTCGGCTTCCAGTCTAATCGGATGCAGCTATACCAGTATTTTACATGGAGCGACTTCTTAAGGCGATACGTAAAAAGCTAACTGAGCGGTAATAAGAAAGTGACAGAGTCAATAACAACACATGCGAAAAAAAGAGAGCGCAATAATGCGCTGGAACCAAAATAAAAGCGCCTAACCAAATAAAAATTGTTTAAAAATAAATTAAGCTATCTATCAAAAATATATTCAGTCAGAGTTTTCAATTACGAGTACTTAATGCGCACATTTTGAATGCAATTTTGCAATGATATTACTTAGGATTTTAAAATTACAGAAAAAAAATATAAAAAAGTAGAGGTATTTTCGGAATTAAATTCTATCGAGGAAATTTAACTCAATCGTGTTTTCCTTCAGCCAGGGTATTGATCAAATAGTCCATAAATATTAGGTTGGGGAAAAAGTCTTTTCGCATTATAGTATGTATGAACTTGTAATACAATCTCTTTGGCTATACTATTTGTATCTGGCTGGTTTTGGTATCATTGAAAGTTTAAATTTTAAAGAACATAATTCCAAATTCAAATTAGGAAAATGTGTGATTTTCATTTGTTTTTCGTACCGTCGTGATGAGTGAATCTAATGAAGAAATTCGATACATTTTAAAATTTTACTACAAAAAAGGTAAAAATGCAACGCAAGCCGCGAAAAAAATTTGCGATGTTTATGGACCTAGTGTAGTGTCTGTGAGAGTAGCACAAATTTGGTTTAAGCGTTTTCAATCCGGAAATTTTGATGTCAAAGATGCATGTCGCTCTGGTCGCCCTATTACGGATAAAATGGATGCCATTTTTGAAAAAGTGGAGCAAGATCGGCATATCAGTAGTTACGACGTAGCTGAAGAACTGGAAATTGACCACAAAACAGTTTTGGCGCATTTGAAAAAAACTGGGTACACAAAAAAGCTCGACATTGGGTACCTCACGAGCTCACTGAAAGAAACCTAATGAACCGTGTACTCATTTGTGATTCTTTATTACGACGTAATGAAACCGAACCATTTTTGAAGAAACTGATAACTGGTGATGAAAAGTGGATCACGTATAACAAGAACGTGCGAAAAAGGTCGTGGTCAAAGGCTGGTCAGGCTTCACAGACTGTGGCGACTTGCGGGTTAACTCGCAACAAGGTGATGCTGTGTGTGTGGTGGGATTGGAAGGGCATTATTCATTATGAGCTGTTACCACCAGGCAGGACCATCGATTCTGAACTCTACTGCGAACAACTGATGAGATTAAAGCAAGAAGTTGAGAGAAAGCGGCCGGAATTAATCAACAGAAGGGGTGTGGTTTTTCATCATGATAACGCTAGACCTCACACATCTTTAGCCACTCAGCAAAAATTAAGAGAGTTTGGCTGGGAGGTGTTAATGCATCCGCCGTATAATCCTGACCTTGCACCTTCAGATTTCCACCTGTTTCGGTATCTTCAGAATTCTTTAGGCAGTGTCAGGTTAACATCACGAGAGGACTGCCAAAACCACTTGTCGCGGTATTTTGACCAGAAGTCCCAAAATTTCTATAGCAATGGGATCATGTCCCTACCTACAAGATGGCAAAAAGTTATCGAACAAAATGGTACCTAGTGTACCTACATACTTTAGTTAAATGTAAATAAACTATATTAAAAAATGTTTTAAATTTTCTTAAAAAATGCGAAGAAACTTTTTCCCCAACCTATTATATATCCAAAAATTAAATCCGTAAGTACATTCTGTAATAGTGAAATAAATGGTTACGAAAAAGCCCCCAACTTATTTTGGTATCGCCTTTACTGACCTGCACAACCCAGTTACTGGGTAATACAATAACCCTTGGCAGACTGGATGTCAGATATTCAGGCTCCTGATTACCCGTAACGAATATCAAAGATGTGCAAGGAACCAATGGCTTAACGCGCTTTCCGAGGCACGGAGGATGCTCGGTATGTAATCGATGGTCTGGGTGACCATGGTCCCCGGACCGACCTCAGCAAGCGCTGCTTTAGCTTGAAGTTCGACCCGTGCGGTTGTTATTATTTAGTCACGAGCCCCTCAAACAAATAGGAGGAAAGGAATGTAGATTCCTATAATAATAATCAGAGCACAGATTTCACATGCAATAACTATTGTATGATTGTAGCAATACAAACGTTATCAGTCGTTATCTGCGGCATGATTCATGATTTCGTCATGACCGTAGTACAAAAATACGGAAACGAATGGGTTATCATTAAACTGGCCACGAGCTGAGCTGAATTATCCTGAAATGACGAAGAGGAAATCCCTTTTGTGGGGGCGGATTTTTTGTTTTAAACATGCAAGTAGCATGACATTTTTTAGTGTGAGGAAGATGGAGATTTTCATTACGGAGCATCTCCTGAGGGTCCGTTCAGACCAAGCGAAAAAAATCCACGCGGACTTTACTGTCTCCATTGAAAATAGAACCGTATCACCATAGCCTAAAGTACAAAAACGTATGAATATCGACACAGTCGGCTCGGCGCGAGCCGACTGATAATTTTTATACTTTAGAAGCTGTGGTAATACGGTCCTATTTTCAATGGAGCTAGTAAAGTCTGCGAGCATTTTTCCGTTTCAAATAAAGTACATACGCCAGCACATCAAGCTACTACCAATCTGCCAAATTTCTTTAATAGATTTTCAACTTTATCGCTAAAGCATTAGGTTCAAGTTTGTTTGAGAAAAGACAGTTTCGGTTATCTTGAACTACTGGTGTCTCTACAATCGACTGCCTCGTTGGTCTAGTGGTCGCAAGCGCTACTGCTGAGCTTGAGGTTCTTGGTTCGATTCGATGGTTGGCAACGTATTATTGGATTTTTCCATCAGGAATTTCTCAGTAGCAGCTCGAGTCCGGATTTGTGCCAGGTGGATGGAAATAGGCTCGCCCCCCCCCCCCCCCCCCCCCCTATTACAAGGGACTTAAACATAACTGGCGAACTGTGGGTGTACATAGGTACACCTCTGCCCAACCCTTTGAGCATTACAGGCTTGATGTTTACAATCTACCGAACAGCACTTGCAACAATTTGACATTGACAGTGCCTTTGGGTCGTAGTAGCAAGGGTGATTTTCATAGTACAGACGCCAGCACATCAAGCTACTACAATCTGTCAAATTTCTTTAATAGAGTTTCAACTTTATCACTAAAGCATTAGGTTCAAGGTTGATTGGGAAAATTTGACAGCTTCGGGTAGCTTGACCTGCTGGCGTCTGTACAAATGTTACTAAGTACACTTATTTTAATTTAATTATTTATTTATTAGCCAACACGGACGAATTATAAAATAAACTAATACAACATTTTACAGCGCCTTTGTGTCCTAGTAACAAGGGTGATTTTCGCGGTGCAAATGTTACTAAATATTTGACAGCGCCTTTAGTGTCGTAATAGCAAGGGTGATTTTCATAGTGCAAATGTTACTACATATGGGCGGTTGACTTTACCTGCATCAGTTGAGCGTCAATGTTCATAATAATTTACCTAATTGCTTTTCGCAAACCCGAGGATGATTCTCTCGGGGCAAGCTATTACGATCACCTCAAACCATACAGTTTAATTGACGATCTAAATATTATATAATACATAATTAATATATTATTATATTATTAACGTTGATTATCAGGTGAGTTCCGTAATATCGAGTGAGTTCCGAAATATCAAGTAAGTTCCGAAATATCAGGTGAGTTCCCTATTATCAGGTGAGTTCCGAAATATCAGATAAATTCCGAATTTTCATGAAACCCCTCATTGGGTTTTCACGAAAATTCACGCCTCTTGGCGTCACTTTATAAAATTCGTTCATCATTCAGTCGCGACTAAAGAAAATATAGGCGCATTGACACTTTTGACAGATGCCCGGACCTGACGTCTAAGTGCTGCCACCTAGTGATCGTCATTTCAGGAAACCCTCGTTGGATGCAAGACCCAGGACTGGTGGTTGCGGGAGCCCCTATGTCCAGGAGTGGACGTCTTTCTACTGAAAGATGATGATGATGATGATTTACTTACCTAACTCTAAGGTTATGGAGCACAGCCGGTTCGTGAAGATACGATAGTGATGTGAGGTCGTTCTGCCCGATGAGCAGCGAAGGGTTCCGAAGAGGCGGCATCTTACCCTCATCCTTTATCTGATGGTAAAACATAAGGTTAGCATCAAACATATTATATTCCTCAAAGAGGTGCGTTTATCTTCGGAAAAGCCGAAATAGACTAATATAATTTGATTTATATTCCTATCTAAATTCCGTCTAACTTCGTCTGCAATCCAGGATGAAAAGTAGCCTACATTTTTACCCAGGTCATGGTCTATCTATGTGCCAAATTTCATCCAAAACCATTCAACCGTTTTAGCGTAAAAACGTAACAAACCAACTCGCTTTCGCATTTATAATATTAGTTAGGATTGACTCACTAATTCCGTCACTCCTTTATAGGACCAGTCACATTTAATTCGGCAAAATTCTGTTTTCCGAAGATAAATCATGGAACCTCTGAGTTCTGTCGTACTGTAGGCTGAAGTGTATAGTAAGTACACCCATATTTCGCCCTTCTGTCCCATGTTATAAGGAACGTATTGCCATAGACCGGGCAACAATCGAAACTCTGGGCTGCTTCTGAGATTTTCCTGACGGAAAACCTCGACAACACTTAACCTGACCCGGGGTCGAACCCAGGACGGTCAGTAGTCGTGCTTGCGGCCACTAGACCTATAAGAGTGTGCATTACAATCTGGCTTTTATTTACACGGGTATTCTTCTGCTATCGCCATTTATTTGGGGTCGGCGCAATATGTATTTTTCTTCCATACTTCTCTATTAGTCTTCATCTCGGTAGTCTTCCTTTCTCACCATATCATCTTTCACACAGTCCATCCATCGTGTCTTTATCTTCCCCTAGTCATATCCATCCACGTTCATACTCAAAACTTTCTTCACGACATTTTCCTCATTCCTCCGCATCACATACCCATACCATGACAACAGATTTCCACACAACTTTGCATTCATCGGTGTCACTTTGAGACTTCCTCTTATATACTCATTTCTTATTTTTCCATTCGCGTAACACTAACACCACACGGCACACGGGTATTCTTTGGATCAGCTTAATGGACACTTTGTCAAAACAATGATTTGAAAAAAAAAATCGATGTCATCGACTGACAAGGTCTGTCATCTGTCAAAACATGTCATTTGTCACGATTAGAATTTTCAATTTTAGTTTTGTCAAAACAATTTTGCTATTAATTTTTGATGCTCGTAAAAATGTATTTGCTAACTAAGCACAATACCTGCGGATCTCGGCTTCCGGCTGCCTGCCCCATTTGGCAAAAACGTTCAAACAATACAGATAATTGGTTCCAATATTAATCTAGAACGGTGATTGGTTGACGAGATATGGAAGAGATATTTTGCGAGGTACACAGTCAACTGTCAATTTTGGATTTTGACATTTCCACAGCACAGATCATAAGCGCCAGGATTTTAACGACTGACTCCCTTTTTTTTGTGGATGGGAAAACATCAAATAACTTCTCCCGCTCTGGGTGGAGCGGGAGGGCGTGTCAGACTTCTACTGACTAAAACCCACCCGTGTTCCTTCAGTTGCCTGTGCCAGGGATACGGTAACTCTTTCGAACAACCCGCAACCCTGGCGGGCATCGGCCCTAGCGGACCCCTTCAGCTCGTGCTGACATCTGTTTGAGGCGCGCATGGAACACAACGCGCCGTCGACCCGGGCCTGGTCCTTGCCGGACGGCGAGCTACCCATTGCTCGCCATCCGCAAACCCGTGCCTACGGTGGCCGGGAATCGGCTATCGATTCCGGATTCGGCTTCCTCAATGGTCTAATACTCTAGTGGTTGTGGAAGTGCGATTGAGTTATTGGTGTTTTCTTTCAAGAATTTCTCAGTAGCAGACCGGAGTCTGAATTTACGCCCAGTTTATGGCAACAGTCAACAGCCTCCTCTGTGGGAGGGAGTGGGCCTCAATCCATCACGCGGGCCTAGTGCGGGTTGGTGGATGTCACATGTCTTCGTGTCCTCACGATGTTTTTGTTCAACGTTTTGAGAGCAATGATGATGAAACTAAATACTTACACAGAAAAGTGCCTGTCTGGGTTCGAACTCCTGACCTACAACTCGTAAGTCGGGGCCGATACCACAGGGCCACCACAGCTGCGGCAACAGGCTTTCCCCCTGTTGCATGGGACTTAAGGGGGAAGCTCCTGGTAGCCCGCTAAATTAAAATTTTCAGAAGTATTTTGCAATTTCCAGGTCAGCGTCGGTTTGTATGTTTATTTGAATATGATTCGCAATCGTAACAAGTCCGTATTTATAGAATTATAATCATTAAAAACTTCAACACAACTCTCTAAGTTCCTATAATCCTAATGAATGAGTATTTCATGAAATCTTGGTATTTAGGATTATACTAACTTAAGGAGTTGTATGATTCTAATGATTATAATCTTGTAAATACATATATGTTACGGTGTCGAATCATTTTTTAATTAACATACATTCTACTGGCTGTGGGTAAGTGGGAATCGGGTCTGTGGCTCCATGCACTACCATCGTCGAAAATAGGCACTTTGTTCGACGACACTACTTCCAGCCTCGCCGCTTCCCTGCGACTAGGAGCACTCTGTTGTTCTCCTCATCGCTGTCACTGTGGTGAAGTTGTCAACAGCCTCGGACACCACGGCCTGTCTTGCAGCCGGAGTGCGGGTCGCTTAGCGCGGCACGCAAACATTAATGACATCATCCGACGTGCCCTTGTCTCTGTAGTAGTAGTCAGCTGTATTAGAAACCACGCGACGATGGCATGAGACCGGGCGGCATGTCTTTATTTCCATGGAAGGTGGGCAGGCCTAGTATGGGACGCAACGTGTGTCGATACTCTTGCGCCATCCCATCTTCCTGGCACAACGTGCCGTGCTGGCGCTGCTGCGGAAAACCTCAAGCGGCGGAAGTATAATAACCTTATCAGTAACTATATTTTCGAGCCGTTTGGGGTTGAAACCCTCGGGCCGTGGGGTCCGTGTGCTCATGGTTTGTTCAAGGAACCAAACGGCTGGTTGACACTTCCTGTGACCCAAGGGCAGGCCAGAGGTGCCATACAACGTAGCAATGCCGCCAGTCTCTTGGGTACATTACTAGAAGACAGCGATGCGGATGAATTTTTTGACGCCATATTTTAATATTTTTTTTAATAGTTTTAGATGGTTAGGATATAATTTTTATAACTTTATTTTAGTGTTAGATTGTATATTACATTTAAGATTAGTGTACAAAATAAACCCATCTTTCACACTGTATTGTCTGTCGAATTTACTGCAACATTCAAACACTGAACATCTTAAAACATACAGACTTGCAAATTGAAAAAAGGCAAGAAAATTTGAATTTCGTAGGCTACCTGGAGCTTCCCTCTTAAACTTAATTGGTGTAATGTTTTGTTTGTGTATAGGGGCCGCTCCACAGCAGCCCACGGCAACACGGCTAAGCTACGAACGTGAAGTTAGCTGCGCTTTTGTGAAAATGTAGGCGGAATCGTCCACTGCGTCTCCGACCCGGCTACACTAAAGCGTGTCCGGGTCTGCAGTCTCGACATAGATAGCAATCGCTTTACGACCGAATATGGTCGCAAAGTCCTAGTGGGATAACTAGACGGTCAAAATTGCTTGACAAGCATGTGATTTTTTTCGTGTTTGTCATGCAATTTTGACCGTCTAGGTACCCCACTAAGACTTTGCGACCGAATTCAGTCGTAAAGCCATCGCTATCTATGTAGAGACTGTAGCCCCTGGCAAATAAATGAACCACCCAGGTAACACGGCACACCTCTCTATGCACATCCCATGTAACATTTGACAGTCGACTTTATTCTCAAGACACATAAATATTAATTTCGTCAGCATACTGACCTTTATCTGCCGAATCTCTCCAGATTGGTCTATCTTGACGATGAGGACGCCAGACCGGTAGTCTGACGTCACCGTGGCGCTCTCCCATACTTTTTCTGGATGCTCCACCCATATTCGGGCACCCTGGTAGAAAGAAATCATGGTTTTAGAAAGTAAGAAAGAAAATGCATTTAAGGATGCAAGATCTTAACCAAAAAGGCATAGGCAATCAATCAATCAATCTTTATTCGTGAACACAGATTACAATATAGGTTTTTTTAGGTTAGGTATACATTTTAGTCGATCTGTATGTCCTACCAATGACCTTGCTGTAAAATATATTCGTTTTTAGGGTTTATATTGCAACAGGGACTAAAAGGGGTAGGGTCTTAAAAATTCGAAGTGGGTCTACTAGGGCATGTGGGATATCATATGAAAGAGCGCTGTTTGCACGATTGAGAATGTGCAAACAGCGCTCTTTCATATAATAGCATAGTTTTCGACTTTTGATGAAAAATGTTAAAAAAATACCCCCCCCCCCCCCCCCCCATCTCCAAAGCTTGCATAGAGAAACATTGAAATTATTCAGTGTTATAGAAGTTTATGTAAAGATCACAGAAAAAATAAAACGATGTCTCTACATAGCACCGTTTTATATATATATATATATGATCGTACGAAACCCTCGGTGCGCGAGTCCGACTCGAATAGCGCACAAACCCCTGCTTCACAAGGTTTTTACGACTTGACAAAAATGGAGATTTCCTTAACGAGAGAAGTTTCATTTTGGTGTATTATACACACAAAAACCTACCAGAATAAAGCCTCTAAATGATGGTGAAGAGCGCATCAAAATCCGTTGCGGAGTTTAGAAGAACAACGCGGTCACAGCCAGACAAAAAACCGACTTTAATAAAATTTATACAAGATGCAGCACAAAATAAAAAAGGGTTCCGTATCATCCTACTTTCTACTGTCCTACTTCCTATCCTACTTAATATTATAAATGGGAAAGTTTGTGAGGAGGGATGGATGTTTGTTACTCTTTCAAAACCTACTGAATAGATATTCATGAAATTTAGCGTACACATAGTTTATAACTTAGATTAACACACAGGATACTTTTTATTCCGATATTCTTACGGGTTCGAGACTTAAGCGGGTGAAACCGCGGGACGCTGCTAGTCAATTATATAAAAATGTGTGCTATTTACAGACATGGTTTTATTTTTCCTGTAATCTTTACATAAACATATATCAGGAAGAATAATTTCAGATTTTTCTCTATGCAAACTTCGGAGATAAGAGGGGGAACGGTATTTTTATTTACATTTTTCATCAAAAGTCAAAAACTATGCGGCCTAAAAAAAAGAAAAAATATTTGAGAATGTGCAAACAGCGCTTTTTCATATGATACCCAACATGCCCTAGTAGCCCCACTTCGATTTTTTAAGACCCCTTTCAGTCCCTGTTGCAAAAAAAATATATATACATTTTTATTTCTTTCTTATTTGCAAAATAGTTGGGTAAACGTCATCTAATACAGTTCCAAAATTCAAGTTGATAGCATTAGTAGTTCTTGAGATATCTAGGTGTGACAGACAATCACACCACAAGGGTTCCTTTTTACCATTTTGGTACGGAACCCTAATTATAATGCTGACCATCTTTTTTATTTAAGATTCCATTTGTTTTTTGCTGAATATCAACACATTGATGAATTCATGTTTAAAATAATGATGACTACAAAGTTGAATGCATTAGCAAATGCATCAAATGTGGTCTTTAGGTATTTAAAAAGATATACAGATATAGATATAAAGATACAGATACAAAGATACAGATATAAAGATGTATGACATCATTAAAATCAAACATTCTTCAAATTTTTGTATGTGTTTCAAAGGAAATAGAATCTTACATCCATGAGTACAAGTATTAAGTTGGAATAACTTGACATGTTTAACTTAAATTCATTATCTTTTTCAAGGAGGTAAGTGTATTCTTGCTATTTATTTCCTGATACTTATCCAATACAAAAATAAGCAAACATTGACAATCAAAGAATGAATTCAATCTTACAAAGTGTGGAGTATTTTTATATGTGACATCTTTCCTCTCGCTTTCCTGCAATCTGTGGGAGTGATTTCGTGAAAAGGCATGGAAATGTGTAACAGGTAGCCGGGGAAGCGCACGCTATTTGATTTCACCAATGAGCGCGTGCAGTGCAAGAGTTGGCCGTCAGATGGTACCAACCCAAACAGATGGCAGATGTCACATATCATATGAGACTAAATATAAGGCTTGCGCGTTTTGATGTGTATTTTTAATAATACTTATTTAAAAAAGCAATGGCTTAGTTAAAAACCATCCTAATCTTGCGTTCTACGCTAAGTTTTTAAGTCCTATAGCAATTCTGAACTACAATAGCACTCTTATGAATGTTACATTGGCTGTACCGGGGGGCTGAAAGCCTAGGGGTAGACAGCGCATGACTGAGACATGATGATGTTTACGGATTAATTACTAAAAATGTAATGATGCTAATGACATGAAACTCTGTATTTATACTAAATAGGGTATTCGCAAATAAGTTATATGCAGCACGAGACAGTAATGACAATTAAAGGTCCATAGGCTTAAAACTTTTCAGCACCTAATCATAATAATGTACTCTCTGGGACTTCAGAGCCGCTACCACCTTGCTGACTGGTTTATCTATAATATTTTGATATGGTATGAAGGGCTTGTGCCTAAATGATAAGAGCCGCACGGGTCGATCGAAGGTTAAGCTACGCTTGCTGCGGTTGGTTCGTAGAGTGATCATCCATTACAAATCGAAACCCCTCTGTGTCTCGGAAAGCATATTAAGCTGTTGGTCCCGGCTGCCATTCATGTAAATCAGAAGAAGGAAGTCAGAAGCCCAAGAGTGACAACCAGGGAGTATTGTGATACTCTGTTACTGGATTGTGGAGGTCAGATAGGCAGTCCATGAAAAATACTGGTATTTAGCTACATCTGGTTAGACCGGAAGCCAACCCCAAGATAGTTGGGAAAAGACTAGGCAGATTGATTGATTGGTATGAGCATATTTCCTTAATAGGTAGTTTTAGCATTTACTAAATCAGTCTACAATATTAATTGTGTGTGTGTGTGTATAATAACATGAACTAAATTTCTTTTGAATGAAAATACTTGAACACATGACTCATGATAATAACTTTTACTATAGGATCAAACATATTGATGGGTTATGTGAACATGAATGTATGGAATAGCTGATTTTTTTTCGCAAATTCAGGTTTGCTCCAGTAGTAAAGGTTGTTTGTTATCATGAGTAAATTGATGTGTTTAAGTATTGGTCTCAAAACTCGCCACAAAATAATAGGTTCATTTTGACAAGAGGGTGTCCCTTCTTGTCCCGCTATGTTGACCTCTCTTTGGCATATGACACAATATGACCTGTCAAAACGGACCTATTATCACCCTATATAGATTTTTGTAGCCTGTAACTTTGTACAAACAATAATGTACCTATCATTTAGTACCTTTTATTACCATTGTGCTCAATGTGTGACTTATGTATTACTTTGGATAAATACACATTATAATACTTATTGTCATTTCCAAAACATGCATGTTTTTACTTTGTATACAATTTGTTTTCTCCGAAGCTGACAAAGCAATTAGTATCACTGCTTCTTAGTGCTAGTTTTAAATATCAAATACCCTGTTAGGAGGCAGGTCTTAAATTATTTGTAGAGCAATCAATTAAACTGCTTGCATAAGCTTGACAGACCAAAGACAAATATCAAAATATGTCACCAATATACAAATACCACAATTAAAAGACATATTTTTGTCATCAAGATAAAGCAACATGCATAGAGACATGATAAGGTAATTTAATACATTTTTCAAGATAACAATCATTTCAAATTTTAACAATTTGTTAATGTTAGGTGATGTAGTTCATACACAGTGAGTGCTCAGATACTGTGTAATTGCAGTTTATAAATAATTCATGAGCATGAAAAATTCACTTATCTAGATAGCAAAAGTGATTATGTTAATTTATTATACAGTCCTAACTAGATTATTTTAAGAAACCATTATTGATTTCCATTTTCCGATAAATCGGAAAATTAGGTACCTAAGTAATTCTGGAAAGCTGACTGAAAGAATGGGCAATGTTATTGTTTTTGAAAATGGAACAGCAGCTACGTGACGACTGACGTCATCACGGAACTTGCAATATTCCTTGACACGCGAAATATTTATAAATGATGCAAAAATTAGCGATCGTCGAGTAAACGAATGAGAATGACGTCTTCTTCAATAAATTTAGTGAAGAAGGTCAATCATAAACACTCCCTGTTCTGATAGTAATTAATAAAAGTAAATGCTCCGCAAACTAATTAACCCGGAAACGGAATAAATACATGCAGCAAGGGAGGATAGTAAAAGTTTAATTAGCTTAGCATTCTAAATTTGAAATGGATCTACCTACCACAAAAAACAAAATATAATCAAATACATTTCACTTAAAATTTTACCTTCGTGTATAGCTCCTTCGTAGTCATGTTGATATTTTATACAATCCTTGATTAATTGAATTATTAATTTATATTATCTCATTATTTCAGCACGAGTTTAGAACCTAAATAATCCATTTTAATAAAGTAAGGTAGATTCGAAACATGATTTTTCCGAATGCGAAACGTCACTGCAATGTTATTGACATTTTATTTTCAGTGTTAACAGTTTTTTATCAATATCACAATAAAATTAGTGCACAAAACTGTTTGATTTCTCACTGTGGGAGTATTTCATGATTTCTACAAGGAAGTGATTCTTATTGGAATATAATTGTACGACAAAAACATTTGACAACAATACAAATCGAAAGTTACGCTTATCTATAAAGTTCCCACGGTCGGTGCTGCCATGATAAAATAAGCGTATTTAGGACAAATTAACGCTTCATTTCAAGCTGGCTTATGAAAGGAATCAATCGATTTTTTTTATAATTTTTCAGAAGTTTTAGCTTCAGACTTAGAGGAAAATTCAACAAAAAGTTTGGGGATGTTTTACAACCTTTCAAAGAGAGCGTTGCGATGCTTTATAAGTTCTTGGGATGGGTGAATCCTCTTCGTTGAAGCGCGCACTTCTTTTGTAGAGTGGTAAGCTTTTTTTAACCGACTTCAATATAAGAAGAGGTCCTCAATCTTCATTTCTTTCTTTGTTTTTTATTTTTTTTTTGTATCACCTGTACAGGTCACGAACAAAAATATGTATACAAAAAACAAAATTAAAAATCGTTTTTCTCTTGTAATAACGATTGCAACTTTGAGACATTACCAATTTCATAACTAAGGTTCAAAAATGTTATGTTTGTAACAACATGAAATTACAATCAATATAGTAGGAGAAAATCAATTTTAAAAGTTGCTCTATGTATGCGTATGACTCTACAGATACCGTTTATTATATTGGCAGATCTAACCATCAACTCAGCAATAAGTACAGACTGAATACCTACACTTTTCATCAGGAGAAAAACATAAAATGGGTAGGTAGCTACCTACCAACTGTATGACCATGCTCTGGGGCTGCAGTCTAAACAAAGATAGCGATCGCTTTACGACCGAATTCGGTCGCAAATTCCTAATGGGGCTAGTAACCACATTAGGATATTGCGATCGAATTCGGTCGTAAAGCGATCGCTAACTATATCAAGACTGCAGCCCCAGGGGTGGCCTAGTTCGGTCAACAAAAGCGAGGGTACTGAGCGCACAGTGGCTCCCTCATCGTTTGTTTGGTCATGTCTTCTATTTTAGAATTAAAATGCAGACAATAAGTATGTTATGTGGTGCTCCACAAGACTGTTTCTTTTTATTTATATATTATGTTTATTTTAGATTGTTAATTTTTATTGTAGGTAATTGATTTTATTCTATACTTATGTGTCGAATTGTGTTGATTTTGAGGCAATATTATGACCTAGTTCAATAAAGGATGGTCGCGTAAACTGCTCCTACTACTTACTAATGTTCCAATTACACATAAAACAAAATGAACTAAAAATGTTGACTTCAGCGCCATCTAGCGGGAAAACGGCCAAGAGCGGACCGAATGTTCCACCTTAAAACTGAAAATAGTGGCCACTAAGCTCCGTATTAACGACTACAATAAAACTTTACAATATAAAACTACTGTTTGTAATAATAATAACGTATAGTCTTGTGGAGCACAACTTAACATAAAACCTTATTTTTTACCTCTTGTAGAGAAGGTTTGGGGGTAACAGAGAGGCTAGTTTTATTAGGTTGGGGAAAAAGTCTTTTCGCATTATAGTATGTATGAACTTGTAATAAAATCTCTTTGGCTATACTATTTGTATCTGGCTGGTTTTGGTATCATTGAAAGTTTAAATTTTAAAGAACATAATTCCAAATTCAAATTAGGAAAATGTGTGATTTTCATTTGTTTTTCGTACCGTCAAGATGAGTGAATCTAATGAAGAAATTCGATACATTTTAAAATTTTACTACTAAAAAGGTAAAAATGCAACGCAAGCCGCGAAAAAAAAATGCGATGTTTATGGACCTAGTGTAGTGTCTGTGAGAGTAGCACAAATTTGGTTTAAGCGTTTTCAATCCGGAAATTTTGATGTCAAAGATGCACGTCGCTCTGGTCGCCCTATTACGGATAAAATGGATGCCATTTTTGAAAAAGTGGAGCAAGATCGGCATATCAGTAGTTACGACGTAGCTGAAGAACTGGAAATTGACCACAAAACAGTTTTGGCGCATTTGAAAAAAACTGGGTACACAAAAAAGCTCGACATTTGGGTACCTCACGAGCTCACTGAAAGAAATCTAATGAACCGTGTACTCATTTGTGATTCTTTTTTACGACGTAATGAAACCGAACCAATTTTGAAGAAGCTGATAACTGGTGATGAAAAGTGGATCACGTATGACAAGAACGTGCGAAAAAGATCGTCGTCAAAGGCCGGTCAGGCTTCACAGACTGTGGCGAAACCCGGGTTAACTCGCAACAAGGTGATGCTGTGTGTGTGGGGGGATTGGAAGGGCATTATTCATTATGAGCTGTTACCACCAGGCAGGACCATCGATTCTGAACTCTACTGCGAACAACTGATGAGATTAAAACAAGAAGTTGAGAGAAAGCGGCCGGAATTAATCAACAGAAGGGGTGTGGTTTTTCATCATGATAACGCTAGACCTCACACATCTTTAGCCACTCAGCAAAAATTAAAAGAGTTTGGCTGGGAGGTGTTAATACATCCGCCGTATAGTCCTGACCTTGCACCTTCAGATTTCCACCTGTTTCGGTCTCTTCAGAATTCTTTAGGCAGTGTCAGGTTAACATCACGAGAGGACTGCCAAAACTACTTGTCGCGGTATTTTGACCAGAAGTCCCAAAATTTCTATAGCAATGGGATCCCTACCTACAAGATGGCAAAAAGTTATCGAACAAAATGGTACCTACATATTTTAGTTAAATATAAATTAACTAATATTAAAAAATGTTTTGAATTTTCTTAAAAAATGCGAAGAAACTTTTTCCTCAACCTATTATTATAACAAAATAAATAAAAGTATTTTGTAATTGAAAAGCATTTATTTCTTCTAATTGTCCAGCCTTTAAGATATATAAAACAATAATAAAACTCTAATTTTAGTTGGCAGAAGCATCAGTGTTGCAATGCTCGATACAAAAATTCCCTACAAATTAGCATTATTCTACTGCAGTCCAAAATCCAAACGCTATTGTCGTTACATTTTTGTCTTATATATTAGGTTTTCACTTGTTTTCAGGTGAAGGGAACCATGCCTGGCACGCCTCTGTGGCGATCTCGCATAATGCGGTGAAGGTCTTGCCACGTTGGTCGTATTCTGTGTGAAAAAGAAGATAATAAATGTTACTTAATAGAAACCAATAAAATATGTAACAAATAGTTAATTGGCTTGTCCTGGAACCCTGGATACGATGGCCGTGGTTAAGGCAGTTCGAAACTTCGAATCCATCCATTGCTCTTTTTACTCGACTTCCAAGGAAGCGTTATGTTTTTCGCGCGATCTTGTATGTAGGTATATTTGTTTGTGAATTTCTTTATTATCTCGCATCTTCCAAACGGCTGGATGGATTGTGACAGTTATTAATTTATCGTTATTTTCGCCTAAAAACCCACGTATCGAAAGATCGGTGTTTGAAAAAAAAATGGCAGATTTTTGGAGCTAACTAGTAATACCTTAATAAAAAAAAAGTTAAACAGACTTCAAAAACATAAAATGAATAAAAGAACTTTCATAAAAAGCTTAACAGCTGCTGAAGTCGGTACCAAGCTAACCCTTATAGGATCACACGAGTGATCCTGTAACGGTTCCGTTTTTCCCTTTTGAGGTACGAAACACTAAAAAAAAAAAATCAACAACCTGACTACAAAAAAAAGACACTTTGAATGTAATTTACTAAAAAGACCGAAACAAGATAGAGAATAGAAAACAAAATTAAAATAAACTGTAAACAAAGTAAACTCTACTTTAGTTTAACAGACTATATTATGAGCTGAAAGCCTAAGTTAAATACTCGCATTACGTTTAGTAGCAGGCGGGACCCAATTGCAAATAATAAACCGAAAGAAATTTACTTGATACGATGAACGTGGTTTAGTGGTTAAGGCAGTTCGAAAGTTGGAATCCTTCCATTGCTCTTTTTATATTAACTCATTAACCTAACTTGTTTTTAGCGTGTCGATGGCAAATATAATTTAAATTTCCAGTTTGGCCCAGAACTCAGTAACGCTAATACCGTTCGCTGAAGCAGACATAAAGTCATCACGTATAAAGTCTGTATTTTTAATCTTGGAGACTCAATTGACAATTGCAAATGTTTTGTAGCGCTGATGATTTTCATCCATCACATTCAATATTATATTACAATTGGTTTCCCCTTTTATTCTGTCTATGCGGATGTGGTATGTCTATTTAATGTTCTAACAATACAAATATAATATTTATGTTACTTTAGCTTTTATTTGTTTCAGTCCAGTACCACAATATCTACATTTAGTTCATTGTATCATTGTAGATTTTTTTTTAAATTATTTTTTATCTATAATAACAATGCACACTTGCTTTTCCACTTAGACATTGGCAGAACGGTCGATATAGGCTTGGCTTGCCATAATAAAAACTGGCTTTAGGTAGCTACAGGTGACAGGGCATGCTGAGCAAGACGAAAGGTGGGCTAAAGATGAAAGGTGGCCATTAACCTAAATAAAATACCTTTTATAGCAGGTAATGGCTCAAATAGGCTGTTGTAATATTGTATCATTGTGATAATCGAGTAGTCATTATTTTGAAGAATATCTGTACGTTCAGGTGATTGATGGTGGATTGTGGATAGGTACACAATCACGTGCACAATCCACCATTACCCACCATCCGGTAAATTAAACCTACATTAGGTACTTAACAGCGGTTTCACGTTAGATTACAGAACGTGGTGAGAGAAAAGAACTTCAAGCGACACCTAAACTACCTAATTCCTAACAAAAGCGCGCAGTTGGATTTTCAACTTCCAGCGCTGACCACCGGCAGCTTGCTTAAATTCTGGCATTATTTTAGGTGTCACCTAGTCTTACAATTAGTGGAAACGGAACATTCATACTTTCAAACACCGGTCTTTCATACTTACCGGTAGGTCCCCTCTTGCCAAACATGATGCCGTTCATGGGTGCGTTCTTGTAGTTTGCTTCACTGACTTCAGCTAAGGAGAGCAGCACTGCCACCAAGCAGACGACGCCAATGGTGAAACGCATCATGTCTCCGGACATCTGAAGTAAAAAAGGGTAAAAAAATATTTAAGTAGAATTAATAAATAAATAAAATATAAGAAGTAAAAATGACAGCTGCACGGATCGATCCCTCAGGTTAAGCTAGCAGGTTGCTGGGGTTGGCCCGTGGACGGGTGACTATCTTCACATACCGAAACTCCTCCGCGCCTCGGAAAGCACGTTAAGCCCCGGCTGTCTTTTGTGGATCTTTGACAGCCGTTACGAGTCGTCAGAAGCCCGAAAGTCTAACAACCAGTGAAGTCGAGGGGTATCGTATTACCCAGTTACTGGGATGTGGACGTCAGATATGCAGTCGCTCCATATAAAATACTGGTATTCAGCTGCATCTGGTTAGACTGGAAGCCGATTCCAACATAGTTGGGAAAAGGCCTAAGATTGAAGTAAAAGAAATCTAATTCTCACTTGCTAATTTTTGTTTCATAAGTATGAATATAAAAATTGAAAAAAGAAACAGCAATATCCTTTTTACCAAATAAACTTCATAATTTTTCTTGCTTTCTCTGCTCTCATTATGTTTTTTTTGAATTTTCTAAGCAAGCAGAGAATAAATAAAAAAAAAATCCGTAAAAAACGGAATAATGAATTGTATTACGAAAATTAAAAAAAAAAAAAAATAAAGCGACAACCTATAATTGTTCGTGGAAGACTATTGGTTCCTCCATTACAGTAATGTTTAATGTAAAAGTGCGATTGGTGTAGTCCACGCTCATGTTAGATTAGCTCAAAGAAATAATTTATTCATGATCGTTAATTTTACTAATTTTACTTAACTGGACAGCCCGTGATGTGAATACAAACACACAAAGTCATAAAGGAAAAATTACCTTGTATTGAGCGGAATATTTCTTGTTGGTAACACTGAAGTGGTTGACTGTCAACTGATGCTGTGGGACGATTTTCCCGCCAATTTATACTCTGAAAAGAGACATGGCGGCTGTCCACCCAATTATTGGATTACTGGATACTGACCACATATTCACAGAGATTCCCGAGTATTCTCAAAGGATTATAACTTTGTTAGTGCATAAGATTAGTAGTTAGTGGAATAGATTGAAGAGGGCGGCCATCTTGGATTCACGTAGGTAGAGAGCTTTTAAATCAATGTTTTATTTAAGTAAGTAGCCGAATATGTAAGTATATTCTTTGGTCGATTTTGATTGCGTAGTGTAGTGGCGCTCAAAAATGTTTTCTGGCTTGATTATGATTTTTAGTGGTAAGTGAGTACTTACAGGTTGCGACAATTCCAGGTCCAGTTTAAATTACTCCGTGCAAGGAAACCGTTTTGTTAGTGTCCGTCAACACAGAACAGGTAAAAAGGGTCACCTCTTTTATCTGTTCTGTGTCCGTCAACATGATTTTCCCATATAAAACAGTGCTCACCAAAATAACACACGATAGCGTAAGCAATGTAAGCATACCTACGCACATTCCCTTCCCGTTCGACTCGCCTGGATACCAGTCTATCTAGGTACCTTTTATGTGTAGTTGTTCCGCTTGCTGGTCTGTCCAGTGTCTTCAGGATCTCACCTTATGAACGCCGCTGACGCTGCTATTACTGGGCACAACTAATTAATAAATAAAAGAGAGCTCTTTATTTTTGTTTGTTAGGCTAATGTATTTTCATTCAAGCACCTATGTTTAGTACTACTTAGATCATTTTTTTTGTTTGAGATGGGTTTGCTCTTGACTCTAGACTACGTAAGAGGTGACAGAGACAAAGTCTACGACGGAGTGAGCTTGCCCAGAAGACGCCTGTTCACTCTCACTTTGAAGAGTGTTGTATGCGCAGATTACAGAACAAGTGAAAGCCATTCTGTCTTGAACCTATGGGGTTCATACGACACGCTTACCTAATTTTTGTTTATTGGTGTTTAAGTACCTACCACTAATTAAAACGAAATAACTATGTAAGTACATAATACAACCCACGTTTTATAGGTAATGTACAGTCGCCAGCAGATCAAGATACCCGAAACTGTAAAATTTTCCCAAACAACCTTGAACCTAATACTTTAGCGATAAAGATGAAAATCTATTAAAGAAATTTGACAGATTGTAGTAGTTTGATATGCTGGCATCTGTACTCACGTACTTACTTTGTTTTAATTATATCTGATATAAATAATAAGTAGTTGATAGCCACACTATCGAATTACGTCTAAGATCTGTAAAGTGAGGGGTAAATTATATAATAAAAAAATAAAACTACCAACATTATTGAGTAACAAAAGTCAATTAATACAACTTCAGTTCTCAAATCATTTCCTGTGAAACACAAGACAACAAAGCACTTATTGTATTCCTGAAGAGGAAGCCAATTTTGCCACTCTTGTTATAATAATAAGTGCCATATATATTTTGTGCGAGCCCGTTGCCATTCAGAGGGGCTCGTGGCTAAATAATAACTGCCGCACGGGTCGATCGACCAGGTTAAGCTACGCTTGCCACGTTAGGTCCGTGGATGGGTGACCATCTTTACGTACATACCGAGACCTCCTATGTCTCGGAAATGGTCCCAGCTGTTATTGTTGGATCTTTGACAGTCGTTACGGATCTGACAACCAGTCTTATCAAGGGGTATCGTTTTATCCAGTAACTGGGTTGTGGAGGTCAGACCGGCAGTCGCTCTATGTAAAATACAGGTATTCAGCTGCATCTTGTTAGACTGGAAGCTGATCCAACATAGTTGGGAAAAGGCTAGATAGGCAGATGATGCTCGTATTCGACGAGGTTCGTACTGGTACAAGAACTTCCCAATGGAAAGCTCAATAATAAAACTGCCCAATCCGAAAATCGATGCCAGGACCCCATCCTCAGCAGCAGTCGCCCTATGATCACTATGCATACAGCGTACCAACTTATCGCATTAGGAGACAGATTTCATTTGCCTTCTGGGCAGTCGGGGTGGGATGGGGGGGCCCCCTAATAGTTTCTGACAGCTAGAGGCTATCAAAAGAAAAGCTAAGCAAATCTCAGACGGGGTGCTATATTTTAGGAGGTACATCTTACGTTTTCTTAGTTCACAATTTTTTCTGCGTAAGTCGACAAAGTATGAACAGTCAAAAGAAATCCAAACCTGTCCGCGGCGGGGTGCTATAAAATTTGAGCACCCTCTTGCATCCTGCATTCTTGTGCCTGAGAGTCACACCGTCACGTCGCGCGAGCCCATGTGCCCAGATAGGACCTCTTTCCACGCTCAACGCTCTCTTGGATGTGTCTGGAGTTATGCGAGATGAGTGTCACGTATGAATATTTTGTCTGATAATAATATTTAGCTATTGTACTTAACGAATTTGCGTATCGAAACAAAACACTCCTTTGATTGTCATACTTCTAATCTTCGATTCTGATTCAATCGTATCAATGATACGGGGCCCCAAGCTACAGGGCCCCCGCGACCCGACTTGTCACGTATAAGCCGAAAAATCGTAAAATAATATCCAAAACCTGAAATTCTTATTGATAGTAAGGCCTGTTATGAGTGAATTATGCGAATGAGGCCTTATGAAAATATGAAAATTCATCAGTAAGCTATTTCATTTATTTTGTAAAATAAAACAAAGCTTCTTTTGCCACTTCGCCGCAGTCTGAAAAAAAAGGTTATTTTGATACAGGACTTTAGAACTAGCCATAGATCTGATTGAAACGGAAGAATTGAACGGACGGATCAAATCGGAAAGAGATTGGACGCCACTATAATGTAACTAAGTAAAGCTATACGAGTATAACATAATGTCCTATATTTTTCTAATACGATTTTCCTTTTCATTATATTCGCATTAACTTCGTCTGGACACAAAATTGCAGTAGATTGGCTGTAAACTTAATTATGAGGGTAGTTGTGGTATAAAAGGGGGTAGGAACCGGATTGATGCATCAGTTGGTCTTCAACTCTTCAGTCTTCAAGAAGTCTCGAGTTTGTTACCAAGTAAGTTTTAGTTTACATCGTAAACTTTAAAAGAAAAATAAAAGAAACTATACGAGTTAGAGTTTCTGAAGTTTGATTACTTCTTATGCTACTTTTATCTACTTGGCGATGGGTCGCATGGGTTATAGTTTTTTAATACCATTCATTTTCTTTTTGAAGGATATTGCTAATCCATGTCTTCGTATGTTTGAAAAATTCGTCCGCTCGACAACGTAAATAACGCAATGAACGCATTGGGTGAACTGTCAAAATTAAACCCATTGCCATCAATTTTCTTGTGTGTTATATACGCAATTATCTCGCTGTTCTTCTTTTTCAGATCACCACAAAGATGCGTTTTGTCATAGCTCTGTGCTTCTTCGCCATCGTTATGTGCATCCAAAATGCCGAGGCTGCGTACAGGAAGCCCCCTTTCAACGGTTCCATTTTCGGCAAGCGAGGTGTTGTTGGTAAGTCGTCATCAATTTGCTGATAACTAGGGCTTATTTTCAAACTCAGTTAGTTCCATTTTAATCTTTGTCAAGAAGGTTGGATGTTGATCCACAATACTTAAGAAATTGTTCACTCGGTTGGTATAACATAAGATTGGTCTAAGCCGTTGAAACCCAGAAAATATGATAGTCAATCGTATTTTATAGGTTGGTGCAATCCAAATACAGTATGTATGTACCTGCGTCTGTGTTGCCGAACGCATTCAAAGTTAGAGTGAACAGGCTTCTGGGTAAGCTCACTCCATCCGTAGACTTTGTCTCTGTCACCTCGGAGCTAGACTAAAGTCAAGAGCAAACCCATCTCAAATAAAACAAAAAAAAAATTAAAAAATGTCCTTTTTTCGCACTTGTGGCGATGGTAGTGTGACAGACAACCAGACGAAGCAAAAGACTTGAGGGCAGGAACTTTACCTCTAGGGCCCTTTTATTTGTAGGTATCTTTCCATACCATTTGATTTTTAACCGACTTCCAAAAGGAGGAGGTTCTCAATTCGTCTGTATTATTTTTTTTTGTATGTTTATTACGCGATTACTCAAATACGGATGGACCGATTTGGAAAATTCTTTTTTTGTTTGAATGGGTATACCTCCGAGGTGTCCCATATAAATTTTATTAACTTTGCTTGGGGAGTTTTTGAGTTAGCTTCAATAATGCGTATATTTCCCACTTATTTTATATGGATGATGTGATGATGTTTTAATAACTTCCTATCACTGTTATTTACATGGCTATATCTACAATTATTGTGCTCAATTATGTATTCGAATTTGTGTGGGGTAGGTTCCACAACTAAAAAGTGAAAAAAACTTTTTAGTAAAAAATAAAACCGACTTCCAAAAAAAACACTACAAAGTGAAAAATAACTTTAATTTCGGTAGTCGGTGTCTTTGGTTTTGTATTTTCGTTTTTTGCCACCGACTTCCGAAATTAAAGTTATTTTTCACTTTGTAGTGTTTTTTTTTTGGAAGTCGGTTTTATTTTTTACTAAAAAGTTTTTATTTTGCACTTTTTAGTTGTGGAACCTACCCCACACAAATTCGAATACATAATTGAGCACAATAATTGTAGATATAGCCATGTAAATAACAGTGATAGGAAGTTATTAAAACACCATCACATCATCCACATAAAATAAGTGGGAAATATACGCATTATTGAAGCTAATTCAAAAACTCCCTAAGCTAAGTTAATAAAATTTATATGGGACCACCTCGGAAGTATACCCTATCAAACAAAAAAAGAATTTTCTAAATCGGTCCATTCGTCTTTAAGTAATCGCGTAACAAACATACAAAAAAAAAAAAAACAAAAGAAAAATACAGACGAATTGAGAACCTCCTCCTTTTGGAAGTCGGTTAAAAATAAAAACTTTTTAGTAAAAAATAAAACCGACTTCTAAAACAAAACACTACAAAGTGAAAAATAACTTTAATTTCGGAAGTCGGTGGCAAAAACGAAAATACAAAACGAAAGACACCGACTTCCGAAATTAAAGTTATTTTTCACTTTGTAGTGTTTTGTTTTAGAAGTCGGTTTTATTTTGCTAAAAAGTTTTTTATAATTTCTTGTTTCAGAATACGACACTACAGGCAGAGCATTATCGGCTTTGTGCGAAATTGCCGCCGAAACCTGCCAGGCGTGGTATCAAACTTTAGAAAATAAGTGAATCTTACTCTGGAAATACCGACATACAATATACCTATAAAATGCAGCCTTTTGTGATGTGATAATAATGTCGTAACTTGTAATTATTTAGTCAAAAACTTATGTAATCTTTAAATAAATAATATACTTATCATCTTTGACTTGGTTTGTTTCTTTCATATCCTTATGAACTCTCCAAAAATAATGAGGATCTTGAACAAAAACCTAAATGTACGTTTTCGTCTGGTAGAGTGACAGTCGGCCGAACCCAATAACCTATTTTCAGTAAAAGACAGATGTACTCGTAATTCTATTTGTCCTTACGTTCCTTTCGTTCGTTCTTGTTCTTTTTGAAGATTTATGGGATGAGATTATTGGGACGTTAAAACCATAAATAGGTAGGTTTTTCATCTCCAGTACCCATGCCAAAACTGGTGATAGATAGATATGTGTTATCAATGCAAACGCGCCCTAAGCCTGGTAATATGCATAGGGTAAGTAGCCACTCAACAACTAAGACAGAGACTTGGTAGGAACGTTATTAATTGCTTGAGGGACATTGAGATTTCATCGTGTATGTACACGGATTATTGCTAATGGTTTCCTAAACTAACAGCGATTATTGGACGCTTAATACGCAAAATTGGCCTGTGTAATGGTCTCAACCTTGAGTAGGAATAGTGTTTTAACATATTCACAGTCTGGCTATAAATACTGTTACAATTAAAAATAAGAAAGATATTACATTTGAATTTGGAATCTGTCATTTTTATACGATTGTTCATTGAGTTTTCTAATTTCGCCAATACATTGTACAATATTTTGCGATATTCAAATGGAGTGGGGTGATAAAGAGAACCGAATCGCTGTGATCGCATTACACAAAGTTGGTATGGAGCCAAATGCAATTTTTAAAACTCTCCATACGCTTGGTATTAGTAAAATGTTTGTGTTAATAGGGGCTATTAATAGGTATAATGAGACCTCTGTTTGTGACAGAAAAAGATCTGGCCGTCCACGTAGTGTTCGTACGAAAAAGTGGTCAAAGCAGTAAGGGAAAGAATTCGAAGAAATCCTGTCCGAAAGCAAAAGATTTTATCTCGGGAGATGAAGATAGCACCCAGAACCATGTCGCGTATTTTAAAAGATGACTTACGCCTATAAGAGACACACTGCAGTGCTATTCTGTACAAATCTCACCGTGGAAACATAGGTGAAGTGAGCGTGAAGTGAGCTGTTAATAGTATCAATCCCTAGCATTAGGTGGAATGACCTAAGTTTTCACGGTGAGATTTTTACAGCTGGTCATTTTTTAACCGATAATTTAAAAAAGAATAGGGTGGTAAAATCGAAACAACTACTGAAGCGGTACGCAAAGGGAGATCACAGAAAAATTTTGCTTACGGATGAGAAAATCTTTACAATTGAGCAACATTTTAACAAACAAATTGACCATATTTATGCTCAAAGGAAGCTTCCCAATTAGTCGACAGAGTGCAACATGGGCATTATCCGACTTCAGTGATGGTTTGGTGGGGTGTTAGCTATGAAGGAGTGACTGAGCCATATTTTTGTGAAAAAGGTATCAAAACATCGGCACAAGTGTATCAAGATACCATTCTTGAGAAGGTAGTTCTTTAAGCCCCTTAACAACACCATGTTCAATAACCAAGTATGGTCCTTCCAACAAGACTCGGCGCCGGGTCATAAAGCTCGGTCCACGCAGTCTTGGTTGGACGTGAACGTTTCGGACTTCATCAGAGCTGAAGACTGGCCGTCGTCTAGTCCCGATCTTAATCCGCTGGATTATGATTTATGGTCAGTTTTAGAGAGTACGGCTTGCTCTAAACGCCATGATAATTTGGAGTCCCTAAAACAATCCATACGATTGTCAGTGAAGAATTTTCCCATGGAAAGAGTGCGTGCTTCTATTGATAACAGGCCTCAACGTTTAAAGGACTGTATTGCAGCCAATGGATACCACTTCGAATTAGCTTTTTATATATTTTTTTTTTTTATATGTATGTATTAATCTAACACACTGTAAAAGTAATAAATATTATTTGCAATAAAAAACAATATTTTTCTTCGTGACAATATTTATGGCAAGACTAGGTACATATACGTAGGTACTTCCGATATGGATACTTGAAGAGTTTATTTCCATTGATAACCAAAGGATATCTGCACCATTTGCTAATTCTTTTTTTTTTTGTGTTTTTCTTTGCAGGACAAGGTTTGTATGACAGATTCTTTTTGGAAAAGACGGAAATTCGGATGGTATTTTTGTATGAAAACAGACAACACAGCCTAAACCGCTTGAGATAGAGACATGAAATTCACCGCGGCGACGCCGGGCACAAACAGCTAGTTTATTATAATAATTATAATAAAACAAAGTCCTCCGCCGCGTCAGACTGTCTGTCTGAACGCGATAAACTGAAAAACTAGGTACCTACCCAACATATTGTCATACGGTTTTCACCAATGCATGGTGGTTCCGCGCCCTAAGAGTGGCGGTCATAGGGTTTCGCGAAGGTAATGACTGTCGTTATCAATACTAATTATTATTATTATGATTTTTTGTAATACTTTATGTTATAATAAAATAAAAGCGCCGCGTAATTATACCGCCATTTCAATGAGCAAACCTTATCGTGCCATTCATCAATTTCTATCATACTTTTTTTTTTTGTCGCTGAGAAATGACATTACGCATCTCCACTCGTCGGGGGACGACACGGAGTATGTGGGACTCCCAGCCAGAGTGGCAGTATACCCACTAAAACTCAGCGGTGTTCCCACATCCCCGTGATGGGAGGGCCATGGGAAACCGGCTCAGCCTTTACTTCCACAGCCCTCCCGGCGCATGCCCGCCTAGCTAGCTGGTGGGCCCCGCATGCCTCCCAGGTTGGGGGGCTACGGAAATGGCCGGGAGCACCTGGCCATTCCCGTCCGACACTGGTGGAGGCCTGTGCAATACAGGCAAGGGTGCCCCCGCAACCGTTGCCTGCTGGCCTCCACCTGGGAGGAGTCGGAGATGACTGTCATACTGACGTCTTCTTCGACCCCTCCTCCGCCTTCGGAGCGGCGCCGCGAGAGGGTCTTCCACCCGCGCGTGCTCCGCCGCCTCCTTCTGGGAGATGACGTGTTCGCAGAAGGAGGCGACTGCCGCCCAGGACCCCTCATCCCCCAGCATGGCGTTGATCAAGCCGGGGAGCGTAAGGTCCGTTCCGATCGCCGCCGTGAGACTGCGGCGCGGCCCGGACCACGACGGGCACACCTCGAGAGTGTGCTGCGCCGTGTCCTCCGCCGCGCCACAGTAGTGACACGACGGCGTCTCCTCCCGCCCGATACGGTGCAGGTACGATCCGAAACAACCGTGTCCGGACAGCACCTGCACCAGGCGGAAGGAGAGGAACCCATGCGACCGCTCGAGCCAGTCTCGCAGGACCGGCCCAATCGCGTCGAGGGTTCGGCGGCCGAAGGCTGCGGTGGCGAGGTCCGTCGTCCAATGGACGACGATGGCGTCACTCGCCTCTCGCCGGACGGCTTCCCGCTCTTCCGGGGCGGGGCGTTCTCCTCTCACCCTCCGCCCTGCCGTCCATTCATACACTCTGGCGAGCACCCACGCCTCGAGTTCCCAAGGTGGGGTGCCGGCCAGAGCGCATGCTGCCGCGAAGCCCACCGTGCGGTAGGCCCGCGCATTTTCTATCATCCTATCCTAACTATACAGGGTGTCCCTGGAAGTATGGATCAAATCGAATAGGGGCGTGGACAAGGTCATTTCCAAACTTCTTAACCCTGAGAATGTTGGTGCAATTTTTTACGGTTCAAAAGTTGTGACCAGTTTTTGTTTTTTTCAGTCACTTCCCATAGTGCTCAATGAAAAAAATCATAAAAAAAGAAAAAAAAAACTAGCAAAGCTATCAATTACTTTTTTTTTCAGAACTTTGTAGAAAAGTGGACCTTTCCTGTGGTAATACTTTTACGCAGCTAGAAATAAGAAAACGTTACGTTCAATAAGAAAAACATTTACAGCAAAGGCTTCGTTCTGGCAAAAATTTTACTCAATTTTCGAGCGATTTTCACGGGAAAAAGTTACACTAGCGAAAGTTGACCACGTATTACAACTGGTCCAAGTCATAGAGATTCTTTGGAGGTATGAATCACTGGAATATTCTTAATAGTTTAAAATTTAGAGAATTTTATTAACAAGGAGGTCGTATTTTTAAAATTTTCTAACTACGTGGCAAAATAAAATAAAACAATGAAATTAATATGTAAATGTATTATTAAATTGAAATTACAATTGATGTTCAAAATTCCTTCCTCTCACTCTCAAACACAACTGGCATCGCCGAATGAAATTTGGTATTATTCGTCTAAATGCACGGGAATTATTTTTTATGTAAGTATAAGGTTGCAGATGTGATTTTCTGACGGAGTTGTTCCTCGGTTCCGCTCTCTGTCTCGTACACCATCTCTTTGTAATAACCCCATAGAAAGAAATCTATGGGGTTCAGGTCAGAGGAACGTGCTGGCCATCGAATGTGCCCCCCGTCTTCCGATCCAACGACTAGGGAAAGTTAAGTCTAGATGGACTCTTACGACTCTAGCGTAATGTGGGGGAGCGCCGTCTTGCTGCAACCACATGTATCGACGGGTTTCAAGTGATACTTCCCCAAGTAAACCATTTAGGTCATTCTGTAGAAATCTCATGTATGAGGGGCCATCGAGTCTAGCAGGTAACTCATGAGGACCTATTAGCTGTCCTTCTACTATTCCAGCCCACATGTTTACTCCGAACTGATGCTGGAAATGGTCATTTCGTACAATGTGTGGGTTAATGCGCGCATAAAAATGCAGATTATGCATGTTATATATCCCCACCTTCGGAAACTTGTTTCATCGCTCCATAAAATTTTCTTTAAAAATTGAGAATCTTCACGATGGCGACGTAACATTTCCCTACAAAAAGCCCTTCTCGGGCCATGATCACTCGGTAAAAGGGCTTGCACACGTTGAACGTGAAAGGGATGAATTATGTGTCGTCTCACAGTACGATGTACCACAGATCTCAGAATCCCTGACATTCTTGTCATGCGACGAATACTTGTCATTGGATTCTCACGTAGCATCTGAAGCACCACATCTTCGACTCCAAGGTCTGGAACGCTACATCGACCTTCCCTAGCTCCTGGATTTCTACCATCTGCTTAAGCGGAGTGTACACGTTGGAATACTCGGTAATCCGGATAGCGGTCCCGATTAGGATATCGCTCTCGATACACTCTTGCAGCTTGGCGTGCATTTCCATCACAAAATCCGTAAATGAAATGCATATCTGCATATTCATGGCTGTTATACGTAGCCATACTCAAGTCAGACAGTGTCCAAATCACAGGCAAAAACAAAGTCCAAGTTACACAGTCCAAATAACGTTAAAGAATAATTATTGATGAACACCGAAATAAGTACGTGCGAAGTCACAAGCTGGTAGCGAGTTACTAAAACATCTACTTACCTGAGTGCGAACGTGCGCCGGCGCTGGTTCTTTTGTTTCCCTTCCCCCGCACATTCCTAGCACCTCGTTGGAATGCAATGCCCCTCGCACTTCCACTTTCACCCCGCCGCGCTCGCCCCGTCGCCATACATATTGTACCAGAGCGCCGATATGACGTCATTGACAGCAGGTGCACGGTTTTTTCCGGGTTGTAGCTTGGGCAAATAACATGACTCATGAGATAACAAAAAGTTTACCGAAATTATTTTTATTTTTTATTTAAACCTAAACCACATCAAACAGTAGTGTTCAGATAGCTAACAAATGCCTAGGGACTGAAATTAAATCGTTAGTTAAGCTGAAAAAAATGAAAATTTGAAACATAGAAAATTGTAAAAATACGACCTCCTTGTTAAGAAAAATCTCTAACTTTTAAGCTATTAATAATATTCCAGTGATTCATACCTCCAAAGAATCTCTATGACTTGGACCAGTTTTTGTAATACGTGGTCAACTTTCGCTAGTGTAACTTTTTCCCATAAAAGTCGCTCGAAAATTGAGTAAAACTTCTGCCAGACCGAAGACTTTGCAGTAACTGTTTTTTTATTATTGAACACATATGTTTTCTAGATGCGTATAAGTATTACCAAAAGAAAGGCCCACTTTTCTACAACGTGTTGAAAAAAAAATAATAGCCCAGATAGTTTTTTTTTTATGATTTTTTTCATTGAGCATTATTCGATGTGATTGAAAAAAACAAAAATTGGTCATAACTTTTGAACCGTAAATTTTACGGTTCAAAAGTTATGACCAATTTTTGTTCATCATTTGTGTATCAGGGCTATTATTATTTTTTTTTCATCACGTTGTAGAAAAGTGGGCCAACATTCTCAGAGTATAAAAGTTTGGAAATGACCTTGCCTACACTCCTATTCCATTTGATCCATACTTCCAGGGACATCCTGTATAATATTATAAATGCGAAAGTAAGTTTGTTTGTTATCTTTTCACGCCTAAACCACCGAACCGGTCATCCTGAAAGTTTGCGTATACGTTGTCAGGTATACAGAAACGGACATACGGTACCTTTCATCCCGAAAAAAGGTACTGTTCTCGAGGAAAACACCAATAACGTTCTTATGATAATAGATGGCGCCACGTGTCTTTCGAATCATAACTGAAATTATATTATTATAGAAACTTTAGTATAGTATGTTAGTTTTTTTTTTCTTTTTTAATTGAAGTAATTAATACATTTTATGAGTCTAGAGTGTCAATAGACCGCTTTTTCATCCTCCTAACTATCCTAACTATAATATTAAAAATGCGAAAGTGTGTTTGTTTGTTGATTACGCTTTCACGCTAAAACAGCTGAACGGATTTAGATGAAATTTAGGCACATGAGTAGACCATGACCTGAAGAAGGACATAGGCTACTATTCATCCTGGATCGCAGACGAAGTCGCGGGCAACAGCTAGTTAAAATACGAGTATACATGTATAGGTATTACTCGATCAAATTTGATGGCTCAACGATAGGTATTATTTTTTACTTTTTAAATGTTCGGTTTTCTTTTCAGCGTTGGCGGTTTTTTTAATTTTCAATTTAATTTTTATTTTAAATTTTTTAAACTTTGTTACAAAAGAAGTTGTGATAAGTACATTTTTTTTTTTCTAAATCATCTTTGATGTTAGTTGCAATAGTTACTTACTATTCTTACCTGTATTCTGGTGCACTTTCAGCGAGCTCGAGTCCTGTTTGGTAGTCGTAATTCCTGGTTTTTTTTTTAATACTTTTCGGTTAACAAACACGTTTTTTGACCAAAACATAATTTTTTTGAAAAGTTACCGCAATTCAACAATATAGAAATATGTTGTTATTACCACAGAATGTTAAGTTTCTCTACAAATAACATTAACTTATCCTGATGCCACCATTGTACTGTAAATAGAATTAAATACTGATAAAGAAACCGGCCCAGTGCATGTCGAACTACGCACGTAGGGATGAAAATTGCCGAATGTTTCCGAAACTTCCCAGGAAAATTTCCAAAATTCCCGGCAATATTGGGCAATATTACCGGAAAGTTGCCAAAGTTGCCAGATTACATCATAGGGTATTTCAAATACCATTTTCAATGTTTATACGCTCATGGGGTTTTATGTAATGGTGTAATTAATTATACGTATTACTAGTAAGCCTTTTTAATTAATTGTTCATTATAATTAATTTATAATTATCCATGCATATATGTGAAGATACTGACACTGGTACCTTCATGATAGCTAACCCCATAGTTTTTTTAAGAATTTCACTTATAAATTTTATAAAAAAGAAAGAGGGTATTGATACCGAATGAAATAAATATAAATGATACAACTGTGTACTATATGATTTATATAGCAAAAATCGTGTCGTCAATAGAATTTTCATAATTGGGTCAGTAGTTTTTGAGAAAATCGCGAACATACATACATACATTCGGATAGAATAAAAAAACCTTTTTTATGAAGTCGGTTATAAACGTCAACTTGTTATTGCTGATTTGCTGATCAATTCGTCTTGCAAGGTTTGACCCTTTTATACAAACAGATATGTACACATATAGATGTATATACTTTCTTACATACAAATGAAGTTAAATTATAAAAGCTTAGAAAAAGAAATTACGATATCTCTAAAATAGTTATGGTTTCATCACAAATGAACTATCATGGATAGCTTGTTTATTTTCTTTAGTTTATCAGTAAGAAAATAAATGTAAAAACTAAAATTTTCGGTTGGATATTGTAGATAAGCATAAAAACGCAAACCCTGCAGACAGCAATATTATCCTACTAAGCAATTATATTAGTAAAAGTTGTTTTCTATTTATACGTTTCTTGCCCAATGTTGCCGAGAGGTTTGGAAACATTCATTCAACTTTGGCAATATTTCCAGCAATTTTCATGGCTACGCACAATGAAGAGTTCCGAAGTTCGGATAAATTTATCTTATCAGACTTATAATTTATAAATTCATTAAACTTAATCTTTTAAAATATAATTTGTTTGAATTTAACACCACTGTGAATACACCTTTATCTTGCAGTTGCACTGATGACTCACTGCATTCTTAACGTGAACGAACTATAACATTGTAGTTGAAAAACTACTTTATTAAAAAACTAATATACTTACTTATAGTTATTTTTTAAGACCATAGACTTCTTATAAGTTTTCCTGTAATCTATTGTTATAGAACTATTTTCTGTATTTTTTTTTTCAAAATTGTAGGCTCATTAGTTTCGGAGATAAGTAGGGATTGGTAAATAATCGTATATTTTCTTAAATAACTTTAAAAGAATTAATTTTAAAATTATAAAAAAAATATATTTGAGACCCTCACAGTAAGCCCTTTCATTTGATATGTCACACGGTACAGTTTGCAAAACTTAAAAAAAAAAATCTTATTTGCTCCCCTAAATTTACACCTATATTCAAATTTCATTTATATACGTTACACGTCCGAGTTTGGGTCACAAAAATTCATAGGTGTACTTTTAAACTTAATCGGTCCATTAGATTCGCAGCAAATTGGCTGGGACAAGGGTTCCGTTTTTTTCCTTTTGAGGTACGGAACCCTAAAAACTAATACAAACCCTACATATTATCTGCTATTTTTTTTTTCAAGAGTTTACTAGTGTGCTGGATATCCTGGCTGCAGCATCTGACCAAGAATTCCATAATCTTGCATAGTTATACTCGTATAGCATGGGTATTTCAAATTTCAGGTCACACATATGTTTGAAAGTAAAGTAAATACCCATTATGCGTCTAAGATCCCTACCGCAGCTAACAAAAGAGCGGATAACCTTGAAACAGCTAAACCGATGTTGATAAAACATGTCTAAGAACCACCGCTAGAAAACCTGCTTTCAAATAAAAAAACCGCATCCAAATCGGTTCACCCGTTTAAGAGCTACGGTGCCACAGACAGATACACACACACGTAGCGGTTAAACTTATAGGTTCACCCTTGTTTGGTCGAACAACGTTTGATACAATATTACTAAATCGAACAACGTTTAAGAAAATCATCACTTAGTATAATATCGTTTGAAAGAATTTTCAGTTCGTCGAATATTTATTTGCTATAACAACATTTGTGCTAATGATCAAAAGGTATAATGTTCATTTGATGTAATGTTCAGATGGTATAACATGTATTTTATCGAATATTCAATTGGTGTAAAGTAATGCAGAAAAAAATACATTGTAAATATTAAAAGACATATGACATACTTTTAATTGCCCGAAAATTAGATAGGTACCATAAGATACGAGTGCCATACGTATTGTTTTTCATATTCTTAATTGCCATAATAATTATTAGACATAATATTTAAACGCCATAATAAAAGTTCTACTGGATTTTTGAATTTTTCTATCGTAGTTATAGGTAATAGTAACCTAAGTAGATATTAAACATAACTAGTAACTGATTACCACCTGCGCTAAGATAGGTCGACGGAGCCCCGCTTCGCGGGGCTCCTATTTCTGGGTGGTTTAAAAAAAATAACCACGAAGGCTAAGGCGGGAGCTCCGCTCCGCTTCGCTCCCGCCTTAGCCTTCTAACCTAACCTATCCGAGTCGGAGTGCCCTAAAGTCCCGATTGCATCCAGTTTTTCCTGATATAACAACCGTTACACACCCAATATCGATGGCAAATGATGTTATGGCATATGATAATTAGGGCATGTGATAATTAGGGCTTACAATGATTATGACAAATGATGTTATGGTAAGTGACTTTATGGGAAACAAAGCTTCTAGCACGTGACTAATATAGCAAATAAGAGTAGGGCAAATGAATATTACGTCATATAATATTATGGCTGTTAACTATTATGGCAAATGATATTAGGGCAAATAAAATTCGGGCAAACGGCGGTATACCTTACTTTATAGGCGATGAAAAGAAACGAATTATTAATGAACTAAATATTCGATACGATCTTTCGACTAAATCATTATTAGTCTAGTGAAACATTAGTTTAAATAAAATTTGTTCAAATGAAATTAGTTCAAATAAATAATTATGCTAAATAAAAATTTACCAATGAATTATTCGGTCAAATGAATAATTCTACGAAATGACTTTATTGCAACTAAAATTCGCCGAAGTGATTTTTGACGAAACATTGTTCGACCAAACAAGGGTGAACCAAACTTATATTATAACGCCCCATTTTTTCGTCGAAAGTTTTAAAGAAAACGGAATTATTGTTAAAAAACTTTTTTATTCGAAAAAATATTGCATTTATTATCCTTGACGAAATACATACTAAAATACAAGAAAGTAATTGGAGCTTATTAACTGATAGTTAATAAGCTCCAATTACTTTCTCAACTTAAATATTTACATTTTTATAATAAAAATAAAGTAAATAGCTAATTATTACCAAATTAAAACACAGAAATGGTCAAAAATGTATTATTTACATGTTAATATTTAAATATTAGGAGCTCTAACTAAAATAATGTAAAAAAAAAACACTGTTTATATTTGCGGTGCCCCGCATTCCCATCGAAACCCCATTTTCCAATCAAAACAAATTCTTTGTTAAGGTCAATATTATTCGAAACGTTTTTTGGGATCTAGTATCCGGGATGCAGTGATTGTAATTCTACTTCAGCTAATTCCGTGATAAACTCTTGCGATGGATAACACCGTTTCTTAGCTTCCAACACTTTTGGATAAGATCTATGCATTCGGTGTGAAGTCTTTCACCATAAGATACTAATGTTTAGTCAGTTCAGTCTCATTTATGAGAAACGGTTTCGTCAGTGTTGATTTAAAGAAGCGGCGTTAGATCGACTTGAATCATCCAACAAAGAATTTATCGCAGAACTGTCTACTTTAATCTTCTATCTCTTGCTACACTCCTCAAAGTCTGATGCTGTGCTGATGCTGTTGAGCGATCGTCTCGAAGCCTCTGCTGCTAGCCGTTGAGTGTCGTGTCGTCTCCCTGCTGTTGCAGAAGTGGGCAGAACGCAAACTTCAATTTCGATCAGCCAGTCTCCGTACTTAGAGACCATGGAAGAATGCAAGCGAGGGGCTTGCTTCCAAATAGCTACAAATCTTGTACAAAGATTAGTAACTCTTTTTTTCTAAGTCATCAGCAATCGAATTCTCAACATCAGGCAGCAACTGTAATCAGGGCTTGAAAAACTCGACACCACCGTGCCAGTTCGGATTTGCTGTCCTTTACAAGCATTCTTTTGAAAGAACAATCAATACTAGTGCCTAAATCAAAACAAAAAACAATTAAATGCAGATCAAAAACAATACATTAAAAAACTTATTTTATTCGAAAAAATATTGCATTTATTATCCTTGACGAAATACATTCCAAAATACAAGAAGGAATGGCAGGTCACGAGAACAATGTGCGACTCCCGCATTCCCCTTAAACGCAAGGGGAAGATTTATAAAACAATGGTTAGAACTGCCGTCTTGTATGGATCAGAATGTTGGGCCATAAAAAGAATGAATTAAAGGCAGTTGCATGCAGCCGAGATGAGAATGCTAAGAGGGATGTGTGGTGTTACGCGAATGGATAGAATAAAAAATGAGTAGGGTAGACTGGGTACGGTTGAAACAAAGGACGGTTGAAACAGAGCAAATATCTCGTAAACGGTTACGCGGGGAGTGAGGGAGGCAAGGGGAAAACGAAGCGGATGGCAGTTCCGAACGCGAATTTAGTAGCGCGCCGCTCCCCGCGCGTTGTTGTTGTGTGCAGGACGCCATATTGTTTTTTATTACCCAAAAGTAAGTATTTTTCTTCTGACATTAACGCTTATATTATCTGTTCTTTGTAAGTGAACGTATTGAGTGTGTGTTTGTGATTATTATGAAGCTTGTAGAATAAGGGATAGTGACTATTTTTACTGTGTTATTATTACTGTCGTAACTATAAAATATATTCTACCAAAAGTGGTGTTGGGGACGGTTGAAACATTTTTTGTGGGTACGGTTGAAACAAAATGTTTATTTTTTGTAGATGCCGAGAGTTCGAGTGAGGAAGACTTCCAGAGGGGAAATTAACTTGTCGAGCTATAGTAATGCATATGAGGAGGTAAAGGCTGGAGATTCACTACGGAAAGCGGCGGACAAGCATGGTATAAACCACTGTTCCCTGTTAAGATACATTACAATTGCGAATCTGAATACTCTCTAAGCTCTGTTTTCTTTATGTTATTTCTTTCTTATTTATGTTTATTTGATTTAAGAAGTGTTTTCTTTAGTTTATTTGGAATGTTTATTTGATTAAAAAAAAAGTTTTTATTTAATTTATTCAAAATGTTAATTTTATTATTAATTTTTATTTGATTTTAGAAATTCTTTATTTGTTTACTACTCGTTAAAGGCTGATGAAACCTTGAAGACTGATTAATGTTGTTATGTGGTGCCTTAATTAGTTTTAATGATAAATAAAACATGCTTCCTTAGTATTTATTGTATTATTTGTATGTGTTTCAACTGACCCCAATCGCTGTTTCAACCGCCCCTGGCATGGGGACGGTTGCAACAAATTCGTTTTTTTTTTAAATTTCATATATTTCAAAAAATAATAACCCGGGAACTATAATGATACAGCCATATCGTAGCCAAAACTTCACTTTTGAATTTAATGTATCATAATCGTCACTCGGTTTATAAACAACAAAATTATAAACGATAAAAGCTAAATTGTTTCAACCGTACCCAGTCTACCCTATGTAAGAGGAAGGCTGAAAGTGACACCGGTGACTGAAAAGTTGTGTGGAAATCGGTTGTCATGGTATGGGCATGTGATGCGGAGGAATGAGAAAAATGTCGTCAGGAAAGTGTTCAGTATGAATGTGGGGGGCTATACGAGTAAGAGAAGACCAAAGAAACGATGGATGGACTGTGTGAAAGATGATATGGCCAGAAAGGGAGTGACTACCGAGATGACGACTAATAGAGAAGTATGGAAGAAAAAGACATGTTGCGCCGAACCCAAATAAATTGAGACAAGGACAGGAGAATGATGATGTATGTTGGCGAAAAGTATTACTTTATTGTGTACTTCCTACAAACAAAACTATTTAATAAAGAAAAAACTTGATATAAAATTTTAAGGACCTTTCAATAAGGTCTGCTTTTCTTCCTTGTAAGGCTGAGGTCAAACGAACGTAATTATTTGAGCTGTGAGTCGCTTAAAATGAGTCGTGGAATTTACGCTGCATTCGGTTTCCTACTAAAGTCCTGTTTGTACCACACGGTGACGCAAAATGAGACGAACTCATTTTGCGTCATTTACGTTCATTTGGCCTCACCCTAAAGAAGCACCTCGTTTTTTCAGTTGGGAAAAATACATACAGAGTTATAAGCATTTTTCTGTCGATGGATGCATTATGGATGTATGGACAAGGCTGCATTTGACGGTGCATATCTCCGTGATAAAAAAATTGGTTGGTTGTTTTTGCAAAAAAAGTTGTATGTCGAAATTAGTATGACTGTGTTTATAACTCATTTTTGGAAAAAAAAATCCCTTGGCTGCTTTCTGCATAACTAGGTCCAATTACCGACCTCCACGCGGGCTGAAGCCGTGGGCAAAACGTATTATATACCTACTTATGTAAGTTATTCAATGATATTTTAAGTTCTGGGTCGACTCAATTTAGATTGCCATCGATACGCTAAAAAGAAGAATATGTGCCAGTTGATTAGAATATCTGAGTTGAAGCGGGCAAACGGCTATGAGAAAAACTGATAAATAATTTCCAGTGCGTCTTCTTAAAACGGAATGTTATTAATAAGTGCGTTTTAAGTTACAAAAGGATAAGAAATGACGTTTTGTCATTTTGCGGAATCTGTGCGCTATTGACGTCAAAAAATTGGACCATTTCATTGGTTGCTAATTTCCTGTTCACATTTGCACCAGTAAGAATATTCTAATAAGAACCACGTTTTCACAGCGAAAACGAATCTTAATCTGTCTAATGGCTGCTACATTTTTGCGATTTACGTGTGGCAAATTAATTTTCCATTGTTATTAAACCAATTAATGAAGATTTACTGTGTGTTGACCGAGTATCGAACGTGAGAGTTTTACCTAAGCTATGAGAAAACATTTCGTCTACGAGAGAAATTGACGTCTAAATCCGAAGCCCATTTCTAGGTAAATCTAAGATTATTTTACTTATTTATTTCGCGTATTTTAGCTAAAAAAGCCTTGTAATTCCGGCGTGTTCGTGAAACAGAGATGTTACCGGTGCATTTATTTATAAGTTTGACTTCATAGTACGAGAAAAACGTCACGTTTTAAGTGTTTTTAAGTGCGCTAACGTAAAAGGTATGATTATCAGTTTTTTGTCAACAACTAGCCGTAATTGACAAGCTGGCCGTTTATCTAAAATGTAGTGAAACTGTCTTCAGGTAATTAGTGTAGTTGAATGTTTGAGGGGCTGAAATTTCAACATTTTATACAAGAACCTTTTATCAGAAATTTTTTTAGTCGTGATTATGTTCTACGCAAATAAGATCTTATGCACTCTAACCCGACATTACTACTCATGTTGCGACGTACAAACAACCTACTCATACGCCGGCGAGGCGCATCATATTGTCTAATGATTTTATTCAAAACCTATAAGTATGATTGATATGTTTTGACTGTTTATATAATTAAATATTAATTATTATTGTTGTTTGTATAACGCGCGAAGGATAAAAAAAGAGAGCAATATATCAAAAACGCAGGCGCCTCTGCGACGTAGAGTAGTAATCTAGGGCTAATGTATTGTTCAACAATGCGTTGTACTAGTAATGCGTTACACTATCTTGTTTGTTTAATTATAAATAGAATTAATGAGAGAAAAATTAAGTAACCTTGTCAAGTCTTATAGGAACTTATACAAGAGTTTTTATTCTAAATAATTCATTATCTTCACAGATATTCTAGGCACAGATAAAACTTTCATTAACCAAAATCTTTGATGATGAAACTGTTTGATATTATTTTTATAGACCATAGAGATAAATGTTTATTAACAATACTTTTGATACTATGACCAATAATTCACGAATTTATGGTACATGTTCATAGACAGTATCTATACTGCCCTATATAGCTTATAAATAATTAACACAATCTCTCTCAAGGTTGTTTACTGTACCTGTTGCTAGACAAGGGTAACCTTGTATTCTGCCAAACTCATGGTTTTCAAAAAAAAAAAAAATGATCTACTAGGCTACTTACAGCTGTTTTACAATATTTGTAAACTAAAACAATACACTTTTCTCAAGAAAATTTATCATTTAATGGGGTTTTGATAAACTATATTTTTACAGGGTACTATAAAAAACCAATAAATCATCCATCATATTTAAATCAATATATATGCAAAAATAAAATACTTACTGTCCACCCTTCGAGAAAATGCATTCCTGACACCTATCAATGTAAGCATCAAATTCGCTAAACACATATTCGTGAGTTTGAAACTGATAGGTGTCAAGAACGCATTATTTTGACAGCCGGACTATAGTTAAAAACTTAAAAACATATTGGGGCTGGAAGAAAAAAAAATAAAAAATGTTTGATTTGATTTTTAATCAGTTTCTTTTTTGTTAAATTCAGTTCAAATACAGTGTGTGTAATGAATAGTGTTGTTCTTTGTTTATTTTCAGCAATTACTGAAGAATGATTGGAGACATTGGATATTACAATAGAATTATGATATGAATACAAGAAAAACAACATTATTTACTCCAAAAACTGGCAGTACTGAAAATTACATTTTAATAACTTTGGATTTATTTGGAGAATTTATAGAAAAGTACAACACCCAGCTATGTCAGAGATAGCAGAGCCACCTTTAAAAAAAGCCAAGATGGCAGAAACCATAGACAGATTTATACAAAACTTCATTTCTTCCAAAGAGAACCTTCAAGCCGTTGTCAGTGATGAATTTATCAAACCAATCGCTTTTACCAAAGTTTACGTTGGTCAAGTGAAAAATGTGAAGGAATTGTCAAAGATTATTAAAGTTTTGAATGAGAAAATACCTCTTAAAGAATTACAGCATCTCAAAAGAGCTCGCAAAAAGGAGGTCTTACTATGCCCAGTACGGTATTTGAACTCTCTAACCCAAGAAACAATCCAGGAGTATGTTGAAAAGAGAGTTTATGAGCTTAAAGACTCTTTTGAGTATTTTAAAGTAATGGGTTTACCATCACTGCCTCCTAAATTAAAAAAGCAACATATGGAATACAGCAGAGTCTGGTCCTGTAATTTCCATCCTAGTGAGTACTTGGAAAAATTATGTGGGAATGAATTCTTTGCAGGATCTGAACTTGTGCAGCATCGCTGTTACATGAGCATTGCATTTGAAATTGCAAGATATTATTTAAGTGAAACAAACAGTAATTTGGAACTTTCAGATATTTTACTAAAAGATATAAATGCAACTGTTGTGGTGGATCCATCAATCAGCTCTATTGTAGCCATATCTTTTGATAACAGAGAAAATCATCCTGTACAACATTCAGCAATGCTGGCCATAGACAATGTAGCAAAAACTCAAAATGGCGGTGCATGGAACACGGCAGGCACCGAAGATCCGTCTTTGCCTGGAATAGACAACAATCTGTTTCTGTATTTAAAAAATAAATTCCCAAATGTCAAATTTGGCGCCAGAAATTACGTCACAAAGGAGGTTTTGGACGAAAATAGAATGAATGCTTCCGATAGCCCATATTTATGTACTGGGTATTATATTTATATGATAAGGGAGCCTTGCATTATGTGTTCAATGGGTTTAGTGCATGCCCGGGTTAACAGGGTGTTTTTTTGCTTCAGTAATAACCACCAAGGAGCTCTTAGTTCGAAAACAAAGTTACACTGTGTGCCATCATTGAACCATCATTTTGAAGTGTTTACTGCCTTTTTATAGATTGTTTGACGTTTTGTCTGCTTGTATATTATATTGTATTATATTCTGAATTGAGTTATTCCTATCAATAAAATATATTTTGACAAAAACATTTCTTTTTTATGATTATTTCTGGTAGGTAGGCCTCACCTTTTCTCAGTGTAACAGAGAGATAAGTATGTCGAAAATTATAACCAACGGTAGTCGAACAACTCGCATGTTACCAGTAATAAGGCGAAAGTGTTGCCAGATGTAATAATAATGAAAAATGTGTTTATTAGCTTATCAAGAGTCCCTGAGAGTTTGAGTCCTTTAACTGAGAACAAGAATTAATCACCATTATTAAAATCTGACATCATTTAAGAGGCATGATAGGCCCATAAAATTTTAGACCAGTTAATGATGAATAATTATTATTAATGAGCCATAGCGCTTGATGGCGCGCTTCTCCCAGTCTGCTGCGACTTTCGGAATCTTGGTTCCAGGGGGGGCACACTTAGAACAAGCACTACGTTCGTAAAGAAAGAGGCGCCATCTACTTTACTTAACTGAGAAACTATTAGTTTCATAATTATCGATAGATGTCTCTGTAATCCCAACTTAACGAAAATAAGAAAATCAAATAACTAAGTTCTCTAATTTAGTTTATAGTATTTTTCTAGAGAATAATTGTAATATAACACCGGAGAACTTCGGATTATAAAACGGGATGCACCATCTGGTGGCAACATTTAAAACTAGAACATACTTATTTTGGCCAGTGTTAAGTTTTCTAATAAATACGATTTCGAAATTGAAATAATACCTCTGTTTACCATTGTGTCGAAGTAAAAGAGTACATAGGTACATAATATTGACATTGCCCGTATAGGACTACAGCATTTTAGATCTATTTTCAATAGCAGGGATAGCCTAGTGGTGAGACCGTCGGACTGACAATTCTAGTGGTCTCGAGTTCGAACCCAAGGCACGCACCTCTGACTTTTCGGATTCATGTGCGTGTAGTTCCCGTTAAGATATGTAGATGGCGTTTCGAATCTGGCTGCTTCGAAATGACGCAAGAGGGCTCTCTTCTCCCGTATTATTATTATACTCTTTGCTTGGTTCACTCGTGCAAAGCGATGGCGAAATAGATCGGCACAGGAGTGGGTAAACAAGAGAAGTCTGAAAGTTGCACCGGTGCCTGAAAAGTCGTGCGGAAAGCGGTTCTCATGATATGGGCATGTTTTGCGGAGGAATGAGGAAAAAGTCGTGAGGATAGTTTTGAGTGTGAATGTCGATGGCTACAAGAGGGGTATACTACATAAATACGAAAAACTTTATTCCGTCAATAGCAAATACGAATTTCATAATTCCGAATGTTGAACCATTCACCTAATATAACCACTCCGATTTATAATTCATCCTATTTTTATAATTCCGAAATTTTAATATTTCCTAACGTTTATAATTACCATTCTAAAAATACCTACCGAGATTACAATAGATCGAATAACAAAAAGTCCGACTTAATGATAATTCGAAACATCAAAAATACGAATTCCGATTATTAAAGTACCGATTAATTAGAATAGGGATGATGACTAAAAAATGATTTTTTGTCCGTCATGTAGATTATTAAAATATATTGGACACGTATTTTTTCTTTTTCTACGTAATCAAAAGATTACGGCTATACATTGAGTTAAAATGTGGTATGACGTCACGTCTTTGTAGATTTTATACGTAGAAGTGACGTAGCAAGCCCCCACTCCCAAACTTTAATGCGAGTTATCTAAGTAATTTTTTATTAATATGATAAAGCAAAAAATATGTATCTAATATTTTTTTATTATCTGACTGACGGACTAAATAGAATTTCTTTTTTCTTACCCAGGCATCATCCCTATTCCGAAATAAAAATCCAAATGATTCACCAGCAATAGAGGGGATCTGGCGCTCAGCGGCCGCTGCCGCGGCAAGCTCACTTCGCTCGCTCGCCCTTGCGCTTTAATGTCTGTGTAAAAGGCTTAAAGTAACCTAACCTCGGGGTGCCCTTCGCTTGCTCTTGCATCCTATGTCTTTTTAAAGGGTTTAAAGTAACCTAACCAAACCAATCCTCGGGGTGCCATTCGCTCGCCCTTGCACCCTATGTCGACGGAACCCTGCTTCGCGGGGCTCCTATTTCTGTGTCAAGGGTTTAAAGTAACCAAACCTAACCTCGGGGTGCCCTTCGCTCGCTCTTGCATCCTATGTCTGTGGAAAGGGTTTAAAGTAACCTAACCAAACCTAACCTCGGGGTGCTCTTCGCTCGCTCTTGCATCCTATGTCTGTGTACAGGGTTTAAAGTAACCTAACCAAACCTAACCTCGGGCTGTCCTTCGCTTGCTCTAACATCCTATGTCTGTGTAAAAGGTTTAAAATAACCTAACCAAACCTAACCTCGTGGTGTCGTTCGCTCGCTCTTGCATCCTATGTCGACGGAGCCCCGCTACGCGGGCCTCCTATTTCTGTGTCAAGGGTTTAAATTTAAAGTAAGCTAACCGAACCTAACCTCGGGGTGCCGTTCGCCCACTATTGCATCCTATGTCTGTGTAAAGGGTTTAAAGGAAGGCGTAATTTATATGCGTAACTGAATATTATACTAATTGAATCAGAATCCTAATTTTAGCAGTTTGTTCGAAGTATTGTAAATCGGAATATCGTTTTTCGGACCGAGAACCCATCGAGCATTTGATTATTCGAACGTATGAAAATCTCTCACAACAAAACAAATCAAAAAATCAACACAACAAATCTCAAACACATCACATTTACGACTTTCGGTAAAATAAATTTCGTGATTTTTAATAATAGACATTATAATTCTTAGGTATTATGAAATTCGGACTTATGAAAATCGGAACATCGAAATTCGAAATAAAATATTTCGGAGTATTTGGGTGTTCCCCTACAAGAGCATGGGAAGACCAAAGAAACGATGACTGTACTGTGTGAATGATGATATGGCTAGAAAAAGGGTGACTACCGAGATGAAGACTAATAGAGAATTATGGAAAAAAGGGACATGTTGCGCTGACCTCAAATAAATTGGGATAAGGGCAGCAGAATGACTGATGAATGCTTGGAGCTATCAGACTACTGTTCACAATGAGATACAATTTATTAATGTGTTTGATGGTTTTACAGCTGCACATAATCACATAATAGATGATATACCAACTCCCAAACAAAGTCAAGTTTGTATTTTGGGAGTTAGTGGGTCTTAAGATGCAGGACTTACATAGACGCAACCTCGTAGCCTAGGAATTGAAATCCAACACTTAACAGGAAATAAATTAAATTAAAATTTCGTAACATACTGAGAAATAATTTATAGTATCTACAATTCTTATATAAAAGTACAAATTAAAAAAGAAAGAAATAAATAAAAATATACATATATATCAAATCAATCTGCCTAGCCTTTTCCCAACTATGTTGGCGTCGGCTTCCAGTCTAACCGGATGCAGTTGAATACCAGTATTTTACGTGGAACGACTGCCAATCTGACCTCCACAACCCAGTACCTCGGTAATACGATACCCCTTAGTACGACTGGTTGTCAGACTTTCGGGCTTCTGTCGACTGTCAAAGATCCACGAATGACAGCCGGGACCAACGGCTTAACGTGCTTTCTGAGGCACGGAGGAGTCTCAGTATATAAAGGTCACCCATCTACGGGCCAACCCCAGCAACCTGGTGGATCGACCCGTGCGGCTGTTATTACTTAGTAGGTTTTACTTTTTTTATTTAAAAGCAACTAAATTTGAGCATAATCTATAGTTTGCAACTAATTACCTACTTAGTAAAACTCATAAAACACAAAGCATTTATTTCAAATAAACCAATTATTGGCACTTTAGAATTGTCACGGGGTCCGTCAGTCAGAAAGATGAGGCTAGTTGCCCATTCCAAAGCGTAGTATGTACATATGGGAAAAATGGGCAAGAAACTCCAGGGATACTTTTATATAAAAATATGTTTACCTACATCATTCATCTTGAAATTATACGAGTACTTGTGAGAATAAAAAGTAAAAACACATTAAGAGGATTACAGGACCTAAACGCAAATAACGCAAGTTTTATAATGCCTAAAAGTATATGATCTACTGCAGTAAACCAAATTAGAAAAATATATGATATTCTTCAGGATATATGCTAGTTAGATAGTCTGTTGAAAACATAATACAATTAATTTGACACGATAGAAAAAAATCACGAAGATACCTCTAAAAAATTCTTTTAACGATTAAAAACCATACTAATATACATGCAATCATCCAGATGTTTTTGTCAGATTATTCTACAAGCAACATATTAACGTGATAGTGTTTTAATTTTTTAGTCTAATCACTAGATTTTTTGTAAATCGATAATTGCTTCATATTTTGCAATAAATTACCAGCGTTGTGTCATCGCGCTTCTCTTTCTTTTCTATGCAGTCCGACAGTGACCGCGCTTTAGGTCATGTAGTCCCCTTAAAATATGCCGTGGCAGCTAAGAGATGACCAGAGTATATTTAACCTCTGGTTTCATTAAGCTGTAAATGTAGATGGTTTTGTTGACTGCGTCATATTGTCGCGAGCTTATTGCGTCAAGTTGCCTACTAGAGGAAGCTGTTCTGCAAGGTACACAACCGCACCGGAGAGTTTTCACAAATGCCTCTGAAGTACTGTTTTAAAATATATAATTGACTCACAGTCGTGATCTGATATTCGGCGTATAGTTTGGCAGTTGAATAAAACCGTGGTTTAAAGTGTTTTACACCTTTAAAATTGCCCTTTGCGCCCTCTCCAGCACAAGAGAGTTTTATAAGTTCCGTCCCATACGGCTATGCAATAAATTAACACTGATTGACATAGGGCAGTGTAGTCCATATAAATCGTTGAAGCATCAGCGCTGTGTCTCAGATTCTTAAAAATGACAAGTACATGAGTTACATAATATACATAAGTATATTTAGTTTTCTGATGCGACTAGTGAAGCTTCAATTTTTGGTCACCACTCACCAGTCGAGTCGTTCGTCTAGTATCCCAAGATATTTAATATTGCTCACTCGTGACTATGACAAGCAGACACAGTCCGCTGGTACCGCACAGATGTGAGCTTTGAGTGTATTGGTAGCTTCCGGTGGCACATGGGAGTTCGGAAATTAAAAACTGATAAATTTAGTTTTCTCTAAATTAAGACTTAGCAAATTGTTTGAGAGCCACATAAGACCCGCAGTCCATTTTTGGTGTATTTTTTGGCAGAAATCCAGTCTTTGCCGTGTCGTCTGCAGAAGTTAATATGTCACTAATCGGAATTTTAAGATTGCGTAGATTAGAAACAAAGTTGGTCCCAAGGTACTCCCCTGGAGAACCCCATAATTAATGAGTTCTTCATAACTCACCAGCGTACCGATACAAACAGACTGCGTCCGACCTGGCAACTAATCTTTAAAAATGCTTAAAGTTAATCCACCTGTGCCATATACTTTCCATCTTGGAGATACGAATGGGAATTGAGACCGTGGCAAACGCTTTCGACAAATCTAGGAAAGTACCAAAACATTTCCGCTTTTTATCTAATAACCTTACCACTAAAGTTTGCAACCTCATCTTCGGTTGATAGACCACTTCTAAATCCGTATTGATTGCTTGAGATGATATTATTTTTGTTGAAGTAATTAATTAGTCAAGTAGCTATTTAAGATACGTTCTAGAACCTTTGACTGTGCGCTTAGCACAGATATAGGCCTGTAGTTTGCCACACGATCCCTTTTCCCACTCTTGAATATCGGTGTAATTTTTGTTCTGTTAAAAGCTCTTGGGAATATGCTCATGGAACTAGCTAAATTACATACATGAGTAATAGGTGGAACCATGAAACTCGGGCTTTAGTGATATAATTACGGTTTCGATTCGTTCTTCGCTAACTGGGTTAATACCCATTGAACCATAGCGATTTATTTGCCTGGTAATGCATATTAGGAGGTAATTTTTCGGGGGTTGCCATAATTGCCACGCTTGGTATACAGGTTGGCGATCGCAGTATGGTTTTAAGAATGCATAGAGAACGCTGCTGACAATTCTCTAGTAAGTCCATTAGTCGCCTTTTACGATTTATCGATGTCGTTGTTAATCAATATTTTTGAAGCAAGCTTTTTGCCAATATTTACAAATTACTGATTGACACAGTTTGCAGATGTTTTGTCGTTTATTTTAAGAAGCTCAACTGGAGTTTGAGAGTCATTCTTTTTACCAGCTATTGCATTAATCAAGCTCCAAGTGGCCTTGGGATTGTTTTTGCCGTAGTAAATTCGTTGGTTTCGTACGCCCGCTTATGTTTTGGATGCAAGGTGTTACAAAAACTGTAACGCCGATAACAATTCACTGTATCAATATTTTAATAACCGGTTGTTCACCCGACTCCTTCACAGACATACGCAAATAACCAATATCCTTTAATTAAGTCGGGTGGCGGGTGGGACGAGAAGATGAGCACCTCAAGCTAAGAAATATTCTGGTCCCTTACTAACCTACGAAATGAGAAAGTGATGGAAGATATTTAGTGCTGTCAATTAATCAAATTAGTGCACGTTTACACTGCAAGGCCCATTGATCAATCCACATTGATCCATCCACGGACCGCGACCGCTGCAAGCAAAACTTTACCTTATCGATCGACCCATCTGGCACCATGAACTTTTATTCCTTCATGCATTTGGGTTGTGTAAACTGTCCATGCCAGAAACACAGGCTAGTCAATTCAAATCGCCAATCATGAGTTAGCCTTGAGTTCTAGCAAAAATCATCGTAGCATTATATACCTAGTGATAAAATAGCATAGATACACTACGCGTGTCGACCCATCTACTACGTTGATTAAATGGTATGGATGTGCGAAAATTTTACTGGAGGAGGCATTTATATGAAAATCTAAATTCGTTTGATACGTTTTACCTATCATTACACAGGGTCAAATTAAATTAGCTAGCGAAACTCCGCAGATGTGATGGATATCGATATCTAAACAACAAAAACAAACAGCAAAAAAATATTAATTTGATGATTTTTTTTTCATCACATCACGTCTGCGGAGTTTTGCTAGCTAATCTAATTTGACCTTGTAGATTAAGAAAACTATGACATAGATTCTTTTGGTACCTAAACAAAAACTCTCAAATATAGCCTACTACGCCTTTTCCTTCAAATCAAGCTACTACAATCTGTCAATTTTTTAAAATAGATTTTCAATTTTATCGCTGAAGCATTAGGTTCAAGGTTGATTGGGAAAATTTGACAGTTTCGGGGACAGCTTGACGTGCTGGCGTCTGTACATAAGATTTTTTAGAAAAAAAATTGTATTTTTTTTACATTCTTCTTCACCACGACCACAATTGAATCCCACCGGTCATTTGTTGTTATAATATTGTACTTTGACTATGTCGTCAGGAGGCAGCAAATAGTGACTAGAATTTGCACAGTACTTTTTTTAAAAAAATCGTATCTTAGGTACTACTTAGGATATATATATTTTTTTGTATTTTTTTTTTTGGAACGTTCCTAAGGTCTATTATATGCTATTTCAAGGTTATCCATTCTTTACCCATATATTATATCTGTATATTTTTTAATGTATGACCACGCATAACTTTTCACAGAGTAGTCTGATTTGAACGATTCTTGTTGTATTCAGGAGCGTATACCTCGAAGTTGGTCTAATGTTTAACTTTGCTTGGGTAGTTTTTGAGTTAGCTTCAATAATATGTATTTTCTAACGTGGATGATATTATAATAACTTCCTGTCGCTGTAATTTACATGGCAGGTCGTGGTATACTACGAAATATTACACTAGTCGGTTGCATAAAATGGAAATACAAAACCAAAGACACAGACTTCCAAAATTAAAGTTATTTTTCAATATGTAAATAGTGTTTTTTTGGAAGTCGGTTGATCTTTTGCATGATTGTGGCTAAGTAATAACAGCCGCACGGGTCGATCCATCAGGTTACCCATCACGTCTGCGGAGTTTCGCTAGCGAATTCAATTTGACCTTGTAGATTTAAGTGTCGTTTGGTTTTTGATGGCTGTGGGAAGTTTACACACTACACTTTAGGATTCATCCGAATTCCTTTCTTTCATTTGTGTAAGAAGACCAGGCTTCAAAGTTTTTTTTTTTTAATCACCGTCGCTTTCGAGAAAAGCAAGTAGATTTTGTCAGTTGTATAAGCAAAGAGGAGCCTATGCAGTCTGAGTACTTTATGCGGCCTACCGAAATGTCCTTTCTTTGGTATTTGTTCATCGAATCGTTGAGCTCCTAACGTTCTGATTTGAGCTACACGATTACTGACACATCATGCGTGCACTGACTGCACTGGTCCACTCAAATCTCTGTGGCTCTTTCCTCAAAAGACCAATCGGATGCTCATCTGCATGGTATGGTCCTCCCATGATCTGACCAAGCGAGTGTAACCTCTGAGTTTGTTTTGATGTTTCTTCTCAGTCAGAGGCGTTAGAAAACACCGACCTCAACGGATTAAAAAAAAGAAATTGTCGTCTAATGAAACCTACTTACAGAAATAAATATCATTTATCCTCAGCACTGGGCATAGTCGGGCGAATTTACCTTGTGGAAGATACGTGTAGAATTTTGGGGAAATACTTACTAAAAGTTTTGCTAAAATAAAAATATGCTAAGTAGGTGCTCAATATGGGCATTAATGTTGTCAATATATGAGCAAAAAATTAAATTGCTCTTTATTTTTCATTTTGTATAATATTTGTATGTTATATCATATCTGCCCTGTAGGTAATCAGTAAAGGAAGATTTTAAGTACTGCATTTCCCCAAATCTCTTACGGAATATTTTCGTAAATAAGCCTTTTTTTTAGCATTTTTCTGAACTATCCAAAATTGTTCTATCAAAACCTACCAATCCAAATTTCAGTCAATTGAAACATTTTAATTGAAACTGTACCAAATAACATGAGCACTACTTATGTTCATTGAATATGTTCTCAATTGTGATCCCCCCTCACTGTACCTACGACCGACCACTGCAATCCAGACACTTGCCGGATTTGTACGCAACTCATGCGCGTGCATTTTTGAGATTTTTTTTTTGTGAAAATAGTTTTTTGTTAAAAAGTTTGCCGGTTATAAAGCGTTAAAAATGGCCGTTTTTCTCCGCGTCTGTCCTGGGGATGACGCTTTTTGGTAAGTTTTTATTTTTGTGTTTTTGAGTAAAATGATTTTGGGGGCGATACATTTTGATAATTACTTAGCCATTTATTTTGTTGTATCTACTACGCTTTGTGTCTTCATTACTCTTAAAGTTGGCTTGTTTGAAGTACATTCATATTGCAATAAAGTAAAAAAAAAATGTAGCGTTTAGTATTGTGACTGTTAGTTTTTGGTAACATTCTTAGCTACCTACTTATAGTTTAAATAATGGTAAAGACAGCTGCTTTTCTAATTAATTACTTAACAATCAACTGATAAACTGTAGGTATTGCACGCAAACAAATTAAACCCCATTTAACATTAAAATAAAAGAATTTGAGTTATTAAAAACAAAATCTTACTTAAACTGTAGAATGGCGAGATAAAAGTAACAATAAATATTTAAAAAAAAGTATGCCTGAAAATATCTCCCAGAAAATAGAACCGTATCCAGTCAGGAAAAACTGGTTCATACTGAATTCTGTTACAATAAATCTTGCTTTCAAGTACTTTAAACAGATCGTAGTTGGTAGCTTCCGCACATGAAGACCGTGTATCTTATTACATCTGAATAAGGTACATTTTTGATTGCCATTCGTTAAATTACAAGTGCGGTCTTCCCTTCACGTGGAGGATATATGCATGTGTATTGTTAAGAGGCATGACAAGACATGTGAAAATGTGACAGTTAAAGAAAATACTGGCCGGTAAAAAAATGGCGCTTGACAGCTGTCAGTTTTGGTGCCGTTTTCACAATGACACAATCATTTATTGGGGGTTTCTTTTCTCGTATGGCCACGAACTACACTAGGTGAGTTTTTGTGGTGCGTTAGGGCGAATATTATTAATCTGTGCAATTAGTAATCATCACCAGTCCACTGCTGGATATAGGCGCCAATAGCACGCCATTTTTAAATCAGTCCTCGCAGCTACTCTCATCCAGCCAGTCATCAGCCAATCACGAAACTGTTTTACAGGTCTTGTGGTTGCAAGAGTGGCTGCTAAGGTGTGGGTCTTGGGTCCAATCACAAGTGCTATCCGGTTTTTAATTAGTAATTTCATGGTAGCACACCTTAGTCTGGATTTCTTCCTGGTTAATGTTAGTAGCTTCCTCCCCTATTACACGTTTGCCTACCTAAGAATACCGGTATGATATTATTATCGGGTGTAAAGTCACTTGACATCATACGAGCCGTATCGCCGCCGACATATCGTAAGCGAGATGTTTGACGAAATTTCGAGCCATTACCGCCGACTTATCTTAAGCGACATTTTTACCTAAACAGCGGTTTTCATCGCAAACGACATTTTAAACTATAACGGACAATGGCTCGTCGACTTTCCCACCCAAATACAACAATTATTAAAGTTATTGCTATGTTAAATTTTAATTTAATAGCGCAATTATTAGTAAAAAAAATATTTTAAAAAAAAATGTAAAATTTGGTTTTTGTCGCCTACACTAAGTCGGCGGTAATGGCTCGATGTAATTTTTGTCGCAAAAGATTAGTTTTAAACATCGTTTAGGATGAAAACCGCATTTTCGTAAAAATGTCGCTGACGATAAGTCGGTGTTTGCTCGATATGATCGATCACGCGTCAGGAGATACTGCTGTGTATGTGTGTATGTGGTTACATTGTAGTCGTGTCTATTTTCTAGTCATACTGCTGCTTTATGAACTAGATTTATCCTGTTATGATAGGCGATGCTTCAAGGCCTATTAGTTATTGGCGGATCTCACTTTGGACATGACAACGCCTCATTTCGTTGGCCAGTATGCTTATAAAAGTTTCCTACATACATACATACCTACATAAACTCACACCTTCTTCCCATGGGGATAGGCAGAAATTTCAGAACGCCACCATCTACGATCCTTATATACTCCTTTTGCCTCGATTACGTTCATACATCTGTTCATACACGCACGCCGGTTGCGTGTACTATGCACCTGACCTTTTTGAAGAACATCACCAGTAAGTCCTATGGCGGGCGGCGGCGATCTCTCGCGTCCGGCCTGGTCTAGGCCATGGTACGGAGCGAGAGTGCATGGCAAGCCGTCACCTCCTGCGAAGCAGTAATGCTCGCGAAGGAGGAGGCGGAACGCGTGAGGGAGAGGCAATATTTGCGCCCTAGTCGCCGCAGGAGACGCCCTGGGCGTCGGGAATCGGGAGCCGATTCCCGGCCACCGTAGGCGCGGGCTTGCGGATGGCGAGCAATGGGTAGCTCGCCGTCCGGTAAGGACCAGGCCCGGGTCGACGGCGCGTTGTGTTCTACGCGCGCCTTTTATGAGATGTCAGCACTAACTGATGGGGTCCGCTAGGGTCGATGCCTGCCAGGGTTGCGGGTTGTTTGAAAGAGATACCGTGGCCCTGGCACAGGCAACTGAAGGAACACGGTTGGGTTATAGTCAGTAGAAGTCTGTCACGCCCTCCCGCTCCGCCTAGAGCGGGAGAAGTTATTTAATAATTTCACACCCAAAAAATGGGCATCCCCTCCCGGCGTTTTCACTCACATCTGCCTTATAAAATACCATTTGATAGTCGCCTTTCATTTATCCTCTTAACGTGATCAAACCATCTAAGCACACTCTTCAATTGTTGTCACTACATCTTCTTTTTCTTCTCGTTGCCTTATCACATCATTCCTCAGCCTATCATTCATAGTCACACAACACATGCTTCGCAAGGACCGGATTTCCACAGCATTTATTCTACTTCTTGCTTCTTTTGCCACACCCAACATTCACTTCCGTACATAAGCGTTGTGCACCAGCTCACCATTATGAACAGTCGAGCCTTTTTGGACATCAACTGGTTTGTCACATTCGCATGTAGGTATAGCACCATTCACTATATTTCCCGCATTTACTCTCCTTTCCACATCTTCACCAATCTTTCCTGGCCTTTTAAACAGGCTTCCTAATTATACAAACTCACTCACTTGCCCCACACACTTATTATTTATTTTAATTGCTGGGCAAAGGCCTACTCCAAGATTTCTCTGTTCGAACCTTCGAACTATTGTGGTTATGTTTTTAGGGCTCCGTACCTCAAAAGGAAAAACGGAACCCTTATCGCTTTTTTTTTCACTCGTTTGTCTGTCTGTCTGTCTGTCCCTGTCACAGCCAATTTGCTCCGAATCTAATGGACCGATTAAGTTGAAATTTGGTACACGTATGAATTTCAGTGACCCATGTGTGTGTGTGTATTAAATGAATTTTAAATATGGGGGTAATATTCAAAATTAATTTATTTACGTTACACGTCCGTGTTTGGGGCACAGAAACTCATACGTGTACCAAATTTCAACTTAAACGGTGACAAATGAAAGGGCTTACTTTTAGACATTTTGTGCTAATATTGTTTAGTTTTTATTGAAATGTATTGAAAAAGTCGGCCAAGTGCGTATCGGACCACGCACAATGAAGGGTTCAGAAGTTGGGATGAATTTATCCCAAGAACAAACTTAGCTTTGTAGTTCAAAAAATGTTCTCCCATACAACGATATACGTCACGGTCAATTCTCCAACTGCAAATGTAAGCTTGAAATCACAAAAAAAAAAATAGGTAAACCTATGTTAAAACTACAGATTAACGATATTCGTACCTTTTCCTTTACTTGTGCTGAGACCTTGCTTCTTGCCAAAGTTCATGATTCTAGGTCAACGGGAAGTTGGAACACTATACGTATAGGTTTTGGTTTATTTGCGTGTATCAAAATATGTTGCATAAATCGCCGCATTTATTTATTACGATGACTTAGTTAGAAGCTTGATAGTTTTAGATCTCCAAGGGACCGTAGACCTACATATTTGGTATTAATTTCAACTTGATGAACTCTACGCGTTCCTGAGAAAAAGGGTCAGTCGGGCGTACATACAACGTGTGTAAAAGTGATCCTATAATCAAATGGTTATGTTTTTCCCTTTTGAGGTACGGAACCGTAAAAACAAGATGGCGGCATTAGTTCCAATTTTGACCACGCGCCAAAAGATTCAAGAGAATACAGCTATAAGTATCTACACTAATATATAATATTAGTGTAGATACTTATAGCTTATAGAAGCTGAAAAGTTTTTTTGTTTGGTTGAACGCGCTAGTCTCAGGAACTCCTGGTTCGAATTGATAAATTCTTATAGTGTTAGATAGCCCATTTATCGAGGAAGGCTACATAACATCACGCTACGACCAATAGGAGCGGAGCATCAATGAAAAATGTTGCAAAAACGGGGAAAATTTATTCCTTTTTTGAGCTTCCGTTGCGTACGCTGCGTAAACGGTTAAAGTTACGCAACAATCATGTATGATTGATTGCTCCTCTTAAAATGTTCTAAAAAAAGTCCGCGATAGCATATATCTATGTTTTAAGGTAGGTTCACTATAACTTTTTAATGCTAATCAAATCTACATAAATAAAAATCAATTGTCGAATGTATGTACGCGCATCACTTTAAAACGGTTGCACCTATTTGGCTAATTCGTTTTTTGTTGTGTTTGTAATTGTCAGAACAAGGTTTGTATGAAAGAAAATGTTTGAAAAGTTACCGGGAAAATTGGAAAATTCGGGAAAACTGAAAGTGCATTTTCTATGGGAATTTTGTATGAATTATTGAAATTTTGACAAGACAACGTTTGTCAGGTCAGCTTGTTATACAGGGTTATTGGTAAAACACCAACAACATCTTAAGGGGTCATTGTACTCATCATTATGAACAACTTTTACTATGGGACCAAACCTGAAATCGCGAAAAAAAAATCAGCTGTTCGCATAATTCGTCAAAATAATACATTTGTTTGTTTTTTTTTTTTTGTTTGTTCTAACGCGCTAAGCTCTGGAACTACCAGTCGGATTTGAAAAATTCTTTTTGCATTTGATAGTCCTATTCATGAGGATGGTTATTTAATATCACTATATGACCCTTAGGAGACGAGCAAAAAGAAAAAAAAAGTCAGAAAGATCGCTATGCGATACGACGGGATGGGTCGGGACTCGGAGAACAAGAAATTTCACGCAGACGAAGTCGCGAGCAGAAGCTAGTCATGAAATATGACAGCATGATCAGATTTCAACAACACAGTTGGCTAGCCACGTGTTAGCTCCTCCAACGGCGCAAAAGCCACATAGATTCGAGCCCCCGTCATTCCTTGTCGGTCTTGGTTAAACTAGATTGAACTCGTACTGATAGATCGCTGCGGAGCTCAAGGATAATTAGGGGGATCCTGTTGTTCATTCTGGTGGCTTAGACGTATGAACTATATCAATGTCTTGATAAACAACCCTAATACAACAACCGGCAACAAGCCGCATACAACCCTAATCTCTTCAAAGTGAGAGTGAACAGGCTTCTTCTCGGTAAGCTCACTCCATCGTCGACTTTGTCTCTGTCACCTCTGACCTAGACTAGAGTCAAGAGCAAACCCATCTCAAATAAAAAATCTTCAGAAAATCCGAAATATCCTACTAATATTATAAATGTGAGAGTTTGTAAAGATGTTTGGATGTTTGTTACTCAATTACGCCAGAACGGCTGAACGGAGCAAAGAGAATATAGTCTGGAATAGCACATAGGATACGTTTATCCCGGAAAAATTTACGGTTCCCGTGGGATAATTTCCAACATCCACGCAGGCCGCTGTAGCAATAGTAATTGATTTATATTCCCAACTAAATTAAATTATTATAGATTGCTGCACTATTTCCGCGAATAGCTCGTGGCTAAGTAATAACAGCCGCACGGGTCAATTCATTAGGTTAAGCTACGCTTGCCGGGGTTGGTCTGTGGATGGGTGACCATCTTTACATACCGAGACTCCTCCGTGCCTCGGAAATCACGTTAAGCCGTCGGTCCCGGCTGTCATTCGTGGATCTTTGACAGTCGTTACGGGTCGTCAGAAGCCCGAAAGTCTGACAACCAGTCTTACCAAGGGGTATCGTATTACCCAGTAACTGGGTTGTGGAGGTCAGATAGGCAGTCGCTCCATGTAAAATACTGGTATTCAGCTGCATCCGGTTAGACTGGAAGCCGACCCCAACATAGTTGGGAAAAGGCTAGGCAGATGATGATGCACTAATTCCGCGACTCCCTTAATGTACTAGTCAAAAGTTCGGCAGTGTTCGGTTTTTCCGAATATAAACGTTCCATCGTTTATTCCTTTGAACGTTGTCGTACTGTACTTCAATTAAAGTAGGAACGTCTGGCACATACTGTTCTCTGACCAATAAGCCCCGCTTCCACCTTATCATCCATCTTCCTGCCCTTATCCCACTCTGTTACTTGGGGTCTGCGCAACACGTTTTTAGGGTTCCGTACCTCAAAAGGAAAAAGGAACCCTTATAGTCCCACTCGTGTGTCTGTCTGTCTGTCTGTCCGTCTGGCAAACTGTCACAGCCAATTTGCTCCGAATCTAATTGACCGATTAAGCTGAAAGGTACATAAATGAATTTATGTGACCCAAACACGGACGTGTATTGTTATTAATTAATTTTGAATATGGTGGTCAATTTTTCGGGGACAAATAAAAAAAAGAGTTTTGCAAACTGTACCGTGTGACATGTCAAATGAAAGGGCTTACTGTGAGGGTCTAATTTTGAAATAAATTGTTTTAAAGTTATTTAAGAAATTAGACGAAAATTAACCATTCCCCACTTATCTCCAAAACTAATTTAAAAAAAAATACAGAAAATAGTTTTTTACCTATAGATTACACGAAAACTTATAAGAAGTCTGGTATGGTCTTAAAATAACATGGTAAATCACTCCATATTGTGCGTACAAACTTACATTTGCAGTTGGAATGTATGGGAGAACATGTTTTTCAACTACAATGTTAAATTTGTTCTTGGGATAAATTCATACCAACTACGGTACCCTTCATTGTGCGTGGTCCGACACGCACTTGGCTGGTTTTTTTTTTCTTTTTATTCCAATCTCCCCAGTCAGCCACTCCCTCTATCACTCCCTCTATCATTCACTCCTTTTTCTTTCACATCATCCTTCATACATTGCGTTCATCATTTCTTTGGTCTTCCTCTCCCTCTCTATCCATCAACATTAATATTCCACTTCCAACTTTCAGACTGGCAATTTTTCGGAGGGCCAAAAATACTCGTGAATATAATCAACTTTTATTAAGGTGAATGCGCAGTGGTAGCCCGCGAAATTCAAATTTTTTTACGTGTTTTGCAATTTACCGGTCAGTGTCAGGTTGTATCTTGATCATATTATATTTAAATATATCTTATTTATATGTATTTATACAATTATAACCACAAGAGCCATCATTCATCTCTCTAAGTTAGATTTGTCCCAAAAGGTCATGTTTTCCGAAATCAAAATAAGAGAGAACAAAATCTAACTTACAGATATTTATTGATGATTCTTATGGTTATATTTATGTAAATATGTACATCAACAAAAGTTTGGGATCACTAGCAAAAGCTGCTGTATTTTTAACCGACTTCCAAAAGGAGGAGGTTATCAATTCGTCTGTATGTTTTTTTTTTTTTTTTGTATGTTTGTTACGCGATTACTCAAAGACGGATGGACCGATTTGGAAAATTCTTTTTATGTTTGAAAGGGTATACTTCCGAGGTGGTCCCATATAAATTTTATTAACTTTGCTCGAGGAGTTTTTGAGTTAGCTTCAATAATGCGTATATTTCCCACTTATTTTATATGGATGTTGTGATGGTGTTTTAATAACTTCCTATCACTGTTATTTACATGGCTATATCTACAATTATTGTGCTCAATTATGTATTCGAATTTGTGTGGGGTAGGTTCCACAACTAAAAAGTGAAAAATAAAAACTTTTTAGCAAAAAATAAAACCGACTTCTAAAACAAAACACTACAAAGTGAAAAATAACTTTAATTTCGGAAGTCGGTGGCAAAAAACGAAAATACAAAACCAAAGACACCGACTTCCGAAATTAAAGTTATTTTTCACTTTGTAGTGTTTTGTTTTAGAAGTCGGTTTTATTTTTTGCTAAAAAGTTTTTATTAAAATTTAACCTTACCAAGAAAAAGTATTTACGTTATATATGTATTTTTTAATAGAAATAAAAAAATAACTCTTTTTTATTTTTAATAACAAAAATTGAGTAATTCAATCCTACTGTAATTGTAACAGAAATTGCAAAAAACGTAAGAAAATTTGAATTTCGCGGGCTACCTCTGTGGATCCACCTGGGAGTTGGGACGTGCTACGAAATTTCAAAAAAAAAAAAAAAATGTGTTGTTAGTCACATAACACATGATGTTCATGCTTTATTGGAACGAAGTTCTTTAATGCGGCTTGTGTTGTGGTAGGAGTAAACTTGCAGAAAATGTGACGTAACGAAAAAGCGTTATAATAATAATAAAACTTTATTGTCAGATACAAATAGTCCATAATATGTACTACAAAAATTCAAATAAAATAAGAAATAAAATTAAAATACAATATAACTACATTAAATAAAATAGACATACACGTTATATAAAATGCCGTCCGTTTCAAGTGTCAAGTTTTTTTTTTAACAGGCTCTGTATTAAAAAACATAATATAGAGCGAAAGGAACTTCGTTCCAACCGGCACCCTTATTGCGTAACACACTATCAATGAAATCTAAATCATTTTGAAGAAAATTGCAAATCCATTGCTTCATATGTTCGAAAAATTTGTCTGCTCAACCACGTAAAATAACGCAATGCATGGTGTTGAACTGTCAAAATGAAACTGCTTCCGATTGATAGTGTGTTACGCAATTGCCCCGCCGGTGTGCCACGGCAGCAAGGTGCAAAACCGTTCAATGTAGGATATCAAAATCATTTAAAACCATATTATGTACCTAGTTTCCGTTTCGTTGCCTACAATTATTACGCGGTGTGATTAGTCTCTCATTTGTAGACAATGCATTCATTCGTTGCTTGTGCTGCTAAACAGTAAGATAAATGAAACGTAGTACAAAGAAAATATTATAAAATAAGCGTAAAAGTTTCTGTGCTGGGTGCTAGTTCTGTTGGATTAAAATTAATCGTTGCCCGTTAAATTATTACAGCTTCAGGCACTTAGGGGGAAGCGCCAGGGTAGCCCGCGAAATTAATATTTTCTTACGTGTTTTTTAAATTTGCAAGTCAGTATTAGGTAATAATATATGTTGAACAAAATACGATTCGCGACCGTAACAAATATGTTTTTACAGAATTATAATCATGGGGTGTGCGTCTCGCGACTGTTTCATACAGATACAGACATATGCAGGACCAACGCTGGGGAGCGAGCACCTCTTCGTCGCCTTGTTGATACTTATAATACGTATTTTATGGAACTGGATATATTCTCTCAATCTAAGCAATTATTTAAGAAAATGGCTGTTGATGTTTTAACTGGCGAAAAGATTTAAGTTATGTTAAGCTAATCTTAGCAACACAGCGTTATTGTTATAGCGACTATTGTTTTGTTGTTTTCCTTTTTTGTTTTTTTTTTTTTGCTTTTATCAGCACTGCTGTTTAATTTTTTAGTTAAAATGAGGACAACCCACACCGGGTTACATGTTTGTTAAATCTTAGTTTTAGTATTTCTCTGTAATCTGTAGCGTGTAACTGTTTTTTGTCCCTAATAAATAAAATAAAATGATAGTCATCAATACAACTCTTTAAGACCAAGTAACCCTATCGAATGACTATTTCATGAAATCTTAACATTTGAGGATTATACTAACTTAAGGAGTTGTATTGCTGATTCTAATGATTATAAATCTGTAAATACATATTTGTTACGGTCGCGAATCATATTTTAATCAACATATAACCTACTGACTTGCAAATTGCAAAAAAACGTAAGAAAATTTGAATTTCGCGGCCTACACTGGCGCTTCCCCCTTAAGTGAGACCATCTCCTTCGTCTTTTAATGTGACAACGTACCGAGAATCCCATTGGTGTTGCAAGTTAACCAATAAAAAAAGTACTGATTAAAAAAAATCTTGCTTAATCAATTTCTAAAATTACTTTATTTCTTCCATTACAGATAAACCAGAACCGGTTTGCTGATTCCAACAGTGCTTGCAGAAAGAGAAAGACAGACATACAAAATCTCACGTGCCAGAGCGAGACAGCAACACTTCCTCGCCTGCTTGTCATCATTGAATATTAATGGAAATTATTGTTATCGGCTCTATTGCACATGTAATGAAGATCAATTTAGCTGTCTTCAAGATATTATACTGACTTTTGGAGATATTTTTGAAGAACGGCCATTCGTTGTTAATGGTAAGTGGATATTTTATTTTAAATATGGATAAGTAGGTAATAAAAACCTTGCCATACTTACCTTTTTGGGTTAACCATCAAAAGGCGTCCCGGTTTCGGGGATATGATCGGTTTAAAGAAAGAAAAATAAGTTTATTTGTCACAGAAACTCGTGCATACAAAAAGATAATTAACTCGAGTAATTCAAATAGAAAAATAAAACAAAATCGATTTACACGAATCGAATCACGAACACAAAACAAAAATAGTCGCCAGCTGCGGGTTTGGTTTTTTAGGGTTCCGTACCTCAAAAAAAAAATGCACGCTTTATCACATATAAAAATAATAAAATAATTAAATTGGTTTGTATTAGTTAAGGTATCTAAATACCTTGCAGCTTGTCACTTCTTTTATATCCAATAATTAATTCTAAAAGCGTCGAGCACTTTTTAGTTGTGTGTACTTTGTCAATCATTGGATATAAAAGAACTGACAAGCTGCATAGGTTGAGGTAGGATTCATCAAAACGAATCATTTGAGCCCAAACTCGAGGGTTTTTACTAGTAGCCACTAAAGAGTTCCCCTATCCACCTCCTGGCTCCATCATCAGACCCTTGCCACTGAATGAACATATTGTTAGTGACATATTGGATTCATCAAAAATGAATCATATGAGCCCTAACTTGAGGGTTTTACTAGTAGCCACTGAAGAATTCTACTATCCACCTCCTGGCTCCATCATCAGACCCTCGACTCTAAGAGCAATATATTGGATTTATCAAAACGAATCATTTGACCCCAAACTCGAGGGTTTTTACTAGTAGCCACTGAAGAATTCCACTATCCACTTCCTGGCTCCGTCGTCAGACTCTCAACACCAAGTGCATTCTATTGCACTCATCAAAACAAAGTATGAGACCCGAAACTCGAACGGTTTACTAGTAGCGACTGAAGAGTTACACCATACACCTCCTGGCTCAATCAGCAGATCAGGTCCAAGATGCCAAATTATAGTATTGTCATCGGAACTACATATACATACAAAGTTTCAAAACACTCCGACATTTTGAAGTGGGTGAAAATCACGTCCAAAGATTCCGTTACATAGATACAGACCAAGCTAATAGAAGCGTGTTAAAAAACGACCCGGTGGTCACCATCACGATACGGAGGAGGAACCGGACCTTGCCCTTTTAAAAGAACACTCTGGAACACCCTGTGCAACGCCTGATAGGGCATACTAGGGGACTGTAAAGGGATTCTCTTCGGAGCCTCGCTGTGCACAACAGCTCCTGAACTTGCCCTAACTACCTACCTGAAAAAACTCGTCCGGGAAAGTACTACCACCACACCAATTTCTGCCACCAAACAGCGTTGCTGTGGTTTAGAGGGACTGAGAGGAAGGGGTGCCGGTGTAATAACAAACACATGGGATATTTAACCAGGTCAGCTCCGCTTGGTTCGGTGTCGTCCCAAATGCCACTCGACCGTCAAGCGCCGATGGGACGACACTTTTCCCGTACGAGTTCTTAATTTCACTGCACTGCGTTTATTTCTGTATACGCATGTTTTATTTATTATTTTTATTTGGCATTCCATATTATATAGCTATTAAACAATTCCGGCTGTTCTCATCAGCCGTGCGGTGCGGTGGCGAAAATTGGACAATCGTAGATTATTTTGATTTATCTCCTGCTGCATCCCGCGCTTATGACATTTTTTATACATTCGGTATATGAAGATCAGTAGCCAATACTGATCACCAGGGCAATTACTGTCAGGATAATATTTGCTGTACTCAGATGGAAACGAATTTCTTCAACGGTCGCTTGGTTCGAGCCTCCAGCTGCGTTCTGTGCCAAGATTACTTCTTCATGAGACTGAGATGAATCCATTTTTATGATTTTCCGAATATTTTGCACCAGCACGCGTGACATAAACCATCAATAAAATTATTCTATTCATAATGGATGCACTTTGTACTTAATCCACTGATTTGTTTCACATTATTTGCCCATATACGGTACGGCGCCAGCCAGCGCTGGCCGGGTGGTGTCAAATACGCGACGCTCGGATAGCAGATTCTTTGCGCAGGGTCGCCATGTACGGTAGGTAGAGATAGTAAATAAAACCAATGACTGCTGAGAATATAATAGCTTTATTACAAGTAATAACATGGTATATAAGGTGTATATAATGAACAAAGATTATAATAATATAGAGGGGACCTTACAACCCAACTGATTCGTAAATGATAAATGATTTTATTTCTGTAAGAAGGTTTGTACACACACTTTTACAAATCAATCTTGTTTTTTTTTTAAACTAGATGAGGTTGGCGTTTCCTGTCTGACTACTCTGAGAAGAAAGGCCGAAATAAACTCAGAGGTCACAGTCTCTTATAAAGTGCAGACATAATCTTGGTCACTTCATGTAGATTGGTGTCTGAAATGGTCTTTTGAGGAAAGAACCACACAGATTGAGAGGACCTGTCCAGTCAGTGTACGCATTTGTCAGTAAACGCACAGCTCAACTCAGAACTTAAGGAGCTCAACGATTCGATGAACAATACCAAAGAAAGGACATTTGGGTAGGCCGTATAAATTACTCAAACTGCCAGACCATGATTAAACTTACTCGTACTTATAAATAAGGGCTAATATCCTGTGGGCAGTTTCCGTCCATGGGTCTATTATGGGCCGATAAATATTCTCGTCAAATAAATGATTCAAAACCATAAATATCGTTTGGAAACTAAAAAAAAACGTTTCGAACATGAAGTTTCGGCGGGCTGTCACACGTTTGGGGCGTCGACACTCACTGTTACAAAAAGCATGCTTGTAAGCATGCATACTCGAAAACATACTCGAAATAAGCATGCTCATTAGTAGCAATGTTGTGCCACACATTCTACTAAGCAATTGCTCAATAAAAGCATGCTTTCGTGCTGCTAATGAGCATGTGTGGCTTTGTTTCTGGGATCTCCATTCGGTGTTGAACGCTTAGCATATGGCGGCCGCTTATTTACCGCACAATGATTTTGTTGGTGTAGGAATATGGTGTGAAGTTCCTCCATTGAAAAGGGAGGATCCTCCTACACTGAAGCGGTGCGGATAATCTTATAGCGCGATGTAGGATTCCGTGACGCCGTTGATCCTGGCGGTCATTTGTAGATCGTTGACAGTAGTTACAAGTCGTCATTATCCCGAAAGTCTGAAAACAGAACTGGGTTGTGGAGGTCAGATAGGCAGTCGCTCCATCTCAAATTCTGGTATTCAGCTGCGTCCGGTTAAACTGGAAGCCCACCCCAACATAGTTGGGAAAAGCTAGGCAGATGGTGAACTTGTACAGTGCTATAAGGATTTTTTTGGCGTTTGAATGATATTCACAGGAAGGAGATGTTGGTAAACATTTGTTTTGTTAAATTATATAGAAAAAACAAGATGGCGATAGTTCCAATTTTGTACAGCTGTCTGTAATTCACTGACTGAATGTCTAGTTTCCAAGAAGCGCGATAGATGTCGCTACAAACTTTAAAAAGCCGCTACTTTCCCCAGAATTTATATGATGATTCCATAATATTCATGGCTGCTTTGACTTGATAAAGATTTTACCATACCTTTTTATAACCTACAACAGCAATCACCTCCCAATGATGGTAGAGCCATTTATTTACATTGAAACCTTAATTCGCTTAGTAAGACCACTGATCTCGACGAGCGATAAATGACTGCTTAATGTCGTAGGACAAACAAACAATCATGAAGGTAGGAAACTTCCATCACTTGTCATCTTCGTTTTATGAGGCTGTATTAATTAGACGAATGATTTTTACAATGTTTTTGGTCATGGTATTGGGGGTCCTACCGTTAGAATCGGGAAACTTTTCTGACATTCTTCTTATACGTGGATAAACAGTTTTTCTTTCGTTCTTCTTTACCGTGTCCATGATCATCTAGAGTCTACCTGAAAGGAGACGTTCAAAAATGTTTGGACCTTGGGCCAAGTACGTGTACACTATACATAAAAATAGGGAAATACATTTAAAACAGTTCTCAACTGTCCAATTACATTAAAATGGCTTTGCTGATAAACCACAATTAATTAATTACACTTGAAATTGCAACACACAACAAAAACCCGGCATGGCGGTGAGCTGTCATTTTGATTGATTAATGACGTCTGACATGTTTAATACTCAAGAAGAGGACTGAAGTGACACTGTTGTGACAGCTGACAGTCCTCTTTCTATGATCAGTGGTCGATCTATGGTTTATTGTCATTGTTTTTAAGCACAGAATAACTAAATCAGTGAGACGCCATGTTGAAAGTCAATAAAAATAATTGATAAATATCAATTTCCTATCACAACAGTATACATTTAAATGAATTATCTGTACTTTTCCCGAATTCTACGGATTTTCCTCTTTTTTTTTTTTGAGGTAGTGTACACAGACCTGGCCCATTTTGAAACATCTCCTTTGGCTACAAGTTTGGTACCTTCAGTAGCGTCCATCAGTTCTTGTAGCGTGTAGACAACAAACAGGATACGATATTAAGTGACATTATTTGCGTGCCTTGGAGGGGGTCCTGGCTAAGTAATAACAGCCGCACGGCTCGATCGATCAGGTTAAGCTACGCTTGGCGCGGTTGGTCCATAGATAGCTGACCATCTTCTTTGCATACCAAGACACGGGTCTCGGTGTGCAAAGAAAAATCCACGTGAAAAATCCACGTGAGAAAGCACGTGGATCTGTGACAGTTGTTACGGGTCGTCGGAAGCCCGAAAGTTTAACCACGTCTTACCAAGGGATATCGTATCGGTTGTGGAGGCCAGATAGGCAGTCGCTCCATGTAAAATACTGGTATTCAGCTGCGTCCGCTTAGACTGGAAGCCGACTCCAACTTAGTTGGGAAAAGGCTAGGCAGTTGAATGATGACTTGCGTGCCTTACCGTCTGACAGTCAAATAAATAAAAAGAACTCAACATTCTAATAACGATCTTGGATTGGTCTACACAGGATCAATCCAATAGCCATAAGTAGTGATGCAACGAATACGAATACGAATATTCGTATTCGCCGAATAGAAGACATTTACCGAATATTCGTATTCGGCGAATACTAATACGAATATTTAAAAACTAATATTTTTGTACGCAACTCTATTTACTGCAGATTTGAAAAACGCGCGTAAAAATATGACGTGTGCAGAGGCCCTTAACCGCAACGACGACGCGACGGGGGACTCCCCGGCCATAGATAGGTTTATACAGTTTCCGCGGCTCCGGGAGTTTCCCTATCATTACGATTACGAACCGTTGATTGATTCATTCATTCCTTTCATTCATTTCATTTGTCAGTCGTGAGCACAAGTCAAACAAGAGAGTATTGTTTTATTTTATTTATTTTCTGAGATTGCTGCGAATTTAAAGAAGTTGAAGTTGAATTGACAATGTCTTCTCGTAAACGAGAACAAAGTGACATATGGAAACACTTCGATAAATTACCTAGTAAGTATATATGGTCTGTATTTCTTTTGTATCAACAAAAACTAGGATAGTAAGTAAGTAACTTAGACGAACGTTAGTAATGGCTGCGTCCGCGCGGACTTCGGTTTTACTTTTACGTGTAATATAGTAGTGGGATAGGAATTTAAATTGTATTGTTTTTATTTTAGACAATGAAAGCAAAGCTATATGCAGATATTGTGCTTGTGAATTGTCTCGGGGAGGGAAAAATGCATCTATTAAAGGATTTACTACGACCGCACTGTGGACTCATGTGAAGAGATTTCACGAAAAGGAGCTTCTTGCCTGTATAAATACTGTAGATGAAACAAACACTGAAGTTGAAGTAACACCAGCGAAGAAACAAGCGTCCTTAAAGGAAATATTGGAAAAACGTACTACGTATGAAACTGGTGATCCTCAGGCTGTCAAAATCACATATTTGATTGCTGAACAAGTTTGTCTAGACATGGAGCCCCTGGACTTGGTAAATAAAAAGGGATACCGTCGTTTGCTCAGTGAACTAGCTCCAAGGTTTGTTTTTGTTTGCTTTTATTAAAATGCTAAACTTTTGTTCATACATATTAGTGGGATACTTTTTAAACTTTCACAAAACCCTTTTTAATTCCTGACTGTTATTTTTTTACAGATATAACATTATATCTAGAACCCACCTTACAGAAAAAATTCTACCGGATATTAATGCCCGTGTTAAAATAAAATTGAAGGAGCAGTTAACAAAGACCCCATATCTCTCTGTCACAACAGACATGTGGACCAGTGACGCTTCCTCACAAGTCAATGATTTTATAAGTCTTACTGGACATGGAGTCAATGAAGATTTCCAGCTCAAATCTTATTGTCTGGAAGTGTTTCCTTTTGAAGGCGACTCACATTCAGGAGAAAATATTGCCCACAATATGCATATGATGTTTCTGGAATGGCAGCTAGTGGGTAAAGTTGCAGCAGTTGTAACGGACAACGCACGGAATATGGTTAAAGCAAATGATGAGCTTGATCTTAGCCTTAAACATATCTCTTGTTTGGTACACAGCATCCAAATAGTGCTGAAAAAAAGTTTGTTTGGTCAAGAACGCATAACCGAAATGTTAACCACATGCAGGGGAGTTATTACTCATTTTAATCACTCAACCTCCGCACTCAAACAACTGAAAGATTCTCAACAAGCTAACAATATACCGAAACATGTTTTGTTTCAAGATGTTGAAACAAGATGGGACTCAACATATCAGATGTTGAAGAGATTACATGAACAACGCATAGCGATTCAAGATGTTTTACCATCTCTACCAAATTGTCGTCATGAAATCACAGCAAGGCAATGGGGTCTTATGAGCCAAATCATTGATATTCTGGCCAATTTTGAAGAAGCTACTAAAGAGCTGAGCAAAGAATCAACGACGTTATCTCAAGCAATCCCAATAGTACGAAGTCTTAAATCTTGCCTCAATAAAATTTCAAATGATCCTTCTTCTCATCCTGATGTGAAAAATCTGGCAAACTCCCTATTCAGTGGACTTTCGAATAGATTTGCGTTTATGGAATGTGATGAAACTTATCTATTAGCAACGATCCTTGACCCCCGATTCAAAACAAGGATTTTCAGCTCACCAGTGGTCGTTGAAACCGCTCGATCAGTTCTTAACGCTGCTCTTGATAACAGAGAGGCCGTAAGACCGACAAGACCTCCAGAAGAACCTGAACCGTCGACAAGTAGAGGAATTTGGCAAGTATGCCAAGAAATAATTGAAGATGCTGAAATGGAAGAGCCAATTTCAATATTTTCTGGGGATTCGCAAACTAAAAACGAGATAGATGCTTATCTAAAGCTCCCAAATTTATCGCCGACTGCTGATTCACTGGCCTTTTGGCGAGAAGATGTCCATTTTCCAAGTCTGAAAAAGCTCGCCCAAAAATATTTTTCACTGAAGCCATGTACAGTCGCCTCGGAAAGACTTTTTTCAACGGCTGGGAACATCCAGACTGAAAAAAGAAATCGCCTAAAAGCAGAAAATCTACAAATTTTATGTTTTTTAAATAAAAATTTGCCTGTTGTAAATTTTAATTATTAGAAGAGTAAACATTATTCAAATAAATAAGTCTTTGATTACCATGGCGAGATATTCGTATTCGTATTCGTATTCGCCGAATAGTAGGTTTGATATTCGTATTCGTAAAAGTAGTATTCGTTGCATCACTAGCCATAAGCATAAACATCCTATAAGGTTCCTACTGCTGGCTGGCTACACAGGCCTCCTCTCGGTGAGAGGGAGCGGGCCGCTGGCCCAATGAGGGTTGGTAAGGTGTCACATGTCTTCGAATTTGTGGTTCTAGGACATGTCGGTTTCCTCACGATGTTTTCCTTCACCGTTTTGAGAGCAGTGCTGATGAAATAATTTGCAAACAGTAGAGCACCTGTCTGGGTTCGAACTAACGAACTACAACTTGTAAGTCGCGGCCGTTGCCATATCACTGGGCCACCACTGCTCTCCTGACCTCAGAGTAAACAAGCCAAACCTCACCCATCATTGTCCATTGAACTATTGAACCATTGACCGTTGCATGCCCTTGGACGATACCATCATGATGTCACCACCTCTTGAACACAAACACGTGTCTAGTTACAGATTTGTATCTCACGACTTTGTTTTTAGCTAATACTCGTGCAGTTTTAGCAAAAATGGCGTGTGGCATGTAGCGTGACGCGTGATGCGAACTCATAAGATTTTCCCCTACCATAAAATATTTTTTATGGTAAACCCCACAAAGTGAAAAGTGTTTTCCGAACGAGGCTCCGAGGTGAAGGTCTTTGGTTTTTAACTTAATTTTTTTGCCACCGACTTCCGAAATTAAAGTTATTTAAATCGGTTGATTTTTTTTTTTTGGAAAAATGTTTTATTTTTCACTTTTTAGTGGGTCAGTTTGTAAGTTTATCTAAGTTACAAGATCCTAATTTCAACTGCTCATCACCTTTTACAAAATATTTCGGTTGCCGATGCAGGGACGTTAATTGTTGAGCATACATAAGCATTGTGACGAGCATAAATTACTTAGCAACCATTATTAAAGTAGGTACCTAATCGAATCGCAACCCTTGACATACTTATTATTGAATAGTTCCGGTGGCCATCTGTGATCTTCATCATCAGTTCCACTTCACCAAATGGTAAGCACCATTTGGTGAAGTGGAACTGAACAAATGCACGAGTTTCTATAAAAAATACCCAAATCGCTATAGGTATGGCTATAATATTTGAAGAGTTCCGTCGATTTTTCCAGGATCCCATCATCAGATCCTGACCTGATGACAGTGGGACCAATTAGAAAGTATGCCCTTTCAAACAAAAAAAAAAGAATTTTCCAAATCAATCCAGCCGCCAATAAAAAAATTCCGACGAACTGAGAACCTCATCCTTTTTTTGAAGTCGGTTGCAAAATCGCTCAAAGCGCCTAAAGAAGTTTTCACTTCAAAAATGAAAACTAACTGTTTCTGAAATTGTTTTACTGATAGAGTATCCACAGGCTTTCAATTGACTATTTTACGCGGGTCTCATCCCCCTAGTGCTTTCTTCACTTATTGACTGATAACTTTGAGAAAAATCTCAATAAATAGCTCCTCATCAAATTTTCTTTGCAAGAAATACCTGCTGTAAAAATCTCACCGTGTCAACTTAGTGAGCTGTCAATCTGCCCGATGCTAGGGATTAGCACTATTGACAACTCACCTCACCTAAGTTTTCACTTTGAGATTTTTACAGAATACACAGTCGGTCCTTATGTATTGTCGCTGGCACATAATTTTGAATTTAGAACTCATAGGAAAAACGAAACAATAGCATACGATTTTCAATTGTTTTACGATCAATAAAACGTAAAAACATTTATTAATTTTAATATATTACGATGGAGTGGACGCTCAAAAAAGACCGAGTTGCAGTAATTGCATTACAGCGTTGTGGCCACTCGCCAAACACAATATTCAAGCTTCTTGAAAAAACTGAATCACGAAGAGATTTGTGCATCGTACTATTAAAAGGTACATTGAACACTCAAGTGTGGATGACTAGAAAAGATCAGGTAGACCTCGTTCTCTTAGGACTCCGGCAGTCATCAAGGCAATCGAGGCGCGTATTGCAAGAAATCCCGTCCGTAAACAGAAATTGATGGCTTTACAAATGGGCTTAATTAAGTATAAAGGTACTTAATGAAGACCAGTAGGCTTAGCACGAGAACCGTAGAGAAGCGTCTTGTCGACAGAAGAATAGGCAAAAATGACGTCACCGTGTAGACAGTACGACGGCAACAAAGTGGAAAGAGTCAACTGCACTTTTACGAAATTCATTTTGATACATAATTCGAATCGGAATTCCTTGTTTTTCATAGGATTTTTTTTTCTGTTTAATTCTTATTTATTCAAATATTTTTGTTTTTTAAGTCACGCATATAAATACAACTGCGGAGTCACGCCCGTAGCGCTGGAGAAGATGCGATTCTCAACGTGCTTTATATGGAATTTTTCACTTTTTGTATGGAAAATATGAAAAATGATTACCTACGTGTAGAGTTTTATGGGGTTACGAGTTTTAAAGAGGAGGGCAAAATTTTCATTATTTTTGCAATAGGACACACCGTTTTCGAGATATAAGCAAAAGAAGAGAAAAAAAAAATGATTTTGTTCTGTTTACTACTGTCTTTAGCATGGCGCAAATTGTCTTCCCTACCCTAGACAATTATCAATGGTCATTGTCATTGTGACAGTTGGGATAGAAAACTTTCTTCCGAAATAGTCTACATAAAAAGGACCTAGACAAAGATCGCTAGAAACGAAAGACAAAATGACAAACTGTAGAAGAATTTCTACAGTGCGATGTCAAAAACGGAGAAACGAAATGTCACTTTGAAAAAGAAAAAGATGTCTACTCTTCATAGAGATACACAAGTGGTCATGCCACTGGATCTACGAGCTTACCAACACTGTTTTGGATCCTATCGTAAAATATCTACCTCAGACGCTCTTTCGAGGACGGCATGGACGTTTCAACAGGACTCCACACCGGCGCACAAGGCCAGAACCACCCAGGCGTGGTTCGAGCTCAACAACAACAACAGCATGAAGATTGGCCCTCCTCCAACGCTAACCTTAATCCTTTAGATTAAAAAATATGGCAGGTGTTGGAGGAGAAGTCTGCGCTAAGCCTTATAAAAATTTGGAGAGTCTGAAGTCGTCATTGAGAACAGCAGTGGCCGAAATAGATATCAATATGCTGCGATTGATGACTGGCCGCGGAGACTAAAGGCCTGCGTGGCGAATGGTCGTGGACATTTTGAATAAATTTGATATCAATATTATCCTAAAATGCTAACCTTATAAATAAAAAAATCATTTTTTAAAAGTACTCGTACAGTGTATTTTTAATTTTATGATTTTATATTTGTGACAATACGTAAGGACCGACTGTGTAGATAGGCTGCTCATTGTATCTAGGACTGGTATGCAGGATACAGAAACTAACCACAATACCCCTTTTTTTTTTGTGGATGGGAAATCATCAAATAACTTCTCCCGCTCTGGGTGGAGCGGAAGGGCGTGTCAGACTTTTACTGACTAAAACCCACCCGTGTTCCTTCAGTTGCCTATGCCAGGGCCACGGTATCTTTTTCAAACAACCCGCGACCCCAGCGGCATCGGCCCTATTGGACCCCATCTTTTGCTGACATCTCTTTGAGGCGCGCGTGGAACACAACGCGCCGTCGACCCGGGCCTGGTCCTCACCGGACGGCGAGCTACCCACTACTCACCGTCCGCAAGTCCGCGCCTACGGTGGCCGGGAATCGGCTATCAATTCCCGCCGCCCAGGGCGTCTCCTGCGGCGACTGAGGGCGTGAGGCTGCCTCTCCCTCACGCGTTCCGCCTCCTCCTTCGCGAGCATTACCGCTTCGCAGAAGGAGGTGACGGCCTCCCATGCACTCTCGCTCCGCACCATGGCCTGGACCAGGCTCGGACGCGAGAGATCGCCGCCGCCGATCGCCTCCGTGAGAACACGGCGGTGCTCTGCCCAATCCGGGCAGACCTCCACTGTATGCTCCACCGTGTCCTCTGGGCGATCCACACAATGGTGACACCCGGGCGTTTCCTCCCGCCTTATGCGAAACAGGAACCTCCCGAAACAACCGTGTCCGGTGAGGACCTGCGTCAGGCGGAAGGTGAGGACGCCGTGGCGCCTCTCTAACCACTCCTCAAAGAGGGGACTTATCGCCGCAATTGTGGCGTGCCCAAACCACAATACCCCTGACCTCATCCTAGCCTAACCTTCCACCATTGAACAGTCTCACCCATCGTTGTCCATTGAACCATTAAGCATTGAACGCCATGCCCTTGGGGCATACCACCATGATGTCACCACCTCGTGAACACAGACACGTGTCGTTAAATTGGCTACAGATCTTTATCTGTGTAATGTAAATAGTTTGATTGAATGTGCTTGTGTGAGTGAATGAGTGACTGATGATTGCTTAGTGAGCAGTGAGCTGAGTTTTTTGATGGATAGTTTGAAGATTTTTTTGGAGGTCATCTAGTAAATAAGTCTTCGTTCCACCAACAATCGTCTTCTACGATGTCCTTCTCACCGCTCTGGTTTCATTTACTATTCTTTCTTTGTCCAGGCGGTCTTTCTTTGGAATGCGCTCCCTCTGAACATCAGGACGGCAACCAATCGGTTGTCTTTTAAAGTGATGATACGTGAGCACATACGTAAGAAGTTGGCAGAAACATCCCTGTGCTGATTTGTTGGATTAATTTTCTCCTCTACTGATTGTTATTTCTCCTCTACCGATCGTTATTTCTCCTGACAAAGTTTATTCTCTTTATAAGTACGAGTATTTATGTATTGTGATGTATTTATTCTTGTATTTTATAGTTGAGAAGAGAAAACATGGCAGGTGCAACATAAGGATATACGATATGTCATAGGATGATTTGACAATTCGAATTTTCACGAAAACCCTAGGGATATTGCGAAAACACGGATAATTAGACAATGGTAAAAACATTTTTCAATCTTACTAGAAAAAGATAAGGTTTTTGCAAAAACACGAATCGCTCTAGTAATATTGCAAAACGAAACGTTAGCTATTATGAAATAAGAACGCTGATTGGCCGGTCGGAGCGCCCAAAACGAGACCTTCTCTGATTGGTTGACGTTCCAAATGTAAATCATTCACGTACGTTGTTTTGTTTATGTTTGTGTTTTTGAGAACGACTCTAGTAGTCTTTTGTTTTAAATGTGGTTAAAAGTGTGGGTGGACTTGAACAATAATGGTGGACCTCTTTATACAAATAACCCGATCAGCTGATAATACTTTAAAGCTCAAAGGTTAATACTAGGTACCAACTAGAATAAGGTTTGGTCAGTAAGCAAAAATCTAGAAGGATATTCAATGTTACTAGAGTGACTCGTATTTTTGCAAAAACCCTATCTTTTTCCAGTAAGATTGAGAAATGTTTTCACCATTATCTAATTAACCGTGTTTTCGCAATATCCCTAGGGTTTTCGCGAAAACTCGATTTATCAAATCATCCTACGACATAATATATCTTATATCTTTACGTTACACCTTCCATGTTTTCTCTGTGCCTCAAAAAAAAAAATGCCTCGGGCATTAAGTCCGCCTTTGTACGGTATTTGTTTTTTACTTGTGCATAAAGTTTTAATAAATAAATATTTAGTCAATCATATTAGGACCTCGTTTTACAACTCAGAGCGTGCCACGTGCTATTACAAATTGTTGCTTTAATTACCTACATTCTGCAAGTGTGATTGGGTTTTTTCATCAGGAATTACTCAGTAGCACCCCGGAAAATTGTGCAAATCCCTTCAACCATTCCCATGCTTTAAAATTCGCAACACACCATGAGTGCTCTTTAATTGTGTTCAATAAGTATCAATTAAAATGATTGCGTACTCGATGGACTCTTCTTTATTACTACTGATTGTATTTAATTGTCTGGCTGTCCTCTTGGGCTTGATGGTTTGAAGATTTTCGGATTAGCAAAAAAGTTTTTTGGAGGTTAAGTATGGGAGGTTGTAGAACAGAGGTAGGCGTGGAGTCGTTTCATAATTCTCCTGCCCTTATCCCAATTTATTTGCGGTCGGCGCAACATGTCTTGCCCTTCCATACTTCTGTATAAGTCGTCATCTTGGTAGTCACTCCCTTTCTAGCCATATCATCTTTCATACAGTCTATCCATTGTTTCTTTGGTCGTGGAGTCATTTGCGCTTTGTCTAGAGATGGAACTGATGGTGTCGCTAAAATGGCTGTAAGCTAGTTTTTCGACTATTTTGTTTAAAAGACTTTATAGTATAAAGATCCTTTTTTCGTTTTGCCGAAGTCCTACTATCGTTGATTCGATAGATGTAGAATACATGCGTGAGCCCATTACGTTATGTGCTACATTTTTTCCTGTCCTATATTTTCCCAAGGTTGGGCAAGACTCCCAAAATTCTTCTCTCTGCTTACTTATTGCCTTTTTTGGTCAATCTCTCAGAAAAAAAGCTATTTATAAATGCAATTTAGATCGCCAAATTGCTAGCGTAATTGATTTGGAGGTGTATGCCGGGTTCAAAGTTGACGAGGGTCAAATAAACTGTCTAATCCATTTCGACACGCTGAGAGCAATCAAAAGGCAATTTTAAAACAGCAATGTGTGGAACCCTTTCAATACTGAACAGTACCCATCAACATCTTGACCCGACGATTGTATGACCCTGCGCCAGCCAAGTGGACCCAATTCCCGACATCCACACGACGTTCGCGTTCCTCTCCACGATTGGCCAGAGAATTAATGACAATATTGCGTACTTATTCGTTTGACCGTCTACGTACGTACCGTCAATTTAGCAATAGACGCTCAGACTCTTGACGTCCGCGCGCGCCGGCTGCCCGCGTTAATTTGATTTGAATTTCGAAAAAAATACGATCGGATATCCGCTGATTTAGCGCGTGATTTGAATTTAGCGATTTCGAATTGTCTTTTATTGGATTTAAAATGGTGGACTGACATGATATTTTTGAAGGACGGGGACGGTCGTGGAGATAGATTGTACATGTGTTTCGCCAATATGGCTTTGTAATACAAATTGTGTCGAGTTATTCGGACCCCCTTTGAATGTTATTTTTCTTTCTGTGTTGTTCAGGACTCGATAAAAAGGTGAGAACATGCGGATTGCTTGTGTTATATTTTTGTGTGACACTGGTTTTAATTTCTTGGAGGTATTTCGTTTATGTACTGTTTTAACAAGTTTATTGATCTTAATAAATCTGCTTTTCTACTACTAATCTGAGAGTTATAAGTAAAAAAAAAAGAAATAATTAAGTAGGTATAATTTAGCTACGCATATAATTTTCACTACATTACCTCATATAATTGACAACTAAAATCCAACTTTTAATAGTATTTTAATTAATATGTAATTCTTAAAAGTTGAAGAAATGGACGCTTGATCAAAAATATCTAAAACTAACTTCAGCAATAAAACGTAGCCTATGTCCTTTTCCAGGTCATGTGCTTTACCCGTGTGCCAAAATTCATCCAAATCCGTTCAGCCGTTTTAGCGTGACAGTAACAAACAAACAAACTCACTTTCGCATTTATAAGATTAAGTTAGGATAATCAATGGCAAGTGGCAATTCCACTGTGACCGTTTATTGCATGAACTTACTGTTCTGATCATCTATAGACTAACATCTACAGATATATATATAAAAAAAATATTTGCGAAAGTAATTCTGTCTGATACCTCTTCACGCCTTAAAACGGCTGAACGGATTTCGATGTTTAGAACTTTAGCACACAGGTGGATCAAGACCTGGGTTAGGACTAACATACATATCGATGGTTCATGGGCTATTTGTATTAAGCGACATGTTTGGAACTTTACAGGAGAGCATTTCAAAGTTTCATTATTCGGAAAAAATAACATTGCAAAAAAGTATCAATATTTTTTTACGAAAAATTGGCCTTTCGACGGTTAAGAATCAATAGTGTCTATCTCCGTTTTTTACGTTTTTCACTTTTTAATGCTTTTAAAAGATATGATATGATATATATATGTTATATATGATATGATATATTTTGCTTTTTAAAGATATGATTCAAACTCAATATCGGCCAGGATGTCGCTTAATACAAATAGCCCGTGAACCCTCGATATGATCCCGATAGTAAGTTGCCGTGGGATAATTTCCGACCTACACGCAGGTGAGGCCGCTGCCAAAAAACTAGTGTCCTAGAAGAATTAGAAGTCGGTACAATTAATTCTTTGTAAAATGTTCTCCTGGGAAATTACTACCACTATCCATACATATTTCTGCCATGCAGTATATCGCTGAAAATACAGAAACAAGAGAATACATCTCTGTCTGTAAGTTAATAACGCATCGGCAATTCCCTTTGTCCATCGAACTGTCGGCTTGCGAATAAATCGATGGTTCCTAAGTATACTGAGTCATGTGTACTTCTAATAACTTTAAAGGAAGGCGGTAAAAAGAGCGATTGGTTATTAATAAAATTATTTTGCACTGTTAATATGCCTTATTATGTTGTATTCACTATTATTAGCTATTTTTCTTGATTATATTAACATTTGAAATATAACCATTCGCTATTTTTATCGCCTTTCTTTAAAGTTATTAGAAGTACAGTTGACTCAGTATACTTAGGAGCCATCGAAATACCACTTCCTGCCCTTGTCCCATGTTACATGGGGTCGGCGCAACACGTTTTCTTCTTCCATTCTCCCCTGTCAACCGTCACGCTATCATTCACTCCCTTCTCTTTTATATCATTCCTCACACAATCCATCCATCTTTTCTTTGGCTTTCCTCTCCCTCTCCATCCATCAACATTTATGTTCATCACTGTTTTAGTCACATACGTTTCCTCCCTCCTCATCACATGCCCATATCAAGCTAAGCGGTTCCCTTTCAACTTTTCTGTCACTGGCGCCACTTTCAAACTTCCCCATAAACAGAGTGAATTTTTCAAGTGGGCGTGGATGGCCAAATCCGAAACTATGGCGAATAGCGAAAAGTACTAAAAGGAGTCTCGGGCTACAAGTGGAAAAAAAAAAAAAAGTATTTTATTAAAAATGAGCTCTCCTTTAGTTTGCCGTATGTCATTACTTCCCAGAATTCGATCCTAATAAGGATCGAATTCTGGAGCTAACTTAGGAGCCATCGTAATAATAACGACACTATCGAATGGTGTAATAATAGTGTTTTTTTTTTAAAATCACCGGGTTCGATTGCTGGCTAGAAAATTTGATTTTTCAAAAATGCAATGATGCAGTTTTAGTTTCCATCAAAATAGAGCCCGAGACTCCTTTCAGTACTTTTCGCTATTCCTCATAGTTTCGGATTTGGCCATCCACACCCACTTGAATAATTCACCTGTGTAGGGTGACTGGTAATTAGTAACCGAAACTTAAACACATGATTGTACTCATGATGACAAACAACTTTTACTATGGGACCAAACCTGAAATCGCGAAAAATCAAATCTGCTGCTCCCTACATAAATAATACCTAAATAAATAATAATATGCTGGGACATTTCACACACGGTCATCTGATCCCAAACTAAGCAGAGCTTGTACTATGGAAACCAGATACTACATACAATACTTTTTTTTGTAAATACATACTTATATAGATAATTACACCCAGACTCAGGACAGACAGACATGTTCATGCACACAAATGTTTGTCCTGGATGGGAATCGAATATATGTTGTACCTCGTCAAAATGTAGGGAGCAGATGATTTTTTTTTCGCGACTTCAAGTTTGGTCCCATAGTAAAAGTTGTTTGTTATCATGAGTACAATCATGTGTTTAAGTATCGGTCACTAATTACCAGTCACATTATATACTCATTTCTTACTTTATCCATTTTGGTCACTCCACACATCCATCTCAACATTCTCATCTCCGCTGCGTGCAATCTTTTGTCATCCGTCTTCTTCACGGCCCAGCATAAGCTACTATGTTCTATTCTGTGCTACGCACAACATTTGTTTTCAATCAGAACAACAATTTTTCCTAAGTTTCATTGAATTAACGACCATATACAACGTAAAATTCCAAGTAGACAATTAACTGAGTGTGCCAGGCTTCCAATTAAAGAATTAGACCATTTGAAAGGAAATTTCCATGACGTTTTGTTTGTAATTAGGTTTGGTCCTGAAGATGACAGATTTTGTTCCTTTGTGGTGGAAAATTGTGACTTTTGAGGCTTTTTTAAGCGACTCCAAAAAGGGAGGAGGTTCTCAATTTGACTGTATATTTTTTTGTATGTTTGTTACGCGATTTAAATTTTATTAAGTTTGCTTGGGCAGTTTTTGAGTTAACTTCGATAATTACGTATATAATCCACTTTGTGTATTTGATGATGTTCATGTCACTGTTGTTTACATAGCAAGTAGTGGTATAGGAATTGTTGTGGGATAAGTAACATAACTAAAAATAGAAAAATAAAAACTTTTTTGCAAAAATAAAAGCAACCGACGCGACGTCCATAAAAAACACTACTTTATTACTCAGTGAAAAATAACTTTTATTTCGGCAAAAAACTAAAACAGATCCAAAGACACCGACTTCCGAAATTAAAGTTATTTTTCACGTAATGTTTTTTTTAGGAAGTCGGTTGTTTTTTTTTTTTTTGAAAAAAAGTTTTTTTATTTGAGAGTATTTCTTTCAAGTAGTCAATTGTCGCTTGATATTGTTGCTTGCCGAAACAAACTTTTTAATTTTATAAAAAGATGTAAGTACCCAAGTACCTACTGAGCTAGTGCTGAGCTGCCTTTTACCGTTTTTTTTTTTTAATTTCAATTATAATTTTAAATCGAGAATTTTTAATTCCGTCAATCGTTGTCTTGATAATATAAATGTTTAACTTTTGCCCGCGCCTTCGCCCGCATGGCTGCCGGAAATTATCCCGTAGAGACGTGCTACCGGGATAAAAACTATCCTATGTCATATTCCAGCACCCTAATTGCGTAACACACTATCAATCGGAATCTGAATCATTTTGAAGCAAATTGCTAATCCATTGCTTCATATGTTCCAAAAATGTGTCTGCTCGACAACGTAAATAACGCAATGAATGTTGTTAACTGTCAATATGAAACCGATTCCGATTGATAGTGTTACGAAATTTGGGTGCAGGCAGGTCGTGGACTACTTGTGTGTATATATTAAAACGTGATAAGATTGACAGAGTGCGTTTCGCATGTATAATATGTGTGTAATGACTTCAATTGCTTTGATGCATTAAACTCTTTAAAACTAGGGGTTAATCAGGCAGATGCGCTTACGCAGAAGCACCGATGCACATAACCAACATTTAAGAACCAGTCACGGGGTTATACAAGGTATTCTTTTTTCGAGCCTACAAGTTAAATAACTCCGATAATATATACCTATATAACATTTCTATTCTTTAAAATTGAAGTCATGATCGGGATGTCAGCGTTTTTGCATACGATCTGTTTTTTAAAGGAACTAAATTAATTTAATATAATGTTCTTGGGCTGAAAGGGGTCGGTCGGGTCGATCGATCAGGTTAAGCTACACTTGCCGCGGTTGGTCCGTGGACCATCTTTTACTTACCAAGACCCGTCTGGCATCCGTGCCTCGGAAAGCACGTTAAGCCGTTGGTCCCGGCTATTATTCGAGGATCTTTGACAGTCGTTACGGTTCGTAAGAAGCCCGAAAGTCTGACAACCAGTCTTAGCAAGGGGTATCGTATTACCCAGGTACTGGGTTGTGGAGTTCAGATACGCACTCGCTCCATGTTAAATACTGGTATTCAACTGCATTCGGTTAGACTGGAAGCCGACCCCAACATAGTTTGGAAAAGGCTAGGCAGATGATGAATATCCTTGGGCTGAAAAAAAGTAACATAATATATAATGGTTTCAAAACAATTAGTTTTATCTCTTTTCTGCATGATGCATAAAATCATCATTGTTTTACTCCATTATTTAGTGGTCTGATAAAGTGATGACGTAAGTACAATGTTTACAAGGTATGTGCAGACGCCAGCAGGTCAAGCAACCCGAAACTGTCAAATTTTCCCAATCAAAATTGAACCTAATGCTTTAGCGATAAAGTTGAAAATCTATTAAAGAAATTTGACAAATCCTGTGTCGTGCATTATCGGCAAATTGTTTTGGTCGGGAAAAGAAAGTTGCCCATTCTAATTGAACATGCCATGAGTGTATTGGAAGGTGGTTCATCCGGTGTAAAGGCTCCCCGCAGAGAGGAGCGACGCGATCCTGGCAGAACAATGTCCATGAAGTTTTCATCGAAATTGTTTTATTAGAGTCGCTTCGCAGCAGTCTGCGGGAGCCTTCAGGCACTTGTCCCACCGTTTTCTCGCGCAAGAAACGTACAAAATATTGTAGGTCCCATATAAGTAAAATATATACCTACATATTAATAGTTGATCACTGTTCGCAGCGACAAGAGCTATCAAAGAGAGTACTCGCTTAGCGACGCTCGCTTGGCGTGTAGAACACTTGCTGAGAGACTCACGCATGGTACTTACTACATACGCATACCAGCAGCTCTTCGCAATCGCTCGTCGCCGTCGCGTACTTGCTGCTCGTTGCTCGCCAACTCGTTTTTTAACCGACTTCGACTTTGTTATATGTTCGGATTATTTACATATTTTTTTTATGTATGTCCACCAATTTGTCCGTTAATTGTAGACCAATTATTGAGAATTCTTTTATTGTTTGAAAGGGTATGCTCTCGAGGTGATTCCATTGTCACCAAGTTAGAATCTGATGAGCGGATCCCATGTATAGTTGCAAAACTTCCGAAAAATTCTGAATAATTCCGGAATACTTCTGGGAAAGTTTCTTTAAATCAGAATTATTCAAAATGAATTTAATTAAGATTTTTATTTTTTTTGCTGAAAAATCATGTTTGCATCGATCGTCGATCGCCGCCGCCGCTGCCCCTCTGTGCGCCGGCCGCTGCCGCCGCGCCGGCCGCGCACGCCCGACTGGCGACTGCCAAGAGCCGTGCGTGCAGGCGATGGCGGTGTGGGGTGCGGTAAGAGGGGAGATGCTCCCCGGAGAAGTTTTCCCCCCGCGAGAAACATTCGTACCCCGCAATCGAATGTTTCCGCCGAATATTTCGCCCGAATAATTCAATGGGAATAAACGTTGAAATATTCCCAAAGTTTCGGAATATTTCGGAATACTTCCGAAATATTCGACGGGAATGATTCGGAATTTTTCCCGCCAGCATCTATAATCCCATGGAAATCGAGGGAAACCCTCAAATTTTATAGGCACGCCTATAGCGATTTGGAGTAAATCGTGCATTTGCTCTGTGTTGTTCGCACCGCTATGTCTTGATTTTTTATTTAGTCTGAGCCCTCCGCCTGGAATAGATGGAATGTTAAGATTCTCTCTGGCAAACCCTTCGGGGTTAAAGGCGTGTTATATATATTTTTATATATTCAAGCCCGTCCCGAAGGTATTGAATCCTTTTTCCTCAAATATTACTCTACAACAACCTAGCTTCGCGTGCAGCTGAGTTTTCTTTATGGACAAAGCAGATACACCAATTATCTTACCACCAATTTTTTTTTGGGTCTTTCGACACTGACTCTGAAGAAAACGGGTGAAAAAATATTACATGCAGCGGAGATAAGAATGTGGAGATTAATGTGTGGAGTGACGAAAATAGATAAAATAAGAAATGAGGGGAAGTTTGAATGTGGCGCCAGTGACAGAAAAGTTGAGAGGAAATCGTTTCGTCTGGTATGGGCATGTGATGAGGAGGGAGAAAACGCATGTGACAAAAATAGTGATGAATATAAATGTTGATGATTGGAGAGGGGGAGGATGACTAAAGAAAATATGGATGGATTGTGTGAGGAATAATATGAAAGAGAAGGGAGTGAATGATAGCGTGACGGTTGACAGGGGAGAATGGAAAGAGCAAACGAGTTGCGTCGACCCCAAGTGGGAGGAAGATGGTAAATCGAACTTTCGACCCCTCTAATAAATTAATTGCACAGCTACAATGGAACTATTATTGTCAATCGTCAACAATTGCAAAGTGCAGAATAAGTGATTCAATGCCCGGCAGAGATGTTTTTATGAGTAAGGCTGGTAGATAGGTACGAGTACTAAACGTCTTCTGATAGTCGTTTCTACGAAAATTATTACATCGATGATGATTTTTCGACTTAACTTTTGATTGAACGAATTATCGTCGAGAAATGAAACGTCATTCTTTCATTGTCTCGAATATCGTCTCCTTATACTGCGTTTGGGAAAATCCCGGATTCGCATCGATTCCAAACAATGATTCTACTCTATGCTGGATATACCGCGGCCTCTGTCACTCGCAACTTAAGCTTATAGATATACCTCAGGAGCTGAGTGACTGTTGTGATAAATTCTGTGGGCACAGAGAACATTGCTCAGTTCTTGATGAAATAATAATAATAATAATAATAATAACGTTTATTTTCTCCACCACATAATGAAAAATTTGTAGGTACAATACATAATTTGTGTATACAAACATACATTGATGTTGTGGAGACTGGAGCCTGTACTAGGAATACCTGTGTTACAGGTCTCCAGGCCTCCAAACTACACGGACAAGTCACAGTAATATAAATAGATGATTATGTTGGGATGGCAATTAAAACAATTTAAGACAAGGAAAAAACAAATAATTAACTAGACAGCAAAGTAGGGTGTGTTGGTGTGGGTGAGTGAGTGTGTAGTGAGTGTGTGATATTCAAAACTGGTCTCCTAAAATGGCATATAAAGGACATGTCAAGCTGCTTTTTATGAGATGACTTCTAAGAGTCTCTCTGTATCTTCATAATCATGAGATTGAAGCCAATTTTGGACTTTAGTTTTACAATTGTATATGGATAAGGAGTAGATGGAAATGTCTTTATTGACTTTATTGTATAGGTAATCTCCTAGGAAACAAAAGAATCTACGGCTGAAACTGGTTTTGAAGGACCGTGACTTACAGACTGTGTGTTTGCGTCTCTTATTAAGGATTTCAAAAGGATTGTATGGAAGTTGAGTATGCCTACGAATGATAGTGCTTAAGATGAATAATTGGCGAACAGTCAGTACTTTGCACTGCTGATAAAGTCCTTTCGTTGGAAAAAGATAGGGAAGTTTATGACCAACTTTAAGAACAGCTCGCTGCGCTCTTTCTAATCTCAGCAAAGATGTTTTAGGGGCTCCCCCCCATGCCGTTATGCAATATGATAAGATTGATTGAACTAGTGCATAGTATACGGTGTCAATAGTCTTAGTTTCCGCCACATGGCGTAAGTTCTTGAAAACAAATATCAATTTTCGCGTTCTCGCTGTAAGTGCGTCTATATGTGGCTGAAAACTAAGACGATTGTCAATCTGAATTCCCAAATATTTGATAACGGTGGTTTCTCTTAGATTAGGACATGTGCAAGACTTATCTTGCAGGAAAGAGCATGTGTGTGATGTTATTGAAAAATTTGTATAAGAAGGAATCGCGTGATTTTTTATGGAAAAAGGAATATACATAGATTTAGACACGTTAAGAGTGAGTTTGTTATTGTTTAACCACTCTGCAACCATGTCAAAACCGAGCTGAGCATTTGAGTAGACTTCTTCCCATGAGTCCGCGTGAAAAAGCAGAGCTGTGTCGTCCGCAAAGGTGATGATCCTACCACCACGCAGTTCGAGGTTACAAAGTTCGTTAATATACGTCAAAAATAATGTGGGGCCTAGAAATGTATTCAAATATTGTTAATGTACTCGCACGGGCAGCCGCGCAGACTTATAAGATCAAGTGTCGAAGGAAGGGGGGCTATGTCACTGGGTGGAACAAATATGTCGCTGATGCTCACCGTAGGGCGCGGCTTCAGTTTCAGGCTTGGACATTGGCCGGTCGACCGACCAGTGGCCGTGTATTTTCTGAAATGACGGAGGCGAGGAAACATTTTAAGGCCAAGCTCAAATGGTGTCAAAATAGGCAGGATCAGCTTAAAATGGACCTGCTCGCGACGAATCACACTGCTAAAAACTTTAAGCTTTTTTGGAAAAACACGAATAAAATGAATGTTAAGCCGAGTCTTCCGGTGAGTGTCGGTGGTATCACTGACCACAAGAATATTGCGGACGCGTTTAGGGACCACTTCTCTGTGAAGTCACCCTTGAGTCCGGCGTCTGGTGAGGTGGACGGTGCTGAGGCTATCGTGACAGAACGGAACGCAAAAATACCAGCTAAGACAGTGGCCACAATTATCTCTAGAATGCAACGCGGAAAGTCACCGGGTCACGATGGCCTCAGTATCGAACACTTTAAACATGCAGGAGTCCACCTGCCTAGAGTCTTGTCACTGTTTTTCACTCTGTGCTTAGGTCACTCTTATCTGCCGGAACCGCTTATGCGGACGATAGTTGTGCCCGTAGTTAAAAACAAAACGGGTGATACATCCGACATGAACAACTATCGACCCATCTCGCTCGCTACCACCACGGCCAAGGTGCTAGATGGTGTGTTGAATGGATGCCTCATAGATTGTGTAGAAGTGCATGATGCCCAGTTCGGGTTCAAGGCGGGAGTATCTACTGAGAGTGCCATCCTTACTCTGAAACACACCGTTAAGTACTATACCGCGAGAAGGACGCCGGTGTATGCGTGTTTCCTTGATTTATCGAAAGCTTTCGATCTTGTCTCATACGATGTGTTGTGGGACAAGTTGAGGGACACGGGTGTGCCGGCGCAGTATACAGCCCTTCTCAGGTACTGGTATGCTCACCAGACAAACCGGGTGAGGTGGGTCGGTACTTTGTCGGATGAGTACAGAGTGGAATGTGGTGTAAGACAGGGGGGGTTAAGCTCGCCTCTGTTATTTAATATATATGTCAATCAGCTTATCGAACGACTGAGCAGCACTCATGTCGGCTGCCACATAGACGGTACGTGTGTCAATAACATAAGTTATGCGGACGACATGGTGTTGCTCAGTCCGTCGATAGGCGGACTGAGGGAGCTGCTATCGATCTGCGAGACGTATGCGGAGGTGCATGGCCTTAAATACAACTCTAAGAAGAGTGAGGTCTTAGTGTTTAAAGCACCCAAACAACAGCCCCGTCGTGTACCTCCGGTATATCTCAATGGCATAGTACTCAATGTGGTTGAGAGCTTTAAGTACCTGGGTCATGTTGTCACTAGTGACCTACTTGATGATGATGACATACAGCGTGAGCGTAGGGCGTTGGCGGTGCGGGGCAATATGCTTGCCCGTAGGTTCGCTCGCTGCACGGCAGACGTCAAAGTGAGTTTATTCAGGGCGTTCTGCCAGTCTTTCTACTCAAGCGGCCTATGGGTATCATATACGCGCCGAGCTTACAGCGTCCTGCGCGTACAATACAATAACGCCTTCAGGATGCTGTTGCGGCTGCCGCGACGTTGTAGTGCGTCGGGAATGTTTGCTGCAGCTCACGCGGATGGCTTTCACGCTATCATGCGTAAGAAAGCGGCTTCCTTACTGCAACGGTTGCGTAGCAGTCGTAACAGCATCCTGAGAATGATAGCGGGTAGGCCAGATTGCCCCATCCAACGACACTGGGTGGAATTAGCTATAGGTTTATATAATTAGTACTAACAACACTAACATAGTATATTAAGTACATTCTGTTACTAACTCACTAACAACGTTATGGACACTTTGGGTCTGAAATAAAGATATTTTATTTTATTTTATTTATTTATTTATATATCAGAAAGGTGGCCAAATATAAGGGTGTGGTACAGACCAACTTTCTCCATGGGACCAACATTGTAATCGAGAAAAAAATATCAGCTGTCCCGCACAAAACTTTAAATACTTACTTACTGGACCCAAATGTATGGACGGCTGATAATTTTTTTCTCTATTAAGTTGTTGGGCCTCTGGGGAAAGTTGTTCGGTTTGATGGATGGGACCCTTAAGTTTGACCACACCTTTCTGAAACGTGCATTTAAAACAAAAGTCTCTCTATGTGTTTAGTAAGGCTCTAGAATATTCTCGAACTTAGAAGGAATCTTCACAAGGCTAGTTTTTGCTCAATATATCGAACAGTACCTAAGGATCATAGCAGGTGGTGTTATGTAGTTTCTGCCTACCCCCATGGGAAGAAGGCGTGACTTAATTTATGTAGCCAGCAGGTCAAGCTACCCGAAACTGTCAAGTTTTCCCAATCAACCTTGAACCTAATGCTTTAGCGATAAAGTTGAAAATCTATTAAATAAATCTGACAGATTGTAGTAGCTTGATGTGCTGGCGTCTGTACCTAGCCCCACTGGCTGAAAGCCTATCAATTAAATCTGTTGTTTAAACTCATGTCAAGTAATTTGATTGACTGTTACACTGTAGATGATATTTTGTTCCCAATTACAACAGCTCAGATCAGCTTCCACAGCAACATCAAAATCAAACGACATTTATTCAAACTACGCTGAGAATCAGCACTTTTACCGAACGTCAAAAATACATAAGACAGTTCCTCAATACGTCCGCTGTTCACCACTTCCTAGTGCTTTAGCTGGGAAGAAGAAATGGCGCAAGAAACTCCCCAGCTGTCTGTTCAGTTAAAAAAAAAAAAAAAGATTCTATACAATATAGTACGCAATAATTAACATTACGCAACACAAAACATTAAATTAAATTAAATTATTTGCCATAAGTCAGCTAGCAGTAGCACACGCCAATATACCACCAAAAAATACATCGAAAACTATAGGTACTCGAGCAAAAATAAAAACTAAAAATGTAAACAGAACTTGGAAACCTAAATTCCTGCCTGGAGGCATTTACGCCCGTTAGGGCGTGCCCGCTTACATAATAGCCGTAAATCGAAGTTACAAATGATAATCTAGGACCATCGAAGTAAAATAAATAAACAGTTAATTACTAATACGAATAACAAAACCATGGTCAGCAAGACGACCAGTCACTACAAGCAGCACCCTTTCACGAGCATAAATAATGCAATGATCAGCCATTACGCCATATTTGACGGAAGGAAGCAACCCCATACCAATATGTTTTTGACTTGTCTATCATCGTTATCGCAGATAGAATGTTACTTTGGGCCCTCAAATAACTTCATTGTTCACCGCCATACTAGCTAGCATCACGTGGTTCTCAATTGCCCCGTCGTACATACCTAGCAGTGCAAATAGAATGAGTGTCCAAGGTCTGGCTATATAAAACTAAGTGAATAATTTACATCTAGACCGTGTGGACCTTAGGAAAGGTACTGTAGTTATGAGTGGAATGAAGACATGACAGTTAGAGCTATGAGTATTGTGGGTGATAGGCGGTTGTGTGATGTCTAAAGGTGTTAAGACTTGTCTGGCTTAGGATCGAATGTTATCGGCACAAAGTTGTAGAAAAAAAAATCATGATGCGTGGAAAAGTATCAGGAATGGGATAAATGTTTTAGGCGGGCAAAGTAGAATTAAGGTGATTGCATTAGTAATCTCCCAGCCACTTTCTCGCTAGATGGCGCCACATGCGCACATTAGAACATTTTTACTAAGAAATGATTGAGAGACAACTTTTTAACTGCGTCAACAAAATTTTTTTTTTAGATATTCACTTTGCTTGTTAACTCGTCTCATACAAAGATTTCTTCCCTTAAACATTTAGCCGTTTCACTTTATTCTTTACACACATTAAAGTAATTAGTTTTACTTTCGATACCACTAGATGGCATTGTATTGCTTTTTTTTCTTTAGCCAAGAAAACTGTAACTCTTCAAATTGAGCCATAAAATAGATTCTTAAGGTAACCAGAGTGGAAGTTCACGGTTAAAAGAGATAACGACGCTCCCGAAACTGCCATGCCACCTATGATTCCGTTATGTTTACACCCAAGTCCTATTTTCACCGATTAATATGAGTTCTCTAATGAAGAGGAAAACTTTTATACTACTTTTTTAAGTTCGGCAATGCAGTGGTAGAGCTGAACCTGCTGTTGATACTTGAATGTTTTATACGTTACGCAACAAAATTCTGCTGTCCTCTTGCTACGATCCCTTTAGCTTCCCTTCATCAAAAACATATCCAAAAGAGGTTCATATATTTATGCCATCACACACCCTTTATTTGAAAAATTTCGAGAATACTCTGACCACTGTTAATCAAAAAAATAATAACAAAACCCTTACTTGTTTCCAGGAGCCGTAGTACACCGCCCCGCAGACCTTCAGCTAAAAAGAATCGAGAGGTTCCCTAGTCGTCCTATGTGCCACATGGAGCCCACCCTCGTGAACCTACCACATCAGCCCCGAAACCCCTTCAGCACAACGTTCCCGGGCCTGCCCCACATAGAATACCATCACAGCCGTTGGAACACAAACATGCTCATGAAAATAGAGAACGAACTACTTCAAAGCCACCGCCAAAGAGAGACGACAGGAATCAAAAAGTTATACAACTCATTCTTCGTTCTATTTTAACGTGTGAACCATTTTGTAACTATCATTCATTCATTCTCATTCATCATTCAGTGACTTTTGTGTTGGCATGGCCATATTGTGATGGAATTTTACTCAGAAGAAAAGGACTATAGTATGCATGATAGTAGGAAAGACGATAGCTACACTTGGGAGTCTAGTGTGAGGTTGGCTTTGGTTGGGAGGGAGGAGGAACTAGGGATGTACTTGGAGGAACGGGAGGGACGGAAACGGAAGTGGCAGGGGGACGGGAAGATGATGCGCAGGGATGACAGTGAGGAGAAGGAGCAGAGGAAGGTTCCGCCGAAGAAGATTATGGGTGAGTGGATTTTTGTTTATTCATTTTCCAGTATAGTACTTACGGGGGAAGCGTAGCCCGCGAAATTTAAATTTTCTTACATTTTGTGCAATTTGCAAGTCAGTATTAAGTTGTATGTTAAATAAAGTATGATTCGTGACCGTAACAAATATGTATTTACAGAATTATAGTCATATTATATAGAATTATAATACTTAAGTAAGTAGTAAGTAAGTATAATCTCAAATGTCAAGATTTCATGAAATATTCATTAGGATTACCTGGTCTTAAAGAGTTGTATTGATCACTTTAATGATTATAATTATACGAGTATAAATACATACTTGTCACGGCCGCGAATTACATTTTGATCAAGTACAACCTAATACTGACTTGTAAATTGCAAAAAGGTAACACAATTTGAATTTCGCGGGCGACCCTGACGCTTTCGCCTTAAAGTAAAAATCTAGTTAAGGTAGGAAACCCTACTTAGATTTTTTTGTTAACTAGCTGGGCAGCTACAGCGTAGCTTAACCCCTTGTCTTAACACAGGGTGTATCAGAAAGGCTGAACAACTTTCTCTATGGGGCCAACATCGTAATCGAGAAAAAGCTGATAATTGTTTCTCGCGATCGTCGATCGTCGCGTTCGTTATCTACGGCGAACCAGAACGCTTCGTTGCGCCGACAGAGGGCGCCTTCCGGTTTCCCGAAATGACTGACAAATTCGCGCGACGATCGTTTATATTAGGAAACAGCCTAACACGCGGCCTATGCTCACGACGATTTTTATCTGTCGTCAGTGTCGTGTCCAAGCCCCTCGTCATGAAAGAGTGACCCCGTGAATTGTCGCGTGAATACACGATCGTTCGAATTTTGTGCGCTTGTCGCTCTTTCTGGTTCTCCGAACAAACAGTGACATATGCACGCGACCGATCGCTTTTAATAGGATGCGGCCTGATGCTGCGCTGTTCGTTGCTACTGTTTGCTCAGTATTTAGGCTGAAAACCTGTGTGCTTTGCCTAAAAGTCCTGAGTGGCTGAGAGCCTCTCTCACATGCAGGTAAGAATATTTAAGAAAGCTAGGTGTTCTGGCTTCTTGTGTAATCTCCAAAATATTGGAGAATTTTTTAGTATCTTTCCGCTATAATAGATGGTGCCACTTGTAGGTAACGATTTAGTATGAAAATATATTAACGTTTTTCTTTCAAACAGCGACATCTATCCATTAATAACTGGAAGTCAAATCACTGGACTGCGTCGATTCCAGCGTCATAAGATTGAAATCCATTTTTTTTTTTTTCTGAAGTGCCAACTCGTGGCTAAGTAATAACAGTCGCACGGGTCTATCGATCATGTTTAGCTACGCTTGCCGTGGTTGGTACGTGGATGGGAGATCAGTTTTACATACCAAGATCCCCTTGCCTCGGAAAGCACGTTAAGCCGTTGGTCCCGGCTGTCATTCTTAGATCTTTGACTGTTGTTACGAGTCGTCAGAAGCCGAAAAGTCTGACAACCAGTCTTACCAAGGGGCATCCACGGTCCAACTGCGGCATGCTTAGCTTCCCTGATCCTGACCTAATCGACCGACCCGTGCGGCTGTTATTACTTAGCCACAACCCCCATGGCCAAAAAAAAATCGTATTCGTAAAGTGATATCTATTGAATTAATATTTAGAAGACGCTCCTTAGATAAAAATGAGTGATAATAGCATCATAGTAACTAGCTTACGACGAGTTTAACTAATGAAATGTTTAAATATTTTCACTCAAAATATAACGTAACTGATATAAACTTCTTTATTTAACGAGAACCGACTTTTGTTGATATAAGCCTGCCAATCGGAGATGAGTTACAAAGATAATGTTTTTCTAAATAGGGCAGTGTGATCTAGGAATTGTGCCTACGTTACACACATTAGGCAAGATTAGATGATTTGATGGATACGACTTTTTTACAAGACTAAGGCCTGCAGGTTGGCACTGGAGCGGGGGAAACGGCACAAGAAAAGAGATACCTATGCACAGCAGTACGTGAAGTCGCGCTGTGAATGTTGACGATGACGATGAACACATATATATTCGTCAAAACTGACACTGACAGATGTCAAGAACACATTCTATCGACGGCCGGACTGTAAATCAAGTTCACAACGCTACAAGGCTCTTTCGGCAGGTGGCCAAAGTCGGAACTGACACCACCATCTTGTTCTGTCAATACAATTTACGTGACAATTTTACAAATTAATGTTTACCAACATCACCCGTCAATGTCATTCAGGCACCAAAAGATTCTTGTAAAACTCTAGTTGGTGCTCATCAAAATTTGATAGTCTGGCCAAGCTAACTCGGCCACGCTAAGAGTAAGGGGTTGCAATTTATTCCATGGCAGAGGCCATGGAATAAATTGGCAACCCCAAAACGTTATGTACTACGTGGCCAAAACAATTAGGCGCATGACAGCTATGAAGTTATTGGAACTAGGGAGGGAAGGCCGGAACGGTGATTGATATTGTACGTATTATCATCACTGCCGAAAGCGAGTACACGACTGCACGTCACTACGGGAAGCGCAGGGATAGGTGCGGGGTGGAACAGCAGATTTTCTTTTTTGCAATTTAAATTTTTGAGTTTCGAATGCTAGTCGCGCGGTAAACGCTGCTTGCACTATGCAGGATTTTGGGTGACGTCAGTGTGATGCGTAGTTCGCATATGTAGCCATGTAGATGCCGCCACAACCTCACAGAGTCACAACCATTTTAGGCAGAATACTTTGCCATCCTATAAAATTAATCTTTGACAACTGATAATACACTAATGAGTTCTGAATAATATGAATTGTCATACACAAAACAGTGGCTTACTTCGCGTCGCGATCGACAAACGTGCCTGCGGTTTTTCTTTTGTCGCACGTCTTAAAAGTGCTGTGTTGTGAACATTGAAAACGTCGAAATACAGTGTGTTTTTAAAACATTAATGGTGCGTTTATTCGGACTGGAATTGGAAAAAAATTTGATGGTATCTTTAGTCGAAATAATTATTATAGTTAGGGGAGCTCGTAATAATAGTTTATTGTTTCAATACACTTTTTGTTTAACTAGTAATAGTAGCTTGTAGTTTTGACATTGCATTGCAGTGGCGCGATAGGCCTCATCTCAATGGCGATTGACTACCACGCTCCCTCATTGCTCGTGTGATGGTTGTAAGTAGACTATGAGGTCCAAGTACCAAGATTCTCCGTAATATTGGGGTAAGGGAAGACCGTGGCGAATTTTAGAGCTTCTAGCCACAAAAAAAAAAATATACCGTGTTCAGCTGTGTCTTGCAATTATTTTAAACTAAGAAATAATTACCCCAATTTTGCCAATCGCCAGATTACGTCTTATGCCAGGGCGACACATTGGACATAATTTGACCCAAGATGTAGCCTTGGGGCATTGGCTCCAATGTGTGTACTCGTATCGGGCTTGGACAGATTTTTGCTTAGCATTGGATTTGGTGCCAAGCCTGAACCAATGGCCGAGGCCAATGTGTAGCGCAGGAATTATGTTGCGTCACACACAATGTGGGATCATTCGGTTCCCTGCAAAATGGATGAGCTGGACGGTGCTGATCCACGCGTCAGTTGGGACTGGTCATATCTTAACTACCAGGGCTTATTTTTAATCTTATATTTTGATTCTTTTTTCTTACATTGTTCTCAAATATAGAAGCGACAAGGATAACGTACCCAGGATTTTGTAATATCTTGATTTAAAAGAGGGTCCTTGGAGTTTCTTGCCTGTTCTTCTCCATAGAGATCTTCGGTTTGGAATGGGCAACTAGCTTCAACTTCAAAAATGCCTGTTTAAGGGGGAAGCGTCAGGGTAGCCCGCGAAATTCAAATCTTCTTACGTTTTTTGCAATTTGCAAGTCAGTATTAACTTGTATGTTAAATAAAGAATGATTCGTGGCCGTAACAAATATGTATTTACAGAATTATTATCATTAGAATCAGTAATACAACTCCTTAAGTTAGTATAATCCTGAAAAGTCAAGATTTCATGAAATAGTCATTCATTAGGATTACCTGGTCTTAAAGAGTTGTATTGATCACTTTAATGATTCTAATTATGTAAATAGATACTTGTTACGGCCGCAAATTATATTTTGATCAACGTACAATCTAATACCGACTTGTAAATTGCAAAAAACGTAAGAAAACTTGAATTTCGCGGGCTACCTTGACGCTTTCGCCTTAATTGGTTTAATTGACTTTGAATGTTAGGTCCTGTTACGCTTTCATGCAGTCTGCCTATAAAGCTTCTTTCTTCATAAACCTGGTTGCGATCCTGGTTGGTCCTGTACCGTTCGTCGGACTTGGACAGTGACTATTTCACTGCTACTCCAGCTATGCTGTTGTTTTTTGCTGTATTTGAAGTAGACCTCATTGCGCAGTAGAACAAAAGTTTGGTTGTATGTAATGTTATCTTCAATTCATCTAATGCTGGATATAGGTCGTTTGTTAACGAAGTCTTCAAAGTGATATTTGCAACTGACGAAAAAAAAAGGAGGACGTTCTCATAACTTTTTACAGAGTAGTCCTATTTGAATTAAAAAAAATTGTTCAGGAGGGTATACCTCAATGTTGGTCCAATATAATATCTTCAATAGTACGAATTTTTTTCCCACTTTTTATGTGGATGATGTTCTAATTTCTTTTGTGGTATTAGAATTTGTGGTGTGGGGTTAGGTAACACAACTAAATAGTGAAAAATAACTTTAATTTCGAAAGTCGGTGGCAAAAATCGAAAACCAAAGACACCGACTTCCGAAATTAAAGTTACTTTTCACTATGTAGTGTTGTTTTTGGAAGTCGGTTGTATTTTTTTGTAAAAATGGTTTTTCTATTTTAAGAGTGCTCAGTATTAAAAACTAAACCTTATTTTATATGTCTCTAATCATCATTATTTCCTAAGTTGTTATCCGTAGCCTCATAAACTTTATACCTCAACGTTTTATCTCGACTAACGTCTGGTTGCTGTGTGGATAATATCATGCTACATTGTAGATAGTGACATGTAATCTGGTGTCGTAAAAGATCCAGTACTCCTGTACCAGATTTTTGTATCCGATTCATCGTCATTTCAGCTTTGTTCCACCCACTGCTAAGTACCGGCCAGGGTAGGTCTATATTGATACATGAAAACTGTTAAGGGGTCATTGTACTCTTCATTATGAACAACTTTTACTTTGAGACCAAACCTGATATCGTGAAAAAAAATATCAGCTGATCCCTACATTTTGACGAGTTATGCAAACATAAATGTAGGGAACAGCTGATCTTTTTTGGCGATTTCAGGTTTGGTCCCATAGTAAAAGTTGTTCATATTAAATCTGCCTAGCCTTTACCCAACTATGTTGGGGTCGGCTTCCAGTCTAACCGGATGCACCTAAATACCAGTATTTTACATGGCGACTATCTGACCTCCACAAACCAGATACTGGGTTGTGGAAGTAAAAATAAAAGTCGTTCATAATGATGAGTAGGTACAATGACCCCGTTAGAGATTTCGTGTATGAAAGATAGACAGGCTAAGTATAGGCCTTTGACTATATACATATATGTCTAGATAGAGTGTCGCACTGCTAGAGAACTATAAAACCGGTCAAGAGCGAGTCGGACTCGTGCCATACCATCATTTATATAAAAAAAACTGTGCTATTTAGAGACATCGTTTTATTTTTCCTGTAATATTTACATAAACTTCTTACACAGAACTCTTACACAGAATAATTACAGATTTTTCTCTATTCAAACTTCATATAAAAGGGGGGAGGGGGGTATTTTTTTTTACATTTTTCATCAAAAGTCAGTTTCATCATTTTTCGTCAACTGTGCGGCCTAAAATAAAAAGAAAAACTGTTGGAGAATGTGCAAACTGCGTTCTTTCATATGATACCCCACATGCCCTAGTCGTAGTATATATATTTTTATTTCATTCTTATTTGCAAAATAGTTAGGCAAACGTCATCTAAAACTATTCCAAATTTCAAGTTGATAGCATTAGTGGTTCTTGAGATATCCAGCTGTGACAGACAGACAGGTTGATTCGCATCATAAGGGTATTTACCATTTTGTTACGGGGAACCCTAAAAACAAAGAAGCCAACTTGGTTACACTGGTGTGCGTGACAGCTGACGTCATACTCGCGCCAGTTAATGTGCTTGCATTGTGCTTTTCTAGTGTGCGTGCAAATTGGGGAGAACAGTTAGTTATACGCTATTTTATTCGACGAATTCACTGCTTTGACTGTCTATCCAGACATATTTGACTGAGCGAGCGAAGCGTCTCTGCTTCAAGTCTGGTAAAATTTGCTTTCGTCTGTCAGTTTGTTGCTACTCCTCTACAGGTTGTATTTTAAAACCGATCTTTTTTTTTTTTTTTTATTTGTGATGGGTTTGCTCTTGACTCTAGTCTAGGTCAGAGGTGACAGAGACAAAGTCGACGATGGAGTGAGCTTACCCAGAAGAAGCCTGTTCACTCTCACTTTGAAGAGATTAGGGTTGTATACGTTCGGAAACACAGACGCAGGTAGTGAATTCCACTCTTTTGCTGTGCGCATTATAAAAGACATTTGGAAGCACTTAGTGCGAATTGGTGGAATAGCAACCAGGTAGGGATGGTAACTGGCAGTGCGTCTAGATGTCCGGTGGTAGAAGGGGGCCGGTGGAATGAGGTCGTGGAGTTCTCGGGCACACTCTCCGAAGTACAATCTGTAGAAGACCGACAAGCAGGCAACCTTGCGGCGATGAGCCAAGCAATGAAGCTTGGCATCCACCAGTTTTACGTCGCCAATGAGCCTCTTAGCTCTGCGTTCCACCGAGTCAAGCGCGGCTAGTTGGTACTTAGCTGATCCATCCCAAAGGTGACTGCAATACTCCATGCAGGATCTGGACGAAACTTGATATACAGGTTTTACGACTTTATTCAATTTTTTTTGTCATCGGTGATTTTTGATTGGAGGGGTACTTCCTCCAAAAAGGGGGCTACTGGATATCTCCGCCTCATAAGATCCGATTTCGAGGGATCTTTTTTTAATTTGAAAAACTAACTTTAAGTTGATCTCTTAAAAATTTGTTGAAGATCTGATGAAAAAAAAGGTAAATATAACTTAGTGATATATTAATATTGTTGCCAAAAAGTTTGTGCTCGCAAGGTCTACAGTTCGCAGAACTACTATTTATATCTTTGGTATAGGTTTTCTCCCTTTAATATAAGTTTTTAAACTGACATGGTCACTGACATTATCATTAGAACTTAAAACGGGATATTTACCATGTATATTAATTGATTTGAGTTTCCGATATTTCGGCACTGTTGCAAGTGCCATGATCACGGATAAACTGAAGTTATTGCGGGTGGATGTTTACGAGCAGACAAAACGGTCTACCCTCTTTCTTGTTCGTTTAGTGCGGTTGACACCGCTACCATTGTCACTTGTTACACTCACATCTCGATTCTGTTTCTCCCTTTTGTGCCATATCTCGCTGGTTTGTGCCAATCTCATCCTAGTCTTACCCGCGATATTTTGTAGGTTGCTCAAATATATGGCTGTTGGTCTGCCTCCTGTCCTACATTTTCCAAACATTAGCGCTCAGCTGTACTTGCCATCACCACGTATAGTCTACCTTCAAAGCTAGAAACTCGTCTAGATTTTGTGCTTTTTATTTTTTGCAACAACAACTTCGACCCGATGGTCTACAGTCAATCGATCTTCGTTTTGCCTACTCGCCAATTGGTTTCTGTCAGGATTCTTATCAGCATCTTCCTTTTGCCACTCATCATCTGCCTAGCCTTTTCCCAACTATGTTGAGTTCAGTCTAACCGAATGCAGCTAAATATTGTATTTTACATGGAGCATCTTCCATTCGCGTATCGTATTGGTCATTTTCTCTGTTATCTTTGAGAAGACTATTTATAGCAAGAGCCCATTACAGGCATTAGGAAGTCAGTAAATAATTAGTTAATCACCTTAGAAGTTGTTATCATGGATTCATAACCTGTTGTTTGGTTTAAGGCGTACACCCACCGCGGCGCACGAGAGGCCACGCACGTGTGTTAAGCTTCGCTTTGCAAGAAAATGTATGTGATTGTGTACACTGCAACCCACGAACACGCTACGCATCAATAGATGTCATTAGTATATGCGTGGCTTGCTCGAATATGGCGCTCACATAGCTCAACGCTGTCAACGCCATGCACGCTGTGCATGCGGTTCACACTATACACGAATATTATTAACCCATTCTTGGTAAAAACACGTGCGTAGCCTCTCCTTGCGCCGCGGTGGGTACTGTAATGGAAACGTAAACCCACGTTGTCAAACAAATGAATCCACGCAGCTAAAATGCGCCGCGTGTCCGTGCACAGCGTGCGCCGCGGTGGGTCTCCGCCTTTATTATCTCATGTAACGTCTCGATTTTTTTATGAGTATTTTCTTACATTTTGGAACATATTTCCTGCCTCTCCGATCAAGGTATTTTCATACCTTTACATTCCGGTGAATTATTTCCAGCCCGATCAATTGTTTCATTAGCGGCCTCGATTTCGCAATTTTTTCTTATCTTGATCAATCAATCTGCCTAGCCTTTTCCCAACGTTGTTGGGGTCGGCTTCCAGTCTAACCGGATACAGCTGAATACCAGTATTTTACATGGAGCGACTGCCTATCTGACCTCCACAACCCAGTTATTGGATAATACGATACCCCTTGGTAAGACTGGTTGTCAGACTTTCGGGCTTCTGACGACCCGTAACGACTGCCAAAGGTCCACAAATGACAGCCGAGACCAACGGCTTAACGTGCTTTCCGAGGCACGGAGGAGTCTCGGTCTGTAAAGATGGTCACCCATCTACGGACCAACCCCGGCAAGCGTAGCTTAACCTGATAATTCGACCCGTGCGGCTGTTATTACTTAGCCACGAGCACGAGCGAGAATTTTTTCTTATCTATATAAAATAAAGCCAAAATTCCGAAGTAATTTTTAGAGCTTGTGTGTACTGCTGTATATAAACAAATGTAATGAAAAATATATAATAATGTCTCTTAACTACAAAAAAACGCTCAGAATTAATCGTAAATATCTTCTTACTACATTAATATTATTACGTAAAATTTATACCGTAAAATAAACGTTCGTTCGTTCGTTCTTAAGAAATTAAAATTTCATACAAAAAAAAAACATAATACTCAAAATAAACGTAATTACAACTGCCAAATTGCTACATAATGCGTCGCCATGCTTCAATATACCTAATCTGTCAAAACATTATTTTATGATAGGTCTCTTAATTCGTTACCTAAGTGCAACAAGACCGGAAAATTCCCTCTCCGAAAACTATCAACGCGTGTAACTCCTCTACTCTTTCATTGAAATCCTTTCTTTCTTGTATTCCTTTGTATGGTCTTCTTTTGGTCTTTGTTCTTCTTCTTGTTCGGTGAGTGAGCCCACGAACTCCACGACCTGATTCCACCGGCCCCCTTCTACCATCGAACATCTAGACGCACTGCCAGTTACCATCCCTACCTAGTTGCTATCCCACCAATTCGCACTAAGCGTTTCCAAATGTCTTTTATAATGCGCACAGCAAAAGAGTGGAACTCATTACCTGCGTCTGTGTTTCCGAGCGCATAGAACCCTGATCTCTTCAAAGTGAGAGTGAACAGGCTTCTTCTGGGTAAGCTCACTCCATCGTCGACTTTGTCTCTGTCACCTCTGACCTAGACTAGAGTCAAGAGCAAACCCATCTCAAATATAAAAAAAAAAAATACATTCTCCAAATTGAGGCCAAATTCTTGTACATTTTTAACAGCACCCAATATACCCATCAGAAAGCAGATAGGAATACTAATTATAATCGAACTTTAACCTCGCGCGTGTCTGGCTGTTAGCGCTGAAACTGTTGGTAATAACGACCCGATACTGAATGACCCTACGGCCTTAGGCCAGCCATACTGGATGCGAAGCGATTTTATAATTTATAGGTTAATGCTGATAAGGTCTGTACGTGATGTGATTTGCTTGTGTTTAGTTGTCACGCTAGTGTTCCCTGAAAGTTTTACCCCCAGATTCTTAGCCCCAACGTCCACAACGCAACTCGTGTTATAAACGCTGAGCTCGAGTTCTGAGTTGAGCTACACGATTACGAGTACTGACAAATGCTTGCACTGACTGGGACAGGACCACTATGTGTGGTTCTTTACTAAAAAGGCCATTTTAGACACTAATCTACATGGTCCTTACGTGATCTGACCAAGATTATGTCTGGTCTTTAAAAGATACTGCGACCTCTGCGTTTGTTTCGGCCTTTCTTCTCAGAGTAGTATAATAGGAAACGCAGACCTCGTCTAGTTTAAAAAATATGATTGACGTGTCGATGTGTTTGTACAAACCTACTTACAGAAATAAAATCATTTATCACAAATGCAAATCCCCAATGTGTAGCCAGAATGTCACAGCACTAGTATTAGAATGGTAGCTGAACTGTCCGCAATAACCCCATAGGTTCATGTCAATATGTGCTCGAATGTCAACCGAACATAATAAGTTCACAACTACTGTAAGCCCGCGATTGCCATTGGATGATGTTTTTTTTAACGTTTATAGTATACATATTATATAAAGATTTTTCTTACGTACACATGGTGTACGCGAGACGTTTCAGGGATTAACCAGGTCGTGTACGTCGTGTACATACGGATCGCCATTGAAATACTAGTGCTGTGACATTCTGGTGGTTTGTGTTCGTAACTGGATACTTTCGAGTGGCATCGTGGATGACGGCCCTTAAAGCATTAATGAGTCAAACTGCTATCAAATCCAATGGCATTGTTGGACACGGTCGTTGATCTAGTGGTCGCAAGCGCTACTGCTAAGCATGAGGTCCCGGGTTCGACTCCCGGGTCTGGTAAAGTGATATTGGGTTTTGCCATCTGGCATTTCTCAGTAGCAGCCTGGAGTCTGGATGTGTGCCAAGTGGATGGCAATAGGCTCACCCTCCATTACATGAAACTGGCGAAATGTGGGTGTTCTATAAGTACACCTCTGCCTAACCCTTCGGCGATTACAATCGTGATGTTTAACCAATATAACTACAGCCAATCAATCCTTTCGCTTCTGTATGAAGACCTTTCATATAGCCGTATATGTAGCCGTAACTCGAAATCACAAATGATTAACTATAGCCATTTTCAAGTAGCGTGGGATGGTAACCCTTAGGGGATCAAGTAACTGGTCTGATAGAACAGTCGTATTGGCAACAATCTTTTTGCATTTGAAAGCCAAATTCTTGATCAAGGCTATTTAACATTAGGACTCTTAGGAGCTGAGTAAAAAGAAAAACGTCTGAAAAACGCTTAGCAAAAACGACTTTAATAATAGCGAGGGCAGGCGTTGCGATGCGACGGGCGAATAAGAAACATTCATACGTATGAAGACGCGGGCAGAAGCTAGTCGAAATTATAAGGCAATTATTCTTATTTTTGAGGTTCTTCGTGAGTCGTAAATTTTGGGCAGCACTTTTGATATTCATCCTCGTACTTTTCTTGTATCAACATCTGTTGTATAATTTTAAAGACTATTTATATGTATTTAAATTCTAGATTATATACTAAATACTAATTACTACCTATCATATTTAATATGTTCTTCTATTAGGTTCTATACTGGTATTTAGCTGCATCCGGTTAGATTGAAGGCCGACCCCAATATGGTTGGAATAATGCTAGGTAGATTCGACTCCTATCAGGTTCAAGTTTTCACAATGATTTGAGAGAGCTCAAGGGCCTTGCTAGATTCCCAGTATAGCTACAATTGACGACTCTGGCCGATCGATCTTCAATCTGCCAACGAGATCCAACGATAGTACAAAATATCGATGCTTCCGACAACAAAGGTCGTAAACACCAAAATAGCACTTTTGGTAATCAACGAAAAACAAAAAATAATTTCGTTTTTGACTTATATCTTTTTAACTTTAAAAGTTGTAAAATTGTGTTCTATACAAGAAATACGTAAAATACGATGGTGTTTCATAATATATTATTGCTATTTATGTCAAAGCCTTATTTTAAAAGTTAGCTTGGACATACACCCCAGAAAATTCAAGAAGTTGGTATTTACGACCACTAACAAATCAATGGAGAACGATTTGTCTAACGGAAGTTAGAAGTATGCACCAGTTTTTAAATACAATAGTTCTGGGTTTGGTTTTAAAAAACATATACTGAAATAAAAATGAGTGTAAACACCACGATCTGATGCGATGGTATGTAACAAACATGGAAATATCTGAAGCAAATCAATGAATTTAAGACTGTAAGTTGAGTTTTCATTACTTGTAATAAAAACAATAAAATAAAACACAAATTGACATAATTAAAAAAGGTTTTTTATTCATTGACCGTCATCGTTTAATCAAAATAATGGTTAAGCAAGGCACTAATACAAATTCAAAGTAAAAAAAATGTCTAGTAAAGTAAACAGTTAACTATCATATTATGATAGTTAACTATTTACTTTATAAAGTTTTAAATACGGAATAGTGTTAATAATCGTGACATTATCGCCTCGTGAAGTAACAAAAATAATTTTTAGTTCTTCGCGAGGCGAAACATTTGGACAGCCTTTCTGGTAGCGCTTTCTGGTAGCTAGACCACCACCTCTTAAAGCAGTATTATTTTAATCTTATTTGAGTGTGGGAAAGTGATGGAGCTAGACGTCCTGCATACTCTCTAAAGGCAAAGGAAAAGGTAATGCTTCTATCTGACTCTCGAGTTTTATAAATGTCTTGATGTAACTCGAGGACTAGAAGCCAGTGTGGCTGCTTTTTAACCTACTTCAAAAAGGAGGAGGTTACAAATCGTCGGATGGACCGATTTGAATTTTTTATTTTTTTATTTGAAGGGTATACTTCCGAGGTGGTCCCATATAAATTTTATTAACTTTGCTTGGGGAGTTTTTGAGTTAGCTTCAATAATGCGTATATTTCCCACTTAGTTTATGTGGATGATGTGATGATGTTTTAATAACTTCCTATCACTGTTATTTACATAGCAGGTCGTGGTATTCGAATTTGTGTGGGGTAGGTACCACAGCTAAAAAGTGAAAAATAAAAACTTTTTAGCAACAAATAAAACCGACTTCCAAAACAAAACACTACAAAGTGAAAAATAACTTTCATTTCGGAAGTCGGTGGCAAAAAACGAAAATACAAAACCAAAGACACCGACTACCGAAATTAAAGTTATTTTTCACTTTGTAGTGTTTTGTTTTGGAAGTCGGTTTTATTTTTTGCTAAAAAGTTTTTTGGCGTCCCTGGTCGATCGAACTTCACTTTGCATCGAGTTCTGCCCATGGTACAAATATGTCTGTTACCATTTATAACGTTAAAGGATAGTGCTAATATTCGTGATATGTACGCTGTGACAAATGTGACAATTTGTACAATAAAATGAACAAACATTTGCCTATTTTGTTGTTCATATTTGGTTTGAGTGCTCTGGTCTTTCCTGTGCAGACTTTTAATTTATAATGATGAGTTATGGTAAGTTATGCACCGACTTTTTGATGATTTTATTTGTTGGTCTGTTGTAGCATGTGCAACTGTTGTGCATATGGTCCTAAGTTAGGTCCCCGGGTAGGCAGTGTTAAATGGATGGTCCAGTAACCGGCACCCCAATTGCGTAATACACCATCAATCTGAATCATTTTGCAGCAAATTGCTCGTCCATTGCTTCATATGTTCGAAAACATTTTCTGCTCAACAACATATATAACGCTATGAATGTTGTCAAAATGAAACCGATTCCAATTGAGGGTGTGTTACGCAATTAGGGTGCTGGAGCCTGAATTTGTGACCATAGGCAATTATTTTTATTATGAGCCTGTTATGTCCATCTGCAGGGCAAAGGTCTCGTTTCCATCTTTCCATTTTTCTCTCTCTTTTGTAATTTGAGGACAATCCAATACAGGCAAAACTATGACAAAATAAAAAGTCAGGAGGTGCCGTAGGACACCCGCGTGGAACGAAGTTCCTTTCGCTGTATATTATGTATTAATACAGAGTCATCTAGTATGCTCTCAAGTTTCAATACGTAGTAGGTAATAGAACAAAAGCACCAAACATTCCTTTTAGATTTTATTGCTATAGTACGAGAGCCGACCAAAATTTTTGTCTTATTTTTTTACTACCTAAACCGTATAAAATCGACTGTTTTGTTTATTCTGGATCCAAAAATCATAATTTCAGAAGTTTTCTGTGTCACGTCTGACCTGACCGCATTTTCAAATATGTTAAAAAATTACCGACCTGTTTCATAGCAATCTGTTTGATTTTCAGAATTTAGTTGAACGATAGATTTTATACCGAAAACACAATTTTCAGACAGCAGTAGCGTCACACGTACCCAGAAGACGATTTGAGAAAATGAACACCCTCGAAAACCATGAAAAAGACCCCATCGATTTTACGACGGTACCTTCCAGGGACAAGCATTTTAAAATCGCTGCCGATTTGCATTTCAGCCGTCCAATTTCTAAACGCATTTTTAATATCAGACATATTGTGATAAAACAATCTGCCTACTTTTTTTGACATTAGCAGAAATGGACTCCCATAAAACTGTGACGATTCTGACCGGTGTTGACTGAGTCGAGTTCAGAATCATCTAAAGTAATAACAGCCGCACGGGTCGATCCATTAGGTTAAGCCACGCTTGCCGCGGTTGGTCCGTGGATGGGTGATCATCTTTACATACGGAAAGCATGATAAGCCGTTGTTCCCGGTTGTCATTCGTGGATCTTTGATCGTTACGGGTCATCAGAAGCCTGAAAATCTGGCAACTAGTCTTACCCAGGCGTATCTCGTATTACTCAGTAACTGGGTTGTGGAAGTCAGATATCTAGTCGCTGTATGTTAAATACTGGTATTCAGCTGCATCCGGTTAGACTGGAAGCCGACCCCAACATAGTTAGGAAAAAGCTAGGCAGATTGATTAGCGATTTTATACTGTTTTGGCCCCAAAACGACGCGACATGGTTTTGGTCGTGGGCTCTCGTACTACTATGAGTTCGGATTATATTTTACTAACTTCGAGTCTAGGTTTTGAAGTTTGAGTTACAGATTTGTCCACGTTAAATAAGTCGAAATAATTCGAGATACCGCTATTATTATTTGATTTTAGTTTATTACGTATTTGGCAATTTTTTTCGTCTTACTGTGTATTACAAATTAACGAGGTTCGTTATCGAGATTCTACTGAAATGGGAACGCTTTTAAAGTATGAACGCGCGTGACATCTGTTTACTACTACTGCCAGCCACGTTCAGTCATAGGAACGAAGTTCCATAACTTCGTTCCTATGACTTGCGAATTAGGGTGGGGGAAATATTAGGTTGGGGAAAAAGTCTTTTCGCATTATAATAGGTTGGGGAAAAAGTTTCTTCGCATTTTTTAAGAAAATTCAAAACATTTTTTAATATAGTTTATTTACATTTAACTAAAGTATGTAATGTAGGTACCATTTTGTTCGATAACTTTTTGCCATCTTGTATGTAGGGACATGATCCCATTGTTATAGAAATTTTGGGACTTCTGGTCAAAATACCGCGACAAGTGGTTTTGGCAGTCCTCTCGTGATGTTAACCTGACACTGCCTAAAGAATTCTGAAGAGACCGAAACAGGTGGAAATCTGAAGGTGCAAGGTCTGGACTATACGGCGGATGCATTAACACCTCCCAGCCAAACTCTCTTAATTTTTGCTGAGTGGCTAAAGATGTGTGAGGTCTAGCGTTATCATGATGAAAAACCACAGCCCTTCTGTTGATTAATTCCGGCGGCTTTCTCTCAACTTCTTGCTTTAATCTCATCAGTTGTTCGCAGTAGAGTTCAAAATCGATGGTCCTGCCTGGTGGTAACAGCTCATAATGAATAATGCCCTTCCAATCCCACCACACACACAGCATCACCTTGTTGCGAGTTAACCCGGGTTTCGCCACAGTCTGTGAAGCCTGACCGGCCTTTGACCATGACCTTTTTGGCACGTTCTTGTCATACGTGATCCACTTTTCATCACCAGTTATCAGCTTCTTTAAAAATGGTTCGGTTTCATTACGTCCTAATAAAGAATCACAAATGAGTACACGGTTCATTAGGTTTCTTTCAGTGAGCTCGTGAGGTACCCACGTGTCGAGCTTTTTTGTGTACCCAGTTTTTTTCAAATGCGCCAAAACTGTCTTGTGGTCAATTTCCAGTTCTTCAGCTACGTCGTAACTACTGATATGCCGATCTTGCTCCACTTTTTCAAAAATGGCATCCATTTTATCCGTAATAGGGCGACCAGAGCGACGTGCATCTTTGACATCAAAATTTCCGGATTGAAAACGCTTAAACCAAATTTGTACTACTCTCACAGACACTACACTAGGTCCATAAACATCGCAAATATTTTTCGCGGCTTGCGTTGCCTTTTTACCTTTTTTGTAGTAAAATTTTAAAATGTATCGAATTTTTTCATTAGATTCACTCATCTTGACGGTACGAAAAACAAATGAATATCACACATTTTCCTAATTTGAATTTGGAATTATGTTCTTTAAAATTTTAACTTTCAATGATACCAAAACCAGCCAGATACAAATAGCCAAAGAGATTTTATTACAAGTTCATACATACTATTAGGTTGGGGAAAAAGTCTTTTCGCATTATAGTATGTATGAACTTGTAATAAAATCTCTTTGGCTATACTATTTGTATCTGGCTGGTTTTGGTATCATTGAAAGTTTAAATTTTAAAGAACATAATTCCAAATTCAAATTAGGAAAATGTGTGATTTTCATTTGTTTTTCGTACCGTCAAGATGAGTGAATCTAATGAAGAAATTCGATACATTTTAAAATTTTTCTACAAAAAAGGTAAAAATGCAACGCAAGCCGCGAAAAAAAATTGCGATGTTTATGGACCTAGTGTAGTGTCTGTGAGAGTAGTACAAATTTGGTTTAAGCGTTTTCAATCCGGAAATTTTGATGTCAAAGATGCACGTCGCTCTGGTCGCCCTATTACGGATAAAATGGATGCCATTTTTGAAAAAGTGGAGCAAGATCGGCATATCAGTAGTTACGACGTAGCTGAAGAACTGGAAATTGACCACAAAACAGTTTTGGCGCATTTGAAAAAAACTGGGTACACAAAAAAGCTCGACATTTGGGTACCTCACGAGCTCACTGAAAGAAACCTAATGAACCGTGTACTCATTTGTGATTCTTTATTACGACGTAATGAAACCGAACCATTTTCGAAGAAGCTGATAACTGGTGATAAAAAGTGGATCACGTATGACAAGAACGTGCGAAAAAGGTCATGGTCAAAGGCCGGTCAGGCTTCACAGACTGTGGCGAAACCCGGGTTAACTCGCAACAAGGTGATGCTGTGTGTGTGGTGGGATTGGAAGGGCATTATTCATTATGAGCAGTTACCACCAGGCAGGACCATCGATTCTGAACTCTACTGCGAACAACTGATGAGATTAAAGCAAGAAGTTGAGAGAAAGCGGCCGGAATTAATCAACAGAAGGGGTGTGGTTTTACATCATGATAACGCTAGACCTCACACATCTTTAGCCACTCACTAAAAATTAAGAGAGTTTGGCTGGGAGGTGTTAATGCATCCGCCGTATAGTCCTGACCTTGCACCTTCAGATTTCTACCTGTTTCGGTCTCTTCAGAATTCTTTAGGCAGTGTCAGGTTAACATCACGAGAGGACTGCCAAAACCACTTGTCGCGGTATTTTGACCAGAAGTCCCAAAATTTCTATAGCAATGGGATCATGTCCTTACCTACAAGATGGCAAAAATTAATCGAACAAAATGGTACCTACATACTTTAGTTAAATGTAAATAAACTATATTATTAATGTTTTGAATTTTCTTAAAAAATGCGAAGAAACTTTTTCCCCAACCTATTATACCTCTGCATAGTTACAATCGTTCTTTGAAATAGTTTACGTATCCCTTCAGGGAATAATACATGCGAAGCGTCATGGGTCCATGACGCCAGAATCTTCATTCTATGAATCGTTTCCTAAAGAAACCCTCATTTACTACTTTTAGCATACATTTCATATTACTATATCACGTTCAATTATCGCATGTGACGTAACATCAAGTTATCTAAGTAAAACATACTTCATATATTTGCATAATTTCGTATCTGTCGCATTTGTTATGTCTTTTCGCGTCCCATAAAAATGATTTTATCTTTTTGTCTTTGCTGGATAGTAATTGGCAAATAGTTGCAAGCGCTGCTAATGATTCCGTGACGGAAGTATTTTTATTTAATCTGTGATTCAGGCCCATATTGCACTATGATTATTTAATTTACAAGTCGTGTGTCCAATGGGATCTCCCATCAGCAAACTTACATACAGGGTGTAAAAAGACACATCACAAAACCGTCAACTATGCATACTGTACCTACATGTTATTGCTGGGAAACAACTTTTATTTTTGGGTATAAAAAAATTGCTATTTTTTATTGCGCGCAATGTAACGCGAACCCAGGCAAATGGCACCGCGTACGCGTACGTGTAAGTACTTGCAGTGTGCGTTTGATATTCATTGCCTTTTAGGGTTCCTTACCTCAAAAGGAAAAACGGAACCTTGATAGGATCATGCATGTGTCTGTCTGTCCGTCTGTCACAGCCAATTTGCTCCGAATCTAATGGACCGATTAAGATGAAATTTGGTACACGTATGTATTTCTGTGACCCAAATACGGACGTGTAACGTAAATAAATGAACTTTGAATATGAGGGTCAATTTTGGGGGCAAATAAGAAAATAAAATAAAAAGTTTTGCAAACTGTACCGTGTGACATATCAAATGAAAGGGCTTGCTGTGAGGGTTTCAAATATATATTTTTTTTATAATTTTAAAATAAATCATTTTAAAGTTATTTAAAAAAATAGACGAAAATTGATCATTCTCCCCTTATCACCGAAAGTACTGAGCCTAAAATTTTGAAAAAAAAAATACAGAAAATAGTTCAATACCTATAGATTACAGGAAAACTTATAAGAAGTCTATGGTCTTCAAACAACATGATAAATCTCTCAATATTGTGCGTACAAACTTACATTTGTAGTTGGAATGTATGGGAGTACATGTTTTTCAACTACAATATTAAGTTTGTTCTTAGGATTCATCCCAACTACGGAACCCTTCATTGTGCGTAGTCCGACACGCAGTTGGCCGATTTTGTACCTTCAAATGCGTAATTTGTTAAGAAAAATCGAAAAATGTAATGATTGGAAAAAAGTTTGGTAATAACACTTTGAATTCGTTTTCGTAAAAAAGTAAAAAAAAAATGCGACTTTGACCTTCAATATCTCCAGAACCAGTGGATTTCCAGATATAGTCTAGTGGAAAAAAATGATCCAAATAATGTGTAGAATATGTGGCTTTCCGCTTCGGAAAGTGTCTTTTTACACCCGATATAAATAAACTCTTGTAGGGGAAGAATTCTCAAAAATAATAATAATAATAATATCCTGGGACATTCCACATACGGTCATCTGATCCCAAACTAAGCAGAGCTTGTACTATGGAAACCAGATAACTGATATACTACATACACTACTTTTTTTTTGTAAATACATACTTATATAATATATAATTACACCCAGACTCAGGACAAATGTTGTCAACAAATGTTCATGCACACAAATGTTTGTCCTGGATGGGAATCGAACCCACGACCTGCGGCGTGATAGGCGGTGTCTTAACCAACCACGCCAGCTGGCCTGTCAAAAAATAATCCTTAGTGTTTGTTTACCTTCGTTATAGGAACTCTTGTGCAAATATGTCATGCTCGTTTAGGGTGTACGTTGTCTGTCAGTGAATTTAACAGTTTTTAAATTTTGCTATGTGACCATTTTGCGTTCAAGACGGCTGGCGTTGCTATCTTGAGAGTATATGATCACAGATTAATACAGATGGGACACTCCACAAAATCATTTCGACTCTTGCTACGACATAATAGAGTCCAATTCAGGGCGCACAACGCCTAGTACCTACAGTTTTATTCACCACAAGTTGCCTCTCTTTGTAACGCTTTCAAAGCGAGTTTATATGCGCGTGGCGTGCGCGTAGAACTACGCGCCAACTTTGGCGCGTGTCGTATCTTGAGAGTATATGACCACAGATTAATACAGATGGGACACTCCACAAAATCATTTCGACTCTTGCTACGACACAATAGAGTCCAATTCAGGTGGCACAACGCTTATTACCTACATTATTCACCTACAAGTTGCCTCTTTTTCTAACGCTTTCAAAGCTAGTTTAGACGCGCGTGGCGTGCGCCTGTCGTCTGAACGTAGCGTTATACTTTCTGGTACCGCGGCAGTCCTACTGAATTGGCCCAGTGAGATAGGCCCGCCGCGTACTTGTAGCTTCATACCTAAACTGCGGAGTGTCCCATCTGTTTTTTTTGGAAACTGATTTGAGTTCAGATCTCTGTTAATTTAGAGCTAATTTCACAAATGAAACTGAACGCGAAGTGTAATCATTGTTGTGGAATATTCAATTATTAACACTGACAGCTCTTAAGAGGATACATCGAAGCGTAGCTTAGCTCGGTGTGTAAGTGAGATGGCATTATGGCTATCTAGTTTGACGCGTGAGATAGAAGACTCTCACGCGCACCGGAATTAAACGCGCTTCGTTTAAATGTCGATGACGAAATGCTATACTGAAATCAATTGTTAGCTTAGGGCCGACGCAACCTGGTGTAGCGCCACGCAGAGGGAAATAACCTCAGACGTCCTCTTCTATCCTCTTACATGCACTCTCGGACTAAATAAAGTTTATCTATTTTCAACTTTATTTGTATAAATGCAAGGCCGATATTTGTTTGGCAGTGAAAACTGCGCCAGGTCTGCGCCTGCCCTTAGTAAGTTGTTAACATATTTAAATACCTTCGATTTAAAGCAAATTTTACTGCACAATAAGGAACTGTTTACTTATTTATCTTATAAAGCAGAAAATTTTATACGATTATACCTACGTAAAGAGATTTTTTTCTATCGAAAAAATTAAATTTAACTTAAAATTTAAAATGGAAACTCCATGTGATTTAACCATAATACATTTGGTTTTATAGGAATTTTAAAACCCTTTAAACACGGTTTAGATGTGATGATTGCGCTCAGTTTCATTGCCAAAATGAAATCCCTACCAAATTGTTCAAGAAATATTCTTGTACCCCTTGGCACATTCAAACAACATTGAAATTTCCTTGCAATGAAGACATTTTGATTCGCTTGCACGTTTACTTTAATGCAATTCTGCAAAAAAATATTCATGCGTAGTTCTTACATCAGAATCGGCACGTATTATCGCATTTTTGTTTATTTATTCAAACTTATAGGCACTAATTGGTCTCGGGTCATTTCGTAATCAATTCTTAACACAATATCATTTAACAAAAAGTGTAGTGAATTTGTATTAGTTGGTATAACCGGGGGTTGGACCATGTTCATAAAAGAAAATAGAGCAACTTATCCAAGAACAAGTTTATGAGGAAGATTATTTTTGTTTCGGCCAGCACAAATAACACCATAAACTCGAATTTATTAAGTAATTGGCGTCTCTTTATTTCTTGCATTATCTTCAGGTGACTGTTTCTATTATGCAAGTCGGTTGATAAGGTTACTTGCGGAATTAAACTTTGTAGTAGACATTTTGCTTTAACTCCTACATTTTCTGTTCAGCAGTGGACGTTTACGGGATAATAAATTGAAACAGTACACTATTATAGCCTTAAACACGATGAACCCCGATCAAAAGTTTAACAAGTGAAGTGAATACAGAACAATAAACTCAAGAAAAGTGAAGTGTAATACAATTTTCCTTAATAAAATGACACTCGAACATTTTCGGAGCGCAACAAAATACCATAGAAATATTATAGTCAGCCAATCCTGTACATGGACGTTTAAATGTGTGTTTTGTAACTGGTACTTCTGACAGTGATATAAAAAAAAAAAAACAAATTCAGGCTGTGATATTCCATCAAATAGTGTAAAGTTCACGCAAACTACATTCGATACTACCGCCCTCTGTTATTCGAAAACTCAAAGTAATTCTTCGAAAGCAACGCCATCTATTAGTGTTATCTCGAAACTTTCAAAAGTGGAACTCATTGGCTGCGAAATTGAGGGCCATCTAGCGGAAGGTTGTTGAATTGCTAATAGACAAGTGGCGCCATCTCTTGGTGTGTGACGTCAAGCTGTCGAACATGGTTGAGGATACGACGCCGCAGCAGGAGCGGGTTTCCGCTGCTGCGGTGCTGCAGTTCGCTGCAAGAGAAGCGAGGGAGGGGAGGAGATTCGCCGAGTTTGGAGCTCACGCTTTTGCCAGCATCACTTACAATGCTTACGGTACTTTTTTTTCTCTTTCTTACTTCTTACTTTTAAATCTTCATAGGCATTCTAGCATCGCCACGTGAGTCCTGTATTTCCCGTATCCAGCGGATTCGCACAACCTACGACAAACACTGGCTATGTTTGTCCCAGAGCCACTTCAGCTTGCTTGCTACTTATGTCGGTTACCGGTGTCTGTATATGAATAGCTAGGTTTATATTACTCGGTCATATACTTAAATAACTGTTTGTTAGTTCTGCTGTGACCCAATGCTCACTATTTCAGTAACTAGCTGGTGTATTTGCTTCCGTATTTATGTTTTGCCATTGCATCTACAACTTTTTTTATGGAGTCCATCAATATGAAGCAATCTTTTATTATATCATCTATCTATATATCAATATATAAAAATCAATTGCCGTGCATTAGTCTCGCAAAAACTGGAAAATGGCTTGACCGATTTCAATTTTTTATTTTTTTTTATTTTGGTCGCCTCAATACTGAGGTGGTTTAAGACGAAAGAAAATTAGGAAAACCTATAAGAATATCCGAAAAATCAAAATTGATATTTTGACAGGACAACGTCTGACGGGGGTCAGCCAGTTTGTGAAAAGATTATAATATTATTATTACCAGCGTCGCCATATGGTGACGGATTACTCTAAAATATTTTTTAAGTCGCTATATTTAAAAGTGACATTTGATTCTTTTCATTCGTTTTAATTCATGATAATTAACCTATTTTTAGGGTTCCGTACTTCAAAACGAAAAAGCGGAACCCTTATAGGATCACTCATGTGTCTGTCTGTCTGTCTGTCTGTCCGTCTGTCACAGCCAATTTGCTGCGAATCTAATGGCCCGATTAAGTTGAAATTTGGTACACGTATGTATTTCTGTGATTCAAACACGACGTGTAATGTTGATTAATAAATTTTGAATATAGGGGTCAATTTTGGGGGCAAATAAGAAAAAAAAATTGCAAACTGTACCATACGATATATCAAATGAAAGGGCTTACTGTGAGGGTCTCAAATGTATATTTTTTATAATTTTAAAATAAACTGTTTTAAAGTTATTTAAGAAAATAGACGAAAATTGACCATTCCCCCTTTATCTCCGAAACTTTAACCTAAAAATTAAAAAAAAAATCAGAAAATAATTCTATAGCTACAGATTACAGGAAAACCTATAAGAAGTCTATGATCTTAAAATAACATGGTAAATCTGTCAATATTGTGCGTACAAACTTACATTTGTCCATAGTTAAACGAAAAGGATCCAACCCACATTAGGTGTAATGTGGGTTGGATTCTTTTCGTTTAACTATGGATATTTGTAGTTGGAATTTATGGGAGAACATGTTTTTCAACTACAATGTTAAGTTTTTTCTTGGGATCAATTCATCCCAAATACGGGAACCCTTCATTGTGCGTGGTCCGCACGCACTTCGCCGGTTTTATATTCATTGGGATTTAAAAGTTCAACGATCGAATGTAGGTAGCAACAAGACTCATTTAAATGCTTCAAGTGGCACTTTTAGTGGCAGATTCCTATTTATCTGTAGTTTACGTAACTGCGACTCGGTACCAGTGCCTACACAGATAGTGCCAGCAGGATTATTCCATTATCACAAGTACCAGGTCAAATAATATAAGATATTGTGAGCTATGAAATCATCTTATTTTCTTGAATCTTTTGTTTTGTAAAATGCGATAATTTGGATGTTTGTTACATGAACCGACTTCGTGGATTCTGTTTTAAGGTCCTAGGCTGGTTTCTAAATTAGCTAGCAATTACTAGGACCAGTAGGACTAAGCTATATTTCATCTCAAAAATCTAAAAATGTTTTACTATTAAGCGAATGATGCAATAGTTGCAATGACTAACAACAATGGTTTTGTGTTTAAAGTCCAATCCTTTATAATTATGGTTATAAGTTGGAAGATAACCATCCTTCCTCTTTTTTGTTCTAAAGGCCTATTTCACGATGTCCGAATAGCCACTACTTACCGAATAAATTTAAAAATGGAACAGAATTTGCATGAAATTATCTGCCAAGTAAGTTAATAGGAACTTAAATGTAGGTGGTGAAACTGGCCCTAAGTATAACATATCCGCTTTCATCAGACCACTGATGAGCAAGCATCTTCCTAAAGCAGTAGGTACCCTAATTGCGTAACACACTATCAATCGGAATCGATTTCATTTTGACAGTTCAACAACATTCATTGCGTTATTTACTCGTACGTTGTTGAGCAGACACAATTTTCTAACATTATGAAGCAATGGATTAGTAATTTGCTTCAAAATACATGATTTGAAGTTTATTTGTGACATGTCTTATCACATTTGGGCAACGTCCTTACTGATATAAGAAAATCTTCAATCGATTGAAAAACGGTCAATTCCAGTGTAATGCAACACTAAATAAAACCTTACCTCGGCTATTTCTGCGACCAAGCAGCTTAAGGCCGCTTTCTATTTAAGGGGGAAGCGCAAAGGTAGCCCGCGAAATTCAAATTTTCTCACGTTTTTTGCGATTTGCAAGTCGGTATTAAGTTGTATGTTAAATAAATTAAGATTCGCGGCCGTAACAAATAAGTATGTATTTACAGAATTATAATCATTAGAATCAGTAATACAACTCCTTAAGTTAGTATAATCCTCAAATGTCAAGATTTCATGAAATAGTCATTTATTAGGAATACCTGGTCTTAAAGAGTTTTGATCATTTTAATGATTATACCTAATTATGTCAATACATACTTGTTACGGCCGCGAATTACATTTTGATCAACGTACAACCTAATACTGACTTGTAAATTGCAAAAAACGTAAGAAAATTTGAACTTCGCGGGCTACCCTGACACTTTCGCCTTAATGCATTTAGCGTTAAAATTAATGCAAGGTTAACAATTTATATGGATAGCCCTGGAGGTATGTACAGACGCCAGCACATCAAGCTACTACAATCTATCAGATTTCTTTAATAGATTTTCGACTTTATTGCTAAATCATTAGGTTCAAAATTGATTGGGAAAATCTGACAGTTTCGGGTAGGTTGACCTGCTGGCGTCTGTACAACCGCGGACATTTGCGCATTGATTACCTACTAAGGTAATAAAGTCCGCGATGGCACAAATGTATCAGGGTAGTAACCCTGTATACATCTGTACCACTATGACGCTACTATGACGTCCTGCAAGGAATACGTCGAATTACCAGTAACGCTGTATAGGTAGCGCCAATCTTGTGTTTGTAATTTACTGTGCGAGTCCCATTAAGCACTTTTCTCTCTTTTTCTTTTTAAAAGAAAGCAACCGACTAGCCGACCACCTCATCTATCTATTCCAAGCTATGTTGGGGTCGGCTGCCAGTCTAACCAGATGCAGCTGAATACCAGTATTTTACATGGAGCGACTGCCTATCTGACCTCCACAGCCCAGTTACTGGGGTATCACGATACTCCTTGACAAGTCTGATCGACTCGCTTTTACGTGGTAGGCTAATTTACCAACCAACATAAAACGCCTACAAATCTTGTCAGCCTATCCCTAATAGTCATGGGTGACATAACAAAGCAACACCATCAAAAATATGATCATTCGAATCGAACTAAATGAATTCGACTCAACACAAACAGACAGATACTCGAAGTAGTTACAACTAGTTCAGTACTCGCGCGGTCAAAGTGTAGCTGATAAGGTAGCAAGAGAGCTGGATTGTTTAACGTACGTTTCAATGGATTGATTGATATTTTAATGTGAGCCCACATTAAAATAACTAGCTATTAATTATCTAACTAACTAAGTGCTGATTTCACCAATGAAACTGAACGCGATCAGCACGTACACCACGTTTAAGAGCTGTCACTGTCATTATTTTCTTTGGAATATTGACACTGACAGCTCTTGAACTCGGCTTAGATCTGCTGATCGCGTTCAGTTTAATGAAACTGAACGAAAAATCCGTTCTAAGATCGTTTGGATTTCAGCAATGAAAGTGAACGCCTTCAACACTTCTAAACCGCGTTCAACAGCTGTCAATGTCAATATTCCACAACAATTTTGACACTGACAGCTCTTGAACGCGGTTTAGATGTGCTGGATGCGTTCAGTTTCATTGGTGAAATCCGCACTAAATGCTAATTACATATTATAGCGTTAAAGATTATATTGAGGACAAAAAGGCTTGGGATTGAGCTGCTCCAAATTTTCTTTTTTCTCTTTTTTCTTTTTGCATACTGAATGTTGACATGAATATTTACTTTGTAAAGTATTATATTATTTTAATTATTGTGAATGTGAAGACTAGGACATTGCTTATTTGTTTGTTTTATTTTTTCGCTCAGTTATTTTTAATCATGGTCTGGCAGTGTGAGTAATTTATGCGGCTTACCCAAATGTCCTTTCTTTGGTATTGTTCGTCGAATCGTTGAGCTCCTTAAGTTCTGAGTTGAGCTGCGCGATTACTGACAACTGCGTGCACTGACTGGACAGGTCCTCTCAATCTGTGTGGTTCTTTCCTCAAAAGTCCATTTCAGACACCAATCTACATGGTCTTCACATGAACTGACCAAGATTATATCTGGACTTTATAAGAGACTGTGACCTCTGAGTTTGTTTCGGCCTTTCTTCTCACAGTAGTCAGATAGGAAACGCCGACCTCATCTAGTTTAAAAAAAAAAACATGATTGACTTGTAAAAGTGTTTGTACAAACCTACTTACAGATACAATCTAGGATCTCTTGAAAATTGCAAAACCCTAGACAGAGTAGTCGTAAGTCCGTATCTGAGGCATAACTGCTATAGTGCATGAAGTGTCACAATTACCAGCTGTAACTCCAAGCTTTGACAGCTTGAAGCTACTTGAAAAGTTTATATGCTGATACTAAAATAATCTATTTGATTGTGAAAAAGGGTCCAACACCAACCTACTGGCAATACAACAAGAGCAAAGTTATAAGTAACAGAAAATAATAACAATCTAGATTTTATTGATTCGGAATAGTAATTAGCTTAAATACTTATTAATTTGGTTTTAATCTTGGACATGTTTGTCAAAGAAACATTTGTAATGGTGCATCTCGTTTGACCGGAAATCAATATAGAAATAAATTGATGACAGACGAAGAGCAATACAGCGCCGTTTTCACTTTTCGTTACCTACTCCAAGATAACTTTCGTACGTTGAAAAAACATTCGCCGCACCTCCGACTGGTATCAGCCCGCCATGCCTAGGGGGCCCAATTATCAAGTGCGGCCGTTCCCACGACCGGTCCGCACGTCCTCCCATTAAAGCGCGCATGTAATACTACTCTTTGAGCCTGACTGCTCGAGCGACGACGCAGCCCCAATTTTCGCAGTCCTTTTGATAGCTGAAATACGTTAAGCGGTCTTCGACGCCCGGCTACTCTTCTAGTGCCGGTGGATTCAGAGGTATGCTCTCTCTCCCTTCTCTTCTTCTTTGCATGAATCACCTCTTCTTTGCGTGTGACAGCATCACACGTATTTTCGTTTCCGGCCATGGACTGAACCATGGCCGGAGAATAAGTGTACGACCCGAGTGAAGAAGCGTCCAGCGGGGCGTTCAGCGTTGCGTGCAAGCGGCGAAGAGCGTTCACCGAGCGCCGCTCGGCCGTCACTCAGGACACTCGCGAGTGTTATGTGTTTAACACTCAGGCCGTGCACTCAGGCCGTACACTTAAGGCCTCCTGCCTTTTGTGCCATGCTTTCCTGGTTTGTGCGAGTCTCAACCAGGTCAGATACCAGTTTGTTATTTGTCATCGAAACAGAAAATCACCCTTCCAAACTAAAGATAAGGAACGCCACACCAGTCGTTCAGTAAGAGTAAACAAGAACTATCGGAGGTCAATAAGTTAACAATATCGAACCACCTCATTCTGGATAGGAGGGAGCGTTTCATCAAGTTTACACGTTCCCTTGTAATAAGATTTAATTTGTTTTAATTACTTAATCGATTTTGTATTGTCCTTATTGAGCAACTTTCGTCAAAATCGGTTTAGTAGTTTTCAAGATAATGGACTAATACGTGTAAGTGTGACAGCCTGGCTTATTGATACGAGCTATGGGTCAAAGGGAAAACATCTCAAAACCTTGGTCAAATTTTAGTGCAATATTTATAACAAAACTATTAACTACTTATTACAAACAAATATTCCAGTTTTTACTAAAAACTAAAAATTACGAAATACAAAAAAGTAAATCGACTTAAAAAAGAAATTAACTTAAAATTATGAAATAACTTTAATTTCGGAAGTCGGTGGCAAAAAAAATAAAATACAGATTCCAAGACACCGACTTCCGAAATTAAAGTTATTTCATAATTTTAAGTTAAGTCATTTCTTTTTGAAGTCGATTTAATTTTTTTAAATTATTTTTTGTATCAGTATGTTTGATCGCGCAATCGTACGAACAAGGTTCGCGTGAATTCGTAATCAAACATTTTATTCGCGTGAATACACCGCGTAAATGTCAATTAGGACACCAGTTCGACTCCGGTACGTTTGATCCGGTCGTGTAGTCGCTTTCTATTAGGACACGGGATCAGGCCTATCCCGCGTCCTGCGCTGACTGGGCCTGCTCTTGAACTCGATCACGCCTGATGGAAAGTGATGGATATGGTCTATGATGGAACGAGCGGGCCCAGAAGATGCCTATCCTATTAAAAAAAGATTGTGTCACCTTTTGTTCGGTGAACGTGAACGCGTAGTCGCGCCAACAGAGGGCGTTTTCCGAACAAAAAGTGACATATGCGCGTGACGCGGGGTCAGAAAACTGAGTTTTTAGGAATCAACAGCTTCTATTTTACAGTCTCGAAAGAGAACTCGATGCGTATTGTTCAAGCCATTTTTTTTATTACTTACGTACTAATGGCACCATCTGTTATCTAGGGCAAGATAATAAAATTAATTTATTCGTATTGGTGCAATTGCAAATGAAGACTATCAACCAATAGAAATTGATTTATATTCCCACCTTATTTATTACATATTGACGCACTAATTCCCTCATTCCCTTATTGGTTTAATTCGGCAAAGTTCTGTTTTCCGAAAACAAACGATGGAACCTTTAGTGAACAGGAATCCGATAGTTTCTTCGAATATTGTAATGGTAGTGACAGCCCAACATGTGAAACGTACCACACAAACTCCATCACAAAATCTTCTATCGAAAACTTTAACTCATAACCTCTTTTGCCTTCCACCAGCTGCCTTGAGCGACATGGGTGGCAGCGGCACCAGTTCCTCGTCATCACACATGTCTCCCGGCTGGCAGGTCAACGACCTCGACCTCGACTTGCCCGGCGAGCTGTCTATGAAGTGAGTATCACTAAAACTTGACAACTAATTTTAATTTTAGTATAGCGTCATCAATTTTTCAAACTTAAGAAAGGACGCTTTGGTAACGCAACGGGCGCTGTTGTTGGCAAGATGTAATACAGTGCCATCTGTTATTTAAACCCGTCACAGAATTAATAGTTTGTCTTGATACTGTACTTTCAGTGGGGTGATATTCAAGCAAGATTCTTGTATATCAATTAATCAATCAAAATTTATTTATTCGGACAATCATCCATAATGTTAGTAATACATTATAGCTAGTATTAGTAAGTAATATTATAATTAGAGGTAATTTTTAGAGAAGCATTTTGCACAGAAGATGACCAAGTAAGGAATAAGTTACTAACCTGGTCATCCTCTCCACAAGATGCGTCAAAATGGCAGAATAAAAACTCTCTGTCACTGTTTTCAGAATGCTGTTGCAACTGGCCCGATTTCTGGTTACTAATTATGCGATTTTTTTTTCGGATGATCGCATCAAATCCGTCAGTTTGATTCTGTGCAAACATTTCTGACGCACTGCAGAAACGGGGCAGTGTCAAGAGCATTCTGAAAATATTATTATATTGGGCGCGTAAGACATCTAGTAACATAATATTTATTTCTGCCGCAAAACTATGCACATGAAACTTCACATCACATCGCTCAACATCAACCCTTACAAAAAATCGTGTGGAGAAATTGTCCAAGGCAAATGCTAAGAGAATATCAACTCTGTACAGTTACGTATGGTACTAAGGCCGCTCCGTTCTTAGCGCTCCGAACACTTCAACAGCTAGCGATGGACGAAGGTGATAAGTACCCGGAAGCTAAAAACATCTTACTCAACCAATTCTTTGTAGATGATGCCTTATTCGGAAAGGATACCATTGACGAGGCCCGTGATACAAGAGACCAACTTATACAGCTATTGAAAGAAGGAGGTTTCAACCTCAGGAAGTGGTCGAGTAATGAACATCAACTGCTAGAAGATCTGCCAGAACATATGGTTAGCCCAGTCAGTTTAAGCTTTACAGAGGCGTCAGCATCAAAAGCATTTGGCTTGATATGGGATCCGAAACAAGACAAATTCATATTTTCACCAACATTAAAAAACGAAAACAACGTTGGCATTAATAAAAATTCACCAAAACAGCAAATCTTAAGCGACATATCAACAATTTTTGTCCCGTTGGGGTTGCTATCCCCAATAACAATCAAGGCCAAAATTCTATTTCAACAGATCTGGAAGTACAAAATCGAATGGGATGATGCCGTTCCGGATGGAATAGAAAAGAAATGGCGAACACTAAAAACCGAGTTAACAAATATGCAACCTTTCAAAATTAACCGATGGCTTGGGTTAGAAACAAACAAGGATTGCGAATTACACGCATTCTGTGACGCATCGGATAAGTAGAAACAAATAGCATTGGTTGCGGCAAAAACAAAGGTCGCTCCAATCCAGAAACAGCAAACACTCCCCAGACTTGCACACACGCTTAAAATTGCCTTTCAAAAGAAATTTAATATCAGGCAGGACATCCGCCAGTTCCGTCATTTACTCAAAAAGATAGCTCTCTTACCTTTTAGTTTTACACATTTTAATACAACGCCATCTCTTATCGAACCCTCAAAAAACTCACCATGTAGTACCTTTTCTAACCGTAGCGAGGCGCTGCTGTCGCTGCCATCATTGGCTGTGTTCAAGCAGGAGGCACTTTCGCCGAATGGCGGTGGCACCGTGCTCTCCCCCCCACGACGGGCCTGGCCTCCGCGAAGACCTGATGAAAGACAGGTAAATAAATAAACAAAATATAAAGGATGTAACTAAATAGTTGGCATCCTTCCAGGATTGAAAAAAACTTATATGATCTTATGATGTATAAGATCAACTTTAATTATAAGAATAACGAAGATGCCAATGATTTTAATTACACTCTGTATTCACGGTATTTTTTTTTTTTTTGTTGAAGCTTTTGTTTTTTCTTTTTTTTTGTTCTTTGCCTTGCAGCTAAAGGTTTTCTACAACGTCCACAATTCTGCTGTTTCGTGTATATGGCATCCAAAAAACCTTAATCTTTTGTTTCTTTACCTCCTTATCTTGTGTCATTGTATAAGTGTACTTCTTCGATTTATGAACTACGTCATTGACGACGTTTATTTGTACGTATACTCGTAAGATTATCTGTTACAACTCTTGAATGTCCTAGCTTCATCACATTATGTGCCATATAACTCTGGCTTCTTCTTTATATATTCGTTACTTGATATTTCCAAAAAGGTATACTTCTTCAAGCATGCATTTGCATGAAACACACGTGTAGTAAGGTAAGTGCTAATGATTTACATAAGACCGACTCGACAAATGCGTACATTACGTGCAAATTAATAGTTGTATCCTTTCTCATCCAAACCGTGCAGTCTTGCTGTTTACACTTAAAATGTACTGCTTTCAGCACAAATTGTTTCGTTTATCATCTACATTTCGTGCAAATAAAGAGTTCAATTCGTTCCCCGACTTAGTTGTTTTGCTATCCGCCCACTTCTTTATGCAAATGAAGTCTTGCCGCGTACACTTCGTGTAAATAAAATGTATCATTCTTCCTTCAGCATAGTCGTATTATTTAAGTCTTTCCCCGACTTAGTTGTTATGCTATCCGCCTTCTTCTTTATGCAAATAAAATCTTACACTTCGTGCAAATAAAATGTGTCATTCTTCCTTCAGCACTTATGTTTCGTTTCTCATGTACATTTCGTGCAAATTAAGAGTATCCTGCTTCCTCCAACATACATGTTTCGTTTGTCAACTACATCTCGTGCAAATAAAGTTGCTGCGTAGTTTGCGTACACTTCGTGCAAATAAAATGTATCATTCTTCCTTCAGCACAGTTGCTTCGTTTCTTATTTACATTTCGTGCAACTAAAGAGTTTAATAACCGCCTACTTGTTCATGCAATTGGCGTTCCGAGTACACTTCTTACAAATAAAATGTATCATTATCACGACTGCTGATAGACCATGGTTTTCTTTCTAATTCTCAGATCAGTGCGGAATATACAGAGATACAGCAAGGACAGGCTGTTACTGAAAGGGATTTCAAGAATATATGGGAGGTGGATATATGTTATCTTCTTAGAGCCTGAAATATCTTTAAAACTTGCTAGAATTCTAACTATTTATGGACTCTCTCTGTCTCAAATTCTGTTAAATGTTTCCGCTGCGCTATTCGCCTGATGTATATACCCAAAAAAACGTGCTTTTCTCTAACTTCACCATAATAATAAACTTCTCTTTTGAATTATGCGGATAAACTACCACACTTGAATCTATCCAAAATTTCAGTCTGTCCCTGTTTGCTGGTTATTTATGCATGATTTCTTTATTTTCGTGCATTAGTAATTAAACATTACAGAACGTCGAGTTCTAACTTTGGTTCTAGCTTAAACTTTTCAGCCAGTTTTTTTTTTCATTTCGAACCGTATTCCGAACTTCTTAATACAAAATTGACATCTTAGACTCCGATTTAAAATAAGTTTTTGTATTTAGAACTTTTAACGTTTTCGGAATAAAAGTTCACAATTTAAAAATGGCTCACTAGTGTAATCCTGGGTCTAAAGATCAATCTTGTTTTGTAATAAGGCCGACTATGTTCTTGTGTATTCTTTTGCATCTTTAAAGGTATGAGGAACACGGTGTAAAGTTCACTCATCCACCGTAGAAAGGGAGGATCCTCCGATCAGACGGGTGTTGTGTCTGGTGGGCAACTGCCTAACGATTGATGTCGGAACGATTAAACCTAATGCTAGTCCCGCGGTAAACTCTGCTAGCACGATGCAAGATATTACGTGACGTCATTGTGATGCGTAGTTCGCTTGTGGCGATCTAGATGCCGCCACACGTCCATATATTAAAATTATGCATAATCAGCCTATATATACCTAATATTCCCACTGCTCCCAGCAGGCCTCCTCTCGTCGAGAGGGAGTGGGCTCTAATCTACCACGCGGGCCCAGTGCGTGTTGGTAGATGTCAAACATATTATCTTCTAATTTTTGGTTCTAGGACATGCTGGTTTCCTCACGATGTTTTAAAATTATGCACTTTACATTAAATCGCTTTATTTTTAACCGGGTCCATCAGGTTAAGCTATGCTCGCCGGGGTTGGTCCGTGGATGGGTGACCATCTTTTCATACCGAGACTCCTCCGTGCTTCGGAAAGCACGTTAAGCCGTTGGTCCCGGCTGTAATTCGTGGATCTCTGACAGTCGTTACGGGTCGTCAGAAGCCCGAAAGTCTGACAACCAGTCTTACCAAGGGGTATCGTATTACCCAGTAACTGGGTTGTGGAGGTCAGATAGGCAGTCGTTCCATGTAAAATACTGGTATTCAGCTGCATCCGGTTAGACTGGAAGCCGACCCCAACATAGTTGGGAAAAGGCTAGGCAGATTGATTGACAAAAGTTTCCAGCAAATTTTATCGCTAAAATTGTCATGTCATGCCTACAGCGCGTTTTGACATTATTCATTGATCAGACACGTTATCGTTATGTTTACATTCACAGATATTATGACTAACAATAAGAGAAGAAAAAAAAATCGCTTGTTATTAATAACAAAATATTTACTGAATTGGTGGTTCATTAAAATGTTAATTATATTTACTTATACAAAGGATCGGGCCATAGCTTTTAATCTCGGAGACTAATATGACACCTGTCATGACACCTGACACCTGCCATATTAGTCTAGACAAATGTCAAAATATGAAATGAAAACATGATACATGGATCACTCAAATGTTAATTTAGTCTCCGAGATTAAAAAAACAGACCATAGCATTCTGTTGTCAAGTTGATCGTCGTCTAAGCCTACAGTCGAACGAACGTAAAAATTTCACATCGAGATTTTATCGCACACTGTATTTTCAGCTTTCGGTGTAGAGTCGAGCATTGAGAATCCAACAGAGTGCACTCCAGCGTGTCAAAAAAACACACTGTTGGATTTTCAACTCACGGCGCTAAGCAGACCGTTGAAAATATAGTGCGCGAAAAAAATTGCCGCGGGAAAAAATCACTCCTGCGAAACTGGGCTAATTCTAAGTATTTGACAGCTATTTGTGACGTTGGCTACTTTCAGAATGCACAGCCTTAATTAACTACTGCATCCAAGCTGATCTGAGAATGGAATAAATATTCGAATAAACTACGTAATATATTATGACTCTACTTCATCAGTTAAAGTTGTTGGAATCGACTAACTTTTTTCTTGTCTATTTTATCCCGTTGCTAGGCAACGATTCCTAACACTGACACCTCTTATAATCTCTAATATTATAATTTAATTCTGCTGCCCTATTTTCCTGAAAACTCAAGTAAATTTCAAAATCACCTACATTGTTATACTCTTTGGTCTTTCACAGATTACCAACATGGTGGTTGATAGCAACCGCGATGCCATGGAGGAGGGCAGTTGTCAGCAGTCACCTCCACACAATGGGACCATGATGGTGCAGCATGGTAAGTGGCGGCATCTGTTATTAGTATCTAGGAACTAAAGTACTAAGTAGTTTTGTAATTCGTCGATAGATGGTGTGTGATAGATCTAAATCTCGCAAGTGACGTTAACAAAACTATTTGGTATTATTAATACCAAATACCAATATTACCCGCATTTACCGCATTGGTTAGCTGTAATGGTAAATGTATGTTGATAAATAAATAAATAAAACTTAGACCTCTACTTTCCATTGAGTCTCACCCTAATATTATTCATGCACAAGATAAATTAACTTTCATAATTTAAAACAGTTATTTTCTGAAATAGAGATCAGGCTTTACAAGGATGCTTAAGTTTTATTTTAGACATACACCATAGACTTCCACAATGGCTAAATTCTCAAACGTTAATTAAATAAATAATATCCTGGGACATTTTTCACACACGGTCATCTGATCCCAAACTAAGCAGAGCTTGTACTATGGAAACCAGATAACTGATATAAGAATAAGAATAATAATAAGAATAATATCCTGGGACATTTTTCACACACGGTCATCTGATCCCAAACTAAGCAGAGCTTGTACTATGGAAACCAGATAAGTTGGTTAAGATACCGCTTATCAAGCCGCAGGTCGTGGGTACGATCCCCATCTAGGACAAACATTTGTGTGCATGAACATGTCTGTTTGTCCTGAGTCTGGGTGTAATTATCAAGTATGTATTTACAAAAAACGGAGTGTATGTAGTATATCTGTTGTCTGGTTTCCATAGTACAAGCTCTGCTATATAAGTATTCAAATTTCGAATTCCCATAATATTTTTCTTGGCTTGCATTCTAAATTTAGAATTTAAATTCAGATGATCGTGTGTGAAATGTCCCAGGATATTAATACAGCAGATTTTTTTCGCGATTTCAAGGTTTGTCCCATAGTAAAAGTTGTTCACAATGATGAGTACAATGACCCCTTAAAAGGTTGCCACTGTTTACACTTGCACTCTACATATTAAGTCGATAGTCGACTTGGCTATATATATTTCCTTACCCAATATTTAACTAAAGCAACTATATAGCATAATCAGCGTATCATGTTCCCACAGCTGCGACACAGGCGTCCTCTCTGCGAGAGGATGTGATGTAACCCACCACGCGGACCCAGTGCGGGTTGGTAGATGTCACATGTCTTCGAATTTTTGGTTCTAGGACATGCCGGTTTCCTCACAATATATTCCTTCACTGTTGTGAGAGCAGCGGTGATGAAATTATATACACATAGTAAAGCGCCTGCCTGGGTTCGAACATACGATTTACAACTCGTAAATCGGGGCCACCTCAGTAACTATTAATAAAATCCCTCAATCGCAGGCAGTCCAGAAAGCATGCAGTGCCAGCCGACCATGCCTCCTGGCACCATGATACCCATGAACGGGTATCACTCGCCGAATGCGCAGGAGAACAAGAGTGAGTACCGACGACTTATGTCTATCCCTTGGCCACGAGCTACACGCTCAAGCGACACGCGTCTTGTGACAGCGACTGTGGAGTACAAATTAAAGAAGTAGTTAAGAGTATGAAATCAAAATCAAAAGTCATTTATTCAAACTAGGCTGAGAATCAGCACTTTTTCGAACGTCAAAATTACATAAGACAGTCCCTCAAAACGCCCGCCCTTCACCACTTCCTAGTGCTTTAGCTGAGGAGACGAAGTGGTGCAACAAGCACACCAGCAGCACAGCTGTCGGTTCAGTAAAAAAAAAAAATTATACAACACTGCGCAAAATAATATAAGTGAATTACGCAACACAAATATTACATAAATTAATTGTTTTGTATAAGTCATATAGTTTGACCAAGACCGCTATACCGCGCCGTAGGTATGTGCGCGGCGAGACGGGGGCAGTGCAAGCCGCTCATTCGTCAACGCTCACGGCGTCCCACCGCTCATTCGCCAGCGCTGCACCCCGTCTCGCCGCGCATTCCTAAGGCGCGGTACAGCGGTCTTGGTCAAACTATAGCACACGCCAATATACAAAAAGCAGCACAGCTGTCTGTTCAGTTAAAAAAATTTGATTCTATACAACAGTGCACAAAATTATTTTGGCGCATTGCGCAATACAAAACATTAAATTAAATTATTTATATTTAAAACAAATAAGAGTTAATTATTAATAACAATAACAACATCTAAGGGAGTATGACGAACTTGCTGCCGGTTGCTCAGGCAAGAATAATATGAGCAATTGTCGAGGTCACTTAAACCAGATATTGGAATATTACTCATTAAAAAAAACATTGTAATGAGTAGATTATGTCAATGATAAATAAAATTAAAATAAATTGACCTTTAGAGTCAAAGAAAATAACTAAATACGTATATGAACTCGTCTAACCTGTCAGAAGGTATGCCACGAGTCACCGCTGGTGGAGCCTCAGACGGAAACAGATGACGAGCGCGTTTCGTTTGACGCAAGCCGCATTGCTCGAGGCCGTGTATGGGGCCGAAGAGAGACTATATCATGATAGCGGCATTGTATAATGAACCTCACGTCTATGGTAACATTTTGACATTGAAAGTAGCAATAATAAGTCCCTGACAGAGTCTCAAAAGTCCAAACTCAAGGTTTGCTAGCGTATCGAGCGTAGCGTTTAAGCTTAGCGACCGAATACGTAATACCACGATACGCTCCAAAACTGGAATCACCGATGTGGGCATGAATGTATGGAAGATGCATTGGGACAGATGGGCCAGAGTCGTCACGCATTGGGACCCAGAAGACGAGCGTCCCACTGTGGATCGAAAAAAGGCTAGAAAACATAGGAACTTCTATTTTACAATGTCGCTTTTTTGCTTGAAATGGCTTCTAATAGCCAATTTCATAGGATACGATCTGGTAGGCAAATCGATGACTTATTTTTTTTTTCTTTTTAATAAAAATCTATGGTGCTGGTATTCAAAATAATGACATGATTAAAAATGATACATGACATGATATGACATAATACATATCATATTAAAAATGCTCATATCTCCGGAACCGCAAAAATTACGGTTTTATCCTTGCACACGGTTATATAAATAACTATTTATTTATGATTTTTTTGAGATACTTCTTAGAACTAGATCTAGATTAGAAGCCATTTCAAGCAAAAACACCGACACATTAAAATTGAAGTTCCTGTCTTCTAGAGCCTACTCGATCCATAGTGCGTGGTCGCCGAGGGAGGCCAAGGAAACGCTGGTGTGTTGACTTACAGGCGTTTATGGGATATTAGCCGGAGAAGGTAACGCACAGGGAAGAGTGGAAAGCTGTGGGGGAGAGCTTTGCCCAGCATTGGGACAATCCAGGTTATAAAAAAGTAGCAATAAGGACGATTTTCAACTGTTTCCACTGACACGTGGCTGACTGTACTGCTCCTTTTATACACCTTCACCAAATCTTACAATAAACATTTATTTACAGATGCTGGCCTGTTGATGTGTTCTCCTGTGGGATCTCTGGATGGGTTCCTGCACTCTCCCATACACACACGCTCCGAGGCAAGCTTCAAGGATGACACTAGGTCAGAATGAAACTCAATTCGAAAGTTGTCTCTGTGAACAGTAGACCTCGCGAGCACAAACTTTTTGCCACAATTAAAATACCACTAAAGGTTTTTTTAAGTTTTTTTTTTTTTTCATCAGATCTTCAAGTTTAAATTTTTATTAGACCAACTAAAGTTACTACGTTTCAAATTTTAAAAAAACCATCGAAATCGGTTTTCATAAGGCGGAGATATCCAGTAGCCCCCCTTTTTGCCCCTTTTTGGAACAAGTCAATCAATCGCAATCAAAAATCCCCGACAGCAAAAAAAAACGACTGTCAAAGATCCACGAATGACAGCTGGGACCAACGGCTTAACGTGCTTTCCGAGGCAGATATAAATTTAGAAATGTTACATAGGATGACACAATGGGCGGTGTTATCGCTAAAAGCGATCCTTTAAAGACAACCTATATTGCTGATCTGAAAAGTACATTATTAACAGTGTTTGTTTTGAAATCAGTTTGTTGACTTTTTTCCATAAATAATGCGTTTGAAGTAGAAACTATTCTAACAATCTGGCAATGCGAGACCCCCACGTAAGTGGTTGTATCCCGCAAAAATGCCTTTTAACGTTTTTACTAAAAATTGCCTAATTTGTAGTAATCTATGCATTCAAAGTGAAAAAAAAAACGAAAACACGATTTTATAAAGGATTTATACTCATATAAAAAGTTTATAAAGATATGAAAATAAATGCAGCTTTTAGGCGTATTTGAATCTTTAAAACACTCTCCTGTAAAATTGAAGTTTTGAAGATACAATAACTTACGTGGGAGGTATCGATAGGGTTACCATCTACCAGTGGAGTAAAACTGTGCATAATAATAAACATGAATGTCTTGATAAAGATATTAGGTAATCTGCCAAACAAAGTCCACTTTTAGCACGTTGAAATAAAGTCTAAAATTGATAAACTTTTCCGTATAACTCTCGCATCTCGCGGTAGTAAAACTTTCCAAAAAAGCCGTTTAAAAAACTTTAACTGATTATTATTATTTTCTCAACAGATTCCAATACGTCCTAGCAGCCGCCACATCCATAGCCACCAAACAGAACGAGGAGACCCTGACCTACCTCAACCAGGGTCAGCCTTACGAGATCAAACTCAAGAAGTTGGGAGACCTGTCGCATTATAAGGGGAAGATACTCAAGGTAATTAATAATAATATATTTTTTTTTAATCAGAAAACTCAGTAAAGCTTTGTTTTCCTAGGAAAGCGGCCGTCATGAAAATCTGTCATTTTCAACAGAATTTCACATTAAGTCAAACCGCACCCCCAAAGATTTAAATCGCTAGATTTGCCTTCACCGTACTTAGTCACAAGAAAAAGGGTCCATACTGAGAAGAGTGAGCTCACACATTGTTAAACAGCGCTTCAATGATAATATCAAGTGAAGTCACTGCGTCATTGCGTGTCAGAGGTGTCAAAACGAAACAGAAATGTGATTATCTTTTGACGCGGTAGAGCGAATCTAACGATTTAAATCTTTGCCGCTGTCATCATTTTCATGACAGCTGTCACTGCGGCCGTTAAGTGCGGCCACCGCTCTTCTAGGTAGCTTTAAGGTTCACAGAAACAATTTTTCTAGTAAAAAATGAACATTACAGAAATGAGTTGGTAAACATAATATAACACGACGCCTGTTCCCAAAGGATCTACCCCTTCGGAGGGCACTCAGTATGTAATGGATCATCACCCATCCACGGACTGAACCTAGCAAGCGTAGCTTTGCCACGAGCCACTGAAATATTCGCCTATCCCTTCGGGGCTTCTTACGCGATTTCATGCCTTATTACTGTAAGGCATAATCGCTAATCACCGTTCAATGACTGACGTCGATGGTCAGGTCGAATAGTTTAGAATAAAAAAAAAAAATCAGTTTTTTTTTTTTTTTAAATGAAAACAACACAATTTGACAAAAATTACAAATACGTGTTTTATTTTTTTATTACTTGCCTACGCTGTTCCACTTTTGGGCAAAGGCCTGCTCCACTCCTTCCTTCTTTTGCGAGCCCGCGCGTCCACTTTCCAGTTTTGACGGCGCCTATCCAGCTCGTCCCGCCATCTCATACGTATTCTATGTAATTTACATCTTGAAAATATGAAATTTTGTCAATTACACCGACATCTTTCAATCTGGAACACGCTTACAATTAGTTCTGTAGGTACAGACGCCAGCAGGTCAACCTACCCGAAACTGTCAGATTTTCCCAATCAAACTTGAACCTAATACTTTAGCAATAAAGTCGAAAATCTATTAAAGAAATCTGACAGATTGTAGTAGCTTGATGTGCTGGCGTCTGTACATAATTTTCATTGATTCTATTTTTTTCACAGAGCATAATCAAGATTTGTTTCCATGAGCGTCGCCTGCAGTATATGGAAAGGGAGCAGATCGCGCAATGGCATAACGAGAGACCGGGAGAGAGGATTGTAGAGGTAAGACATTAAGAGCGTTTATCCCGCGTGGGCTGGCAACGTCGCATTTCTACAGGTTTTTCGTAATAATTTTAATACATTTAAATCACATTACAATTTTTTTAATAGACTATCTAGATCGTTGGTATTTATAAGTATGTATGCTATTTTTAACCGACTGCGGCGAAGCTCAAAAGGAGGGTTATATGTTTGATCTGTATGTATGTATGTCCGTTTCTTTGTTCCCTCGTACCTCCTAAACGAATGAACGGATTTGGATAAATAAGTCTTTAGATTTTTCTTGGTAATGCGAGTGTCACTGGCTACTTTAAAAGAATGAAAAAAACAAAGTAAAATGGCGGATTTGGGGTGCCATTTTGTGGAGTATGAAATTTTTTTTCTTCAAATACCATCGAGTGGGGTATCAAAATGAAGGGTTTTAACAAAAGTATATATTATACAACTTATATGGTTAAAAGTAATTCGAAGTGACAAATCGTAAAAAAGCTTTTAAATAACCTTCACGACCAAAACTCCTTGCAAGACCTAAATCATCTGCGAAATCTTTCACATTTGTAAACTAAAAAGCTGGAAATAAAAAAAGTAATTAAAAAAAACTAAAAACCCGGCTGCGGTAAAACTGAAAGCTAAAAACAAGCCAATTTTAAATTAAATAAAAGTTGGAAGCAGGCGGGACCCATTCCATTTTTATATTTTCAAACTCAAATGGGTCCTGCCTGCTTCCAACTTTTATTTAATTTAAAATGGGCTTGTTTATAGCTTTTCAGTTTTACCGCAACTGGGTTTTTTAGTTTTCTTTATTTTATTTTTTATTTTTTTACAGTTATTTTGGTATGGTGGCTAAGTAATAACAGCCGCTCGGGTCGATACATCAGGTTAAGCTACGCTTGCCGGGGTTGGTCTGTGGATGGGTGACCATCTTTTCATACCGAGACTCCTTCGTGCCTCGGAAAGCACGTTAAGCCGTTGGTCCCGGCTGTCATTCGTGGATCTTTGACGGTCGTTACGGGTTGTCAGAAACCCGAAAGTCTGACAACCAGTCTTACCAAGGGGTATCGTATTACCCAGTAACTGGGTTGTGGAGGTCAGATAGGCAGTCGCTCCATGTAAAATACTGGTATTCAGCTGCATCCGGTTAGACTGGAAGCCGACCCCAACATAGTTGGGAAAAGGCTATGCAGATTGATTGACAGTTATTTTGGTATTTACTCATAAAAATTGTCATTATAGACAATATTGTCAATATTTATGAGTAAATACTAATTCTACCAACGATGTAGATAGTCTGTAAAAAAAAATTAGTAATTTGATTTAATTGTATTAAAATAATCACGAAAATCCTGTTGAAATGCGACGCTGCCAGTCCGCGTAGGATAAACGCTCTTAAATGAGTATTACTATCCTTTTTACATTAACACATTAACTGCTGAATTATTTGGCGAATTTGCTCCAAGTGCTGCTTTATGATACACTAAACCCTGTGCGGCAAACGCTCATGCGCGCCCAAAAAATACTTCGTGTGGTGCTATGAGCGCGCATGCGCGGTTGAAGAAACTCTACCCAGTGCGGCTGGGCGCATATGTGCGGCGTTACAAACTTGTCCCAAGTGCGGCGAGACGCTTATGTGTGTTTGAAAATTTTCCAGTTTTATGAGTCATAAAACAATTACGCCAAGAACAATAGAGATGCACAAAAAACCCACAGGTGCGGCGCGCCGCATTCGAAGGAAGTTATATAAATTGTATGGCCGCGCATAAGCGCCGCCAGCACATGGTGAACGTTTGAAAATCGCGCATGCGCGTTGGCCGCACAGAACGTGTTAATTAATAAAATTTACAAATAGGGCATGCAACCTCGAGTCGAGATTAGCAACTCGAGATCTTACGTTTGTTACCTTTCACGCCTAAATCTATGAACCTATCGTTGGAATTTAACAGATAGGTAATCTGACACCTGGAGACGGACATGAGCTACTTTTCATTCTCGATATTAATTGTATTAAAAAAATATTATGAAATATAAAATACATGCAGACCAAGTCACAGGCAACAGCTAGTCTATTATAATATCTATCATTCTGCCTAGCCTATTCCCAACTATGTTGGAGTCAGCTTCCAGTCGAACTGGATGCAGCTGAATACCAGTATTTTACATGGAGCGACTGCCTATCTGACCTGCACATCCCAGTAACTGGGTAATAATACGATATCCCTTGGTAAGACTGGTTGTCAGACTTTCGGGCTTCTGACGACCCGTAACGACTGTCAAAGATCCACGAATGACAGGCGGGACCAACGGCTTAACGTGCTTTCCGCGTTTAATGTAAAGATGGTCACCCATCCACGGACCAATCTCGGCAAGCGTAGCTTAACCTGATGGACCGACCCTTGCGGCTGTTATTATTTAGCCACGAGCTCTTCAATATCTATAAAAGTCTAGTATAATATCACACTACATTATTATTATTTTTATTCGAGCTCGTGGCTAAGTATAATAGCCGCACGGATCGATCCATCAGGTTAAACTACGCTTGTCGGAGTTGGTCCGTAGATGGAAGACCATGTTTACATACCGAGACAGCTCCGTGCCTCGGATAGCACGTGATGCCGTTGGTCCCGGTTGTCATTTGTGGATCTTTGACAGTCGTTACGAGTCGTCAGAAGCCCGAAAATCTGAAAACCAGTCTGAGACTAGATAGGCAGTCGCTCCATGTAAAATACTGATATTCAGCTGCATCTGGTTAGACTGGAAGCCGACCCCAACATATTTGGGAAAAGGCTAGGGAGATTGATTGTTTTTTTTCTACTTGTTAAAGGTGGACGTACCTCTCTCATACGGCGTAATTCGCGTCGAACAGCCGGCCTGCTTGAACGCTTTACATGTGTACTGGGACCCTACTAAAGATGTGGGCGTTTATATCAAGGTAAGTCAACACCAGAAATTCACCAGAAATGTAAAACATAACAGAGAAAGGTTACATCTCCTGAAACAATTAGATATGTATTCATTGAACTTAGAAGAAAGTACTAGGAAATACCAAATTGACACAGATAACTTGCGGTATGAACTAGATCTACTACAGGAGAAACTTACTTCTATGACCATAAAATATACAGCCTGTGAAAACCAAATGAGCGAATATGTATTGGCAATAAATGAGCTGGTAAGCTCACAAACAAACAAATGTGTACATAGTGAACAACCACCTATTCAACCCACACCGGATCATTCATTGACAATATGTGATACCACCGTGCCGCAGTCTTGTGCCAGTTTGCCATTGTCAATTGCTAACTGCTTGCCTAAACAGAGTGTAAATAAAGAAATAGTGTTATTTTGTGATGAAATTGGAAAAGATCTAGGCCACTTGTTAACAAATAAATATCCAGGACACTCAATAATGAACTACTGTATGCCTGGTTGTTCTTTATTTGACATAATGAAAAAAGTTTTAAAATGCAATTTTAACCAGGATACTATATTATTAATATTTGTTGGTAATAGGGGTAATGTGAACAAAGGAGAATTACTCCAATATTATAGATCATTGTGCAACATTAGTTTAAGAAAAATTGTTTTGTTTATATTCCCATACAGTCAAAGTTTGCCACAGGAAGAAAACAATTTTAGATATGAAATGAATATGACATTACATAACTTGACATATAATAATAATTTATTCCATTTAATTGACACTAACAATTATGTTGGTAATCATTTATATTTGACAAAAGATAGATTTTTTATGGATAGGTACTATCTTTCAAAGTATTGCAAAAGACAGTTAGCTGTGTCGCTATCATATTATTTTTCTATTACAGCCAAGAATTTGGCTAAACAAGTTGCTTCTATTGAGCAATGCCATGACATTTTATATCATTCATCCAATAACTTGGTATCCAAAATTGACATTGGTAGTAATTTAAATTAGAAATTAAGACAATAGAGGCATCCTCTAGCAATAATGTACAGAAATGCAAGAATAAATCAAATAAAATTTCAAAATTAGTAAATAGTATTAACCTGGTGCATCAAAATATTCAAGGTTTTCTCAACAAAGATTTAGAAGTAGAATTATTTATGAATTTTAACAGTATTGATATTCTTTGTATAACAGAACATTGGCTTAAAAGCCACCAGTTTATGTTCAATTTTAATAATCACCAGGTTGGTAGTTCGTTCACAGAGTACATGGTGGCTCATTAATTTTAGTAAGTAACCAGCTGAAATTTAAAGACCGTAAGGATATTGTGAGCCTATCTGTTGAGCGGACAGTTGAAATAGCTTGTATAGAATTGGAGCAATTTATTGTATTAAGTGTGTACAGGCCCCCTTCAGGATTGTATGACTGCTTTGAAAAGGTAATGGATGAAGTGTTACACAAGATATGTAACTCAAATAAATCTATTATCATTTGTGGTGATTTTAATGTTAATTTATTAGAAAAGTCAGGTTCTTGTAGTAAAATAATAAGTCTTTTTCAGTCATACAATCTTGTAAACCTATTTTTGGAGCCCACAAGAATAACCCCTACTAGTGCCACATGCCTAGATAATATTTATACAGATGTTATTCCAAGCCATAAAGAAATGATAAATTTACTAGATTCTGATCATTGCGGGCAAAGGATTACTATCCAAAACCAAAACAAAAAAGTGGCTAAAAAGGATATCATTGTTAACCCCAAAACTACAAGTCGCTTGGAAGCTTTTAAAGTTAAACTTATTAATAAATTAACAGTTTTGGCTAATCATACTGATCCTAATGATCTGTATGATGATTTTTTTAATATGTACTGCCAACAATTTAATCTCATCTTTATTCCCAAGACTATCTCGGTTAATAGTAACGCGTCTTTCAGTGATTGGGCTACCATTGGTATTCATAAAAGTAGAACACGGCTTTATGAACTATACAATGAAAGGTCTTTTGTAAACACTGCTGAATTTAATTTATATGTTAGAAACTATTCAAAATTATTTAAAAAAGTTTGTTGTATGGCCAAGTCGCGTTATTTGAGTTCGAAGATTAAAAACAGTAGTAATGTAATTAAAACGACTTGGAATATTATTAATAGTGAAACGGGAAGGTCTAATAACCGAAGTGCTGACTACAGCCTGTCTATTAATGACAATATAATAAAATCAGACTCACAAGTCGCCGCGGCCTTTGAAGATTTCTTTTCAGATATTCCCGTTTCAACTACTAAATCCCTAAACTCATCAACTTCTGTTGCTGAGTCTTTGCTTAAGGAAAATGTTAATGCTTGCGATTCGGAATTTAATTTTGAACAAATTACCTGTAGAGACATAATTAAAACCTTTCACACTTTAAATGTAAAAAAGACAGCAGATCTGTGGGGTAATTCTGTAGAAGTTGCTAAGTCTATTATTGACATTGTAGCACCTACTTTAGCTCTTATCTTTAATAACTGTATCGACTGTGGGGAGTTTCCTGACCTCATGAAATATAGTAAAATAATACCTTTGTTTAAATCAGGTAGTACATCAGACCCCACAAATTATAGACCTATTTTAGTACTACCTACGTTTAGTAAAATTTTTGAGAAATTAATTTTAGACCAATTGCAAAGATTTTTTAATAAACATAAATTATTACATAACAAGCAGTTCGGTTTTACAAAGGGTCGTTCAACTACTGATGCCGGTGTTGAACTTTTAGGACATATTTATAATGCATGGGAAGGCAAATGCGATGCCTTGGGCATCTTTTGTGATTTGTCCAAGGCATTCGATTGCGTTCTTCATGAAACGTTAATCAGGAAACTCCGCCATTACGGGATCCGGAACACCGCTCTGGATCTTCTTACTTCATACTTGAGTAATAGGATTCAGAGCGTTGACGTTAATGGAAAAAGATCGCCCGGATCTATAGTAACAATGGGGGTCCCACAGGGCTCGATTCTTGGTCCTTTCTTGTTTCTTATTTATATTAACGATTTGTCCTACCTCATTAAGGATAATCATGATATAGTTTTGTTTGCGGAAGATACTTCACTTTTGTTTAAACTTAAACGTCAGCAGCTGGTTACTGACGATGTAAACAGAGCGATCTCAAAAGTAGTTCACTGGTTCAGTGTTAATAATTTACTCCTTAATGAAAAAAAAACCAAATGCATTAAGTTTACACTACCTCACGTTAGGCAGGTGAAAACTAACGTGTTGATAAAGGGCGAAGAGTTGAATCCTGAAGATAGCACAGTATTCTTGGGCTTAACTTTGGATGCTAAGCTTCAGTGGGGCCCACATATAGATAAATTGTCAAAAAAGCTAAGCTCCGCAGCATACGCTGTTAGGAAAATTCGTAATTTAACCAACATAGAGACAGCCCGTTTAGTGTACTTTAGCTATTTTCATAGTATAATGTCGTACGGTATTCTGTTGTGGGGAAATGCAGCCGACATTCAGACTATCTTTGTTTTGCAGAAAAGAGCTGTTCGATGCATTTATAAATTAAGTCCGAGACAATCTCTCAGAGAGAAATTTAAGGAGATTAATATACTGATTTTGCCTTCTCAGTACATTTTTTAAAATCTTTTATATGCCCATAAAAACATTAAATTGTTTAAAAAATACAGTGATATCCACAATATAAATACTAGGAACAAACACAAATTTGTTGTACCTCCAACAAGGCTCAAGAAAATAGGTGGGTCATTCAGGTGTCAATGTATACGCTTTTATAATAAACTTCCAAGCCACGTTCAAGATCTGAGTCTTAATAAATTCAAATCATTCATTAAACGCAAGTTGTGTCAGAAAGCTTTTTATACCGTTAAAGATTATATTGAGGACAAAAAGGCTTGGGATTGAACTGCTCCAATTTTATTTTATATTATTTTTATTTTTGCATACTGAATGTTGACATTAATATTTACTTTGTAAGTATTATATTATTTTACTTTATTGTGAATGTGAAGACTATGTAGGTCATTGCTTTTTTTTTTTGTTTGTTTTATTTTTTCTCTCAGTTATTTTTAATCATGGTCTGGCAGTTTGAGTAATCTATGCGGCCTACCCCAATGTCCTTTCTTTGGTATTGTTCGTCGAATCGTTGAGCTCCTTAAGTTCTGAGTTGAGCTGCGCGATTACTGACAAATGCGTGCACTGACTGGACAGGTCCTCTCAATCTGTGTGGTTCTTTCCTCAAAAGACCATTTCAGACACCAATCTACATGGTCTTCACATGAAGTGACCAAGATTATGTCTGGACTTTATAAGAGACTGTGACCTCTGAGTTTGTTTCGGCCTTTCTTCTCAGAGTAGTCAGATAGGAAACGCCGACCTCATCTAGTTTAAAAAAAAAATATTGACTTGTAAAAGTGTTTGTACAAACCTACTTACAGAAATAAAAATCATTTATCATTTATCATTTAACAATAACTCTAGTTTTTTTTACAAATAGCTATCTGTTGTAAAGGGTAGACCCTCCCAAGATTAAGATTCCTTAATCTCTGATAGATTATTGGGACGTTAAAACCAACGATAGAAAGGTTTTATATCTCCGGTACGCCAACATTTGTGTAAGATACGTTAATGAAAATCACACATTTTCCTAATTTGAATTTGGAATTATGTTCTTTAAAATTTAAACTTTCAATGATACCAAAACCAGCCAGATACAAATAGTATAGCCAAAGAGATTTTATTACAAGTTCATACATACTATAATGCGAAAAGACTTTTTCCCCAACCTAAATTACCCAACCCATTTGCAATATATTTGTAAACATATTATAATTGACACAAAATAATTTTTATCCCGTAAACAAATGGGGGAGGTCGATCTTACTTCGAATCCTATATAAAGGGCTATTTTTAAATCACTAGCTAAATTTTCACAGGGTGTTCTACCCATGAATATGAACAACTTTCACTATGGGGCCAACTCTGAAATCACGAAAAAAAAAATCTGCTGTTTCATACATTTTGGTCGTGTACTGTATAGAACTTTCGTATGAAACAGCTGATTTTTTTTTCGTGATTTCATAGTTGGTCCCATAGGGAAAGTTGTTCGTATTCATGGGTAGAACATCCTGTGAAAATTTAGCTAGTGATTTAAAAATAGCCCTGTATATAGGATTCGAAGTAAGATCGACCTCCCCCATTTGTTTACCGGGTAAAAATTACTTTGTGTCAATTATAATATGTTTACAAATATATTGCAAATGGGTTGGCTAATTAAATATATTCATGGCTATATTTATTTATGACTTGTTTACCAAACAAAAAATTATAATGAATATTGGCGGTGAAGTGGAAAGATATTTTTTTTTTTCTGTATACACCAAACTCTTTGTTCGACTGTACTATAGTGTAAATGATATTATAACCTAATCGTCATCTGTTCTGTCCAGGTGAACTGCATATCAACAGAGTTCACAGCCAAGAAGCATGGCGGCGAGAAAGGAGTGCCATTCCGCATTCAAGTGGAGACCTACCTCGCCAGCGATGAACATACACGACTGCATGCCGCTGCGTGTCAAATCAAGGTAAAGCTAATTCGATTGGAGTTTGTGGCTACGTAATAACAACCGCACGGGTCGATCGATCAAGTTAAGCTACGATTGCCGGGGTTGGTCCGTGGACGGGTGACCATCTTTACATACCAAAACCTCTCCGTGCCTCGGTAAGCACTTTAAGCCGTTGGACCCGGCTGTCATTCGTTGATCTTCGACAGTCGTTACGGGTCGTCGGAGACCCGAAAGTCTGACAACCCGTCTTAACAAGGGGTATCGTATTACCCAGTAACTGGGTTGTGGAGGTCAGATAGGCAGTGGCTCCATGAAATATACTGGTATTGAGCTGCATCCAGTTAGACTAGAAGCCGACCCCAGCATCGTTGGGAAAAGACTACGCAGATGATGATCCAGTTAAATACCTAACATAATCAGCCTGTAATATGCCCAATGCTGGGACTCAGACCAGAAAAGAGAATTAGTAACACAATCATTTGTATTTAGATGCTTTCAACTTCATAACTCATCACTTTTCCTAACAATTGTTGATTGTTTGAATAACATTGCAATTGAGAAATCATCGTCGAAGTTTGAGGTTATAAAATTAACCTCAATTGGACCTAGTTATGCAGAAAGCAGCCATGAGGCACTTTTTCCAAAAATGAGTTATAAACACAGGCATACTAATTTCGACATACAAGATTTTTTGCAAAAACAGCCATGTCGATATCTCTATTTATCACGGAGATATGAGCCGTCAAATGCAGCCTTGTCCATACATCCATAATGCAACCGTCGATAGAAAAATGCTTATAACTCTGTTTGTACTTTTCCCGACATGGCTGCTGTCTGCATAACACGGTCCAATTGTCAAATGAAAAACATGTTTAAGGTGATTAATAAACAGAATTTGTGGTTTGAATGTTCGAATAAACAGCACTGAATTTGTAAGTGGCAATACAAATTGGCATCCATAATTACGTTTTCTGATTCATTTGTTTATATTTTTATCAGATACCTACTTCTAGAAAAGACTATCACTAGACTAGGTTAGTAATGTAACTAAATCCAATACTTTGTCCGCCAGGTCTTCAAACTAAAAGGCGCCGACAGGAAACATAAGCAAGATCGTGAGAAGGTGATGAGGAGACCTCGCACAGACTTGGAGAAATACCAGCCGGGGTGTGAAGCTACTGTCCTATCAACGGTATGGAAACAATTCTGTTTGACCACGCTTTAGTAGTTGGCCACTCATAAAAAGAGGTAAAAACAAGAAGAAGCAAGCTCATGAATGAAAAGGATAAAAAAAAAATATTTTTCACTTCTCATGCTCTAAAAAAATCGTCTTTATGTTGTGCGTAGGCGACATAAAGGTTGGGAACCTATGCACTAGAATCTAGTGTATAGGTTCCCAACCTTTTATGGAGTACTTCACCATTTACAAGAAGAAAAAAATTCCAACGCCCCCTTTACATAATAGTTAATTATACCTATTTTATATGTCTGTCTATTATCTATTAATAATCAGACATTAAAAATTAATTCTCTGTCTCTCTCTTTCTGTAGTCGTGCCACACGAAAAGCTCCAGCCCCCACTAAGGGGCGGTACCACCCCCCTTGGGAACCTATGCTCTAGTGCATAAAGTAATATTTTTTTCTAAGACTAAGATAATCAGGCCCAACAGCCACACGCACAATAAAACGTCGCAGATTAAAGTTGTTATTTTATTTCATTTACTCTATATCACTTCCGTGTTTTCAATAGTTAATTTAATAAAACCAGATAAAAAATAGTTGTCACTTATTATTTAAAAACGCAAAGTAACGTTTTTATGACTTGGCAGTATGAAGACCCCAAGTCGAATGACACATGTTGAAAATTAAAAAAAAAAAAAAAAAAACTTAAAAAGTTTCGTGGCGGGAATTAGCTATTCTCTTCTTTATTTTGCAACATTTTTGAAAAGTGAAAAGTGATTTTATGCCTGTTTCATTTTCTCGCAATCAAAGTGAACAGCAGAGTGTATATCTCGGGCATAATATAAACGAGCCATATTACCCCTCGACTTGACTATCCACCCTCGCCTGCGGCTCCAGTGGATATAAACGTCTCGGGGTAAAATGGTTTCTTTTATGCACTAGTTCATTTCGTCCATTTCATTCATGAGTTTGCTTGCATTACCTTGTTTCTACCTCTTTTTTTATGAGTGGCCAGTTACTAAAGCGTGGCCAATTACTATAGCAGTCGGGTGAATATTCGAGCGTTTTAACCGCCGTCATTACCTTCCGCCAAAAGTTGATGAAAGAGAATATATTTAATTAAATATTTCAGCAATTCCTGATTCTGGTCCTTAAGCAGATTCTGGGAATTGATGAAATATTTCATTAACGATATTCTCCTTCATCAACTTTTGGCGGAAGGTAATGACGGCGGTTAAAAGCTCGAATATTCACCCAGTCCCCTATTCTACTTATATGATCATGAGACCCTTAGGCTCATCACAAACCACCTTCATCTGTATTAAATAACAGTGAGTTTAGCCTAAAACGTTTTCATTATGGAACACGGGTTTTATATCTCTGTGCGAAGAAATCTTTATACAGTGTCCAAAAAAGAACCTGTTGAAGTTATAAGAAACTTCCTCTTTTTACGTATGTTCCCAGTAGGCGGAGACTTTTTGACATCAATTTATTGGTTTCTCTGGACCTTCGAAATCTGTGATCATCAAGAAATGAAAAATGTTATTTTGTTGACAGCTGTCAAACGACGCGCTAATGCCGCCGCCATCTTTGGTCACCACGTCACCACCCTACTCGCCTGAAATGTGGTAAGTAGTAGTATTTTAGATGATTTTTTTTTCTTGTGTTTTTACTTAACTGCGAAGAAGGGATGTGATGATGTTTTTAGATACAGCGTCTTCGTTCGTCGAGAATTGATTCACCAAAATCTTACTTATTTAATTTCTTTTACATGTAACGTCAGATAAATTAATTAATGAGCAAATTAATTACGAACTTAAATGGTCCGTATATTTCACTAACCTATAAATCATACTAACTTGAAATGTTTGAGTATAGAAAAAACAGTTATACAAATATGAGAAATACCGACAATAAAATCATAAAAATACTGCCATCTCTTTTAACTTTGATAATTTTGCGTAAGTGAAAAAGGATAATAGTAGTTTTTACAGTTACTATAATGGCAACCCTTTATTCCTAGCGTCATTGAAATACCTATTTGCGGCCACTTACGTATGCGGCCATTTTATCCGCTCGCTGTTTGGTACCAAACTTAAATGAAAGGCCTAAGTTAGAAAACATGGGGTATTTTTACCCGTAGATATTGTACCGCGAAAATATGGAAACATTCTCATAATCTTTTATCGATGTTATTATATAGAAATATCGATATGGGCTCCCTATTAACCGCCATTTTATCCGCTCAGTAAAGTGTAGGTATGCCAAGTCCATATGATGTATATGTCAGTGGTATATTTAAATCACAACTGACAGTTATATGAAAAGGTCAAGGTCAAGGCAAATTGATGTAGGCTGTCATTTGCTGATCAATGAATTCCCCTGACTGTTCCTATTTATTTGTTTAACTTTATGCAGTAACCTAGCCAAACGTAATGCCAAATTAATATTCTCCACGAGTTATCCATGTTGATAAAGATAATATGACAAATATCAAGTTTAACTCATACCTAACTTCAAAACCCTGTAAGTTACCTATATCCACCTAAGACCTGCTTTAGGAAGTGTACGTATTTAAGCCGCAAACACTTCAAGTGCCAAATGTTGAGAAGCAAAATAGTATACCTAGTATTTGCTGCACGCTTGCTGCTTGCTGCTCAGGAGGGTTGCGGGTTATTCGAAAGAGTTACCGTGGCCCTGACACAGGCAACTGAAGGTGGGTTTTAGTCAGTAGAAGTCTGACACGCCCTCCCGCTCCACCCAGAGCGGGAGAAGTTATTTGATGATTTCCCATCCAAAAAAAAAAAAGGTGTGCGGCCGGGGTTATAGGTAAAAGACATAATACATTATGCAGAAACAAAAGAGGTAGGTAACCCTTTGACACATAGTCTGTGACACTGACAAGCATGCAATTCATAAAATCATTGTCACATGCCCATTTTAGAACAATAAATAACAATTGGTATCATGTGAGACAATTAATGGGACAATACAATATAGAGACAATATAGAGCTAATGATTTAACCTGATGATACAGAAATCAGTTACAATATGCCATCTGTTTCTAAAAGCTAGATTGAGTCCAGATTGGGGAAACTGCTGTAAAATTGTATGTTATAATCTTTCCAACCAATTTATTTTACTTTAGCGTCCATGAAGTATTGCATTTTTCATCTATGGTGGCCTGTCAATAAATAAGGAACTTCATAGCGTCCAGAAGTATTGCATGTTTTCGTCTATGGTTGCCTGTCAATAAATAAGGACTACACAGCAGCCATGAAGTTTGCATTTTTTAATCTATGGTTGCCTGTCAATAAATAAGGAACTTCATAGCGTCCATGAAGTATTTCATTTTTTAATCTATGGTTGCCTGTCAATTAATTAGGACTTCATAGGTGTGCTTATGTCAAAAGTATTTTTTTTTATTTGAGATGTGTTTGCTATTGACTCTAGTCTAGGTCAGAGGTGACAGATACAAAGTCGACGATGGAGTGAGCTTACCCAGAAGAAGCCTGTTCACTCTCACTTTGAAGAGATTAGGGTTGTATGCGCTCGGAAACACAGACGCAGGTAGTGAGTTCCACTCTTTTGCTGTGCGCATTATAAAAGACATTTGGAAACGCTTAGTGCGAATTGGTGGAATAGCAACTAGGTATTCAGCTGCATCCGGTTAGACTGGAAGCCGATCCCAACATAGTTGGGAAAAGACTAGGCAGGTTGATTGATTGATTTTGAGAGCTCGAAAATATGGGTGATTTCAGATTAAAATAAATGTTTTATGTTTGAGTTTCTAACAGGTGGGTCGGTGGGCCCGTGACTAAGTAATAACAGCCGCACGGGTCGATCCATCAGGTTAAGCTACGCTTGCCGGGGTTGGTCCGTAGATGGGGAACCATCTTTACATACCGAGACTCCTCCGTGCCTCGGAAAGCACCGGCCCCAAGACCCGGCTGTCATTCTTGGATCTTTGACAGTCATGCCATGCTAAGACATGAGCCAAGAGGTATCGTATTACACAGTTACTGGGTTGTGGAGGTCAGAAAGGCAATCGCTCCATGTAAAATACTGGTATTTAGCTGCATCCGGTTGGACTGGAAGCCGACCCCGACATAGTTGGGAAAAGGCTAAGCAGATGATGGGTTGGTGGGTTGTACCCGTTAAATTACCCAGTAACTGTGTTGTGGAAGTCAGATAGACAGGAACTCCATATGAAATATATTGAGCTGCATCCGGTTAGACTGGAAAAGGCTAGGCAGATGATCTCCTGCGTTTAACTTTTCTATAATATTGTACTTATTAAGTACTATCTTATTAGTTTTCGTTGACGTTATGATTCTTTTTTTTACCTTGAGATTAGCAATATAATCTAAGACATATTTTTTATCTGCGTAAGTTAGCAAAACTGTCCTTAACCCAAATTAAATAATCAAATGATTGCAGCTCTTTTTTACCATGAGCTTATTATTATTAATTTTTGTATCTGAGATTAAAAAACCGGCGAAGTGTGAGTTGGTCTCGCACTTGGCCGGGTCCGTACAGTCTTCGCCACGCAAGACGCTACCAATCACGCAACAGGATTCCGTACTGCGTATCCCCACTTTATTGACAACTTTATTGCTTTAGAGTCAACAGGCTTCTTCTGGGTAAGCTCACTCCATCGTCGACTCTGTCTCTGTCGCCTCCGACCTAGACTAGAGTCAAGAGCATACACCTCATAAATAAAAAAATAAAAAATAGAAACGCTTGTTTGGTGGCTACTGTACCACCGTGTACAGTATATTTAACATTACATATTTAAAAAAATATACTTCAGTTTAATAATAAAAAAACACGTTTCTTGTATCCCCATACAAGAAACGTGTTTTTTTTAATTTTCCCTCTTTAATTTTTAACTTTATTTTGTTTTTATTATTTGTTATTACAGCGACAATAGAAACACACAATCTGTGAAAATTTCAACTATTTACCTATTACAGTTCATGACATACAGCCCTTTGACAGACAGACAGACGGTTGGGGTCCGACGGACAGCGGAGGCTTAGTAATAAAATAAACCTAAAACTTTAACTTTATTTTATTTGTATTATTTTTTTGTTATAGCGGCGATAGAAATACACAATCTGAGAAATTTTCAACTGTCTACCTATTACGGTCCATGAGACAACCCGTTGACATACCTACAGACGGACGGGCAGCGGAGGCTTAGTAATAGAGTTCCAGCTGGCACGCTTTGGGTACGGAACCCTAAAAATAACTTCACTCAGACTAAGTACTGGCTTACATATTTGGTATTGACACTTGCAGAATTTAAGACCAAATGATATGAGGATTTTTTAAAACATCCGTTTTCATTTACCTGCAAATGAAAACTGGGCAATATCTTCACCTGTAAATGGACTCGGAGCAATGATCACATCTGCAAATGGACACTGGGCAATTTTACAACTGCAAATGATCACGGCGCAATTTTAACACCTGCGAAAGAACGGGGACAATTTTTGCATCTGGAATACACAAAAGGAATTATAACACTTATTGTAGGTTATTTTTATCCCCGTAAATGTCGCCTTTACTTTCTCAAAATGGCTAAAAATTGCATTAAAAAAAACATCCACATTCCATACACAAGCACACGGAATTGAATTCGCCTTCAAACGACGAGCTGAAGTTGTGTCGATATAGCTAGGCTGAGTTCTGTGACCCGGACTAACAAGCGGTCATTGGAAACAAGGACTGCAGTGGAATTTACGGAAACTTCTACTGTTTTCATAGCACCTAGTTATAGTATTTAATTGGTAAGGGATTTTTAAGTCACATCATTACATTCCATCATTTTTAGAATTCCGTTCCCGAACGGTGGCAAACGGAACCCTATTACTAAGTAAGCCTCTGCTGTCCGTCCGTCTGTTTATCATGATGAACCGTAATAGGTAGACAATTGAAATTTTCACAGACTGTATTTTTATAGCCGCTATTACAACAAATACTTTAATAAAAATAAAATTAAGTAAATCATTAAAGGGGAATCCCCTTTGATTTTCAGCAGATAAACTGCCATAATGTTGCAAGTCACGACTGACCTAGATAAAAAATCGTTTTTTTTTATCTAATCGTAAGCGTTATTGACTCTTCATGTTAGCTAGCTCCATCGATATTTTAGTTTGTTAGTAGGTTTAGTAACACAAGTACTTTGCTTTATGTATTGTATTGTATCAAAGGAGATGTTTCAAAATGGGCCAGGTCTGGGTACACTACCTCAAAAAAAAAGAGAAAAATCCGTAGATCTCGCGAATAATACAGATAATTCATCTAAATGTATACTGTTGTGGTAGGGCATTGATATTTATCAATTATTTTTATCGACTTTCAACATGACGTCTATTTTTAATAGTCTAATTTTCATAATTTTTGGAAATGTTCGAGGTAAAATGATAAACTAGGTCCGTACGTTTTTATTTTAAAGAAATATTGCATACGATATAAGTTATTAGCATCTAAATATCTATATTTTTGACATAAAAACTTCCTCGGGGGTTTTTATTTTTTTAATTAAATTAAATTACTAAAAAAGAAAAAACGAACAGATCTAGATTAAGGTGTAATGTAATGAGACCAAAATTGTCTCATCTCATTTAGGGGGTGAAAACGTTATCGTCCGAAACAATATTTATGTAAATAATTGTATGAAATGTAGGTAATTGCCTCCAAGACTCGCGCCGCGTATCGGCACTTCACAATCCTCTTGAAGTGTGCTATTTTTATTCGAATATTGTATCGTTTAATCTTATAAATTATATAATTATCTCGTTATTGTGTCTGCGACTGTTATTTTGTATTTAGCTACACCCCCTGTGGAAACTCAGAATTTCCACATAGGTGGAGTCTGGATTTCTACAGTACACACGGAAACCCTATATATTGCGAGATCAGCTTATACTGGAAATATATAACTTAATAATGTAGCCGTATGTATGTCGTAGCCAGATCTTAGAATTGATAATTTCATGGAGTGTTCGACCATTTCATGAAATGGTTCTATTGCATGAAATATGTAGAACATCGACCACTGGTCACGTCATGATGTGGTCTGGTCAGATCATTGAATACTCAACGTTTGACGATATGGACATTATCCACCACTAGAGGCGTTGATGTCGCTTTGTTTTTGTTGTGCATCAGTCCGAAAAATACTAAATAGCCAAGTAACTGCTACCAACTTGGATGTAGCGCTCGCCGGCCGCTGCCGCGACAGTGCTCGCTTCGCTCGCTCGGCTCGCGCGCGGTTAGTCACAGCTCTAACCTAACCTTGAAATGCAACTACTTTGCGATATGCCCAGTGGTCAGCTGGGCGATAAGTAGGTTGCTTTCGTCACAATATTGCCATTTATTTCTACGATCGGACCACGACAGATACCCTATATGACTAAACGTATGACATGGCCAAACGTCGACTGACATATCATTAAACGTTGACGTTTAAACGATATGGTTAATTTTAGCTGGCCATTTAATGAAATTATGAATTCTAATATCTGGCCACGACACATACATTCATTTAATTAGTCAATTTGAGGATTCGAATATCATGTTTCAAAGTTTTATTTTACCACAAATCACACTAATTTCAATACTTCTGTAATAATACACTCGTTAATTTTAATCAGTTCGTTTAGTTTCAATTTAAATGAAATATTTCTTCACATTTTTTTGCAATATGCTAAATTGGGCCTAATTGGAAATGATGAGTGGAAAAATCTTTTGGTTGTTGAGAATGATAAATAGTTTATGTTAGCCTGAAGCTTACACCGCATACAAGCCGTTAAAAAAACCTACACATTATTTTTATTTAAGATTTTTTTTTTAATCTGCTTCAGATGTACTCTAGCAAAAACCGGTAATTATTACCGCAAAAAAAAAAAACTATCGACATCGCAACATCACTAGCGATACAAAAATAACCCTACGTCAAATTCCGTCTAGCAAGTTAATTTAATGCTATCCCAATTAGATATAATTAGTATGCTGATCGTACAATAGCGGACAATAATATTGCCACCCTTTATGTCTCATGTTTTGACTGTGTGTGACTCTACTGACTAGCCGACGAGACTTGCATGGCAATGCGTGAGTGAACCGTGAAATAACGTGTCTCTTTATTAACATGGCGTGTTGTTGTAGTTTATTTTTTTGCGTAATAAATTGTTGTAGTTTCACGCGATGCGTTTGTTGGGATAATAACTAGGTTAATATAGTTATAGTTTATTGTTTACTTATTGGTACTATTGTCGCTGTATTTTTGATGTGAAATCTTCTTTAGGCGCATTGAGCGATTTTTGGTAGGAAAAATCATATCGAGGGTTCACGGGCTATTTGTATTAAGCGACATCCTGGCCGATATTGAGTTATAATCATATCTACCTGCATTAAAAAGTGAATAACGTGAAAATCGGAGATAGACACCATTGATTCCGACCGACTTCCAAAAGGAGGAGGTTCTCAATTCGTCTGTATGTTTTTTTTTTTTTTATGTTTGTTACGCGATTACTCAAAGACGGATGGACCGATTTAGAAAATTCTTTTTTTGTTTGATAGGGTTTGTTGTTTCCGAGGTGGTCCCATATAAATTTTATTAACTTTGCTTGGGGAGTTTTTGAGTTAGCTTCAATAATGCGTATATTTCCCACTTATTTTATGTGGATGATGTGATGGTGTTTCCTTCCACTTCCTATCACTGTTATTTACATGGCTATATCTACAATTATTGTGCTCAATTATGTATTCGAATTAGTGTGGGGTAGGTACCACAACTAAAAAGTGAAAAATAAAAACTTTTTAGCAAAAACTAAAACCGACTTCCAAAACAAAACACTACAAAGTGAAAAATAACTTTAATTTCGGAAGTCGGTGGCAAAAAACGAAAATACAAAACCCAAGACACCGACTACCGAAATTAAAGTTATTTTTCACTTTGTAGTGTTTTGTTTTGGAAGTCGGTTTTATTTTTTGCTAAAAAGTTTTTTTCGTAAAAAATATTGATACTTTTTTACAATGTTGTTTTTTCCGAATAATGAAACTTTGAAATGTTCTCCTGTAAAGTTCCAACCATCTCTTTCGGCAGTCTCCATGACTGAGTATTATTTTAATTTACCACTTTATTTTCCTCTTCATTATCTCCCTAGCTTTTTTGAGCTATGTTGGGGTTGGCTTCTAGTTTTAACGCATGCAGCTGGATACCAGTATTTTACATGGAGCGACTGCCTATCTGATTTCCACAAAACAGTTACTGGGTAATACGATAACATTAACATTTCCACTTGATGGTTAAATGTTTCATTTTACGGATCAACGAAACAATTGCGATAATCAAGCGAGCTTGTCGAAATGTCAACAGCTTGGTTGGTGCTTATTTTGATTTATTTGCCTCAGTTGTAAATGATAGATAACCCTAACCCTTCGTGGAATACAAGCGTTATGAAGTTATGATGTTAATGTTTTAATAATATTTATAATCCTTCATTTTTAGGGTTCCGTACCCAAAGGGTAAAACGGGACCCTATTACTAAGACTCTAAGAGGCTATATCTCATGAACGGTGATAGTTAGACAGTTGAAATTTTCACAGATGATGTAAAAAAAGAAGAAAGAAGCTATAACAACAAATACAAAAAAAAAAAAACAGAATAAAATAAATATTTAAGTAGGCTCCCATACAGCAAACGTGATTGTTTTGCCGTTTTTATAGATAATGGTACGGAACCCTTCGTGCGCGAGTCCGACTCGCACTGGGCCGGGTTTTATTGTTTTATCATGTTTAGATATCGATACTCATCACGTCTGCGGAGTTTCGCTAGCTAATTTAATTTGACTCTGTACACCTTAAAGTTAAACCTAACTGGTTTCGTAATTATTTATACAGGGTTATTTGTAAAACACCAGCAACCTCTTAAGGGGTCATTGTACTCATCATTATGAACAACTTTTACTATGGGACCATACCTGAAATCGCGAAAAAAAATCAGCTGTTCAATACATTTTGACGAATTATGCGAACATAAATTATTTATTACTGGCTTTTGCCAGCGGCTTCGCCCGCGTGTTAGTTGGAAATTATCCCACGAGAACTGTACATTTTTCCGGGATAAAAAGTATCCTATGTTCTTTGTGTCAAATTTCATCCAGATCCGTTCAGCCGTTCTGCGCGCTTGAGTAACAAACCAACCATCCAAATGTCGCATTTATAATATTAGTAGGACTAGAATGCACATTGCCACCACCTTTTTTTTTCCGTGGATAAATGTTCATGCATACTGCACTACCACGGGGAGATAGTGCTGTTATGTGGGACTCCAACGCACTAAAACTCCACGGTGTCCTCCTCTGCCGCTTGTGGCGGGAACACGGGCACGCGTTAGCACTCATCGCGAACCCGCCGCACATGGCCACCACCTAAGTTTAAATATTACAAGTATTACAACGACCAGGTTGCTAAATTCGAGTTATTGACCCTTCCCCCTATTTCGCTAGTCCAACGCCCTTGCCGTTGAGCTGTATTTGTCCTCAAGTCTTTTTCTTCATCCTGAATATTAACTTCTACTAATTTCTAACTAGGTTTCTCTGTCTGACAGTACAATACGTTTGATGAATAATGGCCGGTCTGAACATAGGCTCTCCAAAGTTTCGCGCATGTTCACTCACTCACAACAGCCTCATGTCACCATTTGGTTCCTAAATAAAATTATTGCGCAGCCTTCTGCGCAAAGTTCGGACCGGCCATGAATGATTCATCGCACGTCCAATGCGGGCTCTTATAAAAGCACACTCTCTTCACACAAAGCATCAAAAACCAATAAATCACCAGACAATATAATTGAACATACACAACTCCGACCTGGCACGTCCATTCATCCTGCATCAAGACGAATTTGAAGCAGTTACCGACCCCATTACAGTAAATTGTACCCGACTATATTTAGAACGGATAGATGCTAGCGCGACTCGAAACTCGTTTGGACCGGATTAAAAAGGATGTAATGATATCGTAAGCAGATTGTGTTTGTGACTTGTCACTTTAGTAACCTTTGACTTTGTGTGGGAGGAGCTTGTGGCTAAGTCACCGCACGGGTCGATCCATCAGGTTAAGCTACGCTTGCCGGGGTTGAGACCATCTTTTCATACCGAGACTCCTCCGTGTCTCGGAAAGCACGTTAAGCCGTACGTCCCATCTGTCATTGTGGATCTTTAACAGTCCCAGTATTACCCAGTAACTGGGTTGTGGAGGTCAGATAGGCAGTCGCTCCATGTAAAATACTGGTATTCAGCTGCATCTGGTTAGACTGGAAGCCAACTCTAACATAGTTGGGAAAAGGCTAGGCAGATTGATTGGATAGAATTGACAACACAACAATACGCTCAAAGACAGGTTTTGCTGATGTTGATGGCGATAAGGCCGCGAGGCTGAAAAGGACCGGGCGGGCCACATCTACAGGATGTATCAGGACAGATGAGCCAGGGTCGTCACGTAGTGGGTGCCTGAAGATGGGCCTCGTCACTGAGGCAGACCTAAGAAACGCTGGCGCGACGACCTACAATCATTTTTCGAATGGAAAAGTATGGGGGAGACCTTTGCTCAGCAATGAGACAGTATAGGTTAAAAAAAGTACTTATTGAATCTTTCCAAATCTTAAGAGCCAGCAACCTCAGCACAAATTATAATTTTTCCCCGCGCCACCTCACTCTTTATCCTACCTGTTTTACCTGTTGCGTAATGTGTGTTCTGAGCGCAAGCGACACAGCCCTCCCGTTCGAAATCCGAAGCGAGACTGATCGGGGGTGTTCGGGCGGCAGGGAACAATCTTCAAGACGCCGATAGCTTAGGTAATTTCTTTTTACGGTGAAAATAATGCTAATTAAAAAAAAAAAAAACACACACAAGACCTGCTTTATAGTTAGTTCAGTTAGTATGCAAAGTTTCATGATCTACTTTGAAGTATTTTTTGAATACCAGCGGTTTATTTTTCAGTTTAGACTTTTAGAGGTAACTTTAGATTTTTTTATTCTATCGAGAAAATTTAATAGAATCGTGTTTTCGTCACACATAGCACATAACATAAATCCACACAACACACGTAACATTAATGCTCAACTTTACCATATATTTAATTTAAAACTACCTTCCGACCGCGGCTTCGCCCGCGTGGTATGTCGATAAAAAGTAGCCAATGAGCTTTTCCATGTCATGGCCTACTCGTGTGCTAATTTCATCCTAATCCGTTCAGCCGTTTTAGCGTGAAATCGTAACAAACAAACCACTTTCGCATTTATAATATTAGTTAGGATAATTAGGAGGATGAAAAACCAGTCTAGCGACACTGGATTCACAAAGTGTATTAAATAAATTTAAAAAATACTCGTAACACACTACTCCTACTAAAGTTTCAGTAATAATATAATTATATCATCTTAATTTGGGTACCAGAGTTCAACAAAACTAATATTTAAATAGTCTTCTATGTAATGCTTCTGTTTTCATGTGTGTATTTGACTGCAATAAATAAATATTATTATATTATTAATTCAATCATGATTTCGAAGACAGGTGGCGCCATCTATCATCATGAGAAAGTTATTGTTGTTTTCCTCAGGAACAGTACTTTTTCTCGGGATGAAAGATACCTTATGTCAGTTGCTGTACACCTGACAACGTATATACAAAATTTCAAGATGATCGTCTCAGTGATAAAGGCGTGAAAAGGTAACAAACAAACAAACAAACTTACTTTCGCAGTCATAATATTAATAATAGTTAAGATTAATGCTGCAGTATTTTCGACAACGGAGGATCATGCTAAGCCATTTGAGGTAGTTAGTATAGGCTCTTAAACAAAAATATAATTTAGGTCTAATAATACCTGTCGGATGAGTAAGTACATACCTACAAAAGCTTGTGTTTAAAAAGTTTTCTCGTAACTATTCAGTGGCTTTTGTAAGAAATTGTACGCAATGCGCCAAAGCATGCAGTATTTTTTAAATCGCACTACGATGTATCTTACACAGTTTGCAAAAGAGTTCCTTTCTATTTTAGTTCAAACTTTTCCTCGCATTAAGACGCTCAGCTTCCTTACTATGAACTATTAACGCGATCATGATTCCGTTGCGAAAAAGGGATGGTGCTATAGGTCATGTATAGCTCCGTCTCTCTCTGGCACTGGAAAAATGATGGTATTATTTGTTCATAGTACGGCCCCTGAACATGACATAGGTCTGAACCCTTCCACCAGGTTCCCATTAAAATGTCAAACGTCAATGCACTTGCCCGTGATTTAATCTCATTGCTGTCATGAACTCATGACCACATCCATACTATTCGAACTAATATTATAGATGCGAAAGTGAGTTTGTTTGTTTGTTATGCTTTCACGCTAAAACAGCTTAACGGATTTGCATGAAATTTGGCACAAGTGTAGACTATGACCTGGAATAGGAGATAGGATACTTTATATCGCGATAGTACGTTCCCGTGGGATAATTTTCGACATACACTCGGGCGAAGCCGCAGGCAAAAACTAGTAATAAGTATTATAAATGCTGTTTAGGCGTGAAAAGGTAACAGATACTGAACCGATCTTTAAGACATTTGATGGATAAGTTGCCTAAGACCTGGAGAAGACCCTATTTTTTTGTTTAACCTGTGCATTTCCCCTACTGGACATAAGTCTCCCCCCCCCCCCTCCTTCTAGGAACTATTTTCGATTGTTTCATTTTAAAAAAATACAGGGATACGAAGTCGCGGGCGAAAGCTAGTAAAGAATATAAGCAATACAATTCTGTTTCTGCATAGCACTATCTCTATCCTCTTCTAATTCTCTCATTGGTGAGCTCTCAGCCGTAGTAACCTATTTAGAATACAGGGTATGTTCAGGTCGTTGACTTTCATGGTTTGCGGTTAATGCAATACCTGTGTTCCACTTACGTAGCATGCTGATATCAAATACAGTTTTCATTTATTTTTTTTTTGGCTTCACTGAAAGTAGCTCTTTGATACAAAAAAAGTGCATGTCGGACCACGCACAATGAAGGGTTCCGTAGTTGGGGTGAATTTATCCCAAGAACAAACAACATTGTAGTTGAAAAACTGCACTGAACTGCAAATGTAAGTTTGTACGCACAATTTTGAGAGATTTACCATGTTAAAGTTCTTATAGGTTTTCCTGAAATCTCTAAGTAATGAGCTATTTTCTGTATTTTTTTTTTCTAAATTTTAGGCTCAGTAGTTTCGAAGATAAGAGGGGGAATGGTCAATTTTCGTCTAATTTCTTAAAGAACTTTAAAATAATTTATTTTAAAATTATAAAAATAAATCTTTTTGAGACCCTCACAGTAAGCCCTTTCATTTGATATGTCACACGGTACAGTTCGTAAAACTTTTTTTAAATTTTCATATTTGCCCCCCAAAAGTGACCCCCATATTAAAAATTTACGTTACACGTCCGTGTTTGGGTCACAAAAATTAATACGTGTACCAAATTTTCAAGATTCGGAGCAAATTGGCTGTGACAGACAGACAGACACACGAGTGAGCCTATATGGGTTCCGTTTTTCCTTTTGAGGTGAATCAATCTGCCTAGCCTTTTTCCAACTATGTTGGGGTCGGTTTCCAGTCTAACCGGATGCAGCTGATTATCAGCATTTTACATGGAGGCGACTGCCTATCTGACCTCCACAACCCAGTTACTGGGTAATACGATACCCCTTGGTACTCGTAAGACTGATTGTCAGACTTTCAGGCTTCTGACAACCCGTAATGACTGTTCCATCAGGTTGCCGGGGTTAGTCCGTAGATGGGTGACCAACTTTACACCTTTCCGTGCCTCGGAAAGCACGTTAAGCCGTTGGTCCCGGCTGTCATTCGTAGATAAAGATCTATGAATGACAGCCGGGACCAACGGCTTAACGTGCTTTTCGAGGCACGGAGGATTCTCAGTATGAAAAGATGGTCACCCATCCACAGACCAACCCCGGCAAGACTAGCTTAACCTGATGGATCGACCCGGCTGTTATTACTTAGCCACGAGCTCCTCCTATGAACCACTTTTACTAAGGGACCAGAAAAGTAATCATGAAAAAAAAAATCTGCTGATACATTTTGTCGAGTTATGCGAACTTAAATGTATGGAGCAGCTGATTTTGTGTCCTCCGCATCCAGCGCATTCCTGCGGCTTTCATAAGGTCATCGGTCCATCTTGTGGCAGGCCTTCCAACGCTACGTCTTCCGGTACGCGGTCGCAACTCCAGAACCTTTCGGCCACATCGGCCATCTGTTCTGCGAGCAATGTGCCCTGCTCACTGCCACCAATAGGGATGATGCCTGGGTAAAAATAAAGAAATTCTATTTAGTCCGTCAGTCAGGTAATAAAAAAATATTAGACACGTATTTTTTGCTTTATCATATTAATAAAAAATGACTTAGATAACACGGGAGTGGGGCTCGCTACGTCACTTCTACGTATAAAATCTACCAAGACGTGACGTCATGCCACATTTTAACTCAATGCATCGCCGTAATCTTTTGATTGCGTAAAAAAAGAAAAATTATATGTGCAATATTTTTTACTATTCTACATGACGGACAAATAAAAAAAAGTTGTCATCATCCCTATTCTTCGGGCTATATCGGTTACCTTGGTTCTCCTGCGGATCTCTTCATTTCTGATTCGAGCACGTAGGGAAACTGCTAGCATATCCCTCTCCTTTGACCTTTGGGTGACTTTTAGCTTTCTATTAAGGCCCTTTAATAATGTTTATATAGTCAGAAAATATGACACCTTTCCGTCTTTGATTTGTAAAAGGGACAGCATTTTTCCGTCCAAAAGGTTTTGACGTTTTTTGATAACGATGCCTTTATACTTAAATGTCGTTTACGCATACCCAACAAATTGTAATCATACAAGTTCTAACTGCTCCGAGATGAGAAAACTCCGCTATTCTTTCTTGGAACCGCCAATATTGATTGCATATTTTTGAAAAAGGTACTAACTGCGAAGTTTTTTTATTCCTCGAATAATAAATTGGAATATTTCCTGGTAAATGCTTTTACGGTGGTGTTGTTGGGACTTGAATTTTAAATGGGTGCTTATGATTTTTATCGTCGAAACGAATGCTTTGTAAAAGTAAGGTATTTAAAGTACCTACGTATAGTTTAACGTAGCATTTAACTTGAGCTCTCGGCGGAGTAGCGTGGGTTTGTGTGCGCATCGTATTGTCTCAGGAGTAAGGTCCAAAATCGCTTAAAGTAATTAAGGATCAGAGCTCAAGATAAATGCCGGCAATTGTAACTAAGTTTGCACTGTATGAAGATAATCTATATCCAAAGTAAACACAGTTTATACAGGTTGTGTTGTTCATCCTCATCAAATTAACGAGTAAAACGAGACTTTTAAGGTTTAATAGAAAAAAAAAAGTTGTTATTGTAATTTAATGGCCTTAGTTTTCTATGGGTCCATCATTAACCCCTCAAACGTCTGACGCATAGCATACGTAACGTATATCTATCATATCCTTAAAAAATCATCATCCGATGGCGACCGCGGGTTTACAGTAGTTTTGAACCTATGGTGTTCGGTTGACATTCGAGCACTCATAGACATGACTTATGCTGGCTTTTTTATGTATATAGCCCGACAGTTACGGGTTCTGCCGACAGAAGTGAATACTTGACAGCGCACCACGTCACATTGGTAAGTCGCGTGACACGTGATGCGTGACGCGAACTCATAATATTTTTCCTTACCAAAAATCGCTCAACGTGCTTAAGAAGTTTTTCTTCAAAAACTTTTTTTTTGGCATTTGAGCGGGTGCCGACTATTTTTCTAGCGTCACGTCAGCGCAGTGAGGCAAATATACTCACTAATTTAACTATTACTATGGCTGTTTTTCCTATCTCATTTAAACTACAACGCTTCACAATAAACGACCATATAACCAGCTGGTTACCCACATATTCTCACCGCTTCTAAACGCGGAACCGATTAGTTTTTGCCACAAAGTCGTGTGAAGGTGGCGCTAACCAGAATGAACCAACCCAACAGTGGTTATAGCGAGCACCCCTCGCATTGTTCATTTTATTCTCGACACGACAGCATGACGTGGTCGCTTGTTGTTTGTACCTAATTATATTTTACTATTAGATTATACGATGGAGATAGATAAGACTTGGTTTGTTGGGTTCCTGATTATGAATTTATAGAAAAACAAGCTTTTGCCCGCGGCTTCGCCCGCTTGGAGGTCGGAAGTTATCCTACGGTAACGTACTACCGGGATAAATATTATCCTGTGTGTTAATCTAGGTTATAAACTATCTGTGTGCCAAATTTCATCCAGATCCGTTTAGCCGTTTTGGCTGTTTGAGTAACAAACATCCAAACTTTCACATTTATAAGATTAGTTTATGTTCTTTGTATTTATCGTTTAGACGGAATTTGGTGTGTTTATCTCAACAGTACTCATTATCATTTATTTGAGTTAATAACATACAGAAAGTCCTTAAAGATAATTGCATAGACTGATCTCTTATTTTGCGTTTAATTTCGGCGTAAGACTTACTTAATTATTATTAATTTATTATGCTCTATTTGAAAAAATCTTCTATGCTTTACACTCACACAGTTAGTTAGCTTTAACAACCGCACGGGTCGATCCATCAGGTTAAGCTACGCTTGCCGGGGTTGGTCCGTAGATGGGTGACCATCTTTACATACCGAGACTCCTCCGTGCCTCGGAAAGCACGTTAAGCCGTTGGTCCCGGCTGTCATTCGTAGATTGTGTGTCAGAAGCCCGAAAGTCTGACAATCACTCTTACCAAGGGGTATCGTATTACCCAATGTAAAATACTGGTATTCAGCTGCATCGGGTTAGACTTGAAACCGACCCCAACATAGTTGGGAAAAGGCTAGGCAAACTGATTCCATATAACAAAATGCTATGCTCGGTGTTTCTATGATGGATAAAATCCGGAAAAGAACCGGAGTTACCGACATAGCTTACAGAGTAAGCAAACTGAAGTGGCAATAGGCGGGCCATGTTTGTGGAAGAACCGATGGCCGGTGATGCAGACGAGTCCTGGAGCGAAGACCGCGTATCGGCAAGCGTAGCGTGGGGCGCCCACCAGCCAGATGGACCGACGACATGAGTTGATTGAAATAACAGAATAACTAAACGGTGTTGCTTTAACAAAAGAAAAAGAGAACTGTAAAGATTAGCAAAAAATAAACAATGCTAAACAGTGCTGAATAACAGCAAAAACTCCAGCATTCACAAAAAAAAAAAAAACCAATTACAGTAAAGCAAAACCGTGAAGCTATTTTCAGAAGTATTTATCTCGGTTAATGGCTGCCGTATGCTGTATGCTTATCGTAACTGTGACGGTAGAAGCGAAGAAATCACTGACAGTGACAACGTTGTCTTAGGTCCGGTACCGATCTATTATCTATTTATAAAGCAGTTTCCTAATTTCGTAAAACACTATCGATCGGAATCTGAATCATTTATTTATTAATCACAGAATCCACAGCTCTTTAAAATCAAAACATCAGCTGGTCAGTACATTTTGTCGAATTATGCGAACATAAATGTACTGAACAGCTGATTTTTTTTTTCGCGATTTCAGGTTTGTTCCCATAGTAAAAGTTGTTCATAATGATGAGTACAACGACCCTTTAAGAGGTCGTTGATGTTTTACCAATAACCTTGTATATTTTTGACATATACATATATTTTGAAAGGACACCGATTTGAAGACGAGATATGAGGAAAATAAAATTTCTATAGAAAACTTATTTAATACATAAGTATATTTGGGAACCTAGATATTCTGTAATCCAATCAGAATAAATACACACTACCTCTAGAATATGTTTGATTTACAAATTATTTTGGTATTTCGTTTGTATGAACTACGCATGCTCCGTCTGAATACTAGGAACATCATGTACATTATATAATAATAATCCAGCAGCATTTGTGGCGGTCAAGAGAGTTTAACTTAGGGTATTGACTCTCGTATTAACTTAGGGGATTGATCTTCTGAACTAGGCGAGGCCTGTATCTCAGAAGATAGCGCTCAGCTGACAATTTCGTACTATATAACCTAAAAACATTGTGTGCTACTGTTATAATTAAAAATAGATACCTATATTTAGATACAAGAAGTATGGATAGATATATAGTGCTTCTTCTTATGTTCGTGTCTATGCTATGGTACTCTTCTTCGATGTTTTCATATTGTTTAAGCCCAGTACGTGGCCAGCGGCCACGTTGATTGCGGCATCAGTGGCATTCTGTAGGTCATCCGAGGTGCACTTAGGACGTTCTAGCAAGTAGGGCACGTTATTTGGTACAGATTGATTTAGCCGCTCTGGTTTTCTTATTCGTCTCCCATTAGCATCCTCATCTTATACCGATTGGCCATTAATTACTGTGCTCGGCGCAGCACGAAATAGACGAGCAGCTGGTCTGCTAAGTATAATTACTTTGTCATATCTCGGGACCCTGGGGTCCAGGGTCTTTGGAAGGCGTACGAGGGGCCGAAGCCAACTCGCAGATACCCTTTTAAGTGATGAGGAGGCACCAACCGATGATAAACCCTGTATGCACTATGTAAGTGCACCCAAGAACAACTCCCGATTGGTGCAAGACTATTGCAGAACATGGAAACAAAACATATTGGGCTATTGGTTTGAGTAGCTGTAGTGGATTGGGTAACTTGAACTATGGAAGAACTATGTCCCCTGCCTGACCAATGATATATGTATAATATACACGGATAAAATGGCAGGGGGTGACTTGCACACTCAATAATGGGCCCGCGGAAACGGCCGCTAGCACACAGTGACGTAGCGACAAGGGGGCGACACTTCCTGAGTTGCTTGAGGAGTGGAGAGTTATCCCACGGCTATCAGGACAATCCCGGAAGTACGGTCAAAATCCCTACCAGCACCTTACTGGAATACTTCCTTCCTCCGAGCACGTTTACTCTTACGAATCTCCACTCAAGCCGGCCAAAGAGGTGGGAGCTCTGTTCCTCGTTAGTGTTCACTCTAGTCGGCCAATAAAGGCAAGCCAACAGCCGCACGGGACGATCCATCAGGTTAAGCTACGCTTGCCGGGGTTAGTCTGTGGATGGGTGACCATCTATTCATACCGAGACTCCTCCGTGCCTCGGAAAGCACGTTAAGCCGTTGGACCCGGCTGTCATTCGTGGATCTTTGACCCGAAAGTCTGACAACCAGCCTTACCAAGGGGTATCGTATTACCCAGTAACTGGGTTGTGGAGGTCAGGTAGGCAGTCGCTCCATGTAAAATACTGGTATTCAGCTGCATCCGGTTAGACTGGAAGCCGAACCCAAGATACTTGGGAAAAGGCTAGGCAGATTGATTGTTGATATATGTAAAAGGAAAAATGTATGTAATGAATATATGTACAGACGCCAGCACATCAAGCTACCCGAAACCTTCAAATTTTCTCAATCAACCTTAAACCTAATGCTTTAGCGATAAAGCTGAAAATCTAATAAAGAAATTTGACAGATTGTAGTAGCTTGATTTGCTGACGTCTGTACAACTAGTCTTAAGATCATGGCCCTCTGAGAAGAAGCTTTACCATGCCAGGGTCGCGGATAATTATTGTTTGCATAAGACCCCAGAAATACTGGTATTCAGCCGCATCCGGAACGACTGGAATCCGATCCCAACAAAGTTGGGAAAAACGCTGGCAGATGATGATAAGACCCCGGAATAATAATCTTAGCGTCTCGATAGCGATCTAAATCAGCCCAGAATTCGGCAACTACAGTAATGTCCACCAGTTCCTGTAACGTACAGACCACAAGACTCGCTGGACGGAATAATGACGAGGAAAAGATAACGTACTGACAACAAGACTCGCTGGACGGAATAATGACGAGGAAAAGATAACGTACAGACAACAAGACTCGCTGGACGGAATAATGAGGAGGTAAAGATAACGTACTGACAACAAGACTCGCTGGACGGAATAATGACGAGGAAAAGATAACGTACTGACAACAAGACTCGCTGGACGGAATAATGACGAGGAAAAGATAACGTACAGACAACAAGACTCGCTGGACGGAATAATGACGAGGAAAAGATAACGTACTGACAACAAGACTCGCTGGACGGAATAATGACGAGGAAAAGATAACGTACAGACAACAAGACTCGCTGGACGGAATAATGAGGTAAAGATAACGTACTGACAACAAGACTCGCTGGACGGAATAATGACGAGGAAAAGATAACGTACAGACAACAAGACTCGCTGGACGGAATAATGAGGAGGTAAAGATAACGTACTGACAACATGACTCGCTGGACGGAATAATGACGAGGAAAAGATAACGTACATACAACAAGACTCGCTGGACGTTATAATGAGGAGGTAAAGATAACGTACTGATAACAAGACTCGCTGGACGGAATAATGACGAGGAAAAGATAACGTACAGACAACAAGACTCGCTGGACGGAATAATGAGGAGGTAAAGATAACGTACTGACAACAAGACTCGCTGGACGGAATAATGACGAGGAAAAGATAACGTACAGACAACAAGACTCGCTGGACGGAATAATGAGGAGGTAAAGATAACGTACTGACAACAAGACTCGCTGGACGGAATAATGACGAGGAAAAGATAACGTACTGACAACAAGACTCGCTGGACGGAATAATGACGAGGAAAAGATAACGTACAGACAACAAGACTCGCTGGACGGAATAATGAGGAGGTAAAGATAACGTACTGACAACATGACTCGCTGGACGGAATAATGACGAGGAAAAGATAACGTACATACAACAAGACTCGCTGGACGTTATAATGAGGAGGTAAAGATAACGTACTGATAACAAGACTCGCTGGACGGAATAATGACGAGGTAAAGATAACGTACAGCAGACAACAAGACTCGCTGGACGGAATAATGACGAGGAAAAGATAACGTACTGTTAACAAGACTCGCTGGACGGAATAATGACGAGGAAAAGATAACGTACTGACAACAAGACTCGCTGGACGGAATAGTGACGAGGAAAAGATAACGTACAGACAACAAGACTCGCTGGACGGAATAATGACGAGGAAAAGATAACGTACTGACAACAAGACTCGCTGGACGGAATAATGAGGAGGTAAAGATAACGTACAGACAACAAGCCTCGCTGGACGGAATAATGACGAGGAAAAGATAACGTACAGACAACAAGACTCGCTGGACGGAATAATGAGGAGGTAAAGATAACGTACTGACAACAAGACTCGCTGGACGGAATAATGAGGAGGTAAAGATAACGTACTGACAACAAGACTCGTTGGACGGTTTTAAGGGGTCATTGTACTCATTATTATGAACAACTTTTACCATGGGACTAAAACTGAAATCTCGAAAAAAAATCAGCTGTTCAGTACATTTATGTTCGTATATTTCGTGAAAATGTATGTTACAGCTGATATTTTTTTCGCGATTGCAAGTTTGGTCCCATAGTAAAAGTTAATCATAATGATGAGTACAATGACGCCTTAAAAGGTTGCGACTGTTTACACTTACACCCTATATAACCCTCTCCCATTTTACCCGTGCAAAGGTTGTCTCGAAAGCACCCTTTCAGTGTAGTTCGCGTCATGTAAGTTTGCCGCTCTGATGTAGGCTACAAATGACTGCGCTGTAGTCAATGGCGCCGATTCCCTTGTTCACAAACTACCTAAATTAAATTTAAGTTCAGTGCATCTTTTTCTTTCTATTTCATTAAGAAAAGGACAGAAGATAAATATTAGTTTAGTCCTGTCAAATTAATCAGCGCCAGACGTAAATTGACGTATTTTTAGTAGCTAATTTTTTAATCAAGGCTAAGCTTGTATATATCTTAATCTGTCAGGACTAAACTAATATTTATCGTCTGTCCTTTTCTTAATGAAATAGAAAGAAAAAGATGCACTGAACTTAAATTTAGTTTAGTATGTGAACAAGGGATTAGGGAATCGGCGCCAGTATCTATACTAAAACAGCAACGCGCGCGCCATGCCATGCGCATCGGAAAGCTTGGTTTCAGAGCGGCAAACTTATAACCGTACATTACTGAACCGAAGAATTCGATTATGTAATACAGTATATCAAATCGATATCAGGAACTTATCAATAGGAAAGTTTTGTTTATTTGTATGTCAACAGTATGACACAGAAACGGCTTATCAAATTGATAATGGGCGCAATATCGAAAATGTTACCTTGAATGAATTAACGATGCATTAGGAAAGTCGGATGTAAACAGCAGGATATTTTTTATCAATTTTGACATTTACTCTGCTTACCAACAGTCATGTAGAAAAGTAGGAAGAAATCAAATTTTTACGTAAGTACAGTACGCCCGACATATTCAGGCAGGCTGTGTATAACTAGCTAAATTATAAACAACTGCATACCTACTGCAATAAAACATGGCTTTACATGTGTCGCGAATTCGCGATCTGAGGATGGAGACAATAAGGCTTCATTATTATAAAATAGTTAGTTTCTGTAGCCACAACAAACGCTGTGTCCATGACGATCATATTCGCTTAAACTAAAGTACGTATATATCTTAGGTATGTACCTAAGTAACATCGTTCGTTTAAAAAAATAAATAACGGTTGCTACAGGATTCCTGTCTGTGGTGTTTTCTTGATAATAAGCCAAATGTTGCAAATGGATAAATATCTATCTATCTTTAAACTGTTTAAATTGAGTAAATTACGATTTTTAAGCATCGTAAAATCACTTCACTAAAAACCCTACTGTCCCCAGCCTACTTGCAAAAACCGAAAAAGAACTACAGCCTTATAAAATGGAATAGGTACTTACTATACCTACTTAAAATCGCATGTTTATCATGCCCACTTACCAAATCTAAAATACATTTAAGGGGCACTCGTCTAGATTGTAACTACATGGTAAACAGAATACTCAACCGTTCAGCTATTTTTAGTTCATTTATTGTGTTGCTGTTCAGTTATACTCGCGCTTTGTATACAATTTGAATAACCGCTTTAAAATTAAGTCTTTGTAATAATTTACATGACAACAATAAGAAACAAGATCATACTAATTTTAGATCATAAGATTGGTGCTATTAACATCTATTTCTTGGAAACGAGCGATAAACTAACTCGAATTGCAGAAACTGGATTGCATGAGTTTGCAACGAATTGACACACAATTGGGTGAAACCGAATATAGCGATTATTATATCCGGTTTGTTGCCGATCTGTCTAAGTTTTAAATTAATAGCACTTTGCGGCGCACAGTGTGTTTTTTGCCCTAAAAATCGGACATGCCCTTTTTATTTCATTAATAGATGCTGAAAACTGTTTGAAATGCGAGAGTAGAACACCCGGAGGTCAAATATACTTAGAACCAAAGTTAGAGCCATTTTGATATTTTTAGGTATTTTGATAAATCTGAAAATATCTCGTCTCAGGAAAAGTTTCTCTTATTTCTGTTACAATACACAACTAACGGTATATTTTAGGCATTTTTTGACTATACTTACAAGACTTTAACTCCGCAAGGAAACCCAGTATCAGCTTTTTTTTTAATTTAAGATTTTATTTTTTTTATGATAAATCCAAACGAATATGGATTTTATTTTAAACTCATTACATTGACTAAGATACAATTAAACCCCAAAAAAATAATCGTGTCCATATCCAGTAGGATCTCGGAGAAACATGCTTCTAAAGTTCTCATAGAATTTCTATGATTTTAGGGTTGCCTCTCTTGGAAAATAAACTTTGTAGAAATATTTTGAGAAATTCGGATTGCATAGGTAGCGATTACCCTAATTTATTGATTGTTACGCTTTTTGCTATGCTACCTATTTATTATTTACCGACTTCAAAAAAGGAGGAGGTTTTGAATTCGGATGTTTACATTATGTTTTTATGTTCGGGCATAACTCCGTCATTTGTAAACGGATTTGCAAAATTCTTTTTTTGTTTGAAAGAAGTTCACTTTGAAATGGTACCACACAAATTTAGTAAAGATCTGATGAAGAGTTTCGGAGACAGACAACGGAACTCTTCAATAACTTACAGCAAATTGCCCGCGATTCCTTTAATCGTACGACTATGCCTTGTTTACACCCTTCCATAAAATAACATAACGCCTGTACACTGTAAATGTTTAAGCAGATGTAACAATAATACAGTAAAGGGTGTAGGTGCTGTATTATTGTTACATCTGCATTTTATTTAATTTTAGTTGTGAGTGTAAATCAATTATTATGATTGTTGTAAATCGAAGATTACTTTTTTTTCGGTACTAAAAATTAAGAAATAATAAAACTTTTATCAAAAAAGTAAAACCGTCTTCAAAAACCCATAAAATAAACTATTATAGTTTAATTGAGGAAAAACTGCCACCGACTTCCTAAACCGTATCTATTATAAGTTTATTTTATGGGTTTTGAAGGCGGTTTTACTTTTTGTTAAAAGTAAATAATTATTATTTGTATTTTAAGAATTATATTTCTAGATCAATGCAATAGATATTGTCTGAGATACAGAAAGGTGTAAAAAAATAAGTGCAAATATCTGATTCTTGTACAGTATCGGACAACCCAGAAGACTACGAATCATCAAAATCCACATCTTCAGATAACATTTCAAAATTATCTGGGAGGTCATTCTCCATAGTGGTTGTATTTTCCTCAGGATCAGCTTCTTCTTCGTCCGTTGGAACTTCAAAAGGCTCTAACAATATGAGGGCTTGGGGTGGAAGAGGTTGACGCTTAAGCTTATTTAATCTTTTATTAAGCCTTATATTCGATATAAAGGGGTCAGAGGATTCAAGTGCTCGATGGAAAAGGTCTAAAATTGTTTTTTCTCTATCTGATTTTCTTGTGTGGTGCTCGCGGTCGTGCCTCCAAAATTTATTACGTGCTTCCCCAGCTTGCTCAGATAACAATCCTATGGGTAGTGCAGAGTTTTTTATGATAGCTTTGCCGTGCACAAGTATTTTATGTAGAGTTACGGTCATTGGATACCACGAATACTCTTCTACGTATTTTTTGGCCAATAATTTACAAAATTCATCAAATTTATCTGCATTAACAGGTAATCCACTTGATAAAACTACTAGTATGACATGTAAGTCATCCAAAAGCCATTGTTGTAGTCCTAAAATTTCAGCAAATACTGTACGTCACTTATTAGACAGGGCCATCCTTGCAGTATTTCCGTCATTAGTCGTACCCGTATTAGGCTTAACCACATCTACGAGCAGCCCTAATTTACTGCGGATTTCGTCCTGAATTTTTTTTTTATTCTCATTGACAAGAACACCTTCCGGGGAACTTTTAGGTACTCTCCATTTCTTTACAATAATTTTATAACCTAAATGTAATAAAAATTCCAAAACACGAATCCAGGCGTGCAACGGACTTATGCCATATCTTAAAAGGTTTTGATCGACAGGTTTTAAATACACAGACTCTAAATTATTAAATTCTTTAGAAGTCGCTTTACAAAAAGGGCACCGAAGTTGAGACATTGTATTAGTAATAATATTTAAGACTTTACCATCTATTATTGTCAAATATAGTTTAAACTCTGTAGATATAGTTTGACCACTTAAAGTTTTAGTATCAAATCTGTCTAATTGGTCAATTTGATTTTGTATTAATAGTTTTTCAGCCATTATTAAATCAGTCGTTTCTTTTTTATATTGAATGTGAATTGGGCGACAATATCTATACGATTGTGGAGTAGGGTTACGCCACAGAACTTGTCCACAAGTTGTTTTGATCTGCAACGGTATAAAAGTAGTTGCAAAAAGGCAACTTTCGTCATGTTCATTTTGGGAAAAGTTCTGTTTATATAGTGATTGGCCTGTACTACCGTCAAACCCCCAAGATGCTTCAAAAATACAATTTAATTTATTGGTATCTTTTCGATTACAGTAGTCAGTGAAAGTTGCGTCATACGATTGAACTAGTCTTTCGAAAGAATGAGAAACTAGGCTGGAAACTGGTATAATAGCTTCTGTATCAGATACATGGACTGGATGTAACGGGTAGCATTGTTTTTTGGCTTGGAGCACTTGGCTGTATAGAGGGAAGGCGTTAAATCCACGAGCTTTTAAATCTTGTTGTAAAAATTTGTATGTCTCTACTGAAAACTGTCTGTCAATATAAATAGCTAGTGTTTCATCTGCTGAATAAGGTGTCGGTTGCGTTCTAATTTTTGAAGCAATTTTTGTCGGTCTTGTTGGAGTCTGTACACATGAATCAAAAATAAATTCTAGGTCTTTGGAAACGCTCTTTTTTAATTTTCTACCTCCTACTTCAACAGTGCTCGCAAAGACTGATATTACTTTATTAGGGGACTCATTTTCTAAATAATCCTGCAAGCGTTTTCGAGCTCTGTGTTTCTGTCTTAAGGAAAGATCATCATATCTACTCATCGGTACAGAACCAGGAATCAATGATGAATCAGTAGAGGGGATGGAAACGGAGACAGGATATGAATCAAGGACGTGACTGGGACCAGGTTCAGGGATAGGATAGTTCGAATTGGGAATTGATTGAGATGGAAGGTCTAAGTCAAGGACATGGAAGGGACTAGGTTCAGAAACAGGACATAAATCAATGCTTGAAATGTAATCTGGGATAGAACTGGGACTAGGTTCAAGAATAGGATCATCATATCTACTCATCGGTACAGAACCGGGAATCAAAGATGAATCAGTAGAGGGGATGGAAGCGGAGACAGGATATGAATCAAGGACGTGACTGGGACCAGGTTCAGAATCAGGACATAAATCAAAGCTTGGAATGTAATCTGGGACAGAACTGGGACTAGGTTCAAGAATAGAATTACTAAGAAGAGGTTCGGCTATCACACAAGACCACTGTTTACAAAAATCTTCGTTTAGCCACTTTTTGTGTTTTCTTATAAAAATATTATAATTATAATTACATTTTTTGTATAATGTTTCACATTTAGATGTAAATTTAATGATTAAATTATGCAAGTCTTTATTGGTTTGGTAAGTTAAGGGTAATGACAGAGCTTCTAAAATAATTGAAATGCGATCGCTTATATCTAAATCAGTGGGTCGGACATTTTTTCCAAGTTTTTTAGCAGCGCCGACAAGTATTTGGTACGCTTTTAATTTGGTAAAATTAGTTGTTAAAGGTTCTCCTTGCGCATTTGCGGATACTCTCGGAGACTGAAGAGCACCGGCTGTGGCGGTATCCACAGCTTCATTTGCCACTCGCTGACCAACAAGAGGGTTGGCGCCCTCTTGCTCTCCTTGCATTAAGTCAGCCGGTCGGAGCCCGGACAGACATCCCTCAACAGGTTGGGTCAACTCCTGTTGAGGCGAAGTGGTACCATGGGTCTTTAACGGCTCCATGGTGCCTCACCCCCGTTCCTCCAGAGATTATTTAACAGTAAAGGGTTTTAGTTGAAACCTAACGAGGGCGGACCCCTTCCCTTTACCAAATAATCTCCTTCATCAGATTAAAATCACTTTTAATGTCAATATTTATATTCCGATATATTAAGAAGAAGGAACCTATGCTTAAATACTTACAATTATTGCAAAATAAAAAGAACGTTCATGGTATTGTTGAATTTCTAAGTCTTTCTTATTCATTTATTTAAAACTTTAATCGGTCAGGCCCCGCGCGCATAATGATTAACACGCGCGCGGTACCTGAGCGGTTAATGTAAATGAATTGCTTAAGGTGGACTTAATTTTATAGGCATAAAAGTAATTTTCTACTAGTCAAACTTTGGATGATGCAGAGAAAAAGTTCAAGTTAATCCCACCCATATTGCACGTAGTACCTACCTATTACAAGAATAGGTTATTTGGTATTGGTTACTACTACCTCAAAAAAAAAAACAATATTTTGAAAAATTACTTCTATTTTAATTAACTTACACTAAAAGCGCAAAACGTTATTATTACGTATGACGATCATCTCTTCACAATTAGGTATTTTTTTAGAAAATATTTTGTCATTTTGGATTTGTGTCAACCCTAGGTCGTCATTTTCAAAATCCGATATCTTCGAGATCCTACTAGATATGGATTAGATATTTTGAATTTAAATGGATAAAGATATAATTAATAACAACATTAGGAAATAAAATCCATATTCGCTAAGATAAAAAAAATAAAAATAAATTACGAAATGAAGCTAAAAAATCCATAACACCCATTTGAATGCAGTTAAAATTACAAGTATTATCTTAAAATAAAGACGAAATGGTGTTTTATAATACTGTACATAAATATATTAGAATTATTCAATAGTTTTTTTTATATTAATATTTTTGTGGTTTTTCTGGTTTCCATAGAAAAATAATAAAAACGACTTTAACTTTGGTTTTAAATATAATTGAACTCTGGGTGTTCTACTCTCGCATTCCAAACATGTTAGAGCATCTATTATTGGAATAAAAAGGGCATGTCCGATTTTTAGGGTGAAAAACACACTGTGCGGCGTTGAGTGCATACAGTTAAAAATACTACGTATTGAAACTATCGTGTACCCATTATTATTCAAATGGAATGAAAATAATACGACTATCATTAAAAAAAAATACGTAAAAAAAAAGAATCAATACGATATAAACATACGTGTCACAACACTAGCGCGCCGAGCGCGATGCACCGACCCGAGCCGGCCACAGCCTCTACGAACCGATTTCAACCGGTTTTGATCCAATCGAGGTGCGCGCCTCACTCGCGGCCAATCAGCGGCCATTACTTACGCCCAGTCGCTCGCGCTCTGCCGTCGCGTCTGTCACGTACTCTTTTGTTTCTAGTCTCTATTCACATTTATTTTTGTGCTGATAAATCGTTGTAATTTTCACTAGACTATAAAACCGGTGTTATTCTGTGTGCATTAACGCATTGCCAAAACGATCATCGCCATTTGCGTATCGGTTTCTGCGGGCAGTTGACTGATCAAATATGTTGGACAAGTAAAAAGGTGCTACGAACAGTAAAAGGACTTTACAGCCTAGTGTTGTGGTGTACATATAGTGCGAATATAATCGTGACAAATGGTTGTTGAAGCGAGCTGCAGGCCAGCTATGGTGGTTGCACGCGGGCGGGCGTATCGCGTTGGATCTGGTGCATTCATCTTCTTCAATTTAACGAGGCAGGACTATAGCTGACGAGTAATATGCTCGTGCTCGAGCAAAGACTGAGTGCGCGGCACCTGGGGCGTGGGGTAGTGCTCAGTGCTCGCCTTGTGCACGGCGTCGAGGCCCAGGGATGGCGGATGAAATTCTCCCTGTTGAAGGCCGAGGTCGAGATTGAAGCCGACCCGGCGACGTATAGGGAACTCGCAAGGAGGCTGAATGCAGCTAACGTTCACGTCAGACCCGCCCGTCGCCCGAGATTAGTGTAAATATACTTTTTAATTTGGTTTTTTTAGAACACAATGTCAAAACTTATAACGCCAAAGGTTTTTAATGCCAGAGGGATAATTCTAGGTTATTTCCTTATTTACAAAAACATGTAGTGCATTTGCGAGTAGAGTAGGTACTACAATGCTTGAAAAACTAAACGACTTTAAATCTTGATTTTTGTGGGAGAGCCTATAATTTAGGCAATATCACATACAAGGTAAATACTATGATAGATCAAATGCTGGAGATAGCAATGACATACATACTTTTAGTCATTTTTATACTTTGGTTTTTCAAGATTTGTGTTGTCAAATGACAGTGACATTCTGCCTAAAACCGGTAACCTCCCAATTTAAGAACTGGTTTTAAACTCACAGCATCATCATAGATAATAAGGTTGTAAAGATAACACTGCTTTACTTACGTATAGGACAAAAAAATATGTCTTTATGAAAGTTATCATCACCCGCCTAGCCTTTTCCCAACTATGTTGGGGTCGGCTTCCAGTCTAACCAGATGCAGCTGAATATCAGTATTTTACATGGAGTGACTGCCTATCTGTCCTCCACAACCCAGTTACTGGATAATACAATACCCCTTGGTAAGACTGGTTGTCAGAATATTGGGTTTCTGACAACCCGTAACAACTGTCAAAGATCCACAAATGACAGCCAGGACCAATGGCTTAATGTGCTTTCAGGCATGGATAGGTCTTGGTATATAAAAATGGCCACCCATCCATGGAACAACTGCGGCTAACCTGATTGATCTACCTGTGTGGCTGTTATTACTTAGCCACAAGCTCCTCCATCGTTTGCACTCGTAAGGGCATTATTTGTGTTGAGTAGGTATTGTAGTTGTGTTTTGGGACAGTTGATAATTTTTTCGCGATTACGATCTTGGTCCCATGGAGAAAGTTGTTCAGTTTGATGGTCTGTACCGCACCTTTCTGGTATATTCTAGTTTAATTATAAATAGGTTTTATTGATACAAACTACAAAATGTTTCATAAAAACTTAAAACAAATATTACTGAAATTCAACCCGTATTCTCAAGTTTTAACTAAGTACATTGGACTAGTTGTTGTAATTTAGTTTTCACATACAGGGTGCTCGGAAATTCGACCTATTTCTTGAAAGGGGTTATACTAGAGGTCCAACAAATTAAGCCCTGCCAACTAGGGGTCGAAAGTTAACACATTATCTGCTTAATTCTTTATGCTACACCCTTACCGACCCTTATTTTACGATGTTTTCAAAACAATAGAGATGCACAACGAACGCAAAGGTGCGGCGCGCCGCACTCGAAGAAAGTTATGTAAATTGTATGGATGCGCATACTCGCCGTCAAGCACCTGGTGAACGTCCGAAAACGCGCATGTGCGTCTGCCGCGCCTAATGTATTAATGGTTTCGGAGTTTCATAGGCGTATAGATTATTGTTCAAATTTTCAGACTGGTCACCAAAAACAAATAATTTAAAAATAACTACTTCTCTCTCGGCACTTATTTGTTATTTTTCTGACTGATAACTGAGTGATAATTTATTTAAAAACACGTCCTAAATTCCCATAATTTCAGAAATAAAAGGTATCAGTGGAAAGAAAACCTTGTTTATTTTATAATTTTTGAAATTTAGACGAAAATTTTGAAATTTTTACTCGAAAAAAAAATTTAAATGGTTGGCCTTTATTTGTTGGAAATTACCTCTATTATAATCCCTCTCAACGAATAGGTCGAATTTCTGAGCACCTGTATATTGATTCTGTATAGTTTCAGCTATACACACGTATTTTTTTATTTTAGTATACCTGCAGTGTTTACTAGATAATAAGCTTTACCTAAGTTGGAAATGGAATGGGGCGCTTGCGCGGAGAATTTCCAATCGCGCGGCTGGACGTTCAAGGCTACTACTGCCGCCCCGCCCGCGCCCGGATGTCAAGTAGCTAAATAAACCAAGTTACAAATATATGTTATTGAAAAAAAAATGTAGAAAAAACTAAAAGTTTGCATTTAAAAATAAGACATTTATGGCTCAAAATTCTCTAAATGGTGTCATTTAATCACCCCTTGACTTTGCACCCAGCTTCCAAACAGCCTGTATATGCTAATGCAGATACATTTTCTTTCAATCTTATTATAAAACAAGCACTACCAAAGTTAAGGTAGGTAATATGATTTCACACTACGTATCACTAAATTGTGACTGGATATAGATTATGATCTAGTACACCTCTACATATCAATATATGCTGGTCCCGCATTGTATAGGATTTCCATACCATGAGAGGTCAGCAATCAACTGAGGAGCTGGCGAACAAATCCGGACTTGTCCTGTATTGATTTTTTAGAGTAGATGTCAAAAACCAATATAAGCTAAAGTTAATTACGTAGTCGGGCCATAAGTTCTGTCACATAGGTAAAATTTTGAATTTAGAATGCAAGCCGGGGAAAATTTTATGGGCATTCGGAATTTGAATATTTAAAGTAAATTGTCTTCAAAATGCCTTTTTGATGATATAAATGTCTTTTATCAGTTTATACGAAAAAAAAAAACTAGTCTGGTCATAAGTTTTGTCACATATGGAAAGTTAAATAACTGACACAATGAGTTACACACTACAACCATTTATACATCAAATGAAAGGGTATAAAATACAGATTTACACCACATTAAAATTATTCGAAATCTCCTCTTGCTTCGATACAAGCCTTCAATCTGCAAGGCCAGTCATCAATCGAAACACGAATCGAATCGAATCGAACACGACGTTCATGTCAATATCGGCGACTGCTTTAATCAGGGATGCTTTAAGTTGCGATGGGGTTTATCGCAGACCTTCTCCTCTAAATGCTGCCATATTTTGTAATCCAAGGGATTCAAGTCTGGACTGGATGAGGGCCAATCCTCATGCCTGATAAAGTCGATTCCAAGGGTCGTGAGCCAGTTTTGGGTACTTTTCGCCTTATGAGCCGGCGCAGAATCCTGCTGGAATACCCAGTGCTTGTTTTCGAACATTGTTAGTGAAAGAGGTTTCACAATGTTTGTTAGGACTGTGTTTTGATATACAAGGGCACTGGTTTTCACTCCTTTTTCACAAAAAAAACACCTCCGTTGGACCCAAATAGGACACCCCCAGCCAAACCATAAATGCCGAAGGGTGATGACCACGCTGAACACGGCACACGTCTGCTCGCTTCTTCACTAGAGTGTGCATACACTTTATCATTTTGTTTGTTGAAACTGTCCTCAACATTAAAAATTTTTTCGTCTGAAAAAAGTATTTCGCGATATTTTTTCCCCGCGTACCGCCTTAACCCGGCTTCTTTCGAGTCTGATTTTCTTCAGCCGTGCGTTAAGAAGATGTGTTGTTTTCTTTCTATAAGCACGCAGTCCTAGGTCTTCATTTAACACCCTTTTAACAGTAGTTCTGCTAAGTCCCATCTGCAGAGCCAACATTTTTTGCTTGCGGACAGGATTTCGTTGGATTCGCGCCTTCACTGCTTTAATGACCGCTGGAATCCAAACAGTACGAGGTCGACCGCTCCTTTGTTTATCTTCTAATCTTGAATCTTCCCTGAATCGTTTGATAGTACGATAAATAAATCTCATTGGAATTTTCAAATTTTTCAGCAGTTTGAAAATCTCAGTTGGCGCGTGACCGTAATGATACAATGCAATTACTGCGACTGTCGTCTTTGCTCGTCCACTCCATTTTAGAAAATGAACAAAATTCCAGAAACCCTTTGTTTTTATTTTGTATAAATATTCATATTTCGAATGCCCATCGGCTTGCATTCTAAATTCGAAATTTTACCTATGTAACAGAACTTATGTCCCGACTACGTTGGAACGTAGGAACTTTTTGCTGACATTTGAAATTTCCACTGTCGATTTCATGGAGTCTCATATTAAAATTGTTCATAATGATGAGTACAGGCCACTCAAATATTTACCATTCTTAACAACTACAATGATGTAATTTCATTTCAAACAACAGCATGCGGCGTCTTCAAACAGCAGATGTCCATGTTTCTGAATTTTTGGTTCCTTAACGGTTTTCAGGATATGGTGATGACATAAATTATGCAAAGTAGTACAATAGTTTAATGGTTAGAGTGGTCTCTATAGACCACTCTTACCATGGAAACTCTATTCGCCCTATGGAAGTCACTACACAACATAGCAAACACTAGGGCTTTAGATGAGTAGTTCTGAACAATAGACCAAATATGTAGCTAACATTAAAAGGTCAAATAGATTGAACTCAAGGTTCAAATCAAAATATATGGGTCAAATTAGCATTGAGCACATTTTGTCAAGTGGCAAATTAATATTTTGCTGTTGTTTCAAGCTCATTGGTGCCCATACTTTTCTGTTATATACATTTATTGAAGTCTCCAAGTCATAGCAAATGAAATACACTACGGCCGATGAGTCATGGCCAGTCCAAACTTCGCGCAGAAAGCTGCGCAATAGAATTTTTTAGGAACCAATTGGTGATATGACGCCAGTGTGAGTGAGAGAAGAACATGTGCAAAAGTTCGGTGAGCCTATGTTTAGACCGACATATTGTACCTTGTCTTATTTACAAACTTTACCTGAAGGTGAAAACATAATGCTTGGGAATAATCAGATAAAATTGCAGCAACACTACATAGTACCTAACCTACCTTGATGCTTTCATTAGATAACAAAGATAGCATTTCTATATTTATATATTCAAGTACTTCCTTGAATTATGTTATGCATCAGTTCCAGACTAACACATACCATACCAAATTGAAGTATGCATACATGTATGCATGTACAGGCAGCAATAAAATTAGATTATTTAATAAGAAAGAAAGAGGAAAATACGTTTATTTGCGATAAACATGACGCAAAAAGAAATAAAATAACAAAATAAAATAATTAAAGAACCAGTTTGGGGAAAATATGCGTCACATTCACGCAAAACGGCCGTCGCTCAGCATAATGCCGCGACCCCATACGAGACAGAGCCCCAGCGCTGGTTTTCAGCGACAGCCGGCGTTGACGTAATGACGTCGAACGGTGCATCATCCAGTAAAAGTACAAATGACTATTAAAATGAGATAAATAACAATATTGAATATTTCAAAGTTTATTTATATATAATATTGAAGTTGAGAACACTGCGTTCCGTCAGCGCTAGCACCCACCGACTCCCACGCCGGCGCTGCTAATTATGTTACTTTTACATAATTATCATCTAAATTGATACAGAATTAAACATAACTGGCGAAATGTGGCTATACTATACTGCTGCCGTAAGGGAAAAGGACATACAGTATGTTAACCAACAGAGGGCGTTCCCGTTAACCCGCAATAGTATAGCATCCATACATGCTAAAAAAAATATTACCATTCGAAAACAAAATGGTTTTTATTTTTTTTTAATATTAAAATATTCACTAAAAATGCTAAAAATATTCAAAAAAATATAAAAATATTCACTAAAAATAAAAACTAAATTGCGATGTTTCCGTCCTTCAAGTACGCGTGTACAGAGTGTTTCTTTTACGTATCAATTTAACATTTTTAGTGAATATTTTAATATTAAAAAAAAATAAAAACCATTTTGTTTTCGAATGGTAATATTTTTTTTAGCATGTATGGATGCTATACTATTGCGGGTTAACGGGAACGCCCTCTGTTGGTTAACATACTGTATATACAGAAATATTGAAATGAAGAAAAACAAAAATTTGTCATCTTTAAAATACAAAGGCACATGCGTCTTATAATTGGAGAAGTTACCGTGTTATGCAGAAGGCAGCCATGTCGCGAAAAGTACAGAGTTATAAGCATTTTTCTGTCAAGGCTGCATTTCACGGCTCATGTCTCCGTGATGAATAGAGATATCGACATGGCAGCCTTTGCAAAAAAAAAAAAAATTGTATGGCTGTGTTTAGAACTCATTTTTGTAAAAAGTGCCATATGGCTGCTTTCTGTATAACTAGGTGCAATTGTAAGAATTATTAGGTTTTCGTTAAGTTTACGCCAATATAAAAATACTAGTAGATGCGTCTTTTTTTGCTGATTCCGAAATGTAAATAACTCTATTTCGAAAAAAAAAATGTCTTGTTACCTTATGACGGCAGTATAGATATACACCTCTGCCAACAGTGCCAGCCCTAGCGGAATAAGGTGTGATGATATGTTATGATTACTTATGATTACTTATGATGCAAAATTATTGGATACATTGCTTTTCAGAATTCATGTAATAGTAGGTACTCTTTAAATTTTCTGTCAGTCTGGATTATCCAAACAAGTACTAATATAATAATTATAATAAAGCTAAAATAGTTTGTTTGTTTGTGTGAACGCTTTAATCCCTGGAACTCCCGGACGGAATTGAAAAATCCTTTTTTTTTTTGCATAATATATACGATTTGATAGCCCAATTCTTGAAGAAGGTTATAAGCTAACATCACGGTACGACCCTTCGTTTGCCGAGCAAAATGAAAAAGTCTGAAAGAAATCTAAGCGAAAACGAAGTAAGAGCGCTGACGGCAATGCGATGCTATAGTTTATGTTAAAACAAGAAATTCCACGCGGAAAAAGTCGCGGGCAGAAACTAGATTTGTGAGCAACCAAATCGACTCAACTCCTAATCATGCAATTTCGACTCAATAATAGCAATTACTCGAAAACAACTAAAGCAATTTTACGCTTTAAAAAAAAGAACTTTTTCATAAATGGAAAAAGAACTTTTTGAAAAGGAAATTACTTTTTATGCACGGGTTGTAGGGGGTTGAGTCGATTTGGTTGCTCGCGAGTGTAGTTAGGAATATTTTTCGTTACTTTTGCTGACTGTACCACCAATTTAGCAATACCTACAACAACCACTTTAAAATACATAGTTTCTTATCACTACACATAATACAATAGTAACATATATAACACATTATGTACCAAATCTGCATCACTCCATATTTGTTTTCAGCATTATCTGTAAATGCTTTTATCCATATTATAATGTAGAATAGGCAAACACTTCATTGGTTGGAAGATTCTAAATTTAACGCTGTTCAATAATGAGGCATGAAACTGATATTTATTTTACTCTGGAAAAATCTATAGTTTATTAACTAAATAAACCAACAGCAGTAAACAATATATTGAATGGAATGGAAATAATGGCGTATATGTTTGGCTTTGTAAATTATTGAATGGTGAGCGACAAAAAAAGAAATCTAAATTGATGAAATGAAAAAAAATGAAAATGAAAAAGCGTTTATTCGTGGTGCAATCCTAAGTATTACAAACAAATTTACTTCTGCCAAACTGCTTGATGCAATATTGTCTGAAACATTGTATTTCAGCCTTAGAAATATTAAAAAAAAAAAACTCCTTATATCTATGATTTCAGTATTTTCATTAGTTTATATAGCTAAGAGTTAAAATTCTTTTAATTTGTCTTCTGAACAGATTTAAAATTAAATTAAATATTTTTGTAACATCCTACTGGGTTCTTGTAAGGTTTTGGTGAATGAATGTGTCTTTGTGTTAACCCACATTTGAAATAGATGCGAAGCTAAAATGAATTCCTATTTTATTAGCACGAAGATATTAGAATCTGATTTAACAAATACTGATATTGTATTTTTGTAGTCCTAAAACAATATTGTTTTTTGTTGCAGTGTGGCCCCCAAGTCTGTTGCAAGCCCAATAGTGGTCAACAAGCCTGTTTTACCACATAATGGTGAGTTTACATTTTTAACCATACAATTCATAATCTGATAACTGACTATGAGATGAAGAATAATAGAGCAAGACATGCTGTGCTAACCCCAAATAAATTGGAATAAGGGCAAAAGAATGTCATTATATTTCCACTTACTCAACTATATAATATACTTCAGCTTTATGTATTCTGAATTGGTTTTGGAACGACCATCTAATTTTGTACTAAAAAAAAGTCCTAAAAAAGTTTTGGTGGACGGTTGACAGGGGAGAATGGAGTGAATGATAGCGTGATGGTTGACAGGGGAGAATGGAGTGAATGATAGCGTGACGGTTGACAGGGGAGAATGGAGTGAATGATAGCGTGACGGTTGACAGGGGAGAATGGAGTGAATGATAGCGTGACGGTTGACAGGGGAGAATGGAGTGAATGATAGCGTGACGGTTGACAGGGGAGAATGGAGTGAATAATAGCGTGACGGTTGACAGGGGAGAATGGAGTGAATGATAGCTTGACGGTTGACAGGGGAGAATGGAGTGAATGATAGCGTGACGGTTGACAGGGGAGAATGGAGTGAATGATAGCGTGACGGTTGACAGGGGAGAATGAAGTGAATGATAGCGTGACGGTTGACAGGGGAGAATGGAAAGAGAAAACGTGTTCGCAACAAGGGACAAGGACAGGAAGATGATGATAGTGATTTATATTATGATATTAGAAACTTTGGAGAGTTGGTTATTTTGCTTTATGTAATAAAAATATTTTTTTTTAATGTCTTGTTTCAGCAATTCTTGCCTCCAACAATCAAATGAAGCCGTCGTATTGCCAAGAGTGAGTATTTTTATTGTTTTATGCGAACTTTATTTCGTCACTAGCTTTTGCTCCCGGTAGTGCGTTCCTGTGTGATAATTTCCTACAACCACGGGGGCGAAGCCCCGCGGGGCTTGGTTGTAGGAAATTATCACACAGGAACGCACTACCGGGATCAAAAGTATCCTTTGTCCTAATCCAGGTCATATTATACCCATGTGCCCATCCTAATCCGTTCAGCGGTTTTAGTGTGAAAGCGTAACAAACAAACAAACTCACTTTCGCATTTTGTATTAGGTACTTACTTAAATAAAAATAACACTCTTAACACTACTAAAGTTTCTATCTAATAATATAATTAAACCATGATTCAAAAGACACATGGCGCCATCTATTATCATAAGAACGTTATTGTTGTTTTCCTCGGGAACAGTACTTTTTTTGGGGATAAAAGGTACCCTATGTCCGGTTCTGTATACGTGACCACGTATATGCAACATTTCAGGATGATCGGTTCACTGGTTTAGACGTGAAAAGGTAACAAACAAACAAACAAACTTACTTTCTCATTTATAATATTAAGCTAGGATTTCGTCACATCTTAAGCCGACGATAACCGACTTTTAATGATTTTAAACTGAAGATCGCGTCTAAACGAGTAATGAAAATGATTTTGAAAAAATATATGTTAAATTAGAGCATTTTCCTAATAACTTGTGAATATTTTAGATTATGTTTATATTATACTAGGTGATTTTTTACCGGCTTGAAACAAATAGGGTATAATAGGTGAACGGAGTAGAAGCCTATGGCATACTTAGTTTTTTTTTTAAATCTTTTATGCGTAGTGCGTATTATGTAATATTAGTAAGTAAATACGTAAGTACCTGTTTTATGCATTTAATTTTTTAGGGTTCCGTACCTCAATTGGAAAATACGAAACCCTTATAGGATCACTTCGTTGTCCGTCTGTCTGTCTGTCAAGACCCTTTTTCTCAGGAACGCGTGAATGTATCAAGTTGAAATTAATATCAAGCACGCGCACGTAGGTCTACGGTCGCTTGGAGCTCTAAGAAAATCAAACTTCTGAGGACTTGAAGCTGCCATTGATAACTGCTGGAGCAGTTGATACCAACTGCTCGTCATTCAAATCAATAGCAACATGGATAATTCCAAATAAGTTCTTGCGATTTAATTGCACTGATTAGCGCATCACAATCTACGTCGTCTATTTTGCTCAAGAAATAATGCACGCTTCTTGCGTGCGGGCGGGGCGCGCGTGTGATGTGGAATGAAGAGCGCGGGCGGATCTAACTGCCTGGCGACTGCTTGACCGTACGACCGCCCGAATCAGTTGCAGCTGCGACTGCTCGAGCGGTTTCGTGTATGTGTGTACGTAGAAGACTGTAGTTCACTATGCAGTCGCAGCTTGAAGCAGTCCGTGTATGGCAGCCCTAAGTCAACGCAATAGAAAAAACGGCCAATACTACATTTTTTGATACTCGCAAATAAATCAAAACTTATAGGGTACTTCCCGTTTACCTAGAATCATAAAATTTGACAAGAAGCAAATTCTCACAGCACAAGCAAAGGCAAAGGAAAACGGGTTTATTCCATCTCTTCTCCCATGCACAGGGGGAAGAGATGGGATTTTTTGTAGGTATAAACGCATAGGGGAAGAGATGGGACTAAACCGGAAAAGTCCGAAAACAGATAATTAGTAGTTTTATCACTTAAAAAAATATTTGAACGTGACGTATATCGATGTAATGAGGAGCTCGTGGCTAAGTAATAACAGCCGCACGGGTCGATCCATCAGGTTAAGCTACGCTTGCCGGGGTTGGTCCGTAGACGGGTGACCATCTTTACATACCGAGACTCCTCCGTGCCTCGGAAAGCACGTTAAGCCGTTGGTCCCGGCTGTCATTCGTGGACCTTTGGCAGTCGTTACGGGTCGTCAGAAGCCCGAAAGTCTGACAACCAGTCTTACCAAGGGGTATCGTATTACCCAATAACTGGGTTGTGGAGGTCAGATAGGCAGTCGCTCCATGTAAAATACTGGTATTCAGCTGCATCCAGCTAGACTGGAAGCCGACCCCAACATAGTTGGGAAACGGCTAGACAGATTAGTTGTATGTTGAACATGTTTTTCAACTACAGAGTTAAGTTTGTTTTATGGGATAAATTCATCCCAACTACGGAACCCTTCATTGTGTGTCGCCCGACACGCACTTGGCCAGTTTTTTGTTCTTTCAAATAACCAAAGTTCTAGATACTTTCATTTGGTTTTTAACTGTCGAAATAAACGAGACCACTGACATGAAAAAAACAAGCAATTTAAAATGTAAATAAAAACACGTTTCAGAGATAGTGTATGTCGGTCAGCTCTGAAGGTCGCTTGCAAATAACATAAATATAGAATTTGGCAGCATCCGTAATTCGGGCACTGTTTATATTGTCAGCGGCGTAAGAAGAAATTCAGGAATTCAGATTTAGATCTTGATGTTTTGTAAGCAATTTTTTTTATTTGTTACGAATGTGGTAGATAATCCACCCGATTAAAAGAACCCGCCTAGGATGTTAGGCCTAAGCACAGAGCGTTTTTTACGCGCCTTCGGTGCGCGTGTACGCTCCATATGCAATGAGTGCTGCTTTTTAACACGTTCTGTGCGGCCGACACGCATGTGCGATTTTCGAACGTTCACCATGTGCTACCGGCGCATATGCGTGTCCATACAATTTATGTACTTCCTTCGAATGCGGCGCGCCGCACCTGTGGGTTTTTTGTGCATCTCTATTGTTCTTGGCGTAATTGTTTTATGACTCATAAAAAATGGGAAAATTTTCAAACACACCTAGGCGTCTCGCCGCACTTGGGATAAGTTTGTAACGGCGCACATATGTGCCCAGCCGCACTGGGTAGAGTTTCTTCAATCGCGCCTGCGCGCTCATAGCACCACACGAAGTATTTTTTGGGCGCGCATGAGTGTTTGCCGCACAGGGTTTAGTGTATCATAAAGCAGCACTTGGAGCAAGTTCGCCAAATAATTCAGCAGTGAATGTGTTAAAGACAATAAAAACCGGTCATGTACGAGTCAGACTCGCACAGAAACATATAAAAAAAAAACTTCTATTTAAAAAAAGCACGTTTCTTGTATGGGGACTTCCTTTAATTTTTAACTTTATTTTATTTTTATAATTTGTTATTATAGCGGCAATAGAAATACACAATCTATTAAAATTTCAACTGTCTACCTATTACGGGAGATCATGAGATACAGCCCGCTGACAGACAGACGGACGGACGGACAGCGGAGGCTTAGTAATAGGGTTCAGTTTGGCACCCTTCGGGTACGGAACCCTAAAGCCCTTACATGTAGGGGTACCCTTCAAACAGGACATAGCAATGTTACTTAGTGTGGCCCAAATGGACATTTATTTGGTACTTCCCCAGACTAACTTATCTAAACATGTTACAACAAAAAAAAAATCACTTCAAATATCAGTTTAAAAATCAGTTGTTTTGTGTAAACTTCACTAACGTGATGAGTAACGATATCTCAACACGATAAAACAGATGTTATCAACTCACACTTTCAAGTAACAACACTACCAGCGGTCATTGACCTCAAAAAATCATCAAATATCTTGATTGTTTTATTTTGTCGTGTTTAAATATCGATACCCATCACGTCTGCTGAGTTTCGCTAGCTAATTTAATTTGACCCTGTATAAAGATCCTGCAGCCTCCAGCTTAGGAAGCAACTCCTTTTACGTCAGCCTCTTTAATAGAAGCTCTAAATCTAACGTTTATGTTTGTTGTTCAGAACAAACGACGTGAAAGTGAACTCGCCGCCGTGCCACTCCCCCGCCGCGATACTGCCCGACCTGCCTCAACCTGCCGAGGATCCTGAAAAGGTAAACATGATTACGAGACAAGAGACCATCATCGACTTGTGCATGGTTGATGTCATTATCATCAACCATGTATGTACATGTACAAATCGTTCGGCTAGTTTCCATAGTGTGAGCTAGCGTGCGAGTCGGCCTACCGAGTGCAGCAACTCTCATTGTGTGGACATTCCATACGAGTTACGCAATTGCGAGTTGGAATAGCTCGCATCCCAGTAACTTCAATATTTTTTGTTTTCTCTCGCCTGCTCGCCTTCCTCCATCACTCGCATGGCAGCAGCTCGCACATCACTCACATCTGTTTGGATGCTTTCGCCAGTAGCTCGCCAGTCAGTCAGTCGCAAGAGAATCCTGTAGGTTGACGTTTTGAAATTCAAAATGGCTGTGGATAGATAATCTTTTGAGAATAACATTACATTAATGAATCTAAATTTCTCCTCTTTTTTTTTTTGGAGTTTTATAAAGATTTTTTAATTTAAATCTTAGTATTGTGGTTGACTCGAAATTGCACGATCCCAGTACTACTCCAGCACACAACTCTCAAGAAACTAGGCAGCTACTCTCATAATGTAAGCAGCCAAGGCAATCCGAGCTACTGACATACGAGTGACACAATGCGAGCAGCTGTCTACTGTCTAGTCAGCAGCTCGTACTGTGTAAACCAGCCACGATGCGTTAAAACCTTAAAACAACAGCTAAATAAAAGTCTTATTTGCTAAACCAAACTGCTGGGGCGTTTGTTGCGCCACTTCTTCATCCCAGCTACACACAAACACTGTTTCTGTGCTCTGTGGTCCATGTCGATACAGGATAAAAAGATTAAGTTAATTGTATTATCACAGAACTCGGGGCTGTCGAAGGAGGCGACGTCATCGGAGACGCAGGCCTGGTTGTCGCGACAACGCTTCGCTCACCACGCGGCTACATTTACCAACTTCTCAGGAGCTGATCTGCTAAGGTAACTTTATAGTTTACTAGCTTTTACTCACCGGCAACGGGACAACTGCCTAATAAACTCACTTTCGCATTTATAATATCAGTTTAGATAATCACCATTAATAATACCACCGTCTTATAATTGGGCCTTAAAGACATTCAACATAAACATGTTGAATGTCAAGTAAAAATTACGACGTGTACTTTGCCGTTAAGTTTTTACATATTATAACTGACGTATATTAAAAATGCAGAAATACAATAATAACAACGAAAAAAAATTATATTATATCATTTTTATTGCAGCTTTGCAGTCAGCCTATAGAATTTTCTAACTAATGTTTTAAAACATAAAAAGAATTTGGTTTTAATTATACAAAAAATGTACCTAAAGAACTGAGCGCAGAGGTCATTTAGCGGGGTCACGGATAGTAACATCAATGAAATCGAATAACGTGCATAGAGTAGACGAATTGAAGGAAAGAGAGAGCTTTATTATTTAGTTTTGTTTTGTAATTTTTTTTTTTAATTTACGAATTATTTTATCTTATTATAATTTTTAAGATTACTGGCCAATATAGCACTACCCGTGTGTTAAGTTAATGTCGCCACCTCTTAAGGGGTCATTGTACTCATCATTATGAACAACTTTTACTATGGGACCAAACCTGAAATCGCGAAAAAAAAATCAGCTGTTCAGTACATTTTTGTTCGCATAATTCGTCAAAATGTACTGAACAGCTGAATCTTTTTTTTCGCGATTTCAGGTTCGGTCCCATAGTAAAAGTCGTTCATAATGATGAGTACAATGACCCCTTAAGAGGTTGCTGGTGTTTTACAAATAAACCTGTATAACTGACTAGCAGCGCCCCGCGGTTGCACCCGCTAAAGTCTCGAACCCGTTGGAATATGGGGATAAAAAGGATCCTATGTGCTAATCCTGGTTATAAACTATCTATGTCCAAATTTCATCAAAATCCGTTTAGTAGTTTTTGCGTGAAAGAGTAACAAACTTTCGCATTTATAATATTAATAGTAGGATGTACATATTTAAAAAAGATAGCCCATAGAATTTCCTGAGTGATGTCTAGTTTTCAAACTTTGTTAGTTGAAACTAATTATTTTGCATTTTTGTATAGGTTATCCCGCGATGACATCATTCAGATCTGCGGCTTGGCGGACGGCATTCGTTTGTTCAACGCTCTGCATGCCAAGTAAGTATTTACATCATACAAAACTAGTATCTGCGCCCTAACTGACCTAACACAACTAGGGAATGCAATCTCCAATCTCGCGTGCTAAGTCTGGTCTGGCAAGCTGGCGAGATCGAGGTATCCGCGATAGACATCTCACCTACTTTTTAAAATATTAAGCATATAACTTAAGGGGATTGTGAAGCTGTAAATTTTCATACAAAAAACGATACCGTTTTTCTCCCCGTAAACATAGTTTAATTTTCATAATTTTTGGAAATGTTGTAGTAGGTATAATAAAACACTAGGTGCATACGTTTTTATTATAAAGAAATATTGCAAACGATATAAGTTATTAGCATCTAAATATCTATACTTTTGACATAAAAACTTCCTCGAGCGTTTTTTTTTTTTTTTTTTTTTAAATAAATTAAATTACTAAAAAAGAGAAACTTACAGATGTAGAGTAAGGTGTACTGAATGTAATGAGACCAAAATTGTCTCATTGCGTAAATGTTTAGGGGGGTGAAAACGTTATCGTCCGAAACAATATTTATGTAAATAATTGTATGAAATGTAGATAATTGCCTCCGAGACTCGCGCCGCGTATCGGCACTTCACAATCCTCTTAATGAAAATGAAAACTACAGGTCACACTGGGAGTGCAGCTAAAACGAACTTAGTTCGTAGCTATGCTCCCAGTGTGTTCTGCGCTTTAGTTTATTGGTTGGTGTTATCAAGCAAGAATCATCGTGTGCGCGGGCTCTCAACCTTGAAATCTCGTTCGAGAACTCGAACGATGATATTATTATTGCCTTCCCACGAGATATTCTCGAAAAAAAGGCATCAGATTGCTTTCCCTAAATCAGGACTATCCAATCCTGACTGACCAATATTTTGTAACGGTTTCCAAGTGATTCCTGTTTCGAAATACCATCAGCCTACTTTGCAATGTGTAACGAATAAATTAAGATATAAATAGTAATTGTAATTTCTAATTGAGTGACACGTTCTTGAGCGCCAATTTGGAACACCTCCAAATCGACCGCAAATAGGTATCAGATACAATACTATAATTAAATCATTCTATATCGAGTCAGTCTTCACTATAGGAAGTTGTGTATGGTGCCAAAATATATTAAAGATGTGTAAGAGAGAAAATACATAACATCACGCCAGTATCCCCATAACCAATCAAATCAATCAATCTGCCTAGCCTTTTCCCAACTATGTTGGGGTCGGCTTCCAGTCTAACCGGATGCAGCTGAATACCAGTATTTTACATGGAGCAACTGCCTATCTGACCTCCACAACCCAGTTACTGGGTAATACGATACCCCTTGGTAAGACTGGTTGTCAGTTTCGGGCTTCTGACGACCCGTAACGACTGTCAAAGATCCACGAAAGACAGCCGGGACCAACGGCTTAACGTGCTTTCCGAGGCACGGAGGAGTCTCGGTATGAAAAGATGGTCACCCATCCACAGACCAACCCCGGCAAGCGTAGCTTAACTAGCCCTTAAGTATCCCCATAACCGTAAGCAGTATAAACAAGCTTCGTGTTTGTTTACCCTTAACCTCTTAATCGGTCGTGGGTTCTAACCCAGGTATGCGCTTTACTTTGTATAAATAATTTCAACTCTGCTCTCAAAATGGTGAAGGAAAACATCGTGAGGAAACCGGCATGTCCTAGAAACAAAAATTCGAAGACATGTGACATTTATTCATCCCGGTCCACTATCTCTCGCAGAGAAGAGGCCTGTATCCCAGCTGTGTTGACATTATAGGCTTTTAGGGGTGATGGTATCGTAAGTCGCAGTGTGTAAACCCCTAATTAATACTGCCTCGTCTGCTCATAGAAGGTTACGGGTTCTTTAATCAAAGTCCTTTGTTGAATTAATAATGTCCATGTTTTTGTATAGAAAACCCAAAAGGAGAACCTTCTGTATGGATCAGTACGCAGTCGGACGTTCATACGTCTCGCTTGTATACCTACATTTTTGCTTATCAAGCATTCCGCCTTTCGTGTTTACATTGTGTCCCTACAGGCTGATTATGCTATGTATGGTACTCATAATTATGAACAATTTTTGCTATGGGACCAGCCTAGAAATTGTAAAGAAGAATCAGAATGTCCACACATTCTGATTCAATTTCTAGGCTTTTTAAATTCACGGTTATTGGGCCCTATTGTCAGTTGTTCATAATGATAATACAAAGACCTCTCTTCAGGTTTATGGTAAAAAATAGAGGCGTCCGCATGTGCCGGCACCCATGATGTGACGTCATAGACTAGGTCGCTAAAATCCAGCCTCAAAATAGGTACTAACATTATATAAATAGACTGTAAGTAAAATATGTTTTCTCGTCAAAAACGAAGGTTGTGAGAATGGATGATAGTGAATACAATTACACATTATTTATGATAATATCATAATATCTTATGTTCGAGGGGCTTGTGGCTAAGTAATAATAGCCGCACGGTTCGATCGATCACGCTAAGCTACGCTTGCAGCGGTTGGTCCGTGGATGGGTGACTATCTTTACATACCGAGACTTCTCCGTGCCACAGAAAGCACTTTAAGCCGTTGGTCCCGGCTGTCTTTTGTGAATCTTTGATAGTCGTTGCGGGTCGTCAAAAGCCCGAGTCTGACAACCAGTCTTACCAAGGGGTATCGTATTACCCAATAACTGGGTTGTGGAGGTCAGATAGGCAGTCCATGTAACATACTGATATTCAGCTGCATCTGGTTAGACTGGAAGCCGACCCCAACATAGTTATATATCCTGGGACATCCTGGGACATTTTCACACACGGTCATCTGGTCCCAAACTAAGCAGAGCTTGTACTATGGAAACCAGATAACTGATATACTACATATACTACTTTTTTTTTTGTAAATACATACTTATATAGATAATTACACCCAGACTCAGGACAAACAGACATGTTCATGCACACAAATGTTTGTCCTGGATGGGAATCGAACCCACGACCAGCGACATGATAGGTGGTATCTTAACCAACCACGCCAACTGGCCTGTCAAAGTTGGGAAAAGGCTAGGCAGGTTTTGTGTTTGGAGATCTTACAAAGACTTACAAAGTTTGTTTTTGTTTACAGACGCATCGAGCCCCGCCTCACAGTGTACGTCTGTCCGGCGGGAAGCAACATATACAGCGCGCTATATCTACACGCTTGCAGGGCGCACGAACTATTGCACAAGCTGAACTCGCTTGTGCATGCTTCTAAGGTAATTACACCATCATGTTAGAACTTCAAAGACCACTGTTTACCATTATCGGTCTATAAGGGCCTGCAGCTCAGACACAGGCTTCTTTGTGAGAGGGACCAGTGCGGATTGGTGAATGTCATGTCACATGCCTTCGATAACTTCACTTAAAAAAACTTAAAAAAAAAACAAAGTGAAACAACTTCACTGTTTATTGAGATAAGGTGAGGTCTCAAGTTCTCAACGAGCATAATACGTTGTCATTTCTAATTTTGGTTCGACTATATTTTATTTTATTGTGTTTGTGTGTGGCTTACAGCTAACAATACAAAAATTTATAGTGAGGCAATCAACGAAAAGCCATTTACAAGCCTCCAAGTTCTTCCTTCCTCAAGTTAGCAATAAACTATTGTTGCACAAACTAATAACTAAGCATAATATTAATGATATAACTAAGCATAACGTAATAATAGCTCAAAACGGTAAAGAAAATCGGAATGTCCTAGAACCGCAAATTCGAACACGTGACATTCACCAACCCGCATTGGGCCCACGTGGTGGATAACGGCCCACTCTCCCTCTCACAAAGAAGGGGCCATTATCCCTTCAATTGGAATGTTATATCGCTGCTTTGCATGAATACCCGCACAAACCAAAATTTTGAAATTACTGGTTTATAACACAGCCAAATGCAAAATAGTCCTTATTTCATGGAAGTAAGACTCACATTCATAACGGTAAAACCGCCGATTGTGCCGTTATGAATTTGAGTCTTTCTAACCATGAAATAAGGACTATTTTGCATTTGGCTGTGTTATAAACCAGTAATTTCAAAATTTTGGTTTGTGCGGGTATTCATGCAAAGCAGCGATATGTAGATTATGCTATTAGGTTACCGTTTTAACACATTTTGTCAAAGAAAACGTTAATAATAGCGACTGACTTTTAGCAACGTAAATTATGGTATTTTTGACTAACAAAATGGATTCCGTTGTTGTCTGAAATTTAAATAATTGAGTCATATAATAGCAAAGACAGCAATATCCAGTTATACCAAAATGGCGGAAAACAATATTTTTGTTTTCTAACAGCGCAGTTACTATTGGATATTGCTGTTTTTGCTGCAAACCTATAATTTCGACGGTTATTTTCTAAGAAATATAAGCATATTAAGTCAAACAATGAAGCTGATTTTTTATTGACAGAGTAGCCTTCAAAGATGCTATAACTGAAAAAATGGATTGCTTTTATGTGAATCGATTAGTACTATGCGTGCCAAATAAGAATAGTACTGTCAAGACGCCATTTTGTTTCGAAATATTCACGAACTTCATTACAAAAGCGTAAGGTGTACAAAAAAGTAAAGAAAAATTATACTCAGTTCAATGTGAAATTGCGCAGCAGTTCATTAGCACGATTTTTTTCATTTTCAAAGTACTAGTGCACATTATAAATGATAAATGATTTTATTTCTGTAAGTAGGTTTGTACAAACACTTTTACAAGTCAATCATGTTTTCTTTAAAACTAGATGAGGTCGGCTTTTCCTATCTGACTACCTACTTTGGTGTCTGAAATAGTCTTTTGAGGAAAGAACCACACAGATTGAGAGGACCTGTCCAGTCAGTGCACGCATTTGACAGTAATCGCGCAGCTCAACTCAGAACTTAAGGAGCTCAACGATTTGACGAACAATACCAAAGAAAGGACATTGGGGTAGGCCGCATAAATTACTCACAACTGCCAGACCATGATTAAAATGACTGAGAGAAAAATAAAACAAACAGAAAAGCAATAACCTACATAGTCTTCACATTCACAATAATAAAAATAAGGTAATACTTTACAAAGTAAATATTCATGTCAACATTCAGTATGCAAAAATAAAAAACAGAAAAAAAGAAAATTTGGAGCAGCCCAAGCCTTTTTGTCCTCAATATAATCTTTAACGTTATAAAAAACTTTCTGACACAACTTGCGTTTAATGAATGATTTTAATTTATTAAAAACGAAGTCTGGTGCTCTACGATGAAGCATCACCCCTCTCTTCGAACTCATATTGAATTGAAAGTTCACTCTAACGCACAACCTTTAACAAATATGAAGAAACAAAGTCAACAATTATAACAAATGATGCAAAATGGCGACATTAGGGTGACCAGTTGCATTTCGTGAAGTTGAGTAGGTATATATTGGTTCATTTTTTTAATGAATACTGTTTCCATATATTATTAATTTATCCAAAATTATCTACGGATTTATGGAATTCATGAAATAACATTTTTTTTTTGTTAACAGTTTTTTTTTTGCTGGCAGTACTAATTTGATAGCTATCGTGCGAAGTTGGCAGCAAGCGCGATCCTATTCTTAGTTGGAATGCATAGTATTTTATTACTAAAAAGTTTTTAATAATAAAATACTATGCGTTCCAACTAAGAATAGGATCGCGCCTGCTGCCAACTTCGCACGATAGCTATCAAATTAGTACTGCCAGCAAAAAAAAAATCGTCTGGCCCTATGTATTAGTCGGTCTTCTACAGATTGTACTTCGGAGAGTGTGCCCGAGAACTCCACGACCTCATTCCACCGGCCCCCTTCTACCACCGGACATCTAGACGCACTGCCAGTTACCATCCCTACCTGGTTGCTATTCCACCAATTCGCACTAAGCGCTTCCAAATGTCTTTTATAATGCGCACAGCAAAAGAGTGGAACTCACTACCTGCGTCTGTGTTTCCGAACGTATACAACCCTAATCTCTTCAAAGTGAGAGTGAACAGGCTTCTTCTGGGTAAGCTCACTCCATCGTCGACTTTGTCTCTGTCACGTCTGACCTAGACTAGAGTCAAGAGCAAACCCATCACAAATAAAAAAATTTAAAAAAAAAATTTCAATCTCTACAATTGTTACCAGGAAAAATGAAATCAGTCCCTCTTACAGAGAGGAGGCCAGTGTCTCAGCTGTAGGAACATAATCGCCTGATTATGCTATGATATATAGCTGCTAAACTTCAACCTGTTTATTTTTACGGATCTGAGGCAATTATTAAACTAATACTCTGCTGGAGAAAAACTTGTGACAGATTAGATTATTTATATTAAACTTATTATTTTTTGTTCTCAGGAATGCGAGACAGTGTTAGTTTCGGGCCCGAACGGCGCTCGCGTTCGTCTTACCGACGACCTCGTCCGACACATGCCGGACAACTCGACTTACAGGCTCGAGAGAGTTGACGACTGCAGCGCTTTGCTTCTGTGCGCCACAAATAATAATTAAGAGGGTAGGAGGATGGAAAGTACGGAGACGCGTCGGCCGGTTCTAGAGACGGTTTTGTCAACACTTTCCATACAAATCAAACGTGTCAGTGGGCGTCACCGACTGCTTATAAGCAGTAAGGCAATATTAGGGGGCCATCAGTTTCTATAAATAGAAACTGATGGCCCCCTAATATTGCCTTTGACACACGAATGCGCCGAATTCGAGCACGAATATTGTTTGCAATGACGTCTCTTGTCGCTGCCGGCGCGGCCATCCGAGCTTTGTCGATAGCGGGATACTACTCGACAATAGACATTTCAAACCTTACAATTTATGATCAAATGGAATAGCAATGGTGGCTGAAATGAGACAAAAAAATGATTGTGGTTTTTCTTTGTTTCCTATCTACTTATCTCGCTCTTGCAAGTCAATTTTAATCTGTATTTCATATTGTGTAACTATAATTCAGTTCCATGTTCAATTTTCATCTAACTTTTTACAGATTCTATTGATGAGTAGTAACCAAGTGTATTGTGTATTAATACTAGGTGATGACAATTTGTAAAAATATAATAATAATATAATTCAGCTTTAGCCTACTGCTGGGCACAGACCATAACGATCTTACCATATTGGACAAACGGGTGACTCATTATTAAAAATGAGATTATGTACCAAATAAAAGTTCCTTGAAAGGAATTTAAACCAGGATTTGAAATGTAAACAAAAGACGTAGGTGTGTGCGTTTTGTTTGTTGTATTGATTTATAGTTAATCGCTTATTATTATGATGATGACTTTTATGTACCTATAGAGATAGATATCAGAGATGTTTCAACCTGCAAATTCATTGGAAAAAGTTGCACACCATTGTTGCCAGGAATTTATCATTAATACCGAACTATGTTGCCAGGAATTTAATCATGAATACCGAACTATGTTGCCAGGAATTTAATCATGAATACCGATATATATATAAATGTTTGCTAGCATAATCAGCCTATAATTTTCTCACTGTTGAGACACAGGCCTCTCTGGGAGTGGGAGTGAACCATAATCGACCACGTGGGCCCAGTGGGGATTGGTAGACGTTGCGCAACACGAACATAATGATATGTTTAAAAACAATGGTGTACTGCTTTTGTTTCCACAAAAATATCGGACTTAAATCAGTCTATTCACTGTGCTAGGAACTCATGACAGTGGTCTGCTTGTTGGATAGTGAATAGGCCACTTTAGACATGTCTAAACTATTTTTTTTTATTCAAGGATTTGACAAAAAAAAATAATTCGTCAGTTAAAAGTTTACTTAGAACTTTTACTGTCGAACGAAAAAGAAGGAATTCAAGGAAAGATGTTTCGAATACAGGGGCCATGGAGTATTTCTTGTCATTAATTTTCACCTCATTAATCATTCTTACACAAAAATCTTGATTATGTAAAGTACAGTACTCGGAAGTAAATATGACATGTTGAAATTTGGTAAAAACTTTGTAGGCGTTGTCTGTCACTCATATCTATGAGACGACGATCTCTTTCTCAAACTGTTGTGTCATGTTTAAATCTGGGTACTGCAAATCTATATGTTTAGTTTTTAAGAGATTATGTATAGTTTTTCACCAAACTATGCTTAGTTTTAAATACTCTATTATACATAGTTATGTATTTTTACAATAATGTAAACTAATTTCGAATTGATAACTAAAAAACATGTATTATTGTTGTGAGTCCTGAGGACTATATTGTTTCAAGTACAATATAATAATAATAATAATAATAATAATAATAATATTCCACAACTATCACACAACGCCGTCTAGCCTCAAGCTAAGCAGAGCTTGTGTTATGAGTACTAGACAACTGATAAACATACCTACTTATATATTTCTAAATACATACATATATAGATAAATTACACCCAGACACAGAACAAATGATCATGCTCATCACACAAACATTTGTCCTGGGTGGGAATCGAACCCACGACCTCCGGCATAGCAGTCAGGGCCACTAACCACTAGACCAACAGGCCAGTCAAAATATGACTAAAATTGATCTTTTAAATAATTAGTTTACATTATTTTAAAATTGTTTGAGTTAATTATTTCGTATTATAAATTTGTGCAGATTGCACCTTAGTGTATTTAGCTGGTGGTTGACCTATATCGTGATAGTAACATCATAAAGAATGTAACAAGTAATTTTGCGGAGATAGGCGATTTCGCAAGTCTGTTTGAATGAAACCTGCAGTGGAAAATAGTCTCTCAGATGCAACAGAACTCATTTGGAAACTTTGGAACGAAATAGACGAAACAGCGCGCGCTTTTACATTACTTTTTTGAAGCGCGAAATTTGAAAAGTATCGTTGTACCGGCAATCAAAATTAAAAGTCATTTATTCAAACTAGGCTGAGAATCAGCACTTTTCGAACGTCAAAATTACATAAGACAGTCCCCTAAATCGGCCGCCCTTCACCACTTCCTAGTCATTTAGCTAGGAAGAAGTGGCGCAACAAACTCTCCAGCACCACAGCTGTCTGTTCAGTTAGTAAAGTAAAACTTGATTCTATACAAAATAATTTGCATTACGCATCACAAATCCTTTGCCATATGTCGGCTAGCACACGCCAATATACCAACAAGAACAAAAAAAAAAACGGAACTTTATGCCTAAATAAAAATATCGCCGACGCCGATATATTGGCAAACCTGATATATCGGTATCGAATGCACCCCGTAATTACGATAATATTATAGGTCAGTCGCCAGTCTTAGAATGAAGATGGGTTATGTGTTGATTATTGTTTAGTAGTCGGTGAGCGTGACCAGAAATCGTCAGTTAAATACCACCACCACGCCTGTATCCCTCACGGGGGTAGGCAGAGGTGTACATGATAGTACACCCACATTTTGCGTTTCATGTTAATAGGGGGCGAGCGTATTCTATTTAATTTTATGTCAACGCGTTTTTGTAAAATGATGATTTTTAACTTAAAATGTCCCCCCCTGCCATATTCTAAATTAATGTGCAATATTACAATAAAATTAAGGTCTCGCCACAAAAAGGATGTCATCTAATAAAGGCAGCTACACACCATAATATTATGTTAATTAGCTTTAATTCGGTTGTTATGTAATCACAGATTATAATTGTTATTTAGATACGTCTAATATAGCGCCTCTCGGCGATATGCATGTTCTTTATTATAAATAAATGATATTTTTTTTATTTCAAATAAGTTTCAAGTTTATACCCTTCTAAGGGTAACTAATTACCATAGAAGTTAATCAAGGCACATATGTAATTTCTGTTTTGCTCTGGTATGGCAAAGCATTTGCGATGCCTCTGGTATAGCGGCGGTGACTACTTACCATCTCAGGTGGGCCGCCTCTTTGTTTGCCACATAACAATAATGTTGAATGTCTTTTACCCTTTCAAAGTATAAATGACATTAAACTTAGGGTAACAGAATAATATTTACATCATCATCATCACGCTCGTGCTCTCTGAGTGAGCAGGCAGAGGAGTATACTAGATACATCCACAACTTGAAACTTATTTTAAAAACTGGTGCCTTATAAAGTGCCTGAACACGACCTCTGAGGTTGGCGCTGTTGCTTCACGGAGTATTATGTTAAAGAATATTTTATAAGATTTTATAATTATAGTGTTGGAATAAGATATTATGTTGCATGATGTAGGTTAGTCAATGTATTAAGTATATAGTCAATAAATGTATAAAAGACGCATTTTGGAGTTTCTTTTTTATATACAAAGCCATTGGCGGACTTTTCCTAGGGCAGATGATGCCCGGGGCTTGGGCGATCAACCTGCGCCTGCGGCTGCCATTCTCAGCGCAGTGTATCAAGTTTACCTGTTTGACTGGCCTGTTGGTCTAGTGGTTAGTGGCCCTGACTGCTATGCCGGAGGTCGTGGGTTCGATTCCCACCCAGGACAAATGTTTGTGTGATGAGCATGATCATTTGTTCTGTGTCTGGGTGTAATTTATCTATATATGTATGTATTTAGAAATATATAAGTATGTTTATCAGTTGTCTAGTACTCATAACACAAGCTCTGCTTAGCTTGAGGCTAGACGGCGTTGTGTGATAGTTGTGGAATATTATTATTTATTTATTTATTATTTATTTACCCCGCATGACACCAACGTTAATGGCCCGGACTCAACCAAAGCGGAGACGAGAGGAAAGGAGTTTTAAATGACCTATCGAATTTCATTATTCACACGTCTGTCTCCACTCGGATTCAGTGGATATATATTTGTATGGCGCGATCGAAGCGGAGGTGTGATCTGTGCCTCGCCGAGATATGAGCTGAGCGGCGGCACCAAAATGGAGATGTGAGCTGTGCCTCGCAGCTGGCGACGGCGCGCAGCGGAGACTAGAAGAGATGTGAGCGGCGCGGCTAGTTCCCGCTTCTAGCTGGCACATATCTCCGCTCCAGCCTGCCAGTACGCATCTCCGAACAGCTTCAATGGGTACACCTTAGCTGAAAAACATCTCTTCGGACATCTCTGCTTTGGTTGAGTCCGGGCATAAAACATGTATTCAACTTTTACACCTCACTATACATTGTGGCGAGCGCAACGCTCCACATATTTTGGTTTCTGTTGGCAACACCAACAGAATGTTCACTGACAAGAGGACTAAGATTTTTCCCGCCAGTAGGCTATGTCATCCCTGAATTTGAGTTACACATTTTCTTTTACTTACTATAAAATAAATGTTCTCCCGTGTTGTGAGTAGTGTGTGTAAATAATTATAACATGAGGCAATAAACTTTATGAAGAACGAGTCTGTGTTTTCATACAGAACTTGCGACCCGTCAATGGTCCTCCTTAAGCGCTGTCCTCATACCCAGCAATACAAGGGGAAGTGCCTTTGACCATGTGCTTTCGTGACACATTAAAGCAGCCTTTAACACGTTCTGTGCGGCCGACACGTATGTGCGATTTTCGAACGTTCACCAAGTGCTACCGTCGCATATGCGTGTCCATACAATTTATGTACTTCCTTCGAATGCGGCGCGCCGCACCTGTGGGTTTTTTGTGGGTTTTTTGTAGCAGTGAATGTGTTAATTGACGGTGCATGCGCTCCACCATACCATTGGCGCAGGGATGGTAGCTTGTTGTTCGAATCCGCTTGATTGCGCACACGTTCATGAGGCGCTGAAACAAACCGGATTCGAATTGCCGACCCTGATCGCTAGTCAAAATGTTAGGCACACACACCGAACCTGGATATCCATCCTGCCACCAAGTCGACGCAAGCGCCCGCCTGGTGGCTGATCGTTACGTTTGGCCACTGATTCGCAAGGAATGTGGCGTCTGGGCGCGCTCTTGCGTCGACTGCCAACGCAGCAAAATTTCACGCCACGTCTCCTCGCCGCTGGCCAACTTCCCCATTCCATCAGCACGTTTCCGGCTCATCCACATAGACATAATTGGTCCGCTTCCGCACTCACACGGTTTTTCGTACTGCCTTACTACGGTGGACAGATATACGCGGTGGCCAGAAGCCTGGCCAATGATGTCTACAGGGTGTCTGTTTAAGGTGTAGCGAAAATTAAGGGTGTGGTACAGACCATCAAACTGAACAACTTTTTCTCGGGGACCAACATCGTAACCATGAAAAAAAAATTTGTCGTCCCATACAAAACTTCAATACCTACATGACCAAATGTATGGGACGACTGATTTTTTTTTCACGTTTACGATGTTGGTCCCCGGGAAAATGTTGTTCAGTTTGATGGTCTGTGCCACATCCTTGATTTTCGCTACACCGTAAACGGACACCCTGTATAACAGCAGAGGAAGTGGCAGATACGTTGGTGGCAGGATGGATATCCAGGTTCGGTGTGCCTAACATTCTGACTAGCGATCAGGGTCGGCAATTCGAATCCGGTTTGTTTCAGCGCCTCATGAACGTGTGCGCAATCAAGCGGATTCGAACAACAAGCTACCATCCCTGCGCCAATGGTATGGTGGAGCGCATGCACCGTCAATTAAAGGCTGCTTTAATGTGTCACGAAAGCACATTTACGTTACTACGTTACTATTTTTAACCATTGGTTGAGTTAACTACGGATCAAAACACTGGCGCTAAATAGTTACTATGTTTAACCATTGCATCAAAAAACCGACCCTAATACTACTCTGGTAATAATCAATCAAAATAAACACGTTCACATTCCGAAAATTAATATTCAAATATACGAGTTAAAATTACTTTTAGTGCATACGCTCAGCGTCATATACTACTTACTTATACCTTGTGGCCAGTCGTGTGTGGCTGTAATACTTACTTATGATAAATTCGTGTAGCTGTTCACAGTTCATTGTTCAAACATGACCTTATACGTTACAGCAACAAGGGTACATAGAAGTGTAAAGCTATTTAAGAATTATGGTGCTAATTGTGCTCACTGACTATGTACATTGGGCGTCGATTCTGCTACATCGGCCATCGCATCTCAAGGGCCAGGCCTCCCCTGGAAAATAGCGCTAGATACACCAACGGCTCTCTGGCGCGGATGCGTGCGACAGGTTTGAGGACGTTCGCTACGTTAAGCGTGCGCACGCGGCGGGTGTACGGAGCGGGCGCCCGCTCCGGACCTCCGCCGCGTGCGCACGCTTAACGTAGCGAACGCCCCGACACACACACGGTCCGGAGCGGGCGGCCGGTCCGTGCAACCGCCGCGTACGCACGCTTAGTGTACGGCCTGAATGCACGCTCGACTCGAGCGTCCGGCGGGGCGGAGCGTGCGACGTTCGTGTTAAACACATGCAAATACTCGCGAGTGTCCCGAGTCACGGCTCACGGTGGGCTGAAAATTAAAAATTGGCTTTCTTTCTTCTTTCTTTATTTGGGATGGGTTTGCTCTTGACTCTAGTCTAGGTCAGAGGTGACAGAGACAAAGTCGACGATGGAGTGAGCTTACCGAGAAGAAGCCTGTTCATTCTCACTTTGAAGAGATTAGGGTTGTATGCGATCGGAAACACAGACGCAGGTAGTGAGTTCCACTCTTTTGCTGTGCGCATTATGAAAGACATTTGGAAGCCCTTAGTGCGAATTGGTGGAATAGCAACCAGGTAGGGATGGTAACTGGCAGTGCGTCTATATGTCCGATGGTAGAAGGGGGCCCGTGGAATGAGGTTCGTGGAGTTCTCGGGCACACTCTCCGAAGTACAATCTGTAGAAGACCGACAACCTTGCGGCGATGAGCCAAGCTATGAAGCTTGGCATCCACCAGTTTTACGTCGCCAATGAGCCTCCTAGCTCTGCGTTCCACCGAGTCAAGCGCGGCTAGTTGGTACTTATCTGATCCAACCCAAAGGTGACTGCAATACTCCATGCAGGATCGGACTTGCGCTTTGTAAAGGGTTAAAAGCTGTCCAGGCCGTAAAGTATCGCTTCAACCTATTTAGGATGCCCAGTTTCTTGGCCGCAGTTTGGGTATTGTATTCGATGGTGGCGCCGAAGTTGAGACCAGATGTCAACTCCATGCCTAGGAGCTCAAGTCGATCAGTTACAGGAACAGATGTACCCCGAAAAGGCGAAACGACTCATTTTAGCGGTAAAAAGACACGCCTGTGTTTTGGTGGCGTTAAAAGAGACCAGATTATCATCACCCCACTGGAAGACAATGCTTAAGGTCAAATCTGTCCGCTCTACCATGGCCTCTCTCAAGGAACGAACTTCGGCCCCGCTGGTTTTTGCGCTGGACAAGTATCTCTCTGAAACTGTACCAGGCCGAAGCAGGTCATTGATGTGCAGCTGGAAAAGAGTTGCAGAGAGAACATACCCCTGAGGAACTCCGGCATCAATAGCCATAAGGTCAGAAGAGCAGCCGTCAACAACTACTCTGATCAACCGTTCACTAAGGAAATCTGATATTCAGCTACAAAAATCAGCTGGGATGCCATAAGCAGGAAGCTTGCTGAGCAGAGCAGCGTGCCAGACCCTGTCAAAGGCCTTCGAGATGTCAAGCGATACAGCCAGTGCTTCGCCGTGTTTCTCGATAGCTTCGCCACAGCAGTGCGTGACATACACAAGAAGATCGCCAGTTGACCGTCCCCGGCGAAAGCCATATTAACGGTCACTGATGAGATCATTGTCTTCAAGGTAGATCAGCAACTTATTGTTCAGTACCCTTTCCAAAAGTTTGCACAGAATGGAGGTAATGGCGATCGGACGGTAATGAGCAGGGTCTGCACGGTCGCCTAATTTGGGCACTGGTTGGATACATTTGCAAGCTTTCATAGACTTAGGGATTTTAATTTACAAGTGCCGGATTTTTTGCCGAATACTTTTATTAGTTATTACTATATACAAAAGTGACACCCGAGTTAATTCTGCTCAAAAACGAAGGAATTATACATTTTTTTACGAAAAATTTGTATGAAGCTAGTATGTAAAATCGAATTATCTTTACAGATATTATTTATGATTTTTTGTCGCCGATATGTATGGCCGAAATTCAATAGTTTTCGAGATATTTGAATTTTAAGAGCTTTTCGATATTTACCCAAAGTTTGACATTTAATTCCAAATAAAAAAAAATACATATTTGAATGGGTACTATTAAAAATGATGTTGTAGCTGTATGCTGTTGCATCTGTGATCAAATATATGATGAAAAATCCTGAAGCAGCCGTTAAAATGAATGAAAAGCTTAAGAACCAGTGAAAACAGTCATATTTACACCAGAGAAAGCACTTCGATTGTTTCTTTCATTAAAGCTGTCAAAGTGGCAATATATTACGTTGCGAGAGGCTGCCATTCGGGAAGGTGCTAAGGATATTTATCCATCCTACTATAAAGTGCAACAAACTGAGCTTGATGACTCCTCCGAAGCAATCAGTGTCAGTTACGTATTCATCGGCTAGGATTACACTTCAAGCTTTACTTGACATCACGATGACGAGGAACCTTCAGTCTTTCTGACGATGTCTAAAACAAGCAGCTAAAGCTGATATCCAAGTGGGGATTTGATGGTGCTTCCAACCAAAGCCGATACAAACAGAAAATTGAGGGTGAGCAAGATGTCTCGAGCATTTTTATGACATTCTTGGTGCCACTAAAACTGACAGATGGAGCTAATACTTTATGGACGAACCCAAAACCGTGCTCAGTATTCTATATAATGGTCGTCTAGTTCAGTTTACTTTTGTAAAGGAGAGCGAAGCAGTTGTCATTGATCTCAAAAGACAAATGGATGATGAAATTAAGGCCCTTATCCCCACAGTGCAGTAATAGTAACAGGGTGACTCATAAACTAATGATGACAGTGATCGATGCTAAAGCCTGCACTTACCTTTCTGAAGCCAGATCAAATGCTGTGCTTAGCAAAACCTACAGAAATGAACTGCTTAGATGCTGTAACATCAAAGACTGCGTATTCTGACTACATGTTGACTACATGTTATTTGGCTTGTCATGTTTACACGCCCGTATAAATTGCATGGAATGTCTGCTACACACTGCGTACAGGCTCGAGTTCAAACGGTGTACCCACCGTTTATATAGTGAATCAAGGCTCGGGAACTACTAATGACGGGAATACCGCAAGAAAGTTTTTCGAGTTTTCCAATAAAACTGCAGCTATAACTGTATGTTAATGTTGGTCATGTAATCACATTTTTGTTACATCTAAGGTTGACACCTCGAACGAAAATTATCGCAAATTAACGTGACAAATTGTCAACCGCGCGTGATTTATCAACGGTCAAAAGGAGCCGTTTCAAAAAAATGTTAGGGGTTTACGCGATTATAAAGGATATATTTTTTACAAAATAAATTAAATAGCATTCTGACTCAAGTTTAAGCTGTCATTGTGATCTGACCAAGAGAACTAAGAATGCAAGTGCGAGCTCGAAAATTGGAACCTCCTGACTAGGATAGATTACATTTTCGATATTACTAAATTAATGCAAGAGCTTGAGAATTAGACCGCGTCTGTGTAAGCCAAATTACGGTATTTTTTATATTTTATTAGGCATTTATAGCGATGGGCCGAGTCGACTTTTTGGTAACTCGAGTAACTCGAGTTGACTCGCTTACCAACTCGGGTTGCAACTCGAGTTGGCTCGACTAAGTCTGCCCGTCGAGTCGCCGCGTCGCCGCGTCGTCCATCCGAGTCAGTAAATGCTCAACTCGGTGCATCGTTCCGCGGGTTGCTAGTTTGCTACGTTCACGGTTCACCGGGTCGGGTCCGGCGGGCTGCGTGGCGTCGAGTCAATGGTAGTCAAATAAAATTGAGCCCGTTCAAAAATCGGACGTTTATTATTATTAAAAGTGTTTACAAAGTTTGTAAACATCACATCACAAAACGAACTACTTATGTAGCGCAAAAGAATTGTAACATTTTTACCTTTTATAAGAAACTAAAATAAATGTAATGGCACTTTATTACTTAAACACCGCACCGTTTGGTATTTGGTCATCTATCTATCAACTAACACCTATAAAAAAAATCTAATCAACATCTCAGTAATAGCTCTTATTTCTGAATGAATAACAGCTTTAAGTTCAAAAAATACCTTGTGGGTAACTCTATAAAAATAACTTTAATACAAACTAATCAACTTTGAAATAGACTTATTAGACCGCGTGTACCTATAAATCTAAAGGCTCTTATTTCTAAATATCAGTCTTAAATTCAACAATGGGTACTTGGTAAGTAATTAGGTATATAAAAATGACTATGTATAATGGCACTTGTTTCTGAATTTCAGTCTTCAATTCAACAATACTACGAAAGAACAACATTGTAAGTTCGTACTTTTATAAAATTTGCCATTAGTTACTAAAATAAAAACGACTCTAAAATGTTTCTTACTTAATACAACGCATAGCTTATTAGGTTTTTGACACTTAAACTAATAAAACTGCAACAAAACAATAAACAACGAACGAAGTAACAATAACAAAAAAGTTAACAAAACAAATAAGCGAGCTGGCTTTCTATGCCAAAATTCTCTCATCAGTTCTGTCTGACTAACCGTCTGATAAGAAACCAACGAGAACTCTTTCACTCGCGGCTCGGACGTTCGGCCGTCGTCGGGCTGATTCGGGCTCGCTCGGAGTCGTTCGGGCCTTGCGACTCGCGGGCCGCTAGCCGCGGGCGCTCTCCGGGTCAACTCGGTTTGCAGATATTTTGACTCGGGCTGACTCGCTTACAGTCTGACCCGAGTTACTCGAGTTAGATAACTCGAGTCGCCCATCGCTACTACACTAGGTCCATTAGGCATAGGCATAAATGCCGCATTTATCAAAAACAATTTGGGGTTGTGGATAACATTTTACGAATTTTCGTTCGGAGCCCCGGGCTGCAGCGGTCACCGAACTCCGGTAGCTACTCCCCTAGCAAAAATACAATAAAACTATAAAAATTGCTTATAAAATTTATTAAATATTACAAAAGGCACTGTAACTTAATACTGGTCCTATATAATATATAGTGTTTATTTGTGATGGTTAAGATATAACAGTTAGTTCAACAATGCAGTTATTGCTATCACCTATTATAACAGGCTAACATCTGAAGCGACATAAAATATTTAGAAAAATATACAGTTTATATTGAGGAAATAAACAATGTTTCTTGATTTTCCCAGTAAGAGGGTAGATGTAGACCACATTTAACTCACTACAGGGTTTAACATTACCCCATTATAAAGGCCAGTTTTACCCCACTACGGGGCTACTGTTACCCATTTAGCAGATTACATTTACCCCATCTATAAGGCTACTTTTACCCCCATTATGAAAAAATAAACTCCCTAAGGGTCTGCCCCGACCCCAGTTAGGATTAAAAATATTAAAATTGACCCTATCAAGGGCTTAATAATAACCCAACCGATATTTCACTTGACCCCAGTCACAAATGATTATGTAGATTATGTATACACTAGTGACTATGTATATTTGCAAATTCAAGTGCATATATTAAACCTGCCCATTATGTTTGCAGAGATAATTAAATCTGTTCTTAATATATTTAATCCAGAACCTGCTTCTAAATGACTCTTGTAAAAAAGTTAAAATGGAATGTTATACATAAAACAGTGCCTAATATTATGCGGGAGCGTTTACATATGTGTCCTTATTTAACTCATAATATATTTTAAAACTAAAATGGTGTATTTACAAGCTTTCGATCTGCTTTAGTAACCAGGTACTTTTTAATGTTAATTCTTAGCAAATTTATAACAAATAGTTCATGTTTCTTTTTTAGTATCGGACATTTTTCTAGGGATATTTCTAGAGTTACCCTTAAAAGTATCAAAATATTTTATCAATCGAAAATAATTTATAATTTTCAGTTGTGTGAAAATATTAACTTTCAACATAATTTTAGGGCCAAATGCTTAGTAGGAAAAATGTCCGATACTTTCCTACAGGTAAAATATAAATACTTGCAATGCCGTGGTCATCGAGCCACCTTCGGTCATAAGAAATCGACATCGTATTTTTTTTTTTTTTTTTTTGAGATAGGTACACAACTTAATTGCCCGTTTACTTAACTTTAATGTGCGTTACTTGATTTTCAACGCTCAGTTCAGTACCGTAAGTTGAAAATCCAACAGCACGCTTTTAGGTGTCGCTTAGTGTTAGTGAAATCGGGCATTACACAATAATCGCTGTGAGGCAAGTTTTTATAGTTAAAAACATTCTCAGTACAATATCGGAATGATATTATTAAAAGTATAGTTCCGTTAAGAAATAAAAATGGAATGGGTATAAAATGCTTACAGTATAGACAAAACAGAATTTGTTCGCTAAAATATTATAATTTAAAAGTAAAAATAAATATTTTTAAAACTGCTAATATTTATACCTAAGATATATGAGACAGAATTTGAAATTATAAAAGCAAGTAAGTAGTTTAAATATTTTTTAATATCAAGATTTTATCATTATTTTATTTCTAAAATTTATATAAAACTTAAGGCCTCTATTCAGCAGTAAGTTGCAGCCTTTACATAAGTTTTTTTTTAAATTTCAATTCAGTCACAATTCGACTCTAAAATATTCATGCACGTCGAAAATCTTAATTATCTTTTTCATATTTACATGAAAATGAATAAAAGTAAGTAGTTTCTTACTTGCACTACCCCATATAAAGAAGTGTTTGAGTATGATTTTGAATTATTGTAAGAAGTTTTTTAAAAGGTGGTGAAAATAGTCCTTTGTTATATATTACTTTTTTGACATTTCTCGGGACCCTGGGGTCCCGGACCTTTGGAAGGTGTACGAGGGGCCGAAGCAAACTAGCAGATGCCCCTTAGACAATTTTAAACAACGAGGAGGCACCATAATATTTTTAATTTTATTATTATAATTTTCGCAAAATTTTATTATTATATTTTCTTATTATTTATAAATAAGAAATCTTTACATAGTGTAATGCTAGTGGCAATTTTATTTATAAAAAAGCTAACATTCTGATTCTGCTACGCAAAAATTGCAGAGAATACTCACGATTTATGCAAAACTTATTCTGACATTACAAAATTGGCCCAGCCATTGGTTTAATACATTTTTGCGTAGTCGAGAAAAAGTTAGTTTAAATTGGAAATTATTATTATTTCAAGTAAAGACATGGTACTTATTGCTTTTTACTACAATTTCAAAACTTTATAAAAAGTCAAATTCGTGAATATGATACCAAAGGCACATTTTGTTACTTTTTTATTACTTTTTTCTTAGATTAAAAAAAAGCCTAACCCTATAATTGCAATATATTTATAAAACATCATTATACGGTTTTTAATAACTATGTAGAAGTGCATGGGAAACTGCTTCGATGCGTGTGGTTGCTACGCTCCTGTCACTCACATAGGTACATGTCAATTCGGTAACCGCTGCTTAAAAGACCATTTTCAGTCACGATCTACATGGTCTGACTAAAATTATGGACTTTAAAAGACTTTGACCCCTGAGGTTTGTTTCACCATTTCTTTTTTTTTTCATATGACGTGTAAAAGTGATTTCGAAATTCTGTTTATTCTGTAAACAGAATTTCGAAATATTAAGAAAACGAACAAACAATTTCATTTTATTTCTTTACGATGGTTCATCGAAATCAACCTTCAACTACATAATTCTAAATTAACTAACCACTAATACAATTTTGGATTGGTTTTTATTAAACAACCTTAACCTATTGTGAGATATTAATGTATAAAATTATGCGGAATTACGCGGCAATACTGCATAAAAAGTTATAAACCTATTATTTTTGCTAGATCAGTAATTTAATTTAAAACTATGCAGCATTTGGTTACCCAGCATCCAACTTTTCTTCCCTTTATACCGGCTCAAACCATTGCCCAGCAGCCTTTTTTACATTATCTGCCTAAAATTTATTTTTTGCATCACAGTGAACTACTGGGTCAAATTAAATTAGCTAGCGGAACTCCGCAGACGTGATGGGTGATAAAGCAAAAATAAATTAATTTGATGATGTTTTCTTTTGTGTAAACTTCACAGACGTGACGGGTATTGATTTTTCAACACGATAAAACAGATGTTATCAACTCACACTTCAAGTAACAACACTACCAGTGGTCATTGTCACAAAAAAAAAAACCAAATCTTTATATTTTTATTTTGTCGTGTTCAGATATCAATACCCATCACGTCTGAAGAGTTTCGCTAGCTAATTTAATTTGAAAATGTATATTCTCATTGATATAAGGTGGCTGTCAGAGTATACTGTGAAAGGACTGTACAATCATGAGCAGAAATACTTTATACTTACGCAAGATTCAAAAGCGATGTTCTCATAAAGTATTCATAAATATTTTATGGTATTAACAAATTTTGTCTTGAGTTTGTTTTAGGTATGGTATTGGTAGTTTTATGGTATTATTGGTAACCTAGTATTTTCGGAATCATACTATTATGAAATGGGCTCGTGGCTAAGTAATAACAGCCGCACGGTTTGATCGATCAGGTGGACCTTCTATACATACGGAGGCTCCTCCGAGCCTCGGAAAGCACGTTAAGCCGTTGATCCCGGCTGTCATTCGTGGATCTTTGACATTCGTTACAGGTCGTCAGAAGCCCGAAAATCTAACAAACCAGTCTTACCAAGAGGTATTCAGACATTACCAAGTAACTGGGTTGAGGAGATCAGATAGGCAGTCGCTCCATGTAAAATACTGGTATTCAAATGCATCCGGTTAGACTGGAAGCTGACCCCAACATAACTGGGAAAAGTTTAGCCTTAAAGTTTATTACACGAGAAAAACGCTTTTGAATTTTGCGAAAGTGTGACTGTAAGTAAATAACAACCACAACCTACAAAGCAACCATGACCTACTATCATACAACCAAGTTCTTCTGTAGGTGGTAGCTACCGGTCACCTTATTGGACCGTCAGTTGTCATAATGCTGTGGCACTGCGTTTGACGACGTCAGTTCGACATAGTTGGCTGGCAGCATGCCGGTGCGGCCGGTGCGGAGGACCTGGCCTGTCATCCAGCCGGAGTCGATTGATGTCACGTTCGAGATTAGGTCGCCCTCGCGAAATGATACCTGGAAGATGAGAGAAATAAGAATTAGTTTATTTTTCACCATCACCTAGTATAACAGTACTCAACACAACATTTGATTGGTTGAAACAAGTTTTAAGTAATGCTTTAGTCTTGAAGGTGGGGAGGAGCTGTGGCCCAGTGGCAACGGCCCCGACTTACGAGTCGTAGGTTCGAACCCAGGCTTTACATTGTGTAAATTATTTCATCAGCACCACTCTCACAACGGTGAAGAAAAACATCGTGTGGTAACCGGCATGTGTATGTATATGTATGTCCAGTAGAACGATACAAAACTAAATTGGCTGAAAGACACTTTCGAGTAATAATAGGTAGTCGAACTTATTAGGTTGGGGAAAAAGTCTTTTCGCATTATAGTATGTATGAACTTGTAATAAAATCTCTTTGGCTATACTATTTGTATCTGGCTGGTTTTGGTATCATTGAAAGTTTAAATTGTAAAGAACATAATTCCAAATTCAAATTAGGAAAATGTGTGATTTTCATTTGTTTTTCGTACCGTCAAGATGAGTGAATCTAATGAAGAAATTCGATACATTTTAAAATTTTACTACAAAAAAGGTAAAAATGCAGCGCAAGCCGCGAAAAAAATTTGCGATGTCTATGGACCTAGTGTAGTGTCTGTGAGAGTAGCACAAATTTGGTTTAAGCGTTTTCAATCCGGAAATTTTGATGTCAAAGATGCACGTCGCTCTGGTCGCCCTATTACGGATAAAATGGATGCCATTTTTGAAAAAGTGGAGCAAGGCATATCAGTAGTTACGACGTAGCTGAAGAACTGGAAATTGACCACAAAACAGTTTTGGCGCATTTGAAAAAAATTGGGTACACAAAAAAGCTCGACATTTGGGTACCTCACGAGCTCACTGAAAGAAACCTAATGAACCGTGTACTCATTTGTGATTCTTTATTACGACGTAATGAAACCGAACCATTTTTGAAGAAGCTGATAACTGGTGATGAAAAGTGGATCACGTATGACAAGAACGTGCGAAAAAGGTCGTGGTCAAAGGCCGGTCAGGCTTCACAGACTGTGGCGAAACCCGGGTTAACTCGCAACAAGGTGATGCTGTGTGTGTGGTGGGATTGGAAGGGCATTATTCATTATGAGCTCTTACCACCAGGCAGGACCATCGATTCTGAACTCTACTGCGAACAACTGATGAGATTAAAGCAAGAAGTTGAGAGAAAGCGGCCGGAATTAATCAACAGAAGGGGTGTGGTTTTTCATCACGATAACGCTAGGCCTCACACATCTTTAGCCACTCAGCAAAAATTAAGAGAGTTTGGCTGGGAGGTGTTAATGCATCCGCCGTATAGTCCTGACCTTGCACCTTCAGATTTCCACCTGTTTCGGTCTCTTCAGAATTCTTTAGGCAGTGTCAGGTTAACATCACGAGAGGACTGCCAAAACCACTTGTCGCGGTATTTTGACCAGAAGTCCCAAAATTTCTATAGCAATGGGATCATGTCCCTACCTACAAGATGGCAAAAAGTTATCGAACAAAATGGTACCCACATACTTTAGTTAAATGTAAATAAACTGTATTAAAAAATGTTTTGAATTTTCTTAAAAAATGCGAAGAAACTTTTTCCCCAACCTATTATAATGCAGTTAACAAGAAATGTAATATTTATGGCTTCAATAAATTCGAGTGTAAAAAGAAAGTGAGTCAATGGCTCACAACTCTTACCTACGAGGAGATTGAAAAGTTACTTGGAAAGCTTTTTTTAACAGTACCTGCTTATTCAGACAACTCTTACATACACCGCACACACACACACACACACACACACACACACACACACACACACACACACACACACACACACACACACACACACACACACACACACACACACACACACACACACACACACACACGACACACACACACGACACATACACATGAAACATACGCATGATACATACACTTACCAAATTCACACAGAGAGAGGCTATACATTCTTATTCTTATTTTTAATTACTTAACAGTTTATTAATTTGTTTTGTTTCTTTATTTGTTAACTTTGTTTTCTTTTGGTACTCAACGATAGTTACTTTCTCAATGTAACTCCGTACTAGCACGTATAAACAGCGATTTATGCAATTTAAAACAATATTGTGGTAGTATTACATATCGCCTATAAGTAAATTGTGATATTGGAAAAAAAAAAGAAAAATGTCCTAGAACCAAAAATTCGAAGACAAGTGACATCTACCAACCCGCACTGCACCCCGTGGTGGATTACAGCCCACTCCCTCTCGAAGGGACGAGGCCTGCATCCCATTAGTGGCTAGCCAGTCATCCATCATAACTATGCTCATGCTTGAGTACGGTTCTATAATACCGGCCTGAACGTCTACGTAACCTTCCATTATTTATTTAATTTTACCTACGGGTATTTTTTTTTTCGGGTGGGTCATGAATGGGTGATGGGTACATACCATGACCCCTCCGTGCCTCGGAAAGCACGTTAAGCCGTTGGTCCCGGCTGTAATTCGTGGATCTTTGACAGTCGTGACGGATCGTCAGAAGCCCTAAAATCTGACAACCAGTCTTACCAAGGCGTAACGTATTATCCAGTTACTGTGTTGTGAGGTCGGATAGGCAGTCGCTCCATGTAAAATACTGGTATTCAGCTGCATCCGGTTAGACTGGAAGCCGACCCCAACATAGTTGGGAAAAGACTAGGCAGATGACGATGATACGGGTACAGCAGATAATACAACACAGGACAAACATTTTCACTATTGGCCTTTTTCTGTCATTGTCGTCATCCCTATCTTTTACGGGTTGCTGAATCCGTATTTTCCTTCGACTACCATATTTTTTTATTTTGCATCAGGCAGCAGATAACTCAGTGTAGAAGACTGAGGCGGTTGTCTCGTCTACTGCAGTCATAAAACTGCGACCACCATTCCTTCTGCTAAGCATGGTCATTACATTATCTTCCCGGCCTTGTCCCAGGTTACGTGGGATTGGTGCAACACGTTTTCTTCTTCCATTCACCCCTGTAACCGCTATCAGTCACTCGCTTCTCTTTCATATCATTCCTCACACATACCATCCATCTTTTCTTTGGCCTTCCTCTCCCTCTCCATCAATCAACATTTATATTCATCACTCTTTTAGTCACAAGCGTTTCCCCTCTCCTCATCACCAAGTCAAACGTTTTCCTATCATCTTTTCTGTCACTGACGCCACTTTCAAACTTCCCCTTTTATATTCATTTCTTATTTTATCCATTTTCGTCACTCCCACAAATCTACAAAGTGGCGATTAGGTTATCACATTGATTGAAACCACGTATTCAGTACATGATTCTGCAACCCACTACGTTGAAATTTTTCGTTGGTTATTATTAAAAAAAAACTGTAGTTTCCTACAAAAGTGCAATACCTACGTGGTCAAAATGTATGGAATAGCATTTTTTTTTTTTTATAATAACCAGCAAAAAATTTCAACGCAGGGGACCACAGTCATGTCCTGAATATGTAGTTTCAATTAATGTGATAACCTAATCGCCACTCTGTATAATCAGTTTTCATACGTCTTCTTCACAGGCCATCAGTCCGTGACAAGTCAAGTCACGGACTTGTAAAATTTCACCTTTAACTTGAGGGGCATTCGTGGGTTCCTGTGACCTGTCGCCATTTCATCCTTCCTGAGTTGAGCGTGGTCATTACGATAACATGAAATAACATCACGCCTGTAATACCCGAAGGGTTAAGCAGCGGTGGTATGGTACACCCACATTTCGTCAGTTATGTTTAAGGCCTATGTATACTAGGGGGTGAGCCTATTGCCATTAACCTGGCACAAATCCAGACTCCAGGCTTCTGCTGGGAAGGTCCTTATGAAAAGGCCAAATAGCACTGCTTGACCTGGGAATTGAACCCGGGACATCACGCTTGGTAGTAGCGTTTTCGACGACTAGACTAAGGGCGAGAACACTTGTACAAAACTTGCAAGCCATTGTGACATTCACCAATCAGTAGTTGTCATGGCCCATGGCATGCAAGCTATTTGCATACTTTTGTGCAAGTTACAGGCATGTGTATTCTCGTCCTAACTAGGCCATAATTAGGGTGCTTGTCCACAGAAGCGGAGCGAGGCTGCGGAGCGGAGAAACGGAGAAATATTAACCAATAGGATCCTGGCTCCTGGAGTGGAACGGAGAATTATGCAATCCTAATGGATAATATTTTTCCGTTTCTCCGCTCCGCAACCTCACTCCGCTTCTGTGGACAGGCACCTTTAGTGATTACGATATTCCCTTTAGCCTTTTTCAATCTGGGAGGCCCAACAGTATGCTTTTAGAGAATAGTATCAATAGAGCAACGACTGGGGTTCAAACACTGGCCATATCAATCGTCATCGATAGAAATATTAGTTAAATCTTACCTCATCGCTGTCGCTCGCTTCGTAGTCATACATAGCGACGTATACTCGCTGAAAAAGAAGGAAAGAAACATTTTTAGCATTATATAACTGATAATTATTCCAAACAGTAAAGCATAGCCCGCATTACCTTGGTGTAAATCGCATACAATTTTACTGAATGGCAAAACTTGCATTCAATTCTTGAATGGCAATAAAATTGAACGTGCTTTAAGCTGCTCTTGAAAATGTACTGTTAACCAACTTTATTAAGCAACAATAACAATATTTTATTCTATTCTATCTTTAAACCATCGAGCCAAATTTGAATTACGAAACCCGAGTCTAACTTGTCAATTTTGTATTTAGAACTTTACCGCAATTGGAATAAGGTTCGAAATAAAAAATCTGGCGAAATTGCGTTCTGACAGATTAGGTACATATTCTAGTCTATCATATTGAAGCACGGCGACGCATCACATTTCCTTTTTTTTTTCGATGTATGAAATTTTTATTTCTTATTTTTTTTTTTATTTCTTATGAACTAACGTTATTATTTGTAACCATGTTATGAAATAAAACCTTTTATAATAACCGGCACGAGTCGTGAGCACAGATGGGCAGCAGTGGGGGGAAGCTCGCGCATGTACACTTTCGGCCAAGTTTATTCAGTGCCGTATTACGAAAATTGTTGATAGGTAATAGAAATAGAAAAAATAATCTCCTTTATAGAAACTATAATTAAAATATTAGTGGTACTTGAAATTTTACTTTGGTTGTAGGCCTTCGTGACTGAAATATAATTGTCTCAATACAACAATTAATAGGTATAATTTGATTTTATAATCATGATGTTTTGTCTTTATTTATTTATGTTTTTAAAACGTTTTGAATAATTTACAGCATTAAATACGAAATAACAAAAATAAACTATTTTAAAATCCAAAACGTAAGTCACTAAAATTGCACGAAAGTGTACAGTAGCCGAATGACACGCGACAGTCCAATAGACGACGAGCATCGATTGACGAACCAATCGCGTGCAGTTCGGCGCCCCACAGTGGGACGAAAATCGAGTTTCATAGACATAGACCACTTACATTTTTTTTTGACGTTTCCTTGCTGGAAACCAATGCAGATCAGTTAAAGAAGCCCCAACATTATCATATTTTTGTACGTCAGATGATTCTGACGCGAAAATATTTTTTTTAACACGTTGAACGCCACGCGTCCCACCGGTGGGCGATTCAAGCAAACCCGTTCAGGCTTAGTGGAAATCATCAATTCCATCATTTTTCGCTAAAGCTAATATCGACACAAAACAATCAAAAATGACTAAATTTGCATATTTAATTTGATTTAAACAATTTTTCGTGATATTTTCTTAAGGAAACTTGTAATCGGTCACCGGTGACCCCCGTGGCCTGGTGATATAAAATCTTGATATTACGTCTGCGGGGGCCGCGGGGTCACCGCGCGGCCCACCCCGCGCGCCCGCGCATCTTTCTCGCGCGGTGTAAGTTATTCCCGCTAGCCGCATTTATTGTGTACAGTGATGATAGAACACGTGCACGTGTTATTATTTACTTTTGTTGTTCCGATGTTTTGTTATTCCCTTTTTGGCGAATTTACGTAAAATTGCTGTGGTTATAATGGATTATTGCTTTGAAGACTTTGATTTAACCCAAGAAGACTTAACGGAACTTGAAAATATAGAAATAAATTTTCTAAACAATAGCTTCCAGCTCAGTTCTGATGACGAACTGATAACCCGACCATCACTGCATAAGCGACGTCGTTGTGTTATACTGTCAGATAGTGAAGAAAGCGATGCCGAAAATACCACTATTAGGGTTACCCCTGACATTTCAGGTAAGCAATTTATTTTTAACTATTTAACTAACATATATTTGAGTTGTTTATTTCAATAGTTTATAATACCCTTGTTTTAGAGCGAATTTAACATTAACTATTATTTTATTACTATTTTTTTACCCGACTGCAAGGAAAAGGTTATGTTTTTAATAGATTTTTTATTAATCAATTATTAGGTAGGTACAATAATTGATTCAGAAGTCCTGGGTACAATACCTATATTCAACTCTTTAGGTAAATACAAGTGTCATGCTATGCTTGTGTTTTAAAACTTGAATTAAAATAACTATGCATTTCATTATAAACTTTTCAAATAAACCCTCAAATTATTGACTTTGTATTCATAACAAATAAATATTTCATTATGCAGGTAATACACCATCTTCAGGAGTATGGACAGCACCCAAAGGTAACCAAAAAAGTATCATACCTTTTACTGAAAATCCTGGCCTTACACCTCATCTTCGCATTAGCATGTGTCACGAATCCCCTGCAGCTTTTTATAAACTAATGGTGTCGGATGAAATTTTTGAACTCATAGCTGACTGCACTAACAAATTTGCTTTAGAAAAAATTGCACACAGCAATGAAGCTTCTAAGTTTGCAAGGCTTCGTAAGTGGATTCCTACAGACTCCACTGAAATTAAAAAGTTTTTTGGGTTACTATTGTTCATGGGTATTGTAAAACTTCCCAGAATAGCGGACTATTGGTCTAAAGACCCAATAATATGTCAATCATATCCCCGAACGATTATGTCACGCAATCGTTTTGAGCTGCTGCTACAAATGTTGCATTTTTCTACCGAAGACGAACTTAATAAATTAGATCGGCTTCATCGTATACGTAAGCTTTTGAATGATTTGAATGAGAATTTTCAAAAAAATTATACCCCTGCTGAAGACTTGTGCATCGACGAAAGCGTTGTCCCATTTCGTGGAAGAATAATTTTCCGGCAATACAACAAGCAAAAACGACACAAGTATGGGATTAAGGAATTCAAATTGTGCACTGTTCCCGGGTATACGTACAAGATCAACGTATATGCCGGCAAAAACAATGAAACCACAAACAATACCCCATCTAATGTGGTCATGGAGTTATGCAGTGATCTCTTCAATAAAGGTCATACACTCTATACAGATAACTGGTACACCAGTTTAGATTTGGCTCGAAAACTCTTAGAGAAGGAAACCCACTTAGTAGGCACGCTAAGAAAAAACAGGAAACATCTACCAAAGAGAGTTATTTCCACTAAGCTCAAAAAGGGGGCATATATAGCAAAAGAAAGCACAGATGGTATAACTGTCATGAAATGGCGAGACAAGAGGGAAGTTCTGGTTTTGTCGACGAAGCACTCTACGGGATTCAATACAGTAACAAAACGTGGAAAAATAGTTTCAAAACCCAAAATTATATGTGATTATAATAGAGCAAAAGGGGCCGTTGATTTGTCGGACCAAATGGCTGCCTATTCTACACCTTTGCGTAAGTCGGTTAAATGGTACAAAAAACTGGCGATAGATCTTCTTTTAAATACTGCTATCGTTAATGCTTTGACGTTGTATAAAAATGTAACAAAAAAAAGCATTCAAATCGTAGATTTCAGAAAACAGTTATTGGAGCATCTATGTCAGAAACTACAAGAACCTGAAGTCCTAGTAAGACCGAGAAGAATAAAACATGTTTTATCAAAAAGAGATGGTATGGTAAGAGCAGCTAGAAGAACTTGTCGTCAGTGCTATAAAGAGATAGCTTCAACCATGGGTAGCAAGATTGCTAAAAATAAGTCACAAAAAGTGATCACTTATTGCGAACAATGTCCCTCCAAACCATCACTTTGCTTGCCCTGTTTCAATAAACTTCACTAATAATATGTCATTTTTTTTCTATTTTATTATATTTTAATATTTTCTAGGTCATTTAATTGTTAGCCATTTTTATACATAAATAAACACAAGAAAAATTATACATTTTTTATTCTGTTTTAGGGCACCCCTAACATCTCCTAAGAAATTCGCTGTAATTTTTAATATTTTCTAAATAATAAAAAACCAAGCTGTTTTAGTCGTTGCACAGGGCCACGCGGGTCACATCTTTACCGTTTTCATTCAATATTAATGCCCCGTGGCTTGTAATCAACGTTTGATGTGAACACCTCGCTCCGGTCACGGGTGACCCCCGGGGCCCGAACAGTTCAATACAGGGTGGCCCACCGGTGTCCCCCGTGGCCCAAATGACTAACTGCCATTTTTTGCTCGGCGTTTAACGTGTTAAATAAAAAATGTATGGAGGAAAACAGAAAAATCCATTTTAATCGAGACTCGTGAGAGTGCCCGTTATATCCTGTGGTATGATTTTTGTCCTTATTTTTTACTATTTTTTGACATATCGCACAACCCTCGCACTCGATGGACTTTAGGTGAAAAAAAATGAAACGTATTTTTTATTATTATTTCATTTTATTCCGAGTATTTACGGTATGTAACGACCTACAAGTAGTAGTTAACACTCGGCCTATTGTCTAAAACATGCTACTTACTGCCTCCTTAATGAGTTTACCTGCTAATCTGTCATTTTTTAATTAATCCCTTACTAATGACCATACGTGACTAACCTAGACAATGGGCTCGACAGAGGTCGTTCTACTTGGCTTATCATTGTTGCTTATTTACTTAGTATTAGAAAAATTTTGATTCATCATCATTTCAATTATTGATATCAATTTTTACATTGTGTTTGAATATATTCAGATTCAGATACTTTACTTGCTTAACTTGAGTGTACATACAATTATAAAGGAAGAAAACAATGCATGCAAGGTGATATAAAATGGAGTAGAGGTAACATGTTTACCATATTGTCATGGTGTGCAAATATTAAAACAAGTTTATAATTAAAAAAACAAAATGCTGACATAAATAAATAAATTAAATTAATTTGGTTGATTACATAATTAATTTATAATATAGAAATCGATAAGAATTACATACAAAAATTGTGAAACATTCAAATATTTACTTAAACTAAAAACATAATATATTATAATGTCAACATTGATCCATAATATTCAATCAAAATCTTTAAAAACAATCATTATTACATTTAGTACATTCATTTCAGTTAAATTAATTTATAAAAGAGCATGTCAATTTAAAATGATTCCATTCAAAATTCATTCACATCATAATATGCTTTACTAGCTAAATAAGATTTTAATTTCTTTTTAAATGCTATATACATACAACATTAAAAAAAAACCATAAATATATAATTAATAATAGGTTGGGGAAAAAGTTTCTTCGCATTTTTTAAGAAAATTCAAAACATTTTTTAATATAGTTTATTTACATTTAACTAAAGTATGTAGGTACCATTTTGTTCGATAACTTTTTGCTATAGAAATTTTGGGACTTCTGGTCAAAATACCGCGACAAGTGGTTTTGGCAGTCCTCTCGTGATGTTAACCTGACACTGCCTAAAGAATTCTGAAGAGACCGAAACAGGTGGAAATCTGAAGGTGCAAGGTCAGGACTATACGGCGGATGCAATAACACCTCCCAGCCAAACTCTCTTAATTTTTGCTGAGTGGCTAAAGATGTGTGAGGTCTAGCGTTATCATGATGAAAAACCACACCCTTCTGTTGATTAATTCCGGCTGCTTTCTCTCAACTTCTTGCTTTAATCTCATCAGTTGTTCGCAGTAGAGTTCAGAATCGATGGTCCTGCCTGGTGGTAACAGCTCATAATGAATAATGCCCTTCCAATCCCACCACACACACAGCATCACCTTGTTGCGACTTAACCCGGGTTTCGCCAGTCTGTGAAGCCTGACCGGCCTTTGACCACGACCTTTTTCGCACGTTCTTGTCATACGTGATCCACTTTTCATCACCAGTTATCAGCTTCTTCAAAAATGGTTCGGTTTCATTACGTCGTAATAAAGAATCACAAATGAGTACACGGTTCATTAGGTTTCTTTCAGTGAGCTCGTGAGGTACCCAAATGTCGAGATTTTTTGTGTACCCAGTTTTTTTCAAATGCGCCAAAACTGTTTTGTGGTCAATTTCCAGTTCTTCAGCTACGTCGTAACTACTGACATGCCGATCTTGCTCCACTTTTTCAAAAATGGCATCCATTTTATCCGTAATAGGGCGACCAGAGCGACGTGCATCTTTGACATCAAAATTTCCGGATTGAAAACGCTTAAACCAAATTTGTGCTACTCTCACAGACACTACACTAGGTCCATAAACATCGCAAATTTTTTTCGCGGCTTGCGTTGCATTTTTACCTTTTTTGTAGTAACATTTTAAAATGTATCGAATTTCTTCATTAGATTCACTCATCTTGACGGTACGAAAAACAAATGAAAAAAACACATTTTCCTAATTTGAATTTGGAATTATGTTCTTTAAAATTTAAACTTTCAATGATACCAAAACCAGCTAGATACAAATAGTATAGCCAAAGAGATTTTATAACAAGTTCATACATACTATAATGCGAAAAGACTTTTTCCCCAACCTAATATAATATTCTTACAACTATTCATCAGTTTCGGATTCTGTATCCGTATGAGGATCAACAATGTTCGACTACATTTACAAACTCTAAATCTGGATAATCGGAGGCAGTAATTTGTAAAAGTTCTAGGGCTTCTGCACTTAACTTTTTTTTTCGAGCTGCATCGAGTACAGGTCTTGTAGAAGAAATGACACGATCGGACGAGAGAAGCATCATGTTTAAAATATCTTGGTTGGTAATTAACCCTGCTTGTCTTCCGAGCATGAAACTCTCTGTACCTGCGGAAATCTTTGTTTCGAGCCTCTGAAGCTTCCTCAGAAAGTTTTCCGATGGGCACAATTGCTACATTAGCTATGTCAGCACCATGCATGAGGATCTTATGCACCGTTGCTGACATATAGTACCAATGGTACATATCCCGATACCTTTCCGCTGTTCTCCGAGTATAGTCTTTAAATTTCTCTACGTGAATAATTTCACTAGATGCTATGACTTGCAAAATTACTGCAAATCTCGTATGAACTCTTCATCTAAGCCAGTAATGCCAGCAGTTTTATCTGAAACTCAAAAAACTTTCTTGCAGTGTTCCCATCGTTGGTTGTTCCTGAAACCTGCTTAACTTTATCGATCAGTAGACCTAACTCTGCCCGGAACTTGGCTTGGATTTCGTTTTTCTTGGCCTCTAAAATATTTTTGTTATCTCCTCTGACAGACCAGATTTTCATATCTTGTCTGTATGCAATATGAAGCAGACACTCCATACAATTGATGCGAGCATGCAGAGGAGATAATCCAAATTGGTACAGATCGGTCTTTGCGAAACTCTCTCTAAATCATTCATTTCTGAAGGTTTTGCCAAGCACAAGTAACAAGTTGCAGACGATTTGGCGTCTGAAAGATATGTGCATATCTTTCCATCGATCATAGTCATTACCAGGCTGTGGTCAATTGTGTTACTCTCGTTCTGGGTGGTGGCCTTTAGACTTTTTCTTTCGTTTTCCATTTTTTGTTTATAGGTGCTTTGGCTTGAAGCACCATCGAATCCCCACTTGGATATCAGTGTCATACTTTTGCCTTTTATATCTTGAGATAGGTTTTTATAATTCTGGCAGCAGTAATATCTAAAAGTGCTTGAAGAGAAACTTTGGCCATTACGTCTGTTACTGTTATTGCATCTTTTGGAGGGTAACAATCCAACTTAGCTTGTTGGATTTTGTAATATGAAGGATACAAATCTGTGATACCTTCACGAAGAGTAGATTCTCTTAAAGTCATGTACTGCCACTTAGATAATTTCAGTGATAATAATAAGCCCAGTGCTTTTACAGGGGTGAAAGTACATTTTTCGTTTGATTCACCCGTTGAATAATATTTTCCGCCTCTTTTGGGTTCTTTAGAAGTAGGTCTATTGCTGTTGCCAAATTATCGTTGCCTTCTTGCTTCAATTTAGCTATTGTAGCGTAAGCTAATTCAGTACTTTCTCGATCTTTATACTCGAAATCATCAACTCTTCGTTTCTTTTGTTTCACTCCAAGATCTGTGAATGGTTTGCGTGGACTTGCAGCTACTTTAGTCGATGTTCCGACTGACGAACTTGTAGAGGGAGCACACAAATCATCGGTTTCATTTGTTACTATAGGTTCAGTAAATGATTCCTGAGGTCTTATATTTTCAAGTACACACGTTGGCCACTCAATTTTCTGTTCCAACCAATATATCTAATGTTTTCGGAAATAATCTGTGTTACATTTCGCTACTTTCTATCTTTTCAACACAGACTGCAAAATTCATGAAGAATGTCTCGATCATCTTCTGACAAATTGAGACCCAACTGTGATTGAACAGTTCCGAACAGTCTTAAGTAATTTCCAAGCTTACCAGACTCTTTCAGAATCACAAATAGGTCCAAGTTAGTTTTTAAAACTGATTTATCCATTTTTACAGCTATGACGGGCACAATGTTTCACAGAAAATAGTTAGCAACTAACTAAAGTAAATATTGAGTGCTCTCTGTATTTATACTAACCTAATATTACCCTGTATTAATGAGCACTAATTAGTAGAATAGATGAAACAATTAAAGAACATTACAACACGTAAGCCCTGATGAACCATAAATATGTGAATGCAACTGTGTTCAAAGGTATTTCATAGTAAAACCGCCACAAAGTTAATAGGATTAATAGGAACCTATTGATAACGTATAAAATATTAAATAAATTAGCAACAATGATAAACCAAGTAAGGACAATATCTGTCGAGCCCATTGTCTAGATTAATCACGTATGGTCATTAGTAAGGGATTAATTATGAAGACCATTAAAAATGGCAGATTAGCAGGTAAACTCATTAAAGAGGCAGTAAGTAGCATGTTTTAGACAATAGGCCGAGTGTTAACTACTACTTGTAGGTCATTACATAGCGTAAATACTCGGAATAAAATGAAATCATAATAAAAAATACGTTTCATTTTTTTTCACCTAAAGTCCATCGAGTGCGAGGGTTGTGCGATATGTCAAAAAATAGTAAAAAAATAAGGACAAAAATCATACCACAGGATATAACGGGCACTCTCACGAGTCTCGATTAAAATGGATTTTTCTGTTTTCCTCCATACATTTTTTATTTAAAAAAAATATTTTCGCCTCAGAATCACCTGACGTACAAATATATGATAATGTTGGGGCTTCTTTAACTGGTCTGCATTGGTTTCCAGCAAGAAAACGTCAAAAAAAATTGTAAGTGGTCTATGTCTATGAAACTCGATTTTCGTCCCACTGTGCGCCCCCCGGCTTCTTCATTCCGCCAAAGAGACCCGAAAATTAACTACTGCGCAGGTGTCAGTTTGTGCTCACGACTCATGCCGGTTACTATACTTCAGTATGGTATGAGAAATAGAAATCAGATACTAACGTTTTTTTCTGGTATAAATTTTACGTAATAATTACGAATGTAGTAAGGAGAAATTTAGTTAATTCTCAGCGTTTTTAGTAATTTTATCTTTTTGAATAGGATTTTTTGCATTCCATACATATTTCAAAATTCTGAGGCCTATGAACGATATGAACTAAACCACTATTTAAGATAGATTATTATATATTTTTCATTTTATTTGTTTGTTTATGTACAGTGAAAAAAAAAAAACGATGGAGGGACTGTGTGGAAGATGATATGGCTAGAAAAGGGAGTGACTTCCGAGATGACGACTAATAGAGAAGTATGGAAGAAAAAGACATCACAAATAAATTTGGACAGGAGGACAGGAGAATGATGATGATGTACAGTAAGTCAATCCACGAGCTCGAAAAAATGCAGTCGTTTTATGAAAAACTTGCTTCGGAATTTATACAGATAAGAAAAAATGGCGAAAGTGGAGGCCGCTATAAACTATACTAATAACTATTCTCTACCACTCAATAAAGTTGTCGATGTCTTTCAGTTTTTCAGAATAAGAACGCCATAGTCGGCCAATTTACGCAAACATCATGGTCATAATGTAATATAGCAATGGGAATCGAACCCAGGACCTCATGCCCAGCGCCAAGTGCTACTTGTGACCACTTACAGTAAGTCTGAAATCACCCACCCGTCTTAAGCAACTGTGGTGATCAATGGTTGTGCCTTCTCTATATGAAAAGAGGCATTTACTCTACATTGCATTGGGACAAATAGACTGGTACACTACGGCCGAAATATCTTGGCGAGTCTGAAAATAGGAACTACGAACTCGCAGCCTTCTACGCGAAGTTCGGACTTGACAAATTTTTTCGTAGTTTATTATTATATTTACCTGATTGTGATGATTAGCAGTCTGCCTGGGCAGCTCGTTGGCGAGAGGGTCGAGGTCCGTCACGCGACCGATCTGACGACTCTGTTGCTGCTGATGCCCTGCTTGTTGGTGAGAACCTGGGGGTATAGCGTGGACATATTAAAATAAGCTCTCTTTTAGGAGTGGCTAAAAAAGTAGAGGTCGTCTCTTTAAAGGCTTCTTGTAATTTTAATAGAAAACAAAAAAAAAACATAAAATTTTAATTCAGTAGTTTAAGATTGTGATAAATGGTTTAAAAGAAAGAGAAAGAACATAGAAAAAAAAAACAATAAACATTTCTTGTAGATATTTCCCAAAACCAAAAAAAAAACATTTAAGTAAGTGAACACAAAAATAATGAATAACATAAAATGAATGAAGATTTGAACACCAACATAAAAAGCAAATAATAAAAAAAAAAACATTACGATTGGATATTTGACTATTTTTTTTCTTTAACTGGACATTATCTTGTCTAGTAACTATTTGTTTTTTTTATTAGCCTATTTAATATTAACATTTAAAAACAACCAATTGTTTTTTTTATTAGCCTATTTAATATTAACATTTAAAAACAACCAATTTACATTTATATTTTTTATCCGATAATAGTCAAATACCCAAAAAAAAAACACTCAATTGTAAACACAAACCTCTTTTCCCATCACTAGTGCTATTATAAATAAGCGTAGCCGACGCCCTTTGCGTATTCGGAGGAGCTCTAGGCCCATCACTAATAGGATCATAATCCTGAATCCTTCCAATCTTCTGTTGTTGAGATTGCTGTTGAGACTGTTGTTGCTGTTGGGACTGATTCTGTTGTTGAGCTGGGTAATTCTGATACTGAGGGTAATATTGACCCTGATATTCTTGGTACTGAGGGTAATATGGTTCCTCTTTTTGCTTGTAGTACTGCTCTTGGTACTGTCTGTTATGTCCTGAAGGTTGATGTGTCTGTTGTTGTTGTTGATGGGCCACAGACTGCTGTTGTTGGTGAACAACGGGCTGCTGTTGAGGTGGTGGTGGGTGGTACTGAGTTGATGGCGTCTGGTAGTGGTTCTTGGGTGGTAGATGCGGTGGTGGCACGTTTGGTGGCAGCATTTCTGTTGCGTAGTTGTCGATTTGTTGATGGTAGTTGTCCGATGGTAGTTCTAAGGGGGAGAGGTATTAGAAACATATGGACGGGGGGTCGGAAAAATAACATTGATTTTTTTTTTTATTATATTGGCTGTAGAGCTTAAGGTTCTAGGTTTGATTCCCATGTCGCCAAAACTGTTGTACAGGTTTATTATGTTCCCATGATCTCAATTTGTGTAATAAATTACTGTGCGGCAGTCATGAATGAAATATTAAAGGATATACTGTTTAATAGTACCCTACATAAATCTGATTTAGGTGTATACTTTTTGTGAAAGGCTGATCCAAGTGATAAAAAATAAAACTATTAAAAAATAAAACTATTCAAATGAATGTACCTTCCCTCGAATTGTGGTCCATTTATATGACTGTTTTACTAAACAAGCAAGCGAAAAAAATATATTAAAAATATATAGTAACCGATTAGTTACACTAGATTAAAAAATAAAACTATTCAAATGAATATACCTTCCCTCGAATTGTGGTCCATTTATATGACTGTTTTACTAAACAAGCAAGCGAAAAAAATATATTAAAAATATATATAGTTACACTAGTTTTAATTTTAATTTTCGTCTTTTGCCGCGAACTTTATGATGGTTTTTGTTTCCTCGTGACGTATTATTTTCGAATATACCCTCAGAAATTTTTGTGCAGCTCAAGTGATTTTATTGTTGTTTGTTTGTTAATAACGTGCGTGTTTCCTTTTGTTAACTGAAAAACTAGAGCTGAACGGTAAATTTCATTTATTATATTTGAACTCAACATATCATGTATAGCCAACAACAGTTAGAATTTTCCCGGCAATAGATACATTGTAAACTAGCGTTATCATTACTTTTGGATCAGCCCTTGTACAGAACAGTCATGTTAGTGAGTTTTTCTTTTGCATATACACTTTCGTAGATATAGCAGGAAAATATTTTTCCTTGTATTTTTCCTCAACTAGTAAATTAGTACAAAAGACTGTTATAATCAGTGATCGGAGTAGGTAGAGCTATTTTGCTTCAATGACCGCAAACGTTTATTTTAATATGGACATCCCCGGGATTCTAACTGAAACTCAGGGGTTCGAAAAAAATAAATTGTTTTTTATTAACAAGGATAAAAGGATGCTTGTCTTATGTATAGGCAGTGACCGCACGACGTTGTCAAACTAACATCAGCGCAAGTTCCAATGCGAACACGCGCGATGTTGCCGCTCAGGTGTAACGCGCGATGTCTCCGCTCAAGTTTAACGCGCGACATGACAAGTGGAAACAAAATAATACAATAGCGGGCTGCGCCGCTAGAGCAACGCACCTGTTTTTGTCTGTTTCTACAGCATTTTAATTGTTATTCGACAATAACTTGTTGACTCACTCCATGACTTCGGTTCTCATCGGAGGAGGTGGAGGGATATGTGTTCGTTCATAATTCCTTAAGACATGAATAGCTTTTTACAAAGTAATTTCTAACTTATTTAATAATATATATTTCAAATCCCGGGATCCCGGGAGTGTCCATATTAAGACTACGTATCGCAAGTACAAAAAATAGCTCTACCTACTCCGATCACTGGTTAATAATGCAGTAACATAGCGTCTGACGCAGGCCCTATTACTATTGAGAATTGTCTACTGGAAAAACCCAATAATAACACTGTCCGACTAATTCCCGGTTTCTGAGAACCTAAAATTATCTATTTAAGCGAATTCCTGCCTTATGCTCGGTTTTTGAGTTCCCCAGATAAACCCTCGATAGTAATTAGCTCGGTTTTGAAGCTAAATTCTTCCTTCACGGAGTGTTCAGAAACACGATGTCGAACCAATAATTACTATCGAATGGATAAACTCCGTTTAAAAACCTCAGAAACCAGGCACCAGAGAATCAAACTGAGGCCCCAATTCCTATCAGCCACGCTGGCGACTACCAGTCAATAATTTTGAGTATGTAATAATGAAAAATAAAATCTTTTCCAATTTTAATGTTATTTTTCCGATTAACTGTTCGATATAATGAAAGTTAGCAACATATGGTATAAACCGTATGATTGGACATAAACCACATTGATACGATTGTGAACAGTGCGACATGGAAGTGTCCTCAACCAGCATGAATCCATTAGAGCGAAACCTTTAACCTGTGCAGCCATAATCATATTTTTGGTTATACTCTAAAAGGACGAGATTACAAGACCGCGCGAAAGCTCGTGGTAGCCTGCGAAATTCAAATTTTCTTACGTTTTTCGAGCCAATTTGCAAGCCAGTATCAGGTTGTATGTTGATCTGAATATGATTCGCGATCGTAGCAAATCTGCATTTATAGAATTATAACCATTAAATCATCAGTACAACTTTCTAAGTTCATATAATCCTATTGAATGTCTACTTCATGAAATTTGATATTTAGGATTATACTAACTTAAAGAGTTGTATTACTGATTCTAGTGATTATAATTTTGTACTTTTTTTTTAATTTAACGAAGTAAAATGTTAAGGTCGCGAATCATACTTTAATCAACATACAACCTAATACTGATTTGCAAATTGCAAAAACCGTAAGAAAATTTTAATTTCGCAGGCTACCTGAAGCTTCCCCCTTAAGGGCGGGAACACACATGCCTGTAGCTTGTACAAAACTATGCAAGTACGTAGCTTGCATGCCATTGTGACATTCACCAATCTGAAGATATTATGTTCTCACTGCTGTGATACAGGCTTCCTCTCTTAAGGTGCCTGTCCACAGAAGCGGAGCGGAGATACGGAGAAATATTAACCAATAGGATCCTGGCTCCTGGAGCGGAACGGAGATTTATGCAATCCTATTGGATAATATTTCTCCGCTCCGCAGCCTCGCTCCGTTACTGTGGACCCTTAGAGTGGGCTATAATATAATCCACCACGGGGGCCCAGTGCGGGTTTTCGAATTTTTGTTTCTAGGATGTCCTAGAAACAAAAATTCGAGGACATGCCGGTTTCCTCACGATGTTTTCCTTCACCGTTTTGAGAGCAGTGCTGATGAAACAATTTGCACAAAGTTAATCACCTGTCAGGGTTCGAACCTACGACCTACTAACTTGTAAATCACGGCCGTTACCACTGAGCCACCACTGCTCTATGCATATTATTATGTCATTACAAGCTTTTATTTACTTTCACCTGTCCCGATGTTTATAATCAAATCTTGCAAGTTAAATTTGACCCACTTCCCGGTTCCCGATTGAGTTGAAATTTTACATGCAGATGTAAATCAGATGACAATGCAATATTATTATGACATGGAGCTGATCTGATGATGGAGCCGGAAGGTGGCCATGGGAATTCAGTAATAAAACGATGCAACCCTATTGAGTTTGGGCTCATTTGATTTGTCTTGACAAGGACTTCGGTCCTAATAAAAGCTTGTATTTAAAAACATTTTTTTTTAAATAATACACATGTTTTTACTACATAGTTCATGAAGAATATTGTGATATCAATTTAAATATAGATTAGTCTTGCTCTAACGGCCATAGCTGTATTGATCACTGTGAATTGATTTATAATGTGCTCAGACTGAATCTGGATAAACCTTAATTACTTGTTAATGAGAAAATGTAAAAGTATAAAAATCTTTAATAGTCGTTAAATGTATATTGAGAGTTACGGTTTACGAAATGTTAAAATTCGTAATGATACACAGTCTTTAAGATTTTATGAACCAAAGTAAGTTATTGCGGACTACTTTATTTCATTAGATAATGTTAAGTTAATTTGTTTCTATATTTATAAATGTTTGATATAAAATGAAGTTATTTTATGTAATATATCAAACTGTAGTTATTTCTATAATATATCAAACTGAAACAATAATTACAATTAAACCAATTAAAGGCTTTTGAATTGTCCAAGAGTCGGTCAGTTAGTCAGAAAGTTGAAGTTAGGTAGTCCATTCTAAAATGTAGATCTATACGTATAGAGAAGCACGGGCAAGAAACTCTCAAGGACCTCATATAAATAACCTACTCAATAGAGGGCCCTTAACCCAGGCAAAAACCCAGACTTGGGGCTATACTAGGAATAAAATACTATGTAGTAAATAATTATTATACAGGGTGTAAGTGTAAACAGTGTCAACCTTTTAAGGGATCATTATTATTAACAACTTTTACTATGGGAGCAAAACTGAAATCGCGAAAAAGAAATCAACTGTTCCCTTAATTTTGACGAATTATGCGAATATAAATGTACTGAAAAGCTGATTTTTTTTCGTGTTTTCTGGTTTGATCCCATAGTTAAAGTTGTTCATAATGATGAGTACAATGACCCCCTTAAAAGGTTACCACTGTTTACACTTAGACCCTGTATAATATTTTTTAGCTTAATATATCCAGATTCACTCAAAAACACAAAGTGCCAACATAACCACACGACATTAACCAACATTGAAGCAAACATCACCAATACTGTGACAAAATTTGGTAACAACTCACCAACAATTTCACCATTCTCATTGATCTGCCGTTGTTTCTCCATTTGAGCCTTCTTCTCCAACTCCCCGTGGTAGGCCACGTTGCTTATAATTTTAGTGTTGGCTTTGATCCTTAGAGTTTCCGGGTCATCTGCTACCTGTAAATAAGATTTGTACTGGATTGAAGTTTAGAAGCTGTATCTTTGTGTGTGCAACTGTTGAAGGAATACCTTTGTCAGTTGCAATTGTGGGAAGTCAATCAATCTGCCTAGCCTTTTTTATGCTAGGGTCGGCTTCCAGTATTTTATATGGAGCAGCTGACTATCTGACGTCCACAACCCAGTTACTGGGTAATACGATACCCCTTGGTAAGACTACTTGTCAGATTTTCAGGGCTTCTGACGAGACGTAACGACTGTCAAAAATACAGCCGGGACCAACAGCTTAACGTGTTTTCCAAGGCACGTAATTATATTATGTAATTACGTTGCTTTCAGAATTCCGTTTTTTTTTTTTATTTGTGATGGGTTTGCTCTTGACTCTAGTCTAGGTCAGAGGTAACAGAGACAAAGTCGACGATGGAGTGAGCTTACCCAGAAGAAGCCTGTTTACTGTTTGGCAAAAGAATGAGGATGGTAATATGTCTATACTACAGGGTCAAATTAAATGAGCTAGCGAAACTCCGCAGACGTGTGACGGGTAGCATCTGTTTTCCTCGTTGACGTCCCGTTCCCGGTGCGATAGACAAACAGCGTAACTTTGAATAAATGACTTTGGATTTAGAATTTCGCGGGCTACCTAAAACCCATCACAGACGTAGCTATATAAATTTATATGACATGCTATGCTAAAATTATATTATCAAGCTACCACACACGGAAACAATCTATATATTTTGCTTTCATTTAATTGATGGTCGGCTATATCTTAATACATAAATATATATATATATATATATGCAATAATATAAATTACAGTATAGGTTGGTGACGTCATAGAAATATAATTTTATGTCTGCGTTATAGCTCTACGTGTGCGGTATATATTATATAGTTGAGGTTTATAGTATATATTTGAGGGACCAAATATATTTTTTTATTTTGATTGTAATATGGCTAGCTATGATTTATATTAATATAATATTCTGTCCAAGACCCAGGTCATGACCAACAGCACGAAACGCAGGGTCGAGGCAGATGGGCGCATGTATTGCAATATACATCATACATGGGCCAGATAGTGTCTTTCAAAAATAGACAAGACAAGGAAGTCGAAAGACGAGTCAAAAATGCTTGGAAGCCCTTAAGAACACATGAAAGGTAGTCTTCCAATAACACTGAAAAGAAAATTCATCGACATGTGCACACCCTTTCAACATACGGCGCACAAAGTTGGTCTCTTATTGAACAACAAAAGTCCAAACTCAAGATTTGCCAAGGAGCAATGGAGCGCAGAATAATAGGTGTCAAATGTACAGATCGCGTAAGAAACAGCACCCATCCGACGCTCCTTAACTCAAGTAGCGAATGTTGGAGAAAAAACATCCAGGCTGAAGTGGGAGTGGGCTGGCCACGTCGCACGAATGCACCCGGAGAGATGGGCAAAGATCGTCACCCACTGGACGCCTCAGGGAAGACATCGCCGTCGAGGTAGACCGCGGCGAAGGTGGTGTAACGATGGATCATGTTTGCGGGGCCAACATGGCCAGAGATCGCACAAGACAGAAAGGTATGGAAGGGAAAAGGGAGGACTTTTTTGATACAAAATTGACTAGCAAAAAAAAAATATTCTGTCTGAGATGGGCTTTAGAGCATCCCCCTAAAAGAGGTAGCTAGGTATGCCTGGACTCTGGAGTATTGTAAGAAGACTATTAGCGTGTTAATTAGTAAAAGTGGCGTGTCGCCGTATTAATTAGTGAAATACATACCTGTGTGAACTTCCCCTTACTCTTCTCGAAGTCGGCATGATACTTGACATTACTCTGTATCTTCGTATTCTCGGCTATTCGTTTGAGTTCGGGCGTCTCCGCCATCGTCGTGTGCTTCGCTTTCGGTACATGTCTGGAAATATTCAAATGGTGGTTTTATTACGAGGTTTTTTTTCATACCAAGTATGTGGTGGTGTCGAGGCTGAATAAACACAGCCGCACGGGTCGATCGAAAGTTAAGCTACGCTTGCCGAGGTCAATCCTTGGATCAGGTGATCGGCGATTACAATCGAGACCAATCCGTGTCTCGATAAGCACGTTAATCCTGGCTGTAATTTGTAGATCTTTGACAGTCGTGACAGTCTTACCAAGGGGTATCGTATAATCGTATTACCCAGTAAATTGATTGTGGATGTCAGGTAGGCAGTCGCTCCATGTAAAATACTGGTATTCAGCTGCATCTGGTTAGACTGGAAGCCGACCTTAATATGTCCTTACTAGGTTACTACTGTTACAATACAATATACAGGGCTATTTTTAAATCATTAACTAAACTTTCACAGGGTGTTCTACCCATGAATATGAACAACTTTCACTATGGGACCAACTCTGAAATCGCAAAAAAAAAATCAGCTGTTCAGTACATTTTGATTTCAGAGTTGGTCCCATAGTGAAAGTTGTTCATATTCATGGGTAGAACACCCTGTGAAAGTTTAGTTAATGATTTAAAAATAGCCCTGTATATGTAACAATAGTTACTGTGGCAGCTCAGCTGTAAAGTACATCCGACTCGAGTTATGCGCCCTAATCTATAACACGTATTTAATTAGACAAACTGAAAATATGGGTTACTTTTATTTATTTCATAGTACAGACTCTATTGGACTTGCATGTCACATCACACTATGCCACTTACTGCATCTTGATGCAAAATAAATAAATAAATAAATAAACATGGAGTCCAAATAGTGGTTACAATATGAAATAAACAAGGCCGTAAAAAAAAATCATATTTACGTTTTTATTGATAAAATAGTCGTAACATTGCTATAGTGAAGTGTGACTTGATGTCACAATATGCCACTAACGCCAACGTGACGTTAGTTAGATAGTGTTTAAACTATAAAATAGACCAGATAAAGGCGTAAGAAGCACTAATATTTTCAGTTTTGTTAATAAAATACTCCTGACATTGTTACGGTGAAGCGTGACTTGACGTCACACTATGCCACTTACTCCAATATGACGCAACTTGAGTCCAATAGAGTTTGTACTAAGAAATAAATAGTATAGGACCATTAAAAGTAACTCATATTTTCAGTTTTCCTAATTAAATACGCGTTATAAGTTAGGGCGCATAACTCGAGTCGGAAGTACTTTACAGCTGAGCTGCCATAGTAACTATTGATTGAATGGAAGTACTCTACATATCTAACAAGGTGGCGTTAGTGTGCCATAAAAAGGGACCGTTTTTGGGCATAGTCCTTTCTCCTTACTACATTAATATTATTACGTAAAATTTATACCAGAATAAACGTTAGTTCTTAAGAAATTAAAATTTCACATATTAAACAAAAATATAAGCTGAACGAAAATATAAGCTGACGATCTGCAGCTGTACAACCATTTCTTAAGGGAAGATGCGGAAGCCACTGTGTGTACCATGAACAGAGACCTGGATTTGATTAGCGAATGGTCGCGGTCCTGACTGCAAATCAACCCTAGGAAATCCCAGGCTATAATTATTGGCGGCAGATATATGCGGAATAGGCTCGATGTTGCGTCGCTGTCTCCACTCTGTCTGAATGGAGTTCAGATTGAATACGCAAATACGGTTAAAAACCTGGGGGTGACCTTGGACTCCTATTTATCGTGGACTGACCACGTTGCTCAAGTCAGTCGTAAAGTGCACTACACTTTTCATTCTTTGAAAAGCCTCCAGTGCTTCTTACCCCTGAACACCAAAATCTCCCTTGCTCAAACTCTCATTCAGCCTATTATTGACTACGCAGATGCCTGTTATTTGGATGCCACTGAGGAGCTTTTGAATAAACTTGAGCGTTTGCAAAATATCTGTATTCGTTTTGTTTCTAACCTTAAAAAGTATGACCACGTTTCTAACTTTCGCAAGACTCTCAAGTGGCTCCCTATTCGACTTCGCAGGAACTCTCGCATATTGTGTCTGCTATTTAACATCCTTCATAACCCTAAAACACCTTCCTATTTGCGGGAACGCTTTTCTTATGCCCGTCCTTTTGATATGCTTTGCAGGTCGCATCTTAGAAACCTCCTAAAATTTCCTTCCCATTCCGCTGACTTCTACTCCTACTCCTTCACTGTGCACGCGGTTCGGTTGTGGAATTCACTTCCACCTGACATTAGGGACTGCCAAACTGTTGCAGTATTTAAAAGAAGAGTGAAAGAACACTATCTTTCCATTTCGTCATAGTTATTTTAGTGATATTTATTCTAGAAGTATGTATGTATTTAAGTATTTATTATAGGTTTTATTAGCTTAGTGAGTTGTTTTTTTTTTAGATGTTATGTATTTTTATTTTCTCTCTTGCACACGGTGTCTACATCTCTTTTTATCCTCTGTCCTATCGCAGGTATGCTGGAAGAGATTTCTTTAGAAATAAGCATCACCTTTGTACGTAATTTTCTGTTCCTTTATTCTGGTCTGTTTATTTATGTGTACATAAATGGTTAAATAAATAAATAAAAAATAAAAATAAGACTCAAAGTAAATAAACATACAACTGCCAAATTGCTACATAATGTGATGCGTCGCCGTGCTTCAATACATCTAAACTGTCAAAACGCATGTGATATGCCTCTTAATTATAAGATAGGTCAAGCTTTTTCATTAAAATATAAAAACAAAACATGATCGAAAACTGAACATATTTTATTTTATTTTAAAACGATCAATAACACTTAATTGAGAATTCGCGCTAATTACAGAACTATTTGCTTCCAAGCGTATAATTGGCGCCGTTAGCAAAAAGTCAATAGTTTCCGCGATCTAGGCAGTAAAAGTGTGAATAATTTGTGACGAACAACTTTCATTCGGTGTGACAAAGTCACGCATTTAAAGATTTTGTACATTGATTGACAATATTTTAATATTTTATTTATTAGGATTCCGACCACCTTTATAAGATCACTTTTGTCTGTCACAGAGGTTTTTCTCGATAGTGCTATATTCCGAAAGATAACGTTTTTCTCTGTTTACATATAGATAATTATCAGTTTTTTTTTTTTTTTTACTTTTTACGTATAACAACGCAGGGAATGACCCTATAGTGAAAAGTGACGAGAATGAACATATTAAAACGGAATATACTTAACTTTAATGTCTGGCGCGCATTTTACTTTCATAATTTAGCCCAAAATGAATGATCTCCTTTAGGCATAATGTTAGGTTTCGATGATGCGGACACAGATCACAAGCAATTTTTTTTTTTTTTGTTTACTTTATCTTACTTCCTCATGTTTAATTTACTTCATTTATCATCCTGTCAACTGTGGGTTCAGCTAGCAACACATACCTAGGTCATGAAGTGGAAAGAAGAAAGGCCAGTCAGCAGGTTGGTAGCAGAACCTGGCAGATAATCTATACTAGTACTAGCTGAACGGACAGACGTCCTGTTTCCTAGAACTCAATCGCAGCGCTACCTACCGGGTCCAATTGTGGATCTATACCATCCAGGAACCCACTCAAACATTCAAAAAATTTCATAGAAATCGATCCCGCCGTATAGTAGGAGTTCAGTGACATACACACGTCATTGCCTAGCCTTTTCCCAACTATGTTGGGGTCAGCTCCCAGTCTAACCGGATGCAGCTGAATACCAGTATTTTACTTGGAGCGACTGCCTCTCTGATCTCCACAACCCAGTTACTGGGTAACACAATACCCGTTGGTAAGACTGTTTGTTAGACTTCCAGGCTTCTGACGACCCGTGACAACTGGCAAAGGTCTACAAATGACAGCCGGGACGGCTTAACGTGTATCCCGAGGCACACAGGGGTCATCATATGTAAAGATGGTCACCCATCCACGCATCAACCGCCGCAAGCGTAGCCACAAACCCCCTCCCATAAATAGATACGTTATAAAGAGGTACTTAAAATTAGTGAGTTTGTATGTAGGAGGTAAAGTTCGTAACTACTGATCCGATACTGAAAATTCTTTCACTAATGGGATGATACAGTATTGCCGAGTGTCATAGGATATTTGAGACCAAGATTATGTCTGGACTTTATAAGAGACTGTGACCTCTGAGTTTGTTTCGGTGTTTCTTCTCAGAGTAGTCAGATAGGACAGGCCGACCTCATCTAGTTTAAAAAAAAAAACATGATTTACTTGTAAAAGTGTTTGTACAAACCTACTTAGAGAAACAAAAATCATTTATTTTATGCTAAAAGTCGCGAGCAGAAGACATACAATCCGAACACTGAAACAAGCTCTTTCTTCTAAGAATTTTATTGACACTGTATGTGGTATCCATAATTATTATAATTTTACGCTAAGTTATGCTAACTGAAGAGTTTTCTACCTATCCCTTTAAAGATCACACATAGCGTGACGATTACTGATATGATTCACAGTCACAACAAACCATATTATTCTATGTTAATATTCTAGTATCAACAATAGTATGCTAATTACCACTGATTACTGTATGTTAAAAAGCGTTAAGTTTTGTAATATATGCAATTTACACGAATGTTGAGTAAGGTCAAGGATTTACGCGATAATTAATTATGAATTTTATTCACGCTTTCTCTACCTAATTACTGGTTACAGCGATATAAAATAACATAACATATTTATGTTATGTTATTTTATATCTCCAATACAATAAAAACATCACCGTAAAAATAGTATACCAACATTTCGCCACAGATATGTTTACGTCCGATGTAATAGGGGGCGAGTCCATTGCCAATTTGCTATCAACCGAACACAAATCCTGACCGGGCTACCACTGAGAAATTCTAGATGGATAAACTCAATAAGTAATACTTTGCCAGACCTTTTTGTGGATGGGAAATCATCAAATAACTTCTCCCGCTCTGGGCAGAGCGGGAGGGCGTGTCAGACTTCTACTGACTAAAACCAGGGCCACGGTAACTCTTTCGAACAACCCGCAACCCTGGCGGGCATCGACCCTAGCGGACCCCTTCAGCTAGTACTGACATCTCTTTGAGGAGCGCGTGGAACACAACGCGCCGTCGACCCGGGCCTGGTCCTTACCGGACGGCGAGCTACCCATTGCTCGCCGTCCGCAAGCCCGCGCCTACGGACTTTGCCTGACCTGGGAATCGAACCTAGGAACTCATTTTAGGTATAACAAAGATTTACAGAATCTCTTTTGGGTTACAATTTAAAACTTGGCAAGTATCAATGTCATCATCCTCCTTGCGAGTTGACTTGCGAATTGCGTTCGGCGCTGCACCTTCTTCCATACATCTCGATCAGTTGTGAACTAAGTATTCATCCTTTCAGGCCAATTACTATTTCATTTTTCACATAATCCATCCCTAAAATTTCCAACATTGCATACATCACTGATATATATCATCATCTGTCTAGCCTTTTCTCAACTATATTGGGGTCGGTTTCCAGTCTTACCGGATGCAGCTGAATACCAGTATTTTATATGGAGCGACTGCCTATCTGACCTCCATAACCCTGTTACTGGGTAACACGATATCCATTGGTAAGACTGGTTGTCCGACTTTTGGGTACTAGCCGTAACGACTGTCGAAGATATACAAATGACAGCCGGGACGCACCAAGGGCTTAACGTGCTTTCCGAGACACGGAGATGTCTTGGTATGTAAAGATGGTCACCCATCAACGGACCGACCGCGGCCAGCGTAAGCTTAATCTGGTCGATCGACCCATGCTGCTGTTATTACTTAGCCACAAGCCCCACTGATATTTATACAAGGTGTAATTTAAATGAATGATAACCTGAAGAGGAGGACCCAGGGGCTGCAGTATCGACATAGATAGCGATCGTTTTACGACCGAATTTAGTCGCAACGTCCTAAAGGGGATCCTAAATGGTCAAAATTGCATGAAGAGCGCGTGACTTTTTCGGGCTTGTCTATGGACCTCTTTAGGACCTTGCGACTGAATTCGGTCGTAAAGCGATCACTATCTATGTCGAGACTGCAGCTCCTGATATTGCTAAATAAATCTGCTGTTCCCTACATTTTATGATTGCATAATTCGACAAAATGTAACAGCATATTTTTATTTCGCGATTTCAGGCTTGGTCCTATCTGTGTTTCCGAACGTGTATAACCCCAATCTCTTCAAAGTGAGAGTGAACAGGCTTCTTCTGGGTAAGCTCACTCCATCGTCGACTTTGTCTCTGTCGCCTCCGACCTAGGCTAGAGTCAAGAGCAAACCCATCTCAAATAAAAAAAAAAAGTAAAAGTTGTTAAAAATGATGAGTACAAATTACCTAACAGTATAACCCCTTTTCAGTTATTTCAATTACCTACGCCTTGTATAAACACTGCGTAAGGAAAACTTTGTAAGGAAACGTAGAAAATTAAGGATATTTACAAATAATAGACATTTCCTTTGATTTACAACACATAATTACCTACATTGTTGGATTTAACCCTATCAGCAACAATAAGTAATGGAGTATTGATGTAGTCTGTAATCTTATCAGCAACATTTTCTGGTATTATATTTTTTTGATCCACGGTTATCGTTTTAAAAGTCGATAAAAAAAAAACACGTGGTAACTTACAAAACCATAACCTTGCCTTTTGCTTTCGCGTAGTCGGTTAAAAAAGGATATTCTGTAGTGGACGTAATCATAGTCAGGTGATAAGTAAGACGTAAAGTAAATGAGTACCTAACAGACAAAAAAATGTGTGTAAAATAGTGTTATGGTGGATACTTTACAAGTCCGATTTTCCTAATTTGTTTGTTTAATTAAATTTACTTTAATTTTGTGATGATTTTAAGTGTTGACACAGTTATACTGTTTTAAGATGTGACATATTATAATATATGCAATGCCACTTGATACAGTAACTAATTTAATTTATTTTTGTTTTAAATGTTGACTGTACCTTTTAAGATTCACATTTGTGACAGATATTTTTTGCATGCCTAAATTGGCAGGACACAGTGAACTGCGCATCACTAACACTAGAAATGTAACTATATCTATGTATTGTGTTCAGCAATAAAGAATTAAATTGAATAAGCAGTTTTTTTTTCTTTTTGGCTTCGCACGGTTTTGAATAAGGAGTTATAAATCTTCTAAAACTATTTCATGTCGCCTTCAACAACTACGGAAGTCCTTATAGTCTGTTTCAAAACTGTGTGATAAAAATGTAAATAAATGTGGATATCAATTTTTAGTGTCACCTACAAATTGAGAGCTTCGATTTGATCATTTGAATACTAAAACCCGAAATTCTAATTTTAAATATACAATGTTTTTCATTTGAGTAAATATAATTATTGATCTCAATTTTCGTCGATGATTTTTCAATCCCAATTTCATCATGTTATTTGCACAATAATTGATCGAAGAAGTGGTAATATCCTACTTCCTATCCTACTAATATTATAAATGCGAAAGTTTGTGAGGATGGATGGTTATTTGTTATTCTTTCACGCAAAAACTACTGAACGGAAAATTGATGAAATTTGGCATACAGATAGTTTATGACCTGAATTAACACATAGGATACTTTTTATCCCGATATTCCTACGGGTTTGAGATTTACATGGGTGAAACCGCGGGGCGCTGCTAGTAAATTATAAAAAATGAAATCTTCTAACTACAGATGAATGTGTTACTAATTCCCTTTGGTGAGTGATTGCGTAAGAATTTTAACTGAACCACAGATTAATAAAGATTGAACACTCCGCAAAATCATTTAAATAAAAAGCGACTCTTGCTACGACACAATAAAGTGCAATTCAGTTAGCACAACGCTTATTACCTACAGTTATATTCACCTACAAGTTGTGAATATAACTGTAGGTAATCTCTCGTTAGGGTTGTCTACTTATACGAAGCGGCGTGTGAGGAGTATCGAACTGACCGTGCGAACCGGCCGGTGCGCGGCAGCCCGCACTGAATTGGCCCGGCAAGTCGAGCCCGCCACGTACTTGTAGCTTCATACCTAAACTCATCCCACCGATCCCATCTGTATTAATCTGTGCCTGAACAAGGTGTGTTTACACTTTCATCAGAAAATTTTGGAACAGAACAGAGCATACTTATAATAGTTGTTTCACACCTTCAGACCTTTTTAATTCTATACATTAATAGTTATGAGAATCAGGCCAAGGTCTGCATAAGTGAACTACAACTGTGTCCCACCCATTGATGACAAGCAAACTGACATAATAAGCACACATAGGTCTGCACAGACTAGGGATGGGAGAAAAGTATCGATAATTTATTGATAAAGATAGAGATGTATCGGTGCTATAGTATGTGTAGTGTTAGTAGTGTCGGCACTTCTGTTACAATCCTTAGATATTGTAACATACATATAAGATATTACGTCCTTGTTCCCCGTAGGGAGACAGGTACAACAAGATAGGTAGTCAACTTTGAAAAATCGATTTTAGATTATTGACAGCCCTTATGTTCCACACACTTCTGATTATGGGCCTTCTCCCTTTTGTGCCATGCTTCCCTGGCCTGAGCGAATCACAACCACGATACGAGTTCTTCTAATTGAGCTGTGCTGCTGGGGAGTTTGTTGCGCCACTTTTTCTTCCCAGCTAAACTACTAGAAACTGGTGAAGAGCGGGCGTTTAGGGGGACTGTCTTTTATAATTTTTAACGTTCAAATAGAGCTGATTCTCAGCCTAGTTTGAGTAAATGACTATTGATTTTGATACTAAGTACTAAGAAGTCAAATATTGACACTTTTATTTCGATACCATATCCCTCCCTACTCATAGCGACCATAGTGGGATAAAATATGCGCCGGGTTGCATAATTACTAACGAGTTGTTGACCAGTCATTTACATTGAAATCACTTTTGACGTAATATACGTAACAAACATGTTGGTCTGTATGTTATGCGGCGTTACGTCATTTGAGAATATTCTTAGAATTGTATGGAAAAGTCTCTTTCTAGGGTTTAAGACAGATACATGCCAATGACCTGGAGTGGTTAGCTGGTGTGTTCTGTGCTGAGCTCACGCAACACGTCGTACGTCCAGCCAGTAATAGGACTCGCCCGTCAAGGAGCGCTGTCCCAAATTAGACGCATTATTAATTTTTACATAAAACAAAAGGTATTATATTAAAACACGTATATTAAAAGATAAATAAAAAATACTTTAAAATACGCTTGGATAGTTTTTGCGTGATTCTCAGTTTTTTATCCGCGTTAGACATAACTTTTTAAATTAATTAAACTATACAGGATAATTTTATATTATAATTTATATTATAAGATTATGTTTATATTATACAGGACAATTTTGTAAGCAGTGCGCAAATTTTCACAGGTTATTCTATCCATGAATATGAACAACTTTCACTATGGGACCAACCCTGAAATAGAGAAAAAAAAATCAGCTGTTCAGTACATTTATGTTGGCATAATTCGTCAAAATGTACTGAACAGCTGATTTTTTTTTTCGCTATTTCAGGGTTGGTCCCATAGTGAAAGTTGTTCATATTCATGGGTAGAATAACCTGTGAAAATTTGCGCACTGCTTACAATATTGTCCTGTATAATATAAACATAATCTAAAATATTCAAAGATTAAGTTATTATGAAAATGCTCTAATCTATATAAATAAAAATCAATTGCCGAATGTAATGTAATGTATGTACGCGCATCACTACAGAACGGTTGCACCTATTTGGCTAATTCTTTTTTGTCAAACACAACAAAAAAAGAATAATATAATTGTCACGACAAGGTTTGTATGAAAGAAAATGTTTGAAAAGTTACCGGCAAAATTGGAAAATTCGGGAAAACTGAAAGGGAATTTTGTATGTATAATTGAAATTTTGACAGGACAACGTTTGTGGGGTCAGCTAGTAGAACATATTTTTTTTCCAAATCATTAACATTACTCGTTTAGACGTGATCTTCAGTTTAAAATAAATAATATTAAATGTTCATATCAGATATGTAACATCCATAGTGGGTTAGTATACAAGAACGCTGGCAGACTCTCACATTTAAGTTTTACCGTGGCCAGCAAACAGTCCGGACTTGAATCCAATCGAGCACATGTGGGACCAATTGAAACGAAAGGTTAGAGAGAAGTAGCAAAGAGGTCTGCATCCAGCAGCAGCTGATTGACGCTTTGAAAATCGCCTGGGAAGAGATTTCATCTGAAAACGTGAGGCATTTGATCGAGAGCATGCATTCTAAGCTTCAGGAGTGCACAGCTAAAAGAGGACACAAATACGCGTTATTAAACAGAAAAAGAATGTGCATTTTTAGTTTTTAGTGTTTTTCCGTTGTTTGTGTTTTTATTTATCTTAAATTGTCATTTTTTATTTAAAGTTGAATAAACACGTTTACTGATAATGTATTTAAACAGTTACTAGCCTAAATGGCAATAACATTGTTTTACCTTTACTAAAACTAAACAATTCATAAATTTAATGATTTTCATGGTACACCTTAAATACCTAGGGATCTTTTGTTTTGACTGGTATAGGTAAGTAATACGAGTAATACTGTAATATGCATGAGTCAGCGGACGCATGATAAGTATTTAATTATGATCATAGAGTAAATAAGACAGGCCAGATGGCGTGGTTGGCTAAGATACCACCTATGATGTCGCAGGTCGTGGATTAGATTGCCATCCATTGCCATCCAGGAGAAACATTTGTGTGCATGAATATGTCAGATTGTCCTGAGTCTGGGTGTAATTATCTATATAAGTAGGTATGTATTTACAATACAAAAAGTAGTGTATGTAGTATATCAGTCATTTGGTTTCCATAGTACTCGTATAAGCTCTGCTTAGTTTGGGATCAGATGACCGTGTGTGAATAATAAAAATAAAAGAAATAAAAAACCGGTCAAGAGCGAGTCGGACTCGCGCACTGAGGGTTCCGTACCTACCATCATATGTAAAAAAAAGTGTACAATGTTTATGTATTTCTCAAAATGAACACTTCACCATTGCAGGCGCATGATTCACACATTACGCAGTGTAGCGTAACAACTATGTTGTGAGTAAGCAAGTAATTGCTATGAGTAACAAACAACACATAAATATACACTGGTTTTGCCGTCAAAGACTTAATAAGAATCCTCGGATTGTCTACCTACTCGAATCTAGGAATTTGATTAGGAAAACTGTCGTCAGAATCAAGTCCAATGTTGGAGTTGTTGAGTGTTTAGGTGCAGGAAGTCTATTCATGGAATTTCCATAATGTAAGAGGGAAAGTGCCGGAATGATAGCCATGTTGGTATTGTCCCTTGGTATTGACGATGTGGTGATAATATTAAGCAATCTCCATGGTTACTAGTGTGTAAGACTGCTCAGGGTATGCAGGACTTAATAAGTATCTAGTTAGTTTCGTTTTCCGAAGAGGTTTTTTTTATTGTAAATGTTTCTTGACTTTTAACACCGCATTTTTACGATTTTTTGGAAGAGATGATCAATCGTTCGATCAGTTTATTTTTTTTGCGTTCCAAAACATTTACGCACTTTTCACTGGCATATAACTTGTTTCTAAAATATGCTCTAAAATGTACAAATACGTATCCGTTATTACAAGAATTGACGTCGTTTTTCAGACAACAGAAAAAGGACATTTTGGAGTCGTTATTCAGTGATTCACATACAATACATAATTTGTCCATTCAAGTTGGAACCCGTCGTCGTTTTGGTCTGACGTAAGCAAACTTGACAAACAAACGTGGGACTAATGTAGGCATAATATTAGTTTTTGTATTCATTATTATTCAATCTTTTCCCAATAGGTACTTAATTCAAGAGGAACTAGTTAACAGGAAAATAATAACTTTAGCTTGAATTTGATGATGGAGTATATAAAGGAATGGACATTTATTTCAAAAAACGGGTTCACAACAGTGGCACAAATGGCTTCTGACACGCTTAGCATGAAAGAAATAATGAAAAATACGATGGTAATGAGCTCTTTTTTTATTTCTGTCGGCCTGAAGTAGTCCCATTGCTAAACGCTAGCCTCCTCCGAGGTCGATTTACAGCCGCTCTCGTTCATCTTATAACAGCCACCCCGCGTGAACCATCGCTCCTCCTAGCTCGAGGGCAGGTCGCTATACAGCTGTATTGCGTTTGCTAATTGTATTGTCACTGACATGAAAGTAACCCTATTTACCCTCACACGCTCATACACTCTCACCACGCCAACACTCCTCATTCTAATCTCATTCTCTATTTAATTTTAAGATTTTGTTTTTCTGTTATTTATTGCAAAAGCATAAAAACATGATGATTATAGTGATACTCAAATCGGGAGACGAAACTGCCTCTCCTAAATACAGATTACTCAGTGATCTAGCTATGAGAGCAGCGATTCACCCAACAATTTATTGTACCTATACCATGTTGTCAATAATGCATACTTTGTAAGTACCTCATGTTGTACAAAACCTTTATGTACTAAATTATTATTATTATTAATAATAATTCGCGGTTTCCACTTAATAACACGGCTGCCTCAATGGCTATGGGATCCAGATCTGAAATGGCTGGCTTTTTGCCACTCTACTTGAAAGTTGTGTGGAAATCGGTTGTCGTGGTACGATAGGAAAATGTCAGGAAAGATTTTTATGAATGTGGAAGGCTATATGAGTAGGTGAGAGACTAAGGCAACGATGAATGGACTATATTTATTAGTCACAGAAACCAGTGCACATAAAACGATAAGTAAAAGAGCAAAATATTAATCATTATACTATATACAATACTATATACTATAGCCAATAATTAATCAAAAATCTTCAAAACCACGTAAGTCGGTTAAAAGCTATTAATAACGTGTTTGCGACCTTGACCCCATGTGTAATGTGCGTGCTTTGAATAGGCTGGTCGGAACCATGTATTAACATTAGGTAATGGACCGAATTTACATATTATTGTTGGATCGAAAGTGAAACTGAATGGTGACTGTTTTATGTTTATTTGGAATCTAGGTCTTTAAATTGGGGGAATCAAATAACCCTATGTAATTTTTTAAACCGATCTACTCCACGGGTTTATTTATAAAAATGTATGGCTAAATCTAAACAACGTTCATACTGCCGTCATAACGAAAAAAGACGTCTCAGTTATTTTTTTCGAAATTAGTTATTTACATATTCGGAATCAGCAAAAAAGGACGCATGTACTAGTATTTTTATACTGGTGTAAATTTAACGAAAACCTAATAATTCTTACTATTAAAAGACGCATCTGCTTTTGTATTTTAAATAAAAAGGACAAAATATTTTTTCTCCATTTCAATATTTCTGTAGGAACGTCCTTTCTCCTTACTTAATTTGTCAAGTTTTATAATAATCAATTATGTAGCTAAGCCGAAACAGAAAAGGTCACATTATTGTATAATTATGGATTCTATTTAGTTTATTGAACAGTGCCTAAGCTTTCTTTGGTCTTGTCACCAAAGATATCAGCAGGTGAACTCAAAACCAATCCTTCCTGGCCAGTAACGCTGAGGACCACTATAACTCATAACAAGATTTTTGGCTTTCCAGTTAGAAGGGTATTGTCACCATGTGTGGGTTTCCAGAACCTCTTCGACAGAAGACAGGCCTTCAGTAACAATGATTTAAAGATTTTTTTTATTATTATTATTTTTTATTTGTGATGGGTTTGCTCTTGACTCTAGTCTAGGCCAGAGATGACAAGAGACAAAGTCGACGATGGAGTGAGCTTACCCAGAAGAAGCCTGTTCACTCTCACTTTGAAGAGATTGGGGTTATACACGTTCGGAAACACAGACGCAGGTAGTGAGTTCCACTCTTTTGCTGTGCGCATTATAAAAAACATTTGGAAGCGCTTAGTGCGAATTGGTGGAATAGCAACCAGGTAGGGATGGTAACTGGCAGTGCGTCTAGATGTCCGATGGTAGAAGGGGGCCGGTGGAATGAGGTCGTGGAGTTCTCGGGCACACTCTCCGAAGTACAATCTGTAGAAGACCGACAAGCAGGCAACCTTGCGGCGATGAGCCAAGCTATGTAGCTTGGCATCCACCAGTTTTACGTCGCCAATGAGCCTCTTAGCTCTGCGTTCCACCGAGTCAAGCGCGACTAGTTGGTACTTAGCTGATCCATCCCAAAGGTGACTGCAATACTCCATGCAGGATCGGACTTGCGCTTTGTAAAGGGTTAAAAGCTGTCCAGGCGTAAAGTATCGCTTCACCCTATTTAGGAGGCCTAGTTTCTTGGCCGCAGTTTGGGCCTTGTACTCGATTCAGGATTATTGACTTCTTAAACGCTTAGGGCCAGTTAGGCAATGAAGTGGGTCGTCAATTAGTCTTTAGTAATTAAATAACGAATGATCAAATACTCACGATTCACAGTATGGTAATTTTCCATATCCTTTGTAGGTACGCATGTTGAGTGTCATGCCGCATTCCTGGCATTTGAAGCACCCTTTGTGCCATACCTGAAACAGAGAAAGAAACCGTACATATATTAAAATGGCACGATTTAACCAGAGGCCATTGGAGCAGGCGGCAAGCCTAGCGCAGGACGTCAAGGTTGTCTTTAAAAGTCAGTCGGACAGACTGGATGCGGAAGGCGGAGAACCCCAAATTATAAAGGCCACCACGGCTACTTTTTTTTTTTTTTTTTTTTTTATTTGTGATGGGTTTGCTCTTGACTCTAGTCTAGGTCAGAGGTGACAGAGACAAAGTCGACGATGGAGTGAGCTTACCCAGAAGAAGCCTGTTCACTCTCACTTTGAAGAGATTAGGGTTGTATACGTTCGGAAACACAGACGCAGGTAGTGAGTTCCACTCTTTTGCTGTGCGCATTATAAAAGACATTTGGAAGCGCTTAGTGCGAATTGGTGGAATAGCAACCAGGTAGGGATGGTAACTGGCAGTGCGTCTAGATGTCCGGTGGTAGAAGGGGGCCGGTGGAATCAGGTCGTGGAGTTCTCGGGCACACTCTCCGAAGTACAATCTGTAGAAGACCGACAAGCAGGCAACCTTGCGGCGATGAGCCAAGCAATGAAGCTTGGCATCCACCAGTTTTACGTCGCCAATGAGCCTCTTAGCTCTGCGTTCCACCGAGTCAAGCGCGGCTAGTTGGTACTTAGCTGATCCATCCCAAAGGTGACTGCAATACTCCATGCAGGATCGGACTTGCGCTTTGTAAAGGGTTAAAAGCTGTCCAGGCGTAAAGTATCGCTTCACCCTATTTAGGATGCCCAGTTTCTTGGCCGCAGTTTGGGCCTTGTACTCGATGGTGGCGCCGAAGTTGAGACCAGATGTCAACTCCATGCCTAGGAGCTCAAGTCGATCAGTTACAGGAACAGATGTACCCCGAAAAGTAGGAGTTTGGGCGAAACGACTCTTTTTAGCGGTAAAAAGACACGCCTGCGTTTTGGTGGCGTTAAAAGAGACCAGATTATCATCACCCCACTGGGAGACAAAGCTTAAGGTCAAATCTGTCCGCTCTACCATGGCCTCTCTCAAGGAACGAACTTCAGCCCCGCTGGTTTTTGCGCTGGACAAGTATCTCTCTGAAACTGTACTGTCATCTGCGTACCCAACAATACCAGGCCGAAGCAGGTCATTGATGTGCAGCAGGAAAAGAGTTGCAGAGAGAACAGACCCCTGAGGAACTCCAGCATCAATAGCCATAAGGTCAGAAGAGCAGCCATCAACAACTACTCTAATCGACCGTTCACTAAGGAAATCTGATATCCAGCTACAAAAATCAGCTGGGATGCCATAAGCAGGAAGCTTGCTGAGCAGAGCAGCGTGCCAGACCCTGTCAAAGGCCTTCGAGATGTCAAGCGATACAGCCAGTGCTTCGCCGTGTTTCTCGATGGCTTCGCCAAAGCAGTGCGTGACATACACAAGAAGATCGCCAGTTGACCGTCCCCGGCGAAAGCCATATTGACGGTCACTGAGGAGATCATTGTCTTCAATTGGCTACGCACGGATGTGCACGAAATGGACAGCTACTTTGCGCGATTCTTCCCGTTTGCCAGTCATGCATTTACCTCTGACAGCAGGAATCTAACAGCAACCTTATTTTAACGAAACCAAAGATCACTGTCATTTTGACAGTGATGCAAGATCAGAGGTAGAATAATTGAGAATGGCCGTGGATATCGCAGTGGATGATCCAGCCTATATTTTCATACAAAGCGAGGCAAAGTCTACAGGCGTAGCTTAACCGTGGGCTGCTATGGAGCGCCGTCTTAAAGACAGGAGGACGATGGTAATGATTGGAAAGCCCTTGTCAGCAATGGTTTACCGGCTGATATAGAAAACTCGACCTTATTCACTCCTTAACCAGATAATTCGCATGCACTTTCCTAAACCTCACTATGTCATAATACAGTTTGCCAGCAGTGTACAGGTGTCAAGTAGCCACTTGTATATTAATTGTTAAGCAATTTTCCTCAATTGATATCGTATGTAATGATGTACTTAACATCACGTGCTACTGCTAGTCGTTCAATTAAATTATCATAAGTGAAGTGAGGAGCTGGTCAATCACCTAGGATGTTAATAGTAAAACAGCTGGTCTGTCTTTATTAATTTGTAGGAAGAATGCGTGTTTTAATGTTTTGATGGACTGGTCCATGCATGACACATATGCAAGAAAGAAAGAATAATTTGGTAACAGTCCGTGAAACACAAAATACAAATAATGATTTAACAACAACAATGTGTCTCACGGCTGCGCCAAAAAGGTCCATTTCAACATGAATGCTAGACAGATGCTTTCTGACGCTGGTTTTCTAATGAACCTTTGACACACATAGGTTTTTCAAATAGCATTGTTTTTAGCTTCACTGTCTCTTAAACTCTTCTCACCGAAGGTCTCTTTTAAAGTTCAGACTTTTGATTTTTCGCCGCGTCTAAACCAGTCAAATCTAAGAGGCGTTACAATTTCAATCACCCATTGAAATAAAGCAGAGTCTTTAAATTTACAGCCACGTAATTTTTGGGAAACAAACACTATCATATCAGTCACATCTAAAATATTGAGCCACAGGCCCCACAGTCCATCGGGCATTGCGCAAACGGCGTTTTCGCAAACGCTGGCCCACTTCACAGCGTATAATACAACAATTAGGTAACAATACACAGTATTCTGCGTCGATTAGCGCTTGTGGATGTGACGGGCCATACAACGTTTGTTGCAGACGATGTTTTTTTTTATTGATATTTTTTTTTTATGGCGGGAAGCGAACCTTCCTAGTACGAGTTCCTTCCTCGTAATGAAGGAGTTAAAACGTTGTTGCGGCCTGCGGGGTTGAACAAAGTTCAATTGCTTTTGTATTAAAAGAGTAACTCGAAATTCAGACGGACTATCAATTAGGAGCTTTTTATCACCGATAGCTCCTAAAAATGTTTCTCGCGCTGTTTCAGCTGAGGACTTAGGAATACAAAACTTCCCAGAGAGCCATCGAATGTCAAATTGCATGATTTTGGAGATATAGTTGTAAAGTGCTTTCAACTTTTACATGCTTCACGAAAAATGGTCTACGGATACCAAAATTTCTTCCTCTGGTTCATTTTCATGACTCATCCACTTAGCGCTATCCTTTCGGAGTCGAATGTATTTTATGAATGGTAAACCACCTGGCAGTTGTGGCACCTTCACGGCAAATAATCAAACAATTTGCTAACAATACACAACAACACACATTCCATGTCGATTAGAACATACCTATTACGTTCGGTGCAGTTTGAATCCATTTCAAAGGACAGTCGTGTATAAATTTGTGTATATTTCTATGGGAGCTTTCTCATTACAAAATGTGAAACAAATTGCAGATTTTAAAAGCTTACCAATATAAAATAATGATTCTGGACGTTTTTAGACACAAGCAGATATTTAGATGGTGTTACAAGATTTAGGTAAGAACTCAGACCAAATAAAAAATCAAGCTCGCTCTCAACTGTGACGTGAGGCCTGGTTTCGTAAACATGTGTGCACTTAGTGAGGTGTAGTTTAATTGTAGTATGGTGTAAATGTGTGCGTGTATGGACAGAGCGAGGTGTAGTATTGAGCATGCTTCACTGTATTGTTCGCAGCGCTATGTCTTGGCTATTTATTTGGTTTGAAAGTAATTAACACACTTTCTTTCATAATCCATTGCTTCTTATGTACGTTTGTTTATGTTTCATAACGCAATCATTGTTGTCGAACTTTCAAAATGAAAGGCATTGCAATTTGTTAGTGTGTTGCGCAATTACTCCGCTCTAACTCATTTCGATAAGTTTTATCTGCACTGCATCACCAAACTAGATTAATGGTCACTGTCACGTCCTTATAGGACACATATACTGCATATCGGCCTGGAGTCCGCAACTCCACGTCCAAGAGCGTATTTTACATTTAAGGAAGGTGCTTCTGCCCGATGTTTCAACAGATTTCCTCATTGACAGACGATCAAAGAATCCTTCACGACATCTAAGAAGTCAAGTGTTTCGTTATCACTTACAATACCCACCGAAAGGCCGGTATTTCGAGTACTTTGCCAAAGATTGGACTGCTGAACAGGGCCTAAGAGGTTCCAACTGATGGGACACAGGACTCTTCTCTGTAATAGGGAGTGGGCCAAAATCTACCACGCCGGCTCAGTGCTGGTTTGGTGGATGTAAAATGTGTTTGTGGGTTCTAGGATATGCCGGTTTCCTTCACTGTGTTGAGGGCAGTGGTGATGAAAAGTGCCTGCCTGGGTCCTACCACTATAGCCAGTGTAAAATTGAGACATTCACGTCCACTTGGCCAGGACAAAGCACGCGCAACCTGAGGTAAACAGTATTTTTATCCCGACCCAGTTTGTACGAAAGCAGACAATAGTTAACATAATACAATACCACGGGCAGAATAAAATGGAGCGCTTCTATGAGTCATGGTATATAAATAGATTATGGTGTAGTATATATACCTACTTAAGAAGACAGATTTTGCATTAATAAGAGAAAAAACCGGCCAAGTGCGTGTCGGACCACGCACAATGAAGAGTTCCGTAGTTGGGATGAATTTACAAGAACAAAGTTAAAATTGAAAAATATGTTCTCACATACTGCAAAAATGTAAGTTTGTACGCACAGTATTGAGAGATTTACCATGTTATTTTAAAATCATAGACTTCTTATAAGTTTTCCTAGGTATAGACCTATTTTCTGTATTTTTTTTTCAAAATTTTAGGCTCAGTAGCTTCGGAGATAAGGGGTCAATTTTCGTCTATTTTTTTAAAATAACTTTAAAACAATTTATTTTAATATTATTAAAAAAATATATTTGCGATCCTCATAGCCATTTTTCATTTGATATGTCACACAGCACAATTTGCAAAACTTTTATTTTTTTATTTGCCCCCAAAATTGACCCCCCTATTCAAAATTCATTTATTTACGTGACACGTCCGTGTTTAGGTCACAGAAATTCATACGTGTACCAAATTTCAACATAATCGGTCCATTGGATTCGGAGCAAATTGGCTGTGACAGACAGACACACGAGTGATCCTATAAGGGTTCCGTTTTTCCTTTTGAGGTACGGAACCCTAAAAAAGCTATCAGACCAGTAGAACAAGATGTCATGAACTTCTAAACAGAAGAAGCCGTCTTCTTCTCTGAAATCGGAAATCTGGTTGGGCATTATTAAATCAAACAAAACCCAACTTATTGCCTGTTTTTTTAGTTGGCCTGCCACACAGCTAATCAGAGGCGTCCCCCTAGCTACTTGACACTCTGATTCTTCTTTTCATTGACATCTAAGTCCTTTCGCATAGCGGATTTCTCCAAAAACAATTGCACTTAATTTGCGTAATTAATTAAAACAAAACACATGAGGTGTGGTAGAGTGTGAATGGCATTCAGAAGATCGCGGGTAAGACTTGAATAAGATTCGCACAGACCAGGGATGCATCGGACAAAAACGAGGAGGCCCATACTCAGCAATGGGTGGATCAGCTTCAAGAAGATGAGCAGGTGGATCAGCTGCTCATCTTCTTGAAAACTATTGCCAAACACGTTACTGTCAGGAACTCATGTCAGAAGATTAGGTTGGGTTAATTTAATAATAAAAATGTCGACGTCAATCTTTTTCGTCCTGGAAACCGTACGGCTAGCAGATTCGTGCCCAAATGAAACTAATTCTAAAGCAGGCAGTTAAATTAATAATAGCCCTGAAAATAAATGGACCGCTTAATATAATATGAGTCAGCCCTCGCAAATAACTCGTAATGTAAACATTAGCGTTTCCGTTCAACAAGATTATAGTTAATTTTGGCTTCGTTATGCAACGTTAGGAATATAACTTGAGCTGAGTTTTAGGCTGATGGTTCAAAATTCATTTGTGGTGTTGCTGTGTAGTTTCCAGCTGGTTTATGTCCCTGGTATTTTTGGCATGTGATCTGTAAAATAAATGACCTAATGTGACATCACCTCGCTCCTGTATTTCTCAAAAGGACAGGCATTTGGGCAGAGCATCCAGCGCTTTCGCCATTCGACGAAACACCTATCAGATAAAGGATTACTAGCTATGTGTGTTTACAGACGTAAACACCCATAGCTAGTAATCCTTTATCTGATAGGCTTCGTAATGGCGACAGGATTATGTCATTTAGATTACCATTGGTCCTTTAGGTGCCAATTAGATGGTGCGATAAATAAATCGATTCCTGTTTGTATTAACAAATAGGAATCTATGGAATCAGGAGTCTTATGAAATTCATAGGACTTAGATTCTCTATGATTTTATTTAATATGGAAAGCTAGCAGACCTATTAGCGAATTATACAGGGTTATTGGTAAAACACTAACAACCACTTAAGGGGTCATTGTACTCATCATTATGAACAACTTTTACTATGGGACCAAACCTGAAATCGCGAAAAAAAGTCGGCTGTTCAGTACTAGTGTTAGCATAATTCGTCAAAATGTACTGAACAGCTGATTCTTTTTCGCGAGTTCCATAGTAAAAGTTGTTCATAATGATGAGTACAATGACCTCTTAAGAGGTTGTTGGTATTTTACCAATAACCCTGTATAGTATTCGTTTCAAAGGGCAGCTAGCCCTTTAGGCCTTTCTAAATATGCATCTCCCAAAACCATATGACAAGCATCTGTTCAAAAGGTCGTATTTCTATGATAAACAAACTTCATAAAATCGAATTAATCAATATGTATTAAAGTTCCGAAGTATGGAAAAATATATGACCTTTTGAACAGAACAAGAAATAAATAAAAAGTTGCTTTTTGTAGAAGCCTGTTCTGTTTAAAAATCTAAAAGAACATTGATGCAGAAATACATCCGTTTTGATTGGAATAAATGAAAGTCCCAGGTCATGGTCTATCCTTTTGATCCAAATCCGTTCAGCTGTAAAGGCGTGAAAAGGTCCGAAGGGCCAAGTTACTTTCGCATTTATAAAATAAGGTTCTGCCCGCGACTTCGTCTGAGTGGACTTCAGAATTGGGTTCAGAGAGAAATAAGAAATGTGTAAGTAATTCATCCGTGATCAATCAAAGCCCTGAACGTACAGTCTAACAATGCCTTTAGGATGCCGATAAGGCGGCCTCCATTCCTGTATAATACTACCAAATAGCACAACACTGATACACCGACTGAAGCATAAATATACAGATTATTCTTGATGAACAGCTATCACTAAAATAATATAGCAGAGGATTATAATAACATGGGATTTCTCAATAAGACTCGCCAAACTATAATTATATTTATTCTATCTATTGAAAAGGCCTTAACTTGTATGTACTTGTATGTTTTTCTGTTTACGTTATTTATTGACATATCCCCCTCATAACTATCATTACGGGTATCAATACCTAACGCGATATGGATATTGATACCTAGTATGGAAGTATGTAAATTCGTGTTGTGACCTAAGGATCTATAAGTACTGAAATGTGAATAGTTGAACGAACGAAAGGAACTTTCACAAATGTCGACTAAGTATGTAATGTAGGTATGTTTTGTTTCAATTTGTAATTCATATTACTTCGGCTTAATAGAATATAACCTAATACATAGTTAGAAGTAAAAATAGACCGGGAAATATGGCTTGATTGAATATACATCTTCCTGGTTTTCCTTAAGGCTCCTATACCTCTATAGACACTCAATCATAAACCAAATCGAGCAGATATTTATATGCAACTAACATTTTTTTTGCCATCGGATTCGTCCGCGTGTATGTTGGAAATTGTCCCACCAAAAAAAAAGTAGTCTATGTGCTATTCCAGACTCCAGATCTATCTCTATGCCCATCCAATCGTTCTGGCTTGATTGAGTAATAAGCATCCATCCAAACTTTTGCATATTTATAATATTAGTAGGATACGGTCCTTTGAAACAATTTTTTAGGCTCATTCGATGGACTATTTTGTATAGGATTCAAAAAAATATAATTAAAATTAAAAGTTGGAAAGTGATTTACGACCTTTTGAACAGATGCTTCTCATATTATACTTGAAGCCAGTTTCAACACTCTCTGATGTGTAGCCATATGGTTATGTCTTGTTTAGTGACCATAAATATCAAGGTAGCGAATGACATTGAATATATTCATATAGCGCCAGCGAGCGCCAGTGTTCATTATCGTGATAATTATGTCAGTGATGCCATTCGAGGTACACTGGACATGGGGGTTGCCTCATACATTCTGTCATACTATGACTCATGACCAGAGATCGGATAATAGGATGCATATTTACCTAATAAACTATGGAAGCGGCTTCTTAATTTTTTTTTCTTAATTGAAACTGGGCTTCCAGAAACTCCGAGAATGCACGCTATTATTTATTTTAAAAAATGCCGTATGCTTGTTTACTTGAAATTCATTTTTAATATTACTTATCCTGACGTTTGCTATGCCAGCAATTCGATTCTTACAGGCAAAAAGTACAAAATTTATTAATTCCGGAATCGCGAGATGTTACGATCGATACTAAAGTGCATTCCATATATACCTATCCGATCTATATACAGTCATGACAACACTGTGGTGTAATCATGGGTGTGTACACTAGGTACGGCCTATTTATCTTGGCAGGTCCGAACATAGCAGTTTCGCGCACGTTCTCTCACTCACACTCGCCTCATGTCACCAGTTGATTCCTAAAAAATCTTACTGCGCAGCCTTCTGCGCGAAGTTCGGACCTGCCAAGATAAATCGGCCGTACTGTAACAAGATGCTGCAAATCTTTTGTATTTCTAGCAATGTGTGTTGGTTAGGGCCAAGTTTATATTGCGGACACATATAATGGGGATTGAAGGTTTTGTTTCGGCCTGCAAACTTCAAAAGTCAAGGGATTTCTTTCAATGAGCGAAATCACCTAGTTTCTGAATAACTTACCAAACTCTTCTTCAGCATTACTTTAATGATTCATTCAATGAAGCAAGCGAAATTCCAGTTTTTTTTTTTAACATGTGTTCTGAATTTCGCGGGCACTGAATAATAATATCATCTTGATGCTAAAGTAGAGTTTCACAAGTTCTAAACTCAGTCTCAATTCAGAATCCAAGCGTTAGACAATGCGCTATAAGCTACAAACTAAGCATGCATCATCATCTCCTAGCCTTTTTCCAACTATGTTGGGGTCGGCTTCCAGTCTAACCAGATGCAGCTGAATACCAGTATTTTACATGGAACGACTACCTATCCGATCTCCACAAAACCGTTACTGGGTAATACGATACTCCTTAGTAAGACTGGTTGTCAGACTTTCGGGCTTCTGACGACCCGTAACGAGTGTCAACGATCCGCGAATGACAGCTGGGGCCAACGGCTTACCTAACGTGCTTTCCGAGGTACGAAGGGGTCTTGGTATGATGGTAACCAATCCAACGGACCAATCGCGGCATGCGTGGCTCGACCCGTGCGGCTGTTACGAGTAGCCACGTTACCAAAAAACTATAAAGCACGCAACAGCCATCTATTTCGGTTTTTACATTCGCCTTATCAAACGATTCTGGTGTTGGGTAAATACAAAGTACACAGATTTCTTTGCCCTAGTTAACTTGCCCTAGATGTAGGACTAACGGCTAACTTTCCATTTCCTCTTGGGATCTTGTTATTTTTTAATTATGACACTTACAGAGTAACCTGCGACTGTTGTGTGGACCTTTTTAATGGCTTATGTTTAACTTACCACCAAATAAAGTAAAATACTGCCAAAAATAGTAAATGATCACCAAAGTTAAAACTCCATTTTATTGTGAATGTATAAACAAAATGTTTAACATCTTGCTATCCTAGACTACAAACTAATCATTATTAACCTAACCTAACCTAACCTAGAAAGAACATTAAAAGCAAATCAAACAAATATAAAAAAAAACCTAACCTAACCTAACGCAATAATTCGCTCGTTAAGATTTGGTGATCATTTACTAGATTTGGTGATCATTTACTACATTTGGTGTTTGAATACAATTTGAAGTGCAAAAAGCTTAGGGTATCAAAGTATTTTATGGTGATCATTATATTTAATCCCCTTTTTAATTACGTTCTACATAATAACATAACATTCAAATCAGTCAAATCAAAATCAGTTTATTCAAAGTTTTACAATTTCATGATAATAGCTATACAAAAATCTTAAACTAGGTCAATAAAACACATGCCTGAACTAGGTAATCCTGTGTTTCATTACGCCTATAATCCCCGAAGGTTCAGGCAGACATGTACCTATAGTACACCAGTTATGTTTATATCCCATGTAACAGGGGGTGAGCCATCAATCGGGCTCAAATCCAGCCTTCAGGTTTGCTACTGTGAAATTATTGATGGAAAAACCAAACAATAACTTTGCCCGACCTTGGAATCGAAACCGGGACCTCATGCACAGAAGTCTGTAGCGCTTGCGACCACCACTAGACCATAGAGGCGTTTTACATTTATTCATATGGACGTCTAAAATGATAAACATAGCCCACATAAACAGATACAACCATAGATTGTTTTTTTTTTTTTTATACAGTATGTTAACCAACAGAGGGCGTTCCCGTTAACCCGCAATAGTATAGCATCCATACATGCTAAAAAAAATATTACCATTCGAAAACAAAATGGTTTTTATTTTTTTTAATATTAAAATAGTCACTAAAAATGTTAAATTGATACGTAAAAGAAACACTCGCGTACTTGAAGGACGGAAACATCGCAATTTAGTTTTTATTTTTAGTGAATATTTTTATATTTTTTTGAATATTTTTAGCATTTTTAGTGAATATTTTAATATTAAAAAAAATAAAAACCATTTTGTTTTCGAATGGTAATATTTTTTTTAGCATGTATGGATGCTATACTATTGCGGGTTAACGGGAACGCCCTCTGTTGGTTAACATACTGTATATTTCTATGGATGCAACAGTGGATGTTACGGGGTTACAGGTGATTGCTACAAGCGTAGGTATTACGAGTATTATTACCTCGTCGATCGTTTTTCCAATTTGCAGGTCAATGCCAGGTTGTATGTTGATCAAAATATGATTTGCAAACATAACAAATATGTATTATAATCATTACAATCATCAGTCAAATCATAACAGCCACACGAGTCGATCCATCAGGCTAAGCTACACTTGCCGAGGTTGGTGCGTGGATGGGTGACCATCTTTACATACCGAGACTCCTCCGTGCCTCGAAAAGCACGTAAAGCCGTTGGTCCCGGCTGTCATTCGTAGATCTTTGACAGTCGTTACGGGTCGTCAGAATACCGAAAGTCTTACCAAGTGGTATTGTATTACCCAGTTGCTGGGTTGTGGAGGTCAGATAGGTAGTCACTCCACGTATAAAACTGGTATTCAGCTGTCTGCGGTTAGACTGGAAGCCGACCCCAACATAGTTCTAGCATTCTTCTGGGTACGCTCACTCCATCGTCGACTTTGTCTCTGTCACCTCTGACCTAGACTAGAGTCAAGAGTCAAAAAAATGTTGGTAAAAGGCGTCATGATTTCATGAGACAGTCATTCAATGAGGCACTTGGAATTAACAGACGGAATGGTGATCGTATATCATGGCCAGGGAAGTGCTCTTCTTGACATATACAGGGTTAAATTAAATTAGGTAGCGAAACTCCGCAGATGTGTTGGGTATCGATACCTTAACATGATAAAACAAAAAATAAATTAATTAAATGTTGTTTTTGGGGGTCATCAAGCCTCACTTAAAATATCAGTTTTTTTTGTGTAAACTTCACAGACGTGATGGGTATTCGATATCTCAAAACGAAAAAAAAAAAACAGATTTATCAACTTATCAAGTAACAACACTACCAGCGGTCAGTGACCCCAAAAAATCTTCAAATATTTTTTTTCTTGTTTTGTTTAGATCTATATCGATACCCATCACATCTGCGGAGTTTTGCTAGCTAATTTAATTTGACTCTGTATATTCCTGGGTTCGGTAAATAGCTCCCACGATTGGCGCTATCTGGGCAGTCAGCCCCTTTACCTATTAGGTAACTGTCTAATCTTTTTATCAAGACACTAGCTTCCGCCCGCGGCTTCGCTCGCGTGGTAAGTCGATAAAAAGTAGCCTATGTTCTTTTCCAGGTCATGGCCTACCCGTGTGCCAATGTTATCCGAATCCGCTAAAGCTAAAACGTAACAAACAAACTCGGTTTCACATTTATAATATTAGTTAGGATAGTTTGGAGGATAAAAACCCAGTCCATCGACACTCGTAGACTCACAAAACGTATTAGGTAAATTAAAAAAAAAAACTCATAACATACTACTAAAGTTTCAATAATAATATAATTCAATCATGATTTGAAAGACACGTGGCGCCATCTATCTCCATCTCGGGAACAGTACTTTTTTTCGCGATGAAAGGTACCCTATGTCCGTTTCTGTACACCTGACAACATTTATGCAAAATTTCAGCATGATCGTTTCAGTGGTTCAGGCGTAAAAAGGTAACAAACAAACTTACTTTCGCATTTATAATATTAGTTAGGATGAGATATTCTGACGTATATACAGGGTTATTGGTAAAACACCAACAACCTCTTAAGGGGTCATTGTACTCATCATTATGAAAAACTTTTACTATGGGACCAAACCAGAAATCGCGAAAAAAAATCAGCTGTTCAGTACACGTATATTCGTCAAAACATACTGAACAGCTGATTTTTTTCAGAATCAGCGGTTCAGTAGAACAGCGGTTTTTTTTTCGCGATTTCATGTTTGGTCCCACAGTAAAAGTTGTTCATAATGATTAGTACAATGACCCCTTAAGAGGTTGTTGATGTTTTACCAATAACCCTGTATAATGAGTGATTTTTCCCCTTTTTGACAGTCAAAGTTAATCTTCCTAGAACTTCATAACAAGAGCAACCAGCAACACCAAAGCGTCCTAAGAACGACCATCCTGCGCAATTTGTAACGTCTAACCGAGGTAAATAGGTCAATTTACTGTACTTGACCGTTGGGCAGCTAACTACCATTACAGATGCTATTGTTGTATAAGTAGCCTGTTTATTACTGTATATGGTCTTTGTGAACGAAGAAATGTTGCTAGGTTTTATTTCAACTCACGGTGGATGTAACGGGCGATATCTTGCATTCACTTTAAAAGATGACGTACTTTTATCCAACACTTGTTCTGTTTTTAATAGACTTCAAAAAAGGAGGTTCTTAGTTCGTCGGAATCTTTTTTTTTTTTTGAAACCGACTGGACCGAAATGGAAAATTCTTTTTTTGTTTGAAAGAGTATACTTTCTAGTTGGTCCCATTGTCAGTCAGGTCAGGATCTGATGATGGAATCCTGGAGAAATCGACGGAACTCGTCAAATATTATAGTCATACCTATAGCGATTTGAGTATTTTTTTATAGTAGCTCGTGCATTTTTTCTTGGAAAGCACCATTTGGTGAGGTGGAACTGATGATGAAGATCACAGATGGCCACCGGAACTACTCAATAATAAGTATTTCACGGGTTGCGATTCGATTAGGTATTTAATAATGGTTGCTAAGTAATTTATGCCCGTCACAATGCTTATGGTGATGTAGAGTTCTCCTGGTACCTACTTATCAGGAGAACTCCTCAACAATTAACGTCCATGCATTGGGAAGAGCAATATTTTGTAAAAGATGATGAGCTGTTGACATTTTTACAAAGTGACCCACTAAAAAGTGAATAAAATAAAACATTTTCCAAAAAAAAAAAAATAACTAATTTCGGAAGTTGGTGGCAAAAAAACTAAAATACAGATCCAAAGACACCGACTTCCGAAATTAGTTGTTTTTCATTTTGTAGTGTTTTTTTGGGAGTCGGTTGTTTTTTTTTCTCGGAAATAGTTGTATTTATACGAAAGATTTTGTTCTTATGAGGTTCGGAAAACCCTTGCTGTTAATCTCGTTAACAATACATTGCTGACTGGCTAATTTCGTTTCACCACAGCAACAACATCCAATCAGTCTGTATTCTACTGCGAGAGTACGAAGTAGAATACAGGCTGACACAATGACATTAATCATTTTGTATACCACGCAGATATAAGTAACAACATTATTTGACCCAATTTCCACCCAAGTAGCGTTCAATTGAACAGTTTACTTAGATTCCGAGATAAAAGTGACTAACTGTGACTGTCGGGCGCACCGTATAAGGTTAAGGTAAACTGAGGTTAAGGTGAACGGCTAGTTATTAGTTGGATGATTTAATGTTGAGTGTTATATGATATTGTGGATAAAAATTTAAGGTGTGTGTCGAATTAAGTTCAGAAATGTTTAGTCAAGAGATCGTGGATTTTACAGGTGAAACACCAACAACCTCTTAAGGTGTCATTGTACTCATCATTATGAACAACTTTTACTATGGAACCAAACCTGAAATCGCGAAAAAAACAGCTGTTCAGTACATTTATGTTCGCATAATCCGTACAGCTGTTTTTTTCGGGATTTCAGGTTTGGTCCATAGTGATGAGTACAATGACCCCTTAAGAGGTTGTTGGTGTTTTACCAATAACCCTTTATAGACAATATATTAACAAGAAATGGAACATACTTCAAGTTAATGCAATTTTGGAATTAATATTTTTTTTCCGTTATTCTCTGCCGGTTTGCCTGCCTTGCTTGATGCTTAGATTGCAGGAGGGCCAAAGTGTTTCAATGGAGGTTCTGGAGCCTTGTTTTAGACAATTACAGTCCTAATAAGAACTTTTTAGCAAAAAATAAAACCGACTTCCAAAACAAAACACTACAAAGTGAAAAATAACTTTAATTTCGGAAGTCGGTTTCTTTAGTTTTGTATTTTCGTGTTATGCCACCGACTTCCGAAATTAAAGTTATGTTTCACTTTACAAAGTGAAAAATAACTTTAATTTCGGAAGTCGGGTGTGTTTTGTTTTGGAAGACGGTTTTATTTTTTGCTAAAGTTTTTATTTTTCACTTTTTAGTGGTACCTGCCCCAACCAAACAAATTCGAATACCACTGCTATGTAAATAACAGTGATAGGAAGTTATTAAAACATCATCCAGATAAACTAAGTGGGAAAAATACGCATTATTGAAGCTAACTCAAAAACTACCCAAGCAAAGTTGATAAACTTATATGGACCATCCATACCACCTTGGAAGTATACCGTTTCAAACAAAAAAAGAATTTTCTAAATCGGTCCATCCATCTTTGAGTAATCGCGTAACAATCATACAAAAAAAAAACATACAGAAGAATTGAGAACCTCCTCCTTTTTGAAGTCGGTTAAAAATAATTATTTTTATGAGAAAAGAATCAGACGTCCTTTAAATCGGGGAATGTCATTCTTAAATTGACTTCTTACATGAATGACGGAAATGCACCGACTCCAGCGTGGTTTCTTTTTTTTTACTCGAATGAACCCAAAGATTTGCAGTAGCCCCTGAAGCTTCATGTTTCATGGGGCTACAGACATCATTGCATATCAAGGAGTAGACCGGAGGGCGCGATAGATCAGAATCTTAAATTGACTTTAATGGCAGTTAAGCGTTGTACATACATTCTGTATGTTTAAACAGCGTGTAAGTCGAACAGATGATTCACGATTCTTTTATTTTCAGTTCAACGTGGGTACAACTCAGACGACTCCAACATCTGGGAGTCATACAGCTACCTACATATTAGCATCCGGATACCGAATTCAAATAACTTTGTAGCATGAATGTTTTCAGCTATTATTAGCATTTTTGGGCGCGCAAAAAAAAAATTGCGCGTTCAGCATACACGTAATAGAAGCGAATCTTCTTTAAAATTTTGTGTGACAGACAGAGAGAGATAGAGATATCTTTCTTCCCACTCATGTAACGAAATGTGCCAAAACGTGACGCGTCGCTAGACATTTCACTCTCAATTCTCCTCCAATTATCGAATCGCCACTTATGTCAATTACATTTATTTATAGAAATTAATTAAAACGATACAACACAAATTACACTAATTATTAACAAAAAAAAAAACAATTATTACTTTGACAATAATTATAAAAGAAGAAGTAAAAGAGAGGAGAGTGAGTTAGAGAGGCAGACGGAGAGAGAGGTTTTTAAGAAGTTTCACTTAAAAAAATTGCCGACTGCGCAGGTCATTCCTCTGAATTTGATGAAATCGTGGTCCCAGTACCACATTAGGTTTCTCAAACCACAACACCGTATATTACATATTTTCTTTGGTGAATGTTCAAGTTATTTGCTGGTCACTCTAATAGTTGGAACTGCAACAATAAAACCGTAATTGAATATCAAACTAACGTCAGTTAATATTGTGCAACCGGCGCTTAACCTCAGGCGGCGCCACGAACGGGTCGCAGTTATGCTACAGATTAATACAGATGGGACACTCTGCAGTTTAGGTATGATGCTACAAGTACACGGCGGGCCTATCTCATTGGGCCAATTCAGTAGGACTGCCGCGGTCAGAGTTACGCGCACCGGCCGGTTCGCACGGTCAGTTCGATACTCACTCACACGCCGCCACTTAAAAGAAGACGACCCTAACGAGTCCGAAGGTATAAAAGTTACGCGTTAGAAAGAGAGGAAACTTGTAGGTGAATATAACTGTAGGTAATAAGCGTTGTGCGAACTGAATTCACTGTATTGTGTCGTAGCAAGAGTCGCTTTTTATTTAAATGATTTTGCGGAGTGTCCCATCTGTATTAACCTGTGTTTACGCTTTACTTGCTACTCTCTAACTCTCTATGTTATAACGACCATCTGTAACGCTTTATTAGCTATGTGAGCTAAAATTAGCCAGAACTGTTAAGTCACAAAGTAAAGATAACTTCATGCCTGTAATCCCCAAAGGGTTAGGCAGAGGTGTACCTGTAGTACTTACACCCATATTTCGCCAGTTATGTTTAAGTCCCATGCTAATAAGGGCGAGCCTATTGCCATCAACCAGGCACAAATCCAGACTCCGGGCTGCTTCTGAGCAATTCCTTATAGGAAAACTCAATCCCGATTTGGGAATTGACCCCATGCTCTTTTCCTGTAAAATATGCTAGGGATTGAGTCAAGGGTATGGATAGGCAGCATTATTTTCCGAACGCTACGCGCTGCCAGGCGTGTAGATTCTGCCGATAGAAAACTACCGTTCATTATATCGTTCTATAAGATGTTCAAGTGATTGTCATCTGTCTAGCTTTTTATCACCTCTAGGTCGGCCTCCAGTCTAACCGGATGCAGCTGAATATCAGTATTTTACATGGATCGATTGCCTATCTGACCTCCACAACCCTTGGTAATTGGTTGTCAAAGTACGACCCGTAACTATTGTCAAAGATCCACGAATGACAGCCAAGACCAACGGCTTCACGAGACACGGAGGGGTCTCCGAATATAAAGATGGCCACCCATCCAGGAGCCCAACCGCGGCAAGCGTATCTTAACCTGATCGATCGACACGTGCGGCAGTTATTACTTACCAACGAGCCCCCGATTAGCGGTGATATTGTGGAGAAATACTGCTCTGATTGGTGGCAGCGACGATATCTGGCGACCCTGAGCGTTTGGCGACACAACCAACCTTGCGGAGTACGGTAATATTTTACCTTAAATCATCAATACGTCTGTCTAAGTTAGATTTCCTCCGGATCCATCTGATTTCCGACATCAGACCAATCCGGAGGAAATCTAACTTGGAGATGTATTTGATGATTTATGTTTAAAATTATGTAAAGACATTATTTATTATTGTTGCGAATCATATTTTGATCAAGATACAACCTGACACTGACCTGCAAATTGCAAAAACCGCAAGGATTCGCAGGCTTCGTTACCGCATCCCCCTTAAGAAGAACGGGGGTTTAACTGCGTTAGCTAAACAAAAGATTAACGTTGTGCAACCGGTGCTTAACCCCAGGCGCCACAAACGGGTCGCAGTTATGTTTTACTTGCTACTTTCTATATTGTGACGACCATCTGTGTATAGCTGGCTTTATGACTGTTGTTCTCGACTTACAAGGAGTTGTTTAGCTGAGAATAAGGTCATGTCTTCCTTTTGATGTTAAGGCGTTAATATTGTAGGAATATTGTGTAATCTTTCTTTTGTCATCATCTTCGCGTAACACGATTTAGGTAGACCTCTCAAAATATTAATACTGAAAGGAGATTTTGTCATCATCAACAAGCTTGGCGAACGGATTGGTGATTACAGTTTGTTGTCATTTATTAGCAGCAGTTTCTGACGGCTTTGACACACTAAAGACAGACACTCACAGATGTCAGAGTGTAAGTATTTTTGTGAGGTACTATCTGGTACCTTTTTCTTTGTTCACGACTTTACATAAGGTTTATGCGATCGAAAAGTTCTTCTATTTGATTGAGTCTCCAAAAGAGCATAATTATGTAGATAGATAAGCTTATTACCACGAGCTAATATTGTACAAAATCCTAAAATGGATTCTTGGGCAGATTCGAAATTCAAAGAAATGCTTCTTCCACTAATTCTTTAAAACGCCGTGAAAATACAATTATTACAAAGAGCTGCGCAGTGACCGCAAGACATAGTGGTCTGAATTGAATTATTAAATCAATAATAGTGTTTGTAGGCGCGCCCGATGACATGCGGACACCATGAGGTGTTCATAACTGTGGATATGTCCCGAATCTATGATCGTTACAAAAAGAAATAAGCTTTTTGATTTGACATAGAATTTATTGATGTTAGATTATAGTCCAAATCGAAGAGCAGAAAACAATAAAATGCGATTGAGGCGCTAGGCAATCCCATGAAGACATTTGAATACATTGTTAGCACAAATAATGAGAAATAATGTGTAAATAGAAGAGACGCATTGAAATGTTGTGTACACCAAAGACACAAAATACACTCGATTTTGATTAATATGACTGGCCTGTTGGTCTAGTGGTCAGTGGCCCTGACTGCTATGCCGGAGGTTGTGGGTTCGATTCCCACCCAGGACAAATGTTTGTGTGATGAGCATGATCATTTGTTCTGTGTCTGGGTGTAATTTATCTATATATGTATGTATTTAGAAATATATAAGTATGTTTATCAGTTGTCTAGTACTCATAACACAAGCTCTGCTTAGCTTGAGGCTAGACGGCGTTGTGTGATAGTTGTGGAATATTATTATTATATTATTATTATTAATCCAATTTTTTACAGGACTCTCCACAACAGGGCATGAAGAATCAGTAGGATACTAATCAACCTTTTTACTTCGATGGTCCTAGTTTATCATTTGTGATTTCTAGTTTCGGCTTCATATACAATCTTCATATATGTAAGTGGGCACATCCTTTATTACTGGAGGCCTTTATTTAGGTATAAAGTTCTGCTTACGTTTTTAGTTTTGTATTTTTGTTTCTGCTTGAGTTTAGTTTCCGATTTTTTTTTTTTTTGTATATTGGCGTGTGCTAGCTTACTTAGAGCAAATAATTTAATTTAATGTTTTGTATTGCGTAATGTACCTAAATTATTATGCGCAGTGTTGTATAGATTCAATTATTTTAACTGAACAGACAGCTGTGCTGCTGGGGAGTTTGTTGCGCCACTTCTTCTCCCCAGCTAAAGCACTAGGAAGTGGTGAAGGGCGGGCGTTTTGGGAGGCTGTCTTATGTAATTTTGACGTTCAAAAAGTGCTGATTCTCAGCCTAGTTTGAATAAATTGAGCGATTAATTTGATTTGAACCCGGTAAGAAAGAATTTTGTTGACGACTTAAAAAAGAGAGTTTACTTACACTTGACTGCATTTTCAGGCAGATAAATATTCAACATTTCTTCATCATCACAATTACCACTTTCACACTACTTTTTCACTCTCGTATAACATGACTTCCTCAATGTCCTACACAAAATGGACACGAATCGTCACCGTACTACCGTCATTCCGTCACGGTCTTAAACACGGGCACAATGACTCTTGTCGCTTCAACGCTCACAAATGTTGACATACTATGTTACTAAGCTGGGTATAATACAGCGGATTTATCTGGTGTCTGGTATGGTTGGATGATGGGAGAATGTTGCTCGACAAAGAGTACTCTAGCTACGGTTTCCTAAAAGAGCGGTTCTGTAATATTTTAAGTTCGTCATGAAAATATACAGGGTTATTTGTAAAACACCAGCAACCTCTTAAGGGGTCGTTGTAATCATCATTATGAACAACTTTTACTATGGGACCAAACCTGAAACCGCGAAAAAAAATCAGCTGTTCAGTACATGTTGACGAATTATACCAACATAAATGTAATGAACAGCTGACTTTTTTTTCGCGATTTCAGGTTTGGTCCCATAGTAAAAGTTGTTCATAATGATGAATACCATGACCCCTTAAGAGGTTGCTGGTGTTTTACAAATGACCCTGTATAATTTTCAACAGTATTAAACGTTTTAAGACCCCTATTACATTTCGACCGTGATTTTTGCGTTAAATGGGCAACGCTCTTATTCTGAGAAACTGAAAGTCTTCGACAACTTTAACCTATTTAATGCTGGAGAATAGTTATTAGTATAGTTCATAGCGGCCTAGCTTTTCACAATTTTTTTCTTCTCTATTTATATAAAACCAAAATTCTGAAGCAAGTTTCAAGCAAAAAACGCTGTGTATTTCGACGATCAAAGCCTTACATGAACATAATTAAGTACTAATGCGGATTTATTTTGTAAACCTGTTGATGTTGTTTTCGAAAAACGCTCGAAATCAATCTGCCTAGCCTTTTCCCAATTATGTTGGGGTCAGCTTCCAGTCTATCCGGATGCACCTGAACACCAATATTTTACATGGAGCAACTGCCTATCTGACATCCATAACCCAGTTACTGGGTAACACGATACCCCTTGGTAAGACTAGTTGTCAGACTTGACGACCCGTAACGACTGTCCTAAGGTCAAAGACCAACGACCAATGTGCACGACAACAGATATAACCTTACCTACCCTTAAGGTGGTGCTATATGTAAATTAGGCTGGAACCGAAGAAGTTTAAAACCTTTTTTCTCCATAACCCGTACCATAATGATCTTTAAAAAAAATATATGTTAAACTACACAATAAAACACATGTCCCCTTCACTTAGAAAAAAATAAAAAATAATTTTAAATATCATTAACATACATGAAAAGTAACCCCTGTTTTAGAAATATAAAACCTTTTTTTCTTCAAAACTATTAATCACTAGGTTTTTTTATAGTCATCATGATATTACACAATACAATACCTAGGGAATCCTCGGCTTATTTTTTTAAATAACTTTTCTAATTACTTATAGTCATTATTTTTTACATAAATCGACACTCAATCGCGTGAGCAACCCCTCTGTCGCCTATTAATTTAGTGCGGGACGAGACGCAGTGCTGAACGGACCTGTACCACTTTTTCCCGCATTTTTTCGTTGGTGACAATACCATTAGAAAGTATTGTAAATAAATACCTACCTACTTATTTTGTTGATTTTAATAGTTTTTAGTATATAATTAGTAATACTACATAGGAAATATTTGTGTTAATATAAGTTTATTTATAAAATCAATATGGGTGACAAAAAAAGAGGAGAATAAAAAGAATGAAACGGTAAGTAATTTGAGTACCTATCTAACATTTTACTAGTAACCATCAATCAAGCGTTTTGATAAAAAGATATAGGTAGGTACGTATACGTAATATGCGTACCTAAGCAGGTACCTACCTATCAGCTGCTTATACTTACCTAGGTACCTTTCGTCGCCAGAACGAGAAACTGTTTTCGTTTCGAATTTGCCAACGGAAATTCGTACGTGTTTAATGGCAACAAGGCATAGATTCCAAACGAACGGGCGGCATTACGACACGGCGGCACAGTAACGACATAGCAAGCTATAGATTCGCATGCAGTGAATCTATAGCTTGTTACTATTAGACACGTACGAATTTACGTTGGCAAATTCGAAACGAAAACAGTTTCTCGTTCTGGCGACGAAAGGTACCTAGGTAAGTATAAGCAGCTGATAGGTAGGTACCTGCTTAGGTACGCATATTACTTTCGTTGGCCGGAGTTTCGCTAGCTAATTTAATTTGACCCTGAATATGCGTCGCAGCTAACTAGTTTATCGTGTTTAGATATCGATACCCATCACGTCTGCGGAGTTTCGCTAGCTAATTTAATTTGACCCTGTATATGTGTCGCAACTAACTAGTTTATCATATTTAGATATCGATACCCATCACGTCTGCGGAGTTTCGCTAGCTAATTTAATTTGAACCTGTATATGTGTCGCAGCTAACTAGTTCATCATGTTTAGATATCGATACCCATCACGTCTGTGGAGTTTCACTAGCTAATTTAATTTGACCCTGTATTATTACTCATCGCAATCAGATTGCTAATACAGGGTAATAATTAGGCCAGCCACATACAGTCGGAATTCCGTCCCGGAATTCCGTTACGAAATATCGTTTCGGAATTTCGAAAGCAGCAAACCCATACAAAGTCACGCACAGATATTTTCTCCGATTCAAAATTACGCATGGTAATGCGTAATTTTGAATCGGAGAAAATTTCGAACGGAGGACTACTTGTACGTGTGTGATAGATCCTTGATCTTGCATGGATTTGCTGCATTCGAAAATTCCGAATCGATGTTTCGAAACGGAATTCCGACAGTATGTGGACTTTTTTTGTCCATCCTCTTTGGACCCCATGGATGTAACCTGCAGATTGCGACTCTAGGACTACAAGGGGTCGAAAAGTAACGAGGTTGGCGAGTTTCATAGGACCCTAAAGTTATAAGCAAATCAAATGACATATTTTAAAATTGGATTAACGTAACCCTTTTATAAGTAAACGTGGATGAACGTATACAATATAAGCTACAATATTTTTAAAGTCATCAGTATTTCAACTGAATTTTATATTTTACTTTGTTTTAGGGGAACTGAAGAATTATCGATTGGTAGACGTATTGTAAACATCAGTCATTTTTTTAAATCACTCCAAGAAATATCAAGCCACGGACCATTGGACTGCGGTTTAAAGTCAATAGAAATCGTATCTGAACGTTTGACAGGTTTAATGAATAAATTAAAACTGAAATGTCTTTTATGTAACATGAGTTTTATAATAGAGGGAGACAACACCCCAGAAGAAATGAATTTAAACACATGTGCCGTAGCTGGGGCAATAGCAGCAGGATGTAGACATACGCAACTTCTGGAAATTACGTCAACTCTAGGACTTCCTGAGATCTCACAAAAATTATTCACCTTTCATATGGATATAGTAAACAAAACGTGGGTATCTGAAGCGTTAAGATCTTTGAACGAAGCTGCTGAAGAGGAAAGATGTGCTGCCGTTGAAGAGGGTAAAGTAAATGCAAAGGGAATACCGATAATTGATGTCATTGCTGACGGATGTTGAGGAAAAAGATCATACAAGAAAAACTACTCCTCACTGTCAGGAGCAGCAGCCATACTTGGTAAACGTAGCAATAAAATATTGTTCATGGCTGTCAAAAATAAGTTCTGCTACATTTGCGCTAGAGCAGAAAATAAAGGAATCTCGACAAACAAATCATATTTGTTATAAAAACTATACAGGTAAATATTTTATGTGTTTTACATAAAGATCCTAGTAATATTACAAGTGGAAACGTATTGCTGTTTGTTTGTTTTATAAATTAACTAAACGTAAATGGTTCGCCTTATTATTTTGAAATCAAACTAAATATCTATTATATAAAAATGGTAGAGGTAACCCATTAGAGAACTAAAGCCGTAATATAGGTTTTGTATACTGAAAGCTACATTATTATACTTTTTGTCTTCATTTACAGGACCATCTACCGGCATGGAGTCAACGATTATTGTCGAGGGATTTAAGAAAAGCATAGAAATGCACAATTTGATATATGGCAGAATTATATCAGATGGTGACGCCAACACATATTCAAAGCTTTTGCAAGAAAGGCCGTACGAAAATTTAACAATAGAAAAAATTGAATGCCGAAACCACTTGCTGAGGAATTTTTGCAACAAACTGCAGAGTTTTACAACAGACACGAAATTTCTAATACGGTTCATAAAACTCCTAACAAAGAAAATAATATTAACCATGCGAAAAGTAGTAGTAACTGCAATTGCAAAATACAAGCATACTGATAATGCAATGCAACTCCATGCTGATATAATGCTTGCTGCAGAACATGCTTTTAGCCAAGATACCACGTGCAAAGGATACTTTTGTGGCAAACTAGGCGAAATAGAAGATATTGACAAAGACTTTCATACAAACACTCTGTGCCAAAAAATAAAATTAATATTATCACAGCTAGCGGCACACTCACTCATTTTTCTGCACGATGTCGACAGCAACTCTGTAGAGAGATATCATAGCGTTGTTGCTAAATTCATAGGTGGCAAAAGGATTAACTTTGCTCAAAAATATATATATCAGATGAGATGTAATACTGCGGCTCTATCATTTAACACAAGAAAACCTTTGAGCATCTTGCATAAATGTATTGTAGGTAGAAGTCCAAAAGGACAAATACATAAATTTGAAATGAACAGAATAAAGCGACAGATAAGACCTAAAAAATATCCAACAAGAAAAGAAGAACATTGGAAAATCAAAACGCCTCTTTCATCAATTATGGACAGGATTGCGCGAAACCCCATATGTCAAAGGAATGCTAGAGGAATCGAAAAGAATATTTTTGAAAAATTTAGAGAAGAATGAAGATGAAAGAATAAGAATTGAAACACGTACAATACTTCAAAGTGAGTCAAGTGAATGGCTCGAACTAAGAACAAATTAACTGACGGCTTCAAATTTCGGTAACATAATTAAAAAACGCAATGACATCAGTTGTGCTAATATGGTGAAGAATTTAATTTATAAAAACCCAATAGATCACGTCATATCAGTCAAACATGGGCTAGAAAATGAAAGTATTGCTAAAATTCAATTAGAAAAAGAAAAATCGATAAAAGTTAATCCCTGCGGCCTATTCATAGATAAAGAGATCCCATTTCTAGGTGCATCACCGGATGGTATAATAGACGAAAGTACAATATGCGAAATAAAATGGCCATAAGTGCATGTAAATTAGGAGTGGAAAGGGCAATAGTAGAAAAAAAAATAACATTCTATAAAAAAAATAAAGACAATAATAAATTTAGAATAAATAAGGATCACAGTTTGCCAGCATGGAACGATATACAATTAACACACACTTACCCATCACACCATCTCCCATACACACACACCCACACACACACACACACACACACACACACACACATACACACACACACTCACTCATTCCCAAATCAAACGTTAAGCCATTTTTACTTTAGTTTTTAATTTCCCATATAGTTACACTTCACTTTTGTTATTAATTTGTAATAGTGTTTTATTATGTACAACCTGTATGTTAGGTTAATACAGTCATAGGTCATTCATGAGTTGTCCGATGGCGGTAAGCCTGGTGATCTGTAATACAGGTTTTACCTACAACAGACACCAGTCTCTATTAAGTGTTACCTTGACTTTGTACTGTGTTTGTGATTACGAGAGAAATAAAAGATTATTATTATTATTATTATTATTACAGTTGGTATTACCAAGTTCAAGGCCAACTCCACATAACAAAAAAAGAAAAATGTTTATTTGGTACAAACTGATATTATATATAGGGACGACGGCTTTTGGGAAGAAACAATGAAAAAAAAATTAATAACATTTTACACAGAATGTATTTTACCTCAATTAGTTGACCCTCGACACCCACTAAAAATGCCAATTAGAGATCCCGAATATATATGTCGTGCTATTAAATAAAATAAAAAGCAAACGAAGGGAAAACAAAGAAAATCTAGCTAACATGCGTGAACAAAATAATATGGAAGAAATAAATGATGCAACACATGATGCAGAAGTGTAAGTAGAAATTATTCCCATATCTTCAAAAAGAAACAAAAGAAATGAAAGTGACGACGATGAAGTAAAATACATTGATGATTATAATGTAGAAAAAGCAAATGCAAAAAAAAATGTGTTGTAGACAATTAAACTTCTCAGAATTTTGTAACCAAATTGTGTCAGAAAGTTTTTTTTTATACCGTTAAAGATTATATTGAGGACATAAAGGCTTGGGATTGAGCTGCTCCAAATTTTCTTTTTACTAATTTTTATTTTTGCATACTGAATGTTGACATGAATATTTACTTTGTAAAGTATTATATTATTTTAATTATTGTGAATGTGAATACTACGTGGGTCATTGCTATTTTGATTGTTTTATTTTTTCTCTCAGTTATTTTTAATCATGGTCTGGCAGTTTGAATAATTTATGCGGCCTACCCAAATGCCCTTTTTTTGGTATTTTCGTCGAATCGTTGAGCTCCTTAAGTTCTGAGGTGAGCTGCGCGATTACTGACAAATGCGTGCACTGGCTGGACAGGTCCTCTCAATCTGTGTGGTTCTTTCCTCAAAAGACCATTTCAGACACCAATCTACATGGTCTTCACATGAACTGACCAAGATTATGTCCGGTCTTTATAAGAGCCTATGACCTCTGAGTTTGTTTCGGCCTTTCTTCTCAGAGTAGTCAGATAGGAAACGCCGACCAGAACTAGTTTAAAAAAAAAAAAACATGATTGACTTGTGAAAGTGTGTACAAACCTACTTACAAAAATAAAATCATTTATCATTTATAATTTTGAATGTGTTTTTATTTTGCTTTTGTCAATGTATAACCTGAACAAATTTAATCCCAACATCAGTCACTGACATGCAATAAAAATGGATCAAAAAAAACCATCAAAACCAAAAAAAAATGGTCCCTGTAAATGGACGACTCTGTATATTATAATTATATATTAATTGATTAGGCCTGCCACATACAGTCGGAATTCCGTTTCGAAATATCATTTCGGAATTTCGAAAGCAGCAAAGCCATACAAAATAAACGAAGAACTACTGTACGTGTGTGATACATCCTTGATTTTGTATGGATTTACTGCCTTCGAAAATTCCGAATCGATATTTCGGAACGGAATTCCGAAACGGAATTCAGTCTGTGTATGTGGCCGGCCTTATTGAACTAATAAGTTCCGGGCCCACGACCGCTTGTGACTTATAATAAATTGAACAGAGGTCACGGGTCGTATGGGGCCCACAAACCATATGGGACGCATTGTGGTTCATGGACCCCATGAACGTAATATGGCATTTGAGCTTCGTGCAAGCTTATGGCCGGCAGATTTGTATATTGCTCAGATTTTCCACTTGATTTATTTTGCGTTTTTTTTAAAATATTTGAAGTACTTAAAACAACTACTAGTAGTACTTTTAGGTACAAACTTATTCACTTTTATTTATGAGCGCGGTCGCGGGGAAAGCTAATAATAATAACTGTCTATATTATGCCGCCCATTTTCTGTTTTTTTAATATTACAATGAGTTCTTAGTCATTAAAAAAATATATTTTCTAAAAATATAATAATTTACACAAGTGTTGTATTTATTTTTCTACAACATACAAGTTTTTACCTAAAAATGTTCTGCACCACTGCTCTGAAATATGCAACAGGCTACCTATGCGTGCATCGCGCGTCATGGCTCTGTGGCAGTCAGCGGTGCAAAATAGAATATTAGTGATCGCTTCGCGCGTAATTATAATGCGGGGGTGCGCGGGGCATTCTCGGCGTTAACGCCCATTTGAGCGAGGTCAACGGCGTAATGCCAAGCCTTAAATTGAACTGAATAATTTCTGTTTATTGCAAAGGGAAACGTGTGATTTTTACCCGACTGCGGCAAAGCCAAAAAAACGCGGGTTATTTAGAAAATCTTTGCACAATTCTACCAACCCGCACTGGGCCCACTAGGAGAGAGGAGACCTGTGTCCCAGCAGTGGGAAAATTATAGGCCGCTTACCTATACTATGCTTGCACAATACTAGGTACTACATAGTAACATTCGTAGCATTCATTTTCGTACCCAATCTGGTAGATAGAAGACCTAAAAGAAGAAACTGTGTTGGACTAAACGTGGATGATTGAGAAGAGAAATTGTTGCAGAATGAATAGGTGTGTTCAGCAGTGGCCTTTATTCGAAAGGATGAGCGATTGATTATTATAAAATAATTTGACAGTAGTTAGGGAGTTTCAGGTGCAAATAACCTTTGTATACCAAGTTGGGTGAGAGGTTTGTGGCTAAGTTTTTTAATAACTGCCGCACGGGGCGATCGATGGGTGACCATCTTTACATACCAAGACCCCTCGGTGCCTCGGAAAGCACGTGCAGGCTGGCATTCCTAGATTTTTGACAGTCATTATAGGTCGTCAGAAGCCTGAAACACCACAACCAGTCTTACCAAGGGGTATCGTATTACTCAGTAACTGGGTTGTGGAGGTCAGATAGGCAGTCGCTCCACGTAAAATACTGGTATTCAGCTGCATCCGGTTTGACTGGAAGCCGACCCAACATATTTGGGTTAAGGCTAGACAAATGATGATGATGACCAATTTGGGATCAGTGTAAAGTCATCTTTGTTAAGTAAGTACGAAACTCTAACGTTACGAAACACTGAAGTTTTGAAAGATAATCCAAACAGGCACGTTCTAAAATATCCAAGTATAGACCCGATCACCCTTAGATAAAGATTAATGGACACCACTCCCCTCAGTAGGTATTGCAACTGTTCATTGTCAAAATTTGGGGGAGGCATATGTTCAATAGGAGAGCGTACAATTTGGATAGGGATAAAATCGGCACGGGAAATGTTGGCGGGATAGCCCTATTTTATATTATTACGAATGTGACTCAAGTTCGTTGAATCGTCACAAAGCCGTTGAATTGGCGAATGAGTGAAATACATGCGGAGGAGGAAGGTACACCCTTCTGTGGCAATTGCTCCAAAAGTACTGAGCCTAAAATTTTGAAAAAAAAAATATAGAAAATAGTTCAATATCTATAGATAGATACAGGAAAACCTATAAGGAGTCGATGGTCTTAAAATAGCGTGGTAAATCTCGCAATATTGTGCGTACAAACTTACATTTTTTGTAGTTAGAATGTATGAGAGAACATGTTTTTCAACTACAATGTTAAGTTTTTCTTGGGATAAATTCATCCCAACTACGGAACCCTTCATTGTGCGTGGTCCGACACGCTCTTGACCGGTTTTTCTTCTTTCTATCCCGAACAAACCCTTCCAAATGATGTTCAACTTAAATGAAAATTATTATTATTATTATGCAACTACGGTCGGGAATAGACCCCTATATTGTACGTTATCTCTATTTACATATTTAATATTCTTATCTATCGACCTTGCTAGTTGAAACCACATTACTGAATAAACATTTTTTACGAAAGCTACGAACGTGAACTAGATATTTCATGAAACTCTTTTTCTGCTCTATTTATTAGAGAATTTCAATTTTATGCGTGATATTTTTAACTGGCATGTTACTGGTTTGGGCCAACCTTGTATATTTTACTGTTTTCGTTTATCGTCTACGCCTAAAACAAGTTGTAAAGACTAATTGTATACAAAACTTGATAAAAAGGTGAACAAAATAGCTAACAAGACATATCTGAAAAACAACGTGAATGCGTGTTTATTACACGACATTTTACTGACACGTCGTTCACTGGATTTGTTGAAAACAAGAATCACAACATGTTTAAGGTTAAGGTCAACATGTAAACGCGGAGATAGAAATGCAAATATTTTTCATTCATCAATAAAGTGAAGAAAACTAGTGTAAAAAAAATATTTTTTTTTTGTTAAACAAGCGTTTATTAGTCTGGATATCATCTAGGCCAAATCCTTGTCAAGACAAATCTAACGAGTCCAAACTCGATAGGGTTGCGTCGTTTTATTACAGAGTTCCCATGGCCACCACCTTCCGGCTCCATCATCAGATCAGCTCCATGTCATTATAATATTGCATTGTCATCCGATTTACATATGCGAGTAAAATTTCTACTCAATCGGAAACCGAGAAAAGGGTCAAATTTAACTTGCAAGATTAGATTACAGTACAGACAGACAGACAAACACCGGAACAGATCAAACGCTTGTAATTAATTGAACGGTTTAATATAAAACAGGAAAATGCGTAAAGTATTCGCGAAGAATTTTCAATAGGAAGTAATCGAAAACCTAGAGTAACAAATCTATCTGCCTAGCCTTTTCCCAACATAGTTGGGTTCGGCTTCCAGTCTAACTGGATGCAGCTGAATACCAGTATTTTACATAGAGCGTTTGCCTATCCGACCCACCCAACCCAGTTACTGGGTAACACGATATCCCTTGACAAGACTGGTTGTTAGACTTTCGGAATTCTGACTGGGATTCTGTCAGGAATGACAGCCGGGACCAACGGCTTTACATGCTTTTTGAGGCACGGAGGGGTCCGACAGCGGCAAGCGTAGCTTAACCTGATCGATCGACCCGAGCGGCTGCTATTACTTAGCCACGGGCCCCTCAAAAGAGTATCTCATTACAAAATGAGTTCTAACTTTGGTCTACGCTTAATCCTTTCGAGCCTGTTTGTTTTTTAATATTTTGAACGTTATTCCGACAAATGTCAAGGCGTTAAATATAATGACCACCAAAAAATACTTTGATACCCTTTTTTTTTTGGGTGGGAAATCATCAAATAACTTCTCCCGCTCTGGGTGGAGCGGGAGGGCGTGTCAGACTACTACTGACTAAAACCCACCCGTGTTCCTTCAGTTGCCTGTGCCAGGGCCACGGTAACTCTTTCGAACAACCCGCAACCCTGGCGGGTACTTTGATACCCTAAGCTCTCTTATAAAAAAAATATACTAAACTCCAAAAAAATCAGTCTAAAATTACAACAGTTCTAGCTGTTTTAGTTACGACTGCACTTCAAATTGTATTCAAACCAAATAAAGTATAATGCTGTCAAATTGCCACGAGAAAAAGAAAATTGGCTCCATGGCACATGCAATTGTCCAGTTTCTCAAAGATTATATTTGCAAGCATCTCGTTGGATTGGCTACCGTTAGAGGCAAGAGCTATTCCGATTGGCATGAAACGCAAAAGAGGACGACCAGCCAAAGCTAAGAAACCATTAATTTTGCAGTAAATTATTACAGGACTGATTCTTCTTAAGATTTTAAAATTAGTACCTATTAGTACTTACCTATTTAGAAGACCGATTCTTTCCGTTTTTATGCTTGTTTAAATTTTAATAAAAGGATTATTGAAATTGTATGATATTTTTTTTACCTTTTAAGCATTAGATTGAATAAATCGCTTAAGAAGATTTTTTTGTTTTAATTGGTAGGGGTTAATCAATTTACGAGACAAAAAAACTCGGACCTTAGTAAACATTTTACAATAGTATAGGGTCAAACTTTAGGAGTTTATTTACTATGTTTGGGTAAATAATTATTTATCTAGCGTAATTTACTTTAATAGGATAACGAGACGTTAAATATTTACACATTTACGTTACATTTTAAATTAAAATGTCGTTAAAATTTTGGTGGTTATTAACTATTTTTGGGTTAACAATGATTACTTTGGAGTCATTTATTAATAGGATAACAAAATGTAAAAATTTTAGTTATAATTTCACAATAAAATGGAGTTTTAATTTTGGTGATCATCTACTATTTTTGGCAGCAAAGTGTTTTTTTGCTGATAAGTTAAACATAAGCAAATGTAAATAAATTAACGACGCGATCTATACACAGGTTTAAAGCAGTTTTGTATTTAAAACTTTAATTCTGTCGGAATAAATTTCGAAATAAAAAAAATGGCTTAATGGTTTAAAACTGGGTCTAAGATAAACCTTGTTGTAAAATAAGGCCGAGACTGTCCAGAAAAAACAAGTTGTGGTTACCTCTATTTAATATTATTATATAAAACATGTAATCAGTTTTCAAAGTAATAAAAAACTTAATGAAAACCGTTACATTGTTTCTTAATTGGCAAATAACAACACACAACACAATAGATTAAGAATTTCTTCACATTGGCACTAATCAATCAAAATGGCGGAACCAAATGTCTTTGAAGTTAAGACATTTTCAACAAACAGCTGTATCAAAATAACAGCTTTATAACAACCAATTTCGTAAATAATTGCTGTGTTATGTTATTATTACTCTGTTGTGTTAATTTTGTTGTCAGTCACAGATCTTTGATACTCGATAATGGCAGTCAGAAGCCCAAAAGTCTGACAACCAGTTATCAAGGGTATTGTGTTACTCAGTAACTGGGTCGCAGGAGGTCAGATAGGCAGTCGTTCCATGTAAAATACTGGTATTCAGCTGCATCCAGTTGAGACTGGAAGCTAACCCCAACATAGCCCAACTATAAAAGGCTAGGCAGATTGATAGCCGTGTTATTGTTCTACGGGTCATAAAAAAATGAGCAATAGACGTAGTAAATCTTCTGAAATATTTTTTGTTCGATACTAGATTTTGAAGTTTCATAATTAAAGATTTTCAGATAGCTTTATGATTATGAACGCTTTCGACACGGCTTTAAAACTTACGTAAACTTCGTAATGGTTTTCAATAACCAGGTTATCTCGTATTATCCAAATTGATTAACAAGTTTGATAGACTTCTGCTTCTGGGTGAATGAAATAATAGTTAGTGGAACTTTAGATCCCCTACCATAATGAATCAGTTTTATATATACACTGGTCAGCAAATAAACCGAGCCACCCGCTACCTAGGAACTCTGATTCGATTTTCACAAAAAGTATAAAACTTACAACTATCAAAGTTATACCTACAAAAAGTGCGTTTCATGGTGATTAAAATGACTACCAATTAATTCGAAAGTACCGTCAACTCACATTGTAATCAAGCAACAAACACAATGCTAACGATTTGCTCTGTTTTCACCAGAGTTTGAAATTAGCGTTCTTTTTCTCTACAATGAGGGTAGTCGGATATTTCTTATCATTTCTTTAGTTTTTGTCCATCGTTTGCTCAGACGCGTGTGTTTTTGCTACTTTTTTCGATTAATAATGGATACAACACCTCAGAAAGCAGCTCAAGCTGTAGCATTACTTCAAGCAGGCATTGCGCAACGTGAAGTCGCTCGAAGACTTCGAATCAGCAGATCTTCGGTGCAACGAGTTTACAGACGATACCTAGAGACTGGAGCATTCGATCGCCGTCCAGGTACGGGCAGACCTAGGGCTACATCAGCAGCAGATGATCATTATATCCACCTTACTGTTCTGCGAAATCGCCACCTCAACGCAGTTCAAGTCCAACAAAGTCTGCGTGACGAACGCCAAGTGGTCATAAGTTCAGATACCGTCAGAAGGAGACTTGCTGAACGGAACCTGACCCCAAAAAGAGCTGCAACAGGCCCAGCATTAACGGTAGCACACCGTCGAGCACGACTTGAATTTGCTCGAGAGCATTGGGATTGGACATTAGAGCAGTGGAGTGATGTACTCTTCACTGGTGAGACCAGGGTGAGTCTACATGGAAGTGATCGACGTCAGAGAGTATATCGTCGCCCTGGAGAACGTTATTCTCAGTGTTGCATCGAGGAAACTGTTGCTTATGGAGGAGGATCTGTAATGGTCTGGGGCGGCATCTCGTTAACAGCACATACAGCGTTAGTTTTCATCGAACCGACGGGCCATACACGTGGACTGACTTCTCATCGCTACATTACTGAAATCCTCGCAGACCATGTGGTACCTTACGCAGGATATATCGGACAGGATATGCAATTGATGCATGATAATGCACGGCCTCATGTTGCTCATGTGGTGACCCTGTATCTACGCGACGTCAGCATTCGTACGATGGACTGGCCATCTCGAAGCCCGGACTTGAATCCGATAGAGCACTTATGGGATGAGCTGAAATGTCGGGTTCGAGCCCGGGTACCTGCTCCAACAAGGCTTCCAGAGCTGCGAATCGCAATTGAAGAGGAGTGGAATACAATTCCTCAAGATTTTATCGTCAGGCTCGTAAGGTCGATGAATACAAGGATGCTGGCAGTTATCCGAGCAAGGGGAGGGAATACGGAATATTGATCAAAAACTTTTTTTTGATTTTATCTTTGTTTTTGGCTTTAATTTTTTTTTTTTCACTTTTTCATTACTGACGATTGTAACGACTGGAAAACGACTCTTCTTTGTAAAATCCTTAATAAACACTGAAATATTGATTAAACCCATGAGTTTCCTTTCATTTTAATCACCATGAAACGCACTTTCTGTAGGTACAACTTTGATAATTGTAGGTTTTTTAGTTTTTGAGAAAATCGAATTAGAGTGCTTAGGTAGCGGGTGGCTCGGTTTATTTGCTGTCCAGTGTACTATACAAGGAGTAACTTAAATAACGCACAACCTCTTAAGGGGTCAGTGTACTCATCATTATGAACAACTTGTACTATGGGACCAAACCTGAAAACGCGAAAAAAATCAGCTGTTCAGTACATTTTGACGAATTATGCGAACATAAATGTACAGTAAACGCTCAAAAGTCCATAAGCATGCTAAGGATTACATTGCTACGAACTGTGCGAGCACGAACCAGTACGTGTACGCGTATGAGCCAACATTCCGCAGATAACACACACTAATGAATTGTCGCATGTCGTTGTACTACGCAAAATAACATTATATTTCTGTTGAATTTAGAATAACTCGTCATAGTGGCGACCTGTTCTTACCATTGCATTGCTAAAATTTGCATAAACATAACATGCGCTGGTAGCTGTTTGGGCTAAGCAATGGTTTCACGATCAATGAAGTCTGAGTTCGAATCTTAATCACAATGTTGGACTGTTTTTTGTTTCTTTGGAACCATAATAATATATTTCTATTTTAAGCAAAAATTTGTTAGATGTTTATGTTCATTTATTATTTATTTTTATAAGAAGTTAAATATTAGTTATTGTATTATTATTTAACTATTTTTGTGATTTTTAATTTTTCTTTTCGGTGTTGGAAGGTTTAAATAAAAAAGTCGTACTGAATGGTAACAAAAATGTTAATTCGTTTTATTTACTTATTTATAAAATTAACAAACTTAAGAGAATTGTGACGTTACATTCCTACTAGATAAAAGAAGTTTTTTTGTAACCGTTCATAGGATTTTTTGTTGTATACCCACTTAGTCAATTCATAATAACATAACAAAGAAAGGATATTCTAATAACACATATATAATTGTCAATACCTATTTAGTTTTCTATGATCTACCTTTCTAACTTTACGAAATGAGTGACCAAGCGAACAAGATAAAGAATATTTCTGTCCCATTACTTCCAATCAAGTAAAAACTTACAAAAAGTCAAGTACTGCATGAGATTTGAACTCACGGCTCACTGATTCACGCATCTATCTGCACGCGCTTAACCGCTAGGTCATCTTTACACATGTTATAACTTTGAAATTATGAACTACAATCAGTTGTTGACGACAATAATTGTGCATGTTTATGTTCTTGGAAATAGAAGGTCTTAAGTCAAACTAAACGCCATGCTATTGCTTTGTGAGTTTGCTTATCGACTTTTGGTCGCGACTGTATCTACTGAACTGCTGATTTTTTTTTCGCGATTTCTGGTGTGGTCCCATAGTAAAAGTGGTTCATAATGATGAGTACAATGACCCCTTAAGAGTTTGTGCGTTATTTAAGTTATATCTTGTATATGCTGTAGCTTTTACAGAAAATGTCAGCAATTTACCTTCAATCTTGTTTTTTGGATGTCTTTTAGGGATATAGTCCCCCCAACTCCCAGGAATTTATATGTATATCACAAGAGCATACCCTATACATAGGCTTGTGTCAATAACAGATCACTGCTGAGAACAGAGGCCCACTTGGCGGTCTATCGTGGAACTACCGCGTCAAGCTTGGGCGCCAAGTGAGAGATGTAGGTGTCTCAATATGAGCAGAAAATCTCGACTTCTAATGACTTTACTTTTCTAGTTAGGTACAGTTTATTTGATTGTGGTGCGATCCCTAAATCCGAAATCGAGCTACTTTTAGTTTTATGTAAGCACGAAAGCAACTTTCGCTTACGAAAAAGTTATGTCAAAGTCGTAACTGTCAAAAATGGAGGCTAATTACCGCCATTTTTTACGTCATAGTATGTTTAGGGTCTGTAAAGGTGCACTTTCACGCTTTATTTGTTTGCTACTATGTTGCGATAAAGGATTTAATAGCTGGTTACCTAATACCATGTCATTATTATTCATTGATACCTTATTATGTTGTGAGCTGAGCATATTACTCGCCTTAATAAGGTATCGGAAATCGGATATTACAACGTTTTGTTTGTCTAGTAAGGAACGTGGTCGTAGGGCACGTGGCCAAAGTAGATGTTACTTATTTTCTTTTGCTTTGTTGTACCCAGCAAAGTACAGGCGTATCTCATTTTTCTCGTGGGTGGTTAACTGGGAGAATTTTGCTACTTATTTTTGGCTTTTTAATGCCTTGCTTGAGCAAATAATTTTGAATTAAGAGTGTTCAATTCAAACTAACACGAGGTAATACGATACCCCTTAGTAAAACTGGTTGTCAGACTTTCGGGCTTCTGACGACCCGTAACGACTGTCAAAGATCCACGAATGACAGCCGGGACCAACAGCTTAACGTGCTTTCCGAGTCACGGAGGGGTACCTTAACGGCAGGCGTAGCTTAATCTGATCGATCAACGCGTGCGGCTGTTATTTACCCACAAGCCAAAAAAAAAAAGGAAAAGATGGCAACAAAAAATATAAGTTTTTAAACAGACATGGTCAATAATACTATTATTAGAACTTAAAACTTATTATTATTATTATTTCAGCACTGTTGCAAGTGCCATGATCACGGATAAACTGAAGTTATTGCGGGTGGATGTTTATGAGCAGACAAAACGGTCTACCCTCTTTCTTGTTCCTTTAGTGAGATTGACACCGCTACCACTGTCACTCACAACTCGATTCTGTTCTCGACACACAAAACTCACTGTGTCCTCTCGCGAACTGTTTTCGGCACTCTCGGAAAACTTAATATACATGGTAAATACCTATCCCGTTTTAAACAACAAAAAATAGTTTTCAATACAATTATTCCGAGTAATCAAGCAGAACATAGATTGCGCGTTTTTGGCACCATAGTGCGAATGAGGAAATCACGCCGATACTATGAAAAGTCCACGGAAACATCACGTACAGTACAGATACATAGATAGTAGATATAAAACTATAAAGATAATTAACATTATTATACCACACTTTCTTATCAACAAGACATTTGAATATTACAACACATCACTGCAAGACACGAAACAAAGCACATGATTGCATGTTGCATGTCTGAATACCAATCACTATGATAATCGTACATAAAATATTTTGTATAGTGTGACGTAACTATTCAATGTAAAAACGAAAGCGAGTGTACAACGTAGTCGCGAATTTAGAGCGAGTACTCAACTGGTTCCGTGGTGTAGTGGTTATCACATCTGCTTTACACGCAGAAGGCCGCCAGTTCGATCCTGGCCGGAATCATATCTTTTTGGGGTTTTATGATTTGGACAAATTATTTTGTTATGAAAGTTGTATTTTTTTTTTAACTTTTTAGTTACAAATCTGTACTTTTTTATTTTTTATTATTGAGATATTAAAAAATAACGGTTCTTTGTAAGCTAGCCGATTTCAATAATCGAGTTTTTTTCTTATCAGCCTAATACAATTCAACTTATTACAAAATCTGATAAATAAAAATACAGTACTAATTATCTTTTTTAATTTCCTGCTGTTTCTATTTTTGACACAGAAATACCGCAAGCCCCGTAAAAAAAAAACTACATATATAGGTAATTTAACATAAAAATATTGTAATGCACGAAAAATCTAGATATTTTGTGACAATATCCTGTAAGCTTGTTAATCAATACAATACCGTGTTTAGTTCCCCATTTCTTTTTGATTTATCCTTTTTAAAATTATTAATTATGGTAATTAATGATACAATTAATTACCATAATTAATAATTTCCAAAAGCACAGCCAAAAGGATAATGAAATAAATATAAACAGCCAATTTACAGATAAAGTAATAATTTGCACTTAATTAAAATTGTTTTTGGCAATTATAGGTCATTTACTAAAAAGAGAAGATGAGATTATAGGTAAAAGGGACAACAGAAAAGTAATATTACGTAATTACAAAGCCTGTTAAAGGGTGTGGTGTGACGTTTGTGATCAATTGGGAAGGCAGGGTGATAATATTAACGGTGAATTTTAAATGTCTAGATTATTAAGACTGTGTTCACAAATTAAGCTGTAGGTACGCAATTCCTAACGATTTGTCATAAATATAACACCATCACGCCTAGTAGTTCTAATGTCAGTGTTTATAAAACTACATGTATAACAACCTCTTTTTTATATATAGTACTCAAACAAAATAAGGGCCACTTGTTATTATTACATTTCAGTGTAATTTAAAGAACATTAACTACGTAATTGCTAGGTAGCAAAATATTGATGTTGCGAACTCGTCGATATCTAACCTCTTTTAAGTAATGCTTTAGATAAACAGCTGGCTTTAATTTAAAAAAAAAATGAATTTAATATTTTCTTGTAATCTTGTTTCGATTTTTTTAAAGTTTAGTTTCGATTAGCGTCTTGGTATTCTGTAAATTATCATAATTTTGTTTAATTATCTTGTTAAAACAACATCTTGCGTTAATATGCCACTAATTCGAAAACATATGGACACAATAACGGTAACGCTCTGTTACAATGATTCAAGAAGAAAATTTGTAGCGGTCTGTGGGTTTACAATCCAAAATGCTTGGTATTGCTTCCAAGAGACTGGTAGTGTTGCAAGAAGACCAGGTTTGGGTGGAGTTCGCATGACAACTGTTCACGAGGATCGGTACTTCCGGCTAAGTGCCCGCTGAGAACGCACAGTGACGGCTCGTAAGTTACAAAATCACCTACGGTTGACAACGGATACTCGTGTCAGTGATCAAACTATCCGGAATCGATTGCACCAAGACCAGCAAACTTAAAATGACGAGTTTTTCGAATTCCTTTGTTCAGGGTTTAACCAATCGTAAGTTTCTCCCGTCAATGCTTGGACTGGGGCATAAATCAGTGAGGCATGGTGCTTTCCACTGACAAGTGGAAAGCACCATGTTTTAATGGCGATTGGCGCATTGAGTAGAGACGACGGTGCGAGCGATTTTTGGAAGCCTGCATACATGAAGTTGACCGTTTCGGTGGTCCCAACGTAATGATTTGGAATGGGATTAGCTTACACGGCAAAACTGTGTTTGCTATTTTAAATGAGAATTCCGTAACTGATCAGCGTTATGAGCGTTACATTGAGGAAGTCATCAGGCCTCATGTAACCCCATTTGCACAGCAAATGGGTCCTGAGTTCGTTTTGATGCAGGACAATGCCCGTGCACACAAAGCTCAAGCGACCCAGTCTGTGCTGGAGACTGTCACATTCAAGTTTTACCGTGGCCAACAAACAGTCCGGACTTGAATCCAATCGAGCACGAGAAAATGAGGAAGAGGTCTGCATCCAGCAGCAGCTGATTGACGCTTTGAAAATTGCCTGGGAAAAGATTCCAGCTGAAAACGTGAGGCATTTGATCGTGAACATACATTTTAGGCTTCAGGAGCGCATGGCTAAGAGGAGGCCATACGCGTTATTAAAAACAGAAAAAAAATAAAAAACGAAGAATTTTTTAGTGACTTCGTTGTATGTGTATTTTTTTATCTTAAATTGACGTTTTTTATTTATATTTAAACAGTTACTAGCCAAAACATAGCATAGTTTACTAAAAGTAAACAATTAATTAGTTTAATATAATTTTCATGGTACACCTTAAATACCTAGTGGCCTGTCTTTTTCTTCCATACTTCTCTATTAGGTGTCATCTCGGTAGTCACTCCCTTTCTGGCCATATCATCTTTCACACAGCCAATCCATCGTTTATTTGGTCTTCTCCTACTCTTATAGCCATCCCCTTTCATACTCAAACTGATTTTTCCCTTTTCCAAGTACCCCTGCCTGGGTTGAGATGATTTAAATCGCGATTAAAATCGTTGATTTAAATCAATACCTTTTTTAATGCAACAAAATCAATCGGAAAAGTATCAAGGGACTTCCCCGATATAAACTACGGCGCACACACGTGCAATGCTAAATTCTACTTGATTAAACACATGATTGTGCTCATGATAACAAATAACTTTTACTACGGGAGCAAACCTGAATTCGCGAAAACAAAAAATCTGCTGTCCCATACATTCATGTTTGCATAACTCGTAAAAATGTAGGGTGCAGCTGATTTTTTTTTTCGTGATTTCAGTTATGATCCCATAGTAAAAGTTGTTTGTTATCATGAGTACAACTATGTGTTTAAGTATTGCTCACTAATTACCAGTCATCCTATAGTATACACAGTTCAGGTATTTCCTGAACTTTAAACAAGAGCCCTGTATTCGCCCGATCATTCGTGATTGATTAGTGAAACCGTGATACAACAAAATGGCTGGAAGAGAAGATGCTGGGTTTACTTTGATGAAAAAAAGTCTGCTTGTGGATAGTTAAAAACAAATCAATCTGCCTAGCCTTTTCCCAACTATGTTGGGGTCGGCTTCCAGTCTAACCGGATGCAGCTGAATACCAGTATTTTACATGGAGCGACTGCCTGTCTGACCTCCACAACCCAGTTACTGGGTAATACGATATCTCTTGGTAAGACTGGTTGTCAGACTTTCGGGCTTCTGACGACCCGTAACGACTGTCATAGATCCACGAATGACAGCCGGGACCAACGGCTTAACGTGCTTTCCGAGGAACAAAGCAGTGTGTAAATGTAGATTTTTTTTGTTTAAATGTTACTACCTAATATTGATAATTTTAGAAGAACTGCAATATTTTGATTCTTTTTTATTTTATAATTAAAATATACTTGATTAAAATAAACTAGCCTTGCTTTAATTGAAATAATATCTGACTTCCTAATGAACAAGATTGCAAATAAATCCGATTTTTTTTTTTTTATAAAGGCACGATTTTTATCAAGCCTGTAACCAGAAGATAATACGTTAATTGATTAGAGTATATCTTTACAAGACTGCATACTGCAACGCAATTGTTATTCTCAGTTAAGGGGGAAGCGTCAGGGTAGCCCGCGAAATAAAAATTTCTTACGTATTTTGCAATTTACAAGTCGGTATTATATTGTACGTTGATCAAATTATAAGTTGCGGTCGTAACAAGTATCTGTTTACATAATTAGAATCATTAAAGTGATCAATACAACTCTTTAAGACCAGGTAATCCCAAAAAATGACTATTTCATGAAATCTTGACATTTTAGGATTATACTAACTTAAGGATTATATTAACTTACTACCGATTCGATTGTATACAATTCTGTAAAAAAATCATAATTTATTTAACATACAACTTAATACTGACTTGCAAAATGCAGAAAACGTAAGAAAATTTGAATTTCGCGGGCTACCCTGACGCTTCCTCCTTAAGAGGGAATTATAAAGAATTATCCTCCTATAAGTGATAACGTGACAAAAATTGTTTTACCTTTAGCCTTTACGCACATAATTTCAGTTAATGCCATTTACCTCATGGATTACCCATATGTATATGGTAATAATGACCTAATAAGTAATATTGGGTTATGACTAATTAACTCGTAATAAACTACAATGAGGGTATGGACATTAATATATGAAAAAGGCATTGTACATACAAGGTCATAAATTCAATCAACATGCATTACCATTCATTAATTACTAAATATCCACTAAAGTCCACAAAACCACTACAACAATAATAAAACTCTTTGAATATTCATTAGTGACAAAAACACTTTTGTAAGTAGCACATGGAAAGAAGCAAAATATCATAACAATTTAATGTATGAATATACAAAGCAAAAGTAGTATGTAAGGATTGTAGCAGTTGGCATTCTGTAGTTTGTCTATCCCTCCCCCCCCCCCCCCCCCATGGGAAAAAGTACCTATGTGTAATTCTATGTACAGGGCCTTAATACAAGTATAGTAAAATTTACCATATGGAAGATACCATGGTATAGTATTCAGAATCAAAAGTCCTCTTTACTATTTTGCTTGTGACACTGAACAAGACGCTAAGGCCATTTAGTATCCTTGAAAGCATTAAGAGGGTGGCTAGTAAACAACTCTAATCAAGAGTAACTTTTTCAAATGTGGTGATAATGGCATATTCCAACACTACAGATTTGTTTCTGGGGAGTATGTTACTCCCACTTCTTCCTCTCAGCTCAAACTCGAGGAAGTGATGAAGGGCAGGGATTTGGGGGGTGCTTCCTGTAACTTTAAGGCATTCAAAAAGTATGTCCTGTAAGACTTTTTTTCATAAATAAATACTGACAGGCCAGTTGGCGTGGTTGGTTAACACATTATCTGCTTAATTCTTTATGCTACACCCTTACCGACCCTTATTTTACGATGTTTTCGAAACAATAGAGATGCACAACGAACGCACAGGTGCGGCGCGCCGCACTCGAAGAAAGTTATGTAAATTGTATGGACGCGCATACGCGCCGTCAAGCACCTGGTGAACGTCCGAAAACGCGCATGTGCGTCTGCCGCGCCTAATGTATTAAGATACCACCTATCTTACCACTGGTTGTGGGTTTGTTTCCCATCCAGGACAAACATTTGTGTACATAAACATGTCTGTTTGTTCTGAGTCTGGGTGTAATTATCTATATAAGTATGTATTTACAAAAAAAAAGCAGTGTATGTAGTATATCAGTTATCTGGTTTCCATAGTACAAGCTCTGCTTAGTTTGGGATCAGATGACCGTGTGTGAAATATCCCAGAATATTATTATTATTATTACTGACTTGTTGCTGGGGAGTATGTTAATTCCACTTCTTCTCAGCTCAAACATTAGGATGTCTAGGCTAGGCAATGTCAGAGGCCGTTTTTTTTATAAATTTTGATATTTAAAAAGTGCTGTTTGTCAGCCTACTGAATTGAATTTATCTAATTAAAGAATTTTCTGGTTAAATAAATAATCCTAGGACATTATTCACACACGATCATCTGATCCCAAACTAAGCAGACCTTGTACTATGGAAACCAAATAACTGATATGGAATGTTTGCAAGGCTAAAAAGACCTTGTGTCACAAATATTCAATTTTCAAACGAGATATTGAAATTAGCTTCTTTGCTTGTAAAATACCTATTTGTGTTGGTGTAACCTGAAATGGTGAAATCCATAATAGCACATGTTTTATAGACTGCTTGCTCATTTTAACATCTGCCTACTCACTTCTCTGGTATCTAATATTGAAGATGGAATGTTTTAAAAGTTGTGAATGACTGAACTCTTTTGACTTAGTGAAGTAATTTGTAAAAATAAAGTATTAAGGTAAAATATTAACAGTATCAGGCAATGTTAAACATTACATGGACATTGCTTAATTTTTATAGACCATCTCACTGTTTGTTAGTTTTAATGACAAAATTCCTGCAAAAAATTGTGTTCCAAACAGGTTGTTATGCACCCATAATGAATGTTGCAGCATAAACAACAGACATTCATTGTCTATGTTTGTAGATGAAAATATGAAAACAAGTTTAGATTGCCAAACTTTTCATCGCTTCTTGTAATGTCCATGATTGATTTGTCGATTTTGAATTTGTAGACTGAAAGTTACTTTTGTTTGTCAAAAACTTTTTAGCCTGTAACAATCACTTTTCATGATATTTATAAGATTTGTAATCTAATCTACCAAGACTAAAGTACATAATTTCATTTCTTATCTTTCAAGATAAAGTATTAGGCAAGTGATATCAAACGATAAAATTAAATTAGACTAGGTAAACAATTCGCGGTAATATGCACATTTTATCTCATCTCATTCAACTAATTGGCAAAGGAATATTCGATATCATTTGAATACAATCGATACAATAATGTGACACAAGGTCGCGTATTGCCTAAGACGACTCTAATTAGGTAAAAAGGTCGATGCAAGTACAGATGCGGTATTATAAAGAGCTCACTATGATATCAGCAGCAATTTATATAATTTAATGAGTCACGCGTCCGGCTGTATGAATTGATGTGCCCGGCACACGACAATAGTTATGAAAAAAGTTAGTCCGTTGAATTTAGAACACCGAAAATTACAGCTTTCAAATCGGCATTTCTATCGCAATTCTCGTAAAAATATGTAATAAAAATGTTAACCGGTTTGTAATAGGTTTTAAAAGGAATACAAGTGAAAATTACCTTGTCCAAACATTTCAATTCCTCAGTCGGATAAACTGTTTTCTCACACCTTGCGCAAGTTTTATTCATGATTAATGTTTTTAACACAAAAACACAATAAATATAATAAAGCACTGATATTTCACAGAGCAACACGGTTTTTCACGATTCACAAACAAAGTTTAAAACTCGGTATTGTAAGAAAACACTCAAGAGCACGATTTTCGTAGCATCTCCGTACGCGCATGCCAAAAAAATGACAAATGGCGGCGGTTGTGGTTGCCAACCTAAACAAATAATCCTACCATAAAAACCAGTATAAATGTTGCCACATAGTAATTGAACAATATGAAATTAATTCTCAAACTACCTTCAAATAAATTAAATATTTCTTCATCTACGGTTTCCGTAGCAACGATAGTTGATAAGGATTGCTGTAGCGCGTTATAATTATTATTAAAAACGCATGTATCCCAAAACTATGTAATTAAAACAAAAGAAAATAACATACAAAAATAACTACGAACATACGCATTTCTCTCTTTGAAGCACCGCCAGTGCTTCATTAAACAACTGTTTTGACGTTTGTATCATCTCAGTCAAATGATTGTAATCGTACTGTTTCTCTTCTTCCATCATCTTCAGTTTATCCTCTAGAATTTTTAACTTCTCTTCAGTCAACTCAAGCCTGTATTTTAAATCATCTTTATCGAGTTCGTCGCCAGGTTGAGAATCAGAACCTGTTCCAGAATCACTAGGCTTATTACTGCTCCCTTCAGTAGAAGACTTTTTAACAACTGTTGAAGATCCATTATTGAAGTCAAAATTATGCTCTTTTACGATTGAAGTCTTTGACATCCTTGAACCTTTTCTGGAATCTCTCAGTGATTTTATTTCGTCTTCCAAACAAGCGACTTTTCTCTCCAATCGCCTTTTCCTTTCTTTGATTTTCCTGTTGCTGGTTTCTAACTCATCCCATTTGCGTCTTTCGGCGTCTAACCTCGAATTTAAGATCACTACTAATTCGGACAGCTTTTTTATTTCGTTGTCTGTAGCTGTCTTCATCGGAGTGAAGAATATGCTTTGAAGAGAACATTCCTCATATCTCAAAAGTTGGGCTCTGAGTTCTTCAATTTTAGCAGTCTTTTCAGTGGCCTGATTTCGCAAAGCATCTATTTTGGCAGCAGTATTTTTTGTTAATTTTTGATATTCACCGATTTCGACGTTCATCTTATCCATTTTAGCTGTGTTCTCTTTCAGAATTTCCTGATAATAAAGCTCTGAAGCTTTGATTTCATTCTGCATGTAAAAGCAAAAATAATTTATAGTAAAATACTTACTACTACACCTAAGAAAACTGCAAGGTTCTGTGTTGAGCAAACTAAAACTTGACGACTTTTAATTTGACATTAGGTAGTAAGAACCCAGAAGGATTAAATATAAGTAGTTAAATAGACCAGAATTTTAACTAAATTTTGCTCACTCTCTGTTCATTAATCAACAAGTCATCATGGCTGCTCTTCTCAACAAAAGTCTGCATCTTCTGTCTAATCGTAGTCGCGTCGCATTCCAAATTTCTAATCCTGCATCTTGAACCTTCCAGCTTTCTCTTTAGATCATGATTTTCTTCTTTCAGTCTTTCCATGTCCTTCATTGATTGCTCCGCCTCCTTCTTTCTTTTTTGTTCTATCTCTCGAATAATCTGTGGGACAGCTCATCTATTAGCAAAGTTTTCTGTATAGTACAGTCACAAACCGGGATTGTTGAGCCACTAGCTTATCATCTTAACTTGGTTGTGTTACACGAATGCCGCCCGTGAAATTTGACATGTGACATTTCAATAATGAAAAACGGGTGGCCTTCGTGTAACACAAGCAAGTTAAAATGATAAGCTAGTGGCTCAACAGTCCCGGTTCGTGACTGTACATAAGTAGGTACTTAGCCGCATTGTTGTTCGTCGAAAATAGGTATTTTCGACGAACAACAATGCGGCTGGCCTAGAATGAGATGATGGGATGAACGCGACGCTTTACTTAGAGATTGACTTCAAATAGCATAATATAGGGTTACGAGGAAGGTGGGAAAGGAGGCCTAAGTCCTACATAGGGACAATAAAGGCTAATTATATTAATAGCAGGAATAAAAAAAGCAGTCCAAGAGATTTGAGAGAGGCCATCTCGATATAATACCTAAAAACTTACGCCCATGTAATGTACGGTCATGTCGGTTTTTTTTAATTTATTTTTTGTGTTATTACGTGTTAACATTATGTCAATTTACCGTGTTACAGTATTGTCAAATAATGGCAATAATTGTGATTTTATTAAAAAAATCGATCGTCAATTTGATAAGCAATTCATTGCCCTAGCTTTACCATACCTGACTTTGATCCTTTCTCTTGACATCGGCTAACTGCGCATCCGTTTTTGGTTTCCCGTTCAATTTATTCTCGAGGTCACTAACTTTAGCCTGCAGCAATACAATCTGCTGCGCCCTGCCTTTCCAACCAATCACATCATTCTGCAACTCTTTGATACTTGTAAACTTGTCCCCTAACTCCATCTGAAGAATTTTTGTAGCCATCAGTATTTCATTTTTTAGCTCCAAATTCCTGTTCTTACTATCGTAAAGCTTTTTGTTTACTGATGACAACTTACTGTTGAGCTCTTTTAGCTCATCAGGGCTTGCGTCTATTGGTTCGTCTTTACACAAGCATATGTCTAGTTGTTCATGTTCTTTCTTCAGGACTTCGAGCTGGATCACTTTTCGTTCTAAAGCTGCATTCTTTGTCTTATAGCCTTCGATCTCGGCTACCAAGTGCCGGTTCTGTTTGCAGAGATCAGTTATCTTTGCGCTGATAATACCGGCGGATTTTGAGGATATTGCGGGGCCAGTACCGGAAATTATGTCACGTATTCGTTGGTTTAGATCGGCTATAGTTTTGTTTAGCTCTTTCACATGTTGGTCTTTTAAGAACACGCATTTGCGTAGTTCATTGTTATCGCATGTCATTATCTGAAACAGGTGTTATTATTAAAATATAAATGTACATGTTACTTGATCATATCAAGTAAATCTGCAAGACAAGTAGTGAATGTGTTATCCAACTAAATTATTTATACCTGAAGCCCAAAAAAAAAAGGAATAAGTAATGTGGATTATAGATAACGACTTTGCTGCCTTCCAGTGAAGTGTTTTCTGGGAGCTACTTATTGGATTGGAAGAATCTTGCAAGTAGATGTATTGATATAGGAGTTTGTTATTTATTATTAAACCCTATCCTATAAACGAGATAAATATAATTACACATACTTTAAGTTGTTCAATCAAATGAGCATTCAGTTCAGGTGGGTACAAACTATCACCAGGCTCAGGTTTGTCTAAAGCAGCCAGCATTTTGAGTTTCATCTCATCAGTTTCGTCGATTTTAGCGGATAAATCTACAACTTTCTCTTCTTTTAGGCTCTGCTTCGAGCGAGTAGATTTTCCTTTATCCGTCATTGTTTCCAGTTATTTTGTTGTATTTAAAATGTAAAATATCAGCATTGCCTCCAGTAACGAAAACTGTCATTATGGGTAAAATATTGTTCGAGTTTTAAAATTCATTACATAACTATATCTTCTATATTATACCTTCAGACCTCCTTTGTCGGTTTTCCTATTCATGTAGTTCGAGGATATTTTATAGATATGTCGAGGACTGAGGAGTGAGAATCTGAGTATACAGACTTTTAATGATTTTAAACTGAAGATCACATCTAAACGAATAGTGTTAATGATTTAAAAAAATATATATGTTAAACTAGCTTACGCCCGCGGCTTCGCCCGCGTGGAGGTCGGTAATTATCCCATGGGAACGTACTAGCGGAATAAAAAGTATCCTATGTGTTAATCTAGCTTATAAAGTATTTATGTGCCAAAATCCGTTATCTACCTATTTTTACTTATAATATCACTTCACACAGCTTCTGTCCGCGTGAAACTCCACCGCGTCGCACCGCATCGCCGGCCTACGCTATTACTTCGTTTTCATTTAGCGTTCTTTCGGACATTTTTCTGTTTGCTCGCTTCTATGGGTCCTACAGTGATGATAAAGAGCCTCTAATCTTCCTCAAGAATTGCGCTATCAAATGCAAAAATAATTTTTCAAATCCGATCGGTAGTTCCAGAGTGTAATGCGTTCAAACAAACAAAAACCGGCCAAGTGTTTGTCGCACCACGCTCAATGAACGGTTCCGTAGTTGGGATGAATTTAGCCTAAGAACAAACTTAACATTGTAGTTAAAAAACATGTTTCACCATAAATTCCAACTGCAAATGTAAGTTTGTACGCACAGTATTGAGAGATTTACTAAGTTATTTTAAGAGGTTTTCCTGTAATCTATAAAAATAGAACTATTTTCTATACTTTTTTTTCAAAATTTTAGGCTCATTAGTTTAGGAGATAAGGGGAGAATGGTCAATTTTCTTAAATAACTTTAAAACAATTTATTTTACAATTATAAATTAATTAATTATATATATTTGACACCCCAACAGTAAGCCCTTACACTTGATTAATATCGCATGGTACAGTTTGAAAAACTTTTTTTTTCTTATTTGCTCCCTAAAACTGAACCCCATATTCTAAACTTATTTATTTACGTTACACGTCCGTGTTTGGGTCACAGAAATTCATATTTGTACCAAATTTCAACTTAATCGTTCCATTAGATTCGGAGCAAATTTGCTTTAACAGACGAACAGACAGACATACGAGTGATCCTATAAGGGTTCCATTTTTTTCCTTTTAAGGTACGGAACCCTTTTTTTTTGTGGATGGGAAATCATCAAATAACTTTTCCCGCTCTGGGTGGAGCGGAAGGGCGTGTCAGACTTCTACTGACTAAAACCCACCCGTGTTCCTTCAGTTGCCTGTGCCAGGGCCACGGTAACTCTTTCGAACAACCCGCAACCCTGGCGGGCATCGGCCCTAGCGGACCCCTTCCCCTAGCGGACCCCTTCAGCTAGTGCTGACATCTCTTTGAGGCGCGCGTGGAACACAACGCGCCGTCGACCCGGGCCTGGTCCTTACCGGACGGCGAGCTACCCGTTACTCGCCATCCGCAAGCCCGCGCCTACGATGGCCGGGAGTCGGCTATCGATTCCCGACGCCCAGGGCGTCTCCTGCGGCGACTAGGGGCGTGAGGGTGCAAAGATTGCCTCTCCCTCACGCGTTCAGCCTCCTCCTTCGCGAGCATTACAGCTTCGCAGAAGGAGGTGACGGCTTCTCATGCACTCTCGCTTCGTACCATGGCCTGTACCAGGGCCGGACGCGAGAGATCGAACAATCGAACAACGATCGATCAAACAAAAAAGAAAAACAAACTCTTTAGCTTTATTTATTATTATTAAATATCGACCGTCCCTATTAACAATGTCGGTTCTGCAGGGAGACTACTGTTTAGTCCCTACTGAACAGTGGTCTTTTTCGCAGAACTGACATTGTTAATATCATAAAGATTCTTTTTTATCGTTAGGGCAAACTTTGAACTGCCCTGAGTTCAAAGTTTGTTTTGTGAGTGAACAATTTTTAAAAATTGTAATTCGATTTATGTAGAAAAGTGAATATTGGTAAAATTGTATATCCGACATTGTTAATAGGGACGGTCGATATGTTTGCTATTAGATTGGCCATGAACGTGAATTAAGCAAAAGGCCATTTAAATCTGTTAAGTTTTGTTAGTTCTGCCCACCCCAGTTTAGAAAAGGTGCAAGTTTAATTAAGATTTATACAAATATTATAAATAAGTATTTGTTTGTTTGTAAGTTTATATTATATGTAGGGAGTAATCTTTGGAACTACTGATCCGATCGAGGAAGCATCAGTATTGTCGAGTGTTCTAGGATATAATTTCATGCGGATGAAGCCGAAAGTAATCCATTATTTACATGACCCGAACCCCAGCCACCCAGTAGCCGAATTTCAATCAAAATCGGTTCTTTTCATTTCGTGTAACGGGGCAAAATGATACGTTTTGTGAACATTACGATATTAAATGTCAACGTCAAGTGAAATCAGCCAGCTGTCAAAAAAGTGACAGCAGGGACGATTGATTTTTGTCGCAGTAATCGTGTTTTTATTTAATTAAAATTGAATAAGTGCAGTTCAGTGCAAGTTTTGGTAGCCTCCATGGACGTTTAGCAGTGTGGAAACTGTTGAAACCTTTTTAGCGGTTCCTAAGAGTACTAGGCAGGTAATAATTTGATTTGTCCTTGGGTTAGAGGCAGATGATCCTCGAAAGCTATGTCTTATCATATTATTATGCTAACAAAACATCTTCGCGGTACATTTGTGAGCTATTTATGCTGTTACCTAACGTACCTATGTAAAATATGTTTTGTCACATGATTGTGTCCATTATGAATCTCTTAGAGATGTCAAGTTGAATGGAAAAATAATTGTTTATTATTTGTCTTCTTGAGTGGTGTCTCAGATTAGAAATTGCTTTGAAATGTAGAGATTACTAAAATCTCTTATCTATACTCACTTCTTACCAGTTAGTGCTGGTTATGTATTATTATTTTTCTTATTTGTTACTTCTGCTGGACACTATTATCCTAGATTTCTCCTCTACATATCACTTACATGACATTTCAAGTTCTTTCATTCTATGCCTTTTGCCTGATAAAAAGCATTAGAGAGGGGTAGATAAAAGACAAGGTTTAATTTGTAATCTGTGTTGCAATAAATTAGGTTCATTTGAGTAGATAAATGTTGGTAATAAATTCTTGTAATGTCATCATCATCATAATTTCAGCCGAAAGGCGTCAACATCTGGACATAGACCTCATCCTCCCCCTTGTAATGTAAAACATGTAAAAACACTCCTTTGATAAGGAAAAATTGATTGCAATAACTATTCTAGTTCATTATTATCCTTTCGCCTGGCGCCGCCATTTTGGTCATTTACGCGCATCTGGCACCTGTACCGCTCCGGTAGAGAAAAAAAAAGACTAATTATGGCGGCCGCCATTTTGCAAATTTTACCACGTTTAGGAAGGACAATGTAAACTAGTCTTTGATGTTCACATGTCCACACAAACAATTACTTAAATGAAGTGTATTACTTACCCGCTCATCCTTTTCTTATGAAATTCAGGCCGAAACACAACGAAATATACGTAAAATTATTATGTCTCCCGGAGCGGGACAGATGCCACATGCGCGCTAATATCAAAAATGACATCTGCCATATTAGGTCTATTTCTTTGTCTCCTGGTGCGGGAATTTGCCACACGAAGGGTTATAGTTATATGTTTATTAACATGTAGTTTTATTTGGGATTGGGGTTTCCCAAGCATCAAATAAATAAAAAAAAAAATGGAATTTAGGCAGTGGAGAAATAGTTAAAAATATTTAAGTTACATCATTAGTCAGTGATTCTATAGTGTCTTACTTTTTACAACCAAACTTTTCACCGCTACTACTTGCTAGGTAATTGCTTTAATGTGTAATGTATCAAATAAGCTTATAAATAGAATACTCCTAAGCTTATAAATAGGACACAACTTTGGTTTTATCTGCATTATAATATTATAGTCCTCGACCATTTGCATCTGTGATTTATCCATGCCAAATCTTTCAACAACACACTTGACACATGATTTGTATGTGCTTACATCTATGAGAGTCATGCTTACAATACTCAAGATGACCTAATTACATTCAGATGCAAATCAAACTACTTTTACTGAAAACTTATAATGGCACCATAAGAATTTATTAATTCCACTCTAACTGGATGCTGAATACCAGTATTTTACATGGAGTGCCTATCTGACTTCCACAACCCAGTTACTGAGTAATGCGATACCCCTTGGTTTGACTGATTGTCAGACTTTCGGGCTTCTGACAACCTATAACAATTGTCAAAGATCCACAAATGATAACCGGGACTAACGCCATCTGCAGATGCACCCATCTACGAACCAACTGCTGCAACCATAGCGATGGACCCGTGCGGCTGTTATTACTTATACTTCAAATATCGCCTCTTTATAATAGTAATAGATGAATGAATCGGTTATTGCACCTTCAGCATCCAGTTAAACTTACTTTGGAATGGCAGACTGACCGATTATTTGATGATTCAAAAGTACCTGTTAATGGTACTTAGTTGATATAAATGGCTTGAGTTTGAGTACTTATATAATATATATTGAGTTTAAGCCTAGTTTTGTGTGAATATTTTATAATATTTGAAACACTTTTTACATATCGTCGGTCCCTATTAACAATGTCGGTTCTGCAGGGAGACTACTGTTTAGTCCCTACTGAACAGTGGTCTTTTTCGCAGAACTGACATTGTTAAAATCATAAAGATTCTTTTTTATCGTAAGGGGTTTGTTTTGACAGAGAAGAAGAAGAGAAGAATTAAAAAAAAAAAAATTCGATTTATGTAAAAAAGTGAATATTGGTAAAAATGTATATCTGACATTGTTAATAGAGACGGTCGATATATGACATTCTTCTCTTCTTTACAGCCATGCCCGGCACAAACCTCATAGTACCCGTAGTGCTATGGGGCAAGCACGCCCCGACCCACTGCGTGTCCTCGGTCTATCTGTCCCGGGACCAGAAGACCCTCGTCACCGGCTGCTATGATGGACAGATCTGCATATGGCAGGTTGATCCGGATAATTTGAAGATGACACCCAGATGTTTGTTGGTGGGGCATACCGCTCCGGTTACGTGTTTGTCACGGGCTTCGATTATTCAGGTGGGTTTATTATTAAACACTTTATGATACAAGTGATACAACATACGTTATGTTAATTAGCGAAAGGCGTTTCCATTAACCCGTAATGGTATAGCATCCATAAATGCTAAAAAAACATATTACCATTCAAAAATTCGCGAAAAAAAAATCTGTAGTTCCCTACATTTTGACGAGTTATGCGAACATAATGTAGGGAACGGTTGAATATTTTTCGCGAATTTTTGAATGGTAATATTTTTTTAATCATGGATGGACGTTATACTATTGCGTGTTAACGGGAACACCTTGCCTTAATTAACATACTGTATAACACATACAGGATGAAAATTACTGAGGTTCATGTAAAGAAAATTTTTTGTTTATCATTTACGATTTGTATAATTCGGTGTATACGAATTTCAATTAACCTGGCTTTTAGATTATTCCATTTTTGACGTTTCGTACCTCAAAAGGAAAAACGGAACCCTTATCGGATCACTTTGTTGTCTGTCTGCCCGTCTGTTTGTCAAGATCCTTTATCTCGAGAACATACTCAGGTCTACAGATTCGTTTATGCCGCAAAAACGTATATTCCGACACTCTCAAGGGAATCAAAATTTATAGGGTACTTCCCTTTGACCTGGAATCATGAAATTAGGCAAGAAGCAAGGTCTCACAGAACAAGTAGAGGAAGAAGTCCGAACATCATTAATTTGTAATTTTATCACATAATAAAGTTTTTTTTTCGGTTTACTAACTTAAATTTGCAGTGGGAGAATTGACTGTGACGTATATCAATGTATGAGAGATCATGTTTTACAACTACAATGTTAAGTTTGTAAGTTTCCATTGTGCATAGTCTGACACGCACTTTGCCGGTTTTTAATTTTTTAATTTTTTTTATTTGTGATGGGTTTGCTCTTGAGTCTAGTCTAGGTCAGAGGTGACAGAGACAAAGTCGACGATGGAGTGAGCTTACCCAGAAGAAGCCTGTTCACTCTCGCTTTGAAGAGATTAGGGTTGTATGCGTTCGGAAACACAGACGCAGGTAGTGAGTTCCACTCCTTTGTTGTGCGCATTATAAAAGACATTTGGAAGCGCTTAGTGCGAATTGGTGGAATAGCAACCAGGTAGGGATGGTAACTGGCAGTGCGTCTAGATGTCCGATGGTAGAAAGGGGCCGGTGGAATGAGGTCGTGGAGTTCTCGGGCACACTCTCCGAAGTACAATCTGTAGAAGACCGACAAGCAGGCAACCTTGCGGCGATCCACCAGTTTTACGTCGCCAATGAGCCTCTTAGCTCTGCGTTCCACCGAGTCAAGCGCGGCTAGTTGGTACTTGGCTGATCCATCCCAAAGGTGACTGCAATACTCCATGCAGGATCGGACTTGCGCTTTGTAAAGGGTCAAAAGCTGTCCAGGCGTCAAGTATCTCTTCACCCTATTTAGGATGCCCAGTTTCTTGGCCGCAGTTTGGGTCTTGTATTCGATGGTGGCGCCGAAGTTGAGACCAGATGTCAACTCCATGCCTAGGAGCTCAAGTCGATCAGTTACAGGAACAGATGTACCCCGAAAAGTAGGAGTTTGGGCGAAACGACTCTTTTTAGCGCCTGTGTTTTGGTGGCGTTAAAAGAGACCAGATTATCATCACCCCACTGGGAGACAAAGCTTAAGGTCAAATCTGTCCGCTCTACCATGGCCTCTCTCAAGGAACGAACTTCTGCCCCGCTGGTTTTTGCGCTGGACAAGTATCTCTCTGAAACTGTAGTGTCATCTGCGTACCCAGGAACTCCGGCATCAATAGCCATAAGGTCATAAGAGCAGCCGTCAACAACTACTCTGATCGACCGTTCACTAAGGAAATTTCATATCCAGCTACAAAAATCAGCTGGGATGCCATAAGCAGGAAGCTTGCTGAGCAGAGCAGCGTGCTAGACCCTGTCAAAGGCCTTCGAGATGTCAAGCGATACAGCCAGTGCTTCGCCTTGTTTCTCGATGGCATCGCCACAGCAGTGCGTGACATACACAAGAAGATCGCCAGTTGACCGTCCCAGGCGAAAGCCATATTGACGGTCACTGAGGAGATCATTATCTTCAAGGTAGATCAGCAACTTATTGTTCAGTACCCTTTCCATAACCTTGCACAGAATGGAGGTAATGGCGATCGGACGGTAATGGGCAGGGTCTGCACGGTCGCCCTTTTTGGGCACTGGTTGTACATTTGCAAGCTTCCAGGATTTCGGCACCATTCTTTTATCAAGAGAGAGGCGGAACAAACGTGTCAATACAGGAGACAGCTCAGGCGCACACTGCCTCAACACTCTCGCTGGAATTCCATCAGGCCCGCTGGCCTTGTTCACGTCTAGACTGCACAATACTCTTCGGACCTCTTTAACGTGAACTGCGATCTCCGGCATCGAGGAGTCACAATGAGGTACAGTAGGTGGTTGCTTGGAGCCAGCGTCCAGACGTGAATTGCTTGCAAAGATAGATGCAAATAAATTTGCTTTCTCAGTTGCAGACTGAGCCAGCGACCCATCAGGTTTCATCATAGGAGGTAAAGTGGGACGACAGAAATTCGTTTCAACCGCTTTAGACAGGGACCAGAACTGTTTACTACCCGGAGGGTGCGAAGCCAGCCTGGCCCCGATACGTCCGACATGGTGAAAACGTGCCCTACGTAAAACCCGCTTGCAGAACTTGGCGGCAGAATTAAAGGCTCTCTTCTTCGCGCGAACCCTACGCGCTCTAACTTTGCGGTCGCGGGCCTTGACCCAGGCTTGGTAGGCAGTCTCTTTTCGGGCCGTAGCGTGGGCGCATTCTGCATTAAATTATTTATTTGTCAGATAGCACCTATCAGTACACTGTGAAACAGGCCCTTACTTCCCAAAAACCTCTAAAGGATTGTGAATTATAAAAATAAAAACTCTGATATCATAACAACACCACGCCGGTATACAGGGTGTAATTTTAACACAGTTATCGTCTAAAGGGGGTTATTGTACTCATCATTATGAACAACTTTTACTATGGGACCAAACCTGAAATCGCGAAAAAAAAAATCTGCTGTTCAGTACATTTATGTTCGCATAATCCTAATATTATAAACGTGAAAGTTTGTAAGGATGGATGGATGTTTGTTACTCTTTCACGCAAAAAGTACTGAACGGATATTGATGAAATTTGGCACACAGATAGTTTATAACCTGTATTAACACATAGGATAATTTTTATTCCAATATTCTTACGGGTTCGAGAATTACGCGGGTGAAACTGCGGGGCGCTGCTAGTATCTCAAAATGTAGGGAACAGCAGATTTTTTTTCGATATTGCGGTGTTGGTCCCATAGTAAAAGTTGTTTATAATGATGAGTAAAATGGCCCTTTTAGGAGGATAACGGTGATTAAAATTACATCCAGTATAGTACACCCACATTTTGCCAGTTATGTTCAAATCCCATGTAATAGGGGGCGAGCGTATTGCCATCAGTTATGTTTAAGTCCCATGTAACAGGGGGCGAGCCTATTGCCATCAGTTATGTGTAATTCCCATGTAACAGGGGGCGAGTCTATTGCCATCAGTTATGTTTAAGTCCCATGTAATAGGGGGCCAGCCTATTGCCATCAGTTATGTTTAAGTTCCATGTAACAGGGGGCGAGCCTATTGCCATCGGTTATGTTTAAGTCCCATGTATCAGGGGGCGAGCCTATTGCCATCAGTTATGTTTAAGTCCCATGTATCAGGGGGCGAGCATATTGCCACCAACCGGGCACGAACCACTACTGATACCAATTAAAGTCTCTATTTGATATCTTGATTTTTATTTCTGTTTTCAGGACAATAACTTTATAGTGTCCTCATCAGAAGCCGGCGAGATGTGTACCTGGGATCTGGTTGATGGCAAATGCAGGGAGAGCGTCAAACTGTCACAAGTTCATACTAATATACAGGTTAGTACAGTTTTTAGGGTTCCGTAGTCAACAAGGAACCCTTATAGTTTCGGCATGTCCGTCTGTCCGCAGTTCAGCTCAGCTAGAGACTCTTAGTACTAGAAAGCTATAATTTGGCATGGATATACATGCAAGCCGCCATTATAATGGTAAAATAAAATCATGATTTTTGTTCTTTTAACAGATAGGTATCATGTACGATCGACAAAAGCTACGCCTTTCCAATTTTGAAACAGTGTTGCTTGCAAGCTGCAACTGTACTTATGACAAAGTAAAACAAAAGACCATAGGGGCAGGGTTTTTCAATGAACAGTGTACACAAAACATCAACTTTAAGGTGTAAAGGCGTACGTTTTTTTCGATACCTCCTGTTTTTTTTTTAAACGTCCGCACTTTACGTGTACATTGTAGTCGTAAAGTGGGGATGTTTTTTCTTCTCGTCTATCCCATGGTGTGAGGTATCGTTGGATAGTCCATTCATTGTCGATTCACGGATCCGTTTGCGTAAAATTAAGCTTTAAATTGATAATTTTTGTTAGTGTCCCCCCCCTGCAAACTAAATGGCTGCTTTCGGATATGTGACAAAATTCACGGCAACAAATACGAAGTTTAAAAGAAAACTATCACAGCTAAGTAGGCTTTACAAGTTTACGCGTAATAGTCGACAAACTTATAAAATGTACTTGGAAAAGTAAAAATGTTGTACAAATTCTATTGAAAAATCACTTATTCAACTACAATGCTAAGTTTGTTTTTGGGATAAATTTATCCCAACTACGGAACCCTTCATTGGGCGTGGTTCGACACGCACTTGGCCGGTTTTTATTTACTTCACTTGCACTTAGAGCCGGTTTTTTGATCCGTAGTTAACTCAACCAATGGTTAAACATAGTATCTAATGATTGAATTTTGGCTAAATGTGAAAGGCTAAACAAGGTTGGATTCATGTTAGCTCATTCATATAAAAAAAAAATAGTAACTAATGGCATAACTCATTCATGTTAAGCCTTTCACATTTAGCCAAAATTCAACCATTAGTTACTATGTTTAACCATTGGTCGAGTTAACTACGGATCAAAAAACCGGCCCTTACTTGTGTTATTGGGTTCTTTAGTTCCATTAGGAATTTCTTAGTAACAGGCCGGAGTTTAGAAGTTGGTAATGTTATACCCCCGTGCCTCGGTGCGGACGTTAAGCCGGTCCTGCGCCTGATCTCTACCCGGTCGTGAAGGATTGCCGTCCCATCGGACTGTGAGAGTGAGAGTGAGGGAAGAGAGAGTGCACCAGTGTCTGCGCACCATAATATCTCCCGCGCTGAAGGCTGGTCTCCGCTGAGATTGGTCGCCATGCCCGAAATTCGGTCTTCAGATAGTGTAGCATGACTAGAGATCGTCGGATAATCGGATGCATATTTTCATAAAGTTGAGGTGTTGGTGTTGGCTAATATGGAATGGGCTTTTGTATCGAAAAATATCCCACAGTTCCGGGATCGACCAATTTAGAATTCTGATTATAGAATCGAATGTATATTTAGGTACTTGCTTTCAGGTGTTGGATAAAATGGATTGTACTTTTGTGTCGAAAAATCCCGGGATTCCGGGATCGAACCGGAAATACAATCGTTGGCTAATATGTAATGCACTTTTGTTTGTATCGATCGCAAAAATCTCGCGGTTCCGGAATTGATAAATTTAGTACTGACTATGGAGTGCTAGTTAACGTTGTAATATAGGTTGCCAAACTGACACAGCATACGTTAGGATAAGTAATTAACGTAAACTAGCATACGTATAGATATATGATGCCGATGTCCCGGTATTTTTTAAATAAATAATACCACATAATTAAGAAGTCGTTTCCATACCATGTAACCTATTAGTTGTGCATTCCCGGATTTTCTGAAATTTTGGGATTTATATTAAGAAAAAAAAAAAGAAGCCTTCCATAATTTTTTAGCAAAAATTAACTGTAGGTGTAATAAATGCATCTGATTATCCGATCTCTATACATGCCTATTTTGCAAATTACAATTTTTGTTTACGAATCTCTTATCCATCCATCTTTCATCTTTGTATTTCGTAACTATACAGTTTTTGAGACATCCAAGACTATAAGCAGGAGAGATATCATATATAGATAGTCATAAAAAGAACTAAGAATATGAATTCGATTTTGGAGAAAACTAAAATGGTGCATTTTTAGTTTTTTTTGTTGTTTATAAATCTTGTTAATCTAGGAAGTAAAATAATATTTGTGTAAATGGCAACCTTGCAGACAGACGTGAAAATTATAATGTAATTTGGTTAATTTTTATTTTTTTATTTTTACCCGGTATTAATTAAAATTGGGGAGGTATAAATGGATATTAATGGGTATTTACCCAAAGTTCGGGTTTTTACCGGGTAGAGACCCCTTTCTAACCGCGAAGGAACAATAATACTACTTAGTAAAAAAAACTATTTGTGCGAAAAAAAAAGAAATTAATATTAAAAAAGTAAACTAATTTTCGTTTTACCCTTATGAGGAACACAACCTTAATGGCGATGTGTAATATTATTTTCAGGCATACCACATGTGCAACAGTGAAGATCTCCGTCTATTCTGCAACGGTTACTACGCAGAGATTCTGATTATGGACCCATTCTCACTGGAGATATTGTTCTCACTCAGTTCTAAGATGAATCCAGATTGGATTTCGGCTTTACATGTGAGTAGCCCCTTCGTGTACCTAACTAAATAAAAAACTCGTAAGAAATAAAATGTCGTGATGGGTTTAGGCCTTGCCTCTCATGCACGTGGTTGTGAGTTCAAAACCAATGTGACTTTTTCAATTCATATGTACTTTCTGAGTTTATCTTGGTCATTTCTGACAATGGTGAAGGAAAACATCGTGAGAACACCTGGACTTATCTAATAGGGTGACTGGTAATTAGTGACCGATATTTAAACACATAAGAAATTTACTATGGGACCAAACCTGAAATCGCGAAAAAAAGGCTATTCTTGTTCGCATAACTCGTCAAAATGTAGGGAACAGCTGATCTATTTTCGCGATTTCAGGTTTGGCCCCATAGTAAAAGTTATTTGTTACCATGAGTACCTACAATCATGTCACAAATTAGAACAGATATTTCACTCCATAGGAAAACATACATACTTATAGCTATAATTACTTACAAACATATAACAGGCGTTCGTGCGCGCTAAAATGTACGTTACGCGGACGCCTGAGAGTATCTACTACGTCGTCTGCCGTGTGTCGGGCGATCGCTTGCCTCATTGAACGTAACGCTCTAGGGCTGTCTATGATTTGATGTGACCGGGAAATCTCCCTGTCTTGTCGAGTATAACCGAGGTATCTTGAAGAAGTTCAAAAAAAATATTATGCGGTAGTTGAAATTTATAAATTATGCTTGCTTTTTTAAAGACGCATTTACGAATGTCAAATAATTACATTTTTTAAACAAAAGTATGTTTATGAAATAAATTGCTTTGCATTTTCTACGAATTGTAGGTTTTTACTTCAGCTCATTTATTGAGAAACTGGACCTATCTAAAATTATATTTATTGTTCAGAATCGTACCTTGCACATCTACCTACAATTAAAAAAAAAAAAAAAACATTTTAAGAATATAACGCTATTCATTTAATAAACTTTAGGTAAGTACCTACTTTTGTTTTAAAAGGTGATTATTTGACTGGGTACTAGTGGGTACTCATAAATATTTTATTTCTTTGCTTCAGAAGTACCACTATTTATATCATAACAAACAATAATAAAAAAGAGTCAACAAAGAAAACGTTAATACATAATAGGTATAATAGGTATTTACCTTTCCTCCTCTTTAGGTAATTAAAAAAAATAAATTGTTGGTTGTTCTATTTTGACTGCTGTCCACACTGCAATATTCAGATTTAGCCATTATTAAAGGCGCGGATGCGACATGATTCAAGCGAGCGCGTGGCAACCGACTGGATTTTGTGCGTCTGAGTGCACACGACCCGTAGGTATTCAACGCGTGACCTTGAACGAGTGAAACAGGCCTGAGCATGTGTTTAATTATCGGTCACTAATTACCAGTCACCCTATATAATAAAACAGCTGAGTCCGGTGTTGTACATGTATTTTATAGCATTTTATAGTCCAACTAGCTGTTACCCGAGACTTTGTCTGCGATCCAGCATGAATAGTAAGTAGCCTATATCCGGCTCCAGGTCATGGTCTATGCAAATGCCAAATTTCATCCAAATCCGTTTAGCCGTTTTAGCGTGAAAGCGAAATCAACAAACAAACAAACAAACACGATATTTAAGATGAAAAACCGGTCTATCGACACTCTAGACTCACAAAATGTATTAGTTACTTAAATAAAAAAAAAATAAAAAAACTCTTAACACACTACTCAAGTTTCTATAATAATATAATTCAATCATGATTCGAAAGACACGTGGCGCCATCTATTATCATAAAGAACGTCATTGTTGTTTTCCTCGGGAACAATACTTTTTTCCGGGATGAAAGGTACCCTATTTCCGTGTCTGTACACCTGACAACGTATATGCAAAATTTGAGAATGATCGGTTCAGTGGTTTAGGCGTGAAAAGGTAACAAACAAACAAACAAACTTACTTTTGAATTTATAATATTAGTTAGTATTCTTTTTAGCAGCCGAGCATAAAGAAAAAAATGTGAGAACGCTAAGCGCAAACGAAGTAATAGCACGGACAGACGATGCGATGCGACAAAATTTCACGCGTAGTCAGTCGCTGGCAGAAATTAGTTACTAATGTGGAACTGCCATACCATTGTTTTGCACTTGGTGATTATTGTTAAAATATTTTTCCAGGTCCTCCGTCCTTCTTCAAGAAAAGATGATGTTGTGCTAGCGATCTCTATTACTGGGACTGTTAAGGTAAATATATCATACAAACATTTATTTATAACCTTCTTTCAGAGTGATAGTTGTAGTACAATGAATCTGCTTAGCCTTTTCCCAACTATGTAGGGGTCGGCTTCCAGTATAACCGGATGCAGCTGAATACCAGTATTTTACATGGAGCGACTGCCTATCTGACCTCCACAACCCAGTTACTGGGTAATACGATAACCCTTGGTAAGACTGGTTGTCAGACTTTCGGGCTTCTGACGACCCGTAACGACTGTCAAAGATCCTTGAATGACAGCTGGGACTAACGGCTTAACGTGCTTTCCGAGGCACGGAGGAGTCTCGGTATGTAAAGATGGTCACACATCTACGGACCAACCCCGGCAAGCGTAGCTTAACCTGATGGATCGACCCGTGCGGCTGTTATTACTTAGCCACAAGCTAATGTTTAATTGAGTTCTGAGTGCCTTTGATAAAGGCCTCCTCCAACCCCTTCAAATTTTTCCTGCTCCATGCCTGTCTCGTCCATATTTAAAAGTACAGTACACTATAAAAATAAATATAATAATAATATAATATATAATATAATATCTTAGGATATTGTTCACACACGGTCATCTGATCCCAAACTAAGCAGAGCTTGTACTATGGAAACCAGATAACTGATAAACTACATACACTACTGTTTTTTTGTAAATACATACTTATATAGATAATTACACCCAGACTCAGAACAAACAGACATGTTCATGCACACAAATGTTTGTCCTGGATGGGAATCGAACCCACGACCAGCGGCATGGCAGGTGCTATCTCTTAACCAACCACGCCATCTGGCCTGCCGAATCAATACTATGGAGACATTGCTTTTACCATGCGTATTTTATGCCAGTGAAATTATAGGCACCTGAAACATTACAGCTTTAGTGCGCGCGCAAGTGATACTCACTGATTGAGTTAGCTTGTCTTTGTCTACTTCACCGTCTCACCGCTCACATACTTCAGGCGGTGACTAGCACTTGCGCGCGCACTATAATCTCTTGGTATTGTAGGTTTGGCTATTTTCCAAACTTATTACTTAGCGTTTGGAAGCTGGGTGCTAAGGTTTAAGCGGGTGATAGGTGATACCTTTTAGAGCATTTGGAGCTATACATGTCTTAGACATTTTAACTCATGTATTAATTTTTAAATAACCCAATTTCTGTCAGTTAATTGCCAACAGTGATCAACTTGAAAGTTGGTATGTTATTTTTAGGGTTCCGTACCCAAAGCGTAAAACGGGACCCTATTACTAAGACTCCGCTGTCCGTCTGTCATCCGGTTGTATTTCATGAACCGTGATAGTTGGACATTTGAAATTTTCATAGATGATGTATTTCTGTTGCCGCTGTAACAACAAATACTAAAAAACAGAATAAAATAAATATTTAAGGGGATTCCCATAGAAACCAAGTGTTTTTTTTTTTGCCGTTTTTATAGTTAATGGTACGGAACCCATCGTGCATCCGACTCGCACTTGGCCGTTTTTTTTTTTCTTTTTTGTGGTTTGTCTGATGTGTACTGTAAAGGTTTCATACAATCAGCAATCATATTTTACTGGCTGACATTCTATCGCTCAAGCAAATATCGAACTACTTTTTGAATAAAAAAGTAATCCTAGTTTTTTTTATTTGAGATTTTTTTTTTAGGAGTAAGTCAGATGGAAGAGAGGTTCGGTTTAAGAAGTGCGCGTTTTTCCTAAGAAAATATGTACTTAATTGCTTAACCTTTATTGCTGTATTGCTTTGCTCGGTCGACTTCAATCTGCCTTTTAACCATTTAGCCTTTTCCCAAAGTTGGGGTCGGCTTCCAGTCTTACCGTATTTACGTAACACCGTGAAACGTAACGTTTTACGTCTAACATTATTTTACATGGAGCGACTGCTTATTTGACCTACACAACCCAGTTTCTGGGTAATACGATACCCCTTGGTAAGACTGGTTGTCAGACTTTCGGGCTTCTGACGACCCGTAACGACTGCCAAAAATCCACGAATTGACAGCCGGGACCAACGGCTTAACGTGCTTTCCGAGGCACGGAGGAGTCTCGGTATGTAAAGATGGTCACCCATCCACGGACCAACCAGTAGGAACATTATAGGTTAATTAATTATGACTATACTCATGCTTGAGTAAGGTTTTATAATAAGCGTCTACGTAACCTTTTATTATTTAACACGTTCTGTGCGGCCGACACGTATGTGCGATTTTCGAACCTTCACCAAGTGCTACCGTCGCATATGCGTGTCCATACAATTTATGTACTTCCTTCGAATGCGGCGCGCCGTACCTGTGGGTTTTTTGTGGGTTTTTTGTAGCAGTGAATGTGTTAATATATTTCATTATACAATTGCTTCTTTTCGGGTCGATCGATCAGGTTAAGCTGCACTTGCTGCGTTTGGTCTGTGGTGTGAAGTCACGTTCATCTGCACGTCACGTATAGTACATAGTTTAAGTCCCATGCGATGTGGGGAGAGGAGGGGTTAAGTAAACAACGTGATGAGTACTACTCCGAGAGTCAACTGCTCTTCCTCCTTTAATTGGTGGCATATATAGATATAGGTCGTACGTGATAGTATGCTAACATTAAGGCTACGAACACAGCTTATCTACCTTAACTTAAACTATGTACTATACGTGTCGTGCTGATGAACGTGACTTCATACCACAGGTCCACAGATGGGTGACATTATAGGCTGATTATGCTTCTGTGCTTTGACTATAGTGACTCGTGTAGGTTCGTTGACCCCTAAACCTACCTACGCTACTATCGTCGCCACACACAAACCTGTGTCTCAGGCCAAGAAGGGGGATAAGGAGAGCTGCTGTGAACATGCCGACAGGGGTTCGAAACAGCAAGGCCCGGCTGCGGGCACGTGTGACAAGGATGGCTTCGTGAAGGTGGAGAGGAAGAAGGGGAAGAAGCCTCCTAGTCGGAACCAGTGCGGGACCGCGCTGGCAGGACCCAATATGCTGCGTCCGGCAATACCTACGACGCAGCTCTATGTCTCTCGGCTACATCACACCACGAAGGTTGAGGAGATCGTGGAGTATGTTCGAGCGAAGACCAACTGGATCTTAAGGGTCGAGAAGTTGGCGTCGCGCCACAACACGAATTTCAAGTCGTTCGTGGTGCGAGTTCCGACTCAATTTATCGAGACCGTCCTTAAGGAAGAGTTTTGGCCGAAGGGTGTCGTGTATCGGCGATTCCGCGGAAGGCTACGCGACACCACGAAGCGCAATACGACGTCGTCCCTTCGTGTACAATAATGTTTTTATAAATATGTATGATAGTCTGTAAGGTATATATTTTATGGGTCTTTGTTACCCGAAATAAATGATTTATTATTATATATATTATTATAATTACTTGTCTGCGTTGGTTACCTATAACTGTATTGGTGATGCAAGGGCCAGGGACGACTTACCAAGTTTGCATCGTCAGCCGAAGTGACAAAAACAAGCATACATAGTGACTAAAATATACTTTCATTCTGCAGGTCTGGTCCCTCCTAGGCCACGAAAACAAGCAATCAGAACCGATCTACGAGAATGAATCCAAACAGATCCGTTGTTTGAACGCCCTGTCTCTCAATTGTTGTGCTTACAACCAGAGAACTGTGCTCATTGTGTGTGCGAAGTATTGTCAGATTTATGATGCAGGTAAGTTGGGTAAATAATCTTATATACCTATTTATATCAATCCTACTATCCTACTTAATATTATAAATGTAGGATGTGCGGACATGGAACGTAAGGATAATGTAATGTAAAGTAAGAATGCAGGAAATGGAATGTTAAGATGCGAGTGAGAGGGGAAGCGAGGAAAAGGACAGAGAATGAAAGACGTTGTGTGTGAAAGACGAAAGACGAGTGGTATAATTTAGATTAAGAAGAAATAAACTAGAACCAGTGGTATTTGGTGTAGTGCTAAGATTTAAATAAAAACACCGTTAGTTTACAAGCACGTGATTTATTTGCTGCGACCCCTCACATCTACATAAATGCGAAAGTTTGGATGGATGAATGGATGGATGGATGTTTGTTACTCAATCATGCCGGAACGGCTGAACGTATCTGGGTTAAATTTGGCACACAGATAGATTATTGAATGGAATAGCACGTTGGATACTTTTTAAGCGACTTCAAAAAAAGGGAGGTTCTCAGTTCGTCGGAAACTCTTTTTTTTGTTTTATGTATGTTCCTCGATTACTCGAAGACGGCTGAACTGATTTGGAAAATTCTTTTTTTGTTTGACACTTATTCAACTGTATTGTATTCGATTCTTTATATTCCTATAATAATAATTTAGAATGATAGTCCCTATTTTAGTTGACTTTATTTCTTTAAAACATTAAACATTTTGTTTGTGTAGTGATGTCTTTTTGGTTCTGCTATTTGACGATAGATGGTGTTAAATGAAGTAAAGTAAAGGCTTTTATTTTTGAGTTAATTCATTTTTACTTTATTAATAAGTAAGAAAGTTAAGACCGGCTTTGCTTCGGCTTCTCTTTTACAAAAATTCACACCTCGCCGCTGAAACATATACAGGGTTATTGGTAAAACACCAGCAACCTCTTAAGAGGTCATTGTACTCATCATTATGAACAACTTTTACTATGGGACCCAACCTGAAATCGCAAAAAAAAATCAGCTGTTCAGTACATTTTGACGAATTATGCGAACATAAATGTACTGAACAGCTGATTTTTTTTGCGATTTCAGGTTTGGTTCCATAGTAAAAGTTGTTCATAATGATAAGTACAATGACCCCTTAAGAGGTTGCTGGTGTTTTACTAATAACCCTGTATATATTTTTATCTTCAAAAATGAAGTAGGCGGCCACAAAAGTGGTCAGTTTGAGAACATTTTTTTACGAGCTCTTTTGCAACAACTAAACGACTGTAACGCCGATTCATATCGTATTTTGTTTAAATATGGGCGATTTTCTGTAACTGCATAAAAATACTTTGTAATTCAGAGTATCATTATGAAATACAAAGATATCTTTGCGATTGTTAAAATTTAAGATGAAAAATATTTTTCGTTTAGTATTTTCATAAAAATAAAATAAAATAAATTCATTACAACTTTATTTTATTTTTACCATAGAAGAAACGTGTTATTTTAAACAGTAGTATTATTTATAAAATATGCTGTGTTTAATGTTGTACCGTGTTAAGGAACACTTCGTCCGACTCGCACTTGGCCTTTTTTTTTCTCCGTCCTTAGAACGCTGCTTCTAAGGACGGAGAAAAAAACCGGCCGGAATGATTAAATGGATTTCACCAAAAAAATGTGTTATTAATGGGAAATTGATTCTAAAATTATTATGAATAAATATAGTAATTTATTTCTATCTAAAACACAAATACGAAGTAGGTATACTAAAGACTAGCTTGGTACCAATATTTGTATACCCTGCTATTCTGGATTATACAAAATTTGTTTTTTATAAATGTTCAATATTATAACACCAGAAAAAAATGAAACCCTTCAAAATTTACCATATATTTATTACTGAAACTCTCTTTTCAGGTGACTTCTCAGTCCTCTGCTCAATACAAGCGCCATCTGGCGAGCGTTGGATGTCGGGTGACTTCCTGGCTCCGGACAGAGTCTTAGTGTGTTCTACTGAAGGCAAGGGATATTTGTATAGACTGCCTGCCAAGTAAGTTATTAAAAGGATTGTAACTGAAAATAAATATGTTATATGGCTAATTTTAGATGTTAAGACTCCTTGAAACTGACTTAGGTAAAATGATTTATTGACTCTGACTCCTTGACTATGTTAGTTGATAGGTCTTTGACTAATTTTCTTACAGACTACATAATTGTATCATATTGAAGAAAATTATAAGTAGATAATTTTGTAACCATTATACTGACTCCTTGACAATGTCTTACTGATTTTTTATTATTATTAACTTATATCTTTAGACTGATAGTTTGACTAAATTTCTAAATGACTGATTATTCTGACTACAAACTAGTACTAGAGCCATATTATGAAGTATTAATCCCATCATGATTCCAGTCCGATAAAGGGATGATGCTATCGGTCATGTATAGCTCTGTCTCTGTCTCGCACTGGAATCATGATGGCATGAAAACGTCATAATATGCACCTGAAAATAGCTAGGATGCTAGTTTATGAAACTGTTGCATAATGAGGGGTATTATAATACCCAGTTATGCACAGTACACTACTTTATCTACTCTCATACATAGGTATTGAACCTAATTTAAAAAAAAAATCCACGAAATTCAGTACAACAATACGTATGAATCGTGCCAAATGCCATCAACGCGCATGCGCTAAAGCGGGCTCTGCTGATTTGTAATGCTATATAAATGGCGCACCCCGCATCTGCGTTTCATTAGAAGAAAAAAAGTGATGGAAACTCCTTGGTGGCCTATATCGTAACGGTAAAAAAAATTGTTTCATAACGTTATTTTGTTAGAGAAAAAGTGTTATAATATGATTATGTTTTTAAATGTTTATAAAGTATGTCAATATAAACTAGTTTTGAAGTTTATAATTCGAATTTTACGATATGAGAGTAGATAAAGATTGTTTTACACTTATATAGACGCTAACTAAGCTAGTGTTTGCGATATCAAACGATAACAAATTTAAATAAATAATAAACATATTTCAAGTACTATAATATGTCATTTGAGATTGCAAACATCATGTGAATTATAGCATATTATTACTAAATGAATCAATCAAAATTTAATATTGTGAAAAAATGGATAAGGTGTATATTGAATCCAACGCTTGATTAATTTTGGTATATCTAATTTTGCAAGCTCAAACTGAAAATCTTGAAAATGTTAATCATCCAAATCTATCTGTAACTAGCTGACTCGACAAACGTTGTCCTGTCAAAATTACAATAATTCATACAAAATTTCCATAGAAAATGCACTTTCAGTTTTCCCGAATTTTCCAATTTTCAAAAAAAGAAAAAATGGATCCAATTTGGTGCAGTCGTTCGGAAGTTATGCGCGTACATACATTTCGGCGATTCATTTTTATATATATATATAATAGATATATCAAATCTGTATAATTACCATCCATTTTTAATCTAAATTCGGTTGTATTCTTTTTTAAATGTTTGTTACTTCAGAACTTTAAAAAATAAAATGGTTAGACCTGCTGTCTTGTATGGATCAGAATGTTGAGCCACAAAAAGAATGAATGAAAGGCAATTGCATGTAGGTAGATGAAATGAGAATGCTATGTTTGGTGTTACACGAATGGATATAATAAGAAATGAGGAAGTCTGAAAGTGACACCGGTGACTGATAAGGTGTGTGGAAATCGGTTGTCATGGTATGTGATGCGGAGGAATGAGGAAAATGTCGTCAGGAAAGTTTTGAGTATGAATGTGGATGGCGATACGAGTAGGGGAAGACCGAAGAAATGATGGACGGCCTGTGTGAAAGCGAGATGAAGACTAATAGAGAAGTATGGAAGGACAAGACATGTTGCGCCGACCACAAATAAATTGGGACAAGGGCAGCAGAATGATGATGTCTTCAGAACTTCGTCATTTATGAACCGATTTTAATAATTCTTGTTCTGTTTGAAAGGGTGAGATGGTCTCATATAAATTTGGTCAAGTTCTGATGAGTGGTTTTTGAGTTAGCTTCAATAATACGTAATTTTTCCACTTAGTGTATGTTTATGGTGTTATAATAACTTCCTGTCACTGTTAGTTACATATCTAGCAAATAGTGGTATACGAATTTGTGTGGGGTAGGTACCACAACTAAAAAGGGAAAAATAAAAACTTAACTTCTCCGTGTCTCGGAAAGCACGGCTCTCGATATGTAACGTATGGTTAATTGGTCACCCATCCACAAACCGACCGCGGCAAGGGAAGCTTAACCTGATCGATTAACCCGTGCAGCTGTTATTAGCCTAGTTTAATAAAGAACTATGACTCTTTATTGCAGATTTTCAGTTCTTTTCGGGTTTGAGTTCTAAATTAGATATAAAACTAACTTGTTCAAGCGTGTGTTCAAATATAGACCTTGTTCCCTTTTGTAAGCATTTAGTTTCGATTGGCATGTCATTTGTTACAGTGTTATCATCATTAGATTCTCATTGGAGCACTATATGCCTATGTTATAGATGTTTATTTGGATATTAAAGGGTTTTACATAAACAATGTATGATTTAAGGAACGATGTTTTTTTTTTTTTTAAAAAAAAAACTCGTCCAAGTAAATTATTTTTATACCAAAAATTCTCAAAATACTTAATAATATTTTTGCCATTTTACTGAATTTAGGCCCTCTTAGAACACATCACGGAATACATTTAACACTAACCGAACTTCAAACATCGTTCTATTTCTGAAAAACGTTTGAAGTTGACAGAGACAGAACGATGTTTGAAATATGTTTAGCGCTAAGTGTATTTAGTGATTTGTGTTACAAGCGGGCCTTAAATACCTACTGCTGCCTGAAAAAAAAAGTCATTTTATTGTGTTCAGTTTTTCGTAGAAAAATATGGCATTTCACTGAATAAAACATGAATAAGCTGTAGAGAGCAGTGGTGGCCCAGTGGCCCTGACTTACGAATTGTAGGTCGTGGGTTCGAACCCAGGCAGACGTTTTACTTTGTGTAAATAATTTCATCGCCGCTGCTCTCAAAACGGTGAAGGAATACATCGTGAGGAAACCGGCATGTCCTAGAACCTAAAAATTCGAAGACATATGACCTCTACCAACCCGCACTGGGTCCGCGTGGTGGATTACAGCCCACTCCCTCTCGAAGAGAGCAGGCCTGTGTCCCAGCAGTGGAAAGAAATTGTCGTTTGATTATAAACCCTCGGGCCGAGTGCTCACGGACCGTTTCATGAAATCTCTAAACGGTTGGTTGACACTTCCCGTGATCCAAGGGCTGGTTTGCACCTTGGCGAGAGGCTAAGCATTGCCATACAACGTGGCTAGCCTCTTGGGTACATTACCAGTCGACAGCGATGCGGAGGAACTTTTCGACGCCATATTTTTGTTTCTAAAGAAATTGAGTATTGAAATTCATGACTATTTTTAATAAACTAAGTTGAATAAATACATTGTTTATGAATAACCCACAAATACTGTTAACATAAAAACAAAAATTTTTAACTGCCGAAGGTAAAGCTAGCTTTAATCCCAAGCTACGTTTAAAGCTATACCATACTATAATATTTGAAGATATAAATATTTTTTTTTTATAGCAAACTACGAGGCCGGGCTATCAGTAGGTCAGCACAATGTTTGTCTGTTTATATGTATTTTGTATGTAGATAGATTTATTTTTTTGCTAGCACATTTATGAAGGCTTGTTTCGGTTGGTTTTTAGATAGTGGTTAGTATTTTTTGTGGCGATATCAGTTATTGATGATGAAAATAGTTCAGTGTAAGCATTCGTCAAATGTTCGTGTTAAAAATTGCGCAATAACTGCGCCAGCTGCGCATAAGCTCTGGACAAAACATACGTAACAGGGTGAGTGTGAAGCCACCGAAATATTAATAATAAAGCTGAAGAGTTTTTTTTTTTTTGTTAGTTTGAACGCGCTAATGTCTGGTACTGCCAGTCGAATTCGAAAAGTTTGATAGCCGTATTAGGGTTGTTGGTAAAACACCAACAACCTCTTAACGGGTCATTGTACTCATCATTATGAACAGCTTTTACTATGGGACCAAACCTGAAATCGCGAAAAAAAAAATCAGCTGTTCAGTGCATTTATGTTAGCATAATTCGTCAGAATGTACTGAACAGCTGAATTTTTTGTCGTGGTTTCATATTTGGTCCCTTAGTAAAAGTTGTTCATAATGATGACCCCTTAAGAGGTTGTTGGTGTTTTACCAACAACCCTAATACGGCTATCAAACTTTTCGAATTCGACTGGCAGTACCAATAACTCAGTATATTAACTTTTTGCATTGAATATCCCAATTATTGAGGAAGACCAATAGCGTATCGCGCTAGGACCCTTAGGAGCTGAGCAAAAAGAAAAGCGAAAACGAAGTAATAACGCGGGTAGGCGATGCCATGAGAGGGGGGGGGGGGGGGGGTCGGATTAGGGTCAAGTAATTTTTCCCAACTATGTTGGGGTTGGCTTCCAGTCTAATCGGGTGCAGCTGGATACCAGTATTTTTCATGGAGCGACTGCCTATCTGACCTCCACAACCCAGTTACTGGGTAATAAGATAACCCTTAGTAAGACTGGCTGTCAGACTTTCGGGCTTCTGACGACCCGTAACGACTGTCAAAGACCCACGAATGACAGCTCGTACCAACGGCGTAACGTGCTTTCTGAGACACGAAGTGTTCGCGGCTGATCCATCGACCCGTGCGGCTGTTAAGTCTCTCCCATAATCGAGATCATAATATTCATAATGTCTTATTTAGCCACACAGGAGGAGCTTGTGGCTAAGTAATAACAGCCGCACGGGTCGATCTATCAGGTTAAGCTACGCTTGCCGGGGTTGGTCCGTAGATAGGTGACCATCTTTACATACCGAGACTCCTCCGTGCCTCGGAAAGCACGTTAAGCCGTTGGTCCCGGCTGTTATTCGTGGATCTTTGACAGTCGTTACGGGTCTTCAGAAGCCCGAAAGTCTGACAACCAGTCTTACCAAGGGGTATCGTATTACCCAGTAACTGGGTTGTGGAGGTCAGATAGGCAGTCCCTCCATGTAAAATACTGGTATTCAGCTGCATCCGGTTAGACTGGAAGCCGACGCCAACATAGTTGGGAAAAGGCTAGGCAGATTGATTTTGTCTTATTTAGCCACTTTTCTCTAATTGTCGTTTTTGGTCATCCTGCTGCATTATCTGGTCCATAAGTTGGTATGATAGCGATGAAATTGAATTTAAGTACCGCTACTCGCTATTTTGAAGCCCTACTATAGGATACGAACATTTGAAGAATCAATCTGCCTAGCCTTTTCCCAACTATGTTGGGGTCGGCTTCCAGTCTAACCGGATGCAGCTGAATACCAGTATTTTACATGGAGCGACTGCCTATCTGACCTCCACAACCCAGTTATTGGGTAATACGATACCCCTTGGTAAGACTGGTTGTCAGACTTTCGGGCTTCTGACGACCCGTAACGACTGTCAAAGATCCACGAATGACAGCCGGGACCAACGGCTTAACGTGCTTACCGAGGCACGGAGGAGTCTCGGCATGAAAAGATGGTCACCCATCCACAGACCAACCTCGGCAAGCGTAGCTTTACCTGATAGATCGACCCGTGCGACTGTTATTACTTAGCCACAAGCTCCACGAACGTTTGAAGAATGCCTACATTAAAATAACCTGAGTTTCTATTATGTTTTGAAAAAAAAAAAGTAAGTATAGCAAACTGTTATCGCCTCCAGTATGACAATACCTTAGTCTGCCCGTAAAGTATTTATAGCCCTGTTATATTTGTTTTAAACCTATTTAAATGAAGTCTAAATTATTGTTTATTTTGATAAATTGGAGCGTATTATTTTCATTTGCAGTTGCACTATCATATTAATCCATCGTTTTATGTTATTATACAAGTATTTATTTTAAAAATAGTTAATTAGGTGCGTAGTACTCGCAACCGTTTTGAACGAAAAGTTGTAAGAAAATGTGTGAAGCGTAACACAGAGCGCGGAATCTCTGCGTCGGTAGTGTCTAGAGGCGGTAGGAATAAGATTCGTGGCGCCAAAAGTTCGCTGAACGAACCGCCATTCAAAGCTGTCAGTTTGTACAGGGTCAAATTAAATTAGCTAGCAAAACTCTGCAGACGATACGAGACGATAGTCGATATATAAACAAGATAAAGCAAAAAATTAATTAATTTGATGATTTATTGTTGGGGTCATCAACCGCACTGCAGTTGAAATATTAAATTAGTTTAAAAAGTCAATATTCTTCAAGATTCTCAAGTAACAACACTACCAGTGGTCGTTGACCCCAAGAAAATCATCAAATCTTTTTATTTTGTCGTGTTTAGATATCGATACCCATCACGTCTGCGGAGTTTCGCTAGCTAATTTAATTTGACCCTGTATACAGTCTGTTTCAAAAGTATCTGATGAGAGTGTAAACAAAGTACGCAATCACTCACTAAAGTGAATTAGTAACACATTCATCTGTATTTAGAAGGTTTCAACTTTTTTCAACAATTATTGTTTGAATTATATGATTAAGTTGTAATTGAAAAAGCATTGACGAGAATTGAGGTTATAAACACCTCAAATGTCAAATAAATAACATCTTTAAATTAAAATTTGAACTATGTGTAGTATTCAAATGATCAAATCAAAGCACTTTATTTTTAAGGCCTGTGTTCGCAAACATTCAAACCACCGGTTAGGTTTTTAAACAGTTGTTTTATGTCAAATTTGGAAGGAAGTTTGACATAAACCAACTGTTTAAATATCTAACTGGCAGATTGCATGTTGGTGAACACAGTGCAGCAGTGGTACTACAAATTAACTTCCATAGGTAGGTTTTCTGATCCATTTGTTTAAATTTTCATCAAATACTTTTTTAATAGACCATGCGTCATTTATATCGTAGTGCGAGTAAAGTGTGAGGCCCTTAGCACACCCTCGACGCGAAAGATGTAAAACCGCTTAACGTATTCCGCTGCGAAACATTACTACATTATCATGCGAGTCAGTTGAATTGTAGGAATCGGAATAAAATGTCGTCGCTTTCACTAAGGGCCGGTTTTTTGATCCGTAGTTAACCAATGGTTAAACATAGTAATTAATGGTTGAATTTTGGCTAAATGTGAAAGGCTAAACATGAATGTATTCGTGTTAAAACATAGTAGCTAATGGCATTTTGGCAAACACATTTAGCCAAAATTCAACCATTAGTTATTATGCTTAACCATTGGTTGAAAAAACCGGCCCTTAGTAATACAAAAAAAAAAAATCGCTGTATAAACTTGTCGACTGCCATACGGATATGTGTGAAACAAACGCGGTACCTCAACAAAATGGCGGGCTGAGCGCCGAGGTGTAACCAGCTTCCGAGCAGATCGGCGAAATCACACGAGAAAGAGACAGAATCGTAATCAAATCTGTATGTTAGAACAGGCAGTTTCGCGTCCAGGTCCTGCAGTCTCGACATAGATAGCGATCGCTTTACGACCGAATTCGGTCGCAAAGTCCTATTGGGGTACCTAGACGGTCAAAATTGCTTGACAAGCATGTGATTTTTTCGTCTTTGTCATACAATTTTGACCGTCTAGGGCCCCCACTAGGATTTTGCGACAAATTCGGTAGTAAAGCGATCGCTATCTATGTTGAGACTGCAACCCTGTATCGATTGTCGTACAACGGACAAGTCATGATGGAACTACAATGGTTTCGCGGCGGAAGTGTGACGCGGGTATCACTCCGCCGCGAAACGGCAGTAATTCAATTCAACTGACTCGCATGATGTTCCGCTACTCGAATTGCGATTCAAGTAGCGGAGCATCATGCAGCTTTGCGGTTTCGCGGCGGAGTTGTGATACCCGCCTTAAGAACGCAGCCGGCGAGGAGTCTCCGTGCTCTGGGATGCAAAAGGAATATGTAAGGCTTTTAGAATAACCTGGATTCTGAAACCTAGTCTCCAGTCTCAAGTTCTTGTTTGCTGTTGTCATTGGTTGATTGAAGTCAAAACAACAAATCATAATAGAGCTCGTCTAAGGTGATATGACGTCCCAGCTCAGCCCCAACCAGGCGCGGATCTCGGTTTTTGCCTGGGGGGGGGGGGGGGGGGGGGGGAAGGAATGTTTCTCTCTGGTAAACTCATCAATGCGGCGCGGCGTCCCTTTTTGAGGATGACTACGATTTATTTACGACCCGCATCTAAATATATCTTAGTATCTAAGGGCTAATTTTTCAATAGCCAGATAACTGCTATGTGAAGAATAAATATTTACAATTTGACAGCTTTTGTATTGAAAAGTACAAAGTATTGTAAAAAAAGTACAGGTTATAAAACTTATGTTTTTATAACTAATTTAGAGTTATGTGGTGGAGAAAATAAAGGTTGTTCGAAGCTGCACCCGTGTAGTAGTGGGCTGCGTCATTTCAGCAGACGAGCTCTAGTTGGTATGAAATTTGAGACTGGATAAAATTGTATAGGGTTTTCAGAAATCAGGGGAATAGTTTTGTAGTTTCTGCCTACCCTTATAGGAGTATGGCGTAATTATTTGAATGTATATTAAAACGTCAATCAACGCAGACAATTTTTGATTGATTTTTATTTAACAAAATGATTGTATTGTTGTATTTCAATTTAAATTGTTGTGATGTTTTTTTAAATTGTTACATATTTCTTGTCCCCTTATGGTATTAGGTTTCATTCTATACAGGGTGATTTTTTTTACCGTCTTGAAAAAAATAGAGCATAATAGGTGAATGGAGTAGAAGCTTATGGCATACTTATTTTTTTTAAATCTTTTTTTTTATTTTTTGCAATTGCAAAAAGTTTTTCAAAATTTCTGGTTTTATTGTTCTAGTTTACTTCAAATGTAGTGTTTATTGCTAGAGCAATTTGGGTCTAAGCTAATGAAAAAACAAAAAAAAAAAAAAAACTAGGTATGCCATAGGCTTCTACTCCATTCTCCTATTGTACCCAATTTTTTTCAAGACGGTAAAAAAATCATCCAGTATACATAGAAAACAAAAATAGATTTCCTTTTTTTTAACTAATTATTGAGTTCTACCCTTTTTACGAGTAAACTAATTAAGTATTGAAGAATTTTAAAAGTAACCTGGATTTCTTATTTAAAAAAAATGCAGAAGCTGTCGAAAACGTTGTTCGTAACTGGCAACTTTTATAACAAGAATTTCATATTTACACAGAATTGAATGTAAAATTCTCAAGGTATAGTTGAAACTATTTCACGAAGGACTGTTAGTTATTGCAATTTAAACCTTACGATTAACGTCATAAAGACTTCGAAACAGGACTTCGTGAAATAGTTTAACTATAACATGAAAGTGTTGTAAAATAGTTCTTTTTCCTATAAATGGCCTTCTAAAGTGATACCTAATACCATATCTGGTGAATTTTAAGAGTCTACAATACCTCAAATTGCTACAGCATTAATTTTGAAATAAATAGAATATATGGTAAAATTTAGGATTAATTTTAAGTACTATGTTAGACGAAAACACGATTCCATAAAATTTACTTGACAGCAAAAAAATACAAAGTTACCTCCAAACCTTCAAATAAGATCATACAACTTTGCATAATAACTGAAATAAATACGAAACAGTTATTATGTTTTTCATTTTATTTTTTTTTTAATTTTCGCCGTTAAAAGTAATTACCTAAACTATAGGCGCTCCCTGCCGGCCAGCACCGCACTCAGTCTCGCTCTCACTCAGTCCGCGAGTAGTAGTTTGTGAGCGAGATAGAGTCAATTTGAGCTGATCAAGGTATTATGGACTCTTAAGTGTGATGTTGTTATGATAATCACCCTAAAAAAAACTTCACTTTTTTGCGTTCCTAGAAGAAATATCATTGTGAATGTTTTTAAAAGAATATATTTGTTGTATTATAGCTCTGTACCGGATCACAAAGGCTTCCATGGTCCAACTGTGGATCATGACAGTCCCGTACTGTTTGGGATACTTTCGCATCCTGATAATAAGGTATAGTTGATTTCATATAATTTGACCTCTATCACTTCTACTTCGCCTTTGGTATGTGGCGGCGAGACGGGGGGCAGTGCTCTCCGCTCATTCGTCAACGCTCACAGCGCCCCGCCCCTCGCGGTACAGCGGTATCGGTCAAACTACGGGAAAAGTTTTTAAGCAGTGTGCAAATTTTCACAGGAGAATTACTTTCACAATGGGACCAACTCTGAAATCACGAAAAAAAAATCGGCTCTTTCTCACAAAAGTTCAATACCTACTCGAGCAAAATGTATGAAACAGCAATTATTTTTTAGAGATTTCAAGTGTTGCTCCCGTTGTGAAAGTTGTTCATATTCACGAGTAGAATATCCTGTGAAAATTTACGTACTGCTTAAAAACTTTTCCTGTATAGTGTACTGTATACTTCTTGTTCTTTCTCTTGTTTCATGGTTAAAATCAAAAAAGTTAAAAAGGTTAGTAACCAGTAACCAAGTGTGCGCTAGACGTACTTAACGTCACTATCCCTCTTAACACGTTAAGTGCGGCCAACGCGCATGCGCGATTTTCGAACGTTCACCATGTGCTGGCGGCGCTTATGCGCGTCCATACAATTTCCTTCGAGTGCGGCGCGCCGCACCTGTGGGTTTTTTGTGCATCTCTATTGTTCTTGGCGTAATTGTTTTATGACTCATAAAACTCGAAAATTTTCAAACACACATAAGCGTCTCGCCGCACTTGGGACAAGTTTGAATCATAAAGCAGCATTTTGGAACAAATTCGCAAATAATTCAGCAGTTAATGTGTTAATGCACCTTAACAAATTGTTACCCTATTCAATCTGCCTAGCCTTTTCCCAACTATGTTGGAGTCGGCTTCCAGTCTAACCGGATGCAGCTGAATACCAGTATTTTACATGGAGCGACTGCCTATCTGACCTCCACAATCCAGTTACTAGGTAATACGACAGTCCTTGGTAAGACTGGTTGTCAGACTTTCAGGCTTCTGACGACCCGTAACGACTGTCAAAGATCCACGAATGACAGCCGGGACCAACGGCTTAACGTGCTTTCTGAGGCACGGAGGAGTCTCGGTATGAAAAGATGGTCACCCATCAAATCAAATCAAATTGTTACCTTATTATTCGAAAAAAAAAGTTTGTTTATTAATAGTCTTTTCATCATTTAATCATGTTTAATTTGACCCTTTTATTAATACAGCTAGAATCTCCCATTGTAAAGGGTATCGAAGCTTCATTACTATTTTTGCAGACCTATTTTTTGCGCAATAATTCTGCAATAAGACCCTGGAAATAGTCTTTTAACACGTTATGTGCGGTCGACACGCATGCGCGATTTTCGAACGTTCACCATGTGCTACCGGCGCTTATGCGCGTCCATACAATTTATATAACTTCCTTCGAATGCGGCGCGCCGCACCTGTGGGTTTTTAGTGCATCTCTATTGTTCTTGGCGTAATTGTTTTATGACTCATAAAACTGGAAAATTTTCAAACACACATAAGCGTCTCGCCGCACTTGGGATAAGTTTGTAACGGCGCACATATGCGCCTAGCCGCACTGGGTAGAGTTTCTTCAATCGCGCATGCGCGCTCATAGCACCACACGAAGTATTTTTTGGGCGCGCATGAACGTTTGCCGCACAGGGTTTAGTGTATCATAAAGCAGCACTTGGAGCAAGTTCGCCAAATAATTCAGCAGTGAATGTGTTAAACTATGATGTATCTTCTTTTTCTCCACAGCTCCTGTCTTGCCCACCCGCCATGCGGTTCGTAATAACCTCAGTTGGGGGCAAACAACGTCGCTTGTTACTACGCGGGGACTCAGCCGGCGTAGTCTCCGTGTGGAATGTAGACGACGCCGCGCAGCCCACGCCGAACCACATGCCAAGTGAGTTGTTCTAGAAAATCAAAATCAAAATCAAAAGTCATTTATTCAAACTAGGCTGAGAATCAGCACTTTTTGAACGTCAAAATTACATAAGACAGTCCCCCAAAACGCCCGCCCTTCACCACTTCCTAGTGCTTTAGCTGAGGAGAAGAAGTGGCGCAACAAACTCCCCAGAAGCACAGCTGTCTGTTCAGTTAAAAAAAAATGATTCTATACAACACTGCTCATAATAATTTAGGTACATTACACAACACAAAACATTAAATTAAATTATTTGCTATAAGTAAGCTAGTAGAGTTAGGTTTACTTATCAGTCGCCTGCTATTTTTTGCCACCCAGCATCTGCCTAGCCTTTTTCCAACTATGTTGGGGTCAGTTTTCAGTCTTACCAGATGTAGCTGAATACCAGTATTTTTCATGGAACGACTGCCTATCTGACCTCTACAACTCAGTTTTGGGCTTCTGACTGCTTCGGAACGACTCTCAAAGATCTACGAATGACAGCCGGGACCATGTAATAGGTGGCGAGCCTATTGTCATCAACTTGGCACAAATCCAGACTCCGGGCTTCTACTGTTTATCGCTCCAAACTAATTATTAATTCTACCTATGAAATTACTGATTTTTGTTACCGGCTAGTGTGAAGATCTTTCATTCTATTTAGAATTCCAAATTCAAATTAATTTTATTTATAGCATGACATTTCTAGTGTGAAGATCTTTCATTCTATTTAGAATTCCAAATTCAAATTAATTTTATTTATAGCATGACATTTCTTTTTTAAATTTTTTCATTTGTTTTCCCGCCGTTCGATTTTTCTTTAATATCGATGTCTCTGTAACCATGGAAAAATCGAATCGAATTTTATACGAGTTCCATCGTAGCACCAACGCAACACAGACAGCACGCTATATTAACGACGTGTATAGACAAGGTACCGCATGTGACCGCACGGTGCGTTTTTGGTTTGATCGTTTCCGTTCTGGAATTTTTGATCTCAACAATGGGCTCCGGCGATAAATTTCAAATCCAACGAGGCGGTAAAAAACGCCTTTAAAGAAGTCCCCAGGATTTCTATAGCAGAGGCATCAGCGAACTTTCATTGTAAAAAAAAATATTTGATTTTTTAAAGACCTAAAATATTTCATTGTCCACAGCACATGCACCGATTGTGGTGACAAGTCTAGATATAGCGTGGGAGGATATGAACCCGAGTCCAGTCGGTATACTGGACCAGCTGAACCATCCTGAAGAACAAGGTTAGTAAGATTCTTAAGACATGTATTGATGGGATACAAAGTGAACTTTTGTAACAGTTGTAAACATTTCTATAAACAAAGATTCCAGCAACATCAAAAATGTTGCTGGAATCAACAATCTACAACAGTATTCCCTGTGTATGAGGAGAGTCAATGCTAATAATGAGTCGAAGGAAATTCGTACCAGGGGGGCTGAAAAGTTTTGAGCCTAAGTACCATAGTGTCATTATTGTCTCGCGCTGCATATTAATTAATTACTAATTTGCAATTACCGTCTTTAGTATAAATACAGATTTTCATTTCATTAGCATCATTACTGAAAATCAGCGCTGTGCTGTGGGCCCCCCATAGCACAGCATCATGCTGAGTGGAAGCCTTCTTGTCACAGTCATGGCGTGCCAGCAGCTGCCGACTTTTGTTTTGTGCTCGTGATTTGTGTCTCAATCAATCAATCAATCAGTTTATTTGTGAAACATAGGTGTTTACATAAAATGGGGGGTGCGCTATGTTTTGTCATAATTAAGACATACAAATTTATAAGTGACCCATTAGGTGTCATTACATTATGCCATTCAAAAATATTATATATATATGTATATTTTAAATTAATTAATACATTAGTCTCGTAATTTTTGTATTTTTCTTTTAAAACTCGAGTTAATTATATTTTTGTATGCACGTGTTTCTGTGACATATAAACATATTTTTATTTTCTTTCTTTCTATTACGATTTTAGTAATTAATCCGTAAACATCATCATGGCTCAGTCATCCGCGGTAAAAAGTTTTGAGCCTAGGGATGACTAGGCTCAAAACTTTTTAGCCCCCCTAGAGGGACAACGTGTCATTATTTTTTTAATAAATACATACTTTTTTTTTGTAAATACATACTTATATAGATACAGGATTATTGGTAAAACACAAGCAACCTCTTAAAGGGTCTCTCACTCATCATTATGAACAACTTTTACTATGGGACCGAACCTGAAATCGCGAAAAAAAAAATCAGCTGTTCAGTACATTATGTTCTAATAATTCGTAAAAATGTACTGAACAGCTGAATTTTTTTCGCGATTTCAGGTTCGGTCCCATAGTAAAAGTTGTTCATAATGATGAGTACAATGACCCCTTAAGAGGTTGTTGGTGTTTTACCAATAACCCTGTAGATAATTACACCCAGACTCAGGACAGACTAATTACTGATAGAATGAGATTTAGACTGAGATTGCGCCTCAGATGTTTGTGCTTGCAGACCGCGAACATGAAAACATGTTGCAGTGTAGCAAAAACATATTGTTTCTCGTAACACTAACACATCTTACTGTGCCACTTTTGTATACTACTTAAAAAAAAAAAAAAAACAGGCTGCTGCCCGCGACTTCGTCTGAGATCCAGGATGAGTAGTAGCCTATGTCCTTCTCCAGCTCATGGTCTACCCATGTGCCAAATTTCATCCAAATCCGTTCAGCCGTTATAGCGTGAAAGCGGAACAAACTGTGATATTAGTTGGGATTACGATTTATCCTATACTTAAAAAACAAAATGTTGTATTCAATTTATTTATATTATTTTACCATTTAGGAAAGATACGAAGAAGGAAAAGAGTACAAAGTAGCAAGCATACAGGTAATGTTTGTTTCTAATGAAATCAGACCTTGGTTATGACTGTTTATTCAAGATTTTGAGATAACAAGATTAACAATTATTTTCTGGAGTGAAGTTCATCTTATCAATAGGGATGATGCCTGGGTAAAAAAAAAGAAATTCTATTTAGTCCGTCAGTCAGATAATAAAAAAATATTAGACACGTATTTTTTGCTTTATCATATTAATAAAAAATGACTTAGATAACTCGCATTAAAGTTCGGGAGTGGGGGCTTGCTACGTCACTTCTACGTATAAAATCTACGAAGACGTGACGTCATGCCACATTTTAATTCAATGTGCGATACATTACAATTTTTCTACGTAATCTTTTGATTACGTAGAAAAAGAAAAAATACGTGTCCAATATATTTTAATAATCTACATGACGGACAAAAAAACATTTTTTAGTCATCATCCCCATTGTACGGTCAACTGCACGTTCATGGTAACAATTTACCATTGGCAGCGCCTTTGTGTCTTAGCAGTAAGAGCGGTTTGCCTAGCATTTTCCCAACATGTTGGGCTTGGCTTCCAGTCTAATCGGATGCAGCTGAATACCAGTAGTTTACATGGAGCGACTCCCTATCTCATCTCCACAACCCAGTTACTAGCAACACGCGCTAAACATTGTGGTTACCAAGCATAGAATCACGATGTGAATGTGTGTGTGAAGAGTGAAGACGAGTAGCGTCAGCACATAACACACAAACTTCCGACTTCGCCATTGTCTCGGACGGTACAGAGAGCCCCTGCGCTTACACACAGATTCACAGTGTTTTTTACACTCGGTTACCACAAGTAAAGCGATAGTCACTTCGTGAGATAAAAATACTATAAGACTGGCTGTCAGACTTTTGAGCTTCTGACGACCCGTAACGACTGTCAAAGATCTACGAATGACAGCCGGGACCAACGACTTAACGTGCTATCCGAGGCACGACGGGGTCTCGACATGTAATGGATGGTCACCCATCTACGAACCGACCGCGGCAAGGGTAGCTTAACTTTCGAGCGACCCATGCGACTGTTATCATTTAGCCACAAGCCCCTCGGGCGGCTTTCGTAGTATATTATCAAATATTACCACTGACGTGCTGTTAACCGTACCAGAGTGTACTAAAGATTTTGAAATAACACGAGATACAGATATTTTCTGGACCAGTCATTAGTAGGTACTTTGTAGTAGGTAGCCTGATTTTCCTAAAAAAAAAAAAAAAAACTACTAACCTTTTTCATGAATGTATAACCGACTTAACATTTTGAAAATATCTCATGTACTGTTGTTTTATTATAATATGTATCTGTATGTATTATACAGGGGGTTACTGGTAACTCGACGTATTCCTTGCTGTACGTCAGCCATTCCCAAAGTGGGTGATAACGTTCCTTGTGGGCGCTTTATCTTTTCGTGTGGCACGATTACAGAGAGAGACAGAGATAATTAATTTTTAATTTGTGATTATTAATAGATAATAAACAGACATATAAAATTGGTATAATTAACTATTATGTAAAGGGGGCGTTGGATTTTTTTTCTTGTAAAGGGGGCCGGAGTCCACAAAAGTTTGGGAACCTATGCCGTCACAGGAGAGTTAAAATGCAACAAATTAAGCCACCAAATGTTCTATCGAAATTCAGCAGTTTTTAAGTTTTTTTTTTTTTAATGAAGTATGACAGAAATTACGAAATATAGGCATTTTGGAACTTTTAATTTTTTTTTTTAACTTTTTGTTAATAACAAAGATCTGATACGGCATCAGCTATGATAATAGCTTAATTTCCAGTATAGTCGCGCTGTAAATCATTTTTAAATTGAATTTTTCATAAAACAACAAAAAATCTGAGTAACTCAAAAACTACTGAATTTCGGTAGAACATTTCGCACCTTTAATCAAAAACCGAAATAACTCAAAATTTCCATTTTGTGAGAAAACGCATTAAAAGTTTGACATTGTCTACCTTAATGGCTTCAACTTGTCACAAAAAAAAATAAAGAAATCTCTGTCATTTTCATCGTTATCGAGTCTGCTGTTGGACTGACCGATTCTCGGTGCGAAATTAATTCAGTTTATAGTAAAAACTCGAGATATGTAATTTTTGAGTTATTTCGGTTTTTGATTAAAGGTGCGATTTGGTGGCTTAATTTGTTGCAGTTTAACCCTATTATGACGTCCTGTACGGAATACGTTGAGTCACCAGTAACCCTGTATAAGGTGATAAAAATTTACAAACTTTAAGGAGTGCTTTAGACCGTTCGAACTGAACAAGTTTTACTATTAGACCAACACTGAAATCGCGGAAAAAAATCAGCTGTTGCATAATACCTACTGTTCTAACTGTATGTGACAACTGCTTTTTTTCGCGAATTCAAAGTTGGTCCCATAGTAAAACTTATTTTAGTTCGATGGTCTGTGTCGCTTAAATGAATCCCTAAATATTATTGCACTGTTGGATTTTCAACTCTCGGGCCTATTAAGCCTAGCGTTGAAAATCCAACAGTGTTCATTTAAGTGTCACTTACAGTTGCTTAAAACGGGCATTAAAATTAGAAAACAGGAATTTATCGTGTGAACAAAAAAATAATACATAAAAACGTGTGGAAATGTGAACTAATAGCTTTTCTTTTATTTTATTTTGAGAGGTTCTTTAATATAATAAACAGTTGGTAATCTAAACTCTATTTGTTCCAGAAATAAAGCTAACAGCATCAATATATCTACTAGCAGCTAACCGTTTGGTGGTCGGCAGAGAAGACGGGTCCATAGTCATAGTGAATGCAACACATACCGTGCAATTGCAACTCTTGCATGGCAACCATCAACAACTTGATGGTAATTATCATAAATCATCATCATCTGCCTAGCCTTTTCCCAACTATGTTGGGGTCGGCTTCCAGTCTAACCGGATGCAGCTGAATACCAGTATTTTACATGGAGCGACTGCCATCTGACCTCCACAACCCAGTAACTGGGTATTACTCTTGGTAAGACCGGTTGTCAGACTTTGGGATTTCTGACGACCCGTAACGACTGTCAAATATGACTACTATAACTAAACTAAATAAGGGGTCATTGTACACATCATTATGAACAACTTTTACTATAGGACCAAATGAGTACAATGAATCCTTATAATTTTGCCACTGTTTAAACTTATACGGATATTCGGATGTACCTATATTTACAGTTGAGGGGTTGGCTATTATGGAATGCACTTTTGTATCGAAAAAATCCCGGGATCGACAAATTTAGAGTTCTGATTATAGAATCGAATGTATATTTACTTACGTTCAGGTGTTGGCTAATATGGAATGTACTTTTGTATCGATCGTAAAAATCGCGGGATTCCGGAATTGATAAATTTAGTTTTTTTTTTTGACTATATACTCGAATGCTATCTAATGTTGTAAAGTAGGTTGCCAAACTGGCAAACGTCAGGAAGTAATGTTAAAAATTTATTTCAAGTAAACAAGCATACGAATACGTCTTTCGGCTGAAATGATGAAGCATACCAAAAGTTATGTGCTCCCGGTGTTCCGTTATTTTTTAAATAAATACTACCTCATATTTAAGAAGTCGTTTCCAGATCAGTTATCCGATTAATTGTGCATTCCCGGATTCTCTGGAATCCCGGGATTTATATTAAGAAAAAATAATAATTAAGAAGCCGCATCCTTAGTTCCTTAGCGAAGAATTTATGTTAATATGCATCCGATTATCCGATCCCTGATTTTTAATCGATCCATGAGGAAGAACGCGGGCTGTCGCTAAAAACCAGCTCTGTGGCTATGCTTTGTGTATGTGCACACAGCATGTTGCTTTATGTATTTTGTATTTCTACCCTTCAGTTATGTATTTTTTCTTCTTATTTGCTGGTTTTCTGATTCACTGTCAGGGCATAAGGGCGAAAATACACATGCCTGTAGCTGGTATGCCGCCCATAACAACTTCTGATTGGTCAACGTCACAATGGCATGCCAGCTACTTGCACAGTTTTGAACCAGCTACGGGCAAGTGTGTTTTCGCTTTAATAATATTTTTTTGTTGTATTCAGTTTTACAAATTTTGTAATATTGATTGGATTGAAATTTCTGACCGGTTAAATAAGAGATTTAATTTTTTTTTTGATGAGGTATAAAAAGTATGAAATCTATTAAAATCTGTACTCAAGTGTGTTGTTATCATTACAGATTGGCCTCCACATCAGTTGTTGCTAGGCCACAATGGTCGTGTCAACTGTTTACTTTATCCACACCACGTACACCACAGGTATGAAATCTTATCTTCATTTAATGTATTTCTATACTAGGTCATAGCATAACATTAATAAGAGATGAATATAAATCTCAATAAGCCTAGCCTTTTCCGGCTAGGGTCGGCATCCTGTCTAACCGGATGCAGCTGAATACCAGTATTGTAATGGAGTGACTGCCTATCTGACCTCCACAACCCAGTTACTGGGTAATAGGATTCCCCTTGGTAAGACTGGTTGTCAGACTTTCGGGCTTCTGACGACCTGTAACGACTGTCAAAGATCCACCAGATACCAAGTGAAGAAACACGCTGTGAATGTATGTGTGAAGACGAGTAGCGTCAGCAAATAACACACACGCATCACAGACACACTTCAGACTTCGCCACTGTTTCGGACAGTACCGAGAGACCTGTAACTGGACCTGTAACGACTGTCAAAGATCCACCAGATACCAAGTGTAGAAACACGCTGTGAATGTGTGTGTGAAGACGAGTAGCGTCAGCAAATAACACACACGCATCACACACACACTTCAGACTTCGCCACTGTTTCGGACAGTACCGAGAGACCTGTAACGGCTGTCAAAGATCCACCAGATACCAAGTGTAGAAACACGCTGTGAATGTGTGTGTGAAGACGAGTAGCGTCAGCAAATAACACACACGCATCACACACACACTTCAGACTTCGCCATTGTTTCGGACAGTACCGAGAGCTCCTCCTCTTACATATTCACAGCGTGTTTGTACACATGGTAACTGTAAGCGACGCGTGATCATGTTGATATTTATATTTTTGTATTTCAATTTGTTTAATATGTCATTCTATGCACCTACCTAAATACCTAGATTTCTGCTGATATTTAATAAATAGGGGGCTGGTAAAAACGCGGGAGACGCAGGGCTAGTAGGAGAGGGGGCGCGCGCTTAGTGGCGGGCGCTCCGCTGCGATTACCAAGCCAAAACATTTTTTAGTGATCTTTACTTATGACCGCACGGACGTATTTGTCATTGCGTCTCTCCACCTTTCACCTTTTCGTAACACTGCACACTGGTGTTTCATTGTATACGTCCACATCCCCTACAGTAACCTCATGCAAAAGCGCGTGTCGCTTCGTGATAAAAAAAACTATAAGAATGGTTGTCAAAGATCTACGTTTGACAGCCGTGACCAACGGCTTAACGTGCTTTCCGAGGCACGGAGGGGGTCTTGGTATGTAAAAATGGTCACCCATCATGTACGGTAGCACCAACAGCATTTTGCAAATGATTGGACCTCGAAATGACTGTCCCATACAGGCACACTATGCGCATAGTTAGGGGTAAATTATAATTTAAAAAATGTTACTTTCTAGTATTGTATTCCTGTTTTCGTCAATCGTCTCGCCCCTCTTTAGATTAGGCTTATAACTAGAGATCGGAATAGGTAGAGCATAATTACCTAAACTTCGAGGAAAGAAGTAACAAGAGTGGATAATACCTCCTATAAAATCCCGGAATCCCGGTTTTTTACATGACGATTAAATCTCGGGATTCAAGAAATTGCTAATTATTTATTATTTACTATAAATATTTAATTTGTTACGAATTTATTCAAAATACTATAAACAATTTCTTAAATCCCGAGATTTAATCGTCATGTTTATCATTCCGGGATTTTATGGGAGGTATTATCCACTCTTGTTACTTATTTCCTTGAAATTTAGGTATTTATGCTCTACCTACTCCGATCTCTCCTTATAACATAACTCGTCAAGAAATCGCACCTTTAATCAAAAACCGAAATAACTCAAAATTGCCATTATGTGGGAAAACGCATTAAAAGTTTGACATTGTCTGCCTTAATGGCTTCAGTTTATCACAAAAAAAAAAAAGAAATCTCTGTCATTTTCATCGTTATCGAGTCTGCTGTTGGACTGAACAATTCCGGTGCGAAATTAATTCAGTTTATAGTAAAAACTCGAAATATGTAATTTTTTAGTTATTTCGGTTTTTGATTAAAGGGGCGATTAATATCAACAGTAAACACCTCTAGCTATAGCTACCTATTCAGAAATCAAGCTAATATTATATGATTTCCTTAACAGATACGACAAATCCCACCTCGTATCGGGCGGCATAGACTTCGCCGTTTGTCTATGGGATCTGTTCAGCGGTGCGTTGCTGCATAGATTCTGTGTACACGCCGGTGAAATAACACAGTTGATTGTACCACCTCATAACTGTAGTGTGAGTATTACGTTCAGTAATTAACTTTGTTTATTTTACTTCGATGGTCCTAGTTTACCATTTGTGAATTCGAGTTTCGGCTTCATATACAATCTCCATATATGTAAGTGGACACATCTTTTATTACTGGAGGCCTTTATTTAGGTATGAAGTTCTGCTTACGTTTTTATTTTTGTATTTTTATTTTTGCTTGAGTATAGTTTTTGATTTTCTTTTTTGATATATTGGCGTGTGCAAGCTTACTTATAGTAAATTATTAAATTAAAAAATATTTTAATTTCATGTTTTGTGTTGTGTAATGTACCTAAATTATTATGATCAGTGTTGTATAGATTCAATTTTTTTAACTGTACAGACAGCTGTGCTGCTGGGGAGTTTATTGCGCCACTTCTTCTCCCCAGCTAAAGCACTAGGAAGTGGTGAAGGGCGGGCGTTTTGGGGGACTGTCTTATGTAATTTTGACGTTCAAAAAGTGCTGATTCCAGCCTAGTTTGAATAAATGACTTTTGATTTTGAAGTATAAATTGAAGCATTTTTATTAAGGGTTTAAATTTAAAGGGGAAGCGCCAGAGTAGCCTGCGAAATTCAATTTTTCTTACGTTTTTTGTAATTTGCAAGTCAGTATTAGGTCAAGAAATAGTCATTCATTAGGATTACGTGGTCTTTAACAGACGTACCTATTGATGAGTTTAATGATTATAATTCTGTAAATACATACTTGTTACGGTCGCGAATCATATTTTGATCAACATACAACAGTCCGCGTGGGATAAACGCTCACGCAGACTAAATACTCTTATTCGGCTTTTGTTCATAGGAAACACTAGTTATGTATGAAGATGCGTACGCATTCGTTCAACTTTTCGCGTCTGAACGGATGCGTACGCATCTCCATACAATACTGGTGTGTTCTATGGACAATAGCTGAATTGAATAAGTGTAGTTAGTCCCTTACGAGTCTTCCCGACGATTTATTTGAATTTGAATTTTAAATCTTTGATACCTAATCAATGATGATTTTTGTTGCAGCCCCGTATTCAGAAATGCATCTGTTCTGTTGCTTCGGACCACAGCGTGACCTTGCTAAGTAAGTTTAATAAAAGTTTTCTGAAATGACGTTCACTAGGTGGCAGCACTGTGACGTCAGGTCCGGGGCACCTGTCAAAAGTGTCAAAAGAGCCTATATTTTTTTTAGTCGTGATTGAATGATGAACGTCCCCATATATTTTATATTCATTGTTGAAATGGAAAACTTCTGGACAAAGTTTCGCTGAATCGTGGCGGGAATTCTCATGGAAACCGCCATTATTATTCACGTATAAGTAATGTGATTCTGGTCAGATTTATTATTAAAAGCCTGTGATGTCCTACCGTAGGGCAAAGGCTTCCCTACACTCTTTCCACTTCTCTCTGTCTAAAGCAGGATTTCTTAATCTTTTTGTAGTCACGGACCGCTTTCACAATTTAAAAAATTCCATGGACCCCTGTCGAAGAATATTTTAGGAAAAGAAACAAGCCTTATTTACATTAAAAGTTCACTTTTATTGGTCATTACACTTACTACTAACTTAATGAGAAGAATCCTGCTGTTTGGCCTCAATTAGAACGTTAAATTGTGGGATTGTCTTCGACAAGGCAAGACGCATTTCATCTGTGACGTTCAATCGATTGCGAATTTTTGTTTCTACCGAGAACCCTGCCTCGCAATGATTACCTATTGAATTCGCCGCCCAACGACGACGATGCGTCGCGTCGTCGCGGCGAGTTCTTGGCTTGGCCGAGAAACGCTGAGTTTACTACACAATTTTCCAGTAAATATGTTAAGAGTTAACTGACCTACCGCGGACGTCTGATACACATGCTTCGGATAACTAAGGGGTCCGTGGACCCCACTTTAAGAAGCCCTGGTCTAAAGCTAGTTATGATAAATGATTTTATTTCTGTAAGTAGGTTTGTACAAACACTTTTACAAGTCAATCATGTTTTTTTTTTTTTTTTTTTTTTTAAACTAGATGAGGTCGGCTTTTCCTATCTGACTACTCTGAGAAGAAAGGCCGAAACAAACTCAGAGGTCACAGTCTCTTATAAACTCCAGACATAATCTTGGTCAATTCATGTGAAGACCATGTAGATTGGTGTCTGAAATGGTCTTTTGAGGAAAGAACCACACATATTGAGAGGGCCTGTCCAGTCAGTGCACGCATTTGTCAGTAATCGCACAGCTCAACTCAGAACTTAAGGAGCTCAACGATTCGACGAACAATAGCAAAGAAAGGACATTGGGGTAGGCCGCATAAATTACTCAAACTGCCAGACCATGATTAAAAATAACTGAGAAAAAAATAAAGCAAACAAAAAAAGCAATGACCTACATAGTCTTCACATTCGCAATAAAAATTAAAATAATATAATACCACCAGTTAGGACCAGTTAGCACCAGTTAGGACCAGTTCTTGTTGAAGGAGTCCAGCTCATCCCGCCATCTCCGTCTGGGCCTGCCGCGATGTCGTTTGCCATTAAGAGGGACTCATTGGGTCGTAAGTTTGGTCCTTTATTCGTCTGACATGCGGCAGATGTGTCCAGCCCAATTACATTTTAGCGTGGCAGCTGTCCAAGTGACATCAGTTACCTTTGTGATGGAACGGATGGTCGTATTCCTATCCCGGTCTGCTAATTTGATACCCAGAATACTCCGTTCCATAGCCCTCTATGTTACTATAGGTTAAAAGAAATCCGATCAGCAAAGAAGCCCTTAATCGACTTCTATTAAGGGCTGATTACACCAACGTCAGATAACATGTCACTCTTGGTATAAAGCTGACGTCAAAAAACGGTAAAAAATTCTTGATTTTTCGTTGGATAAAGAAATCAGTCCTAAGAAGCTTAAAGTATTTAAAAGAGCTCTTTTCACGCAGTTTATTGTCTAAAATAATTTTCAAATTAACCGTTTTATTCTTCTACACAGGTCTGACAGAACGTAAATGCGTGACCCTCGCCTCCCGGCACTTGTTCCCCGTACTGGCCATCAAATGGAGACCAGCTGACGACTTCATGGTGGTCGGCTGCTCCGATGGCACGGTGTTCGTGTGGCAGATGGAGACCGGCCATGTGGATAGAGTGTTACACGGTGAGTGAGGAAAGAAGAGTAGAATGTACAGCAGAACGAATAAAAATGTATTTTTTTAAAGAAACACTAGCTGACCCAACAAACGTTGTCCTGTCGAAATTTCAATAATTCATACAAAGTTCCCATAGAAAATGCACTTTCAGTTTTCCCGATTTGGTTACAAACACAACAAAAAAGAATTAATCAAATAGGTGCAACCGTTCTGAAGTGATGCACGTAAATACATTCGGCAATTGATTTTTGTTTATACAATATGTAACAAAAACCCTTTTGTTCGTTCTACCTACGTTTTAAGAATCGGTAAATAAAGCAAGTTATTTATAAGAAAAAAAAAAAATTCAACAAAATAATTAAAATATTAGTTTGGGGAAAAAGTCTTTTCGCATTATAGTATGTATGAACTTGTAATAAAATCTCTTTGGCTATACTATTTGTATCTAGCTGGTTTTGGTATCATTGAAAGTTTAAATTTTAAAGAACATAATTCCAAATTCAAATTAGGAAAATGTGTGATTTTCATTTGTTTTTCGTACTGTCAAGATGAGTGAATCTAATGAAGAAATTCGATACATTTTAAAATTTTACTACAAAAAAGGTAAAAATGCAACGCAAGCCGCGAAAAAAATTTGCGATGTTTATGGACCTAGTATAGTGTCTGTGAGAGTAGCACAAATTTGGTTTAAGCGTTTTCAATCCGGAAATTTTGATGTCAAAGATGCACGTCGTTCTGGTCGCCCTATTACGGATAAAATGGATGCCATTTTTGAAAAAGTGGAGCAAGATCGGCATATCAGTAGTTACGACGTAGCTGAAGAACTGGAAATTGACCACAAAACAGTTTTGGCGCATTTGAAAAAAACTGGGTACACAAAAAAGCTCGACATTTGGGTACCTCACGAGCTCACTGAAAGAAATCTAATGAACCGTGTACTCATTTGTGATTCTTTATTACGACGTAATGAAACCGAACCATTTTTGAAGAAGCTGATAACTGGTGATGAAAAGTGGATCACGTATGACAAGAACGTGCGAAAAAGGTCGTAGTCAAAGGCCGGTCAGGCTTCACAGACTGTGGCGAAACCCGGGTTAACTCGCAACAAGGTGATGCTGTGTGTGTGGTGGGATTGGAAGGGCATTATTCATTATGAGCTGTTACCACCAGGCAGGACCATCGATTCTGAACTCTACTGCGAACAACTGATGAGATTAAAGCAAGAAGTTGAGAGAAAGCGGCCGGAATTAATCAACAGAAGGGGTGTGGTTTTTCATCATGATAACGCTAGACCTCACACATCTTTAGCCACTCAGCAAAAATTAAGAGAGTTTGGCTGGGAGGTGTTAATGCATCCGCCGTATAGTCCTGACCTTGCACCTTCAGATTTCCCCCTGTTTCGGTCTCTTCAGAATTCTTTAAGCAGTGTCAGGTTAACATCACGAGAGGACTGCCAAAACCACTTGTCGCGGTATTTTGACCAGAAGTCCCAAAATTTCTATAGCAATGGGATCATGTCCCTACCTACAAGATGGCAAAAAGTTATCGAACAAAATGGTACCTACATACTTTAGTTAAATGTAAATAAACTATATTAAAAAATGTTTTGAATTTTCTTAAAAAATGCGAAGAAACTTTTTCCCCAACCTATTAAATATTTAATTTTTAATATTTGTAATGTTTAACTAATTTCTTACCTCTGCAATTCTGTATGAAGTGATGACGTGATCCGTTTGAAAGTAAGCTGTGCGGCAGACTAAGTGATTCGCAGGGCGGCTGGTGGTGGGGTAAAGGGGTAGGTAGGCACGTGGTACCAGTGGCGTGCACAGAGATTTCAGACAAGGTATGCACAGCTAAAAAAAAACTTAGGTACCAGTTTCAGCTTGTTGCTGTTGGTGGCCCAACGACTAGGACTACCTACCCTACCTGAGTTTTACCACAGGAGCCTTTGGCTTCGCATGACGTTTGTTTGCGACCACTATGAATATCTAAATAAGTGACACATATGATATGCAAAGTGGCATTTAAAAAGGCCGTGGGATGTTTATTTTTTTTTTTCTTTGCGCAAATGAATTTTAATTCAAAATAAATTACTACTTTAATGTTAACTGATTACTTTCTACAAGTTAATGTTTATAAATCAAATCGACGCGCCTATCTTTTTTTCAGATAGTTTTGCAAAACGTCGTCGTAAAAACTGCTCCATCGTTATACTAAAAGTTCTTTTCCAATTGCAATCATAGACAAATCTGTGAGTCTGTTTTGGTCCTGTGCGTTTCATAAATATGCATGAATTCGTTTTAGACTAGAAAATGATCGTTCGGTCGAAGCGCTACTGAATTTTGATTTAATTACCGACGCAATACTAGAAATTAAATCATTTTGGGTCCTATTCGATAACCCAGTGAATGAGCCACCCGATGTTGATTGTAAGTGGGTTTCCAAATTTCCATCATATTTAGCTAACAAATCTACAATTTCTAGAAAATTGCCTTTATTAAAAGACAACCTGGATTTGTCATAACCACGGAATGCTAATTCTTGTTTACCAAGAAAACAAACTACATCAATTAACCGTTTCAAAATATGTACCTATTTCTATTTCTCTCAACTTTCGCGTTGTGCCTTTCAATATCTAACTTAAACTGGCTATCCAAACTAGTCTCTATTCTACCTTTACCAAAAGTTTGGAACTTCAAGCAGGATTCCAGATATTTTTCTGAAGAATCGTGTTTAGCAGCCGCATTGTGATAATTAATCCGTTATAGGTTCAAACATTCTGTGTAAACAAAATGCAAGGAAAACAGTACAATATGTTTGTGAGTACATACACAACCTGTTAGCCAGTGATAATTATCATAAAAGTTTTCATGAAAGTAACGACTAGCAGCACTACTTTTTTTTGAGATAAATCCAACCCAGTCACACTGCAATCAATTTAAATTTTTCCTCAAAAGATAACGTCGAAAACGCTGAAGATTTTAATTAATTTAAACACACTTCGCCAGCACAGGACTCACAGGTATAATTTTACATTTTTTACAATAAACTTACTAAATAATCACTTAGACAGTCAATCACTTGCGCCGAGAATAACATAAACAATATGGCGAAAATACTTTGCAATTTACGTTCCGAACTAATACGAACGAATGAATTAGTCGGTCATTTGGCCAATCCGACTAAAAAATGTCAACCCTTTGCAATCAACAATTAGGCGGTTCTTTTACGGCTTCTCAATTTGGACGGTTTGCAATAAAAGCAGTGCTTCCAAATGTCGAACACGCGCACACGTTTTCACGCACACAGACACACTTTTGCTGTGTACTACACGATATTCCAAATCTTGCGTTGTATGAAAAATAAGCACGACGTAATAATGCTTTTGCTCACTCACTCACTGCGCTTGCGATAGATGGCGCGTAAATCGCGCTGTAAACACTGGAAGCGTATGTGGGTGAATGGCGAATAAGTTAGATTAATATTTTTTGTGAACTATAGTTATTTATCATTTACAATTAGATGGGCATGTGTGTATGGCACTACAGGGTATGCAGTGCTTATTTGCATGTATGGAGTGCACGCCACTGCGTGGTACCGACCCGGGGCCCGTGCGCCCCGATGCACTTGTAAAATCAGATACTCTAAACATTTTTTTCGATTTTAATAGTTATTTGACTTTGACCTCTCGACTCTCGACTAGCCAATGCTTAATTTTTTAAAATTATAATTTCATCAATGTTGTACCTACAAGGTAAATGTATACGTCCATAAAGAAACATCAGGGTTTTTGTTACATATTGTATAGAATTGTGAAATATAAGAACACTGAATGAAAAAAAAAACTTGTACTGCAATTATACCATAATGTCCATCAGGTATGATAGCTGAAGAAGTGTTGGCGGCGTGTGATGAGGCTATAGCTGATGAACTCGGAGGGTCGCTGTCGACTGGCTCCAGTGATGGACTGGCCAATCCGGCTGTACACTTCTTTAGGTGAGCTGGATTTTAGTTATTTACTAGCTGTTACCCGCGATTTCGTCTGCGATCCAGGATGAAAAGTAGCCTATGTCCTTCTCCAGGTCATGGTCTACCCACGTGCCAAATTTCATGCAAATCCGTTCAGCCGTTTTAGCGTGAAAGCGTAACAAAAAAACTTTCGCATTTGTAATATTATTTAGGATACATCCTTTACTTATACAGGTCACGGGAACAATTTCCGATTCTCGCATTCCCCTTAAAATTAAGGGGAAGATATATAAAACAATGGTTAGACCTGCTGTCTTGTATGGATCAAAATGATGCGCCACAAAAGGGATGAATGAAAGGCAATCGCATGCAGCTGAGATGAGAATGCTGAAAGGGATGTGTGGTGTTACACGAATGGATAGAATAAGAAATGGAGAATAAGGAAGTCTGAAAGTTGCACCGGTGACTGAAAAGTTGTGTGGAAATCGGTTGTCATGGTATGGGCATGTGATGCGGAGAAATGAGGAAAATGTCGTCAGGAAAGTTTTGAGTATGAATGTCGATGGCTACAAGACTAGGGGAAGGCCAGAGAAACGATGGATGGACTGTGTGAAAGATGATATGGCTAGAAAAGTCGGGCTAAGTGTTATTGGATTTTTCCATCAGAAATTTTTCAGTAACAGCCTGGAGTCTGGATTGTGTCCGGTAGATGGCAATAGGCTCGCCCTCTATTACATGGGACTTGAACATAACTGGCGAAATGTGGGTGTACTGTATGTAAAACTTCTGCCTAACCCTTCGAGGTTACATAAATACAGGCGTGATGTTATGAATGTGTGAGAAAATAAATCGTTTCCCAGTAATTATTTTTGCTCAAAGTCACTCAGTTTGATGTACAGAATGCGTAGATGACGGTTTCGTGAAGGGTCTTGTTCACAGAATAGAAAAAAAAAACAAGTGGAAGTGCCCACGCAGCTATTCGGCGCGTGTCACAATTATGCGGAGAAATATGTAAAATAATATCAACCTTCGTCAGTTGTAATAAGTCTTCATTTTGTATGAACAACAAATCTTTTTTGTTGTTCATACAAAATTAAGACTTATTACAACGGACGAAGGTTTTTATTATTTAATATTTTTTCCGCATACTTGTGACACACGCCGAATAGCTGCGTGGACGCTTCCACTTGTTTTTTTTTCTATTCTACGGTCTTGTTGCACCCTTTACTTTACCATTTTGGGACAAAACTTGAAATCGACTAGAATTTTGAAAGATTTTGTTCCTTTATTTTCTCGTAACTGCTTACCAGACACTATTGATCTCATTCCCACAGAGGCCTCCGCCATCGCAACCTAACAGCCATGCGGGCCGCAACACAACGCGGCCTCGCGGTGCTACAGCACAGCGGCCCCGCAGGCAACGCGGGCCCCCTCGCCGAGCCCGCGCGCGCCCGCCGGGCGCAACTTACTGTACAGGGCTTCAGGAGTAATCCTGCTGGTGAGTGAGATTAGTAAATTAACCGTTAGTACTCCCAACCAGAAATAATTCATCATTGTGTGTCATCGCCTCACTGAGCTTAGTAGCGATGCAACTTAAGGGTCGGTACCAGTCAATCGTGGTCTGGTTTTTGGATAAGAAAACTTAAAATAGTAGCCACGAAAAATAACGTCTGGCTAGCTCAAACGTTTCACCAGAATGAAAAAATTGGATTGAGGATCTGATAAAAAAAAAATAACATAATTAAAAACGTGCAAAAAACACTGCCGTATTTTGATAACTTTGGCGTAAATAAGAAGTCACCTAATCGCCTGTTTTTTCCACCATCTTCTTTTTTAACCGCCTATTTTTTATTGTCTGTTTTGCATAAAGAGTTCGGAAATTTTCTAAATTTTGACGCGGAAACTTCCATAGAAATTACTATGGCGAAAATTCTGAAGATTTCCGAACTTTTTTTTAGCTAGCTTAAGTGTCACACTCTTGAGATAGCCAGACGTTTTTTTTCGTGGCTACTACTTTAAGTTTTTTGTAAAAACTGATCCAAAACGATAACACGATTTCCTAGAACTGACTCTTAATGTGGTTATGAAGATCCAGTCCTGTTTGAGCAACGTGTTTTTGTAGCGGTGATTATTTAGCGGTATTTTTTTTTCCCACTGTGACGGTTAGAAGTTCTGTCACTCACTACTATTGAAGCACACCTTCGCCGCGAAACCATAGTAGCGAGACCGCAGTAGTTCAATTCAACTGACTCGCATGGTAGTATCAGTGCTGAATAGAGGGTTAGGAGCCGCAGTACTTATCAACGCTGCTGTGCACGCGGTTTAATTCATTAGGCGCGGCAGACGCGCATACGCGTTTTCGGACGTTCACCAAGTGCTTGACGGCGCGTATGCGCGTCCATACAATTTACATAACTTTCTTGGAGAGCGGCGCGCCGCACCTGTGCGTTCGTTGTGCATCTCGAAAACATCGGTGTCTACACCCAAGATATTTTTTGCACGCACCCGAGCTTTTGCCACACAGGATTAGTGTAGCATAAAGAAGCGTTTGCATAAATTTCGCGCAGTTAATGTATTAAAGGCTTTATTAAACAGTGAATCTTTCAACAATCCTCAGCGGCAATGGTAAGTGCAACGTGGTATTAAGAAGCGTTGGAGAACCTGGATCCAATAAATTTATTTTCTTTCTTTCGTTGAATCATCATCTGCCGAGCCTTTTCCCAATTATGTTGGGGTCGGCTTCCAGTCTAACCGTATGCAGCTGAATATCAGTATTTTACATGGTGCGACTGCCTTTCTGATCTCCACAATCCATGGGTAATCCATGGGTCCCTGTTGGTAAGACTGGTTGTCAGATTTTCGGGCTTCTGACGACCCGTAACGACTGTCAAAGATCCAAGAATGACAGCCGGGAACTTCTGATTAACGTGGTTTCCGAGACACGGAGGGGTCAAGACCTCTCTGTGTCTATACCAAGGTATGTAAAGATCAACCGCGACAAGCGTAGCTTAACCTGATCGATCCACCCGTGCGGCTGTTATTACTTAGCCACAAGCCCCTCTTTCTTTCGTTGAATACCAACATAAAAAAGTGGTTTTTAGTAGCATTGTAGTTTAGAGAGGGTCCATTGATTCCGCTGCATGTATCTGGCTCCGAATCAAACCCGCCAAGTGTAATAAGACAATAGTGTTTCTACGTTTGAAAACATTTTTTTTATTTTTTATTTGTGATGGGTTTGCTCTTGACTCTAGTCTAGGTCAGAGGTGACAGAGACAAAGTCGACGATGGAGTGAGCTTACCCAGAAGAAGCCTGTTCACTCTCACTTTGAAGAGATTAGGGTTGTATACGTTCGGAAACACAGACGCAGGTAGTGAGTTCCACTCTTTTGCTGTGCGCATTAAAATTTTGCTTTTAATTCCCAGATCCCGAGAGCCACATCCTATTCTTCGATATCGAGGGTTTGATAGTGGAACTCCTCAGCGAGGAATATTCTGCCATGAGTCCTGCTAGTTTGGAGGTAATTGTTTTATTATTAATCATCGTACCTGTCAATGACCATCTGCTGTTGAACTTGGGCTTGAGTGAATTAATGGTGAACTTGCTAAAATCACTAAACTTCATTGGCGGATTTGTAATTGCTGGCCATTCTCATGAAACAATTGTACCCTTTCCAACCATTTATTTTATTTATTGACAGACAACCGCTAACCATAGACAAAAAATGCAATACTTCATGGACGTTATGAACGTCCTTATTTAATGATAAGCAACCGTATACATGGACAACAATTCATTTATTTTTGCACAATCTTTGTTCCATAACGTTGTACTGATGTGTATAGATTGACCGATACCGCTGTACCGCGGGGGGCGAGCCGAATGAGTGGCCTGCACTGCCTCCATCTCGCCGCGCACATACTCTGATATCGAAACGTAGCAGTATGTTTGGACTTGTCATTGATTTGCTGTCTCGCTCTTTCGCGACCGATCAGCCATGTTGTAAAACTGTGTTAAAGTCTGTGTGGAAAATAAATGCAACTTTCATTAATAGAGTGTGTCCAAAATTAGATGGGATAGGAGCGGGGGGTTGGCACTAGAAAAGAAGGCCAATGCTCAGCAGTGAGTGTAACCGGACTGTGGATGATGATGTCCCAAAATTACCGCAAGCTTTGAAGTAAATAGCAAACACAGGTTTTTAGTCTTTAGATTGTTATTTTTTATTGAATCATAAAATACATAGGATAGGGTTATTTATGGAATAACATTTCGGGCAAATTTCCTCCACGGCTTTGCTGGCACATACGCACTCTTGTGTCGAAATTTTCCATGACCATTCTACATAAATGTGGCTGAATTTCGTTGATGCAGCGTTTAATACATTAGGCGCGGCAGACGCACATGCGCGTTTTCGGACGTTCACCAGGTGCTTGACGGCGCGTATGCGCGTCCATACAATTTACATAACTTTCTTCGAATGCGGCGCGCTGCACCTGTGCGTTCGTTGTGCATCTCTATTGTTTCGAAAACATCGTAAAATAAGGGTCGGTAAGGGTGTAGCATAAAGAAGCGTTTGCATAAAGAATTAAGCAGATAATGTGTTAATTTCCTCCTGTAATTCACGGGTGGTTGGTCGGATGGGCTCGTTGACATTTGATTTCAAAGAACCCCATAAAAAGAAATCTAATGGTGTTAAATCACACCATCTAGGGGGCCAATTCTGATCACCGAAATGAGAGAGTACACGACCAGGAAATGTCTCATGAAAACACGTTGTTGTATTAACGCTCCATTTTTACTAACCCTAAACTCTCCGCTGTCAAATTGTTTTTTTTTTTCATTGTTTTTTCAATGAATTGTTGGCCACAATTCACTGCTCAAATGGCGGCAAATTGAAATCTTGCGTTAATTTTGGGACACTAGATAGAAGTGTTTATATTAGTACATACCTAAGGCGCGGTACAGCGGTATCGGTCCAACTATAGCCACAAAACATCTTTTTGAGGCTGACTACCTAATGCTGTAAATTTACAATGGCTACCGTTGTCACTTTTTACTACAACTCCTAGCCTAGGCTAGCGAAGTGGGTACTTTTATTTAAACCAAACAAAATTTGAATTCGCAAGTCTATTCTTTTTTTTACCTTTTTAATATCAAGTTTCACAGAAAGGAAGCCTCTTTTAGTTATTTTTTCATAATATAAATATCGTCTGCTTATTACTTTTTTAATAACGCCATTTAGATTTTTTGTTCTTACAGAGGATGTATAAATAATATCACTACATATTGCAAAACAAAGTCGCGCCGCCGCGTTTGTCTGTCTGTCTGAACGCGATAAACTCAAAAACGGATTTTGACGGAGTGGTTCATGCATGAGGAAGTTTTTAGTGTATAATTCATTAAAGTTTTGTGTAAATTGGCTGAAATGACGATGATTGTTGAAGATGTCGGAAAATATAATGTTCGCCGACTGGGAGCTTTACTGGCGTACTGCGCCGTGTAAACCAATAGTTTTATGGAAACAATGTATTACGGAATTATTACTCCCGTGGGATATTTTTCACAATCGCACTGGCAAATGCTAGTAAACATCTATAAGTTCTTATAATAACTGAATGTAATGTTTGTTGCAGGCCGCCGGATTGATAACAAGCGAGTACATGAAAGTAGCAGCCCTGACGCAGTCGGCCAGCCCGGACGCCACCAAAAGAATATCAGGTGATTATGACTTCTTGATCGAAATATCAGCTTTGTGTCCTTGAAAATAATATTATTTTTAGAACAACAAATATTATTGAAGAATCCAACCCTTTAGACTTGCAACTTGTCTATAGTTTGACCGCTACCGCTGTACCGCGTGGGCGGGACGCCGTGAGCGTTGACGAATGAGCGGCCTGCATTGCCCCCAGTCTCGCCGCGCACTTACCTAAGGCGCGGTACAGCGGTAGCGGTTAAACTATAGTAGATTAATCAGACGAAAGTGCATCATTTAATTGTTATAACAATTGTTTCTCCGCATGCTTACATTAACGGATAGACTTCTTTGGCCGTGTCAAAGACAAAGCTGGAGATATGGAAAGGATATTGAAAGAAAAAGATAAACATGGTGGGTATTTGCTTAGAATAAGATTCTTTTTAAACGACTTCAAAAAAGGAGGAGGTTTGCAGATCGTTGGAATTTTTTTTTATGTATACATATTTCCCGATTACTAGAAGACGGCTTTGTTTGAAAGGTGGTCCCATATATATTTTTATTAACTTTGCGTGGGTAGTTTTTGAGTTAGCTTCAATAATAAGTATTTTTCCCATTTAGTATAAGTGGGTGATATTATAATAACTTCTCGTCACTGTTATTTACATAGCAGGTAGTGGTATTCGAATTTGTGTGGGGTAGGTACAACAGCTAAAAAGTAAAAATGAAACTTTTTATAACAAAAAAAAAAAAAAAAATCGACTTCTTAAAAAAACATTACAAAGTGAAAAATAACTTTAACTTCGACAAACCAAAGACAGCGACTTTCAAAATTATAGTAGATTGAACAACTAGTGCATAATTCGTCGTTTATGCCCGAGTCACTGCTATTCACGTCGGTCGCGTAGATTGCGAGAAAATGAAATAGGCGTAAAATCACTTTTCACTGTTCAAAAATGTTGCAAAATTGAAAAAGAGAATAGCTAATTCCCGCCACGAAACTTAAAAAAGATAGTTTTTTTTTTATTTTCAACTTGTATCATTCGATTTGGGTACTTCATACTGCTAAGTCATAAAAACATTTCTTTGCGTTTTTAAATAATAAACGACAACTATTTTATCTGGTTTTATTAAATTAACGATAGAAAACACGGAAGTGTTATACATTAAAGCAAATGAAATAAAATAACGACTTTAATCTGCGACGTTTTATTGTGCGTATGGCTGTTGGACCTGATTATCTTAGTCTTAGAAAATAAAAATTGCTTTATGCACTAGAGCATAAAAAAGCGATTTTATGTCGCCTACGCACAACATAAAGACGAACTTTTAGAGCATGAGAAGTGAAAAAGTTATTTTTCAATTTGTAGTGTTTTTTTTTTCGAAGTCGGTTGTTTTTATTTTTTAGCTTGTTGTTGAATGATAATCTCCGGAAAACTACCAGTCGGATTTGAAAAATTACTATTGCTTTTGATAGCCTAATTCATGAGGAAGGTTATAGGCTATATAACATCACGCTACGACCCTTAGGAGCTGAGCAAAAGTCAGAAAGAACGCTAAATGAAAACAAAGTAATCGCGTGGGCAGACGATGTAATGCGACGGGGTGAGTTGGCTGAACAAGAACTTTCACGCGGACCAATTCGCGGGCAGAAGTTATGTAAGAAGGTTCAGATCGTTGGTACTTTCATTGAGCTGTCAATGTTGTTCCTTGCTGAAAACATTGCCGCGAGCTGACGCTAAGTGTTTTTTCTTAAAGAAAATAAAAGAAAGAAAAAATTGTTTATTCTGCACAAAAAAAAAATGCACATTACAAAAAAAAAAAAAAACAAGACAAAGTACAAACATGCAAAGCAGGCAAAAGCCTCGTGTTCAAGCAGTCTATAAGTTGACAATTTTGTCCGTTGCTCAATTGCTGCATTTTGTCAATTTTTGTCGCCGTTTGGTCGCTTTGTAAGAAAGAAAGAAAGAAAGACAGTTTATTCACGTGAAAGTGACGCACACAAAATATACATGAAAAACGAAACACAACATAATAAAATATAACAAACCACACAAAACAAAAAACATAAGTACAAACAATAAAGTTGTTGGAAATGTGCGTCACTACCGCGCGAAACGGCTAAATGCTCAGCATAATGCCGCGGCCCGTGCACGAAGGCACGAATCCACGGCGCTGGTTTTCAGCGTAAGCCGGCGGTGTAAAAAAATAAAAATATATAATATGCTGACATAAATAATAAACTATGTGGCAACATTTCGACGTGTCTCGAACCAAAGTTCTAAAAACCTACGTTCCAGAAAGGTATTCTGTGCTTGCGTTGCGCACCGTTAGGATAATAGTGTTCTGTGGTTGCGCAACAGTTTGACAAGTGAGCCATGTGGCCGACCAACCACATGGCACGAGAATTGGAGAATTGTCGTCAAGATGACTTTGACAAGTACAAACACACAGCGCTCTCTGGCGGCGAAGCTTCCGGGAAACAACTCCTTTTGGTAAAAAATATTTTCCTGACTGTACATACTGACTTATGATGGCAGTATTTGAAGAATCCTGCACCTCCTCCTCACATGATATTCTATCCCCTTTTACAACAACCATTCTCAACGGTTTATTTTACGTTGAGTAACGCGGTAGTGGCCCAATTTGATAGAGATGTTATATTAGGGTCATTTTTAGGTAATCCTATTATTGAATATATTAGTTATCGCATATTATGATACCATACCTATTACTGGGTATTAGTCAAATATTAGTGAACCGATTCATTATTAGCTATTCTCGTGAATATGTTTACGTATTCCTATTACAGAAGTGAAACGGTGATTACATTATGGAGTCGCTGTGACTGCTGTGAACTTTGGTCACTATAAATATTATTATAAACTAATATCAATATTAGCTAATACTAAGACAATGCGACAGAAACAAGTGACCATTTTAGAAAAAACTGTTTTCATTACTTGCTTACTTGGTAACCAACTCGTGCGGCTTTCATAAGAAGACCGGCGTGTATAACTACGTCTCTAAAATACACACTTTACGCATGCACAACGATAAGCAAGCAGCCAGGAACTATTCATACACTACAATATTCATCTCGCTCACTCGCCCGCCTCGGGTCGGTTAATGCAAGTCTAGCCACCTCGCTCACTCGCCAGGCGCCGAGACGTCGGCGAGTGAGCGAGATGACTGCGGTCGGCAAATAATAATAGCATAGCGAGTAATAGCGAGGCGACTCGGCCTATTACGCGTCCGTCCCTATTTTTTGACTAATACCTGGAAACCTATTACTCTATATTCGCATATCCATGGCTTGTATTATAATACCTTTACCTATTACGAATATATTAGTCCCTAGTGGTAACGGCCCCGACTTACGAGTTGTTGGTCCTGGGGTCGAACCCGTTCAGGTACTTTACTTTGTGTGTTTAGTATCAACACCACTGCTCTCAAAACGGTGAAGGAAACATCGTAAGGAAACCGGCGTGTTCTAGAACCTAAAAATTCGAAGACAAGTGACATCTACCAACTCGCACTGGGCCCGCGTGGTAGTTTACAGCCCACTCTTAACAGAGATGAGGCCTGTGTCTCAGCAGTAGGAACATTACAGGCTGATTATGTGTTTTACGTGAATACGTTTGAAAATTAAAATTAACCAACTTTGTTTCTCTCCAGGTATACTGGCTAAAATGAAGGAGGGTGCGGAGAATATGCAAACTAAACTGCAAGCGAAGGCTGAGCAGCTGAAGGGTCATATCGAGGCCAAAGGTAGGTGCTTTTATAGGTGCAGAAGTACAGCAGACTTATAGGAGGGGTCGTACATATTTTTAAGGTGAAACCTTCGCTGTTAAAAGGAGGTGTCGTAGTTTTTAAGGTGAATGCTGCGATGGTTGGAATTAACTATGCGGTTTGATATTTTTTTTTTGACATATTTAAGGTAAATGCGTCCATTTTTGAGATTTTGACGGAAATAATTGCGGTTCTTTTGTTTGCGTGTAACGTAAATTTTCAGGAGACGTGTTTGTCGGTATTTGCGCGAATTATTTAAATGATATGCCTTTTTAGTAAAAAAATATTTTTGTATTTATTTCCTTGCACACATACAAACTTCTTATATATAGCAATATTTAACAAACTACTTACTCAATATAAAATAAATTTAAACTTCAGACTTCTTGAAGACAACCTTTAGGTTTCGAGACTCGAAGAGAACAATCTTAGAAATTACGCGACGCTCCAAACATCTTATTTCCATTGCGTTTAGTTAAAAAAAAAAAAAAAAAAAACAGTGCTTTTACTGTATCTGTCAAACGAGCTACTTTTCAACTTCATGACTACACTGATACAAAAATCATTTGAGGCAAATCACATCACATACTTCCAATTTTATATTTGTTTAGTATTTAAAATCACTACAATCTTATTAATATTTGGAAATCGTGACATTATGAACAGGCATCATGAAAAATAGGTTAAGATTATGGAAAGTTTCAGAAGCGGTTTAGGAATGAAAACTTGCTTAGCTACTGTTCTTGCGTACTTCTGGTCTGCAACAAATGATTGAAGTCAGGAGAACACGAATATTATATTTTTATTAAAACAATAATTATTTGCTTGTATCAGGAGGCCTTTCAACTATGTATATTACCATTCTCCTGCGCTTGTCCCAATTTATTTGCGGTCGGCGCAACATGTCTTTTTCTTTCATACTTATCTATTAGTCGTCATCTCGGTAGTCACTCCCTTTCTAGTCATATCATCTTTCACACAGTCCATCCATCGTTTCTTTGGTCTTCCCTTACTCGTGTAGCCATCTCCACATTCATACTCAAAACTTTCCTGACGACATTTTCCTCATTCCTCCGCATCACATGACCATACCATGACAATCGATTTCCATACAATTTTTCAGTCACCAGTGTCACTTTTAGAATTCCTCTTGCATACTAATTTCTTATTCTATCCACAACGACAATGGCCTTTCAACGACAGTGTGACAAAATTTAGGAAAAATAAAAATGTTATTATATACCGGAATAGTCATTGCCTTTTATGGCTGACTGCGTATTACGTTTGACTAAAAAAAAGGAACATCTTTGAGATGTATTTAACGAACGCTTAATTCTTGTCTTCCTTTTTAATAAACGGCAAAGAAAGCGGTAGTTCATCAGTTCTATTTTATTTGTCCCAATTTCCTACACAAAAAGTTTGACTTGGCCCTTTTTTATCGTTCGTTTTAATTTCATATGTCCGCTACAGGTTGCCCCAACATGCTATTTTAGAAAATTGTAAATAAATAAATGATAACGTTTAATGAAATTAAAATATGTATCTTTATAAAACGATAACGCGGAACCGTGTACGTGTGTCAAATTAATGTCGCTATTGCAGCGGCACGTTGTAGAGAGACTTTAAAGAACGACTGGAAATTAATTGTTTCATGATTCAGGGAAAAAAAGGAAAGGTAATTCGGACATCCCCCAACCGGAAAGAATGAAAGAATTCGGAGGAACGCCCCACCGTACCTCCGAATTACCTTTCCTATTTTCCCCGGAATCATGAAACACGTAATTTCCAGTCGTTCTTTAAAGTTTCTCTACAACGTGCCGCTGCAATAGCGACATTAATTTGACACACGTATACGGTTCCGCGTTTTCAAAGCCTTTGATAGTGTGTGGCAAAGGGTTATGTTTCTTTAAGGAAGTTAAGCCCTGTGGGCTAAAAATATTAACATAAAGAACATGATTATTATAATGTTCTTCAAACTTAACATTTAGAAATCAAAGCCAACAACAGACATTTACGCACGGCTTGCCGTTAAGTTTACCTTTGTTTAGCACTGTCGCCATTATAATCAAAACTTAAAAAATACTAGCATACTTGAGAATTCCAGCTATAATTTAACTTATCTAATTTAGTAAATAAATTGGCCTGCATTATCTCGGCCCTTTACATTATTGTCGCATAAATCAGTGGGCGTTTACCATAAATTTTGAGATAAGGACAATACAATCAGAGCTTTGTCAGATTCATAGCTTATACTAATATGTACCTCGGTATGGAGTGATAGGAAAATGCCGTGAGGAATGTTTTCAGAGTTTTCCAAATGTCACTTATAATGCGCACAGCAAAAGAGTGGAACTCTACCTGCGTCTGTGTTTCCGAACGCGTAACCCTAATCTCTTCAAAGTGAGAGTGAACAGGCTTCTTCTGGGTAAGCTCACTCCATCGTCGACTTTGTCTCTGTCGCCTCCGACCTAGACTAGAGTCAAGAGCAAACCCATCACAAATTTGAAAAAAAAATAGACAGTTTAGAGGCTATAAGAGTAGGGGAAGACCAAAGAAACTATGGATGGACTCTGTCAAAGATGATATGGCTAGAAAGAGGGTGACTACCGAGGTGATGGCTGTTAGAGATGTATGGAAGAAGAACACATGCTGCGTCGACCACAAATAAATTGGGATACGGTTTCAGCTCTTGGACTCTTTCTAATTGGTTGACACTGACAGTCTCGTCCTAAACAGATTGACTCATAATCAGAGATCGGATAATCGGATGCGTATTTACCTAAAGTTAATTTTTGGCTAAGTAATTATGGAAGCCGCTTCTTAATTTTTTTCTCTTAATATAAATCCCGGGATTCCAGAAAATCCGGGCATGCACAACTAATCGGATACATGATATGGAAACGACTTCTTAAATACGTAATGTGGAAATTCATTTTTAACATTACTTATCCTAACGTGTGCTGCCAGTTTGGCAACCTACTGTACAACATTAGCTAGCATTCGATTCTTATAGGTAGTCAAAAAGTACAAATTTTATCAATTCCGGAATCACGAAATTTTTACGATCGATACAAAAGTCTATATTAACCAACACCTGAACGTAAGTAAACATTCGGTTATCAGAACTCTACATTTGTCGATCCCGGAATCTCGGGAATTTTTCGATACAAAAGCCCATTCCATAATAGCCAACACCTGAACTTTAGGTAAATATGCATCCTATTCCGATCTCTGTTTATTTCATTGGCAGTCTTTTTTTTGTTGAGGTACTCATGAGTATAATCAACTGTTTCCATGCGTTTATGTTAATTTTAGGGTGTATTGTACTCGTAGAAGACGTAAAAAATAGTCTGGTATAAGAAATTATTTTTTAAAATACTAAGCTGAACTCATATTGAGGCGAATTCCACGGTATGTTTGAACTTTTAGGTACTTTTATTATAACTTTTATGCAAAAATAATTGACCGAGCGAGCGTAGCATGTCTGCTTCAAGTCTGGCAATATTTGCTTTCGTCTGTTGGCACTCTACAGGTTGTATTTTACAACCGATCTGGACGGAACTTGGTATACAAGTTTTACTACTTTATAAGAATTTTTGATTGGAGGAGTACCTACTTCTTCTAAAAAGGGGCAAAACGGGGGCTACTGGATATCTCCGCCTTATGAGATCCGATTTCGATGGTTCTTTTTTTATTTGAATGGTAGTAACTTTAAGTAGGTCTCATAAAAATATGGTGAAGATGCGCGTAGTACTCGCAACCGGCGTGCGTGTAAAACCAGATGTATGAATGTAAACGAGGCACAAGTATGTAAGGATCGTAGCAGGTGTTGTTCTCTAGTATCTGCCTACCCCCATGGGAAAAAGGCGTGAGTTTGTGTGTGTATACTCTATAAAACACGCCACCACATTCTTCTCAATGTTAAATTCAATAAGCCTAACTCATAGGTATTTACTTCAAGCCTACGTGCCAGTTGTCCTGGCAACCTAGGTATAACAATAACTACTGTAGACTGGTCTAGGCGTGGTCCACAGCCTTGTATTGTGTAGACCGGTTAGCCCACGTTAATGTGTATGTGGCGGTGCAAGTTGGAATGGGGATTTTGGGAAATGTCTGAGTGTATGTGCTTGTAGTACCAACGATCACCGCTGTAATGGGGTTTTTTCCCGGAAGCTTCGCCAAAAGAGAGCGCTGTGTGTTTGTCACTTTTCAAAGTCATCTTGAAAACAAAGCAACCAATCGGTGACAAGAAAAATCACTTAGCGTCATCTCACGGTAAAGTTTTTAACAAGGTACTTGAATGAAAGCCATTGAGAGCAGAATGAAAGTATCAAACAGCGCCATCTACGGAGAACTAATTAGATAGTTTTCTTCCCCATTGCGTAATACAATATAATCTTTCCAGCCATTTATTTTACTTTTGACAGCTCGAGTACCTAATCAATTAATGATAACCTAATGCGTAACCGATTCGATTTCTTATAAATAACGACTTTATTTATGAAATACTATTAATTGATTTAACACATTGATATATTTTAAAGAATTTATAGAAAAAAAAAACCGGTCAAGAGCGAGTCGGACTCGCGCACCGAGGGTATATTAAAAAGAGTGTGCTATTTAGAGACATCTTATTTATATTTATTGTAATCTTTACATAAACTTCTATCACATAGAATAAATTCAAACTTCGGAGATAAGGGGGGCGGGGGGACGGTATATTTTTTACGTTTTTCATCAAAAGTCGAAAACTATGCGGCCTAAAACAAAATGTTTGAGAATGTGCAAACAGCGCTCTTTCATATGATACCCCACATGCCCTAGTAGCCCCACTTCGAATTTTTAAGAACCCCATTTAGTCCCCATTGCAAAAAAAAATATATATTTGTATTTCTTTCTTATTTGCAAAATAATTGGGCAAACGTCATCTAAAAATGTTCCAAAATTCAAGTATTAGTAGTTTTTGAGATATCCAGCTCTGACAGACGAACAGACAGACAGACTGAGTCGCACCATAAGGGGTCCTTTTTACCCTTTTGGTACGAAACCCTAACAACGTCCATGAAGTATTGCATTTTATCGTCTATTGTGGTCTATGGTTGTTGGTATTCATATTAGCTCATTCATATTAAAAAATAGTAACTAATGGCATAACTCATTCATGTTTAGCCTTTCACATTTAGCCAAAATTCAACCATTAGTTACTATGTTTAACCATTGGTTGAGTTAACTACGGATCAAAAAACCGGCTCTTATCAATAGTAACAAGGTACTCAGTTGTTTTTCTATTCCACTGCTTTTGTACTTCAGCCGCAACATTCATTTTCGGAATTACAGTTTAGCCAGACAATTTTGATTTAAGTTACAATGGTCAGATATTTATAATGACTAAGAGGAAGTTTGAAAGTTGCACCGGTGACTGAAAAGTTGTGTGGAAATGGGTTGTCATGGTATGGGCATGTGATGCGGAGGAATGAGGAAAATGTCGTCAGGAAAGTTTTGAGTACCTATGAATGTCGATGGTTTTAACAGTAGGGGAAGACCAAAGAAACGATGGATGGACTGTTTGAAAGATGATATGGCTAGAAAGGGAGTGACTACCGAGATTAAGACTAATAGAGAAGTATGGAAGAAAGGGACATGTTGCGCCGACCTCAAATAGATTGGGATTAGGGCAGGAGAATGATGATGGTCAGATATCTATGTAATATAATGATCGAATGATTGCTACATTATTATGTTATAATATATAATAATATAATGATAATATCCTGGGACATTTTCACACACGGTCATCTGAGCCCAAACTAAGCAGAGCTTGTACTATGGAAACCAGATAACTAATATACTACATATACTACTTTTTTTTTGTAAATACATACTTATATAGATAATTACACTCAGACTCAGAACAAACAGACATGTTCATGCACACAAATGTTTGTCCTGGATGGGAATCGAACCCACGACCTGCGGCATGATAGGCAGTATCTTAACCAACTAACCGCCAACAGGCCTGTCAGATGTTATGTTCAAGATTGTGGAGAATTTATGTAGATAATGCTGTTCGAGTCATGTGGTGTCAGATAGTTTTGTGTCTATGAATCTATGTCACCTGCGTAGCCTTTTCCCAACTATTTTGTGGTCGGCTTCCAGTCTTATCGGATGCAGCTGATTACCAGTATTTTACATGGAGTGACTGCCTATCGGACCTCCACAACCCGGTTACTGGGTACTACGAAACCCCTTGGTAAGACTTGTTGTCAGACTTTTACTTCCCCGTAACGACTGTCACAGATCTACAAACGACAACCGGGACCAACGTGCTTTCCGAAGCACGGAGGGGTCTTGATATGTAGTGGATGGTCACCCATCCACGAACCAACCCGGCAAGCGTAGCTTAACTTTCGGTCGACTCGTGCGGCTGTTATTGTTTAGCTACAAGCCCTTCTAAAAATGTGACTATCGACCAATAGAAATTGATTTATATTCTCACCTTGTCCAGATTGACGCACTAATTCCGTCCCGATTATTGGAACCGACTCATTTAATTCGGCAAAGTTCGGTTTTTCCGAAGACAAGCGAAGGAAGCTTTGAACATTTTCAAACTGTACCATCATACTTATTACCACCAAGCAGTATTCTTCTCTGCCATGGCAGGGAGAACATATTTGTGAACTTTGTCTTTATGGTAAACAAGGCAGTGTTAAACCCTTTGGCGTTGCAGGTGTCCATAGGCGGTAACCACTATCCACCAGGTGTGCTGTCAGCCTGTTTGCTAACCATTAAAATATCATAATTATTCTTGAACTAGCTGTTGCCTGCGGCTTCGCCCGCGGGGATGTCAATACTTCTCTATTTGAATTGGATTTTGGTCACAATTTCATGGATTTATTTGTTTTGCGCGAAACCCTAATTATTTATCTAAAATTAAAGTAGCCGGTGAAAGTCCTGCCCAAATCGGTCCTGCCGTTTCGGAGATTAGCCGGAAAAAACAGACAGACAAAAATGTAAATATAGTTGTTTATGAAACTGATGCATAATGAGGGGTATTAAAACACGAGTGTGTGTTTAAAAAACCTCGCCTAGTTTCACACGAGTGTTTTAATACCTAGTTATGTGCAGTTTCATACACTAATTTATCTACACTCATGTTATAGCAACAGCTAGTTAAATAATAAACCAAATTTAGCAAAAAGTAAACATACACAATAATGGCTCCGAAACCATAGCAACGTGGATTACGTTACTATGGTTGCGGAGCTGTCATCGCTCAACTGCGGATGCGCCCTAGTGCGGTCCGCATATACAATGTTAATAATCGAATTGAAAACTCCTTGGTCGATCCTAAGTGTACTTTAATAGAAAAAAATATATTTTACAGCATTATTATTGTTAAGAAATCTGTATCGTCATAAAACTTTTTAATTTATTTTGAGTTGCACATGCAAAAAGTCTGTCATTATGGTACTATTTCTGAATTCATAATCAGAACTTTACTATTAGTGTAGATTTTTTTTATAAGTACCGTATACAATCAAATCAAACCATTTATTTTTGCAAACATGGGTAATTAGTACATAGATGTTTTCTTAAAATATAGTCCTCCATATTCTGCCGTCTCATGGGCATGCAAATATATATAATATTTAATTCCAAAATTAAACAGAAATGCTATTAATACCGAATAAATATAAATGTCAAAACATTAGAAGTACAAAAAAAAAACAGACTAATAACAAATAATAACATTTTTAGAGTAATGTCAAAAAATAATTAAGTATGTCAAAGTGTCAATCAGATTAAAAAGTGTCAGAATAGGAACATGTATGTATCATAAAATAATAATAGTTTATCAATCAGTGCAGAGATTAATCATTAAGGAAGCAAACAGGAGTTTCATATGAATTCAGTTAAAATCGGTTATTTTGACTTTACAGACACTTCAATTGTATTTATTTGTATAGATATGAACAGAGAATTATAATTATCAAGATAAGGTCAACAGTATTAAAAATTAAGAAATGTTAATTGCACCCAATATAAATCTATTAAAGGTATCGTTTCAATGTTGTAAAAATTTTTATTTAATCAGGCAAAGGTCTTAAAACTATACAGCCTGCGTATGTCAGTTAAAGTAAAGCAAAGGCAACATCAGTGCAGCCTACTTATATTGACACTGCTACTTATTTAAATATTTATAGAGGAAGTGCGAATAAATACAAACGGCAAATATATCACACTATAATAATATTATCAAGGCGAAAGTTTGTGAGTGTTTGTGTTTGTATGTTTGCTACTCTTTCACGCAAAAACTACTGAACGGATTTTGATGAAGTTTGTCACACAGATAGTTTATAACCTGAATTAACATATAGGATACTTTTGTCCCTATAAACTACGGGTTCGAGACTTAGCGGGTGAAACCGCGGGGAGCTGCTAGTTTATATATAAAAACCACGTCGCTCTTTGTGTCTGGCTATGTGACCGCGTTGTTTTTCTACACTACGCAACGCATTTTGATGCGGGTACCACCATTATTTACTGAATTTATTCCGGAAAATATACAGACAGAACCCCACCCTCTCTGTCCCCGTACTCGCCGTCGCATGGAATCGGCCGCCCGCGCTTTCACTTCGGTTTGGCTTAGCATTCTTTCTGAATTTTTTATCTTTTTGCTCGGCTCCTAACGGTCGTAGCGTGATGTTAAATAGCCTATAGCCTTCCTCAAGAATTGGACTATCAAATGCATACAGAATTTTTCAAATCCGACTGGTAGTTTCAGGGATTAGCGCGTTCAAACATTTAAAAAAAAATTAAGATGAGTTTGCTCTTGACTTTAGTCTAGGTCAGAGGCGACAGAGACAGAGTCGACGATGGAGTGAGCTTACCCAGAAGAAGCCTGTTCACTCTCACTTTTAAGAGATTAGGGTTGTTATCGCTCGGAAACACAGACGCAGGTAGTGAGTCCACTCTTTTGCTGTGCGCATTATAAAAGACATTTGGAAACGCTTAGTGCGAATCGGTGGAATAGCAACCAGGTAGGGATGCTAACTGGCATTGCGTCTAGATGTCCGATGGTAGAAGGGGGCCGGTGGAATGAGTTCGTGGAGTTCTTGAGCACACTCAGCCTCTCTGTAGAAGACCGACAAGCAGGCAACCATGCAGCGATGAGCCAAGCTATAAAGCTTGGCATCCACCAGTTTTACGTCGCCAATGAGCCTCTTAGCTCTGCGTTCCACCGAGTCAATAGCGGCTAGGGCTAGTTGGTACTTAGCTGAGAAACAAACTCTTCAGCTTTACAATTATTATAGATAGATAGTTAAATAATATATTTAATTTAGGTATATCACGGAACTTCGATGTTGTGACATGTCGCCACATCAGTAGATCGCATCCGTGCGAAGTAAGGGCGGGTCACTAGTATTTTATATGTTATAATTATATATGCGTAATGAGATCTTGTTTTATTCATTCTGCACGGTTCCCAAGGTGATCTACATTCATAAATTATTTCGTCCAAATGTACCTTGGGACATACGGGTGTGTAGAAAAGCGAGCTAAGCGAACTTGTTGGGTGGATTTTGTTTTCGTCCGTGCATTTTGTTCAATATGGCTCATCACAACACACTAGACGAGACTTGCAACACTATTGTAATGTGTGAATGGAGAAGTCTTTATTCCAGGTTCCCATTAAAATAAATTCATTAGTCTTTATATCCCAGAACTCATTTACTTAGCCTACGTTGACAAAAGAAGCTGTTCTCATCTGCCTAGCGTTTTCCTATTTTGGGGTCGGCTTCCAGTCTAACCGGATGCAGCTGAATACCAGTATTTTACATGGAGCGACTGCCTATCTGACCTCCACAACCCAGTTATTGGGTAACACGATACCTCTGCCCTTGGTAAGACTGGTTGTCAGACTTTCTGGCTTCTGATGACCCGTAACAACAATGACAGCCGGGACCAAAGGCTTATCGTGCTTTCCGAGCCACTGGGGGTCTCGTTATATAAATAAATATGATCACCCATCCACGAATCGACCGCGGTAAGCATAGCTTAACCTGATCGATCGACACATGCGGCTGTTATTACTTAGCCACGAGTCCTTCCTTTTTTGAAATAACGATATCTTTCACAAATATTGACACGTACCGTGCCCGACAAGTTCGCCAACTTATCCACTCGTATATCACGACCAACAAAAGCCTACGCCCTCACCAAGGCAGACTAGATATCAAGTAACTTGTTTACCGCACACATACAAACATAATTGGCTCTTATTATCGTTCCCTTAAAGGTCATAATGACCTGCCATTTCTTAACAGGTCTTGGCGAAATATGCCAGAATGCCTTCTTTGTTCTTCGTGGTATTTTGAACGATCTTAATTTTATTTTAGTTCAGGAAGTGGTTTTTATGGGGATCTGGAGTGGTTGATATTTTTATCTTTTTGTTTTATTAATATGGATGGTATTCAAGGTTTTAGGGTCCAGTACCTCACAATGAAAAAATGAAAGCATAAGTACTGTTTGTATGATAGTCTGGCCAAATACTGAAACCAAATCTGTGTGTGCCAAACATTCATGTTGCAATTAAACAAATTTGGTGATATTTTAAGAATACTTTATTGTGGTTTTCCTCGGGAACAGTACTTTTTTTCGGGATGAAAGGTACCCTATGTCTGTTTCTGTACTCCTGAGAACGTATATGCAAAATTTCAGGATGATCGTTTCAGTCGTTTGGGCGTGAAAAGGTAGCAAACAAACTTACTTTCGCATTTATAATATTACTAGCTTTTGCCAGCGGCTTCGCCCGCGTGTATGTCGGAAATTATCCCACGGGAACGCAATACCGGGATCAAAAGTATTATATGTCCTAATCCAGGTTATAGTCTACTCATGCGCCAAATTTCATAAAAATCCGTTCAGCGGTTTCAGCGTGAAAGCGTAACAAACAAACAAACTCACTTTCGCATTTATAGTATTATTAAGTAATATGAAAAACCGGTCTATCGACACTCTAGACTAAAACAAAATGTATTAGATACTTAAATAAAAAATAAACTATACATACTACTTAATAGTTTCTACAAAAATATAACTCAATCATGACTAGTAAGACACGTGGCGCCATCTATTATCATAAATGAGGTTATTGTTGTTTTCCTCGGGAACAGTACTTTTTTTCGGGATGAAAGGTACCCTATGTCCGTTTCTGTACTCGTGACAACGTATATGCAAAATTTCAGGATGATCGGTTCAGTGGTTTGGGCGTGAAAAGGTAACAAACAAACAAACAAACTTACTTTCGCATTTATAATATTATATAATACTAGCTGTTGCCCGCGACTTCGTCTACGATCCAGGATGAAAAGTAGCCTATGTCCTTACCCAGGTCATGGTCTATCTGTGTGTCAAATTTCATCCAAATCCGTTCATCCGTTTTAGTGTGAAAGCGTAACAAACAAACAAACTCACTTTCGCATTTATAATATTACTAGCTTTTGCCAGCGGTTTCGCCCGCGTGTATGTCGGAAATTATCCCACGGGAACCTTCTACCGGGATGAAAAGTATCCTATGTCTTAATCCAGGTTATAAACTATCTGTATACCAAATTTCATCTAAATCCGTTCAGCCGTTTTTGCGTGATTGAGTAACAAACATCCAAACATACAAACTTTCACATTTATAATATTAGTAGGATAGTTAGGATGGTAATATTGGTGACGAGTAAAGTTGTTTCACCGGACAGAAAATAAACCTAACTTTGAAGACGGGGTCAAAACCGGTTGTGTTCATGCTTCATGACAAGCAAGCCAATTGGCGACCCTCGATCTAAACTTTCTTACATACTACTAGCTTCTGCCCGCGAATTGGTCCGCGTGAAAGTTCTTGTTCAGCCAACCCACCCCGTCGCATTACATCGCCTGCCCACGCGATTACTTTGAATCACTTAGCGTTCTTTCCGACTTTATTTCTTTTTGCTCGGCTCCTAAGGGTCCTAGCGTGACTATCAATACATATATCCTATAGCCTTCTTCAAGAATTGGGCTATCAAATGCAAAAAGATTTTTTCAAATCCGACTGGTAGGTCCAGAGATTAGCCGCGTTCAACCAAAAACAATATACAGGGTTATTGGTAAAACACCAACAACTTCTTAAGGGGTCCTTGTACTCATCATTATGAACAACTTTTACAATGGGACCAAACCTGAAATCGCAAAAAAAAAAGCTGTTCAGTACATTTATGTTCGCATAATTCGTCAAAATGTACTGAAAGCTGATTTTTTTTTTGCGATTTCAGGTTTGGTCCCATAGTAAAAGTTGTTCATAATGATGAGTACAATGACTCCTTAACAGGTTGCTGGTGTTTTCCCAATAACCCTGTATATTTTTCAGCGGCGAGGTGTGAATTTTTGTAAAAGAGAAGCCGAAGCAAAGCCGGTCTTAACTTTCTTACTTAATAATAAAGTAAAAATGAATTTACTAACTCAAAAATAAAAGCCTTTTCTTTACTTCATTTAACACCATCTATCGTCAAATAGCAGAACCTAACCTAAGATTCAATAACTCCTTTATCTAACTCAATACATTACCAAATCAGATAAAACAGATAATCTTTCTAACTTATATTTAACTATACCAACTTCGCGGTAACTTCGTTTTTCTGACGTTTTCTTTTCTTTTTGCTCGGCTCCTTAGGGTCATATCGTGATATTAAATACCCTATAGCCTTCTTCAAGAATTAGGCTATCAAATGCAAAATATTTTTTCAAATCCGACTGGTAGTTCCAGAGATTAGCGCGGTCAAACAAACATAATGCATTCATCGAGGCTATTTTATTGCACCCAGAAAAGCTACTTTAGTGCACTCCAAACTCTATTTCAACGCACCTCAATATGCTCTTCTGATGCTTGTCCTCCGTATTATACAGCGAAACTAAGTTACTTTGTGTCAATCTTTTATAGTAACTATAGCATCTTTTTGATAGGAAAAATACACAGTATTGTACATATGAATATATAAAAAGTGATTTAATTTGTCCTGATATCTATTTTAGTTTATAGAACTAAAGAAAAAATAACTAAATCCAGTTCTATTTTTTTCTAGTTTTTACCATATTACTTACTCCTACAATTTTCATTAAAAGTGTTCATATAAATATGTATACAGTTCTCTACAAAAAAATAAGGAATGATTTCATGTCATTAATTTTTAGTCCAATCAATAGATTTTCTGTAAATAGATAATTGCTTCATATTTAGCAATGAATTACCAGCTTTGTGTCATCGCGATTCTCTTTCTTTTCTATGCAATCCCTCAGTGACGTGACCGCGATTTTATGGGAGGACAAGCCTTAATGCAACACATGATGCTATTTTCATGCAATCCCTGCATACTGTAAAACAGTTACAGGCTGATTTCATTCCAAGGTTGGTAGCAGGTACTTTAGTTTTAATCGATTTATGTCAAAGTCCATTATGCTTGACATGTTAATGTATCATAATTAGTTTAATTCTCATTAGATTGGTATCTATTACATTAAGCGGTTTGAGTGTATCCGATTTAATTCATAGTTCTACTTGCTAGGTATAGTTAAATATAATTTAGAAAGATTATCTGTTTTATCTGATTTGGTAATGTTTTGAGTTAGATAAAGGTGTTATTGAATCTTCAAGTATAAATATGTAGTTTTCTGTTTTTTTTTTTGTTGGTATATAGGCGTGTGGTAGCTGACATGGTAAATAATTTAGTTTTAGGTAATGTAAATTATTTTGCATACTATTGTATGGAGTCAAGTTTTTCTAACTGAACAGACAGCTGTGCTGCTGGGGAGTTTGTTGTGCCACTTCTTCTTCCCAGCTAGGAACCAGCCAGCTAGATTGCTTCTTTCCACGAGGAAGTGGTGAAGAGCGGGCGTTTTGGGGGACTGTCTTATGTATAATTTTGAACTTCGAAAAGTAAACTAGGCAGCTAGTTTGAATAAAGGGCTTTAGATTTTTCATAGATAATTTTAGCAAGTATAAAAAATAATGTGGGTGTTAAAAAAAAGTAAAAAGTAAAAATTCAGAAAGTAACATATCGCACACCTAGATAAAGGGTAGCACAACTCAAAATAATCCAAAATCGAGTTATTGCGATTATCAGACTCTGCGTCGAAAACTACATTGACTGATTGACTCCAAAGACACATGGGTACCAATCTCCATTAATGAATTACAACATCATACAAAAATATTTTAAATTGATTAAATAGAAAACGAGTAAAACGTTTTTTACTATTCCTGAAAAAAGAGGATCCTATTTTGAGTTGTGCTACTTTTGATCTAGGTGTGCGATATTGTAAACGATCAAGTTAATTAATGTCATTATGTATTATTCGTACAATTCTGAGTGTAATATAATTTATGATATCAAATTAAGTACAGTAGAACCCGTGTAAGACAATTTCTGGGCCCAACCAAAAACGCGTCTTAAGTGAAAAAGCGAGTTATTATTTACTAATTTTGTTAGTATAATGTTATGTATGTAATTATGTATTTTTCCGGTAAGCGTAGCTTAACACGGGTCGATCCATCAGGTTAAGCTACGCTTGCAAGGTTGGTCCGTAGATGGGTGACCATCTTTACATACCGAGACTCCTCCGTGCCTCGGAAAGCACGTTAAGCTGTTGGTCCCGGCTGTCACTCGTGGATCTTTGACAGTCGTTACGGGTCGTCAGAAGCCCGAGTCTGACAATCAGTCTTACCAAGGGGTATCGTATTATCCAATAACTGTGTTGTGGAGGTCAGATTGTCAGTCGCTCCATGTAAAATACTGGTATTCAGCTGCATCCGGTGAGACTGGAAGCCGACCCCAACATAGTTGGGAAAAGGCTAGGCTGATTGATTGTAATTATGTATTTTTAAATTACGTTTATTATTATTTCGCACCCTTAAAACATAAGTGGCACTATACAAAATTGACATTTTTTAGTTAAGTATAGTGTCAAAATGCTTAAGACGAAACGCGCCCACTGGATACTGAAACAGCGTTCGTTAAACTGTTATTTTAAGCCAATCACAAAGCTTTATGTATATTTTGTTAGTTCCATATCACCGATACAATACTTAAAAAAACTTAAAATGGCCATACCGTAAAATGAACATTTTCGTATAGTGCCATTTATGTTCTAAGGATGCGATTTATAATTACAGTACTTAAAGTAATCACTTATTTTGGTTTGACATAGAGATTTTGATGTAATAGTAATTACAAGACTTTCAATAATATAACTTTTGCAGTGCGTCTTCGCTTACACCCAAAGAAGATACATAGCGTCTTAAATTGTTAACTGCTGATAATGCCAGCACGATAATTGCGTAATCTAAATCATTTTGCTAATCTATTGCTTCATATGTTCGCCAACGTAAATAACGCAATTAATGTTGTTGGACTGTCAATATGAAAGCGATTCCGATTGATAGTGTGTTACGCAATTGCCCCGCTGGACGTTTGTCAAAATTGTTAATGACTCCTCTTCATCATCATCACTTAGGGTCTGTTTTTGAGTGTTATTCAGATATTCAATAAGATCTTTGATTGAACGGATTTCGTAGGCTGCAACATTGTCATCACTGGAAGAATGTCCAGGAAAACCCTGCAGTATCGCGAGTTCTTCTTCCTGCTGAGCTGGTTTCCGAAATAACGAATTTGACGTCGTGTTGTCAAATTCGTTATTTCGGAAACCAGCTTTGATAACACGTGCGTACAGATGACGTATTAAACGGGATGACGAATTGTATTAAGCGTGGATCGTATTAAGCGGGTTTTATTATGTCTGATAGTGATGATGTCTGTCTGTGTGGGATGTTCTTCCTAAGAAAGCTAAAGTATTGAATAGTCGATTGATTGGAATGAGTTCGTCAACCTTTGTGTATGTATGTCTATTGATGGTATAGGATTCGTAAGGTTAGGTAAAAAGGAGGTTTAAATCAAATAGGTAGCATTTGTTTTGTAAAAACGTGTTTATTTACACTTTGGCAGTGATGGCATGTTTTATTTACTTTTATTTACAAAGAGAGTTACTATATGAGACCTTAGTTCGTTTGAGCATGTTTCTTTCCATTTTAGCGGTGGTGTTACAATCAACCCTGGCCAACCACTACCCGGCAACACTGACAATATAAAAAAACACATCACCAGTGTTGCCAGATACAACCGACAAAGGGATTACCAAGAACAGTTATAAAAAAAGTAACAGTTATTTTTTAAAGAACTGTTATTTTTAAAATAACGGTTATTGGAATTGGTTATCGATTTACCAGCCGTGGTAGCCGAGGCCGTGGGCGCCGTAGGGGGCAGCGATGCCGTAGGGGGCAGCGATGCCGTAGGGGGCAGCGATGCCGTAGGGAGCGGCGGCAATACCGTAGGGGGCAGCGATATAGGGAGCAGCGAGACCGGCATGAGCGGCGGCGACTCCGGCGTGAGCAGCGGCAACTCCGCTTACAGCGGCAGCGTGGGACTGAGCAGCAGCGACGGCATTCTGGCTAGCGGCAAGGCCTCCCCAGTAAGCGTTCTCGTGGAGGTCTCGGTTGGTTTCAGCAACTTGACGGACTGCCTCAGTGTTGAATTGCACGGCAGCTTCGGCGGCGCGAGCCTGGCCTTCGCCCCAGGCACGGGCATGGTCTTGGGCGGCGACTGTCGCGTCGATAGCGGCAGCCTGGGCATCACCAGCGTTGACCCCGTAGACTAGGGGGCTGATGACGCTGGCGGAGGCATAGCCGACGAGGGCAACAAAGGCGATCTGCGGAAGAAATTGGGGACGTTTTAGAAAAGAGTTTTTAAGTCTTCAGTTGAGGTGATTGTTGTCAGGTTATTTGAATTTGGAATACTAAGGACAGGTGCATGTTGGATGTTGAAATAAGTTAGATTCTTTAGTAATGAAGGAGTTCTTAGACTATCACGGAGGTTGCAGGTCGATCAATGATATTATTATGTTTTCTATGAAGTTGTCGTGATTAAACATCAATTATCTGTGATTTAATAATAACAATAACATAACTGGGGTATTTAAATTTTAAACTCCTCGTATGTTGGTAATTTTAAAGTACTCGTCATATAGATGCACTGCAAGTTACCATCCCTACCTAGATGCTATTCCACCAACTCGCACTAAGCGTTTCCAAATGTCTTTTATAATGCGCACAGCAAATAGTGGAACTCTCTACCTGTGTCTATGTTTCCGAACGCATACAACCCTAATCTCTTCAAAGTGAGAGTGAAAAGGCTTCTTCTGGGTAAGCTCACTCCATCGTCGACTCTGTCTATGTCACCTCCGACCTAGACTAGAGTCAAGTGCAAACCCATATCAAATGAAAAAAAAAATCTCAAAAAATCATCGAGTTACACTTATCACGAAACAATGAAATCATTAATTACGAATACTCAAAAAAAACCCTGTTGGTGCAAACTATCATCAGATCATAAATAAGATATGTAAATAACGTAGAAAAAAATAATTATATATATATATCCTGGGACATTTTCACACACGGTCATCTGATCCCAAACTAAGCAGAGCTTGTACTATGGAAACCAGATAACTGATATACTACATATACTACTTTTTTTTGTAAATAAATACTTATATAGATAATTACACCCAGACTCAGGACAAACAGACATGTTCATGCACACAAATGTTTGTCCTGGGTGGGAATCGAACCCACGACCTGTGGCATGACAGGTGGTGTCTTAACCAACCACGCCAACTGGCCTGTCATGCCAATTACTGCTAAACAAACCGTGAAATCATAAACATTAGTTGCTTGCTACGTTTTATAACATTTCTTCATTGCGTTAACGCCTTGAAATAACGTATATGGATTAGGAAATAATTATCGTTTAATAACTCAATTAATACTTCCGTTATTATAGTTATCCGTTACAGTAACTAGTTACTACTTGTTAACGTTATAATAACGGGTTGGGTCGTGCATATCCGTTGGTCAATGATGGGCCATGATCGTCCAGTGTGTAAAGGAACGTGGTAAAATATTCATACGGTATTTCGAATTTCCTGTTTTTTGCTAGGCCGAATAATGCCGGTATATAAGGTATTTCTTTTCATTACCATATTGCTAATTAAAACTTGATTGCTGGTAGCTAATAATGAAATTAGAGCCGAAAAAATTGATATGATAACATTCTATTAGCATTGGATTAGTGAAGTGGCTACAGTCTAGCAACTGTTGGCAACTTTTTGTAGCAGATACACGTTACAGTATAAATGATGTTCACACGTAACGTGTTCAGACGCGTACCTACAATTCGTAGACCCATATTTCGCTAGTTATGTCATCCATCTATCGCTATCTTGATTAGACTAGTAAATTGAGTAGTAGTTGTAGTTGTTTGATTTTTGTTGATGGATTGTTCTTGTTTGATTTGAATAGTAGATTGATTGTGATTGAGATTGATTTTCATCATCAAAGATTAGATCACAAGATTCATTGAAATCATTTATAAAATCCACACTTTTTTCAGTAATTTATCTGTCCATTACGCAAACTAAAAGAACAATAAATAATTCAAAGCCAAACTGTCAATTCCAATTTCAAACCTGTCTTTAGGTGTACAAACCTCCTTTTAACGCCAGTATAAATCATCATACATATTTAGCTTGGCAACTTTTTTGTTGTCAGTCTGTATTTTTATTGGCACAACGTTTTAAGTTGTGAAATGAATAGTTGATGTTAATTTTGCTAATCGGTTAGCAGGAACCATGCAACAGTACTTTTGTATTGTGTAAAATGTTCATTATAACGTTTCTCGGTATCGATTTGTTCTAGTTTGCGTATTTAGGTGATGTTTCTTACGTTCTTTGTGATTTGATTTTTAAACAGTTTCACGTTGAATTTTGTTTTGTGTTTGCTAAAAAAAACATACTATCACGCCTGTTATTTCCGAAAGGTTGGGCAGAGGTTATGTTTAAGTCCCATGTAATAGGGGCCGAGCCTATTGCTATCAACCGGGTTCAAATTCAGACTCCGGGCTAATTCCTGAGTGAAAAACCCAATAATACTGCTCGATCTGGGAATTGAACCCGGGATTTCATGATCAGCAGTAGCGCTTGCGACCACCAAACCAACGAGGCAGTCAAGTCGGTCTATGTCAGTCTAAAAAATAAATATGTAGTTGTAAACAGGAATAAATGCTGATTAGAATAATCTATCTCATGTTTATAGAGAGACAAAGATCTTTGAAACGTTTCTGATTTCCTAAACCTACAAAACAGGTTAAACCAATCCCTAATTTACAAAATAACCTCACCTGAACTCCATTTACAATTACAATGTCGTAATAAACCTTATCTACTAACATTTCTAGAATAAGACAACGCCTTAAATATTTATGTCAATTTGTTTCACAAGCCGCCATGACAGTTTAGGCTGTATGGTTTCTGACATTGGCCTAAAATTTTCTTTACGTGTATTTATTTTTGTCGGACTTCAATTTGGAAGATAAAAGAGACGCCATGTTTTGTTTTATTGTATGTTTTGTGCGTGTAAAGAAACTGAAGAATCGATTTGGTTAGGTTTTTGAAATTAATTGCGAGTCTGGTTAAGCGTGACAAATGACGTATGTCTGATGTAGTGATGTCGTCAATGACAAAAATGAAAATACGTTCATAGAACAGAAAATTTATAGACTTTTTTAAAAGTTCAGATATTTTATTAATTCAAATCAATTGACTGATCTATTTATCAATCGACACCAACATTGATTGACCAAATTAATTTCCAAACGGCCTTTACATTCCAAGTATAACGGATCGTATGATTCATTATTATAACACAACAATAGTGATGTACTTGCAGTCTGAATTACAATTAGGGACCTTGACACCACGCATGTGCGTTATGACATATTGTTCGTGTACCGTATGTTGTGCTGAATTGGACGTGTCAAAAGTAGCGTGGTATTGCGTTATGGTGGCAGTAAGTATGGAAATAGATCTCAGATATTGGAGAAAGACTGGACTTGCGCGAGAATCGTTTTGAGTATGAATGTGGATGGCTATAAGAGAAGGTAAGGGAAGAGCAAAGAAATGATGGATAGGCTGCGTGAAAGAATGTTTGGCTAAAAAGGGTTTGAATACTGAGAAGTTGATAGAGGTAGATGGAAGAAGAAGATTTTGCGCCGGCCGCAAATAATTGGAATAAAGGCAGGAATATTACTGACATTGGCGAAAGTACGGGCAAAAATGCGTGGACCTTTTCATTAATCAAAACGTTACCAATTAGTGAACATTTTTCAACTTCATTCGCTTAGTTTATTTTAATGAGTAAACCTTGACTAAATCGCAATTTCGCATGCTCACCACGCTTTAATTACGACTATATTAGTCAACAAACAGAAACGGAACGCAAGCACTTCATAAAAATAATTACATGTCGTTTATGGTACGATTTTTTATCTGTGCCTGTCCTTGATAATGACATTGCATGGAACGGAATGTCATTGACATTTTTTGTTATTACGCGAGCTGATTGGTTATTGTATAATTTGATTGGGTTGTGATGGAATGAGATCAGTTTTTCTATTATCAGCTCGGTTTGGTATGGTAAAGTTGCTATGAAGAACACGGAAGTTATTCTCAGGGCGTGGCCATCGCTATAGTTAAATATTTTTAACTAAATATAACGACTATCTTGTATTCCCTGAGGAGGTAGGCAGAGGTGTAATATTGCATGAAGCAGTTACGTTTAAGTCCCATGTGATGAGGGAGAGCCCGGAGAACCTATTGTCATCAACCGAACACAAATATATGACACGGAAATTAATATTTTTTTAGAAAGATAAATACTTGGACATGCATTGTATCAAGTACAGGATATAACTTTTCATCTAGCCATCTATCTATTAGTATTTGACTAGCGATAAAAAACAGGAAATGACTTATTTTTTATGTATGGCATCTCGTAGTTGGCCTAGAGAGGCCGTGACTACTTAACCGGACTATCCTGTGGCTGCCTTAAGAGAACTCAAAGCCTCCAGCTAGGGGCATAAAACTTACAGACTAAGCGACTACACGCTAAGGGCTCCCCCTGTGGGGAACGGGCCTCGGCTTAGGGCGTCGCTGGGGGAAGGACAGCAAGATGGAACAGGCTGGATCAAATTTGAATGATTATTATTGTCAGGGGAGGGGGGAGGTAATGACTAAGTTGTCACAGTTCATATAACTTTCGAAGATTTCAGCATTTGTAATTTGCAGCTACCTAAGTGTATTTTATGTTTAGTTTTCATTTTAACTTTTAACAATTTTCTCAGAGAGGAAACCAATGGAGTTACGTTAATCGGAAGCAGATTGATAAAAAATCAAGTTCAATTTTTTTTTTTTTGTTACAATTGTAACTGACTCACGTGCAAAAAATACAATAAAACTTCAATAAGTAATTGTGTTAAATCACGCGAGGATTCGTAAAAGTTTCTCACATCAATCAAATTTATTGTATGGAATCGATGTATCGATACGAAGAACTAATCGCGTTTTAATTTAATCGATTATATCTCTTGAATATCGTGGGAAGTCTGTTTTTGTTCGAATTATCATAATTTATTGATCACATAATTTAAATACCTAGCGTATAAAGGACTGTTTTTGAAATGATTAGAAACTAAACTAGCTTTCGCCCGCATGCATGTGAACATATCCCACGGGTACGTACTACCGGGATAAAAAGTATCCCATGTCGTAATCCAGGTCATGATCTACCCGTGTGCCAAATTTCATCCTAATCCGTTCAGCCGTATTAGCGTGAAAACTTAAGAAACAAACAAACAAGCTCACTTTCGCATTTATTTAGTTAGGATTATTAGAAATAATATCAGGATTCAAATTATTCTTAATTTCCTATTGTGGACACGTCATATTACCAGGGGGGCTGAATGACTGAAACGTGATGATGTTTACGAATTAATTACTAAAAGCTTAATGGATTTATACTAAACAGGGTATTCTCAAATTAGTTATTAGTTATATGAGACAATAATGACACTTGAAGGTATTTAGGCTCAAAACTTTTCAGTGCCCCTGGTAAAACTGTTGGTAACGTTGTTTTCCATAAATAACAGCATGGTTAGACCATGTTAAGGTCAGCTAAACTAAATATCTTTTTAGCCATGATTTTGTAGAGTACTAATTCGGCTAATTCTCATTTTGCAAATCAAAAGTTGTTGGGATATCTTTTTTTTTACTGCCAACTTTAAACTTATTGCTAAAGAAGAACACTTTAATTTATGCAATATAATCCTTCGATAAATTAGATCAGCATTATTCAGTAATATTAACCAGATGATTGACATTTTATACGCGTATTGTAGCGCCACAGATAAACAATGCTTAGTCATAGACAACTATTATGATAATGTGACCGAATGATTATTGTTTTGCAATATAATTTTAATGTGGGGACATTACTTTGAATAGCTTGTCAATGCGGGCGATAAGATTTTGCTGTTTATAGAACTGTAGATTTTGACTTCTTGTTTGATTAGGTGGAAATGAGATATTTGTTAAAGAATTTGGAACTTATTGGGTTGGACATTTCGCTAGTTATATTTAAGTCCTATGTAATAGGGGGCGAGTCTATTGTCATCAACCAGCACAAATCCAGGCTCCGGGCTGCCACTGTGAAAGTCCAGATGGAAAACCCAATAACATTTTGCCAGAGAGAGAATTGTTGAATTGTGAATGTGGGTTGGATAGATTACAACAACATAATATCGAAATGAGGAACGAAGTATCGAAGTGACTTTGGAAGATAGAAAGAGTGTAAATTCAGTTTCAAAGAGGAAAAGAAATGTTATTAATGAGGCTGTGGTCACAGATGGATAAGTTAATAAAGTAAAAGTTTTAAAAAAGGAATGAAAAATGAAATAACTTATTATTTGTCCTCATAAGACAGGTTAGACAGGTGACATTACAAGAAACAGGTTTAAAAGCGTAATTTTTTTAATTTATTCGGTATTCAACCTTGTCATACTAATTGAAATTGCTAGTTACTCGTAATTGGATCAATATGGATGGCAAAGGTAGTACAGTTATTCATTCTTGAGCTTTTAAATACCATACATGGAAGATCTATTGCGAGTGTAAGCATATTTACATTAATTAAAAAGATAAATAGGAAAAATTTACATTCTAAGCTTTTTCGTATTAATGAAACAAGGTTTAATTAGTTAAATGATTAAATAAATAGTTGTAACGGAACGTATTTGTAGGCTGTTTGAGGCACTTCCTTGATTAGTTAAAAATATAGTCATGGCGGGAAATTTTGACACAGAAAAAAAAAGTTTGAAGTTGATTTTGGTATCAATTTTTCACATGGGAAAATTATTTTTAGGGATTATTTTTTTGATATTTGAAATTGAAATTTACATATTTAAAAAGAGGAAATTAAAAACAATTAATATTGAGAAACAGCTATTAGTTTCAAGATTATCACTTGCTATTTTCAAAACGTTCTGTTATCACTATTTGCGAAATTAAAATAATAAAGTATTACCAGAAATCTCATCTTGCACTTCTTGTTTGACTGCAGGATAGCTACTGAATGCTTTGGTGGTGTTACGCTGGTCTTTTATACGAGCACAACCGCCGTATAGTGTTATTGAAAGTATAGCGAAGTACCTGTTATATTACTATGAAGGATTAGACTAGGCGGGCCAGTGATACGGACAAGGTCTCAAAAATTAAATTAAAAAAAAAAAAAAGTTGACTTTTTTGTTATTGGTGACAGACAGTTTTTGAATTTTGGAACGCGGGAACAAATGGCCGATTCACCGAATGGGCGCGAATTATTTTTGCTATTATTGGGGGTCCGCCCTATTTTCAATTTTTATGAGTATTGATGCATTTGGGGTGGTTTCTGGCATAGATTATGGTGTTTTCTTTACTCATGGGTTTCTTTAAGGGCGATTAAGACGTTAGGTTGAAAGAAACGATGGGTTGACTGTGTGAAGGATGATATGGCCAGAAAGGGAGTAACTACCGAGATGACGACTAATAGAGAAGTATGGAAGAAAAAGACATGTTGCGCCGACCCCAAATAAATTGGGACAAGGGCAGGAAAATGAATGAATGATAAGACGTTAGGTTATATCAAGAGGATATTGGATAGGAAGTAATCACCGATCTTTCGCTTATGGTGCAGACGAAGTTTACTTGCTGTACGTAATGATGATGATCAAGATAACGATATTATTTATTGAAGCGGAAATAATTATGAATGGATTTCCATTCATACAGATTTGTAGGGGGTGATCCAACAATTAATCTTCAATATGCAAGTGAGTATTTGGCACAATATTATTTTTACCCGACTGCGGTGAAGCCCAAAAGGAGGGTTATGTGCTTGACCTGTCTGTATGTATGTCCGTTTCTTTGTTCCCTCGTAACTCCTAAACGAATGAACGGATTTGGATAAATTATACGTCTTTAGATTTGTCTTGGTAGCCTACTTTAAAATAAATAAACAAAGTAAATTGGCGGATGCGGGGTGCCATGTTTTGGAGTTCGATTTTTTTCTTCTTCTAATACCATCGAGTGGGATATCAAAATTAAGGGTTTTAAAAGGTGATTACAAAAATGTATACAACTTATATGGTTAAATGTAATTCGAAGTGACAAATCGTAAAAAAGCTTTTAAATAACTCTCACAAACTCTTTGCAAGAACTAAATCATCTGCGAAATTTGTAACACATTTGTAAACTAAAAAGCTGGAAATAAAAAAAAGTAATCTAAAAAACTAAAAAGCCCGGCTGCTGTAAAACTGAAAAGCTAAAAAAGAGTCCATTTTAAATTAAATAAAAGTTGGAAGCAGGCGGGACCCATTCCATTTTTGTATTTTCAAACTCAAATGGGTCCCGCCTGCTTCCAACTTTTATTTAATTTAAAATGGGCTTGTTTATAGCTTTTCAGTTTTACCGCAGCCGGGTTTTTTAGTTTTTTAATTACTTTTTGGACACTTATTTTAACGGTAACAAATGATTGATGAACGCCAGATGGCGTGGTTGGTTAAGATACCACCTATCACGCCACAGGTCGTGGGTTCGATTCCCATCAGGACAAACATTTGTGTGCATGAACATGTCTGTTTGTCCTGAGTCTGGGTGTAATTATCTATATAAGTATGTATTTACAAAAAAAAAGTAGTGTATGTAGTATATCAGTTATCTGGTTTCCATAGTACAAGCTCTGCTTAGTTTGAGATCAGATGACCGTGTGTGAAAATGTCCCAGAATATTATTTCTCTTCCGAATGATTATGATTTTTCTTCTGCTGTAGCATGGGCCTGCTCCTACTGTCATTCTGGCTACTCGTGGCCTCTTTTTCACTTGAGGCTGTTATAAAAGTTGGTTACGTCAAAAAGACACCCAATAGCTTTAGGAAGATGTTGAGTTCTGATGTAGATTAACAACAACTGATTATCACCATTGGTTTTGTTTTGGTGACTGTGTTTATGGCAGTATCTCCTTTGACCGACCAATGAAGATACTCAGTAAGAGGATCTTCTATGTTCCATGTTATTGGGTTCGGTTTCCGCACTTAGTCCTTCAAGTGCGTGAGCTATGGCGGCCGTCGGTGGTTATTCCAACCAGCCCACCTCCCTCCAGAAGTTGATCACCACTTCTGGTCTGTTCAGAACAACTGTGAAAGATCTGGGTGCCCCGAGGGTTTATGCTCTAATCTGCATAACGCCTGTGCATTCAAAGAGCACATGCGCAACGGTTTCCTCGGCCTCCATTCAAGCCCTGCACAGAGGACTAGGATTAGGTTTTATAGGAAAGAAAAATTGGAAAAACTGCCCGGAAAATTGGAAATTCGGGAGAAACTGAACGTCCTTTTTGTGTGAATTATTGAAATTTGGACAGGGGAACTAATAACGTCAGTCGGAGCAGCTAGTTATTTAATAGATGTTAATAAGTTTGATGATACGTGCTAATAGGTAAAATAATGATTATGTATAATAATTATTTAACGCTATACGGCCATAGCAGCAATAACAATAAAACTTCCATTGTGTCTCGTGCGTGGAGCTCGTGGCTAATTAATAACAGCCGCACGGGTCGATCCATTAGGTTAAGCTACGCTTGCCGGGGTTGGTCCGTAGATCGGTGACTTGATCTTTTCATACCGAAACCCCTCCGTGCCTCGGAAAAGCACGCTAAGCCATTGCTCCCGGCTGTCAATCGTGGATCTTTGACAGTCGTTGCGGGTCGTCAGAAGCCCGAAAGTCTGACAACCAGTCTTACCGCGTGGTATCGTATTACCCAGTAACTGGGTTGAGGAGGTCAGATAGGCAGTCGCTCCATGTAAAATACTGGTATTCAGCTGCATTTGGTTAGACTGGAAGCCGACTCCGACGTAGTTGGGAAAAGGCTAGGCAGGTTGATTTGTAGCTCGTTAGTGTTCTTTTTTTTATTATTTTTATTTTTTATTTAATCATTTATGTACACACAAATAAATAGACAATAATAAAGGAACAGAAAATTACGTACAAAGGTGATGCTTATTTCTAAAGAAATCTCTTCCAGCATACCTGCGATAGGACAGAGGATGAAAAGAGATGTAGACACCGTGTGTAAGAATAAAAGAGAAAATAAAAATACATAAAATCTAAAAAAAACAATTCACTAAGCAAATAAAACATATAATAAATACTTCAATTCTAGAAGTAAGTATGTATACATACTTCTAGAATAAATATCACTAAAATAACTAATAAATATGACGAAATGGAAAGATACTCGTAGTGTTCTTTCACTCTTCTTTTATATACTGAAACAGTTTGACAGTCCCTAATGTCAGCTGGAAGTGAGTTCTTCAAAGAGTTAATAGAGGATGTTTTGAAAAGACTCTAGTACCTACAAGACTAGGAATAAAAAGTCTTCAGGTAGGTACAGGCGCCGTCTGATATATTGTAACAGACAAGGTGACCAAATACTCTTGAACAATTTAAAATGTCAATAAGTTCCATACACTAGAATTTACCATTAATATCTGAACATTCATTACTTCATTAATATCTGAGCAAATGCTTGTCAATAATTTCTATACACACAACTAACCAAAAATATCTGAAAACTTACGACGTCTTTTGACATTCCAATTAGGCACCTAATCATTAATTTTCCTTATTAGTCTTCATGAATGGCGAGGCTAATTTCTAGGAATCATATACCTACGCGCAATCGATACTCCGTAATTCTTCGGGAAAACAAGTTATCATAATATTATATCGACTGGCAGTTGATACAATTTACGTCATTAACGGAACGAATTTATTTATACATGTAAATATTTATAAATAAATGGCCATTGTAGGCTTCAGAATCTTTAGACGGGCTCTCAACAAACATGTACATATGTCTGCCTAGCCTATTCCCAACTTTGTTGGGGTCGGCTTCCAGTCTGTCCGCATGCAGCTGAATACCTACCAGTATTTTACACGGAGCGACTGCCTAGTCTGACATCCAGTCTTACCAAGGGGTGTCGTGTTACCCAGTAACTGGGTTGTGGAGGGGAGATAAGCAGTCGCTCCATGTAAAATACATAATTCAGCTGTATCTGGCTAGACTGGAAGCCGAACCCAACATAGTTGGGGAAACGCTCGGTACAGTGGTTTTTTGATTAAATCTCTGCAGTCAAAATGTCACTTAAATACCTACCTACATAATAACACATTTCTTGGTATTAGCATTTGTCAAACCTGTCGTCATGTTGCCTCTATTCACATTCCAAATGATTAGTAGTCCGTGCATTGACCAAAAAATGGGCGTAGTGTTGTACCTACAATGTCATCATGAATTCATGATGCAAATGTCTCACTTAGTCATAATGCTGTCGTTCTTATGTTACTTCGTGAAGAGCAAGAATTTTATTTTTTACTAGCAGCGCCGCACGGTTTCACCCGCGTAAGTTACGGACTCGTAGAAAGAAATATCGGGATAAAAAGTACCGAATGTGTTAATCCAGGTTATAAACTATCTGTGTGCCAAATTTCATCAAAATCCGTTTAGTAGTTTGTGCATGAAAGAGTAACAAATATCCATCCATTCTCACTGACTTTCGGGTTTATAATATTAGTAGGATAGGATTTAATACACATGCCCGCCAGGGTTGCGGGTTGTTCGAAAGAGTTATCGTGGCCCTGGCACAGGCAACTGAAGGAACACGAGTAGGTTTTAGTCAGTAGAAGTCTGACACGCCCGCGGGAGAAGTTATATGATGATTTCCCATCTACAAAAAAAAAAAAAGGATTTAACACACATGAAATCACGTCTGTAATCCTCGAAGGGTTAGACAGAAGTGCGCCTATAGTACACCCACTTTTCGCCAGCTATGTTTAAGTCCCATGTAATAGAGGGCGAGCCTATTGCCATCAACCAGGCACAACTCCATACTCCAGGCTGCTACTGAGCAATTCTATATAGGACAATATTTTAAGCAGTGCGAAATCTGCCGCCCTCTCTAAACCATAGTAAGTCTATAACAACAGCTGATCACCTGGGTGGAGCAGGAAGCTATTTCATATATCAAATGAGAAAAAATACTGTCACAGTATGTTCTGACATTTAAGGCGAGAGGAGTACGCCTGGATGCCACTCACACCGTAGCGAGCGTGGTGAAATGCCGAATCACTGTTGCGTGTGTTCCACGAAAGGTTACGCAGAGTTGTAGAGGAGTTAATCAATCTGCCTAGCCTTTTCCCAACCTGTTGCAACAGCCCTATGGAGCGACTGACCTCCACAATCCAGTAACTGGGTAATACGATACCCGTTGGTAAGGCTGGTTGTCAGATTTTCGGGCTTCTGACGACCCGTAACGGCTGTCAAAGATCCACGAATGACACCGGGGACCATAGTAGGTCATTTAAAGCTATACGATTTCAAGTGGGACTGGGCCGGACATGTCTGCCGCATGTCTGATGACAAATGAGCTGAGAGAACCACCGATTGGGTCTCACTAAACGCACGACGACATCGCGGCGTGCCGAGCGAAGATGGCGGGACGGACTTGACTCCTACCGAATGGACTGACTGACACTAGCAAAAGACAGAATTATGTGGAAAAGTTCATCAGTACATAAAGTTCTCTCACACAGAATAATTTCAGATTTTTCTCTATGTAAACTTCGGAGATGAGGGGGGGGGGGGGGGAGGAGGGGTTAGTTACGGTATTTTTTTTTTTACATTTTTCATCAAAAATTCACAAAACTCTTCGAATTTTTAAGACCCCTCTCAGTCCCTGTTGCAAAAAATGTATATATATTTTTATTTCTTTCTTATTTGCAAAATAGTTGGGCAAATGTCATCTAAAACTATTCCAAAATTCAAGTTGATAGCAAGCGTAGTTCTTGAGATATCCAACTGTGACAGACAGACATACTGAGTCGCACCATAACGGTTCCTTTTTACAATTTTGGTACGGAACCCTAAAAACAACTTGCCAATAAACAATTTACAAAAACAAACAATTTGCCATGGATACCCAACCTAAAATAGTGATCAAATTTTAGAAAGGCATACGTTTATACATTCGTAATCATGAGCCTAACCGCAAATATTCAGAAGCAATTATTTAGTTATAATATTCACATACCGATCAATGGCAGTCGTTCGTGACGGTGTGACATAAGGAAACCTACACAATTAGTTTTAAGGGCAACCTTTACGTTGCAGTATTTATTGTTGTAACTCTTTTTGTGGCCAGTTTATCTTGGTCTATTGTGATGGCGCTGGTGGCATTGGGATTTGACCGCGATTTAAAAAATGCAGGGGCTTAAGGATCGCCAAGTTAAGAGGGCCTTTCCCGGCGTGTCTATCGTCAACGCGAGCATGGTCGAAAAGCTTGTTGTTTCATCCAGCAAGTGAGAACGCGATAACATTAAACGAAAAATAGTGTGCGGAAATTTTATGAAACTTGTTCCAGGAAATACGTGTTTTTTTTAACAAGCTTTACAAGTTTGTGAAATAAATATTTGTCATTTAGAATCTCCATTACATGTGCGTGGTTTCTATCGATATGTTTTCTTTACTTTTACAATGTATGAGTACATTATGAACGGCCAAAGTTGTGCAAAAAGGCAGATCTTTGGAGGCTTATACTGAATTTGTTTCTCCAAATTTTTATATTTCGCTTTGATAGAAACCTAGATACAGTGCACAAGATACCTATTAGTTCAAAAATTTCTTAGAAATATATCGCACCTTGAAAACAAAAGTGGCGTTATACAAAAATTAAAGTATTTCTCTATGTCCATTTAAAGCTTTTTTGATGCAGCATTTTGGTCAATATCTTAGCAAATAACTGAAATAAAAGACTGCAATTTGACTTTCTTAGTCTAAGTTTTATATATACTGAAAATATGCCAGTAAATTATGGAGTTATTTAGAAAACATAGTTTTGTTAATGCCACTTTTGTTATCAAGGTGCGATATGTTAACACGCTATAATTACGTACGAGGTTTGTATGAAAAGTATGATGGGTTGGCCGGTCTTAATCCTACTTATCGAGTTTTGGACGTAATGTCTGCGTCAGAGAATGGTGTTTGCGTTGCTGAGTAGCTACTGAGCCGGACACGCTATGAAGAAGTTTTGACTATACTCGTAGTGTGCGCGCAAGTTCTGGGCACCGCCTGAGGTATCTGGTCGGTGAGACGGGGAAGGCGCGATTGACAAGATTTGCAGACTGAGTTAGCTTTGTCTACCTCCCCCGTCCCACCGCTCACATACCTCAGGCGGTGACTAGCACTTGCGCGCGCACTATAAGATAGATGGAACAAGCATTAATCACTTAATTTTCTCAGTATTATTTAACGATATTGGACCATTATAATTATTGGGTTGCTTGCCTCATTCTCATCATGTTTTCCTTCACCTTTAATCGTTATGTCTAAGATTACCTTAGAATAAAAACCGGCAAAGTACGTGTCAGACCACGCACAATGAAGGGTTCCGTAGTTGGGATGAATTTATCCCAAGAACAAACTTAACATTGTAGTTGAAAAACATGTTCGCCCATACATTCCATCCAAACAAACATACAAAAAATCAAATCGTTTCTCTTTTTAATATTAGTTTAGATAATAAAATAATCAATTGATCAACTAAGTATTTGAGATTGTATATAGCAAGTTTAAACCATATATCTTTGGTACATATATGCTTGTTTCAACTTTGAACAGCGCATAATTCCTACTTGTTGGGTGGGATTAGTTTACATAAATGTTCAAACTTTAATACTTGCACCTAATACCAGTACAAAGGAGTCGATACCTTCCCCCTTACCCCCCTCAACGCGCCCACTTCCTGCAATCCGTGGCGAGTATTTCATCAGCTTTCGTTCTCGGCGACCTTCCGAATCGTGGGCACAATATAGGTACACTGTCGGATGTATTTAGGGAGTAACACTAAAATGTTCATGTTTTTGAGATATCCGGGAAATTCAGTGTAGCAGCAGCCTGGAGTCAGGATTTGTGCATCATAATTGGACCTAGTTATGCAGAAAGCAGCCATATGGTACTTTTTTCCAGAAATGAGTTATACACAGTCATACTAACTTCAACAGACGATTTTTTTTTTTCAAAAACAGCCATTGCGATATCTGTATTTATCACGGAGATATGAGCCGCCAAATGCAGCCTTGTCCATACGTCCATAATGCAACCATAGACAGAAAAATGCTTATAACTCTGTTTGTACTTTTCCCGACATGGCTGCTTTCTGCATAACACGGTCCAATTATGACCGTATTCCTCGAAAAAGAAGTCAAAGCCAGTTCATTTATTTCAATAAGACCATTAACAGCACTTTTACACGTCAAAGTAATGATAAAAAGACCGGCTAAGTGCGTCTCGGACCACGCACAATGAAGGGTTCCATAGTTTATGTTGTTTATTAGAGATCGATGGTTGCGATGAATTTATCCCAAGATCAAACTTAACATTGTAGTTGAAAAATATGTTCGCCCATACATTCCACTTGCAAAACTTGACTAACTGCTATAGCCGTATACGGCCATAGCAGTTATAACAATAAAACTTCTATTGTGTCTCGTACGTATCCTTCAAAGTGTTAACTAGACTCCGGCACCCTAATTGCGTAACACACTAAATCGATTTAATTTTGACAGTTCATCAACATTCATTGCATTATTTATTTTGTCGAGCAGACACTTTTTTTCGAATGTAGCAATGGATTAGCAATTTGCTTCAAAATGATTCAGATTCCGATTACGTGCGCGTACGTTATAGCGTTACGCAATTAGGGCGTCGGCTATTGCTGAGAATTTTCAGATAGAAAAATACAATAGCAATTTGCTCGACACAGGAATCGAACCCAAGACGTCACGCTCAGCAGTCGCTTTTGGTTTTCGAGATTTCCACAAGTTCGCCCTTTTATTTTATCTCGTACCTTGTACCTTCTTTAAGAACCGCCATCGTCCTGCGATCATACAGATTACTTATTAAATTATTACATGACCTTTTTTCTGGCCGGACTTGTAATTGTAACCCAATATAGTCTTGCAATCCGGCCGTCGATATAATTTCTTTATACAGGGTCAAATTAAATTAGCTAGCGAAACTCCGCAGACGTGATGGGTATTGACATATAATCACGACAAAATTATTATTAAAAAAGATTTGACGATTTTTTTTTGGGTTATTAACGCTGGTACTTTTGTCACTCAAGTGTGAGTTGATAAAATCTGTTTCATCGATACCCAAGCACTTCTGTGAAGTTTACAGAAAAAAAACAACTGATTTTTATACTGATATTTAAAGTACACTACCGGCGTTTCATGACCCAAAAAAAAACATTCAAATTAATTTCTTTTTTCGTTTTAACATTGTTTTGATATCGATACCCATCACGTCTGCGGAGTTTCGCTAGCTAATTTAATTTGACCTTGTATATTGATATATTATTAAAACATTTCATATTATTATATTACGTGTATGACCACAAGTATGGACGTAAACGAGGCAAAAGGAGTACCTATGTAAGGATCGTAGCAGGTGGCGTTCTGTGTGCGCGAGGAGGCAAAACGCCGGGGCGTAACTCCGCTACCGCGAGAAATCATGGCACAGCGGACAGAGCTCCGGCGGGATCTCATGGTGACATGGAGAGTGCGATTGTCGCAACCCAGTGCTGGGCACGCCACAATTGCGGCGATAAGTCCCCTCTTTGGGGAGTGGTTGGAGAGGCGTCATGGCAACCTCACCTTCCGCCTGACGCAGGTCCTCACCGGACACGGTTGCTTCGGGAGGTTTCTGTTCCGGATAAGGTGGGAAGAAACGCCCGGGTGTTACCGTTGTGTGGATCGCCCCGAGGACACGATGGAGCATACGGGGGAGGTCTGCCTGGCTTGGGTAAAGCACTGCCGCGTCCTCGCGGAGGCGATCGGCGGCGCCGATCTCTCGCGTCCGGCCCTGGTACAGGCCATGGTACGGAGTGAGAGTGCATGGGAAGCCGTCACCTCCTTCTGCGAAGCAGTAATGCTCGCGAAGGAGGAGGCTGAACGCGTGAGGGAGAAGCAATCTTTGCCTAGCGCGTCGGGGATCGATAGCCGATTCCCGGCCACCGTAGGCGCGGGCTTGCGGATGGCGAGCAATGGGTAGCTCGCCGTCCGGCAAGGACCAGACCCGGGTCGACGGCGCGTTGTGTTTCACGCGCGCCTCAGAGATGTCAGCACTAGCTGAACGGGTCCGCTAGGGCCGATGCCCGCCAGGGTTGCGGGTTGTTCGAAAGAGTTACCGTGGCCCTGGCACGGGCAACTGAAGGAACACGGGTGGGTTTTAGTCAGTAGAAGTCTGACACGCCCTCCCGCTCCACCCAGAAGTTATTTGATGATTTCCCATCCAGGAAAAAAAGGTGGCGTTCTGTAGTTTCTGCCTACCCCTATGGGAAGTAGGCGTGAGTTTATGTATGTATGTATGTTCATATTATTATGAGGTTAACCTTTAACTAGGTTGGAGTTAAAAAGAAAGTTGTATTATCAATCTGTCTGCTTCTTTGAGGACGTCTAGTGACCTTATTTCTGTATCAGACTGGCCAATGATAAACTGATTAAGGGGACTACAGGACTTAAACGCAAGTTTTATAATGCCTAAACGTATATGATCTACTGCAGTAAACAAGATCAGAAAAATATATGATATTCTTCAGAATATTGTGCTAGTTAGTCTGTTGAATACATAATACGATAGAAAAAATCACGAAGATACCTCTAAAATTTTTTTTCTAACGAATAAAAATTATACTAAATAATATACTTATATACATGCAATCATTCTGATTTTTAGTCAAATTATTCTACAAGCAATGTTCTAATTTTTTAGTCCAATCAATAGATTTTTGTAAATAGGTAATTATAATAACCTGGGACATTATTCACACACGGTCACCTGAACCCAAACTAAGCAGAGCTTGTACTATGGAAACCAGATAACTGATATACTACATACACTACTTTTTTTTTTGTAAATACATACTTATATAGATAATTATACCTAGACTCAGAACAAACAGACATGTTCATGCACACAAATGTTTGTTCTGGATGGGAATCGAACCCACGACCTGCGGCATGATAGGTGGTATCTTAACCAACCACGCCAACTGGCCTGCCAATTGCTTCATATTTTGCGATAAATTACCAGCGTTGTGTCATCGCGCGTCTCTTTCTTTTCAATACAGCAGTGCTATTCTGTAAATATCTCTCAGTGAAAATTCTAAGTGAGCTATCAGTAGCGTCAAGGTCAGGGATCAGGTGAAATCACAGGTGACTTAAAGCTCACTTCACCTAACTTTTCACCGTGAGATTTTTACAGAATAGCACGACAGTCCGACAGTGACCGCGCTTGGGTACTGTAGTCCTCTTAAGTTGTCATACCTACAAATTCATGTCTTTATTCGCCCGTCTCATTTATTTGTTTTTTTTTTGTGCAATTTTACTGAAAATATCGATATTATTTTTACTTGACAAAAACTTATTTTTAGGGTTCCGTACCTCAATAGGAAAAAACGGAACCCTTATAGGGTCACTCATGTGTCTGTCTGTCTGTCTGTCCGTCTGTCACAGCCAATTTGCTCTGAATCTAATAGACCGATTAAGTTGAAATTTGGTACACGTATGTATTTCTGTAACCCCAAAAACGGACGTGTAATGTAAATTAATGAATTTTGAATATGGGGTCAAATAAGAAAATTAAAAAACATATATTTGCAGACTGATTCACCCTAATAGGCCCTAGGCCTATTAGGGTGAATCCTCGGACATACGTTTCCGCGTATCCACGTGGACAAACGGAATAAACCGATGTTTCTACTAAGAACGTCCTAAAAGAAAACTCAACAGGTAATCTCGCTCACCACGCTGTAACTTCAAACTAAGTTTAGGTTTAAAAACTAGGATTAAAAAATGCTACGTGTTACGAAACTGACATAGTCTTCTTGGCCTTCAATAATAGTCGGCTGAAAATGTCCTCAAAACTCGTTCTGGGTCTCTTTTTGGATGGGAAATCATCAAATAACTTATCCCGCTCTGGGCAGAGCGGGAGGACGTGTCAAACTTTTACTGACTAAAACCCACCCGTGTTTCTTCAGTTGCCTGTGCCGGGGCCACGGTAACTCTTTTAAACAACCCGCCACCCTGGTAGGGTCCTGGGTCCCTGGCTTTGCCATAGTCGGTTAAAAAGTCCTTGAATCAGATCATTACGAGCGCTACATCCGGTGGCATACCATTGACATTAAACTCTTTAATGTGTTTACAATAGAATCTATCAACAAAAAATGCAACTAATTTATTCTTTATGGATCGTGTCTTGACATTATATTTAACAAAAACATGATTGACATAGGCGCCATTTTTATTTGCCGCCAAATGGTACTTGGTAATTGTAAATAAAATTGAATTGTAAATGATGACCATTGAAATTTTTGAAGATTGCTTTTCATATCGGATGTCAAAAAGTGTCTAACAAGCTGGGGGCCCCCTTGTTGTTAAGTGATCATCACTGTCGTATTATGGTAATTAGAATACTCTTTAATAAGTACACCATTCAAATTACAGATATAGACATACACTCACGCCTTTTTCCCCTAGCGGTAGGCAGAAACTACAGAACGTCACCTGCTACGATCCTTACATAATACTTGTGCCTCGTTTACGTTGATACATCTGGTCATACACGCACGCCGGCTGCGAGTACTTCGCACCTGACCTTTATGAAGACATCACCAATAGGGTCACTATTTATTGTCTTTTTATGTCCTTCTATTGCGTCCCCCTCCTGTGCGTAGTGGCAGCCCGCGAAATTCAAATTTTCTTACTTTTTTTGCAATTAGCAGGTCAGTGTCAGGTTGTATCTTGATCAAAATATGATTGGCGATTATAACAAAAATATGTATTTATATAATTAAGTTTAACCATAAGAATACATCTCTCTAAGCTAGGATGCAAAAGCGAGCGAAGGGCACCCCGAGGTTAGGTTTGGTTAGGTTACTTCAAACCCTTTACACAGAGCGGGGCTCTGTCGACATAGGATGCAAGAGCGAGCGAAGGGTACCCCAAGGTTAGGTTTGGTTAGGTTACTTCAAACCCTTTACACAGAGCGGGGCTCTGTCGACATAGGATGCAAGAGCGAGCGAAGGGTACCCCAAGGTTAGGTTTGGTTAGGTTACTTCAAACCCTTTACACAGAGCGGGGCTCTGTCGACATAGGATGCAAGAGCGAGCGAAGGGCACCCCGAGGTTAGGTTTGGTTAGGTTACTTCAAACCCTTTACACAGAGCGGGGCTCTGTCGACATAGGATGCAAGAGCGAGCGAAGGGTACCCCAAGGTTAGGTTTGGTTAGATTACTTTAAACCCTAAACACAGAAATAGGAGGAGGAAGATGCGATTCTCAACTTGAGGTCAATGACCTTGTGGTCAAGGTCAATGACCCTGAGGTCAAGGACAGTGACCTTAGGTATATTCTTAGTTCTTACAAAAAAATGCTAATATAACAACTACGTTTTTTTTTTATTATCGGTTTGCGCACTTTGGAGTTTTGAAATATATACAAAAAGGGTCTATTATACCAAAAAAATAAAAAATTGCTACTATAAAAAAGCGACACCTTACTAAGTGCAGTGGGTGCATCATGACATTTTGGTACAAATCTAACTTAGAGAGACGTATTGATATTTCTTATGGTTATAATATAATTACACAATTATATAAATCAATAACATATTTGTTACTCTCGCGAATTCTTTTGATCAACGTTCAACCTGACACTAATCTGCAAATTGGAAAAAACTTAAGAAAATTTGAATTTCGCGGGCTACCACTACGCAATCACCTCAATCAGAAATGTCACACTGTCCTTGCCAGCCAGTATTTTCCTCTATAGAGTTCCGCTAACAATTACTCACTGCCCAATTTTCCATATTACCATAAACAAATTCAAATCGCATACAATGACATAATATGTTGTCCCGGTCACCCGATTTCGTTTAAATCGTGTTGAGAATAACAACGAATGATTGAACAAGTGAACTTAAGTATATCACTTTCGTTCTTGGCTAATGCTGCGGGTATGTTGTGAAATAAGACGACGTTCTGTGAAATGTCCGGATGCGTTTGTTTTGTATGCAAATTGTGCGTATTTGAATATGCGGTGTTGACTTGTTTTCGTTGTTGGTTCATAGTGATCAATGGAATATTAAGTAACGAAGTATTTATTTTATATTAGGTATTTTATATATAAACTAATAATACAAAAGATTGATGATGCATTTTTTGATGGTTAAATCGCTAAATAATGTTATTTTGAGTGTTTTTAATATTTAAACTTGACACTTTCGCTCTGTTGCGTACTCCAGCCAGTTCTTTGTAGACTCAGTAATGACGCCTGCATTTTCCTCTTCAACGAAATTTTTATATGATGCATTACTCGTAAATTAACACAGTAGGTACCTATTAGATAGGTAGTTGATTTTATCAACTTAATTAAAATCTCACACGCATATTAGTTATACGCATAGTATTAGGTATATATTTATGAAATACAATAAAATAATGTAGAGAAATAATTACAGAATATACGGGATGAACTTGAAAACAATCGACAAAATTTAAGGGGGTGTTCTACTATGGGACCAACTAAGAATTCGAAAATAATTTCGACCTTATACAAAATCCAATCGGTTATGTTTTTTTTTAAACAGCCCCTTTTATGTAGCATGTTTTCAGTCAACCTATATTACAAATCAATATGAACAACCATGGGGCCAATTGAGAATTTGCAAAAAAATTCGACCTTATAAGAAGTACAAAATGGTCCAATCGGGTATGTTTTTTTTTAAAACAGCCCCTTAAATTTTGTCGCATGTTTTCAGTCACCCTATATATGATGGGAGTGCAGTAAATGGGCACTCGACAATAAGAACCGACCATAAATCACTAATATTACAGTTTCTTTGTTGAAAATAAAATTATTTTATGTATAGTCAATCAATCTGCCTAACCTATGTTGGGGTCTGCTTCCAGTCTAACCGGATGCAGCTGAATACCAGTATTTTATATGGAGCGACTGCCTATTTGACCTCCACAACCCACTTACTGGGTAATACGATACCCCTTAGTAGGACTGGTTGTCAGACTTTCGGGCTTCTGACGACCCGTAACGACTGTCAAAGATCCTCGAATGACAGCCGGGACCAACGGCTTATCGTGCTTTCCGAGGCACGGAGGAGTCTCCGTATGAAAAGATGGTCACCCATCCACAGACCAACCGTAGCGACCAACCGGCAAGCGTAGCTTAACCTGATGGATGGACCCGTGTGGCTGTTATTACATAGCCAATATGTATTAATTATTATGAGCTGTGTATGGACATATGTGTCGACATATTTTTTCTTTTAAGGAGATCGATAGTGGAGAATGATGAGGATTTTAAATCGATAGTGATAAAGTTAATATTAAGTACCATTATCGGGACTGTACTACACTTGAACCACATACTAAACGCCTTATGATAACAATCTTTTAGAATTTTTGCATTACCGGCATGTATTTTATCGAACCTCAAATATTTTTTTAATAATAATAATAATATCCTAGGACATTTCACATACGGTCATCTGATCCCAAACTAAGCAGAGTTTGTACTATGGAAACCAGATAACTGATATACTATATTCACTATACGTACATCATTAGAAAGTCGATAAGTTTTTAGAGGATCAGTTAATAATTTCTCATTGTATCCTATAATAGATTCTTCAATATACTTAGCTAACTAGGTATTGAAGCAACATTAGTTCCAATCAATCTACCTAGCCTTTTCCCAACTATGTTGGGGTAGGCTTCCAGTCTAACCGGATGCAGCTGAATACCAGTATTTTACATGGAGCGACTGCGTATCTGACCTCCACAACTTAGTTACTGGTTAATACGATACCCCTTAGTAGTAGTTCCCTGATGACATTGTGCTGATTGCCGAGAACGGCTTAGAGGTCCAGAGCAGATTGGAGGTGTGGTGGGAAAGACTCGAGACCGTTGGCCTGAGAGTAAGTCGAATCAAAACTGAGTATCTGTTTTGTGATTTTGGCGGCCTCTCCAGTCCTGTGCCCATATCTCTCGCCCGAACGCCCTTATTGATCTGTTCCGACTTTCGGTACTTCGGGTCGCTTTTCCAAGGAGATGGCGAAGTAGACCGAGACGTAACGCACCGGATCAACTCAGGATGGATGAAATGGCGACAGGTCACAGGAACAACTTGCGACCCACGGATGCCCCTCAAGTTAAAGGGGAAAATTTTTAAGTCCGTGGTAAGGCCTTTCGTACTTCATGGGTCTGAATGCTAGGCTGTGAAGAAGACGGATGAAAAAAGATTGCATGCAGCGGAGATGAGAATGTTGAGATGGATGTGTGGAGTGACGAGAATGGATAAAGTAAGAAATGAGTATATAAGAGGAAGTTTGAAAGTGGCGCCAGTGACAGAAAAGTTGAAAGGAAATCGTTTGGCTTGGTATGGGCATGTGATGAGAAGGGACGAAACGCATGTGACTCAAAGAGTGATGAATATACATGTTGATGGATGGAGAGGGAGAGGAAGGCCGAAGAAAAGATGGATGGAATGTGTAAAGAACGATATGAAAGGGAAGGGAGTGAATGATAGTGTGACGGTTGACAGGGGAGAATGGAAGAAGAAAACGTGTTGCGCCGACCCCAAGTAACATGGGATAAGGGCAGGAAGATGATGATGACGATACCCCTTAGTAAGACTGGTTGTCAGACTTTCGGGCTTCTGACGACCCGTAACGACTGTCATAGATTCACAAATGACAGCCGGGATCAACGGCTTAACGTGCTTTCCGAGACACGGAGGAGTCTCGGTATATAAAGATAGTCACCCATCCACGGACTAAACCTGGCAAGCGTAGCTTAACCTGATGGATAAATTAACCTGTCTGTGTTCCTGAACGCATACAACCCGAATCTCTTCAAAGTTAGAGTGAACAGGCTTCTTCTGGGTAAGCTCACTCCATCGTAGACTTTGTCTCTCTCACCGTGCGGCTGTTATTACTTAGCCACGAGCTCTTCGATAATCAATATCAGTTCTAGTTCGGTATATATCGGATAAATACATGGTGACAGGGACATTGACGCACAATCTGTTACCATGGATTCAGTACATGATTCTAGAAGAAAAATTTCAACGCAGTGGGCGTTGAAAATCGCCAGTTAATAAAAAAAAATGTATCAGTTGTTTCCTAAAAAAGTCAAAATACTACTTTTCGTGGTACATCTGTTCCTGTAACAGATCAGCTCGATGTCCTAGGCATGGAGTTGACATCCAGTCTCAACTTCGGCGCTACCATCGAGCACAAAGCCCAAACTGCGGCCAAAAACTGGTCATCATAAACCAGGACAGCTTTTGACCCTTTATAAAGCGCAAGTCCGATCCTGCATGGAGTATTGCAGCCACGTTTGGGATGGCTCAGCTAAATACCATCTTGCTGCGCTTGATTCAGTGGAATGCAGAGGCGTAAAACTGGTGGATGCCAAGCTTCACAGCTTGGCTCATCGCCACAAGTTTGCCTGCTTGTCGGTCTTCTATAAACTGTACTTCGGTGAGTGTGCTCAGGAACTCCACAACCTCATTCCACCGGCCCCCTTCTACCATCGAACATCTAGACGCACTGCAGGTTACCATCCATACCTAGTTGCCATTCCACCAATTCGCACTAAGCGCTTCAAAACATCCTTCATAATGCGCACGGCAAAAGAGTGGAACTCACTACCTGCGTCTGTGTTCCCAACCGCATACAATCTGAATCTCATCAAAGTGAGAGTGAACAGGCTTCTTCTGGGTAAGCTTACTCCATCGTAGATTTTGTCTCTGTCACCTCTGACCTAGACTATATAATAGTCAAGAGCAAACCCATCTCAAATAAAAAAAATGTATGGAACAGCAATTTTTTTTTTTTTAATAACTAGCGTAAAATTTCAGCTCCAGAATCATGTATATTGTTTTGCGGTGTGCTTTGTGCAATCTTTCAATCAACCATATATTGCCTCGTTGTACCTACTTGGTTATCTATTCACATTCCGTATGCAAATACTTTATACTGACTCACTTGAGAACAATTCTAACCAGATAGTAGTTGGAGGACAATAAGAAACGCATGTGACTAAAAGATTGATGAATATAAATGTTGATGGATGGAGAGGGAGAGGAAGGCCAAAGAAAACGGCTGGATGGATTGTGTGAGGAGTGATATGAAAGAGAAGGGAGTGAATGATAGCGTGACGGTTGACAGGGGAGAATGGGAAGAGAAAACGAGTTGCGCCGACTTCAAGTAACATGGGACAAGGGAAGGAAGATGATGAGTTGGAGAAAAAAATAAGAGCACCTTTGTCTTGTTAACCACAGCCGCGGTGGTCTAGTGGTCGCAAGCGCTACTGCTGAGCATGAGGTCCTGCTCTGTAGCAGCCCCGGCATCTGGATTTGTGCCCGGTTGATGGCAATAGGCTCGTCCCCTATTACATGGGACATAAATATAACTGGCGAAATGTGGTTGTTATCATGAGTACAATTATGTGTTTGAGGGCCTTAGCACATCTCCACCGCGAAACAGGGAAACTGCGAGTCAGTTGAATTGAAATACTGCGGTTTCGCTGCTATGGTTTCGCCGCGGAGGTGTGCTAAGGGCCTAAGTATCGGTCACTAATTACCAGTCACTCTATATTTAAACTGCCTTAAAGCCCCAAGTTCCAATAAGAGAGATATAATTAGCAGTTGTAGCCATAACTACCCGTGGGCTGTACCTGACGAGTCCACAGCTTCCTTTGCTCTTGACACAGTCTCACGCCGTGCTAATGATAAAAAATTAATATTAACGTGTTGTTTCAAAGATGTAGCGCAGGTGAACTCGATCGTGCGTGAACGCTGCGCGTGAGTCGTTTTGTGCGTTTACGTCTTTTGGAGTATAGCCTGGCTTTAACTCGTTTTTGTTCCTTAGGTTTGTTTGATATCTCAGTCTTGTAAAGTATCGGTACCTATCACGCTCATACGGGACCAAAAAAGAAAATGTTATTGTGCGTTTACCTACTTAACTCATCTCCAAAATCAGATCATAAAACTTATTGAGCCGAGTTTATTAGATAGTACAATAGAAATGTGTTTTTTATTAATTACCTATTAAATTAATATTGTTTATTAGTTCGCTGATTGTTGAAAAATGTTTGAAAAGCCCATCTTTCCATTTAACATTCTTAAAAAATTAAGTAAGTGTGAGCGAGAGAGGTGAAATAACATCAATTGTAAACTGTGTAATACTCTTCAAAAAGGATTTTCATGAAAAGATTTAGATTAAATGAATAAAGAGAGAAAGAGCAAGCAACATCATGATTATTACCTCACCATAGTATAAGAGACGAAATGGCTGGCTTAGGCACTTGTCTCATCGTTAACGATGAGCGAGAAGCGAGTAGAGCTAGAAACGAGTTGGCGAGCAACGAGCAGCTAGTGAACGACGGCGACAAGCGATTACTCGCTGTTATGCGTATGTACCAAGCGTGAGTCTCGCAGCGAGTGCTCTGCCCACCAAGCGAGCTCCGCTGAGCGAGTATTCTATTTTATAGCTCTTGTCGTTACGACAAACGATTACTAGCGCGCGGTGTGTACATTCAGCTATGAACTATTAATATATGCATCTCTTTTGTTTACACGGAATGTTTTATCTGTTGTCCGTTTCTTGAGCGAGAAAATAGTCGATACTTAGTCGCTTCCTCGACGGCGGTGGGACAACTGCCTTATACGAGTATTCGAGACTGAATGCCTTAAGGCTGTGCTTACGACCATTAACGTTAAAGTCCTTAATTCATTTGTTTATATATACATACATACAAATAAATAATATTTAAGTGTCTGTTTGTAATGTCAAAACATCTTACTACTAAATGCATATGAAAGTATATACGGCACTTCTAACAAGAAAACAATTTTTAAAACATTTGTATTTTTGTTCCGGCTAATCTCCGAAACGGCTGGACCGATTTTGATGGGATTCACTGGCAGGTAGCTCACACACCCGAACGTCGTATGTCCTTCGGTAACTAATAGATGGCGATATAGACGCGTATTTGTGGAACTTTGTGTGGATTTAATGACACCAAACATCTGTCTTCATTTGGCCAAAGTAACCCGCCCTTACTGTATTGACGTCCACGCGGGCGAAGCCACGGGCCATAGCTAGTAGGCAATGAAATAACTAGCACCTTAAATCTAAATAAAGCTTGAATTCTAAATTAATCCACCTGTTGTGTCCACTCAAGAGTTGAAAGCTTCGATTTACTGACAGCTTACTCGAAAATAATTACTCTTGCGCCGGCGTCGATTGTGGAAGTATGCGGCTAGATCACAATGGAACGTACTAGTTTAACTGGGGCGTGGAGCTAAGTTTATGTTACCGTGTTTGGTAGTTTTGTGGTCAGGCTTTAAGAGGTGTCAATTTATAATAAACAAGTGGTGTCTTGAGCTCAGGACTATGCAATATAATAATATAATAATAATAATATCGTTTATTTATAAAAATGGTGCAGATTTACAATAACATAACTTAAAAATTATAGAGGGCACAGTTGCTCATTTGCCTGAACTAGGTAGAACCTGTGTTTCAGGCTAGAAAAGTGCTTAAAATTTTAAAAATATAAAATTAACAACGGAGAAGACTAAAATAGAAACTAATATTAACTTAAAAGACTAACATGTTTTATTTACATACAACAAGTAAATCCTCTGTCTCACTGTATGATATGCTAAGTAAAAATTGCAGAATAACCTTTTTGCAGTCGTAATTATTTAATTTATACATACTTAATTTCCTATTTAATTTGTTGTACAGAAATGGGCCTAAAAATGTATAAAATCTATTAGCCACTTGTAGCAATGTAACGATATATATATAAAACAAGTAAATAATATCCTTGATTCAGTTCGTGGCTAAGTGAGAACAGCCAAATGGGTCGTTCCATCAAACTAAGCTACGCTTGCCGCGGTCGGACAGTGGATGAGTGATCATCTTTACTTACCGAGACCCTCTGTGCCTCGGGAAGCACGCTGTTGGTCCCGGCTGTTAATCATGGATCTTTGACAATCGTTACGGGTCGTCAGAAGCTTGTAAGTCTGATAACCAGTCTTAACAAGGGGTTTCGTGTTACCCAGTAACTGGGTTGTGGAGAATACTGGTATTCTGGTGCATCCGGTTAGACTGGAACCCGACGCCAACATAGTTGGGAAAAGACTAGGCAGATTGTGATTGATTCAGCTTGTTTACAGAAAACGACAGGATCAGTAAAAGATGTCCTCAACTAGTGACAATGACACTACGACCAACATACGTCTGACGCAGCCTGGACAGTCAGCCGGCAATCCTGCTCTTGGCAATGTTCACATAAACATACCATCACGCCTTTATTTCCCGAAAAGATAGGCAGTGTTCCTAATAGTACACCAACATTTCCCCAGTTATATGTAAGTCCCACAATTCCAGACTCCGGGCTGTTGCTGACAAATTACTGATGGAAAAAATCCAATAACTCTTTGCCTGACCCGAGGATTGAACCCAGGACCTCAAGCTCAGCAGTAGCGCCTGCAACCAACGAGGCATTGTTTACTTGCCTTTTTTAATTATTATGGCCAGTTAACTACAGAAGTACGTTTAGTCACTCCTGATTCTCAGAAGTACACATTATCTTAGTTATTCTGACATTTATCAATTAATATAAGTATTAAATCTCGTTTTGTTTATACTCCAACTCATCATCTTTTTCCCGCCCTTATCCCAATTTATTAGGGGTCGGTGGTACATGTTTTTTTTTTTTGACGTGGTATGTTTGATATTTCTGACCGACAAAACATGAGATTTAAACCGCTAATAACTACGAGACTTTTAATGCTAGAGAGTAATGGTTGAGCATTGAAAAGATAGATCATATTTATAACAATTTTAAGGCCGGATATAATTTGCGTGTGACGTCACACTGCGAGTGCACGCGCATGCGCACGACCCTCTACTTTTCACTATGTGCCGAAATATCACTTCGTATAGCGCAAAAACGTGTTTTGCTAGATCAGTTATTCCGTCAAGAGTTGACAAAGCACTACCAGGCCCTAAAGAGAAACAACAGAAATGCTGGCCAAAATAGGGTTAAAAAATCAATATGAAGTTAACAATAACAAAATAATGTCAGGTGTCGTCTCATATCGACCGCTAATTTGCTCAAAATGAAAAAACTCCATTCGAAGAAAGCTAGCATCAAAAGGAATGCAATGAGCCTAAAATGTCTAGTGCCGAGCAAATACAATAGCTACGGCAGTGTCAGAAACCGTAAGATAATCTGTTGCAAATAGCAAAAGTTTAGGATGTCGTCTCATATCGGCCGTAAATCTGCTGAGAACTGAAAAATATTATAATCGGTGAAAGGTTACTTTATACGGAATGCAATGAGCCTACTAAATCTAGTGTCGAGCAAATACAATGCTTACGGCAGTATCGGAAACCGTAGTAAAGTTTCAATCGTTTTTCATGAAAACAAACGGCGCGGACTCGAACTGCTCCCACAATTTTTTTTTTCCATACTACTCTATTAGTCGACATCTCGGTAGTCACTCCCTTTCTAGCCATATCATCTTTCTGACAGTCCATCCATCGTTTCTTTGGTCTTCGTCTACTCGTATAGCCATTGTTTATACTCCAAGTCACTGCATAAAAACTTAAATATTACATTTCCTTTCGACGTCAGTCTAGAAAAAATAAGCCACATTAGTATGCAAATAAAACACATGAAGGCGTTCAACTAATTGACAAGTGGCTAAATAATAACAGACGAACGAGTCGATCGAAGGTGAAGCTGTACTTGAACATTACAATAAACTGTCGGTCCCGGCTATCTTTGACAGTCGTTACGGGTAGTCAAAAGTCTGACAACCAGCCTTACCAAGGGTTATCGTATTAGGTACAGTAAGTGGGTTGTGGAGGTCAGATAGGCAGTCGCTCCATGTGAAATACTGGTATTCAGCTGCATCCGGCTAGACTGGAAACCGACCCCAACATAGTGAGAAAAGGCGAGCAGATTGATTGCATAATTTCTCGCCAAAAAACTAGTACCAATGACATTGTATTGTACAGACCAACAAAAAAAAAACAAATTATCGTAATTACTGCATATTTATTTTAATTAGTGCTTTGAAACATGTCATTCACAGTTTGCGAGCACATTTATAATTCTTTAGAAAGACTAGTCAGTACCCTTAGTCAGTACAGTTGCCTTGACTTGGTAAGTTGTTGAAGTACCTATTCTATTTTTGCGAGTGACGGCACAGATTAATACAGATGGGACACTCCACAAAATCTTGCTACGACTCTTGCTACGACATAATTTTTTTAATTTTTTTTTTTATTTGAAATGGGTTTGGTCTTGACTCTAGTCTAGGTCAGAGGTGACAGAGACAAAGTCGACGATGGAGGGAGCTTACCCAGAAGAAGCCTGTTCACTCTCACTATGAAGAGATTAGGCTTGTATGCGCTCGGAAACACAGACGCAGGTAGTGAGTTCCACTCTTTTGTTGTGCGCATTATAAAATACATTGGAAGCGCTTAGTGCGAATTGGTGGAATAGCAACTAGGTAGGGATGGTAACTGACAGGGCATCTAGATGTCCGATGGTAGAAGGGGGGCCCCCCCTTCTACCATCGGCCACCATTTGCCGTGCGCATTATGAAGGATGTTTTGAAGCGCTTAGTGCGAATTGGTGGAATGGCAACTAGGTATGGATGGTAACCTGCAGTGCGTCTAGATGTTCGATGGTAGAAGGGGGCCGGTGGAATGAGGTCGTGGAGTTCTTCAGCACACTCACCGAAGTACAATCTGTAGAAGACTGACAAGCAGGCAACCTTGCGGCGATGAGCCAAGCTAGGAAGTTTGGCATCCACCAGTTTTATGTCGCCAATGAGCCTCTTAGCTCTGCGTTCCACCGAGTTAAGCGCGGCTAGTTGGTACTTAGCTTATCTATCCCAAATGTGACTGCAGTACTCCATGCAGGATCGGACTTGCGCTTTGTAAAGGGTTAAAAGCTGTCCAGGCGTAAAGTATCGCTTCACCCTATTTAGGATGCCCAGTTTCTTGGCCGCAGTTTGGGCCTTGTACTCGATGGTGGCGTCGAAGGTGAGACCAGATGTCAACTACAGGAACAGGAACAGATGTCGCGTCAGGATACAGTTATATTCACGTACAAGTTGCCTCTCTTTCTAACACGTAACTCTTATACCATCTGACCGCGGCAGTCCTACTGAATTGGCCCAGTGATATAGGCCCGCCGCGTACTTGTAGCTTCATTCCTAAACTGCGGAGCGTCCCATCTGTATTAATCTGTGGTGACGGTAGCATTTTTGTTTGGATGTAGGTAGTTAAGATGCACTTAGGTGTGTTACTCGTAACCTGCTGACGCATTTGGTTGGTATTGGCGGATAGTCGTAATCCGAATTTTCTATCTAGGAAGCAGTGAAACGTTGGATTTAAGGCCTATTATTGTCTGAGGAAAAAAAATTATCATATGTATTTAACGGTTTTTGGTCACAATTTATAATGTCTTTTGAAAGTCTTACCTTGTGGATGTAATAATATAATGATCCTGCGTTACAGGGTATCCCAGTGCGGGGTCCAGTGTCATACCTATAATGTAACACTTGTTTATGAAACAATAAACTTTTCATTATTATTATTTTTTGACATTTCTCGGATCCCTGGGGTCCCGGACCTTTGAAAGGCGCACGAGGGGCCGAAGCCAACTCACAGAGGCCCCTTAGACAATTTACAAAATGAGGAGGCACCAACCGACGATTATCCCTGTATGCACTATGCAAGTGCACTCAAGTACAATCCCCGGTTGGTGCAGGACATAAAACAAAACATATTGGGCTATGGGTTTGGGTGGCTATAGTGGATTGGTTACCCAGAACTATGGAAGGACTATGTCCTCTGCCTGATAAATGTTATATGTAATACATGTATAAAATGGCAGGGGGTGACTTGCACACTCAATAATGGGCCCACAAAACGGTCGCTAGCACATAGTGACGTAGCCACAAGGGGGCAACACTTTCTGAGGAGTGGCGAGCTATTCCACGGCTATCAGGGCAATCCCGGAAGTACGGTCAAGATCCCTACCAGCACCTTACAGGAATACTTCATTCCTCCGAGCACGTTTGCTCTTGCGAATCTCCACTCAAGCCGGTCAATAAAGGCAAGAAAGAGATGGGAGCTCTGTTTCTCGTCAGTGTTCGCTCCAGTCGGCCAATAAATGCAAGCCAGGGGTGAAGAACAAGACCTCTCCCGGGAGATAGGGGTCCGTGCGGTCGCTACTGCCCAACAGCTCGCCACATGTTGCCCTGCGGGTTTCTGTATCATTCTTGGTCTGGCCGGAACAGGTATAGGATGAGGAATCCTATACCTGTTCCGGCAAAGTAAACTCTACCGGCACGGACCTAAAGTTCGGAGCACGCAAGCCCCACCACGACATCAACGTATTGTTATTTTTTTTTAATTATCCTCAGTTTCTAGTTTTTGAATGTGATTGTGACTTATCTTCGATGTCGTTTCATCTCATTTGTAAAGATTCGGCGGGTAATAAAGTCGATGTCACTACTGTGGAGATTCTAACTCCACAGGGACCAGCTATATTTTTAAATGATAGACGATAACAGCAGTAAAGTGATATGTAATTATAACTTGAAACGATACTATATTCGGAAAAAACGCTCAGATCGAACCGAGCCCTAAAACACTGAAAAATGGCACTGGCCTTTTATGATGAAAAAAATGGTAAAAAGGAACCCTTATGGTGCGACTCAGTCTGTCTGTCTGTCACAGCTAGATATCTCAAGAACTACTAATGATATCAACTTGAATTTTGGATTAGTTTTAGGTGACGGTTGACCAACTATTTTTCAAATAAGAAAGAAATAAGAATGTTTATATTTTTTTTTGCAACAGGGACTGAAAGGGGGTCTTAAAAATTCGAAGTGGGGCTACTAGGGCATGTGGGATATCATATGAAAGAGCGCTGTTTGCTCATTCTCAAACCAGTTTTCTTTTTTTTAGGCTGCATAATTTTCGACTTTTGATGAAAAATGTAAAAATACCGTTCCTACCCTTACCTCCGAAGTTTAGATAGAGAAAAATCTGAAATTATTCTGTTTGATAGAAGTTTATGTAAAGATTACAGGCAAAATAAAACGATGTCTGTAAATAGCACACTTTGTTATATATGACTAGCACCGCCCCGCGGTTTCACCCGCGTAAGTCTCGAACCCGTAGGAATATCGGGATAAAAGTATCCTATCTATTAATCCAGGTGATAAACTATCTGTGTGCCAAACATTAATATTCGTTCAGTAGTTTTTGCGTGAAAGAGTAACAAACGTCTATCCATCCTCACAAACTTTCGCATTTATAATATTAGTAGGATAGAAGGAATAGGATAAGTGGTACGGAACCCTCGGTGCGCGAGTCCGACTTGCTCGTGACCGGTTTTATTTAAACTTGGACTTGCCTCCCTTTTGCTGCAAGGTACTCATTTTCTCGGTTTCCCATGGTTAGATTTTATAAACAATCGAAGAATAAAGAAATAATAACAGCCGGTTGGGTCGATCGACACATTAGGTTAAGCTACGCTTGTCGAGGTCGGTCCGTGGATGGGTGACCATCTTTACATACCGAGAACCCTCCGTGCATCGGAAAGAACGTTTAAGCCGTTGGTCTTGGCTGTCATTCTTGGATCTTTGATAGTCGTTACGGGTCGTCAGAAGCCCGAAAGTCTGACAACCAGTCTTATAAAGTAACTAGGTTGTGGAGGTCAGATAGGCAGTCGCTTCATGTAAAATACAGGAATTCAGCTGCATCTGGTTAGACTAGACGCCGACCCCAACATAGTTGGGAAAAAGCTAGGCAGATGATGAAGAAGGCGGCGACAGAAAGACTGGATATGAGAATTGGGAAAACCGATTGCTTGGGCGCAACTTTGGGGAAGACCTATGTCCAGCAGTAGACTCATCAACCTTTAGCCACCTTGACAGAAACCCATTTTATCTACTTCCAGCATCCTGAACCGTATACAAAGCCCAAGTTACTAACAATTACAGCTAATTGCTTAGCGTTAACTTAACGTCTAGATAAGCCAGTGGCTAACAACCATTTCCTTGAGCCCAGCCTACATCATTTGTCAATAAATAAGAATTATTATATATAATCTATGTATCTATTACAAGAAATTCTTGAATTATTTATATAAATATACGCCCTGGTACAGTGTGTTGTTTTTGGAACGAAGTTCTTTAATGCAGTTGCGGGAGGAAACCTCAAGATATTAACCCTCCCTGCTCTATATATCTACGCGGCCTCAATTTTAGTTAAATCAAACATCAGTAGCTATGACACATTAACAAGCAGTAGACTTAAAAATACAATACGCAATAAAACATCCCACACTGCAGTATATAGCAATAGTATTTTTGTATGGTCGTCAAAATATATAATAAGTTAGACTACCATTACTAATAGACATTAAGAACCTACATTCAATTAGTATATTATATAAAAAAACTGTGCTATTTTGAGACAGCGTTTTATTTTCCTGTAATATTTACATAAACTTCAGATTTTTCTCTATTCAAACTTCGGAGATCTCTATCCAAACTTCGGGAACGGTATTTTTTTTACATTTTTCATCAAGTCGAAAACTATGCGGCCTAAAAAAAAATGTTTGAGAATGTGCAAACAGCGCTCTTTCATATGATACCCCACATGCCCTAGTAGCCCCACTTCGGATTTTTAGACCACCTTTCAGTCCCTGTTGCAAAAAAGAATATATACTTATATATATTTATTTCTTTCTTATTTGCAAAATAGTTGGGCAAACGTCACCTAAAACTATTCCAAATTTCAAGTTGATAGCATTAGTAGTTCTTGAGATATCCAGCTGTGACAGACAGACCGACAGACTAAGTCGCACCATAAGGGTTCCTTTTTACCATTTTGGTACGGAACCCTAAAAGTAAATACTCTTATTACTCCCGCCCCTACACATATATGTAAGGCTAAAGGGGTCCAGTTTATAAAGCATAAATTCACACAAAACTGTTATTATCGTCGCCAGATATTGAAAACAATAAAAATAAAATATAACACAGCCTGTATTTATATTATAAAGGATCACTACTTTGTACTGCATACCGGTAAAGGTCAACGGGTATTACAATGCGTTTAATGATGGAACTGTAGCATGCTGTATAATGTGTGGCTGGCAATGTTTAACTGTGAGACATTTTAAGGAATGTCTGGTTTATTTTTCTGTACGCTGATTATTAAGAATTACAGTTATAATGGTTTACTCCAAATTGCTACTGTTGTTCTTACCTACTAGTTTATAATTTATACTAGAAGCTATTCAATTATTTTCTAAATAAGATTCCTCATGTTTTATTTATCTATTTTTTTCCCATCGCTGGGCTAGGCACTGGCCAATACACTATTTTAACCGAAAAGAAAATATCTACTTAACTTCAGCATGTCCGTGTTCACTATTACCCACTGTTGGGACAAAAACTCTTACTTGTTTTCATAGAAAGTATTATTGCTAATTAAAGTGCATAAAAAATACCAGCCATAAAAGATAGAGAAAAATGCATACATTTAGGCATTGTTTCACTTTTTTCTACTATCAATCAATCTGCCTAGCTTTTTCCCCAAGTGTGTTGGGGTCGGCTTCCAGTCTAATCGTAAGCAGCTGAATACCAGTATTTAACATGGAGCGGCTGCCTATCTGACCTCCACAACCCAGTAATTGGGTAAGACTGTCAACCACGACTGTCAAAGATCCACGAATGACAGCCGGGACCAACGGCTTAACGTGCTTTCCGAGGCACGGAGGAATCTCTTTATGTAAAGATCGTCACTCATCCACGGACCAACCCCGGCAAGCGATCGACCCCTGCGGCTGTTATTACTTAGCCACGAGCACTTTGCCATTTTTTCTACAATAAAATGTAAAATTATTAAAATACCTACCTACATAGGCCTCTGTTTGGATTTTACGTGCTATAATTACTAACTAAAAGGTTTTGTCCTTTGAACTTGTTTAATTTGTATGGCACAGTAACTGAATTAATGTACTTAGCGATTTTTTACAATGCGCTTCATTGACTAATCGATTTTACCAAAAAGCTATTATTATTGTAAATTATTAAATTATTGTAAATTAAGCTACTATTATTACTGTAAATTTGTAATGAATAAACATTATTATTATGTCCTTTATTAATTTTAAAAACTTATTAAATACATTTTTAAATATTTTTTTATAAAAAACATTAAAAAAAAAAACATTTAAAAATATAAAAAATAGTGATCCGCCAGTAGCGGGAGCAAAGTCCAAGCTACCGGTGGTTAGGGCTGCAGAGACAGGAACTTCTGCCTTCTGAATCTGGCCCTTGATCCAACCGCCTAACGAGAGCCTCGAAAGATGTTGATCGAGACTTTCGGCCATCAGGCCATTGGCCGTTACTACAATCGGCACAATGACAGCCGAGCTCACATTCCACATGTCAACAACCTCGTGTGCTAAGTCGAGATACTTAATAGTTAATCAATACTATTATTGTATGCATAAAGACATCCAAAGGTTATTATTACAATTAGTCTACATCTTCTGTTTTTAACTACAACTGAAATAATTCCCTTTTGGGCTGCTAAAGCTTCCTTACGATTTCAACCGTACCAGGGGGGCTGAAAAGTTTTGAGCCTAAGTACCTTCATGTGTCATTATTGTCTCGCGCTGCATATTACTAATTTGCAAATACCGTCTTTGAGTATACAGAGTTTCATGTAATTAGCATCATTACGCTTTTAGTAATTAGTCCGTAAACATCTTCATGTCTCAGTCATCCGCGACCCATTCCTAGACTCAAAACTTTTCAGCCCCCCGGTAAACCGGATGTAACACTCTTAAGAGCGCTATTGTCGCTCAGATTTGCTATAGGGCTTATAAAACTTATCGTACCGGGGGGCTGAAAAGTTTTGAGCCTAGGGATGGGCATGAAACTCTGTAAATTAGTAATATGCAGCGCGAGACAATAATGACACGTGAAGGTACAGACGCCAGCAGGTCAACCTACCCGAAACTGTCAGATTTTCCCAATCAACCTTGAACCTAATGCTTTGGCAATAAAGTCGAAAATCTATTGAAGAAATCTGACAGATTGTAGTAGCTTTATGTGCTGGCGTCTGTACTTAGGCTCAAAACTTTTTAGCCCCCCTGGTACGTCGTATTTATATTTTTTAGATTTTGAATAAATACTATGTTACGGATAATTAATTCGTGTAAGACATAGTTGCAAATGTCTGGTTTGCGGTCTTTCTTTTTGTTTGTTTTGCAACACACGTGATCTTTGGCTACATTACTCCTTAAAAAAGCTCTAGTTAGCACGTCATAACCTATTTTTATTACATAGTGGTTTTACTTTGTGTTTTTTCTAGACTTATTCAGGACCAGTCTAGTCACTCTTACAAGTGTCACGTCTAGTATTGCAGCTTTGAATGTAATTAGTTATTTTTGTTAAACCCACTGAATAGGTGAACTCAGATGTTTTAACATGTTATCCAGTAACTGGGTTGTGGATGTCAGACAGGCAGTCGCTCCATGTAAAATACTGGTATTCAGCTGCATCCGGTCAGACTAGAAGCCGACCCCAACAAGGTTGGGAAAAGGCTAGACAGATGATGACGATTATCGTAAACTCAGTGTGTGTTAGTATCAATTAATCAGCCTTTACTCATTAATCAATTCTGCAAAATGGCTTCCACCATACCTACCTATTTCTGCCACCAAGCATTATTGTGTTTCGATTACAGGCACCCGAGTTTTAAAACTTCACCTTAAAGGTTATCAACGCATTGACAAACTCTTTTGCGTTACCGTAAGTTGGGGTGATTTTGCGCCTGCCAGTAATACTTTGCTGCAAATCCGTACAAGTTTAAAAATAAAATTTAAAAAAAAGTTTACAATTCTATGGTTTTATTGATGTCTGAACGCAATCATAAGATGTCAATGTTCTGTCATGGAAGTTGACAGGTCGCCATTGTTGCTATTACCTGTGCAAGGAGTCCCAACGTGAAAGTAGAAAGTTTACAAAAAAAAAAGTTTGGTAAAATCAAGGTTAGGTTTATTAAAACCTTATAGGTTAGGTTTTAATAAACCTAAAACAGCACACCTAGCAAACCTAGCATAGGTAATAGCAACAATGGCGACCTGCCAACTTCCATGACAGAACATTGACATCTTATGATTGCGTTCAGACATCAATGAAACCATAGAGTTGTAAACTTTTTTTTAAATTTTATTTTTAAACTTGTACGGATTTGGAGCAAAGTATTACTGGCAGGCGCAAAATCACCCCAACTTACGGTACATATGTCTGCAGGAGGACATGACTACTTCTCAAAGTGGGCATGAATGCCAATCAAAAATCGCTGAGGATGAGTGATCAAAGATCGTATCTTAGGGTGTAGGTTGCATCAATGATAAGCACCAAATAAAACAAGGAAGCGTGTCGTCAAATTATCATTTTAATTAATCCGCCTTCTCTCCTCTTACCAAGCCTTCGCAAACGTAGGAGTAAGAACTCCATGCACTTGTTGCACTGCAGTAGCATACTTCAATATCGGCTGGCCAATCAGGTGTCCTACAGCGGGTACAGCTACATCGTATCTGTACACATTAGGTAGACCAAGATGCCCTGCTGCGAACAGAGGTTGAGCGATAAACGCGGGCTTCTCGTTCAAATTCTCAACGGCCTTCAAAGCGGGAGATTCCGCGCCTTCGGCTTTTTCCGCTGACTTCTCAATAGGTGCGGGCTCGGCTACCTGTACTGGTTCAGCTGGTTGCGCTGGTTCAGCTGGTGCCGCTGGTTCAGCTGGTTGAGCTGGTTCAGCTGATTTAACTGCTGCTTCTTTGTTCTCTTCTTTGATTTCGGTTTTGATTTCCTGACCAGTGATCAAGGTCTGGGTAGAGTAGCTTGATGGAGCAGCATACGGAGAGTAGACTAGTGGTGGAATGGGAGCTATGATGGGTGAAATAGGACCTACAGCCGCTACATAAGGAATTACACCGCTGATGGCAGATTTAGCAATTAAATTAGCGTTGTTGGCAACAGCACCATCGATTTGAGCTTCAGCAGTCTTCAGCGCATCTACTGCCTGCCATTTTTTGTCTTCAGCCGACCAGAATGCTTCCAAATTCTGTTCGTTAGCGCCTGCAGAATCAGTGATTACTTTCTCGTTAACATTCTCAGTTGCTTGCTCAGCTAGTTCTCTAGCTTTGTCAGCGGCTGCTTGTAGTTGGTCCTGGGCCTGGACTTGGGCATCAATGGCTGCTGCTTGGATGTCTCCGGGTGAAATGGTCGGGATGGCATTTGGTACTGCCACTGTTCTGATGACAGGTACTATGGCTGGTGCGTAGAGGCCGGAGGGAGCCGCGGCCGCGACGGCAAGGAAGGCGGATACAATCTGGAACAGAGAGATAATAAAGTATTTAAGTGTGGTGAAGTTATTTCTGGAGTCAAACAAGAGTAGATCATATCGTGGTGATAAGATTGGTCAGGCAATTTGATCACAGTGGGGTTGAATTCCCGACTTGTAGAGGCCTTTTTGATTGCATCTCAGGTTAACCGTTAATAATTAGATCAAATTTTCTCTGGGTGTCAAGAGTGATTGAGTTAGCATCGCAGTAATGGTGAAGACAAAGCCAAAGACGTATTAAAAGAATCGATTATAAAACATAATTATCCTTCAACAGCGAATTTACAAGGTAGATAGATTTTCAGGTTGTACTCGTAGTATCAGGAAGTTAACTTTTAAAATATTTAATTGAATTAATACGTGTTAAGTTGTTTGTTGCAATTCGAAATTATCTAATGTTCTAAAGGTAATCTAGTTTGGTACAGGCATCTTGTTTAATGTTTTTTTGGCTTTTGGCGTTTCCTACTCGTAGTCTGGTCCTTAATTTATGCTATATAGGTGACAGGCTGGTGCTTGCGTCTTCTCCCCTTATAATCTAAACGTATTGATAGTATCCTGTGATTTCTGATAGGAATGGGCCACTACCCGTTCCACACACATGCGTTAGAAAACTAAAACCGGCCAAGTGTGTGTCGGACCACGCACAGTGAAGGGTTCCGTAGTTTTATATTATTTTATTATGGAAAAAAAACGATATTACAATACAAATAACACTTGTCAGTAAGGTATATAAAACAAAATCAATGTAATAACCACAACATTTTCCACATATTATTAACAAAGAGGCTTGCTATGATGAGGATTCATCAGTAAGTTGAAGAGAATTTATCCCGAAAACAAACTTAACACGTTCTGTGCGGCCGACACGTAAGTGCGATTTTCGAACGATCACCAAGTGCTACCGTCGCATATGCGTGTCCATACAATTTATGTACTTCCTTCGAATGCGGCGCGCCGCACCTGTGGGTTTTTTGTGGGTTTTTTGTGCATCTCTATTGTTCTTGGCGTAATTGTTTTACGACTCATAAAAAATGGGAAAATTTTCAAACACACCTACGCGTCTGCCGCACTTGGGATAAGTTTGTAACGGCGCGCATATGTGCCCAGCCGCACTGGGTAGAGTTTCTTCAATCGCGCCTGCGCGCTCATAGCACCACACGAAGTATTTTTTGGGCGCGTATGAGTGTTTGCCGCACAGGGTTTAGTGTATCATAAAGCAGCACTTGGGGCAAGTTCGCCAAATAATTCAGCAGTGAATGTGTTAACATTACCTGTATTGTAGTTGAAAAACATGTTCTCCCACACATTGAGAAAATATTTTTATCTAAACAGGGATAGGGCCATATACATTTCAATATCTATACGAATAATAAAGCTGTATGGTTTGTTTTTTTGGTTGTTTGATCGCGCTAATCTCTTGATCTACCAGTCAGATTTGAAATATTCTTGTTGCATTTGATAGCCCAATTCTTGAGGAAGGCTATAAGCTATATAATATTACGCTAAGCAAAAACGAAGTTAGTAATGGCGCGGGCAGACGATGCGATGTGACGACGGGGTGGCTCGGTAGAACAAGATATGTACCTATTTCACGCGGACGAAGTCTCGGGCAGAAGCATTCTTTTGTTGGTCTATCCGTACTAAAATGTCAAGAATTTCAAGAAAAGTCTTGTTCTAGCGGAACATCACGCGAGTCAGTTGAGTTGAACTTCTGTGGTTTCGCGGCGCAGGTGTGCCTAATTGTCTATTGTCGCGTATCCCCTGGCAACGCGTCAAAATATATATCACAAAAATATTGACATGTTTGGTCATGAAAAACTACGAAATACACTCATCGACGAAAATCCTCAAAAAATCACAAATATTGAAATAATATTACTTGTCACTCAAAACGCAAAATTGAGTAAAAAGCCAATAAACAAGTAAAAACACTGACCAGAACTCTCATCTCGATCCTGGGAACTGCTGATGGCTACTGATGACCACTTCTACCATCCAGTGCTATTTATACGATCACAATATAGAGCAGCCGGGATAGTTGCATTTAAAGCAAATAGCATGAAAAAACAAGCACAAAAACTATTCAAGAGTAATTTATGTGCATGTGGAATGAAGGTTCCGTAGATTTTTAATGGTTTTATTTGGTAGTACGTTACTGGGAGTGCTGTTGAGCTGTCCCATCTCGCAAAAGAGAGGGAGAAATATATGGAGTGGATGCCTAACCTTGGCGAATGCGTCAGGGTAGCCAGCGAAATTCAAATTTTCTTGTTTTTTGCAATTTACAGGTCAGTATTAGGTTTTATGTTGATCTGAATATGATTCGCAACCGTAAAAAATCTGTATTTATATAATTATAATCATCAGTACAACTCTCTAAGTTCACATTATTGCGTGATTATTTCATGAAATCAGTCTTTTTTAACTTACGGATTCCAATGATTATAATACGGTATTACTGATCCCAATGATTATAATTCGGTAAATACGTGTGTGTTACGGTCGCGAATTATAATTGAATCAACATAAAACCTAATACCGTCCTGCAAATTGCAAAAAACGTAAGAATATTTGAATTTCTCGGGCTACCTTAGCCCTCCCCCTTAAAAATTTGTAGAAGCACCAAAAACAAGAACTGCTAAAACCAGCTTTACTTTTAACCATATTAAATGGGTTGATCCTCAAAATTATAAAACTGTTTCCTAAACCTCTTTGACTAATGAAATGAGACACAATTAATTATATTATTATAATCTATTGGTCCGTTACACTTATGACGCCAATAATACCGATCAAAAATGTAGACAAACACTTCTTTTTATGAAAGCTGGATAAAATATATTTTTCAACGAAAATCCTACAAACATTGCAAAAATATCACTAAAATCGTCCAGTAAATCACTTGTCACTCAGAATTTCTTGTTAAGTAAAAAGAAAACATGTACATATATGAAAACACTGACCAGAACTCTCATCTTGATCCTGGGAACTGCTGATGGCTACTGATGACCACTGGCACCATCCAGTGCTATTTATACGACCACAATATAGAGCACACGGGATACTCCGATGGTTAATGTGGCAAATAAAGTAAAAAACATCATGTAAAGTATATTTTTGTAGCATAAAGCGTGGGTTCCGTAGTTATTATTTCTTGAATATTTTGGAGATATCGATTTGCATTGTTTTGAACTGGTTTCTATGTTGTTGATGATGTTAAGTTATGCATGTCTAGTCACGTTTTTCTAAAGGGCAGGGTCTGTGTCTTTAGAGAACCTTGTTTGTTGTATTGGTTTTACATATTCTTGCAGCTAGGGTCTTCATAAGTGGAGAAGATTGTGGTATTCTGCACTATGCGGTGGTTATTGTGTGGACACAGAATGTTTTCAGAATCGTCTTCGATCACATTTTTTTTTTCATCCTTGAGCGAATCTGGCCAAATCGGGACACCAAATAGTTCAGCAGCTCCTTTGTAGCCTACATTTTAGTTCCTTCCCTACATTCTGTATCCGTCATTTAAAAGAAGATTGTTTTTATGTGATGGGGATGGGCAGCTTTCGAACTCGAGATACGACAGCCGCCAGAGTAAATATTCGAAATAATTACTTGCAATTTAAATTCATAGATGTTGTTCACACTTCTGCTAACGACATACCTGTACTTACTTAATGCAGGCCCCTAAAAAGTCTTTTAAAAGGCTTTCCCCAACCAGTTTTCTCTCGACGGTACCCCAATCCGGGCGGTCGGACGAGGGCGCAAAGAATGCAGGAAGCTTCGATTGACAAGCCGGCGCCATCTTGTATTTTGAGTTAATAATTTTCATGTACTCATTGCGTCATTGACTCATTATCATTAAAGACTATGCACGTGTTTTGTTATTGGGATTTGTTTGAATTTCGTAATAATTTCAAGGTAGATTAGGGAGCATTTTCTCAAAATCAAAAAGATGATAAATAGTGATCCATTTTCTGTTAGTGTCATGCATGACGCAGGTTAGTCTCTGCAGGCTTAGCATTGTGTAAATGGGGATTTACTACGGCTTTAGAGTATGCGAAGACCCCACATTCCTAAGCCACATTCAGTATAACTTCTATAGGTTATTCTGCGGCTACGGTGATCAGTTCCAGTCGATGTCATACTTGACGTTCCAATGTGGACTTACCTACTGCTGTTCTAGTGGTCGCATTTTGAAACAGGTAGTCGCTATGGCGATCCTTTGATGCATACATAGGGACAGATTCAAAAAGTTTTTTATTTTTTTATTTGAGATGAGTTTGCTCTTGACTATAGTCTAGGTCAGAGGTGACAGAGACAAAGTCTACGATGGAGTGAGCTTACCCAGAAGAAGCTTGTTCACTCTCACTTTGAAGAGATTCGGGTTGTATGCGTTCGGGAACACAGACGCAGGTAGTGAGTTCCACTCTTTTGCCGTGCGCATTATGGAAGCGCTTAGTGCGAATTGGTGGAATTATGTAGGTAACACATAACTCTTTGAAGTTCAGGGACATGTCGCGAGGAAGGTTTTGAGTATGAATGTGGATGGGTTGTGTTAAAAATTAAGGTCAGAATTGGAGTGTTTTCTGAAATGATGACTAATAGAGATGTATGGTACCTAGAAGAAGACATTATTTGCTGGGCGACTAAATTGGAATACAGGAGAACAAGGATGACTCAAGATGACTTATAGTTATCACCGATGATCCACCAGGCTCCCTTATGTCCTTTGTGTCTGTTTTGTATTCGAATAAAGTTACTTTTATTTTGTATGTACGTGTCTGTGACAAATAAACCGATTTATCTTTTTTATGTGCTGATGTCCTATTAGAATCTTAAGGTTTTTCTACGACATTGAAAACAGTCTTAAATAAAATAAACACAGATTCCAACGAATCCTGTAGGCGGATTTAATTAAGACCTATTTTAAATTTAAACCAGGCATTACTTAGTATTTCTTTGCTCCAATTATAGCTTCATGCAAGTAACCGGTTCTGCACTGCCATTGGTTTAAACTAGGTGTTCTCTTTTTGAAAAAATTGTAGCAAAAAGTTCTTGATTTTTTTTTTTTTAATGGAATCTGATCATGCGGTCATGAATGCTTTGGCTTTTGTCTCATAGGAGGTAATTATTATGGTTAAATACTTTTTGGTGTGCTGTAGGTACGAGTAGATTTCGTGGGAATGCCTTACGTCTCACATATTATTATTGTGCCAGTTGTGTCCCACTGCAGAGCAAGTAATAATAATAATAATAATAATAAACCTTTTATTATCTGGTTACAAAGACCCATAGATAAATAACTTAACCTAAGTATAGGTCCATATAAGAACAATTGTGTAAGTAAATAAAAGTTAAAACTATGTTAGTATCACTTAGTTGCACTTGTCCGCGAAAGCGGCGGTATACCACATCCTGAGGCCAAAAGCTTTCTTCCATCACCTGAGGCAGGTAGCATGTTGGTATGATGCGCATCGCAAACGCCTTAAAGTTGACGTTACGATGCGACTCCAACAGCTGCACTCTCAGCGCTTACTTCAGCCTTTGATGCACGTACTTCACGAAATCTTCCGCATCAGGGTTGTAGTGTTCTTACAGCAACTCTGCCGGTGCTTCCTCCTTTGCACCGTCATGAAGCCGTCATCATTAGACCGGTCCGTTTCCTTTATAGGCACAGGCTTTGTGGGGGCAGCAGTGGGGGTGTTCACAGTGACCAACGGGTTAGATGGTCGCGTCAAAGACCTTTCGTCTGTGTTTCCGTTTCTCTCTTTTTTTTCCGCAATTGTACTCTTTACACATCAGCACTCAATAATCAACATCATTTTTCACACCAGTATCCTCCGAAGGGTTAGGCAGACGTGTACCTATACTGCGGTCATAAAGAAAAAAGACGTATCTGACATTTTTTTCGAAATCGAGTTATTTACATATTCGGAATTAGCAAAAAAAGACGCATCTACCAGTATTTTTGTATTGGCGTAAACGTAACGCAACCCTAATAATTCTTACTATTAAAAGACGCATCTGCCTTTGTATCTTGTATTTTAAACAGGACAAAATATTTTTTTTCTACATTTCAATATTTCTGTAGTTACGTCGTTTTACATTACGGCGGTAGTATAGTACACCCACATTTTGCCAGTTATCTACTCTTTATTTTACTACCAAAGGTCTCCAAACCCCAATATTATACGCCCCAATTGCTTGTGACTCAAGTCGCGAATTTATATAAAAAAAAAAAAAATGGAATTTATGAAAGTTCAGCTCATAATTTCAACTTAATTATCACAATGTCATTTCCCACCGTTTTTAATATCTTCACATAAACTGTCTTATTTATTTATTTATTCACATACATACAGACAGACAAACGTATAGCTTTGTCTTCTTTATGTAAATTCTTCGTACACAACTCATTTCGCGCTTTATCTGGTCCGAGTTGGTAAATGTCAACGGTGCAAGATTGTAGGGTTCCTTGGGTGAAGAGGTGCAACTAGTGTTCTTTTATGAAGTATTGATTCTTAAATGTTCGATTAGATACGGAATTATATTGCACCATGCAACTTTTGGTATTCAAATTTTCGCCTTAACTTTTTTTATTTATTTTTTTACTTGACTAAACATCGAGATTTCTGTATCATATGTTAATAAAAACTTCTGGATTTTTTATGGCGTAGTTTAAAAGAAAAACGCCCGTCACCAGACAGACACAAAAAACGACTTTAATTTATAATATACATATTATATATTACGGAATGAGGCTGATTTTGAATATATTTTAGTAATAGTTTTAAAAGAAAAACCTCTTTTGGCATTTCTCACCACCTGCGGATGAGTTCGGGCAACTTATCTGACAGATAATTTCATACAAATTCTGTTATTTTTTTAAACTAGCTTTATCCCAAGGCTTCGCCCTCGTGGTTATCGGAAATCTATACGTATAAACCTTGCCCTTGAACCACTCTATGTATTTATGAAAACCGCATTAAAATCCGTTTAGTGGTCTTTGAGATCATCGCGAACATACAGATAGACAGACGCGGTGGGGGACTTTGTTTTATAATATGTAGTGATGTATCATTCTGACAGGAATAAATATCCATATGCTGTTGCATTATATTATGTATGCTTAAGGGGGAAGCGTTAGGGTAGCCCGCGAATTTCAAATGTTCTTACGTTTTCGCAATTTGCAAGTCAGTATTAAGTTGTATGTTAAATAAAGTATGATTTGCGGCCGTAACAAATATGTATTTACAGAATTATAATCATTTAAATCAGTAATACAACTCCTTAAAGCTAGTATAATCCTCAAATGTCATGATTTCATGAAATAGTCATTCATTAGGATTACCTGGTCTTAAAGAGTTGTATTGATCACTTTATTGATTATAATTATGTAAATACATACTTGTTACGGCCGCGAATAACATTTTGATCAACGTAAAACCTAATACTGACTTGTAAATTGCAAAAAAGGTAAGAAAATTTGAATTTTGCGGGCTACCCAGACGCGTTCGCCTTAATATTGTGATAGTTGCTAGTTCAATTTCAATTGCAATGTGCATGTATTGTTCAGCTGTATATAGATATAGATAGATAGTGCTTAAAATATCTTGGAACAGGCCGGTAGTCTTTAGTAGCTAAATATTGACCTTCTGAGATTTTGCTGGAGAGAGTTATACCACCAATTCTATCTCTCTTTTTTTTGCGAGATGGGATTGCTCTTGACTATAGTCTACTGTCTAGGTTTCTGCCGCCAAGTAGCTGTTTGAAAGATGCTGGTGACTCTGAGGTAAAGATTAGAAATCTCATGTTCCTATCAGGGATTTTTGAACTTTATCTCTCCGAGTTACAGTCGCAATGCAACGACTTGTAGGTGGACATCACTTGCCAGGTAAGTATTGCAGTGGTTTATAGGTAGAATAGAATAGAATAGAACAGAGCTTACAGCTTAATATCTTACGGGAGACCTGCTCGGTAGTGCAAGAAGATAATTGGATATTAGTGGTCTTACTACTTTTTAGGGTTCCGAACCTCAAAAGGAACAAACGGAACCCTTATAGGATCACTCGTGTCTGTCTATCACAGCCAATTTGCTCCGAATCTAATGGACCGATTACGTTGAAATTTGGTACACATTTGTATTTCTATGACCCAAACACGGGCGTGTAACGTAAATAAATAAATTTTGAATATGGGGGTCAATTTTGTGGGCAAATAAGAAAATAAAAATAAAAAGTTTTTCAAACTGTACCGTGCGACTTCAATTATTCAATGCACTAATAGCTTGGCTCCGACTTCAGAAGCTGTTTAGTTTTTATATGAAAGTTATTTTATTCGTTTTAGGTTTATGAAGTCGGTTTTTAGTTTTTTTAAGTATTTTTTTCTTTTTTTAGGGCGCATAGTTTTCGACTTTTGATGAAAAACGTAAAAAAATACCGTTCCTCCTTATCTCCGAAGTTGGCATAAAGAAAAATCTGAAATTATTTTGTGATAGAAGTTTATGTAAAGGTTACAGGAAAAATAAAACGATGTCACTTAATAGCACACTTTTTTTTATATAGGTGTCGGTAAGGATCCCTCGGTGCGCGAGTCCGACTCGCTGTTGACCGGTTTTATTTACCAAACGTTTGCATACATATTAACAAGATGAGGCGCGGAACCTCAATTTAACAACGGTTCCCGCTTGATCGATTTTCTTTTTTTTACGATAGCAATAAATTGAAAAAAGTCCTATAAAGAGTAAATAACAGCGTCGTGGACAAGCGATCTTTTAATCGGGTTTGTTTCTTGGTTAGGTATTTCACCTACCTACGTGACACACAGCAAGTAGCATTAATGGATCTGTACCACTGCCGACGAGGAAGGGACAGATGCGTAAAGGTACATAATGTCAGGTGCAGGGCCTTCCGGGCTCAGTCTGGCTCTGAAGGGAGTCGGAGACGGTAAAAATATTGCTGCTAGTATACGTTTTGTAAACCCTGTAGATCTTGTAGACCCTGCTTTATAAAACCATGTATATCAATTGAAAACCAATATATGAAAAACGGATTGGTAAAAACCGTAATTAATCTCGAAATAATTGTTAAACCATCAACGATATCCTACAAACATTGTAAATACCGTAAGTAAACATTGCAATATCCTATAATATTGTATAAACAGATTTCTACGTATCTCTTTGTTAGATCTGGAACATCCTCTGATCATCTTTCCATACAATTGGAATGTGCAAACAGCGCTCTTTTATATGATACTCCAAATGCCCTAGTAGCCCCACTTCGAATTTTTAAGACCACTATATACCAATATTTCTTTCTTTCTTATTTGCAAAATAGCTGGACAAACGTCATCTAAAACTATTCCAAAATTCAAGTTGATAGCATTTTAGTAGTAGTTCTTGAGATATCCAGCTGTGACAGACGGACAAACAGATAGACAGACTGAGTCGCACCATAAGGGTTCCTTTTTACCGTTTTGGTACGGAACCGTAAAAACACATTCTCAGTAATAACCTGGACTCTGCATTTGTGCCTGGTAAATAGCATTCGGTTCCCCCCGTAACGACCTGGAACTGGCGAAATTACTCCACTCCTCTGCTTTTGAAGCTCGTGGCTAAGTAATAACAGCCGCACGGGTAGATCCATCAGGTTAAGCTACGCTTGCCGGGGTTGGTCCGTAGATGGGTGACCATCTTTACATACCGTACCGAGACTCCTCCGTGCCTCGGAAAGCACGTTAAGTCGTTGGTCCCGGCTGTCATTTGTGGATCTTTGACAGTCGTTACGGATCGTCAGAAGCCCGAAAGTCTGACAACCAGTCTTACCAAGGAGTATCGTATTACCCAGTAACTGGGTTGTAGAGGTCAGATAGGCAGTCGTTCCATGTAAAATACTGGTATTCAGTTGCATCCGGTTAGACTGGAAGCCGACCCCAACATAGTTGGGAAAAGGTTATGCAGATTGATCTGTCGACAACTATAATATTGGCAGCATAATCAATCAATCTGCCTAGCCTTTTCCCAACTATGTTGGGGTAGGCTTCCAGTCTAACCGGATTATTGGTTATCCAGGAATGACAGCCGGGACCAACGGCTTAACGTGCTTTCCGAGGCACGGAGGAGTCTCGGTATGAAAAGATGGTCACCCATCCCCGCAGACCAACCCCGGCAAGCGTAGCTTAACCTGTCATAAATAATTGTCAGCAGTGGACATTAACGTACTTCGATCACATTCGAGGAGCTCGTGGCTAAGTAATAACAGCCGCAGGGGTCTATTCGTCAGGTTAAGCGACGGCGAGTGGTTGGGTAACGATCTTTACATACCCGTGCCTCGGAAAGCACATTAAGCCGTTACTCCCGACTGTCATTCGTGGATCTTTGACAGTCGTTATGGGTTGTCAGAAGCCCGAAGGTCTGACAACCAGTCTTACCTAGGGGAATCGTACGTCAGATAGGCAGTCGCTCCATGTAAAATACTGGTATTCAGCTGCGTCCGGTTAGACTGGAAGCCTACCCCAATATAGTTTGGAAAAGGATGGGTAGATTGATTGATTGATCACGTTAGTGTTCTGTTTCTGAACTCTACAGATATTATTAGCCTGAGCAGTTTTCCTGATTATGTAAATTGTCTGGTCTCACTTCTGGGAGGAAAAAATCAACAAATATCAAAGGTGTATTTGACGTTCTTAAATAATTTGTAATACCTTTAATATAGCTCTCAAACTTAGTAATTACTTTGTATTGCCTTCCGCATTGTTTTGAATATTTTAGGCACACCTATAGCGATTTGGGTATTTTTTTTTTATAGTAACTCGTGCATTTGTTCTTGGAAAGCACCATTTCGTCAAGTGGAACTGATGATGAAGATCACAGATGGCCACCGGAACTACACAATAATAAGTATTTCACGGGTTGCGATTAAATTAGTTGCTAAGTAATTTATGCTCGTCACAATGGTGATGTGGAGTTTTCCTCGTACTTTACTTACCAGAAGAATTCCTGAACAATTAACGTCCCTGCATCGGGAAAAGCAATATTTTGTAAAAGGTGATGAGCAGTTGACATTAGGATATTGTAGCTTAGATAAATTGCAAACTGACCCACTAAAAAATGAAAAAAAAAAACAACTCAAAATAACACTTCAAAGTGAATAATAACTTTAATTTCGGAAGTCGGTGGCAAAAACTAAAATACAGATCCAAAGACACCGACTTCCGAAATTAAAGTTATTAATATTCACTTTGTAGTGTTTTTTTTGTGTATTGCCTTTTTTGTGAACACGTTTTTTTTTTTAAATGCGTAGTTTTAACGTCATCTTTAGGATGCTGATGCGGTTGCCTCCCTATTGCAGTGCGTCGCATAATTTGAAAAATGGTTGCTTCTTTAGTAAGACGAGTGAGAGACAATAGCAATGGCATCCTCAGGATGATTGCTTCCCACACAGACTGTCCGATCCAACATAAGTGGATGTGTATATCCATCGGACAATGCTGACATAGTTTTATTTTGTTTTAGTGTAATTTTTGTATGTACGATTTATTTATTTAATTGATTGACTTATTATTATGTAAAATTGACATTGAATATTTAATTTAATCTTTATAATTACTATATAGGGTGTTTGGTAAATGGGTGCAAAGCCTGAAGGGGGTGATATCTTAGACCATTTAGAACTTATTAAGCTAAACTTGTCTTAGACGAAGTCTGTTCCTTGTATATTTTTTTTAAACTCTGAGGTTTTTAACAATAATACCCATTTTTGTCAATTAATTGTTAATAGTGCCCAGTAAAAGCTGTTATGTTATTTTTTTTTTTTTATGTAATGTATGATTACTCAAACAAAATAATCCCGAAGCATCTGTGTTATCAGAGAAACATTCTACGCCATATTCAATTTTAAGAAACTTTTAAAAATCAAGAACATGTTTTGTTTACGGCACAATAAAAAAATAGCCTCAGTCGTTCAAACCATTTTAAAAACATGCTTGGTTATTGCCCTTTCTTTTGAGGTACTATTTACGCAGATATCTCATTAGCTCTTGGAATTAGGATGTACAGACGCCAGCACATCAAGTTACTACAATCTGTCAGAAAAAACATCAGAGTTTAAAAAAAAAAATACAAGGAACAGACTTCGTCTAAGACAAGTTTAGCGTAATAAGTTCTAAATGGTCTAAGATATCACCCCCTTCAGGCTTTGCACCCATCTACCAAACACCCTGTATAATATACAGGGACATAACATACAAATACAATAGAAGTGAAGATATTATCTTCACTTCTATTGTATTTGCTATTAATTGAATTATCTTATTATGTTAATTTTTATATGTGTAGCTGATTATTTCATTACTATTATGCTTTAGGGATTGAAGCTGGATTAAACGTTTTATTCTTATTATTATTTTATGTTGCGTAGGCATTTGTTTTGTGGGCTACGCGTGTGATTATCATTGTGACTAGGAGGCTTTCGGCCTTCTCCTTAAAAACATGTATTGTGCGAAGCCAAAAAGAAGAAAAAAAAAAAAAAAAAAAACGTTTTGGTTTTATTACCTGGCAATATGATGCCACACACAGTGTGAACACAGTGGAATGCCACTGTGTTTTTGAACTGGGTAACATTATTATCATCTGCCGTTTTTTTTTTCGTGGAGAAATGCTCATGCTCATGCTACTGCACTACCACGGGGAGATAGTGTAGTCTGTTGCCGCCTTCTTCATCATCTGCCTAGCCTATGCCCAATTATGTTGGGTCGGTTTCCAGTCTAGCCGGATGCAGCTGAATACCAATATTTTACATGAAGCGACTGCCTATCTGACCTCCACAACCCAGTTACTTTATAAGACTGGTTGTCAGACTTTCGGGCTTCTGACGACCCGTAAGGACCGTCACAGATCCAAGAATGACAGCCGGGACCAACGGCTTAAAGTACTTTCCAACGCACGGAGGCTTCTCGGATAGTATGTAAAGATGGTCAGCCATCCACGGACTGACCGCGGCAAGCGTAGCTTAACCTGATCGGTCGAGCCGTCTGGCTATTTTCACTTAGCCACGAGCCCCTTTTCTCAACTGGGCGACTTTGGAGAAAAACAGCAAAAGGAAATCAGCCGATCTATCGCATTTTCAACTAAATAGGTACTTATTTCTAACATCTAGTCGGCGGAAGTTTTGAACTGAATGAACACATTTGTTTACCTCGTTTTGAATTATTACTGTACTTATACACGTTTGTGAAACGTACGTAGATTATCTTGTGTTGGGCATAGGGTGTAGTGTAATAGATGTTTTGGCACAAAATGTTTACTTTGTTTTGGAAAACAAATTGTATACCATGTTTTGAAAAAAAGAAGAAAGTACAAATTCTCCGAATTGTTAAAGAACATTAAGAATTATTTCTTTTCTTTCTTTGTTTTGGCAAAATAAATTGTATACCATGTTTTAATGATAAATGATTTTATTTCTGTAAGTAGGTTTGTACAAACACTTTTACACGACAATTATGTTTTTTTTTTAAACTAGATGAGGTCGGCGTTTCCTGTCTGACTACTCTGAGAAGATAGGCCGAAACAAACTCAGAGGTCACAGTCTCTTATAAAGTCCAGACATCTTGGTCAGTTCATGTGAAGACCATGTAGATTGGTGTCTGAAATGGTCTTTTGAGGAAAGAACCACACAGATTGGGAGGACCTGTCCATTCAGTGCACGCATTTGTCAGTAATCGCGAAGCTCAACTCGGAACTTAAGGAGCTCAACGACCGACGAACTATACCAAAGAAAAGACATTTGGGTAGGCCGCATAAATAACTCAAACTGCCAGACCATGATTAAAAATAACTGAGAGAAAAATAAAACAAACAAAAAAGCAATGACCCACATAGTCTTCACATTCACATTAATTAAAATAATATAATACTTTACAAAGTAAATATTCTTGTCAACATTCATTATGCAAAAATAAAAAAGAGAAAATTTGGAGTAGCTCAATCCCAAGCCTTGTTGTCCTCAATTTTGGACCTGTACTCGTTAAAATGATTTCTTTGGAGGAAGGCTAGAACTCCCATATTACAATGTCGTCTTCCTCGTAGTCCACAAATGCCATACACAGCGGGATTGTACTCTTTGGCTTCTGTACAATTTGCCGAACAGTAGGTATGGATGAGGTCCACGGTACTGAAGCCTTTTCGAAACCCGGGTTGTTCTGGTTACCTGTCACAAGTCTCCTGGCGAGACGGTTACTGGCGACTCTCGAGAACACCTTGCAGGTGGTACACGTGACTCAAGGCTTAGGGATAAGATGGTTAGACCCATCTTATCTCTAAGCCTTGTGTCACGTGGTTCTTCAGCAAGATTTTGTCACATAAAAATGTGGTATGGTTTAAAATATCGTTCAAAATAAAAATCGCGTCTTAAAATTGTCGCTTACGATAAGTCGACGGTCAGGGCTCGTTATGTTGATTATTTTTTTAAAATTTAGTTATAGTGCTTTGATTTTAAAGTTACTTATATTTTAACCACCCACGCCGATAACGTCGATGACGCCGCCGCGGCCAACAAATTAGACACCAGACCAACGGCGCACTACACCTCTAGTCGAGATATCAATCAAAGGAAACAACATACTGTATAAAATTATATCATTTATTTACACATCCTCGCCTCTGTTAGCCTGTACTTTTTATATAATTTATTTACAAAATCCAAAACTTGAGTATTATTTTTTGGTATCTAAATTTTTATCACAGTTTACCATGCGTGTCCGTGGAGTCCATGAGCGTAAGCGACGGGGGCAGCGTGGGCAACACCGTAGGGGGCGGCGTGTGCGAAGGCCAGGGGCGCGTGCACCACGGGGGCGGGGTGGGACTGGGAGAGGGACTGGCTGACGACGGTCTGGCTGGAAGCGTAGGCAGGCGCGGAGTACGCGAGCGCGGGGGCTACACCGTGAGCGGCGTAACCATGAGCACCATAGACGGCGGGGGCGGCGGCGACCACGGGAGCGTGACCAACCAGCTGCTTAGCGAGCACGGGGGCGACGCCAGCGGCGGCACCGTCCAACTGAGCCTGAGCGGTCTGCACAGCGTCGACCGCTTGCCAAGAGTGGTCTTCAGCCGCGTTGATGGCCCGTCCGTGGAGCTCGGAGGCCTGGTCGTGGTATTCGCGGGCGGCGTCAGAGGCGGCGCGGACATGGTCGGAAGCTTCAACATGGGCGTCGATGGCGGCACCCTGGATGTCTCCGGGGGAGATGGTGGGGAGAGCGGGGGCGGCGTGGGCAATGGCGACCGGGGCGTGGGCCACGGCCAACGGCGCGGCGTGAGCCACGGCGTACGGAGCCGCGTGGGCTACCGCGAGACCGGCATGACCGATGAGGCCATGGCCATAGGGTGCTCCGTAAGGTGCTCCCAGCAGACCTGAGGGCGCGGCTGCGGCGCAGGCGAGGACGGCGGCGACAATCTGTGAAAGAATACCGGTTAAAACATCGATTATATCACAAGCGATCCATATATCGATATGTTTAATCACATCACTAATCACAACACTGAATCACGCAAACACTAATTTTAAATTTGGAATATTATTTTTGAAGCACTAAAGAGTTTGTAAGCAAGGAAACTCAAGTTTCAACCTACCAGAACTCTCATCGTGCACTTCTGTGTTAGACTGCTCGGAGGCTACTGACTGCCCTCGTTTGGTCGCCGCGAGTTTTTATACCATTACACGTTGCTTGAGCTCTATACGTAAAAAAAGTAAGTGGTCTGTATTCAAGGGCGGGCAGGGTAAATAGGAAGGATGAGTGAACTTACACCCTGTTCCTCATACCTCTATAGCAATAGGCTTTTGGTCCTGGGTATAAGAAGAAACATTTAATAAGAACACGAAGATGTTCTATAAAACCTGTTCATTACTGACGTTCACTTTCTGATGACCTTTATTTAACTTACGATGTGCGGGCGATGATGTTTGAGTGATTTTTAGTTCTTTAATGATACGAGTAGTGTCACTGATTCACCATTTTAATAGTTTAGGCCTCATCATCTACTTTGTTGGGGTAGGCTCGGATGTCTAATCGGATGCAGCTGAGTACCAGTTTTTACATGGAGCAACTGCCTATCTGACCTCCACTATTCAGTTACTCGGTAACACGACAGCCCTCGGTAACACAGAGGGGTCTCGGTATTTAATGGACGATCAACCACCCAGGGACCGACCTCGGCAAGCGTAGCTTAACTTTTGATCGACCTGTGGGTGCTGTTATTACTAAGCTACAATCCCCTGAATTTTGGTCAGAGACATAATAATCATATATGGGAGATAAACTCGTTAAATAAAACGATGATCTTTAACTTAGAATAAGAAGGCAATGATGATGACCTTCTGGGTAAACTGTAAGAAATCGGATTCTTGAACCTACAGCCTTCTTCGAAAGTTCACAGAAGCAATAAAAATAAAATGATAACGTCCCAGTTTACATTTCACTTGTAAAGCGGAAGACACATTTAATACAGAACACGAAGATGTTCAATAAAACCTGTTCATCACTGACGTTCGCTTTCTGACGACCTTGAACTTAAAATGCGCGGGCGACGACCTCTGAGCGATCTCTAGTATTTTGATGATAGTGTCACTGACTCATCATTGCAGTGATTCTTTAATCTAGTCATTGACTTATTGAACACTCGCTTTTGCCCGTGGCTTCACCCGCGCGCGGTTCGGTATTATCCCACGGGAACGTACAGTCAGCCACATAAAGATGTTTATACGGACAAGGAACCATATTATTCTCAACAACCTTTGTTCCATAACATTGTATCCATCGTTCAGGTACAAAACATAATATAAAATTTATTATACTAAAACAAAGTAAAAATTTTGTCCCAAAACATCTAGGTATACACCCTATGACCAAAACAATGTTCACAGTGATAGTTCCAGAACAAGTTACACCACACTGACAACGTCAGACGACTGATATCGAATGACACGACCATCTTTTACTTCGTTTAATAGAAGAACAATACTTTTATTTTTGTTCTCTTCGTTTCATGCATGACGTCACTGACGTGTCATTTGTTTTACGATTTTTGATTTGCTGAAGCTGAAGCTTTTTAAGGTGGTCACTAACTGGGTATTCACGTGTAAATAACATTCCATAATTTGATTTTGAGCATTGCGTTACAATATTGCGTCAGCTCGACGCACTATCTTAAGGAGGATTCGCTTTTGAACCGCTCGAACTGTGAGTATTCGTACATGTAACATTGATGCAGGTATAATACTCCGTTTTCCGCACTTACTGCTGCAATGTTACGAATTGTATGTAATGCTCGCCTGGACGCATTCACTGATAAAATTCTCGAATGAGAAATGTTACATTACTCGCTAATGCTCCCGGTGAGTGACTACCTTATGATGTGATCGTTGTCATGACTATAAATAATATCACATTTTCAAATAAATACTTATTTCTAACACCTCTTTGGTGGAACTTTTGAATTGAATGAACATATTAATTACCTAGTTATTGCATGATTATTGTTCTTATACATATAAGGTCTACTATCTATTCATACACGAAATCTCTTAAAGGGTCATTGTACTCATCATTATGAACAACTTTTACTATGGGACCAAACCAGAAATCGCGAAAAAGAAATCAGCTGTTCCCCATATTTTGACGAGTTATGCGAACATAAATGTAGGGAACAGCTGATTTTTTCGCGATTTCAGGTTTGGTTCCATAGTAAAAGTTATGAATAACTAGCTTTTGCCAGCGGCTTCGCCCGCGTGGATGTTAGAAATTACCCCACGGGAACCGTACATTTTTCCGGGATAAAAAGTATCCTATGTGCTATTCCAAACTATAATCTATGTCTGTGCCAAATTTCATTCAGATCCGTTCAGCGGTTCTGGCGTGATTGAATAACAAACATCCAAACTTTCGCATAAATTATAATATTAGTGTTTATATTTATAGTTTAGTACCCCTTAAGAAATTATATATTCATGTATATTCATACACGAATTTCTTAAGGGGTACTAACTAGATAGACCTTATATTTGTGAGACTCGTGTAGATTACTTTTGTTGTGGTCGCAGGGTGTATAGATGTTTTGGGACAAAATGTTTACTTTGTTTTGGTAAAATCAATTGCATACCAGGTTTTGTACCTGTACCAGTTAAAATGATGTCTCTGGCTCCCTGGGAGTTCTGACTCCCATATTTCGATGGTGTTCCTTGTAGTAGTCGTAGTCCACAAATGACATACACAGCGAGATTGTACTCTTCGGCTTCTGTACAGTTTGCCGAACAGTAGGTATGGATGTGGTGCACGGTACTGAAGCCTGTTGGAAACCCGGGTTGTTCTGGTTTCCTGTCACAAGTCTCCTGGCGAGACGGTTACTGGCGACTCTCGAGAACACCCTGCACACACTACTACCACGCTACTACGTACTTACACGTGGCTTATAAATGAGATGGGTCTAGGGCACTTCAGCAAGATTTTATCATATTTTATGAAGAAGACTATCACGGCACCTCTGTGAATCAGAGATGCCTGGTTCTCTCCGCCCGGGAAACGTTGACACGGACTTGTCCGGTATAGTTTAAATTATCGTTCAGAAAAAAATCGCATTTACTTAAAATTGTCGCTTACGATAAGTCAAGTCGATGGTCAGGGCTCGCTATGCTGATATTTTTTTTTTTTTTTTTACTATTTAGTTACAGTGCTTTGATTTTAAAGTTAGTTTTATTTTAACCATCCACGCCGAATACGCTGATGACGCCGCCGCGGCCAGCTAATTAGCCGCCAGACGCCGGCCGCCTGTAAGAAAGACACCGGCGCACACCTCTAGTCGAGATATGAATCAAAAGAAACAACATAATGTATAAAATTATATCATTTATTTACACATCCTCGCCTCTGTTAGCCTGTACTTTTATATAATTTATTTACAAAATCCAAAACTTGAGTATTATTTTTTGGTATCAAATTTTTTATCACAGTTTACCATGCGTGTCCGTGGAGTCCATGAGCGTAAGCGACGGGGGCAGCGTGGGCAACACCGTAGGGGGCGGCGTGTGCGAAGGCCAGGGGCGCGTGCACCACGGGGGCGGGGTGGGACTGGGAGAGGGACTGGCTGACGACGGTCTGGCTGGAAGCGTAGGCAGGCGCGGAGTACGCGAGCGCGGGGGCTACACCGTGAGCGGCGTAACCATGAGCACCATAGACGGCGGGGGCGGCGGCGACCACGGGAGCGTGACCAACCAGCTGCTTAGCGAGCACGGGGGCGACGCCAGCGGCGGCACCGTCCAACTGAGCCTGAGCGGTCTGCACAGCGTCGACCGCTTGCCAAGAGTGGGCTTCAGCCGCGTTGATGGCCCGTCCGTGGAGCTCGGAGGCCTGGTCGTGGTATTCGCGGGCGGCGTCAGAGGCGGCGCGGACATGGTCAGAAGCTTCAACATGGGCGTCGATGGCGGCACCCTGGATATCTCCGGGGGAGATGGTGGGGAGAGCGGGGGCGGCGTGGGCAATGGCGACCGGGGCGTGGGCCACGGCCAACGGCGCGGCGTGAGCCACGGCGTATGGAGCCGCGTGAGCTACCGCGAGACCGGCATGACCGATGAGACCATGGCCGTAGGGTGCTCCCAGCAGACCGGAGGGCGCGGCTGCGGCGCAGGCGAGGACGGCGGCGACAATCTGTGAAAGAATACCGGTTAAATCATCAATTATATCACAAGCGATCCATATATCGATATGTTGAATCACATCACTAATCACAAGACTGAATCACGCAAACACTAATTTTAAATTTGGAATATTATTTTTGTTAAAAGCACTAAAGAGTTTGTAAGTAAGGAAACTCAAGTTTCAACCCACCAGAACTCTCATCGTGCACTTCTGTGTTAGACTGCTCGGAGGCTACTGACTGCCCTCGTTTGGTCGCCGCGAGTTTTTATACCATTACACGTTGCTTGAGCTCTATACGTAAAAAAAGTAAGTGGTCTGTATTCAAGGGCGGGCAGGGTAAATAGGAAGGATGAGTGAACTTACACCCTGTTCCTCATACCTCTATAGCAATAGGCTTTTGGTCCTGGGTATAAGAAGAAACATTTAATAAGAACACGAAGATGTTCAATAAAACCTGTTCATAACTGACGTTCACTTTCTGATGACCTTTATTTAACTTACGATGTGCGGGCGATGATCTTTGAGTGATTTTTAGTTCTTTAATGATAGTGTCACTGATTCACCATTTTAATAGTTTTGGCCTCATCATCTACTTTGTTGGGGTAGGCTCCCTGTCTAATCGGATGCAGCTGAGTACCAGTTTTTACATGGAGCAACTGCCTATCTGACCTCCACTATTCAGTTACTCGGTAACACGACAGCCCTCGGTAACACAGAGGGGTCTCGGTATTTAATGGGCGATCAACCACCCAGGGACCGACCTCGGTAAGCGTAGCTTAACTTTTGATCAACCTGTGGGGCTGTTATTACTTTAAGCTACGATCCCCTGAATGAATTTTAATCTGAGATATAATAACATATATATATAGAAGACAAAAACGTTAAATAAAACGATGATCTTCAACTTAGAATAAGTAGGCAAGACCATCGACATGAAAAGATGAAGATGGCAGACATGGCCAGAAATAACACTGGAAGGAGAAAGCGGATGTTTTTGCCTATCAGTAGGAACTTTGCTCGAAAAGAGGTTGAGTTGAAGAGTCAATACGCTAAGCATAATAATCAGCCTATAATGTTCCCACTGATGAGACGCAGGCCTCCTCCCTTCGAGAGGGAGTTGGCTATAATCTACCACGCGGGCCCAGTGGGGTTGGTAGATGTCAAAATCCTTCTAATTTTTGGTTTTCAGCTGCATCCGGTAAGACTGGAAGCCGACTCCATAATAGTTGCAGACGATTCTATAAGTGCTTCAAAATCGGATTCTTGAACCTACAGCCTTCTTCGAAAGTTCACAGAAACAATAGAAATAAAATGATAATGTCCCAGTTTACATTTCACTTGTAAAACGGAACACGAAGACGTTCAATAAAACATTTTCTTCACTGACGTTTGCTTTCTGACGACCTTGAACTTAGGATGCGCGGGTGACGACTTTTGAGCGATCTCTAGTATTTTGATGATAGTGTCATTGACTCATCATTGCAGTGATTCTTTAATCTAGCCATTGACTTATTGACCACTAGATTTTGCTCGCGGCTTCGCCCGCGCGCTTCTCGATGTTATCCCACGGGAACGTACAGTCAGCCCAAAGAAGATATATATACGGAGAAGGAGCCATTTATTGTCAACAACCTTTGTTCCATAACATTGTATCCATCGTTCAGGTACAAAACATAATATAAAATTTATTATACTAAAACAAAGTAAAAATTTTGTCCCAAAACATCTAGGTATACATATATTATGAATACATTTATATGACCAAAGTAATGTTCACAGTGATAGTTCCAGAACAAGGTACACCAGACTGACAACGTCAGACGACTGATATCGAATAACACGACCATCTTTTACTTCGTTTAATAGAAGAACAATACTTTTATTTTTGTCCTCTTCATTTTATGCATGACGTCACTGACGTGTCACTTGTTTTTAGTATTTTTGATTTGAAATACTAATAGGTAAATCATGAATGTTCATAACAATGTTGGCTTAGGTTTTTTAAGGTGGTCATTCACTGGGTATTCACGTGTAATTAGCATTCCATGATTTGATTTTGATCATTGCGTTACAATATTGCGCCAGCTCGACGCACCGACTAAGGAGCATTCGCTTTTGTAACCGCTCGAACTGTGAGTATTGTACGTGTAAGATCGATTCAGGTGTAATGCTCAGTTTTCCGCACTCACTGCTGCAATGTTAAGAATTGTATCTAATGCTCGCCTGGACGCATTCACTGATATAGTTCTGGAATGGGAACAGTTACATTACTCGCAAATGATCCCGGTGAGTGACTACCTTATGATGTGATCGTTGTCATGACAGTAATAATATATCAGTTTGACGCGTTATAGTAAATGGAAAATGTTTATGACATTCTCAGTGGAACTTTTGAATTGGATGAACATATTCGTTTACCTCGTTATTGAATGATTACGTCAACATATTTGTGAGACTTATTTAGATTATTTTGTTTTGGTCATAGGGTGTATAGATGTTTTAGGATAAGAGTTTACTTTGTTTTGGTAAAAATAAATTGCATCCCAGGTTTTGTAGTGAAAATGATGTCATTGCAGGGAGGCTAGAACTCCCATATTCCGGTGTAGTCTTCCTCGTAGTAGTCGTCCACAAATGTCATACAGCGGGATTGTACTCTTCGACTTCTGTACAAATTGCCGAATAGTAGGTATGGATGTGGTGCACGGTACTGAAGCCTTTTCGAAACCTCGGTTGTTCTGGTTACCTGTCACAAGTCTCCTGGCGAGACGGTTACTGCCGACTTTCGAGAACACCTTGCACACACTACCTCTCGCTAGCACCTTCTTACACGTGGCTTTCAGTGCTGCCTGGTTCTCTCCGCGCAGAAAACGTCGACGCCAACTTGTGCGGTATGGTTTCAAATATCTTTCACAATAAAATCGCATTTACTTAAAATTGTCGCTTACGATAAGTCAACGGTCAGGGCTCGTTATGTTGATTATTTTTTTTTTTATTTATTGGTTTGGCTAATAAGTAATCAGCGACATACAACTATTTTATTTGTATTTATTTATTAAATGAATAATTGTTAATAATTAATAATATATTCACCGTCGTTTTCTACTACCATTCGCCATCGATCTGGCAAAGAGTGAATGGCGTCCGCATAGAACTTCGTTGGTTTTGAATCGAAGAAGTCATCTATGTATTGTTTCAAGTGTGGTTCTTCGTCAAAGCTTTTTCCCCGTAAATTATTACTAAGTGATCGGAACAAGTTGAAATCAGTTGGTGATAAGTCCGGCGAATATGGAGGGTGGGGTATTATTTCCCAATTAAGCTCCAATAGTTTTAGCCTGGTACTCTTAGCAATATGCGACCGGGCATTGTCGTGCAGGAAAAATATTTTGTCGTGTTGTGGACGTTTGCGATGGATGTCAAGCTTCAGTTTTTCGAGTTGATCACAATATACTGTTGCTGTAATCGTAGTATTAGTAGGAAGGCATTCCCAGCTTATTACTCCATATCCCACCAGACAGAAAGCATTACCTTGCGAGGATGAAGATCACCTTTTGACGTTGGTTTTCCCTGTTCTTTACATCCCAGCCACTGGCGCTTGCGGGTGTGATTAACATAGAGAACCCACTTTTCATATCCAGTGACAAGATGATCTAACCAATTAAATGTGCGGCGGAAAGATAAAAGTTGTACACAAATCTCAGCTCGGTAGGTCAGCTGATCTTTACTTAATTGATGGGGTACCCAAGCACTATATTTGTAAGTCTTTCCCAAACCATGTAAATGATTTTCTATGGTGCCATGAGAGCACTCGAGCTAAACAGCTAAATCGCGTGTAGTTCTTAGAGGATCTTCTTCGATTAATAGTTTTAATTTATCGATATCTATTTCCACGGGGCGCCCAGACCTTGGTTGATCGGTTAAGGAAAAATCGTTATTGCGGAACCGTTGGAACCAGCGCTTTGCTGTTGCTTCGGAGACTGCATCGTGACCTATCCTTTGACATATATTACGTGTAGCTTCTGCAGCAGAATGCCCAGATTAAAACTCATATAATAAACAATGTCGTACGTGGGTTTTAATATCACTCATTTCTTTGTGAACTTTAACGCACTAACAACCAAACTATCAATAACGCGCATGAGCGCGACTCGCTCTTTATATACCCTCTGCTACAGAACGTTCTCGATCCTTTCCGAAAAATCTAGAAATTATAAACTAAAACGCTCATTACTTATTAGCCAACCCGATAGTTGTAGTGCTTTGATTTTAAAGTTACTTTTATTTTAACCATCCACGCTGATAACGCCGATGACGCCCCAGGCGCCAACAAATTAGACGCTAGACGCCGGCCGCCTAAGAAAGACACCGGCGCACTCGTCTAGTCGAGATAAGAATCAAAAGAAACAACAATGTTAAATTACTATTTCATTTATTCACACATCCTCGCCTGTACTTTTATATAATTTATTTACAAAATCCAAAACTTGAGTATTATTTTTTGGTATCTAAATTTTTATCACAGTTTACCATGCGTGTCCGTGGAGTCCATGAGCGTAAGCGACGGGGGCAGCGTGGGCAACACCGTAGGGGGCGGCGTGTGCGAAGGCCAGGGGCGCGTGCACCACGGGGGCGGGGTGGGACTGGGAGAGGGACTGGCTGACGACGGTCTGGCTGGAAGCGTAGGCAGGCGCGGAGTACGCGAGCGCGGGGGCTACACCGTGAGCGGCGTAACCATGAGCACCATAGACGGCGGGGGCGGCGGCGACCACGGGAGCGTGACCAACCAGCTGCTTAGCGAGCACGGGGGCGACGCCAGCGGCGGCACCGTCCAACTGAGCCTGAGCGGTCTGCACAGCGTCGACCGCTTGCCAAGAGTGGTCTTCAGCCGCGTTGATGGCCCGTCCGTGGAGCTCGGAGGCCTGGTCGTGGTATTCGCGGGCGGCGTCAGAGGCGGCGCGGACATGGTCGGAAGCTTCAACATGGGCGTCGATGGCGGCACCCTGGATGTCTCCGGGGGAGATGGTGGGGAGAGCGGGGGCGGCGTGGGCAATGGCGACCGGGGCGTGGGCCACGGCCAACGGCGCGGCGTGAGCCACGGCGTACGGAGCCGCGTGGGCTACCGCGAGACCGGCATGACCGATGAGGCCATGGCCATAGGGTGCTCCGTAAGGTGCTCCCAGCAGACCTGAGGGCGCGGCTGCGGCGCAGGCGAGGACGGCGGCGACAATCTGTGAAAGAATACCGGTTAAAACATCGATTATATCACAAGCGATCCATATATCGATATGTTGAATCACATAATCACAACACTGAATCACGCAAACACTAATTTTAAATTTGGAATATTATTTTTGTTAAAAGCACTAAAGAGTTTGTAAGCAAGGAAACTCAAGTTTCAACCTACCAGAACTCTCATCGTGCACTTCTGTGTTAGACTGCTCGGAGGCTACTGACTGCCCTCGTTTGGTCGCCGCGAGTTTTTATACCATTACACGTTGCTTGAGCTCTATACGTAAAAAAAGTAAGTGGTCTGTATTCAAGGGCGGGCAGGGTAAATAGGAAGGATGAGTGAACTTACACCCTGTTCCTCATATCTCTATAGCAATAGGCTTTTGGTCCTGGGTATAAGAAGACACATTTAATAAGAACACGAAGAAGTTCAATAAAACCTTTTCATCACTAACGTTCACTTTCTGATGACCTTGAACTTACGATGTGCAGGCGGCGATCTTAACTTTAGTTCTTTAATTATAGTGTCACTGATTCATTATTTTTATAGTTTTGGTCTCATCATCACCTAGCTTTTTCACAACTACCTGTGTAACCGGCTGCAGCTGAGTACCAGTTTTTTTTTATATGGAGCGACTGCCTATCTGATACAGGCCTCCTCTTCGAGAAAGTAGTCTGTAATCTACCACGCGGACCCAGTGCGGGTAGGTAGATGTCAAAAGTCTTCGAGTTTTTGCTTCTAGGAGATGCCGGTTTCCTCCTCTTTCTCTTTTCCTTCACCGTTTTTAGAGCAGTGGTAATTAAATTATATACACAATCTAAAATACGCTGTTTATTATATGAAAATCTTCAATTACAACGGCTCAGGTAAAGACCCTCATTTTCCTATGATCTTGAACTTGCATTGCCCTAGGCGCTCGGTACAGCGACGACCTTTGTTATCATCGTCATTCTCTTGCCCTTATCCCAATTTATTTACCTTTTATTTAAATAATGTTAATAATTTTTCTCAGACTTATCTAAACGATCCGATCCTAACGATACTTCGGTTGATCAATTGATTAGGTATATGATATGAGCATTCACAAAAGAAGAAAAAAAAAAAAACATGTCCTAGAGCGTTTTAGAAGTGACTTTGACGTTGACTTCTGAAAAGCAAACGTCGCGCGACGTCGCAGACAACAGCTACTTTAAACCATGACGTTTTTTACGTCAAAACCAAACTGTTCTTACTTTCCGTTGATGAACTTGAACTCTTGAAGATGCGCGGGCGCCGACCTCTACGGACGATGATCTTGTGACGTAATAACATGTTATGTTTAGATGTGTGTGTAATGTGATGCGCATGAGTGTTGTGACGTTTGTGATTGATGATCGTGACGTATGGTATGTTCGATGTTGTAATTTGTTGTTTATATTTGTCTGTCAATGTCGTGATGATGAGTGATAGTTGTAAGTATTATGTAATACTAGTGACCCTGCTTCGCACGGTTTTAACGACTTGACAAATCATCGAGATATTCTTTTTTGAAGTGAAAACTTTTTTGGCGCGTTGAGCAATTTTTGGGTAAGTATGGGAAAATCTTACGAGTACATGCGACATACTAATATACACAGTATATAGCTACGAGTTTGACGTATTGCGATTTCAAGAAGTTTTCACTTCTGTCGTAGTCCCCATGACTATGTGTTTTTTTTTGTATGTTTTATAAGATTCACACAAACTTTTCGCAATAAATTCTCGAATTTGGTGAAAAGCGCGTCAAAACTCGTTGCGTAGTTTAGTAGAACAACACGGTCACACGGGCAGACACGAAAAAGACTTTAGATGATTAATTTATAGATATAGATTGCTTTTAGGTTCGGATGCGTTTCCCCTGATATGGTGCGTGATCCAAGATATCGAAATGTGCGGTTGGCTACCGTGTCGGGCTGGGTCGGAAGAAGTCTAATATACTCTGCGAATATTACTGAATTTCCATTGGGTTTGAAAATCCTAATTCTTCTGACTTTGAAATTCAATCAGCCAATCACAGTAAGTAAAATTTAAGGTATTTAATTTAAAATATTAGGTATACATGACACAATTCGCCTAGCTTTTTTAGCATTGCAACGTGCCTCTTTACTCCTTGCAGAAACTATTCGTTTAGGCGTTTAAGATAAACATGAAATTCAAGCATCATTGCGGTGGAAGTAAAAGTAGGCGCTTGTTTGTTAAAGAAAAAAAAAAAAAAAGAAAGTTTTCTCGTAAATGGTTAAATTATATGCCTATTTATATTATAATTATAACACATGGACTACTATTAGGTAGTGAAAGTCCTGTCTTAAATTACGGAAGAGCGGTGGCCGTACTTAACGGCCGCAGTGACAGCTGTCATGAAAATGATGACAGCGGCAAAGATTTAAATCATTAGATTCGCCCTACCGCGTCAAAAGATAGCCGTATTTCTGTTTGGTTTTGACACGTGTGACACGCAATGACGCAGTGGCTTCACTTGATTATCATGGAAACGCTGTTTAATAATGTATGATTTCACTCTTCTCAGTATGGATACTTTAGCTTGTGACTAAGTACGGTGAGGGCAAATCTAGCGATTTAAATCTTTGGGGGGCGGACTTTTACTTAATGTCAAATACTACTGAAAATGACAGATTTTCATGATTGCCGTTACGGCCGCTTTCCTTGGAAACTAAAGCTTTAGTAACCTATTAAATAAATAAATGGAACCGGAACCAAAAAACCTTTGCATGTTTTTTAAATAAGTTAGCTGTTGGATATGCTTATATTTATACCAACTTTGTTTCTTAGGGCCGGTTTTTTGATCCGTAATTATCTCAACCAGTGGTTAAACAAGTAAGTAATGGTTGAATTTTGGCTAAATGTGTTTGCCAAAATGCCATTAGTTACTATTTTTAGTATGAATAAGTTAACATGAATAGCCTGTTTAGCCTTTCACATTTAGCCAAAATTCAAACATTAGTTACCATTGGTTGAGTTAACTACGGATCATAAAACCGGCCTTTAAAGGCTTATTACACTACCCAATCGCTAGGGTCTCTATCTCCTAGATAGGGTAGTGTAATAACAGATAACAATTGCAATCGCAATTGCCCTCAAAGGCTCAAAATCTAGGGGCCACGCACAGCCTATACACATTTTTGTCTTTTAAGCCGGAGTATTTTGGTCCCTCATGAACTTCATGTGGTTCGGCGACAGTAGCCAGCATTGTATACTTTTCGCCGTTTTTGTCAGCCCTCAAAACTGGAATGTTACGATACTTCAATTGTAATGATTTTATTACACTTTCTCTGCATCAGATTACAAAGAAACTGGTTCTACCCGTCATTAGGATGCTGTGTGTATCTTTGAACATTGCTAACCTACTTACAAATCTTTGAGCATACGCACTTAGCGTCAGTTAGAGCAATGTATTACAACTTAACAAGCAGCTGCAGTTAACTGGTGAACTATGAGGGACTAACAGTACTTACTCAGCTCGATTCAGTTTTTGTCCATAGAAAACGCCACTTTTGTATACAGATGCGTACGCATCCGTTCAGCTTCCCGCGTCTCCCATATGAAATTTATATTTATAGCTTATTATCAAACCTAGCGTTAAGTTTCTTGTGAAGAGAAAATAAACCATTCTTTTATTTTTCTTGTAGATGTGACAAGAAATAGTGTCATCATCATCATCTTCCTGCTCTTGTCCCATGTTACGTGGGGTCGCCGTAACACGATTTCTTCTTCCATGCTCCTCTGTCAACCGTCACGCTGTCATTCACTCCCTTCTTCTTCTCACACAAGCCATCCATCGTTTCTTTGGCGTTGCTCTGCCTCTCCATCAACATTTATATTCATCACTCTTTTAGTCACATGCGTTTCCTCCCTCTTCACAAGCCATGCCCATACCAAGCCAAACGTTTTCCTTTCAACTTTTCTGTCACTGGCGCCACTATCAAACTTCCCCATATATACTCAATAGCTTTTGCCAGAGGCATCGCCCGCGTGGATGTTGGAAATTATCCCACAGGAGGAAGGAAGAAAATGTACTGTACATTTTCCGGGATAAAAATTATCCTGTGTGCTGCTATTCCAGACTATAATCTATCTCTGTGCCCAATTTCATCCAGATCCGTTTAACCGTCCTGGCGTGATTGAGTAACAAACATCCATCCATCCAAACTTTCGCATTTATAATATTAGTAGGATTTCTTACTCCATTCTCGTCACGGCCCACATCCATCAAAATTTTCTCAAGGTAATGGAAAGGGTGTATGATGGGTTTATTAGCAGACAGCACTACGCTTCTATCCATCATTGTAACTGCCGCCACGGCTACTGGTCCTGTGCATCAAGCGATTTCCCGCAACCTTCACCAATTCCTCTTTCCACCAAACTGGATTGGACGACCAAAATACTCGTACCTATGATAATAGACGCGTGCCTCGGGCGTTGGTCCTGGCTGTCATTCATTGATCTTTGACAGTCTTTACGGGTAGTCTGAAGGTCGAAAGTATTGACATCCAGTCTTGCCAATGGTTTACTACACAGTAACTGAGTTTTAAAGGTCGGATAGGCAGTCGCTCCATGTAAAATTCTGGTATTCAGCTGCATCCGGTTATACTGGAAGCCGACCCCAATATAGTTGGGAAAAGGCTAGATAGAATGATGATCTATAATAACAGACCGGGGTTACAAAATGATCTCATAAGAGCAAAAACTAAATATATTTTCAAAGGTAAATAGTATTCCAGTTTGATTGTTGGCGTAACAATCCAATATGGCGGTCGTAATATCTAGGATATATAGTGAGGTAGGCTAGACTAGAATGTAGGTAAGGACGTGACTAGATTGTATTAGTAGTATGAACCTAACTTTAATAGACCATTTTAAGAGTTTATTTTATGCTGTAAGAGGGTTTGAATATACCCATGTCTAGTAGGTATGTGAGATTGTTGTTTTTTCTTTTTATTTCGATCGGAAATCCTTATATCTAGTTTCGTGAGAATAATAAATATATTTAAATCACTGTTTTCCCAACTGTGGACGTTTTCAACATACCCTTGACAGGCTATGCACTTTCCAACTATCTTGGATACAGTTTCCAGCGTTACTAGATGAGTGTGACAATCTGTTACGCTAAACGTGACAGCAATCCTCCCGGAATAAAATTTGATGATTTCCAATAAGATAAACGTTCAGAGTAATTGGGTTCTGTTGGGTTCAAACGCGTCATTACAGAAATAGATCTAAGCAGTAAGTATATAGGTATTTCGCCAAGAACTGCGCGCTAGTCATCGCCTGAGGTATGTGAGCGGTGAGACGGGGGAAGTAGACAAAGGTAAAGCTAACTCAGTCTGCCAATCTTGTCAATCGCGCCCTCCACTTGTCACCGCTTACATACCTCAGCCGGTGTCCCAGCACTTGTGCGCACACACTGTAATGATAATTAAAATTGTTGTCAAACGAGCAACCTTTAAAGAGTATTCCCGAGACAATACAACCTTAGGTATAGTCAACAAACAGATATGCAGACAAGAAATTTACACCTTTGTATTATGTAGGCAATGCCCATTGTTGTTGCGTGCGTAAAAACCATTAATGTTTTAAGATAATGACTAATGTCTAGCGTTGTCAAAGACTGACTAGACTACTCACAGTACTCCCCAATAATAACACTTCTGTTCACAAAAATATAGGGTGACTGGTAATTAGTGACCGATACTTAAACACTTGATTGTACTCATGATAACAAACAGCTTTTACTATGGGACCAAACCTGCAGTCGCGAAAAAAAAATCTGCTGCTCCCTAGGCAGCTTGCTTTTGAAGAACCTTGGAGGAAGAAGTCAATACATACTTCCCGGGCAAACCTTTCTCTTTCAAGGCCCACCACAAGACATCCCGAAGTACCCTATCATACGCTTTTTCCAGATCAATGAACACCATGTGCAAGTTATTGTGTGCACGTCTGTACTTCTCGCACAATTGGCGGAGTGCAAAAGTGGCGTCCACTGTTCCTCGACCTGACATAAACCCAAACTGGTTTGGGGTAATCTCACTCTCCTCTCGCAATCTTTTCTCTATTATTTTCTCCCATACCTTCATACTATGGGACATAAGCTTTATCCCTCGATAGTTGTTGCAGTCCTGTACGTCACCTTTATTCTTGAAGATGGGCACTAGCATTACTCTAGCATTAAAAGTCACGTAGTTATTAGCGGTTGAAATCTTACATGTTTTTATCGGTCAGAAATATTGAACTTACCACCGGTACACCGAGCGAAAAGACGTTTTAACGTAAATTAAAACTTTTTAGCAAAAAATAAAACCGACTTCCAAAACAAAACACTACAAAGTGAGAAATAACTTTAATTTCGGTAGTCGGTGTCTTTGGTTTTGTATTTTCGTTTTTTGCCACCGACTTCCGAAATTAAAGTTATTTTTCACTTTGTAGTGTTTTGTTTTGGAAGTCGGTTTTAATTTTTGCTAAAAAGTTTTTGTTTTTCACTTTTTAGTTGTGGAACCTACCCCACACAAATTCCAATACATAATTGAGCACAATTATTGTAGATATAGCCTTGTAAATAACAGTGATAGGAAGTTATTAAAACATCATCACATCATCCACATAAGATAAGTGGGAAATATACGCATTATTGAAGCTAACTCAAAAACTACCCAAGCAAAGTTAATAAAATTTATATGGGACCACCTCGGAAGTATACCCTTTCAAATAAAAAAGAATTTTCCAAATCGGTTTATCCGTCTTTGAGTAATCGCGTAACAAACATACAAAAAAAAAACATACAGACGAATTGAGAACCTCCTCCTTTTTGAAGTCTGTTAAAAAAGCCCTTGTTTTCTCTCTCTCTTACAACTATCAATATATAGTCTAGATTTGAGCTAACGACACAATTTCCTTTACTCTGTACACGTCCTTACACTGTAGCATTTGCCATTTAGTTTAATTTATATCTATTTAGTTGCCACACTTGGACCGATTTCATAAGGAATCTAATTGTTGTGGGAAGGGGTCATGTTCTATTGAGTACTTCATTTCTTGGTAGAACTATTTCGTTTTTATTACTATAGTGTAAAATGTTTGCGATCTTTGTATGCAATATTAGAGCAATTTAAAAAGGGAGGGAATAGTTAGAGAAATGACATCATTTGTCTGCATTTTGCCAACTATGTTAGGGTCGGCTTTCAGTCTGACCGGATGCAGCTTAATACCAGTATTTTACATGGAGCGGCTGCCGATCTGGCTCAGCCGATACCCCTTGGTAATCCTGGTTGTCAGACAACCCGTAACGACTGGTAAAGATCTACAAAAGAGCCTGGATCAACGGTTTAACATGCTTTCCAAGGCACGAAGGGGTCTTGATATGTAAAGGATGGTCCACCATCTACGGACAGACCCCGGCTAGCGTAGCTTAACCTTCGATCGACCCGTGCGGCTGTTATTATTTAATCATGAGCCGCTCAATAGTTACAGAAATGTCTGCTAAACAAATATTTTTCTTTGTGGCGTAAACATGATTTTAATCTTAGTTTTTTTTTGCGTTGTCTGTAGTTTTACCGGGTCTCTTAATTTTATATGGGGATAACTAAGAAATTTTTAAGCGGCCTATCACAAAATTGCTTTTTAACAGATTAGTTATATTGAAGCACGGCGATGCATTACATTATGTAGCAATTTGGCAGTTGTAATTACGCTTATTTTGAGTCTTTTTCTGGTACGTTTATTCTGGTACAAATTTTAGTAACACTATTAATGTAGTAAGGAGAAATTTACAGTTAATTCTAAGCGTTCTTAGTAATGTTATGGTTTTAAATGAGATTTTTTATAGATATTCCATACATATTTCAAAATTCTGAGGCCGCTCTGGATTAAACCACTATTTATGAGATATTTTTATAGAAGGTGTAACTTAAATAACGCACAACCTCTTAAGAGGTTATTGTACTCATCATTATAAACAACTTTTACTATGGGACCAAACCTGAAATCGCGAAAAAAAATGTCAGCTGTTTAGTACATTTTGACGAATAATGCGAACATAAATGTACTGAACAGCTGATTTTTTTTCGCGATTTCAGGTTTGGTCCCATAGTAAAAGTTGTTTATAATGATGAGTACAATGACCCCTCGAGAGGTTGTGCGTTATTTAAGTTACACCTTGTATATTTTTCATTTCATTTTCTTATGTAAGTAGTTCAATCCACGAGCTCGAAAAACTTTCTTCGGAATTTTGGCTTTATTTGTATATAGATAAGAAAAAAATTGGAAAAGCGAGGTCGCTATGAACTATACTAATTACTAATCTCCACCATTAAATAATTCAAAGTTGTCGAAGTGTTTCAGTTTCTCAGAATAAGAACGACCAAGTTGGACATTTGACGTAAAAATCACGGTCGAAATGTAATAGGGCCTTAAGAGCATTACTAATTAATATAAAGAAGTCTTTGTTCAAACCTATAAATTCTTGTAAGTAGTTTTTTTTTTACAAATGCCTTCAGTCAGGTGGACCTTGAAAAGCTATACCTTTGTCCTTTGTTAAGTTTATTTGTCAAAGTTCACATTCCAAATAGTTTTATTCGCTGATTTTTTATTTAAAAAGTTGTAATGCTCTCTAGCATTCAATCTAATTTTAAAACCAATGTGTTAAATTATAACCTTGTTATGATGTTATTTAAATTATTGACCCTGTTTATATCCTTTGTCCTTACTTTGATATATTTTCTACAAAATAATCCCACCCAAAATAAACCAAATCAAGTTCGTATCTTATAAAAACTAACAAATCTAAATAATTAATTTAACACGCTAAATGATACAGAAGCGGAAGTTAAAAATAAGCATATAACCTTGAAAACATTTATATAAGATATAAAAAAGGTAATCACGCATTCAGAATAAGGCGTGGCGACTATAAAAAACTTTGTGTTATTAAAAAGTTATTATTGACATTACTGGCTGTCAGGAAGTCTTGCCTTTGCCTTTTTATGTTTTATTGGCAAAGTTATTAGTATATACTGCCTATGAGTAATGAAAATGTCTTTTTGTGTAGGGTTGGGCTATAAAATTGTATCAATAATATCGATGATAATAACTAATAAAAATATTTATAAATTGAGTCATTGAATGTTAGTGTGCTAAGGTCGACGGCTTAAAAATTGAACTTGGCATTTTGAATCGAATAATAGCTACGAGATTATCTTGTATTTGTTTTAAATAATCGAAGTAACTACCGATTCGATTCGATCGATTTTCTTGTTCGAAATTATTCGTGATTTGCTAAGTCAATGCTCTTGAGTTTGTGGGAAGTAGGTAATAAATATGTATGTATGTAATGTGTCGAGATATGAATCAAAGGAAACAACATATTGTATAAAATTACTATTTCATTTATTCACACATCCTCGCCTCTGTTAGCCTGTATTTTTTATATAATTTATTTACAAAATCCAAAACTTGAGTATTATTTTTTTGGTATCTAATTTTTTATCACAGTTTACCATGCGTGTCCGTGGAGTCCATGAGCGTAAGCGACGGGAGCGGCGTGGGCAACACCGTAGGGGGCAGCGTGGGCAACACCGTAGGGGGCGGCGTGGGCAACGGCCAGGGGCGCGTGCACCACGGGGGCGGGGTGGGACTGGGAGAGGGACTGGCTAACGACGGTCTGGCTGGAAGCGTAGGCAGGCGCGGAGTACGCGACCGCGGGGGCTACACCGTGAGCGGCGTAACCATGAGCACCATAGACGGCGGGGGCGGCGGCGACCACGGGAGCGTGACCAACCAGCTGCTTAGCGAGCACGGGGGCGACGCCAGCGGCGGCACCGTCCAACTGAGCCTGAGCGGTCTGCACAGCGTCGACCGCTTGCCAAGAGTGGTCTTCAGCCGCGTTGATGGCCTGTCCGTGGAGCTCGGAGGCCTGGTCGTGGTATTCGCGGGCGGCGTCAGAGGCGGCGCGGACATGGTCGGAAGCTTCAACATGGGCGTCGATGGCGGCACCCTGGATGTCTCCGGGGGAGATGGTGGGGAGAGCGGGGGCGGCGTGGGCAATGGCGACCGGGGCGTGGGCCACGGCCAATGGCGCGGCGTGAGCCACGGTATACGGAGCCGCGTGGGCTACCGCGAGACCGGCATGACCGACGAGGCCATGGCCGTAGGGTGCTCCGTAAGGTGCTCCCAGCAGACCGGAGGGCGCGGCTGCGGCGCAGGCGAGGACGGCGGCGACAATCTGTGAAAGAATACCGATTAAAAATCGATTATATCACAAGCGATCCCTATATCGATATGTCGAATCACATCACTAGTCACAACACTGAACCACGCAAACACTAATTTTAAATTTGGAATATTATTAATTGTTAAAAGCACTAAAGAGTTTGTAAGCAAGGAAACTCAAGTTTCAACCCACCAGAACTCTCATCGTGCACTTCTGTGTTAGACTGCTCGAAGGCTACTGACTGCTCTCGATTGGTCGCCGCGAGTTTTTATACCATTGCACGTTGCTTGAGCTCTATACGTAAAAAAAGTAAGTGGTCTGTATTCAAGGGCGGGAAGGGTGAATAGGAAGCGCGAAACATTTTTGACTGATAGATTCGTATGTCGAGGAAATGGCCGGCAACTTTTTAAAATTGGAACGACGAAGGTGCATTCGATTTAATTTGAATAAAGTCAACGCTCAAATTGGAATTTAAATAATGGTAATATCTTTTTATGAGGTACTGATATTTTATTATGTTATTTTGCCTTTGGAATAATTCTACATTGGTAGATATTTAAACTGTCGTTTGTAGTAACCAACATAAGATCAATTTAATAATCTAAACTATATTAGTTATTAAACTTAGCTGAACTTTCAAATGACAGCACGAACCTTTAGATTTGATATTGAAGTTAATTAACTAATTTTCATTTGAATTTTAATGTCAACGTAAATTATATCTTTCAACTACTAAGTTAATAATTTATTTTGTCTTGGAAATTACATTTTAAATGTGCTCGAGAAACGTATTACGCAATATTAAATATTTTTTCATTATTTGTTCTAGCAGTGTTGTCTCTAATATTGCCAAATACTCAAAAACTTTTGATAACCTTAAACCATATATTTCGGTCAAACCAATTATAGCCACTTTAGAGTTATCAAGGAGTCGGTCAGGCAGATGAAGCTAGTTGCCCATTCCAAAGCATAATAGATTCCTATGGAGAAGAACGGGAAACTTTAGGAAATCACAACTCTTGTAAAAAGTAGATAGGGTTGAAAATAAAAGGATCTCTTTTCTTCATTGTTATAAACTAAGATAGAATGGGGCCGCCCATTAAATACATGAGGCGATTTTGGCGATTTTTCGACCCCCCTACCCCCCTTGGTGAGATGTGAGATTTGGCTCGACCAAATCTCACGTGAGCTTTTCAAAGTGCGTATTTTTAGTGTAAATACTTTAAACTGTGCTTGATTGAGTTGGATTTATTTAAATAAACATAATTTGTTAAATTATCTTTTATAATAATTAGATGGGTACTTTATAATACTTTATACTTTATAATAATGTCCCAGTTTTCTAGCAATTTTACATTTTTTCATGCGAAAAAAAAATAACGTGATATTTGCCGAGATCCCCCCCTCTCCCCCACGTGAGATTGGGTGAGATTCGGCTCGACCCACAAAACGCCTCACTTAATTAATGAACGCTCCCAAAACTTTTGACTTTGATAACCGTAAAAGGAACACATATTAACTACGTATAAGACAAAAAAAATACCGTCAAACGACATAACCATAGCGGGTTTGTTTCGTTTGATGTAACACCTAATTACTATTTTTTTAGTTCATTGCCATGAGCTTCAATTAACACATTTTCTCCTCTTAAGATTGGCTTTGGATTGTTATGTAATAACATAGATGCTTGACTTGCTTTGAACAGTAAATCAAATTAAAATTGTAACACATTAAATGTAAATTACGATTAAAATCATTTTATTCAAAATTATATAAGAATCAGCCTTTCAAGAATATAAAAATTGCAATAGACAGCCCCGTTTTAAACATAGCATGGGAATTCAAAAAAACTTTTTCACAAAAAAAAACCGACTTCCAAAAAAAAAAACGCTACAAAGTGAAAAAAAACTTTAATTTCGGAACTCGGTGTCTTTGCTTTTGTGTATATTCTATTTTTGTCACCGACAATCTGAAATTAAATTTATTTTTCACTTGGTAGTGTTTCTTTTTTTGTTTTTGGAAGTCTGTTGTTTTTTTTTATACAAAAGTTTTTATTTTCTACTTTTGGTTGTGCTACGACGCCATATAAATTCCATCCACATAAACTAAGTGGGAATACTACGTATTATTGAAGCTAACTCAAAAACTACCCAAGTAAATTTAATACATTTTACATGGGACCAACTTCGTGGTATACTCTCCCGAATAAAATAAGAATCTATGACATCAGACTACTCTGTAAAAAGTTAATGGTCATACATTAAAAAAAATACCTATATTATTACACGCTTCGACTTGAGGACCTTCTCCCTTTTTTCGTCGGTTAAAAATGAGTAGGACTGACCAAATCTTCTATTTACTATTCTATTTAAAACATCATTTTGCAACAGCAATCAAAAACTAAAAAGCTTTCTGAAAAAAAAAAATGGTGGAGCAGAAATAAATTCGCAATACGTGTCCACCACTAATTAAATTTAAAGAAAAGATCTAAAACTCATTGAAACATTCAGAAAACAAAAACAAACAATATAACTATGTATGTATCATTGTCGGCAATTCCCAACGAAACACAAAATTACCTAAACGTCTGATGAGAATATAAGTACTTATTTAAGGTAAAGTTCACGGAACTAACCTATAATCGTGTTCCTCTCTCTCGCTTGGCTAATATCCTGTAATACTACTATGCTAAAACCGGTTACTTTAATGTATGTGTTTCTGGCTTTATTTACCAATGTATTCAATATCTATGCGGGGGCAGTGTTGTCTTGGTCTTTTTGGTCGTGGTCCTAGTAAATTATTTGGTGTTTGTAGATCTAGTTATGTGTGAGTAGGTTAGCTATTAATACTAAAATCCTATTTTAGTGTATTGTACTAATCTAGTCTGGTCCATTTGGACTATGTGAATTTTGGTTCTACTAAATTGCTCGATTTTTGCATGTTCATGTATCGGGTGTTTTTTTTTTTTAGAAGGGAGAACTTTAAAATGAAATAAAACACAGAAAAATGTTTTTTATATCCAATAAATTGGCTTTATTTGATAGATAATTTTATGGCATTAATGTTTGAATATGATTTCGCGAATGTGGCCGCCGCGGCTGACGCGTACATGCCGTAATCTGGAGGTCAAATTTTCACACACTCTTCGCAGTAAATCAGGCTGTATTTCGGCAGTAATGCATCGAATGTTGGCATCCAAGTGCTCAATTGTTAGGGCTGTGTTCATTCAACAGTTAAACAGTTGGTTTATGTCAAACTTCCTTCCAGATTTGACATAAAACAACTGTTTAAATACCTAACCAGTGGGTTGAATGTTGGTGAACACAAGCCTTACTAGTTTATCAGGGTAGACATACGAGTTGCGACTTTACATATCCTCAGAGAAAATAAAGTAATGGCTTCAAATCGCACGAACGAGGTGGCCAGATTTCGTGAAATTAGTCGTTTGTAAATGATTCCTTTAGTAAATTAAGCCAATAAAAAAATTAAGTTTCAGTAAACTAGGCGTACGTGTCAGCCGCGGCGGCCACATGCTCGGAATCGTGTTCAAACATTAATGCCGTACAATCTATCGAATAAAGCCAATTTCATGGATATTAAAAACATTTTTCTGTGTTTTATTTGAATTTCAAATTTCATTTCTCGCCTCTAAAAAAACACCTGATATAACTAGCTGTTCCCCGCTACTTAATGCACATCAAATTTATTCTCACTTATTGAAAAACCCTGAATACCCAGTTTATAATAGGAACTTTTATTTAAAAAAAAAATTAGCTGTTGATTTTGACCAAGACGAAGATGGAGGGACGCACTTGACTGCTTCCGAAGGGACGGCTCGCAATGTCACAAGAGGACAGACGTGTGTCGAAAAGGGAGACGGAGGCCGTTGGCCAGCAGTAGGATATTACGCGCTAAATAAATAGAGATTGATGGGTTGAATTTTGACGTGTGCAAATGATAAAGTAAGAAATGAGTATACAGGTGAATTATTCAAGTGGGCGTGTATGGCCAAATTCGAAACTATAAGGAATAGCGAAAAGTACTTAAAGGAGTCTAGGGCTCGATTTTGATGAAAACTAAAACTGCATCATTGGATTTTTGAAAAATCAATATTTCTAGCCAGGAATCGAACCCGTTGATTAAAAAAAAAAGACACTGTATTATTACACCATTCGATAGTGTCGCTAATAAGGATTGAATTCTGGGAAGTAATAACATACGGCAAACTAAATGAAATAGCTCATGTTTAACAAAATACTTTTTTTATATTGATTTTTCAAAAATCGAAAGATGGAGTTTTAGTTTTCATCAAAATCGAGCCCTAGACTCCTTTGAGTACTTTTCGTTATTCTTCATAGTTTCGGATTTGGCCATCCACGCCCACTTGAAAAATTCACCATGTTTAAGCCAGTCACGCGGTAAACTCTGCTTGCGCGATGCAGGATTTGTGTGAGATAAGAGGAAGTTTGAAAGTGGCGCCAGTGACAGAAAATTTGAAAGGAAATCGTTTGGCTTGGAGGTAACGTATGTGACTAAAAGAGTGATGAATATAAATGTTGATGGATGGAGAGCGAAAGGAAGATTAAAGAAAAGGTGGATGGATTGTGTGAGGAATGATATGAAAGAGAAGGGAGTGACTGATAGCGTGACGGTTGACAGGAGAGAATGGGAAGAAGAAAACGTGATGCGCCGACCCCGCGTAACATGGGATAAGGGAGGAAGATGATAATTATAGGTTGAATTTTGAGTAGTTTTGTAGAGTTCCTGATGGCTGGGCATAGAGCGCAAGTTCCATGCCCGGGCATGATAAGAAGGCTTTGTCCTGCTGTGGGAAACATACTGGTTGATAGTTTTACTATTATATGTTTTTGTTTACTTATCTGAACGGTAATATTAGTAGTAACGTATCCATATAAATGGCTGTTTGAAAAGCGTCAGGCTCATAAAATTATAGTAATATGCTAATAATGTATTCCGAGATGAATGAATTAAATGAAGATTGTGGTGGGTGTGAATGGAAGATTATTATAGTTGTAAGTTGTACAAAGATCTGTTATATATTTAAAAAAAAAATGTCTTTGGTCCCTGGCCCTGAAATCAAGTAATGGCACAGATCAGAAATTGTCAACTTATAGGCTGGTTGAATACGAGGCTTTTGCCTGTTGTGCATATGTCTGGTTTTTTGTAATGTGCGTTTTGTTTGTGCAGAATAAACATTTTTTTCTTTCTTTTTTTAATAGTAGTAGGTATCTAGTAGAAGATAAAGCCTTTTGTGAAAGAGTCCTAGGAAATAATACCATACGTTGCATACCTGTAATGAGTTTGATACTGGCGACATTGGTAGAAAAGTTGAAAGGGAATAAATATTCCCTTGACAAAAGTGTCTTGGTATGAATTTGTGGCTAAAAGAGTGATGAATATAAATGTTGATGGATGGAGTGAGAGGAAGACCAAAGAAAAGATAGATTGTGTGAGGAATGATATGAAAGAGAAGGGAGTGAATGATACCCTGACGGTTGACAGGGGAGAATGGAAGACGAATACGTGTTACGCAGACCCCCAGTAACACGGAGCTAGAGCAGGAAGGTGATAGTGATGACCATACCTATTTCTTCTACGCCTTTGTCCTGGTCCTTGTGATGATTGTATTTTACTTTTGTTTTCTTTAGTCTTTAACATCATTTTTAAGCTAATCAGGTTCTTTTTATCATGGTCAGAGGGTAGCTCCATGCGCGCATTATACGCGCGTTTTATTTGTGAAACACGCAGTGAATGTGTGCGTGAAGACGAGTAGCGTCAGCACATGACACACAAACACTTCCGACTTCGTCATTGTCTCAGACGGTACCGAGAGCGCCTGCGCTTACACACACATTCACAGCGTGTTTGTACACTTGGTTACCAAAAGTGAAGTGCGTGTTGCTTCGTGAGATATAAATACTATACTAATAATCAGTCAAATTTAGTTAGACTGGAAACTAAAAACTTGTTTTGAAAAGGATCCACATGCTATGTAAAATGTAATGAATCTGTTGCAATTTTCCATTTCCTCTGAGAATGTTGTTCTATAAATTGAAACGTTGAAGCAAGTTATTCAAATCTTGCCTGTGTTTTCCTTAGTCCACGGTTGGGGATCAATTCAATTTAATACTAATCCTTTAAAACGGATTCCGACTAGCTCTTGGCCGGTTTTTTTTTATTCTTAATCTAAATCAATGCTTGTCTAGTACTCTTGCCCTTTCCTTATAATAAACTCGGGGAGGTTTTATGCAAAAACCATGTTGTGTTACAGCCTATACAGTACTCTCACTCAATGAGACGTGCCTCTTAATTCTCATAAACTATGAATACCCAACCCCTAGACAATTGTAAATTTCACTCAGCAGTGAGTGGAACAAGACTGCACATGATGATGATAAAATCAATCAATCTGTCTGCCTTTTCACAAGTATATTGGGGTCGGCTTCCAGTATAACCGGATGCAGCATTATGATGATAATCTTTATACGAGGGGTGATCAAAAAGTAATGATAATCGGGAAGTTCAGTGCACATAAAAATAAAAATAAATTTTTTTTTTGCTTGCTCATATACCCACTAGGTTAGCATAAAAAATCATATAAGTAGGCCACGATTCCCGGGAGGTCCATTCATTTGAATATGAACAGTCGAAGAGATAACATCAAAATGGAGAAAAATGAAATTAGAGCTGTCATCAAGTACCTCTGTTTGAAAAAAATGTCTACCAAAGACATACACACCGACTTAGTGGAAACATTAGGGGACTCTGCTCCTCCATATTCCACAGTTGCACGCTAGGCGAAGGAGTTTAAACTGGGCAGAACATCTACGGAATATGAACATCGCGAAGGACGCCCATCCACGTCCCTCACTGAAGATAATGTGAAAAAAGTCGAAGATGTCGTGTTGGCAGATCGGAGAGTAACCATCAGATATATAGTTGAGGTCACAGGGATCTCATATGGTAGTGTTCAAAGAATTTTCACGAACGAATTGCATATGAAAAAGGTCTCCGCGCGTTGGGTGCCGAGAATGTTAAACGACGAGCAAAAGAATAAACGAGTCGACATTTCGAGAGTGAATCTCGAAAAGTTCCAAGCAGATCAGGAAAAATTTTTGCCATGTTTCGTGACCATGGACACGACCTGGGTTCACCATTTTGATCCTGAAACCAAACAACAATCAATGACCTGGAAGCGAGCTTCCTCACCGACGCCGAAGAAATTCAAAGTGTCAAGTTCAGTGGGAAAGATTATGGCGTCCGTTTTTTGGGACGCTGAAGGAATAATTACGGTGGAATATTTAGAAAATGGAGCCACTATTTCGGGCTCTTACTACACAGACCAAATAAGAAGATTGCGGGAATCCATTAAGGAAAAAAGACGCGGCAAACTGCGAGCTGGAGTGCTGTTTCACCAAGACAACGCACCAGCTCACAAAGCCGCAGTTGCGATGGCTGCCATTCAAGAATCGGGATTCGAACTGCTCGAACACCCGCCCTATTCGCCAGATCTAGCTCCTAGTGACTTCTATCTCTTTCCTCGGCTCAAGGAACACCTCCGGGGCAAGAAATTTGAAGACTATAGCGAAGTGATGACCGCTGTTGAGGGGTTTTTGGAGGGTCAAGACAAAGACTTTTTTTCTAAGGGAATTCTGGGTTTAGAAAAAAGATGGACTAAATTTATTGACTTATTAGGAGACCATGTAGAAAAATAAATATTTTCTTTTTAACTATAATCACCGTGTTTAATATTCATTATCATTACTTTTTGATCACCCCTAATAATAAAGCTGAAGAGTTTGTTTTGTTGTTTGTTTGTTTGTATGTTTGAACGCGCAAATCTCTGGAACTGCCAGTCAGATTTGAAAAATTCTGTTCGCATTTGATAGCCCGATTCTTGAGGAAGGCTATAGACTATTTAACATCACGCTAGGATGCTTAGGAGCCGAGAAAAAGAAAAATAAGTCGGAAAAAATGCTAAGCAAAAACGAAGAAATAGCGCGGGTGTGCAATGCTATGCGTCGGGGTCTGGGGACAAGAAATTTCACGCGAGCAGAAGCTATGAAGAATTAATCCAGACTCCGGTTTTGCAACTGAGAATTTCATAATGGCAAAACCACAAAAATACATTCACTTTGAAATTTATAGGCCGTCTCATAAAAATTATAGTGCAAGCCATGTCCAAGAAAGAAAATATATGACTCGTCATTGCGTTTGGTTTGCGCTCCACCCATCCACAAGAACCACGTGACTTTCATACAGAAGTTGGCCAAGGCAACTATGTATACGGCCTACTTATTTTTTTTTTTTTGCGTTCTACAAATTATTAAGGTGATTACTCTTACCGTCTTGAAATTATGTAATTTGATTAAAGGTTTGGATGGTATTTTTTTTAAGTTTTTGCCATATTAATTTTTATTTGTAAACTAGCACTTTACCGGCCTATATTCAATGGAGATTTCGAAAAATCCAGCCTTCCTCCTTGTATCCTCACTTCCTAACAAATATTATAAATGCGAAAGTAAGTTTGTTTGTTTGTTACCTTTTCACGCCTAAACCACTGAACCGATCATCTTAAAGTTTTACATATACGTTGTCAGGTGTACAGACACGGACATAGGGTACCTTTCATCCCGAAAAAAAGTACTGTTCCTGAGGAAAATAACAATAACGTTATTATGACGATAGATGGCGCCACGTGTCTTTCGAATCAAGATTGTATTATATTATTATAGAACTAGTGTGTTAAGAGTTTTTTTTTTAAAGTACCTAATACATTTTGTGAGTCTAAAGTGTCGATAGATTGGTTTTTCATCCTCCTAACCATAGAATGGTTAGGAGGATGAAAAACCAAGAAACAGCTGATTTTTTTCTCCCGATTCCGGATTCGGTTCCGTATTAAATGTTATCATCATCATTTTCCTGCCCTTATCCCAATCTATTTGGGGTCGGCGCAACATTTCCCTTTCTTCCATACTTCTATATTAGTCGTCATGTCGGTAGTCACTCACTTTCTAGCCATATTATCTTTCACACAGTTCATCCGTCGTTTCTTTGGTCTTCCCCTACTCTTGTAGCCATCGACATTCATACTCAAAACTTTCCTCACGACAATTTCCTCATTCCTCCGCATCACATGCCCATACCATGACAACCGACTTCAGCACAACTTTTCAGTCACCGGTGTCACTTTCAGACTTCCTCTTATGTACTCATTAATTACCAGTAACCCTATACTGGATTACTTATTTACCGTCTTGAAAAAAATAAGGTATAATAGGTGAACGGAGTAGAAGTCTATGGCATACCCAGTTTTGTTCTTTATTTTTTTTTTATAAAATTAAAAAATTAATAATATCTAAAAAAAATTCATATTTTATTTTAATTTCGATATTTTTTTAACGATCTAGATTTTTTTTCAAAATTTCTGTTTTTATTGTTTTAGTTTACTTCAAATGTGTAGTGTTTATTGATAGAGCAATTTCTGTTTAAGCTATTGAAAAAACCGACAAAAATAAATAAACTAGGTATGCCATAGGCTTCTACTCGGTTCACCTGCTGTATCTCAAGACGGTAAAAAAATCATCAAGTATAATAATGAATTAACAATAACCTAAAAAAAGTAAGTAGGTAATAATTACTACAATTAATAACTTTCTCACACAATCGTGCCATTCGAATTTGAGTCTTAATCTAGATTAAGTAATTATTTAAGTGGCTATCATGTTGTAATTAATATTCGCCTAAACTGATAAAACAAAAAAAGTTAAGTCTAACAGAACATTGAATATAGTTCCGTACATATTTTCTGTTGATTATTATTAGTCCGAAATTAAAAGTTTTTCAATTGCCTAGAAACAGTTCTTTATCTTGTCTCGTATGGGCACGAACTAAGTTCATGTACTATCGAACATCTATATACTGTGAGGACTATTCTTGCTTGCAGTGCTCGGCCGCTGTAGTAACGCTTGCTTTCAGATGTGGTCATCAGGTGCACGGAATTTTTTTTCACCCATATTTGTTTCTCGCCTCCTTCCAAGCTAGAAGCACTTCTTTTCTAGTATCAGAACAAACTACTTAATTAAAATGTAATGCCATGGTAAAAATATGAGGCGATTAGCAATTTGGTAACGGGGCCGAACAGCCTAGGGTTGGCCAGGAGTCTAGGTAATCAAATAGTTATCTCTTAGGCTTTCTTTCACTTTTTCTATAATCAATCAATTTGCTTAGCCTTTTCCCAACTACGTTGAGGTCGGCTTCCAGTCTAACTGGATGTAGCTGAATACCAGTATTTCACTTGGAGCGACTGCCTATCTTTCCTCCACAACCCAGTTACTAGGTAATACGATACCCCTTGCTAAGACTGGTTGTCAGACTTTCGGGCTAGCCGAAAATAAGATGACTTAGGTAATATGCTCTTTTTCTACGGACTATAAAAATATGACAGCTACATTTTAAGAACGTCATAAAGATTTAGGGTTATTTTATTTCACTACGGAATCCAAATCAAAAGACGTACAATACGGTTCTATCCGTTTGATCTAAATTGAACACTTAATTTATTATTTTTATTCTGCAATGGACACTAACTTTCTAAAGATTATTATAATAGTTTTATATATATAATATATAATTTAAATACGTCCATTTTAATGTTAATTGGTAACTGTTAATCTAGTTTAGAACGATAATTATGCAACTTTTGAATTTTAATAAGTATAAAGTAGCATAATTCATACAATTACTAAAATAAATTGTATGTTAAAATTGGCAATTTATAAATTAAAAAGAAAAATCGTGATGAATGGAGAATTACAACAAAGATAGATAGATTGTTTGTTTGAGAGATGATATGAAAAGGTGATAATGATAACTTAACAGCTGACAGAGAAGAATGGAAGAAGCAATGCTATTATATTATATACAATATATCATTGGGAAGAAGAAAACATGTTGAACCGACCACAAGTAACACGAGACAAGGGTAGGCCGTTTCCATAAAATTATTAGCTATCGTAATTTGTAAGGATACCTAAAATAAGTCGACATTTTTTACGTCAACGCCGGCTGTCGCTGAAAACCAGCGCTGGGGCTCTGTCTCGTATGGGGTCGCTGCATTATGCTGAGTGACGGCCGTTTTGCGTGAATGTGACGCATATTTTCCCCAAATTTGTTGTTTTATTATTTTATTTTTTTATTTTATGTCTTTGCGTCATGTTTATCGCAAATAAACGTATTTTCTTCTTTCTGATCGTGCTGTTTTTTAGCTTGTAGATGGCAATCTAAATTAAGTCAGCCCAAAGTTTCGCTACGAGATCGGCACCTTCAGTTGTGTCCATCAGTTCCTGTAACGTGCAGGCAACAGGACACGATATGTGCCCATCACTTGTGGAACAGAGGAGGCTTGTGGCTACGTAATAACAGCCGCACGAGTCGATCGATCGTCCGTGGATGCGTGACCATCTTAACATACCAAGACCCCTCCGTGCCTCGGAAAGTACGTTAAGCCGTTGGTTCCGGCTGTCATTCGTGGATCTTTGACAGTTGTTATGTAGGATTATTCTGATCTGTAACCAAACAGGGTGACAGATCGTAATAATCCGTTACTGGTCGTCAGAAGCCCGAAAGTCTGACAACCAGTCTTATCAAGGGATATCGTGTTACCCAGTAACTGGGTTGTGGAGGTCGGATAGGCAGTCGCTCCATGTAAAATACTGATATTCAGCTGCATCTGATTTAACTGGAAATCGACCACAACATAGTTGGGAAAAGGCTTGACAGAAGATGATGTTTGTGGAACAGCATCCATTTGCGTGATGATGAAATTTATACGTATCATAATTTAGGATATCAACTCAAATGATAACATCATAAAGCTACTATGTATTTGACCTGTAAACAAGAAATACCATGACTAATATAAATCACATGATATAAACATAGTATAAGTACTTTAATCTGTGTGGGTTGTTGTTACTTATGAAAGGAATTTGTAAAAGGTCCACTAATTTTTCCCATTCAAAAGATGCCAACGGCCTTGCGTGTTCTGTGCTGAGCTCACGCAACGCGTCGTACGTCCAGCCAGTAATAGGACTCGCCCATCAAGGAGCACTGTCGCAAATTAGACGCATTATTAATTTCAACCTGCCTAGCCTTTTCCCAACTGTGTTGGGGTCGGCTTCCAGTCTAACCGGATGCAGCTGAGTACCAGTTTTTACATGGAGCGACTGCCTATCTGACCTCCACAACCCAGTTACTGGGTAATACGATACCCCTTGGTAAGACTGGTTGTCAGACATTCGGGCTTCTGACAACCCGTAACGACTGTAAAAGATCCACGAATGACAGCCGGGACCAAGGGCTTAACGTGCTTTCCGAGGCCCGGAAAAGTCTCGGTATGAAAAGATGGTCACCCATCCACAGACCCACCCCGGCAAGCGTAGCTTAACCTGATTGATCGACCCGTGCCGCTGTTATTACTTAGCCACGAGCTCTTCAGACGCATTATTAATTTATTATACAGAAAACAAAACGTATTATATTAAAACACGTACCTATACTAAAAGATAAATAATTCGATTATCTTTAAAAGCGTGAAGTTTTCTTAAAAATACGCTTGATAGTTTTTCTCAGTTTTTTATCCGCGTTAGACATAACTTTACAAATTAATTCGGCTGCCCCATTTCAAAATCTAGTAAGGACTTAAAACAAAATTTTACAGGGGAGCGCAAAAACGTAATGTGGTTACGGGGCAGTGAATGGGCATACTAGGTTTCGATGCTTAAATATGTCTGCTTACGAGTATTTATGAGTTTTAACGCTGTATATTACGCGGTATTTGGTAGAGATTTATTAGGTTAGCTACATTATAATACAATTAGAATACAAGGCCCAAACTGCGGCCAAGAAACTGGGCATCCTAAACAGGGTGAAGCGATACTTTACGCCTGGACAGCTTTTCACCATTTACAAAGCGCAAGTTCGATCCTGCATGGAGTATTGCAGTCACCTTTGGGATGGATCAGCCAAGTACCAACTAGCCGCGCTTGACTCGGTGGAACGCCGAGCTAAGAGGCTCATTGGCGACGTAAAACTGGTTGATGCCAAGCTTCATAGCTTGGCTCATCGCCGCTTGATTGCCTGCTTGTCGGTCTTCTACAGATTGTACTTCGGAGAGTGTGCCCGAGAACTTTACGACCTCATTCCACCGGCCACCTTCTACTATCGGACATCTAGACGCACTGCCAGTTACCATCCCTACCTGGTTGCTATTCCACCAATTCGCACTAAGCGCTTCCAAATGTCTTTTATAATGCGCCCAGCAAAGGAGTGGAACTCACTACCTGCGTCTGTGTTTCCGAACGTATACAACCCTAATCTCTTCAAAGTGAGAGTGAACAGGCTTCTTCTGGGTAAGCTCACTCCGTCGTCGACTTTGTCTCTGTCACCTCTGACCTAGACTAGAGTCAAGAGCTAACCCATCACAAATAAAAAAATAGTCGCGATTCTCGCAGCGTGTGTCAGCGAGTTTTTCAAAGTTTGCGTAGTTGATTGCAGGAGTGGCATCAACGTGATGAGGCACATCTCGACGATGTCTTAAAAAATGGCATTAAATGTTTGTTACGTTGATAGATGATCAATAAAATCACGTTTGAAGTTTTATTTCTAATCATGTTTCTAAAGTGCAAAAATTTTTGGCCCATCCTGTAACTTTTAACTTTATTTTTGGTGGCATAGACCCTTAGAAACCTTAACCTAATATAAATTTCTTTAAGTAAATTTAAAATTTTATTTGTTATGATGACTCCACAAGACATGACCAACTGATTTTGAAAGGGCCAGTCAAAACGTACAGCTAGTGCGTTCAGAATGCCGTTGTTGCTACCCCGAATACGGGCATGATGGCCTGGAATCCATCAGTGCGCGCTTCAGCAAACATCCCAGACGCGCTGCACCGCCACGGCAGACCTAACAACATCCTTAACGCATTATTGTACTGACTGCGCAAGGCTCTGTAGGCTCGCTGTGTATATCTATGCATGAGCATTTATCCACACAAAAAAAAGGCCGCTTGAGTACAAGGCTTGAGTATAAGCTTTGAATAGCGTACCTTTCACTTCTCTTGTGCATCGTGCGAACCTGTGTGCGAGCATATTAGCTCACACCGCCAGAGCCCTGCGCTCCCGCTCAATATCCTCATCGTTCCTTTTTTTTTTGGATGGGAAACAAATAACTTCTCCCGCTCCGGGTGAAGCGGGAGAGCGTGTCAGACTTCTACTGACTAAAACCCACCCGTGTTCCTTCAGTTGCCTGTGCGAGGACCACGGTAACTCTTTTAAACAACCCGCAACCCTGGCAGGCATCGGCCCTAGCAGACCTCATCAGTTAGTGCTGGCAACACAACGCGCCGTCGACCCGGGCCTGGTCATTGCTCGCCGTCCGCAAGCCCGCGCCTTCGGTGGCCGGGAATCGTCTCCCAATTCCCGACGCCCAGGGCGTATCTTGCGGCGAATTTGATGACTCCTGAGGTTGACCTTCTGTATCTCATTTATCTTGGATTTCGCAGAGTGGCTTGTAACTCCTAGTTGTAAAGTCAAAGGAAGTGTGTTATTACGTCGGCGCAAGGGCTAACTACCTGTCACTGACATTATAGAGCTACTTGTGTTTTATGTTTAGTTTGAAGGGCTAGCAGTATAGTGCTACAGAATTGGTTGAAACTGGTTGGGTTTTTTTTGTAGTTGTTGTTGATTGTCACTAAAGACTTAGGAGGATTGTGAAGTGCCGATACGTGGCGCGAGTCTTCGAGGCGATTACCTACATTTCCTATTTGAAATATTGTTTTGGGCGATAACGTTTTCACTCCCCTAACCCTTTACGAAATGAGACAATTTTGTTCTCATTAGATTCAGTACACTTAATCTAGGTATGTACGTTTTTCTTTTTTAGTAATTCAATTTAGTTGTAAGTCAAAAATATTTAGATGCTAATAACTTACATCGTACGCAATAGTTCTTGATAATAAAAACGTACAAATCTAGTTTTTAGTACCTAAAACATGATAGCTGACAGCTTCACAATCCTGTTAAGAAATGCTGAGGTGACTAGTTTCTGCCTACCCTGGCAGAAACTACAGGATGCCACCTGCTACGAACCTTACTTACTCCTTTTGCGTCGTTTTCGTTCATACACGCACGCCGGTTGCGAGTACTACGCACCTGACCTTTCTGAAGAACATCACCAATACGGTCATTATATGACGACAACTTTCTCTAAAATCAGGGTTATGCACTTTTGGCAATCAAGCAGTCGACCCACTTGATGGTAAGAGAAACAAAGAAAATACATTTATTTACATTATTTATTTGAAAATTGATCGTTGTAATGTTTTATAAGATTGAATTTGCGATGAGAGCCTGGTGATCTGTCACACAGGGTATCCTAGTATGGAGACCACTACACCAATCCCTCACAAAGGTAAAAATCCCACACTCCCCGGTCTTTTCCCCGGAAAGAACGAGCACCGTTTGACCTTTTTGCCCCCCGAAAAAAGAGACCTACAGAACGCCACCTGCTACAATCCTTACATACTTCTTTTGCCTCGTTTACGTTCATACATCTGGTCATGTACGCACGCCGGTCGCAAAAACGAAAATACCAAACCAAAGCTGGTACAAAACTGTGCAAGTAGCTGGCATGCCATTGTGACATTGACCAATCAGAAGTGGTTATGGCACACGGCATGCCAGCTACTTTGTACCAGCTTCAGGCATGTGTATTTTCGGCCTTACTAGACACAGGTCAATGGAACCAAATAACTTGCGTTAAATAGTACCCGGAAGCCTGAGAACCGGGTTTGGCACCGAGTTGGGAAAGGCCTGTGATTCATAGGCCTCTCCGAAGTTGCTACATTTTATTAATAAGGTTGCGCACGCGGAACTTTATATAGACTGTTGTTCAAGTGAATACCTAAGAGGTGCGTACTTAAGGGGAAGCGTCAGGGTAGCCCGCGAAATTCAAATTTTCTTACGTTTTTTTTTGCAATTTGCAAGTCAGTATTAAGTGTATGTTTTTATAGAATTATTATCATTAGAATCAGTAATACAACTTTGTACAAGTTAGTATAATCCTCAAATGTCAAGATTTCATGAAATAGCCATTCAATAGGATTACGTGGGCTTAAAGAGTTGTATTGATCACTTTAATGATTATACTTGTTACGGCCGCGAATTATATTTCGATCGACGTACAACCTAATACTGACCTGTAAATTGCAAAAAACGTAAGAAAATTTGAATTTCGCGGCCTACCCTGACGCTTTCGCCTTAAGGTGAATGCGCAAAGATAGATATTTTTGCAATATGCAGCTCATTGTCTATATGTATGTTGATTAAAGTGTGAATCGCGTCCATAACAAATATGTAAATTGTACTTACAGCAGTGCTATTCTGTACAAATCTCACCGTGAAAAATTATGTGAGGTGAGCGTGGAGTGAGCTGTCAATAGTGTCAATCCCTAGCATCAGGTGGAATGACAGCTCACTCCAAGCTCACTTCACCTACGTTTTCACGGTGAGATTTTTACAGAATAGACCGGCTCATGATTTTAAGTATTATAATTCTATAAATACAGATTTGTTACGGTTGCGAATCATATTCAGATCAACATACAACCAGACGCTCTATCAATTTGCCTAACCATTTTCCAACTATGTTGCAGTCGGCTTCCAGTCTTACCGGACGCAGCTGAGTTAATTTATTTATTATTCACACAATCCACAGCTCCTTTGAGATGTTATCCTAAAATATATACTTAAACTAGTCTTAATTTAGCTGCTATTAAATTGTAAATAGGATTTACAATTTAATAGCAGTACCAATAATACCAATATATTACACCAATCCAAACCACCATTATTTGAATACCAGTATAATTACATGGAGCGACTACCTATCTGACCTCCACAACCCAGTTACTGGCTAATACGATAACCCTTGGTAAGACTGGTTGTCAGACTTTCGGGCTTCTGACGACCGAATGACAGCCAGGACCAACGGCTTAACGTGCTTTCCGAGGCACAGAGGGGTCTTGGTATGTAAAGATGGTGACCCATCCACGGACCAACCGCGGCAAGCGTAGCTTAACCTGGTCGACCGACCCGTGCGGCTGTTATTACTTAGCCGCTATCTATCTAGGTGTATGTTGATTAAAGTACGATTCTCGACCGTAACAAATATGTAAGTTGGACTGATGATTTCAATGATTATAATTCTATAAATGCATGGCTCGAGAGTGGGCTGGCCACGTCGCACATAATGACCCGGAGAGATGGGCAAAGGTGGTGTGGATGCCTGAGAGTGGACATCGAGGCAGACCACGACGAAGGTGGTGTGAAGATCTGATTATGCCAACATGGCCATAGATCGCACAAGACTGGGTTAGGAAGGAAAAGGGGAGATCTTTGCTCAGCAATGGGACACAAAATAGACTAACAAAAAAAAAAGCTTTCAGCGACCTGTACATAAGCGTGTAATTAGACTTAAAATGTGTTTTTTAAACCTTATTTGTTTTTGATTTTTGAAAGAATTATTTAGTAATGTCTACAGAATCAAATCAAATACGTATTATTTTCAAATATCGAATTTAACATAAAATGTATTCGCTCCCATTGTTGATTCTAGCCAGCAAATTATGCAAGTCTTGGACACCCACTAGGCACCCTATATCTCTTGCATTAGACAGTTGACTAAAAAGGAATACAATCTATAATCTATACAACAAAATCTTATATCAGCGCAAATCTTAACTCAACACTACACGAATTCCATTCATTGAATTTCGCAACTGAAAAAAGAATTCAAAATAAGAACGCGCCCAATAAAGAGGTCGAATACTCATAGACAAGATGACCACAGATAACAAACTCTAATTGTTAACCGGCCTTCTTGCACTTAACCGTGAATAAAAAGAATATAACTCATTGTGTTTAAGTTATATTATGTGGAATCGTGTAAAAATGTCAACTTTTATCTTTTATAGTCGTAATAGTGTAGCGTGTGAAACTTGGGCATGGCTGTTCGTGATTCTTGGTGTAAAGTGACTATGGTACAGGAGTTTGTGAGATTTCTCCAGTTTTTATGTTGTTAAAGATTCATCATCATCGTAATCATTTTGCACTATTGATTAACTCACGCATACACTCTTATTCATTCTCATTCACATCACACACCCTCGCACTGACACTCATACATACTCTCACTCTCACTCACACACTCGCATGCCTCCAAATGGGCTGCGTTTGTATTTATTTTTCTATTTTTTATGTTTAGTTTTCATTCACATTTCTTTATATTACTTAGTACTTATTATTTCGAATGTATAGAATCAAAAATAAAACAAGTAAATTGTACTTATTGATATTGGAAGAGCGGAGTCTCCTAACACAGGCTTATTTGCTTAAAAGGAGGCTCCGATCACTAGTTGTTAGGATATTTACTTGTAGTAATAATTTTTTAATTTTCATCATTTGAGCCACGAATGTTCCATTGCTGTTTATAGACCTCTCCTTTCTACTGCCATACTTCCCGGTTTCCTGCGTCCACATCCAGATGTTTCCCCGTAAATTTCGACTTTGTGTTAAAGATAATGCTGCTAAAATACGGACACCTGAATAGAACCTCTATAATGAGGAGTTTTATAGTTTAAAGGCCTAGCCTAGACAATGCTTAGAAATAAATTTCCTCGGCAGCATAAGTATTTCCAGACAATTTTAAATTGGGGTCTCCTAATCTACAGTCATTTAAAAGCGTCTGCTCTGCGAGAGATCATTTTTTCTCTCTTTCTAAATAATTTTTGGAGCACTGAGCTCGTGAACAAAGCACCTGGTTATCCTTGTATATATTTCCATCTATTCTCGATTAACCATGGAATTCTCTAGATCTATTACTTTGTAGATAATAATAATAATAATAACCTGGGACATTATTCACTCACGGTCATCTGATCCCAAACTAAGCAGAGCTTGTACTATGGACACCAGATAACTGATATACTACATACGGTAAACCGGGGTTACTTTGATACTACGGGGTTACTTTGATATCGACTTTCGACTTATGAAAAACATATTTTTGTAATATCTACAACGCCTTACTATCAGTAGTTGGCACTTCTGATAGTTTCTTTTTTAATAAGGCGTTGTAGATATTACAAAAATATGTTTTTCATAAGTCGAAAGTCGATATCAAAGTAACCCCGTAGTATCAAAGTAACCCCAGTTTACGGTACACTACTTTTTTTTTTGTAAATACATACTTATATAGATAATCACACCCAGACTCAAGACAAACAGACATGTTCATGCACACAAATGTTTGTCCTGGATTGGAATCGAACCCACGACCTGCGGCATGATAGATGGTATCTTAACCAACCACGACAACTGGCCTGTCAAGATGAGGTGCTTAAGGCAAAGTATTCTCTCTCTACCAAATAGTGACTGCTTTAAATGAATAATAGGGTTTCTAGATATCCAATCTTTAAACGAATTTATACTTACCCTCCAAATTAGACATACAAGCTTTATATATCAAGTATCTTAGGACTCTCGCAATAGTTTGCTACTGACCCAGTGAATACCACTTCATTGTTATACTTACACTCCAATCCGTACATTAAAACCTTTCAACATAAAGTCTATTTCACCATACAAGAACAGGGAGGTTGGTTGTCAATGAGAATTGGGCCTTAAATGTATCGTATAGTATAGTGTAGTTTCGAATGGTATTTTAAAGTGCATGTTCTTATATTGCGTTTAGCTATAATTCACTCGTTTATTATCTTGCAGAGTGCTCAAGAAGTCATAGTTTTGTTTATTTTGAACAAGAAAAGTAAATTAGTTCGAATACGGAAAATTGTATTAGAAAAGTATTCAATTCCATATTATGATTATTTTACTCCTCGTAAAAGGGTGCGTCTGGTGAATTACTAATTATCATCATTCTCCTGCCCATGTCCCAATTTATGTGGGGTCGGCGCCATATGTCTTTTTCTTCCATACTTCTCTATTAGTCGTTATTTCCGTAGTCACTCTCTTTATGGCCATATCATCATTCACACAGTCCATCCATCGATTCTTTGGTCTTCCCCTACTCGTAAAGCCATTCTAATTCATACTCAAAACTTGCCTGACGACATTTTCCTCATTCGTCAAATAATATCTTCCCAACCGAATTTCGGTCACGCGTGCGGCGGGCGATCTCAATGGAGATTAGCCAGGTATATAGGAGTTATTATAGAGCAAAATGTATGCGCAAATACAGGTGCACTCTCTGTTACGTTACTCTCGTAGTCCGATGGAACGGCAATCGGACGACCGGAGAGAGATCAGGCTCAGGACTAACGGCTTTACGTTCTTTTCCACGGACGGCACCACCAACTTCCAAACTCTAGGCCGCTATTGAGAATTTACTTAGTAAACTAGACGAAATACGACTACCTGACACAATAAACAATTTTTCTACCAACTAGCAGTATTGCTGGGCTTAGATTCAAAGTTGAGGATTGATCAATATTGCCTTTAGAAAGCACACGCCATATTCAAAGGGCAAGCGTTGGTGATCAAAATAAAAACTGAGAAGTCAATAACTACATGAGAATCAGCTCTTTTCATGTGGCAATACTACAATAGACAACCTTCTAAAAGAAAAATGGTCCTCTCCAAGTGTAGATGGAAAAAAGATCGCCTCGAGTTAGGTGGAATTATAACTAGCTGACATTACTACAAGTTTCAATTAAATTAGCGATCAAACAACTGTTGTACCACAAATAAACAGCCTCTAAAAAAATAAACAGTGACAAGTCCTTGTCTACATGCATGTTATAATCAAAGTATCATTACTTGCGAAATACGCTCCGATACCACGGTCGACGGCAGGCGGCAGTAATACGCGACCCAGTCTGTCGCAATACTGAGATTATCAGCTTATTTCAACCTAAAGAGCTCGGAATTTATTACATGTCCCTTTCTTCCATACTTCTCTATCAGTCGTCATCTCGGTAGTCACCCCCTTTCTAGCCATATCATCTTTCACACAGTCCATCCGTCTCTTCTTTAGTCTTCCCTACTCTTATAGCCATCGACATTCATACTTACCTAAAACTTTCTTCACGACATTTTCCTCATTCCTCCGCATCAAACGCGCATACCATGACAACCGACTTCAGCACAACTTTTCAGTCACCGGTGTCACTTTCAGACTTCCTCTTATGTAATCATTTCTTACTCTATCAATTCGTTGTAACACCACACATCCCTCTTAGCATTCTCATTTCAGCTGCATGCAATTGCCTTTCAGTCCCTTTTGTGGCCCAACATTTTGAGATCCATAGAGTTAGGAACAAACTAACTCTTAAAACTACTGAACCTCAAATACAAAAAAACTGGATTGTTACTTCGCCAACTTAGCCAATAGAACTTTTAAGGGGGAAGCGCCAGGGTAGCCCGCGAAATTAAAATTTTCTTACGTTTTTTGCAATTTGCAAGTTAGTATGACGTTGTATGTTGATTAATGTATGTTTCGCGGTCGTAACAAATCTGTATTTACAGAATTATAATCATTAGAATCAGTAATACAACTCCTTAAGTTAGTTTAATCCTCAAATTTAAAGATTTCATGAAATAATCATTCAAATAGGATTACCTGGTCTTAAAGAGTTATATTGATGACTTTAATATTATAATTCTGTAAATACGTACTTACTACGGTCGCGAATCATATTTTGATCCACATACAACCTAATATTGACTTGCAATTTGCATAAAACGTAGAAAATTTGAATTTCGCGGGCTGCCGTGACGCTTTCGCCTTAAATAGAACATGTTCAATTTCATTATCTTTAAATTCTTACATGCATTGAATTGAAAGTAATGCAACTGATAAATTGATTTCAAAATGACTTGTGTCACTGTTATCATTAATCTAAGACTGTTGTATTGAATGAAACAATTTATTAATTTATATTAAATGAAATAGTCTGTCTAATAGTAACAATCTAGACTACTGAACTTGAAGTTCTTAAGACAATTCTACCATCAAGAATCTTATTATGACCTCGACTAGGTTCATTGCTTAATCTAGTGACGGATATACCTAGTAAACTAGCGATCTGCCCCGGCTCCGCACAGGTAGCACGATCGTTAAAAAAAATCACAGGATCATTCTATCTTGAATTTATGCAAACCTAGTACTTTATGTTAAGTTACTGCTGAGAAAAAAATATGACACAACAATTACCAAAAAGCTAAAATTTTCTGTTGATCCGATATCGCTACCAAACTTCACAGGAATCACCTGCTAGGCTAATAAAATGATTGCCTGATAATTTCATTAAAATCGTTCCAGCCGTTTTGGAGTCCATATGAACATATTAGGTTGGGGAAAAAGTCTTTTCGCATTATAGTATGTATGAACTTGTAATAAAATCTCTTTGGCTATACTATTTGTATCTGGCTGGTTTTGGTATCATTGAAAGTTTAAATTTTAAAGAACATAATTCCAAATTCAAATTAGGAAAATGTGTGATTTTCATTTGTTTTTCGTACCGTCAAGATGAGTGAATCTAATGAAGAAATTCGATACATTTTAAAATTTTACTACAAAAAAGGTAAAAATGCAACGCAAGCCGCGAAAAAAATTTGCGATGTTTATGGACCTAATGTAGTGTCTGTGAGAGTAGCACAAATTTGGTTTAAGCGTTTTCAATCCGGAAATTTTGATGTCAAAGATGCACGTCGCTCTGGTCGCCCTATTACGGATAAAATGGATGCCATTTTTGAAAAAGTGGAGCAAGATCGGCATATCAGTAGTTACGACGTAGCCGAAGAACTGGAAATTGACCACAAAACAGTTTTGGCGCATTTGAAAAAAACTGGGTACACAAAAAAGCTCGACATTTGGGTACCTCACGAGCTCACTGAAAGAAACCTAATGAACCGTGTACTCATTTGTGATTCTTTATTACGACGTAATGAAACCGAACCATTTTTGAAGAAGCTGATAACTGGTGATGAAAAGTGGATCACGTATAACAAGAACGTGCGAAAAAGGTCGTGGTCAAAGGCCGGTCAGGCTTCACAGACTGTGGCGAAACCCGGGTTAACTCGCAACAAGGTGATGCTGTGTGTGTGGTGGGATTGGAAGGGCATTATTCATTATGAGCTGTTACCACCAGGCAGGACCATCGATTCTGAACTCTACTGCGAACAACTGATGAGATTAAAGCAAGAAGTTGAGAGAAAGCGGCCGGAATTAATCAACAGAAGGGGTGTGGTTTTTCATTATGATAACGCTAGACCTCACACATCTTTAGCCACTCAGCAAAAATTAAGAGAGTTTGGCTGGGAGGTGTTAATGCATCCGCCGTATAGTCCTGACCTTGCACCTTCAGATTTCCACCTGTTTCGGTCTCTTCAGAATTCTTTAGGCAGTGTCAGGTTAACATCACGAGAGGACTGCCAAAACCACTTGTCGCGGTATTTTGACCAGAAGTCCCAAAATTTCTATAGCAATGGGATCATGTCCCTACCAACAAGATGGCAAAAAGTTATCGAACAAAATGGTACCTACATACTTTAGTTAAATGTAAATAAACTATATTAAAAAATGTTTTGAATTTTCTTAAAAAATGCGAAGAAACTTTTTCCCCAACCTATTACATACATACACACATCGATTTATAGATAGGTACTTCCTATAGCCCACGACTTCGTCCGCGTGAAACTGTTGTTCCCCGACCCACCCCGTCGCATCGCATCGCATACCCGCGCTATCACTTCGTATTTGCGTAGCGTTCTTTTCGTTTTTTTTTTCTTTTTGCTTAAAAAGAAAGAAAAAAAAAACAGCTGTCCCATACAGTTTAGAAAAGTAGGTATTTAACTTTAGTATATAGTTTTTCGTGATTTCGAATTTGGTCCCATAGTAAAAGTTATTCAGTTGGATGGTCTAAAGCACTCCAGCCGGTTGATTCTGGAAAAATCTCACCGTGATAACTAAGGTGAAGTGAGCTGTGAGCCATGCTGATGCTAGGGATTGACACTATGAACGACTCACTCCACGCTCACTTCACCCAAGTTTTCATGGTGAGATGGTTACAGAATCGCACGGTGAAGTGAAAAGTCGCAAGTGTGAAAAGCTAATTTTGTAACACCATTTATATAACCCCGGACAGCTGTCATTTGCCTCAGACATCTTCTATTCAATTCGTCCTTCTCAGCAATTATATTTGATTTGGAACATTCTTTGAAAAAAAAAATAGCAATTAACTTTGTGGAGGACATACTACCACTTTTACACCTACAGTGAAGCAGCGTTGCTGTGAGCCCGTTGGAGAAGTATGGATGCCGATGGAATTAGAAGCACATGACTTTTTCAGCTTTGTCTCTGGCATGGCAACACGATGCTTCTGATATTGCTAAACTCCTCAGGTGGCTGTGACAACTCACACAACTCATCAGGTGGACCGTATGCTTGTTTTCCAACACATATATATGTTCTACAAACAGCCGCACGGGTCGATCGAACAGTTTAAGCTGCGCTTGCCGCGGTTTTTTTTTTAGTCTATTTAATTGTAATTTAATTCCACTATAAAATAAGTTGACTGCAGAATAAAGGATTATAATATGAATATCTAATGAAGTCCTTCATAATTAAATTGTAATTATAGTTAATCAATCTTCATATTGACATTGTTTATCTGTATTCTGTACTTTTGCATGCCTTCTGGTTAAATATGGCTGTTCTAATTATATCTTTATGTCCATGTATTTGTACCTATATTTGCAAAATAAAATATCTTATCTTATCTTATCTTGGTCCGTGGATCAGTGACCATTTTTCTTTACATACCAAGTAAAGAAAGATGTCTTCGTGCCTCGGAATGCAGGTTAAGCCGTTGGTCCCGGCTGTCATTTGTACTCGTAGATCTTTGACAGTTGTTACAAGTCGTCAGAAGCCCGAAAATCTGACAACCAGTCTTGTAAAAGCTCCGCATCCGGTTAGACTGAAAGCCGACCCCAACATAGTTGGGAAAAGGCTAGACAGATGATGACAAGTTTTGTATGTAGTGCCAGATTTGGTGACGTAGTCTACCCACTAGCTTTAGCTTTTAGCAGTTCTAAGCTAATTCGATACAGTTCTTAATTCTCAACTCGTAACGAAATACATTTCGAAGTCTCAAATGTACGTAACTGTATACTTAAACCTAAAACCTGTTAGTTTACGTAACCTTTTGTTGAGTTGTTAGTTCTAGTTTTGTTATACAGGGTGTTTTATTGCTTCTTACTTAACTTCTTCCTCTTGCGTTGGCAAAAGGTGTGCAATACCTCATGTGGTGTGAAGATTGATGGTTGACGTCTCAGGGTTACAGATGTCTTCAACTCTCGTGATAGGTCTGACTGTTGTAGGGGTACGCTTGGTGTTCCTAAGTTTCACCACTCGTGAATGTATGATGCTCTCTTTTTTATATTTGAGATGGGTTTGCTCTTGACTATAGTCTAGGTCAGAGGTGACAGCTTCGATCAACAATACCAACGTGACAGAGACAAAGTCTACGATAGAGTGAGCTTCCCCAGAAGAAGCCTGTTCACTCTGAAGAGATTCGGGTTTTAGGTATGCATTCGGGAACACAGACGCAGGTAGTGAGTAATAATAATAATAATAAATTATCTAAGGGGCCTCTGCGAGTTGGCTTCGGCCCCTCGTATGCCTTCAAATGCCCGGGACCCCAGGGTCCCGAGATATGTAAGAAAAACAAAATTGAACTAAATTAGTAGCAAGATACAAAACTTGTGTAACTGGGCTTAGACTAGGATTCCTGTGCTATAAGCACCAGTGTATCACCACCGTGTTCGAGCTGCCGTTACAAGTGTGCTGCGGTGCAAAAGTAAGTATTCCACTCTTTTGCCGTGCGCATTTTGAAGGATGTTTCTTTGAATTGTCACTGCTTCGAGAAGTCTCGCTAGATGACTTATCTTTGCGTCCTTGCTGCCCTCTAAATGTTTGCTTTTTTGAACTAGGTATTTATTTCATGCGGTTATGCCTGGATGAAATAAGCATAACGATAGATGCTGTAGTGTTAGAAAGTGTTCTTTATTTGTATCATCTTGTGTTCATTATCATTTTAAACAAACACATCACTAAAATTTGGTATTCAAATAAAATCATCCTGTATACAAGTGAGCGTGAGTTACTCGTGAACTTAGATACATACAAATAAATACAAGACTACCTAAGTAGGGCTTACTTAGTTTTAATTAAATATTTTAAGAAGCTATCTGTTTTTTACTGATTATATATTTGTTGCTGATGGTGGAGTCCGTGGCTAAGTAATAACAGCCGCACGGGTCGATCCAGCAGGTTAAGCTACGCTTGCCGGGGTTGGTCCGTGTATGGGTGACCATCTTTACATACCGAGACTTAAGTGCCTCGGAAAGCACGTTAAGCCGTTGTGGATCACGTCATTCGTGGATCTTTGGCAGTCGTTACGGGTCGTTAGAAACCCGGAAGTCTGACAACCAGTCTTACCAAGGGGTATCGTATTACCCAGTAACTGGGTTGTGGAGGTCAGATAGGCAGTCGCTCCATACTGGTATTCAGCTGCATCCGGTTAGACTGGAAGCCGATGAACTTAGTTGAGGAAAGGCTAGACAGATTGATTTTGATATTTGTTGCTGATGTAGACATTTCGCTAGTTATAAGTACCAAGTAGTAGGGGAACTATAACCGGGCAGTAATTCATACTCCGCTACCACTATTGATAATCTATAATTCTATACAGAGTTATTGGTAAAACACCAACAACCTCTTAAGGGGTCATTGTACTCATCATTATGATTAACTTTTACTATAGGACCAAACCTGAAATCGCGAAAAAGAAATCAGCTGTTCAGTACATTTTTTATGTTCGCGTGATCTTTTTGCGATTTCAGATTTGGTCCCATGGTAAAAGTTGTTCATAATGATGAGTACAATGACTGCTAAAAAGGTTGCTGGTGTTTTACCAATAACCCTGTATAAATAAAAATTAAATTCTTTTCAGAAAGACAACGTCATTTTGTCTATGGGACATTTTTGTATGAACACATGCTTTAAACAGGACAACGTCTAGTTTCCAAGAAATGTAATGTATGTACAGACGCCAGCAGGTCAAGCTACCCGAAACTGTCAAATTTTCCCAATCAACCTTGAACCTAATGCTTTAGCGATAAAGTTGAAAATCTATTAAAGAAATTTGACAGATTGTAGTAGCTTGATGTGCTGGCATCTGTACAAGATGAGACACTAAACACACTATTGGCGACAGGTAACGACCTGTCACTAACCTATTGACCATCTTGAGACGACATTCACTTGTAATTAGCTCTAACTTACGGTCGAATTCTCACAGGCAATTCAAGTCTAAGTTGTAAGTTACCTGCATTTGTAAACAACACCAAAATGTACACTTAGTATGCAAATAAATATTTGACTTTGACTTTGACTTTGACTAATAAGAACATAAAGTTATTGCCGGGATTCACGAGGCTAGTTTTTCAATGCTTAGGAAAGGAAGGTAGAACATCTGTATAGATACTATCCTGCACCCTAATTGCTTAATACACTCAATCTGCCTAGCCTTTTCCCAACTATGTTGGGGTCGGCTTCCAGTCTAACCGGATGCAGCTGAATACCAGTATTTTACATGGAGCGACTGCCTATCTGGCCTTCACAACCCACTTACTGGGTAATACGATACCCCTTGGTAAGACTGGTTGTGAGACTTTCGGGCTTCTGACGACCCGTAACGACTGTCAAAGGTCCACGAATGACAGCCGGGTCCAACGGCTTTCCGAGGCACGGAGGAGTCTCAGTATGAAAAGATGGTCACCCATCCACAGACCAACCCCGGCCAGCGTAGCTTAACCTGATGGATCGACCCGTGCGGCTGTTATTACTTAGCCACGAGCTCCTCGCACTATCCATCGGAATCTGAATCATTTTGAAGCAAATTGCTAACCCATTGCTTCGTATGTTCGAAAAGTTTGTTTGCTCGACAACGTAAATAACGCAATGAATATTCTTGAACTGTCAAAATGTAACCGATTCCGATTGATAGTGTGTTACGCAATCACCATGCTGGCTTGGCGTAAGCTAGTGCTGTTTACACGATGCTAGTAAATTTTAAGTCAATACCATTGCGGTGATATAGTCCGTAGAGTAAAATGATCCGATTGGGTATCTTCGCCGGTCACACGAGTTAAGTACATACGCCAGGATAGTAAAATCGGTGGTAGGGGGTGCTACTAGCTCAAATATATAGGGTTATTGGTAAAACACCAGCAACATCTTAAGGGGTCATTGCACTCATCATTATAAACAACTTTTACTATGGGACCAAACCAGAAAGCGCGTAAAAAAATCAGCTGTTCAGTACATTTTGACGAATTATGCTAACATAAATGTACTGAATAGCTGATTTTTTTCGCGATTTCTGGTTTGGTCCCGTAGTAAAAGTTGTTCATAATGATGAGTACAATGACCTCTTAAGAGGTTGCTGGTGTTTTACCAATAACCCTGTAGAACCCCATCCTAATAAACTATCCTAGCTTGAGACGATAGCGTACTAGCGTTCTCACTAGCTTACTAGCCTACAAATGAAGCTAGTTCTGTATACATACACGAAGCCAGAGTTACTCTATGCTAGCTTACTAAAAATATCTATCTGCCTAGCTTTTTCTCAACTATGTTGGGGTCGGCTTCCAGTCTAACCAGATGCAGCTGAATACCAGTATTTTACATGGAGCGACTGCCTATCCGACCTCCACAACCCAGTTACTGGGTAACATGATACCCCTTGGTAAGACTGGTTGTCAGACTTTCGGGCTTCTGACGACCCGTAACGACTGTCAAAGATCTACAAATGACAGCCGGGACCAACGGCTTAACGTGCTTTCCAAGGCACGGAAGGGTCTCGGTATATTGTGTAAAGATCCACGAACTAATCGCGGCAAACGTAGCTTAACCTGATCGATCGACCTGTGCGACTGTTATAACTTAGCCACAAGCTAGCTTACTAACACTAGCTTACTATCTTGGCTTCAAAACCTAGCCTCGTGTATCCCGGGCATTAGTGTCGTTTGAGAACTCGGGAGGTTAGCGGGTCATCGATCTTGCTACATTGATTTTATAGTAAAAAAAGGTTCTCGTGTAGACCTATCTATCTTCAACAAAAACTTTGATCATGTTTTTACTTAAATCAATCAACGATCTTGCAGCTATCTCCATGTTGCCATAACTGAATATTTACTAGTTTTATCTTTATTGCGCATATATTTTTTAAGTAGCTGTTGCCCATGACTTCGTCTGCGATCCAGGATGAATAGTAGTTATGTCCTTCTCCAGGTCATTGTCTACCCATGTGCCAAATTTAAGCGTAATCAACAAACACACTTTCGGATTTATAATATTATACTTACTAGACTCTAGACTCGAAAAATGTATTAGGTACTTAAATTATTTTATTTAGGTATTTATTTTATATTATTTTTATTTTTGCATACTGAATGTTGACATTAATATTTACTTTGTAAGTATTATATTATTTTACTTTATTGTGAATGTGAAGACTATGTAGGTCATTGCTTTTGTTTGTTTTATTTTTTCTCTCAGTTATTTTTAATCATGGTCTGGCAGTTTGAGTAATCTATGCGGCCTACCCCAATGTCCTTTCTTTGGTATTGTTCGTCGAATCGTTGAGCTAGTTGAGCTGCGCGATTACTGACAAATGCGTGCACTGACTGGACAGGTCCTCTCAATCTGTGTGGTTCTTTCCTCAAAAGACCATTTCAGACACCAATCTACATGGTCTTCACATGAAGTGACCAAGATTATGTCTGGACTTTATAAGAGACTGTGACCTCTGAGTTTGTTTCGGCCTTTCTTCTCAGAGTAGTCAAATAGGAAACGCCGACCTCATCTAGTTTAAAAAAAAAATATTGACTTGTAAAAGTGTTTGTACAAACCTACTTACAGAAATAAAAATCATTTATCATTTATCATCATTTATCATTTAAATAAAAAATTAAAAAAAACTCCTAACACACTACTAAAGTTTCTATAATAATAATATAATTCAATCATGATTCAAAAGACACGTGGCGCCATCTATTATCGTAATAACGTTATTGTTTTTTTTCCTCGGGAACAGTATTTTTTTTCAGGACTAAAGGTACCCTATGTCCGTGTGTGTAAACCTGACAACGTGAAAATTTCAGGATGATCGGTTCAGTGGTTTAGGCGTGAAAAGGTAGCAAACAAACCAACAAACTTACTTTCGCATTTATAATATTAAGTTAGGATTTTTTTGAAAAGGTATTAAATTTAATGAATGTACCAGGCTGGTCGTTTGTTTTGTGTCCAGCTCGTTCCGTCAGTTTCTACGGGGTCTGGCGCGATGGCCTTCTGGCTGACTCAGGGCTCCACGAAGTGGTTATTTCGGCCCACTGCTCATTAGCACTGGACCGTAAGCACTGGAAGAGGCATTTGCCCAGCAGTGAGATGATACAGGCTAACAGTAAGAGTACCAGGCTGATAAATTTGCATAGTAAAGGTTAGAATAAATCGTATGGCCATTCTCTCAAATATGTCCTCACTTATATCTCGATGAAAAAAATGTCTGTTTCCGAACGCATAGAACCCTAATCTCTTCAAAGTGAGAGTGAACTGGCTCCTTCTGGTAAGCTCACTCCATCGTCGACTCGGTCTCTGTCGCCTCCGACCTAGACTAGAGTCAAGAGCAAACCCATTTTTTATTTTTTTATTTGATATGTTTTTGCTCTTGACTTTAGTCTAGGTCAGAGGTGACAGAGACAGAGTCGACGATGGAGTGAGCTTACCCAGAAGAAGCCTGTTCACTTTCACTTTGAAGAGATTAGGCTTGTATGCGCTCGGAAACACAGACGCAGGTAGTGAGTTCCACTCTTTTGCTGTGCGCATTATAAAAGACATTTGGAAGCGTATAAATCCCATCACAAATAAATAAAAAAAATTACCCTGTCTCGAAAGTTAGTTGGTTTTTAGTCACCAAGGGTGCACTGGGTGAAACCAAAGCACGATCAATCAACGTCGATCATCGACTCCAAATGTGTCATGTCATCTCATCATTTACCTAGCCTTTTCCCAACTATATTGGGGTCGGTTTTCAGTCATACCTGTGGCAGCTGGATACCAGTATTTTACATGAAGCGACTGTTTATCTGACCTGAAACAACCTGCCAACTGGATAATACGATACCTTTTGGTAAGACTGGTTGTCACACTTTCGGGCTTCTGACGACCCGTAACGATTGTCAAAGATGTACGAATGACAGCCGGGACTAACGGCTTAAAGTGCTTTCCGAGGCACGGAGAGGTTTCGGTATGTAAACATGGTCACCCATCCACGGACCGACGCCGGCAAGCGTAGCTAAACGTGGTCGATCGACCCTTGCGCCGCCCCTCAAACATATTTAGTAATGTCTTGAAATGTCACGATGTCTTTCATCGAGCGCGGTCCGGTTGCACCAATGACTATAATTCTCTTTGGGTTGCACCCTAATGTATCTTCACTCATGGAGTCTATTACTACAATCTGATTATTAGGAACTAGCTTCTGCTCGCGACTTGGTCCGACTGAAATCGTCGCATTCCATCGTCTGCCCGCGCTTTAACTTCGTTTTCGCTTAGCGCTCTTTCTGACTTTTTTCATTTTGCTCGGCTCCTAAAGGTTGTAGCGTGATCATAAATGGCGTATAGCCTTCCTCAAGAATCCTATGAAACGCAAAAAAAAAATCAAATCCGACTGGTAGTTCCAGAGTATAGCGCGATCAAACAAACAAACTCTTCAGCTTTATTATTAGTATAGATGTAAGTATTACATTAGATGACTTTGCACAACCCAGAAATCGAACCTACTTCACAATAACCGAGACACACGACTACACGACCATTGCGACAGCATATAATTAATTAAAAAAACAATAAGTCTGACATACAAAAGATATAATTACTATAAAATTAATAAGACAGATTGAACTAGGTAGATAAATTTCGTGTACCTGGTTGTTTCAACATTATAATATATATGATGGTCTATTTACAAGCTGTTTTAAATAGACACGTTTTTTCTATAATATTTTCGTGTGAAGAGTTGGATCAAATCAAATTAAAATCGTTTATTTGCTTATAATTTGGTAAAGATGTCAGGTACGTATAAAATTCAGTGAAAGACATTCCGCCACGCAGTGATGGCATGCAAATATTTAACATTTACTTAATTTTATTAATTTCTCCACAATTCTTTAATTTATCTTACACTGAATTCAATCATTACTGCAATTTGAAGTTTCTATCTTTGTAACGAAGTTCTCCTTTTCTTATTTGCTCTTCACGGGTCGTCCTGTTTCCTGAGAGCGTATCCATAAGTCAATCAATCTGCCTAGCCTTTTCCCAACTATGTTGGGGTCGGCTTCCAGTCTAACCGGATGCAGCTGAATACCAGTATTTTACATGGAGCGACTGCCTATCCGACCTCCACAACCCAGTTACTGGGTAACATGATACCCCTTGGTAAGACTGGTTGTCAGACTTTCGGGCTTCTGACGACCCGTAACGACTGTCAAAGATCTACAAATGACACCCGGGACCAACGGCTTAACGTGCTTTCCAAGGCACGGAAGGGTCTCGGTATGAAAAGATGGTCACCCATCCACAGACCAACCCCGGCAAGCATAGCTTAACCTAATGGATCGACCCGTGCGGCTGTTATTACTTAGCCACGAGCTCCTCGTATCCATAAGTATCGTATCCATAAGAGCGTACCCATAAGTAAACATGGGAATTATAATAGCGCAGATTCCAGACAAGCTAGTTCTCGTGTTAGCAGTGAAGTGCTCCAGTGTGGTAACTTTCATAGACAGAAACTTCTGTAAAGCTGAGTCAAAGACATAACCAGCTTCGGAGGCATGTTTAAAACGGGTTAGTTTTTTGTTTTAAGAACTCCTTTCTGAGCCCAGCACGCCTTGCGGCTTGCTGCTTGATGAGGTTGAAGTCAGCATCAGATACACCGTAAGGGTTCCTCATTTTTGGGTCTAAATATGATTTAAAGGATGTTAATCGCGAAAAAAAAACATCAGCTGTTCAGTACATTTTGACGAATTCTGCGAACATAAATGTACTGAACAGCTAATTTTTTTCGCGATTTCAGGTTTGGTCCCATAGTAAAAGTTGTTCATAATGAAAAGTACATTGACCCCTTAAGAGGTTGTGCGTTATTTAAGTTACACCTTTGTAGAAGCTCTTTTATTTATTTATTATAACTTTAAGCTTAGGTTAAAATAACTGTACAAAGGCGGACACCGTAGGTATTTGGTACTAATCAGGTGATGCAGAGACAACAATCTGGCATAATATAATAATATTTATTTATTAATACAATCTTACACTCTTATCTTAACGGGTTGACACCCAATGCGATAATGTGATATGTGATTACCTGATTATCATTTCTTCGTTAGTATTTCGATAGTCACCCTCACGAATGCGCCCTCCGCGAGACGCTGTTTAGTATCCGTATGGCTCTTGCAACCGGTGCGAATTTGCCTACGTTAGTGCGAGCCACCTGGACGTCGAAAAGCCGTGCCCTCGGCGCCTGCCGCAGCCTGGTGTTAGGGACGAGCAGCCTCAACGAGTCTAATATATCCGGGACATTATTCACACACGGTCATCTGATCCCAAACTAAGCAGAGCTTGTACTATGGAAACCAGATAACTGATATACTACATATACGTGTCGAATTGAGAAACTCCTTTTTTTTGTCGGTTATAAAGGTAAGCAAAATCATTTTTGGGACTAAAACATACTCTAGATTTAAAAAAAAGATAGCTCAAAGCTCTTTGCCCATATCTTTAACATCTCAATTTAGTATCTCTGTAAAAAAACTGATACATATTGTTCTTCGTCTCGCTTCTCAGATCATAAAGCCAGTTCATAAATTACAATATAAACTTCAGCATCTATTGTTTGAAGTCAGTGAGTGGGTCACGCCATGTGGTAGGCGAAGTCAGAAGTCCTACTAAGATAGCAGGTTAGAAGGTAAAGGTCCTCCTTTACCTGCTTACAGTAATAATACCATCACCATTCTCCTGCCCTTGTCCCAATTCATTCGGGATCAGCGCAACATGTCTATAACCGACTTCAAAAAGGAGGAGGTTCTCGATTCGACTGTATGTTTTTTTTTTGTTACACGATTTCTCAAAGACGGGTAGACTGATTTGAAAAAATCTTTTTTTTTTTAGGGTTTCGTACCTCAAAAGGAAAAGACGGAACCCTTATAGGATCACTCATCTGTCTGTCTATCCGTCTGTCACAGCTAATTTTCTCCGAATCTAATGGACCGATTAAGTTGAAATTTGGTACACGTATGTATTTCTGTGAACCAAACATGGGGACAATTTTGGGGGGCAAATAAGAAAACAAAAATAAAAAGTTTTGCAAACTGTACCGTGTTTCATATCAAATGAAAGGGCTTACTGTGAAGGTCTCAAATATATTTTTTTATAATTTTAAAATAAGACATTTTAAAGTTATTTAAGATAATAGACGAAACTTGATCATTCCCCCCCTTATTTCCGAAAGTATTGAGCCTAAAATCTTGAAAAAATACAGAAAATAGTTCAATACCTATAGATTACAGTAAAACTTATAAGAAGTCTATGGTCTTAAAACAACATGGTAAATCTCTCAATATTGTGCATACCAACCTACATTAATTGCAGTTGGAATGTATGGGCGAACATGTTTTTCAACTACAATATTTTTCAACTTTTCAGTTTTGCGCTTAGCACGTTTGTCTTTTAGACCATCAATATTTTAATATAAACAAATCTTGTGATAATAATAAGATACGGCCAAGGCTTAAGACTATGTTAGTAGCACTTCTAATGCAAATTTGTTTTGGCAATAAATAAAAAATTGTAATTCGATTTATGTAAAAAGTGAATATTGGTAAAATGTATATCCGACATTGTTAATAGGGACCATCGATTTATCACTTCACTTTGCACTAGATAGCTGGCTAGCTAGCTATAGGACTTCAGGAGCATCACTACCCCCTTCCTGTCAGCGCTGCTGTCTATTATCTAGTTTAATTGTTCCCTTTACGTCGAGCGGTCAGTCATCTCGCTTTTATTCCGTTTACGTCGAGTGCCGTAAGTGCAGTCAGAAATAAAAGTGAAGTACAGTTAATGATTTATACAAATTAGGTAACACATTATTTAACAACGAAACAAGCGAATTGAAAAATTGTATGTGAAATAAATGTGATTTTTAGTAAAATATCAGTATTCAGTATCCTTGCAGAATATATCCTTTAAGACTCGACGTGAAGGGAACAAATCGCCTAGTTTGTCCGATGCGAGAAAAGGTAAAAGTCTTATTTTGAAGTTCTACCACAAATCAACATTTTCATTGTTTATACCTACCTACCGCCAAGTAAACATTGCTGGATCCCGGTTTGGAAATCTGACAGTATTTCGTGGCATATAACATTTTTGGACTTTAAAATATTGCACAGATGAATGACAAAAAATTGCTCTGCATATTACACGATTCCCGTAATTTATGGGTTTCCGTGATTGAGAACATTTGGGAGTGAGTATCGCCCATTTTCGTTGATTTGACCACTGAAACCATAAAAAAAAAATCAACACCTTGGTTTGCATAAGCATCTTTTTCCTTAAGACCGTGCGGAGTATGCCTTCTGAATTCTGTATTTCTTTAGTAGTCACGCCCTCTGCCGTTCACTCTGCTCTAGTATGAGTGAGGACACCGTTCATGAGCGGCAGCGATAGCGGATTTACATATATATACCTTAGTGTACGAAGAGCTTAATTACCCTGTAGAGTGTAACTCTAGAACAGAGAATATTCATAAATATTGCCAGTATTGATAAATGCGACTAGATAGTGTACTGCATTAAAGCGAGCAGCGTTTGGAATTCTCAAAGTGGAACTTAACTTACACAATGTGAAGTTGCGACTTAAAAGATTTTGGGGTCTTGGGGAAATGGCGTTGTTTTTCTCTTGGAGGAATATCTCAGCCAGTGTAAAGACATTGCTGGATAAAAGCCCCGTTTCTCTTGTGTCTTCTCTAACATATGCTTTGCTTATCCAATTTTATCAGCTCGAATTTGATGCTTCGATGTTTCTTTTGTATCAAGTTCCAGACAGCTGTGCTGCTGGGGAGTTTGTTGCGCCATTTCTTCTCCACTAGGCTGAGAATCAACACTTTTTAACGTCAAAATTACATAAGACAGTCCCCCAAAACGCCCGCCCTTCACCGCTTCCTAGTGCTGGGAACTAGGATGTGATGAAGGGCGGGGGTTTTGGGGGACCGTCTTATGTAATTTTGACGTTAAAGTGTTGATTCTCTGCATAGTTTTGTTGACGCGAGTTGGGAGAAGAGGTAGAGAATCTAGTAGGTAACTAAGATTGGCCTAATCTAGAATGTTCGGATGCCTTGGAATAAGATTTATAGCCAAGTAAATAGTTGAACAGCGCATGCGTCACCGTCACGCCCTGGATAATCTAAGCCGTTCACTCAGACTTGTTTAATGGTCCGGACATAGTGCATCAAAATCGCTGCCGCTCGTAGCGATTTTTAACAGTCAATCAAATCAAATCGACTAATTGTTGTTCACTGCTGTTAACAGGTGATTCTTCTCTGTATGGCCCCTCAGGGCCTTCTTCACGGATCAGAAGGTATTTCAAATGAAAATGATAGGCCCCTTAGACGACAATCTTTTAACCGAACAGACAGCTGTGCTGCTGGGGAATTTGTTGCGCCACTTCTTCTCCCCTGCATATGCACTAGGAAGTGGTGAAGGGCGGGCGTTTTGGGGGACTGTCTTATGTAATTTTGACGTTCGAAAAGTGCTAAGTCTCAGCCTAGTTTGAATAAATGACTTTTGATTTTGAGTCCTGTAATTTTTTTTGTATTTTTGTCAAGCTGTCTGTGAAAACTTCCGAGCTTCTAACCTGCCAAAAATGATAAATAGGCAAGGCGTACTTAAATAACACACAACCTCTTAAGGGGTCATTGTTCTCATCATTATGAACAATCTTTTACTATGGGAACAAACCTGAAATCCCGAAAAAAAATCTGCTGTTTGATGTTGAACAGCTGATTTTTTTTTTCGCGATTTCGTATTTGGTCCCATAGTAAAAGTTGTTCATAGGAGGAGGGAGGAGGAGAGGAGCTCGTGGCTAAGTAATAACAGCCGCACGGGTCGATCCATCAGGTTAAGCTACGCTTGCCGGGGTTGGTCTGTAGATGGGTGACCATCTTTACATACCGAGACTCCTCCGTGCCTCGGAAAGCACGTTAAGCCGTTGGTCCCGGCTGTCATTCGTGGATCTTTGACAGTCGTTACGGGTCGTCAGAAGCCCGAAAGTCTGACAACCAGTCTTACCAAGGGGTATCGTATTACCCAGTAACTGGGTTGTGGAGGTCAGATAGGCAGTCGCTCCATATAAAATACTGGTATTCAGCTGCATCCGGTTAGACTGGAAGCCGACCCCAACATAGTTGGGAAAAGGCTAGGCAGATGATGAGTAAAAGTTGTTCATAATGATGTGTACAATGACCCCTTCAGAGGTTTTGCGTTATTTAAGTTACAACTTGTATATTAAAGACTTCAGTCATTTATATTAACCACTCCTTTATGCTGGTAATTACAGAAACAATTAAAAAAGCCACTGTATCTCGCGTAGATCTGCGTTCGCTACGAAGGATTAATCCTTGCAAGCTTTAGGTATAGCATAACAGGACTTCGGCGAACATTCGTTTAATTCAAAAACAATAAATGTATAATGGTCCCAAAACAGTTACATGGATTATAAATGAGAGAGTTATCTTTCCATCTCTACTATCAGACTCAAAATCAATCCCACCTAACTGAAATTTCCGGCAGACAATTATCATTATACATTTCCACCCCCCCTCCCCCAAACCCTCTCATCATGCCGCCTTTCACCCCACATTCCTCACCATGGTCAGCAGCCGGACCCAATGATATAAGCTTCGACCTCGCAAGGGGACACTGCCTTCAATTAAACAATCTTTTAATAGAAAAATATAATTATCACCTTTATTCCTTCAGTAATAAGAGTGACAGTAACATTTTTCGGTGGTAAAATCATGTTTGTCATATCAGATCCATAACAATTTTTATCATACTGTTCCATATCATATTGATCAATCAAAAATCAATCTTATTACATCAGTAACTAGAGTGATGTCAGCAGTTTTTCAGGTGTATTCTTAAGTTGGTGATACTAAGGCTAGTTCCAAGAATATACATTCTTGGAACTTTTAATGTAGTATAAGGAAGTGGGGCGTGCAATGATTGATATAAGATCCGGTGTATAGCATATTGTTGGTGTACGTCATACAGTTAATGTAGTTTATAGTGAAAGGTTCTTTATCTGTTGTACAGACGCCAGCAGGTCAAGCTACCCGAAACTGTCAAATTTTCCCAATCAACCTTGAACCTAATGCTTTGGCGATAAAGTTGAAAATCTATTAAAGAAATTTGACAGATTATAGTAGCTTGATGTGCTGGCGTCTGTACTATATGCTTTATCAAGAAGAATTTCAGAGGCCGTATGAAGCCGAGGATATGCACAGTGGAAAAGAAAACTTTAACCTGGTATTCAGTATGATTCTAGACATTTTTTCACATTTGAAATTTTTCTTCGGCTTAAAAACTTCAACAGTAAGAGAATTCCTCACTACGTGACCCAAAGCTATGATGCTTCTCTCTGTAGCTCATCATCATCATCATAATATGGTCCTGCATTTATACTGCTTTATTTAGGGTCGGCGCCGGCGCAACCGAAGGCGTTTTCGTCTATTCAAGGTGTAACTTAAATTTTACTATGGGTCCAAAGAAGAAATCTCGAAAATAATCTGCTGTTCCCTACATTTATGTGCGCATAACTCGTCAAAATGTAGGGAACAACAGATTTCAAGTTTGGTCCCATAGTAAAAGTTGTTCTTCATAATGATGAGTACAATGATCCATTAAGAGGTTATGCGTTAATTCCGAGACATGTTGGACAGGGATCTTTAATCTCATGCCATATAAGCTCGATCTTCGACTCATCATCGCCTAGCCTACTCGTATTTCCAGCTATGTTGGGGTCGGCTTCCAGTCTAATCGGATGCAGCTGAATACCAGTAACCCTTTACAAAGCGCAAGACCTATCCTGCGTGGAGTAAGAGCTAAGAGGCTCATTGGTGACGTAAAACTGGTGGATGCCAAGCTACACAGCTTGGCTCATCGCCGCAAGGTTGCTTGCTTGTCGGTCTTTTACACATTGTACTGCGGTGAGTGTGCTCAAGAACTCCACGACCTCGTTCCACCGGCCCCCTTCTACCATCGGACATCTAGACGCACTGCAAGTTACCATCCCTACCTCGCTGCTATTCCACAAATTCGTACTAAGCGTTTCCAAATGTCATTTATAATGCGCACAGCAAAGGAGTGGAACTCTCTACCTGTGTCTGTGTTTCCGAACGCATACAACCCTAATCTCTCCAAAGTGAGAGTGAACAGTCTTCTTCTGGGTAAGCTCACTCCATCGTCGAGTTTGTCTCTGTCACCTCCGACCTAGACTGGAGTCAAGAGCAAACCCATCTCAAATAAAAAAAAAATTAAAAAACTGTATTTGACCTCAACAATCCAGTTACTGGGTAATACAATACATATCCCTTGGTAAGACTGGTTGTCAGACTTTCGGGCTCCTGACAACCTGTAACGACTGTCAAATATCCGCGAATGACAGCCGGGACCAACGGCTTAACGTGCTTTCCGAGGCACGGAGGGTCTCGGTATGTAAAGATGGTCACCCATCCACGGACCAACCGCGGCAAGCGTAGCTTTACCTGATCTATCGATCCGTGCAGCTGTTATTGCTTAGCCAACGAGCCACTCTTGCTAGCTTACTTAGCTCGATGTTTCAATTATTTATTTGTCAGAAATAATATTAGAGTAATTCGTCTACCCTCCACAGCTTTGTATGGCATAATCAATCAGTCTATAATGTTCCCACAGCTGAGACACAGGTCTCCGCTCTGTGAGAGGGACTGGGCCGTAATTAGGGCTTGCAATCCGGATATCCGGATATTCGTATTATCCGGATATCCGCCGATTTTCAAATCCGGATTTTACTTGCATCACCATCCGGATTTTTCGGATGTTACGGATAGTCGTACTTCTCTTTTAAATATTAAATAAAAAGCTGTCATCTGTAAAGTACATAACTGTTATTACATTATTATTTCAATATAGTTAATCACTCTTGCAATTATTTATTCACTTCACAAATCACAATAACTCAATTTAGTGACAGAGATCATAACAACATTGACCACTTGTTAACTTTAACTCACATCCATACTACACGCATTTTCAAAATTGTATCGTATTGTATCGCGCGCACGGTCGCTTCTCACTTAAAACCAGTTTTTGTTCTAAACGTTTCACCCACGCTGAGCCCCTTATTGTTATTGTCCGGCGGCGGTCCGGCCCTTCGCGCACTCATAAACAAGTTGTATTCCATGTAGAGAGGTGTTGTGTAAAGTTTGTGTAAAAAGCCAATGCAGTCAAATGTAATGTAAGTAACTTATATTCTTCACTTTCACTATGGCTGTTGATAGTAATGTACGTACCTACTCGTATTAACTCGTATAGTGTCAATGTTGTTTAATAATAATAAGTCTAGAATTTTCAAAATTAAATAGGGCTTTTCTTTATTTCCAGATTTTTGTGATTAAAAATATTCAGATTTGCTACAAATGGCATCCAAAACCCAATTTTTTGAATACAAAAAATGTTCGCAAATGAAGAAATCAGTCTGGCAGCATTTTAAACGCAGTGTTGATGGTGCTCAGGTACAATGCAATATTTGTAAACAAGTTTTGAAAATCGCAGGATCGACATCAGCTTTACATAATCACCTTCGATCAAAACATTCAATTAATGTTAAAAATCAAAGCACTTCAAGACCAGAAGGCACATCGATTGGCCCGCCAAGTAGTTCAACACAAGCACCCACGTCTTATTCTGAGGAAAATGTGACACCTAATAAAAAAGCTAAAATAGTCGATTATTTTAAGTCTGATGAGCACGAGAGTATGGAAGTGATGATTTCTAAATTGGCAGCTCTAGAGGGATTTGCATTCAGTGCTTTCTGTACATCTCAGACATTGCGTAAACTTTTTCTTAAAAGTGGTTTAAAATTACCACAATCACCCCACACTATTAAAAAGATTGTTTTAAATCATTGTGAAGAATTAAAGCTAGAGCTGAAGAAAGAATTGGATGGATTGAAATGGAGAGAATGCAATTTTGCAGTAAGTCTGGATGAATGGACATCAGTTCAAAATAAAAGATTTATGAACATAAATATACACTCTACACAGTTTAAAAACAAATCATTTAGAAATCTAGGACTCTCGTTGATGTCAGGCAAAGGTACGGCGGATAATTGCCTTAACCTTCTTAAATTAAATCAAAGTTGGCACAGTATGGTCTGTCACTGAACGATGATGTTATTTGCCTGGTGACAGATGGCGCTTCGGTGATGTGTGCTCTAGGAAAAAAAACACCAGTGTATCACCAATTGTGTTATGCACACGGGATTCAGCTTGGAGTCCTAGACGTTCTGTATAATAAAAAAGAGCCTGCTGCTGCACAAGACAATACTGATAATGATGACAGTACGGAAGATGTACAAGAAATTGAAGATTCCGATGGTGAAGAAGGTTTTATTGTAGCTACAAGTAATGTACATGCAACCGGTTGTAGAACTGAAGTTTGTTTAAGAAACCAAGATTATAACGAAATAATAAAAAGAGTTAGAAAAGTAGTCAAGATGTTTAAAAAATCACCGACTAAGTCTGAGGTGCTTTATAAATACACCGCAGAAGGAGAACAAAAGAATGTTCGTCTTATCTTAGACTGCAAAACAAGATGGAGCAGTCTTGCTAATATGATTGATCGGTTCTTATTATTAAAAGATTCTGTATTGAAAGCATAAATTGATTTTAAATCTGATATATCATTTACTGATACGGAATTACAACATCTTAAAGAAATTCGGAATCCCTTAATATAATTAAAGCTACGGTAGAAGCGATCTGTGAAGAAGATGCAAACTTACTGACTGCTGACACAGCGTTAAGATTCATGATTCAGAAATTATCGCAAAAAGATAGCATTATCAGTAATGAACTTCTAGTATCACTCAAAAGAAGAATATCACAACGACGAGTTCCAGAACTAATCGGTACCATGACATATTTACACAACCCTCACAATTTTTATGAAGAGCGAAGTACACACGACTGTCCTTTTGAAAATCCTTCAAACGAATCTGTGAGACTGACGATTGTTAAAATTATTTCTACATTTTTTAACACACAACAACCAGATCAAATAGTCATAACTTCAGCGCATAATACACAAGATTCAGAAGGTTGCTCTTCTTCAACTGTAAGTGTATCAATTAAAACACAAATACGAGAAGAAATCGTCCGGTTTATGAGTCAGCCATCTTCTGCGCAGCGACCGACTTCTTCAACAAATGATTTAGACACTACAATTCGAGTAGAGATGGCACTATTTGATGAGAATGGTCAGAGAAGCAGGAATTTAGAAAGCGTTTACAATCTACTTTTATCAATACCACCGACCAGCGTTGAAGCAGAAAGAGTGTTCTCTGCTACAGGATATTTATGTAACCATTTAAGAACTTCCATGAAAGAAGATTCATTAGATAGTTTAAGCTTTTTAAGATCATATTACCAGAATTTGGATAAAAAATAATTAAAAGTAATATTTTATTATAAAGGGCTATTTGATTATTTTGAGATATTTTGTTAATTATTGTTCTATTATATTTGATTTATACTACTGTTGTTTAATAATTGAGCTGATTTGCCAGGGAAAATGATATTTTTATTTAATTATTATGTTTTAAATAAGTTGATTTGGTTAGGATGTTGTGCTTGTGATTTGTGATAAATGTAAGATCTCATTTTTAATTAGAATAGTTTTTAGTATGAGAAGAACAGATACAAATTATTTGTGCGGTATCGGTATTTTATTGTATAATTTTAAAAAGTGAACTAGTTTTTATGTGATTGTTACTTGAAATATTGGTATAGTTTATTATTTCTTTGTCATTTTGTTTGAGAGACTGATTAAAACGTGTTACAAAAGCTTATTAGTTTCATTTATAATAAAAACGAAAAAAAATTCGTATTACCCTTTTTATCCGGATATTCCGGATAGTAAAATATTAATATTCGTATTATCCGGATAGTGAAAATGAACGGATATTGCAAGCCCTAGCCGTAATACACAACGCGGGCCCAGTGCGGGTTGGTAGATGTCACATGTCTTAGAATTTTTGGTTCTAGGACAAGCCGGTTTCCTCACGATGTTTTCCTTCACCATTTTGAGAGCAGTGATAATGAAATAAATTACACAAAATAAAGCGCCTTTCTGGGTTCGAACCTACGGCCTACAACTCGTAAGTCGCGGCCTTCACCACGAGTTGTAGGCCGTAGGTACGCTTCCTAATGAGCCAACTTTAATCAGATCAAACTTTAAAAGTAAATTACTCGTCCAAATGCCGACATAACTCAATTATCTCTGAATATCATCAATATTTGACATTATAACTAGTACGCTTGTCAACCTTATAACTAATGGTCTGATGATCTTATTACTATATGTATTTGAACAGACAATGGTCTAAAAATCTTTCAATAATTTGTACTCGTACTTATCTACGTAGATGTGTATGCCAGCGACTTTTTTGGTATGAACAGGAAGCTTTATACCCGTTTTGGATAGGAAAAGCATGCGGTTGGATTGTGAGCCGAGCGTTGAAAATCCAATAGCGCGCTTTTAGTTAGGACGGGCATTAGTCTTCTCCAGCTTTCACTATGACGTCACTGCCAAAGAATGGTTCTATCTCCGGCAATCCCTAGGAATTTCAATTGAAATAATATACCAGATTACATTTAAAGTTGAATTGCCTAATCTCTAACTTTAGCAAGACATGCTAGATTTCCTGATGATTGATGCAAGAATTTCTGGTCGGACAAATTCAATGTTCTCCTTTTATTATATTTTTTATATCTACTTTCAAAACTAAGGAAAAATGAAATAAATTCTTCTATACATCGCTAGGTACCTACTAAATCCGTGTTATTCAAGTTTAGATCTGCCAAAACTGAAATTTAAGCTACGGTAGGCGTACTTAAATCTCCATACAAAATCTTGCTAAAGAAAAAGTCGCAAGTTAATACCCATTCCCATATAAAGTGTTAGGCGTACGCGCCGAAGACAATGCTGATATAAAAAGGCTATCAGAATTAAATGGGTAATGTAGATCGTTGCGTCACGTCTCGGCAGTAGTCGGTTTAGTAGGGCTGTCAGTATCACTCTGTTTTTTGAATTGAGAATAAAAACCATTTTTACAAAAAACAACAACCGACTTCAAAAAAATAACTACAAAGTGAAAAATAACTTTATTTTCGGTGGCGTTGGATCTAATAGGTTGGGGAAAAAGTTTCTTCGCATTTTTTAAGAAAATTTAAAACATTTTTTAATATAGTTTATTTACATTTAACTAAAGTATGTAGGTACCATTTTGTTCGATAACTTTTTGCCATCTTGTAGGTAGGGACATGATCCCATTGCTATAGAAATTTTGGGACTTCTGGTCAAAATACCGCGACAAGTGGTTTTGGCAGTCCTCTCGTGATGTTAACCTGACACTGCCTAAAGAATTCGGAAGAGACCGAAACAGGTGGAAATCTGAAGGTGCAAGGTCAGGACTATACGGCGGATGCATACACCTCCCAGCCAAACTCTCTTAATTTTTGCTGAGTGGCTAAAGATGTGTGAGGTCTAGCATTATCATGATGAAAAACCAGTAGACGCAGTAGAGTTCAGAATCGATGCTCCTGCCTGGTGGTAACAGCTCATAATGAATAATGCCCTTCCAATCCCACCACACACACAGCATCACCTTGTTGCGAGTTAACCCGGGTTTCGCCACAGTCTGTGAAGCCTGACCGGCCTTTGACCACGACCTTTTTCGCACGTTCTTGTCATACGTGATCCACTTTTCATCACCAGTTATTAGCTTCTTCAAAAATGGTTCGGTTTCATTACGTCGTAATAAAGAATCACAAATGAGTACACGGTTCATTAAGTTTCTTTCAATGAGCTCGTGAGGTACCCAAATGTCGAGCTTTTTTGTGTACCCAGTTTTTTTCAAATGCGCCAAAACTGTTTTGTGGGTAATTTCCAGTTCTTCAGCTACGTCGTAACTACTGATATGCCGATCTTGCTCCACTTTTTCAAAAATGGCATCCATTTTATCCGTAATAGGGCGACCAGAGCGACGTGCATCTTTGACATCAAAATTTCCGGATTGAAAACGCTTAAACCAAATTTGTGCTACTCTCACAGACACTACACTAGGTCCATAAACATCGCAAATTTTTTTCGCGGCTTGCGTTGCATTTTTACCTTTTTTGTAGTAAAGTTTTAAAATGTATCGAATTTCTTCATTAGATTCACTCATCTTGACGGTACGAAAAACAAATGAAAATCACACATTTTCCTAATTTGAATTTGGAATTATGTTCTTTAAAATTTAAACTTTCAATGATACCAAAACCAGCCAGATACAAATAGTATAGCCAAAGAGATTTTATTACAAGTTCATACATACTATAATGCGAAAAGACTTTTTCCCCAACCTAATATTTTAGTTTATTTTTTTTTTTTGCCATAGATAGGAAAAGTAGACATAGTTGATATAGACTTTGACGCTCTTTCGTTACGTCACAATTTCTGCCACTTTGCCCCTACCACAAGCCGCGAACTTCGTTCAAAAAAAATATAAATTGGAAAATTGTTTAATCTGCACAAATAAGAGCTCTCGCTCTCTTCAATGTATCCCGCGAAATTTTATCTTAAAACTCGAGTTAATTTTGAATTTTGCCGGCTTTCACCTTGAGTAATACTAAATTAGAGTTTGGCAAATTCTCAACTATAAATTGTCAAATTTCAAAGCAAGTGATAATTAAACAAAATGCACAAAGTCAAATACGTTCTCATTTTATGCAACTCAAACCTGACCAACATTAAAAGCTACAAATTGCACATATAAGACTGGTTTCCTAACAACAGGTCAACATCTACGGTGTTGACGCACGATCGATAGGTCTTTGATTACGACACGTATTGTAGTACGCTTTGCCCTAGGACAAACATGTTTTACTTCGTTATAGAAAATCACCTCGTCACGATTTTGACCGATATTTTGCACACCTTTTGGGATTATACCACATTTTTGATACATAAGTTGGTGATTTTTACACGATATAGAGGTTCAAAAACAAAGTAAATATTAGGTCTTGACCTATGAAATTGCCGATTACATAGAAAAAAATCAAACAATTTTTTTAAAAGAAATATTGTCGATGCACTTTTGCCATTTTAATGAAAGTTCGTTGATGCCTCTGCTATAGATATCCTGGGAACGGGAATCGATAAATTCGGCGTTTTTCACCGCCTCGTTGGATTTGAAATTATTCCCCGGGGCTCATTGTTGAGATCAAAATTTCCAGAACGGAAGCGATCAAACCAAAAACGCACCTTGCGTTCACTTGCGGTACCTTCTCACGTCGTTAATATTGCGTGCTGTCTGTGTTGCGTTGATGCCACGACGGAACTCGTAGGTATTCGAAAATAGCGAACATTTTCGTTTTTTCCATGGTTACAGAAACATTGATATCTAAGAAAAATCGAACGGCGGGAAAACAAATGAACTACTGATTTTTTTTCTTTATTTGTCATGCTATATTTGAAAATTAATTTGAATTTGGAATTCTAAATAGAATGAAAGATATTGATCTTCAAACTAGCCGGTATAATATGAAGACTGGAGTATTGTTATGCATGTAGCCCGGGGCATTACCGATTACCTGCTACTAAAACACCTATAAAAATGTCTACTTACTACTTCTCAGCCGGCAGCTTTGCTTTACCAGCCTGTTACTATCCTACTGCAAGCCTAAAGGCCTCTTCTCAAACAGAGAAGGCACGAGCATTAATCAGCACATTTGCTAGATTCCAGTTCAAAAGTTGGAACTGTAATCCTATGGGCCGAAAGACGTCCACTGCTATACGTAGGCCTGTCAAGTAACGCCAGTCTTGCGCTGCATGAAACAGATTCCCACGACCTTCTCTAAGTTGGGTGCCCATCTTGTAAGGGACTTATCAACGCTGCGACATTAAAACCAACATTTCTACCATATTTCTCTATTATTGTATTCGTTCAATTTCATTCTTCAAGTTCCACACGGTATATTTCAAAGTAGAATAAACGTCGCATACACATTAAACGAAAACTCGCCAACCCTACTGTAGCGTCTCAAGTGCAAGTTCGAGTGACGCAACACACCGGTGCGCGGGCGCAACGTTTTTTTAACAACTTCATGTCTAACCTCTGTCGCTCTAGTTATGTGACGAAACGCTTGCCTTCTATACATAATAGGACTAATTATAGCAATAGCTATTTTTTATCCTTGACTTTTTTCAGAAGATCAGTGCTGGGTATAGAGAAGCATAGAATGATGTGACGTAGTCTGTTATGTATACGTCCAATGGTTCGAGGCCCACAGCTAGTTTTAAGAGGCCTATCACAAAATTGCGTTCTGACATATTAAGTATACCTTTTGAAGCACGGCGACGCATCGCAATATCGGAATTTGGTAATTGTAATTACGATTATTTTGAGTCTTTTTTTTTTGCTTGTGAACTAATGTTTATTCCGGTATAAATTTTAAGTAATAATATTAATCTAGTAACTAGCTGTGTGTAGTTTACAGTTAATTCCAAGCGTTTTCAGTAGTTTTATTGTTTTGAATGGGATTTTTTTTATAGATATTCCATTCATATTTCAAAATTCTGAGGCCGCTATGAACTAAACCACTATATTGCTCATCCAATAGAACAATGACGTAATTACGTTTATAAGATATAAGAGATATTTTTTATATATTTTTCATTTCATTTGCTTAAGTACTAATTCAATGCACTAGCTCGAAAAAATGCAGTCGCGCTTTTTATGAAAAACTTACTTCGGAATTTTGGTTTTATTTAAATGGATGAGAAAAAAAATCTAAAAACGAGGCCTGCTATACTTAAACTATACTAATAACTAATCTCCACCACTAAATAAGTCAAAGTTGTCGAAGTCTTTTAGATTCTCAGAATAAGAACACTAAAGTTGGCCATTTAACACAAAAATCACGGTCAAAATGTAATAGGACTCTTAAAATCCAAAATATCGAAGTTTTTGGTCTTAGAATTTACACTAAGAAGCACAGTTCTCTTGAAAGATATCTAATTCCCTATGCATGACGGGTATCTCTTCAAATTAATGAGCGTAAGTTCTATTTAAAATGGGTTTTCCCCATTTTTACTCTTCAAACCAATAAACAAATATATTAAGACCAAGACCAGATATTTGAATTCTAGACCAAAAATTATTTTTATTATATCGCAGTCGTGAAACTTAAAAAGCTAAATGTTGTACTCACACACAGACCATTATTTTAAATGGCCATTTTAGGAGACCAGAGATATTATCGTAACTTAGTACGTACTTAGTAAGTACTTAGTGTCTAATATGGTAGCAGTTGAGACATATTACAGTTCTCTTTTACTAAAAGAGCTGTATTTTTTGTTTTTTGGCTTGGAGTGAATGTTACAAAACTTGGCTGGCAGTCCGATCTAATGGAACGAATTATATGATAATTTCGAGGAAATTACGTCCCCTTGTCTCACCCCTCTACGCAGGAGGATATGTTCAAGGGCGACGACCTGAGTTTGGATGGATATTGTCACGTATTCATAAAGACATCTCAGCACTTATATAAAATGTATCGCCAGTCGACTTGGCATCGCTGCGGAGACTTCAAAACGGATTATTCCGATCTGCCACCCTGCTTTGTCCTCTTAGAGCGCCAGAACGGAAAAAAATTGATCTGTTGTCCCCCTGTTAGCAACGAGGGGACAGTTCTAATTTTATTCACTACTATCTGGGACAGATAGTAGTAAATAAAGTCGCTAACAGGGAGACAGATCAAACTTTTTTCCGATCTGTCCCCCTAAGGGGACCAAGCAGGGTGAACACAACAAAACAACCAGATAAGAGTCAAAAGTCTTCTCATAGTCCACAAACGCAAGACATAGGGGCTGATTATACTCTTCGAACTTCCGCACCGTGAGGATGTGGTCCATGGTGCTGTACCCTCCTCGAAACCCAGTTTGATTCGGTTCTTTTTTTTATTTTTATTTTATTTGAGATGGGTTTGCTCTTGACTCTATTCTAGGTCGGAAGCGAAAGAGACAAATTCGACGATGGAGAGAGCTTAACCCAGAAGAAGCCTGTTCACTCTCACTTTGAAGAGATTAGGGTTGTATGCGTTCGAAAACACTGACACAGGTAGACAGTTCCACTCTTTTGTCGTGCGCATTATAAATTACATTTGGAAAAACTTAGTGCGAAATGGTGGAATAGCAACGAGATAGGGATGGTAATTTGCAGTGCGTCTAGATGTCCGATGGTAGAAGGGGGCCGGCTCCTGGTGTAGTAGCAGGGAACCTTGATGACGATGTATCACTTTTTACACGACGTTTTTTTTGCTGCATTCTCACGAACTATTGAACCGATTGAGCTCAAACAAGATTTGTTCCGGTTGCATGAATATCACGACCTCTCGACTAGCCAATGCTTATTTTTTTATTATTATTATTATATCACCTGTGTTATGCTTGTAGGTAAATGTATACGTCCCTAAAAGAAACCACAGGATGTTTGTTACATGTTGTATATAGGATGATTAAAAGAATCAAATATGATTCGACTACAGTCACTTTACAGCTTACGAAGAACACAAAATTATGGTCAGATTTATTCATATTCGAGGCCTTGACCCTGCTGATGCATCCTTTAAGTGTGACCCGCCCTGTGCCATTTTTTTATGGGTACCAGGTATAATTGAAATAACTGAATCCTCAAAAAGGGTCTGCACTCATTATTTACTCTGACTGAAATCGTAAAAAAATTGGCTGCTCCATACATTTGTGTTCGCATAACTCTACAAAATGGTTGGTCTCATTATGATGAGTATAATGGCCCCTGTCAGGTTTTCTTATGACCAGAGATCGGAATAGGTAGAGCATAAATACCTTAATTTCCAGGAAAGAAGTAACAAGAGTGGATAATACCTCCTATAAAATCCCGGAATGATAAACATGACGATTAAATCTCGGTATTTAAAAAATTGTGAGTTATTTATTGTACTTTGAATACATTCGTAACTAATTAAATATTTGTAATAAAATAATTCGCAATTTCTAAATTCCGGGAATTTCCCGGGAAATAAGAAATTGCGAATTATTTATTTCACGTTGAATACATTCGTAACAAATTAAATATTTATAGTAAGTAATAAATAATGGGCAATTTCTTCACTCCCGAGATTTAATCATCATGTTTATCGTTCCGGGGTTTTATAGGAGGTATTATCCACTCTTGTTACTTCTTTCCTCAAAGTTTAGGTGTTTATGCTCTACCTATTCCTATCTCTGGTTATTACCCTACGACCTACCTACCAAAATTTTCCACATAATTTTATCTAAGTATCTACGAGTAAAGTCTAAACGGACGACATAGCAAAACCAGCTCATAATCCAAGGCAGTCCATTGTCACACGTTCTTCCCAGATTGCCACAAAACTACAAAATTGCTCTAGTGTTAATATTATTTTAATTTTCACAAGTTACCGTCTATCTATGTGAATTGGAACGCGCGACTCTCACGCGTTTGACGAAGCAAGCAATTAATAGCTGTTCACATAGGTTTTATGATCTTTGGGTCAGAATAATTATTAATAATAAAGCATCTTCTAATCTTATTTTCACATCATAATTATTGTAACACTAATAAATCTACTATAAATAAAAATTAATGGCTAAATGTGTTGCTAAGCGCAATACTCGAGAACGGCTAGACCATTTTTTACAAATATCGGTTGAAGACCGAGAAAGCCTGTTGTCAAGAGAAAAATTGGAAAAGTTGCCGGGAAAATTGAGGAATTCGAAAAAAATATGAATGTGCTTTTGTCTATGCAACGTCTCTCGGGTCAGCTATTTAATAATATAAATGAAAAAACAAGTGGAAGTGCCCACGCAGCAATCCGGTGCGTGTCACAATTACGCGGAACAAAATTAAAATAATAACAACCTTCGTAAGTTGTAGTAAGTCTCAATTTTGTATGAACAACAAATACCTAAGCTTTTCTTCAAAGTTGATTTGGTTTTTTTAATCAAAATTAAGATTTATTGTAACTGGCGAAGGTTGTTATTATTTTACATATTTTTCCGCATAATTGTGACACGCGCCGGATAGCTGCGTGGGCACTTTCACTTGTTATTTCTATTAAGTGGATGGGTGACGATCTTTACATACCGAGACTCCTCCGTGCCTCGGAAAGCACGTTAAGCCGTTGGTCCCGGCTGTCATTCGTGGATATTTGACAGTCGTTACGGGTCGTCAGAAGCCCGACAGTCTGACAACCAGTCTTACCAAGGGGTATCTTATTACACCCAGTAACTGGGTTGTGGAGGTCAGATAGGCAGTCGCTCCATGTAAAATACTGGTATTCAGCTGCATCCGGTAAGACTGGAAGCCGACCCCAACATAGTTGGGAAAAGGCTAGGCAGATTGATTGAGTAATAGAATAGTAAACAGTGAGCCAATAATAAGTCCTCACGTTTAGAAACGGAAAAAAAATAAGTGAACACATACATAATATAAAAAGAAAACCGTTCAAAAACCAATTAATTACACATCTTTACACAATAGATTACCTCCATATACTCTATGTTGAATACAAATAACCTGGGATAATAATAATAACCTGGGACATTATTCACACACGGTCATCTGATCCCAAACTAAGCAGAGCTTGTACTATGGAAACCAGATAACAACTAACTAATATATAGTACTTTATTTTTTTTTTTGTAAATACATACTTATATAGATAATTACCCCCAGGCTCAGAACAGACACGTTCATGCACACAAATGTTTGTCCTGGATGGGAATCGAACCCACGACCTGCGTCATGATAGATGGTATCTTAACCAACCACGCCAAATGGCCTGTCACAGATATACAAAACATAAATATGGCAACATTAAACACATACCTTCATAACTTAACACATTTTTGTAGTAAAATATCTATCTACAAAATTTGGGTGTTGTTAGTACTGTACCTTAGTACTGTTCCTTTGGGGACACAGGTGCGATGTTATAATATGTCAAAATCGATGGCAAATCGATTAATCGAGTCGGTGACCAACAAATGTATTTGCTGACAATTTAATAACACAAATCCCTCCAATTATTATTCCTTTCAAAACCTAGTATCGAAGAATGAAAAGAGCCTTGTATGTCTAGTTCCCATGCAATTACGGTCGCGATTATCTCGACGCGAATCGATTACGACTGATGCTCGATAACCTTTTGTCTATCAATACATATCGGTACAACACTAGCGGTGGAGTGTTGAAAATTAAAAATAGATTAAGTAATTATTCAATGAATCTTGATTTGGTTTAATTGTTCTTAAAATAATTGAGTAATTGTATTTTTTTTTTTTTGTAATAAGCATCTTCAATTTTCATTGGGCGTTGTGCCAAATTGTATCTTGTGTTCACACAACATTACAATTTTATTCATACCGTGGTCAAATGTTTACTACATTCCGGCCGTCGAGAGAATGCGTTCCTGACAGGTGTCAATTGTGAAATTTCAGTAGTAATAAGGATCAAATTCGCAAAACACGTCACAACATTTGTTAATACATTAGGCGCGGCAGACGCACATGCGCGTTTTCGGACGTTCACCAGGTGCTTGACGGCGCGTATGCGCGTCCATACAATTTACATAACTTTCTTCGAGTGCGGCGCGCCGCACCTGTGCGTTCGTTGTGCATCTCTATTGTTTCGAAAACATCGTAAAATAAGGGTCGGTAAGGGTGTAGCATAAAGAAGCGTTTGGATAAAGAATTAAGCAGATAATGTGTTAATATGAAACTGACAACTAACGAATATGTGTTTTTTCAAGAACCCATTATCTCGACGGCCGGACTTTAAGTGCGTTTTTCACCAATGAAACTAAACGCGATCAGCACATGTAAACCACATTCAGAAACGGTCAATGTCAAGATTTCAGAACAGACAGCTCTTGAATGCGGTTTAGATGTGCTTCCTCGTTCAGCTTCGTTAGTGAAATTCGCCATAAGTCGGTAATGTTGGTAGCAGGGCTAACTGCACAGCAGAATTATTTCTGCTGCCATGCAGCGTCGCTCCATATAAAATACTGGTATTCTGCTGCATCCGGATCAACCCCAACTTGTTGAATAAAAAAAAAACGTTTATTCACAGATTTTTTTTTTTCAAAAAATATTTCCTCCAGTTCGCTGTCAACAGAAAAATTGTCCAAAAGGTTGGCAGCATTGGTAATTTCTTGTCAACAGGTACTACTATTTTTAAAATACGTTTTTGTAATATAACTGTCTCTATATAGACTGGAAGGTTATTAAAATAGTTGGAACTAAAAAAATTCTCGACCATAATAGCTATTGCAAGTGGGCACTACAAATCTTCTCATACTGCTACTTTGAGATCTTGTGCGATAATATTGTTTTTACTTTCTTCGTCATTGGGAAAGTTCAACTTCTTGTTTGGGATGGCAATGCTCCTGCGATGCGTCTCTGGTATTGCAGATGTCCATAGGCGGCGGTCACCACTTGTATTGTGTATTTATTTATTTTTTCTATCTCATTTTATACGCCATGACGTCATGACGTTTATGACGTCAACTGGTGCCAGTTGACGGAAGGAAGAAAGTATTCCAGTAAGGTGTTGGTAGGGATCATGACCGTACTTCCGGGATTGTCCTGATAGCCGTGGAATACCTCTCCACTCCTCAAGCACCTCAGAAAGTGGTGCAACCTTGTCGCTACGTCACTATGTGCTAGCGACCGTTTCCGGGGGCCCATTGTTGAGTGTGCAAGTCACCCCTTGCCATTTTATCCGTGTATGATATATAACATTGGTCAGGCAGGGGACATAGTTCTTCCATAGTTCAAGTTACCCAACCCACTTTATCCACCCAAACCCATGGCCCAATATGTTTTGTTTCCACGTTCTGAAATATTCCTGCACCAACCGGGGGTTGTTCTTGGGTGCACTTGCAGAGTGCATATAGGGATAATTTTCGGTTGGTGCCTCCTCATCATTTAAAATTGTCTAAGGGGCCTCTGCAAGTTGGCTTCGGCCCCTCGTACGCCTTCCAAAGATCCAGGACCCCAGGGTCCCGAGATAATAATAATAATCTTTATTTTTTCTTCACAAAATATCACATAGTGCAAGAATTAGCATTTTGACAAAAATGCATAAAACTTTGTGAGAAATTGGTGTAGTGGTGTCCATACTAGGATACCCTGTGTGACAGATCACCAGGCTGTCATCGCAAATTTAATCGAATAAAGCATAACAACGATCAGTTTTCAAATAAATATAAATAATGTAAATAAACGTATTTTGTTTCTTTCTTTCTCTTAACATCAAGTGGGTCGACTGCTTTATTGCCAAAAGTGCATAACCCTGATTTTAGAGAAAGTTATCGTCATATAGTGACCTTATTGGTGATGTTCTTCAGAAAGGTCAGGTGCGTAGTACTCGCAACCGGCGTGCGTGTATGACCAGATGTATGAACATAAACGAGGCAAAAGTAGTATTTAAGGATCGTAGCAGGAGGCGTTCTGAAGTTTTTTTTTTCCGGGGGAAACCTTCAAAAGGCGGCCGGGCTTTGGGGAAAAGACCGGGGAGACTAAAACCACCCCGGTGGTCACCATCTACACTTGGAAGGGGCACCGTTACCTCTCCAAAGACCGATCCGCGACCCGCTCTGTGCAATGCCTGTTAGAGCATATCTTTGGGGAGACTGTAAAGGGGTCTCCCCGAAACATAACTATGCAAATGGCAAAACAAGGCAGCACGTGACCACTGTGCGCCGTCTTCCCTGAGGTCACTCAGTGGGCGGACAGAGTCCCCACTCTGAGCGCCCTTGACTCCAAATTCACGCCTGCCTTAAAGGATGCAGGTGGGGTTTCGGCGTTTTAGACATGGAGGCGGTTGCCTCCCCGACGCCTTCTTCTCCGAGCGGAATCAGCCCTCTCACGGTCCCGCTCGGCAGTCTCCTTCTGAACTTTCACGGTCTCACAGAAGGAGGCCATTTCCAAAGATCATATACCTACGAGTCAGTGACATTGTGCTGTATATTAAATATCTACCTACATGATTATTAAAGGCAACTACTCTACGTTTGGTCTTAATGTCAAATTGATTATACCTTGACCACGTAATTACTTACTTGTGTGATTATGTAGTTGTGAGGGTTATTCTTATTTTGTTCCGTGAGTTACCTTATAACAGAGGGGCAATTTCAGTTTTTTTTTTTTAAGAAAGGTTGCATTCAAATCTGAATCTGCCAAAAATACCTCTGATTTATCTACAATTTCGATATTGCGATTAGATTTTGAACGTTTTTAAACACAGGAATTGGCTTACAGGGTCCTTATTATGAACTATTAACGACATTATGATTCCGTTGCGAAAAAGGGATGGTGCTATAGGTCATGTATAGATCCGTCTGTCTTTGGCACTGGAAAAATGATGGCATTAATTGTTAACGGTCCCTGGTATAGTAACACCACAGATATTACAATACTACGTACAGATACCCAATCCCATACAAAGAAATGACACCTCCCTAAGTCTGGCTATTGAGCTGGCTATTTTTTTTCCATCAATTTATAACAGATGGCTGCATCAGCGACTCACTAATTACCAGATACTGTAGTTTTACAACACCATCTAGGAGTCTGCCTAGACACTAGGTCTCATCGATACTAGGTGGCATCGATACTACTTAGATGGCTATATCTAGATACCTATAGATTCTCCATCTCACATCAAGTATGTCGTCGTAATCGTACCGTGCGCTCAAGGACAAAAATTATCTTGAGTTAGCGTAATTGTTTCGTTTGTATGATTGAGCTAGCATTTTTAGCTTTAGTAGGAAACGACGTGTTTGCGAAGCCATAATTATATTTTATGCCATGCGACATATAGGTACATAATAATTCGTGCAGCTGTAAATGGGTTTTTTCCTAAACGCGCTTAATTTTATTATCTGCTTATGTCCGCGGTAACTTACTAAAATCTAAGTGGTCGCTATGCGAATGTTACGATAAGTAGGTATTCATGTTTTTAAATTTATTATCTACTTAAATCAAACAAAACTATAAAATTGCTTGTAATTTAACCGGTAATAATGTTACTGCAGCAAGGAAATGAAATTAAATAGGTAAATAGGTACTATGAGTTAGGAAGTAGGAAGAGACAATACAAGTAGGTACAATACAAGCTGTGGTATGAAGTACCTACCTACATAAATAAAATAAAAACGAACGGAATAGTTTTATAAAAATATTTTAATACTTCAATCAAGTACATAACAATACTGATAGAACGTTACAAAGTGATCAGTAGATAGGTACCTACATACTTACTTATGCCACATTTTTTTATTACCTACCAGCACAAAAACATGACAAATGAAACATTGTGTCTCCAGCAAATATCACACAGTAGAAATATCATACAGTATGTGACTCAAACCCTGTTCTTGAAATAACTACCTACAGCCACGCGGTACGTAAACACGCGATAGGGCGGCCCGCCTACAGTATTTTAATTTCATCCTACATACCACCATCACTTGCTTGAGTTTATTTCTAGTTTTGTGATTGTAAATATTATATCTTTTCTTTAAAAAAATAATCTGCTGTCGTCGATGGTTACCAAACTCCAATTATTACAAACTTTAACACCTACCAACTTAGCCAAAATGCAAGAAACAGCTGACGAGAAATTAAATATCTTTTTTCATCTCAGCTTATTAACGTCCTCATTACGTCAGTACGGAGCAACTCGAAGTAATAATTCTTTTCGTCACCCTTCCGATGTCGAACCGCTCTGCAATCCTTACTTATTATCAACCATCTCATCGCGTGTGCGCTACCTACAGCAATCAAATCTTCTAACTACCTACTACAAAATCTTACTTATAAAAGTTAATTATAATGTTAATCTTACTACGTAGTTACCTACCATTTATTGCTCTCATAATCTTTTTCTAACGATATTTCGTCTAACTCAGTAAGTACCTACATACTACATATTATAAATAGATAGCCTAGTTAGGAAACTAACTACTAGTTTTTTTTTAACGCGAGCTCAGGTAGGTCACTCCTGTGTCACTTCTTTCACACTATCCACTTATTTATTTATTAATCTAGTTATTTTACTCGGTCGAAAAAGCAAAATACCTCCTTCCGACCGTTTGTATGAAGATTAAATACTGTATGATATTTCTACTGTGGCGTAAGTAGCAATTTTGCTACTTACAGAGCCACAGTAGAAATATCATAAAAAATGTAACAAAGAATTACGTTGGGGATTGTGTGCGTCAGAATGGCTGGTAGTCTGTGGCGTTGGTCTATGAGAGTTGATTCGAAAATTGCTACATAATTGCTTATATTTGCTACATATAATAAAAAATTGCTACATAGGATATATATAATATTTAGAAACAAAATATTTTTTTTGACCAGCAATCCTGACGTTTGTTTGGCTGGTCACCTCCTAGTTTAAAGTCAATCATGCAGTTTCCCGAAATGTATTGCGTCAATAATTGCTACATATTTACTTAATTTATCTAATTTTGTTGTAACTTCAAACATATGTTAAATAAAGGATGTAGTAATGATTTAAATTATCCCAAAGAAAAGTGCCTGATAAAATAATAAAGGCAAATAGTTGCAGTGTGTCTTCACTCAACGGTATTGCTACTTTAGGAGGCAGGCGTTTTAAATTGTTAAATGGCATGTTACGTTATGAGTAGGTAAGTGGCACTTTTCCTTGGGATAATTTAAATAATTGCTACATCCTTTATTTAACATATGTTTGAAGTTACAACTAAATTAGATAAATGAAGTAAATATGTAGCAATTATTGACGCAATACATTTCGGGAAACTCTGCATGCTTGACTTTAAACTAGGAGATGACCAGCCAACCAAACGTCAGGATTGCTGGTCAAAAAAAATATTTTGTTTCTAAATATATATCCTATGTAGCAATTATTTATTATACGTAGCAAATATAAGCAATTATGTAGCAATTTTCGAATCAACTCTCATAGACCAACGCTACAGATAACCAGCCATTCTGACGCACACTGGGGATTCCCTTTTAGCACTCCGGTAGAGCACGAGCGGGCTTGTTTCGTCGATGTTGAATTTGTTGTTCATACAAAATGAAGACTTATTACAACTGACGAAGAGATGTTATTATTGTACATTGTTTCCGCATAATTGTGAGACACAACAGCAACGACGGATAACTGCGTGGGCACATTCACTTGCGTTTAGGGTTCAGTACCTCAAAAGGAAAAAAAAACGGAACCCTTATAGGCTCACTCGTGTGTCTATCACAGCCGATTTGCTCCGAATCCAATGGAACGATTAAGTTGTATACACGTATGAATTTCTGTGACCCAAACACGGACGTGTAACATAAATAAATGAATTTTGAACATGGGGAGTCAATTTTGGGGGGCAAGTAAGAAAATAAAAATAAAGTTTTGCAAACTGTACCATGTGACATATTGATCAAATGAAATGGATTACTGTGAGGGTCTCAAATATACTTTTTTTATAATTTTAAAATAAATCATTTTAAAGTTGATTAAAAAATAGACGAAAATTGACCGTTCGTATCTCCGAAAGATAAAAAATTGATTCCATATTCAAAATTAATTTATTTACGTTACACGTCCATGTTTGGGTCGCAGAAATACATACGTGTACCAAATTTCATCTTAAGAGGATTGTGAAGCTGTAAATTTTCATACAAAAAGCGATAACGTTTTTCTCCCCGTAAACATAGTCTAATTTTCAAAATTTTTGGAAATGTTGTAGGTATAATAAAAAACTAGGTCCGTACGTTTTTATTTTAAAGAAGTATTGCATACGATATAAGTTATTAGCATCTAAATATCTATATTTTTGACATAAAAACTACCTCGAGCGTCTTTTTTATTTTTTTTTTATTAAATTCAATTGAATTACAAAAAAAGAAAAACGTACAGACTTAGATTAAGGTATACTGAATGTAATGAGACCAAAATTATCTCATTTCGTAAAGTTTTGGAGGGGTGAAAACGTTATCGCCCTAAACAATATTTATGTAAATAATTGTATGAAATGTAGGTAATTGCCTCCAAGACTCGCGCCGCGTATCGGCACTTCACAATCCTCTTAATCGGTCCAATGGATTCGGAGCAAATTGGCTGTGGCAGACGGACAGACAGACAGATAGACACACGAGTGATCCTATAACAATTCAGTTTTTTCCTTTTGAGGTACGGAACCCTAAAAATACTGAAAGTATTTATATTATTCCTATAGATTACAGGAAAACTTATTAGAATCTATGGTCTTAAAATATCATGATAAATCTCTCAATATTGTGCGTACAAAGTTACATTTGCTGTTGGAATGTCTTCCATACATTCCAAAAGTTGGAATGTATGAGGGAACATATTTTTCATCCCTGGGATAAATTCATCCAAACTACGGAACCCTTCACTGTGTGTGGTCCGACACGCACTTGGCCGGTTTTTTTCTATTCGGTGGCGGTAAAAGTGATGACAAGTTTAATAAAACGACATCTATTGCAAAGAGCTCTAAAACAAAATGCATGACAGAAGGCTACTTGTGAACTGTTTATAACATACTATTTGGTTCGGATTGAAGTAAAAGGCTTAATGTATCGTTTTTGTTGAAAATACGTGAAATATGAGTGTAAATAGATAAATCAACATTAAACAAGGAAGTTTTGATTTTTACTAAATTTACTTCAGCCAAAATCTGCCGTATAACGCTTATTACTGGTTGTTAATTTCATAATTGTTACCTATGCTGCCATCTATGATTATTTTTCGAGACTAATTATAATTTGTTCTAGTTGAGACCCCATGGTAACACTTAAAATGGCGGCTAATACAGATGTAAGAAATATACGTATGTAATAGGACATGCTGCGCCGACCACGAGTGAATTAGGATAAGGTATGTTTTAGATGTCAATCGATCAGCCTAGTCTTTTCCTAACTATGTCGGGGTCGGCTTCCAGTCTAACCGAATGCAGCTGGATACCAGTATTTTTAACTCGATTCGGATCGGTGATGGAAAATATTGTGAGGAAACCTGGACTTATAGTTGATATAAGTCTGAAATCGACAACCCGTCTTGAGCAAGCGCAGTGATTAAGACGCCCCCGAAGCATGCGTAGTTCATACAAACGAAATACCAAAATAATTGGTAAAACAAACATATTCTAAAGGTAGTGTGTATTTATTCCGATTGAATTACAGAATATCTAGGGGAAAAATAAGTTTTCTATAGAAAAGGACACTGATTTGAAGACGAGATATGAAGAATTTACTTCATATCTCGTCTTCAAATCAGTGTCCTTTCACACTGATTTGAAGACGAGATATGAGGAATTTACCTTATATCTCGTCTTCAAATCAGTGTCCTTTCAAAATATATGTTTGGGAACCTAGATATTCTGTAAGCCAATCAGAATAAATACACACTACCTTAAGAATATGTTTGATTTACAAATTATTTTGGTATTTCGTTTGTATGAACTACGCATGCTTCGTGGGCCTCTTAATACTCGGTTCTTCTCTGTACGAGAAGAGGTGTTTGTCCTGTAGTGTTGCAATAATACGATGGTATTATTATTAGGTATATACTCGTATAGCGCAGAAAATGTTTTATCATGTCGACACGTGAGTAGAGTGTACCCGAGCAAAGCTAGGGCAGGTCGCTAGTTACAGATAAATGTGATTGCAGGTATGATTAACGGCAGATAAGGATTTCCTTTACGAATGCAGTTATTATTTACCTATTTATTTTAAGATGCATTGTATACGACAACTGTTGGTAAACCTTTTATAAATCAATCATTTAGATTGCATATGACGTGAAGAATGCAGTTACTACTCTATTTATGGGCCTGTGGCTAAGTAATAATAGCCGCACGGGTCGATCGATCAGTTTAAGCTACGCTTGCCGGGGTTGGTCCGTGGATGGGTGACCATCTTTATATACGATGACCCCTCCGTGCGTCCGTCAAGCCTGGATCTTTGACAGTCGTTACGGGTCGTCAGAAGTCCGAAAGTCTGACAACCAGTCATACCAAGGGGTATCGTATTACCCAATAACTGGGTTGTGGAGGTCAGATAGGCGGTCGCTCCATGTAAAATACTGGTATTCATCCGGTTAGACTGGGAGCCGACCTCAATATAGATATAGTTGGGAAAAGGCTAGGCAGTCGATGAGATGATGCGTATTACTGATGCTAATGATTGCAATTTTTATGTTACGGTCGCGAGTCATACTGTAATCAACATACAACCTAATACTGACTTGCAAATTGCAAAACACGTAAGAACATTTGATTTCGCGTGCTACCCTGGCGCTTCCCCATTAAGGAATACCATAAGTAATTTAATAAAGCTATAATGGTCAATGTCACCTGCTATGATTTGTGTGGGTAACGTGTAGTGTAGGTGGCGACTACTTTCTTAAAGTGCAAGGCCCCGCACTGGTTCTTAGGGATGGGAAAAAGTCTATCGATATTTTTGATAACCTTTTATTATTTTTATTAGTAGCTTTATTGTTATTCCAAAAATTATTCCATGGGATTTTACTACCGTGATAAAAGGTATACTATGTCCTAATCCAGGTCATGGTCTACCCATGTGCCAAATTTCATTTAAATCCGTGCAGCCGTTTTAGCTTGAAAGCGTAACAAACAAACAAACAAATAAATAAACAAACTCATTTTCGCATTTATAATATTGGTTAGGTTGAATTAGTAAAGATTTTTAACCCCCTAGGGGGGATGATTTTCCAAAAACGTCATTCGTAATTTCTAAACAAAATACCAATTTTTTCCTCACAAACTTTCATCCCATATTTTCTCCCCTTAGGGGAAGTCTTTCCAAAAACGCTGCAACACGTAGTTTTAATTTTTAACTAGAATGCTAAATACTAATTTTCATTGTTTAAACTACAAAAATGTCGATTTTCCATACAAACTTTCATCCCCTCTTTTACTCCCTTAGGGGTTGAATTTCGGAAAGTCCTTCCATAGTGCTTGTCTACATTGTAAAGGGAACCTCTGTGAAATTTCTGCTCTCTAAGTCCAAGGGTTTGGGCTGGTCGTTGATGAGTCAGGACTTTTCTTTTTACAAGCTTTTATTTTAACTTGCAATGTTTGTATGTTTGCCTCAAATCTTGCAACTGAATTTTAAAGTAGTTATCCTCAGCCGATTGTGATGAAATTTTGCCTACGCGTTTAGTTTGCATGGTAAGCTAAGTGACGTCATTCATATGGGTATCATATGAAAGGGTTTGCTGAGAAAAATAAAATATAAGTAAAAATCTTTTTTTAAAACAAGCTTTTATTTAGTACTCTTAGTTCAACTAAGAGTACTAAATAAAACTTACGTAATCACAGAACTTTAATATTTTCTTAAAAACTTGAGGCTTATCTTTAAGTTTAAGAAGGATGTTCACGCCTTTATATAAACCATATATCTAGCTTTTCGTTTAGTCGAGTGTATTTTTACCCTTAGCATTTAATCTGAAATAGTGTATCTTTACCTCATTACTTGTAGCTTTGCATAATTACCATTTCTAGCAGTAGATGATAGCATCATCTACTGCTAAACTCTTGCCCTTCTGCTGCTGTCCAACAATACCAACACGAGCGTTTACAAAAAATAAATAAAAACAAATATCGTTATCTGTTACTATCGAGCTTCCTCCCTCCCTAGTCCCCGCCCTCAGATCAAGTGACAACTTCTCATATCACTTGACGGCTCACTGGCTGATCAAGTGAAGTGAAGCCATACCATTGACATGACTTCTGGCATGTAATACTAGACTTAAAAGTTGTGTGACATACAGGTTTCTTTTTACAGGTATGGAAATAGAACTCAGTTGCTTGACTGAATCTTAACATTTATATTGGGTAACTGGTAATTAGTGACCGATATTAAACACAGGATTGGACTCGTAACAACAACTACGAGTATTACTATGGGACGATACCTGAAATCGTTTAAAAATAAAAATCTGCTGTTCCCTACATTAATGTTCGCATATCTTTTTTTCGCGATTTCAGGCTTGGTCTCATAGCAAAAGTTGTTTGTTATTATGAGTACAATCCATGTGTTCAAGTATCGGTCACTATAATTACCAGTAAACGACCAACGATACTATATGCGTATAAATACAATTGAAGTGTCAGTTTGTAAATGCATAAGAAAATATATAAGTAATTATATGCTTATAAAAAAAAAAAAAATGTCCTTTTGTTTTCCGGCTAATCTCCGAAACGGCATTACCGATTTTGACGGGACTTTCACTGGCAGATAGGGCTACTTTTATTTAAAAAAAAGAATTAGGGTTCCGCGCAAAAAAGGAGTTCGTGGCTAAATAATAACAGCCGCACGGGTCGATCCATCAGGTTAAGCTACGCTTGCCGGGTTGGTCCGTAGATGGGTGACCATCTTTACATACCGAGACTACTCCGTGCCTCGGAAAGCACGTTAAGCCGTTGGTCCCGGCTCTCATTCCTGGATCTTTGGCAGTCGTTACGGGTCGTCAGAAGCCCGAAAGTCTGACAACCAGTCTTATCAAGGGGTATCGTATTACCCAATAACTGGGTTATGGAGGTCAGATAGGCAGTCGCTCTATGGAAAAATATACTGGTATTCAGCTGCATCCGGTTAGACTGGAAACCGACCCCAACATAGTTGGGAAAAGGCTAAGCAGATTGATTGGTACCGCGCAAAAAAAAATAAAACCCATGAAATTGTGAACAAAAACCGATTCAAATAGGGAAGTATCGACATCCACGCGGGCGAAGTCACGGGTAAGAACTGGTTAATTAAAAATACCTGATCATATTAGGCCATGCTTGACCTCGGTCTGGCGTCCGATATAGAGAAAGAATGAGCAATATGCTTTGATCATATTATTTTGGCTTGCTCACTGCGGAGTGGTGGTTTTAGAATTTCAAATCAACTATTTCCGATATTTAGTAAGACAGCGGAGTTGGTATGTCCAAAATTATTTTGATTAATTATCAAAAGCCTCTGAAGTCAGAAGCCTGCGTAACACACTATCAATCGGAATCTGAATGATTTTAAAGCATGTTGCTAATCCATTGCTTCATATGTTCGAAAAATTTGTCTGCTCAATGACGTAAATAACGCAATGAATGTTGTTGAACTGTCTAAATGAAACCCATTCCTACTGTAAGTGTGCAATTACCCTGCAGTTCTTGTTGATGGAATCCAGCACATCCCACCGTCTCCATCTGGGCCTGCCGCGATGTCGCTTGCCATTAAGAAGGAGCCATTGGGTCATAAGTTTGGCCCATTAGTCGTCTGACATGCGGCAGATGTGTCCAGCCCAATTCCACTTTAGCGTGGCAGCTTTCCAGGAAGTCTGACAGTGATACCGGTGACTGAAAAGATGTACGGAAATCGGTTGTCATGGTATGGGCATGGGATGCGGAGGAGTGAGGGAAATTTGGAGAAGTTTGACAATGACACCGGTGACTGAAAAGTTGTATGGAAATCGGTTGTCATGGTATGGGCATGTGATGCGGAGGAATGAGGAAAATGTCGTCTGGAAAGTTTTGAGTATGAATTTGGATGGCTATACAAGTAGGGGAAGACCAGAGAAACTATGGATGGACTGTGTGAAAGATGATATGGCTAGAAAGGGAGTGATTACCCAGATGACGACTAATAGAGAAGTATTGAAGAAAAAGAGATGTTGCCCATATCCCAAATAAATTGGGACATGGATGAATGAATGAGCTTTCCAAGTGACATCAGTTATCTTTGTGATGGAACAGATGGTCGTATTCCTAACCCGGTCTGTTAGTTTGAAACCCAGAGTACTTCGTTCCCAAGACTAACTTAAAGAATATAATCTTTCAGTCGCATCAGTACCTATTTATCAAGAGGTATCCTATTACCCAGTAACTGGGTTATGCAGTTTACATAAGCAGTCATGTAAAATACTGATAGTCATCTCATCTGCGCCCTGTTAGACTGGAATCCAGGACGCCGACCCCAACATCGTTGGGAAAAGGCTAGGCAGTGCATTTTTTTTTTTTTTCCTTTTGGCTTCGCACGGTTTGTGCATTTAGCCAATGTCAAGTTTATAATTATTAGCTTGGGGAAAAAGTATATATACTATTCAGAAATAAAGTTAGGGAAACGAAAATATTAGTATGAATAATTTAACGGGATTTAGGATAGGACGGATATAAGATCAGTATATTTATAAAGGTGAAGATAGTAAATAATGAGCAAATTATAATGAGGAAAATTTACAACTTAATATTGTTTAAAGTGATGAATGAGACTATACAGTGCATTTATTTATTTGGTTTATTTATTTTTGAATACATACCTAATAAGCTTATATATGAACACCAAATCTTTTATATGCTAACATTAAATACAAAGATACTCGTATTGTTACATAAGTAGTACACTAGTACTTTGGTCGTTTTTAAATTAAACGACCATGTCATTCACACAGTAACAATTCGTAAAAATATGTGGTTCACGTCAGCTGTTGATGACGTGAGAGCACGCATGCGCGTAACCGCCATGCGTATAAACCCGTTAGGTACGCTAAATGTCAAGGTGCGCCCACGCATTGTGTAATCATTTCATTATAGTTTCTTTATGACGTATTGGATTTCGCTGGAATTTTAATAGACGCTTTATAATGCAGTTACGTGAGTGATGGAATGACAGAGATCTTGACGTAACATAAAATCACGTCTATATTCCTCGAAGGGTTAGACGGAGGTGTACTTATAGTACACCCACTTTTCGCCAGTTATGTTTAAGTCCCATGTAATAGGGGGCGAGCCTATTGCCATCTACCGGCACAACTCTCAGGCTCCAGGCTGATACTGAGAAATTCATGATGGAAAACCCCTCTTCATGATGGAAAATCACACTTTGCCCGATCTGGGAATTGAACCCACTCATGCTCAGCAGTAGCGCTTGCTAATACCACTATACCAAAAAGGCAGTCTCTACTATCACTACATATTAAAAAATAAATATAAAAAAAAAAACAAAAAACTCGACTGCACTAACACATACTTAACTGAAAAGAGAAAAACAAGCTATACCCTTAATGTGTTGAACTTTGGTATCGCAGACTTAGAGAGGCGCCACGGCGTCCTCACCTTCCGCCTGATGCAGGTCCTCACCGGACACGGTTGTTTCGGGAGGTTCCTGTTTCGCATAAGGCGGGAGGAAACGCCCGGGTGTCACCATTGTGTAGATCGCCCAGAGGACACGGTGGAGCATACAGTGGAGGTCTGCCCGGCTTGGGCAGAGCACCGCCGTGTTCTCACGGAGGCGATCGGCGGCGGCGATCTCTCGTGTCCGAGCCTGGTCCAGGCCATGGTGCGGAGCGAGAGTGCATGGGAGGCCGTCACCTCCTTCTGCGAAGCGGTAATGCTCGCGAAGGAGGAGGCGGAACGCGTGAGGGAGAGGCAGTCTCGCGCCCTCAGTCGCCGCAGGAGACGCCCTGGGCGGCGGGAATCGATAGCCGATTCCCGGCCACCGTAGGCGCGGGCTTGCGGACGGTGAGTAGTGGGTAGCTCGCCGTCCGGTGAGGACCAGGCCCGGGTCGACGGCGCGTTGTGTTCCACGCGCGCCTCAAAGAGATGTCAGCAAAAGATGGGGTCCAATAGGGCCGATGCCGCTGGGGTCGCGGGTTGTTTGAAAAAGATACCGTGGCCCTGGCATAGGCAACTGAAGGAACACGGGTGGGTTTTAGTCAGTAAAAGTCTGACACGCCCTTCCGCTCCACCCAGAGCGGGAGAAGTTATTTGATGATTTCCCATCCACAAAAAAAAAAAAAAAAGGCTTGGGGACAAACAAAAGTTACACCACACCTAAGTCTGTGTTTGAGCAGTCGGGTTTTTTTTTTTAATATTTAGTATTTCCAGATACAATATACTTATATAATAATATAATAATATCTTGCCTTCACATCTTTACAATTTATTTGTTTCGTTTTAAATACGGATATTTAAAACGAAACACACGCAGCAGTTACGGATATTTATCAATTATTCGAAAGTAAAATGGTAGAAATATAGGTAATGAAGACGCTTTTTAAATTTCGTCCACGATATTTTTATAACGTGTATGTATTTCTATACATTGTACATTGGCGATAGTTACAACAAAAATTTCAAAATGTTACTACTTATTTGATAAAAATAATAGAATATACGAGTAGGCAATACATTTTCGAAAGTGTAAGGCCACAAATACTATTTATTTTGAAAGTCTGTAAAAGCATCGAGGCGTTATTAACAGACCTTCACTCTAACATTGTAAAACTAAATGCATTATATTCGCGAGTGGTTCCATCTTGAAATAACAATCCATCTATCTATATATACAGGGCTATTTTTAAATCATTAACTAAACTTTAACAGGGTGTTCTACCCATGAATATGAACAACTTTCACTATGGGACCAAACCTGAAATCGCGAAAAAAAAATCAGCTGTTCAGTACATTTTGACGAATTATGCCAACATAAATCTAAATAAACAACTTTTTTGTTGTGTTTGTAATTGTCAGGACAAGGTTTGTATGAAAGAAAATGTTTGAAAAGTTACCGGGAAAATTGGAAAATTCGGGAAAACTGAAAGTGCTATTTCTATGGGAATTTTTATATGAGTTAATGAAATTTTGAAAGGACAACGTTTTTCGGGTCAGCTAGTATAATATAAGTAACTCTTTTGCTCTCATTATAGTTCTATAGGCAGTGGACGTGGCGTAATAAAACCTTTCGGATTTTGACTGTAGACCAAGCTATTAGCCCCTACCTATCATTGATCGACCCTGAAACGAACCTAGTTATTCCACGAGCCTCAATATCCTTTATTTGTAGTTAAATATACACCGTGACATAACAATTATGTAGACAGACCGCAGTCAGATCACCTAGACAGCACTAGATTGTGTCTAGCAGAGTACAGATTGATGGAGAAGGTCCATGTCATACAAATTGTAGTTTTGAATGAGACAGTTAATAACTGTTGGATTGGTGGATGTTAAGGCGCCGGTTACGTCTGCCTATTGCGACTACATAACACCTTACCTTAACCATATTAAGGCTATTTAAGAAAATAGACGAAAATTGACCATCCCCCCCCCCACCCTCCTTTATCTCCGAAAGTACCGAGCCCAAAAATTTTGAAAGCACATACAAGAATAGTTCAATACCTATAGATATAGAAGTCGATGGTCTTAAAACAACATGGTAAATCTCTCAATATTGTGCGTACAAACTTACATTTTTCCATAGTTAAACAAAAAGGATCCAACCCACATTAAGTGTAATTTCATTCAAATAATTGCTGTAAATTAGCTATAATTTTGCATGCCCGTAATGAGGGTGAAATATGTCCTGTGCTATAATTTAATTTAACATCTTGTGTACCCACCATATTTCAGGCAAATAAATGATTTATGATTATGATTATGATTATGAGGGTTGGATCCTTTTCGTTTAACTATGGACGTTTGTAGTTGGAATGTATGGGAGAACAAGTTTTTCAACTACAATGTTAAGTTTTTCTTGGGACAAATTCATCCCAACTACGGAACCCTTCATTGTGCGTGGTCCGACACGCACTTGACCGGTTTTTTTTTAAGTAAGTGATAATTTGGCTAAGTAATAACAGCCGCATGGGTCGATCAGGTTAAGCTACGCTTGCTGGGATTGGTCCGTGGATGGGTGACCATCTTAACAAACCGAGACTCCGGTTGTCATTCCTAGATCTATGACAGTCGTTACGGGTCGTCAGAAGCCCGAAAGTCTGACCACCAGTCTTACCAAAGGGGTATCATATTACTGAGGTACTGGGTTGTGGAGGTCAGATAGGCGGTTGTTCTATGTAAAATACTGTTATTCAGCTGCATCCGGTTAGACTGGAAGCCGACCCCAACATAATTGGGAAAAGGCTAGGCTGATTTTGATAATTATACAATATGCACATGAATCCGAACAGTCGGAGGTGCGTGCCTTGGGATTGAACTCGACACCTATGAGTTGGCAGCCCGACGGTCACACCACTAGGCTATCCTGCTGCCGTTATGAACGAGGACGTATCTACAGAAATATTGATATGGAGAAAAAAAAAAAATATTTTGTCCTGTTAAAATACAAAATACAAAGGCAGATGCGTCTTTTAATTGGACCTAGTTATGCAGAAAGCAGCCATGTGGCACTTTTTCCAACACAGTCATACTAATTTTGACATACAAGATTTTTTGCAAAAACAGCCATGTCGATATCTCTATTTATCACGGAGATATGAGCCGTCAAATGCAGCCTTGTCCATACATCCATAATGCAACCATCGACAGAAAAATGCTTATAACTCTGTTTGTACTTTTCCCGACATGGCTGCTTTCTGCACGGTCCAATTGTAAGAATTTCGTTAAGTTTACGCCAATACAAAAACTCTGGTAGATGCGTCTTTTTTTGCTGATTCCGAATATGTAATTAACTCTATTTCGAAAAAAATAATAATAATAATAATATAATAATATCCTGGGACATTTTCACACACGGTCATCTGGTCCCAAACTAAGCAGAGCTTGTACTATGGAAACCAGATAACTGATATACTACATATACTACTTTTTTTTTTTTTGTAAATACATACTTATATAGATAATTACACACAGACTCAGGACAAACAGACATGTTCATGCACACAAATGTTTGTCCTGGATGGGAATCGAACCCACGACCAGCGACATGATAGGCGGTATCTTAACCAACCACGCCAACTGGCCTGTCAGATACATCTTTTTTCCTTAAGACGGCAGTACCACAGTGAGTTACGGAATTACCCCGCTGATCCGGTCCTTTCGATTCGGTATAAAACCGTTCTGAATCAGGTTCGTTAGTAAATAGAAACGGATCATAATGTAGTTGGAGAAAATAAAGCTGAAAGATGTGATGAACTTCAATTTATTCGCAGAACTTCTGCATCTTTTTCTAACTACTCTAACCAAACCCGGCCCAGATAATGCTTAGCCTTCATTGTATCTATTATTGCCATCTATTGTAGCTATAGTCAATGGACTTGGCGTAATACTTAATACCTCTCGATTTTGAACAATTCAATTTACTATAGAATCAGATATAGAAAGAGTTCAAAAGAGTATAGGGCGATTCACGTCCTTACGTTGATAATAAAATTCTTATACAACATGGTGCAATGTTTTTGCTTATAACGTCGTAGTTTGATCTAATTTGGCTCGGTGGCAGGAATTAAGAGGTCATTGTATATAGTATATCAGTTATCTGGTTTCCATACTACAAGCTCTGCTTAGTTTGGGATCAGATGACCGTGTGTGTAATGTCCCAGGATATTATTATTATTATTTATTGTACCCATCATTATGAACAACTTTTACTATGAGACTAAACCTGAAATCGCGAAATAAACCAGCTGTTCCCTACATTTATGTTCGCATAACTCGTCAAAATGTAGAGAACAGCTGATTTTTTTCGCGATTTCAGTTTTGTTCCATAGTAAAAGTTGTTCATGGCAGGAGCTCGTGGCTAAGTAATAACAGCCGCATGGGTCGATCCATCAGGTTAGGCTACACTTGCCGCGGTTGGTCTGTGGATGGGTGACCATATTTTCATACCGAGACGCCCCTGTGCCTCGGAAAGCACGTTAAGCCGTTGGTCGCGGCTGTCATTCGAGGATCTTTGACAGTCGTTACGGGTCGTCAGAAGCCCGAAAGTCTGACAACCAGTCTTACCAAGGGGTATCGTATTACCCTGTAACTGGGTTGTGGAGGTCAGATAGGCAATCGCTCCATGTAAAATACTGGTATTCAGCTGCATCCGGTTAGACTGGAAGCCGACCACAACAGAGTTGGGAAAACGCTAGGCAGATTGAGTAAAAGTTGTTCATAATGATGAGTACAATGACCAGAGTACAATAAGAGGATAACGGTGATTAAAATTACCACGCATCAGCATGCCCGATATCTGTATTTCCTCGAAGGGACGGACAGAGGCTCCCACATTTTGCTAGTTTTATGTCACTTTTAATAGGGGATAAATGGGGCTAGCGTATCTATTAAACAGTTACTATTACCTGGATCTGAGTCCAGATGATGGCAATAGACTCGCCTCAAATAGGCGGGTAGTTATGTTTGAGTCCCATATGTGGCGAAATATGGCTCACCAGAGTTCGGGCTACCACTAAGAATATCCCAATGGAAAAAAATGGTAGGTAACCCTTCTCTAGACCCAGGATCAGACCCCTCGTTCACCAGTCGAGCATGCAACCCCTACCAACAAGGTAGTCTACTACGAAAATACACAATAAAAATCGTGCATATTTGAAATTCCACCCCCGTCAGACCGTGACGCGACGAAATGTATATATGTATGCGTAACGCGACCTCCGTACCGGCTGTACCGGACCGGTGTGTACCAGGCCAAGGATAGCATAACTATCGGTCCTTACATAACAGAGTTATTGGTCTAAATACGTGTATTATTGCGGTTTCTGTTGTTTGGGTAGACAGGAGTGGATGAACGCCTTTTTTGATAACAAAATTAATCTGTAACTGCCCCATTGCTCAAAGAGCTCTCATAATTAAAAATTTGTAATGATTAGCTGGGAGGAAGAGTGTGCTGATTCGCAGTCTATCCTACTTCTTACTGTAATCCTACTATAATATTATAAATGCGAAAGTTTATGAGGGTGGATGGATGTTTATTACTCTTTCACGCAAAAACTACTGAACGGATATTTATGAAATTTGGCACACAGATACTTTATAACCTGGATTAACACAGGATACTTTTTATCTCGATATTCTTACGGGTTCGAGAATTACGCGGGTGAAACCGCGGGATGCTGCTAGTATTAAATAATTGTAATACGAGTATAAACATACATCATCATCTTCCTGTCCTTATCCCTTGTTGCGAACACGTTTTCTTCTTCCATTCTCCCCTGTCAACCGTCACGCTTTCATTCACTCCTTTCTCTTTCATATCATTCCTCACACCATCCATCCATCTTTACTTTGGCCTTGCTCTCCCTCTCCATCCGTCAATATTTAAATTTAAATTCATCTCTCTTTTAGTCACATTCGTTTCGTCCCAACTCATCAGATGCCCATACCAAGCCAAAAGACTTCCTTTCAACTTTTCTGGCACTTACAAACTTCCCTTTATTTACTCATTTCTTACTTTATCCATTGTCGTCACTCCACACATCCTTCTCAAAGTTCTCTATTAGGCTGTAGTATTTCACTGAAGGGCAAATACATTTTCTCGTAAATGCGTAAGAGTAGTTATGTAATATTTTAGGTTTATTAATTAAGCGTTTTATTTTTAATTTAAACGGATTTATATGAAACCCACTAGGTACAGGTACCACTGTCTCAGGATCAAATGCTCATGCGCAAGATGCTAAGCTTACAAAAAATACACCAGTAAATCTTAAAAATATAAATGACTTATCTAGAACTACCGCCTTCCGTATTATTTTTTATTTTGTGATTAATACAGGCGCCACAACATTAATTAATTTAGAATTAAATGGTTCCGGAGTATGTTAATTACATAAATGGTAATACTGTAACTTCCGTAAATCTACTGGTTTATACAGTGATGACAAGATGACCTGGTGAAGGCCGCAGGATTCTGGATGCGAGGAACCGGTTGAAATGGCTGAGCTTGGGGGGGGGGGGGGGGGGCTTTGTCCAGATCAGATGATAAAACGATCAGAAAAGTAACTAACTACAACTTTGGAGCAAGCGTGTACCATCGACATCAACGACCGGATGTGGAAGCGCCGCCTTTTATATCTTACAACTAGCTGACCCGACGAACGTTGCCCTGTCAAAATTTCAATAATTTTACAAAATTCCCATAGAAAATGCACTTTCAGTTTCTAATTTTCCCGGTAACTTTTCATACATTTTCTTTCATACAAACCTTGTCCTGACAATTACAAACAACAAAAAAGAATTATCCCAATAGGTGCAACCGTTCTGAAGTGATGCGCGTACATACATTCGGCAATTGATTTTTATATATTTAGAAGATTAGTGAAGAATATGTTACTAAACAAAAATTTATGAATTAATAATTTTCATTTATTATCCATATATATCTGCGGTCCAGGATGAATAGTAGCCTATATACTTCTCCAGGTCATGGTCTACCCAAGTGCCAAATTTTATCGAAACCGTTAAGCCGTTTTAGCGTGAAAGCGTAATCAACAAACAAACAAACACACTTTCGCATTTATATTTTCGCTTTTATATTAGTTAGGACGGTAAGGAGGATGAAAACCCCGTCTATCGACACTCTAGACTTACAAAATGTATTAGGTACTTAAATAAAAAAAAAAAACTTTACACACTACTAAAGTTTCTATAATAATATAATTCAACCTTTATTCTAAAGACACGTGGCGCCATCTATTGTCATAAGAACGTTATTGTTGTTTTCCTCGGGAACAATACTTTTTTTCGGGATGAAAGGTACCCTATGTCCGTGTCTGTACATCTGACAACGTATATGCAAAATTTCAGGATGATCGGTTCAGTGGTTTAGACGTGAAAAGGTACCAAACAAACAAACAAACTTACTTTCGCATTCATAATATTAGGTTAGGATATTAAGTTAGGACTAGCTGACTCGACAAACGTTGTCCTGTCAAAATTTCAATAATTCATACAAAATTCCCATAGAAAATGCACTTTCAGTTTTCCCGAATTTTCCAATTTTCCCGGCAACTTTTCAAACATCTTCTTTCATACAAACCTTGTCCTGACAATTACAAACGCAACAAAAAAAGAATTAGCCAAATAGGTGCAACCGTTCTGAAGTGATGAGCGTACATACGTTCGACAATTGATTTTTATTTATCGAGAGAATCTTCTATTAAATATATATATATATTTAATAGAAGATTCTCTCGTAGCATAACTTGTGTTTCCAATTAATCAGCAACGATTTACATTCTTCAAACACGAGCTTATGCAATATAGAAAAATAGGTAGTCTTGAAATTCTTTATCTCATTAGGTATTTAATCTTTTACTCGTATATCTGATTCAAAATATCGAAAATTGCAACATCGTAATATCAAAAATCGATCGATTTTTCATTAGGTTCAGCGAAAGTTTGTCTAATAGGAAGGTAAGCTTCTTCGAAACGATATCTCATCTAAGCATACTTATTTAAGTATTTCATTCACACTACGAAAACATGATTCGTCTTTCCCAACTATGTTAGCGTCGGCTTCCAGTCTAACCGGATGCAGCTGAATACCTGTATTTTCCATGGAACGCTTACCTATCTGACCTCCACAACTCAGTTACTGGGTAATACGATACCCCTTGGTAAGACTGGTAAGCTAAGCAACTAATTACATCCTTTAAAATCTTGGCATAGGATTTCATAACATCATACTGTCCAAAATTTTTATTTTTTTCATTTTCTATTAATAAAAACTACAGCACTTTTAACTTACTTGCGTTTCAACTTCAAATGTAACAAGGAAGCGGAAGTTGTTTATCGGTAAATCACGATTGCAAAATAACCAGAAACTATTTGGGTTTAACAACATTTAAATTATAGTTATTAATGGTGTAGTAGAGCTACTTAACTGTGCCAGTCTGCGCAGTTGGGCAACTTTGCCAGTTTGCCATTTTCATATTTCTTAGCTCCTAACATTGGACTCTTAGGAAATTTATGAAAATGGCGTAGTAAGAAGACATTCAACGCAACGTCTCATTTCAGAGTTCTAATTTTGACCCCAGCTTAACCTTTCAGCCAGTTTTTGTATTTCGAACCTTATTCCGACTGGGAAAAAGTTCTTAATAGGTACATTTGACAATTTAGACACGCGTTTATTGTTTTTATTTTTTTTGTATTGTTGTCGGAATAAACTTTGAAATTCAAAAATGGTTCGGTGATTTAAACCTGGACCTAAAGATAAATCTTGTTTGTAGTAGGGTAGTCATAGATTTACTGCTGGGATTTGTTTTTCACGTTGCACACAAATAGGCTTGCGTATGTGTGTTTGCACTTTATTTAATGTGTCCGTTCCACTTTTTACTTGCCGAAAATCGCACTTGATGCGCCTTTTTAGTTCGTCCACACTTCTTATGTCATGTCCGGTTTGTCCGGCTCACCACCGCACCACACACAATTTAAATACTCCCGTACGCTCATGGTTAAATGAGCGTCGTCGCTATCATGTTGAAAGTGCAGGTCTCTTATCTCTTGAAGAGGAATACGTTCCAATCAAAATGCAGGGACAACATCCGTTGATTTGATTTTATTTCAAAATGTATTGAACCCTTACATTATGTGACCAACGTAATTTCGCAAACTTTCAAAAGTAAGGTTTGTATACCTTTTTGATGTTATTGTATAATCAGCTTTGTAGTACGACAACGTTCGAAGGGGATTGTTCCGATCTGTCACCCTACTTTGCCCCCTTAGAGGGACAGATCGGAAAAAAAATATTCACTCCTATCTGTCCCAAAGTTGCTAACAGGGAGACAGATCAAACTTTTTCCGATCTGTCGTCCAAAGGGGACAAAGCGGCGTGACAGATCGGAATAATCCTTCAAAGGTTGCGGAAAAAAGCCGAATTAAATGTGGCTGGTCCAATAAAGGAGTGACGGGATCAGTGCGTCAATCTATAATAATTATAATTTTGGTGGGAATATAAATCAATTTCTATTGGTCGATAGCATTGACTTATATAATACTGCGTAAGGACCGGGCTAACCGCACGATGAAACGAGGGCCAGCGCTGGCCCTAAAATGTATGTTTAGGGCCATCGCAACTCAGACGACCGCGGTCCGCGTGCAGAAGCTTTGCTTGTAATAAAAATGCCTAGTTGAGTAGTAAAAGGGTGCAAAAATTACGATACAAGGGTGAAAGAGGAACATGGGATATCGTATCATCGGTACGTAACCTTACATTACTTTTGTTGCAATTAAACTATTAAGTAAACACATTTCTAAAGCGATAATTTTACTACCGAAATCCACAATGGCGGCCATGTCGCGCGTCTGTGCAACCCGGAACTCACGTAGTTCGTATGATTTGTCAGAGATGGCGCTACTTTTTTGCTTGTATGAAGAAAGAAAGTTTGGGTAAAATGTTCAGATGGGCGTATCCTTCCTTTTTTTCATTGGTCTCCGTCGCCTATACTGTTAATTGCCTGTACTGTTCAAAAGGAACAACAATTCTCCTTGGCGACAGAAATAAGTATGATCGTAGTACACTACGGCAGACGTATCTTGGCGAGTCTGAACATAGGCGCTACGAACTTTCGCGCATGTTCTCTCATTCAAACTGACATGAGGTGCATGTCACCATTGAAAACCAGCGCTGGGGCTCTGTCTCGTATGGGGTCGCGGCATTATTCTGAGCGACGGCCGTTTTGCGTGAACGTGACGCATATTTTCCCCAAACTTGTTCTTTTATTATTTTATATTGTTGTTATATTTCTTTGTGTCATGTTTAATGCAAATAAAAGTATTTTCTTTCTTTCTAAAAATGTTACCTACTGCAAGATACGCCGTGTAGTAATACTATAATACTATCCGACGAGCTCCGTCACAATGCGTTATAAATATCAACTAGTCTTACCTCGAAGGAGCGCTAAATAAGATACTATCTAAAAACATATTTTTCACACATTCGCAATAATAAAACATAATAACTTAACAGACAGTAAGACATATTCCACGCGACACCGGAGGCATTAATACTGCTTGCGACATCGACATAGGAATCACGGCGCGTTGCTCTGAACCTACTACCTATCTACTGGCCAGAGTTGTGACATTCTTACGTACTTACTTACATAGGATGTCGAGTTATTGCGGAAATGTCGAGTAGGTGTAGTACGGAGTTTGATAGTGGCGCCATCTCTTTGTTGAAATGAGAACTATCCTGCCATCTTTAAAGATGAAAAGATGCATAGCAATCAACTCAGCTTGAGCAGTGGTGGCCGTGACCCAGACTTATTAATTGTAGATCGTAGGTTCGAACCCAGACCGGCGCTTTACTTTGTGAAGTTAATTCATTATCACTGCTCTCAAAACGGTGAAGGAAAACATCGTGAGGAAACCGGCTTGTCCTAGAAACAAAAGTTCGAAGACACCAACCCGCACTGGGCCTGCGTGGTGGATTACAGCCCACTCCCTCTCACAGAGAGGTGGTCTGTGTCCCCGCTGTAGGAACGCTATGATTATGCGAGTATAGTGCGGAGTAAGATAGTAGCGCCATCTGTGAACAGAATTGAGAACTACTCTGTCTGGTTGAAGATGAAAGAGGGATTTAAATGCAATTTGAAGCTTATCAATCAACTCAGCTTATCGTAGTCCACTGCTGGCCATAGACCTCTGGTAACTTGCAGCTCAACACATGGTTCACAGTCTTCCGCATCCAGTATAGACTAGTTAAAATCCTACTGGGATAACACAGCAGCCTTTTTAGGTTCGTTAGTCCGCCTAGCTCCTCAGCAGGCGGCCCACACTACGCTTACCGATTCATTACAGAGTGTTGATTTAATCACCTGTACCTATCCGTTAAGGTACTCCAGCTATAAATGAATTGGCAACATATCTTATGGTGTGTTATTTTTAAAATTTGTATTAAATGATACATTTTCCTCATTTCTCGAATGTTACTCGTAGCAAGGTTGTGGCTGATAGCTCAATTAAAATGCTATAAAGTTAACTTGGCTACATTCTTCGGCGATTATGACATTATCCATATCCAATTAAAGGTAAGTTAGACACTATGTAATTATCGTATCTCCTCCTAAGGCTCGGAGCATACAATGCCACTGGCGATAGCGGTATGTACAAGTTACGCAAAAACTTCCTTGGGATTCGACCACAGCAGCCCGCTGGTCAACATTTTCAAAGTGGAATTGTGCTGGTGGACTATTAATTTGTGGCGTAGCCCAGAACCAAACAAATGAGCATGTCACAAAAACTATAAGCAAAGATTGCGGTGTCTTTATCTTATATGCGTGTCATTATCACTAGTTTGGCAAATTATGGTGCCCTATCTAATTTGTGTAACATGTATTTTAATAACGTTTCAGTTGAACTGTCTGTTTGCGATCCTACTGCCCATTGAACTTTATTCAGATTGCTCTTATACTTGTGTAATGCTTAGTCAACTCTTGACAAAAAAACACCAGAATAACTGATCTACCTAAACACGTTTTTGCCCTATACGAATTGATATTTCACCACACAGAGTGAAAAGTAGATGGTCGCGTGCATGCGCGTGCACTAGCAGTATGACGTCATTGGCAAATTATATCCTGCATCAAAATTGTTATAAATATGACCTATCTTTTGAATGCTCAACCATTACTCTAGCATTAAAAGTCTCGTAGTTATTAGAGGTTGAAATCTTACATGTTTTTGTCAGTCCAATCCCCGGTAGAATTCTCCATCCATGTGATGAAATCATAAGATTCTAAATTGTGTAAACAGAACCATCTCCTACAAATCAACTAACATACATCTTCTATTGTTGCAGATGAAGCGACCCAAGGCAAGCGCCAGAGACCACGGGACATGTCCCTGGCAGAACCACCTCATACTATGGAGATAGCACAGATCCTGATATCACTGCTGCATGCCTGGGGACTGGATCCAGACCTTGATAGGGTCTGTGAGTCGAAGTTGGGGCTTTTGAGGCCTATGGTAAGAAGCATTTTAACGTACAGCCCACCTTTTGGTAACAGGTCTTAGCCGCCTGAACGTCTACTATACCAGAGACTTCGCACTCGCAGAGGCGTTACCTTTCAGAGACAGGGCTGAAAACAATGTCCAAAGTGCCTGTAAGTACACTTGCACCAATATCCTTAAAACCTGAAGACAACGCTGCTTGTCGTCAGAAATAGGTATATTTCAATACTATGGATGCACAGATCTGATATTACCGCTGCATGCATGGGGACTGATCCAGACCTTGATAGGATCTTGAGTCGAAGATGGGGCTGTTGAGGCCTATGCTAAGTTCGCAGCATAGTTTTTTGAAGCATCAAAGTACTTTGGGGGTAGTTTTGATCCTGATATCATAGCTGCATGGTTGAGGACTGGATCCAGACCTTGATAGGGTCTGTGGGTCGAAGATGGGGCTGTTGAGGTCTATGGTAAGTTCGCAGCATAGTTTTTAGAAGCATCAAAGTACTTTGGGGATAGTTTTGATCCTGATATCACGGCTGCATGGTTGAGGACTGAATCCAGACCTTGATAGGGCCTGTGAGTCGAAGCTGGGACTGTTGAGTTTGGGTTTTCGTGCATGTTGTGTTTAGATTAGTTTGTGATCTACCTGTACAAGTGAGTCCCAATAAATACTTTTTCTTTCTTTCTTTCATGTAGTTTGCATCAAACAGGAGCCATTATAGTTCATAAACGAAGTCTTTCTATACTTTTTTCTGAGTACTAAATAGTCTTTCAATGCTTTTTTCTGACTACCACTTTCTGACTGTCTTTCAATACTTTTTTTGTGACTGCCAAATAAAGTCTTTCAATACTTTTTTTCTGACTACCAAATAAAGTCCTTCAATACTTTTTTCCGACTACCCAGGCATTTAGTTACAACTACTTTCCCTCAGGTACCAGTGTGCTTCGGCGTGGTCTCCCGTCACGGTCACATGGCGGTACAACTGCCCACCTGGCTGGGAAGTTGGTCGTCCGCCTGCGCTTCAGTCCCTGATGACCCTCTGCTGATTACCTCGGATCTGCCACCGGAACTGCTCAGGCAGGAAAAGTTGACAAGGTGAGGAATTAATATTTATTTACATTATTTAACTGGATTTTTTTATACGATTTTTCGAAACCTAGAAAAAATAAAGCCACAGCAAAAAATCTATATACACAGTCTGGCCATAAATACTGTTACAATTAAAAATAAGAAAGATATTACATTTGAATTTGGAATCTGTCATTTTTATACGATTGTTCATTGAGTTTTCTAATTTTGGCGCCAGTACATTGTACAATATTTTGCGATATTAAAATGGAGTGGGGTGATAAAGAGAACCGAATCGCTGTGATTGCATTACACAAAGTTGGTATGGAGCCAAATGCAATTTTTAAAACTCTCCATACGCTTGGTATTAGTCAAATGTTTGTGTACCGGGCTATTAATAGGTACAATGAGACCTCCTCTGTTTGTGACAGAAAAAGATCTGGCCGTCCACGTAGTGTTCGTACGAAAAAGGTGGTCAAAGCAGTAAGGGAAAGAATTCGAAGAAATCCTGTCCGAAAGCAAAAGATTTTATCTCGGGAGATGATGATAGCACCCAGAACCATGTCGCGTATTTTAAAAGATGACTTAGTACTTGCAGCTTATAAGAGTCGCACTGGTCATTTTTAACTGATAATTTAAAAAAGAATAGGGTGGTAAAATCGAAACTAACTACTGAAGCGGTACGCAAAGGGAGGTCACAGAAAAATTTTGTTTACGGATGAGAAAATCTTTACAATTGAGCAACATTTTAACAAACAAAATGACCGTATTTATGCTCAAAGCTCTAAGGAAGCTTCCCAATTAGTCGACAGAGTGCAACGTGGGCATTATCCGACTTCAGTGATGGTTTGGTGGGGTGTTAGCTATGAAGGAGTGACTGGGCCATATTTTTGTAAAAAAAGTATCAAAACATCGGCACAAGTGTATCAAGATACCATTCTTGAGAAGGTAGTTAAGCCCCTTAACAACACCGTGTTCAATAACCAAGTATGGTCCTTCCAACAAGATTCGGCGCCGGGTCATAAAGCTCGGTCCACGCAGTCTGGGTTGGAAGTGAACGTTTCGGACTTCATCAGAGCTGAAGACTGACCGTCGTCTAGTCCCGATCTTAATCCGCTGGATTATGATTTATGATCAGTTTTAGAGAGTACGGCTTGCTCTAAACGCCATGATAATTTGGAGTCCCTAAAACAATCCATACGATTGGCAGTGAAGAATTTTCCCATGGAAAGAGTGTGTGCTTCTATTGATAACTGGCCTCAACGTTTAAAGGACTGTATTGCAGCCAATGGAGACCACTTCGAATAAGCTTTTTATATTTTAAATTGTTTTATATTTATGTATTAAAGTAATACACTGTAAAAGTAATAAATATTATTTGCAATAAATTTCTTTTTTTTTCTTCGTGACAATATTTATGGCAAGGCTAGGTATACAATAAATGCTAGACAGAGACAACAATGCTAGCATTTCACTTCACAACGCATTCAGTACAGTGATCGTTTTGCGTGACAAGGATAGAATAATAATTACAAAAGAGATAATTTTAACTTCTCCATTTTTTCACCGACTTTATTTGTTCACAAATCGTCTTTTTAGTAACATCTTATTACTAGGCTGGATAAAAAAAAATCTTATAAGTCAGGCAATGTTTAATACTTACGATGCTTTCCTTTCCAGAACCGTAAGTTAACAAGTCATTATTGTCTTGCTTTATTTACAGACTCTTCTCATCAAAGCTCCACTGGGAGCTCAGCACAACATTGACAACCAACCACCTACTATCCATCGTAGCCCTCGCCAACACACTTATGTCAATGAGCAACGCGAGCTTCGTGCCGGAGCAGGAGGTCATCAGGCGCCTGCACAGGTGATGATGATATTATAGTGATAGCACAATGATATCATAGCGATAGCTGTCCATCGCCAACACACTCATATCAATGAGCAACGCGAGCTTCGTGCTGGAGCAGGAGGTCATCAGGCGCCTGTACAGGTGATGATGATACCATAGTGATAGCACAATGATATCATAGCGATAGCTGTCCATCGCCAACACACTCATATCAATGAGCAACGCGAGCTTCGTGCTGGAGCAGGAGGTCATCAGGCGCCTGTACAGGTGATGATGATACCATAGTGATAGCACACTGATATCAAAGTGATAGCTGTCCATCGTAGCCCTCGCCAACACACTCATGTCAATGAGCAACGCGAGCTTCGTGCCGGAGCAGGAGGTCATCAGGCGCCTGCACAGGTGATGATGATATTATAGTGATAGCACAATGATATCATAGCGATAGCTGTCCATCGCCAACACACTCATATCAATGAGCAACGCGAGCTTCGTGCTGGAGCAGGAGGTCATCAGGCGCCTGTACAGGTGATGATGATACCATAGTGATAGCACAATGATATCATAGCGATAGCTGTCCATCGCCAACACACTCATATCAATGAGCAACGCGAGCTTCGTGCTGGAGCAGGAGGTCATCAGGCGCCTGCACAGGTGATGATGATACCATAGTGATAGCACAGTGATATCATAGCGATAGCTGTCCATCGTAGCCCTCGCCAACACACTCATATCAATGAGCAACGCGAACTTCGTGCCCGAGCAGGAGGTCATCAGGCGCCTGCACAGGTGATGATGATACCATAGTGATAGCACAGTGATATCATAATGATAGCACAGTGGTAACATAGTGATAGCTGCCTCGTGCCCGAGCAGGAGGTCATCAGGCACCTGCACAGGTGATGATGACACCATAGTGATAGCACAGTGATATCATAGCGATAGCTGTCCATCGTAGCCCTCGCCAACACACTCATGTCAATGAGCAACGCGAGCTTCGTGCCGGAGCAGGAGGTCATCAGGCGCCTGCACAGGTGATGATGATACCATAGTGATAGCACAGTGATATCATAGCGATAGCTGTCCATCGTAGCCCTCGCCAACACACTCATGTCAATGAGCAACGCGAGCTTCGTGCCGGAGCAGGAGGTCATCAGGCGCCTGCACAGGTGATGATGATACCATAGTGATATCATAGCGATAGCTGTCCATCGTAGCCCTCGCCAACACACTCATGTCAATGAGCAACGCGAGCTTCGTGCCGAAGCAGGAGGTCATCAGGCGCCTGCACAGGTGATGATGATACCATAGTGATAGCACAGTGATATCATAGCGATAGCTGTCCATCGTAACCCTCGCCAACACACTCATGTCAATGAGCAACGCGAGCTTCGTGCCGGAGCAGGAGGTCATCAGGCGCCTGCACAGGTGATGATGATACCATAGTGATAGCACAGTGATATCATAGCGATAGCTGTCCATCGTAGCCCTCGCCAACACACTCATGTCAATGAGCAACGCGAGCTTCGTGCCGGAGCAGGAGGTCATCAGGCGCCTGCACAGGTGATGATGATACCATAGTGATAGCACAGTGATATCATAGCGATAGCTGTCCATCGTAGCCCTCGCCAACACACTCATGTCAATGAGCAACGCGAGCTTCGTGCCCGAGCAGGAGGTCATCAGGCGCCTGCACAGGTGATGATGATACCATAGTGATAGCACAGTGATAACATAGTGATAGCGGTCCATCGTTGCCCTCGCCAACACACTCATATCAATGAGCAACGCGAGCTTCGTGCCGGAGCAGAAGGTCATCGGGCGCCTGTACAGGTGATGATGATACCATAGTGATAGCACACTGATATCATAGTGCAAGCACAGTGATATCATAGTGATATTACAGTCCATAACATAGTGATAGTTGCTTCGTGCCTGAGCAGGAGGTCATCAGTCGCCTGCGCAGGTAATAATGATACCACAGTAAACCACTACTAACCTAATAAATAAATCAATCGTTTTTAAATAAAATGTTTCCTAAAAGTTACTATAATTTTGGAAATAAGCGTCATGTAAACAAAAGAAATCTTTAAACTGACTTGGCATACGGTCACCCCACACAACTATGATAACAATTTGACTTTGACTGCGTTCTATTTCGTAGCAATAAGTTCTGTTTTTCTAGTTAAGTGACGTGTGGCTGACTGTACAAATTACTTTAAAATCTCCTTTATATCTCTGTGTATAAGAATAATAACCTACCCTCCCGGGACGTCAACTCCTGTTCTTCCCAGACCGTCCACCAGGAGCTCGTCATCCTGGGCCCAAGACGAGGAGCGAGAAGAACAGCTGGCGGCTCAGCAGGCGCATATCAAGCAGGGTTGGTCGCTGTTGGCGACGCTGCATTGTGTACTGTTGCCTGACAAGGTGGTTGCTGCAGGTTGGTTCTTGATTATTTATTTTAGTTTGACTGATACCGCTACACCGCGCCTTAGGAATGCGCGGCGAGGCAGGGGGCGGGACTGACGAGTGAGCCGTGAGCGTTGACGAATAAGCTGCTTGCACTGCCCCTCCGTCTCGCCGCGCACATACCTAAGGCGCGGTACAGCGGTAGCGGATCAAACTATAGTAGACTAGTAAGATAGTTCAATCGCATACATACTACATCAAAATAGTGTAGTCAACTGAAAAATTCTATGTTCTTTTTGCTAAGTTTTTCAGTGATTCGAAATTGATAATCTCAAGCCCGCTGGAAACTGAACCGGTCGGTTGAGTTTCACGCTATGCTCTATATAAACACTCTATGGTATATATGTATGCTTGAAAGTACGGGCGACGAGTGGCACCATACCTTACCGTCGGGCCTTGAGATGAAGGAGGTAATTACAGTTCTAAGATTGTAGAATTGCTCCTATTTAAAGTTTTATTGCCTGTATAATAACAAAATAACGTTAGCTAGGTTTTATTCGTTTTACTTTTTATTTTGATGTTCAACCACATTTTTTCAGTTATATCATGAGTGCAATTGTCTATTACATCGGGAACCTAACCGCCACAAACCATATAATATGGATATTGCCATTAACTAGGCACAAATCTACACAAAACTTGCCAACCAAGGTTCGAACCCAAGTCGCTTTGCACTCTTGTGACAAACTGCAATTCTTATAACATGTTCAGGGGTTTAGTACTAAAATGAACATGCACGTTTTAGTCACTTGTGACGAACTTAAATTTTTATAACATGTTCAGAGGTTTTGGCTAAGTAATAACAGCCGCACGGGTCGATCCATCATGTTAAGCTACGCTTGCCGAGGTTGGTCTGTGGATGGGTGACCATCTTTTCATACCGAGACTCCTCCGTGCCTCGGTGAGCACGTTAAGCCGTTGATCCCGGCTGTCATTCGTGGATCTTTGACAGTCGTTCCGGGTCGTAACGACGTAATAGGCAGTCGCTCCATGTAAAAATCTGGTATTCAGCTGCATCTGGTTAGACTGGAAGCCGACCCCAAGATAGTTGGGAAAAGGCTAGAAAAAAGGCAGATTGATTTTATTATTGATCACAGGTTTAGTACTAAAATGAACATTCAAGTTTTAGTCACTTGTTTGTCGACGGCCAGTCTTAGTAAAATTCGATACTATACGCGTATTTTCTTCTTGTTCTTTCAGGAGCCAAGAGCTTCAAGCGTCCTCAAGTGGAGATGTTGGCTCGTCGCTGGCAACATCACTGTTTAGAAGTACGCGAGGCGGCACAGGCGTTGTTGCTTGCTGAACTTGGCAGGTGAGTACCCTAACAAGGATTACTGGTCTTGCTCCACAACCACAACTATTTATACGGGATGTACAGTCAACGTCTAGAAGTCCACTTACACCGCAATGACCATTATCGCCTGCGCTATACGGGCTGCCAAAGTTGCCAATGTGTAGTATTGTCAAACGTTCTTATAGAAGAAGGTCATAAGTACAACTAATATTGCTATGCCATAGTTTTGTGAGATTGCTAGTCGACTTCTGACTGTTATAGTACAGACGCCAGCAGGTCAACCTACCCGAAACTGTCAGATTTTCCCAATCAACCTTGAACCTAATGCTTTAGCAATAAAGTCGAAAATCTATTAAATAAATCTGACAGATTGTAGTAGCTTGATGTGCTGGCGTCTGTACGTGTAAACAGTCACAACCTTTTAAGGGGTCATTTTACTCATCATTATTAATAACTTTCACTATGGAACTAAACCTGAAATCGCAAAAAAAAATCAGCTGTTCCCTAAATTTTGACGAATTATGCGAATATAAATGTACTGAACAGCTGATTTTTTTCGCGATTTCAGGTTTGATCCCATAATAAAAGTTGTTCATAATGATGTGTACAATGACCCCTTAACACGTTGAACGCCGCTTTAATTTTTCAGTCTTTCTGTTTGGGCCGTGGGGGATACCGTGTGGTCGACATACAATAGTTCCGTTGGGGCCGCGGGGGACAACATATGACCGCGAGTCAGAGGTGATTTTAAGCGTCTTTATTGGGCCGTCGGGCACAGATATGAAGCTAATATGTATTTTACGTGACCCCCACGGCCCTGCAGACAAACAGATTGAATTTGGTTTTTAGTAAAAATTATGACTTAGAAAAATATGACAAATAATTTCGGGACAAGACTTGTTTGAAAGTTCTAGAGGAAAAAGTGTGTATGATAATGTGTTATTTTATATTTTTCCATAAAATTGCTATTTATAATGTGTTGTAAAATACTGTGTTTACTAAAGTAGTTAAAATCTGGTTAAAATTGTACTACATAGCTGTTAGGGTTTAATTTTTCGGGGATAGTTTGATGAATTAAACTACATGTTTGTAAATCAGAAATATAATAATTATTTATTAAAGTTATTATTTATTACAGTTTTTAAATGAAACAAACATAAATCAGACTATAGATTGAGATCAATATCAACGTTACTAGACCTAATGTTAGGACAGGTTTCACAAAAAGTTACAAATTTTTTGGTCTTGTTTTTGGCTAATACTCGTCCCATTACTTTACTATTGCCTTTGTAGCACTGCTGACATGGTCGTCGACTATTTTTGCTTGTGCCATCTTTCTTCGCAAGCTTATGCTTCGTTCTTATTGGTCTTGAAACCTGACTTGAGGTTTCTCTTCTCATTAACAGGCCCTTCAACACCTGTTTCTTAAATTCAACTATTTGGATTTTCGTCCCGGTTACAGCTTGATATAATACTAGTGCATTGATAACTGCAGTGTTCAACAGCAAGTTTATGGCAACTATTCTGTACCATTTTACCGATTTTCTTAATGGCGTGGACGAAGCCCCCATTTGGTCGGACAAATCCACAGCTCCTTTTGCCCTATTATAGTCTAGCACGATTTTCGGCTTTGATACCGCTTTTCCCCGCTTTGTAATTGTCTGGAATCGGTCGGAATGTTTGGTCGAAAGAACAAGTACGTCTCTTTTATCTTTCCACTTCATGACAGTAATTCCGTCTTCGCTCTATCTAGCTATATATTCACCTGTCTTCAGTTTAGCATTAGCAACCTCTTTTGGTATATTCCTTCTATTTTTTTGAATACTAGATGTGTTTGATTTTCCAACAGATTCGTTGCTAAATCAATACTCGTATACCAATTGTCAGTATACAACGTGTGACCCTTGTTCAACAAGCCACTGCAAAGTGACATTACAACGTTTGCCGGCGTAGTATTCACTTGACCGTTTTCTTTTCCCGCATAAATATTGATTTTATTTGTATATCACGGTAGAGTGCATAATTCAAACTCTTTTATGCCGTATTTATGGCGTTTCTGTTTATTATATTGACGGAAAATGATTCTGCCGCGGAATGGCACAACGCTTTCGTCAATGCATATATCTTCGGCAGGAGTATAATGCCTTGAAAAATTAGTGTTCATGACCTCCAGTAAGTGTCTGACGCGATGTAACCTATCAGACTTGTGAGCATTGTCAAGCTGGGAAAAATGAAGCATTTGAAGAAGTAGTTCAAAGCGATTATGGGACATAATTGTTGCTGCAAACGGGTGACCTGTTATTTCATCTTTTGACCAATAGTCAGAAAGCTTAGTTTACCAATCCCATAAAAATAATAAAAGAAAAAAAAAGCCTTTCATCTCATGGACGTTAGAAGGAGACCAGTTACGGATTCTTGCTGCTTTTGAAGCCACGCGCCCGGTGATTCTATCAATAGCAAACCGATTTGTATTTTCTACTATCTGCATAAAAGCATCATCGGGAACCAAAAGAGAGTAAATCTAGGCTATTTCTTATCCATTGCTAAGTGGAGATTAGTATGCAAACCAGGATTTTCTGTGAAAGGTTTAATTCGACGCTGGTTACCTGTTGGTAGTGTCCATGTGCGTGTAAATGGCGTAGTGTTTCCCGAGGTATCTTGAACTGCATGATCTTTCGCATCACTCTCTTCACTGTCTATGACCATAATACGACGACGTTTATGAGTAACTGGATGGATATTTATGTCTTCTTCTTCAGAGCTTACATGGAAACTATTATTCAACAAGGTGATTTCTAATTCTTCTATTTGTGATAAATCTTCCTGATTTATTTCGATATTTTCGAACTCATCCATTATAATAAAGCAATGAATGAAATGCAATCAAAAACAATTTAATTTACGTAAACAAATAAACAGAAAATTCTCGAATCGATACGTAATCAATGTAGTAGTTCAAACGGTCACTGCGCGGGCGCGCGGGAATCGCGAATCGAGACGGCCGGCAGGACATGAGCGGGGATGACCGACACCCCGACCCCCGCGGCCCCTGCGAACGAACAACGCGATTTATTTCCGCATGGGCCATGGGGGGCAACTGTTGAGTGACAGTAGTATTTTGGTAAAATAAAGTCACAAATAACTTTTCTTCGATTTATTTCATGTGTTTTGGCACATTTTCTAACCCATAAAGCAATAAAAACTTATACGTAAAATTTAGCAATTGGGCATTTTTAACCTGGCTCCTTTTACTAAATAAGTGAGGCCCATATGTTGCCCCCCACGGCGTTTAACGTGTTAAAAGGTTAAATGATAAATGATTTTATTCTGTAAGTAGGTTTGTACAAACACTTTTACAAGTCAATCATGTTTTTTTTTTTAAACTAGTTGAGGTCGAAGTTCGAGTCGAGATCCTATCTGACTACTCTGAGAAGAAAGGCCGAAACAAACTCAGAGGTCACAGTCTCTTATAAAGTCCAGACATAATCTTGGTCAGTTCATGTGAAGACCATGTAGATTGGTGTCTGAAATGGTATTTTCGCGGAAAGAACCACACAGATTGAGAGGACCTGTCCAGTCAGTGCACGCATTTGTCAGTAATCGCGCAGCTCAACTCAGAACTTAAGGAGCTCAACGATTCGACGAACAATACCAAAGAAAGGACATTGGGGTAGGCCGCATAGATTACTCAAACTGCCAGACCATGATTAAAAATAACTGAGAGAAAAAATAAAACAAACAAAAAAAACAATGACCTACATAGTCTTCACATTCACAATAAATTAAAATATTAAAATAATATAATACTTATAAAGTAAATATTCATGTCAACATTCAATATGCAAAAATAAAAATAAAATAAAATTTGGAGCAGCTCAATCCCAAGCCTTTTTGTCCTCAATATAATCTTTAACGGTATAAAAAGCTTTCTGATACAACTTGCGTTTAATTAATGATTTGAATTTAAAGGCTTAGATCTTGAACGTGGCTTGGAAGTTTATTATAAGTTGTCACTGTTTACACTTACACATTGTATAACATACATTTGAAAACATTATTGGAGCTGCTGAAGATCTTAAGACTGTCTTTGCATTGTATAAACTCAATCTCCTTTATATTAAACAATTGCATAGCACATGTGTGAGTAATATGTACTATAGAGCTACCATTTAACCGGGTAATGTATTTCATTGAATGGTTGAGCTGAATGGTGCTGATCCATGCGTCATGCTCGTGAACGGGTGCTCCGTCTGTTGGGATTGGTCATCTCTAAGGTGCCACGCCTCGTTTTAATTATATTATCTTTAATTTTTTGTTTCCGTTTGTTTTTCTGGACGCTTTTTAACGTGTACGTCTTTCTTACATTGTTCTTACATTTAATTATAAATTCAACGTAATGATGTAACTAATATGTAAATAGATTGAAAGAAAGAAAATACATTTATTTTGCACATACTAAAAGGCACACAAAATAATACACTGATTGAAATAATAATAATAATAAAAAAAATGTATAAAATGCGTTGCAGGAATGTGTGCCTCACGGCTGCGCCAAAAAAGGCCCAGTTCAGCAAAAATGCTAGACAACTATTGCCTGACGCTGGGTTTCAACTGGACCCGAAGTGTGAGATGACGGATATAAACCAGTTTTATACTGCAACTCAAAATCACACTATTTATGTGCATAAATAGTGTAGAGTAAAATCGACAATTCAAAAAAGTGCCTGTAAAGGGTTTAATTGAAATAAAAAACAATAAAAAAATGTAGTTAGCATCGTCCTTGTCCCAAATTACTTTTAGTCGATGTCGAAGTCTTCTTTTTCCTTAAATCTCCATCAGCCGTCATCTTAGTAGTCCCTAATCAAACCTTTCTAGTCACAATCATCTTCATACGATTCATCCAGCGGTTTTTGGCCTTCAGTGTATTTTTTCAGATTCAGTTCCTTTATGTTATGAGTGTCGCATGATACCGCATAGGTTCATAAAAAGGGCTCGAAATCGAACTTCATAGGTTCGCAACTATTGTCAGCCCGCGGTCACCATTGGACGATGGTATTTTATGTTTATTTGCACTTGCAACACTGAATCTGTTGACTTCGAGCGCTTTCTCTTATGAACCTATGCGGTATCATGTGACACTCAACTAATTTTAATTACTTTTTTTTTTAACAGGCTCGGTCCAAAAGGACGTAAGACTCTCGTAGACAACTGGGCACAGTTCTTGCCCCTATACACACACACGGAGAGTATCAACCCGCACGCCGCGCACAAAGAACCCGCTGAGAAAGTGCAGCAAGTAGTAAGTATCACAGAAATAAAGAAAATATGTTTATTTGGCAGTTGTCTAAAGTACACACAATTAAAAAAAAACAAAGAAAAATAATAATAATCTAAAACAAAAAAAACAAAAATTCGCTTTTTTTTTGTCTGATTGGTAATTGTAATTGATGGAAATATATTGAAAAAGTTATCGTTTTCATTTGGCAACACAGAACTATTTCCCGTCACTGTCTGACAAAAAAAAAATCAATTAATCCCCTTTCTTCTGTTCTTACAGCAGGAAGAAGAATTTGAAGAAGAAGAAGAAGAGATAATCCGCAAGCCTTCTTCACTGGCCGAACTCAAACGCAAGCAAACCACCGCGGTCGTACTGTTGGGCGTTATCGGGGCAGAGTTTGGACAGGATATTACCAGTGAAGGTACGGTTTTTGAATGGAATTGGTTGGTAATTGTTCAATTGTATAATAATATGTTTTAGTTATTCCGCGTGTTAATTGCGTAATTAAGGTGCTGGGTTAAGATTGTGTATATTTGAGTATATTTAATATACCCCGTTACGAAAAAAAAAAGAAGATTTTAACAAAGCCTGCAAAGGTTCAATCGAAAATCTGTTAAAGCCAAGAAAGAAACGAGTAATTTATACTTTATCTGACCTGGAACTTGAACCTACGTCCCTCAAGGACTATTGCTTGGTCAACATAATTAAAAGTGTCAATTATTATTTTGATTTAATGTTTTGTCTGTAAAAAAGCGTGCTTATTACCTCATATTAGCAAAACATCTATCAATATCCCTAACCTTTTCCCAAATATGTTGGGGTCGGCTTCCAGTCTAACTGGAAGCAGCTGAATACCAGTATTTTACATGGAACGACTGCCTATCTGACCTGCACATCGCAGTAACTGGGTAATACGATACCCCTTGATAAGACTGGTTGACAGACTAAAGATGAACTAAAGAATGACAGCCGGGACCAAAGGCTTAACGTGCTTTCCGAGGCACGGCGGATTCTCGGTGTGTAAAGATGGTGACGCATCCACGGACCAACCCCGGCAAGCATAGCTTAACCTGATGGATCGACACGTGCTGCTGTTATTATTACTTAGCAAAACATGTATGCTCTTTATTTTACTGTGACGCTTACATTTACGACAGCTATACAAAGGTCTTTTGGCGCTCGAGTGACTTTGAAATGGGGGCGCTGTTGGTTAACATTTTGTGAAATTGTTTTGTGAAATGTATTGAAAAAACAAGATGGCGGCTGTAGTTCCGCTTTTAGCCACGCGCCAGAAGATCCTTTTACTGCTCTATGTTATTTTATACATATAAATATATAAGGTCTATCTATTCATACACGTAATCTCGTAAGTCATTGTACTTATTGTAAACAACTTTTACTATGGGACTAAAACCGGAAATTGCAAAAAAAAAATCTGCTGTTTCCTACATTTTGACGAGTTATGCGAACATAAATGTGGGTATCAGCTGATTTTTTAGCGATTTCAGGTTTGGTCCCATAGTAAAAGTTGTTCATAATGATGAGCACAATGATCACTTAAGGGTCAAGCCACATCTGTCATCACGGAATCGCATTATTTCATTCTCTATCTGCGCGCGGCGGAATCGCCGATGAGTTCGCACTTTTCTTTCTCGCTCGCAAATGACGATCCTGAGCGATAGAAAAGGATAGAGCATGAAAAAATGCGATTCCGTGCTGACAGATGTGGCATGACCCTAAGAGGTTGTGCGTTATTTAAGTCATACCGTGTAGATAATGTAAAAAATATCATATTTATTCTCGTAAAGGCTTGTTATAAACAAATGTATATTATTAAAAGCTCGCTTTTTTTAATTTGATATGATTTGCATTATTTCGCTCGCTTGTTATAGGCGCTGCCGGCAATAAGAGGAGAAAGGACGGCGATAGTCGGAAGAGCTCCGTTGTTGAAGGTAGGTTATATACGATATTTTAGGCAATATTCGACTACTGAGTTTATTGATTATTTACCTGTATGTTGACTGACAATTCGTAAGTTAATTAAATACTTTTGAGAGCCTATGAAACGATTAATTCTGTCACCGGTACCCTAATTGCGTAACACATTATCAATCAGACTCTGTTTCATTTTGACAGTTCAACAACATTCATTGCGTTATTTACAGTATTGAGCAGACAAAATTTTCGAACATATGAAGCGATAGATTAGCAATTTGCTTCAAAGTGATTTAGATTCCGATCGATAATGTGTTACGCAATTAGGTTGCTGGTTTCTGAATTGAGAATTGGAACTTGAGAACATGTCAAACTTTACTTTAATAATAGTTGAGGGAGATGCGCTGCGGTAGCCCGCAAAATTCAAATTTTCTTACGTTTTTTTTGCAATTTGCAGATCAGTGTGAGGTTATATCTTGATTAAAATATGATTTGTTCTACAACGTCATGATTCCGCATGACATTTTAGAACAAATCTAAATGACCGCAATTAATTAAATAGATTCCTATAATTACGACATTTTCACAATTTGACAATATTTTTATATTTTTTTAATTATCATTAGAATTAAATTATTAATTTCATAGTTTTCTGTGTAGACTAAATTTTTTATGGTTTATTCTAAACCAAAAATATGATGATTGTACGTCATAAATGGCAAAACATGCACATCTGTCTGATATTTTAAGACCTTGCACATATTATTTGATAATAAATATATTCTATTCTATTCTATTCTAAGATTTATTTTCCACAAGACTATACGTTATTATTATTGCAAACTTGTTAAGTTTTATTGTATTCCTTAAAACGGAAAATGGTGGCCACTATACGCTACTTATTTTGACAACGATTTTCGTAAGTTAGCATTTTCGAAACTTTGACAAATGGTGAGACTGACACTTTTGCAAGAAATGTCTCCCTTATTTTTGAGTGTTCACCTTAGGTTGTGCAATTTACGACACTAGGAAGTCTCTTTCAATACGTAGGGCTGCGGCCAAATCGGTGACCCGAAGGGTGTAAGGTCTCCTTATTAGAAAGATATATTGATGATTCTTATGGTTATTTATTATGTATTTTTATATTTGTTATAGTCGCGAATCATATCTTGATCTACATATAACCCGATAATGACTTGCAAATTGCAAAAAAACGTAAGAAAATTTGAATTTTCCGAGCTACCCTAGCGCATTCGCCTTAAGGTGATTCCTTCAAATTAGCCCGCGAAATTCAAATTTGAGTACGATTTTCGCAAATAAATTTTCTTTGTTCATAATTTCATGGTTTTAATTTTAATGGCTGACCCTTAATTCAGTTTCAATAATAAAAGTAGCCTAAGTTACTCCTTATAACATCAGCTATCTGCCAGTGAAACTCACGTCAAAATCGGTCCTGCCGTTTTGGAGATGAGCTTGAACAAACAGACAGACAAAATTTTATATAGATCTGATATCGTGATAGCCCCGTGGTTAAAGGCCTCGCCTCTCATGTACAAGGTTATGGGTTTAAAACTAAGCAAGTTGGAGGTTACTGTCATCGGTGAACGAAAACATCGTGAGCAAACCTGGACTTATAGTTAATATTAGTCTGAAATCTGAAAGGCTGGTATTTTTATTTATTTATTCGACACATCTTAAAAACTAAAACCGTTTCCATTCCAGGCTTCACCCTAAGCTCCTCAAACAATCTAGCCCGCCTGACAGCTCTGGCGCTCACCCATCTACTTCTAAGCCCCGCGTGCCCGCGCTTGCCTGCGCACACGCCGCTGCGCCGGGCGGCTGTGGATCTGCTGGGGAGAGGGTTCACCGTGTGGGAGCCGTACCTTGATGTCAGTCATGTGTTGTTGGGTAAGTTATAATAAATTAAATATGTTTTGTATGCAATTTTGTGTTATTAAAATTAAATCACGTCGTATTATAACATTAAATCGGTAAAAATCTATGAAATCTTTACTTAAATTTAATTTGCTTATTTTAGAAGTGAAAACTTCTTTAGGCGCGTTGAGTGATTTTTTGGTAGGAGAAAATCTTATCAGTTCGCGTCACGCATCACGCGTCACTTGCTAATGTGACGTGTTGCGTTGTCAAGTTTTCACTTCTGTCGGCAATCCCCATGACTATCTATGGCTATGGTTTTTTTTTTTTACTTTTATTATTTTGGGATACGGGATATGGAACATATATATATTACGCATAGTACTGTCTTCCACAGTTTATGTTCAGAAAATGCTAATTTTGTATTTCGAATTCCAAAAGTCGTGATTAACTTTTTCCAAAGTCTCCTTAGTTTCTCAGCCTCATCTGGATATTAAGGCGAAATGGACCCGAAAGAAGATAATTTGACGCATTTCGGCTGCACGCAAAAACTATTGTTTAACTCAAAAACTACATTGCCTCATAATTATTAATGTTCATGATTATAAAGATTGAAGATTTTCTTCAGTAAATTATGAGGGCCAAAACACGATTGACACAATTTGACTCGATACAAAAATAAACAGTTTCCTTAAAATTTGCATTTTGTATGATAAAATAAAACTGTCTTGTATTGTATTAAGCAATTTCAATAAAATTTCGTCTACACGTTCATCGCTAAAAACATATGGGGATTATGGGTTTATTTTAATATAACAGAGCATATAAAATTTAAAAAAGAAATATTTTTTTAATTCTATATGCTCCGTTTGGCCATATTATGGTATGTTTGGTATATCATGGTATGGCCAAGCTCCGGTACGATACCATTTCGCCTTAACTCCACAACCTTTCCTCAGGTCTCCTGGAGATGTGCTGCGACGCCGACAAGCTCGTGCCCTCAATGACGTATGGCCTCCCTCTCACTCCACAAGCAGACTCCTGCCGCACCGCCCGACACGCGCTCACCCTCATAGCAACTGCCAGGTCATTATAATAATATACACTTTGTTGGGCTCGTGACTAAATAGTGTAGCGGCATCTACAACGCCACATGCGAACTACGCATCAAAGATCTGACGTCACACAAATCCTGCATCGCGCAAGCAGAGTTTACCGCGCGACTGGCTTAAACAGGGTGAATTTTTCATGTGGGCGTGGATGGCCAAATCCGAAACTATGAGGAATAGCGAAAAGTACTCATAGGAATCTCGGGCTCGATTTTGATGAAAACTATAACTGCATCATTGGATTTTTGAAAAAATCAATACTTCTAGTCAGGAATCGAACACGTTCATTTTGGAAAAAAAAAACACAAACTGTATTATTACACCATTCGGTAGTGTCGCTTATAAGGATCGAATTCTGGGAAGTAATGGCATGTGGCAAACTAAAGGAAACAACTCATTTTTAACAAAATACTTTTTTATTTTTCTTATGTTACCTACTTTTCTATAAAACCTTGCGATTGATTTTTCAAAAATCCAATGACGCAGTTTTAGTTTTTCTTTGAGTACTTTTCGCTATTCCTCAGAGTTTCGGATTTGACTATCCACGCCCACTTGAAAAAATCACCCTGTATACAACGTCCCGACATCAATCGTCGGACCTGATACAACACCCGTCTGGTCGGAGGATGCTTCCTTGTCTATGTAGGATGAGTGAACTTTACACCCTGTTCCTCATACCTCTATACTGGTGACCCCGACGACATTTGCCTAGCCCTTTCCAACTATGTTGGATTCGGCTCCCAATCTAGATCTAATCTAGATAATAATAATAATATCGTTTATTTATAAAAATGGTGCAGATTTACAATAACATAACTTAAAAATTATAGAGGGCACAGTTGCTCATTTGCCTGAACTAGGTAGAACCTGTGTTTCAGGCTAGAAAAGTGCTTAAAATTTTAAAAATATAAAATTAACAATGGAGAAGACTAAAATAGAAACTAATATTAACTTGAAAGACTAACATGTTTTATTTACATACAACAAGTAAATCCTCTGTCTCACTGTATGATATGCTAAGTAAAAATTGGAGAATAACCTTTTTGCAGTCGTAATTATTTAATTTATACATACTTAATTTCCTATTTAATTTGTTGTACAGAAATGGGCCTAAAAACGTATAAAATCTATTTACAAAAACATATTTAGAGGATGCGTTTGACACACATACAATATCATTCCGTCTCTTATTAGTACTTTCAGTGTTATAGGAGAGCATGGTGTGCTGTCTTAATACTAAGTGCGTTATAAAAAGCTGGCGAAAAGTCAGCACGTTACAGGATTTGTATAGCAGATCTGTAGGATAGAGAAAGGGATGGAAGTTTGCTACTTTTAAAATTGCTCTCTGTGCTCTTTCAAGAGGTGATGACAGTCGTTACAGGAAGTCAGAAGCTTGAAAGTCTGACAAACAGTCTTACCAAAGTGTATCGTGTCACCCAGTAACTGGGTTGCGGAAATCAGATAGACATTCACTCCATGTTAAATACAGCCGGTCTTTTCTGTTCTTACCGTGAAAACTTAGGTGAAGTGAGCTTGAAGAGAGCTGTCATTCCACCTGACGCTAGGGACAGCTCACTGCACGCTCACCTTATCTAAGTTTTCCGGTGAGATTTGTACAGAATAGCACTGCTGATATTCAGGTGCATCCGGTTAGACTGGAAGCCGACCCCAACTTAGTTGGGAAAAGTCTAGGCAGATGATGATATTTATATGTTCCTCTTCAGACCAGCAGCGTTCATAACCACAATGGCTCGTGAAGTAGCCCGCTGCGCCGCGGCCGCGCAGTCCGGCCAGCCCTCGCCCGCCTACCTCGCGCTGCAGAAAGGACGCGCCGAGGTACTGCGCGGCATTGAGCTGCTCATCGACAGGATGCACAATGAAGTCGCCGAGCTGCTGGTTGAGGTATGTTCTTTTTTTCTGGAGTTCTCACTCTATGGGCGAAGATCTCGATCTTATTTCGTACTGGCAGGGCATCGACGCACAACCTGTTACCATGGTTTCAATACATGGTTCTGGATCCCCTGCGTTGAAATTTTTCGTCCGTTATAAAAAGAAATTGCTGTTCCAAACATTTGGACGAGTTATGTGAACATACATGTAGGGAACAGCTGCATTTATTTCGCGATTTCAGCTTTGTTTCTATAGTAAAAGTTGTTCATAATGATGAGTACAATGACCTCTTAAGACTTTGTGCGATAATTCCGGGACATGTAGTATAATGAATATAATGGATATTTTTGATATACCATACAATTTTTTGATTTTTAAGCAGGTACTACTCTCGAATAATCTCGATTGTAGGCATACTTGTTTCAGGTTTTGAGTTATTTGAGTTGTACTTTGTTTAACAAATATCTCATTAATTTCCAGGTGATGGACATAATCTTGCACTGCGTAGATCAGTCGCACCTGAAGAGTAAAGGTCTGAACGAGGTGTTCCCGGCCATCTGTCGATACAACCAGGTATCGCACTGTCCTGCTACTAGAAGGATCGCAGGTATGATATACTTTCATTATAATATTATAATAATTTATTTTACAGAAAATAATTTCCAAATAGTTAGTTATAACATAAAAAAACTTAAGGCGGAAGCGCCAGGGTAGCCCGTGAAATTCAAATTTCTTAAGTTTTTGCAATTTGCAAGTCAGTATTAGGTTGTATGTTGATCAAAAGTTGATTCGCGAGCGTAACAATTATGTAGGTATTTAAAGAAATACTTGACTTTTATTATACTGACTTGCAAATTGCAAAAACGTAAGAAAATTTGAATTTCGCGGGCTACCCTAGCGCATACCCCATAAGGTATTATAATGGTAACCTGCGAAATTCAAATTGTCTTACGTTTTTTGCAATTTTCAGTTCAGTTTCAGGTTGAATGTTGATCAAAATATGATTCGCGACTATAATAAATATGTATTTATGTAGTTATATCCATAATAGTCATCAATAGATATATCTAAGTTAGTAATTTTTCACTTTGTGGTGTGTTTTTAACCGACTTCCAAAAGGAGGAGGTTCTCAATTCGTCTGTGTTTTTTTTTTTTTTTTTTATGTTTGTTACGCGATTACTCAAAGACGGATGGACCGATTTAGAAAATTTTTTTTTTTGTTTGATAGGGTATACTTCCGAGGTGGTCCCATATAAATTTTATTAACTTTGCTTGGGGAGTTTTTGAGTTAGCTTCAATAATGCGTATATTTTTCACTTATTTTATGTGGATGATGTGATTGTGTTTTAATAACTTCCTATCACTGTTATTTACATGGCTATATCTACAATTATTGTGCTCAATTATGTATTCGAATTAGTGTGGGGTAGGTTCCACAACTAAAAAGTGAAAAATAAAAACTTTTTAGCCAAAAAATAAAACCGACTTCCAAAACAAAACTCTACAAAGTGAAAAATAACTTTAGTTTCGGAAGTCGGTGGCAAAAAACGAAAATACAAAACCCAAGACACGTGTTTTGTTTTGGAAGTCGGTTTTATTTTTTGGCTAAAAGTTTTTTTAGAAGTCGGTTTGCACTTTTTGTTTGTGAACAAGGGAATCGGCGCCAATGTCTTCTTCTTCTTCTACGTTGTACTCTGGTCAGAGTGCTCGTGGTCTTCATGTAGTTTCTTTTCGAGCGACCGATGTGATTCGCCTCACGATTTCTCGCCATCTACTCCGATTTTTGGTGTTTTTAGTGCACTCATACAAGGGAGCACTCACTGCGGACTCCAGTCGTTCAGTCAGTCTAGCTCATGGGTGAGCGTCCGCGTGGGCTAGTGCCCTATATATCCTTGCGTGACAAGGCGCTCTATAGAGTCACCCTCACGCCTCGAGACGTGTTCAAAGTATCTGAGGATGCGCGTTGTACCTAAATAGATAGACGCTTTTTGATGCCGAGTTCTTGGCGTATAGAGGTGTTAGAAAGTCTTCCGCTGCAAATTTTTCTCTGATAATAACCCACCCTAAGCACTATCACCGAGAACATGATACACATTCTTTCATTCACATTCACAGGTCGTGGGTTCGATTCCGATCCAGGACAAACATTTGTGTGCATGAATATGTCTGTTTGTCCTGAGTCTGGGTGCAATTATCTATATAGGGTGTTTGGCGCATGGACCGACACAATTTTTCCAGGGATTTGGGAGGTCATTATAGCTAGGTTCTACCCATACACCCAATTTTGTTGTTTTGTTGTTTGTCCCAAATGTCACGGTTGGTTAAATATGTTTTTTTTGTTTTTATTTAAAAAAATACCCAAAGTGTTTCCTTTAATTCGAAATAACTTTTTTGTTTGTGGGTGTAGTGGCACAAAATAAATTTTGTTGTATTCTCCAAAGTCATTTAAATCCAAATACATCTTTGTTTGATACAACTGGTTTCAAGAAAATTCCTTACAAGCTTCCAAAGTTTAATTTTTTATTGAATGTATGAAATTTTACAACTTCTAAATTCGTAAAAAAAAACTAAGAGGTATTTTGAACTTAGCTTTATTTTAAAAAGTTCTTTAGTTGATTTCTAACGGTATGCTAGATGTCATAGAAATTATTCATTATGTATTCAAAACACTAGTTAGGAGAGTCAGGGTTAAGAAAAGACTTATTAAGGTTATTATGTTTTTATTAAAGTAAAGTTATAAAAAAGGAGGCAAAACACCGGAAGAGATGGAAAGAAATGGGGGAGGCCTTACCATAATACACACACACTCACACTCACACACTCACACAAACAAAAACGAATAATCCAAATGTCAAATAAGGAAATTGTAGTTTCTGAATTCCGCAATAATTATGGTTGTTACCTTTGGTTAAAACAATTGTTCAAAACACTTGTTCTCCTGCAATTATTTTGAACTATCTATGGGCTTGTACCACTGTCCTTAATACAAGTTATTTTATAGTAAGGGAGCTGGTTGCAACACCTACGTACCTGTGTTTGATTAAATGAGTTTTGATTTGATTTTTCTTTTTTACTTACTTAAACTTATTTGTCACAGTGGGCAGTCACACAGGCCAGCTGGCCATGTACGAGTTGCGAGCGGGGCGCTGCCAGTCGCTGGCGGCGCACAGCGGGCCCGTCACAGCCTGTGCCTTCAGCCCCGACGGACGCTACCTCGTGTCCTACGCCACGGCCGACAACAGGCTGTCCTTCTGGCAGAGCACGGCTGGTAAGTTATCACCCCTACAAGGAGACAGAGATACAGCGGGCCGAGCACCTTCAGCCCCGAAAATCTCAGAAAGTTGGCATAATTAATTAGCCGTTGAAAAATAAATGGGCAAGAATATGCGCTGAAACTCTTAAAACTATCACGGTTCTTAAATCAATAGGAAAATTCTGTGCCAGAATAATACTGACTTATTCTCCCTTTTTTCCATAGGCATGTTCGGCTTAGGCGCAGCTCAAACTCGCTGCGTCAAATGCTACAGTACGGCCCCAATGGCGGACGTGGCTCGCCTAAACCCGGCCCGTCTAGCTCGACTCGTATGGACAAACTCGAGAACGGTCACTCTAATGCTAGCGGACGGTTCGGAAACCAGGTTTAACGTGTAAATAATAGAGTTCAATTTAAATTAACGCGCAAATGGTCATTTGTAAAAATATAAGACCTTGCATTGATTGTTGTATTTCAGTTGCTAGGCGCGTGTCAATTGAAAATTGTGGCTTGGCAAAATAGTTTTGAAATTTATTGTTATTTTTTGTCCTGGTATTACGTTGTAAGCTCAAGTCAATTGTATTAAAATTATATTTTTAGGCGATCGATGATGTTTTGTATAAAGTAAATATTTCTATCATTTTGCCAAGCTGAATTTTCCTAAAATATTTTCACAGCGACAATAAGGTTTCTTTTAACAAAAAAAAAAAAAAACTTCACGAATATAAAGCTATTTTATAATGTGTATATTTAATCGGAAAATTATTATTTGTGTTAAAAAAAAGTTACCATCAATTGTAAATCTTATTAATAGTTAATTTATAATACTGCTATACATATTTTATTAGTTATAAGCTGTGCCGAGAATTAAAATGGAGCTTAAAATGTATTATTAAAAAAAAAAACAAACAGATTTCAGTCCAAAGGCCAGTTCAACAAAATTGGTTTTATGTTTTAAAAAAAAGTGCAAAAGTGTATCTAATACAGCACCACACCGTATTGTCATACAATGAATGGTGATATATTTTGAAATTGATGTAACTGCCACGCTCTGGTCAGCTGGTATTCTATACCAGGGGTCGGCAACCTTATGTAAGAGGAGGGCCACAAATGTTGCCAGGAAATCAGTGCAGGCCGCCGGTTAAAAATCCAAATGCGGTTACACCTACTTTTAAACGGCTACAACTAGCTCAGGTAAGGTCAGGTTGTGTTAAAGAATTCATCATTAAATTGGTTGCCGACAGCTAAAAATTGGTGTAACCGCACTTCGCCTTTTAGCAGTAACATATAAATCCTACTTCCTACTCCTACATGCGAAAGTTTGTGAGGACGGATGGATGTTTGTTACTCTTTCACGCAAAAACTACTGAACGGATATTGATGAAATTTAGCACACAGATAGTTTATAACCTGGATTAACACATAGGATATGCCTAACTACAGTGTTCCTTGTCTTGTAACTTTGTAACTCTTGTGAGGCGCACTCGCTCCTGTTTATGCCCAAATAATGTGAAACTACCTAACATACTCGTACATCGTTTCATCGTTTTCGGTTTATGAACCTCGCGGGCCGCACCGAAGCGGTTCGCGGGCCGCTTGTTGCCGACCCCTGGTCTATACTAATATCTAATCTAATTCTATGCTAAGATTATTTTATTAACACATTTTTATTTGTTTACAAACTGGTCTAAATTGATCGTATTTTGCTATTGCATATCTCTTATAATGAATTTTAGGAAAGCTCTTGCCATGCCGTGGTAAACATATTCACATAGCCAGTCAGCAAAGTTGGCAGCGGGGCTGACTGCGCACGCGCAGGCTGCGGACGTACTTAAAAGTATCGTCTTCGTGGAGGATTTTTAAACGCACTGCATAATTATTATTGAAATTTTAGGTTATGGTGATTGCGCAGTGGTATCTCGCGAAATTATTTTTTTTTTTTTGCGTTTTTTGCAATTTGCAGATCAGTGTCAGGTTGTATCTTGATCAAAATATGATTCGCGACAATAACAAATATGTATTTATGTAACTATAGCCATAAGAATCAACAATACATCTCTCTAAGTTAGATTTGCTTCGGATTGGTCTGATTTCTGAATTTCGCGGGCTACACGGGGCAATAACCTTAAATTTGCATACTTTGAGGTAGTACTCTTACTAAAAGTTTAACCCTGAAATTGCGTAAAAATTCTGCTGTTCCATACATTATTATGTACGGATAACTCAAGAAAATGTACAGATTTTATTTTTCATACAAGGTTATTTTAAATTGGCTAGCTAAACTCCGATGACGCGATGGTTATCGATATCAAAACACGATAAAATAGTAAGTTATTTGAAGTGTGAGTTGAGAAAAACTGTTTTCTTATGTTTTAACGTGTTTAAAGATATACCTACCAAAAAAAATAAACCAGATTTTTTAAACTGATATTTCAAGTTAAAAAAATAACTGCGGTCGATGATCCCACAAAAAAATGATGTAATTAATTATTTTTTTGTTTCATCATGTTTAGGTATCGATTATCCATCGCGTCTGCGGAGTTTAGCTAGCCGATTTAAAATAACTCTATAAATCAGAATTGGTCATTATAGTAAAAAAAAAAGTTTTTATTAGTACTTTAGTCCCTTAATTAAAGTATGTCCCTTGTTTAACCTAACACCCTTATATTAAGGGAAAAGTGTCAGAGTAGCCCGCGAAATTCAAATTTTCTTACGTTTTTTGCAATTTGCAAGTCAGTATTAAGTTGTATGTTAAATAAAGTAGGATTCGCGACCGTAACAAATATGTTTTTTACAGAATTATAATCATTAGAATCAGTAATAAGTATAATCCTCAAATGTCAAGATTTCATGAAATAATCATTCATTAGGATGACCTGGTCTTAAAGAGTTGTATTGATCACCTTAATTATTATAATTATGTAAATACATACTTGTTACGGCCGCGAATTACATTCTGATCAACGTACAACTTTACTGAGTTGTAAATTGCAAACAAAAACGTATGAAAATTTGAATTTCGCGGGCTACCTTGACGCTTTCGCCTTAAGGCAAGAGCAAGAAGTACTTTCTTCAATTCTGTAATATACACTTTCTAATGTATGGATTCTTACGTTACAGACCGCGTCGAGAAAATGCGTTCTTGACCTGTTAGTTTCGTACTAACAAATAACGTCAGCCTAATTTGTTAACCTGCCAGGTGAAACTGGCAATATATTTCTTTTCCTAAAATGTGTGTAAGATATGCTATTAGTTATGTTTTTCAAATATCAACGGGATTTTCAGAATGTCGATTGCTAAAGCGATAAATATATTAATCAACATGGACTTGGCAGTTAAACAAATTAGGCCGACGATATGTGTTTTGCGAACGTAATCCTTATTACTACTATTAGTGCGTGTATGACCAGATGTATGAACGTAAACGAAGCAAAAGTAGTATGTAAGGATCGTAGCAGGAGGCGTTCTGTAGTTTCTGCCTACCCCCCCATGGGAAGAAGGCGTGAGTTTATGTATGTTTGTATTTACTACTAGAGATTGTCCAACTGACAGGTGTCAGGAACGCGTTCTCTCAACGGCCGGACTGTAGTTAATATAATTTTATTATGTTTAGTAGTATAGTATGCGCGCCAGTGCTAGTCACTGCCTGAGGTTTGTAAGCAGGGAGACAGGGGAGGACGCGATTGGCAAGATTGGCAGACTGAGTTAGCTTGACGTTTATCTACCTTCCCCGTCTCTCCGCTCACATACCTCCAGCGGTGACTATCCCTTGCGCGCGCACTAGCTTGTAGGAGCTCTTTGTAAAGGTGTTTGGGGTAGTACTACCATCAGGCCTATTTCTGCCGATAAGCAGCGTCGATGTGTACAGATTTGAAAGATATGAGTGCGGGCCGTTATTATACCATAACTCTTAAGGTATTATGAGACCATCATTTTGAACAACTTTCACTATGGGACCAAATCTGAAATCGCGAAAAAAAATAATTAGCAGTTGCATTTTCACGAATTTCGCGAGCCTATAATATATGTATGGGACAGCTGATTTTTGTTCGCGATTTCAGGTTTGGTCCCATAGTAAAAGTTGTTCAAAATGGTGGTCTCGTTAATACCCCAGAGTTATGGTATATAAAAAAAACACGTTGTATATAATATGTCGCAGCCAACTTGTTTAATTAGCCGGTTAGTTAACAGCCTAGCCATTTAACTAAACGGCGCCGTTCAACTAGCGGCCTGAATAATATTCAATTATAGGTTAGGTTGGAACTGTGACCAACCACGAGAGCCGAATAGGTCGCAGTAATTAATTACAGCGACCTATTCGGCTCTCGTGGTTATGCCAGGGCACCCCGATCAAATGGGTTAGGTTAAGTTAGAACTGTGAACAACCGTGTGCGAGCCGAGCGAGCGGTTCCGCGGCAGCGGCCGGGAAGCGCTACTTCCAAAAGCTAGGCGGTTAACTAAACGGCTAATTAAACCAGTTGGCTGCGACATATACACAAGACATTTCAGCTCTGTCCCTGGGATAGCAACGCGCGTGCGATGCCTCTGGTATTTCTAATGTCCAAAGGCAGTAGTGACCACCCCATCAGGTGCCTGTCGTGTCCGTCAAGTCTAGAGGTGCCGTGGCACACCCACGTGGAACGAAGTTCCTTTCGCTGTTTAATATGTCTATAGAGCAGTGGTGGCCAAGAGGTAACGGCCCCGACTGCTCTCAAAACGGTGAAGGAAAACATCGTGAGGAAACCGGTATATCCTCGAAACAAAAACTCGAAGACATGTGACATCTACCAACTCGCACTGGGTCCGCGTGGTGGATTACATCCCACTACCTCTCACAGAGAGGAGGCCTGTATCCCCGCAGTGGAAACGCTATAGGTTGATTATGTATACAGAGCCATCTAGGATCCAAGATTCGAAGTGTCAAAAGTTTTTAGCTTGCTAAAAGCTTATACTAGATGGCTCTGTACTAAAAAACAAAAACCAAAACTTTAGAACACTTGAAACTTGACTTCTTCGGGCACAACGCTTTTTCATCACGTGACGATTTCTAAGAGTCTACTACTACCGCAAGCCGGGTTAAAGAACTTCGTTCCAATAAAAAAAAAAATGTGTAGGTATTTGTAAATTATTCGATGTGTGTAAATGTTAAAATAAAATAATGTAAACAATAATAACCCCACACTTGATTAAAATTATTATATTAAACTATTTATTCCAAAGTTATATAAAATTAAATGAATTCTGTTTTAAACAGAAACTTACCGCTGAAATATTGCATTTTTCTTTAATGTTTATGTAAAATGTGATGTTAAAAGATTATTATGAAGTATTATTTAATTGATGTTGTTATTATTTGTATATGTAAGGCACTGTAATCAATGTTATTCAATAAATATGTTATATTTGAATTTTTGTTTTTTTAATTTTCACTATCGTTGGTTTAGTGGTCGCAAGTGCTCCTTCTGAGTTCATATGTCCTGGGCTCGATTCCCAGGTCGGGAAGTGTTATTGGGGTTTTCCATAAGAAATTTCTCGTTAGCAGCTCGGAGTCTGAATTTGTACCTGGTTGATGGCAATAGGGCCTACTGCTGCTCGCCCCCTATTACATGGGTGTACTCCTCTGCTTGATCCTTCGGGGAATAGAGGCGTTAGGGACTATTAATAGAGGCGTTAGGGACTATTAATAGAGGCGTTAGGGACTATTAATAGAGGCGTTAGGGACTATTAATAGAGGCGTTAGGGACTATTAATAGAGGCGTTAGGGACTATTAATAGAGGCGTTAGGGACTATTAATAGAGGCGTTAGGACACACTTATTCAGCTCCATTCGCGTTTCGCTGAACGATTTTGGTCACACTTATACAGTTCTGCTTCTATCAGCCGCGTACAGCGTCGTAAGAATGAGAAAAGCCGTCATAGCGTGTTATCTCCGCTGAAACGCTTCTATCGGTTTTATTTCTTAAAAATAAAATAATTATAATTACTTTAAAAGACGTCCGAACTCTCTCAATCCTTGCGTGTAGGGAATTAAGTAATAAGACATTAAAAGTGTATATACACCGTGTAATTGACAGGTTGGCAAAAACTTAAACAGCAGCTTCAGACCATGATTTATGACTGAAAAACGTTGGAATTTTCTTCAGGAAAATTGTCGAATTTTCCAACCGTTTTTCAACTAGATTTGTGTTCACGCACGCCCTGCACGCCCGCACCCGGCGGACCTGGTTGAACTGTTATTAAGAAAATGGCTAGAGGTAAGTCACCAGGCCACGACGGCCTCAGCGTCGAGCGTCTGTGTAAGGTTCTTGCTTTGCTTGTGCACTTATGGCATGTGCCGAATACACATGTTTTCTTTCTTTCTTTCTTTTTAATTTATGTCTCAATCACCGCTACTTACCGAAAGACCTTATGCACACTGTGGTGGTTCCGATTACTAAGGACAAGACAGGGGACGCCAACGCGGTATCCAATCACAGGTCTATTTCGTTGTCCACGATAGTCGCCAAGGTCTTTGACAGTTTGCTTGATCAACAGTTGGCTAAACACATTGAACTCCATGACGCGTAATTTGGCTTCAAACCCGGTCTATCCACGGAGAGTGCCATCCTGCCTCAAGCAAACTGTTCTATATATATATATACCTCCAGAAAAACCTCCTGTTTCCTGTTTTTGCTTGTTTTTTGGACCTGCCAAAGGCGTTCGACCTTGTGTCCTACGAGGTACTATGGGACAAATTGCAGAGAGACAACACTACCGAATGAAATTACATCCTTGTTTCGCTACTGGTACTACAACCAGAGGATTAGTATTAGATGGGCTGAGGCTAAATCGGATGTGTATGAGCTGGAGTTGGATGTCATATTGACGGCGTTTGTATGAATAATATTAGTTATGCCGATGACATGGTGCTGCCGAGCCCATCGATAGGCGCTTTGAGGACGCTTGTGGCGATTTATGAGACCTATGCAGTATCCCATGGGCTCAAGTATAATGTCACGAAGAGCGAACTTATGATGTTTAAAGCGCGTGACATAAACTATTCAGATGCCCCAGTATCTCGCTCACAGTTATTTGACTAATCTTATTCCTTTGATGTATAAGTTAAAAATTGGCCAAAATAGATATTTATCTAAATAAATGATAGAGATCGTAAACATTAATTTTTGCAAACTACCTTTCAAAGGTGGTGTTAAATTTTTTTTAGAGGAAAGTACGAAATACATGCGGATGAAGTCGCGGGCAAAGTGCTTAATATTATAGTATCAGGTTGGCGGAAAAGTCTTGCACCAAGATATAAGAATTAATGAATTTATTGATAACTTTGTTATTTACAATAATTAATCAGTAATGTATGTATATAATGTAAATCCCCAAATAACTCTATTACTCTGGTCCATCCAGTTGGCAGATTGTTGATGCCCTGCGCCCAGAATTCCGGAGGCTGTGCAGAAAAGAAATTGTCCACTGCCATTTTGAGGTCTTCGTAGTTTTGAAAATTTTTCTCACGCAAATAAAGCTTTGGTGGTCGAAACAAGTGATAGTCGGATAGGGCGAGATCCGGTGAGTACTGTGGGTGGGCTACCGGGTGCCATCCAAGCTCAACGATTTTTTGTCGAGTCTCCGAAGCGACATGAGGTCACGCATTATCATGGAGTAAGTGAACATTTACACGTCTCGGTCGTTTTTCTCTTATTGTGTCAGACAGTTTCTGAAGCTGTTCAGTATAAATGGAAGTCGTAATCGTCCTTCTCGCAGGGAGAAGTTCGTAATAGAGTGGGCCCTTCGCATCCCACCAAACGTAGAGAAGATGCTTGCGTGAGTGACGGTTCGGCTTTGGCTGCGTTGGTGGCTCTGCGTCGTAAGGAAGCCAGACGGCGTGCCGTGTGTTGTTATCGTAGAGAATCCAGCTCTCATCGCCGGTTACCAGATCTTCAAGAAACTCTTTCCGATGTGGCTGAAAAAGAAGCGATTCACAAATAATAACTCTAGGTTGACGATGACTCACAGTTAGTTGATGTGGAATCCATCGTGCCATTACTTTGAGATAGCCGAGTTTGTGTAAATGAGCCTCGACGGTCGAATGATGAAAGCCAAGAGTCTGCCAAATCACGCGTATTTATTTCTAGATTAGCCTTTAAACAGCGGAGTAATTCCTTATCGTCGAAGGTGGATGGTCGCCCAGACCGCTCGTGATCTTCAAGAGTTATATCTCCCGATGCAAAGCGAGCAAGCCAGCGGCTTATCTTCCATCGCGATAGAACACCTTCACCGAACGCTTTGCTGATGTTAGCGGTAGCCACACTCACGTTGTGTCCCTGACGCCACTCGGTAAAAGATGATCGTTCGAAGTTGATGTTCACTAATCATTTTCAGAAACTAACAAACTAACCAAATCCGCACTAGCGCGCCTTTATATACCCTTGATGTGATAGCTTCGAGAACCTTCTACAATATTCTTAGGTACGTATCTCAGATCAATACTAAATATTCCGGAAAATTCTAGTAATTTACAATTTCTTGTACAATATTTTTCCGCCAACCTGATAATTATTCTTAAGTTTAAATCTAGCAATCGAACTAAACAACCGAGTATACTGTGACCCCACCTTGCTCACGACTATTCCAATACTATGGGCACGCGTGCATCGCGGTGCAGTGAGTAAATAGCTAATACATTGCGCGTTTTTTCGACATACTAGTCTTTTAGAAGCGAACGCGCACTGAAGGTATCATATATTATGCTTGTCACGCCGCACAGTGTGAAATATGTCGTATCTAGCGTCACTTTATTCAATACGTCGTATTTATTTTTCTACCTCGTAGCATAGTTAATTATAGTAAACTGATACATTTTTCGTAGAACATACTGAAGGGTGTCAGCTAAGTACTTGTATATAAAAAAAAAACTAAGAAAATTATACTAATTTATTTTCTACACTTAATTGCGTATTTAACGGTAGAAAATAAACATAAAAAATAAAAAGTAATATTAGTTGACTGTACACACACAGAATTATTAGAAAAAGTTTTTTTAGATACTACCATCATCCGAGTCATTTATATTTTCTTCTTCCACTGAGTAGCTGAGATTTTCTTCTTCATCCGAGTTCTCTAGTCTGTTATTTTCTGGAGCCTTTAGGAGTGTTATTGTTTCCTGTTTCCTGAGGACGTATTACGCTAAACTTCAAAAATAGTGAGTTTCTTCATTTTTGTCCACCTAACGAAAAAAAATACTTTGTAGGTATGACATGGGCAAATAGGTGCACGGGAATACAATTGATTCCTATAAAGCACGAGTCAGGGAAGAAGAAAAAGAATGCTTCAGCTCGGATACATTGTCTAATGTCTTAACACATGCACAATCTACATATAATACGTATATAAAATGAATGTATGTACGCGTATAACTTCCGAACGACTGCACCAAATTGGATAATTATTTTTTTGTTGTGTTTCTAATTGTCAGGACAAGGTTTGTATGGGAGAAAATGTTTAAAAAGTTGCCGTTGAAAATTGGAAAATTCGGGAAAACTGAAAGTGCATTTTCTATGGGGATTTTGTATGAATTATTGAAATTTTTACAGGACGTTTGTCGGGTCAGCTAGTTACAATATAAACAAAAGAAAAACACGTATATATACATGCCTCACTTCCAAACTCACCTACTAAGATAATTAAACACTGTAGGTAATATAACAGTTATATTAGCTAGCAGTTATAGCTGTAATATAACAGTTATATTAGCTAGCAGTTATAGCTGTAATATAACAGTTATATTAGCTAGCAGTTATAGCTGTAATATAACAGTTATATTATCACCTACAGTGTAAGCGCAATTACTGTGCTTCTGTATGTCTATCTAAAATTTCACCCGTGAAACACCTTCAATCAATCACTTTATAAGTCGAATAAACGTAGATTACAAAATCCACATCACAAGAGTCAATTTCTCAATGTTATAGTATGAAAAATATTGACAGCTACCCGTAAATTATTATCAATTCATACAGTTGACTTATATAGGTATCGTATAAAAATATTGTATCGTTGAATAATGCATTTTCAAATTTTGGATAAAGTGACGACGGATTTTTCATAGTATTCCGCATAATTTTTCGTTTGTTTTTTCGGTATAACACTACGCTTTTGATGCAGCTGTGTTAGTGGAAATGTCGGTTCTAAATTCTCACGCTCGCGAACCTCCCTCTTAAGGTATAAAATATCACAAAAGTAATGATTTAAATTGTTTATTTCGTGTTTATAGTGCACCGCATTTTATGTCTCATATTTGTGTCGATGGCGTACAGGGCACGCGCTTGCTTTTCACGTATATCGCTGCTTTGCACGAATACCCGTACAAAACAAAATTTTGAAAATACTTATGGTTAGGTTTATAACACAGCCAAATGCAAAATAGTACTTATTTCATGGTCAGTAAGACTCACATTCGGCATCGGCAAACCGCCGGTATTGCCGTTATGAATGTGAGTCTTACTAACCATGAAATAAGGACTATTTTGCATTTGGCTGTGTTATAAACCAGTATTTTCAAAATTTTGGTTTGTGCGGGTATTCATGCAAAGCAGCGATATGTGACAATGGCGTTCAAAAGGTTAACAATTTAATATTGTGGCCGTTTGGTGCGTAGTATTCATAGTGCATTTTTTTCTTTAGGTATGTTAGCTTTTGGTTTTATTGTAACTAAATCTTGTTGATTGGGTACAGAATTCATTTGTTAAAGTTTATTTAATCGTTTGTGATTTTCTGCAACTGACTTCTGGTACCTACTGTAAATACCGTCTCCGGTTAGAGAACGGAAGTCGATTGCAATAATATTTTGTTTCCGGAAGTTGCTTGGTACGCCACCTATTTACAGTTTTGAGACGTAGAAACGTTTACTCGTATAAGCACATGGCAGGGCATTTTTAGGGTTAGTTCCGTCTAGAATAAAGAGCTAAAACGTTACGCTGCTCGTTTTCTTGTCACAATCCGTTATGATTTCTCATAGGTACAATTCTTTGATGTATATAAGGTGTATCTATTCATACACGAAATCTCTTAAGGGGTCATTGTACTGATCATTACGAACAACTTTTACTATGGGACCAAACCTGAAATCGCAAAAAAAACATTTATGTTCGCATAATTCGTCAAAATGTACTGAACAGCTGATTATTTTTTCGCGATTTTAGGTTTGGTCCCATAGTAAAAGTTGTTCATAATGATGAGTACAATGACCCCTTTAGAGATTTCTTGTATGAATAGATACACCTTATATGTATATACTGTACATCACGTAACTTCTACCAAAAAAAAAAAAATGGGCAGTTCTTAAACTGGGTCCACGTGTTGAATTACTGCTTGTCCCCTACAGTTTCAACAGACAAAACGAAAGTGCGTCATTGCGTAGGTATTTACTTACTTTATAATCCAATCACTACCCACTGGATTAACTTATGTTTAAAATGTTTCATGACTAAATTAATGGTTCATCTAATTCTGTTCTGTAAGATTATTCTACTTTAAGCAAGAATAAATAAATAGGTAACACACTTTGATCTCTTTTAATTTAACAACCAATCAATTTATTTTTTATTATTTACTAAAGGTCGTTCGACTACAGATGCGGGTGTTGCTCTGCTGAAACATATATTTAACGCATGGGAGAACTCGCAAAATGCTATTGGAATTTTCTGTGATCTCTCCAAAGCCTTTGATTGCGTGCACCATGACACGCTTTTGCGTAAACTACATCATTACGGTGTACAAAACGAAGCTCTTAAAGTAATTAATTCATATTTACGTAATAGGTTTCAATGTGTAGATGTAAATGGTGTGAAATCTTCCGGGCTACCAGTTCTGTTAGGTGTACCTCAAGGCTCAATATTGGGTCCATTCTTGTTTTTAGTGTATATCAATGACTTACCATTCTATTTAAAGGGTATCTGTGACGTTGTACTGTTTGCAGATGACACCTCTCTTATTTTTAAAGTAGACAGGAATAGACAAAATTTTGACGACGTAAACAGTGCACTCTCAATGGTTACAGATTGGTTTACGATAAATAACTTAGTTCTCAATGCTAAGAAAACGAAATGTATAAAGTTTGCCTTACCGAATGTTAGAAATCTAGGACCCAACATCGTTTTAGATAAAGAAGTGCTTAAAACTGTAGACTCGGCAGTTTTTCTGGGTATAACAGTAGATGCCAAACTTCAGTGGGGCCCACATATATCAAGCCTAGCGGGAAGGCTCAGTTCAGCCGCCTACGCCGTCAGGAAAGTAAGACAATACACTGACGTTGATACAGCTCGGTTAGTCTATTTTAGTTATTTTCATAGCGTTATGTCATACGGTATTCTGCTCTGGGGCAAAGCCGCTGATATTCAAAATATATTTGTTCTTCAGAAACGAGCTGTTCGTGCTATTTACCAGCTCGGTGCCAGAATTTCTCTGAGAGATTTTTTTAAACATATTGGTATTCTCACGGTGGCATCACAATTCATCTTCGCCAACATCTTATATATTAGACAAAATATACATTTATACACTAAAAACAGTGATATTCACAATGTTAACACCAGAAATAAGGACAAATTACGTGCTCCATTTCACCGGCTTCATAAGGTTCATAACTCATTTGTTGGGCTTGGTATATCCTTTTATAACAAGCTACCCTCTTCTTTGCTAGATTTGCCTTACAATGCGTTTAAAGCCAAAGTAAAATCTAACCTTTGTTCAAAGGCATACTATTCTATCAACGATTACTTAAACGATAAGAATAGTTGGTCGCTGTGTTTAACTTAAGACAATGTTTATGTTCTTTCTCCAGAATTAGCTTACCTACTGACAGGTTATATGGGTTCATATAATTATTTATTTTCTTTGACTGTAAAGGTCAATTTATTTTAATTTTATTTTTATTTATCATTGACATAATCTACTCATTACAATGTTTTTTTTATGAGTGGTATTGCAATATGTGGTTAGCTAGTGACCTCGACAATTGATCATAATTATTCTTGTCTGAGCAACCGGCAGCAGGTTCGTCATGCTCCCTTAGATGTCACTGCTTGCGGTAGCGTCGGGGGTCGGGTTGCCTCCTTCCCTCAAATATGGCGAGGGGGGTAATGGCTGATCTTTGCGTTATGCTCGTGAACGGGTGCTGCTTGTGGTGACTGGTCGTCTTGCTGACCTTGGTTTTGTTTTGTTATTAGTAATTTAACTCGTATTTTTTACTTCGATGGTCCTAGTTTATCATCTGTGACTTCGAGTTACGGCTATATGTAAGTGGGCACGCCCTTTATTACTGGAGGCTTTTAATATAGGTATAAAGTTCTACTTACGTTTTTAGTTTTGTATTTTGATTCTGCTTGAGTATAGTTTTCGATTTTTCGATTTTTTTTCTTCTTTTTTTAAGTATATTGGCGTGTGCTAGCTGACTTATAGCAAATAATTAAATTTAATTTAATGTTTGTGTTGCGTAATGTACTTGCATGTAATTTGCACAGTGTTGTATAGAATATATATATTTTTTTAAATTTTTTTATTTAACTGAACAGACAGCTGTGCTGCTGAGGAGTTTGTTGCGCCACTTCTTCTCCTCAGCTAAAGCACTAGGAAGTGGTGAAGGGCGGGCGTTTTGGGGGACTGTCTTATGTAATTTTGACGTTCGAAAAGTGCTGATTTTCAGCCTAGTTTGAATAAATGACTTTTGATTTTGATTTTGATTTATTACAATAAGTATTTAAGTATTTGACAATAATGGACGGGATCAGTAGTTTCTACGACGAGGCGCGAGTGGAAAAGAGAGTCATTCTGCCGAGCTCGGGGTTTTTAAAGACTTTGTATTCCCCCGCCGAAGTGATGTCAGCCGATGCAGCTAGTCAGTCACTCGCCAGCAACGTTCCAACGTCCGGTCCGACGCAGGTGGCAGCACTGGACCTACGGTGCGTCGCTTGACTCGTGACATTGGCGCTATGTTTGGTTGCCGGAAGCAGTAGCGCCAACATCCGGCCCTCCCTAGACACACCGTCATCTGTAATGTGAGAATAAACATATTGGCTTTGATGACTATAATAGGTATTATGTTACGTTATGTTGAATGAGTTCCCACTACTGAGCCAATGGATAGCACATGCAAAAGTGTGATCCCTGACTTCGCACCACCATGCTCAGACTCACAATCTACATGATAGCCGAAGCTTTCCAGTTCATCCACTTTTATCTGCATGAACCACATTTTCGCCCACAACAAACTCAAGGTCGAACCTCATTTGTTTTTGTACTGGAAACGCCATTACAACTGCAATATGTCTTATTATTTAAAGTGATTATTGCAGAACAGAATATTGTACAAGATTAATTCTCATATTAGTAAACATTTAAGACCAAAACGTAAAGCTGTATTATTAAATTATAAATAAACAATAATTTTACCTTTTGATTTTTTTTTAAAATTTAATTAGTCTTTTATACATACCAACCACGCCAACATCCTCATCCCAATCGGTTATCTTAATCCATGGTTTCATGTTTTCTACACAGGTAGTACCTGAATATTTCTTGTGTGATCGCTCGCTGCCTATTATGTCAACTATGTGGTATCTATCTTTCCTGAGTATTTTCGTAACTTTGAAAGGGCCCTTGAACACCGGTAGGAGTTTAGTACTGCTGCCATTACCAGCCTGGCTAGAAACTTTTACGAGAACCAAGTCCCCTATCTCATATTGCTTGGCCACACAACGTTTTGCATCAAAACTTTCTTTTTGATGTCTAGCGTCTAGTTTTATTCGTGCGTCGATATCCCGTCGCAGCTGTGTGACATCTACAATTTCTTCTTGCTCGAGTAAATATGTCGCTCTCTGTTCTAAGCCGGTACCCAAAAAATGCTTCACTGGGGACTGCATTTATGGTTTTCTGCAATGTGCTATTCATACCCTGTTGTAAAGACGTTAAAACATCATCCCAGCGTGCGTAGTCGTTATCTGCACCCAATGAACGCAGTGCCTCTACTATTGTTTTATTGTAGCGTTCGACTTGTCCGTTCGACCTCGGCATGCCAGTTGCTATAGTGTGTGCACGAATGTTTTTGCTGTCACAATATGTTTGAAATGCCTTTGCCGTAAAAGCAGGTCCAGCGTCAGTAATGAGTCTTCGCGGATTGCCAAAAGTCTTAAACAAGTGGTCTAATTCTTTTATGACACAAGCAGTGCTTGTATCACGCACCGGAAAAATAAAGACGAACTTTGTAAACGCATCGACAAGTACCAGAATATGACAATTGCCCTTTGATGATTTCACAAATGGACCCACATGGTCAGCATATTTTGGAATTGGAAACAACTGACCTTCCTTTTTACCACTTTTATTTTTATTGTATAGGCAATGTAAACAATTTTTTATGTATTTAGTTACTGTTTTTTTCATTTTAGGAAACCAATATTTATGTTTAATTCTTTCCAATGTTTTGTCTACAGCGAAGTGACCTATTTTGTCATGATTGTACATAATTACTTGCCAGATACAATTTTTTGGTACAACCCATCTACGACCTATTTCAGTGCGGCGGTAGATTTTGTTTCCAAGCAATTCGTACTCGTTAAAAACATTCCAATTCGCATCGGCCTCTCCTGATAGTAGAATCTCTCTGATTTTACATAGATTTGGGTCTTGTTCCTGAACACTCAAAAGCCAGTCAGTTTCGGTGATGGACATTACTATTTTTTTTCATAAACTTCACCACTATAGTAAGGGTTTCTGCTAAGTGCGTCAACATGTTGCATTTTAGAGCCGGGTCTATGACAAATCTCATAGTCAAATTCTTGAGTTAGGAGCACCCACCTGGCTATTCGTGGCAACACTTCTTTTTTTGTAAGCGAGTATCTGACGGCATTACAGTCCGTAATTAATTTAAACTTATGACCCAGCAAATATAAACGAAATTTTTGAAGTGATGCCACAATAGCAAGAAGCTCGAGCTCAAAGGAATGGTAACGCTTTTCCTCGTTGGTCGTTTGCCTGCTATAGTAATATACCGGTCGCTCACCGTGTTCATGCACTTGTACCATAATTCCAGCTACCCCCTCCCTACTTGCATCTGTATAAAGTATGGTTTCTCTTTTAGGGTCAAAGATAGCTAAGGTAGAATCGCAAGTTACGGCCTCTTTTAACAAATTTACCGTGCGATCTTGTTCGTCTGCCCATTGCCACCTTTGGCCTTTTTTTTAATAATTTTGTAAGTGGGCTACTTAGTATTGCACAGTCCTTAATAAATTTACGAAAATACTAACTACTAACTAACTAACTAACTAACTACTAACCCTAAGAACTGACGCAGCTGATGAACCGTTTTGGGTACTGGGAACTGCTTTATAGCATCAAATTTTCTTTGGTGTGGGTTTGATACCATTACCATTTACTTCATATCCAAGAAATGTGATGTCAGTTAAAAAGAAAAAACATTTTTTTAGGTTAAGAGTCAAACCGTGTTCTTTAAATATTTTTAGTACCGATTTCAGGACGTTTATGTTTTCTTCAACGGTTTCCGATACGATTAACACGTCATCTAAATAGACAATGACATTTTTGAAGCGTAAATTACCCAAAATCTGGTTCATCATACGTTGAAAAACCGATGGTCCATTCGACAGGCCAAACGGCATACGCAAAAACTCGTAATGTCCATCTTCCGTTATGAATGCAGTTTTGTCTATTGAACCCTCACTTACACGTATCTGGTAATATCCACTCTTCATATCTAAGCTAGTAAAATACTTACACCCTTTTAATCTATCTAACAAGTCCTCTATGCGTGGCATGGGGTATTTCTCTTTAGTAGTTATTTTATTCAATGACTTGTAATCCACGCATAGTCGCTTTTCACCACCCTTTTTTTCTACTAATAGTACAGGACTAGCGAATGGGGACTTGCTTTCGCGAATGATGTTATTTTTATGCAGCTCGTCAATTATTTTTCGTAACAATGTCCTATCAGACTCTGATAACCTGTATGGCCTGGTGTAAATAGGCCTGTTTGATTCAAGTTCGATCTCAACTTTATTTTTTTAACTAAATCCGACGTTATTAAGGAGCAATCACTGCCCATATCAATAAAAACTTTTTGCGAATAGCCCGCTATACAAGCAATTTTATTAAATTTATTTTTATTTTCATCAGATTTAACAAATTTAACTTCTTTTTTTATTTCGTTAGATTTTTTGTTTCGACAATAGTTTTCCGAATGTCCCTTCTTACTGCAATATTTACAAATTTCTGTACACTCATTTCGTTTGTGATTACCCCCACATCCGAAACAAGTTATTTGCTTTGTGGTTCTGGCAGCCGTTAAATTTTGATTTGACTTTGACTGTTCCGATTTCAATGAATTTGCTAAATCAATTCGTTTAAACGAGGATTGAGGCACCTTATGTTCACTGACAACGCCGTGACTCGTATTATGAGAACTATTTAACCGACCGTGGAGAAAAGATGCAAGTTGGTCGCATGTATTTATACTTCCGGCATCCACCGACGCACTTATGTTAGGATCGTCGATATTGCCCGTAATGATAGAAATGATGTCTCGATCAGAAAAATTCACACTTAACTTGTCAATTTTACATTTTTATTGAAAGTAGAATTCATACAAATGTTGCTGTGCTGTAGGTTTACTATCAATGATTTCTTTAAGCAACGCGAACATGTTACGTTTTGTTTGAAATGTAAACGATATTTTGTCTCGCCATTGTTTCCATTTCCAACTAGCCCAACTACTCTCATTTTTTTAAAATGAGTCGTACCAAGTTTTTGCCGTTCCTTTAAATTTATTGACAGCCTGGTAAATTATCACCTAATCCTTCCAATCAAATGTTTGAGCATGTAAATCAACAATATTGAGCCAATTGTTTACTTTATCTGTAAGGGGGTCAAATTCTGGTACCATTGAGTTCAATACCATACTATAGCAACCCGCTACTTGACTATCGACTGATTTCTTTGCTTTTTTACGAATGGGTGAAGGCGTGTAGCTTCTACTGGACTTACTGTTTGACGAAGATGATGATGATGAAGATCTTGTACGTTTCCTCCTTTTCCGTTCGCGTTGACGGGCACGCGACTTTCGGCCCATTTGTAGGCTTGAATTCGAAGCACTTCTGATGTAAGATTATTCTACTTTAAGCAAGAATAAATAAATAGGTAACACACTTTGATCTCTTTTAATTTAACAACCAATCAATTTATTACAATAAGTATTTAAGTATTTGACAATAATGGACGGGATCAGTAGTTTCTACGACGAGGCGCGAGTGGAAAAGAGAGTCATTCCACCGAGCTCGGGGTTTTTAAAGACTTTGTATTCCCCCGCCGAAGTGATGTCAGCCGATGCAGCTAGTCAGTCACTCGCCAGCAACGTTCCAACGTCCGGTCCGACGCAGGTGGCAGCACTGGACCCACGGTGCGTCGCTTGACTCGTGACATTGGCGCTATGTTTGGTTGCCGGAAGCAGTAGCGCCAACAGTTCCTCTTACATTTCAATGACGCTTATACAGCGCGCACTCGCGCAGCGTTAATAACACGATAATAATTATCGGGAAGTCATTATGAAATAACACAAGGAAGATGCCTACTTATTGACTATTAGCCTTTGATTGACTATTAGCCTTTGATTGACTATTAGCCTTTGTTTATTGTAATAAAAAAATTAGAATTACAAAAAATATTACTCACCGTTATGACAGATTCACTCAATCAAAGCGCTACTCGTATTAATTACCACAGAACACTATTATATTATCCTAAACGGGCTATGGCGCGCCAATTGCCGCCATTTTAAAGTTCGTGAACACTACGACAATAAACACTGACTGAACTGACTGTCAGTGACTGCTGACCACTGCTGACAACTGACGTTCGTTTAATTTCGTTATGAGTCGGAAGAACTCAGGAGCGGTGGGAACGCGCAGGGGCGCGGATTGGTTCCTAATTATTAGTATGTGCAACCATTGGTCAATTTTAGAAACGTTGGAAGTTCCACCAATCATGCCAAGGATACTTTCTTTCTAACGCTCCATGGTGCGTCGTAGTTATAGATATGTATAGGGTTTAGCTTGACGCGCTGGCGTCTGTACAGAAACGGACATAGGGTACCTTCCCATAGGATACCATCCCGAAAAAGAGTTCTGTTTCCAAGGAAAACAACACTAACGTTCTTATGATGATAGATCCACGTGTCTTTCGAATCATGATTGAATTATATTAAAAAGTAAAGTAAAAATTCATTTATTTTCCACACTAATTCAAACACAGTAGGTACAGACATTATTAAAATAAATGAAGTGGACTGGAGCCTAAACTAGGGCAGCCCTGTATTTCAGGACTCCAGGTCTTCCTCCCGCGTCGAGTAAGTTGGTACAATTTATTAATGAGTGACAACTATTACGAGTAGAGGTGTAATTAATATATATGGTGTGTGTTTGTGTGAGCGCGCGTGTGTGTCTGTGTGAGTGTGTTCTGTGTGTGCGTGTGTGGGTGTGTTGTGTGTGTGATGAATGAGAGTACGGTTGCGTGCATCTCTATTTGTGGGAGTAGGTATGTATGTATACGTGGTTATGGATGAGTGAGCTTTGACTGCTCTTGATTTACTACAGACAGAACAGAGAAGTTATTTAGAAATTATAAGTAAGGATTCCGTGTCATTATACTCGTAATTTAATTTTAGAAGATATTTTTGGATAATAGATTTGCATTCATGCGAGTTTTTTGAGAATATATTTAAGAGAGAGTTAAGTTTATAATATAAATAAGGAGCAAGGAAACATGAGTGTCTCCTGAAGAAAGCAGTTTTGTGTTTAGTTGCCTTGCATATTCTGTTATTTCATCGTGCAGGATATGTTAACTTAGCATCGTAAGTTAGTTCTTTATGTTTGCGAAGTGTGTAGGATGAATAGAAGCCTTATACAGGGTTATGGGAAATTCGATACATTCCCTTGGAGGGGTTAAAGTAGAGCCCATTTGCAGCAGATTTGATCATATGCTACCCTATTTGATAACGGCTAGTTTTTGAGCAAATTATTTTTTTTTGTTTTTACTCCAAAATGTCGATTTTCGGCTAAAAATGCTATGTACCCAAAATATCGTACTTTTTTAATTTATTTTTTGTACATTTTCAGACGGCTAACATTTTGACACTTCCTCGAGATAGCATAAAATTGAAGAAATACCAATAAATTTCATGTTGTGGTATCGAAAATGCAAAAAATAATGTCCAAAAATTATTTATTTGTAAAGTTAGCGTGAATTTGTAAAAAAAATAATTATGGAATGTAGCGTACAAATCACTGAAAAAACTTCCTTATTACACTAGCTATCGAAAAAGGTGTAAAAGTTACTATCAGAATTAATATTAGCAAAAATAAAGTACTAACTAAGTCATGTGGCATTTTTCCTAGAAATGGGGTTATCTCGTCTACAGTTGCGAGTAATGCTTTTTGTTCGCTTTTTTACCTGCGAAACAATAGCTGCGCATGGGTAGCGACTAGGGAGCCAATCAGCGCCTTCGTATGACACACTACACAGGCCCGCCCCGCTTAGTCCCCCACCAGACCTTAGACTTCTGCTAGTTTACTGTTTAGTTGAATTAAATTATCTTCGCGTGCGCACAAATCCCCGCATTTAGTGATCTCATTTTTCGGTTTTGCCTAATGGCTTCTTTCGAAAGCGAAGAGTACGCCGACATCCTCTTTTGCTATGGGTTCTGTGATGGAGATGCCGCAGCTGCGCAAAGGGAATACAACCGTCGTATACCCAACGAACGAGTTTTTTTGGAACATACCGCCGCATCAGAGAAACTGGTAGTGTTTACAGAAGACAAAGTGATGCTGGTAGACCACGCATCTACGCTCCTGAAGATGAAGAGGAAATTTTAGAACAATTTCAACGAGATCCCACTGCCTCAACAACAGCCGTGGCCAGGCGTCTTGGATTTTCACAGTAGAGGGTATGGTTTACTGTGCATACAGCTGGGTTGTACCCTTACCATTATACGCCTGTGCACGCTTTAGAGGAGGGAGATCCGGCAAGGAGAATTGACTTTTGTCGTTTCATATTAGACAATGATATGGAAAACCCTGAATATCTGAGTAAAATCTTGTGGACAGATGAGTCCAAGTTTAATCGCGATGGTGTTACGAATTTCCACAACAGCCACTATTGGGCACCTAAACGTTCAAACCCAAAAAAGAAAAATCTCATCAACATCGATTTGCTTTGAATGTGTGGATGGGAGTCATTAATGACTGCCTCATCGGACCCCATTTTTTACCCCAAAATTTGAATGGCGAAACGTACGAGAATTTTTTACGAAACGAAGTGGCATTATTGCTGGCAGACGTGCCTCTTGCGTTAAGAAGGGGGATGATTTACCAGCACGACGGCTGCCCAGCCCACTACCGCCGGGCAGTGCGAGAGTGGCTCGACCAAAATTATCCTCGACGTTGGATTGATCGAGGAGGGCCGATCCCTTGGCCGGCAAGGTGTCCGGATTTGACACCTTGCGATTTTTACATTTGTGGCCATATGAAGGAACTTGTTTACACAGCAAACAGCACAATAAACAACGTGGAAGAGCTCAGGGAGAGAATATTCAATGCAGCGCAGCAAATAAGAGAAGGTTTAACCTCTCGTATAACAAAAACTGAAGTGCGGAAGAGACCACGTGCCTGCATTAGGAGCCGCGGCTCTCATTTTGAACAGGACTTGTGATTTTATGTTTTTAATAAATGTTTTGTACATAAAGCCAGTTTTTCAGTTTTTCTTCCAATTAAAAAGCAATAATAACTGATAAAATTAACAAAATGTACTGTTACCCTGAATGTTTCTTTAGAACTTCAACTTTTTTAATTTAAGCTTACTGCTAACATTTTATACCATTTTAGATAGCTAGTGTAATAAGGAAGTTTTTTCAGTAATTTGTACGCTACATTCCATAATTATTTTTTTTACAAATTCACGCTAACTTTACAAACAAATAATTTTTGGACATTATTTTTTGCATTTTCGATACCACAACATGAAATTTATTGGTATTTCTTCAATTTTATGCTATCTCGAGGAAGTGTCAGAATATTAGCCGTCTGAAAATGTACAAAAAATAAATTAAAAAAGTACGATATTTTGGGTACATAGCGTTTTTTGCCGAAAATCGGCATTTTGAAGTAAAAACAAAAAAAAAAAAATTTGCTCAAAAACTAGCCGTTATCGGATAGGGTAGCATATGATCAAATCTGCTGCAAATGGGCTCTACTTTAACCCCTCCAAGGGAATGTATCGAATTTCCCATAATCCTGTATATTAGTTGAATAATTAGTCATTCTGTTTTATCCACTCACATGACCAATCAAACTCAGAATAATTGTACAAATCCAATATATTGGATATTTTTTTTTGGACAACGGCCGTTGTTCTGGCATAGACAGAAATCCATTGAAATTCCTGATATTTTCGTTAAGTGGCGTTTGTCATATGAAGCATAAAACTTTGTATAAACAATGGTAAATATTATGATGTCATTTGATGCAAACTGAATCGCGCTATATTTTAGGTTAAAAAGAAATAGGGATAGCACGAGTTTTGTTTTTATATTGGCGTATGACCAAAAAACGATGGATGGATGGACTGTGTGAAAGATGATATCGAGGGTTCACGGGCTATTTGTATTAAGCGACATTTTTGGAATTTTACATGGGAGCATTTCAAAGTTTCATTATTCGAAAAAAAGAAGATTGTAAAAAAAATATCAATATTTTTTACGAAAAAGTGGCCTATCGACGGTTATGTGTCTGTCTCAGTTGTTTACGTTTTTCAATTTTTAATACAGGTAGAATGATTGTAACTCAATATCTGCCACGATGTCGTTTAATATAAATAGCCCGTGAACCCTCGATATGGCTAGAAAGGAAGTGACTACCGAAATTACGACTAATAGAGAAGTATGGAAGAAAAGGACAGGTGGCGCTGACCGCAAATAAATTGGGACAAGGGCAGGAGCACGATGTATAAAAAACAATAGCTTCAAAAAAAAAACAAAGGCATTTAAAGTTACAGAACCACTTGTGTAGTACAAGTCCATAAGTGCACTATCAGTTCATAGAATCAATTTATTTATTAAAGCCGAGTTTAAGTGCCCCGGAACCCGCCGCGCGGCGAAAAAAATGTTGCTGGACAATCCACCTAGGTTTGCGCGTGGGGCGGGACACATGATTGGCTAACCCAAAATACTTCTCCCTACATCCTTACAGAGCCGTTTGGTGTGCCTTGCTGATATACATATAATTTTCTTCTCTAAATAGTCATGTTCAACATTCAGTATGCAAAAATAAAAGAATAAAATAAAATATGGAGCAGTTCATGCCCAAGCCTTTTTGTCCTCAATATAATCTTTAACGGTATAATAAGCTTTCTGACACAACTTGCGTTTAATGAATGATTTGAATTTATTAAGGCTCAGATCTTGAACGTGGCTTGGAAGTTTATTATAAAAGCGTATACATTGACACCTGAATGAGCGACCTATTTTCGTGAGCCTTGTTGGAGGTGCAACAAATTTGTGTTTGTTCCTAGTATTTATAATGTGGATATCACTGTATTTTTTAAACAATTTAATGTTTTTATGGGCATATAAAAGATTTTCAAAAATGTACTGAGAAGGCAAAGTCATTAATCTCCTTAAATTTCTCTCTGAGAGATTGTCTCGGACTTAATTTATAAATGCGTCGAGCAGCTCTTTTCTGCAAAACAAAGATAGTCTGAATGTCGGCTGCATTTCCCCACAACAGAATACCGTACGACATTACACTATGAAAATAGCTAAAGTACACTAAACGGGCTGTCTCTATGTTAGTTAAATTACGAATTTTCCTAACAGCGTATGCTGCGGAGCTTAGCTTTTTTGACAATTTATCTATATCTGGGCCCCACTGAAGCTTAGCATCCAAAGTTAAGCCCAAGAATACTGTGCTATCTTCAGGATTCAATTCTTCGCCCTTTATCAACACGTTAGTTTTCACCTGCCTAACGTGAGGTAGCGTAAATTTAATGCATTTGGTTTTTTTTTTCATTAAGGAGTAAATTATTAACATTGAACCAGTGAACTACTTTTGAGATCGCTCTGTTTACATCGTCAGTAACCAGCTGCTTACGTTTAAGTTTAAACAAAAGTGAAGTATCATCCGCAAACAAAACTATATCATGATTATCCTTAATGAGGTAGGGCAAATCGTTAATAATAATAATAATCGTTTATTTGCATGAAATATGGTGTTTACAGATGTCATAATACAATTCATAGTACTTCATATTCCGCCTACTAAATTCAGCATGCAAATTTTGGATATGCCATGATTCATAATTGTTGAATGATATTTATATTCATTATACATTATTTAGAAAATGTCAATAAAGAAAAAGAAATTACAAATGTCAAAATAAGAATACAGGCAAGTCAAAATTAATAATATTACAGGAATGTCAAAAATGATTAAATTACAGAAATGTCAAAATTAATTGAATTACAGAAATGTCAAAATTAATTAAATTACACTATTCATGTCTGTGCAATATTCCTATTGAAATTATGATTCAAAAATTCATTAATAGTATAGAAGCAATTTTCAATAAGCCATGTTCTGAGTCTTCTTTGAAATATATTCGTAGGCAGTTCTCTCAATACCTTTGGTATCTTGTTAAATATCTTTATTATCATTCGACTGGCGTTTTTATGGCAAAATGCTGTTGTACACCCAGGCATAGCTAATCTGGTTGGATCCCTTGAGTGTTTACCTATTTTATACCTATTTTCACTATCGGCTTTACTAAATAGGTTAGGGTGTTTTTTTACGAACACTCCCATATCCAGTATATATAAGCATGCCAGTGATAGCAATTTATGCTCTTTTAATATGGGTCTGCACGATTCTAATGGCCCTACACCAAACACAGCTCGTAAGCACTTTTTTTGCACATTAAAAGCCCTGTCAATATCCGTAGAATTACCCCATAATATTAAGCCGTATCTTAGCACAGATGAGACGTAACCATAATAAGCCAGTAGAGCGGCATTTATTCCAACAGTTTTCCTAAGGTTTCTCAGTGCAAATGCAAAGCTGTTTAGCCTGTTGCATATATTATCTATATGTTTCTTCCAATTGCAATTTTTATCAATTACTATGCCTAAAAATTTTGTATAGTCAACTTCTTCAATATCATTACCACGCCCAATAATTTTCATTGTTTTATTTGTCATTTTGTAATTACAGAAATTAATATATTTTGTTTTGGAGATGTTTACACATAAATTATTTGGTTCAAACCAATCTAGTATGCTTTCAACGCCAGTATTTATTTTTTCCTCATGCTGTTCATTTTTGGTTTCGTTATTGATTACCAGTGAAATGTCATCTGCGAATAACACGCACTTATTCTGGGTTACTGTTGGCAAATCATTTACATACACAAAGAGCAACGGCCCCACAATGCTACCTTGAGGCATGCCATATGTGTTGTTCCTGAACTGAGATTTATAATTTAACACTTCTCGATCATTATTCATTCCTAAAACTTCAACACGCTGCTGTCTATTACTTAGGTAATCTTTGAGCCAATTTAATGCTTTCCCTCTTATTCCATAACTCTCACATTTTTTTAACAGTATGTCATGTTTTACAGAGTCAAACGCTTTGCTCATGTCAAAAAATATAGCAGTGACCGGTATTTTCTTATCTATATTCTCAGTAATTGATTTAATAAGTTGATAGCAAGCTAGTGTAGTCGACTTTCCTCTTTGAAAACCATTTTGTTCAGGACTTATTATACTGTGTTTATCTAAAAATGAGACAATCCTATTACACATTGCTTTTTCATATATTTTTGAAATTATAGGAATTAAGGTAATTGGACGGTAGTTATTTAAGTCATGTTTATTTTTTTTTTTTTGTATAAGGGCTTTACCACTGAGAACTTTAATTTTTCAGGATACTTTTCTTCAAAGAAACTTAAATTAATCAGATGAGCTAAAATAGGTGACAGTATATTAGCACACGATTTTATAATTTGTGTCGAAATCTCATCATATCCCACCGCATTGGTATTATTTAAAGATGCAATTATTTTGCTTATTTCTTTTGGCGTACAGGGTTCTAAGTATATACTATTGCCTTCATTATTAGTATTAATCGTGGGTCTATTTTTCCTGCTATTAGTTATGTCAATGTTTGTAGAATCAATAAAGTGATTATTAAAAGCCACCGCTATTTCTTCAGGATCTTCTATCAAAGTCTCGTTTAGTTTAGTTGCTTCTATATATTGCGAATCTCTACAGTTAGGTTTATTTTTAATCAATTTCCAAGTTGCGCTACATTTGTTTTTTGCTTTCATAACAAAGTGGCCGGACGTTTGTTTCCTGGACACATTAATGCATTTTTTTAATAGTTTAGCATATTTATTATACTTTAATTTACTTTCCAGGGATTTATTTTTATGATAATTGAACTTTAGGTATCTTTTAAAGAGGCACGATTTTTTTATACCTTTTGTTAACCACTTCAAAGTCGGTTTTTGATCATTTACTTTAATTTTTTGTAAAGGAAAATTTAACATATAAAATAGACTAAAAATTTCATGAAAATTATTAAAAGCTGTATTAGGATCTATTTCTTCATAAATATCCTGAAACGTTAGGCTCGAGAGACACTCTTTAAATTTTTCAATATATTCTTGGCTATAATTCCTCCTATATATAAAACAATGCGATGGAGCAGCTTTATTTGCTGATGTATTTGATGGGACTGTTAAAATCTGCGCAGTATTATGGCCCGAGAGATGTAGTTCACATGTTTCACCAGAAGAGTCTGGTATATTGGTAATAATGTGGTCTATGCAAGAGGTATGGAGGAGTGTTTATTTTTAGAGATAAGTCATAATTTTTTAATATATCATTCAGTATGGTGGCATTTTTATTCGTGGTGAGGGTATTTATATTTAGATCTCCAACCAGTATTATTTTGTTATTTTTTCCATCGCTTAGTTTATGCAATAGAGACTGTAGTTTATTAAAGAATATTGCAATGTTCGAATTGGGTGTCCTATAAACACATACAATATTACAGTTATAAAATGGTATTTCTATTCCACAGCATTCGAACACTTTGTCTACTGCCATTTCTTTGCATAATTGTAGTATTTTGTAATCTAAGAAATGTTTTAACAAAATACATACCCCACCCCTATTTTCTTTATTTCGAGAGTATGAAGTGGCCAGTGTAAAGTCATTAATACATATATTTATTTCGTTGTTAGTTTTAACAAACCTTTCTGAAAAACATAGTATATGGATATCTTTGCGCCTATTATTAAATTCCGATAAACATATTTCTACCAAAGGAAGTTTATTCAATAACCCTGCAATATTTTGGTGCAGTAGTCGTATGTTACGAGATTCAGTTTTAGTATTCTTTTCCCTCTTATTAGCTGTACTATGGACGAAAAAACTGTTCCTTTCTTAGAGTTATACAGTTCTCTGAATCTGTTTCCTCGTCATTTTTGAGGCAATTATGATTTATACACATGTCAAGATAGCACTTTAAATTGTCAAAAATATTTTTCATACCATAGTGTTTGAGTACACCGCGGCGTCTATAAAACATTGTTTCGTCATACGTCAAATTCAAGTTGGAATCAAATATCATCGCATATTCATTAGTACAGTTATCACGGTAGAGCAAATTGCTAAAGGTTTCTATTCTGGAATTAAACATAGAACAGTATCCATTAAATTTGTATGTAGGTAAACAGAGCAAAATGTTAGTATGTTGAATTGACATTAATAAGTTCCTTATACTAATAACTAAATTAAAATAATTGTCAGTTTTTCTGAAATCTTGTTCGCCTATGAAAATAAGACAATAGTCTTTTTTTGTGTAGTTTAACAATTTTTGGTCTAAGTTATCGAGCAGCTGTATAATCCCACAATTTGTGGAAATGTAGTGACATATACTATGACCTGGGAATGTACTTTGTGCTATAGATATTACTTTATTTGTATTGTTACTACTTATTATACAAATTCTTTGCTGTTGTTTTTCTTGATGTGATTCTAATAAGTTACTGGTAACGACATCTAGTTGCTGGTTGTCATCATCAGTGTAACTGTAAGCAGTGGTAACCTCGTTATTTTTGTCCGGTAGTCTGGGTTGTGTAGTTTGTGAGCTAGTGGTGCCATCTGTTGTCACTTCACTACGCTCACTGATCCCAAGATCTGCGTAGCTATTATTTAATTGCTCATTCAAAGGCTGACCCAAGTTTCTTGAAATACTTTTCCTTCTTGTATTTATTCCTTTAATCTTTGTGTCTGAGCAAATCTCTCGTAAATTTTCCGATTTGCTTTTTTCCTTATTTAAAGCGATTTTTAATATCATGTTCTCTTCATTAAGTTTTTCTATTTCTGTGTGTGCACTTTCTAATTCACTTTTAATCTTTATTATCGCTTCTTTTAAGTCTTGTATGTCACTGTCGTATGCATTCGACAAGTCCGGCAAACTATATCTTCTAAATTCAGTAGTTGTTGACTCGAATGAAGAGTCTAGTGAGTCGTTTCCATTAGCTTTTCGTCGCCGAAATGTTATATTTTCTTCTTCCATTATCGTATTATCATAAATTGTGAATTGTTGTAAATCAAATTATTTCAATGTCATGTAATTATTATAATAAAGCTCTCTCTATCGGTACCATGTGGAATCGTTATGGTAGGTCGATATCTTCAATGTCTTCCTACTCGTCGCTAGAGGGTATTATTCATTCGATATTAGTGTAGCTGATATCAGCAAGAGGTATTCATTCACGTCGTATTCATACATTTTTTATTTTTTTATGATGAGCAAACTGTGATATGGGTAAGCACACCTAGAAAAGTTATCAGTGGTGGTTATAACAGTATTTTGAGTTAGATTTCCTGAATATTTATTACTCCTCAAGTGTAGATACCATCTGTTTGTAAATATTGTAACTACCTCAAAAATCGATGATTTTGTTTTGTTTTGTTGTTCTTCTACTCGACGTTAGATGTCGCTTTTCGTTGTCAATGATGTAAATTCAAATTTTCAATAAAAAACCGCCATAGATTTTTATTACAAGCAAGTATTTTTATAATCAGCTCACTATTTCGTAGTTTTAACCGTTTTATTTCGTAATTGGGCGCACAATTTGTGTGAAGGTCCGTTTAGTTATCAGTATGATGTTTATTGCACTTTAAACTGTTTCTTTTGCACTGTCACTGGGTTCTATATTGTTATTACGTACTTTGCATCACCCTATTCTTTGTTTCCTTGGATAACACTTGATGACGTTTTGCAGTTAGTTAAATTCACTTTGACTCACACGTAGATAATATTTACTTCGATATTTAATTATAAACAATATTCTTAAAATTTTTGACAAGAGCTCAATGTAGCGCGCATAGTTGAGTTTCCCATTCGATTAATATAAATAAGAAACAAGAAAGGACCAAGAATCGAGCCCTGTGGGACCCCCATTGTTACTATAGATCCGGGCGATCTTTTTCCATTAACGTCAACGCTCTGAATCCTATTACTCAAGTATGAAGTAAGAAGATCCAGAGCGGTGTTCCGGATCCCGTAATGGCGGAGTTTCCTGATTAACGTTTCATGAAGAACGCAATCGAATGCCTTGGACAAATTACAAAAGATGCCCAAGGCATCGCATTTGTCTTCCCATGCATTATAAATATGTCCTAAAAGTTCATCAGTAGTTGAACGACCCTTTGTAAAACCGAACTGCTTGTTTATTAAAAAATCTTTGCAATTGGTCTAAAATTAATTTCTCAAAAATTTTACTAAACGTAGGTAGTACTGAAATAGGTCACATTAGAAATAAGTAACATTCCGATATCGTTCAGCTACAATCCCTAAAATTAATACGTAGGTTTGAATCAATTTATAAGTTAGACTAGCTTTTACCCGCGGCTTAGCCCTCGTGGATGTCGAAAAATATCCCAGGGGAACGTTCAACCGGGATTAAAAGTACCCTATGTGTTAATCCAGGTTTAGCAGCTATGCAGCTTGGAGGTACTTTGAAATAAAAGGCGTGTCCTTTAAAGTGAACTGCTTAAGATGAACTGACTTTTATTGAGTAACATACATCTCCTTATATATTGTTCTCCGCGCATGCGCGAGCGCGTGCGCGGCGCTTCGAGAAAAGGCGGAGTAGCTGGTCTTCCATCTAGAACATTCAGCGGCGCGCGGCGTTCTTCGAGAAGATGTGGCGACACGGATCTTTGTTCTAGAAACAGTCTCGCTGGCGCGCTGGCGTCGGCCCTGCTCCGCGGCGGCGTTCAGTGCGCGCGCACTCAGCGTGTGGCGGCCGTCGGACGTGAGACGCCCTGTATGTAGGTATGTCAGCGGCGCTACAGTACTCCCCCTCAAGCGAAGCGTACGTTTGGCTTGCATACTCTGCCGGTCCTGGTGATGTATGGTTGGTGTGAAGGTACAGGATTCACGATGCTCGGCGTGCTTGCTGTGTTTGTTGTTAACGACGTCGGGTTGTTCGTTAAACCTGTTTCAGTTTCGCTCACGATGTAGGCAGGTTTAAGTCGATCGAGTGACACAACTGTAGTCCGTAATGGTAACTGGATTTTGTAGTACTTGCCATGACGCTTCAGTACATCATAGGGGCCATCGTACGGTGGTGTGAGTGGCGCTCTGGCGCTATCATATCGTTGCGAATGAAAACATGCGTACACGTCGCTAAGTCCTTGTAAACAAAAGGCTTATTTATCAGCTGATTGTGAGCGGTGCGGGGCCGGTGTGAGTGATGTTATCGTGCAGGCAAGAGGCTCGGCATCGTCGATTCAAGGAAATCGGACGGTATACGAAGTGTGGTACCATACGTCATTATAGCTGGACTGAAGTCGTTGTCTTGTCGCAGGGCAGTGCGTAATCCCAATAATACGGTTGGAAGTTCCTCTGTCCATGTCGTTGTTGCCCCGCGAGCCATAATCGCCGTCTTCATTGTCTTGTGGAAACGCTGAAAACAGACCGAAAAAAGAAACAAATAATCTCTTGCTGCAGAAACACTCATGTTGAGACTGCAGCGCAATGCTTCGCAGTTGGCTTTTCATTCAAGAAGCTTGCTTCACTGTTTTACCACAAATCGTGCAGAGCAGTTCAACAGTGTTGTTGCCAAGAAAACAAAAGAAATTTGCCTATAATGAAAGTAGAAGGGGCAAGACATCTAGTCGCAAAATTTTCTTTACGCCTAAACCTCCAACAAACATCGATTATGGCTATTCATGTCAGAAACCTGATTTGAATTCTGAACATTACGAACAAACCAAATCTAGTTTTTTACAGAGTCTACAAAAACAAGCCACAAAGCGTCATGAAATTGAGTGCGAAACAATACTTCAAGCAGAAAGCGCAGTGTGGCTTGAATTACGTAGATGTATCCTAACTGCATCAAATTTTTCAAAAATTTGCATAGAAAACCTAATTCTAAGTCAGCGTCTCTTGTAAAAAGTATTTTATATTGTTACTCGTTAGATCATGTGGCATCAGTAAAACACGGGAAAGATAACGAGGTAAGCTATCGAACAACTCAGTCGCCAAGAAAACATATCCATCGAGAAATGTGGTTTTTTGTTTATTGATGAATCCCTTTTTTCCTAGGCGCTTCACCCCAACGGCATTTATGAAGATGGCATCATTGAAATAAAGTGCCCTTTTTCTGTTTTTGGTATCGATCCATTCAGCAAAAAAAACTGAAATGTTTTAAATTATGTGGCGCCGATGTGGTCCTGAACACAAACCATAAATCAAAATCAAAATCAAAATCAAAAGTCATTTATTCAAACTAGGCTGAGAATCAGCACTTTTCGAACGTCAATATTACATAAGACAGTCCCCAAAAACGCCCGCCCTTCACCACTTCCTAGTGCTTTAGCTGAGGAGAAGAAGTGGCGCAACAAACTCCTCAGCAGCACAGCTGTCTGTTCAGTTAAATAAAAAAAAAATAAAAAAAAATATATTCTATACAACACTGTGCAAATTACATGCAAGTACATTACGCAACACAAACATTAAATTAAATTTAATTATTTGCTATAAGTCAGCTAGCACACGCCAATATACTTAAAAAAAGAAGAAAAAAAAAATCGAAAACTATACTCAAGCAGAATCAAAATACAAAACTAAAAACGTAAGTAGAACTTTATACCTATATTAAAAGCCTCCAGTAATAAAGGGCGTGCCCACTTACATATAGCCGTAACTCGAAGTCACAGATGATAAACTAGGACCATCGAAGTAAAAAAAAAACGAGTTAAATTACTAATAACAAAACAAAACCAAGGTCAGCAAGACGACCAGTCACCACAAGCAGCACCCGTTCACGAGCATAACGCAAAGATCAGCCATTACCCCCCTCGCCATATTTGAGGGAAGGAGGCAACCCGACCCCCGACGCTACCGCAAGCAGTGACATCTAAGGGAGCATGACGAACCTGCTGCCGGTTGCTCAGACAAGAATAATTATGATCAATTGTCGAGGTCACTAGCTAACCACATATTGCAATACCACTCATAAAAAAAAACATTGTAATGAGTAGATTATGTCAATGATAAATAAAAATAAAATTAAAATAAATTGACCTTTACAGTCAAAGAAAATAAATAATTATATGAACCCATATAACCTGTCAGTAGGTAAGCTAATTCTGGAGAAAGAACATAAACATTGTCTTAAGTTAAACACAGCGACCAACTATTCTTATCGTTTAAGTAATCGTTGATAGAATAGTATGCCTTTGAACAAAGGTTAGATTTTACTTTGGCTTTAAACGCATTGTAAGGCAAATCTAGCAAAGAAGAGGGTAGCTTGTTATAAAAGGATATACCAAGCCCAACAATAAATGGTTTTATCAAATTCAAGGCCAACTCCACATCGCTAATAAGAATGTCTGTTTGTTTTCTGTGTGGACTGGCTGTGAATTTAATATAAAAGTCGTCAAAGTTTTCAGAGATGATAATTTCTGGGGAAAAAAGAGATGGCTCCGCGGTTAACTACATTTTATTTTGATTGTGTTCTCCCAGAAATTATAGATCCCAGGAAAAGTCGATCGATGCCCTTAGACAAATAGTTTTATAAAACAATAGGTCTTTATACAAATAAACAAATAAAATTAGTTTATTTTTATAAGTACATACATAATATTATTTTCTTCATCCATATTTATATAAATTTAATTAACATACACTAATAATCTATTGTGGACAGTCTTTTTATTTTCGCCGTAAATTTCTAGCGTTTTACTTCAAAAAAATATAGGGACGCCATAGCTACAGATCAAGATGGTTTAGTCGTCGCAGCATTGCAGCTGTGTGCCGTGCATGAGGAAAAACAAGAGAAAAACGCACACACGCGCAATCACTACGTGACGTCGAGTGATAAAACCTAAAAACCCAAGCGCGTAGATTTGGTAAACTAAATTAAAGTTTAGTGCATCTTTTTCTTTAGAAGATAAATATTTATTTATTTAATACTTTAAGCACACAAAATGTACAGAGGCGGACTTAATGCCATAGGCATTTTCTACCAATCGACCTTTGGGTGATGCAGAGACAAACAGTGGTTTTAAATATTAGTTTAGTCCTGTCCAATTAGTCAGCGCCTGACGTAAATTGACTTATTTTTAGTAGCTAATTTTTTAATCACGTCTAAACTTGTCTATGGAGTTCTTAATTTGACAGGACTAAACTAATGTTTATCCTCTGTCCTTTTCTTCATGAAATAGAAAGAAAAAGATGCACTAAACTTAAATTTAGTTTATTTTGTAATAAGGGAATCGGCGCCATTATTCGAATACACGCTTGTGAAAAACCTTGTGTGTGATATTTTGTGAGCGTAGTTTTAGTCACAAACTACGCTAATACTTTCACTGTCCATGCAATACACTGAAGACGTAGCCCTATACGCCCATGACATGTAATGCACCCAGTACTAGCTGTTGCCTGCGACTTTGTCTGCGATCCACGATGAAAAGTAGCCTAGGTCCTTACCCAGGTCTAACTGGTCAGGGGGTGGCTGACTGGTGATGGTCTTGGTCAGGTTGGTCTAACTGTGTGCTAAATATCATCCAAATCTGTTTTAGCGTGAAAGCGTAACAAACAAAGAAATTCATTTTAGCATGTTTATAATATTTGTTAGGATTCCAGCGAAATTAAGAGAAATATGGGCAAGTAGAGAGTACAGGCGGATACATGACAGTGATAAAACCAGTGATAATGAAAATACACATTACGTTCGCAGGGACGTATTTTCTTTCCATGTAATGCATTTTCGTATGTATGTGAGCGTAGTTTTAGGCGATTATGTTAGTTAAAAATGATATTCTAATCAGGGTTGATCAAATCGTGATATAAACCAAATTTGTTTTTTTTTTTTTTTTCATAAAAGTTCATGGATTACTCAGATATATAATAATCAAATATAATTAAACATAAAACAAAAATATTTATTCAAATGCACAGTTTTCATTTATTAAGGTGGATGCGCAAAGGTAGCCCGCGAAATTCAAATCTTACGTTTTTTGAAATTTGCAGGTCAGTGTCAAGTTGTATCTTCATAAAAATATGATTCCCGACCATAACTAATATGGTTTTCCATAATTATAATCATTAGAATAATTAATACTTCTCTCTAAGTTAGAAGTCTCAAATGTCATGATTATTAGTAATTAATTAGGTTAATTTGAACTTAGAGTAATTTATAAGCAGTGATTGGATAATCGCGCTAATATAATAATATATTTAATAATAATTCATATAATTTTTATACCTAAACTTCACTTTTATTTCCTCGAAAGAATAATACGGACATGCCTTTCAGAATCCCTTCTGTTCGTATAAAATACAATAAATCAGTCGATTCGATCACTAATCTGTTAGAGAGATAAATCAATTTCCATTACTTGACCATATTGTGCACATTATCATTTTTAATTGATATTCCAATTGTTTTGAATAAAATAAAGATACTAAATCAAAATAACCACTGCTATAATTTTATTATGTTTGTTATGGTTGTTTTTATAAAATTGTTCAATCCCGGGAACCCGGGATGACTTATTTATTCATAAAAGAATGTCCGTATTATTCTTTCGTGGGAAGAAGTTTAGGTATATAAGCGCCCGATTATCCGATCACTGTTTATAAGCCTTGTTTCAGAGGGGCAAACTTATTTGACGCGAACTATACTCTGCGTGTGTGAAAAAGCGACGGTTATGCTTTTGGTTTCGTTCTATGCCAGTGTGTGAATTCTGAGGTGTGCGTTGTGTCACACATCACTTATACAGACAGACGTAGGTAGGTACGGCCTGTATCGTGTGTTCACAGCAAAACAATCCTTAGCGTGCTACTCACGATACGACGATTTATGACCGCTTCTGTTCACAGGACGCGATGATTCGCCCAGCGCCAAGCTATAAATGTACAGCAAAAAGTAGTGATGGGGGTATCGTTTTATTTATAAATTACGAACATAAATAAAAACTGATTCAATATATCCATACTTGTTTTATTTCACAGTAGATATCATCATCATTCTCCTGCCCTTATCCCAATCTATTTGGGGTCGGCGCAACATGTCTTTTTCTTCCATACTTCTCTATTAGTCGTCATCTTGGTACCTAGTCACTTCCTTTCTAGCGATGTCATCTTTCACACAGTCCATCTAACGTTTCTTTGGTCTACCCTACTCTTATAGCTATCCACATTTATACTCAAAGCTTTCCTGACGACATTTTTCTCATTCCTCCGCATTATATGCCCATGCCATGACAACCAATTTCCACACGACTTATCAGTCACTGAGGTGTCACTTTCAGACTTCCCTTATATGCTCATTTCTTATTCTATCCATTAGTGTAACACCACACATCTTTCTTAGCATTCTTATCTCAGCTGCATACAATTGCCTTTCATTCATTCTTTTTGTGGCCCAACATTCTGATCGATACAAGATGTTAGGTTATTGGTTGGAAAGTAAGAACAATTAATTATAGGATGACGACAGATTTAATCACTCTCAGCAGGAACAGTTTTAATACAGCAAACGAACAATATGAGAAAAAGACATGACAAGTATAACAGGTGCATTGACAGCTGACACAGACAATATAATGACATTGACGTTTAGTTTACAATCCTCAACAGAAGACTGCAGGTCTAACCTTTTATAAATCTTGAATGCGGGAGTCGCCACGAAATCTGCTAAAAATTATCATTTTCACTTAACTTCATTTTATTCAAAATAAACTTTATAATCTTGAACTTTTACGACATTGATTTAAGCACTATAAAATTTACTATAATACAGTCTTTATTTCATAAAGTTAGCTCCAATATTTTGGAAGATATTGAGGTTTTTGTTACCGACCCGCTATCTTTGCTCCAAAGTGTATTTTCTCTCGCTGCCTGTTAGTAAAAGATAGCGATTCTCTAATTTTAGCTTAGTTATTGAACAAGAGAATCGGCACCACAGTTGAAAAAACTTTTTCAAGATGGTTTATTTTGACGTTTCTGTCGTTTTGCTGGTTTATTCCCGGTCGTCCCCGCCCCGTCGTCCCCACTGGGCACGAGTGGGAAAAAAAAGTTTCGATCCTCCCCAGTGGTGACGATTGGAACTTTTTATTTCCCACTCGTTCCGCTATAGACCGAGAGTCAAAATGCAATAATGGGGATTTCATCAAGAGATCGCACGGAATGTTAAAATGTTTTAATTACGACTTTCTGAGCAAGAGTGAACAATGTTTTTGATTAAAAATACTGAGGCAATTAGTACAGTATTTTTGAATCACAGGTAACGAAACATTTTTTCCCACTCGTGGCCAGTGGGGACGACGGGGCGAGGACAACCGGGAATAAACCGTTTTGCTGTTGAAAGGTGAATGGTTTTTGTAAACGTCAACGCAACAAGCCAGCTGCAGGCCTGCCAACAAGACGTCATAGTACAAAAAAACAGGGCAATTCAACTTCTGTCCTGCTATCATAGCTCATAGTAGGTAAGGCTTCACTCTTAATGGTTCAGTCATCAAGGTCCAGTTTTGCTCTATTCACTCACGTTCACACGACATAGACAAAACCTTTTCCGATCATTCGGTAGGCGAGTGAAAGTTGCTGAGTGTTGAAATCCGACATCGTTGGCTCATTAGTTGCCTGAAACACAGGTTTAAATAAACCTATCTCAGACAACGCACTACATTACCTTCAGAATTCTATTAATTAATTTATTTTATTTTGCATCTGTAATCTTATATTTTTCATACCATAGTGTTTACCTACATTATTATAATACTATTATAAGCCTAGATTAATGTTATATAGGTACTGAAACATATGTACACTTTTTGTAAACATACTATTTCAATAAATTTTATTATTATATTATTATAAGTGAATTGATTTATAACCGACTTTAAAAAAATGGAGGAGGTTATCAATTCGTCGCTTATAATATATAATATATTTTATGTATGTACACCAATTTCTCCGTCAATTGTGGACCGATTTCAAAACTTCTTTTGTTGTTTGAAAGAATATACTCTCGAGGTGGTCCCATTGTGACCATGTCAGAATCTGATATTGGGACTCCATGGAAATCGAGGGAAACCCTCAAATTTTATAGGCACACCTATAGCAATTTGGATATTTTTTATAGTAACTCATGCATTTCTCTCGGAAAGCACCATTTGGTGAAGTGGAACTGATGATGAAGACCACAGATGGCCATCGGAACTACACAATAATAAGTATTTCACGTGTTGCGATTCGATTAGGTATTTTAATATGGTTGCTAAGCACTTTATGCTCGTCACAATGCATAATAATATGGTGAAGTGGAGCTAGTGGTGACTTCACCATCAGCTCCAGTTCTCCTGGTTCTTACTAGGAGAACTCCTCAACAATTAACGTCCCTACATCGGGAAAAGCAATATTTTGTAAAAGGTGATGAGCAGTTGACATTAGGATATTGTAACTTAGACAAATTACAAACTGACCCACTAAAAAGAGAAAAATAAAACTTAAAAAAAAAACCACCGACTTCCAAAAAAAACACTACAAAGTGAAAAATTACTTTAATTTCAGAAGTCGGTGGCAAAAAACTAAAATACAGATCCACCGACTTCTGAAAATAAAGTTATTTTTCACTTTTAGATTTTTTTTTTGGAAGCCGGCTTTTTTTTTTTTTTGAAAAAAAAATATTTTCGCTTTTAATCCATTTTTGTTCAGACGTTTCTCTTCTAATGAAAGAAAAAAATAAGGCCAGGTAATTGCTTGGCCTTGACGTGGAGCAGTATCTCAAACGCTTCGCGTTGTGAGGCGTGTAATTAACAAAAAGTTAAGCGTCTGATATCTTCTTTAGGTATTATTCATATAATGGGCAATCTTATAGTTTACGGCCTGACATTACCTAATTGCCTACTCCAGATATTATTCGTAAACGTGCCACGATTATAAATTATCGGCGACAAACACAAAGTTCAATGACATAGTTCAAGATTTTTGGCTGGAGACGAATCTCGAACAGCAGTTAGTTATAAAGAGTTGTAACGATACAACAGACTAGACGTATCGCAAGTGACATAATTAAAAGTCTTTCTTGAAGCGCACTTGTATTGATGGCCGTCATGAAGATATATTTAATTTTATTTTTATTCCATGTTTACACTTCCGCGCGACCGACTGGTTTGGTAGACGAAACGGATTATTATTATGATTCTGATTGTAAGTTGGTCATTATGTATTTTGCATGCCGAGTGTACATATTAGGTACTATCGCTTACGTATCTGGATAGCTTATTTGTTTTATCAATTGATTTAGAAAATATTTACTAATAGTGTAAAGTTTGTGGTTAGTTTAGTAAAAACTATGCATAAAAACGTAGTAGGAGGTAGTACTTATTTGTGTTAGTGGTTGACATTTGCAAAGGGGTCATTTGGTTGCAAATGACCTCTCCTACATCCCCTTAAGACGCAGTTATATGCCTTGAGTGATTAGCTTGCGTGTTCTGCTCACCCAACGCCTCGTATTATACGTCCACCCAGTAGTAAGACTCGCATCAAGGAGTGCGGTCCCAAATTAGACGCATTATTAATTCATTATACATATAAAATAAAAGGTATTATATTAAAACACGTATAATAAAAGATAAATCATTACATTATTTTTAAAATCGTGAAGGTTTCATAAAAATACGCTTGATAGTTTTTGCCGCGATTCTCAGTTTATCCGAGTACGACATAAAATAAATCAATAACACTATGTAATATATAATATCATAATCTAAAATATTCACATGTTAAAACTACTTATTTTAATATCTGGCGTGTACTTTAAAAAAAGAGTGTAACAAAGTGTATCGATATCTATTGTCGTATCTCTATCCCATCCCTACAGAGTGGAACGTTTTTTTTTAATTATTTAAAACAGCCAGCGCAGCTTTCTCTTTCCCCGCACCCTTACCTATGATCTGGTCAAATGTCACCCCACATTTTTTTCTTTCCTCCTGTGATTCCTCTGTTACATTTATGGGGAGTGGCACCCCTGATTTGTTTTTCATAATTTGTCACACCTTCCAAATGTCATCGATATACTACCAATAGTCACTCCAAGTTTAAGAAATACGGCAATTTATCTGACACTGATTCATCCGTTCACTCACTTGTATGACAGTTACATTGATGTAATAGAAAATAGTAGGTATTAGATAATAAATAGCCTAAAGCTGTTTGGTATTTCGTCAAAAGCAGGCAACAGTCTTCGTATTTTATACGCTTGCTTTTGTGCGCAGCCTCGCCCGCGTGGTATTCGGAAACGAAACCTAAACCTTCCTCATAAATCACTCTGTTCATTGGTGAAAACCGCATGAAAATCCGTTCAGTAGTTTTTGAGATCATCGCGAACATACAGGTCACGATACAGTGATAGTGATTTCCATCGGTTATGATGAAGTATGGACATAGCTCGTGGGGGCAGTGTGATGGAATTTGCAACATGTTCAGTGAAGTTTTTATGTTTAATTTTCTCCAGAACACTATCTCTAAGCTCTATTAAATAAGCTCTATTGAAGTGCGAAACTGAGGTAGACACTAGATAAACTCCTAAAGGCTATTGACGTCAATAAATCAACAGGGCCTGATGGTATTCCTGCTTTACTTATAATTCGGTGCGCACAAAGCAACTTTACCACTTAACAAAAATATTTCGGCGTTCTTGTAGTGAGGGAGTGGTGCCACACGTTTGGAAGATAGCTTTTATTACGCCCGTGCATACAAGAGGCCCTAAAGAAAATGTAGAAAACTACAGGCCGTTATGTAAGCTTTGCTTGTTTGCAAAGGTTTTAGAAAAAAACGTTTACTCTTCAGTTTATACTTAGAGCTATTAAATAATCTCATAATAATTGTCAACATGGCTTCTTAAAAACAGATCTGTTGTGTCGAATTTGCTTATCTGAGTACTTATCGTCCACCATGTCTGAACACTCAAGTGGATGTGGTCTACACTGATTTCAGCAAGGCATACCGACCACGGTGTCCTTTTACGTAAGCTTTTTTTTTCTCGTGGGTGGGAAATTATGAAATAACTTCAAAGGGCGTGTCAGACTTCTACTGACTAAAACCCACCCGTGTTCGTTCAGTTGCCTGTGCCAGGGCCACGGTAACTTTTTAAAAACAACCCGCAGCCCTGGCAGGCATCGGCCCTAACGGACATCAATTAGTGCTGACATCTCTTTGAGGCGCGCGTGGAACACAAGTACTTATACGTAAGCTGTTTGCAGTGGGTATCAGAGGCGATTTATTCAGATGGTTACCATTTTATATTGAGAATCTCTGTCAAAATGTTGTAGGTACTGAATGGTTCAGTTCTGTAACTGTTAAAATCCCCCGGGAACACCACAAGGATCCCTTTTAAGTCCTATACTCTTTATTATTTTTATAAATGATATTGGTTCATGCTTTAGCCGTTCCAAAATAATTATTTACGCCGACGATATGAAAATTGTATGCCCTATATCAGAACTTTCCGACTGTTTTGATCTACAGCGGGATTTAGATGGACTTCAAAATTATTGTCGCCTCAATATTTTTCATAGGGTTCAGTTTCTGCCATTTAGCTACCCTAAAAAGCTGCCTAAATCTCATTCTGTCATTGCAGGGCCAGCCATGGGCAGCACCAGCAAGCCGATGCCAGATGGGAGCTACAAGCGGACTATACAACAAGTAGAAAGTTTGTAAATTGTTGTTACCTATGTAAGTTGGTAGTTGGGTGCAATGATTAGACCAATATTGGCAAAGACCTTCGACGAAATATAGAGGATAAATTAACGGTCAATGGCAGTCGAAAAGCCAAAAGTCCAAAGTTTTATTATGTCAATTATTTGTGATTTACGTAATAGGTATTTATTTTATTAAAATATACAAAATGTATCTAGGTACAATACATCTAATATGTTCTAATTTAAATTTTAAGTTAAATAAATATACACAAAACAAAAACATGAGATAACTTAAAATATTTTTTTCTTTATGTTGCATAAAAACTGTTTTTATAGGTACCTACTTTAGAAGATATTAATCTTCTAAAGTAGGTACCTATAAAAACAGTTTTTATGCACCGTCTATGCAATATAATTATGTTCTTAGGTGCCTAATTTACTAAAGATGCTTTTTTTATTAATGTTGTATTATAAAACGGCAGTAAAATTTTTGTTGCATCTCTTGGTCTCTAAGTAATTGTCTCATTTTAATCTAAATAATTAATGCTTCCTAAGCCCATACCTCAAGGTCAATTATAGATCAAGTTTTTGAATAGTGGCCTACAGGACTCAAGTGGACAGTCGCCAACACCGCATATAGCTCTTACACATTTCTTTTACACAGTTTTGAATTGCCTCATGTTATCAGTCCGTATATATAGGGTGTCTCACGGCAGAGTTAGGATTTTAAATTTATATATTTAAAAAACCGCTTGAATTGAGCGCGGGGGGAGGGGCGCATTATATTCGTCGTTCTTGCGGATTCATCTGTTGCGATATCGAAAATCGTACGTTATGGCTCGGAGGAAGTTAGGTTTCCACTACAATATCTGACGTTTACGAGATGGACTAAGAGAAAACTTTTTCCGTTATAAATCAACCGCGTCTGGGCCCGAACAGAACTCTAGAACGGAAGAAACAACAAACGAAATTGCAGCTAGCCTTCGTCACTAAACGCTCTTAAATCTGGCACACGAAAGTTGATCCTAAAAATTGCGGCAAATTTAAAAAATGCACGTGTGGTATCACTGAGTACAATGGGAACAAACAGTTTTGATACTTAACAAAAAACAATATAATTTATTATGTCGAGTTGATTTTTCAATTGTCAGATTAGTTTTATCTGAAGAATAAATACGGTAGTTTGACATATTTTCTACACAAAAGCTGCCTAACCTAACATGTTTATGTTAGAAAAGAGTTATTTGACAATCGAAAAATCAGCCGTAAGTAAACTACGTAAATGAGTTTTAATTTTAAGTAGATTCACTCACCAGTTTTATATAGAACTAGCTTCCGCCCGCGGCTTCACCCGAGTGGTATGTCGATAAAAAGTATCCTATGTCCTTTTCCAGGTCATGGTCTACCCATGTGCTAAATTTCTTCCAAATCCGTTCAGCCATTTTAGCGTGAAAGCGTAACAAACAAACTCAATATTAGTTAGGATAGTTAACAGGATGAAAAACCGGTCTATCGAACTTTTTGTGTGTCTAGACACACAAAAAGTTTTAGCTACTTAAACAAAAATAAAAAGCTCCTAACACACTACTAACACGAGTTTATATAATAATATAATATAATTTAATCATGATTCGAAAGACACGTGGCGCCATCTATTATCATAAGAACGTTATTGTTGGTTTCCTCGGGAACAGTACTTTTTTCTATGTCCGTTTCTGTACACCTGACATCGTATATACAAAATTTCAGGATGATCGTTTCAGTGGTTTAGGCGTGAAAAGGTAACAAACAAACAAACTAACTTTCGCATTTATAATATTAAGTTAGGATATCTTTAATCTGTGTTACTATAAAATTAAAACTTGAGAGAAAAGCATAGTAAGGTGAAGAAGAGGTTCTTAATTATTTAAATACTTTATGATGATTCATAAAGTAAAGGGTCCGCCAGATAACTTATTTTTTTTGAAAATGCTATAAAAAAAACTACTGTATATTTTCTCAAATTTCTTCTTTTATTTGAAAGTACAATCCTTCCTGTTAATAATGAAAAATAATTTCATTTAAATGGCTGCCTCGGCTGGCCATGCAGTAGCCTACACGATCGGTCCAATTTTTAAGCACGTTATCGATTGTGTGCAGCTGTATTTCACCAATGGCTTCACGAATATTGTCCTTTAAAGCGTCAATTGTCTCTGGCTTTTCGGCGTAACACTTATCTTTGACGGCACCCCACAAATAATAGTCCAACGGTGTCAAATCGCAGCTCCGAGGTGGCCAAACGACATCAGCTCTGCGGCTGATAATGCGATCTTCAAAAACAGGGCGCAAAACATCGAGTGTAGCTTCGGCTGTGTGCATGTAGCGCCGTCCTGTTGAAACCAAATGTTGCCAATATCCTCCTCTTCAATTTTTGTGAACAAAAATTCGTTCAACATGGCCCGATAACGATCGCCATTGACTGTAACGGCCACTCCTTGCACATATTCGAAAAAAATGACCCAATTATGCCTCTGGACCAAAATCCGCACCAAACAGTGACTCGTTTTGGGTGCGTCGGCTTTTCAATATATGCGTGCGGGTTTTCTGTGCCCCAAATGCGACAATTTTGCTTGTTTACATACCCGCCAAAATCAAAATGAGCTTCATCTGAAAAGATGATTTTTTTGGCAAAATCGGCATCTTCTGTAAGTCGATCGCAGGCCCACTTAGCGAAGCGAAAACGCATTGGATGGTCAGTTGGCTTCAACTCCTGAACCAATTGGACTTTGTATGGCGTCATAACAAGGTCTTTATGCAAAATTCGTCTCAATGATGTCTCCGAAATGTTCAATTGTTGAGAACGACGGTGAATTGATGTTGATGGCGCTTCACGCACACTTTCTGCCACAGCAGCAATATTCTCGGGTGTACGCACTGTTTTTGGCTTTTCACGCTTTGGTTTATCGATGAGGATGCCAGTTTCTTTCACTTTTTTCACGAGATAACGAACATACGGAGCTGACGGTGCTTATCTTCTTCCAAAATCCGTACGCAATTTTCGCACACATTCTGCAACATTACCATGATTTTCAAAGTAATGTCGCAATATTTCCCAGCGTTGTTCAAGCGTATACACAACCATATTCGTTCAGCGGAAGGATAAAACTAATTATCTGTCAAATCAGACATGAGCTAAGTGTTTCCATTCACGAAATAAGCACTAGGTGGAAAAAAAAAACGTTAGAGAGAGAACCCGTTATTTAAATAATTAACCGTTTATTTTTATTTCCATCTACAAACTCAAAATCAAACGTAAAATCAAAATCGGAATCTAAAAAATCTATTTCTAGTGATGCATCCGAGTCACTGCTGCTGATGTGCCGATGCACAAACACTTATGATGAAACGATCTATTTCTTGATCGGTAATTCTGTCTCTTTGTAAGTATTTTCTATATGGATAATATGATCAGTATTTTTTTTTCAATCTTCTGGAGTAACACACTCAAAGGATTCCCTTATGATTCTTTCCACTTATTAAATTTATATTTCTACTAGCAATTTTACGTTTGAGAAAACTCCAATTTCGCTCTATGGTATTTATGTCGCAGTGGTAAGGAGGCAAACGCAGCACCTCATGACCATGCGGTTCAAGTAGCTTCTCAGCTTCATAAATTGGATCTGGTTTATGTTTCTGAACCAAACAAGGCATTTTAGCCTTCGTACAATGATTTTCAAACTCTATGTTATTTTCTCTAAGCCACTGTTGTATTTTGTTTTTCACATTCTGTGTTATTCACTTGCACTGTGTGATAACTTGCATTATCCATGACCATTATACTTGGCTCGTTCAAATCGGGTAAAAGTTGTTCCACTAACCACTTGTTAAAATTTTGAGAATACATGTCATGGTGGTAGTCTACCATTTTTGGTTTAGTCCTAAACAATAAAACTGCATTTGCCACAAAGCCTCTTTCTGAACCAGCGTGAACAATTATATACTTTTTTCCTGCAGATATCTTTTCTATGACGCCATTTGTCGAAGGCCCTTGCCACGACTTCTTGGGTTTATAATTCTGGTGAACTGGTGTCTCATATAGTTAAATTATTGGTTTTCCTTCTGCACATTTAATAATAATAATAACATGGGACATTATTCACACACGGTCATCTGATCCCAAACTAAGCAGAGCTTGTACTATGGAAACTAGATAACTAATATACTACATATACTATTTTTTTTTTTTTGTAAATACTTACTTATATAGATATAACCCAGACTCGGAACAAACAGACATGTTCATGCACACAAATGTTTGTCCTGGATGGGAATCGAACCCACGACCTGCGGCATGATAGGTGGTATCTTAACCAACCACGCCAACTGGCCATTTGGGAGAAATAGTTTGTAAAAATTTGTGTCTCCAAGCAGCAAGCTCAAATCTTTCAATTAATAAGGACCGTTCATTTTAGTTTCTCTTAAATTCATAGCCATTATTATGTAATTTCCGATGTAAATTTCACGGTAGCCAGTAAACTCAATAGATTCCCTGTATCCAGTCAATAAGCATCGCAAAGTAGGAACTCGTTTCTTTGCTAAGTAAAATTAATTCATTTTATTCCTTATTTTATCGAAGCTGACCCCAACATAGTTGGGAAAAGGCTAGGCAGATTGATAGCATTTATATCGAAGCTATCCAAATTAGATACTGTGGGCTTATGGGGCCGCTTTTTCCCAGGTGTACTAAAAATGCTATCATTCACTCGTCTTTCCTTTTTGATTCTTTTTAAAGTTGGAACGCTCACTCCTGAGAAAGATAATAATAAAACATAAACTAGGTAGGTACTAAACATTTATAAATAGTAGGTATGCGTTCCAGAAATATGTATGATATACAGGGTTATTGGTAAAACACCAGCAACCTCTTAAGGGGCCATTGTACTCATCATTACGAACAACTTTTACTATGGGACAAAACCTGAAATCGCGAAAAAAAATCAGCTGTTCAGTATATTTATGTTCGCATAACAATAAAGAAAGTTCACAAAACAATAAAGTGACTTGCGGAAGTTATTACTTCCGCAAGTCACTTTATTGTTTTGTTCATTTTTAGGGTTTCGTACCTCAAAAGGAAAAACGAAACCCTCATAGGATCACTCGTGTGTCTGTCTATCTGTCTGTCCGTCTGTCACAGCTAATTTGCTCCGAATGTAATGGGCTGACTAAGTTGAAATTTGGTACACGTATGTATTTCTGTGACCCAAACACGGACGTGTAACGTAAATAAATGAATTTTGAATATGGGGGTCAATTTTGGAAGAAGTTTTGCGAGAGTCTGTGAGAATCTCAAATATATATATATATATATATATATACAGGGCTATTTTTAAATCATTAACTAAACTTTAACAGGATGTTCTACCCATGAATATGAACAACTTTCACTATGGGACCAACTCTGAAATCGCAAAAAAAAAATCAGCTGTTCAGTACATTTTGACCAAATAAGCGAACATAAATGTACTGAACAGCTGATTTTTTTTTTGCGATTTCAGGTTTGGTCCCATAGTAAAAGTTGTTCATATTCATGGGTAGAACACCCTGTGAAAGTTTAGTTAATGATTTAAAAATAGCCCTGTATATATATATAAATTTTATATTTTATTTTAAAATAAACCATTTTAAAGTTATTTAAGAAAATAAACGAAAATTGACCATTCCACCCCTTATCTCCGAAAGTACCGAGCCTAAAATTTTCAAAAAAAATACAAAAAATATCATAGTTCAATACTTTGTCGTGTGTATGTAAGCACCTTTATATTATTAAGTCATGTACGTGTTTCACAATATAAAAGATGTGACATTACTTAAATAAAGACAGTATTTACTCATCATTTGCCGTGTTATCATTTCGATCCGATTCCCAACATCATATGGCGACCGTGACGTAAGTGTCCCGTGGACTTTGTTTACAATTCCTTTCACCGTATAAGGATACCGTTCCACGATGAATCTCAAGTGTAGTCGCAAACAAAGTCTTGTGAGAATAAGTGTTTTTGTGGCAACTGTATAGAACAATATTATCATGGGGAAAACTCAGAGTAAGGAAGAAGTCATAATAGCGCAAACAGCATCTGGCGGTAATAACAACGCAGATTTGGAGCAGCTGAAATACCACACCAGCACAACGAATGTGGTTTTAATGGTAATATTAATTCTCCTGCTGCTGGGATTCGTGTACCTCATATTCAGGATTTACAAGAACTGTCACCCAAAGTGGATGACCAATGAAATAAATCGACACGCTTTGCGAAGATCAATTTCCTACTTGCGGCGAAACCCCAAAATTGAAATGAATACGGAGAACATATAGCAGAGATTTAATGGATAAAACTATTCGATAAGGCAGCGACAACAACGCATAACATATACCTGCCTACATATTGAATGACACCCTTGACAATATAACCATGGCTATGAGCTTGATATAAGAAGACAACTACGTGCTGATACCATCCTTCTGGCTCCGAAGTAGAAAAACAAAATTTAGTGAAGTGCAAAAAAAATAAATAAATAAAAGTGACAATAAAGTGAGTGAGTGCCCGCAATTTGTGAAGTTATAAGTTCGGTTCGTCGGCATCCCGAAGTAGAACTTTAGACATTATTACTTAGCCCTAAGTAGTGAAATCTCGTAGATACCTATATGTATACATACGCCGAGATAAGTGTATAAAATAATAATCAATAGCGCAATTCCTGCATTGGATACGTACGTATAATAAGTAGGGAAACATAAATACACCTCAAAATTATGCCTTATGGCTCGGGAACTGTCAGATTTACTTGTAAAAATAAAAGAATTGAGAACGTATTTAGTGAAGATAGGCCCAACGCGGCGAGTAGGTAAAATAATTAAAGTAAAGGTAGAGGAAGCTAACCACTTGTATGAAGAATATCAAAATATTTTAGGAAAATTAGAAGTTATTAAAGGTAGCATTAAGGAAGAAGAATACTTGTTAGTAAAAAAAAAAAATTGTGAAAAATTTAATATAATATATAAGGAAATAATAAGTCTATGTACTGTAAAAACTGAGGAAAGCCCAAAAATGGCCAAATTTGATTTAAAGATAGCTATGAATTTATTGCCTGTTTCAGCCAATGACGAATCCAGTATTCATCGCCTTATAGATGGTATTGAATATTACAGCTCAGAGCTCGACGACGACTCCCAAAAAAGGTTAGTAAACTTTGTTTTAAAAAATAGATTAACTCGGGAAGCGAAATTGAAATTATCCGAAACTTATTCCAGCACTGATGCACTTGTTAATGACATGAAAAACCAGCTTTTACCGAAAAAATCGGCAACTGCTATTCAACGCAAACTGCAAGGTTTTAGACAAGACAATCTGGCAATTGATGAATTTGGTAAGCAAATTACAGAAATGTTCGTTGACCTAACCATTTCTCAGTCGGAAGGTAAGAACCACGCATACGAGGTTTTACGTCCACTAAACGAAAAACTCGCTATAAAATGTTTTTCAGATGGCTTGAGAAATCGTAGACTCAGTACAATTATCACAGCAAGGAACTATACCTCGTTAAAGGATGCTGTCCAAGCGGCTTTAGATGAAGAAATAACACGACCAACCGACCCAGAACTTTTATATTTCAATCGCAATAACAATCATAATAACAATTACAGGGGTTTCGGGAATCGTCGAGCCAGTATGAGGCCAGCCAGAGGTACGTCACACACAACTGCGGAAGAGCAGAACAGCGAGAATTATGGTTACCAGCAGGGCACAGGGCGCGGCTGGCGAGGTCAACGGAACTCGGCGCGCGGTGCAACGCGCTCACCTTTCAGGAGCAGAGGTAGATCTAATTATAATCGCCAAGCACAATTACATACTTTGACAAACTCAGACTCAACACCGGTACAGACCACCGAAGCTTCTTTGCAAACGGCCGAATCTTCCTTGCCATCCAACGAAAATAATGAGTTTTTCGTGACTAAAAGAGCATTATTTTTTTCAAATAATAATTCAAGTACCATTTATTTAAATGGTCGTAATGGTTACCCATATAATTGGTTAATTGATACCGGTGCCTCCATATCGGCAATAAAATATAAACATGTAATGAAACAAAACATTCCAATCCATAAACAGAACATTGACGTATTTGGAATGGGAGGCAAAGTTCAATCTATTGGATATGTTTATCTAGATCTGAGTTCTAAGAACCAGATATTGAAACATAAGTTCTATGTTTTCAATTCCTTGCCTTGTAAGACCAGTGGCATAATAGGACACGACTTCTTAAACAGATACAAATCTATTCTAAACCTAGGTAACAATACTTTGTTGCTATGGAATAATAATGTTCAAATTTCTTTCCCGTTGTGTTTTCCACGTAAAAATATAACTATACCAGCGAGGTGTGAATCAATACATTTCATAAATGTCCAGCCGAGGTATGCATTTGAAGAAATCGTAATTTGCGCATCAGAACTGCAAAACGGAGTTTTTATTGCTAGCGCATTGGTTAAACCTATGAACGGAAAGTTTCCGATTCGAGTCCTTAACACAACGGATAAAGATTTAACCTTAAATGAAATTAATCCCATTATACAAAAATCGACTGAATACGATATTTGCTCCTTTGAGAAAACAATTAGCAACGCGGAAAGGGTTAAAAAACTTTTTTCTATACTAGATTTAAAACACCTTAACAAAGAGGAACAACTAACAATAGAAAGAATATGTGCGAAGTATTCAGACATTTTTTGCCTACCAGGGGACAAAATGACGACAACAGACTTATATAAGCACAAAATTAACTTAAAACCCAACGTAGCGCCGGTATATTCGAAGCCATATAGACTACCGTACTCACAGAAAGGAGAAATAAACAAACAAATAGAAAATCTACTTCAGCAAGGTATTATAGAAAAATGTAACAGCGAATGGTCAAGCCCAATATTATTAGTACCCAAAAAACCAGACTCAACTGGAAATAAAAAATGGCGATTAGTTGTCGACTATCGCAAACTAAACAGCTGCATTCGAGATGATAAGTTTCCACTACCTAATATAAATGAAATATTAGACTCATTATCAGGGTGCATTTACTTCAGGCATTTAGATTTAAACCAAGGTTTCTATAATGTAGATTTACACGAAGATAGCCGCAAATATACAGCATTTGCTTCAGGGCAATACCAAATGACGCGTATGCCCATGGGTTTAAAAACCAGTCCCAGTTCCTTCTCACGCATGATGACAATGGCTATGGCCGGTTTAACATATGATAAGTGCTTAGTATATCTCGACGATCTGATAGTCCTCGGAAAGTCTCTTTCTCACCACATTAAAAACCTCATAGACATACTTGATCGCTTACGCAAAGTTAACTTAAAACTAAACCCAGAGAAATGCAATTTCCTAAGGAAAGAGATGCTTTATTTAGGCCATATAGTATCAAGTGAAGGTGTTCTACCCGATCCCGCAAAAATAAGCGTTATCAAGGATTACCCAATCCCCAAAAACATAGAAGACGTAAAACGATTTGTCGCTTTTGCGAACTACTATCGTAAATTTATTCCCAATTTTGCCGATAAAGCTTATTATCTAAATTTATTGTGTAGGAAAAATGTAGTATTTAATTGGGATAACAACTGTCAGAAATCATTTGACATACTTAAAGAGACTATGATAACACCGCCTCTATTGCAATATCCTAATTTTTCTCAAGACAATACATTCATACTACAAACAGACGCATCAGGCTATGCAATTGGAGCTATTTTATCAAATGCTGACGGGCGTCCAGTTGCTTACGCTAGCAGAGGCCTAAATAAACCAGAAAAAAACTATCCCACCATAGAAAAAGAATTATTAGCTATAGTGTGGGGGGTGAAACATTTTAGACCGTATTTATTTGGCCGTCATTTTAAAATTATAACTGATCACAAACCATTAATTTACTTATTTAATCTCAAAGATCCATCCAGCAGGCTACTTAAATTTAAATTGATACTTGAGGAATACGATTATGAAATTGAGTACGTCAAAGGTCGAGACAATGCAGCAGCGGACGCACTATCTCGATTAACTTCCAAAGAATTGCAGGAAATGAACAATAATTTATGTGTAATGACGCAAGCGCAGAAACTGAAAATGGAAGCCAACCCATCAACAGGCGAGGCAGCTCCGCCAAGCGATTATTATGAAAAACCAACTCTCGTGGAGACACAGAATAGACCACAAGAAGTAGTTGAATTGAGATTTATAGACAATTCAGGGTTAGATTACAGGAAAACCTATAAGAAGTCTATGGTCTTAAATCAACATGGTAAATCTCTCAATATTATGCATACAAACTTACATTTGCAATTGGAATGTATGGGAGAACATGTTTTTCAACTACAATGTTAAATTTGTTCTTGAGATTCATCCCAACTACGAAACCCTTCATCGTGCGTAGTCCGACATGCACTTGGCCGGATTTTTTATGTTAAAATCTGACGATAAAATCGATGAACACTTACAAGTCGAATGATATTCATCTTGATATTTTTAGAATGTTGCCATGAAAAAACTTTCGATTAAATCCCAGGATCAACTTTCGTGTGCCAGACTCTATCAATACGCAAAAGGGCGGCGGTCTTTCATCATAATATACATACATCCTGCTTACAGTTTACGGACGTGGTTTCAGCAGGATGAAGCCACACCCTACACTGTTAGAGCCACTATAGACAAACTTCATAAGCTGTTTCCTCAAAAATTGATATCCCGCTTTGGTGATATCGCATGGCCTCCGCGGTCACCAGATTTGACTCTCATGGACTTTTCCTGTGGGGGTATCTTACGAGCAAAGTTTACGTAAATACTCCAAGGAATATAGCCGTGCTAAAAGAAAATATTCATCGTGAAGTGCGCGAAATTGAGCTCGCTATGTTTAGACGTGTTATGCAGAATTCAATGAACAGATTCCGTGAGAGCGTACTACGAAATGGAAGACATCTTTAAGACGATATGTAAAAAGCTAACTGAGCGGCAATAAGAAAGTGAAAGAGTCAATTGAATCCACATGCGAAAAAAAGAGAGCGCAACAATGCGCTGGAACCAAAATAAAAGCGCCAAACCAAATAAAAATTGTTTAAAAATAAATTAAGCTATCTATCAAAAATGTGTTCAGCCAGAGTTTTCAATTACCTAAAACGCACATTTTGAATGCAATTTTGCAATTAAAATTACTTAAGATTTTAGAATTACAGAAAGAAATATAAAAAAGTAGAGGTATTTTCGGAATTAAATTCTATCGAGGAAATTTAACCCAATCGTGTTTTTCTTCAGTCAGAGTATTGATCAAATAGTCAATAAACATAAATCCAAAAATTAAATCCACACATTCTGTAATAGTGAGACAAGGGTTACGAAAAAGCCCCCAACTTATTTTGGTATCGCCTGAAGACGTGTAAGGAAAGTGTACCCTTACTCTAGAACAGCTAGTTTAAATGGATCTTAAAGTCGTTACCCCAATTTCTCAATGCAATACAACTATTCACGAGTCACTTATTCACGAGAATAGGTAAATGAAAAATGAAAAAATGAAAATGAAAAATGGTTTATTATTACTACAAGTAAATATCCTAACAACTAGTGATCGGAGTCTCCTTTTAAGCAAATAAGCCTGTGTTAGGAGACTCCGCTCTTCCAATATCAATAAGTACAACTTACTTGTTTTATTTTTGATTCTATACATTCGAAATAATAAGTACTAAGTAATATAAAGAAATGTGAATTAAAACTAAACATAAAAAATAGAAAAATAAATACAAACGCAGCCCATTTGTAGGCATGCGAGTGTGTGAGTGTGAGTGAGAGTATGTACCTATGAGTGTCAGTGCGAGGGTGTGTGATGTGAATGTGAATGAATAAGAGTGTATGCGTGAGTTAATCAATAGTGCAAGCAATAGGTGTGAGGTTATATTTTATTCCAGCAGCGCCTCCGTTTCGTCATAGGTTAGTGGTTTTATCCAATTAGTTACAATTTTTTTACAATCGCTTTGTTTTTTATTGTATACGTGAATCTCTTTGTTAAGTCTATTGTATATCTGAGCTGAGCGTTTAATGTATTGTATACGGGCGAACTTGGTTTTTGTTTGAGGAACTTCCGCTACTATATCTTTTCTCCTTTTCAAGGTTAAGCTGGGGACAAAAGGAAGAGTTTTGTGTTTCTTTAGAACAGTTTTGATTATATATAGTTTCCGCACAGAGAGTAAATCACTTAATTGGTAAAGACTTTGTGTGGGATACCTAAGGTTCTTAAAGTACATTAATTTTATTAAAGCCCGTTGTCCCCGTTCAAGGTTTATGAATTTAGTCTTAGCCGCACCCCCCCAAATGGGGATGCAGTATACTAAGACGGACTGTACTAAAGCTATGTATATTTCGTTGAGTAGGTTTCTGGGGGTATTTGTGGTCGTGGGTGCTTTTTTTGGGACAATATACCTCAGCGTTTTAAATATCCAGCTCAGTTTTCTGATTCTGTTAGTGACCTGTTCAAGATGAGGGTACCACGATAGCCTCTGGTCAACAATAACACCAAGATATTTAGTTTGTGACACTTTGACTAGTATTGGACATTGACAATTATTTGTATCATCGCACGAATGCACTCTTATGTTAAAATCTGTATTTGGTTGTGTTCTGTGTGATATACTGAAACATATGTAATTAGTTTTAGCTGTGTTAAGTGTGAGTAGGTTATTTTTAAGCCATTCAGCTATTTGGATCATACCAGCTTCAGCACTTCGGGCAACATCATGCCAAGAATTCCCAGAAAAGACTACAGCTGTGTCGTCGGCGTAAGAAAACACTTTAGCATTGTTGATTTTAAGGTTGCAGAGGTCGTTGATGTAGAGCAAGAATAATGTAGGGCCCAGCACACTTCCCTGTGGGACTCCGAATGTAACATTTGCGTCAGAACTGACGTGTTCACCCACCCTAACCCTTTGCCTCCTGTCTGATAGGTAGTCCTGAAACATTTTGAGCGGAATTCCTCTCACACCTGACGCTTCCAGTTTGTTTATGAGGATGGGAACAGAGACGGTGTCAAATGCCTTTTTTAAGTCCAGAAAGATGGTCAAACATTTTCTTCCATTATCCAGATTATCAGCCACAAGCGAGCTGAGGGCGGTGACTGCATCCTCGGTTGATACTCCTTGTCTGAACCCAAATTGTGAGCTACTTAAGGTATTAAATTTGTGCAAAAATTTCAAGAGTCTGTTATTTATTAGTTTTTCAATAATTTTCGATATAGCTGGCAAAATGGATATGGGTCTGTAATTGTTGACATCGTCTCGGTCCCCGCCCTTGTGAACAGGAATGATGATAGATTGCTTAAGAGGCGCAGGGAAGACACCCTTAGTAAAACAAAGATTGGCCAAGTGGCTTATGATAGGAACAATTTCCTGGTGTATGTGTTTCAAAAATCTAGTGGATACATTGTCCCAGCCAGGAGCGCTGTCAGATTTTAGGCTCATCAAGATCCGGCTAACTTCTACGGGATCAGTGTCCAAAAGAACAAACGAGTTCATCTGTGTCGATAATGTATCCGATCGAAAAGAGTTTAGCTTATGTGCTAGGGGTTGAACTTTTTGTGCTAGCTCTTTACCTATATTTGCAAAGTAATCATTAACGAAATTTACAGACTCAGTTGAATTTGGTTTCATGTGTAGTAGTTCCGTGTTTTGGCTCTTAGAATTATTTGTGTAAGTTAAAGTTTTAATATTTTTCCATAATAATTTATTGTTTGTGACGGAATTAGCAAGTAGCTCCCTTTCATATTTTCTTTTTAATTTTTTAATTAGATTGTTACAAAAGTTGCGATATCGGCGGTAGGTTATTTTTAAAATGTCATTAAATGGATCATTTCGGGATTTTTTTTGCAGTTTGTTGCGATTCTTAATGCATCTTAATAAACCGGCAGTTACCCACGGCTTGACGATACGCTTGCTATTGGGAATTATTTTGATAACAGTGTTGTGATTAATGGATTCAGTTAATTTGTGTAATAGTAGGATAGTTAATTGGTCCGGGTCCTCACAAAACAGCAGCTCTGCTATTTTATTTTCTCTAAGATATTTCAGGGCCTGTTCGAAATCAATAGACGAGGTACTTTTATTAGCAGTTTGTTTGATTTTTAGTTTAGCTATTGATAGAAAAGTAGTGAAGTGGTCGGTGATGGAAGTTTGAAGTATTGCAATAGATGCTGATACCTTCTTTTTGTCTATTTTAATCATAAAGTGGTCTAAACAGTTAGATTCGCGTGTAGCAAGAGTATGTCCAGGTAGTATGCCGTATAGTGATAACATATTTAGGTAGTTTACCCTATTTCTATATTCATGAGGCGGCTCAGTGTCTTTAGCTCTGAGGTTGATGTTAATATCCCCCGCTATAATGATACTTTGATGAGACTTTAAAGTATTGAGGTGTGTACTGAGTGAATCTATAAAACAGTCTGTGTTTATGTTAGAAGGGGATCGGTAAATACATAGAAGAATATTGTTAAGTATTTCCAGCTGAAGACACGATGCCTGAGCCAGAAGTATTTCTTTAACTTTGGGTTTTAATGATTTTTTTACGTAAACATCTACTCCGTCATTTTGGTTTATTTGTCGAGTGGTAGAAAAAGAAAGATAATTATAAAGTTGCGGGATAGGTTTATTTGGGTGTAACCTACATTCGGTTAAAATTATGATGTCTGTTTCAAAATTAAACGTTGATAATAAAAGAGAGAAATCATCAAAGTTGCAGAAAATGCTCCTTATATTCTGAGAAATAATGGTCAAATCATTTTTACCGGGTTTAATATAATTGTGTAGCTCCGTGCAGTCGCATCGGAAAGTACGCGCAACTTCGATATTATCGATCTCATCAAGAGTTTGTAGGGTGTCATCCATTTATGTTGTTTATAAGCTGAATAGACGTCGTAACAATACAAGCATTATAGCCATTACATACACGTGAGTTGAGACAGTTACTACTCATAGTAAGGTGATTGCAGTTCAAATAAGAATGCTGGGTTATTGTTATTTTTTTAGTGCAGAATATGTTTGTGTGTGTGCGAGAGTCAGGTGTGTTAGAGTTAGAGTGAATTATAATTATACATGCGAAAAGATAAGCTAACATGTGGTAAATAAAGAAATTACCCAAACTTAATGTTGCCATTAACAGAAGATGTATTAGACAAAATATCATAGTGAGCAAAGCTATTTTGTTAAAACAGTGTAGCTGACTATGCACTAAGAGTCATTGGCCCCCCATGAGCTTATGTACTTGCTCTTCACTTCTAATTGGTATGGTAGGTGAGCCTTCGTCTTTCTTTACGTAGACCTTTCCGTACGCCGTCCAGCAAAATTTGTAAGCTCCCGATTTCGTAAGGTCCCGAGCCAGGAAGTGAAGGCGTGTCCCTTTGGCTGTCAAGTGCTCGGATAAAAATATGGGTGTGTCTTCTTGTGAATTAAATCCTAGGTGCTTACAACTCAGTCTGGACTTGTGTTTCACATAGTAAGCTCTGCCCATTCTCATAACATCAGACTTTAGGAAGGTGGACCCTGTTTCAACAATAATTGGTTGATTCTGACTTTCACTATTTTTTCCACGTAGTCTATATATGTCCTTGACGTCCGATTTGTCAATTTTACAATCTATGTTGTGAGAAAGACAGATAATCATGTTCACGAGGTCTTCCTTAGTTTCATTGCTTCGCTTAGGAACATTCTTGATAACAAAATTGGTTTTTCGACTTCCTATCTGTATCTCTTCAATTTTACCCTCTAATAGCGTTATATATTTTTTGTCTTCCTTATTTTCGATCTCGAGCTTAGCAATTTTTTTGTTAAATTCCTCATTTTGTGCTGTGAGATAGGTAATCGAGTTTTCAATTTTGAGGTTAGTTTGCTGAATTTCATTTAAGGTTGAGGTCATCTGCTGTATTTCATTACCATGTTTAGTTGAAAAAAGAGACATCATTTCCTTGATTTCGTTTTTAAAGTTGTCCAGTTGGTCACAGAGGGAGATCTCTTCTCTGCTCCTCTTAGTGCGTTGGAACACATAGGTTGGCGGCGTCTTGTGTTGGTCTTTTCCCACCTGGCTAAGCTCGGACTCAGACACAGATTTGTCCATCGGCGAACCCATTAGTACTAGGATAGAAGATGCGATAAGGAGGTATATGTAGCTACTTATAACGGTTGCTTGCGCGCACCGGTAGAGGAGTGGCTTCGACACCGATTAGCAAGCAACATAAAAATTTGCACACAATTGGGTGATAGTTTCGTCTGCTAATTAGGGGGCGGAGTCGACGTTACGGAAGTTCTCCAATCGATTAGCACTGGGTCGTTTATTATATTATAAGTACTCTTACGTGTCCTTGCGGGCGGAGCTTGCGCAGCTTAGTCAGGCTAAGTACCAGGCGGGCAGAGGAATTGCAGATTCCCAGCGCTTAGCGTGTTTTTGACTTCTTCCTATGTTATGCACTCCTATTATTTTAAATGAATTTATTTGAACTAAATTATAAAATGATTTTTTTAAAACAAGTGATACAGAACCGGGGACACGTTAACACCTTACGGCGGTCCGGGGGAAGAGGGACATGAAACATCAAGATATTCAGTCATTCATTTAATATCTTTGTAAACATAAAATTCAATAACTACACCATATCATCACATCTCGTATTCTCCACATAATAGCACTATTCTATGCCAATCTATATTTTAACTGACACAGCCACTAGGAACGTCGTACCACGTCTGCCCTCGACGCTGGCCCGGAGCAAATAGACCGAGAGCTCTCCCGCCTTCTCAACCGTCATGTCAAAACGTCATTTTTAAAACTATTGTTGCCAGTATAAGAAATGCAATATTTCAATAATCGACTAAGATAATTTAACGATTTATTAATACGAGTATTATATCAAAACATTACCATTGATTAATTTTCAACAAAATGTATTTGTTTTTTTTTTTTTTTTATTTCACTTGGAAGTCCTAACTCTGCCGTGAGCTACCCTTTATTGATTCAACATGTGACATGTGTATGTTGGTTTTGTTATCACTAACATGCGGCCTACTGTACCTGGTAAAAAGTTACTGCATTCGACTATCATCCTGTGCTCAAAATACAACGCTGCCTATATTAAGTAAAGCCTGTTTTTTATTTGCAGTTAATTCCTACTGGAACCAGGAGGAAGATCCATGGGATGCCTACATTATGACTCCTAGAAGATTAATTATTATACACCAGCAGTGTACACCGAACGGCTGTAAGAAAGTAGAAAATAATGATCGTACATTTTCATGGTAATCCTTAAGTTAAATTTAAAATATAAAAAACCCCCTACGCAAATTTACCCTCATTTCTTTTTGCTACTCCATCATCAGACCCTGACTGTCATCTATCTATAACCTATTCATTCCAATGAGCCCAAACACGATACCTCTGCTGTAAGTTGGTGAGGAAATTGGGCATTCTGCAAATGAAAATGCAAAAAATAATCGACGACGTCACGATACTTTTTGCATTTTCAAAAATCGGCCATGAGTTTTGGTTGCATCCAAATCTTTTGAACAAGAGCTTATTTAGGGTTTACTTAACATCCCATCTGAATATCTGACGCGCTCGAAAAATTTTTTTTCCATTTTCAACCCCTTCGAACGGCCACCCCCACCATGCAAACCGGCAGATTAATATTCCTCCGTTATCAGAAACACGTGGGGCATATTCACTATTAATAAAAATACTTTGTATTGAATATTGTTGTTGATTATTCGTTATAAATACTTTGAGTTAATAATTATTATTGATTTTATTAACTAAATTTGTTAAAAAAAACTTGTTATTTATTATAATAACGATTTTGGAACTCTAATAAATATATTAATAATAATAATAATAATAACAAATGCTTTTATGTTTTTATGCCAAAACATACTATATCAGGATGCAAGACGAAAACTACCACCTACTAACTACTTAACACGGAGAATAGAAGACCAAACACAATGCTGACGAGAAGTCGGGCACGACGAAACACACGCCCAACATCTTCGGATTCGTCGCTCAGCTCCCCCTCGCAGTTGCCGGAACCTGCTCCAGACGTGAGTCCAGTGATACCGGCTGTTGCAGTTGCGTCGAGCTCGAGCGACGAATACTTCTCGCCGCCGACAACACCACGACCATTACGTCGGAGCGGAAGAGGCCGACCGCCGGCCAGCTTAGGACTCCGAGCCCCATCGGCCTCTGATAGGGTCCCCGCTGCCGGTGGAAGTGTGCAGCGCATGAGGTGGACACAAACCATCAACGAAAATGTCATGCGCGCATACTTTGGGGCTACAGAGGGGGGAAGTAACTTGACTGCGTATCGTGGTCGGATGCTCTCTCTGTTTCAGGTGCTTGAACCAGCTGTCAACGTGTCGGCGCAACGACTGTCGAATCAGGTGCGGGTCATCCAGCGTAACCATATGCTGGATGACGTCGTACTTGATATCGCATAATATCGAAGAGTCTCGACCAACACCTGAGGAGGTTCCTCTCTCAGGAGCCCTGACCACCGGTAGCTTGGACCCTATTCCCGATACCGGTGGGCTACTATTTTTTATATTTTTAAATGTTTTTATTTATTTTAAGTTTTTATAAAAATATTTAAAAATGTAAATCATATGTATATAATAAAAAATAAAGGAAATAATAATATCCTGGGACATTTTTCACACACGGTCGTCTGGTCCCAAACTAAGCAGAGCTTGTACTATGGAAACCAGATAACTTTTTTTTTTTGTAAATACATACTTATATAGATAATTACACACAGACTCAGGACAAACAGACATGTTCATGCACACAAATGTTTGTCCTGGATGGGAATCGAACCCACGACCTGCGGCGTGATAGGTGGTCTTCATCTTAACCACGCCAACTGGCCTGTCATATTATAATAAATATTGTAGAAGAATCGGTATAAAAGCCCTTGCCAGGCAGAGCAGAGGCTTCCCTTATCAGTAAGGTCCGCCGCCCCAGGCTTGTCCTCTCAGAGCCCGATGACCCCATAACTCTTCTCCAGGAGAGCAGTAGGGACCGTAGGAACAAAAACTAATCGACATTCTTACCTCGCCGCCGAGGTCTCTCGCGACGACCCCGAAGTAATCGTCCTCCCCCCGTCCCTAGCTCGGGAATCAAGTGCCAGCTGGTGGCGTAGCTGAGCCAGTAGCTTTAAATTCCCCCGATAATAGTAATTACCATAATTTAATCCAGCCTGTCCCATCTTGCTCAACGAACCTCGGCTTAGGGCGTCGCTGGGGGGAGCCCAGCGACGCCCTAAGCCGAGGTTCGTTCCCCACAGGGGGAGCCCTTAGCGTGTACCTAGTCGCTTAGTCTTGTAAGTTTTATGCCCTGGCTGGAGGCTTTGAGTTCGCTTAAGGCAGCCACAGGATTTACCGGTTAAGTAGTCACGGCCTCTCTAGGCCAACTACGAGATGCCATTTATAAAAAAAAATAAGTCGACCAGTTTTCCCCCGTCCCTTGCACCCGCCCGCCCGCGCGGAGCAAGTAGCTTTAAACGACCCTAATAAAAATAACATACCGACGCAACAAGTCTCCACTTGCTCAGTAGTCAGTAGCGCCCTAATGAAGTCGTTAAAAAAGACTCCCGACACTACAAGGGCCATTGTAGCAAAGGGCTGCCCGCAAGGGGGCGTCCTTTCTCCAATGCTATGGAACCTGGTCGTAGACAGCCTTATTAAGACACTCAATGATAAAGGATATTTCACTGTTGGCTACGCTGATGACATAGCCATAATAATAAACGGCACCCACGAAAACACTCTATGTAATCTCATGCGTCAGGCCTTGAAGATAGTAGAGGACTGGTGCAATAAACATACACTATCAGTGAACCCTACCAAAACCGAGCTGATTCTTTTTACAAAAAAGAGGAAGCTGACAACACTACAACTACCACGATTCTTTGGAACTACCCTAAGCCTATCGACTGAAACCAAATACCTGGGCATCTTTTTGGACAAACAGTTGAACTGGGCTAGACATACTAATTACATCACCACAAAAGCCAGCATAGCCCTGTGGCAGTGTAAGAGACTGCTTGGCAGGAACTGGGGGATTAACCCCAAGGTCACTTACTGGCTATACACCGCAGTTATCAGACCGATCATTACTTATGGCTCACTAGTCTGGTGGCCCAGGACAGACCTGAGCACAACCCGGAAAGATCTCGAAAAACTACAGCGATTAGCCTGTGTGGCAATCACTGGCTGCATGAGAACCGCACCTACGGCCGCACTACAAGCAATGCTTGGACTGCCTCCACTACATCTCATTGTGAGGGAGGAGGCAGCCTTGGCCGCCTTTAGGCTCAATATAACCGGAACCCTGAGCAAAGACTCCAGGGTTAAACACACACGCATTAGGGAGGATGCGATCAAAAAACGGCCAATGATGGCATCAGCCTGCGACAGAGCCCCGAAACAACATTATTTTAAAAAACATTACAACATAATACTCACGGAAGAACAGCGTGACCACTCGGGCCCGAACGAGCTGAGGGTTTACACTGACGGGTCAAAGACCGACTCCGGAACCGGTGCCGGAGTTTTCTCGCACGACCTCAACATAAACATATCCAGCCCGCTGGGAATGTTCAACACTGTCTACCAGGCAGAATGTGTGGGCATTATTCAAGCGGCGTATGCCATAGAGGCCAGGAGAGTTACGGACACCCATATACGTATACTCTCCGACAGTGCCTCAGTACTCCAAACCTTAGAGAAAAAATATATTACTTCAAGATTAATACTAGAATGTCACAATGCGTTAGAACGAGCAACGGTACCTAACCGCAACACAGTGACACTGCAATGGATAAAAGGACACAGTGGGTCTTTAGGTAACGACGCAGCGGACGAACTTGCTAGGAGGGCATCCAGTGCGTCAGTCTATGGGCCCGAACCAATCATACCCATCCCCTTCAACCAATTACGCAGATGGCTGCAAGAGATCACCCAAACAAAAGCAGAGGAGTGGTGGTCCTCGGCACCAGGGTGCAGGCAGTCCAGGGAGGCTATGCCAAGCCTGGATGGCAAACTGACCAGGCGACTCTTACGCCTGGATAGGAACGGCCTGCGCCTGATAACGGGGACCATCACAGGACACTGCTCGCTGAACAAACACTTTTACACAATGGGCATAACGGACAGCCCTCTGTGCAGAGCTTGCATGGAGGCTGAGGAAACCGTTCCGCATGTGCTCTTCGAGTGCACAGGCGTTGCCCAGATTAGAACAGAAACCCTCGGGACACCCAAATCTTTAACAGATGTTCTGAACAGACCAGAAGCCGTGACCAACTTCTGGAGGGAGGTGGGCTGGTTGGAATAAACCCCGACGGCCGCTATGGCTCACGCACAATGGTCCACTTGAAGGATTAAGTGCGGAAACCAAACCCAATAACATAGAACATAGAAGACTCCCGTATATACAACACGGTCACATTAACTTGACGCATCTCTGGAATGCGAGGCCCCGCCCGCTTCCCCCCGCAGTCCCTTAGCTCGCCCGGCAAGGGTCAGTATGGTCAGCATCTTTGATACCGATACGCGCGTCGATAATTTGGCTAGATTTCTGTTGTTGTTATATTGTTTTTGGATATTATTGTTACGTTTTGATTATTGTTTTGTTAAGTTTAGACTATTTTTGTTACTGTTCATTGTTGTGCCAAGCGTCAAGTTAATGTGACCGCGTTGTAGTATTCCTCTAGGAATATTTTAGATCTATTGGAGCTAAAAGGTTGATGACTGTCTATTTTTTGTGTTTTTATACAAATTGGCGTCATTTTAAATATATATATATATATATATATATATATATATATATAATTTTCTATTCATTAAAAAAATATTTTAAAATATTTTAGTTAGCCACTTATATTCATAAAAGTATTTTTTTCTGTTACATTTATAATACAACAAAATAACTGAGATACGTTCCTTTTGTGTCGGGTCTGGGTAAATTTCCCATCTTCATTTGCTCGTGTCGATTGTTTTTACGCTACGATGCGAAAAAATCCTCTTTTATATACCTAATATGTTATTAACCTCTCACTAGAATAGGGAATATATCCTGATATATTAAAAAGATCTGTAGTGAAACCTTTGTATGAAAAGGCAGATAAAACACAAATGGACAATTACAGGCCCGATGCACTAATACCTATATTTTCAAAAAGAAATTGACAAAGTATTTTGTAATAAGTTGTTAAACTTAATAACAATAATTATTAAACATAATAACAGAACACAACAACCACCACAATTCGTAGAATCTTTAAAAAAAAATCAAAGGCAGTGCACTTATTTCAATTAAATCATTTGCAGGAACTTTTGAATAAATATTTGTACATCACACTATTCACACCTCGAGTGAGGACTTGTAAGTATTGTGCTGTTCTGAGGACGAGGAACACTAATCGCTCCTGATACAGATTTTATTAGTACGAAAGGTTAGGGCGAATTAGTCTAATGATAGCCGAGGCCTACAATACATCTCATACCTACATGTTGACTTTGTTATAAAGTGCCCATATGATGTAGGTACATAATACCGATCTCATCTAATTAATATCAAAGATTGTAGATTTTAATTGTAATTCTTGTATGGCTGTCACTTGATTATGCAATAAATATTATTATTATTATTATCTTTATTTTTATTATTATCTCCTTTATTTATTTTTTAAACTTATTTACTACATTTTTAAATATTTTTATAAAAACATAAAAAAACATTTAAAAATATAAAAAATAGTGATCCGCCGGTAGCGGGTGCAGGGTCCAAGCTACCGGTGGTTAGGGCCCCAGAGACAGGAACCTCCTCACAATACGCGCCGTATCAAGGAGGACTGCCTTCTGAATCAGACCCTTCACCCAGCCACCCAACGAGAGCCTCTTGAGATGTTGTTCGAGGCTCTTAGCGATAAGGCCATTGACCGTAACGACTATCGGCACAATGATTGCCGAGTCCACATTCCACATAGCGACAACCTCGTGGGCTAAGTCGAGATACTTCAATTGTTTCTCCTTCTCAGCCTTCACGAGGTTCTCGTCATGCGGGATAGTGACATCGATTATCATTGTGCGGCGCACTGATCGATCTATTACCACTATATCAGGCTTATTGGCTACAATAGTCCTATCAGTGATAATAGATCGATCCCAGTATAACGTGACATGGTCATTCTCGAGAACTGGGTCGGGCACATACCTGTAATAAGGTACCTCAGAGTCCACAAGGCCGTATTTCAGAGCAAGTTGCTGATGGATAATCCTGGCCACTTGGTTATGCCTGTGCAAATACTCGCCGTTAGCGAAACGAGAACACCCAGAGGTAATATGTCTGATAGACTCACCGGGACAATGGCATGCCCGACATATGTCGATCGTCCCGTCTTTCATTATATACTTCCGGTAATTATTCGTTAGCATAACTTCATCCATAATCGCACAGACCGAACCTTCGGTTTCCCCAAAGAGGTCACCGAAGCGTAGCCAGGCCACGGACGCTAAGAAATCTACGTCGGGCCCATGAAGGGCCCGGAAAAAGCGTCCGTGGAGCTCTTTGCTTTGCCATACTTCCTTGCGGTCGTTGGTACTAAGCACCACAGGTTTGCGCCAGTTCTCTTTAGCCAAGGACAACGGGGTGAGTCCCTTGTCCACTGCGACCACATCTCGGTGCATACCCACGTCAGCCTTGAGAAAATATTCTCTGAGACTGCACACCTCGCGGTTGTGGAGGGTCTTAGCATTTAAAAAACCTCGACCCCCGCACTTCCTCGGAATGTACAGCCTCATGACAGATGAACGTGGGTGATGCATCCGGTTTGCGGTCAGCAGTGACCGGACTCTCTTATCAAGGGCGTCTAGTTCCGTCTGGGTCCACTTGAGTATGCCAAAGGAGTACATCAGGACCAGCATGACCCAACCATTAAAGGCGCGCACCTTGTTGCCGCCTGACAAAGAACTATTAAGTACCTTTTTCAGGCGACCGAAGAAGCGCTCCTGCAACGATTGTTTCATGTCAGGCCCGTTAATGCCTAACCCCTCTGACATACCCAGGTATTTGTAGGTATCAGTTGCGGAGAGTGATCTCAGGTTTATGGAATCTGAGAGTTGTAGTCCCTCAGATTCCACAATCCCGCCCCGCTTTACATGCATGACTGCACATTTATCTACACCAAATTCCATCCTGATTGAATCACTAAAAGTTTTAGTTACTTTTAGTGACTCCAGCAGTCGCAATTTGTTGGTGGCAAACAGCTTCAGATCATCCATATAAAGCAGGTGGGATATTACCTGACCCCCTCTCCGCAAAGGGTAGCCCAGCCCCGTACCCTCCAGCAGAGTGCTAAGAGGGTTCAAGGAAACAAAACCACATTGGACTCAGACTGTCGCCCTGGAATATTCCCCGCTTAATCCTAATAGGTTCGTCGCTTCCCTGAATTTGTCGACATCCTGGATAGCGAAGGACCGTCCTCCACTGCCCCATACACGTCGTCAGGAAGGTGCTCAGAGTTGTATCAATTTTGTACAACTCTAACACCCTCAAGAGCCATGTATGGGGCACCGAATCATAGGCCTTCTTATAGTCTATCCAACATGTCGACAAATCCTTTCGGGATCGACGGACCTGTTGACTTATGGCCATGTCAATGAGGAGTAGCTCCTTGGTGCCGCGGGACCCATTCCTACATCCATTTCGAGAGGCAGACATAATAGAATTCTTTTCTAAATGAGATTTAATTTTCACTCTCAGAATGGATGTAAGAAGTTTATAGACCGTCGGCAAACAAGTGATCGGCCTATAATTTTTGGGTTCCGCGGCATCACCTGACTTATGGAGCAGGTGGGTAACTCCTGTTGTAAAGAACTGTGGCAGCAACCCAGACTCTAAGGCCGACTGGAATTGCGATGCCAAGCACGCGTGTGAACTTTGCAGCCATTTAAGCCAAAAATTGTGCAGTCCGTCCGGTCCCGGCGATTTCCAGTTCGGTATCAGACGGGCTGCACTGGCTACATCGGAGGAAGTAATTATTACTTCCTCCATCTCTGGTATGCCGTCACACACGCGCTCAACATCACGCATCCATTCAGCCTCAGTATGGCAGACGGGCCACCGATCAGATGTTGCGCCAGAATATGCTAGTGGCATCATCATCCGGGCGGCATACGTCTGCCACATTTTGCTCAGGTCGCTCCCATGTTCTATACACCCACCTTTGATCACGCTGGAATATGCGATTCTGGGTATACCGTTCAACCCGTCGCTTATACCTACGGATACGGCTTGCCCATGCACAGACCTTCTGCTTCAGGAAGTCAATGCGCTCTGTGACACGGGACATATATTCTTGAGGCCTGATTCCAGTCCCTGAAAACGCCCGCCTCACAAAGCGCATCACTCTAGGGCGAGTATTGCCCTCCCTGAAGCAGTATAGTTTGCCGATGAGCACCCTGGTCCCCTCGATACGCTGCTCGATCCTGCACTGCCAGGCTGGAACGGCGGGTTTTGGTCGTGTAGCTATGTCACAATTTGGAAATGTAACATTGGCTACACGACACGCCGCAATAGCCGCGCAATACAAGATCGAGTGCGTAGGTATCTAAGAGGTCTTCGCTGCTTTCAAAATAAGAACCAAGCAGCGAAACCAAGGCACACACCAACGACCTATTCGTTTTGTGCATAGGCAAGCGAGGTAAACGAGGTCTAAGTTGGACGGGTGCAGTTCTAAACTCCCGAATCGCATCCTCCAGCGCGCTCCTCAATCGGTCGTTACACTGGTTACTTACCGTAACAACCTCATCGCCCCCCTCCACATCATTAATATAAGACCGCAGTTGGATTATACCACTTACTGGAGGTTGCACCGCGGTCTGTGACGGGACAGGGACGATACGGTTGCTCAGTACCTCTAAGCGCAGCCTATCAAGCGCAGCGTCGTCCAATCTGTAATTCCGTTGGATAACCCGCGCCTGATCCGACAGCCGTTGGGCCGAGACGTTGATGGCTGGTTGAAGCGCCTGGAACAGAGACAGCATCCTATCGCGGTACGCAGTGAGGTTAGTTCCCCCCTCTGTTGCCCCGTAATATGCGCGCATGACGTTCTCATTCATTTGTTGAGTCCATTTCATGCGCTGCACACAACCACCGGCAGCGGGGACCCGGCTCGGGGCTGGTTGGCCCCTAGGTCCCATGCCGTTCGGTGGCCGGCCTCTTCCTGGCCGACGTGCAGGTGGTGGCGACGTCGGTGGAGAGAAGTACTCGTCGCTCGAGCTCGACATTATTATTATTATTATTGAAAACACCAAATTTTAAAGGATGAACAAAATGGTTTTCGCAGGAATAGAAGCACATCTTTAGCAGCCTTTCAATTAATAAAATCAATTACGGAGTCTATTGATAATAAAATTCCTGTCTCAGTACTTTTTATGGACATGAGTAAGGCCTGCGATCATGTCAGTCATGAACGCTTATTAGAAAATGTTTCCAGATACGGAGTAAGAGGAAAGGCATGCGATACGACTGGCTGAAGTATTATCTAACTACTGGAGTTCAGGCACTGGAAGTTTCAAGTTATAACGATCAATTCTAAACGCGAGAGTTATTTTGGTCTTCGTTTTTATGAAATAGTTACGGCGTGCCTCAATATAGTATTTTAGGTCCGCCACTATTCTTGCTCTACATTAATGATTTGGTAAATATTTTGAGTCGTAAATGTGTCCTATTTGCTAACGATACTACTATTATAGTAAAAGGCACCGATAAAAGTATCTATGAGCAGGAAATAAACACGGCTCTCCAAACATCCATAGAGTGGCTAGAAGCTAACAATTTAAAGGTCAACATTAGCAAAACAAAATTTATGCAGTTTCATACTTAGCGAACCACTAAACCATTGAACCTAAATATAATATACAAAGGGAACGCCCTGACAGAAACTGATACTGTTAAATTTCTTGGACAATCCTTAGATACATTCTGCTCTTGGAAAAGCCATGTCAATGACGTTTGTGGTAAAATGAATAGTTTTGTCTACCCTCTGAGGCGTATTAGCTGCGAGATATCTAGTAACGCTGCAATTACCGCATATCACGACTATATAGGTATCCTCCGTTTTGCGATATGGTATCATACTTTGGGGTCGCTGTGTGGACATTGATCAAGCATTTGTAATGCAAAAAAAAGTGTTTAAGGGCTATATTTGGGTTGAAACAAATAGATTCTTGTCGCCCATTCTTTAGAAAATATAAGATTCTTACTTTACCGTACATTTATATCTTGGAATCTTGTATATTTGTTTTTAAGCAGAAGAGTCTTTTTCAGCAAGCGACAAGCTACTATGCCCCGCGATCTCATAATGCCAACAAGTTATATAAACCCAAGACGAATCTCACACTCACATCGAACAACAGTTATATACTTAATGTGTATAAAATTGTATAATAAAATTCCAAGTACTATAACATCACTCTCATTTTTTTAAATTTAAGCCTATCTTGACAAGAATATTGATTGATAAATGCTTTTATAGTGTGCTTGAGTTCCTAGATTATAAGTTGTAAGTCCTGCATTGTAGTATCATGTATCATTATATTACTTGTTAATTAAAACAACCTCTTAAGTGGTCATTGTACTCATCATAATGAACAACTTTTACTACGGGACCAAACCTGAAATCGGGAAAAAAAATCAGCTGTTCAGTACATTTATGTGCGCATAATTCGTCAAAATGTACTACTGAACAGCTGATTTTTTTGGATGGCAATGCCGATTCTTTGGGCTAAAAATAGGCCAGTCCTCTGGTCCCGTGAAGAGTCGACCAACCGCTTGACGATGTCCCGAAATACTCGATGAGCACTCGGACCCCAAGGCCCTAGAGTTTCAACCCCAAACGGCTCAAACATGTAGCTCCCAATAAGGTTGCTATATTTGCGCCGTTTGAGGTTTTCTGCTCCTGCAGCAGCCGCCCCAGCACCACCCGCCGTGCTAAGAAGATGGGATGGCGTGAGGGTGTCGACACAGGTTGCATCCCACACCAAAGGCCTACCCAACTTCCAAGGCATTATGGTTATTCCGTCTGGCCTCTTCCCATCGTCGCGCGCCAAGCCATTGGGTTCTAAAACAGCTGGCACCCCGGCGGTGACAAGAGCCCGACGGATGATGTCGTTAATGCTGGCGTGCCGTGCCATCCGACCAGCGCTCTTGCTGCAGGATAGTCCATGGTGTCCGAGGCAGTCGACTCCTTCACCGCATTGACAGCGATGTGGAGCCCCACAAGGAGCACCCACACGCAAACATGTAGCGAGCTGGAATGTGGTGTCACTCAGCATAGTGCCTATGTTGGGTGACGGTAGAGCCTGAAGCCAGAGACCCGACTCCCATTCACCCACAGCCAACAGGCGGGCACGCTCAGCAGTATTGGTGGACGTATTAATAAGTTTATTCCGTACCAACCTGCAGAGCGGCTCATCCCACTGTCTCTGGGAAGACGGGTTCTCGGGCTGAACCGTATCCGGGCAAGCCACTTTCCAGGCATTCACCGCGTCGGTCAAACACGGCACTTCAGAGTCAACCTGAGAAGGAGCTAAGATTCTTGTGGTTAACTTTTCGGTGCTGTGGACCGAGGACAGGAACGCCGGTAGGCTTACACTAGAAATTTTGCGGACGCCGAGCCCACCAAAACGAATGGGTAGTGTAGCTTGCAGCCACGCGCGGTCGTCCAATGCCACATTTAAAATTGATGTTAGGGTGCTTCGAATAATACGATCGATTTTGTCTAAAAGTTGTGGCTGCTTTCATAAAGAGGAAGAGCGGAGAAAATACATAAAGTTTGGACCAAAACAGCAATATCTGATAAGGGTGAATGCCGAATGTAAATTAATTTTTGAAAGTCTATCTGAAATATCGTTAAAATGTTTAATTTTATCGTTGACGAATGGTGAAAAACTGTCTTCGAAAATTGGGGAACCTAGAAGGTGCAGTGAGCTTTTTTCCAAAACTTTGATATCTGGGGCTATTGAATTGAATTTTTGTATAGTCGATTGTCTGTCGGTATTGTCACAAAGATAAATTTCGCATTTGGAGTTGTTGAGGTCAAGGCCGATGGATTGGAACTGCTGCTTAATTAAGGAATTCAAGATCTTTTAGTACAGTGTCTACGTCACCTCCTAGTGTTCCATCATCCAAATACCGTTATTTCAAAAACAGTTAATTCTGTCTCTTGGACAATGGTCCAAGAGAACCCATAATAATTGCAACATAATAACATTAGCTAAGGAAAGAACATGAATATTCCATTATACGGTTTGACATATTATCAATAATATAACTACAACAACAATATGGTCATAATAAGCAATAATTAAGATATAATATCAAATTACTTAACTTTTACCTGTAGGCCAGAGCTCCGTTCTGGTCGATGTCTCGAACAATACAATGGCCTCAGCCACGCGGAGCTCCCCCTTTTTATAGTCGTGAACAAACAACTTTGACGTTACATCTACCGTCATTCAAAATATCAACGACATATAAAAGGAGGATATCCGTTTGGAATATTTTCTATGTTTTGCTACATTATTCCGTAATATTTTAACTAGTCTACTTTTACAGACATAATAAAATAATGAAAGAATTATTGAATAAAGTAAATCAGATATTACATACTTGTTACAAGTTTTAGGTTATGTGAAACATTACATTTTATCAAGATTTAACAATAAACGGAATACTCATGAAAATAATAATAATAGGTATCTATAATTAGGATAATCTATTACGTGCATAATGATTACGTAATGATAAATCAAATCTATGCAGGTCGTAATTTGTCGACAAGGAGTCAAGAACCATCCGTGTACAGCGCTCGTTCGCAACACTGAATGCGGCGGAACAGCGCTGAACTCCATCTATAGTAATCACATGATAATAACACATTTGTCCTCATTTTATACTATCACGTTGTATTGGGATCGATCTATCATCACTGACAGGACTATTGTTGCCAATAAGCCAGATATAGTGGTGATAGATCGAATAGGGCGTCGCACAATGATTCTTGATATAGCGGTTCCGCATGGCGAGAACCTCGTGAAAGCTGAAAAAGATAAACAGATTAAGTATCTTGATTTGGCTCGCGAGGTTGTCGACATGTGGGATGTGGATACAGCAATATATGAGTAGTATATGATTGGGCATTCTGGACCACTTTTCGCTCGGCGAAACAAGTTCGCCATCGCTCCGATGGTCCAGAATGCCCAATCGTGAACGGTCGACTCGGTTTAGTAGTTAGTAATGCAAAATAGATAGTGGGAGTGGTACGGTTTATAAATATTAATCTAAAATAATATTTGTCATTGTTAATTGAACTGTTTCACACAATAATCATGAAATTTGTAAAACAACCACAATCGTTGAATGTCAACATAATATGTGATGAATTTTGTAAAACTGATTTCCGTCATAGTGAACTATTACCTAATTCAGTACGCTGTATAATTTGCGGACCGTCAAATTGTGGAAAAACTAATTTACTCATTAGTCTTCTTATGCACGAAAATGGTTTAAGATTTCGAAATGTTTATATTTATTTAAAAACCCTGTACCAACCCAAGTACATATTTTTGGAAAAAGTTTTGCAACGAGTACCAGGTATTTCGTTTCAGAAATATCAGGAAAATGAAGAAATACTAAGAGTTCAGGACGCAAAACCCGACTTTGTGATTATATTTGATGATGTTGCTTGTGAAAAAACGTTTTAGCAAAAAATAAAACCGACTTCTAAAACAAAAAAACAAAACACTACAAAGTGTAAAATAACTTTAATTTCGGAAGTCGGTGTCTTTGGTTTTGTATTTTCGTTTTTTGCCACCGACTTCCGAAATTAAAGTTATTTTTCACTTTGTAGTGTTTTGTTTTAGAAGTCGGTTTTATTTTTTTTGCTAAAAAGTTTTTATTTTTCACTTTTTAGTTGTGGAACCTACCCTACACAAATTCGAATACATAATTGAGCACAATAATTGTAGATATAGCCATGTAAATAACAGTGATAGGAAGTTATTAAAACATCATCACATCATCCATATAAAATAAGTGGGAAATATACGCATTATTGAAGCTAACTCAAAAACTCCCCAAGCAAAGTTAATAAAATTTATATGGGACCACCTCGGAAGTATACCCTTTCAAACAAAAAAATAATTTTCCAAATCGGTCCATCCGTCTTTGAGTAATCGCGTAAGAAACATACAAAAAAAAATACAGACGAATTGAGAACCTCCTCTTTTTGGAAGTCGGTTAAAAATCAAAACAATATGCGTGATTACTTTGCAATGGGAAGACACAAGTATATCGATTGTTTTTATTTAAATCAAACGTATAGTAAAATTCCTAAACAATTAATAAGAGACAACGCGAACTTAATCATACTTTTTAAACAAGACTCCTAATTGGTCAACAAAACTTTTTACTGTAAAGAAGATTAATAATACAATACCAGTGACATACCATATACAAGATCAACGAAAGCAAGCTATATTAGGAAACTTTTATGAACAAGAACTTCAAAAATCAAACTATCCTGGTGTTTATTTGATAGAGAAAGTTTAAAAAAAGAAAGGAACAAAACTTTACGTGAAATGGTTGGGTCTTAGCAATAATGAAAATAGTTGGATTGACAAAGCTGCATTAGTGGATTGACTTAATAAGTATATAATCAAATTTTTTTTGAATATTTTTCCATTGCGGTTTGTACAATGCAAGGTGGTGGACTAGTTAATAGTGTAATAGAAAATCTACCGTTCGAGCTTCATTTGCCTGGATATAATTATTGCGGACCAGAAACTAAACTCCAGAAACGTTTATTACGCGGTGACCGAGGTATCAATAAGTTGGATGAAGCTTGTATGCACCACGACATTGCATACGCTAAGCACACAGACTTATCACATCGTCACAAGGCTGATTTACAACTAATGAATATGGCAAAACAAAGACTTAAATCAAAGGATGCTGGAAAAGGTGAAAAACTTAGCTCATGGCTAGTGAGCAAAGTGATGAAATCCAAACTAAAGTCTGGTGCCGGAGTTAAAACGTTTCGAAACTTTGTATCAAAAATAAAATCAAAAATTAAGAAAATTAAACACAAAGATAGTAAAGCTTTAATTAATGCTGCTTACTTAACAGCAAAAAAGATATTTCCAAAAATTCAGAAAATTCGGGTACCGCGAATCATACCCATACCAAAGACTGGAGGTATTTTGCCTTTAATTCCAATTTTTGCTGGCTTATCACCTTTAGGCACTTTGTTGGCTGGTGGTGCAGCGGGTATTGCAAAAACCGTTAATGATTACAAAGCAGCTCAACAAAACTTGCGAGAAACAGACTATGGAGGCTTTAGCTTTGGGTAAGGGTTTATACATTAGACCGCATAAAAATGCTAAAGGATTATTCATAGAACATCCAAAAAACTGATAAAGAAGCTACCTAATCGTCCTCTGACTAACATCGACATCCAAGAACATACACGAGACATACCATACTTTCGAGGAGTATACATGAAGGATCAATTGCCAAGAAAGCCAAAACGGATTGAATGTGGAATTGTTAACTTAGACGATTCTAAAAATGAAGGAACGCATTGGGTAGGTTATGTTAAAGTATCCGACTATTGTGAATACTTTGATAGTTATGGAGACTTGAAACCTCCAATGGAATTAATGCGATATTTTAAGAGTTGTAGTGTTTATTACAACTACACAAGATATCAAAAGTTTAATACAGTAAATTGTGGTCATCTATGTGTAGAATATCTGTGGAAATTTTGGAATAAACATGTAAAAAATTAATGTGTTTCTTTCATTTCAATCATTTGCAAGATGTCACTCACTTTATCGATAACCGGGAACTCGTCCACCTTATCCACGTACTATCCTAATACGTTACAACTAAATGGACAATATGAGTGTGCATTATTGCAATTCTCAACATTTAATTCTATTCCAAACATTGATGAAACGAATAACAAGTTTTACTATGGCTCCGAAATCATTGAAATACCGGAGGGAACCTATGAATTGCAAGATATCAGTGATTATTTAAAATCTGAGATAAAAGGTGCATCAATTAAACTAGATTGCAATAACAATACTTTAAAAACTACTATGTTCTGTACGAAAGATGTCAATTTTGAAAAAGAAAACACCTTTAGACGTTTGCTAGGGTTTGATAAGCAGATATTAAAAGGTAATAAATGGCATGTCGTCGCTTAGGTAACAATACCGCGTAAGTCGAAAATTGGTCATGTGACGTTTTATACTTCATTGGATAGATTTTGTCGGCGCGCATCGAATGAAGTTAATTTGTTTTTGAAATTATCCAATCGCAGCGCGTTATTCAAGTAGTTCTGGCACCGCGCAAATCGTTTGTTGTGTCACAACCGCGTAAGTCGCCAGTCCGCCATACTATCTCGTGTTGATGTGTGACCGCGCAGCAAATTTATTGTATATTTTTGTCTATTACGGTTTTATCAGAGAGACAGACACTTCAGATACACCAAAAAGGTAAGCCAACTCGATTATTCATTATGTTGTAGTATAGTAGAGTGTTATTACTGTTATTCTAGAGATATTATACACGTCAATACATCGGCGGTTTTTCAGTGTAATGCTCATTGACTTAGGCGGTATTGTAAACTTTTTTATTTTGACTTACGCTGTGTTCCATAAACATTTTAATGGGACTTGAGCGGTATTAAACAGACTTTAGGTGTAAAGTTTTTATTATATTAACTTACATTTTTATAAATTAAAAGGAATAATAATTATGAATTATTTTGGGTATAATTACGATTTTTTAGTCATTCATTACCAAACAAATTTATGTGTATGCATTTACATTTTATAAGTAAATATTATATTAAGCTTTTTTTTTCAGCTTATGAAAATGACCGAGCACCTTGATGATATCGCTTGCAGCATGAACGGAGAGGAAAAAGACGTGGAGACTCAAGTTAAAGTCACGACTTTACTCGATTTAAAAAAAAGGCGGGAAGCGTTGTTGGCACAAAAAAATAATATCTTAAAAAGGAAAAATTGCGAAAAGCTGGCACAGGTAACAATAAATAAACATAATAAAGTTTACTCCAAATCAATTGATTCTATTTCTGATTCAACTGAAGAAACTATAATGGAGGACTTACATCAAGCAGTTGGTAGTATCAATGATGAACCTGCCGGCTTTGATGACAAAAAAATTGCACAAGCTGATACAATTACATTCAGCAGCAAGGGTATATTATTTCCAGATAAAGTAAAAATTAACGAAATAAAGGATAAGGAGAATGACGTAAACATAATTAACGTTGACAACTTAAAATTTATAGAAATGATAGAGAATTCTTCATTTAATTTTACGGACATTAGCAATAATTCAATAATGGACATTCCAACGAATGAACTTTTACCTGATATTTCCTCAACGAGCAACATAATATTATTGACAGAAACTATTACAGATATTGGAAACTCAAATCCTCAAGTCAATTTAAATATGATTGCAAATGATATTCCCAGTGTATTGAATTCTACTGTTGTCACTGTTGGTGAGATATCAAGTATCCAACTCGATGAAATTACCACTGTTGGTGAGATTTCGACTCCCCAACTTAATGAAGTAGCCGCTGTTGGTGAGACATCGAGTCCCCAACCTAACGAAGTTGCCATTATTGGTGAGACATCTTACGACCAACCTGATGAATTGACTTTTGGTGAAACATCTAACCCTCAACCTGATGGATTAGAAAAAACTGATACGTATCACGGAGATTTATCAATCAATAGGAAACGACAAAATAAAGCTAATAAAGAACCGGGTAAGTGGAAAAAAAACTTGAATAAAAATTTAAGAATGAAAGGAGAGGCTTATTTAGGCTATAGACGAGTCACGAATACTAATCATATGAAAAAAAAAGTCCATCATGATGTCTTAAGGCCTGCAAGAAGTATGAAACCTACTTGTATTTCATCATTTTGTAAGAAATCAAAACTGAGAAGCTGTGATAACATAGATGAAGATAAAAGAAAGGAGTTATTTGAAATATTTTGGAAAACAATGTCATGGGAACAAAGAAAAACTTTTGTATGTTGTCATGTTGTAGCAAATGACAAAAAAGTTACTAAAAATACTGAGTCAACAAGGTCTAAAACTCTAGCTTATTTCCTCACTATTGGAAACATACGCCACCAAGTATGCAAAAAGATGTTTCTACATACATTAGGTATTAAGGACTGGTTTGTACGATATTGGCTTGAGAAAACAAACAGCGCCATGCCACCACATTCACAAAAAGAAAGCCATGCAAAAAAAAAGCCAGCCGCTCATGTCTATGCAGAAGAATTCCTTAATAGTCTTCCTAAAATGCCATCACACTACTGTCGATCAAGTACGTCAAGGCAATACTTAGAGCCGATATTTCAGAACATGGGGCAGCTATACAAGGAGTTTACTAGTAAATGTGAATTGGAATCTGTAGAATGTCTTAGTCGTAGGATTTTTGATAACATCTTTTTAAAGCTTAATTTAAGCCTCTATCACCCGAAAAAAGATCGTTGTGATGTATGCTGCGGCCATGAAGCAGGTAATATTACGGACGCAGAAATAGCACTACATAGAGAAAGAAAAGAAAAAGCTAGAAAGGAAAAAGAGACAGATAAAGATTTAGCCAAAGAAGGAAAATGCCATGTATTTACGCAAGATGTTCAATCTGTTAAATTAGCTCCTATGCTTCAGGCAAGTGCTATATACTACAAGACAAAACTGTGCGTACATAACTTTACGATGTATAATTTGTCTACTCACGAGGCTGTATGTTACTGGTTTGATGAATCTAATGCTTCACTGGAAGCTTCCGTTTTTGCATCTTGTATTGTTGATCAATTGCAAAGTATATTAAATAGGAAATTGTTACCTGTTATACTATTTTCCGATGGTTGCTGTGCACAGAATCGCAATGCTATCTTGAGTAATGCCCTTTTACGTTTGGCAATAGAAAAGCAAGTTATAATAACTCAAAAATATCTTGAGAAAGGGCATACTCAGATGGAATGCGATTCTGTGCATAGTGCCATCGAATGTAAAGTAAAAGGAAGAGAAATCTACTTACCTTCTCAGTATGCAAATATAGCAAAGTCAGCTAGAACTAAACCAATGCCATACGACTGTCGTTATCTAGATTATAATTTTTTTACTGATTTTAGGAATACATTAATTTACAAAACCATTCGGCCGGGAAAGAAAACTAATGATCCCACTGTGACTGATTTAAAGGTTTTAGCTTACAAACCAGATGGCACGATTTGGTATAAATTAAATTTTGATGATCCTCTGCAACTCTTGCCTCAACGTCCACTTAAACTGAGCAATGATGTGACGCCCTTAAGTGTGCTGCCTAAACTGTATGTTGCGAAACTACCAATTTCCCAGCGAAAATACAAAGATCTGCAAGATTTAAAAGCGGTGCTACCATCTAACTGCCATTCATTTTATGATGACATACCATTTAAAGTTTGACTTTATACTGTGACCTGATGATAGATGATTGAGACTGATAATTAACAAGTATGATACACAAATAATTACAGAAATAATTATAATAATTTCTTTAAGTTTTTAGTATAGCTATGTAACCATTGATTATAATGTAACGACGTGTGATTCATGAGTCATGAACTCATGACTTTTAGTTTTGATAGAAACTTTATTTATTATTTTTTTTTTTAGTTTTTCTTGAAAGTTTTTTTATTTTTATTGAAGTAGTTTTACTATGTTTACTGTTTTACATTCTATAGAAGCTGGATGATTACCAAAACTAGATACTTAAGTAATGTGATATAACTTCATAATCATTCCTATGACACATCTAGGTAATTATTTTGTTGAAACTGAATAACAGATAAGCTAAAAGCATAGTCATATTTTCTAATATTGTTCCTACTAGCATTATGAAAGCATTGAAAAATATTATTTTTGTTACTTAATTATAATAAAAAAAGGTTTAAATACCGCAGAAGTCTTTCTTTTGTTGAACTAATACCGCATAAGTCAATTTTATACTGATACAGTATTAAATACACAAATATTAACATGTGACATCATAATTGAACCTAATATATACCTATTTATGTATTCAGTACACATGTCTGAAGTATTTCAAAGATAACAAACAGTTTTTTGTCTCTCCTGAAAACTTGTCAAATTTAACTTGCGCGGTATTGTTACCTAAGCGACGATGTGTCACAGTTTCCCGTCAACATTTTACCTACGACCGTGGTCAGAATTGAATGTGATAAGCGGATCGTACATAAACGGAGAACCGAGTCACATTATCCACGAATTTGCACTCAATGTGCCTCCTGGATATAGGATCATAGAAATCCCGAAGAACGCAATATACTTTCCAATCAATCAAAACAACATAAGCTGTATACATATCAGACTGTTAGATTTTAACAATCATCTAATAAATTTACGTGGTGAAGAAGTACAGGTATATTTACATCATAGACGAAAAAATGATTGACTACAATAAATATGAGCATCCCCAGGTCAAAAATATCAGTGCCAATTTAGCAACCAAGAAAATAAGAGCTCGCTCTAATAAAAAAATAAAATTAACCGATAATAATAAGGCATTCCTGAAAGCTATTTGTTAAAATGAATATTTTAGACGTTTTATCCGCTCCAACTTACGACAACACAGTTGAAGGAATCGAATTTCACTCCTACAAGCCCTACGTGACAAGTTTTAATAGAAACGATGAAATTCGCATTCCCATCAACCAACAGGACCTATATGTACATATAGGTCCTGTTGCCATACCATCAGCCAGCACTCTGTATTTGGAAGGAACTGTAATTGTTAGCAAAAAGGACTCAAAAGACAAGGCTTCTAGCGTTCATTTTACGAATAATGCTCTCCTTTACTTGTTCCAAGATATAAGGTACGAGTTAAATGGAGTAGAGATTGATAAAATAAAAAATGCTGGCGTTACTACCATCATGAAGTCATTAATTTCGATGAATGAGAGTGAATCAAAGATATCTAATGCTTGGGGCTGGAACATTGAAGGTACAAAGAATATTAATGGAGGTAACTTTTCCGCATCCATACCTCTTTGTAATATCATGGGTTTTGCTGAAGATTTTAAGAAAGTGGTGATAAACAGTAAGCACGAACTAATATTATTGCGAAGTAACACAAACCTAAATGCTGTAAAACTCAACACCGGAGAGATTGTAGATGACGTGCAAATCAATAAAATTATATGGCGCGTACCACACGTTAAAGTATCTGACAAAGAAAAGATACATTTATTAAAACTGTTAGAAAAAGATCGTCCGCTCCAAATGATATTCAGAAATTGGGATCTATACGAATTTCCAGCTTTACCTAAAACTACAAAACATACCTGGTCTATTAAAACTTCGTCGCAAATAGAGAAACCAAGATATATAATTATTGGTTTACAAACAAATAGAAAAAACAATGCAAGTTCTGACATGTCCCAGTTCGATCACTGTTATATTCGTGACGTTAGAGTGTATCTCAATTCAACTTACTTTCCATATGAAAATCTAAACGCTAGTTTTGCAAATAACAAAATTGCTCTAATATACGAGCAATACCTACACTCGATTTCAACAGTCTTATTATGGCAGGCGCTCGGAACCCTTACTAAGTGAGAAACAATTTAAGGACCTAGCGCCGCTATTTGTAGTTGATTGTTCTAGACAAGCAGATAACCTCAAAACTGGTCCTGTGGTGGATGTGAGAGTGGAAATCGAGAGAGAATTCGACATACCAGATCAAACCTCTGCATACTGTCTTATATTAAACGATTGTATAATTGAGTATAAACCTTTGAGTAATATTGTAAGGAAAATATCATGAATCCCAATACCATCATATTAGATGTAGGTACAAGGATTTAAAGATCTCTGCAATAATTTTATAGTAAAGGAGTTAGCTTTTGCCACACGTGAATATACACAAACGTTTTTAATTAAACCACCGTACCAGTTCACATACTTAACAAGAGATGAAAAGAGACAAGTCGAGTGGTTGGAAAAAAATATTGGCCTACGTTGGAGCGAAGGAGCCTTATATATTGATTATAGAGAATTCCAACGCATGATCGTACCATACCTAGAAAATATGAATATATATGTAAAAGGTTCAGAGAAAGTGAAGTGGATAAAAGAAATGTGTGTGAACTGTAATGTATTAGAACTTCATGAAGAAAATTGTCCCAAACTATCTGTGTTAGCTAAAAAGTACTGTCATACAAAAACTACTTTTAGTTGTAATCATCATCTAAAACATTGTGCTCTTAGAAATGTGCTATGTATAAAAAAGTTTTTAAACTGGTAATTTTATAAGTTTGTAAGTTAGCTATGTGTGTATGTAATAAGGGTTTAAAAAAATAAAACAATTTCTATACAGAAAACATGCTTTTAATTTCTTAGAATTTTTATAACACCTGTATACAAAACAATAAGCACTAAAAATCTGAATATTTACACAAGACTTTTAAATATCACTATCAATTAATGATGTGGATATTTTCTTAACTAACGACTCTGTTTCGTCCATAATAAAGTCAACCGCGTCTTTAACTATGTATTGCGCTTGGATAATAACATTATCACTATTACTTTCAGTATCACTGTCTGGAGAATTGTTACACATATCGATCACTGAAATTTTTATTAGTTTACTGCCTCGCCGATGATGCCTACTCATGACGAAAGATTGAGTCGAATTATGTTTCTTAGATTTGACCCTGCGTCGAGACGTAGACTTCTTTTCTTTCGGAACCTGACTGCTAGCCTCGCGATCGCATCGGATCATCTCATTAAATCTTCTAAAGGATCCTGCGCGTACTGACTAAACATAACATCAGATCCCGCTATCTGAAACAAAGATTAAACAGAAAATTAAATAGAGGTATGACAAAAAATAACTGGGGTTATTCCCGATCTCCTCCATTCAATTGTTTAGCAAACTTTTAATCCACAACACTCAGCAGAGTATAAAGCGATGCAGTGATCATTTAAATCCCTATGGTATATCTCTAATCACAAGATTCAATACATAAAATACGTACATATTTTTAACTAAAGTTTAAATTTATTCATATTATTTACTTACCGAAGACATGTTTAGAATGTGATGTGGCACGCAGTACGAGTATCTAAACTGAATAATATTTATCAAATATCAAAATTATTGTATCGTTAACAAACTAGCAGACACACGTGAAGAAATTAGTGTATATTTAATAAAAATAATTTAATAATCAACGAGCGATAAAATGTAGGTTGCATTGCGTCACCTAAATATGTAAACCATGCATTTTTGCTCGATGCTGAGGACAATGAACTTGATGATATGCAGTTTCGTATTACATTTGAGCTACAAGTATTAACTTATTATAACATGAAACATGATTATTTACTAGTACCTCAGATAAGCCTAGTGGTGAAACTAACGAACTTCTATGCAGAAGGTCTCGGGTTCGAATTCCTACAAGCTTCTTTATAGGGTTCCGTAGCCAATGACAAAAAACGGAACCCTTAAAGATTCGTCATGTCTGTCTGTCTGTCCGACCGATTGTATGTCACAGCCACTTTTTTCCGAAACCATAAGAGCTGTACTGTTGAAACTTATAAAACACTATGATAAACAAAGTTATTTTGCTGATGAAAAAATGTTGTTATTTTTGTAGGTAATTGGCAGGTACTGTCCCTGATCTATGCTTGCTCCTACGGAATCCTTCGTGTGTGAGTCCTACACGCACTTGTACGATTTTCTCAATTTTTTTATCTTCATTTCAAATATTAATAAATGCTAGCAAACAAAGTTATTTTCACATTTTTAAAGTGAATAAAGGTTTGTTATCTGTTAAACAAATAAAACAAGTAAATTGATATAATAGACACATTTATTACAATATTAAAAATCTTTATTTATTTCTAAAAACTAAAGCTAAATAATATAATGCTAATTAACACTAATACATTTATTTACTTAACTAAGAAAGTTATAATATAGGACAACTCTTTATTTTATCAATACCTTATAGTAATCATTCCAAGATATAACGTGTTTCATTATTGTTTACCTAATATATATGAATGACCCCAGGCTTGCGTTGCTATTTTGTCTTTCAAAATAATTCGTTTATCATCGTTATTAGATAAGGTAATTTTATTAACACTTTGTGTAAAAATTTCATGTTTCAATGATTTAAACATTATATTTTTTCTTCTAATAACTCCACCATCCAATAAAATGCTTTCGTAGTCTGTGATATCTAAATCTCGGAGCACATATGATTTAATTCCCTTGGCTTTTTTGATAACTGTATTTGAAGTTTTTAAAGAATAGAGCTTTGACCTCAACCCAACAAAATCAGAGATATATTTACCACCCATTTCATCTTTAAAAAGACCTGGAATTTTTTTATTGATTAGAGGTATTGCAAATTCGTTCTCAGTATCATAGTTACTGCTATCGAAGTATTGCAAGAAATGGTACTTCAGATCATAATAAAAATCGTTAGTATATATTTCATACACAAAAGAATCGGTATCTGTATAACATAAGCGTACTCGATCATGATAAAAAGGTTTAATAACATTGTAATGAAAATTATACATATGGGACTTAGAAAGATCTAAAACTGTGAAGCCTATGTAAATAGGTTTATCTAAGATTATTTGATCTGGTTTCATTTGTATAGCAACTAAATTTTCAGTCAATATTGTTGCACTATGAAAATAAGGATTAGCTATAAGCCTCTCAGCGGATATTGATTTGTTGGTTTTATTTGTTTTATCACTCCATTGATTAACTAAATATACGGTGACTCGCTTTTCAGTATTTTCCAACGTTTTACCAAAGACACTGTTGTTTAATAATTTTAAAAAGTCTTGCTCGAATGTACTTTTTGCTTTCTGACGTAATTGAGTGTTTAATTCTATGTATTCTTTTAAATAGGGTCTTTGTTTGAAAGAAATAACTCTGTGAATCTTTCGTAATATTAAACCATGCTCTAGACACTTTTTTAAATGAACGTAGTGTATAACATAATTGTACTTATTGTATAAATTTGCGATATTTTTTTTTTTTGCGCTATAAGGTGCTGACTGTTAGACAACTTTTTATTCTACTGACAGTTACTAAGAAGCACTCAGAACTTTCTTACGACCCCAAAACAATATCTGGTAAGAGAAGAACCACCGATGTCTGCACTACAAATAGATATAGGTTCAGTCTCGCACTTAATTTTTACGGTTTCCTGGGTCCAAATTTATATAATAAAATGAACAAGCAGCTGTTAATTTATCCTCTTTCTAGGTCAGAGTGCAAGAAAAAAGTTTGCTCGTGGCTTCAAGGCATTGATTACAGTGCAACAGAACGGTTATTAAAACCATTAAGGTAACGTTTACCAGCATGGAACGATATACAATTAACACACACTTACCCATCACACCACCACCCACACACACACACACACACACACACACACACACACACACACACACACACACACACACACACACACACACACACTCATTCCCAAATCAAACGTTAAGCCATTTTTACTTTAGTTTTTAATTTCCCATTTAGTTTCACTTCACTTTTGTTATTAATTTGTAATAGTGTTTTATTATGTACAACCTGTATGTTAGGTTAATACAGTCATAGGTCATTCATGAGTTGTCCGATGGCGGTAAGCCTGGTGATCTGTAATACAGGTTTTACCTACAACAGACACCAGTCTCTATTAAGTGTTACCTTGACTTTGTACTGTGTTTGTGATTACGAGAGAAATAAAAGATACTTAAGTTCGGAGGCAGCAGAAGATGCAAAAAAAACCAATTTTATTTAATTAATGTTTAATTAAAATTCACCAAAATTACAATTATAACTTTAATCTAGCTAATAACTAAATGTACTATATGGTCAGCGATTGACGTAAAAGTGTCGTTCCCACCTAAGTTGAAATCGGCGGCCACCCGCGGAGACACGAGGCAGTTGTGCCGCGTCAGCTTCTGGGTATCGCGCTATGTTGTTATGTGAATTCAGGGCGATGCACACTATAGCGATTTGCCTCGGCTATGCTTGCGTAACACCTCCCCCCATAGAACAGCGACTATTGAAGACCTTGGTCGTAAATTGCGCTGGGAGATGATCTGTACTACTCCTCTGAGTCTCCGGAACGGTACAGATGCTGTGCTGCTGAGCCTCCTCGTCGCTGGAAGATTCTTTCTTAATCTTTATCTGTTTCAGGTGATATCTTCGGTAGATGAAATAAGCGAATAGTGCACATGCACTGAGTAGTAACACATACAGCGGTATAGTTGTATGATAGAGGCTGCCATTTTCATGTGTGTCAAAGTGTACTGGCGACTGCAGTGAAATCTCCTTATTGGTTGCGTGTAGATCATCCAAGTTGATAGAGTTGAGTTTGAATAGTGGGTATGCTGTTGGGCTAGGTGTATCTTCCTTAGGGACATCTATTATCTTCAAGGCTTGACCCTTCAATCGGTCGTTGGAGTTTGAGATGACGAACTCTGTTGTCTGAATAAAACAGTTGTGAGGAAGCATGACGAGATAACTTCCTTGCAGTAACTTGTGGAGATCTTGTTCGCAGGACAGGCGTACTTTCGTCAGAGTCGGGAGGTTGATAGTATAATGACGGTCGTCGAGTTTCTCGTAGGCTGGTTTTTGAAGAGATATTGCGACTGGTTTGCATTCGGGAAGTCTCTGCTGCTGCGTGATGAGGGTTCCAATACAGTCCGGTGACGTTCGGCTTTGTACGTTGTGTATCTCTTCACATAGATACCCCTTAGTGGACTTCGGGCATTCAGCCTCTATGTACTTGAAATCTTTCGAATGGATCGCAAGGAATTGGAAATGAGGGACGAGAATCTCATGGTTTTTGTTAGGAACTATGGATATTTTGTATAGATCATATGTCTGAGGTAGGATGATTGGGAATTTGTAGACTATAACTATTTCATTACCTATATAATATGAACCTAACTGTATGACGTCGTAATATTCACGAGCTCCTATATCTAATACCTTATCACTACCATAAAGCCTAGTTAATTTACTTATTATAGATCTAGTGGTATTTAAACTAATGACGTCATGGTGTGCTGTAGACGTCCGTATAAACGCTAGTACGTTCTGTAATTTCGATATTTCTCGCGACAGTCTCTCAACGTTGTCACTAACTATTAAGATTGTTTGTCCTAGATGAGCATATTGAATTAATTCATGATTTCCTTTCTCTAGACTTCGACTCATATTTCCGACTAAAGCTGTTAATTTATTTTGGTTATCTACCATGTTATCTATTACTTTAGAGTGCTGAGTTATCCAAGTTTTAGTTAAACTCACGTGGTTGTTAAATTCCGTTAATAATTTGTTTTCACTATCTTGAAGAGATTTGATCGCCTTATTAAAATGTATCGCATCTGTATAATCAAGGTTACCGGTTATGCTTTTAACGACAGAACCGAGACCATCTACGAGACCTCTTTTAGAACGAGTAGTTTCAAATGACTGCAATTGGTCAAGGACGGTTTGAAGCTGATCTTCTAAGTATTCGATATGAGGTTGGAATAAAGAAAGGCTCTTATTGTGAAGATCGGGACTTATCTCTTTTAATTGATTATGAACGACATTAACCTTATCTTGTAACTCCTGAAGATTTACGTGTTGCAGAAACGAATGGTAATGAGATATTATGTTACAGGGACCTAGTTTAAAGGGTAATACACCTGGGCCATCGTCAAGATTTTCAAGTTTTATCTCCTGTGTTAGAGCCGAATGCAGGAGCAGATGAAGTACTAGGAGAGTCCTGCAACAATTGGGCACTTTTAGGCACTCTCTTTAACCTGGATTTAGCAATTGGTCCACGCTTTTTACGCGTATAAATATGTATTGGTAGGTCGGCCATGACGGTGTCATGCGTATAGCGGGGTGCTATCTTTTGTCGGGAAGCAAGGGGATTTTTCACGAATATTTGTTGTTCGGGTGAGTACTGGTTTTCCGTCTCTCTAGACTTATTACGAGCATCTATTAAATCTTTACGTTGGATTAAGCTGGACTCATGAATTAAATTATAAGCATTAGTCATTTTGTTCTTATGTTCTACTGTATACTGTTGTAACAAATGGGTGGTTAAATCTATGTCTAGTGGGTCACGTGGGTCGAAATGTCCCGTAATAACATCGATTGGTTTACATTTTGTCAAACTATGTATGGAGCTATTGTAAGCCAGAAGGGCATAATTTATCAGGTTTAAAATGGGTTCATTCTTTTGTTCCACCTTTAAGATACGTAGGTGTTCCAAGATTGTTGAGTGGAATCGCTCCACAATTCCATTTTCATTGGGAGTGTGGGGTGCTATTTTGTGGTGCTGGATTTTATGTAGTCTTGTGAACTCGGCAAACAGCTGGTTCGTGAACTCTGGTCCGTTGTCTGTCACTATTGTGTAAGGTACTCCATGATGGGTACAGAATTTTAATAACGCTTGCACTACACTTACTGCTGTCCCATCTCTTAAGTAGTACGCTTGAGCGTACTTTGAGAAAGCGTCAACAATAGTTAGGAATTTCTCACCCTGAATAGTTAACAGGTCTAAATGGACAGTTTCAAAAGGTTTACTTGGTGGAGGGACAAGACGGAACTGTTGTTTTAGAGGGTGTCGGTCATACTTGGCCTGGCCGCAAACTGTGCATTCATTAATAAATTTAGTAATGTGCTCTTTCATTTTAGGCCAAAAGTACTTGTGAGACAGGGCTAGGTAGCATTCGGTTATGCCTCTATGATTTGTTTTACCGTCGTGATATTTGTTAATTATTTCTTGTTGCCTTAGATATTCTCTTACGTTTTCGAGTTCGATTTTCGTAAGCGTAAGATTCATGGCCGAATTTTTAAATGTCTTTTGAATTATTGGGATAACCGTATACATTGCTAATGGTGGGTTTATTAGTAGGCCTGTTTTGATTTTGGGATGGACGTATTCTTTAATAGCACTAATGACATCCTCCTCAAGATTGGATTCTGATAGTTGAACAGCGGTACGTGTGTGCGTTTCAAAGGGTTTTGTGACGGTTGGTCTCCCCTTGATATCGCCTACGACAGTGAGTACTAACTGTTTAGTAAATTTGTTAAGTGGTTGCTCTGTGATTGGGACTTCTAGAATGGGGTTTTCGCGATCGGTATGGACAGTTAAGGTGTGGGAGTTACTCGAGGCCTCTGAGGCTGTGTTTGTCCGGGAATCATCGGTTGATTGATTCTTCTCGGACGGGTTAGCAATTATTGAACTTACGTCTTCATTGTGAATCTCTAAGCGGGATAGGGCGTCCGCATTGGTGTTAAATTTGCCCTGCTTATAAACAACCGAAAAATCGTATTCTGACAGCTTTAAACGCCACCGTGTAAGTCTGGAATTAGGCTCTTTGAGGCTCATGACCCATTGCAGAGGCTTATGGTCAGTAATAATTTTGAATTTCCTTCCAAATAGGTAAGGTCGAAAGTATTTGCAAGCCCATACGATAGCAAGCAATTCCTTCTCTATCGTGCTGTAGTTAAGTTCACTTGAATTTAAGGTCCTAGAAGCGTATGCAATGGGCTTGTCTGAACCTATTAGACCCTGAGATAATACGGCCCCCAACGCGACGTTAGAAGCATCGGTGGTCAGTAAAAATTCTTTGGTGAAATCTGGATATTGCAAAATCGGGTCATTTGTCAATAATTTCTTACAATGCTCAAAACAACTTACATAATTCTGATCACAGACTATTTTAGCTCCTTTTTTTAAGCATTGGGTCATGGGTTTGGTGATACGTGCAAAATCCGGTATAAATTTCCTATAATATCCGAGAAGACCGAGAAAACGTTTAATTTCTGTAGTAGTTTTAGGTAATGGGTAATCTTTTATAACGCTAATTTTATCTGGATTCGGTTTAACTCCGTCTTTACATATGACATGACCTAAAAATTCTGTCTCCAGCTTCAAGAACTCGGACTTGTCCATCTGTATCTTGAAGTTGGATTCTCGCAGTCTTTTAAAAACCCTTTCTAGATTAATAATATGTTCTTGCAGGGACGTGCTGAACAGGATCACGTCATCCAAATACACCAAGCAGATATCTTGGAGGTCTCTCAGGATATTATCCATTACACGCTGAAATGTCGCCGGAGAATTTTTCAATCCCATCGGCATTCTCAGGAATTCATAATGGCCATTTTCTACATTGAAAGCAGTTTTGTGTATATCAGAGGGGTCTAATTCCACCTGGTAGAATCCGCTGGCAAGGTCGAGTGTACTGAAATATTGGCATTTACCTAGTTTGTCTAATATGTCCGAAATGTTAGGTATGGGATATCTATCGTCAATAGTTTTTTCGTTGACTTTACGAAAGTCTATGACAAGTCGCCACTTGGTTTTACCAGAAGCATCTGCCTTTTTGGGGACCACCCAAATGGGAGAGCTCCACGCAGAGTCCGAAGGCCTGATTATATTCTGTTCGAGCATCTTATTAATTTGGTCTTTAACTTCTTGTTTATGGATATACGGATATCTGTAACTTTTAGCATGGACGGGGATTTCATCGGTCGTTCTAATCCTATGTTTTATTTTATTTGTAAACGTTAGAGGTTCTCCTTCGAGATAAAAAACGTCAGAGTACCGGGCACATAAAGTTTTTAGATTTGCTAGTTCCTCTGGATTTAAATGGTCGGTCCGGAGGCGTCGTAAAACTTCCTCCGTACGGTTACTTAATTGATCTACCTGTTCGCCTTCTACATTAAATAGCTCGGCAGTAACGGGACGATCCATAGAGAAAATTACGTCATTAGATGATTCATTTGAAATTTGTACCCAACCTCTATTATTTTTTACGGTCGTGAAACAGTCAGAAATTAAGCAATTACTAATTATTTGGTCGGGAACGAATACATCGCCATCATGGGAATTTATGGGCAATCTCACTAATTTAGATGTCTGAGCTGGTATAATTTCTTCGTAAATGTTAGCATTGCGAGAGTCATACATAGTAATGGGTATTTCCGTGTTTCTAGTGACTAACTTTTTGTTTTTTAAGTCAATGTTAGTGCCCCATGAATCTAATAAATCAAAACCGATTAATCCATCAAAATAGTTATGGAAGTCTAGAATGAATAAAGTGATATTTCCTTCTTCTTTAAATTCGGGAAAGTTGGGCAAAGTTATCGAATAATTATTTTTATAAACGGTACGCACGTTAGTTACTTCAAATGGGCTGTAGTTAAGAGGTACATTAGAAAAATATTTTTCAACTGCTTGCGGTGATATAAACGATTGGTTCGCCCCAGTGTCTATGAGAAATTTTAAAGGTGGGTTATGGGTTTGAATATAACCAAGTTGCCTCTGTATGTTAAAGTTTACGTCTATTTTGGCTTTTCTGGTTTCGAAGTTTGGGGAAAATTTCCGTCTTGCTTTTGATTTTCATTTCCGGTTTCGTAATTTGGTTTAATTTCTTCTACCACTGGGGTTTCGTACTGCCCATAGTTAAAATAATAGTCTAAGTATTCTTGGTAAGGGTCATAGTCCTGGTTATAGGCTGAACATACAAAATCATAATAGGGATCATAAACACAATCATAGTTATTAACTTCCCGAGTTTTAAAGTAATTGTTAGGTGGCGGATTGCCGGCTGTACGCCCATCATGTCTTATGGGAGGTAATGGTTTAGGCACAAAGTGGGTGACGCCACTCATGGGACGCGGCGTACTATTATAGCTAGTACTTTGTTGTACGGGTACACCATTCGGAGGTCTAAAGGCATTACTCTGAGCATTATAATTTGGAGGTGGTGCTCGGAACATCTGCTGAGTCCGCGTAGGGCCACGAGGTTGTTGTAATTGGGGCATATTTTGCCGCCAACCCTGATTAGGTTGAGGGAAGAACTGTTGGGGACGCGGAAGTACAGGCATGCTATATAACTGTGGTTTCGAAGGACCGGGGACGCCCATTGTAGGGAATTGCTGCATAAACTGGTTCAGAGGTAGGTTGGAGTTAGGCTTGGGAGGCTGCTGATTGTTATCTTTCTTACTAGACCCGCTTTCGATACGCTGCTGCATATAAAGTGTATTAAGCTCCTCCTGGACGAACTCGAGTGCTTTTTCCATCGTCTCGGGACGCATGCAACGAACCCTAGAGCCTAAGGGATCTTTTAAACCGCGTAAGTAACATTGTAGGGTCAATTTCTTATAAAGGTCTCGCTTCGCCGTAACTGTAGTAGACACAGTTTCATGCAATGTGACGTATGTCATAATTGTGCTGAACAAATTCTGACATCGCTCATAGAATTCCTGTGGGGTAGAAGACCCCTGAGTCTGTAAGGACAAGTCATTATATAAAGCGGTCTCGTCACGATGATCAGCAAAATTATTAATTAGCGCGCTTCTAATACCAATCCAATTCTCGGGAATACCGTTACTATTTATTAATCGAGCCGCGGAACCTGTAACCTTGTTTAAAATGCCATTTATGAGTGCCAAATTGGTTAACTCGTTGCCCGGTTCAGTTTTGAAATATGCGAGTACTAGTTGGTCACAAAGATTTACAAAACGGGTTAACACATTAGGGTTGCCGTCGAATTCGGGCAGAATCCGGAGCGAATTAAAAATTTCTCCTACTTTGTCGTGAGACATATTTGTATCCGGTAATACTGATTCACCTAATTGTCTATACTCGTCTATAGCAATAAGCCTATTCGACCTACTACTATCTAAACCACGATTACGCGACACTCTTGGGTGGAAAATCTTGAAAACTAATATGTAAAATTGCTAAAAAGAAATCATACACATAAAATCAATTATAATTATAACTAGAATTGAAAGGAAAACGAAAAAAATGAAAATAGTTTATAGTAAATGATAGGTAAAAATCAAGGTTAAAAATAGGACAGTAAGGACTTGAAAGATTCAAAGCACTTACAACATGGTCTTCTTTGCCGAATCGATGTCTGGATTCACCTCTGCTGGCGCCTCACGATGTATGTAGATTCAGGATACTCGAGAATCGGTAAGCCACGCGGGACTTCGGTCCGATTTTAGGGGAAATCTTGACGCGTCACGTACCTAATATACTTCGAGTATCCTACCGACTGCGCCACTTAAGTTCGGAGGCAGCAGAAGATGCAAAAAAAACCAATTTTATTTAATTAATGTTTAATTAAAATTCACCAAAATTACAATTATAACTTTAATCTAGCTAATAACTAAATGTACTATATGGTCAGCGATTGACGTAAAAGTGTCGTTCCCACCTAAGTTGAAATCGGCGGCCACCCGCGGAGACACGAGGCAGTTGTGCCGCGTCAGCTTCTGGGTATCGCGCTATGTTGTTATGTGAATTCAGGGCGATGCACACTATAGCGATTTGCCTCGGCTATGCTTGCGTAACAAGATTATTATTATTATTATTATTTGTTTTACCACCTGGAGGAATGCACTTTTCAGGACAAAAAGGCAAGTCATTATGGTAATTGTGTAAGTGATCAGGATATAAAAGATTAACTTCTAATATATATCCCCAGTCAGCATTATCTTCGATATTTTGAACGCGTAAATTAATTAATTCGTTTTCATTAAGAAACCGAAAACTAGAATATGGCAAATACTGACACATACTATAACCATATAAATTATTACAGTCTAGATACGCTATGAAACAATCTGGCTTTACAGCATTATATTCGAGCATATATTTATGATTGGCTCTTGCATACCGATGCGAGCACATACACAAACCTCCTCGAATACCATCCTGAATCATTTTAACGATCGCCAAATCTGTCAACAGTTCTAATTGAACGCCTGTTTTAAGTAGCATTGCATCGAAAGATAGACTAGGAGTCGTTATAGTCGTTAGAGTGTGTCGCATGGGAGGAGCCGCGCCGTGCCCTCGTATCAGTAGTCGGAGCCGACTTGTCGCTACCGGCCGTCGCTCGTTCTATGGCCGGGGGCGCCGAGTCGTGGGATGCGGTGATCTCCTTCTGTGAAACGGTGATTTCGCAGAAGGAGGCTGCGGAAAGGGAGAGGGAGATTGAAACCACTCTCCCGATCCGCAGCAGGCGAACTAGGCGTCGGCGGAGGGTGGACAACGCCCTCTTCCAGCCCCCGTAAATAGGTCCGGAGGGACGGCGGACTTGGGGACGTCCGCCGCCCCTCATCCAGCAGGACCCGAGGCGGTGGCGCGTAGTGTTCCACGCGCGCCCCTAATGGACGTCGCGGGGGGAGTTTTTACACCTCACTCCCCCCGCGGGCCTGAGGTGGCCCGCAATGGCGGGCCGGCACTAGCCGAGGATCGTGGAAGGCGCACAAGTTCCCATGATCCCCGGTCCAAGTGTGGGAAGGGAACACCGGGGTGGTTTTTAGTCAGTAAGAGTCTGACAGACCCCTCCGCCCGCCCCAGGGCGGAGGACATCCATGAGGATTTTCCACCCCAGAATAAAAAAAATAAAAAAAGGAGTCGTTATATAAAATGCAGGGTCAAGTTTATAATATTGTTTACAAGTTTTTCTAAAATTTAGAAATATATCAGTTAGTAAGAGTACATCTGTTTTTAAGTACAGATCAGTGTATTCTCCTAAATTATTTATATTAAAACAATTCCAGACAGTTTTAGCATGATTATAATCGTCATCGCTGACGTCTTCGTTTGCCAAAGAATTGTGAAAGTAACACTAGCGGTAGCGCCTGTTGCTCGTAACATTTCCAATTTGTCATATAATCGTATGGATAAACACCTTTTCGTGTCAGCAAACTAAAATGTTTATTATCAGAAAAATGAGATCGAAGATTAAGAAAATCTTCTATCTGCATTGTTTTAGCTAGTTTGTCTAAACTGGTTCCTAAAAAATTATAAGAATCTAAAAATCTTAATTGTACATATTCATTATCTGCAACGGGTATAAACTTTGAAAATGATATTTATATTTTTCTTTGGTCTTGGGTATAATTTTTATTTGACCAGGTATTTCACCTAATTTTTTCACAAATAAATGACAATCATATCCTGACAAGCTATGAAAAAATATTGGTATGAATTTTGGTACTTTATGTTGGAGGTTACAATGTCGATGAGCTGCGCCACGGTACTTACCTGTGACGTGACAGTGATCTCTAACTCTGTCAGACCACAGCTAGTTTTCACATATATGACACTTAATTGCATTTCTAAAATCCTCATCATCTTTATCAGTAAATATCATAGGGTTGTTTTTAGTTAGTATTTTATATATTTCAATTACATCCTGAGTAAGAAACTCTATAAACTTTGTAACACAATCCTCACCGCGATAACTTCTATACCTTTTATTATCATTATCATTGAAAGAAGATACTATGTTATAAGCAAAAGCGGCTGGCGCGTGTCGCTGGGTGTATGTTGTATTAGCAGTATCAAATTCATCGTTGGAAATCGGTATTAACAGTGTTTCAAAATCGGCATAAATTACGAATGGAATGTCTTGTTTTCTTTGAAAGTTCTTAAACTTTAGCACTGATCCCCTGTCGGGCAAAATTGTGACAACCCCTCCACACAGATGTGTTTCAAGTTGACTAAGAGTAGGAAAAAACAATAAACAAGATTCGCAATAATATAATTTACCATGATGTTTAGAAATTTGAGTTCGAACTAAACGGGGTAAATTCTTAATAAGACAGTAATGGGAATTTGTATTATTTTCTAAATACAATAAGTGAATGCTCCTACATTTTTTATTAATTATTTTATATAATGGTCCGATAATGGTTTTATTATTTTTCAATCCATATACATAAATATTAATATTGGGATTATTTTTTTCAAAATTGGCTATGTCCGTGAATGTGATGGGAAATGACAAATCATTAATATTTAAAACATCCTGAAAACGAGGATATGATGTAACTCTGTCGGTATGTTGGGTTGCGGGATACAAGGCTGCCACAACACACCATAGAACTACTTGTCGTTGTTCTTAATATTCAAGCAAGCTTTTTTTATTTTTTATAAAATTTGGTAAAGGAATATATTTGGATCCACTGAGTGGCTGATATTTATTAATATTTATTTCAAAATAGGAGTTATTCAAAAATGTCCAACCGCTATCTCTTTCCTGAAACTCTTCTATTTTTTTGAGAAGTAATGAAATTGTTGATTTAAAAATTGTATCGAAATTGTAATTTAAATTAATAATAAAGTTTTTTGTAGCAAACGATTTAATTTCTTGGTGATCGTTTTTAAACAAAAGAAAGATCAAAAATAGTTCAAAGTTAACTTTAACAGATGTGTGCCTTTTTAGTGAGTAGTCTATCAGATCCTTGACTTGTTCTCGGATTTTTATTAGAAAACTCTCTGGAAATGTATGGACTAACTCCTCAGTTGCGATAATCCTATAACTTACAATACGTCCTTTGAATGAGGAATTGATTATTTTTACATTACTACTAAAAGGAGCTACGCTATTGTTTTTATGTGTATTACTACGTAAATGACCAGACCACTGACGATTATCTACAGATACATGACATACTGTGCAGTAAGGCATTGTTATTGAATACACGAATATTAGTATTGATAGACAAGGATTAATACATAGTTATTTCAGCGTTTAGACACAAGTATCAATATTAAATCTTGTATTATGTTGTTATGCTTAAATATAATATATATATATATATACCTTTCATACAGATTTACAGCTTCGAAAATGCATTAGAACCACTATAAATAAAAATCTTGATCAGTTGTAGCTCCCGTTCCTCATTTGTTGTTTTATCTGTTTTGATCATATTGTATACAGCCTTATTCTGGAAACAAGATACAAAGATTTATTAGATATGTACTTAGATTAATAATTCAACAAAAACTTAAAGTTAAGGGTACATAATATATTTATTTGATCTTACGCACTTGTAGAAAGTATCAGATAAAAATTATGTACTTCTAAATATTTTCCTTAAGAATAAATCGTCAATCTCATCGTCTTTGTACAATTGTAACTTGTAATGCATGTGTAGCTGAAAAATAATAAAAATATTGTTATTTAAATTATAAATAAAATAACCATTAAGTATCAAAATACATTATTATAAATGAATTGTTAAAATAATAATTACCTGTTTAATGTTCACAATTTCAATATTAAACTTGTAATATTACATATTTAGTAATAACATTCATTTACCGAAATACCTAAAACGTTTTTATAATTTAGGGAAAATTCCACAACGTCAAGCCTTCGTAATAATACCATTGCTAAGTATCAACTTTCAGCGTTTCCGATATAATACAAAATTTGTACAATGGTGCAACCTAATTAATGTTTCGTAGGCAGCTGTTTTACACAGGGCTGTCATTACGTTGCTTATGTAATTACCGTTGTATGAAAATTGTAACGAAATGGTGTGTAGACCCTAAGTTTTTTCGATGCATCAGCAATTGATTCTACTTTAGTTTGCCTTAGTATTAACTTTTTGAAGGTTTAAAATACGACCAAATAAAAAAGTTCCATCACACGCTAAAACCCAAAGATTTTAAGTATCTTTTCATGTTAGACATTTCCAGCCTTATACTTAAGTCACTACGTTTTTCATTGTGATCATTACAATTATTCCAAGTGAACTAAGTAATAGTAACTTGCGACTCCGGACTTCAGTCGTGCACTCGTGATCCGCGATCGGTAAATTGTTGTACTCAGTCAGTAAAGTCAGTGTCGTCAACCGCCATCACCAACGCTAGTTGAAGATCATCGTGCCTGCTGGCGCTGCTGACGTCTTGAAGTTGAGTAAGTCCATTACAAGTCAAGGAAAAAATGTAAGTATAAAATATTCGAACTCTTCTGACTTCTATTTTATCTTCTATTTTATTTAAACGTATGTATCACTTTTTTGTTTCAGGTCCGATTCTGAGGGTTCATGCTATCAAACACCATCAACCATTGAACGAAAAACGAAAACTGGTCGTAAACCTACAGAAAACAATGGAAAACGCAAATCAAAATCGAACCGTCCCAGGTAAATTACATATTGTTTTACATGTTTCAGGCCTGCTTTTGACTATGGGATATATATTACATCTCGTGACGTAATATTAACATCTCGCCATACATTTTAACGCTTGTGATGTAAATATATATTATAGCACAGTGTGAACGGTCACGTACAAATCTATGGCGAGCGATAATATTTTACATATCGGGATGTAATATATATTTCATAGTGAAAAGCCGGTCTCATTATGTTTGTCTCATCAAGTCTCATGAGTGTAGTGATTGTTGTCGTTACTGTTAGTACTTACAAAAATAGAGCAGCAATAAGTATTTCTCAACGGATAATTCTTTAAGTGTTATACTCATAGAGATTATTGAAAAGCCTTATTAAATATCAATTCTTGACCACCCAGTTCAGTATCCAACATAATTGGGTTTGTAATAAGTAAATTAACAACGTTACATAAGTAGGTATGTTGTTTAAAAATTAAATAGTGTAATTGGTTTCGGTCGTACTATTTAAATAAATAAATTAAACAAAAGTTGTATTGTTTTTACAGTAAAAAAGCTACGAGTGATAGCGATATATTCGGTATCAGCCAGGCCTGCGAGACAGGCGCGGAAGTCGGAGAGGGATCATCAGGTCAAGCAAGCCTGTCGACGCTGTTCGTGTACCGAGTGGCTAACGGGTGCGAGCGACGCACAGCTCACACCGAGGGCGAATATTACATCGACTGCAAGGTGTACCGAGCTGACGACGCGCGCAACACCGATTCGATGGAGCTATGGAAGAAGGCACTTGTACAAATCAAGCTCCAGGCCGACATTGACTCTCCTCAGTGGAGAAAACTGCAGGACTTTGTACGTTCTGCAGATGTTTTGTTCCCCGACAAACCTGTTTTTTACGATAAATATGGTTTTATTTCAATGAATGTTTTTTTATTTCCCTACTATGCATACCCACACTTCATTTCACACACATCTCATACAGACACAATTAAATACGATATTATATATGTGTGTATACACAGTCGTACCTATACATTCATACCACTGTTTAGCTAGGAAAGCACTAAACACATATCAATAGAATAACACTAAACACTGACATCTTTACAAACCGTACCACTACCACTTTGCATTACTAACATAAACCGAGTCGACCGTTCACGATTGGGCATTCTGGACCATCTGAGCGATGGCCAACTTGTTTCGCCGAGCGAAAAGTGGTCCAGAATGCCCAATCATATACTACGATTGTGCCGATAGTTGTGACAGCCAATGGCATAATAGCGAAGAGTCTCGACCAACACCTGAGGAGGCTCTCGTTAGGCAGCTCAAGGCAGATCAAGGGCTTGATCTAGAAAGCGGTACTTCTGGACACGGCACGTATTGTTAGGAGGTTCCTCTCTCAGGAGCCCTGACCACCGGTAGCTTGGACCCTGTTCCCGATACCGGTGGACTACTATTTTTTTATATTTTTAAATGTTCTTCTTTATTTTAAGTTTTTTATAAAAATGTAAATAATATGTATATATAAGAAATAAAGGAAATAATAATAATAATATATTAATAATAAGCTGGCAACATCAACGTCAACACGTCAAAATTTATTTTCATATATTTTCAGTTTTATAATTTACCAATATTAGTCGCAGTATTTTTATTTTATTTCATGAGAAACCCCACACGCCACTGAAAAAAAAATAATCAAGATAATTTAAAAACAGCAATTACCAAAATGTACAAAATACATCAAAAACTGCCGAATCGGAGGTGACATTTGTCATGTCACCTCCGATAAAACAATACAAACCCAAATGAAAATGAAAAAATGTTGACGAGAGCAGCTGCAAGACGAGCACGCCTACCACCTCCGGATTCTTCGCTCGACTCCGCCTCGCCGCCGCCGGTACCCAGCCCCACTGTGAGCGCTGTGACGACACCGGCCGCGGTAGTTGCGTCGAGCTCGAGCGACGAGTATTTTTTCCCCGCCGACGTCGCCAACACCTGTACGTCGGCAGGGGAGAGGCCGGCCACCGAGAAGCTTGGGACTTAGGGGACAACCGGCCCTGAGCCGGGTCCCCGCTGCCGGTGGTTGTGTGCAGCGCATGAGATGGACTCAGTCCATGAACGAGAACGTCATGCTCGCATATTACGGGTCTACAGAGAGGGGAACTAACCTCACTGCGTACCGCGATAGGATGCTCTGTTCCAGGAACTAGAACCAACTGTCAACACCTCGGCCCAACGACTGTCGGATCAGGTGCGGGTCATCCAACGCAATCACAGGTTGGACGAAGTGCGGCCACTTGGTAGGCTGCGCTCAGAGGTACTGAGCCAACATATCGTCTCGACTCCAGCACAAACCGCGGTACAAGCGTCGACTATAGATGCAATCCCGCCGCGGTTCAATCATGTTGAAGAAGAGGAGGATAGGGTTGCCACAGTAAGTAGCCAATACAACGCCCGGTTGAGGAGCGCACTGGAGGATGCGTTTCGAGAGTATAGGTCCACTCCGACCGAACTTAGACCCCGATTACCACGCTTACCCATGCATAAGAAAAATAGGGCGCTGGTGTGTGCCTTGGACTCGCAGCTTAAGAATTTTTTTCGAAAGCAGCGAGGATCTCGTTGATACACACTCGATTCTGTATTGCGCGGCTGTTGCGGCATGTCGTTTAGCTAACGTCAAGTTTCCTAGCTGTGACGGAGCTACTCGACCAAAACCAGCCGTACCAGCCTGGCAACGCAGGATCGAGTGTCGTATCGATACCGGTAGTTATTATATAGAATAACTACCGGAGACATATTATGAAGGACGGGACGGTTTATGTGTGTCGGGCATGCCACCGTCCGGGGAGTCCATCAGACATATTATCTGGTTGTTCTCGTCTGGCTAACGGCGAGTACTTACACAGGCATAATCAAGTGGCCAGGATTATTCACCAGCAACTTGCTTTGAAATATAAACTTGTGCTATATAAATTCTGAGGTACCGTATTACAAGTATGTGCCCGACCCAGTTCTCGAAAATGACCATGTCACGTTGTACTGGGATCGGTCTCTCATTACTGACAGGACTATTGTCGCCAATAAGCCTGATATAGTGGTGATAGATCGATTAGTGCGCCGCGCAATGATTGTCGATGTTACCATTCCACATGACGAGAACCTCGTGAAAGCTGAGAAAGAGAAGCAAATGAAGTATCTCGACTTAGCACACGAGGTTGTTGACATGTGGAATGTAAGCTCGGCTGTCATTGTGCCGATTGTAGTAACGGCCAATGGCCTGATGGCCGAAAGTCTCGATCAACATGTTTCGAGGCTCTCGTTAGGCGGTTGGATCAAGGGGCAGATTCAGAAAGCAGTACTTCTCGATACGGCTCGCATTGTGAGGAGGTTCCTGTCTCTGCAGCCCGAACCACCGGTAGCTTGGACCTTGCTCCCGCTACTGGCGGATCACTATTTCTTATATTTTTAAATGTTTATTTTTATGTTTTTTATAAAAAGTATTTAAAAATGTATTTAATAAGTTTTGAAAATGAATAAAGGAAAAACATAAAGGAATAAATTGTTTATTGATACAAAATACAGGTGTAACAGGTGCCAGTGTCTTCACCCGTTTGTGGTACATTTCATAACAAAGCTGTGCAATAAATTAATATTAAAAAATAAAAAACATGGTAAAATAAAAGAAATGAAAGAGCTCTTTTGGAATGCAATAATTGTGCATTGCAACTGCATGCATGGGAGGGATGGTGTGTGGGTGTGTGTGTGTGTGTGTGTGTGTGTGTGTAAACCGGTAACCGGTATGGTTTGAATGTCATGACCTTTAGCAGAGATCTTTGAGCTCTTTCTAGGTGAATCATAAAGGTTTTGCAAACGCCTCCCCATGCCGTGATACAATAGCCTATTATTGACTGCGCCAGCGCCAGATACACCTTCCGTAGTAGTTTAAACTGAGCCACGTATCGAAGCTTTTTAAATGCCCATATAAGTTTCCTAACACGGGAAGTAGCCAATTCAGTGTGGGGACGCCTGCTAAGTCGTTCATCTAGAAGTACACCTAGGTACTTCACTTTTTTTGTGAAATTGGAGGACAAGGGCATTGGTGACCGTTATAAACATTGCAGGAATGTGCTTTGAGACTTATTTCCATGGGTCTATTATTGGCAAAAGTAAATTGCAGATATGAGGTCTTTGAATTATTCAGGGTTAGTAAGTTACTTTCAAGCCAACGAATTATCTCACGTAAGCCCAGCTCTGCCGCTTGTTGTGCTGCTTCCCAATTCTCACCGGTACCAATATTAATACGGTATCGTCTGCATAACTAAATGTTTGACCATTATTAAAAGACTTCTGGCACCGGTCATTAACATAGACCAGGAAGAGACTTGGGGATAGGCAGCTTCCTTGCGGTACACCATAGGCAATTTTGACTTCTTTGCTAGTCTCTTCATCAACCTTAACTTTTTGTGTTCGGTCAGTCAGAAAGTCAGTAAATATGCTCAGAGGCTTTCCCCTGATTCCAGCATGTTCAGCTTCCAGCTTCTTTACAAGAGATGAAATACAGACAGTGTCAAATGCCTTGGACAGGTCCAGAAAAACACCCAGACATTTCTGTTTTGCATCAACTTTCCCAGTAACGTAATCAACAATATGATTAACTGCGTCTACGGTGCTTTTCCCAGACCTGAAACCAAATTGTGAGTCCAATAGTATTTTGCAGTGCTCTAGGTATGTTATGAGTCTACGGTTCAGTAGTTTTTCCAAGATCTTTGACAGTGCTGAAAGCACTGAGATAGGTCTATAATTTTGAACTTCATCTTGACCTCCTCCCTTGTGAACAGGCGTTATTAGAGATTTTTTGAAGATTCGGGGGAAGATTCCTGGTTCAAAACATATCTCAATGAGTTTTGTAAGAGGTGGGACTAGAACATCTTTACCCAGTTTGGCCGGAAATGAGTCCCATCCTGTGGCACAGTCATTTCTCAGGTTATTTATTAATCACAGACTCAATTTCGGCCTCGTCAGGCAAATTTCTTCATTAATAAATCTTATTCTATAGTCGAGTAATATACGTTACTTACTTGAGTAAGAATCAACGTTCCATTACAAAATCAAACGTAAAATGGTCGAGTTCTCAATACGAAAATGGTGACTATTACTTGGCTGAGAATTCTAACCTTTGACAGCTAGCAAATACTAAACTATAGAATAAAAATCGTTACTCGAGTAATTTTACTGAAGTAATTACTTTTACTTGTTTATAAATACAGGTGTAAAAAACTTTCTATAACTTTTTGTTACCCGCTGTTGTCCACTAAAAATTAACCGCACGTCGATGTAATACTTTGATCTTGAGATCTGCCGTCACAAGGAAAAAAGACGTATCTGACATTTTAGAGTTCATATTCGGAATCAGCAAAAAAAGACGCTTCTACCAGTAGATATTTTCAAATTGGCGTGAACTTAACCTAATAATTCTTACTATTAAAAGACGCATCTGCCTTTGTGTAGTTTAAACAGGATAAAATATTTGTTTTCTCCATTTCAATATTTCTGTAGATATACGTCCTTTTTCCTTACGGCAGCAGAGATGGAATTTATAATATTAGTATGGATTGAGCATCGTTGATCAAGGAGCTCGTGGCTAAGTAATAACAGCCGGGTCGACACTTTCAATGCCAAGCATCCAGCATGTGAGTCGAAGGTAGTTTTGTTCCTGTGCCCACAATTTACCCGCACCCGAGTCTACGCTGCGTAGCTGTGAATGCCCAGGACCCGACTAGCGAGACCAAATCTCTAGTAAACATATACTTAGTCGCTAGTCGGGTCGGGCATGAACAGAAGTCATTTATAGCTGCGTGGTGAGGACTCGGGTGCGGGTTAGAAAAGAAAAGAAAGAAAAACAGTTTATTCGCGTGAAAATGACGCACACAAACTATACAAGAAAAGCGAAACAGAAAATAATAAAACATAACAAACCACACAAAACAAAAAACATAAGTACACACAATAAAGTTTTTGGAAATGTGCGTCACTACCCCGCGAAACGGCTACACGCTCAGCATAATGCCGCGGCCCGTGCACGAAGGCACGAATCCACGGCGCTGGTTTTCAGCGTAAGCCGGCGGTGTGTATCGCTGTCAGAGACCATTAAAATAAGTAACTAAAAAAACAATAAAAATATATAATAATGTACAGACATAAATAATAAAATATGTGGCAACATTTCAACGCGTCTCAAACCAGAGACAATAAAGTTTGTCTGTCATCGTTCGTGTCTTGAGAGAGGTTTTATTTTCTGTGCTTGCGTTGCGCAACAGTTTGACAAATGAGCCATGCGTCCGACCAACCACATCGCACGAGAATTGGAGTTATGTAAGCCTGAACATCAATGGGTTGTCGTGTGCCCACACGAACGAAATTGTTTTCGACGCATATGCTGGGTACTTGGCATGGAAAGTGTTAAACTACGCTTGCCGGGGTTGGTCGGTGGATGAATCTTTACCGAAATTCCTCCGTGCCTCGGAAAGCACGTTTAGCTGTTGGTCCCGGCTGTTATTCGTGGATCTTTGACTGTCATTACGGGTCGTCAGAAACCCGAAAGTCTGACAACCAGTCTTACCAGAAGTATTGTATTACCCAGTAACTGGGTTGTGGACGTCAGATAGGCAGTCGCTCCGTGTAAAATACAGATATTCAGCTCCATCCGGTTAGACTGGAAGCCGACCCCAACCTAAAAGGCTAGGCAGATTGATTGATTGAGCATTGTTGCTGTGTTACAGTTTGAAAGGTATGGGGTGTCGGTTAGCCTCTGGGTCGACAACACTGAACGCACTTACGATGCCTCTGGCATAGCAGATGTTCATACCACGCAGTGCCTACTTACCATCAAGCCGCCTTGCTGCTCTCGAATGTTTGTTGAAGGTTTTCCCCTCAGAAAATAGGTCAGGGTCAACTTAAATGAGCTAGCGAAACTCCGCAAGCGTGATTGGTATCAACGACAAAAATAAAGGATTTTTTTTTTGGGTCAATGACCGCTGTTAAAGCGTTACTTGAAGTGTGAGTTGATACACTCTTCAGTTATTTAATCGTGTTGAGATATCGATAGCCATCACGTCTGTTATCCCAAAAAAAAAACTTAATTTATTTTTAGTTTTATCTTTAGATATCTATACCCATCACGTCTGCGGAGTTTCGCTAGCTAATTTAATTTGACCCTGTATTTGTGTTGAGAATTAAAATGAAACAAATTAGTTATATAGAAAATAAAGTAATGTAATATTTGGCAATGATAATAATACAAAATCAACTGTCTACAAAAGTAGTTGATTAAGGTGGAATGATTACAGTGTATGGGTCAAATATTTAACAGGACTACACAAAATAACTTACTAAACTGATGCCAACGATACCAAGAAAGTACATAAAATTTCAACCTATACAAATATCAACTTTAAACTCAAGTGATCTAAGTTGATTTTTGAATGAAAAAAACTATCGATTAACGTCATAAAATAATTTTAGTTGGAATGGAACTGAACCATACGCAATTAAGTTAAAGTTTTTAATCCCAGAGCATGAAATTTATCTCGTCTCGTTGGCTTTAGTATACAGAAGTACCTAGTTCCTATGAAGTATTACAGTCACGGAATAGAAAAAAACAAGTGGAAGTGTGCTCACATTTATGCGGAAAAAATGTACTGAATTTTGTATGAACTACAAATAAGCTTTTCGTCAAAGTTGAATTTGTAGTTCATACAAAATTAAGACTTGTTACAACTGACGAAGGTTGTTTTATTTTACATATTTTTCCGCTTAATTGTGACACGCGCCGGATAGGTGCGTGGGCACTTCCACTTGTTTTTTCTATTCCGTGATTACAGCACTAACCTGGTTGATCCACTGGGGTAGCCCGAGAAATTCAAATTTTCTTACGTTTTTTTTTTTCAATTTTGTATCTTAATCAAAATATGATTCGCGACCATAAGATTCATATAGTAACATAATATACTATATAATAGAGCAAATCTAAGTTTGAGATAAGTAATAAATTCTTATGGTTAAAATTATATAAATACATATTTGTTATTGTCGCAAATCAAAAGTAATCAAAGTTTGCAGATCAGTGTCAGGTTGTATCTTGATGAAAATGCAATTGCACCAAAATCTTGTGCAATTGCACAAAACGCAAGAAAATTTTAATTTTGCGAACTACTTTAGCGAAGTCAGGAGGTAGATTATTAGGAAGTGGAAGAGGTATTTCAAACCAGTAATAAATAAGTTTTAATGTCAAATACAGGATGATTTCTTCAGTTTGACTCAACAGAACCTTAACCTAATAAAAAAAAAATCATTTAAAAAGAATACAGTTGATTGTTTTGTTTTAACTAAGTTTATAACTGAGTGCTTAACCTAGTTGGATCTAAAAATGTCTTAGTTTATAACATTTTTGTTAGAGATATTTTATAAACAAAATAAAATGTAAACATGCAACCATACGTATACTTAATCATCAAATAGAAAAAAAAAAGTTATCTTATAACTGAACTACTTATTACTACATAAACTCTGACTAAAATGACATATATATAACATGAGTGAAATGTCAAAATGACACAAAAAGTTCGATTTCAGCTGTCATTTTAGTCTACCTAATTAAAAATCTGAGTTTAGACAGAAATAACAAAATAGTATCTTTAAGGCCTATTCAAACCTAAGCGGTATTCGCTGCCGCTATGGGTAGAGGTAATACCGCGCGGGTTTCGCTTAGGTATTTAGTATTATGTTTCGCGGCAAAAGCGGTACAGATGAATGAACAGTAATATTACCGCATACCCACTCGGTTTTCTCTACCCATAGCGGCAGCGAATACCGCTTAGGTTTGAATAGGCCTTTAAACAGTCTTAAAACCCGCACTGAGTCCGCGTGGTGGATACGGCTCACACCCTCACAGAGAGCCTGAGTCCCAGCTGTCAGTGGGAATACTATATTCCGTTTATGTGTTACAAATAAAACCGCTCATAGCCAAAATTATCACAATCTTAAGTTGTCTTCCTAATCATACAAAAAAAAGGTCCTTTAATATTTTTCAATCACATTTTTTTTGCGTTGCATCTCTGAGATACTAACAGTAGACCGCATATCGGTGGTAATACTGCCCTTGAGCTGGCCTAGCATAGCACAGAGTTTTAATAAGAGGCCACCTTACACAGCTTTTGTTTACACCAGTACGGCATACAGAATATACAGGGTATTGGTAATATGTCGCCAATCCATTGAGGGGATGTAGGAGAGGTTATTTGCAGCCAAATGACCCCTTATGACTCCTAATGATGAAATGTCAAACAATTTTTTTTGCAGAAATCGACCGTTTTCGTCAAAAAAACCTGCTCAAAATTATAAAAAATATAATGTTTAAAATCTATTAAAGGTAATTGTCATTTAATGGTTGATTATTATGTATTGATGTAATAGCAAGCAGACAATAATAATAAAATCATGCATTGATTTTTTTAAATAAATTTTCAAAGTTGTCTACCGCAAATACCATCAAAATAAAAAAAAATAAAAAAAATCAAATTACTCGAAAACGGTTGACATTTGCTTAGGGGTCATAGTTTGGTTGCAAATGACATCTCCTACATCTACTTAATGGGTTGCCGACATACCAATAACCCTGTGTATAGGGTATACATATACCCATGTGCCAAGTCGCGCGCGATTTGCTATTTCTATCCCTAGCAGTAGATTATGAAAATGTGAAAGTATAAAACTAAACAGGAATATAAATCGTAAAGTTTAAAAAAAAATCGAATACACGACTAACACTCGCCTCCTTGAGGCTTTTCAATACCTACAAACATTAATTCAGTAACTTATTTTTACAATAACATAGCTGGGTGTATATAAGTATGTATTTACAAAAAAAAGTAGTGTATGTAGTTTATCAGTTATCTGATTTCAATAGTACAAGCTCTGCTTAGTTTGGGATCAGATGACCGTGTGTGAAATGTCCCAGCATATTATTATTATTCCAAGATTTTTCCAGCTCTATTCCTATATTTGATATTAGTCAAAGCAAACCCTTACTTACTTGAACACTTACAAACTAGGTTACATTTGATGTATAACAGAATAAGTTTATACTTTACGTATAGTAAAACAGTCAAATGCAATAAAGCAAAAGCTTTGTTACCTAATACACAATATTATAATGAATTAAATTTACTCTAGCAAACGAAAAACTAAATAAAAAGACAAAAAAAAAATAATGCTTTTCTTGGTTCTACGAGTATAGTATCATCGCAGAATTTGTTCTGTCACCAGCCCGTAACAATTTTTCAGCTATCATATTGATCTTGAAACGCTTATTTTAAACTGAGAATATTCTAATTCTTCTTCTCAATCGCTTCCTCATCATAACTGAGAAACGTCACTACGATGTGCATGCAATTTTCACCACATGTACCTAATCAAAGTATTTGAGGCCTCTCACGCAAGTTGTCAGCCAGCGCCTTAATTGCGTAACACATGGCATTGGGATGCTATTATTTTTGACAATTAAATAATATTCATTGCGTTATTAATGTTGGTGAGCAGATTTTTCCAAACATAATTATGAAGCAATTTCCTTCAAAATCATTCAGATTGTGACTGAAAGTGTGTTTCGCAATTGGGGTGCTGACCGCTGCGGCTATGATCGTCTAAGGGCCTGCACCCACTGGCACATGCAAGCGCATACTGACGGCAACGATGCCAGACGCCATAACTGAAATGTCAATTTTATTGAGTTATAGTTATTCGTCGCATAAAATCCCTTGCCGTGCCATGTTACCAGTGGGCGCAGGCCACTATGCGCGGGAGGCCCTAGAGATTCCAATTACAGGAGCAAAGCTAATCATGGTGGTAAAAGGGTCCAATTTTTTGTGATCATTAATTTGTTCTACTGTTAGTAATCGGAAGAGGTCTAACTACAGATTAGTATTTTGTTGTGTCCAGTATTTCCGACTTACAGGTCGGAAATTGAGATGATTTTTATGTGTTTTTAAAGTGTTACATTTTGTGCACACGTACCTCTTGGCTCAGTCTAAATAGTAGACTTTTGGATGTTATTTGCCTTGGCACGTACACCTGGTTGTGAAAAAGGGCAAAATAAAAGAAAAAACAAGAAACAAGGTCAGCGCGCTCAGTATCTTTCGATGCTGTTAACAAACACATACTGTGCTAATTTCCACTGAGGCCAAACGAACGTAATTTTTTCAGCTGTGAGTCGCGTAAAATGAGCCGCGGAATTTACGCTGCATTCGGTTTCATACTAAAGTCCTGTTTGTGCCAAACGGCGGGCGACGCAAAATGAGTTCATCTCATTTTATAAAAAAAAAATATCCGCGACTCACAGCTCAAAAAATTTTCTTGCGCTTTTTCATAGCTATACAATAAAACCGACTTAAATTTTATTGAGCTATTTTTTTTATATTCAAATACAAATTATAAATGTAATTTGTATACATATTTAATTAATAAAAGAGCCTAAAAAATTGCCAAATAAAAACACAAGCGTTCACTAAATAATTTAATTACGCCTGCGGCGATCACAAGAGCACATCACGCTATCACGGACAAAAAGGACATGTTGAATGAAATATACTCGAGTTAAACCCGCCTTTAGAAGCGCGATTCGTATACACAAAGGTGAAAAACCTTATAAGTGTGATGTATGTATGTCAACGTAGTTTTATTCGAAAGGGTCGTTTATCAAAACGTTTCGAGTACGTCATACGAGTATAAGAAAAAGAATTTGAAGAAATAAACAAAGATTAAGCCCGCGCTGAACTTTGTACATTGATAAAGCCATATTTATATTATTTACAAATGTAGGTACTATGTACATGCCTAGCTGTAAGATTGCCAAAAATATAAAATAATTTGAAACACTCTTTGCTGTCACCACTGCAGCAGAGCTATTTAAAACCGTTCGATTCGCTATTGGATTCGATTTTTAAGATTGGTTTAGTTTGGTATAATGACCTGGTCGAAGGAAATCGATTGTCTCAAAGAAAGTGAAATACGTATAAACTGAAGGCTTATTACGTATCTTGCAGAAACCTAGCGATAGCAAAATTGCGTGTCATTGCGCAATAATTGTTTTTCAATCGCAAATCGGTATTATGTATTGCAGCGATACGTCATACTTATTTGCGATTGACAAGCGATTGAAAAGCTATTTTTCTATCGCTGGCTTCTGCAAGATAAGCCTGCTGGAAATGTTGAATTAAACATACTCGAATTTTTGTGACCTAGTAGGCTACTTTACCAGTCTTAGAGCTAATTTTTGCAGTAAATACAAATAATGTTTAGTATTGTTTTAGATATACCCAGTACATACAAACGGACGTCGCAGCAACAGACATAGGACCCGCATGCGATGGAAAAAGCTATAAGAGCTGTACGAAATAGGAATGGGCTTCCTCAAGGCTAGTAAAGAATTCAAAGTTCCTCGATCGACGCTCAAAAGACGTGTATAAGGAATAAACAAAGACCAACTTTTAGTACGGAGCAAGAAGAAGAATTGGTGCATCACATTTTAGAAATAGAAAAGCGATTTTACGGATTAACTTTACAAGATGTACGGAGACTGGCCTATCAGTTGGATGAACACAATAATATATAACACAAGTTTAATAAACATACCCAAATGGCTGGAAAAGCATGGATTTCTGCTTTTAGAAAACGTCTTCTGGAACTGACATTAAATAACCCAGAAGCAACCTCTCTTGCTCGAGCACAGGGCTTTAATAAAGTAAGGACATTTTTGAGGTGAGGTCTAAAACAAACTACCCACCTCATCGTATTTTTAATAATAATAATATTTATTTCAGACCACGTCATGATCCATATAGAATTACAATTTAAAAATAACAATAACAACAAGATTACACAAGACACCAACAAAATAAAATAACAATGGAAACATTGGATCAGGACCGCACTTTACGTACATGCAGTTCCGTCCAATGCTCCATTAGGAAGCACTCCATGTCCATTCTCCCTGCAATAAGCTGCAGGAAGCTGTTGGGACTGCCCCGTATGCGACGCATCAGAGACGCTGTTTTTTTGCGATGTATCGCTTGAAAGCCATCCACTTAATGTGGATGAGTCTGGTTTTACGACAGTGCAGACCAAAAGCTCTAAAATATCAGAACAAAGGGGAAAGAAGCAGGTGGGCGCTATCACCTCAGCAGAGCGATGTGTATTAAGCACCGTTGTAATTTCTATGGCGGCTGGTAGAAACTTTCTTCCCGTTTTATTATTTTTCCTCGAAAAAGAATGAAGGTGGAACTTCAAGATGAGGCACCACCAGACACAGGATTTGCTTGCCATTCGTCAGGGTGGATGCAGTTGGACAATTTTACAGATTGGTTCCCTCATATTCTCCAAGCCGACTGAAGATAGTCCAGCTCTCCTGAATATTTGAAAAAATTTGGATTTTATAGAATTGGCAAGAAATAATCACACCATGTCTTACGTTTGCCGCCACATTGCAGTCACAGGCTTCAACCACTGGATGTGTCTTTCATGGGGCCTGTGAACAAGTATTACATCCGTGCAGTTGAGAAGTATCTTCGCAATAACCCAGGAAGTGTAATACCTGTATTCCCATTCAGCAAACTCTTTGGCGAAGACTACAGTGAGGCAGCCCAACAGTCTATTGCAGTCAATGGTTTTCGTAAATGTGGAATAGAGCCAATAGATCACCACGTCTTCAAAGACCATGACTTTTTGGCTGCAGATACAACAGCTGTGGCACTTGCTGAACCAGACATACAACAAACTAAGGCCAACAAAGAGAAGAGCCTTGAAGTCTTTCAGTTCTACAGGATACCCCGGAGGATATACTAGCAATGACACCACTAGTGTGGGATTCGCAAGCAAGCACTTAAACGTCGCCAATGTTAGATCCACAACCAAGCACACACAGTAACGCCTAAAGACTTGTTTCCGATGGTTGGATGGTGGATAATGGATAGATTTTTGTAAGAGAAACATGAATAGCTTTGCTGTCATTTCCACCCCACTGCACTCACCAACTCCAGCCACTGGGGTAGAGCAGTATTTGGACCATGCAAAAAATTGATAAACAACTACAGACAACTGGATGCGAAATCATCCCGGTCAAACGATGAATGTCCATTACATTCCTGGGATTGTCAAAGAGGCATTTCCTCTTGCTGTCACCGATAAAAATGCTTTTGCTGGGTTTACTTGCACTGGTATAAGTCCATTTAATAGAAATATATTTACTGATGTAGACTCAGACCGTCCCTTGCAAGTCTGGCACAGGCAACTGAAGAAACACGGGTGGGTTTTAGTCAGTTCCCCTTCCAGAGCGGGAGAAGTTAAGTCTCTTGCAAGTCAACGAAGAAATTCCACCCAATGATCTGTCGACCAAATCCGACGCACCTTCAGCCCTCGCAAGTGAATCGAATATGCCAATTGACGATCTTAACTCGCCTGTAGCAGGGCACTAATACTATTTGTTGACACCGATAACTGGTTTGCTTAGCAGTATGACCAGATCGATAGAAATTAATTGTTAGAAAGTGAAATATTTATAAACTGGAAATGTTGAATCAAACATATTTGATTAGCAGACAGGCCAGTTGGCGTGGTTGGTTAAGATACCACCTATCATGCCGCAGGTCGCGGGTTCGATTCCCATCCAGGATAAACATTTGTGTGCATGAACATGTCTGTTTGTCCTGAGTCTGGGTGTAATTATCCTATATAAGTACGTATTTACAAAACAAAAGTAGTGTATGTAGTATATCAGCACTGATCGGATAATCGGGCGCTTATATACCTAAACTTCTTCCCACGAAAGAATAATATGGACATTCCTTTCTGAATAATAACTAATTCCGGTTTCCCGGGATTGAACAATTTTGTAAAAACAAATATAATAACAAACTTAATGAAATTATAACAGTGATTATTTTGATTTAGTATCTTTATTTTATTCAAAACAAATGGAATATCCATAAAAAATGATAATGTGCACAATGTGGTCAAGTAGTGGAAATTGATTTATCTATCTGATATCTATCTACCTATTTATCTTTGTTTAGTGATTGAATCGACTAATTTATTGCATTTTATACGAACAGAAGGGATTCTGAAAGGCATGTCTGTATTATTCTTTCGTGGGATCCCGCGGCCCGATTATCCGATCACTGTATATCAGTTATCTGGTATTCATAGAACAAGCTCTGCTTAGTTTGGGATCAGATGACCGTGTGTGAATAATGTCCCAGGATATTATTATTATTTTTGACATTTCTCGGGACTCTGAGGTCCCGGCGTTCCCGGAAGGCGTATGAGGAGCCGAAGCCAACTCGCAGGAGCCCCTTAGACAATTTTAAATAATGAGGAGGCACTAACGGACGATTACCCCTGTATGCGCTATAAAAGTGCACCCAAGGACAACCCCCGGTTCGTGCAGGACTATTATTATTATTATATTTTATTCGAGTTAAAGCCGTATTTTGAATACTTTTTTAAATCCTCTGAATATGTAGCCAAAGAAGATGAAAGTAGGGATATTCCAAACGAACCTCTTTTGAACCAGCCAAAACCGAGTCTGTAATCGAACTTCAACATTGGTAAAGTTAGACTGTTTTGACTGTCACAACTGCTATGACCAGATAGATGGAAATTGATTTTTTTTTTTAATGAAATAGTGATATTTATAAACTGGAAATATTTAATCTAACTCGCTCAAGTTAAAATCGTCTTTTGAAAAGCGAAGTCATTTTAAAGACCTCTGAGTACGACGCTCCAGATGAAGAATACGAAGAAGTAATTTAAAAACATGACGAAGTCGGGTCGTCATTGCTGTCGCCACTGCTACACCGAAACTTTAACAAGGAAATAATTGTGTTCATCGTAGACGAGCCGCTGCAGGTCATTAAGGCTAGAGATAGATAAGCTATGCCTAATGATTCTCAGTCATGTTGGCTGACGAGCTCGTGTTACGCTATCATGTAATTCTAGCACAAAAAGTTCCAGTACCTGCGATTCATGCAATATCAACTGTGGCGCACCGCACTAACTCTATTTGTTCACACTGATTACTGGTCTGGCTAGCTGTATGACCAGATCGATGGAAATTGATTGTTAGAAAGTGAAATATTTATAAACTGGAAATGTTGGATCAACCATATTCGAGTAAAAGCCGTATTTTGAATACTCCTTTAAGTCCTCTAATAACGTAGCTAAAGAAGATGAAATTAGAGATATTCCAGGCGAACCCTGAAAGTGTGATCTACCCGATACGAAGTCCTTAATATACTTAACCATTCATAAAATTAGATGGTCTTACCTACTGTCACGACTGTTCGAATAAATGTATGAATATCAATTTCTTTGAAATCGAATTGGAAATATGTAAGTACCTAGAACTTAATTGGTTACAGAACTTGAAACAATGAGGAAAAGATATATATTTGTAATTATTATAGGCACCACCATAACACTGTCAGATGAAAATCATGACCGGAGCACCAGCAATATCAACTGTTGCGCACCGCACTAAAATAGTTGTTGCACCGATAACTGGACTATTATGACCAGATCGATGAAAATTGATTGTTAGAAAGTAAAATATTTATAAACTGGAAATGTTGAAGTTAAAGTCATCTGTTGAAAAGCGAATTTTCTTTTAAAGCCTTCCGAGTACGGCAGGGCAGTGCCGCTTTTAGCACTACCGGCGCCCTGGGGCGAGAAATCCGTGGCGCCCTTACAATACTCATGGAGAAAGGGCTAAAGTGTTTAGTGTAGTCAACTTATGCAGAAAAGGGTGAAATGCACGATGTAAGGCCGAGTGAAGCGAGCTCTAACAATGTTGGACCTCGGATATCTAAAATTTTTCTTTTGTGCTTTAGAGAATTAGGAAAGCGCAGCATACAAGAGCGTGAAACGCGAACGAACGACATGTATAGAAAAGTTAGAGAAATAAGGGAATTAGGTTGCGAGAGCGAGCGAAGCGAGCTCGATAATTTTGGTTCCTTACGTTTATGTTTTGCATTACGTTCGGGGTATTCTAATAGCTTTACACTTGTTTGTCAACCGCACCGGAAACGGGACGACCACGAAAAAACAGATGACAGCGCCGAAGTAGCGACATTACATTTACTATGGACGAATAATCTCGTTTCTTGTTGACGTCCCGATAAACAGTCTTATGGATCTCAAAACTCAATGCAGTTGAGACGGATGGAACTGGCGCCCTGGGCGGTCGCCCAACCGCGCCCTACCCTAACGCCGCTACTGCGTCATGGTGATGAAAATGGAAAAAAATAAGCCGCTGTACATTAAGTATTGAGATTTACAAGCTATCATGGTTTAGTCATGAACTATCTAGAAATAATACAAATTCTAATAATCAAACACACACCAACGATGTCTTACAATATTTTAAAAATGGTACCCTATTCTAGAGGTCATGAACGCTCCCTGGTAGCTGTTTTAGCAAGCTATCACGAGGAAAAACATGAAGCTGAGAAATTCATTAGAATTTTTATTCAAAAATAATTAAACAATGGAAATTCATTATAAGGTAGCCAAACCGATCCTCCTCCCAGACCAGGTGAAAGAAATATCCCCTTCATTAAGTCTAGAGATAGATCGACTATCATAAGGCACAGTCATAAAGATATGAAATTCACATTTTAATACAAAATGACCTGAATTGACCATGAAATGCCTGCTCGGACCACGGTAACGAGCCAAGTCCGTAGTCAAACTTAAGACATTGATAAAGTTAAAAAGTCTTTTGTCATGAGTAATCGAATAAATAATTTATTATCAATTACTTGAAATTGAATTGCAAATAAATACCCGAATCAAGTTGATGCGGAAAGTGGACACAAACGGTGCACGTCCGCTGATAGACCGAAACTTGAATATGGAAATATTAAAAATGGTTGTGTTCATCGTAGACTATATATTTGTATAAAATCGAATTGGAACTATCGAGCCGAATCAAGTTAGCGGATAACGGACAGAAACAGTGTCCACTGATGGACTGAAACTTGGACAAGAAAATATTAAAAATATTTGTGTTCATCGTAGAACAAGCCGATGTCCATTAAGTATAGAGATACACAAGCTATCATGAGGGTCAGTCATGAAGGTAAGAAATTCATTTCTGAATATTGCCCTTGGAATATATGGAATAAGGGGGACTCCCCTAAAATTTTTCAAAGATTATTTATCCAACAGGAAACAGAGAGTTAGGATGGGAGCACATACTAGTGAGGATGCTGACGTACTATATGGCGTACAATTCATATTTGGAATTTATAAAGAAACTAGTACAACAATTAGTGCAAGATGGCAGCACTAGTAACATGTCATGAATGCAAAAAATTAGTAAACATAAAAAGTACTGCTTTAAAAATAAATGTAAGAATATCAATTTCTTTGAAATCGAATTGGAAATATCAAGTTTGCGTTAGTGCAAAGTGGATACAATTAAGTCCACTACTGGACTGAATCTCGAACATGAACATAAAATATTTAATACTGTTGTGTTCATCGTAGAACAAGCCAAAATGTTCCGCTGCTGGAACACCAGCAATGCCAATACTGGCAACTGTGGCGCACCGCACTAACACCAGTGAGACCGATAACTGCACTGCCTAGCATAATGACAGATCGATGGAAATTAATTCTTTGAAAGAAATATTTTATAAACTAGAATTATTGAATCAAACTTGCTCGAGATATAACCATTGAAAACTCTTTTATTTCCTCTGAGTAAGTAGGCTACAGAAGAGGAAAAAGGGATATTTCAAACTACAAGCCGGAGACAGACGACAGTTACGTTCACAATCGAACTTAAAACAATGATAAAGTTAATAGCGGAAAGTGGACACAAACAGTGTCTACTGATGGACTGAAACATGAACAAGGAAATAGTAAAAATGCTCGTTTTCATCGTAGAACAAGGCGCTGTTCATTAAGTATAGATCTAGACTAGCTATCATGTTTCTCAGTCATGCTAACTGATGAGCACATGTTACGATATCATGTCTGCTGGCGCAAAAAGATCTCAAAAATTCGGAACGGTTGTGAATAGCTGTTCTGAACTGAAACTTGACCAAGGAAATATTAAAAATGCTCGTTTTCATCGTAGAACAAGGCGGTGTTCATAAAGTATAGATCAAGACCAGCTATCATGTTTCTCAGTCATGCTAACTGATGAGCTCGTATTACAATATCATGTCATTCTGGCGCAAAAAGTTCCGCTACCGGAGCACCAGCAGTTATAACCGTGGCGCACCGCACTGGCACTAATTGTTGACACCGATTACTGGTCTGCCTAGCATAATGACCAGGTCGATGGGCATTGATTCTTTGAAATAAATATTTTATTAACTAGAAATGTTGAAACAAACTTACTCGAGATATAACCGTTGAAAACTCTTTCATTTCCTCTGAGTACGTAGCTACAGAAGAGGACAAAAGTGATATTTCAAACTTCAAGGCGACACAACTTTCAACAGCCACGAATGTCAACGGGCACAATCGAACTTAAAACATTGATAAAGTAAGACGGTCTTTACTGTCACGACTACTCAAATAAATGTAAGAATATCAATTTCTTTGAAATCGAATTGGAAATATCAAGTTTGCGTTAATGCAAAGTGGACACAATTAAGTCCACTACTGGACTGAATCTCGAACATGAACATAAAATATTTAATACTGTTGTGTTCATCGTAGAACAAGCCAAAATGTTCCGCTGCTGGAACACCAGCAATGCCAATACTGGCAACTGTGGCGCACCGCACTAACACCAGTGAGACCGATAACTGCACTGCCTAGCATAATGACAGATCGATGGAAATTGATTCTTTGAAAGAAATATTTTATAAACTAGAATTATTGAATCAAACTTGCTCGAGATATAACCATTGAAAACTCTTTTATTTCCTATGAGTAAGTAGGCTACAGAAGAGGAAAAAGAGATATTTCAAACTACAAGCCGGAGACAGACGACAGTTACGTTCACAATCGAACTTAAAACAATGATAAAGTTAATAGCGGAAAGTGGACACAAACAATGTCTACTGATGGACTGAAACATGAACAAGGAAATATTAAAAATGCTCGTGTTTATCGTAGAAAAAGGCGCTGTTCATTAAGTGTAGATCTAGACCAGCTATCATGTTTCTCAGTCATGCTAACTGATGAGCTCGTGTTACGATATCAAGTCATTCTGGCGCAAAAAGTTCCGCTACCGGAGCACCAGCAGTTATAACTGTAGCGGACCGCGCTGACACTAATTGTTGACACCGATTACTAGTCTGAAATTGATTCTTTGAAATAAATATTTTATTAACTAGAAATGTTGAAACAAACTTACTCGAGATATAACCGTTGAAAACTCTTCAATTTCCTCTGAGTACGTAGCTACAGAAGAGCACAAAAGTGATATTTCAAACTACAAGGCGACACAACTTTCAACAGCCACGAATGTCAACGGGCACAATCGAACTTAAAACATTGATAAAGTTAGACGGTCTTTACTGTCACGACTACTCAAATAAATGTAAGAATATCAATTTCTTTGAAATCGAATTGGAAATATCAAGTTTGCGTTAGTGCAAAGTGGATACAATTAAGTCCACTACTGGACTGAATCTCGAACATGAACATAAAATATTTAATACTGTTGTGTTCATCGTAGAACAAGCCAAAATGTTCCGCTGCTGGAACACCAGCAATGCCAATACTGGCAACTGTGGCGCACCGCACTAACACCAGTGAGACCGATAACTGCACTGCCTAGCATAATGACAGATCGATGGAAATTAATTCTTTGAAAGAAATATTTTATAAACTAGAATTATTGAATCAAACTTGCTCGAGATATAACCATTGAAAACTCTTTTATTTCCTCTGAGTAAGTAGGCTACAGAAGAGGAAAAAGGGATATTTCAAACTACAAGCCGGAGACAGACGACAGTTACGTTCACAATCGAACTTAAAACAATGATAAAGTTAATAGCGGAAAGTGGACACAAACAGTGTCTACTGATGGACTGAAACATGAACAAGGAAATATTAAAAATGCTCGTTTTCATCGTAGAACAAGGCGCTGTTCATTAAGTATAGATCTAGACTAGCTATCATGTTTCTCAGTCATGCTAACTGATGAGCACATGTTACGATATCATGTCTGCTGGCGCAAAAAGATCTCAAAAATTCGGAACGGTTGTGAATAGCTGTTCTGAACTGAAACTTGAACAAGGAAATATTAAAAATGCTCGTTTTCATCGTAGAACAAGGCGGTGTTCATAAAGTATAGATCAAGACCAGCTATCATGTTTCTCAGTCATGCTAACTGATGAGCTCGTATTACAATATCATGTCATTCTGGCGCAAAAAGTTCCGCTACCGGAGCACCAGCAGTTATAACCGTGGCGCACCGCACTGGCACTAATTGTTGACACCGATTACTGGTCTGCCTAGCATAATGACCAGGTCGATGGGCATTGATTCTTTGAAATAAATATTTTATTAACTAGAAATGTTGAAACAAACTTACTCGAGATATAACCGTTGAAAACTCTTTCATTTCCTCTGAGTACGTAGCTACAGAAGAGGACAAAAGTGATATTTCAAACTTCAAGGCGACACAACTTTCAACAGCCACGAATGTCAACGGGCACAATCGAACTTAAAACATTGATAAAGTAAGACGGTCTTTACTGTCACGACTACTCAAATAAATGTAAGGATATCAATTTCTTTGAAATCGAATTGGAAATATCAAGTTTGCGTTACTGCAAAGTGGACACAATTAAGTCCACTACTGGACTGAATCTCGAACATGAACATAAAATTATTTAAAACTGTTGTATTCATCATAGAAATGGCCAAAATGTTTCACTGCTAGAGCACCAGCAGTGCCAACAGTGCCAACTGTGGCGCACCGCACTAACACTAGTGAGACCGATAACTGCACTGCCTGGCATTATGACCAGATCGATGGAAATTGATTCTTTGAAAGAAATATTTAATAAACTAGAATTGTTGAATCACTTACTCGAGATATAACCATTGAAAACTCTTTTATTTCCTCTTAGTACGTAGCTACAGAAAAGGAAAAAGGGATATTTCAAACTATAAGGCGACAAAACATTCAACAGCCACGAATGTCAACGGGCACAATCGAACTTAAAACAGTGATAAAGTAAGACGGTCTTTACTGTCACGGCTACGACGAAATAAATGTAAGAATATCAATTTCTTTGAAATCGAATTGGAAATATCAAGTTTGCGTTAGTGCAAAGTGGACACAATTAAGTCCACTACTGGACTGAATCTCGAACATGAACATAAAATATTTAAAACTGTTGTGTTCATCGTAGAACAAGCCAAAATGTTCCGCTGCTAGAGCACCAACAGTGCCAACAGTGCCAACTGTGGCGCACCGCACTAACACTAGTGAGAGCGATAACTGCACTGCCTAGCATAATGACCAGATCGATGGTTGATTCTTTGAAAGAAATATTTTATAAACTAGAATTGCTGAATCAATCTTACTCGAGATATAACCATTGAAAACTTTTTATTTCCTCTTAGTACGTAGCTACAGAAGAGGAAAAAAGGGATACTTCAAACTACAAGGCGACCCAACTTTTAACAGCCACGAATGTCAACGGGCACAATCGAACTTAAAAGATTGATAAAGTTAGACGGTCTTTACTGTCACGACTACTCAAATAAATGTAAGAATATCAATTTCTTTGAAATCGAATTGGAAATATCAAGTTTGCGTTAATGCAAAGTGGACACAATTAAGTCCACTACTGGACTGAATCTCGAACATGAACATAAAATATTTAATAATGTTGTGTTCATCGTAGAACAAGCTAAAATGTTCCGCTGCTGGAACACCAGCAATGCCAACTGTGGCGCATCGCAGTAACACTAGTGAGACCCGATAACTGCACTGCCTAGCATAATAACCAGATCGATTGAAATTGATTCTTTGAAAGAAATATTTTATAAACTAGAATTGTTGAATCAAACTTACTCAAGATATAACCACTGAAAATTATTTTATTTCCTCTTAGGACATAGCTACAGAAGAGGGTAAAAGGGATATTTCAAACACTTCAGTTTTAAATTTTAAAAGATGAAAACATTGGATAAGTTCTTCATTATGACTCCTGGATTTCCACTAAACGTACCTCACTAAACAGTGATAAATTTAGACGGTCTTTACTGTCACGACTACGCGAATAAATATAAAAAAGTCAATTTCTTTGAAAATGAATTGAAAATATGTAAGTGCCTAAAACACATTGGTCACAAAACTTAAAACAATGGGAAAATAATGTATATTTGTAGTTTTGGCTTTTGGTTTTGCCGGCTTACCGGTAGCCAATCGTTACCGGAGCACCAGCAATATCAACTGTTGCGCACCGCACGTAAAGGAAAACTAGTTGCTAGCACCGATAACTGGATTGCATAGCAGAAGAAATCAAGTCAATTCGTTACTACTCTCGCAGCACGACTATAAACAATGATGTAGTTGGGCGGTCCATCACAAGAGAACTTGCTAAATTTCAAATCCTTTTTTGGATTGAATAATGTGGTAATTGTGATCGAGCTGTCCTACTACTGACCGCCTACCGACTACAAGGCCGGTTGATTTTACTGCATACAGTTCGCGAATTTGCAAGAATAAAAATTGCTTGCTTTGGAATAGAATTGGAAATATACTATATTCCCGAATCAAACCGATGAAGTTAGTAGTAACAGTAGGTAACTAGAACAGGGAAATATTAAAAACGGGTTTGTTCACAGTAGAACAAGTCACTGTGCATTAAGTTTAGCAAATAGACAGTACTAACAATGTCAATTTTTGATACCAATTTATTGGCTGAATGATTTGTCATAGCACTGCTCAATAGAAGCAATTTGTTTAGCCAATTTCTTTGCTGTAATAGAAAAGTAATATGATAGCGACACAGCTATCTGTCTTTTTAACCAACTTCCAAAAGGAGGAGGTTATCAATTCGGATGTTTATATTTTTAGGATTCCGTACCTTAAAAGAAAAAACGGAACCCTCATAGGATCCCTCATGTGTCTGTCTGTCTGACCGTCTGTCACAGCCAATGTGCTCCGAATCTAATGGACCGATTAAGTTGAAATTTGGTACACATATGTATTTCTGTGACCCAAACACGGACGCGTAATGTAAATTAATGAATTTTGAATATGGGGTCAATTTTGGGGGTAAATAAGAAAATTAAAAAAAATATTGCAAACTGTACCGTGCGATATATCAAATGAAAGGGCTTACTGTGAGGGTCTCACATATATATTTTTTTTATAATCTTAAAACAAAATGTTTTAAAGTTATTTAAGAAAATAGACGAAAATTGTCCATTCCCTCCTTTATCTCCAAAAGTACCGAGCTTAAAATTTTGAAAAAAATATAGAAAATAATTCTATAGCTGCAGATTACAGGAACAGCCTGACATCAATGTGAACTCTTGCGCACCGCACTAAAACTAGTTGTTGCAAGAAATCAACTCCCCTAGTTGCTGTTCCCGCAGCACGACTGTAAACATTGATGTAGTTGGGCGGTCCATCACAAGAGAACATGCTAAAGAACAAATCCTTTTTTGGATTGAATAATGTGGTAATTGAGAACGAGCTGTCTCAAACCATCTTTAAATAGCCACCCATGGGTTGAACCACCATCTAGGAAAGCACTGCCCTCTTATGCACCTACCGACTACTACCAGGCCGGTTGATTTTACTGCATACAGTTCAAGAAGATATGTATATCGTGATTTCGGGTGAAATGGTAATTTGCAAGAATAATAATTGATTGCTGTGGAATAGAATAGGAAATATACTATATACCCGAATCAAACTGATGAAGTTAGTGTTAAGTTAGTAAGTAGTAACAGTAACCACAACAGGGAAATATTAAAATGGTTTTGTTCACCGTAGAACAAGCCGTATAGTATTGTATGAACGGACAGCTGTGCTGCTGGGGAGTTTGTTGCGCCACTTCTTCTTCCCAGCTTAAGCACTAGGAAGTGGTGAAGGATGGGCGTTTTGGGGGACTGTATTGTGTAATTTTGACGTTTGAAAAGTGCTGACTCCTAAGCCTAGTTTGAATAAATTACTTGATTTTGAATAATTATCAATTATTTGAAATCCAATTGGAAATATCTACCCGAATCAAGTTGATGCCGTAAGTAGAATGTGAACACAAACAGTGTCCATTGCTAGATCGAAACTTAAACAAAATTCGTGTTTAAGTTTCGATCTAGCAATGGACACCGGTAATACAACACCGATCACTGGACTGCCTAGCAGTATGATCAGATCGATGGAAATTGTTAGAAATGGAAATATTTATAAACTGGAAATGTTGAATCAAACTACTCCGAGTTACGGCCGTATTTTGAATACTCCTTTACGTCCTGTAAGTACGTACCTAACAAAAATGAAATTAGGGATATTCCAGGTGAACCCCAAAAGTTGTACATTCATAAAATCTTACTGTCACGACTACTCGAATAAATGTAAGAATATCAATTTCTTTGAAATTGAATTGGAAATTGGGACTAAATCAAGTTGATGCGATTAGCGGAAGTTGGACACAAACAGTGTCCTCTGATGGACTGAAATATAAACAAGGAAATATTAAAAATGCTCGTGTTCATCTTAGAACAAGCCAGGTACAGATAATAAACCTATCCCGATGCTCAGTCATGAATTAGTGAAATCCATGTCTTTACAAAAAACGTACACTTTTGAAAGGTAAATGAACATTTCAGTTTTAATTTTCAAAAGATGAAAACGTTGGATAAGGTCTTCATTATGACCTCCTAGATTTCCACTAAATGTACTTCACTAAACAGTGATAAAGATACTGTCACAACTACTCGAATAAATGTAAGAATATTAATTTCTTTGAAATCGAACCGAATCAAATTTTGGCTTAATGCAAAGTGTACAGTTTAACCACTCGGAAGAGTAAGCAGCCGTTGTTTTGAGTCTGAACTGTTCAACTCCGGGCGATTAGCTAGAGCTAAGCAATTACAAAGGCTGGAGTAATTACAGACCTACAGGACTACTCGACATAGCTTACAGAATAAGCAAGCCAAAGTGGCAATGGGCCGGCCATATTAGCCGTAGAACCAATGACCGTTGGGGTAGACGAGTTCTTGACTAGAGATCGCGAATCGGCAAACGTCCTCAGGCTAGGTGAAGCGACGAACTTCGCAGAGTGGCTGGGAGCAGCTGGATAAGAGTTGCCGGAAATCGAGTTGAGTGGGAGTGAAAGGCCTATGTCCAGCAGCGGTCTGGTATAGGCTGATGGTGATGATGTGATGAGCCTTCCGCAGACTGATACGGTAAATTCAGTATATCATTCTAAGATGAATCCAATAAAACTGATTATTTGTTTCTGTGCAGAAATCGGAGCGTCTGTTACTATTTGGGAACTGTAGCGAGGCAGAAAGTGAACAGCTGATTTCAAAAGCACTAGCTGATTTCAAGCAACAAAAGCACTAGAAAGTGGTGCAGGATAGGCGTTTTGGAGGACTATTTTTGTGTTATTTTGACGTTTGAAAAGTGCTGATTCCTAAGCCTAGTTTGAATAAATTACTTGATTTTGTAAGTACGTAGGTAAAGAAAATTAATTTAGGGATATTCCAGGCGAACCCTGAAAGTTGTACATTTATAATGTTAGACGGTCTTACTGTCACGACTACTCGAATAAATGTAAGAATATCAATTTCTTTGAAATTGAATTGGAAATTGGAACCGAATGAAGTTGATGCGATTAGCGGAAATTGGACACAAACAGTGTCCACTGATGGACTGAAACATAAACAAGGAAATATTAAAAATGCTCGTGTTCATCTTAGAACGAGCCACTATGCATTAAGAATAGGTACAGATAATAAACCTATCCCGATGCTCAGTCATGAATTAGTGAAATCAATGTCTTTACAAAAGACGTACACTTTTTAAAGGGAAAAGAACACTTCAGTTTTAAATTTTAAAAGATGAAAACATTGGATAAGGTCTTCATTATGACCTCCTGGATTGCCACTAAACGTACTTCACTAAACAGTGAAAAAGTTAGACGTTCTATACTGTCACTACCGGAGCACCAGCAATATCAACTGTTGCGCACCGCACGAAAACTAGTTGTTGCACCGATAACTGGACTGCCTAGCAGAAGAAATCGAGTCCCCTAGTTGCTGTTCCCGCAGCACGACTGTAGACATTGATGTAGTTGGGCGGTCCATGACAAGAGAACATGCTAAACAACAAATCCTTTTTTGGATTGAATAATGTGGTAATTGAGAACGAACTCTTCCAAACCATCTTTAAATAGCCACCCATGGGTTGAACCACCGTCTAGGAAAGCAATGCCCTCTTATGCACCTACCAGGCCGGTTGATTTTACTGCATACAGTTCGAGAAGATATGTATATCGTGATTTCGGGTGAAATGGTAATTTGCAAGAATAATAGTTGATTGCTGTGGAATAGAACAGGAAATATACTATATACCCGAATCAAACTGATGAAGTTAGTGTTAAGTTAGTAAGTAGTAACAGTAACCACAACAGGGAAATATTAAAATGTAAATATGTAAATGGACTTGTTCACCGTAGAACAAGCCGTATGTATGAACGGACAGCTGTGCTGCTGGGGAGTTTGTTGCGCCACTTCTTCTTCCCAGCTTAAGCACTAGGAAGTGGTGAAGGATGGGCGTTTTGGGGGACTGTATTGTGTAATTTTTACGTTTGAAAAGTGCTGACTCCTAAGCCTAGTTTGAATAAATTACTTGATTTTAAATAATTATCAATTATTTGAAATCCAATTGGAAATATCTACCCGAATCAAGTTGATGCCGTGAGTAGAATGTGAACACAAACAGTGTCCATTGCTAGATCGAAAATTAAACAAAATTCGTGTTTAAGTTTCGATCTAGCAATGGACACCGGTAACACAACACCGATCACTGGACTGCCTAGCAGTATGATCAGATCGATGGAAATTGTTAGAAATGGAAATATTTATAAACTGGAAATGTTGAATCAAACTACTCCGAGTTACGGCCGTATTTTGAATACTCCTTTACGTCCTGTAAGTACGTACCTAACAAAAATGAAATTAGGGATATTCCAGGTGAACCCCAAAAGTTGTACATTCATAAAATCTTACTGTCACGACTACTCGAATAAATGTAAGAATATCAATTTCTTTGAAATTGAATTGGAAATTGGGACCAAATCAAGTTGATGCGATTAGCGGAAATTGGACACAAACAAGTGTCCTCTGATGGACTGAAATATAAACAAGGAAATATTAAAAATGCTCGTGTTCATCTTAGAACAAGCCAGGTACAGATAGTAAACATATCCCGATGCTCAGTCATGAATTAGTGAAATCCATGTCTTTACAAAAAACGTACACTTTTGAACGGTAAATGAACATTTCAGTTTTAAATTTCAAAAGATGAAAACGTTGGATAAGGTCTTCATTATGACCTCCTAGAGTTCCACTAAATGTACTTCACTAAACAGTGATAAAGATACTGTCACGACTACTCGAATAAATGTAAGAATATTAATTTCTTTGAAATCGAACCGAATCAAATTGTCGTTTAGTGCAAAGTGTACAGTTTAACCACTCGGAAGAGTAAGCAGCCGTTGTTTTGAGTCTGAACTGTTCAACTCCGGGCGATTAGCCAGAGCTAAGCAATTACAAGGGCTGGAGTAATTACAGACCTACAGGACTACTCGACATAGCTTACAGAATAAGCAAGCCGAAGTGGCAATGGGCCGGCCATATTAGCCGTAGAACCAATGACCGTTGGGGTAGACGAGTTCTTGAGTAGAGATCGCGAATCGGCAAACGTCCTCAGGCTAGGTGAAGCGACGAACTTCGCAGAGTGGCTGGGAGCAGCTGGATAAGAGTTGCCGGAAATCGAGTTGAGTGGGAGTGAAAGGCCTATGTCCAGCAGCGGTCTGGTATAGGCTGATGGTGATGATGTGATGAGCCTTCCGCAGACTGATACGGTAAATTCAGTATATCATTCTAAGATGAATCCAATAAAACTGATTATTTGTTTCTGTGCAGAAATCGGAGCGTCTGTTATTATTTGGGAACTGTAGCGAGGCAGAAAGTGAACAGCTGATTTCAAAAGCACTAGCTGATTTCAAGCAACAAAAGCACTAGAAAGTGGTGCAGGATAGGCGTTTTGGAGGACTATTTTTGTGTTATTTTGACGTTTGAAAAGTGCTGATTCCTAAGCCTAGTTTGAATAAATTACTTGATTTTGATTTTGAATAATTATCAATTATTTGAAATCCAATTGAAAATATCTACCCAAATCAAGTTGATTCCGTGAGTAGAATGTGAACACAAACAGTGTCCATTGCTAGATCGAAACTTAAACAAGGATTTTTGACATAAAAATGGTCGTGTTAATTTTATCGCAGAACAAGCCGCTGTGCATTAAGTATATAGAATATAGACGGACCAGCTATCATGACTCTCAGTCATGCTGACTGATGAACTCGTTGCGCTATCATGTCATTCTGGCGCAAAGAGTACCGCTACCGGAGCATCTCCAATATCAACTGTGGCGCACCAAACTAACACTATTTGTTTACTGCGATATCTGGACTGCCTAACAGTGTGATCAGATCGATGGAAATTGTTAGAAATGGAAATGTTTATAAACTGGAAATGTTGAATCAAACATACTCGAGTTAAGGCCGTATTTTGAATACTCCTTTACGTCCTGTAAGTACATAGCTAAAGAAAATTAATTTAGGGATATTCCAGGCGAACCCTGAAAGTTGTACATTCATAAAGTTAGACGGTCTTACTGTCACGACTACTCGAATAAATGTAAGAATATCAATTTCTTTGAAATTGAATTGGAAATTGGAACCAAAACAAGTTGATGCGATTAGCGGAAATTGAAAACAAACAGTGTCCTCTGATGGACTGAAACATAAACAAGGAAATATTAAAAATGCTCGTGTTCATCTTAGAACAAGCCACTATGCATTAAGAATACTCGTAGGTACAGATAATATACAGATATACAACCTGGTGCATCAAAATATTCAAGGTTTTCTCCACAAAGATTTAGAAGTAGAATTATTTATGAATTTTAACAGTATTGACATTCTTTGTATAACAGAACATTGGCTTAAAAGCCACCAGTTTATGTTCAATTTTAATAATCACCAGGTTGGTAGTTCGTTCAGCAGAGTAAATGCTATACATGGTGGCTCATTAATTTTAGTAAGTAACCAGCTGAAATTTAAAGACCGTAAGGATATTGTGAGCCTATCTGTTGAGCGGAGAGTTGAAATAGCTTGTATAGAATTGGAGCAATTTATTGTATTAAGTGTGTACAGGCCCCCTTCAGGATTGTATGACTGCTTTGAAAAGGTAATGGATGAAGTGTTACACAAGATATGTAACTCAAATAAATCTATTATCATTTGCGGTGATTTTAATGTTAATTTATTAGAAAAGTCAGGTTCTTGTAGTAAAATAATAAGTCTGTTTCAGTCATACAATCTTATAAACCTATTTTTGGAGCCCACAAGAATAACCCCTACTAGTGCCACATGCCTAGATAATATTTATACAGATGTTATTCCAAGCCATAAAGAAATTATAAATTTACTGGATTCTGATCATTGCGGGCAAAGGATTACTATCCAAAACCAAAACAACAAAGTGGCTAAAAAGGATATCATTGTTAACCCCAAAACTACAAGTCGCTTGGAAGCTTTTAAAGTTAAACTCATTAATAAATTAACAGTTTTGGCTAATCATACTGATCCTAATCATCTATATGATGATTTTTATAATATGTACTGTCAACAATTTAATCTCATCTTTATTCCCAAGACTATCTCGGTTAATAGTAACGCGTCTTTCAGTGATTGGGCTACCATTGGTATTCATAAAAGTAGAACACGGCTTTATGAACTATACAATGAAAGGTCTTTTGTAAACACTGCTGAATTTAATTTATATGTTAGAAATTATTCAAAATTATTTAAAAAAGTTTGTTGTATGGCCAAGTCGCGTTATTTGAGTTCGAAGATTAAAAACAGTAGTAATGTAATTAAAACGACTTGGAATATTATTAATAGTGAAACGGGAAGGTCTAATAAAGCCGTATTTTGAATACTCCTTTAAGTCCTGTGAGTAAGTAGCTAAAAAGATGAAAAAAGGGATATTCCAGACCAAACTACAAGCCACACCAAAAGGTGATGAAAAACGCATTCTGGCGCAAAAAGTTTGGCTACCGGAGCACCAGCAGTTTTACCTGTGGCGCACCGTACTGACACTAAATGTTGACACCGATTACTGGTCTGCCTAGCATTATGCCCAGGTCGATGGAAATTGATTCTTTGAAAGAAATATTTTATTAACTAGAAATGTTGAAACAAACTTACTCGAGATATTACCGTTGAAAACTCTTTCATTTCCTCTGAGTACGTAGCTAAAGAAGAGGACACAAGGGATATTTAAAACTACAAGCCGACAAGCGTACTTTCAAGCTACATACAACAGTCACACAATCGAACTTGACATTGATAAAGTTAGAAGGCCTTTACCGTCACGACTACTCACATAAATGTAAGAATATCAATTTCTTTGAAATCGAATTGGAAATATGTACCTTAATCAAGTTTGCGTTAGTGCAAAGTGGACACAATCACGTCCCCTGCTGGAACATGAACATGGAAATATTTAAAACTGTTGTGTTCATCGGAGAACAAGCCACTGTGCATTAACTATTGAGATAGATAAGTTATCATAAGGCTCAGTCATAAAGCTGAGGAATTCATACGTGGAAAAATGCTCATACACACTGCACTGCTACGGGGAGATAGTGCAGTTATGTGGGACTCCAACCCACTAAAACTCCACGGTGTCCTCCTCTGCCGCTTGTGTCGGGAACACGGGCACGCGTTAGCACTCACCGCGAACCCGCTGCAGCTATCTGTCACCGGACCCTCCTCTGGGGAAGAGAAATTCTTACCTGAATTCAAATTTACCAGAACGGTAGAAATTCATTTATAAAAGCAGATGTAATGTTCGTCGACACTTGACCAGTTTCAAATTTAATTAATTAATAATCACAGATTGGACTTTGACTCCCAAACTAGGCATTAACAATGATCTCCTCAGTGACCGTCAATATGGCTTTCGCCGGGGACGGTCAACTGGCGATCTTCTTGTGTATGTCACGCACTGCTGTGGCGAAGCCATCGAGAAACACGGCGAAGCACTGGCTGTATCGCTTGACATCTCGAAGGCCTTTGACAGGGTCTGGCACGCTGCTCTGCTCAGCAAGCTTCCTGCTTATGTCATCCCAGCTGATTTTTGTAGCTGGATATCAGATTTCCTTAGTGAACGGTCGATCAGAGTAGTTGTTGACGGCTGCTCTTCTGACCTTATGGCTATTGATGCCGGAGTTCCTCAGGGGTCTGTTCTCTCTGCAACTCTTTTCCTGCTGCACATCAATGACCTGCTTCGGCCTGGTATTGTTGGGTACGCAGATGACAGTACAGTTTTAGAGAGATACTTGTCCAGCGCAAAAACCAGCGGGGCCGAAATTCGTTCCTTGAGAGAGGCCATGGTAGAGCGGACAGATTTGACCTTAAGCTTTGTCTCCCAGTGGGGTGATGATAATCTGGTCTCTTGTAACGCCACCAAAATACAGGCGTGTCTTTTTACCGCTAAAAAGAGTCGTTTTGTCCAAACTCCTACTTTTCGAGGTGCATCTGTTCCTGTAACTGATCGACTTGAGCTCTTAGGCATGGAGTTGACATCTAGTCTCAACTTCGGCGCCACCATCGAATACAAGGCCCAAACTGCGGCCAAGAAACTGCGATACTTTACGCCTGGACAGCCTTTGACCCTTTACAAAGCGCAAGTCCGATCCTGCATGGAGTATTGCAGTCACCTTTGGGATGGATCAGCCAAGTACCAACTAGCCGCGCTTGACTCGGTGGAACGCAGAGCTAAGAGGATGATTGGCGACGTAAAACTGGTGGATGCGAAGCTTTATAGCTTGGCTCATCGCCGCAAGCTTGCCTGCTTGTCGGTCTTCCACAGATTGTACTTCGGAGAGTGTGCCCGAGAACTCCACGACCTCATTCCACCGGCCCCCTTCTACCATCGGACATCTAGACGCACTGCCAGTTACCATCCTTACCTGGTTGCTATTCAACCAATTCGCACTAAGCGCTTCCAAATGTCTTTTATAATGCGCACAGCAAAGGAGTGGAACTCACTACCTGCGCCTTTTTTTTTTTTTTTTTGTGGATGGGAAATCATCAAATAACTTCTCCCGCTCTGGGTGGAGCGGAAGGGCGTGTCAGACTTTTACTGACTAAAACCCACCCGTGTTCCTTCAGTTGCCTATGCCAGGGCCACGGTATCTTTTTCAAACAACCCGCGACCCCAGCGGCATTGGCCCTATTGGACCCCATCTTTTGCTGACATCTCTTTGAGGCGCGCGTGGAACACAACGCGCCGTCGACCCGGGCCTGGACAGCAAAGGAGTGGAACTCACTACCTGCGCCTGTGTTTACGAACGCATACAACCCTAATCTCTTCAAAGTGAGAGTGAACAGGCTTCTTCTGGGTAAGCTTACTCCATCGTCGACTTTGTCTCTGTCACCTGTGACCTAGACTAGAGTCAAGAGCAAACCCATCACAAATAAAAATAAAAAAAACCTGTATCTTGGGGTTCGGTATTGCGATATTTTTACGACATTGCAATAAAACCTATTTTCTTTCTATTTTCAGAGTTAAGTATGGTATCGGGGTGTGTCTTTACTATCTTCAATATCAACTGAGAGTAGACAGTAATATTGTCTATATACACTATGATGATACTCAGCCATGTTGACTGACGAGCTCGTGTTACGCTTCCATGTAATTCTAGCACAAAAATTTCCAGTACCTGCGATTCATGCAAAACCAACTGTGGCGCACCGCACTAACTCTATTTGTTGACACTGATTACTGGTCTGCCTAGCAGTATGATCAGATCGATGATTCTTTGAAAGAAATATTTTATAAACTAGAACAGGAAATATACTATATACCCGAATCAAACTGATGAAGTTAGTGTTATGTTAGTAAGTAGTAACAGTAACCACAACAGGGAAATATTAAAATGGTTTTGTTCACCGTAGAACAAGCCGTATAGTATTGTATGAACGGACAGCTGTGCTGCTGGGGAGTTTGTTGCGCCACTTCTTCTTCCCAGCTAAAGCACTAGAAAGTGGTGCAGGATAGGCGTTTTGGAGGACTTATTTTTGTGTTATTTTGACGTTTGAAAAGTGCTGATTCTTAGCCTAGTTTGAATAAATTACTTGATTTTGATTTTAAATAATTATCAATAATTGAAATCCAATTGGAAATATCTACCCGAATCAAGTTGATGCCGTGAGTAGAATGTGAACACAAACAGTGTCCTTTGCTAGATCGAAACTTAAACAAGGATTTTTGACATAAAAATGGTCGTGTTAATTTTATCCCAGAACAAGCCGCTGTGCATTGAGTATATAGAATATAGACGGACCAGCTATCATGACTCTCAGTCATGCTGACTGATGAACTTATTGCGCTATCATGTCATTCTGGCGCAAAGAGTTCCGCTACCGGAGCATCTCCAATATCAACTGTGGCGCACCACACTAACACTGTTTGTTTACTGCGATAACTGGACTGCCTAGCAGTATGATCAGATCAATGGAAATTGTTAGAAATGGAAACGTTTATAAACTGGAAATGTTGAATCAAACATACTCGAGTTAAGGCCGTATTTTGGATACGCCTTTACGTTCTGTAAGTACGTAGCTAAAGAAAATTAATTTAGGGATATTCCAGGCGAACCCTGAAAGTTGTACATTCATAAAGCTAGACGGTCTTACTGTCACGACTACTCGAATAAATGTAAGAATATCAATTTCTTTGAAATGGAATTGGAAATTGGAACCGAATCAAGTTGATGCGATTAGCGGAAATTGGACACATACAGTGTCCTCTGATGGACTGAAATATAAACAAAGAAATATTAAAAATGCTCGTGTTCATCTTAGAACGAGCCACTATGCATTAAGAATAGGTACAGATAATAAACCTATCCCGATACTCAATCATGAATTAGTGAAATCCATGTCTTTACAAAAAAAACGTACACTTTTGAAAGGGAAGAGAACACTTCAGTTTTAAATTTTTAAAGATGAAAACGTTGGATAAGGTCTTCATTATGACCTCCTGGATTTCCAATAAACGTACTTCACTAAACAGTGAAAAAGTTAGACGTTCTATACTGTCACTACCGGAGCACCAGCAATATCAACTGTTGCGCACCGCACGAAAACTAGTTGTTGCACCGATAACTGGACTGCCTAGCAGAAGAAATCAAGTCCCCTAGTTGCTGTTCCCGCAGCATGACTGTAAACATTGATGTAGTTGGGCGGTCCATCACAAGAGAACATGCCAAACAACAAATCCTTTTTTCCATTGAATAATGTGGTATATGAGAACGAGCTGTTCCAAACCATCTTTAAATAGCCACTCATGGGTTGAACCACCATCTAGGAAAGCAATGCCCTCTTATGCACCTACCGGCCACTACCAAGCCGGTTGATTTTACTGCATACAGTTCGAGAAGATATGTATATCATGATTTCGGGTTAAATGGTAATTTGCAAGAATAATAATTGATTGCTGTGGAATAGAATAGGAAATATACTATATACCCGAATCAAACTGATGAAGTTAGTGTTAAGTTAGTAAGTAGTAACAGTAACCACGACAGGGAAATATTAAAATGGTTTTGTTCACCGTAGAACAAGCCGTATGTATGAACGGACAGCTGTGCTGCTGGGGAGTTTGTTGCGCCACTTCTTCTTCCCAGCTAAAGCACTAGGAAGTGGTGAAGGATAGGCATTTTGAAGGACTATTTTTGTGTTATTTTGACGTTTGAAAAGTGATTCCTAAGCCTAGTTTGAATAAATTACTTGATTTTGATTTTGAATAATTATCAATAATTGAAATCCAATTGGAAATATCTACCCGAATCAAGTTGATGCCGTAAGTAGAATGTGAATACAAACAGTGTCCATTGCTAGATCGAAACTTAAACAAGGATTTTTGACATAAAAATGGTCGTTTATCGTTCGTTTATCGCAGAACAAGCCGCTGTGCATTGAGTATATAGAATATAGACGGACCAGCTATCAGGACTCTCAGTCATGCTGAATGATGAACTTGTTGCGCTATCATGTCATTCTGGCGCAAAGAGTTCCGCTACCGGAGCATCTCCAATATCAACTGTGGCGCACCAAACTAACACTATTTGTTTACTGCGATAACTGGACTGCCTAGCAGTATGATCAGATCGATGGAAATTGTTAGAAATGGAAATGTTTATAAACTGGAAATGTTGAATCAAACATACTCGAGTTAAGGCCGTGTTTTGAATACTCCTTTACGTCCTGTAAGTACGTAGGTAAAGAAAATTAATTTAGAGATATTCCAGGCAAACCCTGAAAGTTGTACATTCATAAAGTTAGACGGTCTTACTGTCACGACTACTCGAATAAATGTAAGAATATCAATTTCTTTGAAATTGAATTGGAAATTGGAACCGAATGAAGTTGATGCGATTAGCGGAAATTGGACACAAACAGTGTCCACTGATGGACTGAAACATAAACAAGGAAATATTAAAAATGCTCGTGTTCATCTTAGAACGAGCATTAAGAATAGGTACAGATAATAAACCTATCCCGATGCTCAGTCATGAATTAGTGAAATCCATGTCTTTACAAAAAACTTACACTTTTGAAAGGGAAAAGAACACTTCAAATTTAAATTATAAAAGATGAAATCGTTGGATAAGGTCTTCATTATGAGCTCCTGGATTTCCACTAAACGTACCTCACTAAACAGTGATAAACTTAGACGTCCTATACTGTCGTGACTACTCGAATAAATGTAAGAATATTAATTTCTTTGAAAAAGAATGGGAAATATGTAAGTACCTAAAAGAAATTGGTTACAGAACATGAAACAATGGGGAAAAGATGTATATTTGTAATTGTATTGACTTTTGGTTTTGCCAGTTGGTAAGCCAGTAGCCAATCATTACACGAACACCAGCAATATCAACTGTGGCGCACCGCACTAACACTGTGTCGACAGTCGACACCATGGACTTCCTAGCATTATGACGATGGAAATTGATTGTTAGAAAGTGAAATATTTATAAAGTGGAAATGTTGGACCAAACACACTCGAGTTAAAGCCGTATTTTGAATACTCCTTTAAGGGTAATGTTTTCAATGTCAGATAACTTTTATATGGAATGGCGGTTTGACTGTTTTTGTATAGAAAATATATCAAACTGTCATATTTATTCTTCAGATATTAGTCAGGTATTGAAAAATCAGCCCTAAGTCCTCTAAGTAACGAAGATGAAATTATGGATATTCTAGGCGAGCCCAGATAGTTAAAAAAAAAAAACCTGTCAAACAACATTCAAGCCTCAACATATCGACACCTAATATGATAAAGTAATGTTGTACCTCAATATGACATGGTTTTCAACACAGCTATTTTTTTTTTGCATTTATTATTTATTAGCAGCTGCATGCTTAAGTTGTTCTGTAAAATTCTAGGTTTCATGATACTAATTTTAATTGCTCTTTCAAATGGTTATATGCTGTTTTGATGAAACCACTGCAAGTATGAATTATGCAATGTTACATTTTTAATATTAGTGAAAGTACCAAATAGTCCGAAATTTAAAAAAAAAACCGGCCAAGGGCTTGTCGGACTACGCACAATGAAGGGTTCCGGAGTTGGGATGAATTTATCCCAAGAACAAACTTAACATTGTAGTTGAAAAACATGTTCTCCCATACATTCCAACTGCAAATGTAAGTTTGTACGCACAATATTGAGAGATTTACCATGTTATTTTCAAAAACATAGACTTCTTATAAGTTTTCCTGTAATCTATAGTTATAGAACTATTTTCTGTATTATTTTCAAAGGTTTAGGTTTAGTAGTTTTAGGTTTAGTAAATAACTTTTTTTTATTATAAAAGAAAAAATATTTGAGACCTTCACAGAGAGCCCTTTTTTTTATATGTCACACGGTACAGTTTGAAACAAAACTCTAAAAAGCCCGCCAAAATTGACCCCCATATTCAAAATTAATTTATTTACGTTACGTCCGTGTTTGGGTCACAAAAATTCATAAGAAGTGTACCAAAGGAGATGTTCCAAAATGTATGGACCTTGAGCCAGGTACGTGTAGGTACACTATACATTCCTGCGGGGAACTCTCCTCCGAGGCACGAGTGTCGTTTGCTACGCGGACGACACTCTCCTCACCGCCCGGGGGGGGAGTTTCAGGGAGGCGGCCAGCTTGGCCTCGGCGGGCGAATCCTTGGTCGCGGGGAGGATTCGCCGCCTAGGTTTAACGGTGGCGTCGCACAAGACCGAGGCCGTGTTCTTCCACGGACCTCGGCAGCGCCCCCCACCTGACGCCCACATCTTCGTGGAGGGCGTCAGAATCGAGGTCAAGGCCCAGATGAAATATCTGGGCCTTGTAATTGACAGCAGGTGGCGCTTCGGTCCACATTTTAGCGGGCTGTCGTCGCGCCTGCTGAAGGCCGCGGGCGCACTGGCGTGGCTGCTTCCCAACCTGGGGGGGCCCAGCGCACGATGCCGGCAACTTTACGCCGGCATCTTAAAGAGTATGGCCCTCTACGGGGCGCCCATCTGGGAGGACTCCCTCCGAAGGAGGGAGAACGCCGCCGCCCTGCGGGCGCCCTAAAGGGCCATAGCCCAGCGGGTGGCGCGGGCCTACCGCACGGTGGGCTTTGCGGCAGCATGCGCTCTGGCCGGCACCCCACCTTGGGAACTCGAGGCGTGGGTGCTCGCCAGAGTGTATGAATGGACGGCGGGGCGGAGGGTGAGAGGAGAACGCCCCGCCCCGGAAGAGCGGGAAGCCGTCCGGCGGGAGGCGAGGGACGCCATCGTCGTCCATTGGACGACGGACCTCGCCACCGCAGCCTTCGGCCGCCGAACCCTCGACGCGATTGGTCCTGCGAGACTGGCTCGAGCGGTCGCATGGGTTCCTCTCCTTCCGCCTGGTGCAGGTGCTGTCCGGACACGGTTGTTTCGGATCGTACCTTCACCGTATCGGGCGGGAGGAGACGCCGTCGTGTCACGACTGTGGCGCGGCGGAGGACACGGCGCAGCACACTTCGAGGTGTGCCCGTCGTGGCCCGAGCCGCGCCGCAATCTCACGGCGGCGATCGGAACGGACCTTTCGCTCCCCGGCTTGATCAACGCCATGCTGGGGGATGAGGGGTCCTGGGCGGCAGTCACCTCCTTCTGTGAACACGTCATGTCCCAGAAGAAGGCGGCGGAGCGCGCGCGGGAGGAAGACCCTCTCGCGGCGCCGCTCCGAAGGCGGAGGGGTCGAAGAAGACGTCAGTATGACAGTCATCTCCGACTCCTCCCAGGTGGAGGCCAGCAGGCAACGGGTGCGGGGGCACCCTTGCCTGTATTGCACAGGCCTCCACCAGTGTCGGACGGGAATGGCCAGGTGTTCCCGGCCATTCCCGTAGCCCCCCAGCCTGGGGGGCATGCGGGGCCCGCCAGCTAGGCGGGCATGCGCCGGGAGGGTTGTGGAAGTAAAGGCTGAGCCGGTTTCCCATGGCCCTCCCATCACGGCGATGTGGGAACACCGCTGAGTTTTAGTGGGTATACTGCCACTCTGGCAGGGAGTCCCACATACTCCGTGTCGTCCCCCGACGAGCGGAGATGCGTAATGTCATTTCTCAGCGACAAAAAAAAAAAAAAAAAAGGTACACTATACATAAAAGTAGGGAAATATATTTAAAACACTTCTCAACTGTCCAACTACTTTATATTGGCTTTATTTGCTGATAAACCACAATTAATTACACTTGAAATTGCAACACACAACAGAAACCCGTCATGGGGGTAAGCTGTCATTTTGATTGATTAATGACGTTTGACATGTTTAGTACTCAAGAATAGGACTGATGTGACACTGTTGTGTCACCTGACAGACCTCTTTCTATGATCAATGGTCGATCTATGGTTTACTGTCATTGTTTTTATGCACAGAGTAACGTAAATCGGTGAGACGCCATGTTGAAAGTCGATAAAAATAATTGATAAATATCGATTCCCTACCACTACATTATACATTTAAATGAATTATCTGTATTTTTCCCAAATTCTACGGATTTTGTTTTGTTTTTTTAATAGTGTACACAGACCAGGGGGCTTACTCTTCAAACTAATTTTAATTCCAATCTAAAGCCAATCCGATTCCAATATCAATTTTGCAGTCACGTGATTCGGTACTCTTGAAAACAATTTTGTCAACATTGGATTGAAATTGGGATTGCCCCGCGATTGTTTTGTTACGTGTGAAGTTAGCTATTTTACAGGCCGCAATAGTGTGGTTCAACTCATTACGATAAACGGGTAATGGGACTTTAAAATGTTTTATCCTTTAAATCACAAGGCTAATAAATAAATATGATATAAATAGTTGTTTAATTAATTAATTGTTACATATTAAATTCATTTGGGCGTAAGAAAATTATTAAAATCATAAAATTAACCATGACTTAGGCTGCGTGCGCTAGGATCGTTGCCTACACTATATAAAAAAAGACGGCGTATAAGTTCTCCAATTTCTAAAACAAAGTCAAGTGGTCTTAGGAATTGGTCTTAGGAATTTTAAGTGAATAGTGAATTCGAAATGTAGTTTGTTTAGAAACTTGAAGTTTGTTTAGAACAGTAACTGGTTCGCGTTTGGTTCCTTGTTAGTAAAATAATTAACTAATATAGTTAAGTGTTAGTGTACTTATACAGTTAAGTGGTAAGTAAAAAATATAAAATCATACCTACTTATGTTATTATTTAAAGTAGGTACCTAATGTTTTTAAAACTTTAGGTAATTAATGAAGTATTTTTGTTAGTTATTTTCTTGGTCTATGTTTTAAATTATAATATGTTGTACATAATAAAAGTTTTCGCATTTGAGTTACAATGGCAAATCGTCTTAGTTACGCCCAATTAGAAGGTTTGGTAGAATTCTTGAAGCAAAACCCAGGCATAGCTAAAGGTAATTCAAAATAATGAAGTAGGTATTAATAAACATTATATACCTACAGTAATTTCATTGAAATTAATGCGTATTTTTAGTATTGGTAGATCGCCTCAAACAAATCCTTATTCACTCTATAATTTGCTTTAAATTCGTCTTTATTCATAGAAAAAGCTTTGTCCGTATAACGCATCATCCGACGCTCATCTCGTCTTTGTTTCAATTGTTTTTTATGGGAATTATGTAAAACATTGTATATTAATGCTAATCGTGCCATATTTTACACTTATTATTTACGGAAAACCACTTAAAACGCAAAACAATTTCTAAAAAGTTACACTTTTGTTATTGGAAAAATCACAATCAACAAACAATTCCAACGCAATATTAACGCAATACACAGCTGTCAAAATGAACTCAAGAGTAGCGTTTACCGCACGCCAAGTCCGATCCCGATTCCACTTAGTTCCTCCTAATGGACACGCAATTCAATAACAATATGGCGCTAGCGTCGAATTCAAGAGTACGAAACGTTAAAATTCCAATGTCGATCGGTCGGAATTGGAATCAAGAGTAAGCACCCTGGCCCATTTTGAAACATCTCCTGTCAACTTCATCGGTCCATTAGAATCGGAGCAAAATGGCTGTGACAGACGGACAGACAGACACATGAGTGATCCTATAAAAGTTCCGTTTTTTCATTTTGAGGTACGGAACCCTAATGAATAACATTGTTATATGTCAATTTTACCTACTAACACAAAAAAACCCTTGTTACCAAAACTTTTGTGTATTGTAACTTGATCAACAAGTAGCTATACTTCAATAGAAACATTGTACATTTTCAATTATAATGAAATCATTCCATTTCACAAAAGTAGTGGAGAGGTACCTATTCCACGGCTATCAGGACAATCCCGGAAGTACGGTGAAGATCCCTACCAGCACCTTACTGGGATACTTCCTTCCTCCGAGCATGTTTGCTCTAGCGAATCTCCACTCAAGCCGGCCAATAAAGGCAAGAAAGAGGTGGAAGGTCTGTTCCTCCTCAGTGTTCACTTCAGCCGGCCAAAAAAGGCAAGCCAGGGGTGAAGAACAAGACTTCTCCAGGGTCCGTGGGGTCTACTGCCCAACAGCTCGCCACGTGCTGCCTTGCGGGTGTACGTATGCATCTCTCTTGGTCTGGCTCCTCACCCGAGACATATTTCGGCAAACTACCGGCACAAACCTAGAATTCAGGAGCGCGCAAGCCCCACCACGACGTCAACGTAGAGATTATTATTATTATTTCTCAATCAGTTCTGCATAGCTCGACAAAGTATTTCATATTTCTGTACTATAATACTAGGTACCTGAAATCGCGAAAAAAAAATCAGCTGTTCAGTACATTTTGACGAATTATGCGAACATAAATGTACTGAACAGCTGATTTTTTTTTTCGCGATTTCAGGTTTGGTCCCATAGTAAAAGTTGTTCATAATGATGAGTATAATGACCCCTTAAGAGGTTGCTGGTGTTTTACAAATAACCCTGTATACTCCATCGTTTATTAAAGCATTGATGGACACTGAACGCCCCCAGGCGTAATAATAACTATAAAACTCTTATTGTGTCTCTTTCAGTGTCCTTAAACCGATTAATATTCGAATCTGTGTACCTAATTATATCACATTTAAACCACAGCATTATTTTATTAGATGTTCAAAAATAATAGCATTAGCAGCCTAGAATAACGAAACGTAGCGTTAAAATCGTTCATCGTTCGCGCTAAAACTGCGCGCGCCGTTCGATCGTACATTCAACGGCTTACCCACATCACTAGCAGACTCAAGATGGTTACTATATTCCGACCAATCAGGAGCCTCGAACGCAGAGCGCCGCGGTTCGCCTACCTTGATTGATCTGACATTCCGTAACCACCCCGCGACGTCATTTGTATTATAAGCTCTAAAACTCTGTAGTTAGAGACGTTTTTCCTAAGTACTATTATTATTTAGTTTCTTTGGATGCCGCGTACCGTACGCTTGTGTTCTGACAGATTATTTAGCAAACGATAACGCGTATGTTATTTCTTATTTCTCTCGCCGATTGATAATTAATAATGTGTTTAAGTTAATGTAAGTGCAGTTATTAGTCATTTCGGGTTGTGACGTGTATTGTGAACGGTTTACTTGATAAAATTAACTGTTACATTGTCGAGTACAGTGCGTGGTATGTGTGCAAGGAAGAGAACTGCGTTGTTAATTTTCGCAGATAATAACAGACTGCTATCCAGAGATAGCTAGTTATCTCGTTGCTTCGAGGTTGTGAGAAGGACGTTATTCGTCAAATTAGCCTCTTGTCGATACAGAGCTTTCCTTGTTGATAATTTTATTAGGTAGGTACCTACTTAATTGGTATTTTATTCTGGCTTCGGACTTTTTTTTTCTTAACTTCGCACGGTTTGTGCATTTAGCCTTCGGACGTTTAATTACTAATATTCACGTGTTAGTCCGTGTATTCATTGGGAAGCAAAGTTACGCAACATTGTTTTAGCAACATTATTAGTGCAGAATGAACAATTTTCTTTTACAACATGTTTTCGTGATGCGTGAAACATGTTGCAGCCGAAATGGAAAGTTGCAATTTTGCTGGCAACGTTCGGCATTCATGGTAAACAAAACAACATTACGCAGCATCTGGTTCTAGAAACAATGTTGCTCCTATTAATACGAGGCATACAATTACTTACCCTTCGTGAACTTTTTATACGCCGGTAAGTAGGTGCCAATGTACTACTTACTTAGGTTCCTATAAAAAGTTCACGAACGTAAGCATTGACTTAGAGGTATCTAACTTAGCCAGCCAAGGGTGGTTACTTATGTTTTTTGCAATTTACAAGTCGGTATTATATTGTACGTTGATCAAATTATAATTTGCGGTCGTAACAAGTATATATTTACATAATTAGAATCATTAAAGTGATCAATACATCTCTTTAAGACCAGGTAATCCCAAAAAATGACTATTTCATGAAATCTTGACATTTTAGGATTATACTAACTTAAGGAGTTGTATTACTGATTCTATTGTATATAATTCTGTAAAAACATATTTGTCACGGCCGCAAATCATACCTTATTAACATACAACTTAATACTGACTTGCAAATTACAAAAAACGTAAGAAAATTTGAATTTCGCGGGCTACCTTGACGCTTCCTCTTTAACACCTGTATTCCCCCCGGAAGGGTTAGGCTGCCCGCCCACGTCCGATAATCGGCGACTGATTTTCTTGGATGCCCCTTTCTATTAAATGAGTGAGAAAAGGAGATAGACAAAAATCGGTGGGCGGGCAGCCTTAGGCTATGGCAGATACACCCACAGTTTGCCAGCTAAGTTTACAGTAAGGTGGTGCAATAGTGCGTACGTTTTGAATATGGGCGCATAAGTCACACTTAAGGGGGAAGCGTCAGGGTAGCCCGCGAAATTAAAATTTTCTTACGTTTTTTTGCAATTTGCAAGTAAGTATTAGGTTGTATGTTCAATAAAGTATGATTCGCGACCGTAACAAACACAACTTCCTAAGTTAGTATAATCCTCAAATATGAAAATTACATGAAATACTCATTGATTAGGAATAGTCTTAAAGAGTTGTATTGATGACTTTAATTATTATAATTCTGTAAATACTTGTTACGGTCGCGTATCATATCAACGTACAACCTAATACTGACTTGTAAATTGAAAAAAACGTAAGAAAATTTGAATTTCGCGGGCTACCCTGACGCTTTCGCCTTAGGGAAACCCTATCCAAGATTGGTGGTATACTTCTCATGCCACGATGCCACCATTCTTTATAGTCTGAACACTCAATCCAATCTTCAATTATAGTCTCTGTACAATTCTGGCAGCCAACATACCTCCAGTTAAGAGGATTGTGAAGCAGTAAATTTTCATACAAAAAGCGATAACGTTTTTCTCCCCGTTAACATAGTTTAATTTTCATAATTTTTGGAAATGTTGTAGGTATAATGAAATACTAGGTCCGTAGGTTTTTATTATAAAGAAATATCGCATACGATATAAGTTATTAGCATCTAAATATCTATATTTTTGACATAAAAACTTCCTCGAGCTTTTTTTATTTAATTTAATTTAATTACTTAAATAGAAAAACGTACAGACCTAGATTATAGTGTATTGAATGTAATGAGACCAAAATTGTTTCATTAATTTCATAAATGTTTAGGGGGGTGAAAGCGTTATCGCCCGAAACAATATTTATATAAATAATTGCATGAAATGTAGGTAATGGCCTCCAAGACTCGCGTCGCGTACCGGCACTTGACAATCCTCTTAAGAAGAACCGGCGGTGTGTTAGTTACACACCGCCAGTTCTTCTTTTTTGGCACATTCTTTGGATTTGTAGGCTCTTGACAGCCTTTTCTTGCGTTTTGATGTTTGCTGGGATTAGATTCGTGTACCTAAAACTTTAATTTTGGCTGTTTCATATCAATTTGCTTTTCGACTTCGACTCTGTATGGTGAACTGCTAAGCATGTCCGAAGTTTTACGTTTTCTGTTCCATTTTTTTTTTTTTCTAGACTGCACCGATTCTTTCTGTGTACTGTTTTATGGTGTACAATAAAGTAAAGTAAAAATCTATTGGCTTAAGTACCTAAAATCCACGTCTATATTCTCACATAGATTATCTTCGGAAGCGCGCACACTTTCACTTCATCATCAAAATATGACTGAAGTTAGCTACAAATGTCACACAATTCTTGGCAGAGGTTAGATGCGTACTCTTACCAACCGCGCACTCTTGCAACACCTTATCCTAAGTTCTATGTAATAGGAGGCGAGCCTATTGCCATCAATCAGGCACAAATCCAGACTCCGGCTACTGAGAAATTCCAGATGGAAAACCCCAATAATACTGCCCAACCCAGGAATCGAACCCAGGACCTAACACTCAGCAGTGTTTTCTTTTAAGGCGAAAGCTCCAGGTAGCCCGCGAAATTCAAATTTTCTTAAGTTTATTGCAATTTGCAGGTTAGTATCAGGTTATATGTTAATTTGAATAATGTTATGTGTTAAGTTATATGTTGATGCTAATGATTATAATTCTATAAAAACATATTTGTTACGGTCGCGACTCATACTTTAATCAATATACAACCAAATACTGAGCTGCAAATTGCAAAAGACGAACGAATATTTGAATTTCGCGGGCTACCTGGAGCTTCCCCCTTAAGTACTTCTTTATCCTGTGCGCGTTGACTAAATAATTCATTTTTCTTTCTTCTTTTTTCTAGGTACCTACTTTTTACAATGTCTCGAGAACTCAAAAGTACACATCCACTATGGGATTACTTCAGTAAGGTGACTGCAGAACCCAAAAAGGCCATCTGTAACCAGTGCTCTAGGAAATTATCCCACAAGACTACAATTACTAATTTAAAATCTCATTTACAGAGATTGCACAACGCACATTACAACGCTTATATCAGGAAACTAAAAAAACATGATACGTTAGTGCAGGACACCGATAACCCAACGGTTTCGACAAGTCAAACTGTTTATCTCTTGCCTCTTCCATCAACATCCGAGCATCAGATTAAATATGAGATAGCATCCCCTGGGAACCAAGAGACTGAGAACACTGACGATGAAGAAATGACAGACACAGACACAAAAATTAGAGGAACTTTGCTCCCTGAGGAGAAAAAGCAAATCGACGCTAGGTTATTGATGTTTATTGTGAGGTCGTACCAACCAGTTACCATAGTCGAAGAACCAGGCTTTTCAAACTTAGTAAAGAGTATGAATGCTGATTATACGATACTAGGACGTAAAGATATAACAAAGAGAATCCTACCAGAAATGTACAGCAAATGTTTGGAGGAACAAAAAACAATTGTACAGCAAGGTGCAGTCACGATTTGTCTAACAATTGACCGATGGACGTCAGTAATTTATGAGGATTCTCTTATAGCCATCACTGCTCATTTTATAACTACTGATTACCAATTTAAATCTGTGTTACTAAAGTGTCATTATTGTGAGGGTATTAGTGAATACCTGGAAACAGTTTTAACCGAAACGTGTACGGAATGGGAGATATCCGGCAAAATAAATTGGTGTGTCACAGATGATGGTGCGGATATAGTGCAAGCGGTCAACTCGTTAGGTTGGAATCACAGTGGCTGCATGGCATATAAGCTAAACCTCACGCTACAAAAATCTCTCAAATTATGTGACGAGACTCTGTCAAAGGTAAAAAGAATTGTACGTTACTTTGATTCACACTACGAATCTGAACAAATGCTGGATATGTATCAGACTAAGCAAGGCACAGCAGAACCCTTGGAACTTTTAGATTCGGAGCATACCAGTTGGACCTCAAAATATGATATGATCGAGAGATTTGTAACTTTACAAGAAGCCGTCGAGGCAATAATAATAGAACTTGAAGATGAAGTAGTAGATCTACCTGATATAACAGATGAGGACTGGAGTAAATTGAAACAACTCTGCAAGCTTATGAAACCTTTTAAAGAAGCGACTAAAGAACTGGGCGCTGATAAATATGCGTCCGCCTCAAAAGTAATAGCTGTTGTGAATGGACTAAAAGATGTGTTACAGGAATTACGTAAAAGACCGGATTGTTACTATTCTGTTAAAGAAGTGGTCGAATGTATAGAGACAGAACTAAATGAACGATTCGAGGGAATTGAGAGCGAGCCTAATTTGGCTTTGTGCACCATATTAGATCCTAGGTACAAAATGTCAATGTTTCTTGATGAGAGCGCTGGAGAAATGGCCAAATTAAATTTAGTGTCAGAGATAGGACTGATGAAAAATGTTATGAACCCTACTAATCTTTTGAAGACGGATGGCGGACCTAGCACTGCAAATAATGATGATGGAGGCGAGTTCAGTCTATGGAGAAGGAGGACTATGATTTTAGAGAAAAGACTAGCTACCCGGAGTGTAAACTATCATACGCTAGCTCAACAAGAAGTAGAATCCTATATGCAGGAAGAATTAGCTGACGGTGACCCTTGCGAATGGTGGCAGAGCAACGAATCGAAGTTCCCTCATTTGGCCAAATTATTTAAAACTTTATGCAACAAGGTAGCGACTTCAGTTCCCAGCGAACAATTATTTACGGAACACGGAACAGATTTATGTGAAAGAAGAAATTTACTGTCACTTAGAAAGGCTGAGATGATTGTGTTTTTACATGCTAATTTAAATGATGACGATTATTTTAGATTAATGCCTGAAAGTTATGATGGTACACAAACATTGTCTGTCTGATTTCCTTTCTTCAGTGTTCTTCTCTATCAATGTGATAATATAATTGTTATACATGTCATAATAATGTCTTTATAATGTGCGCATATCGATATGAGGGAAACTATGCTTAATTTCATCGCCGGATAGAATATTAAAAAAATATATATATAGCATTTTTTCATTCTTGTTCGCTACTGTGACATCTGTGTAAACAAAACGGTATAACTTTTAAATCAAATGATCTATCGCGATGAAACAAACTGTTATGATTGGAAATAACAGGGCGTCCATAAAAAAAAAATAAAGAAAAACCTGCCCTGAATTGAGAATTAAGGTGTTATATTAACAATAATCACGTATTTTTTCCTCAATTTTTATAATAATTGTAAAATTTCTCACTAAAACCCCGTATTACCTACATTGTTTTATTACTTTAAATTATTCTACATCCTATTATCTTACTAAAAGTAAAAATGCCACGTTTACAACCCAATCACAACATTTCCTATGAACTATTAAAGAAAGGCCTTGCACACTACTACATACAAAAATACTTCAACGGGCAGACAATTATTTATTTATTTTCTAGATTTAAAAATAGTTTTTCCATCGATAAAATTAAGCATAGTTTTTTATATGTTACGTTTTGATATGTGCACACTTTAAAGACACTGTATATTATAAAGAGCAACCAGATGTGCGGAGAAACTGATCCGATTCCGAAAATTATTTCAGTAGGTAATAGGACACTAAAATCAATCTGCCTAGCCTTTTCCCAACTATGTTGGGGTCGGCTTCCAGTCTAACCGGATGCAGCTGAATACCAGTATTTTACATGGAGCGACTGCCTATCTGACCTCCACAACCCAGTTATTGGGTAATACGATACCCCTTGGTAAGACTGGTTGTCAGACTTTCGGGCTTCTGACGACCCGTAACGACTGTCAAAGATCCACGAATGACAGCCGGGACCGACGGCTAAACGTGCTATCCGAGGCACGGAGGAGTCTCGGTATGTTACAGATGGTCACCCATCTACGGACCAACCCCGGCAAGCGTAGCTTAACCTGATGGATCGACCCTTGCGGCTGTTATTATTTAGCCACGAGCTCCTCTATAGGACACTAGTCATAGAATATATCATTTCTCTCGGACGAATTCGCGGGCAGAAGCTACGAGTAGTACATAATAAAGTACTGTACTTCTAGTAATAAATAAGTCTTTTTCATTAATACATCTCTTCTGTATCTTGATAGTGTTTCTATTTTTATAGCTGACTATACCATTATTATTATTTGTGTATACGAATATAACTCTTGATATTGCGTTTCATTTTCAAGTGATTGTGACGATTTTAAGTTAATCATGTCAGAAATACTATTATCATTAATTAAGACAGTCTAGAAGACAAAAGTGCTAAATACCTACAATATTTTCAGTTTTAGACTGAGAAATAAGTATACAGGGTGACTGGTAATTAGTGACCGATACTTAAACACATGGTTGTACTCATGATAACAAACAATTTTTTTACTATGGGCCCAAACCTGAATTGGCGAAAAAAAAACTCGTCAAAATGTAGGGAGCAGTTGATTTTTTTTTTCTCGCGATTTCAGGTTTGCTCCCATAGTAAAAGTTTTTTGTTATCATGAGTACAATCATGTGTTTATGTATCGGTCACTATTACCAGTCACCCTATATAAGGGGAAGTTTGAAAGTGGCGCCAGTGACGGAAAACTTGAAAGAAACTCGTTTGACTTGATAAAAGTCATGAGGAGGGAGGAAACTTAAAGTGACTGAAAGAGTGACAAATATAAATGTTGATGGATGGAGGGAGAGGAAGACCAAACAAAAGATGGATGGATTGTGAGAGGAATGATATGAAAGTGAAGGGAGTGAATGATATCGTAACTGTTGCGAGAGGAGAATGGAAAAAGAAAACATGTTGCGCCGACACCAACTAACATGGGCATGGACAAGGGCAGAAAGATGTGGATGATTTTGGACTACTTAATGCCAATTATTAAGCATACTGCACCATCAGAGCGTCGTTTTATATCCAGTTCTTAACAAGATACAATAAGGCGTATTTTACCCTAAACGAATCTGGACTTTGCACATTTGTCTTCTAGATGTTCTTTATTATTATTTTGTGATAATTATTCGTCTGTTTTTGTTTTCAAGAATTATCTTTGGTGATTGTTCTGGCTGATGTTATCTGAACGTAGATCATATATAAAATATTTTTGGAAAAGTTGTGAAAAAGTTTTTTGTGGGTAGTAATTATAATATAAAGTTACTACAACACTACCGCACTACCTACTCCTGTAAATAGTACTATTAGTGTATTGTTACAAAATTATTAATTTCATTCAACCAGAATGAATGGATATGTTTGAAAAAGTAAGCAGCTAATTTTGTTCAATTTGAACAATTTTTTCATTGTTTTAGAATGTTACATCTTCAATTTAGGTTCTTACTATTTTAAAAGAAGATTTTTATTCGTCATTTTAATATTTAAGTAGTATTTTTGTAAGATTTTTTTATAGTTAAAAGTAAATAAGTACTACCGTTTTTACTCTAAATGGTTTTTCAATGATTTCCTTACTTGCATTGCATTGTATTATGTTAAAAGTACAACCATTTAACATAATTGGGGCGGGACACACCTTATTTTTGTAGATATCGTGCAGAACTAAAATTAATTATCTCATAAAGACTAAAGAAATCCTTGGCTAGTATGAAGTCTTCTTGTTTATGGTGAATGCGCAATGGCAGCCCTCGAAATTAATTTTTTTTACGTTTTTGCTTAGTTTTTCTTGAGTTAAATTTCAAAAAAACATGACATTTTGAACACCATCTAACTTAGATGTTAAAGAATGTAGGTATGTTTACATTTGAGTGCAAATGTTGAACTGTGCTACCTAAGTACTTATTTATTGTACACTGGTACAATAAAGGATGTATCTAATATTATCCTGTTTCATGCCTAGGTAATATTTCACATACTAAAATACCAAATTAAGGTTTTCAATTGCCTCAGTAGTACGAGGGCGGGTCAATAAGTCCGTGACTTTTTGAATTTCTGACCTCTTTACTGAAAAAGCAACACTACTCCTGTCAACAGGCATCTGTCAGTTGACTCCTGTCAAAATTTGAACTTGCTGCGTCAGTTAGTTTGTGTTTGACAGCTATCTTTATCAGACTATCCAGTAATTTGAGGAAAAAATGAAAAAAAGTGAATTTCGTGTGCATAGCATAAGCATTATTTTTTGCGAAAAAAAAACCATTACCCAGACCAAGGCTAAGCTTGGTAAATACTATGGGGACTCTGCACCATCGATTTCAATGGTAAAAAAGTGGTTTACTGAATTTCGTTGTGGCCGTACAAGCACTGAAGATGCCGAACGTCCTGGACGCCCAGTTGAGGTCTCTTCACCCGAAACAATCGAAAAAATTCACGATATGGTGTTGGCCGACCGAAGATTGAAAGTGCAAGAGATTGTGGAAGCCGTAGGGATCTCGCATGGCTCAGTGGTTTCAATTTTGAATGATCACTTGGGCATGAGAAAGCTTTCCGCAAGATGGGTGCCGCGTTTGCTCACAGTCGACCACAAACGCAATCGTGTAACAACTTCACAGGAAGGTTTGGCGTTGTTTAATCGCAATATGGAGGAGTTTTTGCGCCGTTTTGTAACCGTGGACGAAACATGGATCCATCACAACACACCAGAGACCAAACAACAGTCAAAACAGTGGGTTTCTAAGGGTGAATCGGCGCCAAAGAAGGCCAAGGTGGGTTTGTCAGCCAATAAAGTTATGGCGACTGTTTTTTGGGATGCACGCGGGATAATCCACATTGACTACCTTCAAAAGGGAAGAACAATCAATGGGGAATATTATGCCAACTTATTGGACCGATTCAATGACGATTTGAAAAAAAAACCGACCTCATTTGGCCAAGAAAAAAGTTCTTTTCCACAAGACAATGCAAGGGTGCACACATGTGCAGTTGCCATGGCAAAAATCCATGAATTGGGCTATGAATTGCTCCCTCATCCGCCCTATTCTCCAGATTTGGCTCCGAGTGACTACTTCTTGTTCCCAAACCTGAAGAAATGGCTTGGTGGAAAAAGATTTGACTCCAATGATGAAGTCATCTCGCAAACAAAGGCCTATTTTGAGGATCTCGACAAATCATATTTTTTGGAAGGGATTAAAAAATTGGAGAAGCGTTGGACAAAGTGTATAGAGCTCAAGGGAGACTACGTTGAAAAATAAAATGATTTATTTATCAAAAAATCTGTGTTTTATTCCAAAAGTCACAGACTTATTGACCCGCCCTCGTAGATAATTGTTAGTGCTATTACCTAAATAAGTTCGTGTATTTTTACGACTTACTTTATTGTATGGTTTAAATTACTTTAAAAATTAAAGGAGGAGCTTGTGGCTAAGTAATAACAGCCGCACGGGTCGATCCATCAGGTTAAGCTACGCTTGCCGGGGTTGGTCCGTAGATGGGTGACCATGTTTTCATACCGTGTATTGATGATTTTTATGGTTATAATTATGTAAACACATAATTGTTATAGTCGCGAATCATATTTTGATCAACATACAGCCTGACACTGACCTGCAAATTGCAAAAACCCAAGAAAATTTTAATTTCTCGGGCTAACATTGCGCATTCACCTTAATCTGAGCAGGAAACTGCCTTTAACCTGCCTGAAATTTAAGAGATCTTGACGTTTGGGTCAGTTTCAGTGTTTCTTCTCAGAGTTAGAAGAAGCAGATGCCATTTTTCTTAAAAGAATAACATGCAATGAGGAGTACTTACTTGAGTAAATATCTTTTCGTCAATATTTCTTGATTTTTGTTCCGGATCTGGCTTATAATGTGTGAGAATAAGAAGTTATTTTCTTATTAATTAAAATAATTCAATAGCATATCGAAATTAAATTATATCCGAAAAGCAGTTGAAAGAAAAAAAAAAGACTGCTTCGCGACCGCTATTTATAAAATATAATACTTATACTGGCTAATTTACATATTAAACAAGTAAAATTATATATTATAGGTAAACTACATGAGATAATTTCATTTCGCATGCTATTTAGGGAATCCATTTTATTCTTCGAAAGTTACAAAAGCCTCTGTGGGTGGCGGAGTAAGAGAGTTAGTGTAAAAATAAAAACAAAATAAAATAAAAAATAAACCCATTTATTTACTGTTACATAATTTTGATTTTAAAATACATAGTCCAACGAACTACGAAACATATTCCAATTCAGAAAATAAAAATAATATAGTTTACAAGCCGTGGCCAAACGGTCAAGATGTGTAATAACAGAAAACTTAAGTAATTTCCATAAAAAAAATAGATATTTGCGTATTTTTTTTTTTCATTTTATTCTATTTTCAATTATAACGAATACTTATAATCAAATAATAAGGAAAAAAATTAAAAAAAAGGGAAATATTTAATTGAACCTCAAATGATGTCCGCCTTTTTAAACAAATGGACGTCTATTATATTTTCGGTATTTTTAAAAACTATCTGTACCGCTAAAGTTGGTCAGCGGAAAATACCCAATGTAATATTTTTATCACGGGGTGTTATTAACCTTGATATCCATGACGAAAAACTATTGTTGTTTTCATGTCAAAATATTGTTGTTTTCATGGACCAAAATTATTTTAAAGGGTGACATGGTATAATGCTCATTTATAATGCAATGCGTATTTCCAGTAGACCAAAATAGGTTTTGAGTTTACCAAATTCCATTTAAGTACATATCACTTTTGATTTTATAAAGAATCACCTTTAGACGATCGTTTTTTTTTTGTAACTTACAGTTGATCAAGAGTCAAGATTTTGATTCTCGTTTTTGAGAATTACAAAGAGGCTTATTTATTAGAACAGTGTTAGTGTAATATGTTTTAGAAATTAATATGGGAATTATTTGGGGTTCTATTAAATGCATGCCAATAAAAAAAAAAACTTAAAATTATAATCGCTAACATTAGATTAGATAACGCTCAAACGGGGGTTTAGTCGGTAGGAGCCTGACATAGCCCTCCATTCTTATCAGAAGGAGGGATTTCCCTACTACAAAGAAAAATAGCTAAAAAAATAAAAGTAACAGTCAACTTACTAGAGATCTTATTTGCTTAATATATGCTTAATAAAGGCGGACAATTAAATTTTCTACTTCGGAAAACTAAGACCTCGCTGTTATTCGGCTTCCTTAGTTTCCTACGACGTGGTGCTGCGGGACACGAAGCCAAGTGTGTGTGTCCGTACCTAAAGATGCACCCACACTGCTGTTAAAAATGTTTACAAACATAAGTACTTAAACATTTTCTAAACAAATATTTCTGTATGTGAAAGATGAAGGACCTTAAGTCCATTTTTGGCCTTTTTCATGTTTTTAACGCCGAATCATTTTAAATTAGCAAATATAATTGGACATGAAGTCCCTGTCCCAGGTTTAGTCAACAATACTGGGGTCTACTGTAAACTTTATAGATTGGGACTTAAAGTCCTTCACCTTTCACCTACAGATTTAATCACAATGTTAAGAAAATATTTTCATGTTAGGTCAACATTTCTAAACAAAATTGTAAGTTAACAATTTGTAACAAATAAAACATTTGTTATCAATTGTTCGCCTCGGAATGTAAATCCAAACTCCCGAGTCGATGTCACGTTTTCAAATGTTATAAATGTTTGTAAACATTTTCCATCATTTACAACATCTAACAATTCCTAACATTTGTTAGTAAATGTTAGGAATTAGTAAATGTGTTAGAAAATGTTTGTAAACATTTTTAACAGCAGTGTGGGAGCACCTTACGAATTTAGTACCGCATTCTGACACACGAGGCTCGGCTTATTTTGTTTTGATGTTGATGTTGTCGGAATTCTTTATTTAGACAAAAAAAAGTTTTTTTTTTTTTGCAATGTTAGTCTTATGGTGTACGTAGGGAGCACTATAAGTTTCCGAAACTGGCCACATACATAAACAATATTTAAAAAGTAATTACAACATTTGAAAATGGAACTCTGGCATGAAACAAACTGTATTCTACAAATACAGTTTGTTTCATCTAACAGTCAATTGTTTTTAACGTTCGTTAAAACACGTGCGTTAAAAAATATCGAAACACAAATCATACGGACTAGCGTACGAGTATGATTTGTATTTCGACAATTTTAAAATAATAATACTAGATATGCTAGGTATGGCTTCTACTCCGTTCACCTATTATACCCTTTTTTTTTCAAGACGGTAAAAAGGTCACCCAGTATATGCAAGTTCCAAATAAATTGGGATGCAATGTCCTGGGGTATGCCTTTCGAATTTATATTATTAGGAATAATTATGAGAGCCGTAATAAACTATTGAACAAATCTTAAGTTAAAATAAAACTATGTACGGCAAGCTCCAGCGCCCTATTTAAGTAACACACTATCAATCGGAATCGGTTTCATTTTGACAGCTCCACAACTTTCATTGCGTCATTTACGGTGTTGAAAAGACCAATTTTTCGAACATATGAAGCATAGGATTTGCAGGCCAGGCAATCAAATATACTAGATTCAAAAAGGAAATTTACTGCAATAACACTTCGTTTTATTGATAACAGTGAAAACAATTACCTATTGTTGAAGCATACTCAGCCTATATAGCCTCAAAGAGATGTCAGCACTAGCTGAAGGGGTCCGCTAGGGCCGATGCCCGCCAGAGTTGCGAGTTGTTCGAAAGAATTACCGTGGCCCTGGCACAGGCAACTGAAGGAACACGGGTGGGTTTTAATCAGTAGAAGTCTGACACGCCCTCCCACTCCACCCAGAGCGGGAGAAGTTATTTGATGATTTCCCATCCAAAAACCAAAAAAGCCTATAATGTTCCCACGACTGGGATTATAAACCCGCATCCTAATTGCGTAACACACTATCGATCGGAATCTGAATCATTTTGAAGCATCCATTGCTTTATTTTTACGAAAATTTGTCTGCTCAACAACGTAAATACCACAATGGATGTTGTTGAACTGTCAAAATGAAACCGATTCCGATTGATAGTGTTACGCAATTAGGGTACAACATTTCGCGCCTTCGCTCGCGTGAATTGTATGGTATTTTCTCCTTCAAATTCCAACAAAATCGAAACATCGAGAACGATGTAAAAAAGACGTGCACATTAAAAGCGTACCTAAAACTAAAACAATTCAGAAATAAAATAATTAATTCATAAATAAAAGTAACAATTCAAAAATAAAATAATATAAGCATGCCATGGCCTGTCCCAACTGACGGCGCCCGCTTCACGAACATGACGCATGGATCAGCACGATTCTGCTCAACCATTTTGAAGGGAATTGTATGATCCAAAACACGTGCCACCATCAGCGAGACATATGAGTGAGCATGACATACTCTCAGCCTCATAAGAACTCACTTACGGAGACGCGCGTCGCGGCCCGCAGTGAACTCAAATATATGGCGTTGTATGAGTGCGTTTACGGAGAAGCGATTTTACACGCGTTTGCTTGAAAATGCGGCGCAAGCAGCGGCAATTCTCGATGAAGCGATGCCCGCGGCGGAACCTTCTGCCACTCTTTATTTGGGAATCGCACAACGCAGACGTAGTCACCGCCACAATGGAGTACGATATGATCGACTTTTCTTAGAAGAAAATTCTATGTTAAAAAGTGAATTATTTAATATAAGAAGTGACCCAGTGTTTACAGCAACGGAACATGAGAAGTTAGGGGAATATGCAACTCTTTATAAGTCAATAAGAGAAAGAGGTTATGATGTATTTCATGGTTATACACGGATGTCTACTAAACTTTTGATTATAAAGTAAACAAAATATATCACCAATAACAAAAACACCTAAAACTAGTCGTTTGAGCACCCCGCGTGCTTTGCTACACGCTTGTACACAGTAAACAGAAAAATCGTCCGACGCGCCGCGAGACGCCACGCCACACGCGACGCGCGACGCCCCGCGTCTCCTTAAATGAGGCCTAACTGTGCATCCCTTCAACCGCAGGTACTTTTCGAATACTAACGATTACGATCTTAAACATTAATTTAGGTATTCGTAAGTAAGGTAGGCTAGGTAATAGTAAGTGTTCGGGCCAAGTTTCAAGTTTCCAGATCAAAGGAATAAGATTTTCTCATAAACTGTTATTTTTACCCCCACAGGGGTGGAATTTTGAAGAAGTCGTCTGGGACGTTTCTATCATTTGACTTAAAGATTATTTATACCAGTTTTTGAGTTAATCACAATATCTATTACCTACTTTACTATGTCTTTGGCAAAATATGGCGAAATGTGTCATCGCACAAGATTATTTTTTATTATTTTATCATTGTATTACATACCACATTTAAAGCCTTTAAATAAATGACTTTTGACTTTTCTCCCTATTAGGCTGCCTGTCCATTGAAGCGGAGCGGAGAAGCGGAGAAATATTAACCAAAAGGATCCAGGCTCCTGGAGCGGAGCGGTGATTTTATGCAATTCTATCTATGCCTTAGACGTCAATTTTAGAAAAACCTATAAACTTATTATTCTTTTTTTTATTGCGAAATGGGCCTGCTCTTGCTTCGATCTCGCCTGATGGAAAGCGATGGATGGACGAGTTCTACGATTTATTTTCTGTCAACAGTATTTATACCGAGTTTCAAGTTAATCGGACCGCGCGATAAGATTCCTGCATAGAAACTTTAACACACCTAAACCCCCTTTGAGGGACACTTTTGAAAAATGAAAACTGACGAACTTTAATAATTAGTAAGGCATGTATTCTGTGCCTAGTTTCAAGTTTATTAACCCAACGAATAAGATTTTTCATACAACCAAAATCCCCCGTTTTCACAGCTTTTAGCATTGAATTTCCAAAAACTCCTTAGTGTTCGAGCCGAGTGAAAAAGCGTCCAGCAGGGCGTTCAGCGTTGCGTGCAAGCGGCGAAGAGCGTTCACCGAGCGCCGCTCGGCCGTCACTCAGGACACTCGCGAGTTTGCATGTGTTTAACACGAATGTCGCACGCCCCGCCCGCCGGACGCCCGAGTCGAGCATGCACTCAGGCCGTACTCCCTTATATTATAAATGGACGCTTTGTGCAAAATTTCACGTTCCGAGTCCCAGCAGTTTCGGCTGTGCACTAATATGTGAGTCAGTTAGTCGGTTTCTCCTTTTACTAGCTCAGTTTTACAGATATAATTTTTTTTAACAAAAGAACTTTTCAATCGTGCAATCTTATTGCATTATCTATCACAGTTTCCTTATACTTAAATATGTGCTTAAATACGTTCCCTACATTTTGACGAGTTATGCGAACATACCTAAATGTAGGGAACGGCAAATACTTTGTTTCGCGTTTTCATGTTTGGTCCCATCAATGATTTCAAAAGGAAGGATACGCCCATCTGAACATTTTACCCAAACCTTCTCCATACAAGCAAAAAGTAGCGCTATCTCTGATAACTCATACGAACTACGTGAGTGCCGTGTTGCATAGGTCGACGACGTAACCTTGTAAATGCGTTCAGGATTTTTGCTATCACATTGTATCGGAAATAATTGAATCATTGATTTCTAAAAGGGCACTTGTCCGTCTCCAAGACATTATTTTTTTAATGGAATCCATTATAGATTTGGTTTTCTTTCATTTTCAGTAAATTTTAATTTTTTTTTTCATTCTTTCATTTCATTTTTTTCATTGTTTATTTCTAAAAGGACACTTGTCCTTGATTTTATGATACATGTTTCTCAAAAACTATTTACCAAAGTGTTTTTGTTTTTTTGCTGATGTAAGATTATAAGTATTCTATCACATTATGCGAAAACGATTATCATCTTATAAGTATTTAAAAAAATATAATGTCTTTTTTGTCTCCTGTAAAATTTTAACCTAGAGAATACAGTGTGACAAGTGCCCTCCCTTTTAGAAATCATCGATTCAATTAAGTTGCAAAGAAAACATACGTAAGGCTAAGATGATGTCCAAAAAATGACCCAGAATCGACAGAAATGAACTGTGTACCAATGGATTGGCATTTAAATATAATATAATGTTGCCAAAGCGGCAACCCTGAAATCGTTGTAGTATAGGAGCTAAGAGCAAAATAAAATAAGTAAAAAATTCTTTTTTTTTATGTTTTTTTTATTTTTATTTGGCCCATAGATACTACAATCGTTATAGTACTGTGTGTATTATTGGTAATTCTGTAGCTAAGGATTGCAAATAAAAAAATACACAGTTGCTACTGGCTATTATGCGCGGGCGCGGCGCGGCGGACGGGGTGACGTGGGGGGCGGGGCGGTGTGGCAGGCAGGTAACGACTAACGACCATATCCCGTCGCAGTCCTTCGTTTGTTTTCGTTGTGATCTGTGTGCTTTGTTTTACTTCGTGGATTTTAACTTGACCTCTGCTTTTGTATACTGGACACTGATTTTTCTTGTTGATTCGAAACTGTGGCGCGTTAAACCGGACTTCGATTTTCTTTGCGACTGGATATTGTTTAAAATGGATGAACGTAACCGTTGTGTGACTTGTCCCCGTTCTGTTCTACAAAGGCGGCATCATGTTTTGTCCCTCGAGTTTCTGGAATCACACCGGGACTTCGTGGAGCATATGTTCAGCACTTTACAAGCGCCACAAGAAGTAAGTAGGTACTATGGTTACTCAATTACATATAATATAGTATGTAGTTTCATCTTAACTTATAATCAAGGCGACACCCCCATGTCAGCGGCGTCGCTCGACACGGCGTGTTATCATATTGCGTCATGTTTTATTTGGATTAGTATAGAATAGTAATTAAACTAACACAACTGACAACGCACAATAACTACGAGTAATATTCGTCGTCGATTCATCAACAACCTATTAGGTATGGTATAATAATGAGTCTAGTTTCGCGTATTTTCATGTGTTCGCTATAGATGTAAAACTCACGTTGTATACATATCATATAGTATACCATAAACAATAGGTACTTTAAAATGAATGTGAGACTAACGAGGGAATGTTATTGCTTATTTCAGATTGCATTTGATGGCTCCAGAGCTATTTGTCATCCGTGCTGGCAGCGCATAGACTAGGTATAGCTTAAGACGACCTCCTCCACCACCACCCAGACCTCCAACTGCATCGATATCTACACCTGGCTTCGCACGCGCAGCAAACACGTCAAGACGATTGTATTGTCGACGTTTGTAGGAGTTTGGAACTTCGCGCTGTGCCCAATTCAATGAAAGTATATATTTTAAGCTACTTTCATTTATACATACCACCTCTTGCACGGATATGTTCACACCACTTAAGGAATACTACTTGGGAGGACTTACCAGGAAACATCGCCAGACGTCAAGACGATTTCAGAGGCGAGAACTTACGCGATATAGTAGAGTTATACACTCAGGCTCTCGAAAAAAAAAAGCTGCTGGATTTTGAAAAAATTGATGAAATAAGTCCGGACGAACTTCATAATTGGATCGGTATAAGTCACCAGCAATTCTATAGCATATTAGAAGAAACCTTTTCTTTACAAGAACGATCCAACAGAAACACAATCTTGGGTATCTATTTATCTAAACTGAGAAGCGGTGCACCTTACCGAAGACTGGAGACGGTTTTTGGCCTATCCAAGTCAGCAATATGTCAAAAAATGAAACAAGCAAGAGAATGTCTCAATAATGACTATGTTCCACGCCATCTTGGATTTGACCATATTACCCGGAATGAAGTTATAGCAAGAAATAGAATTATACCTAATTATATTTTTGGAACTGAAGATCATACAAAAGCCATTGTTATTATGGATGGGACATATTTATACATACAAAAGAGCTCAAACTTCTTATTTCAGAGATTGAGTTACAGTTTACATAAATATTCCAATCTAGTAAAGTCATTTATGCTTGTATGTTGCGATGGATATATAATAGAAGTGACAGGACCTTATAATGCTAGAACGTCCGATGCAACAATATTGAAACAGATCTTGGATAATCACAGCGAACCTATGGAAGAAGCTCCGATAAGATGGTTTTTTGAACCCGACGACGTCATGGTTTTAGATAGGGGGTTTCGGGACGCTCTGCCAGATGCAGAGGAATGTGGATTCAGGGTCTACACGCCACAGACATTAAGTAGACATGACAGTCAGCTGAGCACTGAAGCTGCTAATAAGTCGAGACTAGTGACGCTAGTTCGATGGGTGGTAGAAACAATAAACGGAAGAATGAAACGTGATTTTAAAATATTTAGAAATAAATATTTTAATAACACTTTAACCACGGCAATGACAGACTTCAGAATAGCTGCAGCGCTTGTTAACGCAACGCAAGAACCATATGGGGACAGTCACCTGACTGCGAACTTCATCGAAATGATCGAAAGAAACATAAATAGACAAAACCAACTGGCCGAATATGTCGATCATAACCGTTTGAACGCACAAAGAAATATTGCGTTTACCAGGATGGAGGCAACGGATGTTGTAGATTTCCCAAGAATGACATTTGATGAGCTGCTTATTTTTGCCATCGGTACATATCATGTGAAACTAGCTCGATCGTACTGCTACGAACATATAAGAGAAACAGGTGTGTACTCAATAGAAGTGTACAGGCATCCTGAAAGAGTGAATTTTAATGAAGAGAGGGAACACACATTAATGCGATGCAGAATACATTCAAGACACATTACGACAAGAACATACTATTGTTATATAGCATATAATAGTCACGCGGTCACTGAGCACTATTGCAGTTGTATACATGGGCGAGGAACGAAGGTGATTTGATTCAACCTGCGGGATTTTTAGACTTAGTATGTTTGGACATAGAAAATAATTAATAAATAAAAGAGATTACTGTTACAATTACAACAAAACCGCGTACATGTTTTTAGTTCGTGTATAGTTTGTGTATAGTTCCAAACTGTATTTTCTTTGATTATTTGGGCAATAAAGTTTTTATGATAATAATTGTTGATTTTTTTTTTATCCAAAGCAACATAATTACCAATAACACACAATACGTTGATTGTAGTATCTATGAGCGAACAAAAATAAGTATAAAAGTTGAGAGTATTTCTTTTGCTTGTACATTCATTGTAACACAAGTTATTGTGGATTAGAATATCGTTGTTGTTATAGGAAATATCATTAGAACTTATCACAATAAGACTTACATTATGAAAATAAATGATTAACAACGATATTCTCACCCACAACATGGCTCTTAGCTCCTATACTATACCAATTATTTTTATATTTGCAATCTTTAGCCACAGAATTACCAATAATACACACAGTACTGTAACGATTGTAGTATCTATGGGCCAAAAGAAAAAAATATACAAAAAACAGAGTGTTTGTTATGTTGTGATTTAATATGATGTTGTTATTATGTTGCTGTTGCTTGTGAAATGTGTTGATGATAATTATCACAAGTGATACAACATTAAAACAACGTCATATTAAGCCACAACATGACGTAAACTTATTTTATTATTGTTTTAAACGAATTTTTTTTCTTATTTTATTTTGCTCCTAGCTCCTATACTATAACGATTTCAGGGTTGCCCCCTTGGTTACATTATATTATATTTCAATGTCAATCCACTGGTATACATTCCATTCCTGTCGATTCTGGGTTTTTGGTCCATACATTTTTGGACATGTCCTTTCAAACAGCTTTATTTGGAACTGTAAACTACTTATTGGTATAATAATTATTGAGGTACGCTATTACGATAGACGAAATAGTTTGATACACACAATATGCCAAACCTGCTGTCCTTTAAATAAAACATTTTTTTATTTTTTATTTTTGTCTTTCAGTTGCTTTTCCAGTTTTTTTTTTATATTGTTTCACCCATAAATTGAATATCACATATTAGGTACCAAAATTCAAAATTACTTACACTAAGTTTCTAAGACAAAAATAAAACACAAATAAAATATGACGTCCGTACAAGGTTAACTTCGCGCGTGCTGATGGCAGCACGCGACATGGCCGCCATTGTGGATTTCGGTGGTAAAATTATCACTTTAGAAATGTGTTTATTTAATAGTTTAATTGCAACAAAAGTAATGGAAGGTTATGTACAGACGCCAGCACATCAAGCTACTATAATCTGTCAAATTTCTTTAATAGATTTTCAACTTTATCGCTAAAGCATTAGGTTCAAAGTTGATTCGGAAAATTTGACAATTTCGGGTAGCTTGATGTGCTGGTGTCTGTACCTATGATACGATATCCCATGTTCCTTTTTTTACCTTTGTATCGTAATTTTTGCATCCTTTTACTACGCAACTAGGCATTTTTATTACAAGCAAAGCTTCCGCACGCGGACCGCGGTCGACTGAGTTGCGTTGGCCCTAACGCTGGTGCCATTTCGTCGTGCGGTTAGCCCGGTCCTTACGCAGTAATATATGGGTCCCATAGTAAAAGTTGTTCATAATGATGAGTACAATGACCCCTTATTTAAGTTCACCGTGTGTAAAAAAAATATAAATTATGGAACGCTTTTTAGGCTTCCGTACCTCAAAAGGAGAAAACGGAACCCATAAAGGATCACTTCGTTGTCCGTCTGTCTGTCTTTCAGTCTGTCAAGACCCTTTTTCTCAGAAACGTGTGGAGGTATCAAATTTAAATTAATATCAAATACCACGAGGCCTACGGTCCCTTGGAGCTCTGAAAAAAATCAAGCTTCTAAGTCAACGCAATAAAAATACGGTCATTTAATGATACTCGCAAATAAATCTTTTGATGTATTTACCTATACTGCCGTCGTAAGCAAAAAGGGCACAACTAACATTTAAAAAAAAATTGAGTTACATACATATTTAGAATCAGAAAAAAAGGCTAATCTGCTCAATTTTTTGTAGATTTTTTTTTTAAATGTTAGTTGTGCCCTTTTTTCTTACGACGGCAGTATAGGGTACTTCCCGATGACCTGGAATCATGATATTTGGCTAGAAGCTAGGTCTCACAGCACAAATATAGGAAAAAGTCCGAAAATCGGTAATTTGTAGTTTTGTCACATTTTTTTTTTGCGATTACAAACGTACATTAAATTTGCAGTTTGAGAATTGACAGTGACGTATATCGATGTATGGGAGAAGATGTTTTTCAGCTACAATGTTAAGTTTGTTTTCGGGATAAATTCATCCCAACTACGGAATCCTTCATTATGCGTGGTCTGCACTTGGCCGGTTATTTTTTTAATGCATGGATTATTTTTAATAGGAAATACTAATATCATCTTGTAAGTTATCATCACTATCGCTGTCAGCGTTATTTCTAATAAAATTCTTTCTATGATCAAAAATGTCTGATTCTTCGTCTGAAGAAACATCAATGCTATCTATGTCGTAAACTATCCATTTCATTAATTCGTTATGCCTTGTCAACGTTAACCAATTTGTAACCATCATTTTCCATAATTTGACTTGTATGTATTGTCCTTTATTGCAGTGAAAAGATTTATTTAGGTCTACAACGCCATATAATTCGAAATCAAATCCGTAATTGATACCTTTAGCGTGTGCAGAAAACTTCATATACCTCTCTTTAATAATAAGATCATAATCTTCAACAATCAATTTGATTTTGATTGTGACTGTATTTTTGTTTTGACGCCACTGTACTTGTGGTTTGCTAACTCGATCAATATCAGCACTAACATTTACGACTTTAGGACTAATGTTTGATGGAGGCACAGAACTTTCAATTGGCGAAGCTAAAACTTCTTCATTCCATTCTGCATCTGGAAGTTCTTTAATTGAAACTACCTGGGATATAGGGATGGAAAATATTTTACCGGATTCATCAGCCATTAAATCGAATTCATCAAAACTGTTATCTGAATCAACCAAAGGCACGCTATGGCAATTGTTTGACATATTACTTGGGATATATTGTGTCTGTTTATTCTTATCATCAACTAGAAACGATCTATCTATCTTGTTTGTCTGGATAGCTTCATCATCTATATCTGAATCGGAGGATTCTTCCGACTTTCGTTCGAATCCTAAATCATCTAACAACTTAATCTCATCATTCTCTTCTGCTAAATTTCTATCCACCATCATTTGATTAATAATAACATCTTCAGCTGAATACGTATCAATTAAAACTACGCCATATTTGTGTCCTTCAGTAAAATCTGCTTTTTCTTTAGTGAAATATTTAGTAAATAACTGTTTGTGTTTATCAACGGAGTCAAAACATGAATCTACGAAGAAATTTGTACTGAAATCAGTCCAATTATTCCCGAGAGGTTGTATACCTACCAGTCTACACTCAATAGCTTGGAATGGTAATTGACTAATAAATTTTTCTGCTATTGAGTAGATTTTCTTAATGGAGACGTCTCTCCATTCTCCTTGGTCTACAAAGAAACATTTAACTTTATTATTGTTAACGTTACTATCAATTCTAGCTCTTTCACATGTATTATCGTCAGGAAATTCCGCTAAAACTATATCTCCAACATTTATGCTTTCTATGGGTCCAGGGTTCTCGTTCACGTATTTTTTTATATCTTGTATCAACGTGGTCAAACATTCCTCGAATTTGATGGGCCGTACAAAGAATTGCCATGGATTTTCAGCGTACATAAAGAATACTGACGAAAATCCATCGCTTTCTAGATGCGCCCATCTACCTTTAGGTAATGCTTTGATAGGGTTAGCAACTTCAATACTTTCCACTTTTTCCTTGGGAATGTCACTATTATAATCACAGACTTTTCTTAAATTATCAATATGGACAGGGTTAGGTATTGCATGAAGGTCTAACAATTCCTTTCGGAAATCATATTTTACAACCACTTCTTCTAACGAAGACAAATCCTGACAAGCCTCTAACGTGTCTACGAATATAGTATTACCAACAACCATTGTTATTTGACCTCTCATGTAAAGCTCATCGTTTTCATCAGTGATTCGTTTTAATTGGTTTTCAGCTAACTTTGAGAAAGTTACATCTTTGTCTTGGGGCATAAGATTAGCCAGGATGACAGTGACAACATGAGTTTCAATATTCTTTAAATCATCCGGCAAATAGTATAGGCATGTATCGCGTGCTGTTTCGTATCTCTCTTCGTCTATAAGTTTTATCAGAAAGTATGTAGGTCGATTTTTCTCATATTTAAGTACCTTTGCCACTTGACAGCGAACGAATAGATTCTGCTTTAAAGTAACCGCACACACGTCACCTACCTTGGGTACACCGTGAAGTTTCCGATTCGCTTCTTTACTATAATACATTCCCATTTTAATAGAAAGCAAGCTGTACGTTTGAGGGTATTTTGTAATATTGCTTTTAATGGAACACGATAATAACCTAGCACCATAATTTACAGCTGAATGATAGTGCAATATTTGGAAGAAGATTATACCTTCATTCGGCAGCCAAGGCTTGGGAGAGTCGTATTCTTTGAATATAGCGTGTCTTTCGACGCAATTCCAATAGTCCGGGCATTTACCTAGAGTCAAAAGTCTTCTACATATCGGCACTAAATTCTGAGCTTTCTTCAAATACTTTTCAGTCAAAACGCTTGAGCTAATTTCATCTAAGAACGGTGGCACATCCATAGTACATCTTTTAATGAAATGAAGGATCTTTGGCAATTGTTCAATGTTGTTATCGTCAAACAAAATCTTAATTTTGATGTTAGTTTCGTCACCCTTGAAAATAGACGGATAGTTATCGATGAGTACTGCAAATCGTTTGCAGAACATTGAGAATAGATCCGGCAAGGAATAATGAACTAAATAATGTGCATCCGTAACGTTCAAATGGGTCAAATTCCCGTCACAGCACACCAGAATTGGCCCTAACACGGGCTCTTCGTAATCTTTGAGCATTTTATCTAATTTATACAAGCCTTGCACCGTCATTGTGCTGTCGCATGAGAACACGACATATTCCAATTTTGTCAAAGCTTTTTCTATGAGTTTAACTTCCTCGTCAGCCCTACAAACTATCACAGTCTTTTTGGACTTATCAATACCATGCAAAAAATTTATAACCGTGGTTAACTTTTTTTCTTGAACAACAAACTCGACTGACGTTGCAGCTTTGGAATATAAAACACATTCTTCGAAAGCACTGATACATACGACAGAATCAGGTGCTTTCCTGGCTAGAGACGACATGAAGTCACACCATACCCTAGATACTATAATATACTGGACTTTCCATTCTTTATGAGCGCGATTCTTAACTATATCCATCACTTTCAGAAGACAAAACTTAAGTTCTTTGGGATAATTTGTTGAAATATGTTCACAGTCATCAATTACGAATGTGGTTAAATTATGGAAGTCAAGACTGAAATCTTCCTGAATCAGACGGACTAACATGGAAGGGGTGCAAATTAGAAGATCACAACCGTTTAGAAGCGACGTTGTTATATGCATATCACTCATACCAGCATAGCAGGCGAAAATTTTCGCGCTGTGTAACAACATTTTACATTGAGATTCAACTGAAGCCACAGAATGAGACGTCGCACAAACTATAATGCAGCTAAGGCCAAATTTGTCTTGCGTATTTTTAAAATCATACACTAAACGGCAAACTGCTGGCAAGTATCCCATAGTATTACCACTGTTGTATGGACCTACGAGAAAGAAGCTATGGCCCCGGAGAATTGTAGGCCAGGACACGGTTTGTGGCCTCATCGGTTTCTGTACACCCATATTTCTTAGTACTACATGAATATCTTCCCCGAATGGAATGTCTCTCATATTGCTAACAGGTTCTATGCGGTTATTTTTCTTACAATGGACCATTAGTACGGGGCTAACTAGCTTGTCAACAAATATGGATATGGTACCATCTACGTTCTTAAACGGGTTAACATTACTCCTCTTTATATCTATATCAAAAGTATCAGATTGCAGTTCCGGGTTAACATCTTTTTTAATTCTATTTATATGTAAACCTAATTTTTCTTCCAATCCTGTCACACTTTCAACATCAGATTCTAAGTCACACTTAGAGCTATCTTTGTCAGAAAGTGAAGAAGATAAACTATCATTTATCCTCAACTGTTTTTCCTCAAGATATTTTATTTTACGTTTTATAGCACTTAGTGCTTCACTCTTATCTCTATGCTTATTAGTAACCGAAGTATTTTGTATAGAATTAATAGATTTAACTCGCTTCAGTAAGTCTAAGTTAGATATTTTTAAGTTTACCTCGGAATCTGTGTTTGCGTACACATCTTGATTTTTCTTTGCTTCGTATTCTGGTTCAGGTTCAAGTTTTCTTTTTTCTTGTACAACAGGCTCTTCTTTTTCTTCTCGCGTTGTCTGTGGTTTTATGGTGAACTTGTTGGTTGTAAGTCCAGCTGGACCAAACGCGACTGTGTTCGTCTCGAGAGTCTTGCCTGATCTTATACCTAAAATTATGAGATAATTTAGACTCTTGTTACTAGTAACTAGTGTTTTGACTACATAATGAATAATTTCTATGACATGTAGCATACCGTTAGAAAGGGCATCAACTAAAGAACTTTTTAAAATAAAGTTAAGTTCAAAATGGCTCTTAGTTTTTTTAACGAATTTAGAAGTTGTAAAATTTCATACATTCAATAAAAAATTAAACTTGGGAAGCTTGTAAGGAATTTTCTTGTAACCAGTTGTATCAAACAAAGATGTATTTGGATTTAAATGACTTTGGAGAATACAACAAAATTTATTTTGTGGGTGTAGTGGACACCCACAAACAAAAAATTTATTTCGAATTAAAGGAAACAATTTGGGTTTTTTTTTTTTTCATTAAAAAAAAAACATATTTAACCAACCGTGACATTTGGGACAAAGGGTGTATGGGTAGAACCTAGCTAATGACCTCCCAAATCCCTGGAAAAATTGTGTCGGTCCATGCGCCAAACACCCTCAAACTATAAATATTTTTTCGACAGACCGAGCGATACTTTACTTTTTTTTGAGCGCCGCACGCTGTCGCTACCCTGACATTACCTGAGTGTCCGTATGCTCATTCGGAAACCTATTGTATTTGTTTGTACTGTCGAGGCTACCTAGTCAAACAATACTTATCCATTTTGTTTGAAGATCGATTTTGTTTATGAACAACGCGTGTGGCGTGATCCAATGACGAACGCAAGCTGGAGAAAGATATATATCTCACAGTGTGAAGGCCAATCGCGGGATATAATATGTATTACATCCCATAGTGGCAAGTGGGCTTCAAGTTAAATATTTCCCAATAAAAATGCCAGTAAATTGCACAAAGGTATGCAAATTGCTTTCTTGTCATTGTGACATTCAACAATTATTTCAATCAATTCATCGTTTAACAAAATAATGATGAAGAATAGTTTTTGGTTGCAAAGAGTTGCAATAGCAAGAGGTAGCAATTCAATTCAAAATATCTTATTTCACATACACGTGGGTATGGGCACTTATGAAACAGCTGAAGTAGTTTCCTATGGAGAGGAGCCAGCAATAAACTCGACCTAATAACTAAAAATTAAAGGTGCCACCAAATTGGTTTAAAAGTCGCTCACTACTAATTATGAGAAAAATCTTCTTAGTTAGTTAAGTTATGCTGCAAAGGCATGCAAGCTACTTGCTTAGTTCTGTGCAAGTCACTGGCATATTCTTGCCTAATAAATACGGCAGAAATACAGTAATATTTAATAAAATTAAATTTTTAAAAAAATACCTTTTCTAATGTTGACATTATTGTCAACTCCGGTGAAATGATTCTTGTTTTTTGGAGACACTGCATTATTATTACGTTCATCTTCAAAAACATCATTATTGGTTTTCGTTTTGGAATTAATGTGATTTGTTTTATCATCGGCTGCATGCATGTTGACTTTTGGTAGGATTTCAGAATCTGCTGTTAGTTTGTGCACTTGTTTTGGTTGATTGACAATGCTTTGAGATTCCAACCAATGCAACTTTCTTAACGTTATACCGACTACACTGGACTGGTTGGACTTTGACGAGTTCCTCGAACTGCATGCTCTTCCTACCGAGACCTCATCAACATCTTTGCAAAGCTTCAAAACATTCACTTTGTTCTGAATTAACGTATTTACATTACCACGGTCACAAACTTCCAGTTTTCGAGGCATTATTGAAGATTCTAAATGTTTCTGCTCGTGAAGAACTGAAGTTTGGTTATTCAAAACCGTTAGCCATATTTTCTTTGGTATGTCCCTAGTTTTGTTAGCCTCCTCAATCTTATTCATAACTTGATGCATTGTAACATAGTTTAGTTTTGTATTAAGGTTATTTCTGCTCAACTCTTGGTGGAAGAGACACTCATCTTCATATGCAAATTCGGAATTGAGAATTTCTCGACGAACATTTACTTTATGACCGTTCTTTTTAACTACTATTAAATTTCCATATTTGTGGGTGTTGTCGTCGAAAATTGAAGATCTGTAACAAAGGATTTTATTTTTGATAGGGAGCAAAACATCATCTTTATGCTTAGTCTTTTAACTATGTTGGGGTCAGCTTCCAGTCTAACCGGATGCAGCAGAATCAGTAGTTTACAAGGAGCGACTCCCTATCTGACCTCCACAACCCAGTTACTGGGTTGTGGAGGTCAGATAAAAATCTAACACCCAGTCTTACCAAGGAGTATCGTGCTGATACTCCTTGGTAAGACTGGGTGTTAGATTTTCGGTCTTCTGATTACCCATAATAACGATGCAATATCTACTAATGACAGAGGGTAGAAGTATGAAAATTTGCATGAGTTACATAAATAGGTAGCGAAAGCGAGGACACAGGTAACACAAGAAAAATCATGATCTGCCTAGTAGCCTTTCCCCAACTATGTTGGAGTCGGCTTCCAGTCTAACTGAATGTAGCTGAATACCAGTATTTTACATAGAACAACTGCCTATCTGACCTTCACAACCCAACCTGGGCGATTGTACCTATGGGCGATTTCACCTTTAGACATTGATTGTAATAAAAAAACTGGCAGTACTAAAAATATAATATTGCAACACTGTGGTGGCATTTTTATTTTCTAGCAACACCAGTGAGTGGCGTGACGCTATCGGTGTTGTGTGCAGTGTGAGGCCATTTTGGAGATAGTCTGAAATGTCCATAGGTACAATACATGACTGTATACAATACCACTAGTTAAAACTGTTTGTCAGACTTTCGGGCTTCTGATGACCCATAACAACTGTCAAAGATCCACAAAGGATAGCCAAGACCAACAGCTAAACATGCTTTCCAAGGTATACGGAAGGGTCTTGGTATGTAAAGATGGTCGCCCATCCACGGACCAACCGCAGCAAGCAATCTGGTCGATCGACCCATACGGCTGTAATAATGTTAATATTATGTTATAATGTTATGCGTTGTTGTAAGTGTTAGGTGGCTAAGCAAGCCACGAGACCCCTCAGGAAAATATTGTTTATAAAATAAAGTAAAAGTAGTAAAGTCTACCACCGGACATCTAGACGCACTGCCAGTTACCATCCCTACCTGGTTGCTATTCCACCAATTCGCACTAAGCGCTTCCAAATGTCTTTTATAATGCGCACAGCAAAAGAGTGGAACTCACTACCTGCGTCTGTGTTTCCGAACGTATACAACCCTAATCTCTTCAAAGTGAGAGTGAACAGGCTTCTTCTGGGTAAGCTCACTCCATCGTCGACTTTGTCTCTGTCACCTCTGACCTAGACTAGAGTCAAGAGCAAACCCACCACAAATAAAAAAAAAAAAAAAAAAAAAAAAAAAAAAAAAAAAAAAAAAAAAAGAAGCTTGCCCGTTTCAGATAGTGGCACTTAGCAGGATAAAATAACAAGTGATAATGAGTGTGCCTAAAAAAACAATGTTTCAACTATCATAAAGAATCCTCTAAAATAACATGATGGTTATGGCCAGGCCTAAAAGTCTGGAAAGCTCAGCAAAAGATTGATCCAGAAATTCGGATATTACGGAGAATTTACTAATTGTAAGACAGTTCTTGTAATGTTTTTTGATCTCATTTTTTTTTAATAATATTAGCATTAAGTATTCTAAGTAGACCTATTTTATCTATGTTCCTTTAATTATGCAGTGCGAGTCTTTATAATGTGCTCATATCGAAATGAGGGAAATTATGCTTATTTTATAGGCTGTAAAAATATTTTAAAAAACCGGTCAAGAGCGAGTCGGACTCGCGCACCGAGGGTACCGTATATATAAAAAAAACTGCTATTTAGAGACATCGTTTTATTTTTCCTGTTATCTGGCAGGCCAGCTGGCGTGGTTGGTTAAGATACCACCTATCATGCCGCAGGTCGTGGGTTGGATTCCCATCCAGGACAAACATTTGTGTGCATGAACATGTCTGTTTGTCCTGAGTCTGGGTGTAATTATCTATATAAGTATGCAAGAGTATTTACAAAAAAAAAAAGTAGTGTATGTAGTATATCAGTTATGTGGTTTCCATAGTACAAGCTCTGCTTAGTTTGGGATCAGATGACCGTGTGTGAAATGTCCCAGGATATTATAATTATTATTATTAGTGATGCGCCGAAAGTTCGGCCGAATATTCGTATTCGGTACATTCGACATATTTTTTTTATGTTCGTATTGGGCCGAATATTTGGTTGATTTACCGAATAATTAAATTATTGTTAATATTTAAAAAATAACATTTTATTAAACAGTAAGGTTAACTAATTACTGTAAGTGTGAAGCTGTACATAGGTTTTTTTTCCTCTTTATTTGTTTTGGGGTTTTTATCTAGACAGAGATGCCAACCCTATCGTGCCTTTTAACATTATATAATATTTACACTTATAATTAAGACATCAACATATAGTATACACGTAAACAATATATGAAACACCTTGAGATAAACATAGATGTCACAGCTGGAGGACTGTTATTAACACATTCACTGCTGAATTATTTGGCGAACTTGCTCCAAGTGCTGCTTTATGATACACTAAACCCTGTGCGGCAAACACTCATGGGCGCCCAAAAAATACTTCGTGTGGTGCTATGAGCGCGCAGGCGCGATTGAAGAAGCTCTACCCAGTGCGGCTGGGCACATATGTGCGCCGTTACAAACTTATCCCAAGCGCGGCGAGACGCCTAGGTGTGTTTGAAAAATTTCCCATTTTTTATGAGTCATAAAACAATTACGCCAAGAACAATAGAGATGCACAAAAAACCCACAGGTGCGGCGCGCCGCATTCGAAGGAAGTACATAAATTGTATGGACACGCATATGCGCCGGTAGCACATGGTGAACGTTCGAAAATCGCACATGCGTGTCTGCCGCACAGAACGTGTTAACCGACATAACTTTTTGGCACATTCTGACGTTGGTCGAGATAAAACTGATTGAATTAATCCTACGCTAAGCTTGTTTAAGTCGAATTCTCTCAAAAAAGACTCTCTCGCGTCCGTTCCGGACACAATCCAACAATGCAAATGCTGCACGTCCTCAATCTGATCACACTCTCTGCAAATCAGCGAATCTGCTTTTTTCAGAGAAATGCAAACTTCGCTGATGGATAGTGTCCAGAGCGAAGTCTTAAAACTAATAAACTAATTTTATATAATTCCTACTTACTTGATCGACATCGAACCAAGGCACTCGAGGAGGCTCGCCTTGTATGGTCCTATACCATATACCTTTTTGTTGACTGATATCAACAAAGTGTTGTTTCCAGGAGTTATAACAAATTACTCTAAATTTGGATATGAATTCCCAACATAGGTTTTGTAAATTAAAGAAACACTACTTTTTGTACCAATTATTTATTGACAAAATAAAAAAGATTAACTTTAACAATTTTAAATAAAATTTTAATCAAATAAACTTCTGATTTTTTTACCAATGATAAATTAAACTAAATTTAATTTCTATGAAATTAACAATTTTAAGAACACTGCTTTGAGTAACAACTTTTTTCAGAAAATATATTTTTTTAATATAATATAATAACTACTATCTTTAGGAACCAACACAAGTATTAAAATATGTATATAAATGTATATAATCAAATTAACTTTTTTTTTAGTTTTTGGTTACCGCGCAGAATTGATCCGAATGATTCGGCCGAATATTCGGTTCGGTACATTTTGGACCGAATATTCGGCCGAACATTCGTATTCGGTTGAACCTACATTCGGCGCATCTCTACTTATTATTATTATTATCTTTAAATAAACTTCTATCACAAAGAATAATTTCAGCTTTTAAAAGATCAGAAAAAAAATTATGGTGGGTACAGCACTATTCTCGATCTGCTGTCTTGATATCGTGACAATAGCGTGGGCGGCCAGCCCTTATATGACTTACTCGCATCTGATTTAGTGATCTAGCAGTAGGTACAAAATGTCGCTTATCGATTCTATCTAATATCAGGATTCGTAAAAATCCGATAGTAAATATCAAAATATCCGATATTTAATATATAGGGTAATTGATTGTAATCATGATAACAACACTTTTACTATGGAACCAAAGCTGAATTCGCGAAAACAAATCAGCTGTCCCATACTTTCATGTTCGCATAACTCGTCAAAATGTAGGGAGTTTAGTCCCATAGTAAAAATTGTTTGTTATCATGAGTAAAATCATGTGTTTAAGTATCGGACACTAATTACCCTATATATCGGAATTAGGGATCTAGCAACATAACATTTCGCCTTATCGATACTTTGTAGTAGTTATGATATTATTTTGTAAAAAATAAAACATTTTAAATTTGCTTTTAATCATTTTTATTGTATCAGTTGGTATTAAAAAAAAAAACAATATTCTAATAGATAATGTGTTATATTAATGCATGTAAATGGTAATAATAAAATATACACTGTGATATTTTACAAGCACAGCACATTAATAAATGTTACAAGCATTGCATTTAAAACGTGTAATACCTTTGGTATTTCCCCATACGATTAGGCATGTGCTCTTTTGCGTTCCTGGGTAATTCACGAAGAGGGTTCCTGCTGCTAGTTGTGAACTTGTGATTGACACGGGTTGTTCTAAACGGTACCACTGTGGTATTGTTGCTATGGATTTAGATGACAAGTTAAAATAAAGAGGTATTAATAAACATACCCAGGTTTCATTCAACTCTTCTTGAAATCCTCCCCCCTTTTTGGAAACCCTTATGCTATCAAACCAATCTGCATTGAGATTGATACAATTCGTGGCTTATGTAATGCTTTGGTCAGCAAATTTGCTAGTTGGAATTCGCTAGCTTTGGTCAGCAAATTCGCTAGTTGGAATTCGCTGAGAACATATTCCACACATATTTCGCCATCAGCAACGTGTTCTCTGTCAATAAAATGTCTAATTGCAATAATGCTTGGTTCTTCTGTGGAGCTCGGGGTTATGTGAGATCTTTATGGCTGCATCATTATCGACTTTTAACTAGAGTATCTCCTTCAAGTTAGATATTTCACCAAAGAGTCTTTTAATCCACACAATCTCCAGGGTGGCTTCCCTAGTAGCAACCAATTCAGCTTCAGTACTTGATATTGCTACACATGTTTGTTATTGACTTGTCCAAGATATTGCTCCTCCAGAGTATAAGCATAATATCGAGGGTTCACGGGCTATTTGTATTAAGCGACATGTTTGGAACTTTACAGGAGAGCATTTCAAAGCTTCCTTATTCAGAAAAAAGAACATTGTAAAAAAAGTATCAATATTTTTTACGAAAAAGGGGCCTATCAATGCTTAAGAATCAATAGTGTCTATCTCTGATTTTTACATTTTTCACTTTTTAATGCAGGTAGATTTGATTATAACTCAATAGCGGCCAGGATGTAACGCTTAATACAAATAGCCCGTGAACCCTCGATATCACTATTTTAAATAAAAAATCTAATGGACTTCACTAAAAATGATCTCCGAGCTCATGATGTCACGGTTTTGTCGTCTATTTGTGACCATGGCGTTCGAGGTACTGATAATCGGTGTTGCGCTAGGGATGCTCGAGATGAGATTAGCAAATATCGAAATTAGACCTGACTACATTTTGTTTGTGATTCTACAGCTGCTAGTGTGATTTTATAAGACTGAATCTTATAATTGGTTTATCCAGCACATTATGAAGACTCGCACTGTATAAATAACCCATATAAACTGATAATTAGTCATTATAATTTAGTTTAATTAAAACTTGAATTGTAATTTCATGGGAATATCTTATAAGCTTCCTGGGGCACAGGCCTAGCCTATTGCAGATAGTCCGGAAATTGTTCATTTGTTATATTCTAAGAAATCCAAAATGTTTTAGGTGAAATACATATTCTGCAACCCATATTTTTCTTTTAATACAAAATTCCTGAATGAAGAACTGAATGTATGGTACAGACGCCAGCAGGTCAAGCTATGCGAAACTGTCAAATTTTCCCAATCAACCTTGAACCTAATGCTTTAGCGATAAAGTTGATATTCTATTAAAGAAATTTGACAGATTGTAGTAGCTTGATGTGCTGGCGTCCGTACATTCAGAATATTTTATACACATCACACACCAGAATGTGTAGTATATGTATTTCTGGGACCAAACGATTCAGATCAATCTGAAAGCGTTAGTTGGAGCCAAGGCAGTTTTGAAGTTCCGGATCATTCACTTGCTAAGCAGTTTAAACATATTTAACTTATGTTCAAAATATGACATTTTTATTTGTATTATTGTTTAGTTATTTACACTACAGCCTAAATATCTTAGCAAGTCCGAACTTTGCGCAGTAACATTTTTAGGAACCAAATGGTGACATGAGGTGAGTGTGAGACAGAACAAAATGTTCAGACTTGCCATATTTCAGCCGTAGTGTAACATTATGTAGTTTTTAGTTTTATTTAGGATTTGTAATCTAAAAGTTTGTTTATTTCATTGTGATGACTGGTAAGTATCGCTTACCTATAAACGACTATGACTATGAGTATGTAGCCTATACAATCTGATCTTACCTAAAAAATGTATAAATAAGTATACCTATTCTGGTAACTGAAGATTAGTAGACTGATTGGAAAATAATTAAGTAGAAAAACTTTGTATTTGGTTGTATCTTACTAGTGCACACAGAAATGGCCCAGCTATACCTACCTACCGAATAAACTTAATTCCACTGGCGTGGCGACAGCATAAGTGGAGGAAGCAAAATGGAGCCCTATAACGTCCTGACGGGAAAACGTATTCAATTTTAATGCCATTTAAGTCGCGCACTCTTGCCTTCGCCGGTGCCGGCAATGCCAAAGGAAAAAAACAATAACTCAAACAACTTACTTTTCGTCGATGTAGGTAGGTGAAAACAACACATGGTCGGCTTCCAGGAAACATCTCCGCATGGCAACGGATGCTGCCGGCATCCACTGCTCACAAGGCTCGGATTTTACCACGCAGTCTTCCCCGAAAGTTATGTTTTGAGGAAGGATCCCATAAATTCCAATTTGTTCAAAGTAAAAAGTATTTTCTTCCCCCTCTTTTTGAACCAACGCCCATATCAAATGGGGATTAATATAATGGAGCACGTCCACCTTATATTGATCAATCTCCATATTTAATAGTTATTATAGAAAGAATTTTAATTCGAAATAAATTCAACAAACCCGTAAAATAATCAACACGGTCGGTGAATGGGTGAATGCTGAACGATAGACTTGTACAGTACATACCTCCTCAGTCCTCTAGTGATGCGCCGTGCCCCGTGCCTAGTGATGGGTAATTTTCGGAAAATTTTCAAAACTTGGAAATTTTTCCGTTTATTTTTCCGAAAAATAACAATATGGAAAAATAATGGAAAAATATTGTTTACTGTAAAATGTTGACTACAGGAATTAAAATAACATATGAATTAAAGGGTTTTATTTATACTGAACATATTTACTGACTGACTGAATGAATGACTGACTGATTGATTGAATAAAATGACTGACCGACTGACAAATCAACGCACGGCCGAAACTACTGGGTCTAGGAACGTGAAATTTTGCACACGGCTTCCTTTTATAATTTAGGGGAGCACTAAGAAAGGGTTATTGGAAATTCAATCTTATAGGGGGTGAAAAGGGGGGTTTTTGTTTGTATGAAAAATCTTATTCCTTGAGTTAATAAACTTGAACTTGGCACGAATACATATTTATGTTAATTATGAACTTTTTAATTTTCGTTTTTCTAAACTACCCATTTTGACACACCGAATTCCCCTTTACGGTGCTAAAGGGGAATTGGGTGTGTCAAAATTTTAACGCGCTGACCAATTAACTCTAAACTCACTATTTATACATAAGACTAAAAATAAAGAATACTTACGGGGTGAAAATGGGCAATTTTGCAGGGGAGGATACTACTACGTGGCTTGATTAACTCGAAAAGAACAATGGCGAATTCTTATTTGAACGTCTAAAAGTGACATTTATACAAAATAAATTCAATTAATTATCTACATATGTTCTTTTATGCTATCATATTATCTAATTAAGGCCAAATAAAAAAATATGTTCAATAAAATTTTTTACTACTTCGTTCTAAAAGGTTAGGAAATTGTTGGTTGGATTGGCAATACTAAACTAAAATTGCCATTTTATGTTTATTTTCCTGTATAGGAAAATGCTGTACCTACTGTATAGTAGGTACAGCATAATTGTCGTGGTGTTGTTATCATTTTTAGTTTGTTGTTTTATTTACATGAGGTAAATAATATATCGGCGCCTCCGCTTTTCTAGACTGTCAATTGTCATGTTGTACAAATGGCAACGTCAAAAACGAACACCGAGCACTCTGGTAAGTCGGCCATCTAGTAAAATGAGCAGGTAGGTAACTTCGGACTTTTGGTAAGGTGCGCACGCAACCATGTGGTCGGTGGACGTTATATTTTAATCGCATCCCTCTTAATCTAAGCGATCTATTATTATTTTGTGTAGTGTTTGATTGAATTATCGAGAATTAGAAGTTGAGTGATTGTGATAGGTGTTATTTTTTTAAATACTGCCTTTCTACCCGATAATCCACGCCTACCTGAACATGGTCGGCGCCTCCGCTTTTCTAGACTTAATTGATTTGTTGTACAAATTTCAACCTCAAAAACGAACATCGAGAACTGGTGAGGCGGCCATCTTGTGAAACGAGCAGTGAACTCGTGGTCGGTGGTCGTTTTATTTTAATCGCATCCCTCTTAATCTAAGCGATCTATAATTACTTTGCGAAGTGTTTGATTGAATTGTGGAGAACTAGAAGTGGAGTGATTGTGATAGGTGTTATTTTTTGAAATACTGCCTTTCTACCCGATAATCCACGCCTACCTGAACATGGTCGGCGCCTCCGCTTTTCTAGACTTAATTGACTTGTTGTACAAATTTCAACCTCAAAAACGAACATCGAGAACTGGTGAGGCGGCCATCTTGTGAAACGAGCAGTGAACTCGTGGTCGGTGGACGTTTTATTCTAATCGCATCCCTCTTAATCTAAGCGATCTATAATTACTTTGCGAAGTGTTTGATTGAATTGTGGAGAACTAGAAGTGGAGTGATTGTGATAGGTGTTATTTTTTTAAATACTGCCTTTCTACCCGATAATCCACGCCTACCTGAACATGGTCGGCGCCTCCGCTTTTCTAGACTTAATAGACTTGTTGTACAAATGTCAACCTCAAAAACGAACATCGAGAACTAGTGAGGCAGCCATCTTGTAAAACGAGCAGTGAACTCGTGGTCGGTGGTCGTTTTATTTTAATCGCATCCCTCTTAATCTAAGCGATCTATAATTACTTTGCGAAGTGTTTGATTGAATTGTGGAGAACTAGAAGTGGAGTGATTGTGATAGGTGTTATTTTTTTAAATACTGCCTTTCTACCCGATAATCCACGCCTACCTGAACATGGTCGGCGCATCCGCTTTTCTAGACTTAATAGACTTGTTATACAAATGTCAACCTCAAAAACGAACATTGAGAACTAGTGAGTCAGCCATCTTGTAAAACGAGCAGTGAACTCGTGGTCGGTGGACGTTTTATTTTAATCGCAATCCTCTTAATCTAAGCGATCTATTATTATTTTACGAAGCGTTTGATTGAATTGTGGAGAACTAGAAGTGGAGTGATTGTGATATGTGTTTTGTTATTGTTTACTGTAAAATTTTGACTTCAGGAAGTAAAATAACACAGAGTTTAAAGGGTTTTATTTACATTCAAAGGGTTTTATTGCATTAACACATCTATTCTGTTGAAGAATCCGAATCATCACTGGCGAAAAGTATCATGATCAATATTTTCTACTGCATCTACACAAACAATAAATCTTCAGTTGGTGGGTTTTATATCACCAACAAGTTTCAGAGAAAAACCGATCTAGTTATACAAACCCGAAAATCAACCAAACCCAGGAAAAGAACCCGCCAAAATTAAGTCAGCTGTAGAAGAACAGCGCAATACAAGCAAAATTAAGCATACCTCTAAAACAAGAAAATATTGACAAAAGAAAATGATTTTTGCTTTTTAATGTTAGAAGAATTGCAATATGTACTACCGTACATGAGAAACTTACTATCTTTTAAAACGTGTAGACGGTTATAAAGGAAAACATGTGAATGTGGACCAAGTAACAGTTCAGTATAATGTTCCGCCTGGACGTGATTAAGTACAGTAGTCCAATTAGTCCCCAATCTTTTTGGCCAGCACCCTAATTGCGTTACAACCTATCAATCAAATCTGAATCATTTTGAAGCAAATTGCTAATCCATTGCATCGCATGTTCGAAATATTATCTGCTCGACAACGTAAATAATGCCGTGAATGTTTTTGAACTGTCAAAAAGAAACTGATTCCAATGACGCAATTTGCTCCGCGGGTTGAAATGAGCGCAACCGCTATCTTGCGCCATCTGCACATGGTATTTTCCCAATTGTGCATTCTGCGCATCGTCGTCGGCTCACGTCTACCCGGCCAAAAAGAACTACTTGTGTACATACTTATAGTGCACATTGTAATTTCTTTCTTATTTATGTATATAATTTCCAATAAGAGAACATTATGGCAAAAAAAATTAAAAAATTAAAGATTAGATATTTATAATTTTTCAGTAAAGAAAAAAAAAGAAAAGAAAGAAAAACTGTTTATTCTGCACAAACAAAACGCACGTTACAAAAAAAAAAGACCTAAAGTAATGACACACATGCAAAGCAGGCAAAAGACCTTAGAATAATAACTGCAGCAAAAAGTCTCGTAGATATTCAAGCAGTCTATTCATTGCTTGATGTCATTCATTGATTGTCAGTTCATTGCTTGATGTCAGAGTACACATTAATAGTCTTATTTTTTTCTAATCTTTAATCACAGTCAGCTTTTTGATTTGGAAAAATATCGGAAAAGTATTGGAAAAATATTGGAAAAATTTCGGAAAAATATTTTTTTTCTTTTCTTTTCCTTCCGAAATTTTTCCATTACCCATCAGTACCCGTGCCGGACCGGCCGTGCGCCCGTGTCGCCGCGGCAACGTCCAGACCTAAAAGAAGGCTGAAGGATAGGTGCGCAGGTCGTATGTAGATTCATAACTAGGCTATAAACATAACTACAATCAATCAATAAAATGCACCGGGAGCGTTTATGCAAGTAAGTAATTATTCATTGGATAACGTTCAGTTTACTTCATATGAACCATAGAACTTAAATAATCTAGAACCAAAGGAAAATAGAAAAACTTGGGGGTTTAAAATTGGTGTTCATATATCCAAATGCAGATAAACCACGTTTGAATTTACTACTTGTGAAATGGATGAATAGGCCGGTTTATTTTATAATATTTTATTGCTTTTTTTTTTCTTTTCTTTTTGGCTTTGCACGGTTTGTGCAATTTTATTGCTTTATTATTTAGGTCGCTCATTAAAAAAAAACTAATGTGCATGGAAACAATAGGAAAGAATGAATGAAATAAAATCCATCACTTGCTGGAGTTGCTGGTGCCAATGCAATTTTCTTATTTCCAAGTTTTGTGATTTCTAAAATCCCACATGTCCGCTATCATAGTCTATAAACGTCAACCTATCGATTAGTGGTAAAAATCCACATGTAAGACAGAGGTTACACCACAGAACATAATGTACCCTGACGGGGTTACACGTTCAGTTTGGCATCAGTTCAGTCCGTGATTGTGGTCAGAATGACGGGAAACTGATCGTGTATAGATTGATGGATTTTCGATCCGGATTGATGGTTATTTAAATATTTTGTCAATCTGGTGAGATTGACGAAAAACTGAACGTGTGTTTACTTGCTATCAGTCTGCTGTCAGTCACCACCGCTTAGACAGCGGTGGAGTCGCACGCTGAGTATTTTCTTCTTTATTTTCTGGGCTGATTGACTTCCTCATGCGTGTCTTTTTAGTTAGATATGGTTTTGCCATTTGCAACAAATGATCAAAACAGGCTTTTTCATTCGATAATAATAGGCGTAGCCATCTTCTACTGCTGTATCACTTATCTCATTCAGTCAATTTAAGTGTGTGTAGAATTCTCTTTTCATTAGCCACTTTTTACACCCCTGCTTTCATTTTTTTACGATTCCTCATGGAAAGGGATAAATTCATCCCAACTACGGAACCCTTCATTGTGCGTAGTCCGACACGCACTTGGACAGTTTTTTTTTTTTTTTTGTTAAAATCCATACCTAATGCGTATTGCGTAGGTATGCGTATTGTCGCGTAGAAGTTTTCGGTTGGACTGATCGTCAATCTGACTTACCGTGTAATACCGCCCAACAATCCATCAGTCAGCCATCAGTTTATTCATTATCAAGGTCATGGATTGAACTGATGCCAAACTGAACGTGTATCCTCTGTCTAACACTACTCAGATGAAAATATGTCATTTCAAAAACACCACCACACATTACATGTGGTGTTTTCGAACTCACGTTTGCCTCTTTTAGCGTCGTCACCAAAAAAAGACCGTATGATGGATCGTGTGTATTCAATGGATGAAGTTTACAAAATTATTGAGGTTTTCAACTCAAAAAACCCTACATGTGATACAAGTTTATCTTGTGAATTCATACTATTCCTTTCTGTTTCTTCTTGCAATACCTACATAATTATGTTTAATATTTAAAAAGTTATAAATTAAATAAAAAAGAAAATTCGTCGTCGTAGAAGATGGTAGATGATATCTATGCATTGATATAATATTAAAAACTAACATAATAGAACCCAGCGAAAAATGAGCGACGGAGCTGAATGTAAACACGCATACTTCTTTAAAAGAACATTATGCGAAAAGAAGTTCTTTTCGCATAATGTTTTTCTCCTAAAATTCTTTGGCATAACTATTTTGGTATATTTGTTTAGGAATAATCATATTTTGCCATAATTGTTTTTGGCATACAGTTATTTTTTTATGTTGACATAATTATTTTGTAGGCTAATTTACCCACTGAATTTACCTGACCCAAAAAGCATAACCCTAGACGGTCGACGTTAGGGGCAACCCGAATTTCGGTTTGGTTAGGTTTCTTTTTATTTAAATAATTATGCGTAAGCTGTTATGCGTAAAAAATGATTGTTATGCGAAAATTAATTAGGATAAACAAAAGTATATCATATATGGCTTAAAATTTTATACAATTGGATAATGAATCCACGCACTGCCGCTCGCGCTGCCCGTCCTTTGACTTCTGCACAAAAATCCGCTCATTTGAGGAGCGATGGGCAGTGCGAGTAGCAGTGGCAGCAGCGTGAGAAGTATTGTGTTTACATTCTCATTCTGCCCACTTCCCTGCCTACTTTTTTGCTCACTGCCGTGGAAGTGAGCTGAATGTAAACGGGGTATTATGTTTTTTTTCACACTTAATGATGGCATTATTGATGACTTTGACAGAACAAACATTAATGTTTGAACATGATTTTATGACAGAATCATAATATTTAAAGTCATCAATACAACTCTTTAAGACCCTGGTCTTAAAGAGTTGTATTCGTCTCGCCAACTTTGATGTATAAAATAGCTCGCCAAACAATTTGTCAAATGAGGCGAATCACGTGCACGCATGTGTAATTGCGGTATTAGGGATTCGTACCCAAAGGGCGCCAAGCGCCAACGGCCTATTACTAGGCCTATGCCGCCTGTCTATCTGTGTGTCAGTACTGTCAGTCATAGGTCACAGGGCTACATCTTTTTAACTGTAATGGGTAGCCACTGTCATCAATTTTACGAAAATCACGGATGTACAGATGCCTTATTGATCGTGTAAAGTAAGTACCCTGTGGGTGCATAGACGATTTATTGAGCTGAAAAGACCACAGAAAACCAGAATATTTACATTTGAATGCGTTCAACTTTCAAATTGTCATCGTCGTCGCCGTCACACAAACGTCAAAACGTCGAGCAATATTTTATGTCAAGTCGGCAATGATTTCGTGGCTGCTGAAAACAAATTGTGGTTTAAAAAAATAATTAAATCGTTGTTGAATAGTATATTGTATCTAAAGCCCGTGAAAATAACAGGTAATAATAATGTACTTATTGAATTTCGCGATATTAGAATGGATATGAAGTAATGACGATAATTGTATTATGTATTTTCATTATCAAAAATTAGTTTTTGATTACTACAAATTCAGTTGATTACTGCTATTTATTGTGGTGTAATGCGATTTTATTGTTTAATAACATATTTGTCTTTTCACATTGTTGGTTTAAAATACAAATATACTTTTGATAAAACATTCATTTTCGTGAAATTCGTGTTAGCCTACCATTGGTAGAAATCTGCTGTAATGATATCGAATTTATATTTCCTTGGTTGCTGTGATACGATAAAGCACTAATTTTGCGTGAACGAGTTAACATACTTTCATAAATAATTCAGTAACATCATTCAGTATTTATTAAGCCCAATGCACTTCTTAAACTTCAAAATGTTTTTCTAGATTTTATTGCAACGAAAATATACTTAGTTTTTTTTTTAATCCATGTCTACCAACGATTATGGTGCGGTCATGACAATAACTTCGTCTTTTTTCTTTCTGACTTCTTTTCATACTGCAAATTTGCAAAAACATTTTACTATACGAATCTGCACTTGATGACTAGATTGATGTCAAGTGGGTGAGTGACAAAATTGACTTGTTTGATAAATAAACTGCATATTTACAACTTTACCATAATAATCAAAAGGTATTATGACTATTATAAAACACAAGTTTGAATGTGGTGCCAGTGATAGAAAAGTTGAAAAGAAATTGTTTGGCTCGGTGTGGGCATGTGATGAGGAGGGAAGAAACATGTTAACTTTTCTCGAATTTGAAGGTATTCCAGGAAATTTTACCAATTTTTTTACTGTAAAAACCTGATTTGGACTATTAGAAACATTTTCAATCAGCCTATCAATCAGCCTAGCCTTTTCCCAACTATATTGGGGTCGGCTTCCAGTCTAACCGGATGCAGCTTAATACCAGTATTTTACATGGAGCGACTGCCTATCTGACCTCCACAACCCAGTTACTGGGTAATACGATACCTCTTGGTAAGTCTGGTTGTCAGACTTTCGGGCTTCTGACGAACCGTAACGACTGTCAAAGATCCTCGAATGACACCCGGAACCAACGGCTTAACATGCTTTCCGAGGCACGGAGGAGTCTCGGTATGAAAAGATGGTCACCCATCCACAGAACATTTTAAAACAAAAAATGCCCAAATCTGTCCGCTGTTCTCAAGGGATGTGCTTACCAATGTACAGCATTTTATTTTTTATTTTTTAGATAGATAATAATGATTTTACCATGTATGTTTCAGATCACTATGGGTGTAGCTGTGAGCAGATACTCGGAGTTGTCTTCCAATGAGCTGCTGATGCGGTTCTGTTCTTCCGAAGTCATCTGTCCCAATGACCCATTCTGGAATCAGCTACTTGCATTCAATATTAATCCACCAGCTAGTGCGTGAGTACCATTCAAAAGTTTAAAAGACATGATATGTTGCCCTTGGGCTCTCCGAATGATTGTGTATAGCCTGAATCATGCATGTTTTGGTTATAACTACAAAGTACAAAACCGGCTATGGTTTTGTACAGGGTGCATCAGAAAGGTGCGTGAAAAATTATCAGCTGTATGGGACGAAGCTTTGTATGGAACACAGCTGCAATCGCTACTCGATCCAGATGTATGGGACATCTGATAATTTTTTCTCAATTACGATGTTGGTCCCATGAAGAGAGTTGTTCAGTTTGATGATCTGTATGTACAACCCCCTAAAATTTGACCACACCTTTCTGCTACACCCTGTATAACCATGGTGTCTCCATGCATGGCAGATAGGGATGAAAATTGCCGAATGTTTCCAAAATTTTCTGGCAATATTGCCAGAAAATTGCCATAGTAGCGAGATTACATAGTAGCCATTTTCAATGTTTATACGCTCATGGGGTTTTATGTAATGGTGTAATTATATGTGTTACTAGTAAGCCTTTTTAATGAATTGTTCATTATAATTAATTTATAATTATCCATGCATATATGTGAAGATACAGTTACACTATGACACTGATACCTTCGTGATAGCTAACCCAATAGTTTTTTTTAAGAATTTCACTTATAAATTTTATAAAAAAAGAAACAGGGTATTGATACCGAATGAAATAAATATAAATGATACAACTGTGTAGTGATATGATTTATATAGCAAAAATCGTGTCATTAAAAGAATTTTCATAATTGGGTCAGTAGTTTTTGAGAAAATCGCGAACATACAAACATACATACATTCGGATAGAATAAAAAAACCTTCTTTTTGAAGTCAGTTAAAAACGTCAACTTGTTATTGCTGATCAATTCGTCTTGCAAGGTTTGACCCTTTTATACATACAGATATGTATACATATAGATGTTATTACTTTCTTACATACAAGTGAAGTTAAATTATAAGAACATAGAAAAAAAAAAAAATGATTTCCTAAAATAGTTATGGTTTCATCACCAATGAACTATCATGGATAGCATGTTTCTTTTCTTTATCAGTAAGAAAATAAATGTAAAAACTAAAATTTTCGGTTGGATATTGTAGATACGGAAGAATTACTCAAACCGTAACATATAAATTAGGCACCCACTCACTCATACACAACTACACTCACTCATTCATACCTACACTTACACATACACAGCTACACTCACACAAACACTGGCACACAAATCGATACACCCCTCTCCTTGTTGTTAATTTATTTAAACCTAAATTATAACCTAGCTATTTCCTTAAAATTAATTGTATTAGTCTAGTTTATTATTTTATTTTATAAGTGCATATAAATTGTAAACTTTTATATCAACCACATTGGACGGATGGATGGCCCCTGTAACACAGGATTTTCCTAGCATGGGGGTCATTGATCAATTATTTTGTACCTGGCTATTTCCACGCTTAAAATAAGTGTCAACCAGTATTGTGTGTTTTTATGTCAAATAAAATATATTATTATTATTATATTATATTATTATTATTATAAGCATAAAAACTACCACCCTGTAGACCACAATCTTAACCTACTAAGCAATTATATTAGTAAAAGTTGTTTCCTATTTATATGTTTCTAGCCCAATGTTGCCAAGATAAGTTTGGAAACATTCCCGGCAGTTTTGGCAATATTGCCGGCAATTTTCATGGCTAATGACAGAATACTGATTGAAATTTATTGCAACACTTGCTCTCTGCTCTTGAAAGTCGTAAAGTCGCATATCTACCCCGACAAACCATTAACAATTGAACACTTGGATGCCAAAATTTAATGCATTATTGAAGAAGAGTGTGTGGAAATTTGACCTACAGATTACGCCAAGTAGTCATATTCAAATATTAATGGCATGAAATTATCTATCAAATAATCAGATAAAGTGTTTTATTTCGACTTAAAGTTCTTCCTTCTAAAAAGAACACCCAATATTTTGTTTAACACTTTAAAGAGAAAGGGGGGGCTTGTGGCTTAGTAATAATAGCCGCACGGGTCGATCGATCAGGTGGACGTGGTTGGTCCGTGGATGGGTGACCATCTTTATTATCAAGACCTCTCCGTGCCTTGGAAAGTACGTTAAGCCAGTGGTCCAGGCTGTCATTCGTTACGGATAGGATCTTTGACAGTCGTTACGGGGCGTCAGAAACCAGTCTTACCATGGGGTATCGTATTATATATATATAAAATACTGGTATTCAGCTGCATCCGGTTAGACAGGAAGCCGGCCCCAAAATAGCATTTGAAAGAAGTACTTCTAAATTATAGGTTCACAACCTTTTATGGGCTGCTGCCCCCTTTACATAATAGTTAATTACAACTTATACCAATTTTATATGTCTGTCTATTATCTATTATTAATCATACATTTAAAATTAATTCTCTCTCGTCTCTTGTAATCGTGCTTCAAGGACGCCCCTTACCACGATACGTTTGTTTTGATAGTGTTTAGCGACACGGCCTTTACATTTTTTTTGTATTATCGCACAATTACATCGTGCCACACGAAATGCTCCAGCGCCCACTAGGGGGCGGTACTGCCCCCGTTGGGAACCTAACTCTAATGAATCACCCGTTACTATAGTCTCCGCCAGATAACAAAAAAATAAAAGTCGTTAAAACCCGTCTACTAATGTATTCCAATATTTCAAAACGATACGAAAAAATGTGGGTGTCGCTAACACTATCAGAACAAACGTATCGTGGTAAGGGGCGTCCTTGAAGCAGTATTAGCAATAATTTTTATGACGAGCTATCTCTAACGAATGAGTTTCGGGACTTTTTGGTACAAGTCGGGTCAACGACTTTTATTTTTTTGTTATCTGGCGGAGACTATACCTTGAGCCTTGAAATAGACCTACAACAAGTGGAACAAATACAGTCGAAATTATCAAACAAATTCTGTATTTGAAACTGCACTTAACTAAACATGTATTAATAATTATTGTTATCAATTACATTTTAATAGTTTTTGTTGGTAAAATGATTGATGTGAAATCTGATAAAAATTAATGATGGTAAATAATGATTTGCAACCATTGATTGACTTTTGTTCTTAATTTGGCAAAACATTAAAAGAAACATGCCTTGTTAGTCCAAATACTAAGTCTATGCATAATTAGCCTATACTGTTCCGTGGGGGCTCGTGGCTAAGTTATAACAGTTGCACGGGTCGTCGATCAGGTTAAGCAACGCTTGCCGCGGTTAGTCTGTGGATAGGTGACCATCTTTACATACCAAGACCCCTCCGTGGCTCGGACAGCACGTTACGCCGTCGATCCCGGCTGTCATTTCTGTAGATCTTTGACAGTCGTTACGGGTAGTCGGAAGCCCGAAAGTTTATTATTACCCAGTAACTGGGTTGAGGAGGTCAGATAGGCAGTCTTTCCATGTAAAATACTGGTATTTAGCTGCATCCGGTATGACTGGAAGCCGACCCCAACTTAGTTGAGAAAACGCTAGGCAGATGATGAATGTTCCCACTGCTGGGGTTTTCTGTGAGAGGGAGTGGATTGTGATCTACCACGCGGGCCCCGCGCGGGTTGGTAGATGTCACAATATGTCTTCAATTTTTGGTTCTAGGAGGTTTACTCACGATGTTTTTTCTTCATCGTTTTGAGAGCAGCGGTGATGTAATAATTTACACAAAGTAAAGCGCCTGCCTGGGTTCGAACCTACGACTCGGTAAGTCGTGGCCGTTACCACTGGGCTACCACTGCTTGGGGTAGTGGGTGGAAACGGCGTGGGATCCTGGGTTTAATTGCCAGGTCGGGAAAAGTGTTATTAATTGGGCTGGGTAAGGAGTGCCTGGGTTCGAACCTATGACTCGGTAAGTCGTGGCTGTTACCACTGGGCCACCACTGCTCGGGGTAGTGGGTGGAAACGGCGTGGGATCCTGGGTTTAATTGCCAGGTCGGGAAAAGTGTTATTAATTGGGCTGGGTAAGGAGTGCCTGGGTTCGAACCTATGACTCGGTAAGTCGTGGCTGTTACCACTGGGCCACCACTGCTCGGGGTAGTGGGTGGAAACGGCGTGGGATCCTGGGTTTAATTGCCAGGTCGGGAAAAGTGTTATTAATTGGGCTGGGTAAGGAGTGCCTGGGTTCGAACCTACGACTCGGTAAGCCGTGGCTGTTACCACTGGGCTACCACTGCTCGGGGTAGTGGGTGGAAACGGCGTGGGATCCTGGGTTTAATTGCCAGGTCGGGAAAAGTGTTATTAACACATTCACTGCTACAAAAAACCCACAAAAAACCCACAGGTGCGGCGCACCGCATTCGAAGGAAGTACATAAATTGTATGGACACGCATATGCGACGGTAGCACTTGGTGAAGGTTCGAAAATCGCACATACGTGTCGGCCGCACAGAACGTGTTAATTGGGCTGGGTAAGGAGTGCCTGGGTTCGAACCTACGACTCGGTAAGCCGTGGCTGTTACCACTGGGCTACCACTGCTCGGGGTAGTGGGTGGAAACGGCGTGGGATCCTGGGTTTAATTGCCAGGTCGGGAAAAGTGTTATTAATTGGGCTGGGTAAGGAGTGCCTGGGTTCGAACCTACGACTCGGTAAGCCGTGGCTGTTACCACTGGGCTACCACTGCTCGGGGTAGTGGGTGGAAACTGCGTGGGATCCTGGGTTTAATTGCCAGGTCGGGAAAAGTGTTATTAATTGGGCTGGGTAAGGAGTCCCTGGGTTCGAACCTACGACTCGGTAAGCCGTGGCTGTTACCACTGGGCTACCACTGCTCGGGGTAGTGGGTGGAAACGGCGTGGGATCCTGGGTTTAATTGCCAGGTCGGGAAAAGTGTTATTAATTGGGCTGGGTAAGGAGTGCCTGGGTTCGAACCTACGACTCGGTAAGCCGTGGCTGTTACCACTGGGCTACCACTGCTCGGGGTAGTGGGTGGAAACGGCTTGGGATCCTGGGTTTAATTGCCAGGTCGGGAAAAGTGTTATTAATTGGGCTGGGTAAGGAGTGCCTGGGTTCGAACCTACGACTCGGTAAGTCGTGGCTGTTACCACTGGGCCACCACTGCTCGGGGTAGTGGGTGGAAACGGCGTGGGATCCTGGGTTTAATTGCCAGGTCGGGAAAAGTGTTATTAATTGGGCTGGGTAAGGAGTGCCTGGGTTCGAACCTACGACTCGGTAAGCCGTGGCTGTTACCACTGGGCTACCACTGCTCGGGGTAGTGGGTGGAAACGGCGTGGGATCCTGGGTTTAATTGCCAGGTCGGGAAAAGTGTTATTAATTGGGCTGGGTAAGGAGTGCCTGGGTTCGAACCTACGACTCGGTAAGTCGTGGCTGTTACCACTGGGCCACCACTGCTCGGGGTAGTGGGTGGAAACGGCGTGGGATCCTGGGTTTAATTGCCAGGTCGGGAAAAGTGTTATTAATTGGGCTGGGTAAGGAGTGCCTGGGTTCGAACCTACGACTCGGTAAGCCGTGGCTGTTACCACTGGGCTACCACTGCTCGGGGTAGTGGGTGGAAACGGCGTGGGATCCTGGGTTTAATTGCCAGGTCGGGAAAAGTGTTATTAATTGGGCTGGGTAAGGAGTGCCTGGGTTCGAACCTACGACTCGGTAAGTCGTGGCTGTTACCACTGGGCCACCACTGCTCGGGGTAGTGGGTGGAAACGGTGTGGGTTCCTGGGTTTAATTGCCAGGTCGGGAAAAGTGTTATTAATTGGGCTGGGTAAGGAGTTTCTCAATGTGGATTCACTATGGTACATCTCAGCGTAATTCTTCGGGGAAAAGAGGCGTGATGTTATGTAAATTAATAAATAAAAAACCGGTCAAGTGTGAGTCCGACCCCCACACGAAATGTTCCACCGTTCAATATTTAACACTACATTTAAAAAAAAAAAAACTTCTTTAAAAAAAAAACCATGATTCTTGTACTTATGGGGATACTCCTTTAATTTTTATTATTATTATTTTTTCTTATTAATTTGTTGATATAAAATCAATCTGCCTAGCCTTTTCCCAACTATGTTGGGGTCGGCTTCCAGTCTAACCGGATGCAGCTGAATACCAGTATGTTACATGGAGCGACTGCCTATCTGACCTCCAAAACCCAGTTATTGGGCAATACGATACCCCTTGGTAAGACTGATTGTCAGACTTTCGGGCTTCTGACGACCCGTAGCGACTGTCAAAGATCCACGAATGACAGCCGTGACGAACGGCTTAACGTGCTTTCCGAGGCACGGAGAAGTCTCGGTATGTAAAGATGGTCACCCATCTACGGACCAACACCGGCAAGCGTAGCTTAACACATTGTCTGCTTAATTCTTTATGCAAACGCTTCTTTATGCTACACCCTTACCGACCCTTATTTTACGATGTTTTCGAAACAATAGAGATGCACAACGAACGCACAGGTGCGGCGCGCCGCACTCGAAGAAAGTTATGAAAACGCGCATGTGCGTCTGCCGCACCTAATGTATTAACCTGATGGATCGACCCGTGCGGCTGTTATTACTTAGCCAAGCTCCTCCTAATTTGTTGATATGCGACTAGAAATACACAATGTGTGTAAGTTTCATCAGTCTACCTATTACGATTCATGAGATACAGCCCGCTGATAGACAGACAGACAGATTAGTAATAGGATTCCGTTTGCCTAAAATAGCTCCTTTTCTCAAATTCCAGTGACGAGCAGCTAATGTTCGATGGCAGCACAGAGTCACTACTCCAGAAGTTTCTGCAGAACAACCCTCAGACTGGCAACCTTGGCTCCTTGGTCCAGGTGTTCATCACCAGAGCTACCGAACTGCTGGCAGCACCGAACAGTGACAAGTAAGTGGAAATTATGTTTTTTAGAGCTTTGAATTCCCAAATTTTTCAAATTCAAATTCATTTATTTGTCCGAACATGGTACATTACATGGTCTTAAATTAATAAATGATCTCATCACATTCTGCCACGTGGGGCGCGCAAATATCAGGTAGGTACACAAATAAAATTTTACAAATACAAAAATCAAGATATTTAGTTAATATTGATACTATTGAATAAATAATTACGAATTAATATTACATTATGAGGCATGTCAGTTAAATATTAGGTATCTAGATTAATGTCAGAGTATTATTCAATGTCAAACTATTAACTATATCAAAGAGAGATTTCAGAATATAAAAGATCCCGTGAAAGCGGTGCCGCAATATTGCGACGGACGTAAGAACATGGTAGCATTATAGGAGCGTGCATCCCACGCGGGCTGGCAACGTCGCATTTCTACAAGTTTTCGTGATTGTTTTAATAAATTTAAATCAATATTACTATTTTTTTTTCAGCCATGCACTAGACTAGAACGTTGGTATTTATAAATGTGTATGCTATTTTTTTATATCGTCGTTGCGACTTTAAGACCTCTTATGTGTCACTTTTGGCAAAATCTCTTTTTTACGCCAGCCGATTCTACACTTTGAAGCTCTATCGAATGCAAAAACTCTCTTGTGTATACGACGTTTCAATCGTAATTTGTTTACAAACTTCAAGATCTCCAATGTTCTTGCTAATTAAAACTGATACGACGGTTTTTATCGATTTTCTCACAAAATTGATTTTTACACATAAGAGGTCTTAAAGTTGCAACGACGATATATTTTTTGGTATTTGCTCATAAAAAAGGACTTTATTGTCTATAATTTAAATTTATATGAGTAAATTCCAAAATAACTGTAAAAAATGGCATAAATACTTTTAAATACCAACGATCTAGTGTATGGCTGAAAAAAAAATAGTAATTTGATTTAAATCTATTAAAATAATGACAAAAAACCTGTAGTGGCTACGTTGTCAGCCCGCGCGAGTTATATAGGATGACTTTTAAAACATGCGACAAAATTTAAGGGGGTGTTCTACCCATCATTATGAATAACTTTTACTGTGGGACCAACTTGGAATTCGCAAAAAAATCGACTTTCTTATGCAAAGTGGTCCAATCGGGTAGAATTCCGTAGAAACCAAATCTTAACTGTCCATAGTTAATTAAGCAGAGAATGTGTTAAGTATGTGTTTTATTCGATATTTTTTGTTTAACACATTCTCTGCTAAATTCTTTATGCAAACGCTTCTTTATGTTACACCCTTACCGACCCTTTTTTTACGATGCACAACGAACGTAAATGTGCGGCGCGCCGCACTCGAAGAAAGTTATGAAAACGCGCATGTGCGTCTGCCGCAACTAATGTATTAACCCTTTTTTTTTCTTAGCGTCCGGCCTTGGGACCCAAAAGTCCGGCTTTTGATTTTTAGAGATGGCAACACTACGCTTCACGCTGAAACAACCATGTCGCATACGCTTCTGTGATATCCCAACTAGCAAAGTAATCCTATAAAGAAAGGTTATAAGTCTGTCACTACTAATAACGTTCTTATAAAGGCATGCGGTAGACAATTTAACTTATAACAGAATTTACCAAGCCTTAACATACTCAAGCGCATTAGTTTTTATATCTCGGTCTTATAGTTTGCTACAAGACTGACCTATAAAACATGTATAGGACACTTTTACTAGTAATAGCATTTCACAAGCGTAGATATTCTTAAGAGCATTTGCTTTTATATCTCTGTCTTATAGTTAGCTACAAGATTATCTTTTAAGACACTTTTAAGAATAAGTCTCTTATAATTGTTTACAGTAAAACTAAATAATCCTGAATAACATTTTGATCCTATAGTAGCATATTGTGAGAAAACAAGATATTATAACATACTTGGCTGAGATCACTATAAGTTTACGCCGTTATAGTTTTGCTCGAGACTCTTTTAAATCTACTAGTACTTGATAAGAGCGCTATATAATCAAAAAAGCTTATAAGCTACTAGATCAATAACTTTATTAGTAAACCTCAGCCATTTTGTTGAGATTCAGTTGTTCCCCTTCGTCTTGAGGAAATTAGTTGAACATGAATTTAACCGATTGGAAACGATTGAAAAGGAGTGGTGGTTACAGGAGAAAAGTGACAAACAGGTATAAAGAATTAATGAAGTCAAGTTCTTCAGAAATAAAATCAACAGGTTTAGGAAATAAATCAAACGCGTCAAGTGCAAACGCAGGTGAAGTCAATGAGGGTTCTGTGACCGAAAATATTTTTTCACCCCTAGCCCCCCACTCAGAAAGTGAAGAAGTTGAAAATTGGGAAGAAGAATACGATTTACATATCGAACAAACCACTGACTATGAAAAAAATCTTAACGAAGAAATTGTACACTATCCATTCACAAAAAGGAACCAGCGAAGCGGTTTATTGGTTTTGCATCTAAAAACTTATATTTTATCATCAAAGGATGAAGACAAGTGGTTTCTTACTGACGAAAATCATGTAATAGAATTAAAATCCGTCATGATGAAAGACAACATTAAGCAAGAAATAGAAATCACGGGATATCGTTTTGATAATATCCACGACGCTTTCGAAAAACCATTAAAATCTTCTTTTTTGAATATTTATAAATGTGATTGTGCTGCTATTAAAAAATCGGAGGTAATTTGCAAAGTTCAAAATGTAAAATGTAAACTTGTTAGTATTACATATAACTCGGAGATATTTTTCATACCATTGTTACATACATTGTGAATTTGAAGTTTAAAGTGCATAAAATAAAACAACACTATATTACAATTATGTTTTATTCAAAATTAGGTAAAGTCTTGGCAATCAGTCTCATTCATGAGTTATCAGCTACATTATGTTTCATAAGCACTAAAATGATCTTAGCTGTCTTGTACTAATAAACGTTATAACTTATAAAACAAATAAAATAAAACTTTACTAAAGTTAACGAAATATTTCAGTGTAGCTATGTCATAAAGATAATTAGAAACCTATTATAAATGCTTAAATTCTTCAACAATAAAATATCAACAAAGTTCAACACATTAATTATCTTTAGTCTCACTATTACAGTAGTCTTTAGTCTCACTATTAGCATGATTACAGTACAGTAACTGTTTTCAACTATAAATGAACGTTAAAAATCAAACATTGTATCAATAAAAAGTCACGAAAAAAGTATTTAAAAAGTAACCCCAATGGTAAGTCTTTTAAAATTAATCAACTAAAACTAATAAAAATGAACTTAGTAGTTCATTTTTGTTAGTTAAATAATTTCAGCATAGGTAGGTAGAGATAAACCACTCTAAAAATGCACGCCCCTCCACTAAAATTTCTATACAAACATTTGACATGTGTATGCAACAAGCAGTGGAGGGGCGTTCATTTTTAAAATGGTTTATCTCTACCATTTATTATATATAAGTCACATAATCACATAATACAAACAGATAACAATATCTTTAGTAACTAGATCCAAATTAAAAATTCAGAAACCTAGAATTAATTAACTAAAAACTGGTATAAAAACCTTGACAAAAAATCTTTTCATTTCAGACAAAAATTTCTTCTGTAAAACATCTTCAACTTCTATTTGGTTACCAGTGGCTTGTTTCTCTATAAGAGCCTGCTTAGGAGACGTTTCGTTTGTAACCAGATTTTCGGAAGAAGTCTTTTTGTCGCTTTTTTTACCTCTGCATTTTTTTGTAGAAGCTCGTTTTGGTTCGATTTTGCACCGTTGATCAGCATTTCGCAAAATTGTTTTAAAAAATTTATGACAGTCAGTTAAATGAAACGACGAATCTAGCTGGTGAATTATTTCTTTTATGTTTTTATTATGTTTTTATTTAAAAGAAACCAATAATCTTTTAAACAGATTTTTTCTGTAGGTACATTTTGGGAATGTGAGGCTCCAGTCCATGAACACGATTTGAAAAACTGTCTTTCGAACATAATATCAATAATAGCATAAGCACTTGTGGTTCCCTGCCCTGTGCCTTTAGTGCACATCATACTTAACTTTCTTTGTAAATCTTCTCTATAATCAGAATCCATTAAATTCTTTTCGAACTCTTCTAAATCCTTTAAATCTTTAATTGGTTTTAACATCAATGATTGATTTTGTTTCTCTGTAATAGATTTTTTAATAAATTCTTCATTCATAACTTGCAGTTCAGTCACTTTTAACAATATCGTTTTAAGTGTATCATGTATTACGCCTTGATTATTTAGTGTTGTGTTCAGGGTCTCCATTACAGTTTTCATATCGTCATTAATGGATTTTAGGTCCTAAAAACCAATCCTAAAAAAAGTAAATTCAAAAATTAGCAGGCATATTTCAAGGGAACCCTAATTTGTTTTAAAATGGAGGCGAGTTATCTGGACTGAAGCTGCTACAAGTACTTATTTACCTACAATGGTTCTACAAAGTACTTAATGAAGAGCAATTTCAAAACATGGCGAATATTCATAAGAATTGATGAAATATTTTATTTACAACAATATACCAATGTGCTATTTTTCGGAGGGGATTGTGAAACTAACTAAATTGCGGTACACATTTACAGTAAAAATGACTTCCCCACGAGTTCATACACTATATTTACAATATATATTTAGTAATCAATGTTCTACAATAATACAAAGTAATAGTAATAGAAACTTACGTTTTTATTAAGTATTTACCACAAAACAACCGGAACCACCAGCCGCGCAACAACAATGAAAACCTCTATTAAAATATACTTATAACTAATAACTAAGTATGTTACTAGTGCATTATAAACAAGATTGCTTTAGTAAGATACTTATGTCAGATACTAACAAGAGCGTTTGTGCTTGTAATTGTGTTGTCTCATATCATTATAGAAGCGATTGCGCTTCGTCAAGTATATTATAGGGCTTAGTAACATTTAATAAGTTGATTATAAGATACTTATAGAAATAAACTCTCCAATAACTGCGCCCAAATCCAGCTTTGTAGCATAATACAAGTTTTTTATAAGTGAAAATAAAAGTAGTCTTGAGATCGTTTTAAGTACTGATTTTGCTAGTTGGGATCTCACTGCAGGGCAAAGGCCTCCCGACTCTCTTTCCCCTTTTCTCTGTTTAAAGCTGCTAAGGTCCAGGTATGGTTGTAGGCGTCAAGCTCATCCCACCATCTCCGTCTGGGCCTGCCGCGATCTCGCATGCCAATGAGTGTGTGCAGTGAACCGTGTTCTATGAATCGTATTTCTAACCCGATCTATTATTTTGATACCCAGAATACTCCGTTCCATAGCCCTCTGGCAAACCTCTAGCGTGGACCTGCTTATTACTCAAATACCTTAAGAATAAAAATAATAAACAAAAACAAAAATAATAAATTGAAACAGATTTTACTTAAAAACAATTTATTTACATTATAAACTAAATGTATAGGTACAATTTATTATATTTTTAACCGACGAAAAAAAAAGGAGGAGGTTCTCAATTCGACACGTATTTTTTTTACGTATTTCTCGAAGTTAGTCCCATGTAAAATTTATTAACTTTGGTTGGGTAGTTTTTGAGCTTCCATAATACGTATTTTTTCCACTTTTTATGTGGACGATGTTCTAATTTATTTTGCAGGTATTCGAATTTGTGTAGAAAAAGTGAAAAATAATAACTTTTTACTAAAAATAACAACCGACTTCCAAAAAATACCATAAAGTGAAAAATAACTTTAATTTCGGAAGTCGGTGGCAAAAAACGAAACTAAAGACTTTACTTTTTTTTCTCTAAATTATAGGTATTCTATTGCGTGTATTTTATTATTTTTTTATTCCTCTATTGGATTTGTAGATGTCCGTAGGTATGTCCGTGGCATCACATGGGCCCTATCAGAATATCAGCGCTGCGGTATTTATTTAAATATTGCAGCTTTATGCTGAGATAGGAGCCTTTTTGGCCTCGCACAGGTATTTTTAATTGTTATATTTTGTATTTATTTTGTTTTATTTTTTTAATGTTAATTTTGTTAGTTTACTATGCTCTTTTTTACTGTTTGTATTTCCTGTGCGTGTCCCAAATAAAATATTTTTCTTTCTTTCATTCTTTCTTCTTTCCTACAGTGTTTTTTTTTAGGAAATCGGTTGTTTTTTTTTTACAAAAAGTTTTTATGTGAGTTCTATAGCTTCGTGTTTAGGTACATGGCTCTTTAATTCTTTCCTGTTGGGTTCGATGTCCAGATTGTCCAGGTTGGGCAAAGAGGTATTAGGTTTTTCCATCAAGAATGTCTTAGTTGTAGCCCAGTCTTCATTTAAGTCCAGTTCATAGGCTTCCTCCTTATTGCATGGGACTTAAACATAACTGGCGACATGTGCTTGAATACCTCTGCTTCGCCCTTCAGGGAATACAAGAGTGATGTTATATTCTTCGTTGTTTACCCATATCTATTATTATTTTTAATTTTGCCTTTGTAACTCGCGATCACACGACTACTTGGAAGTACGTTCTTGTGAATGTTATTTCTTACACCTGAAAAAGAAAACGAAATATTTATTTTAAATACATAAGATTTAAAATGAAGTAGGGAACATACTAAAACTTTTTTTAAAAATAAATTTTCAGTTTATATTGTAGGTACCTACACCACAGAAGAAAAACTCATTAGGATTTTTAAACCCAACCAAGATGATTCAAGGAGTTTCATTTCTAATACTTTTTCTTTTTCTGAATGAATAACTAAAACTATTAAAAAACTAAAATATGGCATCGAAGAACTCCTCCGCATCGCTGTCGACTGGTAATGTACCCAAGAGACTGGCGGCCTTGCGTTGTACGGCAATGCAACACTTAGGTGCTGTAAAACGACCTTAAGATTTTCTGTTAATTTTCCTAATTCTGTATGAATTATCAAACTCGTAACCTATCGGATCAAGCTCGCTCTTGCATTCCTTGCGTATTGTCTTTTAATCCTTTAGCTTTTATTTTTACTTATTACTTCACCAATTTACCCCGGGGGCATATAGGGCACATCTGATTGATCGTCAATTTTGACCAGCTTGACGAGTACTGGCTTCCCGCGAGGCGACTGACCCCCTACTACCCCCTAGTACTTTTCTACATAAGCTCTCGTTCGCACGGGCGATTTTTCATCGCGCGCTGGATTTTCAATGCACTACTTAGCGCCGAGAGTTGAAAGTCCAACAGTATGCTTTTTTGCCGCGCTATGCGCTCTGTTGGATTCAACAATGTAACTCCTATTTCTGTAGGAATAGACAAAACAAAACCCAACCTATCCGAAACGCGGAAACGGTGTTGATATGTTCGAACTAGCTTCGCTCGCTCTTATCACCCTGGTAATGCTAACGTGATGCTGCCGATGCGGATGATGACCCCGCCCCCCCGAACTTTTGGGCTGCGACCTGGTAAAGTTCTGTAAAATAATTAAAAATGCCCTAAAATTATTACTTAGACATGTTAAAATGACAGTATCTTCAAAATTTTAGGCTCTTTACTTGCCTAGACTGTCTTCATCATCTTCTGCCTAGCCTTTTCCCAACTACGTTGGGGTCGGCTTCCAGTCTAACCGGATGTAGCTGAATACCAATATTATACGGAGCGACTGCCTATATGACCTCCACAACCCAGTTACTGGGGAATACGATACACCTTGGTAAGACTGGTTTCACACTTTCGGGCTTCTGTTGACCCCTAACGACTGTCAAAGATTCACGAATGACAGCCGGGACCAATGGCTTAACGTGCTTTCCGAGGCACGGAGGGGCCTTGCTATGTAAAGATGTTCACCCATCCACGAACCAACCGCGGCAAGCGTAGCTTAACTTGATTGATCGACTCGTGCGGCTGTTATTACTTAGCCCAGTCCCAGGAAATCTTTTTAACCAATAATAGTTTATAACCTTCTTTAATTTTTATTTTTTCTCGAAATTTGTTTACATATATAACTGTTCTTACAGATTGTGCTGTGTGCCTAAATCACGATATTCTAATTGGACCGTGTTATGCAGAAAGCAGCCATGTAGGGAAAAGTACAAACAGCATTTTTCCGTCGATGGTTGCATTATGGATGTATGGACAAGGCTGAATTTGACGGCTCATATCTCCGTGATAAATAGATGTATCGACATGGTTGTTTTTGCACAAAATCTTGTATGTTGAAATTAGTATGACTGTGTTTATAACTCATTTTTGGAAAAAGTGCCATATGGCTACTTTCTGCATAACTAGGTCCAATTGAGGTTTTGCGCCTGTTCAATAAAACCTTGATAAACAAGCTAATACATACAATAAACTATTTTGACTTAGTTAATTTAGGGTACATAAATGTCAATTTTCTTAATTATTATATGTCATGATATTATTATTGATAAATGAAATTATTGCACTACATTCTAAAATTTATAATTTACCAATCATTATTTTTTATCCTTACAAAATTCGTCAATACAATAATAACATTTCTTAATTAATAATGTCCTGAGCTTATTACTAAATATAATCAAATTCGGAATATTCTTTAATTCTGGTGGTAATTTATTAAATATATTCCTACTCATTCGTTTGTTTAGTGGTCGCAAGTCGCGTTTTAGTGGTCCCCTTTGTCTTACCCTTCGCGGACTCCAGTCGTGATTATTATGTTATAATAGGTTGGGGAAAAAGTTTCATCGCATTTTTTAAGAAAATTCAAAACATTCTTTAATATAGTTTATTTACATTTAACTAAAGTATGTAGGTACCATTTTGTTCGATAACTTTTTGCCATCTTGTAGGTAGGGAGGGATATGATCCCATTGCTATAGAAATTTTGGGACTTCTGGTCAAAATACCGCGACAAGTGGTTTTGGCAGTCCTCTCGTGATGTTAACCTGACACTGCCTAAAGAATTCTGAAGAGACCGAAACAGGTGGAAATCTGAAGGTGCAAGGTCAGGACTATACGGCGGATGCATTAACACCTCCCAGCCAAACTCTCTTAATTTTTGCTGAGTGGCTAAAGATGTGTGAGGTCTAGCGTTATCATGATGAAAAACCACACCCCTTCTGTTGATTAATTCCGGCCGCTTTCTCTCAACTTCTTGCTTTAATCTCATCAGTTCGAAGGTCCTGCCTGGTGGTAACAGCTCATAATGAATAATGCCCTTCCAATCCCACCACACACACAGCATCACCTTGTTGCGAGTTAACCCGGGTTTCGCCACAGTCTGTGAAGCCTGACCGGCCTTTGACCACGACCTTTTACGCACGTTCTTGTCATACGTGATCCACTTTTCACCACCAGTTATCAGCTTCTTCAAAAATGGTTCGGTTTCATTACGTCGTACTAAAGAATCACAAATGAGTACACGGTTCATTAGGTTTCTTTTAGTGAGCTCGTGAGGTACCCAAATGTCGAGCTTTTTTGTGTATCCAATTTTTTTCAAATGCGCCAAAACTGTTTTGTGGTCAAATTCCAGTTCTTCAGCTACGTCGTAACTACTGATATTTTGCTCCACTTTTTCAAAAATGGCATCCATTTTATCCGTAATAGGGCGACCAGAGCGACGTGCATCTTTGACATCAAAATTTCCGGATTGAAAACGCTTAAACCAAATTTGTGCTACTCTCACAGACACTACACTAGGTCCATAAACATCGCAATTTTTTTTCGCGGCTTGCGTTGCATTTTTACCTTTTTTGTAGTAAAATTTTAAAATGTATCGAATTTCTTCATTAGATTCACTCATCTTGACGGTACGAAAACCAAATGAAAATCACACATTTTCCTAATTTGAATTTGGAATTATGTTCTTTAAAATTTATACTTTCAATGATACCAGCCAGATACAAATAGTATAGCCAAAGAGATTTTATTACAAGTTCATACATACTATAATGCGAAAAGACTTTTTCCCCAACCTAATATTAAACTAGAAAAGAAAAGAAGACAAATAAAACTTACCCTCCATCTTTTTACTAAGTGAATTTTTACCGGCGGCTGCAGATGCGATGATAAAACACAAAAATAATATGAATAACAAATTCATGCTGATCTATTTTTAGTCTTTACTACACGGAGTCCTACTGTGATGTGTCAACGTTAGAATCTGTCTAGACTTTTAATACATATTGCATACCACACGATATGTAACGCAGTGCAAAAATATAAAAGTAGTCCAACTCGAATAAAAGGGCTGGTTCGAGGTGTGTGTGGTGACGCTACTCTTCTTCACGCACTCATTCACAGTGTGTTTATACACTTGGTTACTAGTTACTACCACAGAACAGATAAAAGAGATTAGAAAAGAACGCGTGTCGCCGGTTATCTCCCACTCTTTAACTCCACTACAAGCAAGAGACCAATACGTACGCGCATTACGCAGACAAATAAAGCCACACGCACTTTAACCGCGATTTTGCTATTGGTTGTCACACTAACGCAAACACTGCGCTTGACGTACACTCACACACGCACAAAAGCAATTTATTTCTCATACATGTTACGGCGACCAAAAAGGTCGATAATTTTATCGATATTTATATCGATAAAATTATTGTAATTTTGATACGAGTACTTTAGGTTTTACAATTTTTGGCTTTAATTTTGGAAGGGACGGGTTACGAATAGTGTGGACTTCCTAAATACATATAAATAATAATGTCAAATTAAGGGGAATATCAAATGTAGCCGCAAAATTCAAATTTTCTTTCATTTTTAGGGTTCCGTACCTCAAAAGGACAAAACGGAACCCTTATAGGATCACTCATGTGTCTGTCTGCCTGTCTGTCCGTCTGTCACAGCCAATTTGCTCCGAATCAAATGGACCGATTTAGTTGAAATTCGGTACACGTATGTATTTCTGTGACCCAAACACGGACGTGTAATGTAAATTGCTTTTTGGTTTGTTTTATTTTTTCTCTCAATTATTTTTAATCATGGTCTGGCAGCTTGAGTAATTTATGCGGCCTACCCAAATGTCCTTTCTTTGGTATTGTTCGTCGAATCGTTGAGCTCCTTAAGTTCTTAGTTGAGCTGCGCGATTACTGACAAATGCGTGCACAGACTGGACAGGTCCTCTCAATCTGTGTGGTTCTTTTCTCAAAAGACCATTCCAGACACTAATCTATAAGGTCTTCACATGAAGTGATCAAGATTATGTCTGGACTTTATAAGAGACTGTGACCTCTGACTTGTTTCGGCCTTTCTTCTCAGAGTAGTCAGATAGGAAACGCTGACCTCATTTAGTTAAAAAAAAAAAAAACATGTTTGACTTGTAAAAGTGTTTGTACAAACCTACTTAAAGAAATCATTTATCATTTAATTAATGAATTTTGAATATGGGGGTCAATTTAGGGGGCAAATAAGAAAATTAAAAAAATATATATTTGCAAACTGTACTGTGCATCAAATTCTACCCATGAATATGAACAACTTTTACTATGGGACCAACTATGAAATCACGAAAGAAAAAATCTGTTGTTCCATACAAAGGTTCAATACCTACTCAACCAAAATGTATGAAACAGTTGAATTTTTTTTGGATTTCAGTTGGTGCCATAAATAACGTTGTTTATATTCATGAGTAGAACACCCTGTGAAAATTTGCGCAGTGAATAAAAACTTCTGTATAGATTTCAAACACGGATTTTCAGCTTTACGGCTGTATAAACCCAATATACACGGCCTTATATAATAATATCCACAAAAGATGATCTAAGTGACAACATTTTAAGGTAATAATTAGGTACGCTACGCAAAACCACCAATAAAGTTTTATGAAATATAAATTATATACTACTTACTGAAAGGCGCATAACGATGTGCGGAGTAGGTCCTGATTTTAAGTATCTTTTCCCTGTCTTTTTTGTTGTGTAATCATTTACTGCAAAATTTTGAGAACAAATTTAGTAGGTATCCATTCAATTCTACCAGTGGCCTCACAGTTTTATATATAACAATAACAGTTTTCTTGTATCTGGATCTGTTGCAAATCTAAAAATAAAATTTAAAATGTATGTTTTCATTATAACTAACATCTAAAAAAACATGAGACAAAAACCCACTCAGAAACTAAATTGATAACCTACAATTAACAATAATTGATGATAATAAACAAAGCTATTTTAATTATAATACGCGCGTACCGAATCTTCCCTTTTTTATACATCAGCGATTACTGATAATAATCATTTGTACGCATATATACACTCACCGGCACGGAAACTTGGCCACCAATAACTTGCCGATAATTTCTATTTAAATATTTAATTTTCACTATATTATGGGTTTATGCACTAAATTAGGGTTTTTTTATGGTTTTGTAACTCAGTTATTGAAAAAATGATGCACCAGCAGTAATCTTTAAAAAAAATAAGCAGTTTCACAAAAATATTGGTTTTAACACTGTCAATTTAAAAAGAACACAAAATGAAAAATAACCAAAAAGTCTTCGTTGTGTTTGCATTTTAATATCGGGTGTTTCCTCCCCTAGCCCCGATAACAGCTTGCATTCGTTCTGGCATACTTTGGATGATGTTTCTGATCTCAACTTGTGGTATGCTTTCCCAAGCGGTCAGTGCTGCATTTCGAAGCTGATTCAGAGTTTCAGGCGGGTTGGAGGAGGACTTTATTTTTCTTTTAAGCTTGTCCCAGATATGCTCTATTGGATTTAAGTCTGGACTACGAGCTGGCCACTGCAATTTTTGAATACCAACCTCTGTAAGGTATTCCTCCACGCAATGTGCAACGTGTGGGCGCGCGTTATCGTGCATTAGGAGGAATTCGTCAAATCCAATAAACCCTGAATATGGTAACACGTGTTCCTGAAGAATCTCCTCGATGTATCGTGTTGCCGTTAATCGGTTATCGACGATAACTAACTCCGTACGTGCATCGGAACTTATTCCTCCCCAAACCATTATAGAGCCTCCATGAAAACTAACAGTTTGTGTGGTGGTAATGGGTAAAAACCGCTCTCCTCTTCTTCTCCACACTCGCTCCCGACCATCTGGAGCTCGTAAAGCGATTCGACACTCATCTGTGAACAGTACTCGAGCCCACTGCTCATGGGTCCAGTTGACGTGTTCTCGTGCGAATCGAAGTCGAGCTACTCGGTGACTTCTGAGAAGTTCTGGGCCGCGTGCTGGTCTACGAGCTTGTAAATTCACTTCCTCCATTCGTCTTCTCACTGTACGTTCACTAACATTGACACCTCTTGTGAACTGGAGTCGCTGGCGTATCTCAACAGCGGTGAGGTAGCGGTTTCTCAAAATTTCCAGGACAATAAAGCGGACATCCCGGGCTGATGTGCATCTGACGCCTCCGCTACCTGGTCTGCGGGAGTAGCGGCCTGTCTCCTGGTATCGTTTCAGCGCATACTGCATCGATGAACGTGGTACATTCAGTATAACAGCAACTTCTCGCTGTGTCAGCCCTTGTTCGATCAATGCTACAGCTTGTGCAACTTGTGATGGTGTTAATGGCATTTTTATTGGAATTAAATCACCTTTAGTTATTGAAGTAACAGTACGATATCACAATAATTGAATAACCTAACAATAAACTTTCACAAAACACAAATTTAAAACAGCAACTTAGTCGCTCAGATGACCGGGTTCAACTAAAACTTAAAAATAACGTCATATTGCACTCAAACATGATAAATTACCCTCTTGAACTAAAGGTAAACATTTTTTAGACCTACCTTCATAATAAATAATCATAGGAAACACTTAAAGCTCTTGTTATCGCGAAATACGCGCTTGGCCAAGATTCCGTGCCGGTGAGTGTACTTTTAATATCGACATTGTTTACAACTTGGTACAACACTATCGATACGATATGATACGATAGTCACATTTTATTCGCTATATTTCGGTTTTTCCGAGGACAAACGATGGAACCTCCGAGTCCTGTCGTACTGTACCTACTCACAATCTGTCTAGCCTTCGGTTTCCAGTCTAACCGGATGCAGCTGAAAAAGTACCAGTATTTTTCATGGAGCAGGCTGCCTTGCTGACCTCCACCATGTGTCATATTAAAGGCCGCTAACGGAACTGTGGCTCTTCTGATTATATTTTGTTTAGTATACGTAATGTATATTAGATATGAGAATCCATGAATAATTTATTGCTAACCTTTTCCTTATTTACGGGTTTTCTCACCCGTCAAGAGGGATGACTGTGGACTATGGACACTCAAGTTCTTTTATTTGAAGGAATACGCACTACATTTTATACATATAGAATGACGAGAAGGGGCTCGTGGCTGATAACATGTAAGATTTCAAGCATTAATATCTACGGGACTTTCAATTTATTGGTTGTGCATTCAAAAGATAGGTCATAATAATTATAACAATTTTAAATCCGGATATAATTGGACCGTGTTATGCAGAAAGCAGCCATGTCGGAAAAAGTACAAACAGAGTTATAAGCATTTTTCTGTCGATGATTGCATTATGGATGTATGGACAAGGCTGCATTTGACGGCTCATATCTCCGTGATAAATAGATGTATCGACATGGTTGTTTCTGCAAAAAATCTTGTATGTTGAAATTAGTATGACTGTGTTTATAACTCATTTTTGGAAAGAGTGCCATATGGCTGCTTTCTGCATAACTAGGTCCAATTTGCCTATGACTTCGAGTGCACGCGCATGCGCGCGACCCTCTAGTTTCACTGTCTCGAAGTATCAATTCGCATTACTCAAAAATGTGTTTAACTAGATAAGTTATTCTGGGGTTTTTGTCAAGAGTTGACAAAGAACTACCAGGACCTAAAGAGAAACAACAGAAATATTGGCCAAAATAAGCTTAACACATTAGGCGCGGCAGACGCACATGCGCGTTTTCATAACTTTCTTCGAGTGCGGCGCGACGCACATGTGCGTTCGTTGTGCATCTCTATTGTTTCGAAAACATCGTAAAAAAAAGGGTCGGTAAGGGTGTAGCATAAAGAAGCGTTTGCATAAAGAATTCAGCAGAGAATGTGTTAAAAATTAGTATGAATATGACAATAGCAAAATAATGTTAGATGTCGTTTCATATCGGCCGTAAATCTGCTCAGAAATGAAAAACCCCAATCGAAGGAAGCTTGCATTAAAAATAATGCAATTGATGACAACTTGATAGTACTTGAGAAGCAATGAACAAAAAGAAACATTCAACGGCCTTTTACCGGCTGACATAGAACAATAGCTTCATGAATGAGTCTTTTGCATAGAGTGATCCTAATTTAAGTTACTATTTTGTTTGCTTGAAAGTTTTTTTTTTTTTTTCATTTTACGAATTATTTTATCTTATTTTAGTTTTTATGATTACTGGCCACTAGCCATGCCCGCGTGATGAATTAATGTCGCCATTGTGGCGGCATGTTGTATAACAGTTATAATTATTATTAATAAAACACAGCTTCCTTATCCTTATATATAATTCTTCTGTACGTGGTTTGTCACCTAATTCCTCCTAAACGGCTGGACCGATTTGGATGAAATTTTATGTGTATATTTCAATGGGTTCCTGGATGGTTTGAAAACACAATTGGACCCGGTAGATGGCGCTGCTAAGGCGGTACAAAGTTCGCCGGGTCCGCTGGTACACTTATATATCTAGCTGACCCGATACGTTGTCCTGTCCAAGCAATAATTCATACAAAAATTCCATAAAAACAGCACCTTGCTTTTTCCCAAATTTTCCGAGCAACCTTTCCATTTTATTTTCCCTTACAACCTAATTCAGACAATAATGAGGAACGTTAAAAAAAAACACTGATCTCGCCACATGACCTTCAAACAGCTTTGGAAATTAACTTCGGTAATTAAAAAAGAAAACAGGCATGATGTAGGAATATTAATTAGCGAGTCCTGCTTTTCTGACATCCACAACCCCATTTACTGCGAACCAGTGTCAAGGGCGTATAGTTTAGTTTATTCCAACGCACGGTGTTTTGTGGTTTTTGAATATATCTTTATTAATTTGACTGCAGGCAGGACTCCATGGCCCGCACTTCCTGTGTTTCTGTGTGCTACAAAAAAAAATGCATGTTAAAACTTTTCTTTAAAAAAATTGCTTTGTTGTAATGAATATTGATTATTTTGTAGTCAATTAATCAAAATAATTAGTATACATATAAGGATCAATCAATCTGCCTAGCCTTTTCCCAACTATGTTGGGGTCGGCTTCCAGTCTAACCGGATGCAACTGAATAGCAGTATTTTTTTAAATAATTTATAATTAATGAATAATTTGTAATATGGGGTGCATTCCTGAATAAAATGATTTTTATTTTTGATGTGTTACATCTTTCCTCTCGCTCTCCTGCAATCTGTGGGAGTGATTTCGTGAAAAGGGACGGAAGTGTGTAACAGGAAGCCAAGGAAGCGCGCGCTATTTGATTTGAAGTCTAGCATAGTTGGCCGTCAGATGGTACCAACCCAAACAAATGTCAGATTTTACACATCATATGCGACTACTGTAAGGCTCGCTCGTTTTTTAGGGTTCCGTACCTCAAGAGGAAAAACGGAACCCTTACAGGATCACTCGTCTGTCTGTAACAGCCAATGTGCTCCGAATCTAATGGACTGATTAAGTTGAAATTTGGTACACGTATTAATTTCTGTGACCCAAACGCGGACGTGCAACGTAAATAAATGAATTTTGATTAATTGCATACTCTACCGTGTGACATATCAAATTAAAGGACGTACAGTGAGGGTCTCAAAATATATTTTTTTATAAATTTAAAATTAACTGTTTTAAAGTTATTTAAGAAAATAGACGAAAATTGGCCAATCCCCCCTTATCTCCGAAACTACTAAGCCTAAAATTTTGACAAAAATACAGGAAATAGTTCTATACCTATAGATTACAGAAAAACCTATAAGAAGTCTGTGGTCTTAAAATATAGTGGTAATTCTCTCAATATTGCGCGTACAAACTTACATTTCCAATTAGAATGTATGGGAGAACCCGTTTTTCAACTACAATGTTAAGTTTGTTCTTGGGATAAATTCATCCCAATTATGGGACCCTTCATTGTGCGTGGTCCGACACGTACTTGGCCAGTTTTTTGTAAGTAATTTTAATCATTTAGAGATACTTTTGTGTAAAGTGGGAATGTCACAATTACGAGTATTGTGGCGAAACTATAATTTTCTGGAGACTAGACAACCTATTAATCGTAAAAAAAAAATTACAACTATTATTCCTGATCACCGCAGCCATAGCACACACAAAAACAATGCAAATATACACATTATATTAATAATCTTCATTGTTAACCGACTTCAATAAAATGAGGAGGTTCTCAAGTCCCGTGTTTTTTTAAATGTGAACACGTTCACTCTGCCATGCACCCTCTTGGATTCTGTCAAGGTGTATGTATATTGTGTCATTAAAATAAATTTATATAGTTAAGTATTTTACCTGTAGTATTACGAAATTGATTTATTTAATGCTACTCGCTTGTACTGTGGTATCGCTCGCTTATTTTCACAATACTCATATTTGCCTTAATCCAGTCGTCTGTTTCGTTCCCAGGATGAAAAAAACAAGAAAATAAAATAAAAAACTCTGGTTCAATTGAAATTCAACTCTTTTAATATATGTATCATGAGAAAGTTAGCACTAACCACGGCCGTTGATTCCGTAATGAGCTGTACTGCCGTCGTAAGCAAAAAGGGCACAACTAACATTAAAAAAAAAATTGAGTTACATACATATTTAGAATCAGAAAAAAAAGACTAATCTGCTCAATTTTTTGTAGATTTTTTTTTAAATGTTAGTTGTGCCCTTTTTTCTTGCGACGGCAGTGTAGTTAGTTGAAATTAAGGGTTTAATTTTTTTTAAGTTACTGATACTGAACGTGTCTGTTAAGTTTTGCTAGTTAATTTAAATTAACCCTGTATAAATTACCTACTGTGGAGTGTTCTTTGTGTAAGGCGCTGCCAAGGCCCAGCTTTTGTTAAAGGAGTCCAACTCATTCTGGCATCTCCGACTGGTCCTGCCGTTATGTCGCTTGCCATTAAGAGGGACCCCTTTGGTCGTCAGCTTGGCCCATTGGTCGTCCGACATACGGCAGGTGAGTTCAGCCTAATTCTATTTTAGCGTGGCAGCAAAAATCAATCTGCCTAGCCTTTTCCCAACTATGTTGGGGTCGGCTTCCAGTCTAACCGGATGCAGCTGAATACCAGTATTTTACATGGAGCGACTGCCTATCTGACCTCCACAACCCAGTTACTGGGTAATACGATACCCCTTGGTAAGACTGGTTGTCAGACTTTCGGGCTTCTGACGACCCGTAACGACTGTCAAAAATCCACGAATGACAGCCGGGACCAACGGCTTAACGTGCTTTTCGAGGCACGGAGGAGTCTCAGTATGAAAAGATGGTCACCCATCCACAGACCAACCGCGGCAAGCGTAGCTTAACCTGATGGATCGACCCGTGCGGCTGTTATTACTTAGCCACGAGCTCCTCAGCGTGGCAGCATCACCAACAAACAGCTATTCTTCCTTTGTACCATCTAACACATATTTACATTGTAGGCCAGACAAACCGGTAAGAATTTTAAAGTAGGTACTATACATAGAATTGAAACTGGTTTTTCTTATTAGGATAAAATATCGCAAAAGGCCAGAATGTTTATTTACATTATCCATTAGTTTATTTTTGTATTCCTTTGTGATTCATGCAAGTTACTCAATGGTTTTTCATAGGTGAGGATTGTTATGGGGTGACGTAGACGCTAAGTAGGTCGGGCAAAGGAGTCACTTTATTGAACTACTGAGAGTGTTAACGCACTGAAAACACGTAAATGCACTCCAAAGGTAGTCGTTACTTTATTTATTGATTTAGGATCTCCAGCAAAAGTAAACAAACATCTCATCATCATCATATCAGCCGAAAGACTTCCAATGCTGGACATCGGTCTCCCCTAAGCACCGCCACTTCGACCGGTTCTGTGCTTCCCGCATCCAGCGGATTCCTGCGGCCTTCACCAGGTTATCGGTCCACCTTGTGGGTGGCCTTCCAACGTTACGTCTTCCGGTACGCAGTCGCCACTCTAGAACCTTTCGGCCACATCGGCCATCTGTTCTGCGAGCAATGTGCCCTGCTTACTGCCACTTAAATTTGGCAATTCTTCGGGCTATGTCGGTTACCTTGGTTCTCCTGCGGATATCTTCGTGATTCGATCACGTAGGGAAACTCCAAGCATAGCCCCTTTGGGTGACTTATGCCTTCGAATAAGGGGCATTTTGAGCGACCAAGTTTCAGTGACGTAGGTCATCACTGGCAACACGCACTGGTCAAAGAATTTCGTTTTGAGACACTGCAGTATGTGGGACGAGCATATATTGCGTAGCTTCCCGAACGCTGCCCAGCCGAGTCAGATTCGACGCTTGACCGCTTTCTAGAAGTTGGACCTACCTAACTGGATAGTTTAAATATGGGTTCAGATAGAGTGCACGCGGCGGAATCGGCGATGCGCACGTATCTTTGTCGATCTAGCAAATGACGATCCTGAGCGATAGAAAGGATACAGCAGGAAAAACTGTGATCCCGTGATGACAGATGTGGCTTGACCCTTAGGTTTTACTAGAGCAATATATGCAAATCAGATAAAAAATTAGGCTGATTGCGTACCTGTAGGATTATTCGTGTTGAATGTTTTTAGATTTAGACCATTAAGGCGAAAGCGTCAAGGTAGCCCGCAAAATTCAAATTTTCTTACGTTTTTTGCAATTTACAAGTCGGTATTAGTTTGTATGTTGATCAAAATATAGTTTGCGGCTGTAACAAGTATCTATTTACATAATTAGAATCATTAAAGTGATCAATACAACTCGACCAGATAATCCTAAAGAATGACTATTTCATGAAATCTTGATATTTCAGGATTACCTATACTAACTTAAGGAGTTGTATTACTGATTCTAATGATTATAATTCTGTAAATACATATTTGTAACATACAACTTAATACTGACTTGCAAATGCAAAAAACGTAAGAAAATTTGAATTTCGTGGGCTATCCTGACGCTTCCCCCTTAAGTCCAGCGTTTCCAAGCTACCTCTCTTTTCAAGGTAGATTTACGACAGGAATTTTTAAGCAATAACTGTTATTCAGTGGTCCATGTTTCTATGTCCTCGGACCTTTTCCAGTTTTCTAGGATGATTTTGTCGACTTGTTTTAGTGAAGACCCGTCGATACGACGACCAGGTGCGTCTGTAAGTTTTAAAAGAGTTAGAGGTGGTGCTAGCGCGGACTTTGAGGTCTGCACGCCAAAATACCTTCTCCCATCGAGGTACTACTAATAAAAATATTCCCGTTGATTGATTGAAGTACAACTTTTGCGATTAAGAACGGAAGTGGGAACATGCGAGTGGATAGTTCCATGGGACATTGAACGCATCGTGAAATAGTGCTTGTTGGTCTCTCAGGTCTCGGAATACATAATTGTAAACTACGTCGCTGCTTTGCATGAATACCCGCACAAACCAAAATTTTGAAATTAGTTGTTTATAACACAGCCAAATGCAAAATAGTCCTTATTTCATGGTTAGTAAGACTCACATTCATAACGGCAAAACCGCCGATTATGCCGTTATGAATGTGAGTCTTACTGACCATGAAATAAGGACTATTTTTCATTGGGCTGTGTTATAAACCACGGCAAAACCGCCGATTATGCCGTTATGAATGTGAGTCTTACTGACCATGAAATAAGGACTATTTTTCATTGGGCTGTGTTATAAACCACTAATTTCAACATTTTGGGTTGTGCGGGTATTCATGCAAAGCAGCGACGTGAGTTGTCGCTGAGGCAAACAAATCTATTATTGGGGTTCCCCACTTTGCAAACACTATTTCCGTACAAGTTGGCATTAAATGCCATTCTGGAGGTTGGCGAAAGCGTGACAAGTGACCCGCACGTTTGTTGTACCTGCCTGGGAGATGTTGTATACTGAAGTGTAATTGAAATTGGTCCTGTAAATTCAGAATTTGATAGGTTAGTTCTGTTAGGGGTAATGATTTCGTACCTTAACACGTTCTGTGCGGCCGACACGCATGTGCGATTTTCGAACGTTCACCATGTGCTACCGGCGCATATGCGTGTCCATACAATTTATGTACTTCCTTCGAATGCGGCGCGCCGCACCTGTGGGTTTTTTGTGCATCTCTATTGTTCTTGGCGTAATTGTTTTATGACTCATAAAAAATGGGAAAATTTTCAAACACACATAAGCGTCTCGCCGCACTTGGGATAAGTTTGTAACGGCGCACATATGTGCCCAGCCGCACTGGGTAGAGTTTCTTCAATCGCGCCTGCGCGCTCATAGCACCACACGAAGTATTTTTTGGGCGCGCATGAGTGTTTGCCGCACAGGGTTTAGTGTATCATAAAGCAGCACTTGGAGCAAGTTCGCCAAATAATTCAGCAGTGAATGTGTTAAATAACTGGCAGCAGTCCTGTTGTCGCATTGTATCAGGATCGAGCTGTTGCAGAGCAGGTGAGCATTGTCTCGAAGGGCGTGAAATATGGCTAACATTTCTTTTTGATTGCAGTGCAGTGCTCCTTGCGACCAACTGTCCGATATAGCCAGATTGTTCAATTGTCAGCCCCCAACCCTGGTTTGATGCATCTTTAGCCAAGAAGTACTGGCGGGGGATCTTGTGATGTGGTGAATGTGATATGTGGTGTGTTGATGATTGACAATTCAGAGTCCACCATTCCAGTTCCTTTCGAGCATTTTGTGTTAGTGGGTAGGTTTTCGATAAAAGGTCTGGTAGCAAGTTCATGAACATTAATGGCCTTTACATTAATAATTTATCATATTAATAAAAAATACTTAGTTGCCCCCTTGTCGCTACGTCACTATGTTCTAGCGACCGTTTCTGGGGGCCCATTATTGAGTGTGCAAGTCACCCCCTGCCATTTTATCCGTGTATAATGGGGTCATAGTCCTTCCATAGTTCAAGTTACCCAAACCCATAGCCCAATATGTTTTGTTTCCACGTTCTGCAGTAGTCCTCCACCAACCGGGGGTTGTCCTTGGGTGCACTTGCATAGTGCATACAGGGATAATCGTCGGTTGGTGCCTCCTCATCATTTAAAATTGCCTAAGGGGCCTCTGCGAGTTGGCTTCGGCCCCCCGTACGCCTTGCAAAGGTCTGGGACCCCGGGGTCCCAAGATATGTAAAAAAAAAACTTGTTGGGATTGGGGGCTCGCTACAACTACTTATATAATCTAGCAAGGAGTGACGTCATGCCACATTTTAACTCAATGTATCGCCGTAATCCTTTGATTACGTAAAAAAAGAACAAATATGTGTCCAATATTTTTTAATAATTTACATGACGGACAAACAAAATTTTTAGTCATCATCCCTGTTAAAAAAATTGATATTGTTGCCTTTTCTTTTGCATGACTCAAATATCAAAATCAAATAGTGAAAACTGAAAAGGCCGTAACACACTTACACTGGCAATGTCATTCATTTTGACAATTCAACAACATTCATTGCGTCATTTACGTAGTCGAGCAGACGAATTTTTCAAACATATGAAGCAATGGATTAGCTATTTCTTTCAAAATCCTTCAGCATGTGACTGAAAGTGTGTTACGCAAATGGGGTGCTGCTCATAGCACCAAAAAAATAAAAATAAATTTTAATAAAAACAACTCATGTTGCGCAAAGAAATAATAACAATTTAACCAAAAATTTTACTGCGCTACCCAGTGGTTTTATTCTTCGGTATTCCGTCATAGATTTTCACAACCTTTGACGCGGGAAATATCGAATCTATCAATAGAGAGAAATCTGAAAAAAAAGAACATTATTATTTTAACAATATTATAAAAAAAGTAACATTGTTACTAACCCTATGGAATAAGTTAGAAAAACGTAAAAGATTTCTCTTCTATATCTAGAACTAAAATTTCGAAGACGTGGCATCCACCAAATCACACTATGTCCACGTGGTGGATCCCTTCCCACTCCTCACGGAGAGAAGGTCTGAAGCTCATTTCAGACTACACTGTAATATGATAGCATATGACGACACTGGAACCAGAGTGATCTAGGGCACAAAAGTATGTTTCTAAAAAAATTAACTCAGAAAATTAACACTTTGCAAACCACATCAATTCCATAGTGAGATGTTGTGATCTCTCAAGGAAAAAAGTACTGGGAAGCACTTAGATCAGTGTGGCCTGAAAGAATTATGATTTTTTTTTATGCCATTGTGTAACAAACCCATTATTGGTAAAAATGTCACTTAGATCACTCTGGTTCCAGCGTCGTCATATAGTTCTTAGCACAACAATATCGCTCGCCGACCATTTATTTAGAACCCGTTCACGCTTTGCTATACTATATACGCTATTGGCTTGCTATACGCTATGAAATTGAGCGATACACTATGCTATGCTCTCGCTTCGCTCACCTGCACGCCCCGCAAGCGTGACGAACGAAACGACACGACTGGTCAACTGAGCTTGCCATATAGCACATTTGCTTGCGATTATGTCGCATAATGTGAACGCAATGCTATATAGTATAGCTATATAGCGTTTAATGTTGTACTATGTATATAGCAGAATAGTATAGCGTAGTCTGAAACGAGCTTAAGTCGTTGCAATGGTAAAATTATGTAATATAATAATATTTATCCATGTATTACATAACATTGATCAGGCAGGATACATAGTCCTTCCATAGTTCTGGGTATGTTTTGTTTCCATGTTCTGCAATAGTCCAGCACCAACCAGGGGTTGTTCTTGGAATACATTTGCATAGAGCAAACGGGAATAACCGTCGGTTGGTGCCTCAACACTTAAAATTGTCTAAGGGGCCTCTGCGAGTTGGCTTCGGCCCCTCGTTCGCCTTCCAAAGATCCGGGTACCGAGATATATCAAAGACATTGTTAAAATAATAATACTTAATAAATAAAACCAGCCTATTACTGTTCCACTGTAGGACATAGGCCTCTTCTCATACAGAGAAGGTACGAGCATTGTTCACCACACTTGCTCAAGACGGGTTGGTGATTTCAGACTTATATTAAATATAAGTCTAGGTTGCCTCACGATGATTTCCTTCACCGACGTCAGTAATGTCTAAGATAAACTCGGAAAGTACAGACGCCAGCACATCAAGCTACTACAATCTGTCAAATTTCTTTAGATTTTCAACTTTATCGCTAAAGCATTAGGTTCAAGGTTGATTGGAAAAGTTTGACAGTTTTGGGTAGCTTGACCTGCTGACGTCTGTACATATGAATTGAAAAAGTCGCATTGGTACTTGCCCGGAGTTGAAGTTGAACCCACAACCTGGTGTATGGGAGGCGAGGACTTATCCACAGGGGCATCATGACCTGATTGAAACATTATGGAGAGATTATGTTTATGCTGTGTGTTTTCCTTAAGTATTATTGTTTTTGGGTACTAGAAGTCAGGAGCTCGTGGCTAAGTAATAACAGCCGCACGGGTCCATCCATCAGGTTAAGCTACGCTTGCCGGGGTTGATCTGTGGATGGGTGACCATCTTTTCATACCGAGATTCCTCCGTGCCTCGGAAAGCACGTTAAGCCGTTGGTCCCCGCTGTCATTTGTGGATCTTTGACAGTCGTTACGGGTCGTCAGAAACCCGAAAGTCTGACAACCAGTCTTACCAAGGGGTATCGTATTACCCAGTAACTGGGTAGTGGAGGTCAGATAGGCAGTCGCTCCATGTGAAATACTGGTATTCAGCTGCATCCGGTTAGACTGGAAGCCGACCCCAATATAGTTGGGAAAAGGCTAGGCAGATTGATTGGGTACTAGAAGTCATATACCAGAAACTTTCCCCATAGGTCATCATCGGCCCAGCCTTTTCTCAACTATGTTGGGGTCGGCTAACTCGTCGTATAACTGGATGCAGCTAAAAAAATTCCCGAGGACCTTTCTGAACACATGTAGATTTTTTTGTTGTAATATTAATAAGTAAGACTTGATGTGTAGGTAAAAAAAAATGTCAATTTTAGAGAATTTTAATTATTATTATTTTTTTAATTTTATGACAAATTAAAATTTTTGTACATTGTAGACCTCGTCAGTACAAACGATTTGACAACTCAAATGAATTAACTATATGGGTTTGGAAATCACGGAAATATCGGCTTGTCGCATTTTTGTGTTGAAAAACAGAACACCTACCTGTGCGATCGAAAAAACATTACTTACCAATGTTCAAAAAAAAAAAAAAACAAATATTGGACATAAGGCCGCAATTCACAAATGATGCACTTACCGACGAACATCATTTCATTTTATTTTTTATATAGAAATATAATCAGTTATCATGTGCCTAGCTTCTTCCAACTATGTTGGGGTCGGCTTCCAGTCCCAACCGTATGCAGCTTTGGCATAACTATTAGTATAATTTCTTTTGGCATAATAATACTTTACCATAATTGTTTTTGGCATACAGTTTATTTATGTTGACATAATTATCTTGTAGACTAATTTAGCTGACCCGAAAAACCTAACCCTAGACGGTCAACGTCAGGCGCACACGCGAAGTTCGGTTCCAAGAATCCATGACAGCCGGGACAAAGATGGTCACCCATCCACGGAACGACCGCGGCAAACGTAGCTTAACCTGATCGATCTGTTGTTACTTAGGCACAGGCCCCGATACGTATCACTCCAATAAACGTTCCCCAAGGTACTTACGTATCTATTATTTATTGTGTTGTTATTTATTATAAATTAAATTAATTACAATCATTTAATTAACTGACCACAACAAGTTCATATTAATATCATTGCCACGGTTTTCCCGCTGGTATACCGCAAACAAGATAGCCATAATATAAAATTCCTGTGCTCCATAAATAATCATTGCGTTAAAAAATCGCCCGTCCATACCTGGGCTTAGATAATTCAAAATCTTATAACACGACATTCTAAAAAAGTGTATCGAATAATGTTGAAATAACTCCAGGGTACTAATGAGACCATCATTTTGAACAACTTTTACTATGGGACCAAACCTGAATTCGCGAAAAATAAAAATCAGGTGTCCCATGCATTTAAATTCGCAAAACTCGTCAAAATGTAGGGAACTACTGATTTTCTTTTCGCGATTTCAGGTTTGGTCCCATATTAAACGTTGTTCTAAATGATGGTCTCATTAATATTCCCTCGAGTTATGGTATGTAAAAAAAAACACGTTGTATAAATAACATTGGTAATTAATTGACTTACGTTGCTCACCGTAAAAATTACAGAAAGCTTTTTTTTCTACTAAAGTTGATACTACTACTAAAATCTTTATTACAAAAAAAAAACAGACTTCCAAAATGAAAACACTGCAAAGTGAAAATAATTTTAATTTCGGAAGTCGGTGTCTTTGGATCTGTATAAAAGTGAGAAAAAGCGAAAACAATAATAAATTTAAATTACCTGTTGATGATTCCATTTTCGATTTTTTTTCCATCGCTGCAGCGAATACTAAAAACAGTAAAAATATAAACACTAGCTTCATCGTAGTGCGCAATGTTCAATAACCAACTGACATAAAGTTATTTCGCGCAGCTTTCTACTTTTATAGGCAAGAAGCATAGACTATAAAATTATGTAGACAAGACCTCGCTGAACAATTTTTTAAATTATATATTATCATGCAACACAGATGCGTTCCTTTACATTACCTTTTCCTTCTATCAGTGCTTTGCTTGTCGTCACAAGGAGTATGTCTGCTCGATTTTATTAAGGCCCTTAGCGCACCTCCGCCGCAAAACCATAGCAGCGAAACCACAGTACTTAGTTCAATTCAACTGACTCAGAACATGAACATCATGCGGTTTCGCGTTTTGAAACTACTCGTAGTCGTTAGCCCGTATTCCAGTGCGATGACCAGTGTACGTAATCGGGCCATAAGTTCTGTCACATAGGTAAAATTTAGAATTTAGAATGCAAGCCGAGGAAAATATTACGGGCATACGAAATTTGAATATTTAAAGAAAGTAAAAACAAGGGGTTTCTGGAATTTTGTTCATTTTCTAAAATGGAGTGGACGCGCAAAGAAGACAGAGTCGCAGTAATTGCATTGCATCGTTGCGGTCACGCGCCAACTGAGATTTTTAAACTGCTGACAAATTTGATAATTCCACTGAGATTTATTTATCGTACTATCAAACGATTCAGGGAAGATTTAAGATTAGAAGATAAACAAAGGAGCGGTCGACCTCATACTGTTCGGACTCCAGCAGTCATCAAAGCAGAGAAGGCGCCAATCCAAAGAAATCCTGTCCGCAAGCCAAAAATGTTGGTTCTGCAGATGGGACTAAGCAAAACTACTGTTAAAAGGGTGTTAAATGAAGGCCTAGGACTGCGTGCTTATAGAAAATAAAAAACAGCACATCTTCTTAACGCACGGCTGAAGAAAATCAGACTCGAAAGAAGCCGGGTTTTGTTAAGGCGGTACGCGGGAAAAAAATACCGCGAAATGCTATATTCAGACGAAAAAAATTTTAATGTTGAGGAGAGTTTCAACAAACAAAATGGTAAAGTGTATGCACACTCTAGTGAAGAAGCGAGCAGACGTGTGCCACGTGTTCAGCGTGGTCATCACCCTTTGGCATTCATGGTTTGGCTTGGGGTGTCCTATTTGGGTCCAACGGAGGTGTTTTTTGTGAAAAAGGAGTGAAAACCAGTGCCCTTGTATATCAAAACACAGTCCTAACAAACATTGTGGAACTTCTTTCACAAACAATGTTCGAAAACAAGCACTGGGTATTCCAGCAGGATTCTGAGCCGGCTCATAAGGCGAAAAGTACCCAAAACTGGCTCACGACCCGTGGTATCGACTTTATCAGGCATAAGGATTGGCCCTCATCCAGTCCAGACTTGAATCCCTTGGGTAACAAAATATGGCAGCACTTAGAGGAGAAGGTCTGCGCTAAACCCCATCGCAACTTGGAGCACTTAAAGCATCCCTGATTAAAGCAGTCGCTATTGACATGAACGTCGTGCGTGCTTCGATTGATGACTGGCCTTGCAGATTGAAGGCTTGTATCGAAGTAAGAGGAGGACATTTCGAATAATTTTAATGTGTTGTAAATCTGTATTTTATACCCTTTCATTTGATGTATAAATGGTTGTAGTGCGTAACTCATTGTGTCAGTTATTTGACTTTCCATATGTGACAAAACTTATGACCAGACTATGTATAATTAATGCATCGGGAGCGCGAATTCGAGTACAGTCTCACCCGAATAGGCTACAACCAAGTGTAAATGCGTCTTTATGGTGGTCTGACTGAAACGAAACAAATCGGCAACCTTTGCTATGATTAAATTTTTGTTCGTGTGGTTTTGTCTAGATAATTTTATAGTCTAAGTTAAAAACTAACAAGATTTACAAAATGGCACAGTAACCATCGATTTATATCTCTGACCGTAACTGGTTTGTATATTTTTAATTAAAATTTTCCTTGTACGTGACAACTTGCGAAATATTTCCACTTGGTCGTTTTATGTTGTATTTGTCCGCGATTTTTGTCCGCAGCTTCGCCCGCGTGGAGGACGGAAATTATCCCACGGGAACGTACTACCGGGACAAGAAGTATCCTATGTTCTAATCCGGGTCATGGTCTACCCATGTGCCAAATTTCATCAAAATCCGATCAGTCGTTTTAGCGTGAAAGTGTAACAAACAAACTCTTTCGCATTTATAATATTAGTTAGAATTTTGAGGGGCTAGTGGCTAAATAATAACAGCCACATAGGTCGACCAGGTTAATAATGATAAACCTTTTTTTTAGATAACCCATACAGTAGAGCTAGTAAAACTTAAAATGTTAGTATTCAAGAAATAACATTAACACATTATCTGCGCGCAATTTATGCAAACGCTTCTTTATGCTACATTAATCCAGTGTGGCAAACGCTCGGGTGCGTGCAAAAAATATCTTGGGTGTAGACACCCTTACCGACCCTTATTTTACGATGTTTTCGAAACAATAGAGATGCACAACGAACGCACAGGTGCGGCGCGCCGCACTCGAAGAAAGTTATTTAAATTGTATGGACGCGCATACGCGCCGTCAAGCACCTGGTGAACGTCCGAAAACTTAATGCTTAGATAAAGTTTTAAAACTAATAATTATTGAACACTAGCAGCGCCCCGCGGTTTCACCCAAAATGCAAAACGTCTGTCAGTAATATGGTCTGTGGAATGGGACGGTATTTTGTAAAACAGATTTTTTAGCAATGGTGATTCTTAAGAGCCTTAAATAAACATTTTCAGCATCTGTAAATCGTTTTCTCGTTTATAGGTAGGAGTAACTATTTACCTTTATTATAAAAATAATGACCAACAGTGATTGCTGTTACAAAACATTTTATTTCTTTCTTCATAATTCCTATTGACTAAAACCTTTTTACGGTACCGTCATCAAGCTTTCATCCTAGAATTGCTGTATGCCTTGGGTATAGGTACGTTGTATAAGTGTTTAATCCGTGAACCAGGTAGGAAGGGTGCTGGTGTCGAGTTTGGTTTCTTGTTTGGATCCTTACTGGGTTCTTAAAAAAAAAAATGCTGTAAGTAAACTTTATATTCTATGAAAATCGGCAAAATGCGAGATTGTGACGCGCGCTGAGGGTTCGTACTTTGGAATGAAAAACATTCACAAATTCAAAATTAAATTTTCATTTTTTGGGACTATACAAGGTGTAACATAAATAATGTACAACTTCTTACGGGGTCATTGTAATCATCATTATGAACAACTTTTACTATAGGACCAAACTTGAAATCGCGAAAAAAAATCAGCTGTCCAGTACATTTTGACGAATTATGCGAACATAAATGTACTAAACAGCTGATTTTTTTCGCGATTTCAGGTTTGGTCCCATAGTAAAAGTTGTTCATAATGATGAGTACAATGACCCCTAAAGAGGTTGTACGTTATTTATGTTACACCTTGTATATTTTAGCAAGTTCCTTTGTATACTTAGATCTTTCATGATTTCTTTAAAAAAAAAAAACAGCGTTTTTACCTTAACAATGCTATACAGGGTTAAATTTAATAATTAACTAGCAAAACTTCACACGAAGTTTTCAAAAACATTTTTTTCAGTGTATACATGGTCAAATTAAATTAGCTAGCGAAACTGCAGACGTGATAGGTATTGATATGTAAACTGTTAACTGTTATTGTTGTTTTAGGTAAAATGATTTATTTTTTTGGGATCAACGACCGTAAGTAGGTAAAAGTTACTTGAAATATCAGTTTAAAAAACAGTTTTCTTTTTGTGTTGACTCCACCGATGTGATGGGTATTTATTCTATCTATATTATGTTTTTTTTTGTTACCCAAAAAAAAAAACATCAAGTTAATTTGTTTGTTTTTATCCCGTTTCGATATCGATCGATACCCAACACGTCTGCGGAGTTTCACTAGCTAATCTAATTTGACCCTCGATACCCATAGTGTCTGTGTAGTATCATCAGATAATTGATCTTGTATAAACCCATAACTCTATGTCAACTCTTTTTATTATAATTCATTTTTCATTTCGTACATTTGCGTTGTTATACTTAGATATTTTTTTACAGAATTTTTTCAACATTTACCTACGTCATAAACGTAACGTATACAGGGTTATTGGTAAAACACCAACAACCTCTTAAGGGGTCATTGTACTCATCATTATGAACAACTTTTACTATGGGACCATACCTGAAATCGCGAAAAAAAAATCAGCTGTTCAGTACATTTATGTTCGCATAATTCGGCAAAATGTACTGAACAGCTGATTTTTTTTCGCGATTTCAGGTTTTGTCCCATAGTACAAGTTGTTCATAATGATGAGTAAAATGACCTCTTAAGAGGTTGTTGGTATTTTACCAATAACCCTGTATATTTGAAAAAAAAAGAACTGGTCAAGTGCGTGTCGGACCACGCACCATGAAGGGTTCCGTGGTTGGGATGAATCCCAAAAACAACCTTAACATTGTAGTTAAAAAAACATGTTCTCCCATACATTCCAACTACAAATGTCCATAGTTAAACGAAAAAGAACCAACCCACGTTACACCAAATGTGGGTTGGATCCTTTTCGTTTAACTATGGACAAATGTAAGTTTGTACGCACAATATTGAGAGATTTTCTAAGTTATTTTAAGACCATAGACTTCTTATAGGTTTTCCTGTTATCTATAGCTATAGATTTTTTTTTTTAATTTTAAGGACGGTTGTTTCGGAGATAAGGGGGGGGGGGGGGGTGGGGGGCAATGGTCAATAAATAACTTTAAAACAGTATTATTTTAAAATTATAAAATAAAATATTTGAAACCTTCACAGTAAGCCCTTTACTTTTTTAATTTTCTTATTTGCCCCCAAAATGGACCCCCATATTCAAAATTCATTAAGTTACATTACACGTCCGTGTTTGGGTCACAGAAATACATACGTGAACCAAATTTCAACTTAATCGGTCCATTAGATTCGGAGCAAATTGGCTGTGACAGACGGACAGACAGACACAATTTGAGTGATCCTATAAGGGTTCCGTTTTTTCCTTTTGAGGTACGGAACCCTAAAAACCAAAGAAACGATGGAAGGACTGTGTGAAAGATGATATGGCTAGTCATATCATCGTTGTTCTCATGATAGATAACAAACAACTTTTACTATAATAATATAATAATAAAACATTTATTTCGTCCAACAAAGGATCATATACACAAAAAAAAAGCACATACTCGTACAATTAAAAAGACTGTGGGCACAACCCTGAAATCGCGAAAAAAAATCTGTTGTCCCATACATGTTCACTTCACTTGTGAGAAAGTAGGGAGCAGCTGATTTTTTTTTTCGCGATATCAGGTTTGGTCTCATAGTAAAAGTTGTTTGTTATCGTACAATCATGTGTCTAAGTATCGGTCACTAATTACCAGACACCGTATATTATTCAAGTTCGGCCAAGTAAAATAAAATAAATAAAGGTAATTAAATTAAAATTACCTTTCGACGGTTCGTTTGCCATCGCTGCGGCGAATACGAAAAAGAATAAATATATAAACAGTAGCTTCATTGTAGTGAGCAATGTTCAAAAACCCTTTTCAATGTACTGACAAAACATTAATTCAAGCTGCTTTTATATCTGGTATTACGATCTATTAAGTTTACATAATAATGAGTTGATGGCACATTGCCAACCGGATTTGTATATTTTATTAAAATTTTCCTTATACAATATGGCCGATAATCATGTCCGGCCTGAACAAAGGCTCTCCGAACACGAACTTTGGTGCATAAGTATTCTTTCGTTCACGCCTCATGTCACTATTTGGTTCCATAAAAAAATGTTATTGTGCAGCTTTCTGCGTAAAGTATGAACCGGCCATGATTCATCAACCATATCATACATGAGACCCTAAGAAATAATTCCCCTTAGTTCTTCTAGGGCGTATATCGCAACATTGTCCCAAAGATAATTGAAAAAAGTACTCAATGGAGTTGCGGGCTCGATTTTGATGAAAGTAAAACTGCATCATTGGATTTTTGAAAAATCAATATTTCTGGCTAGGAATCGAACCCGTTCATTAAAAAAAACACACTGTATTATTACACCATTCGGCGCCTCTCCAACCACTCCTCAAAGAGGGGACTTATCGCTGCAATTGTGGCGTGCCCAACTTTGCCTCCACCTGGGGTTCTGGGGTTCTGCTCAGCAGTAGTGCTGCGAGACCAACGATGCCAGTCAAGCTAGAACTGACACTGTTAAGGGGGTGACAATCTGCGACTCCCGCATCACCATTACCCTTAAACTTAAGGGGAAGATTTATAAAACAATGGATAGACCTGCTGTCTTATATGGATATATTGCTGTCTTATTGGGCCACAACAAGAATGAATGAAAGGCAATTGCATGCAGCTGAGACGAGAATGCTAAGAGGGATGTGTGGTGTTACGCGAATGGATAGAATAAGAAATGAGTATGTAAGAGGAAGTCTGAAAGTGACACCGGTGACTGAAAAGTTCTGTGGAAATCGGTTGTCATGGTATGGGCATGTGATGCGGAGGAATGAGGAAAAGGTCGTCAGGAAAGTTTTAAGGTGTGAATGTGAATGGCTATACGAGTAGGGGAAGACCAAAGAAACGACGGAAGGACTGTGTGAAAGGTGATATGGCTAGAAAGGGAGTGACTACCGAGGTAACGACTAATAGAGAAGTATGGAAGAAAAAGACATGTTGAGTTGACCCCAAATAAATTGGGACAAGGGCAGGAGAATGATGATTGGTCCCAGAAAAACAATTATAAAACCGTATAAAAATACATAGTTTTTTATTTAATTTGCCAAATTCACAATATCACTTTTCTATGTCATAAATACTTTTAAATGTCGATGTTCCATAACAGGAAACTTTCGTAACCCTGCATCGACTTATCCACCTTTCTTATATGAATAGATAATCTTCGATGCTGGTAGATGCCCTCCAGGATGAGAAGACGGAAGTCCTAAAATTTATAAAAAATAAAAAGTTATATTATTGTGTGCCGTGCGTGTCATGGCTTGGCCCAGTGGTTAAGGCTTCGCCTCTCATATACGAGATTGTGGGTTCAAATCCGGTAACTATGTGACTTTTTACATTCTAAGTACTTTCTGGATATGTCTTGGACATTGCTGACATCGGTGAAGGAAAACATCGGGAGGAAACCCGCGACTTCGTCTGCGATCCAGGATGAATAATTAGCCTATGTCCTTCTCCAGGTCATGGTCTACCTAAGTGCCAAAATTCATACAAATCCGTTCAGCCGTTTTAGCGTGAAAGCGTAATCAACAAACAAACATTTTCGCATTTATAATATTAGTTAGGATAGTTAGGAGGATGAAAAACCGATCTATCGACACTCTAGACTCACAAAATGTATTAAAAGGTACTTGAATAAAAAAAAATAAAAACTCTTAACTAGATCTAAATCTACATATTAGATCAGGCATCGTACAAAATCAAATGCCTGCCTAAGTGCATTTTAAATATACCAGAAGGTCGTGTACAGTACGAGATCTGTGAATTTTTAACAAAATTCTTTTCTTATTTTTCTTATGTTACCTACCTATCAACCTACCTTGATATTGATTTTTCAAAAATCCAATGATGCAGTTTTAGTTTTGATCAAAATCAAGCCCGAGACTCCTTTGAGAAGTTTTCGCTAAGATAAGATAAGATAGATTTATTTGTCAAAAACACGCGTAGGTTTACAATCAGTTGGAGCGATTACAAAAAAAAAATAACAACAATAAGTTTCAGCATGTTTTGCCTAGGAAGGCGTACAAATACAATAATAGTAGTATTCAAAGTACAAAAATCATTTAATTACGTTAAATTAATAAAAATAGCAATAAAAAATGTCGAAAAGAAATAACAATATAATTCAAAGTCAAAAAATCGTTACGTTACGTTAAAATAAAGTCAAATAAAGTTACGTTAAAATTAATAAAAATAACAATAAAATGTCTAAAGTACATCATTCCTCATAGTTTTGAATTTGGCCATCTACGCTCACTTGAAAAATTCACCTGTATATAGGGTGACTGGTAATTAGTGACCGGTACATAAACACATGATTGTACTCATGATAAACAACAACGTTTCCACCTGAAATCGCAAAAAAAAAATCTGCTGCTTCCTACATTTTGACGAGTTATGCGAACATGAATGTATTCATATTCGTATAACAATTCGCATTGTGTTTGAATTATGTGTGTGTATTTTTTAGAGGCAGAGAATTTTAAATTGAAATAAAACAGAAAAATGTTTCGTGAAATTAGTCGTTCGTCACATGTTTCTTTCAGAAAATTGAGCCTATAAAAAAATTAGTCTATCAATAAATTAGTCCGAAATTATATTAAAAAATGAATGCCATAAAGTTATCTGTCAAATAAAGGCAATTTCATGGAATTAAAAACATTTTTCTGTTTTATTTCATTTTAAAGTTCTCCGCCTCTAAAAAAAGTCACTCGATATAAGCAAATATTTTTCGGAATAGATCAATCCATCTATTTAGTCTGTAATGTTCCACTCTTGGGCAAAAGCCTCCCTTTCTCACACACGACTTTCCTCTGCCATAAAATAAACAACAAAGAACCTCGTTAGAAAGAAGAGAGAAAATACGTTAATTTGCGGTAAGCACGGGCGATTTTTTAATGCGACGATTATTTATAGCGCACTGGATTTTCAGCTCTCGGTACTGAACCAAGCATTGAGAATCCAACAGAGTGCATCCCAGCGCGTCAAAAAACCACTGTTGAGTGCGTTGAAAAAAAAAATACACCAACACAAAAAGAACAAGTGGAAAAGAGGTTGATGAGTATCTACCTAAGATTTAAAAAAAGTGTCAGCTGCGACGCACGCACGACTGGAGTTTACTCCTTAGGCTGCCCGCCCACGTCCGATAATCGGTGACCGATTTTTGTCTCATCTCCCTTTCACACTCATATAATTGAAAGGGGCATCCAAGAAAATCGGTCGTGGCGGGCAGCCTTATGTACCATATGATTGTCTTTGAATATAATAGAGAGATTGATTGACCGCAATGAAGACTGGCCGAAAATAAACAAAACAAGTATACAGCATGATTTCAAGTGAAAGGTGCGCAAGGTACGTTGCACAGAGAAACTTAACGCATTTAACGCTTGTATTAATTTCACTCCTCATACCGGGGGCCTTATATGAAAATCGATTCTTAAGGCGAAAGCGCCAGGGTAGCCCATGAAATTCAAAATTTTCTTACGTTTTTTGCAACTTGCCAGTCAGTATTAGGTTAAATGTTGATCAAAATTTGATTCGCAACCGGTACAAGTATGTATTTTATTTTATTTTATTTATTAGGGAAAACAAAGAGTGACACATTACATTTTGTAGGAAGAAATACAAAAAGATACGGCCAAATGTGTAACCAACAACATTTTCCACGGAATACACATAAAAATAATCTTTACAAACCATATTTCAAGTTAAGAAAAGAAAACATTTTCTGTAATAGATAGTAAAACAAAAATAAAAGCAAACAAAGAAGGTTAATCAAGGCATGCAAATCTTAATAGTTAAAATTACTAATGACTAAGTATTTTGAGTACCATATTTTTTAAATATACCAGCAGAAAGTGCAAACATATCGTAATTATTAGTAAGTCGATGCAGAGTTACCCGCATACCTGCGCATGGGGTCTCAACTAGAACAAATTATAATTAGTCCTGAAATAAAAATCATAGATGGCAGCAAATTAACAATCACTAAAAGGCGTTAAACGACAGATTTTGGCTGAAGTAAGATTAGTAAAAATAAAAACTTCCTTGTTTAAAGTTGATTTATCTATTTACACTCATATTTCACGTATTTTCAACAAAAACGATAAATTAAGCCTTTTACTTCAATCCGAACCAAATAGTATGTTATAAACAGTTCAAAGTAGCCTTCTGTCAAGCATTTTGTTTTAGAGCTATTTGCAATAGATGGCGTTTCATTAAACTTGTCATCACTTTTACCACCACGGAATAGAAAAAAACCGGCCAAGTGCGTGTCGGACCACGCACAGTGAAGGGTTCCGTTGTTTGGATGAATTTATCCCAAGGTTGAAAAATATGTTCCCCCATACATTCCGACTTTTGGAATGTATGGGAGACATTCCGACTTTTGGAATGTATGGGAGACATTCCAAGTGCAAATGTAAGTTTGTACGCACAATATTGAGAGATGTATCATGATATTTTAAGACCATAGACTTCTTATAAGTTTTCCTGTAATCTATAGGTATAATATAACTACTTTCAGTATTTTTTATTTCAAAATATGCTCTTATCGGAGATAAGGGGGAATGGTCAATTTTCGTCTATTTTCTTAAATAACTTTAAAGCAATTTATTTTAAAATTATAAAAAATGTATATATTTGAGACCCTCACAGTAAGCCACAGCAGTAAGCAGTAAGCCCTTTAATTTGATATGTCACACGGTACAGTTTGCAAAACTTTTTTTAATAATTTTCTTATTTGCCCTCAAAATTGAACCCCATATTCAAAATTCATTTATTTACGATACACTTCCGTGTTTGGGTCACAAAAATTAATACGTGTATACAATTTAATCGTTCCATTGGATTCGGAGCAAATCGGCTGTGATAGACACACGAGTGAGCCTATAAGGGTTCCGTTTATTTTTGCTTTTGAGATACGGAACCCTAAACACAAGTGAATAAAAGGGATTCCCAGACCTCGCTATCTTTGGGGCATAAAGAACTCATAGACTAATTAAACCGAAGTGTCAATCAAACAAAAACAGACTTTCCGATATGTACCTACTAGTTTTTACCTACATGATCATTGCCTACATAATGAAAATAATGAATCAATTCCCATGTTGTTTTAATAATAAGTACATAAGAGTATCTCCTTATAATAACTAGTCGGACATGTCTTCCAATGAGCTGTCGCAATCGTAGGAATCCTTTTGTGGTCTTCTGACTATATGATAGTGTACATATGACATTTTGTAGTGTTCCAATTCAAAACAGGCAACTGTCACATGTTTCTATGTCAAAAATGTGAATAAAGTTTTTATCTCTTATGTTCATAAAGCACGTCTCTGGGAGTGTATAATTTGATTGGCACTAAACTTGAAAATAGCTGTATATGTCACGTATTCTTTGTTTTCCCCGACGATAACAAGGTCTGGGGATTCCCAACGTAATTCTTTCTTACATTTTTTGTTAGTTTTAGCCACAGTAGAAATATCATACAGTATTTTATCTTCATACAAACGGTCGGAACTAGGTATTTCGCTTATTCCACCGATTTAAATACCTAGAATCTAGATTAATAAATAAATAAGTGGATAAGGTGAAAAAAGTGACACACGAGTGACCCACCTAAGCTCGCGTTAAAAAAACTAGTAGATAGTTTCCTAAGCTAGGCTATCTACTTACTTATAATATGTACTTAGCTACTTAATGAGTTAGATGAAATATCGTTACGAAATGATTATGAGAGTAATAAACGGTAGGTAACGACATAGTAAGATTTACATTATAATTTACTTTTATAAATAAGATTTTGTAGTAGGTAGTTAGAGAATTTGATTGCTGTAGGTAGCGCACACGCGATGAGATGGTTGATTATAAGGCCTGAAACTGCGTTAAGCGGGCGCCCGCGACGGGCAACCGTCGCGTGTCTACGCGCGTGGACACGCGGGTGGGCTCCGTGGCTACGCGACGGTCCCCGTCGCGGGGACCCGTCGCGGAGACCGATTTACGCAGTGTCGCTAGTTCAATTTTAATGGTGTGCTTGTATAGTCGTGTCGATGGAGAACTTAATATATTATTACGTAGCAAAACGACGACTAGCAAAAAATAAACGACAGCCAGTAAGCCCGTTTACCGCACCGACCGCGCGTGCCCCCGCGACGGGTTCCGTCGCACGGAGGCGGGCCCCGTTGCGTGGGTGCGGGGCGTGCCTCCCCGTGACGGACACCCGCGCTGGTCCCCGCGACGGAGCACTTTTGTATGAAACCGCGCGGGTGCCCGCTTAACGCAGTTTCAGGCCTAAGTAACAATTGCAGAGCATTTGTCGGATGGGTGACGAAAATAATTGTTATTTCGAGTTGCTCCGTACTGTAGGTAATGAGGACGTTAATAAGCTGAGATGAAAAAAGATATTATTATTACTCGTCAGCTGTTCCTTACATTTTGGCTAAGTTGGTAGGTGTTGAAGTTTGTAAGGACAGCAGTTTATTTTTTTAAATAAAATATATAATATTTACAATCACAAAACTAAAACTCAAGCAGGTGATGGTGGTAGGTAGAATAAAATTAAAATACTGTAGGCGGGCAGCCCTATCGCGTGTTTACGTACCGCGCGGCTGTAGGTAATTATTTCGAGAACAGGAGCCGAGTCACATTACTGTATAATATTTCTACGGTGCACATTGGTTCAAGGGCGGAAAAAAGTCCTTTGTTTCAACCTTGTTTAAAATGTCTACAATTTGGTACACACATACTAGAATGAGTAGAAACAAGTCCTAAAATTAATACGGATAAATAATTATACAGTATTTAATTATATGATGCCAAAGTAGGGTGATCGAGAATTTACAAATTTCGTGCAAAAAATATTGTTATTTCAAGTATGAATAGAACCAAAATACTATAATTATCAACTTTCATTTTTAGTTTAGTCATAAGTTTATTGTGTGTATTAATAAAATAGTAAACATAATGTTATAATATAATGAATAATTACTTGCTATTACATTTTTAGTGAAGAAGGTCATTTGGAACCTTTTGTTTTCAATCATGAGATCATAACTAATCTCCGTTATCGACCGATACGTAATAATATACTTTCGGGGATTAATTAGACCCTATAGATTAAGAATACATTAGTTTTGGCTGCGATAACCTGCGATCTTGGAAATACCAGGTACTTAACTAATGACGCTCTGTAATTAAGAAAAAGTGCATTATATTAATAAGTGTTTCTAATGAGGGTAATTAACATTTTATCATATCGTGTAAGTATAAATAGCATTGAATGGTAGTTTTAACTTCACTTACAATTATTTTCTCTTACGATAACAGTGTTATTATAGTGATGGATAGCTTTACTATTGTCTATGCCGATTTAGTGGAAATCATAATATCAAGTAATCGTGAGATACATAAATGCCTCGAAAATTTAAAACTTATGTATCCACAGCTTACAGAAAGTGTTTGGAATCAAGTTTATGAAAAGTTAAGCCGTAATTTTCTACCCGTATTTACAAAAAAGTGGCAAACTGCAGCGAGAAATAAAAATGCTTTTATGGCAAAAAATGAACAGTGGCTGAAAAATATTTTTACCGTTGAGACATCTTCGGTGCAGACTGATGTGGTGAATTGTGACAGTAATGTTCCAGGGCCATCAAAACGCTCTCATAGAGGACGACCAGAAAAATCATTTGATGAATGTTGCGATCGAACAAAGCGATATAAAGTTAAAAGATTGTGTGAAAGCGTTCCTGAAGAAATGATTAAGAAAGCTGCCTCTAAGGTACTCGTACAAGAAGAATCATCGGATACTATCAAGTTTACTCCAGAAAAAGCATTGGCATTATTACTTGATGCATCACTTTCGAAACATCAATATCAAGTACTGAGAAATGCAGCAAAAAGTATTGGTTGTGATATTTTTCCCGATTATCATAAAGTACTTGAAGTAAAAAGGCAATGCTACCCCACGGATATTGATGTAACGGAAAGCTACGCTTGTGTAAGTTTGCAGTCATTACTGGATCACACAACCAGAAGATTATTTGAAGTAATGTCTGAAGACGACCTTACACAGATTAGTGTAAATTCAACGTTTTTACACAAGTGGGGATGTGACGGATCATCAGGTCATGCTGAGTACAAACAGTCATTTATCGACGAAAATGTGTCAGATTCATATATGTTTTTGACATCATTAGTTCCACTGCGTCTGTATGAAAAGGAAAATAAATCTGTTGTGTATTGGACAAATGCAACTCCTTCTTCTACAAGGTGTTGTCGCCCGGTACAATTCCAATTTCAAAAAGAAACTACAGAATCTACGAAAAATGAAATTGCTAGAATGGAGTCTGAAATAGCAAACTTAAATGAAACTGTTATTAGTTTAAAGGAAAAGACTTACAAAGTCTACCATAAACTTGTGTTCACAATGATAGATGGCAAAATAGCGCAGACAGTTACGGACACATCATCATGTGCAGTGTGTTTTATATGCAAGTCAAAGCCATCAGAAATGAATAACCTTGACCAAGTGCGAAATAAAACTGTGAATACGGAGGCTCTCAAGGTCGGTTTATCCCCGCTTCACGCACGGATTAAATTTATGGAATGCATATTACATATTGCGTACAATATGTCATTTACCAGTTGGAGAACGAACGCAACTACCAAACAACAAAAAGATGAAGAGAAGAAAAGAATCCAAAGTGAGCTGTTTCAACGTTTAGGTCTAAAAGTGGATTTTGTAAAGCAAGGAATGGGAGGGCATTTCCGCCAATGGCAAAATAACCAGTAACAACTACCTAGCAACTAATTTTCGAACTATTTAGGCGGTTTAAAAAAATAATAATCTTAAAAACTATCTTTTTAATGATTATTATAACTATTGCTAACCAAATAGGACAAGAATAGCCCAAAAAAAAATTTTTTTTGCTGTTAGTAGATGCCAAATGCGGTGTAACAAACTGCGTTTTCAGCAATAATTCATAATTTAGTAGAAAATTCATTGATAAATCGTCTTCAATATTATATTTCTAGATTCTTATAACCCTTGCCAATATCCGGCTATAAAAATAACATAATTATATTATGTACAAATATGTTCTTTTGCTTGTAATATAAAGGGATATCGAAAGTCAGTCCTTACCAAATTTTCTACAAAATGTTTATTTGTATGTTCTGAACACACCCGTACTCCATCTTGGGTAAAGTGTCGCGACGCGCACTCCGCCAGTGTGCTTCCAGTCGCCGTGAATTGTGGTTGTGACTGGAATTAAGCGGTGTGCACGCGTTCTTTCACGAATATAGAAAAAGTGTCCTTACCATCAACTGGCTTTATTTTTAAGGTAAGTAAAAACTTTAGTTTGTTAATTCCTATGGGAAGTTATATATAGATGTGCAATTAATCTCTGCATGATGATTGGAAACAATTGAATTGTATTTAAGATACGTAATAATAGAAAATGTTCTAAATGTCCTTACCACTACTGTCCTTACCGTGTAAATTTGAGGCTAAGGTAAGGACATTGAGGTAACGGTAATGACTTACTTTAGGCAAGCCTTTTTTGTTTTCTGGTGGATAAAATATTTAGTTATTATATCCAACTGCGACAAAGCCTAAGATATGGATTAAGTAGTTTAAAATTAAGTATTAAGTAGTTTTAAAATTATGGTACAAAAACATGGTTTTGCAACTTTAATTTGGGATGAGAATTTATTGCATTTTTTAAACAATAGTTTTACAATAATTATATTTTTTTCCTATCGTTGTCCTACTGTCTCTGTCCTTGCTTTTCAGTTTTTTTTTTTATAATTGCCTGTTTGTTTACAGTCAAACACAAAAATACCGAAGGTGAGTTCGTCAGCAAGCAAAGAGAGGAAGAAGGTTGGAAAATCAAAACGATATGAATTCATTAAACTCAACGAGCCTGAAAAATATGCAGAATTATTAAAAAAAGAAAGAGAGCGTTACAAAAAATGAAGAGAAACTAAAAAATTGAAAAACATTACAGAAATGACAGAAAGAGAAAAGAGAGCAAAAAGAAAGCAATGGAAAATTAATAAGAGAAATTATAGGCGTAAGAAACAGGAAAACTACGATACAAGAAGTTAATATGGAGCAAGCAGATGAGGTCAACCCAAGTACCAGCATTCAAGACAAAGATCCACTGCAAGATTTGAATGATAATCAAGACCCTCAAATTAATAGCCGATTATTCAGGTTAAGGAAATTAACGGTGTATCTTAAAAGCAAGCTAAGGTTGTATGAACAGAAAATTCAGAGGCTTCAAAATATCAATAATAGATACAGAGTGAAAATACATAGATTGAGAAAAGATAAAAATATTAAAAGTCGAAATAAGCAGTATAAAATACGATTAACAACTATTATTAACGAGATTCACAAATTTTATCAAGAGGATACTAATAGTAGACAAGCAGCAGGAAAAAAAGAATTCATAACAAGGCAAAGAATTAAGAAGACAAAAAGGTACTTAGTGATGAGTTTAAAAAGTGATTTGTTATTACGAATTGTTCACAATAATAAAGTTGATTACCTATATACCTTTTGGTTTATTTCTATTTCAGTGTTGTCATTTTATCAGGGACAATAAAATACTAATTGAAATTGTTTGATTAACAACGGTCATTACCGTGTTACGTATGTCCTCACCGTTCCTTCATTACGTTATTTTTTGTAGACCTTTGAAATAAATATATGAGTGACAACAACTATTTGTGGATTCTCTACTAATTGCAGTTATCTAATTTTAATAATTAAATAACTTTGTCCTTACCGGGATTTTTGAGTCCTTACCATTTTTTAAAACGTTAATTAACAACGGTACGTATGACATAATTAGTGTACACACAAAGTGGGATATTTGTGATTACTGTGGCAATGCATTACACATATTTTTAAATAAATATCTGACACTTTTTTCGTATCCGTCGAAAAGCGTGATTTGGCGGAAATGCCCGGGAACATCTAACGATGGAAATACGTCTAGAAGATTTTTCAATAATGCAGACATTGTAGCTGAAGTCACAAGAGTCGATAAAGAACTTATTCATCGGTTTGGTATAATATTGCAAACAATTAATTCTAGTGCATTAGTTGATTCGGATAAGTTTGGTAGTTATTGTTACGAAACTGCTGAACTATACGTAAGCATGTACAGCTGGTATAATATGCCAAATACTGTGCATAAAATCTTGCTGCATGGCAAAGAAATAATAAGTGTTGCTGCTTTACCTATTGGGATGTTATCTGAGGAAGCTCAAGAAGCGCGAAATAAAGATTACCGCAATTATAGGTTAGGTCATTCAAGAAAATGTTCTCGTCTATCATGTAATGAAGATGTTATGAATATGCTCTTAGCTACCTCAGATCCCCTTATCAACAGTTTACGTGCAGTACCGAATAAAAAATACTATCCTCTTCACGATGATGCCAAAGCTTTATTAGTGGATAGCACCCATCTCTAAATCAATGTCTTCTCTATTTAATATTTAGTTTATTAATATTTATTTATTTAAAAATGCTGATTTAATTATATGAAATTCATGTGAAAAAATTTGATGAATATTTTCATGTTAATAAAAAAAAATACGTGTTATATCTTTCTCTTTGTAAACTGGTACATCCATTATATCATTTTAATAAAGTATTATGAAGAAACGCAACGTCTTTTCATTTAAAAATAATATTTTCCGCATGCCCGTACTACCTGCACCACTGTGCGGTGTGATATTTGCTGGGGACACATGTTTTCATGTCATGTTTTTATTACCTACCTTTTATTATCTACTGATCACTTTGTAACGTTCTATCAGTGCAGTATTGTTATTTTGTACTTGATTGAAGTATTAAAATATTTGTATAAAAATATTCCGATCGTTTTTATTTTATTTATGTAGGTAGGTACTTCATACCATAGCTTGTACCTACTTGTATTGTTTCTTCATACTCATAGTACCTATTTACCTATTTAATTTCATTTCCTTGCCGCAGTAACATTATTACCGGTTAGATTACAAGCAATTTTATAGTTTTGAGTAGATAATTAAGTCTAAAAACATGAACATTACATGAAACATGACTTATGGTAGGTAACATAGCGACCACTTAGACTTTAGTAAGTTACCGCGGACAAAAGCAGATAATAAAATTAAGCGCGTTTAGGAAAAAACGCATTTACAGCTGCACGAATTATTATGTATGTAGTCTATGTGCCGCATGGCATGAAAATAAAAGATAATTATTTGGCTTCGCAAACACGTCGTCTCCTACTAAAGCTAAAACATTGCTAGCTCAATCACACTAACAACAAACAATTACGCCAACTCAAGATAATTTTTGTTGTATTATGTAGTTGTCCTTGAGCGCACGGTACGAATACGACGTCATACTCGATGTGAGATGGAGAATCTATAGTTATCTCGATATAGCCATCTAAGTAGTATCGATGCCACCTAGCATCGATAAGACCTAGTATCTAGGCTGAATCCTAGATGGTGTTGTAAAACTACAGTATCTGGTAATTAGTGAGTCGCTGATGCAGCCATCTGTTAAAAAATGAAGGGAAAAAAAATAGCCAGCTCAATAGCCAGACTTAGGGAGGTGTCATTTCTTTGTATGGGATTGGGTATCTGTACGTAGTATTATAATATCTGTGACCTGCGTTACTGCGACAAGAGGTAACTGCAAACAGCGGCCGTGCGCGCACCCTGCGGTATACTGTCGTTCTAGGAACTATGTATGTATTTACATAACTATAATCATTAAAGTCATCAAGAAAACTCATTACGACCAGGTAATCCTATTGAATTACTATTTAATGAAATCTTGACATTTTAGGATTATACTAACTTAAGGAGTTGTATTACTGATTCTAATGATTATAATTCTGTAAATACATATACTATGTTACGGTCGCGCATCACAAATATTGATCTGAAAATTGCAAAAAACGTAAGAAAATTTGAATTTCGCGGGCTACCCTGGCGCTTCCCCTTAAGGAGTAAACTCCAAAAAAATGTAGTGTTAATCGAATTCTGTCGGTGACTGAACCACTCACTTGGCTTCGGCGGCACGTTCGGCTTTTGGTTTTGCGCAGCAACAAACGCAAACAACAGAAATAATAAATACAATATCTTCATGTTTTTAACTTCAACGTGTGTTGTATTACAAGGAATACTTCTTAGTAATGTCTCGAAGACCAGTCTCCTCGCTTATAAATTACTACTTGGTCATATACAATTCTATAATATGTAGGTAAAACTACCCGCCCCTGCTTCGTACGGGCACAGATTAATACAGATGGGACACTCCGCAAAATCATTTAAATAAAAAGCGACTCTTGCTACGACACAATAAAGTGCAATTCAGGTCGTACAACGCTTATTACCTACAGTTATATTCACCTACAAGTTGCTTCTCTTTCTATCGCGTAACTCTTATACCTTCTGACTCGTTAGGGTTGTCTTATTTTACGACGCGGCGTGTGAGTGAGTATCGAACTGAGTGAGCCGGCCGGTGCGCGACATCCCGCACTGTTTGGCCCGACAAGTCGAGCCCGCCGCGTACTTGTAGCTTCATACCTAAATAAACTGCGGAGTGTCCCATCTGTATCTGAGGTAAGGGGTTTTAAGACATGACAAAATATGGAGATTAATTTATTATAATAATGTGTTTAATATTAATGTATTAGACACTTAAACCTTCATAACACATTATCTGCTTAATTCTTTATGCAAACGCTTCTTTATGCTACACCCTTACCGACCCTTATTTTACGATGTTTTCTAAACAATAGAGATGCACAACGAACGCACAGGTGCGGCGCGCCGTACTCGAAGAAAGTTTGTAAATTGTATGGACGCGCATACGCGCCGTCAAGCACCTGGTGAACGTCCGAAAACGCGCATGTGCGTCTGCCGCGCCTGATGTATTAATGGGCTTGTGGCTAAGTATTTAATAACAGCCGCATGGGTCGATCGATCAGGTTAAGCTACGCGTGTCGCGGTTGGTCCGTGGATGGGTGACCGTCATTATATACCAAGACCCCTCCATGCATCGGAAAGCGCGGTCCCGGCTGTCATTCGTGGATCGTTGACAGTCGTTACGGGTCGTCGGAAGCCCGAAAGTCTTACAACCAGTCTTACCAGGGGGTATCATATTACCCAGTAATTGGATTGTGGAGGCCAGATAGGCAGTGGCTCCATGTAAAATAGTGGTATTTAGCTGCATCCAGTTAGACTGGAAGCCGACCCAAACATAAATATTTGGGAAAAAGCTAGGCAAGATTATGGATGACATGTAAACCTTCCGGTATACATTTTCTAAATGATGTAGAAAACCGCAACAAAATCAGTTGCGTAGTTTAGAAGAACAACGTGGTAACACAGACAGACACGAAAAATAATATGTATACATATAGATGTGGACAGTATATCATGATTAATTTTCCTGCTTACAAGCTAGTAACTGTTGCACTGCGTCAGAAGCCCCTTTGCATACAGACGAGCATTAATCGCCACGCCACAGAATAAATAATAGTACTTACGTAACCACGCTTGCTCTATGCTATACCACAGATTAATACAGATGGGACACTCCGCAAAATGATTTAAATAAAAAGCGACTCTTGCCACGACACAATAAAGTGCAATTCAGGTCACACAGCGCTTATTACCTACAGTTATATTCACCTACAAGTTGCCTCTCTTTTTAACGCGTAACTCTTATACCTTCTGACCGCGGCAGTCCTACTGAATTGGCCCAGTGAGATAGGCCCGCCGAGTAGGTACTTGTAGCTTTATACCTAAACTGCGGAATGTCTCATCTGTATTAATCTGTGGTTATACAGAGTGATCGCTGATACTGGGTTCCTTCCAATAAAATAAAAACGAATCGTTTTCCTTACCAATGGTAGTTTTTAGGGTTCCGTACCTCAAAAGAAAAACGGAACCCTTATAGGATCACTCGTGTGTCTGTCTGTTTGTCTGTAAATGAATTATGAAAATGAATGAATTTTGAAAATGGGAGTCAATTTTGGGGGATAAATAATAAAATTAAAAACAAAAAGGTTTTGCATACTGTTCCGTGTTTGCATACATATCAAATAAAAGGACTTACTATGAGGGTCTCAAATATATTATTTTATAATTTAAAATAAATCATTTTAAAGTTATTTAAGAAAATTGACCTCCCCCGCCTTATCTCCGAAAGTACTGAGCCTAAAATTTTGAAAAAAATACAGAAAATAGTGCAATACCTATAGATTACAGGAAAATCTACAAGAAGTCTTTGGTCTTAAAACAGCATGGTAAATCTCTTAATATTGTGCGTACTAACTTACACTTGCAGTAGGAATGTATGGGAGAACATGTTTTTCAACTACAATCTTAAGTTTGTTCTTGGGATTCATCCTAACTACGGAACCCTTCATTGTGCATAGTCCGACACGCATTTGGCCGGTTTTTTGTTTATTATCAAACTTGCCATATAAATAGATTCGATAGGTTCGATAGGTATATGGGAGGGTCTACTTCGCAAAGCTATGAGGCCTTTGCTTCATTATTGGTAAAGATACAAGAATCTTAAATAACCAATAACGCTCCGTAAATCTGGGGGCACAGAAGTGCCCCCGCCAAGTCGAGCAAAACAAAGGCACGACCGTACCATCCTTTTCTCGAAGCCATTCGGGCCATTATCGACCCCCTGTGAAGTTTTTGTGGAAAAAACTAGAAGCCTAAATTTTCAGTGACCAAGAGGGCATTACATCTTTAGATATATTTTCTAATTACGTTAAATTTGGACCAGTAGTTTAAGAATTATTGCAAGTTAAACTTCCTTGATTTTGTCACTGACTCACTGACTCACCGATCACCGAAATTCTAAGGTACTTCTAGCAGACTAACTCCAAATTTTGAACACTGTTTAGCCTATACAGCAAGGAAAAACTTACATTCCGAATTTTTAGTCCCGTTTTCTAGATATACGTATAAACTGCATAAGTAACTTTGTAATTCCATATAAATTGTATTTAATTACAAAGTTACTAAAAGTAACTTTGTAATTAAATTAAACTTTATTTAAATTGATGAAATAGGTAATTAGCACTTTTAGAAACTTCCACGATACCGCAGATAAACCACAGAAAAGAAAAATAAAGGAAGATTACCTACAAAAAGAAATGAGATCCCATCAAAAACATAACATGTACAAAAAAAAATGCACAAGTCTAGCAATGCAGTTTTTCTGGCGTAAGTCTAGCAACGCAGTTTTTCTGGCGTAAAAAGTTGTGAAATCGAATGTAAACCAAGTCGGTTAATTCAGTACCTACCTGTCCTTGGGAGCAGCTATCCAACCACTTTGTCAAAAATTGATACCTTGTTAGTTAGCTAACAACATTTTATAGTAACCATATTTTTTTATTTTTTATTTATTAAAACTTTATGCACAAGTAAAAACAAATACCGTACAAAGGCGGACTTAATGCCTGAGGCATTTTCTACCAGTCAACCTTAACCATATCAGTATTACATTTCCTTATTTCTTTAATAAGTACAGTGACTTGGCAATTGCACACGGTAACATAATCTACACAAAACAAAATCTATCTAATATTAGCGCTTTGTGCTTTTATTTGTTTGAAAGTACCTGGTGGACTATTTAAATTACCTAGTAGTATGTTGCCGTGTGCAATTGCCAAGTCACTGTACTTATTAAAGAAATAAGGAAATGTAATATTGATGTGGTTACTATAAAATGTTGTTAGCTAACTAACAAGGTATCAATTTATGACAAAGTGGTTGGATAGCTGCTCCCAAGGACAGGTAGGTACTGAATTAACCGACTTATTTACATTCGATTTCACAACTTTTTACGGCAGTAAAACTGCGTTGCGAGACTTGTGCATTTTTGTACATGTTATATTTTTGATGGGATTATAGGATTCCCAACACCCCCGACACCTGATACACCACATTGATTTTTTTTTCTTTATACATTTACAGCTTAATAAAACAGAAGGAGTATTTTCACACGATCTAACTTCTATTTTTAATTTGAATTATGTATCGCATTATGAATTTATTAATAATATTATTAGGCGAAATGATGGGCTCCTAATGAAGTTTCTTACTGTGTCACTTTCAATTGTTTTTCATTGTTACTTTAGGTTAAGTTGCTGTGTTGATGATATTGTTATTAATTCACTAATGAGTATTGTTCTTTGTTTCAGGTAAGTTGGCGTTGTTTTGATGAAAAAAAAAAGATCCCGACGAACTGTGAACCTCGTTCTTTTTTTTTAAGTCGGTTTAAAAGGATGATTGTCTACTGACTTTAAGGTAGAATTTTTATAATGCCTTCAACCTTCATAACCTATAACAAGCTTTGCAGCAAGAAGCTAGAAATCAAAACTCAGATTAATAAATTTATTATTTATTTCCATAGTACAAGCTCTGCTTAGTTTGGGATCAGATGACCGTGTGTGAAATGTCCCAGGATATTATTATTATTATTATCTCCTTTATTTATTTTTTAAACTTTTTTTATTACATTTTTAAATATTTTTATAAAAACATTAAAAAAAAAACATTTAAAAATATAAAAAATAGTGATCCGCCGGTAGCGGGTGCAGGGTCCAAGCTACCGGTGGTTAGGGCCCCAGAGACAGGAACCTCCTCACAATACGCGCCGTATCAAGGAGGACTGCCTTCTGAATCAGGCCCTTCACCCAGTCACCCAACGAGAGCCTCTTGAGATGTTGGTCGAGGCTCTTAGCGATAAGGCCATTGACCGTAACGACTATCGGCACAATGATTGCCGAGTCCACATTCCACATAGCGACAATCTCGTGGGCTAAGTCGAGATACTTCAATTGTTTCTCCTTCTCAGCCTTCACAAGGTCCTCGTCATGCGGGATAGTGACATCGATTATCATTGTGCGGCGCACTGATCGATCTATTACCACTATATCAGGCTTATTGGCTACAATAGTCCTGTCAGTGATAATAGATCGATCCCAGTATAACGTGACATGGTCATTCTCGAGAACTGGGTCGGGCACATACCTGTAATACGGTACCTCAGAGTTCACAAGGCCGTATTTCAGAGCAAGTTGCTGATGGATAATCCTGGCCACTTGATTATGCCTGTGCAAATACTCGCCGTTAGCTAAACGAGAACACCCAGAAGTAATATGTCTGATAGACTCACCGGGACAATGGCATGCCCGACATATGTCGATCGTCCCGTCTTTCATTATATACTTCCGGTAGTTATTCGTTAGCATAACTTCATCCATAATCGCACAGACTGAACCTTCGGTTTCCCCAAAGAGGTCACCGAAGCGTAGCCAGGACACGGACGCTAAGAAATCTACGTCGGGCCCATGAAGGGCCCGGAAAAAGCGTCCGTGAAGCTCCTTGCTTTGCCATACTTCCTTGCGGTCGTTGGTACTAAGCACCACAGGTATGCGCCAGTTCTCTTTAGCCAAGGACAACGGGGTGAGTCCCTTGTCCACTGCAACTACATCTCGGTGCATACCCACGTCAGCCTTGAGAAAATATTCTCTGAGACTGCACACCTCGCGGTTGTGGAGGGTCTTAGCATTTAAAAAAAAACCTCGACCCCCGCACTTCCGCGGAATGTACAGCCTCATGACAGACGAACGTGGGTGATGCATCCGGTTTGCAGTCAGCAGTGACCGGACTCTCCTATCCAGGGCGTCTAGTTCCGTCTGGGTCCACTTTAGTATGCCAAAGGAGTACATCAGGACCGGCATGACCCAACCGTTAAAGGCGCGCACCTTGTTGCCGCCGGACAAAGAACTATTAAGTACCTTTTTCAGGCGACCGAAGAAGCGCTCCTGCAACGATTTTTTCACGTCAGGTCCGTTAATGCCTAACCCCTCTGACATACCCAGGTATTTGTAGGTATCAGTTGCGGAGAGTGATCTCAGGTTTATAGAATCTGAGAGTTGTAGTCCCTCAGATTCCACAATCCCGCCCCGCTTTACATGCATGACTGCACATTTATCTACACCAAATCCCATCCTGATGGAATCACTAAAAGTTTTAGTTACTTTTAGTGACTCCAGCAGTTGCGTTAATCCAGTTATTATTATTATTATTATTATTAGTGTCCTAAACATTACATTGATGAACCTACCTACCTAGTCGCGGTTGCATATTAGAAAATCAAAACTTTGTCGAGCAAATTTCAAAAGAACAATAAACGAAATAACAAAATTTAAATGACCAAATGTTTTATTTAGAAAAATTTTAAAATCCCAATGTATGTGACATCAAATGAACGACTGATCAAAAGTTGCTAGATGTAATTTTAAAATATCAAATCATTACTAATCAAATTACATAATCTATTATAAAATTATTTACAATTGTACGTACTAGTAACTGATTACCACCTGCGCTAAGATAGGTCGACGGAGCCCCGCTTTGCGGGGCTTCTGTTTCTGGGTGGTTTAAAAAAAATAACCACGAAGACTTAGCCTTCTAACCTAACCTATCCGAGTCGGGGTACTCTGAGTCGGGGTGTTAACCATAATGATGTTTTTTATATATATTATCCAGTAATCTATTTTGACCTTTAAACGATTTGGTCAATAGTGTAATAAATAATTTAAACATTGATATTCCAGACTTTGGTCAGCTGAACTTTTGATCAAATGACCGTCGTTATTTTAAACTTTGTTGATTTGTACGTTGTTCTTTTGAAATTTGCTCAGGAAAGTTTTGATTTTCTAATATGCAACCCTAGTCGCTGTCCTTACCCAAAAATTGTCAAGTATTCAAAGGAGAAACCCGTTTCTGGGCCTAACCGTTACACGAATAAGATATGTACCAAAAAAATCGTCTATTTTGCTTGATTAACCCATTTAAATCTTAGCCTCATTAGCAATGGCCAAGTGTAGAAAATAAGTAGATTTCTATTTTTTTGTTCTAAACTAGCTTTGTATACCGTAACAACACTTATTTCATTATATGTCACTAACTTCACAAACGCTGTCATTATATCAATAAAGCGTACCCTACGAATATTATCGATTTAGTGGAAATCGATACTGTTACAAATGATTAAATGATACTCCATTGTTTTAGTGTGCTTGTTTTAATAGGAATTAAAATAAATGTTAAATAAAAATCAAGAATCTAATTGATTTTTAACGTAACCACCATGAAAAAATCAATGAAATAAATTATATAATCGATAAAATCGGCTGCCTCACGGAATGCACTACTACTGTCTTATTTGTCATGGTTGTAATGTCATGTCATTATTGTCATTCGCTTTTCGTATTTTTGCGCAAGTGAATGTGTTTTTCCGTATTTCTTGAGATTTATTATTTCATAACGCCTTTGATCGAATACTGGACTCCGAAATTGATTGCCTTCTGACTGACTCTCGTTTGAACATTGGACATCGTACCCTGTCACCCCTGCTGGCCTTTGCTGGAAAACCGGATCTGTATTTTGCTCTTTTGACGACTGGCTATATCAACATCATGAGCCTGTGCATTAATAATTGCGGTTGCCGCTTTAATAAATGCTTTCCACCCTCCTATCGCAAACCGCAGTGATGCTCAGGAAATTCTCCAAAAAATTAATCAGTATATGCATGTGGAGAATAGATTAACCGATTCCGTGCGGATGATGCCGCACAGGCACCATGTAAATCTATTGCGTATGGCGTATGGTGCCCGAGAGGATACAAAACTAAAACATAAAAAACTCGGCTAAAACGACATTTGTCAAAAGAGCCCCGTAAATAAAAGTGTCTTTATTTGTCACCCATATCATGCCCACAGTGTTCGTTTCAAGTAATTTCGTAAATTAGCAGACTTCAGGGGTTGTAAACCAAGTTGTCGAGTCACATTTTATTATTGTTTATAATTCTAACAGCCAACTTTCTGGAATGTTTCTCAAAAATCAAATGCTTTTGTCATAAGGTTCATTTTTGCCTCAAAACATGATGGGGTTACAAAGAGTGCGGGGCGGATCGGCGACTTAACAAACATTTTTTGCGCTGTTCGCCGGCCCTTCGCCTACGAAGTTCCGTATGCCCCTGCGTATACGGTTGATTATTGTTTAAAACTACACACCGTTCATAATTGTTTGCGCCGGCGCATAATTTTTTCATCCCGCACTTCTGTCTTGCTACCCTTAGTAAACAGACGTGATCTTACTGCTTATATTATCGACGACATTCGCTTGTGCAAAAAGGTTTATAACACCTGGTAGAAATTAGTCCCTTACCTTCCATTTCCATAAAAACACATAGATCGTCACTTTTAAACGCACTGAATGAATTTACTGACCGCTTACTTTCGATACACAATGGCAAATGACTCTTTAACAAGTGGAAACACGAGAACAAGCTAAAAGTTACAATTCATGGCGGATGAATCCCCAGGGGAATCATCAAAGTCTCTGGCGCTTGGTGCCCCAGAGGCATCACGGAATTTTTGTTTGACGCCAGGCACTAAAGATTGCTAAAAAGACCTCCGCACGGAATCGGTTAAGTAACTATGTGATTAGCAACAATATAAATCGACGGAGGGCGCAGTTCCAAGCAATATATGTAGAAAAAGATAATGTTATTGAGTTTCCTGAATTAACATACAGCGAGCTATTTCTTGTCTCCTTGGGCACTTACCAAGTTAAACAGGCCCGTTCTTACTTACTTAGAAAATGGCTCATATGTCATAGAAGTATGTAGGGAGGTGGACAGTGACCTACAGCAAGAGATGTCTACATCGGACTCAACCTGGATGTTAAGAGGAAGAATAAAATTCAGGCATATTAGTAGTAGGATGTATTTCGTATATATATTAGTCGACAGCTCTCTAAGTGGAAGGGAGGGGGTTATTGATAAAACACCATTGTTGGTGTATTACCAATAACCCTGTATATTGACCCTCTTAAGGGGTCATTGTACTCATCATTATGAACAACTTTTATTATGAAACCGCGAGAAAAAAAAATTAGCTGTTCAGTACATTTATATTCGCATAATTCGTCAATTTGTACTGAACAGCTGATTTTTTTTTGCGATTTCAGGTTTGGTCCCATAGTAAAAGTTGTTCATAATGATGAGTACAATGACCCCTTAAGACCGACCAGACCTTTCATTCAGACATTTTATTTGGTATGTCACACGGTACAGTTTGCAAAACTTTTTTTAATTTTTGGTTTTCTTATTTGTTCCCCAAAGTTGACACGGACGTGTAACGTAAATAAATACTTGGCTCACAGAAATACATATGTGTACCAAATTTCAACTCAATCGGTCCATTAGATTCGGAGCAAATTGGCTATGACAGACGGACAGACAGACACACACACGATCCCGATGAACTCGATTACGATGATCCTATAAGGGTTCCGATTTTTCCTTTTGAGGTACGGAACCCTAAAAATAATAACATAAACTCGATACATATATCGATTACTTTTTTTTAAATAACCGCTAATTGATTTTTTTTTATTCCTTTTTTTACGAGGACAGTTTAGTCTTTATTTTCATATATGTTTTCTTTTAGTTGGTTTTTGATTACACGATTCAAAACGATTGATTAAGATAATACTTAAAATATGATTTTGATGCTGGTAGGTAATATTATGGCAGCGTCAAAATAATAAAAAACTTCTTGTTTTTTCAATATAAAAGTAACTACTTTTATAACGAATTGTTTGTGAGTGGCGCTCATTTAGAAGAAAGTAAATACATATTTTTTTATGGCAAAATTTATGCATAAAGTATTTTTCTCTAGTCTAATGTCCACTGAGGGCCTCAAATAGGCATTCGCCTTTGACATACGTATGGAAAATCGGTGACAGTGCAATATTTTGATACCATCGAGCTAATCTGACGATGAAGCAGGAAGGTGGCCACAGGAACTCAGTATAAAACGACGCAATCCTATTGAGGGGGGCCTTTTTGATTCGTCTTGACAAGGACGTCCTCTTCTATATGATATCCAGAAAAAATAATAATACACTTGTTTAAATTCCTGTTAATGTCATTTATAAATAAAAATGTAATAATAATAATTGTTAATAACATAAATTCAAATAATTCACAAAACTTGAAGGGGGTGGAGGGGCTTTTGCCCAGCACCTTAATTGCGTAGCACACTATCAATCGGAATCTGAATCTTTTGGAGCAAATTGCTAATCCATTGCTTCATACGTTCGAAAAATTTGTCTGTTCAACAACGTAAATAACGCATTGAATGTTGTTGAACTGTCAAAATTAAACCGATTCCGATTTATAGTACAGACGCCAGCACATCAAGCTACTACAATCTGTCAGATTTCTTTAATAGATTTTCGACTTTATTACTAAAGCATTAGGTTCAAGGTTGGTTGTGAAAATCTGACAGTTTCGGGTAGGTTGACCTGCTGGCGTCTGTACATTATGCAATTGCCCCGCTGGAGTGTATGACAGTAAAGAAATAAAACACTAGATCGACTAATGCTTTAAAAATGTTTGATTTTTAATATAATTAGTTTCTATAATAAAATAAAAAAAAAATAAATAAAAATAAAATAAAAATGTTTATTTCTTCACATAAGGATATAACTATGTTAGGTTTGGAGTCACCTTTTAAGCAAAGATTTGCTTGTATTAGGTGGTTCCGCTCCTCCAGTTTACAGTCATTCTACAGATGTGTGAGAAATAAGCAAAAAGATTGATTTAAGACTAATTAACATTCTATAATTCTTATATCAGTAAGGGAGCTCACTGGGTGTAGAATATGTTTGTGAGTGTGTGTATGTGTGTGGGTTCGTTTGTGTGTGTGTGTTTGTGTAGGTGACGGGATGTAGTGGGTGTGTATGAGGTATGTGGTATGTGTAGCGCGAGGATGTGCGGGTGTGGTGTGCATATGTGTACAAATTATATTGTTTCTTAGTTATGACTTATGTGATCTTGTGTAGGATATCTTCGGTTTCTTCGTAACTTTTACTCTTGAGCCATTCAGTTAGTGTTTTTTTACAGTCGTGGTATGTCATAGAGTAGATGGCACATTGTTCATTGAGAGCGTTATACAGTATGTTAACCAACAGAGGGCGTTCCCGTTAACCCGCAATAGTATAGCATCCATACATGCTAAAAAAAATATTACCATTCGAAAACAAAATGGTTTTTATTTTTTTTTAATATTAAAATATTCACTAAAAATGCTAAAAATATTCACTAAAATATTCAAAAATTCACTAAAAATAAAAACTAAATTGCGATGTTTCCGTCCTTCAAGTACGCGTGTACAGAGTGTTTCTTTTACGTATCAATTTAACATTTTTAGTGAATATTTTAATATTAAAAAAAATAAAAACCATTTTGTTTTCGAATGGTAATATTTTTTTTAGCATGTATGGATGCTATACTATTGCGGGTTAACGGGAACGCCCTCTGTTGGTTAACATACTGTATATACGGGAAGATTGTTTAATAAATTGCCTTGTAGCAAATGTAGTATTCACTGGACAATCTTCAGCTACTTCTACTTCTATGAATCATCTTATTATAGAAATAATCACCAGTCAGTGTACAGAGTCCGTTCAAATGTCAGACATCACAAATGTGGACGAAGATTTAGGTTTTTATCTTTTATCACTTTGCTACCTCTTCCACACTTCACAATAAACCCTGCTTCTATCCATTTTTTGGTGGTTTATTATACAACTTAATTATCGTTGATGATGGTAGAGCACTAGGGCCAGGGATGGGTAGAAACCAGAACGATCCTTGAAAGAAAAAAAAATAGTCAAAGAGGTGTCACGTTTCTTTTGTGTGTGCTAGGGGCTACTAGAAAGAAATTCGCACTAAAGATGCCGCGATTAGCCGCTATTATTCGATATTCGACGTTATTCGCCATTTTTTCATTATTCGTCGAATAACGAATAATAATGGGTACTAATTTGCTTGTTTACACTTTGAAAGAAATAATACCACATATATAGAAAAACTAAAGGGGTTAGAAGGTTTTGGCCCTAACATCAGCCGCCATTTTGATTTTGTTTTTTCAAAATCGCGGTGCGCAATAAATGAAAGCACAATAGGATGTTATGTTATATTACATTTTTTGTTCATATAAGTGTCCTCTATCTAAATATATAACTTTCGTTGTGAACCGCGATTCTCAAAACAAAATCTAAATGGCAACCGACTTTAGGGCCACCATCCATTTAAAAATCTTCAAACCCCTTACTTTCATACATTCCGTCAGGAAATCCTATTACGGGTGATTCCCCGACACAAGGGTGTTCCCCACAATCGAGATGTTTCTTTGAACGAAAAGGGTTGTCTATTGTTGGGATTGTAATAACAATCGATAAAACATCATTGTATTCATAGAAATCGTGCAGATAAATCATTGTAGTAATCCAGCAATGGAATACGTATACTAAAAACTCGGTAGGATCGAGATAGCCGGAGGTCTGCTATTAGAGCTATATTTATTACAGACTAGCTTTTGCGCGCGGCTTCGCTCACGTTAATTTAGAAATTGACATTCAATTCACACTACTAAACACACGAAACTTTAATAGTGTGTTAGTAACTTAAAATTTTATCTTAATTTATCAAAAAAATGACCGTTTGTTGTTCACCATGAATCACTGTATCACCATGAATTATTTCTAATTTAAATTTTAGATAATATAATTCAAGCATGATTCGAAAGACACGTGGCGCCATCTATTATCATAAGAACGTTATTGTTGTTTTCCTCGGGAACAGTACTTTTTTTCGAGATGAAAGGTATCCTATGTCTGCTTCTGAACACCTGACAACGTATATACAAACTTTCAGGATGATCGGTTCAGTGGTTTAAGCGTGAAAAGGTAATAAATAAACTTTCTTTCGCATTTATAATATTAGTTAGGATTGCAGATTTGCAGTAACGTTTTTGATGTCGAATAATTATGGCGAATAATTCGACTAGTCGCCATAGGAAATGCCGAGTAATCGCTAATCGATTATTCGCCATTAACACTATCTATAGCATCTACACCTCTATATAATTATATCATTAGCATCTCTACTTTGCACTAATATGTCTGCCGTGGTATTCAAGATAGCAGTAAGTCGGAAAAGACGGTTTCGAGAAAATGGTGCGTAAAGTCATCTCCCATGACTCAACAGAGATTTTAAGAAAATGAATTTAAAAAATCAAACAACTTTTATAATAGTGACTTTCATGGAACATAGGTAAGTTGCGTTTAAGTGAAACCATGGGGTGTCCTAGACACAAAAAAAAAAAAATCTTGCGACTAGTGTCCGACCGAAACACAATTTTCGGCTTCGGCTCCTCTTCTAGTTTCGGCCGAAACCGGAACCTAAATTTAGAAAAAGATAGTTATTAGCCTTTTGAGCGCCAAGCGGTATCGAACGCGATGATTGTGTCCTCTAGCGCCAAGCTATAAATGTCTAACGTATCTATAGTAAACAATAGTCATGAGGGTAATTGTATTATCGATAAATGTAACTTACATGTTTTTTTTTTAAATATACCAGTGGGCTTAGCTTGACCACTTGTCTATATCTACGAAGAGTAGACATCTTTTTCTATACAAAGTGATATTTCGTTTCTCCGATTTTTTCCGCAGAAATTCTTCTACAATTTGTCATTTTGTTTTTCGTTTCTAGCGATCTTTGCCTAGGTCCTTTTTATGTAGATTATTTCGGAAGAAAGTTTTGTATCCCAAACTTTCAAAATCACACTAACCACGGATAGGTAATTGTCTAGGGTAGTGAAAACATTGTAATCGCCATGCTAAAGATAGTAGAAAACTTTCATCTCGCGGCCGCAAAGTATATACGGTTATATACAAAATATTTTTTTTTCTTGTTTTGGTTATATCTCGAAAACGGTGTGTCCTATCGCAAAAATAATGAAAATGTTGCCCCCCTTTGTAATGCCCATAACCCACTAAAACTACATGTAGGTATTTTTCATATTTTCCATACAAAAAGTGAAAAATTCTATATAAAACACGTTGAGAATCGCTTCCTAAAAACCTCCGCACCCCCTCCCCGCGCCCCCACACACCCCATCCCCGCGAACCCCCCCCCCCCCCCCCCCCCCCAGCTACGCTTGCCTGGCTTGGTCTGTGGATGTGTAACCATCTACATACCGAGACTCCTCCGTGCCTCGGAAAGCACGTTAAATCGTTGGTCCCGGCTGTCTTTCGTGGATCTTTGACAGTCGTTACGGCTCGTCAGAAGTCCGAAAGTCTGACAACCAGTATTACCCAGTGACTGGGTTGTGGAGGTCAGATAGGCAGTCACTCCGTGTAAAATACTGGTATTCAGCTGCATCCGGTTAGACTGGAAGTCGACCCCAACATAGTTGGGAAAAGGCTAGGCTGATTGAATAACATTGATTTTATTTATGTTTACTAAAACTAAACAATTAAATAATTTAAGTAATAATTTTTATGGTACACCTTAAATACCTAGTAGCCCTTATTTTTTTGTTTTGTCTAGTATATATGTTATGGACTAGGTGATTAATGCGGGCATTATACATAATGTACGAGCATTATGAATAATGTCTAGCTCTATCGCATAATGTACGAGCATTATGAATAATGTCTAGCTCTATCGCATAATGTACGAGCATTATGAATAATGTCTAGCTCTATCGCATAATGTACGAGCATTATGAATAATGTCTAGCTCTATCGCATAATGTACGAGCATTATGAATAATGTCTAGCTCTATCGCATAATGTACGAGCAATATGAATAATGTCTAGCTTTATCGCATAATGTACGAGCATTATAAATAATGTCTAGCTCTATCGCATAATGTACGAGCAATATAAATAATGTCTAGCTCTATCGCATAATGTACGAGCATTATGAATAATGTCTAGCTCTATCGCATAATGTACGAGCATTATAAATAATGTCTAGCTCTATCGCATAATGTACGAGCATTATGAATAATGTCTAGCTCTATCGCATAATGTACGAGCATTATGAATAATGTCTAGCTCTATCGCATAATGTACGAGCATTATGAATAATGTCTAGCTCTATCGCATAATGTACGAGCATTATGAATAATGTCTAGCTCTATCGCATAATGTACGAGCATTATAAATAATGTCTAGCTCTATCGCATAATGTACGAGCGTTATGAATAATGTCTAGCTCTATCGCATAATGTACGAGCATTATAAATAATGTCTAGCTCTATCGGGCTAAGTGATTAATACTATCTTACATTATTTATCACAATGCACGGTCATTATTACATTGCTACATGATAATTGGGCAATTTGATAATAAAGCTAAATTTGGCTCGTGCGGCGGACTTCAAGCGCTATTGGTTTTGTTTAGTTTTGCATTGTAAGTGAATACGGACGGACGCGGATGGGTTTTACTTTCGTAACTCAGTGTTAACGCGAGTGTGTTAGGTTAGGTTAGGTTATGTATTACTCTGCCCAAAAGATGATGGACAATATGTATAATGGCCGGTCAATGTGATTATTTGAATAATTCTCATCAAATTGCACTCTCATATTGGGCATTTTTCATAATGACCGGGTATTATGTATAATACCTATTTATCATTTGGTCCATAACATATATACAAATATTGCTCATTTAATAGTATAGGATATTTTCAATCACAATATGAAGTATTTTGAAGGAAGGTTCTGTCTAATACTCTAATCCATAGCTCTTTTGTATACAGGGTGTTTGGTGCATCGTGTGCCAAATTGAAATGGTCGACTGGGGGGGTCACCTTCTATCCTTTCAGACCCCTAAACACTTCTCATGCCCTGTGGCTTTTTTTTCATCGACTTTTTATTTTTTTATAAAAAAAAATACCCAAATTTTGCATTCAATTTCAAAATAAAAAAAAAGTGTAAGTCGTAGACTCTGAATTTTAATTTTATTTAGACGTGTATTGTATTACAGTACTTTTAAATTCAAAATTAGTGACATTAGCCATCCAGTTTTTTTTTTAATTTACTCGCAAAGTTTCGGACTTCAATTAAAGCTGTCCATGTTACAGCTATTTACATGGCTATAAAAAAAAAACCAAAAGCGACCGGGATCTTCCAACTCCCTCAAAAACTCTCTAGTCTATCCTCTTGCTAGTGATGTGCCACATGCCATAAAAATCTTTTTACAACTTTGTGAATTCGCTAGAATTGTGAATCGAGTCACAAAATACTAAATTTGAAATTATGATTTAAAAAAATATTTTTACTTAAATTATACCTCAAGAACTCATTTAATCTGTTATCTCACTCTTGTAAGGTAAAATCTGTCTCGTATCTTTTTTGGGAGGGGGGACGGTTACTAGAAATAAAAAATAATTGCATTTTTAACATTTATTTAATCTTTTTTTACATATTCTGCTCAAATTGTTGGCCGCTATTGCGAATGCAGGCCCGACATCTATTTCGTATTTCCACAGTTGTTGTACGAAGTCGTATTTCCTCCTTAATTTGATTAAACGCCGTTTCAATGCGTTGAAGTAGTACCTCCCTAGTCGGAACCTCCGTGGCGTATACCAGCTCTTTGGCACGTCCCCAGACATAAAAATCTAGCGGAGTTAGGTCTGGGGAACGTGCCGGCCATGCAATAGGGCCATCGCGACCAATCCACGCATTGGGGAACACATCGTCAAGATATTCCCTCACAGTCAAACGCCAATGCGCGGGACAGCCGTCATGCTGGAATACTTTGGGAACATTTTCATTAAATACGGGCACCTCGGAAATTAGTGAGATTTATCTGACTTTAATAAAAACATAGTGCAGTGCTGGGAATGCGAAAGTACCTTCCAGATGGACACTCCCCTGTGGGGTATAAATCAAATGAACACAAGGAAAATTCAGTGCAAAGTATGTATGAAATTCTTTCTCATCAAGGCTGCACTTCAATCTGAGCCAAAATATGATAACGGCACACTAAAAATTGAGTCTTCAGTAACAATTTATACGGCAGGACTAGAGACCGGTGTGAAAAACATCCGCCCATGTATCAGCTGTAAAATAAAGAAAGAATTGACAACCATACCCATCGAGACCTTCACATCCGAGGAGTGGTTCATCTGTAAGTGCGGCAAAAACCAGTGCGCATTCATTGAATTTGTTTCACAAAGTGATCAACTGCCTTTGGCTGCCAGAAGATCAAGAAAAAAGAATAAGCGCGGAAGCAAAGCGATTAAAAACATCGAAGCCTCTAGAACGCTTCTTGCGCCGAGTACCTATGGGAATGTGTGCCAGCAACTCCCGCAAGCGCCGCTGCAGGTGCACGGAGTGAGGTCAGAAATAAGCGGCGACACGACAGACCCCGCCAAACAAGCTCCACCTACTCGAGCGGTACGAGTAAGAGACATCGAGCGCGCATATGTGCCCGCTACAAACAAGGATGGGGACTACACCCGAGGCCAAACTACACAAACAAGCTCCCAGTTAGCAAGCAAAGTACAGACTACGCTGGATGCGTGGAAAATTCCACGACTCGTTCGACCGCCGCCAATCGTAGACAAGTCTAAATTACAAACAAAAATGAGCGACCACAACCCCACTACGCAAGGTAACCAAGCGACGTATCAACTGGTAACTAGAGGAGCCAAAAGACAGCGTACAGGCGCATCCAATTATACGACACCGACACAGAGAAACACCCATATCCCTAATATAATTATCAGGGATGAAAATGCAATTAAGAATCCAGACACACTAAAGAAAATCAGAGAATCCGTAGCGAAGAACAGCTCAACGCTGAACGTTATGAGAGGCCAAATAAAAATTAACCCGGATAATGCGACAGCGCGCATGAACTTACTCACTACGATTGAAGCTTGCGGGATAACCAGAGTGATTGCACCAAAACCGAAGGCCGACAGACAATCAGCGACCAAGATCGTGCTCAAAAATAAGACTTATGGAGAGTCTACCGACACCATTGCTAATGAGATAGCGGACTGCATCGGCATTAAACCAACAGCAATCAAGCCACTAGGAATGGCAGGGAAAATACACCTACTTATTTTTGATGGCAAACATAAATCGAGAGATCTCCTGGAGAACTTCAAAACCTCGGAAAGGAAATTCTTCTGCGCACCCTCCATCAAGGTTGAACCATTTAGACAAAACCCGAAGCACATTGTACAGTGCAAGAAATGCTATGCATTCGATCACTCGAAACAATCGTGCTACGGCAAACAAGAGGAACCACAGATTGTTATTACCACGTTAGAGGGTACCACGACGAAAGTCTGCAGAAATTGTAAAGGAGAAGACCACGGCGCGAACAACGCTAAATGCCCTGTGTTCACAAAAGTGATAGCTAGGCAAATGGAACAAGCAGAGGCTAAGCAAACAAAAAGAGAGGAGAGAATTAAACGCTCAGTGGTAAGACTTGGTGTTAAATACGCAGATGTTACAAATACAAGGCAATTTCCAACTCTGCCACAAAAAGAATCAGCACAACCACAAACAGAACAAGTACCGCTGACAATAGGCGGTCTCACACTAGAGGGCCTATTTCAGATGCAGACACAAATGCAACAGACACTGATGATGCTGATGGACACTATAAATAAAATACACTCGCATCTCAATGGCTAACCACGACCGCGACAGTAAGAAAATACAGAACCTCAAAATCTTACACCTGAACACCCAAGGAGTAAGAAACAAATTCAAAGAAATAAAAGCACTAGTCGAGAAATATAGACCGGCTATAATTATATTGAACGAGTGCAAGATCGACTTTGAGACACAAAAATATAATATAAAAGGGTACGATAAACTCACCCACACATTGGAAAAACACTTAGCCACTGCCATGTATGTACAGAGGGGACTAAGGTGGGCTGAAACGGAAGTCACTCCAGGCTGGCACGATGAAAACAAGAAGATAGAAGGCGTAGGCATAAAACTTTTTATTAACCACGCAGCTGGACAATATATAAAGATCAAAGGAATATACATCCAAATTCCAAACCAGCACCATGCTAGAGAAGAACTGGAGGAGACCCTAACCGACGAGCCATCCATCATCATCGGCGATATGAACTTACGTATGGAAATCCTCGGCCACAGCAGGAACTCCGGCCTCGGCAACATTGTTAAAAAAGCAACAAAAGACGGAATCTGCTCGCTGAAACACGCCAATGCACCATCGAGACCTTACAGCCAAGGTAACACCATCCTTGACCTGGCTATAATAACACACCAAAAACTAGAAGCGCAGGCCAAACAGGTAGAGAGCGTTGGTTCGGATCACCTCCCCTGGTTACTAACGGTGAAGATTGAACATAATATAGAGGAACACCTATCCCGTAATACAAAGAAAATCTATGAGGACGAGAAACTGAGAGCGGCATACCAACAGACAATGTGGGAAGGTCTCCGCGACCTTAACAAAGAAATCACAACAGAAGCTGATTGCGAGAAGTATGTCGAAACAATGGAAAAGTCCGTTGTCGCAGCCCTCGACGCTCACGCTCCCCTGAAAAATTCAACAAGGCAGGATCAACTACCGAAGGAAATAAACGATAAGATAGACTTTCGAAACCAACTAAAACACATTGTATGGCAAGCGAGACATTGCAGCCCCAGACTCCAGTGTGAAACACGGACTCTTTACAACCACGCTAAGAGAGAAGCTGAAAAAGTCCTGAAAGAATACACCGAAAAGGGCTGGCTTGATAAACTCCAGGATCCACGGGACAATAGGTCAAAAATGTGGCGTATCCAACGAAACATGAAGAAGCCTATCGTTAAACTACCAAACATCACGGGATGCAGTACAGAAATAGAAACGATCGATAAGCTCACCGATACAGCCATAATTAAAGAGGCCAAAATAGCGAAGATGATGAGGGGACTGAAAAGACGACACCATTCCAACCGCTCGACCTAACGTCAAAAAAAGAAGTGCAACTGGCACTGAGCAGATTCAAGAATAAAAAGGCCCCAGGGCCAGATGGAATAAAAGCAGACGCCCTCAAACTTGGGGGAGAAGTCTTCATCGAGGCATTTGTGCCTCTTGCTAACTTTGTATTGTCCACAGGTTACTTCCCTAAGCGATGGAAAACTGGCGTGTGCATATTCCTGCACAAGGCCGGCAAAGATCACCGTCAGGCATCATCGTACCGCCCGATCACACTGCTCAACATCATGGGCAAGCTTTGTGAGCGACTGATCCTGAGAAGACTTACCGCTACGGTCAACCGGCTGCAACCAACGTTCCAGCACGGCTTCACAAGGGCAAGAGGCACAGCAACCCAGATTCTACGCACCGGAAAAATAATCACTGATGCGCTAGCCACGGAAGACAGCGTCTCTATGATATCTACGGACCTATCGAAGGCCTTTGATTCGATCAACCACAAGGGCCTGATCAAGAAACTTCAGAATCAAGGCGTTTCCAACAATATCATTAAAATAATCGAGAACTACCTCGAAGGCAGAAACTTGATAGGTAGATTCAGAACTAGCATAACCAAAGACAAACCGGTACCTCACGGCGTGCCCCAAGGCTCGATCCTGGGACCGATAATCTTCAACTTGTACGTCCATGATATTTGGGATATACAAGACCACATCAGAGGTCTCAAACTCTCACAGTATGCGGATGATCTCTGTATACTCAACAGAGCAACGAACCCAGAACACGCGACTATGCGAGCAGAATGGGCAGCGGAAGCCATTATTGACTACTACACGAGATGGGGGTTAAAGTGTAACATAGAGAAAACAGAATGCATCATGTTCTCGAAAAAGAAAAAATACCGGCCAACGGTGAAACTGAAACAACAAACGTTGCACTACCAAAAGCAGATCAGATACCTCGGTGTCATTTTCGACAAACACATGAAGATGAACCAGCACACCGAAAAGGTCGTCAAAAAACTGAAACAAGTCAGAGGAGCCCTCGGTCCAATAATAGGATACAATGCAAAAACAGAACTGGAAACGAAACTGGCAATCATTCAGGCTTGCATTTTACCGCTGATGGATTACGGAGTGGTGCAACTGCTCTCAAGGTATAGCGCAACCAACCTAAGCAAAATCGAACGCCAATACAGACTGGCACTGAAAAATGCCGCACAATTACCAAGGCGAACACCCACGGAAGTGATCTGGGAGATGGCTGACATAGAAGCCTGGCACCTACGCGCCGAGGACCTTAACACCAAAATGTTGGAAAACATTGCAAAATTAGAAATAGAAGATCTTGAAACCCCTGGAGACGCCTACCAAGCGCACGGTGAATACAACCCTCTCAGAGTTAATCACAGAATAGGCGATATATTGTATGACCCTAATAAAAAAGGATACAAGTGGTGGCCTACTGACAAAACGAAGGCTCCGCGTCCCCTTAAAATAAAGTGAAAAATACAATAATAACAATAACAATGATGGCCTCACTGAGATAGACTAAAACAACATAAATAAAACACGTAATCTGTTTGTATAGCCTCACATATTGCGAATAAATAGAACACAGCAAACATAGATCCATTAGGACATAAGTTAGCTGACTCACCTCTGTACGGCCCACCGGCCACAGAGACATTTTATAATACACAAAGTAGGCAAATAAATGTTATTCTGATTCTGATTCTGATTCGGACACTAATTCGGGCAGGTCATTTTGAAGGAACTCCAAATAGTTATCGCCATTGAGGTTATCGGGCAGGTAATGCGGTCCAACTACCTGATTCCCAATCACTCCTGCCCAAACGTTTACACTAAACCTCCTTTGAAAAGATTTCTGCCTTTTAACATGTGGGTTTTCCGTTTTGTTTGTCCAGTGATGCAGATTGTGAAGATTGAGGATCCCTTCTTTGGTAAATTTGGATTCATCCGTCCACAATATTCTTTTTAAGAAATTAGGATCATCCACATCCGTGTGTAACATAAACCGACAGAATGCCACTCGTCTGTCAAAGTCGCCACCCTCAAGACCTACAAACAAAGAACTCTTTTAAATTCCTGTTGAGCAGTAAATAATTGCACAATGAGATTTTTAATGACCGGCGGCGTCGGACCGTTTGTATGGGCTGGTTCACTACCTGGAAGTAGTGACGTCATACCCATTACCTGCTAAACAAAGGCATCGTCAAACAAAGTGTGTACGGGTTTAAAGTTAGTTCAAAATTACGTACCTTGCACCGGAGTGTAGTGGAATGGATGTTTTTCGTTTTGCTGAAGAACTTTCCACACTTTCCATATTGAAATATCAAGATGTGCTGCCACATTTCTGATGCTTCTTGTAGGGTCTTCCTCAAAAAGTGCCAGTATTCTCTCGTCCACTTCAACATTATGTCGCACAATATGGCCCCTTGGTTCATGAAAAGTGACACTGCCAGTCTCGCGTATGCGTCGGTATGTGTCTTGGAAGACTCTGCGGCCAGGTAGTCGTCTACCAGGAAAACGTTCCTGGTAAATTCGTTGCGCTGCACGAGCGACACCATTGGCGGCTCCATAAGCCATCATGATGTCAGCATATTCCTCGTTAGAGAACGTCGCTATTGCAACGACAAAAAATCAACAAAGTTTAACAATAACACCAAAAGTTAAAACGTAACAAAAACCAACAAAACTCAACAAAACAAAGTAACAAAATGAAAAAATCGCGGAGTACGGTGAACTAACACACACGTCAGGTAGCAGAGGCAGTGATGTCTCGACTGACTGACGAATGACGGATTGAGTTTGACGGCGTCGCCGCGTCGGTGGCAGTTCGTCGTTTGTTCAAACTAGTTTAGGTACGCTATGCAAGAAAGATAGAGATAGAAGATAGATTTTACTTCGCGAGAGTGAGAAAACAAATTTTACCTGTTACTTAAGTAACAATTACGCAAAAAGACTTTTTTCTTTTGAATTTGGAATTTAATATTTTGTGACTCGATTCACAATTATTCTAGCTAATTTACAAAGTTGTAAAAAGATTTTTATGACATGTGGCACATCACTAGCAAGAAGATAGACTAGAGAATTTTTGAGAGAGTTGGAAGATCCCGGTCGCTTTTGGTTTTTTTTTTATAGCCATGTAAATAGCTGTAACATGGACAGCTTTAATTGAAATCCGAAACTTTGCGAGTAAATTAAAAAAAAACTAGATGGCTAATGTCACTAATTTTTAATTTAAAAGTACTGTAATACAATACACATCTAAATAAAATTAAAATTCAGAGTCTACGACTTACACATTTTTTTTATTTTGTAATTGAATGCAAAATTTGGGTATTTTTTTATAAAAAAATAAAAAGTCGATGAAAAAAAAGCCACAGGGCATGAGAAGTGTTTAGGGGTCTGAAAGGATAGAAGGTGACCCCCCCAGTCGACCATTTCAATTTGGCACACGATGCACCAAACACCCTGTATAATATCATTGGTTTCACGTATACCGCAATGAATGTTGTAGAACTGCCAAATTGAAAGGCGTTGCTATTGTAAAGGTTTCACGCAATTACCCCGCAGATCTACCAAGGCCCATTATAAAAGATATGATTAAAAAACCTAAAATAATTACCATTCTTCATCGGCGGCACATTCGCTGGTTCCTTCTGTGGCCGCGTTTGCGTAGCGACGAACACAAAGACGAACAACGACACAAATAATAATATCTTCATGTCTTTAACTTAAACGTGTGTTCGTCTAGGAGTCTTCCGTAGCAATGCCCTGGAGTCTGCATGTAACGTGATTATAAATAGCGGACCAGTTTCCTATACAGGATGACCGGGAATGCCACCCATTCCTTGAAATAAGTTGCACTAGATTTTTGTGCAATAAATTATTAATTGAGTCATATAAAATCAAACCTGGCAATCTCCACTGCGTCGAATTGTTGGGGAAATAGAAAACGAGATACATACATAGAAAAAAGTCAAACATTTTTTCTTAAAAGAAATATTGTCGATGCACTATTGCCATTTTAATGAAAGTTCGTTCATGTCTCTGCTATAGATATCCTGGGAACGGGAACCGATAAATTATTTAAAGGCGTTTTTCACCGCCGGATTTGAAACATTTCCCCGGGGCTCATAGTTACATCAAAATTTCCCGAACGGAAGCGATCAAACCAAAAACGCACCGTGCGTTCACTTGCGGTACCTTGTCTATACACGTCGTTAATATCGCACCTTTAGAATTACAATGAAATAAGTGCAAATACTATACACTCGAGAAAAATGCATTTGAAACTTTATTTTTACTCTTTCCTCAATATCTTTTTTTTACGATAATATTTATAGATAATTAATATTATACAAATACCTGGTTATATACATTTTAATGTTAGTTAAACATAATGTCTTTGTATTTTATAGTTTAATTAATTCAAATTTTCGAAATACGGGGCACCTACAGTTAAGTCATTGTTCCACTAAAATATATATAAAATACTAAAAAATAGTGACAAACAATGACGTTAAAGTACAACATAAGTAAAATTAAAAAATATATTTTTTATTACTATCTCAATAATTATATGTCCAAAAAGGAAAAGAAAATTTTAGAAGTTAGTGTATAACTTGAAAAAGGCGAATCGAAACCATTTTGTTTCGTGTTATAAAGAAAAACGTTAATAGGGTGCTACTTATTGTAGAAGATAAATAAAACATAGATTATAATAGAAAATTATCTAGATATTTATTTATTTTGACACAAATCAACTAACATCAGTCTTCTGAAGACTTTTTAACATGTTCTGTGCGGCCAACGCGCATGCGCGATTTTCGAACGTTCACCATGTGCTGGCGGCGCTTATGCGCGTCCATACAATTTATATAACTTCCTTCGAATGCGGCGCGCCGCACCTTTGGGTTTTTTGTGCATCTCTATTGTTCTTGGCGTAATTGTTTTATGACTCATAAAACTGGAAAATTTTCAAACACACATAAGCGTCTCGCCGCACTTGGGACAAGTTTGTAACGCCGCACATATGCGCCCAGCCGCACTGGGTAGAGTTTCTTCAACCGCGCATGCGCGCTCATAGCACCACACGAAGTATTTTTAGGGCGCGCATGAGCGTTTGCCGCACAGGGTTTAGTGTATCATAAAGCAGCACTTGGAGCAAATTCGCCAAATAATTCAGCAGTTAATGTGTTAAAGACATAAAATACGTAGGTTTTTAAAAACTTATTAACACTTAAAAATCACATAATCAGGCGTTGTTGCTTTCAAATCTCGCTCAATTTGAGGTTGACGCTACTTTCATTTTGCGGTATTTATTGTAATTACAAAAAAGTCAATATTCCATAAGATAGTTTGTCACTTTTTACAGCGTTCGTAATACTTAACTAATTTTAATGATATTTTGCACTTGCGTCATTGTAATTCTAAAGGTGCGATATGGGGTGCTGTTTGTTACGTTGTTACCACGACGGAACTCGTATTCGAAAATAGCGCGCAATCCGATTTTTCTATGGTTACAGAAACATCGATATCAAAGAAAAATCGAACGGCGGGAAAACAAATGAACAACAGTTTTTTTTTAATAATAATAATAATCATTTATTTGAGTGAAAATACATTCCAAATAGTTAGTGATAACATAAACAACTTAAAACCTAGTGATAGTACCTACATACATTTGGCAATGAATACGAAAAAAAATATTAATGCGTGTACGAGTATGTGTTTACATGATATATTATAAAATTAATTTGAATTTGTAATTTTAAATACAATGAAAGATATTGGTCATCACACTAGCCGGTATCAAAAATCGGCAATTTCATAGGTAAGAACCTATTATTACGTCTGGGGACATTTAGTGTCCTGGTATCAGGTTGGCGGAAAAGTGTTGCACCAAGATATAAGACTTAATGAATTTATTGATAACTTTGTTATTTACAATAATTAATCAGTAATGTAATCCCCAAATAACTCTATTACTCTGGCCCATCTAGTTGGTAGATTGTTGATGCCCTGCGCCCAGAATTCCGGAGGCTGTGCAGAAAAGAAATTGTCCACTGCCATTTTGAGTTCTTTTGAAAATTTTTCTCACGCAAATAAAGCTTTGGTGGTCGGAACAAGTGATAGTCGGATGGCGCGAGATCCGGTGGGTACTGTGGGTGGGCAACCGGGTGCCATCCAAGCTCAACGATTTTTTGTCGAGTCTACGAAGCGACATGAGGTCGCGCATTATCATGGAGTAAGTGAACATTTACACGTCTCGGTCGTTTTTCTATTATTGCGTCAGCCAGTTTCTGAAGCTGTTCAGTATAAATGGAAGTCGTAATCGTCCTTCTCGCAGGGAGAAGCTCGTAATAGAGTGGGCCCTTCGCATCCCACCAAACGTAGAGAAGATGCTTGCGTGAGTGACGGTTCGGCTTTGCTGCGTTGGTGGCTCTGCGTCGTAAGGAAGCCAGACGGCGTGCCGTGTGCTGTTGTGGCATAGGGGTTTTGTAGGTAGAGAATGAGACTCAAGTGTCACTTAAAACAGAGTTTAATTGTAGGTTAAGCCACAAGTTACAGAAGAGGGTCGTAGATTCTGGTTGCAAGGTTCTTTTGCTGTGGTGTTATAAAAAGTGGAAGGGTACTGCCCTGGGTGGACCGTCTGGCTGGCGCTGCGGTGGCTCGGCTTGTTCAGCCTTAGTCGCCGATCAGAGGGCCGTGACTGGTGCGTAGTTGCCGGGTAGAGAGACGGTTAGAGGTTAGACTGGCGCGTAGGGTGCCAGGTAGAGAGCCGCTTCTGGCGCGTATGCTGACGTAGAGGTTATGGGCCGGTAGTCTAGCCAAAGGTGGTCTAGCCGGAGCGGTGATTGAATCCGAAGCGGTGATTGTATCCGGAGCTGTGAAGTATCCGGAGCCGTGAACCCTGGAACCACGCAAGGGTGCGTCCGTGAGCTCAGAGGAAGATCCGGTAAGCCTCTGTGATGTGCGTAGTTGCCTAACCAGACGAGCAGTCCGTAGCCCCAAGACAAGGAAATGGGTCATTGGAAAGAAAAATCAACATCACAGTGGTTTACAAGATCATTATTTAGAATGAACACAAGATAAAACACAGTTACATTAATATACAGATTCTCCTAAGGACACCATGAGTACTTACCCAATTTCGGGGAACTATACAGGCTTCAGTGGTTTTGGCGGAAAAGGAGTGAGTCACCGGTTAGTCTTATTATAGACTCTCGAGTTTCTAGCAAGTACTATAGGGAGGAAAAGAGTGAAATCTTACAGATTAAATCTAAAAATCGCACAGATAATTAATATCCAGCTTTAGAATTCGTTATGCTACATTGTTATCATAGAGAATCCAGCTCTCATCGCCGGTTACCAGATCTTCAAGAAACTCCGATGTGGCTGAAAAAGAAGCGATTCACAAATACTAACTCTGACTTGACGATGACTGTCAGTTAGTTGATGTGGAAGAGTGCGTTACCCGGGCAAAATGTCTGAAAAAGTTGTGCTTTAGAGAGGTGAGACTATAACAAAAAAATTTAGAGTATCATTAGTAGCAATTTATTTAATAATAGCAAAATTTGTTTGAATTGTAGTTATAGTTATTTGAGAAAAACAGATTTTGCTGCAGTAACGTTTGAAACGTTACCCTGGCAAAATCGTTTTTCAAAAATTCGTTTCTGCCCTGAACCAAATACATGATTAGATAGCTTTTGTTGCATAGTAAATGTTAGTAAATAGCAAAATTTGTGTGTGTTATGGTTCTAAAGTTTCGTACGAATAATTTCCCATAAAGCTTCCAAGAGTTGGGTGAATTTCTAATCAACCTGTATTTATAAACTAGTCATAGTTCAAATTATTCTTGCAACTGGTTTGCCTTCTTTCAAAGTACCTAACCTGTTATTGTTTTTGTACCTATCATTGTCTTTGTCACTACAGAATAAATGTTGAGTACTTTTAAGGATTAATACTGAAATTAAGGCAGTCACGGCGACTCCCCACAGAAGTGGAAACTTAAACTTAAAGTATGCATATTATAGCATAGCATTTTCGCATGCTGGTGACGCATGTCGTTGACGCAAACCCATAAGATTTCCCCCTACCAAAAATAGCACTACGCACCTAAAGAAGTTTTCAATTAGAAAGAAAGAAAATACATTTATTTAGCACAAACCAAAAGGCACACCAAAAAAAAAAATACACACCAGATTGTAATAATAATAAAAAATAAATAAAATGTATAAAATGCGATGCAGGAATGTGTGCCTCACGGCTGCGCCAAAAAAGGCCCAGTTCAGCAAAAATGCCAGACAACTATTGCCTGACGCTGGGTTACAACTGGACCCGAAGTGTGAGGTAACGGATGTAAACCAGTTTTATACTGCAGCGTGTGTGTCCATACCTACTTAAATAAAATATAAATTAAGTGAGTGTCAGATAAAAATCATATTAAAAACAAACAATTCAAAAACTTAACACGCGAGACGCTATGTGGCGGCTACAGCTCTTCTATAGTCCCACCGCCGCGCCGTAAGCGTGACCCTGCTGCAGAGTATTTTGATTCACGAGAGGGTCGCGCTTACGGCCGTCGGACTATAACAAACAGTAGCTTTTTTTTTAAATTTATTTATTTGGTACACCAACAGCATATAGTACTTACAAAAAAATAAAACAAAATAATGACCCCTCCGTGCCTCGGAAATCACGTTAAGCGGGTGATGTCGGCTGTCATTTATAGATCTTTGACAAAACGTTACTGAGATGGAAGCCTTGTGGGACTCCAGAGCTTACATGAAATTCGTAAGAGACATAGCCATTGACAGCAATGAACTGAGTGTAATTTATAAGATATATATACCAACCACCTCAGCAGCGATCGGTGGACACAACTTTGACGACTAAGCTCGAGTTTTGCTACTGTGAGTGGATGGCTCACCTTGTCGAATGCGCTGCTAAAGTTCGTGTATATTGCGTCGATTTCGTGTCTGTCATTGAGTGCTTTAGATATATCAGATGAATATCGGACTAGATTAGTCCCAATAGATCGCCCAACTTGAAATCCGTGTTGGCAGTCTGAATGCTTAGTATCCAAGTAATTTGTAATGATGAGAGAATCGAGACATTCAAAGAGCTTGGTAAAACAGAAGATAGCTGTAGACGTCAACGGCGAAAAGATCGTCGGGTATCAAACCCCTTTTGTGGGTCCGGGACGGGTCAATTCTCACATAACTCTAAGTCGTTGTAAGCACGGGCTATTATTAAAAATCCAACAGTGCGCTTATTAATGCGCTGGGATGCGCTCTGTTGGATTATCATTTTATGGTTCAGTACCGAGAGTTGAAAATTACAAAACTGCCCGTACTGACGAAGCCTCTCTGGGAGGAACGGAGGCGTTATGTCAAACGGAATCAATCAACTCGGCCTATCGCAGTCCACTGATGGGTATAGGTCACTCTCAAGTCGCGCGTCTGTTTGTTCCAGCTAATCACCGAAACGTCTGGACGGATTTTGACAGGACTTTCACTGGCAGATAGCTGATGTTATAAGGAGTAACTTAGGCTACTTTTATTTTAGAAAAATAATTAGGGTTCCGCGCATAATAATAAAACCCATGAAGTTATTAACAAAATTCGATTCAATGACATCCAGCTAGTAATAAATAGTTATAGTTGTTATTCTTTGCGGTCATCATGTACGGTCCACCCCGCCGCAACCGAATATTCTCTTTGAGAAGCGTGCAGAACTGCGCCTCGCAATCGCAGCGGATATTCCCAATTTAGAAGGAAAAGGGTTCAAATAAAACAAACTATGTTTCTACTATTATTTAGTAATAAATATTCTTAAACAAAATAACAAAGAGGTCTCTGTTTAAAGCTAGATTCAAACAATTTTTAACCGACTTCAAAAAAGGAGGTTCTCTATTCGACCCGTATGTATATATATAGAGAGAGATATTCGAAGGTTCACGGGCTATTTGTATTAAACGACACATCCTGGCCGATATTGAGTTATAATCATATCTACCTGCATTAAAAAGTGAATAACGTAAAAAACGGAGATAGGCACTATTGATTCTTAACCGTCGATAAGCCACTTTTTCGTAAAAAATATTGATACATTTTTACAATGTTATTTTTTCTGAATAATGAGACTTTGAAATGCTCTCTTGTAAAATTCCAAACATGTCGCATAATACAAATAGCCCGTGAACCCTCGATATGTATGTATGTAAGTTTGTATGTCCGCGATTTTCTCAAAAACTGATGAACCAATTTTGATGATTCTTTCACAGACATGATCTACATACTTTCAGGAAGGTTTTAGTATACCTAATGTATTATTTAGGTAAGTTTTCTTTTCTACGAAGTTATATGCATAAATGGACTGACTGTATTTCCGGCATTTCTAAGCGGATTTTGATGATTCTTCTTTTCGTTAGTCGTGAGCATATGGTATTTTGTATATTCAACTAAAAATGGAAAAATAAACTTTAAAAAAGTAAAAACCGACTTCATAAACCTAAAACGAATAAAATAACTTTCATAATAAAAAAACTTAACTTCTGAAGTCGGTGTCTTCAATTCTTCAATGCACTTATAGCCTGGCACCGACTTCAGAAGCTGTTTAGTTTTTTATTATGAAAGTTATTTGATTCAGGTTTTTGAAGTCGGTTTTTACTTTTTTTAAGTAAATTTTCTATTATTTGTCTAAGGTGGGCTGGTTAACATATTTGCTTATTATATCGCAGTTATAATGCTTGTTGAGCTTAAGTTTTATGCTTGAGGCATTTAACATAACATCACGCTTGAGTTATCCTTATTGGGATGAGCAGCCACGTGTCGTGATTTCTTTAATTAATTAACAAAAAAAAAAAAAAACCAAATTCAACACCTGTAAAGTACAAATAATTGTAACAAACTTTTAAATGTGTTATCGATAAGCTATGTTAAAGTGATTTTAATATTAAAAGTATTGTTTTGACTATTGTAGTACCGAGTTTGTAGATGGCATGACTAACCAATCACAGCGCATTGCCGGTCAATGGCGGGAAAACGCCACTTGGGTGGCGTGCTAATCCTGCGAGTTAAGTTGTGGAGAACTCATCGTTTCATTGTGAAATAGTAGGTACAGTCTGTTGTGCGGAATAAAAGTGTTATCAAGAAAATTGTATTTTCTTATTGCACGACATCAACATTTCGCCTGAGTTTGAGGTAAATATTTTGTCTTCATCTTGACTTTGATAGTGGTCCAACGTAGCATATAAGAATCAGCCTGTAATGGAATGCATTATCCCACTGTTGGGACTCAGGCCTCCTCTCTGTGAACCCACTCTCTAGTGGGCCGTAATCAACCACGCGGGCCCAGTGCTGGTTGGTTTATCATAATTCTTGTTTCCCTGCTTCCGTAGGTGGTGATGATGACGATGATGTTGTCGTCGTTGTCGTCTGCGATGAGTCTGTCGAAGGCGAACCTGATGAATATTCCTTAACGATGACTGAAACAGGTTTGAAGTCAGTGGTGTCCGTCGATGGTACTACTGTGAAAAAAAAAAAAATAAGTGACAAAAAGTTAGCCGTTGGTCCTGGCGGTCATTCGTGGATCTTTGGCAGTCGTTACGGGTCGTCAGAAGCCCATTAAGTCTGACAACCAGTTTTACCAAGAGGTATCGTATTATCCAGTAACTGGGTTGTTGAGTTCAGATACAACCCTAATCTCTTCAAAGTGAGAGTGAACAGGCTTCTTCTGGGTAAGCTCACTCCATCGTCGACTTTGTCTCTGTCACCTCTGACCTAGACTAGAGTCAAGAGCAAACCCATCACAAATAAAAAAAAGATAAGCTGTCACTCCATAAAAATACTTATATTCAGCTGCATCCGGTTAGACTGCGGATGACGTTAACATAGTTGGGAAAAGGCTAGACAGACTAGATGGTGATGAACATCTGTTTTCCCCGGAGGATTTGGCTGAGATGATCTATCATATCTACATTTAAACAGTTATGTTTAAGTGTCAAGTAATAGGAAACGAGCTTGTTGTCATCCACCGGGCACGAATACTAGCTCTTTTCACGACTTGTTGGGATTCGAACTCAGAACCTCGTGCTTAGCGCTTTCGATGTTTCGACTAGGGAATGCAATCTCAAGCCATTTTTCGAGATTCAATCTAGTGGCAAGACAATCTCGGTCCTTGCAATCTAGTTTGATATCTCGACTCTATTGGTCGAGATTGAGCGTGCGCGACTTACTCACTTTGCTTCTTGAGAAACTTTTCAAAATAGAATCAGCACTTTTTGACCGTCACAATTATATAAGACAGTCCCCCAAAACGCCCGCCCTTTAGCACTTCCTAGTGCTTTGGCTGGGAAGAAGTGGCGTAACAAACTCCCCAGTAACACAGTTGTCTAATGTTCAGTTCCCATGCAATGCAAATATGGAGCGAGATTATCGCCAATAAACGGGGACAAATCTAGACTAAATGTTTCGGTTATTTTGAATGAATGAATGAAATGCACCGATCCCAGCGTGGTTTGACCAGACTCGATTGCTCGAATGAACCCAAATTCACACTAGCCCCTGTTGCCTCGTGTTACATGGTGCAACAGAGATCATTGCATATCAAGGAGTCGACCTGGGGGCGCGATAATGGTAGGGAAGACAGGCCCTTAGTATATGGAAGGGATAAAGCGCCTATCGAGTATGCACCCTATAATAAGCCTTGGAATTGTGGAGAGACGGGTGATACAATTATGGATGGGCTCTTTTTACGACATCGCCGCCAGGTTGCTTCTAGTCCCTGGTGAATCTTTTGGCGGTTAAACTGCGTTTTCAATTCTCCGTCTGAGGTCTCACTGCTATTAGACTAAATGTTTCGGTTATTCATATAAAAAACTTACATTTTTCTGCTTCCATTTTCGCTGCAACGAACACAAAAAACAGCAATAATAGCAACAATATTTTCATCGCCACTTAACACGTCTAAACTGCAAAAAGGCACTACGTAAAGTATTATATTACAGGAAACTGCAATACTTATATAAAAAGCTGTAACTATGAATACTTCATTCATTTTCAAATAATATTGGAATTCCAATGTTTGTTTTGTAAAGAGAGTAAGTATCCTTATTTGTATTCAATAATATGTTCACTGAGCGTATGTACAGACGTATTAAGGAATTTCCTGCGGAATCTGTGTTTCCCGTTAGAACACCTACCATTTACCTTTAATGCCCGAGTTGGTCAAAAAATTAAAGGCGAAGACAGAATATTGGGAAACTCATGCTTCGGAAAACGAGACAAGAGAGGTGAAAGTCTACTTCAGTTCTGCTGGGCAATTATTTTTTTCGTTACCAATAGTCTATTCAAAAAGAAAATCAAGAATATTTGGACATGGCTTTCCCCAAATAAAAATAAAAGCCAGATAGATTATATACTGTCAAACCTAAAAAATAAAATTACTAACATTGAAGTATTAAGTAAGTAAGTAAGATCACAATGCTGCCCTACTAACTCTAGATTGTAACATACCTAAACAAAACACTCGCACAATTTCGAAATTAAATATAAATAAACTTGAAGAAGATTTGCGCGTCATCAACTTTGATTCAGTCTATAATTCCGATGACCCACAGTTTTGTATGTTGTATGTAATAGAAAATGTACGACATGCAATTCAGAAAAATACGGTTATATCACAATTGAGCAACAAAAATTGCAACATAAAACCCTGGATCACTACAGGTCTTATCCGATGTATGAAGCATAGAGATAGACTGCACATGAAAGCTAAATCTCACCCAGATAATGCTATATTGCAACTGTCATACAAAAGATATCGTAATTTCTGTAATGATCTACTTAAAAAAGTTAAAAGCAACTATGATAAAACTGCATTAGAAAAGGCTGGAACAAGTAGTAAAAAGATCTGGAAATGTATTAAAAATATAACATATTCGTCGAAACAAAATGAGTCACCTTCAGGTTTATTACAAGCGCACTCATCGCAGCTGACATCTGCTAACATGGCAAATAATTTCTTTGTTAATGTTGGGAAATGTTTGGCAGAAAAAAATCAGGGTCAATCACCTTATCTAACGAGCACTTCTATTACAGGTAGCTCCACTTTAACATCCTTTGCACTACTAGATACTGACGAGTCTGAGATAGAAAGTATAATCATGACTTTGAAAGACGACTGTGCAGTTGGTTGGGATAATATATCAAATAAAATAATTAAAAAGTTCAGGAAAATTTTAGTACCACCACTGGCTTATATTTTTCGCATGTGTTTATCTCTGGGTATTTTTCCGGAATGCCTTAAAAAAGCAGTGGTTGTCCCTATATATAAATCAGGCAGTAAAGAGCAAGTAACAAATTACAGACCTATTTCTCTTCTGCCTTCTATGTCTAAAATATTGGAAAAAATTATAAATAAAAGATTGTTCAAATATCTGGAGGACAAATCAATTTTGTCGGAACGACAATTTGGATTTAGACCTAAACTTTCAACTGCCGATGCTGTTCATCATCTGACTGACTATCTTGCTCAAGAACTTGACAAGGGTAACCATACAATAGGAATTTTCCTGGACCTCGCCAAGGCTTTTGACACAGTGTCCATTCCTATTCTGTTGCGCAAGCTTGAGACAGTGGGCATAAGAGGCATTCAGCTGAAACTCTTCAAAAGTTATTTAGAAGACCGTACTCAATGCGTGAAGATTGGCAGTGTTCTCAGCGCAGACCAAAAAAACACGTCTTTTGGTGTTCCCCAAGGAAGTATTTTAGGGCCCACTTTGTTCCTGATATACATAAATGACCTTTGTAATATAAAGCTAAAGCATGGCACAATAATATCTTACGCTGATGACACTGCTCTTCTTTTTTCGGCTGAATCGGAACATGATATCTACAAGCTCGCCCAAGACGGCTTCAGTGTTGTAAATAAATGGCTTCAGCATAACTCACTAACACTAAATGCAGACAAGACAAATTATATAAAGTTTTCGATGCGCAAACAAGCTTCTAACATTCCTTCAAAGTTGTATGCTCATTGTTGTACAGTACCTGCAGATTGCACGTTTATGTGTCCCAATATTAATAAGTCTAATAAAATTAAATACTTGGGTGTTATAATTGATGACACCCTGACGTTCAAACAACATATGGAAGCTTTAAATAATAGAATTCGTAAGCTGATATTCATATTCAAAAAGCTACGATATATTGCAGACCCAATAATAATTAGGCAAGTTTACTTTGCTCTATGTCAGTCTATTTTGACGTACTGCATTACCTCATGGGGTGGAGTATGTAAAACATTATTACTACCCATCGAAAGAGCTCAAAGAGCGATTCTCAAGGTGGCTACTGGCCGCCCTTTCCTCTTTCCCACTAACCTGCTCTATAAATGTTGTGAAGTACTAACAGTTCGACAATTATTCATAATGAGCATTGTACTGAAACAACACGCAGCCCTTTACTACAGCACTGAATTTACTAAAAAGAGACGAAAAGACATTGTTTGCCCCACAAACAGTACGAGACATGCTTTCACAGCAAAATTTTATGTTTTCCTTGGACCACTACTCTATAACAGACTAAATTCAAAAGCAAACATCTATTCCCTAAATTATGGAAATTGCAAGAAAACTCTCAAGGTAGCTCTTCAAAATTTGTCCTATGAAGATACAGAGAAGTTATTAGTTGTATTAAAATAAAGATTATTTTGGTTTATTATTTTTAATTAGTTCACTAAGTTAGTATACTAAGGTAAATATATATATATATGTTTTACTTACATACCTATTAGATGACTATTTAATTTTATATAATTACAGTGATTATCTAATAAATTTTTTACCTCCTCTCGTCTGAAACACAGGATGTCCTAGTTCAGACACATAACACTGGTGAACTTGACATAGATTTAAGCAAAACTGTATTTACTGTATTACTTCATAACTTGAATAAATATTATTATTATTATTATTAAGTAACCTATCGTTCCCGAGCGACTACCGACTAGTGAGAAGTACTTTATTGTTAACCAACACCAAAAAATCTAGAGCCACATATAAAAGTAACAGATTTTCACTAAAAAATATAGATGAGCAAGAGAAATACATTGAAAGTTTAGAGTTGAATATCTCAACATAAAACTAGAAGAAAATGATGATGTAGAGACGTAATATGAGAAAATTAAGCAAGCAATCGATAAAAGTTTAAAGTCTATACATAATAACAACACAAATACGACACTATATTATCTCAGACCGAACAAAAAACCTCATAAAAAGAAGAAACGATTTAATAAATAAAAAGCAATTAACATTAGAAGAGAAAAATGAGAAATGTTATTTATATAAAAACATTCACAAAATTATCAAAAAAGAATATCAAGACTACAGACTATCGACAATTGAAAATTATCTGATGAAGTCAGCAAGCTTGGAAAAAAAAACGGATTCCTTGCTTGAAAAAGAACTCTACGTGTTACAAGGAAACATTCTCTAGATCGGGAATAATAAATGCTGCCACTGAATTTTATAAAGATCTGTACGCCTGCAAAACTTCATCGAGTATAGAGACTCTACCTCTACAGACAAACGGAACTACAATACAAAGATTAAGAAATTTTTACTAAGATAAATTCTTTAAAGAAAGAAAAAAGCAGCGGTCCAGACGGCATATCAAACGAAGCCATTTCAACGGGAAAATCTCTACTACCTTTAACCACCCTGTTCAATAAAATACTAGACGACAGAAAAATTCCTACAGAATGGGCGAAATCAGATACAGTGCTGCTGTATAAGAAAGGAAACCTTACTGACATAAGTAACTATCGACCAATCAGATTACAATCAAATCTCTACAAGCTGTTTGCTTCATGCCTCGAGAAACACCTTGCGATATACACCGAAGAGCACCAACCAGTGGAGCAAGCAGGATTTAGAAGTACTTATTCAACTATAGACCACATCCACTCATTTGACTCGGTGGAACGCAGAGCTAAGAGGCTCATTAGCGACGTAAAACTGGTGGATGCCAAGCTTCACAGCTTGACTCATCGCCGCAAGGTTGCCTGCTTGTCGGTCTTCTACACATTGTACTTCGGTGAGTGCGCTCAAGAACTCCACGACCACATTCCACCGGCCCCTTCTACCATCGGACATCTAGACGCACTGCAAGTTACCATCCCTACCTCGTCGCTATTCCACTAATTTGCACTAAGCGTTTCCAAATGTTATTTATAATGCGCACAGCAAAGGAGTGGAACTCACTACCTGCGTCTGTGTTTCCGAACGCATACATACAACCCTAATCTCTTCAAAATGAGAGTGAACAGGCTTCTTCTGGGTAAGCTCACTCCATCGTAGACTTTGTCTCTGTCGCCTCCGACCTAGACTAGAGCCAGGAGCAAACCCATCTCAAATAAATAAAAAAAGAAGATAGCCATCGACATGCTATGTCGACCATACAAATTACAGATATTAAATGTAGATTTTTTGCAGACGGGCGGTCTTATCACTAAATGCGATCTTTTAAAGACAACCTTTGGATGGATTAAAGGGAGAAAGACACACAATACTGCAGGTAGTCCGTGAAGTATCCATTTACATCATCATCGTCATCATCATCATTCTCCTGGCCCTTCTCCCAATCTATTTGGGGTCTGCGCAACATGTCTCTTTTTTCCATATTTCTCTATCAGCTTTCGCCCGTCTGTAATTATTCCACGGGAACGTACTACCGGAATAAAAAGTATCCTATATATGTGTTAATCTAGGTTAGAAACTATATATGTGCCAAATTTCATCCAGATCCGTCAGCCGTGTTTTTTTTTTTTTTTTTTTATTTGTGATGGGTTTGCTCTTGACTCTAGTCTAGGTCATAGGTGACAGAGACAAAGTCGACGATGGAGTGAGCTTACCCAGAAGAAGCCTGTTCACTCTCACTTTGAAGAGATTAGGGTTGTATACGTTCGGAAACACAGACGCAGGTAGTGAGTTCCACTCTTTTGCTGTGCGCATTATAAAAGACATTTGGAAGCGCTTAGTGCGAATTGGTGGAATAGCAACCAGGTAGGGATGGTAACTGGCAGTGCGTCTAGATGTCCGGTGGTAGAAGGGGGCCGGTGGAATGAGGTCGTGGAGTTCTCGGGCACACTCTCCGAAGTACAATCTGTAGAAGACCGACAAGCAGGCAACCTTGCGGCGATGAGCCAAGCTATGAAGCTTGGCATCCACCAGTTTTACGTCGCCAATGAGCCTCTTAGCTCTGCGTTCCACCGAGTCAAGCGCGGCTAGTTGGTACTTAGCTGATCCATCCCAAAGGTGACTGCAATACTCCATGCAGGATCGGACTTGCGCTTTGTAAAGGGTTAAAAGCTGTCTAGGCGTAAAGTATCGCTTCACCCTATTTAGGATGCCCAGTTTCTTGGCCGCAGTTTGGGCCTTGTACTCGATGGTGGCGCCGAAGTTGAGACCAGATGTCAACTCCATGCCTAGGAGCTCAAGTCGATCAGTTACAGGAACAGATGCACCCCGAAAAGTAGGAGTTTGGGCGAAACGACTCTTTTTAGCGGTAAAAAGACACGCCTGCGTTTTGGTGGCGTTAAAAGAGACCAGATTATCATCACCCCACTGGGAGACAAAGCTCAAGGTCAAATCTGTCCGCTCTACCATGGCCTCTCTCAAGGAACGAACTTCAGCCCCGCTGGTTTTTGCGCTGGACAAGTATCTCTCTGAAACTGTACTGTCATCTGCGTACCCAACAATACCAGGCCGAAGCAGGTCATTGATGTGCAGCAGGAAAAGAGTTGCAGAGAGAACAGACCCCTGAGGAACTCCGGCATCAATAGCCATAAGGTCAGAAGAGCAGCCATCAACAACTACTCTAATCGACCGTTCACTAAGGAAATCCGATATCCAGCTACAAAAATCAGCTGGGATGCCATAAGCAGGAAGCTTGCTGAGCAGAGCAGCGTGCCAGACCCTGTCAAAGGCCTTCGAGATGTCAAGCGATACAGCCAGTGCTTCGCCGTGTTTCTCGATGGCTTCGCCAAAGCAGTGCGTGACATACACAAGAAGATCGCCAGTTGACCGTCCCCGGCGAAAGCCATATTGACGGTCACTGAGGAGATCATTGTCTTCAAGGTAGTTCAGCAACTTATTGTTCAGTACCCTTTCCAAAACTTTGCACAGAATGGAGGTAATGGCGATCGGACGGTAATGGGCAGGGTCTGCACGGTCGCCTTTTTTGGGCACTGGTTGTACATTTGCAAGCTTCCAGGATTTCGGCACCGTTCTTTTTTCAAGAGAGAGGCGGAACAAACGTGTCAATACAGGAGACAGTTCAGGCGCACACTGCCTCAACACTCTCGCTGGAATGCCGTCAGGCCCGCTGGCCTTGTTCACGTCTAGACTGCACAATACTCTTCGGACCTCTTTAATGTGTACTGCGATCTCCGGCATCGAGGAGTCACAATGAGGTACAGTAGGTGGTTGCTTTGAGCCAGCGTCCAGACGTGAATTGCTTGCGAAGAGAGATGCAAATAAATTTGCCTTCTCAGTTGCAGAGTGAGCCAGCGACCCGTTTGCGTGATTGAGTAACAAACATACAAACTTTCTTATTTATAATATTAGTAGGAAGTAGGTTTAGTCGTCATTATGTATTTATGTATCCATTTACATAAATATAGGTATATAATAATTCTGAAACAGGCTCGTGAATATACTGGGTGAATTTTGCAAGTGGGCGTGGATGGCCAAATTCGAAACTAAGGAAAAGCGAAAGTACTCAAAGCAGTCTCGGGCTTGATTTTGATAAAAACTAAAACAAAATCATTGGATTTTTGAAAAATCTGGGGGCACGAAAGTGCCCCCGCCAAGTCGAGCAAAACAAAGGCTCGGCCGTACCATCCTTTTTCGAAGCCATTCGGGCCATTTTCGACGCCCTGTAACTTCGTTGTGGAACTAGAAGCCTACATTTTCAGAGACTAAGAGGGCATTACTTCTATAGATATACTTCCAAATTACATTGAATTTGAACCAGTAGTTTAAGAATTATTGCAAGTCAAAGTTCCTTAATTTTGTCCCTGACTCAATAACACACTGACTCACTGACTGACCGAACATCAAAATTCTAAGGTACTTCTAGCAGACCCACAAACTCCAAATTTTGAACACAATTATTGTTTAGCCTATACAGCAAGGAAAACTCTGTCATTCCGAATTTTTAGTTCAGTTTTCTAGATATACAAACTGCATAAGTAACTTTGTAACCCTATATAAATTTTATGTAATTACAAAGTTACTTTTACAGTTCCCAATTAGACTTCATTTAAATTAATATCCTGGGACATTATTCACGCATGGTCATCTGATCCCAAACTAAGCAGAGCTTGTACTATGGAAACCAAATAACTGATATACTACATACACTACTTTTTTTTTGTAAATACATACTTATATAGATAATTACACCGAGACTCAGGACAAACAGACATGTTCATGCACACAAATGTTTGTCCTGGATGGGAATCGAACCCACGACCTGTGGCATGATAGGTGGTATATTAACCAACCACGCCAACTGGCCTGTCAATAAACCTTGATATTGATTTTTCATATATCCAATGATGCAGTTTTAGTTTTCATCAAAATCGAGCCCGAGACTCCTTTGAGTACTTTTCACTATTCCTCATAGTTTCGAATTTGGCCATCCACGCCCACATGAAAAATTCACCTGTATAATATCAGCTGCACGGGTCGATCGATCAGGTTAAGTTACACTTACTGCGGTCGGTCCGTGGATGGGTGACGATCTGTACATACCGAGACCCTTTTTTGTGAAGTCTGGTCCTTAATCCCGACCGTAACGAGAAGGATTCTAGTGCTCAAGCTCGCCCAACACGAATAGAATAAGTACCAGAGGGTAATAGAAAACAATTCGATTTTTGAATACTTATATTTCATTTGTAACATATTCATACAAATTTTTAGTTCCAAATTCAAATCACATTATTGACCACCGAGTTATAATGAAATTCAGTACATTATCGAGTAGGTGGTGTAATAAAAATATAAATACCTAGGCACCTAATCAAGCCATTAATATTTCTTTATTGTGAATTTTTACAGTCATTTAATATTTTGCTTCTTCTCGAATATGCGCTCCTTTTTCAAACCTTGTATGAGCTATAAAGTTTCATTATTTGTGAAGATGGTTTCATTGCAAATATTGGTCTGCCAATTAGTACTGAAAAAAAAATAAAGCTATTAAAAACCTGTATAGGTCAAATATCAAGTCTCAGGTCTGTAAAGGTCTGGCCAAACTGTGGCGAATCCGCGACTCGGACGGAATTCGTTCGCTCCGACTGTGTGGAGGTTTTCAAACTGACGCTAATAGTCGCGTGACTTCTTAAAGTCTTATTCAGATACTTATAAGCGATATGGAATCGGTACGCGATATCGCTGTCGCGCTCGGTGGCGATACTATCAGGGCCTAGACAAATGGTATTCACTTCGGAGCGATTCTATTTCTACAATCGCTAAAGCCTCAAAGTGACATTGACATGATCACGTGACATTTTGATAGCTTATGTCAACCCCAATATTTTTTTTGCTTTTTTGGCTTTTCTACTAGTGTCATCGCTAATCGAATGTTACTTTCTCTAGGCCCTCTTGTCCGCCTGCGCCGGCGCGCTGCCAGGCGATATCGCCTACCGAGCGCGACGGCGATATCGCGTACCGAAGGCCTAACAGGCCTTAACCTAATATAGTTTATAAGGCCTGTTCAGATATAAGCGATGTAACCTTTGATATTGATTTAAAACATTATTTACTCAAGGCGTTCCTGAGAAAAGGACAAACAGACAGATGGACCATAAAATAAGGGTTCCGTAGGTCATTTTTAAGGTACAGAAAATGGTTTAAAAACCTTATTGATGTGAAATATCGAATGCGGCGGATCAGACCGGCTGTTAATATGGCGACGACGGGTCGCCGGTATGTGACTATCTCATCTCCCCCCCCCCCCCTTATCTCCGAAAGTACCGAGTTTAAAATTTTGAAAAAAAAAATACGGAAAATAGTTCAATACCTATAGATTACAGGAAAACCTATATAAGAAGTCGATAGTCTTAAAACAACATGGTAAATCTCTCAATTTGCAGTTGGAATGTATGGGTGAACATGTTTTTACAACTACAATGTTAAGTTTGTTCTTGGGATTCATCCTAACTACGGAACCCCTCATTGCGCGTAGTCCGACACGCACATGGCCGGGTTTTATTTATTTCAAGCAAAATATCTAGTCTTTTTTTTTTTGAGAAAATCTCACTAACAGACGCAGAGTTCTGTCAGTTCACATAAAGGCACATAACTGTAACGAAATTATAAACTTACTTGGTTTTTTAGCACCCAAAATCTTCTTGGATGCAGCCATCGTAATAAACAAAACCATTATTAAAAACAGTATCTTCATGTTGACAATATTTAAGTTAGTAAGTAAGGTACCTACTTACGTCTGTCAAGTATAAAATTTTCCTTATAATGTGGGGTTTAAAACTACGCACAGACGTTTTGAAGCCAAGTGATTCATAAATATGCACTATGTGTTAAACGACTACTGACCAGTAAAACTAGGGATTCGAAAAAAGTATCGATAAAATTGTGAACTCGTGAGTTGGTTCTTGTGTTTCTTCTCAGAGAAGTTGGATAGAAAATACCGAACTGATCTAGTTTTGGATATATGTATATATTATGCCGTGTAAAATGGTTTGTTAAAACCGATTTACAGAAATAAATATCATTTATCACATGGCTTGTGGACAATTTGGACATGTCGTGACTCTGGAAAAAAGTTTTGAGGCATAAATCGACCGTATGCTGCCAATACCTCCTAAGTGCTTTGAGAACCAGTTTGAGGATATGTTTTCACTTCAAAGATTACGATACGAGCTAATAGATGGCGCAAAAAAACATATTTCGGTAAAAATGTTAGTTAGAAGGTATTGGCAGCATACGGTCCAAATGTGGATGACGATAATGAGGAAATCAAAATAATCTATGGATGAATAATAGTGTGTAAGATGATATGGCTAGGTGCTTTCTGCAAGGAAGTGATTGTCGGAAGGAGGCAGCGGAAAGGGAGAGGGAGGATACAACCTCACTTCCAATCCGTAGCAGATGCACCGGGCGCCGGCGGTCGCGGAACGATCTCCGGCCGCCTTAGGGTGTGGCCTGCAGGCAACAGACTTGGGGAGTTTGTTGCCAGAACGGTGAAAGGCCCTGAGACGGCAGGGCGCCGTATTACGCGCGCGCCTCTCTCTGGATGAATTGCGGCCGTATATGACCGTTGGTGGTGACGGGGCCCGCATGAATAGCCCGGGGAGCTTGACGAAATGCTCATTCACTCCAGCACCCCGGCTAAAGTTAGCAGCAGAATACCGAGTTTTTAGTCAGTAAGAGTCTGACGGACACCTGCGCCCGCCCCAGGTTGGAGGACATCCATGAGGATTTCCACACGATAAAATGGTGCTTTCTACTATAAGTTGATAGATATGTATGAAAGAAGAGACATACTGTGCCACCACTTGGGGTCACCCAAATAAATTGTGATACAGGCAGTGCCATAATGACCTCTGGCCTTATTCGCCAGTCCGGGACATATTCAGCCTAGCTTCTGGCAGAATTAGGTTCAAATTCTGTTGTATTTAGCAGATAGGGCCTATCCCGACATATAGGTATCTCGTAGAGACTATTTTGACGCTCTCTTTTACTAATAATGTGTATATTATCGATATTATTGTGTGTATTCTTATATATTTCTACATCTAAGTAGTACTTATGTTTCATGCTGAATTATATTAGAACGTAATGAAAACTGTTAGTGAATAATCAAATTGAAATGATTCATTTGTACATTATTATCGACACTTTTGTTTCCACAGTGCGTCCCTACATGAAATATAGGGGCGTTACCGATGAACCACAGATGAGCCTTAGCGATTGACCATGTTTATAGAATAATATACCTTAACGTTAAGATAATAACATTGACGTTTGCTTAATTTAAAGCAAATTCGCGTTTATATAACGTTTATTCTTATTAATTTGTTTGCAATGACTGTTCATTTAATAGATAAATGGCAGAAGTTTTAGCTATCATATCAGCTACTTACATATATTATGTCTACTTCAGCATGGATAGTTGGGTACGCGGATGACAGTACTGTTTCGGAGAGATACTTGTCCAGCGCAAAAACTAGCGGCGATGAAGTTCGTTCTTTAAGAGAGGCCATGGCAGAGCGCTTCGCTTCAAACTCCTACTTTTCGGTGTACATCTGTTCCTGTAACAGTAGTGTGTTAGGTCTGTAGTCTAACCCAAGCTGTGATCTCCAAGCATGATCCCCAATTTCGGGGAACTATATATGCTTCTGCGTCTATTGTAGGAAAAGGGCTGAATTCCTCGTCCGATCTATTTATAGACCATTGTTTCTAGAAAGTTCTATAGAGATGTGAAAGTGGTAATGTCATAGACTATTTGACAAATCCCACAGATAATTATTCTTTTGCAAATCGTTTAAGTAATTATCATATGCTACAACCTATTTAAAGTGACTACACTACTGGCGTTGCGGTTGATGACCCCCAAAAAAAAAATCAAGTTAATTGATTTTCTCTTATCTTGTTTAAATATCGATCGATACCCATCGCGTCTGCGGAGTTTCACTAGCTAATTTAATTTGACCCTGTATACATTCTATTTTGCCGCCCAGTCTGTGCCGAATCACACCGACCCGAACATGTGTAAAGCACCCCTTTTTACATAACGCTGGCAAAATAGTCAAGCTCAGTTGCCAAAGAAAAAAACTCTTAGTTCAAACTCAATGATAAGCTTTTTAACCGACTTCAAAAAATGAGGAGGTTCTCAGTTTGGAGGAATCTTTTATTTTTTATATAAAAATTTTTGGTTAAAATATCTTTAGGTTGGAGACCCCACCGTGTCTCGGAACGCTCGTAGACGGTCCAGGCTGTCATTCGTATTTCTTTGGCAGTCATTACGGGCAGTCAGAACCCCGAAAGTTTGACAACCAGTCTTACCAAGAGGTGCCGTGTTACCCAGTAACTGGATTGTTGAGGTCAGATAGGCAGTCGCTCCATGTAAAATACTGGTATTCGGCTGCATCCGGTTAGACTGGAAGCCAATCCCATCATAGTTGGGATAAGGCTTGGCAGATGATAACATTTTTTTTTTATTTAAAAGTTTCAAAGTATTTATAGGGCTGTCGCATTTAGTCACCCATCTTGCTCACACGGGACCATTTTTTTAAGATTATTAAATAAAAAGATGCCTTTTTGAAAAATGTAATCAATTGGCGAACTAGTAAGTAATATCAATTTATTAGGTAATTATTAAAACGCATTTTTATTGTGTTATCTAATGAACTCGGCTCAAAAAGTATTATTATCTGTTTTTGTTGTTTTTGAAATAAATGACAAAATAAAAGTTTTAATTATTACATATTAAATTGATATTATTTACTAGTTCGCTAATTGATTTCATTGTTCAAAAAAGCATCTTTTTATTTAATAATCTTAAAAATTTGGTCCCGTGTGAGCAAGATAGGTGAAAAAATGCGACAGCCCTATAAATACTTTGAAACTTTTAAATAAAAAAAAATGTTATCATGTGCCAAGCCTTTCTATACGTGAAGACTTGTAATTGGCTTCCTGTTGACTATTGTTTCCTTTTTATTAAGTTTGTTTTAGCTGTAAGTTTTCCATGTTTAAATAAATAAATAAATAAATTAATTAACATTCTTATAAATTTTGTCATGTGTGAGCGAGAGATTTGTCAAAATGAAACAGCCCTCTTAAATCCTGTATGATTCATATTTATTATGAAAGCCGTGATAATAAACTAAAGCAAGGGTAGGTACCTGTCTAGTTTAAAGTAGGTAATCGCAAAAACTGGAGTTTGATCAACAAAATTACAATTAGGAGGAAAATAATTAAAAATTAGTCATTAAATATTTATTAATTAATTTGTACTCTTTATACTTAACATTAATAACAACAGGTACCTACTTAAATAAAAATTATGACAAATGACCGCAAAACCAAAACTATAGCACCCACCACTCCTAAAACCTAAAAACAGACACTTATGCAAGCAACGGGCAATCCCGCGTGCGTGCGTCAACTATAACATAATATTACAAATGTATTCCCTGAAGTGTATAAACACCCTTATTTCCGACATATGACGTAATAATAAATTCGACATACTTACTTTTTAACCGACTTCCAAAAGGAGGGTTCTCAATTCGTCTGTATTTTTTTTTTTGTTTTTTTTTTTTTTTTTTTTTTGTTTGTTACGCGATTACTCAAAGACGGATGGACCGATTTGGAAAATTCTTTTTTTGTTTGAAAGGGTATACCTCCGAGGTGGTCCCATATAAATTTTATTAACTTTGCTTGGGGAGTTTTTGAGTTAGCGTCAATAATGCGTATATTTCCCACTTATTTTATATGGATGATGTGATGATGTTTTAATAACTTCCTATCACTGTTATTTACATGGCTATATCTACAATTATTGTGCTCAATTATGTATTCGAATGTGTGGGGTAGGTTCCACAACTAAAAAGTGAAAAATAAAAACTTTTTAGCAAAAAATAAAACCGACTTCTAAAACAAAACACTACAAAGTGAAAAATAACTTTAATTTCGGAAGTCGGTGGCAAAAAACGAAAGACACCGACTTCCGAAATTAAAGTTATTTTTCACTTTGTAGTGTTTTGTTTTAGAAGTCGGTTTTATTTTTTGCTAAAAAGTTTTTTCATACAAACACTCGTACGTGATTATGGCGTTATAACACATCTTTCTGTGACATTTTTGAACTAAGAAGTATCTTGTGCACTAGAACTTAGACAAAGTTACTATGAAAGCAAAAAACAAAAAATTGGAGAAACAAATTCAGTGTAAGCCTCCAAAACTCTGCTTTCTTTGCACAAATTTTATATGAACTTTGGCCGTTCATAATGTACTCATAAATTGTAAAAGTAAAGAAAACATCGTCATATAAATGACAAACATTTATTTCACAAACTTGTAAGGTTTACTCAAAAACACGTATTTCCTGAAACGAGTTTTATGAAATGTCCGCACACTATTTTTCGTTCCAATGTTCTACTTCTAACTTGCGCTGGATGAAACATCAAGCTTTTTGACCATGCTTGTGTCGAAGATAGATGGACCAGGAAGAGCCTCTTAATTGCTTAACACAAACACACTTTCAATCAGAATCCGAAAGATTATGAAGGAAATTTCAAATCTATGAACTGTCAAAATGAAAGGTTACCATTGTAAGGCGCCGTCCTATTTTCATCGCTCGTGCGATGAAACCGCTCGCGCGATAATAAATTGTGTGTCCTGTTTTGGAGCGATGCGATCACACTCGAAATGGCTCTTAACAGAGATGCACAGTTTTTGCATGATCTCGCGGTCTTCAATAGGACATTTAGTAGACATGAGTATGTTTGAACGCACGGTGGCACGATCATTTTCGTCGGAAGCACGCATCATCGTACGAGCGATGGCAATAGGACGGCGCCTAAGTATATTACGCAATTACACCGCAGGTTTCTCCACGATGTTTTCCTTTACTGATGTCAGTAATATCCAAGATAAACTTAGCACATACATAAGAATTAAAAAAGTCACATTGAGAGGCGGGGCTGTCACGAAATAATCCCCTCATACGTCCCTTTTAATAGGGGGCGAGACCGAGCGAAAATACTTTAGCTTTAGCTGCATCCGGTTAGAATAGAAGCCGACCCTAGCATAGCTGGGGAAAGGCCAATCTTTCCTCAGCTATGTTGGGGTCGGCTTTCGGTAAAGACGTGATGATGATGATTCATACTCAAAACTGTCCATATTTAAACGAAAAGGATCCAACCCACAACACAGTTAATGTGGGTTAGATCCTTTTCGTTTAACTATGGACTAACTTTCTTCACGTCACGCCCCTCATTGCATCTTTCCTTATCATTCAGGTTTTCCATCGATGTTAACGGACTATTATCGTCATATAAACGAATGTTTGGGGTTTACCTTGTTGAAGGAAAATTAATAAAATAACTGTGATAATAGCAGCTGTTTTTACTATGGGAAACAACGTAGGACTTCTTTCTGCACGTAAAATGTACGTCACTATAACATAAAATAACCTTCCGCTTTGCCTTAGTCGAGTAAAAAGGGTTTTAAAGGTAAAATAAAATATAAGTTTAAAAAATATCCAATCATTCTACCAGAACAGAAGACGGTGTTTTTTATTGTGTGAAAAAAATCTTGTATTTTTTCCAGATTTCTTGTGAATGAGACTTCGCTTTTAAATTTTTACCATTACAGGGGCTATATTAAAATTTATTATGTGAAAAAGATTCTTATTTCATGATCATTATCTTGTCCTTATTCTAATTTACTTGGGGTCGCTGCATCACGTATTCAAAAAATACGGAGTGTTTAAAAACAACGGGCTAAGTATCTATTACTGTTAAGGCGATATGTAAAAAGCTAACTGAGCGGTAATAAGAAAGTGACAGAGTCAATTACATCCACATGCAAAAAAAGAGAATCAAAATAAAAGCGCCAAACCAAATAACAATTGATTAAAAATAAATTAAGCTATCTATCTGTGAGCGATGTCAGGTCAAATTATACACAGTCTTCGATTTGTTATATCTTTTTAGGTATAACAAGCTACCCTCTTCTTTGCTAGATTTGCCCTTTAATGCGCTCAAAGCTAAAGTAAAATCTAACCTTTGTTCAAAGGCATACTATTCTATCAACGATTACTTAAACGATAAGAATAGTTGGTCGCTGTGTTTAACTTAAGACAATGTTTATGTTCTTTCTCCAGAATTAGCATACCTACTGACAGGTTATATGAGTTCATATAATTATTTATTTTGTTTGACTCTCAAGGTCAATTTATTTTAATTTTATTTTTATTTATTATTGACATACTCTACTCATTTCAATGTTTATTTATTTTTTTATGAGTGGTATTGCAATATGTGGTTAGCTAGTGACCTCGACAATTGGTCATAGTTTTTCTTGCCCGAGCAGCCTGCAGCAAGTTCGTCATGCTCCCTTAGATGTCACTGCTTGCGGTAGCGTCGGGGTTCGGGTTGTCTCCTTCCCTCAAATATGGCGAGGGGGGTAATGGCTGATCTTTGCGTTATACTCGTGAACGGGTGCTGCTTGTGGTGACAGGTCGTCTTGCTGACCTTGGTTTTGTTTTGTTATTAGCTTAACTCGTTGTTGATTTTACTTCGATGGTCCTAGTTTATCATCTGTGACTGAGTTACGACTACATGTACGGCTATATGTAAGTGGGCACGCCCTTTATTACTGGAGGCTTTTATTTGGGTATAAAGTTCTGCTTACGTTTTAGTCTTGTATTTTGCTTGAGTATAGTTTTCGATTTTTTTTTGGTATATTGGCGTGTGCTAGCTTACTTATAGCAAATAATTTAATTTAATGTTTTGTATTGCGTAATGTACCTAAATTATTATGCGCAGTGTTATATAGAATCATTTTTTTTTAACTGAACAGACAGCTGTGCTGCTGGGGAGTTTGTTGCGCCACTTCTTCTCCCCAGCTAAAGCACTAGGAAGTGGTGAAGGGCGGGCGTTTTGGGGGACTGTCTTATGTAATTTTGACGTTCAATAAGTGCTGATTCTCAGCCTAGTTTGAATAAATGACTTTTGATTTTGATTTTGATTTCCTGAAATGCTTTAATCAATAGGCTACAACTTTTCCTTATGATAAAATACTTAGATTAAGAATGAAATGTTTACAAGCGTTAGGCCTAACGTTCCACTTGATAATGATCGCCGGTGCTGCTCATCGCCGACTATCTGTCAAATCTACAACTTATTTCTATCTTCAATTATTTATTAAATGTGCGGATCGCTAACATATCAAAAATATGTTCAGCCAGAGTTTCAATTACCTAATACGCACATTTTGAATGCAATTTTGCAATGAAATTACTTAGGATTTTAGAATTACAGAAAAAAAAATGTAGAGGTATTTTCGGAATTAAATTCTGTCGAGGAAATTTAACCCAATCGTGTTTTCTTTCAGTCAGATTATTGATCAAATAGTCAATAAACATATATCTAAAAATTAAATCAATACGTTCTGTAATAGTGAAATAAATGGTTACGAAAAAGCCCCCAACTTATTTTGGTATCGACTTAAAATGATGGCGGTTATACCCTATGGCGGAAAGACATACGGGCTGGCAGAGGTACCGGGTGCAAGCTTAGTAACAGGATCTCGTTAGAATCCTTTTCTTCACAGAAAAGGCCTTACAAACGCTTTCCTAATAGACCAAAATAATACTGTCCAATATCAATGGTCACCACTTCTATTGAATCAATACAGGAAACGGAGGTTACATACGAGTACATACAATATTGCAGTGCTAGGTTTGGCGAACATCCCGCCAGGGTTGCGGGTTGTTCGGAAGAGTTACCGTGGCCCTGGCACAGGCAACCGAAGGAACACGGGTGGGTTTTAGTCAGTAGAAGTCTGACACGCCCTCCCGCTCCACCCAGAGCGGGAGAAGTTATTTGATGATTTCCCATCCACAAAAAAAAAAAAGGTTTGGCGAACATACTACACAAAAATATACTAGGCAGATTATAAAAACAAAACTACTTACGCGCAATTAAGTCTTGCACACCAGTTATCTGGTAGAATATGACGGAAACTTACTATGTTTAAGGTCAAATTAAATTAGCTAGCGAAACTCCATATACTTGAAATCAGTTCAAAAATCCGCTTTTTTTTTTGTAATAATCTTTATATACGTATGTAGACGTGATATGTATCAGTATCTAAACAAGATTAAATTAAAAAAAAACTGATTTATAAACTAAGATTTTATGTATTTACATTGGTTGATAGGGTTAGTATGCGGGGTGCGGGAGAGTTCTGTAACGTATGCGATAGGGCCCGCATGCAAGGAACTGACTTCATTAGTCAGTATTTCAATATTTATTTGACCCGGTACACCTATATAGGGTGACTGGTAATTGAGGAGCTCGTGGCTAAGTAATAACAGCCGCACGGGTCGATCCATCAGGTTTAGCTACGCTTGCCGGGGTTGGTCTGTGGATTGGTGACCATCTTTTCATACCGAGACTCCCCCGTGCCTCGGAAAGCACGTTAAGCCGTTGGTCCCGGCTGTCACTCGTGGATCTTTGACAGTCGTTACGGGTCGTCAGAAGCCCGAAAGTCTGACAATCAGTCTTACCAAGGGGTATCGTATTTCCCAGTAACTGGGTTGTGGAGGCCAGATAGGCAGTCGCTCCATGTAAAATACTGGTATTCAGCTGCGGTTAGACTGGAAGCCGACCCCAACTTAATTGGGAAAAGGCTAGGCAGATTGATTGATAGGGTGAATGCTAAATCACCCTATCAATCTGCTGTCCCATACATTCATGTTCACATAACTCGTCAAAATGTAGGGAGCAACTGTTTTTTTTTTGCGATTTCAGCTTTGTTCCCTTAGTAAAAGTTGTTTTGTTATCATGAGTACAATCATGTGTTTAAGTATCGGTCACTAATTACCAGTCACCCTTTGTATTTCAAATTATTATACTCTTATTTTTGCAAATAAATATTGTTCTTATCTTAATTTCAAACAGCAACTCATAATTATCTCTCTCCCTCTTGTTACAGTGTAATGCTGGCTTGGCAGACTTTCAACGCACTCTTCGTGATTCGAGCCGTCAGCAAATATTTAGTCGAAATGGTGCCAGAATATGAACTGTGCAGACACTTGGACGTTCAAGCTGAACGGAGGGTCGGGAATGGACCTGTGGATACCAGAGATGGGCTGGATAATACGGTGAGTTGTTTGCAAGTATTGTCTGACAACCAAGTCTTACCAAGGGGTATCGTATTACCGAGCAACTGGGTTGTGGAGACCAGTCGCAACATGTAAAATACTGGTGCTGGATTAAATGAGAACTCTAGTTAGACAGGAAGCCGACCCCAACATAGTTGGGAAAAGGCTAGGTAGATGATGATAGTTTCCGAATATGAACTGTGCCGGCACTTGGACGTTCAAGCTGAACTGAGGGTTGGGAATGACATGAATATTTACTTTGTAAAGTATTATATTATTTTAATCTAATTGTGAATGTGAAGACTATGTAGGTCATTGCTTTTTGTTTGTTTTATTTTTTCTCTCAGTTATTTTTAATCATGGTCTGGCAGTTTAAGTAATTTATGCGGCTTACCCCAATGTCCTTTCTTTGGTATTGTTCGTCGAATCGTTGAGCTTCTTAAGTTCTGAGTTAAGCTGCGCGATTACTGACAAATGCGTGCACTGACTGGACAGGTCCTCTCAATCTGTGTGGTTCTTTCCTCAAAAGACCATATCTTCACCTGAAGTGACCAAGATTAAGTCTGGACTTTATAAGAGACTGTGACCTCTGAGTTTGTTTCGGCCTTTCTTCTCAGAGTAGTCAGATAGGAAACGCTGACCTCATCTAGTTTAAAAAAAAAAACATGATTGACTTGTCAAAGTGTTTGTACAAACCTACTTACAGAAATAAAAATCATTTATCATTTAATGGTCTTTTGTGGAGGCTAGAAATGGGTTAGATAATACGGTTAATTGTTATTTATATTTATATTTTTTACAATGGTTGTAAGGTAAAAGTAATATATTTAAATTTTAAAAACGCCTATATACACCGCCAAAATTTACTGGAAATTATGTTATACATATAGCCAAAAGGACATAGGTTTGAGCTTTAGAAACTTAAAATTGAGTTTGTTTCATCGTGTTGTGCAATCATTAGTCCTCCATTCCATTGTACTTACGTCTTTATTTTTGGATTGTACTAATTTATGATTGACTCGCAATGTAATTTTTTTTTGCTTCAACGAATGCTCTCTGCATCGGATGCACATATGACATTCCAAACTTTGCCAATGAAAAATCGCTTTTGTTTTTTTAGGTTTTGCGCCAGTATTTCCATACAACGTAAACACATAAATTTACTGTATTCCTCAGCCCTCAAAAGAAACATCACCATCGCCGCTGGCTTCCCCCGCGACCCCGGATGTACCCGAGCCCCCCACGTCCCCCAAATTGACGGGGACCGAGAGTCGAGTGGAAATGCTCATCGATGCACTGATTGGGCTGATTATTGATGTTCCGGTTACGTAAGTACTTTTATACTTTTTTAAGGCTTAGCACGAGGATCATAGAGAAGCGTTTTGTCGACGGAAAAGTAGACAAAAGTGACGTTACCGTGTAGACAGTAGAAAGTTTTCTATTGTCTTTAGCCTTTAGCATGGCGATTACAAAATCAAATGTGAAGAGAAGTGTTTTCGCTATCATATAAAATACACAACGTCAAGAATATACTTACAATTTTTCTCCGATTTTGACAGTTTGGGATAGGAAACTTTCTTCCTAAATAGTATGTACATAAAAAAGGACCTAAACAAACATTTTGTAGTTGTTTTTTTTAAGTTAAGGTAATTTAAGGCGGTGTTTTGTTGTTTTATCATATAATAGGCTGAAATTAACATGCTGAGTGCAATCAATCTCTGCAGTATGTCAGTGGAGATCTGAATCTACAGACATAACTATTAGACCATTTGCGTTTTTTTATTGAAGAAAAATTCGGTCAAAACACTTTTGCTTCATATTATATTTGTTTGCGAACGAAACGCAAAAATACGGTAAAATTGGGTAGTAATACATGGGTGAATATTCGAGCGTTTTAACCGCCGTCATTACCTTCCGCCAAAAGTTGATGAAAGAGAATATATTTAATGAAATATTTCAGCAATTCCTGATTCTGGTCCTTAAGCAGATTCTGGGAATTGATGAAATATTTCATTAACGATATTCTCCTTCATCAACTTTTGGCGGAAGGTAATGACGGCGGTTAAAAGCTCGAATATTCACCCACATATCACTAGTAGACTCGGGTTTCTTCGTAGACAGTGACTTCGATATTCTTTGGGTATACGAAGTGTAGATAACTTATCAATAAAGTCTTAACAGATAGAACCACCACACTCGGACAATAACCACAATCGGAATAGATCGTGGTTATTGTAAAAGGCGACTAAGTGAGTACAGGCGACTCTCGATAATTTGAAACTCAAGGGACCACAGAAAAATTTCAAATTACCAAGAGTTCAAAATAACAGGAGTTTTAGTAACCAAAAGGGAGGGAGGAAAAAAATCAAGTAAACAAGCCGACTCACTTTAACGTTCAACAGTAGGCTGGAATGCGAACTGTAAACACACTCATATCTTATTTATGTAAACAGTGCAAACGATAGGTGCAGGATAAACGCTTCAAATTATAGAGAGTAGGGAAGCCCGGACATCAAATTATTGCATGTTGACGGACAAGATACTATTCCGTCAACTACAAATTACCGAGGGGACCTATTAACATTGTTTTTATTCAATTTATCGAGTATTTTTCAAGGGACCAGAAAAAATTTCAAACTACCGAGAGATTCAACCGAGTGTCAAATTATCGAGAGTCGACTGTATTTTAAAAGGACGATGGGCAACAGTCCACTCTCCTCCTTCTGACGACTGGCTTGACGGTATATATTTTACATACAACAAAAAATTTCGTCTTTGGTGCCAAATCCGTCCTTGACTTATTAATGTTGCTTATCAATATGGCGGCGCGGGGTAGACAAGCTACGCGTCAATTTTAGTAGATGTATGAGTCAGTGTGACAACAGGTGACAGAACGAGTTTACGACTTATCGCTTAGCGAAAAAAGGAAAAGAATCATGTCCATCTATATAACTATAACCATGGATTAATGTTTGGTCTGCTACTCTTTATGTCTGTGTGAGCAAGGCGTGACTTTATGTATGTAGGTACTAGCAGCGCCCCGCAGTTTCACCCGCGTACGTCTCGATTTCGTAGGAATATCAATGACATGCACATCAATGACCTGCTTCGGCCTGGTATTGTTGGGTACGCAGATGACAGTACAGTTTCAGAGAGATACTTGTCCAGAGCAAAAACCAGCGGGGCCGAAGTTCGTTTCTTGAGAGAGGCCATGGTAGAGCGGACAGATTTGACCTTAAGCTTTGTCTCCCAGTGGGGTGATGATAATCTGGTCTCTTTTAACGCCACCAAAACGCAGGCGTGTCTTTTTACCGCTAAAAAGAGTCGTTTCGCCCAAACTCCTACTTTTCGGGGTACATCTGTTCCTGTAACTGATCGACTTGAGCTCCTAGGCATGGAGTTGACATCTGGTCTCAACTTCGGCGCCACCATCGAGTACAAGGCCCAAACTGCGGCCAAGAAACTGGGCATCCTAAATAGGGTGAAGCGATACTTTACGCCTGGACAGCTTTTAACCCTTTACAAAGCGCAAGTCCGATCCTGCATGGAGTATTGCAGTCACCTTTGGGATGGATCAGCTAAGTACCAACTCGCCGCGCTTGACTCGGTGGAACGCAGAGCTAAGAGGCTCATTGGCGACGTAAAACTGGTGGATGCCAAGCTTCATAGCTTGGCTCATCGCCGCAAGGTTGCCTGCTTGTCGGTCTTCTACAGATTGTACTTCGGAGAGTGTGCCCGAGAACTCCACGACCTCATTCCACCGGCCCCCTTCTACCACCGGACATCTAGACGCACTGCCAGTTACCATCTCTACCTGGTTGCTATTCCACCAATTCGCACTAAGCGCTTCCAAATGTCTTTTATAATGCGCACAGCAAAAGAGTGGAACTCACTACCTGCGTCTGTGTTTCCGAACGTATACAACCCTAATCTCTTCAAAGTGAGAGTGAACAGGCTTCTTCTGGGTAAGCTCACTCCATCGTCGACTTTGTCTCTGTCACCTCTGACCTAGACTAGAGTCAAGAGCAAACCCATCACAAATAAAAAAAATAAAAAAATATCGGGTTAAAAAGTATCCTATTTGTTAATCCAGGTTATAAACTATCTCTGTGCCAAATTTCATCAATATCCGTTCAGTAGTTTTTGCGTGAAAGAGTAACAAACATCCATCCATCCACACAAACTTTCGCATTTATAATATTAGTAGGATTAGTAGGAAGTACGATATGATGTGTATAAAATAATGATCGCTGCTCATGCAATGCAAATAAAAAGTTGTGAAAAAGAGCGATTAACGACGGACTATCTACTGGAATGCTTTTACCTTCATATTGCCTGCAGCCAAAAAGGATTTACTGATTAACAGCCAACTATTCAAGTCTTATACTCTATATCTTGTAAGTTCCCCGTCTTAAAACTACAAGAAAAACAATAATGAAGATTGGGGAAGAGACTGGGGAGTTTGTTGCGCCACTTCTTCTCCCCAGCTAAAGCACTAGGAAGTGGTGAAGGGCGGGCGTTTTGGGGGACTGTCTTATGTAATTTTTGACGTTCAAAAAGTGCTGATTCTCAGCCTAGTTTGAATAAATGACTTGATTTTTTGATCTTTTCACTAACATGTCCTAATTTTACTGTTTCCCAAAATAACGCACACAACCTCGAGTAGAGTTAGTGAGTGTATGTATGAGTACTTCCACATACTCATACACACACTCACTAACACATACACATACATACACGCTACATTCACATACATTCTTTTCATGTTTCCTAGGTAAAATATAAATAACAATAATGAAATTTAAAATAAAAGTCTTCAGTACAATACTTGTAATATATGAATTGTTAGGGGCCCTGGTGACCTGACTTACAGGTTTTGTATAAACTTAGTTTAGGCACCAGTCTTCCACAAATTAAGTACACAATTGTATCTGTAGACTATTAACTTTAAGCTCTGATTTGTGGTAAGAAAAATAAAAATATTATATTCTATTCTATAGCAACTAATAAAATTTCTCTCCTTTGCAGAGATAACACATACTACCTTCACTTAGAATGTATCAACACTATGTTGGTGCTGATGTCAGTTTACATGTTCGCTGGAGTGCACGGACAGACGAGACTGGTGGACACTTCTTTAATATACAGGTAAGATTTAGAGTAGTTTTGGTAAATTCAACAAACATACCCTTCTTGATGCATTGTGGTGTGTAAAGGCGCAGATTCACCGCGGCGCACGGGAGGCCACGCACGTGTGTTAAGTAAGCTTCGAGATGTGATTGTGTACACTGCAACCCACGGACACGCTACGCATCAATTGACGTCATTAGTATAATAAAGTAAATAAACTCTGCACCATTGCTGCTCCCATGTGTCTAAATGGATGCAAAACCGAGGTCACAAAGTGGCTTGAGTTATAATAAGACTGAATATTTACTTCAGATATCGCTTAACCTCAGGTAGTTAATACGGTAACATGTTTATAAGTATATATATTTATACAGATTTACTTATATACAAGTTTTCGTCATATTTATCTTTCTCTCTCACATATGCACACACCCATACATAGGTCAATCAATCTGCCTAGCCTTTTCCCAACTATGTTGGGGTCGGCTTCCAGTCTAACCGGATGTAGCTGAATACCAGTATTTCACATGGAGCGACTGCCTATCTGACCTTCACAACCCAGTTTACTGGGTAATACGATACCCCTTGGTAAGGCTGGTTGTCAGACTTTCGGGCTTCTGACGACTCTTAACGACTGTCAAAGATCCTCGAATGACAGCCGGGACCAACGGCTTAACGTGCTTTCCGAGGCACGGAGGAGTCTCGGTAGAAAAGATGGTCACCCATCCACAGACCAACCCCGGCAAGCGTAGCTTAACCTGATGGATCGACCCGTGCGGCTGTTATTACTTAGCCACGAGCTACACCCATACATAGGTACCATAGTAAATAGGCTACATCATAGTTGCATTAGTTAGGAATTTTATTGTATTATAATTTAATAATGATAATATACTGTACTCGTCTTACAACTACTTTTGCATGTTCAAATGTTAGGCGAGGACGCTGGCACCCTAAACACAAGTTAAATCTTACCTTGGGTGCCAGAGTTCATCGAAAACACTATTTTTCCCTAGTTGTAACGTTGTATAGTGTTTAGATAAGTGTTTCTTGTACAAAGAAAGTTAATAAAAAATATTATTATTATTATCTCCTTTATTCATTTTTTTTACATATAAGTTATATTTTTAAATATTAGAATTTAAAAAAAAACATTTAAAAATATAAAAAATAGAAATGCACCGGCATGGGGAACAGGGTCCAAGCTACCGGTGGTTAGGGTCCCAGAGACAGGAACCTCCTCACAATACGCGCCGTATCAAGGAGTACTGCCTTCTGAATCAGGCCCTTCACCCAGCCACCCAACGAGAGCCTCTTGAGATGTTGGTCGAGGCTCTTAGCGATAAGGCCATTGACCGTAACGACAATCGGCACAATGATTGCCGAGTCCACATCCCACATAGCGACAACCTCGTGGGCTAAGTCGAGATACTTCAACTGTTTCTCCTTCTCAGCCTTCACGAGGTTCTCGTCATGCGGGATAGTGACATCGATTATCATTGTGCGGCGCACTGATCGATCTATTACCACTATATCAGGCTTATTGGCTATAATAGTCCTGTCAGTGATAATAGATCGATCCCAGTATAACGTGACATGGTCATTCTCGAGAACTGGGTCGGGCACATACCTGTAAAACGGTACCTCAGAGTCCACAAGGCCGTATTTCAGAGCAAGTTGCTGATGGATAATCCTGGCTACTTGATTATGCCTGTGCAAATACTCGCCGTTAGCTAAACGAGAACACCCAGAAGTAATATGTCTGATAGACTCACCGGGACAATGGCATTATTATTATTAGTACATGTGTGGCTTGCTCGAATGTGGCGCTCACATAGCTCAACACTGTCAACGCCATGCACGCTGTGCATGCGGTTCACACTATACACGAATATTAACCCATTCTTGGTAAAAACACGTGCGTAGCCTCTCCTTGAAGCCGACTCATAGTTGGGTAAAGGCTAGGCATATGATGAGACCCTGGAGTTAATTTATTTATGACCTATGTATAGCTTATAATATATATGACTGGCCAAATTTGGGCGTACCATATTCCTCAGTCGACTACTTCGGGAAGGCAAAATTTTCATTTATAAAATACTGTAACAGCAAGGAATTGGTTAAAGTCAAAAGGCCCAGATTCTAAATCTAATTTAAAAAAAAAAACGACTTTTGTTTTTTTCCAGAACGCTCTTCCAGGGCCGCTACGGCATGCACGCCCCTCTCCTAGTGAAGACATTGCTCAACAATTTGTCGAGCATGCTCGCCGCGCCACCGAGCATGTTCGGCGCACACGCTGGCGGCGGCAGTCTACTTATAAACCTAGCTTGTAAGTACTTTTTTAATAGCAATACTCTCCTGCCCCACTGGGAAAGGCCCTTATCGTCCCTTGCAGCAGGGCTTGTTAACGTTACCAAATAACAAAATAATAACCGTTACGTAACGTTATTTCAATTGTGATACCGTAATGTTACAAAAATTTTCCGTTACTTGATAACATTAATAATATAATATAATATCCTGAGACATTATTCACACACGGTCATCTGATCCCAAACTAAGCAGAGCTTGTACTATGGAAACCAGATAACTGATATACTACATACACTACTTTTTTTTTGTAAATACATACAATTACACCCAGACTCAGGAGAAACAGACATGTTCATGCACACAAATATTCGTCCTGGATGGGAATCGAACCCACGACCTGCGCCGTGATAGGTGGTATCTTAACCAACCACGCCACCTGGCCTGTCAAATTTACGAGTAATATTAAAGTAAAACACGAAAAATATAGTTTTAACGGTAAAATTGTTAGTGGTACCGAGCCCGCGAATTTTCTTGTGTTTTTTGCAATGTGCCGGTCAGTGTCAGGTTGTAACTTGATCAAAATGTGATGCGCGACAATAACAAATTTGTATTTACATACTGTTATAACCATGAAATCAATTGAAAGAATCATTTACTCATCGTCATCAATCGTTAATACATCAAATCAACTTAGATTTGATGTATTAACTAGATTTTCGAAATCTAGTTAAGAGAAAAAAAAATTTAATTATGGTTACATATTTTTTATTGTCGTAAATAGTAGAGAGTAGCAAGAAACTGACAGACGAAAGCAAATTTTGCCAGACTTGAAGCAGAGACGCTTCGCTCGCTCGGTCAATAAATAAATCTTTTTTTTTTTTTTCTTTCCAGCCGGTCTATGGAACATGATAACCTTCAACTCGACATCTCGTCAGACGATCTACACGAATCCCCCTCTAGATAGACAGGAGTTACAGGAGCGAGTGAAAAAGGAGCATCCTGTAGCGAATCAGTCATGTCTATTACTACTGACGTTAGCCAATCATTGTATGAACGATGATAATTTGTATAGAAACGCTTTACTATGCTGTGAGGATACTGCAGGTAAGAAAACCTCCTTATTTGAAGTCGGTTAAAAAAAACTGTCTGTATTTTCACTTTGACAAGGTAATTGGTAATCCTACCACCATACGTCCAATAATAATATTGCATTATTGCATGTGGAACTATTTAAATTAACTATATAACTTGTATAGAAACGCTTTACTATGCTGTGAGGATACTGCAGGTAAGAAAACCTTATTTGAAGTCGGTTAAAAAAAACTGTCTGTATTTTCACTTTGACAAGGTAATTGGTAATCCTACCACCATACGTCCAATAATAATATTGCATTATTGCATGTGGAACTATTTAAATTAACTATATAACTTGTATAGAAACGCTTTACTATGCTGTGAGGATACTGCAGGTAAGAAAACCTTCTTAACACATTCACTGCTGAATTATTTGGCGAACTTGCTCCAAGTGCTGCTTTATGATACACTAAATCCTGTGCGGCAAACACTCATGCGCGCCCAAAAAATACTTCGTGTGGTGCTATGAGCGCGCAGGCGCGATTGAAGAAACTCTACCCAGTGCGGCTGGGCACATATGTGCGCCGTTACAAACTTATCCCAAGTGCGGCGAGACGCCTAGGTGTGTTTGAAAAATTTCCCATTTTTTATGAGTCATAAAACAATTACGCCAAGAACAATAGAGATGCACAAAAAACCCACAGGTGCGGCGCGCCGCATTCGAAGGAAGTACATAAATTGTATGGACACGCATATGCGCCGGTAGCACATGGTGAACGTTCGAAAATCGCACATGCGTGTCTGCCGCACAGAACGTGTTAATTGAAGTCGGTTAAAAAAAAAAAAACTCTGTATTTTCACTGTGACAAGGTAATTGGTAATCCTACCACCATACGTCCAATAATAATATTGCATTATTGCGTTGATGAGTGTGGAACCTAAGATAGAAGCACGCTTGTACGATACGACTACATACCGAAAGTAAATTCCTAATACATTTAATTTTGACATACCGGACTATCTTTCAAAAATTGGAGGAGAGCAATTTTTAATCGGCCAATATATTACCCAATATGAGAGTGTAGTCGTATTTTACACAAAAAATAATTTCAGAAAGTAGTCCAGCGTTCATGCCAAGATTCTAAGACGTTTTGTGTCTTGGCAATGTCATATGTGCGATCAAACACTGACCACATAGCAGGTGGGAATAGTGGCTTTCTTTTTTTTTTTTGTTGATATTGTACTATTGGCATTGTTACTTACATACGTCCCAGAGACGTCATATTTATCGAACCACTTCGCTAGTCCTGCGGCTTCCTCTGGTAATACTTTATCTTTAACAAGTTGAAGAGTTTCAGGTATCTCGTTGGGATCCAGGAATGCCAAAGCAAATAAATGCCTAATTTTATGCGCAAATGAAAATGCATTCCCATATTTTACTGCTAAACCCTCGGCCTATACATGCCGCCAAATGCTCTGCGTAAGATGGAATAAACATATCTTTGTATACATTCTGGAAGTTGCTGCTTAACTGCATTGATAGTTGCTATTTCAAAATCAGTTAAAATGTTCTGTTAGGAGACATATTAGCCTTAAAAGTATTAGCGCCATATCTTTTTAATAATTCTAATAAAATTGTATAACATGTTTCATATGCGATAATAATGAAAACACTTAAGGTAGAAATTTATTCGTGCCGTTTTCTGTTCCTATTGAAGCATGTATTGTACTCATTTTTGAGAGAATGGCGCTGGTCATGTAGAGAACGTGCCATCCATTATCCAACATTTTGCATTGCGTTTGAAATTACTTTTTGTGCAAAATACGACTAACTCTCATATTGGGTTATATATTGGCCGATTAAAAATTGTTGTTATTTAATTTATTTACAGAAACATCATCAACAACACCACATAAAGAATCAAACGGTGGATCACAAGTAACTCCACCCAGAATCGACATGGCAGCTGTAAGTTGAATTGAACCAATATTTGCTTGTATTTTCCCTTGTGCCTCAGACGAAGATTATTTTAATAGAGAATATCAATAAAACAAACCCTTTTTCAAAAATAAAACACAGTTGGGCCCACTTGCACCTCAAATGACATTGGATTTCACGAATGTATTTAATTTTATATACGATTCACAAGCGAAAAAGGGTTATTTAGCAATACTTCAGAGGGTTGAAATAAATTGCATTTAACTGCTGCGCACGCGACGACCACAGATCATGAACTGACACTCCTACTCCGCCATTGAAGGCCGTCCATTCGGTCGCTAGCAAAAGTGAGTACCAAGTCGACCATTCACTCTGAACGAAGTGAAATTTGGCGTGGGCACCATGGTTAAATAGTCTAAATTATTAATCACTTAAATGGCCTTCTGTGTAATGCTTGTGTTTTTCTGTGTGTATTTGCCTACTTTTAATAATAATAATAATAATAATATTAACACCTAAATTTAATAATAATATTATTATTATTAAATTTAGGTGTTCTGTACACCTTTGGCTACCCATTTGGGAAACAGGTGACATAATTATCTTTGTTTTGATTTATAACAGCTCCACAAAGCTCTGTGCGCGACCGCCGGCTGCGAGCACTCGACATTGCTACTATACCTAATGCTGCACTCTTGCAACGCGTACAAACGACACATCAGCAACGTTGCGCAGATCGATCAGCTGGTCAGTATATCAATATTCACATTACATGAGAATAGCTCAAGCCGTCGTAAAATAACAGACAGTTAGCAAGGTGGAAGCGAGGCTGACTGTCCAGGATGCATCACCTTTTGTATACATTGATTCACCCTGCCTCTATGGTCCTTTGTTTTCCTACAGTTGCAAGCAAAATTGTTTCATAATTGGAAAGGCCTGACGTTTGTCGATAGTACATACATTATATGTTTCTATCTAGTTGGCTTCCTGAGCCACAGCAACGAACCTGTTTAATCGAACGAAAATATTCGCCGTTATGTAGCACCGTACTTAAATACACGAGCGGCACGCGTCAACGGCAGAGGACAGGCCAGTTGGCGTGGTTGGTTAAGATACCACCTATCATGCCGCAGGTTGTGGGTTCGATTCCCATCCAGGACAAACATTTGTGTGCATAAGTATGTATTTACAAAAAAAAAAAAAGTAGTGTATGTAGTATATCAGTTATCTGGTTTCCATAGTACAAGCTTGCTTAGTTTGGGATCAGATGACCGTGTGTGAATAATGTCCCAGGTTATAATAATAATAATAATAACTGCGGCCGTCATTTAGCATTGTACTTAAATACATGAGCGTGGCTAAGTAATAACAGCCGCACAGGTTAAGCTACGCTTGCCGGGGTTGGTCTGTGGATGGGTGACCGTCTTTTCATACCGAGACTCCTCCGTGCCTCGGAAAGCACGTTAAGCCGTTAGTCCCGGCAGTCATTCGTAGATCTTTGACAGTCGTTACGGGTCGTCAGAAGCCCGAAAGTCTGACAACCAGTCTTACCAAGGAGTATCGTATTACCCAGTAACTGGGTTGTGGAGGTCAGATAGTCAGTCGCTCCATGTAAAATACTGGTATTCAGCTGCATCCGGTTAGACTGGAAGCCGACCCCAACATTGTTGGGAAAAGACTAGGCAGATTGACTTAAATACACGAGCGGCGAGTTGGCTCTGCCATAGACGCGTGCTGCTCGAGTGTATGTGCACTTCAATGTTCGCCTCGGCTACGTTGGCAGTAATGGCATTTAATTTCGGTTTCCATCCAGCCGGTCCTTCGTTAGTGTACGACGCGAGTGAAAAAGCGTCCAGCGGGGCGTTCAGCGTTGCGTGCAAGCGGCGAAGAGCGTTCACCGAGCGCCGCTCGGCCGTCACTCAGGACACTCGCGAGTGTTTGCACGTGTTTAACACGAACGTCGCACGCCCCGCCCCGCCGAACGCTCGAGTCGAGCGTGCACTCAGGCCGTACACTTATTCGTACATTGAATGCAGCCCTTTGCCCAATATAATGATTTTGCGTGTCTTCTCTCGGCGTTTTAATTGACCATATCTTTTAATACTGCAGATTTATGTCCGTTTTCACCAACCCTAAGTGACCAAATGAATCCCTAAATAAAAGTGCATTGTTGGATTTTCAAAGCTAGGCTTAACAGCGCCGAGAGTTGAAAATCCAACAGTGCAATAATATGTACGAACTCACTTAAGTGTTACTTAGGGTTGGTGAAAACGGGCGTTAGTCACCTATATCCGTTTAGTGACTGATACTGATTCTATTCGTCATACTGGACGCGTTTCATGTGGAATTCCCACATAAAACGCGAAACTCACTTGAGTCTTTATAAATTCCATGTAAAACATTTATAGTGCGTTCACAATCAATGGTCTCGAACCTACCGATTTTTCGGTAGGTTCTACCAAAAAATTATCCCAAAAAATAGACCATATTGGTAGAACGATATGGGATAATTTTTGGGATATTTTTTTACCTACCTGTTTTGGGTACAAATCTATATCTACAATATTTGTGGGCAACTCTACCGATTTGGCCTTGTGACGTTCGAGACCACTGTTAAATCACAATTTAGTTTCCGAACATATACTTAAATAACGCACAACCTCTTAAGGGGTCATTGTACACACTAAAAATATCAGCTGTTCAGTACAATTATGCTTGCATAATTCGTCAAAATTAACTGAACAGCTGATTTTTTTTTTCGCGATTTCACGTTTGGTCCTATAGTAAAAGTTGTTCATAATGATGAGTGCATGGCCCCTTAAGAAGTTGTGCGTTATTTAAGTTACACCTTATATAATATATGTTCTAAGGAAAAACATCTTTAATACGAATAAAGTTCAGTTTGTAGCGCAACATTAAACATTTTTATGACTTTTTTAATAGTAAGTGCTAGTCATTCTGTTATAAACCTACTTAATTTACTTTGTTATAAAGTGTAGATATTCGTTTAATACATTAGGCGCGGCAGACGCACATGCGCGTTTTCGGACGTTCACCAGGTGCTTGACGGCGCGTATGCGCGTCCATACAATTTACAAACTTTCTTCGAGTACGGCGCGCCGCACCTGTGCGTTCGTTGTGCATCTCTATTGTTTCGAAAACATCGTAAAATAAGGGTCGGTAAGGGTGTAGCATAAAGAAGCGTTTGCATAAAGAATTAAGCAGACAATGTGTTAAGTGGAAATAACATCGATTGGAAACAAGAATTTGAATAGACTTTAAACCTTTTATGACTAGGATTACGTCTTTGCGTTAGGTATTAAGAAAATACCTGTATTAACAAAAAAAAAATCTTTATTTCACAGATAGTGCCAATCCTACAAGTGCTCTACAACGCGCCGGATAACAATAATCATCACATTTACATGTCGTTAATAGTGCTACTGATATTGAGTGAAGACGACGCACTTATCAAGAGTGTGCACCTGATTGTAAGTAGTATTAAACAACCTTGTACCCACAGCTTCGCTTTCGTGCTCTATTCCTCAGGAACTGTGTATTTTTAGGATTCCTTACCTAAATAAATAAATAAAAATGTTTATTTCAGTTAACATATTTGGTTTACATTATATGGTTTGGAGACTCCTTTTAAGCTTGGAAATGCTTGTATTAAGAGTCTCCACTCTTCCACTTATCATTACCCAAAATATATAAAATTGAAAAACATTTATTTAGTAGATAAACAATAAACTAAAAGGAAAAAAGAGGCGCGCTTGAGTGAAGTGTAGTGTAAGGTATGCCTGTGTGTGTGTGCGTGAGTGTATGAGGGTGAGTGAAGGTGTACAGTAATGAGTGTGATTTGATTAATTTAGGTATTTGGTTAACCCTGCGACAGTGTCTTGGGATCGGAAGAAGTCATAGCCTCTTCCATTAACCGTAAACACCGCGGAATGATTACAACCAGGAATTGAGTAAACGTTATTTTGTAAATGATCATATTTATCGAATTAGTTCCCCATTGTATCAACCTAAGAGTCAGATACAAACATAAGGTAGGTACCTACTTCTTATCCCGAAAAAATATAATAGACAACGGGAGCAAAACTGTTGCTAAAAGTCAAATATATAAAGGAAGTACTAGTTTGACCATAACCGCTGTACCGCACCGTAGGTATGTGCGCGGCGAGACGGGAGGCAATGCAGGCCGCTCATTCGTCAACGCTCACGGCGTCCCACTGCTCATTCGCCAGCGCTGCACCCCGCCTCGCCGCGCATTCCTAAGGCGCGGTACAGCGGTCTTGGTCAAACTATAAGTTATTGTTGTCATTAAAAATAAGTTAGTGTTAGAAAACGTAATAAAACTGTTAAATTTGTCCACAGATGCTTAAAAACCTAACGTGGTACACAGAACGCGCTATCTCCGAGATATCGCTAGGAGGTCTGATGGTACTCGTAATACTACGAGCGTTACAGTACAATATGGTGCGCGTGAGAGACAAGTACCTGCACACCAATTGCCTCGCCGCCATCGCTAATATGAGCTGTGAGTCATTCAGGCAATTTCAATAAATTTTTCGCTAACTTAGATCTACTCGCTTTGTTAGGGCTCAGTACCACTTGTGTGTCTGTCTGTCTGTCTGTCCGTCTGTCACAGCCAATTTGCTCCGAATCTAATGGACCGATTCAGTTGAAATTTGGTACACATATGTATTTCTGTGACCCAAACACGGACGTGTAATGTAAATGAATGAATTTTGAATAAGGAGGGCAAATAAGAAAATTAAAAAAAAAATATTTTCAAACTGTACGGTATATTAATATATTTTTTATGATTTTAAAATAAATTGAGTAAAAGTTATTTAAGAAAATAGACGAAAATTGACCATCTCCCCCATATCTCCGAATCTACTGAGCCAAAAATTTTGAAACAAAAAAATACAGAAAATAGTTCTATACCCATAGATTACAGGAAAACTTATAAGAAGTCTTATGGTCTTAAAATAACATGGTAAATCTCTCAATATTGTGCGTACAAACTTACATTTGCAGTTGGAATGTATGGGAGAACATGTTTTTCAACTACAATGTTAAGTTTGTTCTTGGGATAAATTGATCCCAACTGCGGAACCCTTCGTTGTGCGTGGGCCGACACGCACTTGGCAGGTTTCTTCTGTATTAAAAACATATTACTTTACACAATCAAGAAATTGTGTGAATAATCTTGGATCTCTCTAGTGTCCCTTAGCAGTAACTGTACTTTATCTGTATTTTTACTTCATGCAATTATTTAGGTTCTCTGTCCGACCTTTCCTGCTGCCTTAAGGACGTATCTACAGAAATATTAAAAAGTTGAAAAAAAAATTTTGTCCTGTTTAAAATACTTACATATAAAATACCAAGGCAGATGCGTCTTTTAATAGTAAGAATTATTAGGTTTTCGTTAAGTTTATTCCAATATAAAAATACTGGTAGATGCGTCTGTTTTTTCTGATTCCGAATATGTAAATAACTCTATATCGAAAAAAATGTCAGATACGTCTTTTTTCCATATGACGGCAGTTTACTAACATTGTCTTTATCTTTTTGTTTACCTGTGGAAACATTGTTGGTTGCTCATTTGTATAACCCATTATGTTCTATTTATTTGTAATATGTAATGAGTAATTGTTAGTTAAAACTATAAAACTAAAGAAGAATACTATTTAATAGTACTCGCACAGGTTTACTATAAATTAAAATAAAAGCAATCAGACATACAAAAAACCACATACATCAGCCATCGTAAGCTCAATCGTATGGAGGAAGCGTCAGGATAGCCCGCGAAATTCAAATTTTCTTACGTTTTTTTTGCAATATGCAAGTCAGTATTAAGTTGTATATTAAATAAAGTATGATTTGCGGCCGAAACAAATATGTTTTCACAGAATTATATACATTAGAATCAGTAATACAACTCCTTAAGTTAGTATAATCCTGAAATGTCATTTCATGAAATAGTCATTCATTAGGATTACCTGGTCTTAAAGAGTTGTATTGATCACTTTAATGATTCTAATTATGTAAATAGATATTTATTACGACCGCAAATTATAATTTGATCAACGTAAAATATAATACCGACTTGTAAATTGCAAAAACCGTAAGAAAATTTGAATTTCGCGGGCTACCCTGACGCTTCCCCCTCATATTAAGGAGCTCGATGGCCCGACACACAACAATTGGTGCCGATTCTGTTGTGCACAAACTAAACTAAACTTAGGCTATTGTTATCTTTTTCTCTCTAATAAAACAAGAAAGAGACGGACGTAAATTATAGCTGTCAAATTTAGTTGGAACTAATATTTCCATACAAATTCAGACGACACGTAAAAACATGTCGACTAAAACACGGTGAAGCGCAAGGCGTAAACTAGTTTGACATCTCTAACTTAGTTCATAACTTTAGCCGTCCTTTTCTTGCGCTGCCTGTTAATAAAAGATAACGATGATCTAATTTTAGTTTAGTTATTGAACAAGAGATCGGCACCAATACCTCCAGCGAGAGCGTAAAAAATAGGCATAGGAGTTGCCATACAACAACGTAATATTATTTATACCATCGGGTCGGTCACGATATTTTTTTTTTTCTCAGGTGAATTCAGGAATCTACATCCATACGTAGCGCAGAGGTTAATATCACTGTTTGAAACATTGACAAAACGAAGAGCTAGACTTTGCAGTGAAATTGAAGGTAAACAAAAGTTGCCTTATTCAGCTGATTAATCCAACGCCCGATATCTTTATCCGAGGAATAATTTTGAATTTTTTACAGCAAAAATCTGTCAAATGTCAATTTTGTGTAAGGTTTTTGCCGTGACTTACTAAGAAACCTTAGGCCCCTAATATGGTGGACCAACGGCCTGGTAAAGGTCGAGGAAATCAATCTTAGGAGAGGCTTATTTGTAGCAGTGGATGTCTCGGCTGAAATGGTTATACCTACCTGAAAAGTTGTAAATACGGAACATGTGACTTTTATTTTATTTTATTTATAAATAAAAATGAAATGCTATTCGTTGGTAAGCGCATCACTTGAGAACTGCTGGACCGATTGGGCTATTTTATTTTTTTAATGTTCGTAATAGCCCGAATTAGGTTTTTATGGTAAAAAAAATTGGAAAAGTTGAAAAAATTGAAAAACCGAACGTTCTTTTTTCTATGGGATTTTTTAATGAATTATTTGTTGGTCAGGACAATGGACAGCTAGTAAAAAATAAATGTATTTCAGGTGGAGATATTATAAATAATTTAGAGCTTCCACATCACGCTGAAGAAAAGGCAGAAGAAATTGTAAGTATTATACGTCTAAATAAAATTTCATTATAACCATACCCATTTTGTGTACCTAAAGATTTGTAAAAAGTCTGCGTTTTATTCAAAGTCAGAATAGAATCTTTTACTTCGATTATACCTTTAGGCGCGTCGCTCACTGGTAAGTCGAGGCGAGTTCGCGGCACGGGTGAGGCGTGTCCCTATGTAGAGTCGAGGCACGGGCGGTTATGCTTCCTTCTCACATTCCAATTCATTTTTCCGAAACAAAATGACAAAATGGTGGTAGAGTCGCGTCGCTGTCAGGCACAGCACTTCGACTGTAGTATATGAGCGCACTGCCATTTATTCCTAAAATGAACGTAGATGCGGCGCGCCACTTGTGCGCCCGCGGCTTGACGCCGTCTCGACTCTAGCTCGTGTGAGCGACGCGCCTTAAGGCGATAATATACGTGAATGACCTTCGGCGTCTGGGCGGAGCCAAGCGCGAACTCCGCGCGCCTCCGCACACCTACCCGATACCAAAGATGTCCACGTATCGCAGCGCAGATGTGCAACTTTGTTTATTTACTTGAACTTTTATAACTCGCTCTCTCTCGACCAAATGCAGGCAGCGGATCGTATTATCAAATACGTGCGCCTAGCGCGCACATATTTGATAATACGATCCGCTGCCTTTGAAATTTTGCGCTTTTCTGCAGTAATCACAAGGTACCTAGTGGAAATTTTATCTTTTATTTAGCTTCGTCTTTTATGTACCTTCTCTATATCTAAGTAGGTAAATATGAACGTTAGCTGTCACTTCAGTTAGGTTTCTAAGTGATTATTGTGATTTGTAAAGTGATTTAAATTAAAAAAAAAAAAAAAAACTAGATCGTACATAATGATATTTTTATTAAAAAAATATACATAACACACATTACATTATTGATAATAATCTCAAATATTATTACTAATATCACAATACCTAACATTATAATACGGACACAAAATAATCAATAATCATCACAATACACACACAAATCAAACAAATCTTCATTAGCTTCTATTTAAATAAATTAAAAACTCATCAAATTGTAAATTTCTGAAGTATACAGATGAAGAGTGGATAGTTTTATGTTGTTCTCTTTCAGTAGAGCATGACTTTTGTCCATCTTCAAACTGTCGATGTATATTTTCTTTATCACCTGTTTTCTGTTTTTTTTTTCTCTTCGTTTTAAAACATTTTTCGTCATATTATGGTTTCTCAAGGTTCTTCTTAATAGATTTGATATTCCTGTTTTTGCGTTCCATTGATTGCTTCTTGAATTAATTGCGGATCTCTCTTTTTCTGGTTTCGAGGGTATCTTGGATCTACCAATACAGGAAGCATACATTCTATATATCAGGTTGACGGAAAAGTCTTGCACCAAGTTATAAGACTTAATGAATTTATTGATAACTTCGTTATTTATAATAATTAATCAGTAATGTAATCCCCAAATAACTCTATTACTCCTGCCCATCTAGTTGGTAGATTATTGATACGCTACTCCCAAAATTCTGGAGGCTGTGCAGAAAAGAAATTGTCCACTGCCATTTTGAGGTTTTCGTAGTTTTGAAAATTTATCTCACGCAAATCAAGCTTTAGTGGTCGGAACAAGTGATAGTCGGATGGCGCGAGATCCGGTGAGTACGGTGGGTGGGCAACCGGGTGCCATCCAAGCTCTACGATTTTTTGTAGAGTCTCCGAAGCGACATGAGGTCGCGCATTATCATGGAGTAAGTGAACATTTACACGTCTCGGTCGTTTTTCTCTTATTGCGTCAGCCAGATTCTGAAGCTGTTCAGTATAAATGGAAGTCGTAATCGTCCTTCTCGCAGGGAGAAGCTCGTAATAGAGTGGGCCCTTTGCATCCCACCAAACTGAGAGAAGATGCTTGCGTGAGTGACGGTTCGGCTTTGGCTGCGTTGGTGGCTCTGCGTCGTAAGGAAGCCAGACGGCGTGCCATGTGTTGTTATCATAGAGAATCCAGCTCTCATCGCCGGTTACTAGATCTTCAAGAATCTGTTTCCGATGTGGCTGAAAAAGAAGCGAACCACAACTACTAACTCTGACTTGACGATGACTGTCAGTTAGTTGATGTGGAATCCATCATGCCATTACTTTACGATAGCTGAGTTTGTGTAAATGAGCCTCGACGGTTGAATGATGACAGCCAAGAGTCTCTGCCAAATCACGAAATACCAATTATGTGCTTGATTTATGACCAATTCGCCTTCTGTGTTAATTTTATAGAATGTATATTTTTTCACAGCTTCTTTGAATTCTTTTTTAAATGTGTCAAAGGACACTTTATTTTGACAATTGTGTCGTCGTTAATCAAATCATCGGGTGTGGCTCCAAGATGTTGTATTTCCTCATCTATGAACGGTTCACAAGGTGTAATTTTAACATTCTTTTGTTTTTCTAATTGATCGATAGCAATTTTTTCATTTTCTTTCCCGTGTTTCATTGAACTGGCCTGAGATATAGCATCTTTATACAATATGTCCTTTACGAGATTCGAACAACTAATTCCAATTTTTACAAATTATTTACTCAGTGTTTATATAAACTATCTATGTACATCTATTTACAAAAAAAAAAAAATACTAAGCGTCCAAGCGCAAACGAAATTATCACTAAATAAATATTTACAAGGATTACTAATCACTGATCACAGCGTCCGAGCGCAAATGTGCGAAACGTTTCAATCCGATCTTACTATGCCTAATTCACTATCTGCGTTGTTACTTCTTTGACCCGAAAATCAGAAATGCAACTGACAGGAGCAAGGACAACGAGCGACACAACCTCCCCGTGCGAACGCTAGAGAAACACTGCCGCCCGCGTCCCCGCGCGCCGGTGTTGATATGATCGCGTCAGCTAATATCAGTTTATTGCTTTATTGTCACGTGTACATAACTTATCTGAATTTTTTGAACTTCATGATTTTAAAGCTATTTTTTGTCTATAATTTGGTGAAAGAATGATCTAAATTGCTTCATGCGTTTGGAAGCAGTTCGAAAATATAAACATGAAACATAGCAATTTTGTATAATTTTTTCTGTAAAAAGTAACAATCATATTAATAAAACTGAACTTCAATTTTATTTTAAACTGTATGGCACACATCATAAAAATTTTTTCACAGCATTTGAACCATGCGCTTATGAGGAGTTCGTTTTCAAAGTTAAGTCATAATTGCAGATTGACGTATCCATTCACCTTAAAAGGCACTTTGGGATGAACACTGAAATCGCTGCTCCATACAGTCCATACATACATTCGCAAATAAAGAAAGAAAGAAAAAGTAGTTGTCGTGAGTCGCACAGGAAAATCGCAAATTAAGCTAAACACACATAAAAAATAAAAAACAAAAGTGAAATAAAAATAATAAAAAACAGTTCCGTACGAGATCAAAAGGCTCCTATCTCAGCATGATGGCGCAACATTTAAAAGTAAGTGTCGCAGCGCTGGTATTCTGATAGAGCGCGCTGTGATAGCGCGAACAGTTACAGAAATAAATAAAATAAAATACAAAATAGATGTGTGAAATGATTGTGATGGTGATTTTTCTTTTTTACACGACTGATTCTCTCATAATAAAAAGTGTTCTTATATAATGATGACAATGAAAACGAACCTTTTTTTTTAAATTTTATTCAATTATGCACTCCTTGTTTGTTGTCTTTGTTAAGTTACGTCTGCTATTATTATTTTTTTCCAGATGGACCACATATCAGTCCTTGACGAGGTCCTACGCATGCTGCTAGAGATCATCAACTCCTGTGTCGCTCACCAACTCAGCAACAATTGTAACGTTGTCTACGCGTTGTTGCACAAACGCCATCTGTTCACTCAACACACGCATCATCCTGTCGCACAGAATATTGATATGGTAAGTAGTCTATGAGGTGTATTCCCATTCGACCCCCTGGTGGCATGAACAGGAATTAAAAAAATATATATAAATAATGGAATGAATTTAATATTATTTATTAAATTCCCGTTCTTGCCACCAGAGGGACGGACGACAGCAGGGAGAGGAACGGGAATACACCGTCTATGAGAGGCTTATGGCTAAGTAACAGCCCTATGGGTCAACCGATACTGCTAAAACACTAGGACCTTGTGAAGGGCGGCTGTATTTTTTATTTTTTTTTTATTTGTGATGGGTTTGCTCTTGACTAGTCTAGGTCAGAGGTGATAGAGACAAAGTCGACGATGGAGTGAGCTTACCCAGAAGAAGCCTGTTCACTCTCACTTTGAAAAGATTAGGGTTGTATGCGCTCGGAAACACAGACGCAGGTAGTGAGTTCCACTCCTTCGCTGTGCACATTATAAAAGACATTTGGAAGCGCTTAGTGCGAATTGTTGGAACCAGGTAGGGATGGTAACTGGCAGTGTATTATGTAGTTTTGACATTCAAAAAGTGCTGATTCTCGAACGATTATAGTTTTTATCATGAATTTAACGTGCGTACGTTAAATTCATAATAAAAATTAAAAATCGGTGGTTTTTGGATGGATGACCAGCCATTATATACTGAGATCCCTCGGTGTCTCGGAAAACACGTGAAGCCGTCGGTCCCGACTGTCATTCGCAAATCTTTGACAGTCGTTACGGGTTATCAGAATCCCGAAAATCTAACAACCAGTCTATGATTGGTTGTCACAACCAAGTTACTGGGTAACACGATACCCCTTCGTAAGCCAAGGGGTATCATACTGCCGTCATAAGGAAAAAAGACGTATCTGATTTTTTTTTATCGAAATAGAGTTTTAAATATCGATGGCTTTTATACAATTTTTGAGGAAGGCAAATTAACTTGACGTGTTGACGATGTCAGTGTTGGGAGTTGACCATTCACGTGCACGCGGTATTCTCAGTAATTTTGAAAGCTAGGAGTTGTTTCATTTTGCATACCGTAAGTGATAACTCCGCGTATTCGACGACATTAAAACATGATTTTGGGTCAATAGTGGAGTTAGACGGTTTGGTAAAAAATATGTATCTACCAGTATTTTTAAATCGGCGTTAACTTGACGAAACCCCTAATAATTCTTATTATTAAAAGACGCCTCTGCTCTCATCTGCCTTTGTATCTTATAGTTTAAACAGGACAAAATATTTTTTTTTCTCCGTTTCAATATTTCCGTACATACGTCCTTTTTCCTTACGAAGGGCGCAAATATCTAAAGTACTGGAATTCAGCTTCATCCGGTTAGACTCGAAGCCGACCCACATAGTTGGGAAAAGTCCATGGACCGCGGCATGCGTAGTTTAATGTGTGTATTTTGTATTTGTATCAATCTGTCTAGCCTTTTTCCACACTATGTTTTGTCGGCTTCCAGTCTCACTGGATGCAGCTGAATACCAGTATTTTACATGGGGCGACTGCCTATCTGACTTGGGTAATACGATACCCCTTGGTAAGACTGGTTGTCAGACTTTCGGGCTTCTGACGACCCGTAACGACTGTCAGATCCTCGAATGACAGCCGGGACCAACGGCTTAACGTGCTTTCCGAGGCACGGAGGAGTCTCGGTATGTAAATATGGTCACCCATCTATGGACCAACCCCGGCAAGCGTAGCTTAACCTGATGGCACGACCCGTGCGGCTGTTATTACTTAGCCACAAGCACCTCTTAAGCTGTATTTTGTATTTGTATATTGAACCGAATTAGTATGAAATTAGGTTAGGTTTTACCAGAACTTATCCGGAAATGGTGTAACAGGTTACGAAAAAACTTTGATCTAATCTACTAAGGTTTCTGTTTCCAGGTGATAGGCTACTTCTCAACGCGTCTACAACGCGTGCAAGAAGGCGCGGGCGGCGATCTGGGCGTTACTGAAGTGTTGCAGTGCATCAAGAAAGGAGCTGAGCAATGGTCCAGCGATAGACTAAAGGTAAATAGAACATCTTTATCTAGACAAGAATTTTTTTTAAGCAGTGCCCAAATTTTCAGTTTTCACAGTTTTTCAGTTTCTATGGGTACAACTTTCACTATGGGACTAACTCTGAAATCACGAAAAAAAAATTTGCCGTTTCATACAGATTGATCTTGTGTATGAAAGCTGATTTTTTTTTCGTGATTTTATAATTGGTCCCATAGTGAAAGTAGTTCATATTTATGGGTAGAATACCCTGTGAAATATTGCGCACTGCTTAAAAACTTTTCATTTATAAAGTTTTTTTGAAGGATATAATTTGTCTCGCCGGAGTTCAAATCGTAACAAATATACATGTTGTTTGGTGCATCGTGTGCCAAATTGAAATGGTCGACTGGAGGGGTCATGTGCTATCTTTTCAGATCCTCAAACACTTCCCATGCCCTGTAGATATTTTTTCATCGACTTTTTACATGGCTACAAAAAAAAACCAAATGCGACCGGGATCTTCGAACTCCCTCAAAAATTATGTAGTAGACTACATAATTTTTGAGGGAGTACTCCTCTTGCTAGTGATGTGCCACATGCAATAAAAATGTTTTTACAACTTTGTGAATTCGCTAGAAGTGTGAATCGAGTCACGTAAGGCTAATATTCAAACTTATGATTTAAAAAAATATAAAACCCTATTAAATCTGTTATCTCACTCTTATAAGGTAAAATCTGTCTCGTATCTCTCTTTTCGGGGGTTTTACTAGAATAAAAAAATAAAATTGTATTTATAACATTTATTTAATATTTTTTACAAATCTTGCTCAAATTGTTGGCATCTGTTGCGAATGCACCACCGCCACCTGTTTCATATTTCGACAGTAGTTGTACGAAGTCGTGTTTCCACCTTGATTGTATTGAAAGCCGTTTCAATGCGTTGAACTAGTACCTCCCTAGTTGGAACCTCCGTGGCGTATACCAGCTCTTTGGCACGTCGCCAGATATAAAAGTCTAACGGAGTTAGGTCTGGCGAACGTGCCGGCCATGCAATAGGGCCATCGCGACCAATCCACGCATTGGGGAACTCTTCGTCGAGATATTCCCTCACAGTGTCAATGTGCGGGACAACCGTCATGTTGGAATACTTTGGGCACATGTTTATTAAATACGGGCACCTCGGACACTAATTCGGGCTGGTCATTTTGAAGGAACTCCAAATAGTTATCGCCATTGAGGTTATCGGGCAGGTAATGCGGTCCAACTACCTGATTCCCAATCACTCCTGCCCAAACGTTTACACTAAACCTGCGTTGAAAAGATTTATGTCTTTTAACACGTGGGATTATCGTTTTGTTTGTCCAGTGGTGCAGATTGTGTAGATTGATAATCCCTTCTTTGGTAAATTTGAATACATCCGTCCACAGTATTCTTTTTTTAAAATCAGGATCATCCACATCCGTGTGTAACATAAACCGACAAAATTCCACTCGTCTGTCGAAAGTCGCCACCCTCAAGACCTACAAACAAAAAACTCTTTTAAATTCTTCTCGAGCAGAAAGTAATTGCACAATAAGATTTTTAAGGACCGCCTGTATGGGCTAACTGATTCACTACCTGGAAGTGACGTCATACCATACCCATTACCTGCTAAACAAAGGCAACGTCAAACAAAGCGTGTTGTGCAAATTACGCACCTTACACCGGAGTGTAGTGGAATGGATGCTTTTCGTTTTGCTGAAGAACTTTCCACACTTTCCATATTGAAATATCAAGACGTGCTGCCACATTTCTAATGCTTCTTTTAGGGTCTGCCTCACAAAGTGCCAGTATTCTCTCGTCCACTTCAACATTATGTCGCACAATATGGCGCCTTGGTTCATGAAAAGTGACACTGCCAGTCTCGCGTATGCGTTGTTATGTGTCTGGGAAGTCTACCAGGAAAGCGTTCCTGGTAAAGTCGTTGCGCTGCACGAGCGACACCAAGGGCGCCTCCATAAGCCCTCATGATGTCCGCATATTCTTCGTTAGAGAATGTCGCTATTGCAACAACAAAAAAGTCAACAAAGTTTAACAGTAACACCAAAAGCTAAAAAACTATTCGGCTTACAAAACAGAAAAAATGTTCGATAATGTGCAAACAGCGTTCTTTCATATGATACCCCACATGCCCTAGTAGCCCCACTTCGAAGACTGAAGACAGAATTTTTCAACCCCTGTTGCAAAAAAAAAAATATTATAATCAAGTTGTATAAGCATTAGTAGTAGTTCTTGAGATATCTAGCTGTGACAGACGGACAGACAAACAGACAGACTGAGTCTCATCATAAGGGTTCCTTTTTACCATTTTGGTACGGAACCCTAAAAAGACGGTGCACCATCCTCAAATAGTTTATTCTATTTTCTTAGCCTTTTCCACACTAGAGGTCATTAAATATAACAACTTATTTTAAGCGAAACGTGGGTGCGCTTGTACAGACGCCAGCAGGTCAACCTACCCGAAACTGTCAGATTTTCCCAATCAAGCTTGAACCTAATGCTTTGGCAATAAAGTCGAAAATCTATTAAAGAAATCTGACAGATTGTAGTAGCTTGATGTGCTGGCGTCTGTACCTTATGAAACCGGCATGATCTAGAACCAAAAATTTCGAAGACATCACAGTGAACCCGCGTTGTGGATTACGGCCAGTGGCGTGCACTCCATACATGCAAATAAGCACTGCATACCCTGTAGTGCCATACACACATGCCCATCTAATTGTAAATGATAAATAACTATAGTTCAAAAAAAAAATTAATCTAACTTATTCGCCATTCACACGAACCCACATACGCTTCCAGTGTTTACAGCGCGATTTACGCGCCATCTATCGCAAGCGCAATAAGTGAGTGAGCAAAAGCATTATTACGTCGTGCTTATTTTTCATACAACACAAGATTTGGAATATCGTGTAGTACACAGCAAATGTGTGTCTGTGTGCGTAAAAGCGTGTGCGCGTGTTCGACATTTGGAAGCACTGCTTTTATTGCAAACCGTCCAAATTGAGAAGCCGTAAAAGAACCGCCTAATTGTTGATTGCAAAGGGTTGACATTTTTTAGTCGGATTGGCCAAATGACCGACTAAATCATTCGTTCGTATTAGTTCGGAACGTAATTGCAAAGTTTTTTCGCCATATTGTTTATGTTATTCTCGGCGCAAGTGATTGACTGTCTAAGTGATTATTTAGTAAGTTTATTGTAAAAAATGTAAAATTATACCTGTGAGTCCTGTGCTGGCGAAGTGTGTTTAAATTAATTAAAATCTGCAGCGTTTTCGACGTTATCTTTTGAGGAAAAATTTAAATTGATTGCAGTGTGTGGGTTGGATTTATCTCAAAAAAAAGTAATGCTGCTAGTCGTTACTTTCATGAAAACTTTTATGATAATTATCACTGGCTAACAGGTTGTGTATGTACTCACAAACATATTGTACTGTTTTCCTTGCATTTTGTTTACACACCAAGATAAAAAGAATGTTTGAACCTATAACGGATTAATTTTCACAATGCGGCTGCTAAACACGATTCTTCAGAAAAACCTGGAATCCTGCTTGAAGTTCCAAACTTTTGGTAAAGGTAGAATAGAGACTAGTTTGAATAGCCAGTTTAAGTTAGATATTGAAAGGCACAACGCGAAAGTTGAGAGAAATAGAAATATTTTCAAACGGTTAATTGATGTAGTTTGTTTTCTTGGTAAACAAGAATTAGCATTCCGTGGTTATGACAAATCCAGGTTGTCTTTTAATAAAGGCAATTTTCTAGAAATTGTAGATTTGTTAGTTAAATATGATGGATATTTGGAAACCCACTTACAATCAACATCGGGTGGCTCATTCACTGGGTTATCGAATAGGACCCAAAATGATTTAATTTCTAGTGTTGCGTCGGTAATTAAATCAAAATTCAGTAGCGCTTCGACCGACCGCACGTTCATTTTCTAGTCTAAAACGAATTCATACATATTTACGAAACACACAGGACCAAAACAGACTCACAGATTTGTCTATGATTGCAATTGGAAAAGAACTTTTAGTATAACGATGTAGCAGTTTTTACGACGACGTTTTGCAAAACTATCTGAAAAAAAGATAGGCGCGTCGATTTGATTTATAAACATTAACTTGCAGAAAGTAATCAGTTAACATTAAAGTAGTAATTTATTTTGAATTAAAATTCATTTGCGCAAAGGAAAAAAATAAACATCCCACGGCCTTTTTAAATGCCACTTTGCATATTATATAAGTGTCACTTATTTAGATATTCATAGTGGTCGCAAACAAACATCATGCGAAGCCAAAGGCTCCTGTGGTAAAACTCAGGTAGGGTAGGTAGTCCTAGTTGTTGGGCCACCGACAGCAACAAGCTGAAACTGGTACCTAAGTTTTTTTTTAGCTGTGCATACCCTGTCTGAAATCTCTGTGCACGCCACTGATTACGGCCCACGCCCTCTTATACAGGGTTATTGGTAAAACACCAGCAACCTCTTAAGGGGTCATTGTACTCATCATTATGAACAACTTTTACTATGGGACCAAACCTGAACTCGCAAAAAAAACAGCTGTTCAGTACATTTTGACGAATTATGCGAACATAAATGTACTGAGCAGCTGATTTTTTTTTTTGGGGATTAATCCCATAGTAAAATTTGTTCATAATGATAAGTACAATGACCCTTTAAGAAGTTGTTGGTATTTTACCAATAACCCTGTAGAGAGGAGTCCTGTGTCCCAGCAGTAGGAAAATTATAGGTTGGTTATGGTTATTGGGTGCACTTTCACCTAACCCATCGGGAAATCCAGGTGTTAGTAAACGTTTAGTAATAACCATTTTCTATTTTCCAGAAATTCCCCGATCTAAAATTCCGCTACGTTGAAGAAGAGAGGCCAGAAGAGTTCTTCACCCCCTACGTGTGGAGCCTAGTGAACTCCTGCGGGGGGGTGTACTGGGCCAGCGAGGGGGGAGCGAGGGCACTAGGAGACCTGCTGTCCTGCTGATCTACGAGAATTAGTTGTGTTGATATTGTGGTGAAGACGTTTATGTGTCGATGGATATAGGGAGGGGGTTGTGTCTGCTTTTAACTTATACATACACAAAAATAGAATCACGCCTTCTTCCCATGAGGTTAGGCAGGAACTACAGAACGGCACCTGCTACGACCCTTACATACTCCTTTTGCTTCGTTTACGTTCATACATCTGGTCATACACTCACGCCGGTTGCGAGTACTACGCACCTGACCTTTCTGCAGATCATCATCGATAAGGGGCCGTACTATGAACAAATAATGCCATCATTTTTACAGTGCCAGAGAGAGACGGAGCTATACATGTCCATCCCTTTTTCACAATGGAGTCATGATCGCGTTAATAGTTCATAGTAAAGGTAAAGGTCACGAATGGGAATCCGTGTACATTATTTATACGCGCATATAATATTTAGTGTGATGTGATAGAGATATCAACTAATACTAGATTTACGTAAAATAATATCACATGTCAGCCAAAATATGTTGACTGTTGGTCATATGCCTTTCTCATAATATAGTAAAATATTTTCATTATACATATTGTACATAAACTCACGCATTTTTCCAACTATGTTGGGGTCTGCTTCCAGTCTAACCGGATGCAACTGAATACCAGTATTTTACCTGGAGCGACTGTCTGTCTATCTGACCTCCTTAACCCAGTCACTGGGTCATACGATACCCCTTGATAAGACTGGTTGTGGTTGCTTCTGACGACCCGTAACCACTGTCCATGTTCCACGAATAACAGCCGAGACCAACGGCTTCAAGTGCTTTCCGAGGCTCAGAGGAGTTTCGGTATGTAAAGATGATCACCCATCCACGGACCAACCCCGGTAAGCGTAGCTTAACCTGATGGATCGACACGTGCGGCTGTTATTACTTAGCCACGCTAGCTCACGCCTTCTTTACTTAACGTCGACAAAAAATCTTTTGAGAAGTTTTAAAGCTAATGGATGGGTAACATTTACATACCGAGACTCCTCCGTGCCTCCGAAAGCACGTTAAGCCGTTGGTCCCGACTGTCATTCTCGGATCTTTGATAGTCGTTACGGGTCGTCAGAAGCCCGAACGTCTGACAACCAAAGGCAGCCGCTCCATGTAAAATACAGATAGTCAGCTGCATCTGGTTAGACTGGAAGCCGACTCCAACATAGTTGGGAAAATGCTAGGCAGATGAATGGAGCAAAAGTTAGCCCACGAAATTCAATTTTTCTTACGTTTTTCTCAAATTGTAGCTCTGTATTCGGTCCGTGGGTTGAAATGACGCATCTATTTTTCAAAGGGGCTGGCTGATGTGTCTTGTAAATCCCATGTAGGGGCGAGCTCATAATATGAGCACTATTTTGGTTAGCATTACACATTAAATAACTAATATATAAGTATGTTTATCAGTTGTCTAGTACTCATAACACAAGCTCTGCTTAGCTTGAGGCTAGACGGCGTTGTGTGATAGTTGTGGAATATTATTATTATTATTATTATTAATGCCCGTTTTCATCAACCCTAAGTGACATTTAAATCCCAAAATAAAAGTGCAATTTTCAGCGCTAGGCTACACAGCGCCGAGAGTTGAAAATCCAACAGTGCAATAATATTTAGGGATTCATTTAAATGTTACTTAGGGTTGGTGAAAACGGGCATTAGCCCATTTGTCATTACTCTCGTATTTATTTATTTTTTGTTTAGAATCCGACACAACCGCTCCGTACCTATTCTCAAGTTAGGCGCTAAGTGACGGCATATAATATTATATGATATAAAAATTATTATGACGAATAATTGCGACGGTCTATTATACTAAAGTATCTTTATATTGGTTTATTTTCGATTTTTCTTTTTTTATAAGTAGTAATAAAAATGTATTGTCAACTTTAAAAATATATAATGACAATATTCTTACAAAACAATGTATTTAAAATTATAGTGTAGTATGTATTATATTATTTAATATTGTAGTAAGTGGAACTGCTCTCAGAACATACCACGTTAAGTCCAGAATCGGATTGAGATCGGAATAAATCCTAATAATAATACAGAGTAGCGATTAGGTTATCGCACTAACACATTAGGCGCGGCAGACGCACATGCGCGTTTTCATAACTTTCTTCGAGTGCGGCGCGCCGCACATGTGCGTTCGTTGTGCATCTCTATTGTTTCGAAAACATCGTAAAAAAAGGGTCGGTAAGGGTGTAGCATAAAGAAGCGTTTGCATAAAGAATTCAGCAGAGAATGTGTTAATTGAAACCACGTATTCAGTACATGATCCCCCCGCCCGCGTTTAAAGTTTTCGTCGGTTATAAAAAAAAAATATGCTGTTGTCTACAAAAGTACTGACCGAACCAAAGAAAAAAATAACTCAGGGAGGTCAAGATTACATGGTTTAACACATTATCTGCTTAATTCTTTATGCAAACGCTTCTTTATGCTACACCCTTACCGACCCTTATTTTACGATGTTTTCGAAACAATAGAGATGCACAACGAACGCACAGGTGCGGCGCGCCGCACTCGAAGAAAGTTATGTAAATTGTATGGACGCGCATACGCGCCGTCAAGCACCTGGTGAACGTCCGAAAACGCGCATGTGCGTCTGTCGCGCCTAATGTATTAAATTAATGCCTAATCACCACTGTATAAAAAAGTCCTAACTCATTTACTCACTGACTGACTCATTAACGCCCAGCCCAAACCCTTGCACCTAGTAAGCTGAAATTTTGCACAGACGTTCCGTTTATAATGTAGACAAGGAATAAGCCCGGATTTTTCGAAATTCTCACGGCATAGGGAATTCAGAGACGGATGAAGTCGCTGGCAAAGTGCTTGTATACTATATGTTTTTAATTTTGGCTGTTACAGAGGTCACTTTTACCATTTATTGTAAACTAATTTATAATAGTAATATTATCTTTTGGTACATTAATGTCTACATGTAAGATGTTAGAATAATTATTTGAGTTCAAATCATCATTTAATTTTAAGTATTGCTTAAATTCAATGCAGAAAGAATCCACAGAGAATTAATTTAGTATACATATTTATACAGGGTCATATTAAAATAGCTAGAAAAACTCCGGAGACACAAGAAAAAAAACCCAAAACAAAATAAATTAATGTATTTTTTGCTATAACATTTTTAGTTATCGATACGTCTGCGGAGTTTCGCTAGCTAATTTAATTGAACCCTGTATAATAATTATTATTAATTTTCCAACATTATGTATAAAATAACTTATTTAATTTGTTACCTGCTTGCTTCCTATTTATTAAAAAAAGAATAACTCATGTGAACTATTCTTTAAAATTTTAAAAATCGAATAAATATTAAATTTCTGATTATGAATTCAATAATAGTAGGTACATTAATGGTAGACAACAAAATTAAAAAGTTTTTTTTTTATGATACTGAATTCTTAATAACATAATACTATAAAATAACTTTTTTTTTGCTATTAAAGTACACCGGATCGACCAAGGAGTTTTCAATTCGATTTTATCATTGTATATGGAGACCGCGCCACGGCGCATGCGCGGTTGACCGACGATAGCTCTGTACCCATAGTAACGTAATCCACGTTATTATGGTTTCGGAGCCATTATTGTGTTTGTTTACTTTTCGCTAACTGGTTTTCTATTTAAATAGTTTAACTACCTATTGCATGAGTGTAGATAAAGTCGTATATGAAACTGCACATAACTAGGTATTAAAACACTGGTGTGATATTATTAAAAACCTCGACGTAGTTTTAATACCCCTTATTATGCATGTCTCATAAACTACTATTTTAATTTTTTACTTAATAAAATTGTCTAAATATAGAAGGCATAAGGTTTATTTGAACTGTGTTATTCATACTGTCATACTAATATTGTATCATACGGTCTGTCTGTTACCTGTTCACGCCTTTACTGCTGAACAGATTTGGATAAAATTTGACATACATGTAGACCTGGCTTAGGACATTCTCGTGGGATAATTTCCGACATCCACGCGGGCGAGGCCACGAGCAAAAGCTGCTACAATAATTAATAGATATTGATTTAGAAACCACATAACATTTAGACATTCCCTTCTTATTAGTGCCTTTACAAAAGGATCAATTGTATGCTACCTAAAGTAATTCTTAATATAAATTCTCTTATAAGAATTGGATTCGTGGCTGAAATCGCATAATACAGTGTGTTCAGTATATTTTGGCATACGGCAAAATAATTCTAAAACAACAAAGAAATATTGATCTGTCAAAAAAATATGATAGAACAATACTTGATTGTTGTTTTTCTTTGCAAGCAGCGCTATTACAAAAAATACTGGCAACACTGTAATCGATACTTTCTTTCTCATTAGCTAAAACCTTACTATTTATTTTCATGTAGGTATTTCATTTATAATGTTAACTTGATTAGATTTGTACATAAACGTTTTTAAATATAAAATGGACGCAAGTAATGTATAAGCGTTGCAAGCCGTTACTGTATGTCTAAATATACGTAGATTGTATAAAACGCAATATAGGTTAATGAACAATCAATAAAAATGATATTTAATTAAATCATGTTTTATTATTTCATAACTTTTATCTAAAAAAAAGCAAATTATTTTAAAAAAGACCCGGGTGCAATAACACAGAGAAACTGGAAAGAGAAAAGCGATACTCTATAGAATTTTGGTATCGCAGGTAACCAACAAAAGTGGTTTGTCCCCGCCTGCAATACCAAAATTCTATAGATTATCAATTCCTGTTTTTAGGGTTCCACCTGAAAATGAAAAACGGAACCGTTATACTCTCGTGTGTTTGTCTGTGCGTCTGTTACAGCCAATTTGCTCTGATTCTAAAAGGGCTTCTTTCTACACGATCGGAACCAACCACCAACAGAGGTCACCTTGGATGCATCAACCAAATTGGATTTCAGTCTACACGGCAGTGTGGTTGGATCAACTTGTCAGTGTATACGTGGAGTTATAACCTACCCTACGTTTCGAAACATAGACCCTAATCTTTCAAAACATCAAAAAATTGGCATAGCGTTAACAACTTTAAGTTTATGTGAAGAAGAAAAAGAAAGAAAAAAAAACGAATAAGGATGAAACGGTGGCTAAAGGAGAGAAAAGCATTGAGTCACATAAACATTTTAAAAATAAGAGCCTTTTAAAAGCCCTGTGTTGAGATCCACAACACAAGGCGCCGCCGCGTCGTGGCGGTCGACGTTCACGACGCAAACGGCATAGTCGAACGGGCAAACAGGCGTCCACACTGTCGTAGCTCAACTCAATGACATCTATTTGCCCTTGGTAGAGAGGGATGCGCCGACAACCAAGGTGGTTGGAAGGTCGCTCAGTTGACAAACCAAATATTGACATCAACCTACGTCTACACAGTTGATTTTAACATCAACTCAACCAAGATGTTGGTGGTTGGTTCCGATCGTGTAGAAGGCCTTTAATGGACCGATTAAGTTGACATTTGAATAAATTTGAATTTCTGTGACCCAAACACGGACGCACTGTCTTCGCCATGCAAGTTGGCAAAAAAAAGTGGGGAATGTGGGGATGGGAATCCTGTTGCGTAATTGGTTGATTGGTCGCGTCGATCAATCACGTAACAGGATTCCGTACTGCGCATCCCCACTGTTTTGCCAACTTGTTTGGTGGCTACTGTAACGTAAATAAATCAATTTTGAATATGGCGGTCACTTTTAGGGGCAAATGAGATAATTAAGGTTTTGCAAACTACCGTGTGACGTATCAAATGAAAGGGCTTACTGTGAGGGTCTCAAATGTATTTTTTCATAATTTGAAAATAAATTGTTTTAAAGCTATTTAAGAAAATAGGCGAAATTTAACCATCCTCCTTATCTCTGAACTGCAGCCTAAAATTTTGAAAAAAAAAAAAATACAGAAAATACAGAAAAATTCATAAAAAGTCTATGGTCTTAAAAACACACGACTAACTTTAAAAATGAAAATTAGGTACGTACAACTTAGTATACTTACTTACTTTTTCTGTTTGAAAAATACGCGTATTTACCTACCTCTTTATGTCATAATATTATGACATAAATAGGTAATGATTTCTATAAAAATAAAAAATCCTCCTACTTCTGGGCATCCGGCATTGCCTAAAAATGCATATTATTATTAATTTATTATACATATAATTTCATATTTTACCTCTCCTCTTCTGGGTCTCAGTGTACTTCTGTCCGTCTCCCTCCCTCCTTAAGAGTAATAGTGTTCTGTGGCTGTGCTGCCTCAGTCAATTCCAAAGTAAAATAATTTAAATTTACCGCCAATTTTTCCAGCAACATAGACAATACTAGTTGTCGACTACGCATGCGAACTTGATTTTCGATATATTTTTCCTTGTGTTCGCCTTTCCGAGTTCAGATGACAAACTTTGAATCTTTTAATAAAATTATATCATCTTATTTCTTAACAAATGTGTAAAATGTAAAAAACACTAGAAATTAAAAAAGTATAGACAACATTTTTAGTTCCTTCCGATTTGAAATCAAATCAATCGACAATCAAGAATGTGATGTTGTGATGTGAATGTGAAGAAGTGCGTAAACAAGACCAACTTATTTTGAAAAAAATAAATATCGTTGTGAAGTTATGTTTCTAAACTGTTTATGAGATTTTATAGAAACTTATATTCGTGTGTGTCTATTTCTTTCTCTGAAAATTAAATAATTGCGAGAAATATTCGGTTTAAGGTAAGTGCAATGTTGTTTTTCGATTTATTGCGTATTTTATAAATATTTTCTTTCGTCTTGTTGATTTTTTTACTACGTTTTATAAGTATTTTGTCTGTCGTTGAAGCCTAACGATTTTTATTTCTTATAATTAACTTGTTAGTTGTCGCGTCACTTGTTTTTATTGATATTTCTAAAACCTTTTGAAATATTTGACCTTTCCCTTTCTTTTCTATTAAGTATTATTTTTCATACTTCTGTTGTTTATTTTATACGTATGTAGCTCGTTTATTTTATATTATGCTTGTTACTTACTTTTTAAATAGGGTAGATGTTATCGATTTTAACAGTGCATACCTACCTACAAAATATTAAAATATTTTTTTATTTATTTATTACTTCATTAGTATTACAATCTAAAAAAATAAGTTCCTACTTAAGTATTTATGAGGTACCTATACCTACTCTTGATGAATTATTAGAAAAAACGCACAGATTATTTATTTCTACAGAAAAGTAAAAAGAAAAACAGTTAATCACTGGACAGCATAGAAGTTGATAAACATATTTGAACTTTTGTTTTTCTAAAATGATTTCTTAATTGAAATTAACAGTAGCTAAGTAATTTAGATATATTTAGATTCTGTTTAAATAAAATCAAGGATCATTCATATTGTGCTTTATTTATTTTATAGACATACCTATACTTACTTTATTTAGTCCGATAACAAACAGGCATAAAATAGATTACTATAGGGAAATATTGTGTCATAACAAATAAATAAATAACCAATGGCTTTGAAACAGATCTTTAAGGAAATCAACAGATTGTACAATATCTAATAGTTCTGAAGAACTTAGTTTGAATTATTTGATTCCAATACTAAGTACCTACCCAAAATATTTTTAAATAATTAATACTGAAAAAGTATAATTTCTTGGTTTCCTTCTTCTTTTGCGTTTCAAGTGGAAGGCAAAGGTAATAAACAAACATTATGTTATGATGTTAGATGAGTTGGGCACACTAGGTGGCCTCGCTAATTGCAGCATCAGTGGTGTTTTCTAGGTCCTCAGAAGTGCAGGATCAATAGTTTGGTCAAGAGTGTCGGTTAGGTCTTTGACCATAATTATTGATCATGATCTCATATAGCATACACATACACCAATACATAACATAGTAATCTAATCACTATTGCATATCTATTGGCAGTTCCATACATCTCACTTCATGCAACTGTTGATAGGAATGTGACCCAAATACTCTACAATTATGTGAGTTATTTATTGCACGACCACATAATTAAAACAATTCGTTAATTGCTTCAATCCCAAAGGTTTTGTGCATTGGCATTTATTACTAGAACTGTGTAAAATATTAATTCAATTAAGCTAAGTTAACGGGACCTCATATTATATTTTTAAGAATTATATTGGGATCCACTATCCAATCTCACTTTATGTTATTACTTTGTTAGTCAGTACAGAAGTCAGCCGTGTCCTTTCTGGCATGTGTCTAAGTTTTTACACTAGTCATAATGGTCTGATGAACCTAACTTGAAGGAACCCCTTCAATTCTAAAAAAAAACTGAGTAGTTAGACGCCAGAGCATGTGCAGTTCATACAAACGAAATACCAAAATAATTTGTAAATCAAACATATTCTTATGGTAGTGTGTATTTATTCCGATTGGATTACAGAATATCTAGGTTCCCAAATATATACATTGATTTAAATATGAAATATGAGAAAAATAAGTTTTCTATAGAAATTTTAAATTCCTCATATCTCGTCTTCAAATTAGTGTCTTTTCAATAGATATGTTTGGGCACCTAAATATTCTGTAATCCAATCGGAATAAATACACACTACCTTAAGAATATGTTTGATTTACAAATTATTTTGCTATTTCGTTTGTATGAACTACGCATGCTTCGGGGGCGTCTTAAGTTCTTGGTCCTCTATTTTTTGTAGAAAGAAAAGTCGAGGAAAGCTCCCACCTGGCCCAACAGAAGTTCTAATTAGAAGATGGCTTGATGAAATCTACCGATTTCATGTCCTAAATGTTTTTAATCTTATTATTAGAACCTCACATTGAAACACTGTCCAGAATGGTATTATTTATCTTGTTATCCCGTGTCCCAAAAGTTGAAACTGTAACCCAATAAGGGTAGTCGCCGATGTTACGTGAACTCTACCTTCATTGTCAGACTGCCAAATTAAACGCCTGCCGTTACTTTCGGAATCAACGTGTCTTCGGAATATTGTTAAGGAATCATCGAAATAGGTCAAAGCCAACTTATCTATTAAAGATAATGTAAGAATGCAATTTTATCTTTAAAATTCCATCGATATCTATATACTCAATTAACGCCGGCCAAAGTTGGGTCCAACTCATACTTATTACTTACGTTTCTCATAGCAATTTGGTAGTAGTTTGGGGACCCGAAATCGAAATCTTTAATCCATCGGAGATAGCCGATGGATTAAAGCTGTGACCGAATGATGGCCAAGGTTAGGCCATAGAAACCAGGGCCGTCTTTTGATCTGATTTCGGCGAAATCGGAGATGTATTGATAATTCTTATGGTTATAATTATATAAATACATGTTTGTTATAGTCGCGCATCATATTTTAATCAAGATACAACCTACCACTTACCTGCAAATTGAAAAAAAAGGCAAGAAAATTTGAATTTCGCGGGCTACCACTGCGGATCCACCTTAAGGGGGAAGCGTCAGGGTAGCCCGCGAAATTCAAATTTTCTTAGGTTTTTTGCAATTTACAAGTCGGTATTATATTGTACGTTAATCAAATTATAATTTGCGGTCGTAACAAGTATCTATTTACATAATTAGAGATTAGAATCATTAAAGTGATCAATACAACTCTTTAAGACAAGGTAATCCTAAAGAATGACTATTGCATGAAATCTTGACAATTTAGGATTATACTAACTTAAGGAGTTGTATTACTGATTCTATTGTATATAATTCTGTAAAAACATATTTGTTACGGCCGCAAATCATACTTTATTTAACATACAACTTAATACTGACTTGCAAATTGCAAAAAACGTAAGAAAATTTGATTTTCTCGGGCTACCCTGACACTTCCTCCTTAAAGATAAATCTTTATATAAACATCTGTTACAGGCGAAGGCCAATGAAATAAGCCTTAAAAATTACAATTAATAAACTAGACACCTGTGTTCATAAGTATGTGTAAGCGCCACATTCGAAACGGATGGACCATTTGTAGTACAAAGAGTATTGTTTCGACTCATGCGTACAACCTTGAATGTGTCAGTCCTGACAGCAAGAGTTAACGAAGGGAAGTGGATAATAATGACGGGGAAGGGAACAAATGAAGTTACTGTCGAATTGTGTGACAGAATTTCTTCTCAAAAACTTCTTATAGGTACCGAAATCGAGTGAAACAATGTCACAGTCTTGTGATCTTGACAACATTTCAGCCAGTCTATTCTGTAAAAAACTCACCGTGAAAACTTAGGTGAAGTGGGCTTAAAGTGAGCTGTCATTCCACCTGATGCTAGGGATTGTCACTATTGACAGCTCACTCCACGCCCACGTCACCTAAGTTTTCACGGTGAGATTTGTACAGAATAGCACTGCTGGTCTTAATTCTTTATTATTGGCTTTTGCCCGCGTCAGATTTCATCCAGATCTGTTCAGGCGTGAATAGGTAACAGACAGACACAGATACTTTTGTATGTATGATATTAGCATGGATTATTTAGACCTAATTCTTCCAGGTATCCTTTTAGCCAGGTAAAAGCCTAATAGTTTATTAAAAGCAGTTTTTTTTTATAAATAAGTGCATGGATAGTTCAAGTTTGGTATCTTTTCGTGTCAATCAAAACGCAACAGTTTGACAGAACCTATTCCTCTGGGATATAGGTATTGAATATCTAGCGTATGCAGGCAATGGATAAATATGTAAATAACTAGCTTCCGCCCGCGGCTACGCCCCCGTGGTATGTCGATAAAAAGTAGCCTATGTCCTTTTCCAGGTCATGGTCTACTCGTGTGCCAAATTCATCCGAATCCGTTCAGCCGTTTTAGCGTGAAAGCGTAAAAAACAAACAAACTCACTTTCGCATTTATAATATTAGATAGGATAGTTAGGAGGATGAAAAACCGGTCTATCGACACTCACAAAATGTATTAGGTACTTAAATGAAAAAAATAAACACACTACTAAAGTTTCTATAATAATTATAATTCAATCATGATTTGAAAGACACGTGGCGCCATCTATTATCATAAGAACGTTATTGTGTTTTCCTCGGGAACAGTACTTTTTTCGGGATGAAAGGTACTCTATCTCTGTTTCTGTACACCTGACAACATATATGCAAAACAGGATGATCGGTTCCGTGGTTTAGGCGTGAAAAGGTAACAAACAAACAAACTGGGAAAGTACGCATTTATAATATTAAGTTATGATTAGGATGGCAAAAGGGGCAAAATAGGCTCTCTATTACATAGGACTTATACGTAACTTTAGAAATGTGGGTGTACTATCGGTAGGTATACCTCAGCCTCATTCTTCGGGGATTACATACGTGATGTCATCGATACTAAATTAAATAACGTGGTAATGTTCGGAACTACTGATCCGATTCCGAAAATTCGTTCACTAGTCGGAAGCTAAAGTATTGCCGAGTGGCATAGGATATGCTTATTTTATGTTAAAACCAAGTAATTTCACGCGGACGAAGTTGCGGGCAGAAGCTCTAGTATTATAGATACTTTAGTTTCAACTGCGAGCGCTATCGAATAGAATAAAATCAATATGGATTTAGATAACTATACCGTATCTTATTGACAGCTCGGTTAGCGCGGCGGCTAACTGTGCCACCGATTCACTCGAGGGACCCGTTTTTCACACGAAACAATTATTTATTTGGCCCCAGAAAGATTTTCCGAAATGTTTGTTTATGTCAGTAAACTCTAAACAAAATGCAGGAAATCTCTGTTGTTCGACTCTCTCTGGGCTAACATTGTTAGGGTTCCGTACCTCAAAAGGAAAAAACGGAACCCTTATTGGATCACTCATGTGTCTGTCTGTCACAGCCAATTTGCTCCGAATCTAATGGACCGATTAAGTTGAAATTTGGTACACGTATGTATTTCTGTAACCCAAACACGGATGTGTAATGTAAATTAATGAGTTTTGAATATGGGGCTCAATTTTGGGGAGCAAATAAGAAAATTTAAAAAAAAATTGCAAACTGTAGGTACCGTGCGATATATCAAATGAAAGGGATTACTCTGGCGGGTCTCAAATACATTTTTATAATTTTAAAATAAACTGTTTTGAAAGTTATTTAAGAAAATAGACGAAAATTGACCATTCCCCCCCTTTATCTCCGAAACTACTGACCTTAAAATTTTGAAAAAATACAAAATAATTCTATAGGTATAGATTACAGGAAAACCTATAAGAAGTCTATGGTCTTAAAACAACATGGTAAATCTCTCAATATTGTCTGCGTACAAACTTACATTTGTCCATAGTTAAACGAAAAGAATCCAACCCACATTACACCTAATGTGGGTTGGATTCTTTTCGTTTAACTATGGAAATTTGTAGTTGGAATGTATGGGACAACACGTTTTTCAACTACAATGTTATGTTTGTTCTTGGGATAAATTCATCCCAACTACGGAACTTTTCATTGTGCGTGGTCAGACACGTACTTGACCGGTTTTTTCTTTTTCTTTTTAAGGCAATCTCTTCTCAAATAAATTATCGTAACGTGTACTTCGACTTTAGACTTGTTAAAACAAAGGAATCCTTCGCAAGTCTCGTTCATTTATTTAACATTGCTCGTGGTTTGAAAAATACATTAAATTTAGACATTGATGCATGGGCATACATACATTCGGCTTATTTACGACGCTACAACTCGACAAGACGACAACTAAGTTGATGACTTTATTAGAGATCAGACTAACTCAGTTGATGGCTTTAAATCGGACTTAATGATGGAAATATATGTAATTAGTTGTACCGAGTTGTACGGTCAACTGCACGTCAGTTCTAGCCACGAAAACCGTCCTTATTGCTACGAAATAAGAGGTGCTGTCAATGAAAAATTGTTGTTACCGTGGGTCTGTGGTTGACCGTACGTTATATTTACTGCTATTTACAGCTTTTGTATAGTTTTTATTAATAATAATAATGTTTATTTACCAACAATAGGTAATACATAGATACAAGAAAAGAAAAGAAAAACCAAAAACATAACTGAGGAGACAATGGCCAGGTACTTTATCGATGTACTGAGTACTTGGCTATTGTTGTATGATAAAAATAAAACTTTTTGACAAAAAAAGAAATCACTACAAAGTGAAGAATAACTTTAATTCCGGAAGTCGGTGTCTTGGGTTTTGTATTTTCGATTTTTGCCACCGACTTACGAAATTAAAGTTATTTTTCACTTTGTAGTGTTTTTTTTTTGGAAGTCAGTTATTTTTTCTTTTTGTCAAAAAGTTTTTATTTTTTACTTTTTAGTTGTGGTACCTACCCCACATCAATTCGTATACCACTACTTGCTAGATGCTCTGTAAATAACAGTGACATTTTATTAATTAAAACTAACTCAAAAGCTGGGCGGTCACAGTCCATAAGTTACAGGGTACCCTCGAAAGAGCTGTGATCGACCTTGGTAAAAAAAAACTTTGCAAAAGGGCAAACATACGTCGCGCTAAGTCGTTTCAGAAGTTTGGAAGGCATAAATTATTAAAGCGAAAACGCGACGACAGATCATTGACGAAAATAACGAGGCTACGAAATCTGTCTCCTGACAACCAAAGCTACACTTGACATACGACTCAAATAGCGCAATTTGATATTACCATTAAAATCATTTATAAGTATATCTTAATCGATATATCTTATCGCCACCCGTGAAATACTTATTATCATTGAGGAGTTCCCTTGGCCATCTGTGGTCGTCTTTGTCAGTTCCACCTCACCAAATGATACTTTCTGAATGCAAATGCTTGAGTTGTTGATGAAAATACCAAAATCGCTATATATACTGGGTGATTTCTTACCGTCTTGAAAAAAATAGGGCGTAATAGGTGAACGGAGTAGAAGCATTCTTAGTTTTTTAAAATCTTTTTTTATTCGATTTTTTTTTTAGTTTCGATATTTTATAATGATCTATAAAGTTTTTTCAACATTTCTGGTTTTATTGTTCTAGTTTACTTCAAATGTAGTGTTTATTGATAGAGCAATTTGGGTCTAAGCTATTAAAAAAAAAAACTAGGTATGCTTCTACTCCGTTCTCCTATTGTACCCATTTTTTTTTTCAAGACGGTAAAAAAATCATCCAGTATATGCTTATCAATGACTATATGTGGTTTACTATAGTCATTGATAGGCATATTAAATTAAATAATAAATAAATTAATTAAATAAATTGGGTACAATAGGAGAATGGAGTAGAAGCATACCTAGTTTTAATTTTTATTTTTTTAATAGCTTAGACTCAAATTGCTCTATCAATAAACACTACATACTCTTTGATGCCTGTAATATTTGAGAAGTTCCCTCAATGGAACCTATCATCAGAAGTATATCTTTTCAAATATAAGAAAAAGAATTTTCAAAATCGATTTATAAATGACGGAGTATTGAGGTAACAAACTAAAAAAAAAAACTAAAAAAATACAACCGAATTGAGAACCTCCGCCTTTTTTTGAAGTCGGTTAATAAAGAGGAACTTAATGTATGTGTGAATTAATTTATGTGCAAAAAATGCGAGAAAATGAAGAGGTTCTATGAAGAATCGAGGATTGTATACTTAGTAGTTAGAAAGTTTTTGCAGACATATCGCACCTTTATTTCGAAACCGTTACTAAACAAAAAAAAAAAAAAAAACAGGAGAATTTACGATTTTTGCATCATCATTATTTACCTATTACTTGATAAAAAGTGCTCATCAGAGATATTTCTGAGATTATTTGTTAAATTATTAGTTTCAAGGTGTGGAGACATATAATTTAATATTTTCTTAAATATTTTTTTTTTTTTACCAAGAAAATTTAGTTTATTAATGGTTTCGAAATAAAGGTGCGATATGTTGAGCCTTTCAGACAAATGTGTTGAGACTTTGAGAGTGAGCACTTCGAGACGGGCTTTGATCAATGTATATCTCTATGAGGACATCAAATCTCCAAATCTCATCAAATCAGTTCTTTTTAGTCTTGGCAATTTGCAGTGCCTAGGTACATCCAATTAGGTAGAAAGGCCTTTGAAAGTATTCCTTTATCCTTTATTTTGAAAGGATGGCCTTTGAATCGCTTACAAACAATAAATTTATAACAGAAAGAAAGAAACTACGTCTATATAACAGGTACACAATACATTATGCAAATAAAAAGTGCGTTGTAAGAAATTAGCAGGAATGTGTGCCCTTACAGCTGCTCCAAAAAGGCACATTTCAGCTAAAATGCCAGGCAGTGCCTGACGCTACTATTTAACTGGACCTGGATATAACTCCAACCTGGTAAAGTGAGGCTACCTTTACGGAACGGTAGCAGGGTATGGATGTGAAGCTATGTCGCAAACTATGCTTCACGTCCTATCCCGCCCTCTGTGCCCCAAAACATGCACCCAAAGTGATATCTCGGCGCTGCCACCGACGACGACGCTGTGGAAATGGTGAAGTTTTGGGCCAACAAGATCTAAAATACAGTCGTGCCAGCGACACTAAGAACAAGAACTGGACCTGAAGTTGTGCGGTGTCGGATGGAAATCAGTTTTTACACACATTATTCGCCAATCAATTATTAGTTATTAGTTAGATAAACCCATTTCATCAACAAACGATACGCTGAACTTCTTTTATCGAGTGCTTCATTGAGAGTTTCTTTCATTGACTTTCCTATGCATGAAACTTTTAATTACAACCAAGTAGGTAGGTACCTCTAAGTACTCCCTAAATATGACGATACCGTTCCACAATCGAAGTTATTTTACTGTCCACAATCATGAACGCTAGGTGCCATAATCGACAACTCAATTATTTATCCATTGACCCGCTTCCGACGACGCTTCATAAATTCTTCCGACGTTACCCACTCTTATTTGGACGGGAACACAACATGAATCCTAATTGATACCATTTATCACATTACCATTTTAGTTTGTCATCGTTTCCCGCCATATTTTCGTGCAGTGAGTGGCGCGAAATGGAACGCGTGAACCGTGCGTTCGAATTTTTAAAAAGTTTTCGGTTTTTTTTTGCGCGTGTGTAATGAAATGAGTTTTTGCGAATGTAGGTTGGATTCGATCGCGAAAGTTTATGAATTTTTCACTTGAACTTGTTCTTGATAGTGTGTTCAAGGTTTTTGATTTGGACCGTGAAAACTGAATTTATGCAAAGTGGATTTGATAGTGAAGTGCAACGTTAAATATGCTGGACTTAATGAGACTGTGTCTATAGTTGTTTCTGGCCGATATTTTTATTCTAGTTTGTTTGATCTTTGTCTGTACTAGTAGCTAATACTTAATAACATACCATTGGGGAGGTAGTAATTAGATCCCTCGGTAACTGTTACTAAGCACCAATATTTAGTACTCAGTACTGTATGTTTTTAGAAAGGTATTTTCTAATTTACAAAGGAGTAAGTAGGTGTACGTTTTCGATATTAATTTGCAAGTTATGTGCACCCAGACTATTTTGGTGGGCGGCGAAACAGAGATAATTAATAATTATAACGTCCTGTTATTTGACATAATTAGATGGGTGCATTTCGACATAACATACAAGACACCATAAAGAGTCATAAAATATCGGACGCTCCATACAAATCCGTAAATTGGGGAATAACACTGTAAAGAAAATGTACTTCTCTGCAAAAAACTTTCAAACTATGTACTAAGTATACAATCCACGATTCTTCATGGAATCTCTTAATTTTCTTGCATTTTCATACAGTTACTCTTTATCACACAACAATAGTGTTTCCAAGTACTCAGTTCATCGATAAAGTACCTTCAATAAAAATCATACAAAAACCGTAAATAAAGGCAGTAAATAAAACGTACGGTCAACCGCAGATACCACGGTAACAATAATATTGCATTGACAACGCCTCTATTTCATAGCAATAAGGACGGTTTTCGTGGTGAGAACTGACGTGCGATTGACCGTACAACTCGGTACAACTAATTACATATTTCCATTATTTTCCGTCGACCGCCATTCGATCAGCTGATACGTTTGTCAACGCTGCTCGGTCGGCTACAGCCTTCCCAACCGTGGCTTCCTGCCATTGTGAATACGGCAGAAAATTATATGTTTTGTACGCTTCTCCCGGAATTAAAAACAACCACTCTTACCAAGGGGTATCGTATTACCCAGTAACTGGATTGTGGAGGTCAAATAGGAAGTCGCTCCTTGTAAAATACTGGTATTCAGCTGCATCCGGTTAGACTGGAAGCCAACGCTTCTCCCGGAATTGTAGAATAATACATATTAGGTTGGGGAAAAAGTCTTTTCGCATTGTAGTATGAATGAACTTGTAATAAAATCTCTTTGGCTATACTATTTGTATCTGGCTGGTTTTGGTATCATTGAAAGTTTAAATTTTAAAGAACATAATTCCAAATTCAAATTAGGAAAATGTGTGATTTTCATTTGTTTTTCGTACCGTCAAGATGAGTGAATCTAATGAAGAAATTCGATACATTTTAAAATTTTACTACAAAAAAGGTAAAAATGCAACGCAAGCCGCGAAAAAAATTTGCGATGTTTATGGACCTAGTGTAGTGTCTGTGAGAGTAGCACAAATTTGGTTTAAGCGTTTTCAATCCGGAAATTTTGATGTCAAAGATGCACGTCGCTCTGGTCGCCCTATTACGGATAAACTGGATGCCATTTTTGAAAAAGTGGAGCAAGATCGGCATATCAGTAGTTACGACGTAGCTGAAGAACTGGAAATTGACCACAAAACAGTTTTGGCGCATGTGAAAAAAACTGGGTACACAAAAAAGCTCGACATTTGGGTACCTCACGAGCTCACTGAAAGAAACCTAATGAACCGTGTACTCATTTGTGATTCTTTATTACGACGTAATGAAACCGAACCATTTTTGAAGAGGCTGATAACTGGTGATGAAAAGTGGATCACGTATGACAAGAACGTGCGAAAAAGGTCGTGGTCAAAGGCCGGTCAGGCTTCACAGACTGTGGCGAAACCCGGGTTAACTCGCAACAAGCTGATGCTGTGTGTGTGGTGGGATTGGAAGGGCATTATTCATTATGAGCTGTTACCACCAGGCAGGACCATCGATTCTGAACTCTACTGCGAACAACTGATGAGATTAAAGCAAGAAGTTGAGAGAAAGCGGCCGGAATTAATCAACAGAAGGGGTGAAGTTTTTCATCATGATAACGTTAGACCTCACACATCTTTAGCCACTCAGCAAAAATTAAAAGAGTTTGGCTGGGAGGTGTTAATGCATCCGCCGTGTAGTCCTGACCTTGCACCTTCAGATTTCCACCTGTTTCGGTCTCTTCAGAATTCTTTAGGCAGTGTCAGGTTAACATCACGAGAGGACTGCCAAAACCACTTGTCGCGGTATTTTGACCAGAAGTCCCAAAATTTCTATAGCAATGGGATCATGTCCCTACCTACAAGATGGCAAAAAGTTATCGAACAAAATGGTACCGCTTACATACTTTAGTTAAATGTAAATAAACTATATTAAAAATGTTTTGAATTTTCTTAAAAATTGCGAAGAAACTTTTTCCCCAACCTATTATTATTATCATCTCTCTCATTAGCTACTAACTTAGCAACCTGCTTAATAACTTAGCAACATATTTTTTACTGGATTCCCAGACTCCCAAAAAGTCTGGGAGTCCAGTAAAAAATATGTTATCACTGTTTTATTATGACATAAAATTTTGCAATGGCTTTGTCCCAATTATTTGAAGAAAACAAAGCCTTGATTACTTAATATTGGGATTACTTGAATATTGTAATGGATCGAATTATACCTCTGGGCGCCAACAATTACTGAGTTATTTAAATGTATCTATTGGAAACCAGCTTCTTTAGGAAGCTGCTTTGCAGGCAAAGAGAAGAGGCTGTATAGTCTAGCAGTTGCCTATGACTAAATAAATCACTTAGGTATTTGGTACAGAAAGTTGAATAACTTCGAGCGCTCTGCAAGAGAGAACTTTTTGTTCAACCTATGGTTTATTTGCAAATAGAAGATATATTGGGCTAAGGGTTGATTTTCCAATAGTCAGATAACTTTTATCCGAAGAAAAAATATGACAGTTTGACATATTTTCTATACAAAAGCTCTCAAACCGCCATATTTGTTCCATAAATAAAAGTTATCAGACGATTGAAAAATTAGCTCTTAGATAAGTCAGTTTTGAATAGAATAGAAGCTACTTCTTCGTCGTGTCGACGATGGCACGACAGTGAATTAAATTGACCCAAAACTGCCACTTCCACGACATCGTCGGTGGCAGGTCACTTTGGCTGCGGCGGGTTCGCGGTGAGTGCTAACGAGTGCCCGTTTTCCCGCCACAAGCGGCAGAGGAGGACACCGTGGAGTTTTAGTGGATTGAAGTCCCACAAAACTGCACTATCTCTCCGTGGTAGTGCAGTATGCATGATTATTTCTCCACGCCACTATGGCTGCATTTTTTGCTTCCACGACATCGTCGGTGGCAGTACAGAGGTCACTATGGCTGCATTTTTTGGGCTGACCTCTGGTCAGGATAAGAGGCCTGACATAATTTGCGCCACAGCTCCACATTCACACCCTGCTGCCGTACCATCGAGATGGCCCCACTTTGCGAGGTTGTAGTCATTTCGATGATCGAAAAGTCTTACCTACCTACTTGATCTGGCTGGTTGTACGTTTGTCAACGTTGTGGTCTCGTGGCTTCAGCGTAATGTTTCCTGCGGTCATTTATTTCGCGAAGCACTGGAAAATTATTTATTACTAGTTTAAAATACGATGTGTAATAACTTCAGTTAAATATTAATTTTAAGCTGGACGTTCCTTGATTAGTCATTAATCATTTAAACAAATCCTATCCTACTAATATTATAAATGCGAAAGTTTGTAAGGAAGGATGGATGTTTGTCCTACTCTTTCACGCAAAAACTACTGAACGGATATTGATGAAATTTGGCACACAGATAGTTTATAACCTGGATTAACACATATAATACTTTTTATCCCGATGTTCCCACGGATTCGAGACGTACGCGGGTGAAACCGCGGGGCGCTGCTAGTGATGCATTAAATCAAGCTATTAACTTTTATTACTCGCGGAGGAAAGTAACTCTGTACTCTAACATGCGTGGTCTAAATTAAGCTACTAAAAGAAATCAAAGAAAAATTAGACCTTTTTCTTCTTCAATTCCATATAACGCCTTTACCTAATTTCGATCCATAAATAAATCCCTACATCAAAACTTCCTATAAACAAAAAACTGCAATCATCATACATCAAGCTATCTTCAAACCTAAATATTTATAAACTTATCCTCCTATTACGTGTCTATCTTAGATTCTCAGACATGAAAAAAGATATACACGAGGAGGGTCGACGCACCCGTTTTGGCGGACGGCCAGCGATGCACTGCATGCAAACTCAAATGCTCAAACTGCATGGAGCAAATCTTGCCGTAGACAATAAACATCGGACGTTATTTGCACCTTCTAATTTTGAATAAGCTTTTTTTTTTTGGTGCACAAGTAATTTATTGAAACTTTCGGGTTTAAAGTTTTGATTAGGTTGTTATTTTTTGCTCTAAACATTGAATGTATTTAAATGGAAGAATATTTGCATCAAGTCGATTTACATTCAGTTTCATATTGTTGCCTGTAACTCGTAACATCTCTAGAATACAATGGCTCATTCTAGCTAGATTGATGTGCAGAAGTATATTATATTTGTATCTATGAAAATTGATAAAACTTTTAAATCATCCAACCTCGTGGTAGGTATTGGCAATATCACCATCTAGCCTTTTTTCAACGATGTTGGGAACGGCTTCCAGTCTAACCGGATGCAGCTGAATTGAATACCAGAATTTTACATGGAGCGACTGCATGTCTGACCTCCACAACCTAGTTACTCGGTAATAAGATTAACTACCCCTTGGTAAGACCGGGCTTCTGACGACCCGTAACGACTGTCAAAGATCCACGAATGACAGCGCGGACCAATGATTTAACGTGCTTTCCTAGGCACGGTGGGTCTTGATATGTAAAGATGGTCACCCATCCAGGGACCAACCGCGGCAAACGTAGATTAACCTGATCGATCGACCCGTGCGGCTGTTATTACTTAGCCACAAGCCCCTCAAACGTATTGGCAAAATAACATCCATATTTTGCCCTTGTGTATCCCAGAAATGCAGCTATTCTTTTACTTATTTAGCTCTTCAGAAAATCGGCTATTAATACAATGCGATAACAATACATCAACCTAAACCTCGTAAACAGGCGCCACACGACTCTAGGAGCAGTAGAACAATTTTATGGAAATTATTCTACCAGAATCGCGTCGCGCCTGTCTACGGGAGCCTTTACAATATGTCATATTGCTGTTAAGGCGAATGCGTCAGGGTAGCCCGTGAAGCTCAAATTTCCTAACGTTTTTTTTGTAATTTACAAGTCAGTATTAGATTGTATGTTGATTTAAATATAATTCTCGGCCGTAACAAGTATGTATTTACATAATTATAATCATTATTGTGATCAATACAACTCTTTAAGAGCAGGTAACCCTAATGAATGACTATTTCAGGAAATCTTGACATTTGAGGATTGCAGCAGGAGGAAGCAGTTGTATTACTGATTCTAATGATTATAATTCTGTAAATACATATTTGTTACGGCCACGAATCATACTTTATTTAACGTACAACTTAATACTGGATTGAAAATTGCAACAAACCTAAGAAAATTTGAATTTCGCGGGCTACCCTGACGTTTTGTAAATTCAGAAGTTACTTCTATATTTTTTAATCAGGGTATCTCGAATAACATCGTCTTCTCTACGAATACTATCACTATCTTGCATGGGATGTTGCATGATGAAAATTAATTTCAATTCCTCAAATTGTTTATATCATTAGCTACATACCCAATAATTTTACTCCGAACATTAAATAATCGAATAAATTAAACTTCTTACAATATATCTGTATAATTTAAATATAATTAATTATTCAGTTAAGTAATAAATATAACGCCTAATAAATTTTAGTAAGTGCATATTAATTTCGAATTTAATACTTGTGTTGACAGTTATTAATAGAAAATGGCGCCCGGAGCAGAGATGTAGAACATTTGGTTGAGTGTAACGTGATATCTATAACTCCATGTTGTTTATGGTTTTCTAAGAACACATTGAACTTGTTGCTTTGCCGTTAACATGAGAAGGGAAGAAGTGTTTTGTCAGCTGTTTGTCATATTTGGTTAATTAAAGCCCTGAAGTTGTTGGAAATAAATGGTAATTATCCAAGTTACGTAGAATTTTTAGTGAAACATTGTAAGTCGCTTCTAACATCGAAGTTTGGTCTAAGCAAGCCTCGTCCAAGATTAATTTAATCAATTGTCACTTGACATACAAGAAAGGCGACCGTGCCGACCCTGCCCATTACCGTCCGATCGCCATTACCTCCATTACCTCCATTCTGTGCAAAGTTTTGGAAAGGGTACTGAACAATAAGTTGCTGAACTACCTTGAAGACAATGATCTCCTCAGTGACCGTCAATATGGCGATCTTCTTGTGTATGTCACGCACTGCTGTGGCGAAGCCATCGAGAAACACGGCGAAGCACTGGCTGTATCGCTTGACATCTCGAAGGCCTTTGACAGGGTCTGGCACGCTGCTCTGCTTAGCAAGCTTCCTGCTTATGGCATCCCAGCTCATTTTGGATGTCAGATTTCCTTAGTGAACGGTCGATTAGAGTAGTTGTTGACGGCTGCTCTTCTGACCTTATGGCTATTGATGCCGGAGTTCCTCAGGGGTCTGTTCTCTCTGCAACTCTTTTCCTGCTGCACATCAATGACCTGCTTCGGCCTGGTATTGTTGGGTGCGCAGATGACAGTACAGTTTCAGAGAGATACTTGTCCAGCGCAAAAACCAGCGGGGCCGAATTTCGTTCCTTGAGAGAGGCCACGGTAGAGCGGACAGATTTGACCTTAAGCTTTGTCTCCCAGTGGGGTGATGATAATCTGGTCTCTTTTAACGCCACCAAAACGCAGGCGTGTCTTTTTACCGCTAAAAAGAGTCGTTTCGCCCAAACTCCTACTTTTCGGGGTACATCTGTTCCTGTAAGTGATCGACTTGAGCTCCTAGGCATGGAGTTGACATCTGGTCTCAACTTCGGCGCCACCATCGAGTACAAGGCCCAAACTGCGGCCAAGAAACTGGGCATCCTAAATAGGGTGAAGCGATACTTTACGCCTGGACAGCTTTTAACCCTTTACAAAGCGCAAGTCCGATCCTGCATGGAGTATTGCAGTCACCTTTGGGATGGATCAGCTAAGTACAAACAAGCCGCGCTTGACTCGGTGGAACGCAGAGCTAAGAGGCTCATTGGCGACGTAAAACTGGTGGATGCCAAGCTTCATAGCTTGGCTCATCGCCGCAAGGTTGCCTGCTTGTCGGTCTTCTACAGATTGTACTTCGGAGAGTGTGCCCGAGAACTCCACGACCTCATTCCACCGGCCCCCTTCTACCATCGGACATCTAGACGCACTGCCAGTTACCATCCCTGCCTGGTTGCTATTCCACCAATTCGCACTAAGCGCTTCCAAATGTCTTTTATAATGCGCACAGCAAAAGAGTGGAACTCACTACCTGCGTCTGTGTTTCCGAACGTATACAACCCTAGTCTCTTCAAAGTGAGAGTGAACAGGCTTCTTCTGGATAAGCTCACTCCATCGTCGACTTTGTCTCTGTCACCTCTGACCTAGACTAGACTCAAGAGCAAACCCATCACAAATAAAAAAAAGAATCCCTTTTTTTCATACAACCGATGTAGGTGCTGGAATGCGATCAAAGTTTCTGCAACAGATTTAGCACCCCTGTCAACGAGAATAGACAACGTAAGCCCTTGTAGGAGAGAAATAAAGTGTTAACTAACATTTCAAGCATGTTATTTATGTTAAAACAACTTTATTCACAATGTTCTCCACAGGGCTCGGAAACGTTATTTAAAATAACGTTTTTAAAACGTTTCTAACAGTTCTTTGTACAACATTTTGTTCGGAACGAAAACGATATGAGAACGTTTTCAAAAACCGGTTTATTCCGCAGGACGCAGCCGCGCGATAAATTCCCGTCGCAAAAATTTTACGTCTGTGCGAACGTGGGCTAAAAACTAAAGCGCATAATTATGTATTTGGAAGGAGTTTTATATAAGGGTATATATACAGGGTTATTGGTAAAACACCAACAACCTCTTAAGGGGTCATTGTACTCATCATTATGAACAACTTTTACTATGGGACCAAAACTGATATTGCGAAAAAAAATCAGCTGTTCAGTACATTTTGACGAATTATGCAAACATAAATGTACTGAACAGCTGATTTTTTTTCGCGATTTCAGGTTTGGTCCCATAGTAAAAGTTGTTCATAATGATGAGTACAATGACCCCTTAAGAAGTTGTTGGTGTTTTACCAATAACCCTGTATATGCAGGGAGGGGTGGAGATCCCCACCCTGCATGGGGGAAGTTAAGGAAATGCATAGTTTTTTTTTATGAATTTAAAAAAATCTTAGTTTATGTTTTGTTAAGTTTTTGGTAAAAATTTAGTATCATTTGCCAGGAGGAGGGGTAGGGGGGTGCAACCTCTCACCTGGCACCACTCCCATGAAAGATAACGCACCCCTTCTTGAGAAAAACAAATTATTGTAACCTAACCTCAGAAACTTTAATGTTTCTTCTGCAACGTCTCCGGCGCTGCAGGAAGTGCAGCCCCTTCGCCCTTGTGTAACAAAGGATGGACACCCATGCTCACCTCCGCAGCTTCGGCTTGCTTCAGCTGCTATGGCCTGCACCGGTGCCTATGCTTTGTTACAGCGGGCGGGGGCTGCTCTTCCTTCGCGCCTCCGGATTTTTATATACAATCTAGGGGTAGCAGCCAAAAGACCAGTAGAGTCGGGTGCCCTGAGCCTGACTCGGTTTTTGAACAGATTCGAATAGCAACACCTGCTGTCAAAATTACGTCAAAAACAACAAAATAGTGCAAAAGTTGAGGTTATTTTATCAAAGTTTGATATTTTATATTTCCGAAAGTATTTAGAGCGCCATGGACAGTACGATCCCAAGTTAGAGCCTCCGGCAGGAAGTATTTGCCCCCCCCCCCCCCCCCCCCCCGCCAGATTAGGCAGCAAACGCGAGAGTGCATTCGCGGTGCCCATCAATCGGCGAGCCAACCGCTGAAAATGCGGCCCGAAGTTCCACCGGATATCGAGGACGAGTCTTAGGTACTTCATCATCGACTTGATACCGATGTGAATACCTCCTACTATTCTGTTGGATCCTGAGGGTGGCGCTTTCCGGAGCCCGTGGAAACAAATGACTTCCGATTTATGCAGTGCCACCTGGAGACCCAATCGCCGGATCCTGCCTACGACTTGCGCAACCCCAGCTGTTGCTAAGACAGTCACCTGCCGGAGCGTCTTCCCCCGTGCCATTACCAGCGTGTCATCGGCGTAACAGATGACGCCGACGCCACGGAGGAGTGCACCGCGCAGCACCCAGTCGTATCCGATGTTCCACAGGAGTGGCCCCAAAACCGAACCCTGTGGAACACCACACGACATCTCTCGCCGACCCCATCCTTCTCGATCCGGGTAGATGACATATCTGTCAGATAAGCTCCGATAATGCGGCGGAGGTAGTTTGGCACCCTATGATATCAGAGTGACTCCCTAATGTTACTCCAGGGAAAAGTGTTGAAGGCATTGGCAATGTCCAAAGACACTGCCAAGACGACCTCACCCTGGGCCATTGCTTCCTCCGCCAAAACTTTCACGCGCATGATCGCGTCGATTGTAGAGCGCCCCTGACGGAAACCAAACTGGTTATCTGCCAGATCCGGCCCCTCTCTTGTCATGTGTTAGATAAGGCGGCCTGCAATAATTCTCTCGAAGAGTTTGCCTACCTCACCTAACCACACAATGGGCCGGTAAGCGGATGGTGAGTCCGCAAGCCGCCATTCCATTTTCAACAGGACCAGCTTTCCAGTCTCTCCAAACATGTGCTCAAGAGTCCCACTAATCGGGGCCAGAGATCCCTGATGGCCAGAACCCATGCATGGCCAGGAATGCCGTCAGTTCCTGGAGCAGTGCTTTTGGCCTGAAGCCTCTGTACTGCCGCTTTTAGTTTTACCTGGGTCATTTCAGGCGCGTCGCCATCGTCATTTTCCGAGTTGGGCACCATAGTAGGCGGAACTATATGCGGTGGTGTGTGCTCCCCTTGTGAGGGGAATAAAGCGCTCACTACTCTCTCTAGCAGTTGCCGGTGGAGGCTACGGGATAGTGGAAACACCCACGAGCAAAGTTTGCGCCTAACCAAACGGTAAGGACGCCCTCACGGATCACGTTCCAGAAATGCCAGCAATTCTTTATGGGCTTGGGCCCAAGCCTATTATTTCCAGCTGAAGAGCCTTCTTCGCCACTCTACACACCTCGTACAGTTCCGCCTCTCTTACCATAGCTTCTGGTGTTCGTCTGCGCCTTCATCGCTGCCTGATGTACGGGCGCTGTGCCGCCACGCATGCGATGCGCAAATGCGCAATGTCTTGCGATCACCAATACACCTGGCGCCTGGCAGATGGAGACTGAACTGAACATCGCAGCATCACAGATTTGTGTCATGGCCTCCCGGAACCATTCTGCCTCCTCGTCAATATCGACAGACCTGACTGGTGAGTCCAACAAGGCCTTCACGATTGAGGCAACCAGAAGGGTTTCCCGTTTCAGTTGTTTGAGCGCCCATCGCGAGCCATCCTCAACCCCGGTTGGGGCCGCTTGTTCCGGGCCATTCGAGGTCTGGGCGGAGACGTCGAACTGTATCTGTGATCCGAGAACGTCTCCACGTACTCCAATACACGCCAGTCCTGAACACGGCGTGCGACAGCGGGAATAGCAAACGATAAGTACACTATAGACCCACCCTACTGCCACACACATGTCTGAACAGTTCCCCGGTTTAGGAGCAGTAAGCCTGACTCCACCGCTCACTCCTCCAGTAACACACCCCGTGCATCTGTTGCTGGGGAACCCCAAGTCGTGGATTTGGCGTTGAAGTCGCCCATGACAAGGACAGGGTGAGGACGGCTTCGACTGATGACTGTGCCCAATTCCGTCATGAAACTCTCAAAGTCGGCGAGAGGTGGGTTGGGTGAGAAATAAATCCCCACGACCATGATATCTTCGACCGACAGACCGCTACAAAGCCCCGCCCCTGGGTGACGGTCTCCAGGGGCGGAGTGCCAGCGGCTGGCCTCGAGATAAGTGCCACCAAGCCATCAATATCACCCACTCAGTCATCCCTGGGAGGAACAAAGTATGGTTCGGCAACTATAGCGACGTTGATCAACCACTCCGCCATGCTCTGGAGCAAAAGGTCCTGAGCCCTGGCGCAATGGTTGATATTCGCTTGGAGAAGACGAAGGTGTGGGGCCAATCCTGGGTGTCCATAACAATCGCCTCCCCCTCAACCCTTTCTTTGGCGTTATTGCCAGCGGTCAGTGGGCGAGAGGGCCCAATTTTCCAATTTGAGTCGGCTTTTTTATCCCTCGGTACAAGCCTTGCTGCCCGTCTGGTGGTCAACCGACCTGTTCAATGCCGCACACACTACACAGTGTGGCGCGGCATCGCAAGAGCTGGCCTTGTGACCGAGCTAATCACAGCGGAAAAAAAGACCGCAGCAATCGACCTCTGCGGTGAATCGAACTCCAACGTGTCCCTCTCTCATGCACCTATAGCATTGAGGGGCTTATTTGCCAGAAGCCTGACCCGTGCCAAATTCCAGCCCACCACTAGTCTGGGACCATCTTTTAATTTTCGAGCTACCGCGACGGGACAGTTGACCAGTACTGTCCGTAGGTCAGAGAAGCCCTGACGAATTGTTTCCAACTTAACTTGGTCTAGGCATTCTCCGGCCTTTACAACAGCAGCTAGGACCTCTTCCGAAGTTGCAGAGTCCCCCAGGTGCATTATACGCAGATCTGCGCACTTGACCTGCCTGGACACTCTAACGTCCACTACGTCGAGCGACGCTGAGGGCCACTGTTGATACCAGGGATCTCCAGTTCGATAGTTGCCTACCCTACCACACACTATTTACCTACGCGTACTCACAGTCACAGATAATACTTAGTACTTGTGAAACGACGAAACTAAGCCGCGTGGCCTTGAAATACCATTAATGAAATACTCGTAGAACTTTCGTATCGGAAAAACCCAAGAAATGCAATAAAAACGGTTAAAAACGTTTTATTAATCGAAAACGATTAAAATTTTGTTCTTCTTCAAAAACGTTATTTATAACGTTCCGTTCGAACGTAACCGAAACAAATCGTTTCTTAGGTATTTAAGACGAAACCGTTTCGAAAAATATACCGGTATCCGAGCCCTGGTTCTCCATATTGCATTAATATTAGCAGCTTATTTCGAGTTATCGTTTGTTTAGAATAGCAGGAATAACTAAACACTTATCACAGTTTGAGACAGATCATCCAATCTGTCTCTCAGATTCCCAAGATTCTAAATCAAGCCTAAGAAACCTATAGAAATTATTCATAAAAACACTAGAGTTTGTTCATTTTGTACTGTATTGACAAAAATTCAACAGCAGAAGTTGTAAAAAAAAAAACTTCAATCATAATCAAGCCCCTCTAACTCTCATTCATTTGGGAGCACAATCCCAAGACACCACTTTCTCTCAAACATCTTTGTAGCCACGAAATGGTGGAGGTGATGTCGAGGTCAAGAGAGAATCACGTCGTTACGAAAAAGTTCTGTACGGTGTACAGTAATCAAAACTATAATCCATACTAATATTATAAATGAGAAAGCAACTCTGTCGGTCTGTCTGTCTGTTACCTTTTCACACCTTAACACTGCGGGACACTCAACGCCCATAGGCGTTATACTTATAACAACACTTATTATGTGTCTCGTAATCTCGTTCAGTATCCCGGAAGGCGTTAAAGGCTGAACTAATATGATGGCCACACAGATAGACCATGACCTGGGGGGTAGTGCGAATTGGTGGAATATCAACCAGGTAGGGATGGTAACTGGCAGTGCGTCTAGATGTCCGATGGTAGAAGGGGGCCGGTGGAATCAGGTCGTGGAGTTCTTGGGCACACTCACCGAAGTACAATCAGTAGAAGACCGACAAGCAGGCCAACTTGCGGCGATGAGCCAAGCTGTGTTTCCATTTAGACAGATTTTTGTTTCGGCAGATTTTGGGTTAGAACATAGGACACTTTTTATTCCGGTAGTACGTTCCCGTGGGATAATTTCCGACATCCGCGTGGCCGTAGCCGCGGGCAAAATCTATTTCCCAAATAAAGTTTAATTTTAACATGAGCTCGGTTCACTCCTAATAGATATGATTCCTTGTCTCACTTTATAGTGTAGTATAATAAAACTAACCAGTGGACTTCTTTCGAGCTTCACTACAGAATAACGATGTTTGTGAAGTATTTATAAGCGACTCGCACGAATCGTAAAAGCCTGAAACATTAAGAAACCGCACGCTTTACGACGAATTTTCGTTGATATGTTCTATTTTGTGCGAGTTTTAGAACGGTTTTTGCGGTAAAAATCGGTTTTTCAGTTGTTGGCATTTCGATGTTGTTACTTGTGCCTGTTTTGGTAAAGCATGTTTATAAAACACGTGACTTAAAAATCTGGTCACATTTCTTTACCTCGATGACATTGTAAATAAACTTAATAGATCTCTTTACCCTCAAAGAGGCCGATTAGTCATAAGTTTCAGCTTTATACTAAAATATAATTATTTTCCGTGTTATATACCTGACCTTGGACCAATTTCAGCAGTATGTATGTATGTATGTAATAACATAATACAGTGTTCTTGGCAGTCGTTGTGATTTAGATCTTACGACTTGTCGTTGGCACTTCGTTACGATTGCAACAAGTGCACTTTTTGCTTTGGTTTCGGTGTTATAATGTGTTTGGTGTTAGCTTAAATTGAAGCCACTTTTGCAGTGTTCAGAAACCATGTTGTATGCATTGGATTTTATTGACGAGCTTTCAAGTTATGAAATAAAAGTGTTGAGTCTTAGTCTTAATATTAGGAGTAGGTTTTGCATAATTAATATATTCTCTGTTATCACCAATTCTTATTTCGAAGGCCGATGCGATTTAATTAAGTAAATAATTGATTAAGTCTGGCACACTAAAAGGCTCGTATTTATTTAGCAGCCATTGCCAAAATCTCCGGAAAGTGGCGACGACATATTGAATTAATGTAGTATATTTAAAAACTTCAGAGAAACTGCTGAATTTAAAAGAGATTTTAATTTGAGCTTTTTTACTCAATAAACTGTATAATTGCTTTAATTTGTAACGGTGCTTTTTCTCATTTTTAGCTCAGGGTAATTTCCCAAGAACCAAAAACCTACCAACAAACATACCGACTTTAAAGCATATATTTACATCGGTCGTCTCTTATATTTTTTTTATTCTCTTGTATTTATAGAGAGTTTAATCACAAACTGATTATGCCACCCTCATCGTACAAACAATTACTCCTTATGATCTAAATCCCATTTTTTCCAACTTATTATAAGTCTTGCATCCTTTGACAATGGGGACGCCATAATGCTATTACACCTTCCAACATCCAGTGACTTAGATAACAATATGATTCTTTCGCTTTCGGCCTTGTTCGGGACGCACTCCATCAGTATATATGTAGTAAATAAGTGTCTTCCACTTCCACACTCCGGACAATTTGGTAAAGCAACGTTACCCATGAAAAATGGAAAACTGTTCATTGGAATGTGTCCCAATCGAAGCCGAAGAGCCTTATATTTTTCGCCGGGCCCCAATATTGTGAACTAGCTAGAACTTGGACACAAATAGGTACACGCACATAATCTCAATGTTCTCTTGTTTCTACGGCAAAAAATCTCATTGACTAGATGCATCGATATCAAGGTTTCTTGAAAAACAATTGCACATTATTAGTCACTCCATTCAAAAGCAAATCAGTGGACTAACTCTTTTGAAGGCTGATTCACAATAAGTCTTCAATGGCAATCGGAAGCTACGGGTTCCAAGGATATTCTATTGTCTTACTTGGTAGGTTTGTGCGATATGTATCGTGGAATATTTATTTGCAGGAATTGCAGGAAAGGTTACAAAGAAAAAAAGACCGAAAATTTCTTATGTGTACAAAGAAAAAACAAAAACACAAAAAAGTACATTCAAGTTCATTATTAGTAATAAGTACATTTTAACATTTTGTGTTGCTCAACTTGCTGATGACTAGAGATGGGCGGGTGGGTATAAAATGGGAAGGTATAAATTGGAAGGAAAGGTAAGAAAAGGTAAAAAAGGAAAAATACCCTTTTTTACCGGGTATTAATAAAAAATACCGGGTAAAAAATGAATAATGTCGATATATTATTTAATTGGCTTCGTCATCAATACTACGACCAATCATGTTAATTTTGACCTTGACCATTGAAGGTAAAATATTGATTTCAAGTAAAACGAAGTTAAATGTCTTTTAAATCATTATTCAACATAAATTTTCAAATAAAATCAACTTTTTAGAACCAAAACAAATGAGTACTGTACTGACTGCACATGTTTTAACTAAATTCTGTACACTACCTTTAAGAATTATGTAGATAAGTAACATATATATCGTGAAAACATTTCAAAACAAGTAAATGAGTGAAAATTACTGAGTTTTTTCGTTTCACTATACAATAATTCCAATGAAACTTATCAGGGGACGTATTATGAACTATTAACGCCATCATTTTTCCAGTGCTAGAGAGAGACGGAGCTATACATGACCTATAGCACCATCCCTTTTTCGCGACGGAATCATGATGGCGTTAATAGTTCATAATACAGCCCCAGGTTGGCACAAAAGTAATGAGACACTTGGTTTACGTTTTATATTTTCTATTATTATTACAATTCGAAAAGCTTAGTCAATGATGTAATCACCATTAGCATCATCATCATCTTTTTGCCAACGATCCGGCAAAGTTTGGATGCCTTTCGCCCAGAACTCTGATGGCTGTGTCTCGAAAAAGTTGTTCAAATCCGCCTCTGCATTAGAAAAATCATTAAATTGCTTATCCCGCAAATGTTGTTTCGGGGCTCTAAACAAATGATAGTCTGATGGGGCGAGGTCTGGGGAATAAGGTGGGGTATCGTCTCCAAGCCCAAGTTCTCCAACTGTCGGCGAACGGCAGATGCGACATGAGGTCGAGCGTTATCCTGCAGTAAAACTACATTGACTCGTCTTCGTCGTTTTTTCTTGATTGCAGCAGATAATTTGGTGAGCTGCGTTGAATATTTGTCACCGTTTATAGTTTCATTGTGTAATAGTTCATAAAACAGCATGCCTTGTGCGTCCCAGAAACAGCAAAGCAGAACTTATAAGCGGTTCTTTTGACTCAGCTTCGGTTGAGTTGGTGGCGTTTCTTCTGGAGGCAGCCAAAAAGCACGACGTGTATCGTTCTCGTAATTAACCCATGATTCATCTCCAGTAACCAGATCAGACAAAAACTCTTTACGTCGGGGTCGCAGCAAAAGTGATTGACAGATAGCGACACGGACTGCACGACTGGCGTCTGTAAGGGTGTGCGAGCCAAAACTTTTGATACCCAACCTCATGCAGATGGTTTTCCACGATGTGGTGACTGCAGTTAAGTGCTTCCGCTAATTCACGAGTGCTAGCATCCGGATTCGACTGCAGTTGGCGGCGTAAATCGACATCATTCACTGCGGGTGGTCGTCCAAGGCGTGGCTGACTTTCAAGGCTCCTGTCTCCTGATTTAAAAAGTCAAACCATCGAGCCACCGTCGCATGGCTTGTACTTCCAGCGCCCAATGCAGTGTTGCTATTGTCAGCCGCAGCCCGCGCACTGTGGCCTAACAAGGACTCGTATAAGTATAGTGTTCGAACTTGTCGCTCGTCCATTTTTCTTCAGACTGACTAAGCCGATTTTTTTTATATGGCATCTCGTAGTTGGCCTAGAGAGGCCGTGACTACTTAACCGGACTATCCTGTGGCTGCCTTAAGCGAACTCAAAGCCTCCAACCAGGGGCATAAAACTTACAGACTAAGCGATTACACGCTAAGGGCTCCCCCTGTGGGGAACGGGCCTCGGCTTAGGGCGTCGCTGGGGGGAGGACAGCAAGATGGCTGGATCAAATTTCAGTGATTATTATTGTCAGGGAAGTTTAAAGCTACTGGCTCAGCTACGCCACCAGCTGGCACTTCATACCCGAGCAAGGGACGGGGGGGAGGACGATTATTACGGGGTCGTCGCGAGGGACCTCAGCGGCGAGGTCGGAATGTCGATTTGTGTTTGTTCCTACGGTCCCTACTGCTCTCCTGGAGAAGAGTTATGGGGTCGTCGGGATCTGAGAGGACAAGCCTAGGGCGGCGGATCTTACTAATACGAGAGGGGACATAGCCTAGCCACCTCGAACAACCAGAGGGTTGCGATGGTTGGTGGCTGAGTCGAAGAAACGCTTGGAATTGCGTTTCAAGAACTGGGAGATGGTGGGAATGTCGAGATCTAAGTGGAGGATTTCGTTCCGAACGAACCAAGGGGCTCCTGTTGCCTTTCGGAGGAAACGGTTTTGGAGGGCCTGCATCCTATGAATGAGGTGTGGTTTTGCGTGCGCAAACACTGAACCCGCATAGGTCATGATGGGGCGAATGCACGCTGTATAAATCCGCAATTTGCACCTAAGTGACAATTTGCTACGTGCATTCAGAACGGAGTGGAGTCTACCGAGAGCGAAAGCGGCGCGCGAACGCACCTGCTTTATGTGCTCAGCGAAGGAGAGGTGGTGGTCGAGGGTCACATCGAGGTATTTGGCTCGCGTACGAGGGCGGCTTTATATACCCTCACATCACAAGTACCTAGAATGTTCTACAACATTCTAGAATATTATCGAAAACAATTAACTTGAAAAAGGAAACGTATAGAGTTTTGTAGTCTCATTACTTTTGTGCCAACCCAATAGATAGTAATAGTATACGTATATACACAGTAAGCAATAATCATAAAAAAATTAAAACTGCACAATTAGTTTGATACTTGTATACAGGGTTATTGGTAAAACACCAACAACCTCTTAAGGGGTCATTGTACTCATCATTATGAACAACTTTTACTTTGGGACCAAACCAGAAATCGCGAAAAAAAAAGTCAGATGTTCAGTACATTTATGTTCGCATAATTCGTCAAATTGTACTGAACAGCTGTTTTTTTTCGTGATTTCAGGTTTAGTCACATAGTAAAAGTTATTTATAATGATGAGTACAATGACAGGGGTCATTGTACTCATCATTATAAATAACTTTTTAAGAGGTTGTTGGTGTTTTACAAATAACCCTGTAGTGTATAAATCAAGTCTTCATTATTCCTTTAATTTTAGGAACGGCATGAAAGGAAGGAAGGACGGCATTCCAGCGAGAGTGTTGAGGCAGTGTGCGCCTGAACTGTCTCCTGTGTTGACACGTTTGTTCCGCCGCTCTCTTGAAAAAAGAACAGTGCCGAAATCCTGGAAGCTTGCAAATGTACAACCAGTGCCCAAAAAGAGCGACCGTGCAGACCCTGCCCATTACCATCCCATTGCCATTACCTCCATTCTGTGCAAGGTTATGGAAAGGGTACTGAACAATAAGCTGCTGACCTACCTTGATGACAATGGCATCCTCAGTGACCGTCAATATGGCTTTCGCCGAGGACGGTCAACTGACGATCTTCTTGTGTATGTCACGCACTGCTGTGGCGAAGCCATCGAGAAACATGGCGAAGCACTTGCTGTATCGCTTGACATTTCGAAGGCCTTTGACTGGGTCTGGCACGCTGCTCTTCTTGCTTATGGCACCCCAGCTGATTTTTGTAGCTGGATATCAGATTTCCTTAGTGAACGGTCGATCAGAGTAGTCGTTCACGGCTGCTCCTCTGACTTTATGGCTATTGATGCCCGAGTTCCTTAGGAGTCTGTTCTCTCTGCAACTCTTTTCCTGCTGTACATCAATGACCGGCTTCAGTCTGGTATTGTTGAATACGCATATGACAGTACAGTGTCCGAGAGATACTTGTCCAGCGCAAAAACCAGCGGGAAGTTCGTTCCTTGAGAGAGGCCATGGTAGAGCGGACAGATTTGACCTTAAGCCTTGTTTCCCAGTGGGATGATGATAATCTGGTCACTTTAAACGCCACCAAAACACAGGCGTCTTTTTACCGCTAAAAGGAGTCGTTTCGCTCAAACTCCTACTTTTCGGGGTACATCTGTTCCTGTAACTGATCGGCTTGAGCTTCTAGGCACGGAGTTGACATCTGGTCTCAACTTTGGTGCCACCATCGATTACAAAGCCCAAACTGCGGCCAAGAAACTAGGCATCCCAAATAGGGTGAAGCGATTCTTTACGCCTGAACAGCTTTTAACTCTTTACAAAGCTCAAGTTCGATCCTGCATGGAGTACTGCAGCCACCTTTGGTATGGATCAGTTAAGTACCACCTAGCCGCGCTTGACTAGGTGGAACGCAGAGCTAAGTGGCTCATTGGCGACGTAAAACTGGTGGATGCCAAGCTTCATAGCTTGGCTCATCGCTGCAAGGTTGCCTGCTAGTCGGTCTTTTACAGATTGTACTTCGTTGAGTGAGCTCAAGAACTCCACGACTTCATTCCACCGGCCCCCTTCTACCATTGGACATCTAGACGCACTGCCAGTTACCATCCCTTCCTAGTTGCTATTCCATCAATTCGCACTAAGCGTTTCCAAATGTCTTTTATAATGCGCACAGCAAAATAGTGGACCTCACTAAGTAACTGTGTCTGTGTTTCCGAGCGCATACAACCCTAATCTCTTCAAAGTGAGAGTGAACAAGCTATTTCTGGTAAGCTCACTCCATCTTTCGACTCTGTCTCTGTCGCCTCCGACCTAGACTAAGGTCAAGAGCAAACCCATCTTAAATAAATAAAAAAACATTAACACATCATAATCACATTGTCTAAACCCTTTTTTACCTAACATATCACAATTACTTAAGTTATTTTGTAGGATTAGTGTTAGTCGTCATCATTAAATTACCAATCTCCACTTAATTAAACACAATAATACTAAACTTGACTAAACCTCTCTATTAATTCAGTAGGTACTTTTGGCACTGTGTGACAACTAAAAAAAAGTTCTTTTTTTTCTAGTCCGTGTTACAGTGCTATAACACTATAACGTATATGCCCGACACCGAGGACGGTCTCAAATAAAATAAATTATAAAATTCTGTATGTCAAAGTATCTATTAAAAAATACAATAATTAGTTTAAACTGATTTAATTTTTACCCGGTATAAATTAAAAATGGGTAGGTAAAAATGGGTATAAATGGGTATTTAACCAAACTCTGGGTTTTTACCGGGTATATGCCCATCTCCGCTGATGACTCATAAACTTATATCATCCTTCGAAGTTTGTCGGTTCATTTAGTTTAGAGAAGTAGCCTGCCCTGCATTCTTTTGCACAATTTACGCCTAATTCGTTGCTAATTTAATATGGGTTGCATAAGAAAAAACAAAATCCTGTGAAAATCTCACGGATTTCCGCCCCCTACGGGCAGGTTGAAGGGTCTGTTTGATTCTTACAGACTACACACGGTGTTTTTTCAACTACCTCTACTCTCGGCAGACAAGAGCGCTTGCTCATTCATCCCGTCATTCTCACAAAGTTTATATTAAAGTATCCGATTATTAACTACTCTACAAACAACGGCGTCCGTCTCTACAATTCTGTTATTTAAAGCTTTAACATTTCATTAAAATAGGACAAAAAGAAACAGAAATTAACTGCACCATCAACATTTTCACTCGTATATTTGGAACTGTCTGCTCTTTCATAAATCAATTTTATCCCCGAACCGCGCTCATACTGTATCAAACATTTCATAGCGTACTATAATTAAACGTATGACTTCCCCGAAAAGCACGTATTTTCTAACAACCCACAGGTCAGTTGACGCGGATTTCTTGCGATAGACTGACGTTACAGGACTCTTGACAAGCGCTCGAGTACAATACGGTTATTCGATTTTTAAAAATTCGAAATTTTTGAACGCGGCCATATTTATAGCTCGGTCCGACTGCTATATTTGGCGTGGTTTTACGGTTTTTGTGTTGGCTATGGTGGTAAATGATGAAAAAATGTGCTACAGTGATTTGTATATGTTGTGAATCTGGCGATGTTTGTTTAGAATTGCGTACAGATTGATCTGAAAAAGTGCGAACCATTACAATCTAATTTGGATTTGACCAACATAGGTAGCATACACTCTAAAATGGAGCAATCACTTCAAGAAACCAAAAGAGTACGAATTCAAATACCTACATAAAGCAAGCATCTTTGTTCTAAATAAAGACTTAAGTATTAAAAAAACCAAATTCGCTTTGACCGCATTCATCCAGAAATGCTAATTTTAAAGTTGTCACTTTTAAATGGCGCATGAGGAGAAAACTTTCAAAATACCGGGAAATCTGGAGACTACAAAAAAATCGGGTGAATCTAGCAACTTACGATTGCCCGCAAACGAAATATTGTTGTGTGTCCCTGATTTTGATTAACAAAGTGTAAATAAAAATAAGTGTTAAAATAAACAATCATTCAGAAATTAAAGAGTTCGAACGGAAAAAGCTTTTCAAAATGGAACGCCTGTCATTTCGTCTACGCGCGAAAGTTTTGCCGCCATACAATGACCTCCTTCACCCAGTACAATAAAATACAATGGGAGGTCTGACTATATTGGTGATATTTCTCTTTGACGACTGCATTCTATTTATTTATGCTTGTTTTGAGCCGGTTGCGTGAATAAAGAAGTTTGCAACGGACGTGCTTAACTGTGGTTTAAGACTAAGACTTTCTGGAGATCAAAGAACACTCATATTATTTGTTCAGTCTAGTTTTATATGAGGTCAGTTTAAACCTAGAGTTTTTGAATGAATGTACGGAAAGCCACTCATTCTAACAAAAACTGACGCTAACAAACTTGTGAGCGGACTCTGAAGATAATAAAAATCAATTAACAGTTTTTTGACCTGCTGCGTCCATGGTTTATTTACGCCATTACCAAGAGTACGAAGACCCCCAATATCTAAATGCGATATCACGAAACTCGAAAGTATTTTATCTAGAACCCATTTAGTTGATTGAACAAGGTGGGTAGCCTTATCTTCACAGAACTATCACCACTATGGTTTCTTTCTCGAAACTAATCATACTTAAGTGGTCTAATCTTGACTATTTGGCGGTGAACAGAATTTTCGATGATGACTGAGTATTAACACAGCTTTACGTGGAATAGTTATTGAAAAACTTACACCTACAAACTAAATATTGTATTTTTGGATGGCTACCTACTTTATGGTACCTTAATGATCTTAATATTCTATGCCATTTCCTAAAAAGCCCTGGGTCCACCCGTTCAACGTTGTCCAAAAAATATGCTTTTGGTTCAAGAAGAATTTTGACATCTGAACTTTTGGAACAACGACATTTCATCTTACATGTTTCTTCCTCTCTTTTCAGCCTATGATATAATTTAACTTGTCTAGTCTTGATTGACTCCGGGGAGTCACATAGCAGATATAATGTCAGTCACGGCACCCAGAAAGCTTGATTTCGCTTCATCTTGTTCCTTTGCTTTGGTGCCCTCCAATTACTGAAGGTTGGCGATCAACTCCAAACATTTCTCGTGGTCCTATGCGACTGACCGCTAAGGCGTCATTTAGCACGAAAATCACGTACTTTTCGCTGAAAACACTGGTCATCGTAGAGTATTTACAAATAGACGAATGCTTAGGATTATCCGCGTCCACTGAGTAACTATTTCAGTCGTTTCCTCATTCTTATCTAAGAGTTGGACGCTGCCCAAACGAGGTTGCATCACGGTGACGTAATAATGTTTACCTTTTTGTTATATTTTGTTGGTTCCGATACATTGCATTAATTGTGTGGATTTCTGCACAGTTGTGGCGCATTTTTTTTTTATCTTTTACGAAGTCAAATTTTTAAACGGTACCTCTTTGTCTAGTGAAAAACATTTCACGTTCTCCGCCTCTCGACTTTAAAACATTGGCCAATTCTTCTGCATAACTACAACGATCTTTGCGCGTTGAACGGTCAGTAAAAAAAATCTACATTTTAACTTAGATTGTCCCCAGATAGCTTTAATCCTATAAAGATAGCGCAGATCATGACAGATGCGTTGTATCTTACATAGATGACATTTTGTGAATTTGCTCATGATAGCTTTCGTGGCTTTCAGCAAGTCTTTAGTCGAAGACTTTCTATTGAGATAATAAATTCAATTAAAAATTGTTTTACAAAAACCTAGTCCCTATTTTAATATTATTTATTTACTAACCAGTGGCTAAAGGCCTCTTCTGTCTCCAATTCTCAATATTCCGCCAATTATTAGTTTGACACAAATATTGGCTAGTTTTCGTGACTTCTTTGCTGCATCAAAACTTTTTGTAGACAATTGGAAGCTTCCCAAATAGTGTTCCATTCTGATGCAATCATACGTTTGTTGGTTTTATCTATGACTGCCCCGTTGGCATCATCATGCAAACGCGACTGCTGAGCATCCTGGTCCTGGGTCCGATTTCCAGTGTTATTGGGATTTTCCATTAAGAATTTTTCAGTAGCAAGCAGCCCGGAGTTTGGAAGTTGGTGGTGTTGGTTTGGTTTGGTGTTGGTTGGTGTAGTAAAAACACGTTAAGCTGCTGGTCCTGCACCTGATCTCTCTCCGGTGGTGTCGGATTGCTGTCCCATAAGACTACCAGAGTAAAGGAGCAGAGAGTGCACCTGTGTGTGCGCACACACTTGAATAGAAGAATAAGAATATCTCCTGCGTACCTGGCTAATCTCTATTGGCGGCCGTGTCCAAAATCGGTTGGGAGGATGTTATTATAGAAGACTGAACAACAAATAAAAAAAAATACCTGTTCATCCTTCATCAGTTGCCAGATTTTTTATTTTTAGAAGACAAAAGTGTGATCTACGGAAATAAAGCTCCTCGTTTTCAAGAAAAAAGTTTCCATGTTTTTTTCTGTATGTGTGTTGTGAAGCCAATCAGTTTTACCAAAGGGTGTGTTACTCCCTACATGTTGCTGCATCCGATTAGACTGGAAGCTGACCCCAACATGGTTGGGAACAGGTAGGCAGATGATGATAATGATCTCAAGAAACTGCTGCTTCAACCTACTTTTGCTGAAGTCTTTACACACATTCCCTTTATTTCAACCTGCCTATAACATCTTTAATTTACAACTTTCTATGACTCATAGACCAAACACATCTTTAAAAAGTCTGCTGTTTACTCTATACATTTCTTTCACGATTTCAACATTATTTTCATTAGTAACCATCATCAGTTAGTCAAATCAAATATGGTGTTGAATCTCTTCGCTCCACGTTTAGATCTTTGTGAGTCACTGCAGCGGATCTAAAAATATTTTCATTTGCCCTTTTACTTTTTTGGATTATTCTACATGACAGGGCTGTTCTATCTAAATCCATGAATCGATAAACTATTATTATTTGTTCCTTTTATTTATTAATGTTTAGCCTACGTTGTCCCACTGTAGGGCAATGGTCTCATTTCTTCTTTCCACTCCTCTCTGTATTGCGCTAGTGTGGACTAATCCTGTCTGTATCAAGCTCATTCCGCTATTTTCTCCTGGGTCTGTCTCGATGTCGCCGGACATTTTCTGGGACGTGGCCAGAAATTGTGGTTGATTTGTTGCATGACTATTAAACTAAATTCTTCCTTATTGGACAAAAGGAGATGAGTACCTATCTAGAGCTTCGACTCTGAAATGACGCGCCCCTCTACCGCTTTCACCGATACAAATTTAAGTTGTGGGGCGCGTCATTTCAGAGTAGACAAGCTCTACCAGCCTTTTTCTATGATAAAAATGCCATAGTGAGTGCTTGTCCCACGAATACTCAAAAACATTAGTTTAGGACGTTTCTTAAAGTATTTCCGTCGCTCCAATACACCTTAAAGTAACAAAGACAGCATGCGATTTAAAGGCGACCTAATATTGAGTTCCATTTGAGCCTGTAAGGTTCGGTCTATTTGGAGCAGATTTGACGAGATTGGTCAGAGAAGCAGCTTTACAGCTGAAAGAAGCCATAGTGTCGTTTTCCTTTCTGTAAAAAAAAAGCTTAAGAAGCACGAAAACACCTAGGTACAGAAATTATGTCTGGCATTCGAATGTAACCATAATATGAAGAATAAATATTTTGCACACCTTTTGTAAATAACACATTTAAAGCTTCGGTGAACATTTATAATATTAACAAAATTTTACTTTCAATACTTTTGCAAGATAATTCAAATTGTATCGAATCGAAAACGTATCGATAACCCCTCTTTATTGTAACTGCACACCAAAAGGGCAAACAGTCTACAGGAATCGTAATAATCTCTTCAGTAGTCAGTACCAAAATAAAATCATCGCTGCATTTCTCGAGATGTGCATCTATAGTTTTTTTGCGTCTAATTTCGTCGACGGCACAAGCCAGTATGCGCGCGCACGGGCCAACGCGCGCTTCTAAACTTTCGATTTAATTCATAGATTATAACATCGGCCATCTTGGTAAATATTTTTTAAGAATAGCCGTAATTTTTGTAAATAAACGCTTTTGTTAATAACTGGTTTTGAGGTTATAGTACTAATTCTAGTGTCTAATTCTGTTTTTTTTTTATTCTAAGAGCCTCTAAGGGTCCTGTATCGGTCAGAAATACGTGACGAAGTGAGCATAGTGGTATTTACGTAAAAACTATAAGTGATATAAATACTTTTTTTTTAAAGACAGTGTATAAAAGTGTTTGTGCCGTATGATAATTGTAGAAAAGAATGGGGAAAAAGAAGAAAAATAGCGGGAAGAAAGGGGGGAATCGGTTCTTCAGGTGGATAAGAAGGTAATATTCATTTAAAAATCTGTTATTTTTGTAATTAACATTAATACACCAAACTAACAAAGAAATATGTGCGTTTTCTTTTATTATCTTTTTAAATGGCATCCATGTTGGCTAATTTTGGCGCACTTTTGACGGCCGTTAATTACTACTTGACATCAACGCATTCAGTAATGTAAGAAGCATGGAATCAGTATGTACAGACGCCAGCACATCAAGCTACTACAATCTGTCAGATTTCTTTAATAGATTTTCGACTTTATTGCTAAAGCATTAGGTTCAAGGTTGATTGGGAAAATCTGACAGTTTCGGGTAGGTTGACCTGCTGGCGTCTGTACTATATGTAAGAAGTGTGACATTTTGTGACTAACAAGCGATTGTTTTTCTGGATGATATAATCATTGTAATGCATGAAAAATCTACTGGTGAAGAAGAATGCGGTGCATAATATTGTTTAATGGAATTCTTCTCCATAATATGTGGCGATGCATCGATTCTTCATTTCGTGAGTATGTTTAATTATTTAGTGAGTAAATTGGCCTCCAAAATTGACTGCCTTGTTGGTCGCAAGCGCTACTGCTGAGCCAGAGGACCTGGGTTCGATTCCCAAGTCGGCCAAAATGTTATTGGGTTTTTTCTATCAGAAAATTCTCAGTAGCAGCCCGTAATTTGGATTTGTGCCCGTTTGATAGCAATAGGCCTGGCCCCTATTACATAGGACTTAAAACTAGCGAAATATGGGTATTACTACAGGTATGCCTCTGTCTATGTTATGTATAAAATTTAGAGCGTTAGTGCGTTTCGAATCGTACCTGATTCCGTGCCTTAGCCTTTAATCATAATTAAGTAGTAGAAGTGTTGGAAAAAGCTAAACGTTAACCAAAAATCAAGAGTAGTGGTGTAAATGGTAAATGTAGAGTAGTGGTGGCCTAGTGGTAACGGCCCTGGTTTACGAGTTGTAGGTCGTGGGTTCGAACCCAGGCAGGCGCTTTCTATTGTGTATTTAAGTAAATAATTTCATTAGCACTCTTCAAAAACATCGTGAGGAAACCGGCGTATCCTAGAAAAAAAAATCGAAGACGTGGCATCACAGCTCACTTCATTTCGAAGAGGGGAGGCCTGTGTCCCAGCAGTGAGAACATTATAAGCTGATTATGCTAACCAAAAATCTAGGAGTGGTGTTCAATTGAATTGGCTTAATAACTGCCCTCTTTAAAATACTAAACTTTTGCTTTGATTCCATATCTGAATGTCGTAATGGCCTAGTGGATAAAGCCTCGCCTCTCCTGCACTGGGTTGTGTTTTTGGCCAAGTACCAATGTGACATTTTCAATTCATATGTAAGTATTTTCTGAGTTTATAATGGACATTACTGACATCGGTGAAAGAAAAACATCGAGACGAAGTAGCGTGGTGATCAATGCTCGTGCCTTCTCTGTATGAGAAGCGGCCTTTGTCCGCCTGTGGAACTGTAATAGGCTGGTATTGTTATTTAATTGCATGCCTGTTTTTAGGAGACGCCAAAACGCACACGGTGATGGTCTTGGTTCGATCTTAGAACGCGTCGTTTACGATATATTTGTATTGGTAATAACTATTACAACACACAGGAACCGACCGACTCTTATCTGTAAGTTGTGTGGTAATAACGACAACAAACCATTGAACTTTATTAAGCTACTAGCTGCGCCCTGCGTTTTCACCCGCATAGGTCTCAGGTTCCCGTGGGAATATCGGGATAAAAAGTAACCTATGTTAGGACCTATCCTATGTTAGTTATCCTATGTTATGTAGGTTATTCTATGTTAGGTTTATGTTAGGATTTGCATGTTAGATCATGGCCTAGGTTAGGACCTAGGCCATGGTCGAACATGCAAATCAGTTCAGCCGTTTTAGCGTGAAAGCGTAACAAATAAACAAACTCACTTTCGCATTTATAATAATAGTTAGGATTGTATTTGCAGACATTACTTTTCGGTTGGCTATATTGATTTTACTGAATTACCTACTTCATGAGACTGCCATATTTATTGGTCTAGTGGTCGCAAGCGTCATGTCTGTCGTCAAGTCTGCTGGTCATGAAGGTCCTGGGTTCGATTTTCCATTGTGGAATTTCTCAGTTGCATCCTGGAGTCTGGTTTTATGCCCGGTTGATGGCAATAGGACTTAAATATAGCTGGCGAAATGTGGGTGTAACATTAGGTTTAACCATTGGTGTGATGTTATTATTTATGTGATCGGGTTGCTTAGCGTGGGGTCCTGCAGGTTCGATCCTTGGGCTGGGCTCGAGCAGTGTTACTGGATTTTCCATTATGTAATGTTTAGTAGCAGTCCGGATTTATATCCGATTCGTGACCATAGACTCTTGCTGTTATATAGTACTCAAAATATGAGTGTAGGTCCTGCCTACTAAGGAATATAAACCTCTGCATAGGGCATCCTGGTTGTTAGGGTTCTATATCCGTCAGCACTAGCTGAAGGGGTCCGCTAGGGCCGATGCCCGCCAGGGTTGCGGGTTGTTCGAAAGAGTTACCGTGGCCCTGGCAACCGTGGCGTGGCACAGGCAACTGAAGGAACACGGGTGGGTTTTAGTCAGTAGAAGTCTGACACGCCCTCCCGCTCCACCCAGAGCGGGAGGAGTTATTTGATGATTTCCCATCCACAAAAAAAAGGGTTCGATATCCGAAGGGTGCCAAACGGAACCCTGTTACTAAGCCCCCGCTGTCCGTTCCTCCGTCTGTCTGTCAGCGGGCTGTATCTCATGAACCGTAATAGGTAGACAGTTGAAATTTTTACAGGTTGTGTATTTTTATTGCCGCTATAACAAATAATAAAAATAAAGTTAAAAATGAAAGGAGGACACCCTTTTAATTTTTAACTTTATTTTATTTTATACACGATACGTGTTTTTTTTTTGAATAGCTACGGTTGTACGGAACCTTTTGTGTGCGAGTCCGACTCGCACTTGGCTGATTTTTTTATTTAAATCAACCAATAACAAAAGTTAACATGGATTTCTTGATCAAAGACTTGATCAGGCATATGTAACATAACATGACAGTTAATCCCAAAAATGTTTCTCATAAACGCCAAAATCGAGCAATAAAAATTCAAAAGACCCACTAAATAACTTCAAATTCACTAGAAATAGGAGATTTCAGTCATTTTCAGTGCACCAAAACTGTTAACTGCAGTTTCGTGGCTACCTTCCAAGTAGGAATCAGTTTCAGCTGAATTTACGACAACATTTCCTATTTTCAGCAATTTTCAACAGCGGTTTGACCTAATTTAAGTATAAAAACTGTTTCATGACAATACGGCTTCTGTATGTCGATTTAAGAGGGCTGTCGCATTTTGTCACCTATCGCTCACACGGGACCAAACTTTTAAGATTGTTAAATGAAAAGACGATTTTTTGAAAAATGTAATCAATTGGCGACCTAATAAATAATATCAATTTAATAGGTATTAAATAAAAACATATTTCTATTGTGTTATTTAATGAAATCAGCTCAAAAAGTATTATGATCTGTTTTTGAGATGAGTTAAATAAATACCACAATAAAAATGTGTTTTTTTTTTTTTAAGTTGGGTTTGCTCTTGACTCTAGGTCGGAGGCGCCAGAGTGAGCTTACCCAGAAGAAGCCTGTTGACTCTCACTTTGTAGAGATTAGGGTTGTATTGTATGCGCTCGGAAACACAGACGCCACAGGCAACTGAAGGAACACGGGTGGGTTTTAGTCAGTAGAAGTCTGACACGCCCTCCCGCTCCACCCAGAGCGAGAGAAGTTATTTGATGATTTCCCATCCAGAAAAAAAAGGTAGTGGTAGTTTTTGATAATATTAATTATCTATTAAATTAATATTATTTACTAGTTCGCTAATTGATTACATTTCTCCAAAAGACATCTTTTCATTTAACATTCTTAAATATTTGATCACGCGTGAGCGAGAGATGTGACAAAATGCGATTGTCCTCTTAAGCTCGTTAGTAACTTTATTGAATGTTTTATGACGTCGGTTATTGTGCTAAAAATATTATTTATGAATTACTAAAACCGAATTTTGCTAAAAGTGCATTAAAAAGAATCCTACTTCGAGTATGACAAAGCGCTTATTTTAGTACACTGAATGCAGGATTCTAATTCGGATGGAATCTACGCGTGTCAGGCAGGTTTTTTTTTTTACTCTGACTGGCTAATTACGATCCTAACCGTCCTACTTGACTCTTAACCCGTCAAGTGTCTAAAAAGCCCATAGGTCATCTAAGGTCACGTCAATGCTTGCTCGAATGTCAACCGAACACATAGGTTCACTAAGTAAGCCCGCGGTCGCCACTGGATGATGTTTTTTTTTTTGGGATATTAATAATTGCACATCAAATAAACAATGACCTAACAATTTATTTCCATCATTTATATACTTCTTTACATCAAAAAATACTGACTGCACAGCAAATTAACCAGAGCGTACATACCTCGTAATACTCAGACTCATAGCAAAATGACATGGTGACTAATATTAACTCCGAGGTTAGGTTAGGTTTGGTTAGGTTACTTTAAACCCTTTACACATAAATTGCGGTGCACCACGAATATAAATTGTTTCTTATTTAGTTATATTTTGAGTTGAGTATTTTGCTGTGCAATCAGTAATTTTGATTGGAATTCGGATTATTTTTGGATTTGTATCCAAAGTATATGTAAAGTAATATTTTGATTTGCGTTTAAATACTACCCGTTTTTTTTTTACGTTTATACAGGATTATTGGTAAAACTCCAACAACCTCTTAAGGGGTCATTGTACTCATTATTATGAACAACTTTTACTATGGGACCAAACCTGAAATCGCGAGTAAAAATCAGCGGTTACCTACATTTATGTTCGCAAAACTCGTCAAAATGTATGAAACAGCAGATTTTTTTTCGCGATTGGTCCCATAGTAATAGTTGTTCATAATGATGAGTACAATGACCCCTTAAGAGGTTATTGGTGTTTTAGCAATAACCCTGTATACATATTTTTTAAAGATTTTTCTTACGCACACTTGGTGTGCGCCAGACGTTTGCGGGGAATTAGGATTGCTTACCCACTCGAAGTCTATGATACGATTATTACCGCCGTGATAGAAATTATTCGCAAAAATAACTTTTCACCTCGGAAGACTTTTCTTACGCACACTTGGTGTGCGCCAGACGTTTGCGGGGAATTAGGATTGCTTACCCACTCGAAGTCTATGATACGATTATTACCGCCGTGATAGAAATTATTCGCAAAAATAACTTTTCACCTCGGAAGATAACGTTAGACGTAGCCCCAGGCCCGCATGTTAAGCTTTGTATCTAATAAGTAATAACTGTAGCAGAATCCAATTACGGATTTTTAAATAGCTTCCCAACAATTATGTTTGAGACCTTGATCAAGTGGGCGACTAGCCTCGTTGTGGGTCAGGTTGCTAAACCGACAGATTGAATCACCCACGCGAGATTTAGACGCCATGTGGCTGAAAGGCCTATTACTTTACACGATTTCTCGGGCCCTGCCCGCAGGGACAACGTAGTGCATTAAGAAATAGGGAGTCAAGGTCCTTAAACAGGGCGACTGAGTGCGCGGCGCCATGCCTGGTAGGAAGGCCACACGATGGACAGGACTCGAGAAGTAGGCCCATAAGTAATAACAGCCGCACGGGTCGATTGTTCAGGCTAAGTTATGCTTGCCACAGTCTGTCCGTGGATGGGTGACCGTCTTTACATTACCGAGATTCCCCTGAGCCTCGGAATGTACATCGTCATTAGGGGTCGTCAGAAGCCTGATAGTTCAGTCTTACCAAGGGGTATCGTATTACCCAGTGACTGAGACTAAAATTGTTAGAAATAAATTTAATTGTATAAATCTAAATAATATGATTTGTTATGCTGTACCAAGAACCTTTCACAGGCGACAGGTACGAGCAGGTACTCTTTTTGCGGTGAACTCTTGCCGAACTAATTCTGGCGAACGCTCTCCTGTCCGCCGTATGGTTGACTCATTTAATAGAACCTTTGAAAATATTGACATCTTCAATTGTACAATGAGTAGATTCAAAAGCCTTATCCGATCCACTTTATTAAATATAACCCCTGTGTGTACCCTATCTGAAAAACATCTAACTTACTAAGCTTAAAAAAAATCAGCTGTTCAGTACATTTTGACGAATTATGCGAACATAAATGTACCTACTGAACAGCTGATTTTTTTTTCGCGGTTTCGGGTTTGGTCCCATAGTAAAAGTTGTTCATAATGATGAGTACAATGACCCCTTAAGAGGTTGCTGGTGTTTTACCAATAACCCTGTATAGGGTGACTGGTAATTAGTGACCGATACTGAAACACATGATTGTTCACAACTTTTACTATGGGATCAAACCTAATTTCGCAAAAAAGAAATCAGCTGTCCCATACATTCATGTTCGCATAACTTGTCAAAATGTAAGGAGCAGCTGATTTTTTTTCGCGATTTTTACTTGATTTGTACTTTGATTTTTACTTAAAACACATGATTGTAATCATGTGTTTAAGTATCGGTAACTAATTACCAGTCACCCTATATTATAAACATGATCATTATCCCCAAAAACGTTACAAACGGTAAAAACGTTATAAACGTTGCTTAAAGTTAGGAAACGTTTAATAAACTTCAAAATATGGTTACACAGACTAATCATTCGCAAAGGTAGCCCGCGAATTTCAAATTTTCTTAAGCTGTTTGCAATTTACAGGTCAGTGTCCCCTTGTATCTTGATCAAAATATGATTCGCGACTATAAGGAATATGTATTATTTAAGTACAGAATGCATACCTGACACTGACCTGCAAATTGCAAAAAACGTATCTTTCAAATAAAGGGGGTTAATCTTAAAACAAAAACAAATAGTCGAGTGTCTGTCAAAAATACGCCATCTTGCTTTCGAAGCAAATGTTTGTTAATCTGTGGTCTAAGTGCCAATTTGTAGTGCGTAGCCGAGAAGTCATAAGGTTACGAATGCGGTGGACATTCTAATATTCATGTTAACCCGTCAACTAAGCTGAATGCTTTCATTAGCAGTTGAATGGATCTGTTTAAGAATATGCATGAGCTATTGAGCGCGAGTAATGAAACACGAACATCACTGTAAAGACACAGTCTTCAATATTATACAGTGACTACTATGTAACCGACATTTCTGAACTGCATCTCAACGACTAATTAATTTAAAAATTATCGATCTTATTAGAATAGTCGCGTTGGATTGGTGATCACAATTTGTTCTTGTACCCGCGTTTACATCTTTATTATGCAAGTCGACAAGTCGCTCGCTTTGAAATTTGTTGTATATAATTTGAGTCTTATGACACATCAAAAGATCTCAAATTGCATTTATCGAAGTCGAACCGCACACGCCACGCACCCGCCTCATGCCTACCCCGCGCTCACCCCGCTCATGCGCTGCACCCACCCCACGCCCCACATACTCCTTGCGACTGCTCTTCGGCTAGCGTCGTATTGAATGTAATCAAGATTAGTCGCGTGGCGTGTTTTTTGATTAAATAACACTAGTTGAGAGTTAAGAGTATTGGTATCGTATCGGCGAAAAGGGTGTATCGATGCATCCCTAGTTGCAAGTAGCACACGATAATGAAATTATAGATATACTCGTAACTCGCTGTGCAAAACAAAGGAGTTTCATAACCAGGCCTGAGTAGCTAGAATTAACGAGATGTCTAGATGTCGAGATGATGATGTGAAGCGGGTGCGAGGAGTGTGCGCTGATTTGTCGAGCGCGGGTGTAAGACGGGCACAACGCGTGTGCGGGTCCAGTGCGTGGTCGGCCCGGGTTATCTGAACACGGCCTTACTTATTTTTCTATTTTGTTCATCTTTTTATTCTTTACAAGTTTTCTACAAAACGGAGACACAATACGTAGAATACCATTTTTTATACCTTGGTGTAAACGCAGAGTCGGGAAGTCAGTGTTGGTGTTTTAATTAAAACCCTGCACACTATCAATCGGAATCTGAATCATTTTGATGCAAATTGCTAATAAAATTTGTCTGCTCAACGACGTCAATAACGCAATGAATGTTGCTGAACTGTCAAAATGAAACCGATTCCGATTGACAGTGTGTTACGCAATTGCCCCGCTGGTTTCCAAAACCCAGCCATCACGTCTCCTTGCAGAAAAATGAATAAGTATATTAGTTTCCAAAACCCACAGATGCTACCCTAATTTGCACGTAGAATTGTAAAATCAATTCAGCGCTTTTTTTTACCCGACTGCGGCGAAGCCCGAAAGGAGAGTTATGTGTTTGACCTGTATTATTTATTTAGTTCAGACAACAATATGGTCCATTTTGTTAGTAAAGTACCTTATCACTAGTGTTAGTAGTACACAGACAGAAGGAGAAGAATAGTAGGTGACTTAGGCAGTATAGATGAATGTATGTATTTCCGTTTCTTTGTTCCCTCGTAACTCCTAAACCAGGGGTTCCCAAACTTATAAGTATCACGCCTCCCTACTGTTTAAAATTAATATGCCCACGCCTCCCCTCGGCCCAGGGCCCAGCAAGTAGCAGCAAGTGGGCTCGCCAAGCGTTCGTATAATATACAAGGTTATTCCTACTTGATGCGAAACCTGAAAGTAGTTTGTTCAGAATCCGTTACTGAATCGATTCCAATAATTTTTAAACCATGTTATATTTTTCATCAAAAATGTCAGAACCTAAACTAATGAACGGATTTGGATAAATTATACGTCTTTAGATTTGACTTGGTAGCGCGAGTGTCACTGGCTACTTTAAAATAAAAAGTAAAATGGCGGATATGGGGTGCTATATTGTGGAGTTCGAATTTTTTTTTCTAATAATATCGAGTGGGATATCAAAATGAAGGGTTTTAAGAGGTAATTACAAAAATATATACAACTTATATCGTTAAACGTAATTCGAACTGCAAGTAATTGAAGCTTTTAAACAACTCTTACGACCAAAACTCCTTGCAAGAACTAAATCATCTGCGAAATCATTCACATTTGTAAACTAAAAAGCTGGAAATAAAAAAAACTAATTAAAAAAAAACTAAAAAACCCGGCTGCGGTAAAACTGAAAAGCTAAAAACAAGCCCATTTTATATTAAATAAAAGTTTGAGTACCAATTTGAGTTTAAAAATATAAAAATGGAATGGGGTCCCGCCTGCTTCCAACTTTTATTTAATATAAAATGGGTTTGTTTTTAGCTTTTCAGTTTTATCGCAGCCGGGTTTTTTAGTTTTTTTAATTCAAAATCAAATCAAATCAAAAATCAAAAATTATTTATTTCTCCAACATAACTTAGGCTTAACAGATTAGTGATTGGAGCCTCCCTTTAAGCAAGTAATGCCTGTATAGGGAGACTCCGCTCTTCCATACCGAATACTACTTGGATAACAATAAAAATAAGAATAATAAAAATATAATGAAAGTAATACAAAAATACACCATTTGTGTGAGTGTGTGAGTATGTGTGTGAGAGAGTGAGTAAATGTGAGAGTATGTGAGCGCGTGTGAGAATATGTGTGTGTATGTATTTGTGAGTGTGTGTGAGCCTGTTTGTGTGTGAGTATAATATGAGTGCCAAACATGAGATGCGAGGTAAGGACGTGTAACCACATATCCCTTCAACACTTATATTGTTGAATTCCATTTCATGCAACAGTTCAAGTGGACAGCAACCATGCGTCATGATCATCAACTCAAGTTACATGTGATAACAGTGCTTCCGTTTCATCGTAATTTAAAAGTTTTATCCAATTAATTAAAGATTGTTTGCAGTCATAGTACTGTTTTGTATAAATGTTTATTTCCTTATTTATCCTATTATATAATTGAGCAGAACGTTTTTGTAGTTGTATTCTAGCAAAGCGAGTTCGTGATTGGGGAATTTGCATAATATTGTCCTTTCGTCTTTTTGTTAATTTGGAGGAGTCTAACGGTAAAGTTTTGTGTGTTTTCAAGATGGTCTGCATAATATATAATTTTCTAACAGAGAGCAGGTCACTGATCTGGTATAGTTCACCTGTGGGGAATCTCAATTTCTTAAAATACATAATTTTTATTAAGGCGCGTTGTGCACGCTCAACATCTATGAATTTTGATTTACTAGCCCCTCCCCAAACAGGGATGCATGCAGTACGTCAAAACTGACTGTACTAGAGCAGTATATATTTCATTCAGGAGATTTCTTGGTGAATTGTGGCGAGTATACAAAGTTTTTGGGACGACATGCCGTAAAGACTAATTACTTACTTACTTTTTTTTAAGTAAGACTTATTTAATCAGATAGTTTATAAATAGCCAAAGTTTTCAGAACTTGAAACTGAGGGTACATCACTAAACGTCAAGTTAACGGTCACAGTCTACCTACCACCCAAGCCATGCCCATAATATCCAGGTTATGTAGACCTTAACAAATAACATACCACAGACATACATTATTTTCTTCGCTTCCTTGGTTAAAAACTCGGCAATTTGCCGCTTCACTAAGCGACGTTTAGCGGTCGGAAAATTGTAACGTTTGATTAATGAGTTGTGCGTTTTTGAATTATTAATCGTTACCTACTTTGATTTCTGTGTTCCGTATTCGGGTACAGTGAATAGCGTGATGGGATTTTTTCTAGAGGGGTAAGCAGAAGTGTCATGATCATCGATCTCTCCGTCGAGCGAGCCTGTTGACTATGACCATTATACAGGGTGATTTTTAAAACATGCGACAAAATTTAAGGGGGTGTTCTACCCATCAATATGAACAGCTTTTACTATGGGACTAACTAAGAATTCGCAAAAAAAAAATTACCTTCCCATGTAAAAGCACATACCCGATTGGACCATTTTGTATAAAAAGGTCGAAATTTTTTTGCGAATTCCGAGTTGGTCCCATAGTAAAAGTTGTTCATATTGATGGGTAGAACACCCCCTTAAATTTTGTCGCATGTTTTAAAAATCACCCTGTATATCACGTTTCGTTAATTGTAGTGGTTATTGGGAAATTAAAATATCTATACTCTCTATATATTCAGCTAGCGGCTCATTCTTGTTTTTGGGTGAATATTCGAGCGTTTTAACCGCCGTCATTAACATTCGCCAAAAGTTGATGAAAGAGAATATATTTAATGAAATATTTCTTCAATTCCCAGAATCTGCTTAAAGACTAGAACAAGGAATTGCTGAAATATTTCATTAAATATATTCTCTTTCATCAACTTTTGGCGAATGGTAATGACGGCGGTTAAAACGCTCGAATATTCACCCTTTTACTACTCGACAAAGATCGAGATTTCCTTACTTATTGACCGTGCGAGCGAAGCGTTTCTGCCAGTTTGATACTGCAGTCGTATTTTATAATCGATCTGGATGAAACTTGGTATTTTTTGTCGGGGTCTTTGATTGGAGGGGTTCTTCCTCCAAAAAAGGGTAAATTGGGGGCTACTGGAGATCTCCGCCTTAGGAGATCCGATGCCAGCGGCTTCGCCCACGAGGAGGTCATACTACCGGGAAAAAAGGATCCTGGTTATAAACTATAATCCTATTAGAATCATAATACTAATGATTGAAATACTATCGTGAATTCATGCAAGCCTAGTACTTTTTGTTAGGGTTACTTCTCAGAAATTGTGCACTAATGATTGTAATATTTATGTACTATCTTGAATTCATGCAAGCCTAGTACATTTTATTCGGTTACTGCTCAGAAATTGTGCACTACGTTGCGTGAACAGAATACCTTCTTGTATGCATGCAACTTATACCGAGACAAAAAGTATCCCGTCATAACCCAGGTTATAAAATATCTGTGTGCCTTTCAATTCAAATTTCAAAATCCGTTTAGAAGTTTTTGCGTGAAAGAGTAACAGACATACAAACACACTCACAAACTTTCGCCTTTATAATATTAGTGTGATATAGATGAGCTATGGTTTATCCACTATCTCGCCTGATGGTAAGCGATCATCAGTCGACGACGGTGCAAGTAACACATGAAATTGATGACAATTTCAGATGCATCATGTAATTTCTTTTTAATATTGTGTTGATACGATTCAATTGAAAGAAAGAACGTCTGACAACCAGTCTTATTACGAAGAGGTATCGTAGAGTTCCTAGGATGTGGCGGTCAGAAAGGCAGTCGCTCCATGTCAAATATTGGTATTCAGCTGCATCCGATTACACAGGAAGCCGACCCCAACATAGTTGGGAAAAGGCTAGGGAGATTGATTGATACAGTCATGTTTCATCTACTGATTTCAATAATGATTTGGTCGACGATAGTTCCGGGGGCCTAGACAAAGTGGCATTCTATCAGCGATGATGACTATGATCATAATCATAATTATTTATTTATTTCTCAGCACATGGTACATGAAGTTCTAAGTATGAATAAATAGTTTCACATATACTACCGTTGCCGATGTAGAAAAATATGAAAAAGTAAAAAATGCATTGGATTGATATAAGCTACCGTAAAAAGCTGTTGAAAGTCATTGTAGAAATACGAAACGCTTTAGATTTGGAAGCAATTGCAGCTTGTCTAAATATATGTATAAGTCGCAGTAAAATGGCTGTAGCCGTCATATACTTATATCCCTAGGGATATACCGTAATATAACTATATGAAAACTCGGAGCGCCCTAATTTTGTTACCGCGACCAATTTCGAAGTAGCGCTCGCCGGCCGCTGCCGCGGAACCGCTCGCTTCGCTCGCTCGGCTCTCGCGTAATGGGTCATAGTTCTAGCTTTACCTATTTGGTCGGAGTGCCCTAATACTTATATTACTAGATCATGCTCGTATCATAGTTATATTCCTAGTAAGATAGTAATTATGAACCACTTTCATATAACTTACGGTTAATAATAATAATAATAATAATTATTAGATACAGCCGGCGAGCGCTACTTCGAAATTGGTCGCGGTAACAAAATTAGGGCGCTCCGAGTTTTCATATAGTTATATTACGGTATATCCCTAGGGATATAAGTATATGACGGCTACAGCCATTTTAATTTTTTATATTTTTAAATTTTTTTTTTTAATTCTAATATTTAAAAATATAACTTATATGTAAAAAAATTGAATAAAGAAAATAATAATAATATCCTGGGACATTTCACACACGGTCATCTGATCCCAAACTAAGCAGAGCTTGTACTATGGAAACCAGATAACCGATAAACTACATACACTACTTTTTTTTTGTAAATACATACTTATATAGATAATTAAACCCAGACTCAGGAAAACAGACATGTTCATGCACACAAATGTTTGTCCTGGATGGGAATCGAACCCACGACCTGCGGCATGGCAGGTGGTATCTTAACCAACCACGCCAACTGGCCTGATCTACTGATATCCCTAGGGATATCAGTAGATATCCCTAGGGATATAACTATATCACGTCTACAACCATTTTACTGCGACATAGTATATTCTACAAACCTACAATCCTGTCTGTGTATCGTCCTTCTGTCCTCAGTATTCAAATGCCACTGAATTACGTAGCTCGTCAGTGCGATAAAACAATAGAATGACATAAGCCAAATAATTGACTATTGTGTAATGTATTTCAAGTCGAGTGCATGCCTATTTATTTAGTCATTAGGGCTAGCAGCATCCTGAATTTGCTTCCTGGATTTTTGAGTAAATTGACAGCTGTCAAAGATTTCAAAAGTAGGTATATTGCTACAAGGATATTTTGACGCCTGAATGACATTGACAGACAGAAATTGTATTGAAAAAACAAGATGGCCACGTGAACTTGTAGAACTACAGGGTTATTTGTAAAACACCAGCAACCTCTTATGGGGTCATTGTACTCATCATTATGAACACCTTTTACTATGGGACCAAACCTGAAATCGCAAAAAAAAATCGGCTGTTCAGTACATTTTGACGAATTATGCGAACATAAATGTACTGAACATCTGATTTTTCTTCGCGATTTCAGGTTTGGTCCCATAGTAAAAGTTGTTCATAATGATCAGTACAATGACCCTTTAAGAGGTTGCTGGTGTTTTACAAATAACCCTGTATAGTTATGATGCTATTACGCTTGACCAAAGTTTTGACAGATTTTGTCTCGGGAATTACTCGAAGTAAGTACTGCTAAAAAAAAAAACTATTCATTTCCCTGGTTGGTATAAAAACGTGCGACATAGCAACGATGATAATTATTATACTTGTAGCTAAAAACGGGGAAGAATAAAGAGATGATGGCTAATACTGCCGCACAGTGTGTTTTTTGCCCTAAAAATCGGACATGCCCTTTTTATTTCATTAATAGATGCTGAAAACTGTTTGAAATGCGAGAGTAGAACACCCGGAGGTCAAATATACTTAGAACCAAAGTTAGAGCCATTTTGATATTTTTAGGTATTTTGATAAATCTGAAAATATCTCGTCTCAGGAAAAGTTTCTCTTATTTCTGTTACAATACACAACTAACGGTATATTTTAGGCATTTTTTGACTATACTTACAAGACTTTAACTCCGCAAGGAAACCCAGTATCAGCTTTTTTTTTAATTTAAGATTTTATTTTTTTTATGATAAATCCAAACGAATATGGATTTTATTTTAAACTCATTACATTGACTAAGATACAATTAAACCCCAAAAAAATAATCGTGTCCATATCCAGTAGGATCTCGGAGAAACATGCTTCTAAAGTTCTCATAGAATTTCTATGATTTTTGGGTTGCCTCTCTTGGAAAATAAACTTTGTAGAAATATTTTGAGAAATTCGGATTGCATAGGTAGCGATTACCCTAATTTATTGATTGTTACGCTTTTTGCTATGCTACCTATTTATTATTTACCGACTTCAAAAAAGGAGGAGGTTTTGAATTCGGATGTTTACATTATGTTTTTATGTTCGGGCATAACTCCGTCATTTGTAAACGGATTTGCAAAATTCTTTTTTTGTTTGAAAGAAGTTCACTTTGAAATGGTACCACACAAATTTAGTAAAGATCTGATGAAGAGTTTCGGAGACAGACAACGGAACTCTTCAATAACTTACAGCAAATTGCCCGCGATTCCTTTAATCGTACGACTATGCCTTGTTTACACCCTTCCATAAAATAACATAACGCCTGTACACTGTAAATGTTTAAGCAGATGTAACAATAATACAGTAAAGGGTGTAGGTGCTGTATTATTGTTACATCTGCATTTTATTTAATTTTAGTTGTGAGTGTAAATCAATTATTATGATTGTTGTAAATCGAAGATTACTTTTTTTTCGGTACTAAAAATTAAGAAATAATAAAACTTTTATCAAAAAAGTAAAACCGTCTTCAAAAACCCATAAAATAAACTATTATAGTTTAATTGAGGAAAAACTGCCACCGACTTCCTAAACCGTATCTATTATAAGTTTATTTTATGGGTTTTGAAGGCGGTTTTACTTTTTGTTAAAAGTAAATAATTATTATTTGTATTTTAAGAATTATATTTCTAGATCAATGCAATAGATATTGTCTGAGATACAGAAAGGTGTAAAAAAATAAGTGCAAATATCTGATTCTTGTACAGTATCGGACAACCCAGAAGACTACGAATCATCAAAATCCACATCTTCAGATAACATTTCAAAATTATCTGGGAGGTCATTCTCCATAGTGGTTGTATTTTCCTCAGGATCAGCTTCTTCTTCGTCCGTTGGAACTTCAAAAGGCTCTAACAATATGAGGGCTTGGGGTGGAAGAGGTTGACGCTTAAGCTTATTTAATCTTTTATTAAGCCTTATATTCGATATAAAGGGGTCAGAGGATTCAAGTGCTCGATGGAAAAGGTCTAAAATTGTTTTTTCTCTATCTGATTTTCTTGTGTGGTGCTCGCGGTCGTGCCTCCAAAATTTATTACGTGCTTCCCCAGCTTGCTCAGATAACAATCCTATGGGTAGTGCAGAGTTTTTTATGATAGCTTTGCCGTGCACAAGTATTTTATGTAGAGTTACGGTCATTGGATACCACGAATACTCTTCTACGTATTTTTTGGCCAATAATTTACAAAATTCATCAAATTTATCTGCATTAACAGGTAATCCACTTGATAAAACTACTAGTATGACATGTAAGTCATCCAAAAGCCATTGTTGTAGTCCTAAAATTTCAGCAAATACTGTACGACACTTATTAGACAGGGCCATCCTTGCAGTATTTCCGTCATTAGTCGTACCCGTATTAGGCTTAACCACATCTACGAGCAGCCCTAATTTACTGCGGATTTCGTCCTGAATTTTTTTTTTATTCTCATTGACAAGAACACCTTCCGGGGAACTTTTAGGTACTCTCCATTTCTTTACAATAATTTTATAACCTAAATGTAATAAAAATTCCAAAACACGAATCCAGGCGTGCAACGGACTTATGCCATATCTTAAAAGGTTTTGATCGACAGGTTTTAAATACACAGACTCTAAATTATTAAATTCTTTAGAAGTCGCTTTACAAAAAGGGCACCGAAGTTGAGACATTGTATTAGTAATAATATTTAAGACTTTACCATCTATTATTGTCAAATATAGTTTAAACTCTGTAGATATAGTTTGACCACTTAAAGTTTTAGTATCAAATCTGTCTAATTGGTCAATTTGATTTTGTATTAATAGTTTTTCAGCCATTATTAAATCAGTCGTTTCTTTTTTATATTGAATGTGAATTGGGCGACAATATCTATACGATTGTGGAGTAGGGTTACGCCACAGAACTTGTCCACAAGTTGTTTTGATCTGCAACGGTATAAAAGTAGTTGCAAAAAGGCAACTTTCGTCATGTTCATTTTGGGAAAAGTTCTGTTTATATAGTGATTGGCCTGTACTACCGTCAAACCCCCAAGATGCTTCAAAAATACAATTTAATTTATTGGTATCTTTTCGATTACAGTAGTCAGTGAAAGTTGCGTCATACGATTGAACTAGTCTTTCGAAAGAATGAGAAACTAGGCTGGAAACTGGTATAATAGCTTCTGTATCAGATACATGGACTGGATGTAACGGGTAGCATTGTTTTTTGGCTTGGAGCACTTGGCTGTATAGAGGGAAGGCGTTAAATCCACGAGCTTTTAAATCTTGTTGTAAAAATTTGTATGTCTCTACTGAAAACTGTCTGTCAATATAAATAGCTAGTGTTTCATCTGCTGAATAAGGTGTCGGTTGCGTTCTAATTTTTGAAGCAATTTTTGTCGGTCTTGTTGGAGTCTGTACACATGAATCAAAAATAAATTCTAGGTCTTTGGAAACGCTCTTTTTTAATTTTCTACCTCCTACTTCAACAGTGCTCGCAAAGACTGATATTACTTTATTAGGGGACTCATTTTCTAAATAATCCTGCAAGCGTTTTCGAGCTCTGTGTTTCTGTCTTAAGGAAAGATCATCATATCTACTCATCGGTACAGAACCAGGAATCAATGATGAATCAGTAGAGGGGATGGAAACGGAGACAGGATATGAATCAAGGACGTGACTGGGACCAGGTTCAGGGATAGGATAGTTCGAATTGGGAATTGATTGAGATGGAAGGTCTAAGTCAAGGACATGGAAGGGACTAGGTTCAGAAACAGGACATAAATCAATGCTTGAAATGTAATCTGGGATAGAACTGGGACTAGGTTCAAGAATAGGATCATCATATCTACTCATCGGTACAGAACCGGGAATCAAAGATGAATCAGTAGAGGGGATGGAAGCGGAGACAGGATATGAATCAAGGACGTGACTGGGACCAGGTTCAGAATCAGGACATAAATCAAAGCTTGGAATGTAATCTGGGACAGAACTGGGACTAGGTTCAAGAATAGAATTACTAAGAAGAGGTTCGGCTATCACACAAGACCACTGTTTACAAAAATCTTCGTTTAGCCACTTTTTGTGTTTTCTTATAAAAATATTATAATTATAATTACATTTTTTGTATAATGTTTCACATTTAGATGTAAATTTAATGATTAAATTATGCAAGTCTTTATTGGTTTGGTAAGTTAAGGGTAATGACAGAGCTTCTAAAATAATTGAAATGCGATCGCTTATATCTAAATCAGTGGGTCGGACATTTTTTCCAAGTTTTTTACCAAATTAAAAGCGTACCAAATACTTGTCGTATTTGGTACGCTTTTAATTTGGTAAAATTAGTTGTTAAAGGTTCTCCTTGCGCATTTGCGGATACTCTCGGAGACTGAAGAGCACCGGCTGTGGCGGTATCCACAGCTTCATTTGCCACTCGCTGACCAACAAGAGGGTTGGCGCCCTCTTGCTCTCCTTGCATTAAGTCAGCCGGTCGGAGCCCGGACAGACATCCCTCAACAGGTTGGGTCAACTCCTGTTGAGGCGAAGTGGTACCATGGGTCTTTAACGGCTCCATGGTGCCTCACCCCCGTTCCTCCAGAGATTATTTAACAGTAAAGGGTTTTAGTTGAAACCTAACGAGGGCGGACCCCTTCCCTTTACCAAATAATCTCCTTCATCAGATTAAAATCACTTTTAATGTCAATATTTATATTCCGATATATTAAGAAGAAGGAACCTATGCTTAAATACTTACAATTATTGCAAAATAAAAAGAACGTTCATGGTATTGTTGAATTTCTAAGTCTTTCTTATTCATTTATTTAAAACTTTAATCGGTCAGGCCCCGCGCGCATAATGATTAACACGCGCGCGGTACCTGAGCGGTTAATGTAAATGAATTGCTTAAGGTGGACTTAATTTTATAGGCATAAAAGTAATTTTCTACTAGTCAAACTTTGGATGATGCAGAGAAAAAGTTCAAGTTAATCCCACCCATATTGCACGTAGTACCTACCTATTACAAGAATAGGTTATTTGGTATTGGTTACTACTACCTCAAAAAAAAAAACAATATTTTGAAAAATTACTTCTATTTTAATTAACTTACACTAAAAGCGCAAAACGTTATTATTACGTATGACGATCATCTCTTCACAATTAGGTATTTTTTTAGAAAATATTTTGTCATTTTGGATTTGTGTCAACCCTAGGTCGTCATTTTCAAAATCCGATATCTTCGAGATCCTACTAGATATGGATTAGATATTTTGAATTTAAATGGATAAAGATATAATTAATAACAACATTAGGAAATAAAATCCATATTCGCTAAGATAAAAAAAATAAAAATAAATTACGAAATGAAGCTAAAAAATCCATAACACCCATTTGAATGCAGTTAAAATTACAAGTATTATCTTAAAATAAAGACGAAATGGTGTTTTATAATACTGTACATAAATATATTAGAATTATTCAATAGTTTTTTTTATATTAATATTTTTGTGGTTTTTCTGGTTTCCATAGAAAAATAATAAAAACGACTTTAACTTTGGTTTTAAATATAATTGAACTCTGGGTGTTCTACTCTCGCATTCCAAACATGTTAGAGCATCTATTATTGGAATAAAAAGGGCATGTCCGATTTTTAGGGTGAAAAACACACTGTGTGCCGTCGTAAGAAAAAAGGGCACAACTAACATTTAAAAAAAAAATCTACAAAAAATTGAGCAGATTAGCCTTTTTTTTCTGATTCTAAATATGTATGTAACTCAATTTTTTTTTAAATGTTACTTGTGCCCTTTTTGCTTACGACGGCAGAATAGAGGTGCCTAGAAGAAAAGACACAGAGTCCTAAATAAATGGGATAACAGCGCTGTCAAATTATTAGCACTGATGTTGACCGTACTTTTCAAGACATCTTTTTAATCAAAAATCTTTTCCAAAAAAAAAACCGAGTTCCAAAAAAACACTACAAAGTGAAAAATAACTTTAATTTCGGAAGCTGGTGTCTTTGGATCTGTATTTTAGTTTTTTTCACCGACTGTTATTGTAGTTTTTTTTTTTTTTGAAGTCGGTTTTTTTTTTTCGGAAAAAGTTTTTATTTTTCATAAGTTATAATAGCCTAATGTAAACTGCTCGTCACCATTTACAAAATATTGCTTTTCCCGATGCAGAAATATTAATTGTTGAGGAGTTCTCCTGGTAAGTACCAGGAGAACTCGAGTTTATGAAGAAGTCACCATCAGCTCCACTTCACCATATGCATTGTGACGAGCAAAAAAACAACCATATAACTTAGTACCTAATCGAATCGCAACCCTTGAAATACTTATTATTGAGTAGTTCTGGTGGCCATCTGTGATCTTCATCATCATCATCAGTTCCACTGCACTAAATGGTGCTTTCCGAGAGCAAATACACGAGCTACTAAAAAATACTCAAATCGCTATAATATTTGAATTCGATTTGTCCAGGATTCCATCATCATAGCTGATGACAATGGTTCAGCCGTCTTCCAGTAATCGAAGAACATGCATAAAAAAGGAAACTTTTTGAAGTCGGTTAAAAGATTCTGACGAACTGAGAACTTCCTCCAAACAAATTTCAGAGACAACCCTGTAAATTAATTGTTAATTAGTCTAAGGCTTGGTTTTGATATCGTTACGCTATATTAACGCTAGCGTATAGGCATAATAACATCTCGAGCAGTTATTGTAACAATATTAACCTTCATATGCTTGTAATCGTTAAATAATTTGTTCTTAAAGAGATTAGGATGGTATGGACCTAGTTATGCAGAAAGCAGCCATTAATTTCGACATACAAGATTTTTTGCAAAAACAGCCATGTTGATATCTCTATTTATCACGGAGATATGAGCCGTCAAATGCAGCCTTGTCCATACATCTATAATGCAACCATCGACAGAAAAATGCTTATAACTCTGTTTGTACTTTTCCTGACATGGCTGCTTTCTGCTTAACACGGTCCATATGTCGTGTCGTGTCGGCACGTCCTATACGAAAATAGCTTACCTATGCTTTAGTAAAGTGGTCTCCGCTAGTTAGCAATGTTGATTGCGGGGCTGATTGTTCAGGGTGTGCCGTCCTCTATGGTCAAAGATCGGGTCAAATTTATAAAGGGTAGTATTTAAACGCAATTCAAAAAAAATGACTTTTGTATCCAAAAGTAATCCGAATTCCAATCAAAATTAATGATTGCACAGCAAAATACTCAAATCAAAATATAAGTTTTATTAAGCAACAATTTATATTCGTGGCGCACCGCTCTTTATCTTAAAGTAAAGCTTTTTTTATTAATGCATAGCTAATAATGACTAGCGCACATTAAACCTATATATTACCTTTTACCATTCTTGAGAAAAACAAATTATTGTAACTTACCCTTCATGCCTTCGCTCGCTCTTGCATCCTATGTCGACGAAGCCCCGCTTCGCTGGGCTTCTATTTCTGTGTAAAGGGTTTAAAGTAACCTAACCAAACCTAACCTCAGGGTTAATATTAGTTGCCATGTTATAGCAAAATGTGCTATGAGTGCGAGTATTGTGTATGTACGGTCTGGTTAATTTGCTGTGCAGTCAGTATTTTTGATGTAAAAATTTATTTAAATGATGGAAATAAATTGATTGGTGATTATTTATTTGATGTGCAATTAATAATATCCCATTTATAAATAGTAACGCTTGCTCTTTGTAAAACTCATCGAATACAAAACCTCTCCTTTTTTTAAGTTAGTTAAAAATACTTCGTCCAAAGGCATGGTGAAGGTGCAAACCAAACGTTGCCGGTGAAATAAAAAGCACTATATTTTCAACTTTGTTCATAAGCTCGGTGACTGATATAATACATTTTACTAGCATCTGCCCGCGACTTTGTCCGCGTAAAATTTCTTGTCCCCCCGACCCACCCCGTCGCATCGCATCGCATCGCCTGCCCGTGCTATAACTTCGTTTTCGCTTAGCGTTCTTTCTGACTTTTTTTTTGCTCGGCTCCTAACAGTCCTAGCGTGATGTTAATAGCCTATAGCCTTCCTCAAGAATTGGGCTATCAAATGCAAAAAGAATTTTTCTAATCCGACTGGTGGTTCCAGAGATTAGCGCGTTCAAACATACAAACAAACAAGCAAAAAACAAACTTTTCAGCTTTATTATTAGTATACTTCTAGTATTCATAGGACCTTAGTCATCTACCTACATGTGTATAATAATATGTGAATCAATCTTGTTATGTAACACTATTATGATCGTCGTTAATGTTGATATTAAGGGCCCCTTATTCCGAAAGTTTAGGCATTTTTCGCACCGAGACGGCTTGCGTCCGCGTTGCACAGGAGCCGTCGCGATATGAACTCCGGTGACCTATGGCGGCGGGCGAGCACGCCACAGTATAAATAAATCAGTAATTCAAATATTATTGGCGTGCTGGTGATAAGAGCTAGTTTGCAACAAAAACGTATAGCTTGATGTACTGTCCACTGCACTATTGACTGTAAACACTAATACACTTATATTGTTATGAATGCATGACTGGCAGGCGATGATCATTCTATAGAATTTAAAGAATGGTTGTAGAAGATTTGGTGAGTACTATAATGAAAAACAAATATGATTTATTATAATATAATAAAATAATATTTTTTTTTAGCAAAATTAAAACCGACTTCCAAAACAAAACACTACAAAGTGAAAAATAACTTTAATTTCGGAACTCGGTGTCTTTGGTTTTGTATTTTCGTGTTATGCCACCGACTTCCGAAATTAAAGTTATTTTTAACGACATCAAAAAAAGGAGTTATCAATTCGATACGTATGTATGTAATATTATTGGATTTGAGAGATATTCACATATGATGATCTAATAGGGCTTCCAAGCAAATATACAAAATTTTATAGATGTATGTTTGTATGTATGTATGTTTGTCCACGCATATCTCCGAAACTATTAATCGGATCGTGACCATTCTTTTTTTGTTGGCTTACATTTACTCCAACTTAGGGCACAGTGTAAGTTTCATAGTATTCAAGATAATGGAAGATGACCAGGTAAGTGCTTATAAGTCCTCAGTAATGGAAATAGTTTGGATGACCTAGCTTTCAAAATGTGTCTAATTGAGCATGGGTGCTACTACATGATACTTTCTGAAGGTCTGATGATGACCAGGTAGATATTAGATAAATGTTGAAAGCTGGGTCATCCTAACCACTTTCGTTATTGAGAACCGATAAGTACTTACCTGGTCATCATCAGACCTTCAGAAAGCATCATGTAGTAGCACCCGTGTTCAATTAGACAAATGTTGAAAGCTAGGCTATCATAACTATTTACATTACTGAGGACCAATAAGCACTGACCTGGTCATCATCAGACCTTCAGAAAGTATCATGTAGTAGCACCCGTGCTCAATTAGATAAATGTTGAAAGCTCGGTCATCCTAACTATTTCCGTTCCTGAGAACCGATAAGTACTTACCTGGTCATCATCAGACCTTCAGAAAGTATCTAGTAGTAGCATCCGTACTCAATTAAATAAATGTTGAAAGGTGGGTCATCCTAACTACTTTCGTTATGGAGAACCGATAAGTACTTACCTGGTCATCATCAGACCTTCAGAAAGTATCATGTAGTAGCACCCGTGTTCAATTAGACAAATGTTGAAAGCTAGGCTATCCTAACTATTTCCATTACTGAGGACCAATAAGCACTTACCTGGTCATCATCAGACCTTCAGAAAGTATCATGTAGTAGCACCCGTGTTCAATTAGACAAATGTTGAAAGCTAGGCTATCCTAACTATTTCCATTACTGAGGACCAATAAGTACTTACCTGGTCATCATCAGACCTTCAGAAAGTATCATGTAGTAGCACCCGTGTTCAATTAGACAAATGTTGAAAGCTAGGCTATCCTAACTATTTCCATTACTGAGGACCAATAAGCACTTACCTGGTCATCATCAGACCTTCAGAAAGTATCATGTAGTAGCACCCGTGTTCAATTAGACAAATGTTGAAAGCTAGGCTATCCTAACTATTTCCATTACTGAGGACCAATAAGTACTTACCTGGTCATCATCAGACCTTCAGAAAGTATCATGTAGTAGCACCCGTGTTCAATTAGACAAATGTTGAAAGCTAGGCTATCCTAACTATTTCCATTACTGAGGACCAATAAGCACTTACCTGGTCATCATCAGACCTTCAGAAAGTATCATGTAGTAGCACCCGTGTTCAATTAGACAAATGTTGAAAGCTAGGCTATCCTAACTATTTCCATTACTGAGGACCAATAAGTACTTACCTGGTCATCATCAGACCTTCAGAAAGTATCATGTAGTAGCACCCGTGTTCAATTAGACAAATGTTGAAAGCTAGGCTATCCTAACTATTTCCATTACTGAGGACCAATAAGCACTTACCTGGTCATCATCAGACCTTCAGAAAGTATCATGTAGTAGCACCCGTGCTCAATTAGATAAATTTTGAAAGCTAGGCCATTCTAACTATTTCCATTACTTAGGACCAATAAGCACTTACCAGACTTATCAGACCTTCAGAAAGTATCATGTAGTAGCACCCGAGCTCAATTAGATAAATTTTGAAAGCCAGGTCATCTTAACTATTTCCATTACTGAGGACCAATAAGCACTTACCTGGTTATCATCAGACCTTTAGAAAGAATCATGTAAGTAGTAGAATCATACATACAAACATACATCTATAAAATTTTGTATATTTGCTTGGAAGCCCTAATAGATCCTCATATGTGAGATGATCGCAGATCCAGTAATATTACATATGTACGTATCGAATTCTAATAACTCCTTTTTTTGAAGTCGTTAAAAAATACAGACGAATTGAGAACCTCCACCTTTTTGGAGTCGGTTAAAAAATAAAATATACTAGCACTAGCATAAAAATTTAAATTCAATAAAAAGTGGTCGTGTGCTAGATGCAGGTTCATTTTCATCGACCGATATATACCTCAATCCTGGGCGCGAGTCTCCTCTAAAATATTATATAATAAAATGTAATAATAAAAACAAAACACAAATTTTAATAGGTACACCTCCTTGAATGCACCTTGTAAAGGTGAATGTTTCCTTTAAAGTCAGTATGACTATGTAGAATTTCAGTCATACTGACTTGGCTAGTCTGTGTAGATTAGTCATTACAGATACACTTTTTTTCTTGCGGCGACGATAATGTGGTCGCGAGCAAAAATTGCATAGGTCCTCCCTCGATGACGTCCGGCAGGACACTGGCGCGGTGCGCGCGAGCCGTTTTTCACGTATTTATTTAATTTAAAAAAAAAAAAGTGCCGTATTTTAAATTTATCCAAAAATATCCCTGTCAAACCCGATTAGTAAATGAAATGTTAAATTTTCATAAAAGTTGCGTTCTCCCAAGTCTCATAAAACTTAAAATACTTTCAAAATCGACTTTACTTCAGATTTTTTTTTTTATCAAGCGAAATGTTAAATAATGTGTTTTTAACCAAAAAAGTCACTAGATCAAAGATGTATCTGTACTATATATTTTTTTACGGATTTAAATATGATGATTTCTCTGAAAACAACTCGATCTAGAAACGTAAATTTCGAAAAAGGGGCCCTTAAAAACAAAAGCGCATCAATCCACGACATATGTCATTATAAAAACAAAAGAGGCATACAGATTACCAAGATTTGATCACCGTTGCCATTGGACATCAGCCGAGCTATTCTGTATAAAATGTCATCGTGAAAACTAAAGTTACGAGTGAACAGGCTTCTTCTGGGTAAGCTCACTCCATCCTAGACTTTGTCTCTGTCACCTCTGACCTAGTATATGACTATACACACTGAAGTAACATTCAAATTAAGGGTGCAGTGACATCGCAGGTGCGTTGACATCCCAGAGAAAAAGATGAAATATCAGTCTCATGCCCTTGTAATTACACCGGCCCATATATATACCCTTCAAATAGGAAATTGGCGACGCTACTTAGTGGCAGAAATACGTATAGTTGTTCTTCTTACTTGCAAACCTAGACCAGTACTCTAATTCCGTAACACATTATCAATCGGAATCTGAATCATTTCCATTGCTTCATAAGGTCGAAATAATTACTGAACTGTCAAAATGAAACGGATTCCGATTGATAATGTGTTACGCAATTACCCCGCAGCTCTATTATAATCATTCCAACAGTCATGAAGTATTGTATTTTATCGTCTATTGTTACATGTCAATAAATAAGGAAATTCATAGCGTCTATGAAGTAGTGCATTTTTTAACAGATTTCCAAAAAGGAGGAGGTTATGTTCGACTTTATGTATGTTTTTTTTTTGTTTTTGTATGTTCACCGATTTCTCCGTCTATTGTGGACTGATTTTGAAAATTCCTTTTTTGTTTGAAAGCGTATGCTCTGGAAAAGCACAATTTGGTGAAGTGGAACTGATGATGAAAACCACAGATGGATGGGTACTAGTATTTCACGTGTTGCGATTCGATTACTTTAATATGGTTGCTAAGCAATTTCGGGAAAAGCAATATTTTGTAAAAGGTGATGAGCAGTTGACATTAAGCTACTTGAAAATTTAAAAACTTAAAAAAAAACACAAAAAATTGAAAAATAACTTTAATTTCGGAAGTCGATGGCTAAAAACTATAAAATTCAAAGACCGACACCGACTTCCGAAATTATTAAAGTTATTTTTCAATTACTTACTAGTGTTTTTTTTTTTATTTTTCGTCTATAGTTGCCTGGCAATAAATTAGAAACTTAATAGCATTTTATTTTATATTTTATTTGTTTGTTTTATAATTTTTAAAATTTGAATGAATTTCTTGATTTGAATTGACGTTAATGAATGAATTTAAAGATGATTGTGATTTAACTTTTAATTTATTTATTTTATGCACTCCAGTTATTTATTTTAGTTGTAATAGTATTAAGTTTGTTTAAATTAGGATATTATATTGTTAACTTAATTATTAATTTTAAAATACCTAAATAAGCTTATGTATTGTTGATTAAAAAAAAAAAAACATTGTAAATATTTCTACTAATAACCTAGTTTGCATTACAGTCGATAATGTGCCGTATTGATAATTATAATGGGACCACATCATAGCCATACAAACCATGGTGACCTATAAAACTAATTGGCCCTTCCAGCTCAAACGGGAAATGACTCATAGTTCTTAACGCGTTTTTTCTTCCGGGCTCGGCAATAGGCTAATAGCTGTGTCGCTTATGGACGAACTACATACATGCCTGACAGCTGACAGCTAGAGATAATAAAAGTATTTTGGCGTAGACAGTCTCTGTCTACTATTTTTGGCGTTTTTTGGTTTCATTTTAGAATGTTAGAGTAACACGGCTGATATCGAGCATGAGAAAGAGACTTCCACAAAGGGATGAGTGACAGAGACAACGCTTTATAAAGCCTAACTTTTTCTTAAAGGTACTGTTAGAAAAGGAATCCCTTTCACCGATGATCAACCAAGTCAAAAATCATTCTGCCTAACCTTTTCCTATGTTGGGGTCGGCTTCCAGTCTAACCGGATGCAGCTGAATATCAGTATTTTATATGGAGCGACTGCCTATCTGACCTCCACAGCCCCACCAGTTACCATGTTACTGGGTAATACCCCTTGGTAGGACTGTTTCGGGCTTCTGACGATCCGTAACGACTGTCGGGGCCAACGGCTTAACGTGCATTCCGGGGCACGGAGGGGGAGGAGTCTCGGTGTGTAAAGATGGTCACCCATCCACAGACCAACCCCGGCAAGCGTAGTTTATCCTGATGGATCGACCCGTGCGACTGTTTTTACTTAGGCACGAGCTCCTGTACTGACCAACCTAATATCGATGGCTCCTAAGTATACTGAATCAACTGTACTTCTAATAACTTTAAAGGAAGGCGATAAAAAGAGCGAATAGTTATATTTCAAATGTTAATAATAGGTTGGGGAAAAAGTTTCTTCGCATTTTTTAAGAAAATTCAAAACATTTTTTAATATAGTTTATTTACATTTAACTAAAGTATGTAGGTACCATTTTGTTCGATAACTTTTTGCCATCTTGTAGGTAGGGACATGATTCCATTGCTATAGAAATTTTGGGACTTCTGGTCAAAATACCGCGACAAGTGGTTTTGGCAGTCCTCTCGTGATGTTAACCTGACACTGCCTAAAGAATTCTGAAGAGACCGAAACAGGTGGAAATCTGAAGGAGCAAGGTCAGGACTATACGGCGGATGCATTAACACCTCCCAGCCAAACTCTCTTAGTTTTTGCTGAGTGGCTAAAGATGTGTGAGGTCTAGCGTTATGATGATGAAAAACCACACCCTTCTGTTGATTAATTCCGGCCGCTTTCTCTCAACTTCTTGCTTTAATCTCATCAATTGTTCGCACTAGAGTTCAGAATCGATGGTCCTGCCTGGTGGTAACAGCTCATAATGAATAATGCCCTTCCAATCCCACCACACACACAGCATCACCTTGTTGCGAGTTAACCCGGGTTTCGCCACAGTCTGTGAAGCCTGACCGGCCTTTGACCACGACCTTTTTCGCACGTTCTTGTCATATGTGATCCACTTTTCATCACCAGTTATCAGCTTCTTCAAAAATGGTTCGGTTTCATTACGTCGTAATAAAGAATCACAAATGAGTACACGGTTCATTAGGTTTCTTTCAGTGAGCTCGTGAGGTACCCAAATGTCGAGCTTTTTTGTGTACCCAGTTTTTTTCAAATGCGCCAAAACTGTTTTGTGGTCAATTTCCAGTTCTTCAGCTACGTCGTAACTACTGATATGCCGATCTTGCTCCACTTTTTCAAAAATGGCATCCATTTTATCCGTAATAGGGCGACCAGAGCGACGTGCATCTTTGACATCAAAATTTCCGGATTGAAAACGCTTAAACCAAATTTGTGCTACTCTCACAGACACTACACTAGGTCCATAAACATCGCAAATTTTTTTCGCGGCTTGCGTTGCATTTTTACCTTTTTTGTAGTAAAATTTTAAAATGTATCGAATTTCTTCATTAGATTCACTCATCTTGACGGTACGAAAAACCAATGAAAATCACACATTTTCCTAATTTGAATTTGGAATTATGTTCTTTAAAATTTAAACTTTCAATGATACCAAAATCAGCCAGATACAAATAGTGTAGCCAAAGAGATTTTATTACAAGTTCATACATACTATAATGCGAAAAGACTTTTTCCCCAACCTAATACAATCAAGAAAAATAGCTAATCATAGTGAATTGTATATAATAAGGCCTATTAGCAGTGCATGATAAATTTCATATTATTTTATTAATAACCATTCGCTCTTTTTATCGCCTTCCTTTAAAGTTATTAGAAGTACAGTTGACTCAGTATACAGCCCGCGGCACGTAAGTTGGCAAGGTTTTGGCGTAGTGGGGGTAAGTTCGCGCATGCTACACTTATTGCAACAAAAAAATGGTCACTTTTATTGCTTCTTATTATTCTGTGGTTATTGCCATAATTTATTTTTAAACATAACTATTTAGAAGAAAGTTAAAGAAAGGAGAAGAATTCGTGAAGTATATTAGGAGTAATAAATAAAATATACAGGGTTATTTGTAAAACACCAACCTCTTATGATACAACGTTCATAATGATGAGTACAATGACCCCCATTGTACTCATCATTATGAACATCTTTTACTATGGGACCAAACCTGAAATCGCGAAAAAAAATCAGCTGTTCAGTACATTTATGTTCGCATAATTCGTCAAAATGTACTGAACAGCTGATTTTTTTTCGCGATTTCAGGTTTGGTCCCATAGCAAAAGTTGTTTATAATGATGCGTACAATGACCCCTTAAGAGGTTGTTCGTGTTTTATACAGTAATTATAGGTTACAAAATTTATAATAAAACAAAATATTGTAATATCGTTAACAATCATATGCCGTCGTTGTCACTATCGCTTTGTAAAAGTGTTACCCCTGGCATGAAATAAATGTTAGCAGTAGATGAGCTGGTGGAAGGAGTTGGCTCCCCATCCTCAATATTACTCTCCTCACTCCCACTGTCCGAGGAGTCTCTTTCTCAGTTTTCGCTTCTTTTTCTATGTAACAGTACACATTATAAACCATTTTTCAGGCATGTCTACGTAAAATGGTATTTGTTTGTGGCATTATCTAAATTTAAAAATTCAAACAAAATAATAACAAGAACTTGTAACAAAAGCTCAACAAAAACAAATGTTACAATTTTAGTGCACGCAAGTGTACTCGGGAGCGAATGGAACGTGGACGCGACGCGAGAGACAAGGGTCGACTGACCAACCAATCGCGCGCTCGGAACGATGCTACCTCATTCCCCGCGTCCCGCTCGCGACCAAAGAGATCTAAAAAATGACTTCTGCGCATCTAACGACTCTTGCCAACTTACGTGCCGCGGGCTGTACTTAGGAACCATCGATATAATCTATGTCTATGTATACCAACAACAAAGCTGAAAAGTTCGTTTGCTTGAACGCGCTAATCTCTGGAACTACCAGTCGGATTAGCCTAATTCTTGAGGAAGGTTATTAGGCTATTTAACATCAAGCTGTGATCCTTAGGAGCCGAGCAAAAAGAAGAAAAGTCAGAAAGAACGTTAAGCGAAAACAAAGTGGGTCGGGGGACAAGATATTTCACGCCGACGACGAAGTCGCGGGACTCGCGGGTAGAATAGTATTCTAATATTCAGCCGCATTTGGTCTACAGATTCATTATTCCTGCTGCATAAGGGTGGTTTTAGTGCTTTTGAGATTTTTCAAGACAACGCTTTTTCAAAGCTTTGTCTATAGACAGCTGTATAACCTATTTCTCTATTGGATGGGAAATCATCAAATAACTTCTCCCGCTCTGGGTTGAGCGGGAGGGCGTGTCAGACTTTTACTGACTAAAACCCACCCGTGTTCCTTCAGTTGCCTGTGCCAGGGCCACGGTAACTCCTTCGAACAACCCGCAACCCTGCCGGTTAGGCTGACTGCCTATGACATGGATATCCCCAGATGCCTTAAAACTATCTATCTATTTTCAAAGTCCACTGTCAAGTCTGTTTTCAAGCTAGATGGATGGTTGTGATTCCTGCCATCCAATCGCAACAGCTTCACCGACACTTGTCAGATTTTTAAACGACTTCAAAAAGGAGGTTCTCTATTCGACCTGTATGTGTGTTCGCGATTTTCTCAAAAACGAATAAACCAATTTTGATGGTTATTTCACTAACATAATCTACATAGTTTCAGCAAGGTTTTGGTATATAATACATTAGGTAATTATTGTTATGTATGAAGTTATATGTTAAATGTAGGTAATTATTGTTATGTTAGTTAAATGTACTCTATCTCCGGCATTTCTAGGCGGATTTTGATGATTCTTATTTTCGTTCGTCTTGGGCTTTTGTCATTGATATTCAACTAAAAATGGAAAAATAAATTTACTTTAAAAAGTAAAACCGACTTCAAAAACTTAAAAGGAATAAACTAACTTTCATAAAAAAAAAACTTAACAGCTTCTGAAGTCGGTGTCTTCAATTCTTCAATGCACCTTAGCTTGGCACCGACTTAAGAAGCTGATAAGTTTTTTATGAAAGTTATTTTATTCGTTTTAGGTTTATGAAGTCGGTTTTACTTTTTTAAAGTAAATTTTTGGAAAACTTTGTGAAAGTCCTCCAGGCCGCCTGGTTCAGGCGAGCGGTGCTTACCTACTACCTTTATTCCTGCTGAGCTTCTAAACTTCATCAGCTTTATGATACATACGATTATCACAACTGCATTATCGCTCGCATTCATTACGACGAAGTAAATGAACAGTTTCCTGCACTAACGATCGTTTCATTAAATCCGCTGCGAAGCTAATTCCAAGTCATTGTGTGACATCTATATTGTTTCATTTTAATCTGCGTTGTACACTGATAGCTGTCTGTTATAAATATAAAATAGAGGTTTATAACACCAGCCTATTACTGTTCCACAGCAGGACAAAGGTCTTTTCTCATACAGAGAAGGCACGAGCATTATCACCATGCTTGCTATCAAGAGAGGTTGGCGTTTACGGACTAAATATCTATTACTAGGGTCTGCCCGCGCTTCGTCTGCGTGAAATTTCTTGTCTCCGCCGACCCACCCCGTCGCATCGCATCGCATAGTCTGTCCGCGCTATTACTTAGTTAGCGCTTAGCGTTCTTTCTGACTTTTTTCTTTTTGCTCGGCTCCTAAGGGCCCTAGCGTGGTGTTAAATAGCCCGTAGCCTTCCTCAAGAACAGGGCTATAAAATTTAAGAACATTTTTTTTTTTAATCCGACGGGTAGTTCCAGAGATTAGCGCGTACCTGTCTGCAGAGACTTTATTCTTACTTTATTGTTACTCCGAATCTACGTCAATAGATATGTGTCGATCATGATATAGGTATTTATTGCATAATATACTTTATGTAAATAACATACATAATTAATATGCTTCGTGCGATCTGGGTTAAGTATTTGTAACAGACAAAACTTAGCGACTAAGGGATTTCTTTTTTGTTAATTATGTAGAAAATACTAAAACCTGTCGAGACCAGGTACAGAAAGTTCTTGACAGAAAAAAAGAAGAAATTCCTCTAATGTACTTTTAGCAATATTTAAAATGATGGACAAATTACTAAAGACCTAGAAATCTTCATATCAAAATTTTAACCATAAAGTATTAAATTCGAGCCTCCCTTGCTACTCTCAATTAAACACACAATAACAAAAGTATCAAAATTAACACTTCCAAACCAAGTTCAAAAGTTCCTAACAATAATAAAAGAGATTCTCCTCAACCATCTGTTACGGGATAGTCATCACATCACAGACATAGGGCACGTGCCATACGTACCATCAAACATAAACATAATACCGTTCAGTCTCCAATCCCCCTCTTTTACCCCTCTACCACTTCACACCTAATTTAATCCATCAACTATAACTTTCAATTCAAAAGAAACCATCTCTGGTTCACTTCTACCAAAAAAATCTGATCTGGATTTCGAACAAGCGTTGGATACTGTACACATCGATGATACCGGTTGCTTTAACAGGTCGAGCGTGCTTTGATACGTCAATTTCGAATACTCGTCATACGGTCCTACCGCCCACGGCAAGCGGACGTTGCGCTTGCGCATACAACTTCTAAACTAGAAGAGAAATTGTTAAAGAGTCCTTCAAGGTACTAAACTAGGGCCTCAAATTCAATTTTTCGTAAAAGTGCGAGTGTCATTTGTTTTTATGTACTTTTTGTGTGAAATAAATCTCTTTAGAACACTTTCTCAAGTGAAATTAGATTCCCACGGGTTTTAAGTGTTCGCTATAGTGGGAACCAAGTGCAAGAAATGGTTTGATTGTCACTCAAAATGAATGAAATGTGTAAGTACTAGAAATTAGTTTAGTATTTTTTGTGAGGCTGTGTACGACTTTTCAAAACTTTGTAGAGTTCGTTTCGAAGTGTATTGAACTCTGTTTTCTTGTAATTAAGACTGCAATTAGAGTGTTCTTGATTCTGATGAATCATTGGCTTTGATCGACTTAGTGAAATATCTTTCATAAATACCGTTCAAGGTTGTAAAGATTTATTTTTAAGGTCAAGATTGTTATTTTATAAGTTTTTCTAATACATTCTACTAATTATTTATTATTTTAATAGTCTAGGGCAATTGATTACCTACTTTCGTTTCTTTTTCTCTAGCAACATTTTTTCTATGTTATTATATTTTATGTTCCCAATCAGTAATCTTGATAAGCATTTAATGTGTGTATTCACACCTTATACGTACCATTATTTTATAATATCTTACATCTTTTTAAGGCCGTTTCAGGTTTTATGCCATTTACATAGCAAACCCAAAGAATAAGACAAAATTTCTCTCCTGTTCAAATATAGAATTCTCTATTATGTCCTTACAGCATATAAATTACAGATATAAGGGTATAAATTATAAAAAAAAGGTTGTATAAGTAATATTTTAAAGACAACCTCTGGATGTTTAGGTATCCTTAGATGAATTATAATTCGTGTTATTTGACTTTTATTGGGAAATTAGCTCCATGCTAATTTATATGAATCAAACAGTCCAAAATATCGCGTTGGTCTTGAACCAAAAATCTCCAGAGTATACCATAAACCCAACAGAAATCATAAAGATAACTGCGTAGCCACTAATACGACATACCTAATCCTCAAATAGTTAAATCGGAATTTCTGGTGAAACACAGTGTCATCAGCAAGACATGACTAAATGAATCCATTTTGTTTTAAATATTGACGGCGAAGTATTCAATGTTTTCATTTTGTTACTTAAGGGAAATTAAACAATCGGCTGAGTCAATCGCCATTGGAGAGGCCTTTATGCAGCAGAGAAGACTGCTATAGAATGATAATGAAATTTCATAATGCTTCATCAGGCTTCGTCTGTGTAAGCTCACTCCATCGTCGACTCTGTCTCTGTCACCTCCGACCTAGACTAGAGTCAAGAGCAAACCCATCTTAAAACAAGCAAAAAAAAATGCACATTGGAAGAAAGATTTGTCGGACGAAGTTTCGGACATAGAAATATACACTCACAGGCACAATTAACCGCCCACCTTATATTTCTTTCAATTTGCAGAAATCGTCAAACTTATACCACATTTGATGACAGGTACGTTGCAAGCTACCCTTAAGGTTTCAAAAAAAAGCATAAGTCTTGTAAAAAAAGTTGTTTATTAGAGCATTCACACCAAAAATCGATTTTGTGAAAAACTTTGATGAAAATTTAACAATATTTATTTTGAAAAAAGTGGTCGCAATTAAAAGATTTTTTTTTTATTAATAATGGGTGTTGCCGCCTCGGGCTCTAATGACTTCTTGGAGCCGGTTTGGCAGTCCATCCATGATATCTTGGATATCTGACTGGGGGATATTGTGCCACTCCTCCACCGCAGCCGTCTTGAGCTCTCCTAGGGTCGTAGGGGCTGGTACTCTTGCTCGCACACGTCTTTTGAGGTTGTCCCAAATGTGCTCAATTGGGTTAAGATCGGGACTGCGTGCCGGCCATGGTAAAACTTGAATCCCGACTTCATTAAGGTACTGAGAGACGGCTCTAGCGGTATGGCATCGTGCATTGTCATGCATTAATGTGAAGTTGTCACCAATGAATGGTGCAAAAGGTATGACATGGTCTTGAAGAACTTCCTGCACGTATCTTTGAGCGTTCACACTGCCTCTATCGAACACAACAAGATCGGTACGAGCCACGTAAGAGATACCTCCCCAAACCATTATGGACCCTCCCTGGTAACCCACTGTTTCGGTTATAGCGCATGGAGCAAACCTTTCGTTTTGGCGCCTGTAGACACGCTGACGTCCATCTGGACCACTTAAGGCTATTCTGCTCTCATCTGAGAACAGTATGTCCTTCCATTCCTGCACAGTCCAGCCAGCATATTCTCGGGCAAAAGCAAGTCTAGCTCTACGGTGTTGTGGGAGCAGTTGTGGAGCACGAGCTGGACGAAAAGCCCTCAGATTACTCTCTGCCAGTCTTCTTCTAATCGTACGTTCACTCACACTGACATTTCTCACCTCAAAAAGACGCGTACGAGCTTCGGTAGCAGTGCAAAAACGATTTCTCAACACATTGCTGACAACGAAACGGTCATCGCGGGCTGAAGTGCATCGATGTCGGCCTTGACCTGGCCTACGGGTGTATGAGCCAGTTTCCCGAAACCGTCTGATGGCATCCCGTACCGTGGTTCGAGGTACACCGAGTGTACGGGCGATGCGACGTTGGCTGTACCCCACGTCCGCCAAAGCCACTGCCCTAGCTGCACCAGTTGCATCGAGTGGCATTTTTTTGAGTCACAAACAATAAACGAACTCTAGAAACTTGAATTAAACAATATTCACACACTATGGCAGAAAAGAACAAAAAATGTTAACACGATAACGTATCGGCAACAATGTCAAACAACGACTAAATTCCAAAAACCCTTCGGTGCCACAAATTTAGCAAACGAATTACGGGTATAAGTGTTTAATTTATTGCTAAAGTACCCACTTGACAAAAAATAGAACAGTGGATAAGCCATAGTTAAGCTAAACAAACAGGGTGACGAAAGATATAGGTGGGCGGTTAAATGTGCCTGTGAGTCTTGATATATTAAATCTTAACCTGAAAGCTTTTCACAAACCCATGCTATCCTTACCACTAAGCCGTGTTTATCAGTTGTTTAGACAAAATCTGTATGTAAAAACTCTGTGGACAAAATAACTCAGTTCGACACTGAATTTGACGTAGGAGTGACATAAGTTGAACAATTGTATTATTTTTTATTGTTATAATCTTCAGCGTCCAAATAAAAAATTCAATGATCAATCTCGTGTCTGATGGTCTATTATAGCACCTACTTGGTATTGACAAAATTGTGTCTCTTACACAATAATGAAGCCATTATTGAAGAGTTTTTATTATGTGTTTTTTTTTTTCATTTCTCTGTTAGTTTTAATGATGTTCTGGCATTTTGAGTACTCTATGCGACTTACCCAAATGTAAAGGACATTACTTTGGTATTGTTCGTCGAGTTGGTCGAGCTACGCGATTATTGGAAAATGCTTGCACTGAATGAGCAGGTCCACTCAAATTTGTATGGTCTTTTCCACAAAAGACCATTTCTGAGATGGATCTACATAGTCCTCACATGATCTGACCAAGATTATGTCTAGACTTTAAAAGAGACTATGACCCCTGAGTTTGTTTCGCCATTTTTTCTCAGGAGTAGTCAGATAGGAAATGTCGAATCCATCTAGCTTATTTTTTAATATATATATTTTTTTTTATATATGACGTGTAAAAGTGATTCCAATATCCTATTTACACAATAAACAATTTAATTTCTTTGTATTTGAAGTTAGTTATTTTGTCTAAGCTGTAGGTTAAAGTTGATAAGCAGCCTCTAAAATGACCTTTTCTTGCAACAAACTATGTTTTGTATGTCCTAATGTAAGCTCGAGTAAGCGTTGCATCAATGCTTGAGAAGACTCTTAGAATTGAGGTGAAACTAATATATTTGTGTGTACGGTAGGTATATTCTAATGCAATAATTATGCTGGGAGACTTGGAAGAAATAACTTAATATTTCTATTTGTTTTGACTAACCGTGAGATAAATAGGGGAAGACCAAAAATACGATATATGGATTGGAAGGATAATTTGGGTACCGAATACTGAGATGATTACTTAAAAAGAACCTAATAAATTGGAATAAGGGCAGAAGAATGTTTTTGAGACTAGAAGAGCACTTTGTGAAGACACTCGTTCGGAGAAGTACTACTATACCGATACCACACCTATCTTCACATACCGAGACCCTTCCGGGCCTCGGGAAGCACGTTAGCCGTTGGTCCCGGCTGCCATTTGTGGTTCTTTGACAGTCGTTATGGCTCGTCAGAAGCCCGAAAGTCTGACAACCAGTCTTACCAAGGGGTATTATGTTACCCAGTGGTTGTGGAGGTCAGATAATAGGCAGTCGCGCCATGTAAAATACTGCTGATATTCAGCTGCATCTGGTTAGACTGGAAGCCAACCCCAACATAGTTGGGAAAAGATTAGGCAGATTGATTTATTTCTGTCGCGAAGCAGCGCATTGTCTCTGGTATGCAATGTTACAACGCACCTGCGATCCATCTGGTACAGACGCCAGCATATCAAGCTACCCGAAATTGTCAAATTTTCCCAATCAATCTTGAACCTAATTCTTTAGCGATAAAGTTGAGAATCTATTAAAGAAATTTGACAGATTGTAGTAGCTTGATATGTCTGTACCTACCAGTTACCATCAAATGGTTCACCTGTTTAATCGCCACCCAATAACACAAAAAGTAATCTGTTTCAAATTCTAAAGCCAAATTAATATTTCGAGCAACACAATTAAATAATAAACTTCACTATGACGTGTGTCTGTGGGAAAACCTGTTTCTTTACAACAAAGAACTTGTTTTTAATATTTATGATACATATCATACGAATGTTGTTTATCACTTTTGTCAATCTCCTTGCCTTTCTGATTTGAGTGTTGCCTTTTAAGTGGATTTTAATTGAGAAGTTATAGTTCTTAGATGATTGCTTACAAAATTGCGTCCAAAACAATCGATCTGCCTAGCCAACCAACGTTTTGGTCGGATGCCAGTCTAACCGGATACAGCTGAATATCAGTATTTTACATGAAGCGACTGCCTAACTGACCTCCGTAAGCCAGTAACTGGGTAAAACAACACCCCTTGGTAAGACTGGTTGTCAGACTTTCGGGTTTCGGACGACCCGTAACGACTGTCAAAGATCCACGAATGACAGCCCGGACCCTGCTTTCCGAGGCACGGGGGTCTTGGTATGTAAAGATCGTCACCCATTAACAGACCAACAGCGGCAAGCGTAGCTTAACCCGATCGATCGACCCATGCGGTTGTTATTACTTAGCCACAAGCCTCTCAAAATTGCGTATAGAAGTGAATATGAGTGAAATAAAGTATTTTAAGTCCGGATTTGTGCCCGGTAGATGGCGATAGGCTCGCCCCCTATTACTTGCGACTTAAACATAGCTGGCGCAATGTGGGTGTAGGTACTATAGGTACCATCGCGGACATTTGCAGTGAACCACTTTTCGAGCTTATTGTAATAGGGATCTTTACCTAAGGACGGAGAAGGTAAGGGTACCTTTTAATTCATTGAGGAATTAGGATCATGACATGATCCCAAGTTTTGAATACAAGTGTGGATAGCTTTATGAGTAGGGGAAGACCAAAGAAACTATGAAAAGATTGTGTGAAAGATGACATGACTAGAAAGGGGGTGACTACCGAGATAAGCACTTATAGAGATGTAGGTATGGAAGAAGACGGGCTGCGCCGACCTTACATACATTGGGATAAGGGCAAGATAATAAAGTGTGTTGACAATTGGTTACCTTCACGTCTCGTACCAGTATCGATATATGCGATGGTAAAATTATTAGCCAGTCAGCCAATAACTGGGCTGTGGAAGTCAGAGTCGCTCCAACTAAAATCCAAAATCACAAAATTAAAATCGCAGTCGCATTGTTCTGCCCATAAGTCTCAATAGAGTAGCACTAAATGTTGTCAATAGCTTTAGGTACCTCGGCCACATTGTCACGAGTGACCTAAGGGACGAAGGAGATATAGAGAGCGAGCGCAGGGCGTCTGTGAGGAGCAACATGCTTGCCCGCCACAGAACACTATTACTCGATTCGTACACTGAGGGAGTTGCCCACAGGTTCGCTTGTTCTACTAACTCTTTTTAACCCTTAAATGTGCAGTAGGAAAATTATTCCCACATCTTTATATGTGTTCTCAAAGGGTCAGGAAGAAATACTTTCCCACAATCTGTCAAAATAATAAAACTACGTAAAATTGTCTATGATAAAAAAATAGCGTGAATTGGCGTTCTGTGAATCGTTTTACATGAGCGGCCTGTGGGTGTCATATACGCGCCGAACCTACATCTACAATGCCCTGCGTGTTCAATTTAATAATGCATTCAGGATACCCTTGGGATTGCCATGGCGCTGTAGCGCGTCGGAAATGTTCGCGAATGCTCGCACAGATAGTTTTCACCGTATCATGGGAAAGAAAGCGGCCTCCTTGCAGCGCCTGCATGGTAGTGACAACAATCAATCTGCCTAACCTTTTCCCAACCATGTTGGGGTCGGCTTCCAGTCTAACCGGATGCAGCTGAATACGAGTATTTTACATGGAGCGACTGCCTATCTGACCTCCACAACCCAGTTACGATAATACGATACCCCTTGGTAAGACTGGTTGTCAGACTTTCGGGCTTCTGACGACCCGTAACGACTGTCAAAGATCCACAAATGAGAGCCGGGGCCAACGGCTTAACGTGCTTTCCGAGGCACGGAGGAGTCTCGGTATGTAAAGATCGTCACCCATCTACAGGCCAATACCCCGGCAAGCGTAGCTTAACCTGATCGATCGACCCGTGCGACTGTTATTACTTAGCCACGAGCTCCTTCCTCTTGGTAGTGACAACAGCATTTTGAAAATAATCGCTGCCAGACCGGACTGCCCCTTACAGAATCACTAGTCTTAGGTCTGAAATAACAATGAATTAAGTAATTATGAAAACTAACAATACTAACATATTACTTAGGTAATATTATTACTGACAACAAAATACTAACACAACTATGGAGTTTAGTCTGAAATAAAGTTTAATTGAATTTAAAAATACGTATTAGTATTCAGCTGTATCCAGTAAGACTAGAAGCCGACCCTAACATAATTGAGAAAAGACTTGGCGGATGATGATATTTCAATGCATTCTACGGTACGACTAGTAGATTGCCTAAAAATCCATCTCCGAAATGTGCACTTAGCACTTCTGTATGTTCCTTTGCACAACAAAATGTATGTTGTAACCGACTCAGCCTTACATCGGAAGATCATCTTTACTTAAGTTACGAGAAAGACTCCTTTGAAATATTTACCAAACATAGACAAGAGAAACCAAACAAGCAACTTTACCACTTATTGTTTATGTCATAGAGTTCAAAGACACTTATTTCTAAGTATCAAGGTCTTCTAAAATATTTACATAATTTGTTCACACGTTAATTTTTTTTTCTCTTTGTTTAAAATTTTAAGCGAATCCTTGAAATTAGTATTGCATGTTTATTTTTTCTGTCTGAGAGCGTTGCTTTATCCTAATTTTGTTGTTTATTCTTATCTAATGTCAGATCGCAAAATTTCTAGTATTAGTTTACCGGCTTTCATATCCTCGGTACACGGCACAGAAATTAATTCAGTCAGGAGAAGCCTAACCTCCACACTGGTTAATTTTGATGTGCCTTGTTTCAACGAGGCTATGGATGCCTTAATTCAGATCAACCCGACAATCTATCTTCCCAGAGACGGTGGGATGAGTCGCTCTGCAGGGTAGTACAGAACAATTTACTTCACACGTCTGCTACTACTGCGGAGCGTGCGCTTCCGTAGGCTATGGCTTCCATCGTCGAACATAGGCACTTTGTTCGACGACACTACTTTCAGCATCGCTGCTTCCTTGCCACTAGGAGCTCCTTCTTGTTATCCTCATCGCTGTCATTATGGCGGAGTTGTCAACAGCCTCGGACGCCACGGCTCGTCCTGCAGCCGAAGTGCGGGTCGCTTAACGCGGCACGTGAACATTAATGACATCATCCGACGAGCCCTTGGCACCGTCGGCGTTCCAGGTGTATTAGAACCCAATAGATTGGCACGCGACGATGGCAAGAGACCAGACGGCATGGCTTTATTTCCATTGAAGGTGGTCAGACCTTTACAATGGGACCCCACCACCGCCACCCCATCTTCCTGGCGCAGCGTGCTGTGCTGGCGCTGCTGCTTCAAAAACCCCAAGCAGCGGAAGTATATATTGGTAATTATATTTTCGAGCCGTTTGGGGTTGAAACCCTCGGGCTGTGAGGTCCGAGTGTTCATGGTTTGTTCAACCAAAACTCCAAACGGCTGGTTGACACTTGCCGTGACCCCAGGGCTGGCCAGGGGCTAAGCATTACCATACAACGTGGCAATGCAGCCAGTCTCTTGGGTACCATGTGTGCCCTAGAACTCCACGACCACACTCCATCGGTTCCCCCCTTCTACCATCGAGTTCACTGCGTGTTACCATCCCTACCTAGTTGCTATTCCACCAATTCGCACTAAGCGTTTCCAAATGTCTTTTATAATGCGCACAGCAAAAGAGTGGAACTCACTACCTGCGTCTGTGTTTCCGAGCGCATACCACCCTAATCTCTTCAAAGTGAGAGTGAACATGCTTCTTCTGGGTAAGCTCACTCCATCGTTGACTTTTTCTCTGTCACCTCCGACCTAGACTAGAGTCTACAGCAAACCCATATCAAATTAAAAAAAAACGTGTATTACCAGTCGACAGCGATACGGACGAATTTTTCGACGCCATATTTTAGTTTTTTAATAGTTTTAGTTAGGTTAGGACATTATATCTTTAACTTAATTATTTCTATTTTGAAGGGAACTTACAGAAATAAAATTATATTTAACATGTCAGTCTGCGTTAAAAGTTTTTCATTTAAGTGGAGGCAAAGTCTCTTGTGTTACTTAAAATATCGAAATATTTCGGTAGACCAAACAAAAGCATGTCATCGTTTTACATATGTCTATCAGCTGTCATCTCAATACTCACCCCCTTTCTAGCCATATCATCTTTCATACCATCCATCTTATCTTTGGTCTTCCATTTATCTTAAATACAAGGTGGCGATTTTGTCACCTGCATCCGTCAAGGGTGTGATTCTATCCGTCAACTCACCCAATTTGTAAAAATGTTATTTGTGCAACAAGAGAGCAAAGTTGGTTTTTGATGCGAGTGTTGATTTTGAATCCCGGGTAAGCGAAGGATTCTATAATTGAATAACGAGCGTAGCGAGTGATCCTACGATCAAAGATACGAGATGCACAATAACTTTGGTCACGTGTAACACATACATACAACTTTTCACCTCAGCAGCGAGAACATATTTATAAGTAAATAAGTTTGGGATAGCAATAATTCTGGGATAGGTTTCAAAGTGCACGTCATTTGTCGTTATCTTTCATTGAGTAAATACTCCACATTGTAGATGGTTGCCTCGTTTGTGATAAGTCTATGAAGTTCGATAACACTACAATCTCCGAAGAAGTGTTTGCACCCTTTGTAAGTTTCCATTGCTTAAAAATATCATAAGTTTTTAGAAATTATTCGCGAAACTTCAGACAGGAATCTTAATTCTGCATTTTATAGATGCTGATTCAATGTTCCTGTGTTAAATAGTAGACTTCTTCACCGGACTCGCTCATATTCATTAATTCATATCCAACGTGTATCGAACTTTGTAGCTAGCAACAGAAGAAGAAAACAATAATTTGAATCCCGCTATTTTTTAAAGATACGTTCTGAAACTGTACCCGTGGTATTCTCTCACAATATTGAAGATTGTTAAAACTATAAATAATCATGTAGATACATGATAATCTTCGTATTTTTTCTTCCACAATCTCTTTATTTGATTATAAAAAAATATAATTCGATTACTTAGAAACAAATATTATAATTACATTTAAAACCTTAACAGATGATTTACAATTTTACGGTTATTTGTGTATCCGATCGTTTTATTGTTTGTTTCTTTTTTGGGCCTATTAGGAATGGAATTTGAAAATCGAACTTCGAATCGACTGGTTTCTATCTCGCTTTTTCGTATCGAAGTGAAAGTGACAGACCAAAGTGAAGTTCAAATCTTTCGAATTTTGTGAGTATATTAAGCACTGTTCTCGGCATTTAAAAAAAAAAAGTTACTTTGTTTCACGCTCACAGCAAAATACAGTTTTGGTCACTGTCTTTAAAGAGCAAAACCTGTTTGTTAAGGTGCTGAGGTGAAAAAATCTTTTCATAGTATAGAAATAGTCTGTAGTATAGGAAATTAGGGATGGGCCGAATACGAACTAACAAACAATAAACAATAAATAAATGCTTGTGATTTTATTTTACTGGTTAATTTTTATTATCTTAGTCAAAACAGTTACTTATTTTAATATTTTCTTCTATCGAATGTTCGGCATTTGAGCCGAATTACGGCCGAATGCCGAAGTTCGGTTACACCGAATGTGAAACGAATTTCGGCCCATCCCTAATGGGATTTTTTTTAAGAATCGGATATAAATTTCATAGCGAAAGTTGTTTCGTAGAATCACCCCCTAGTCGGAAGCAGTTGACTAAAGTCAAGCACATCAAGCCACTACAATCTGTCAAATTTCTTTAATAGATTTTGAACCTTATCGCTAAAGCTTTAAAGTTCAAGGTTGATTGTTAAAATTTGACAGTTTCGGGTAGCTTGATGTGCTGGCGTCTGTACATTGCAGCAAATATTTTCTTTTCACGCCATAAAAGTTTCTCTAGATAAAATCGTACTTAATAAAAGATTTTCCTCACGACTTATAAAGTCATGTTCATAAAGAAACACTAGTATGACGACATTAACAACTTACTGCAGATACATAAAAGAGATTACGTATATAAACATATAAACGTATATTGTAGCTTTCTACTTTCATTGGCTTTTCTTAAGTTACGGGTACGGATAACTTGGCAGCTAGGTATACAGACATGCTACTTCAGGTTGCAGGTTAAAAACCTGGCACAGATTGTGATTTTTGCAATTTAATTATGTAAGTACAGTCATCCCCTATCTTTTTGGCCGGGCTGTGTGACCGCCATCTTGCTTGCGCCATTTTCGCATGGTATAGGGTATTTGCCCAACTGGTACCTTAATTGGACCTAGTTATGCAGAAAGCAGCCATATGGCACTTTTCCCAAAAATGAGTTATAAACACAGCCATACTAATTTCGACATACAAGGTTTTTTTTTTGCAAAAACAGCCATGTCGATATCTCTATCACGAAGATATGAACCGTCAAATGCAGCCATGTCCATGCATCCATGTTGCAACCATCGACAGAAAAATGTTTATAATTCTGTACTTTTCCCGACATGGCTGCCTTAATTCCGCATAACTCGTTCCAATTTTGCATTCTGTGCATGGCCTCGCGCCTACGTTCAACCCGGCCAAAAAGATTGGGGACTACTTGTACTTTCTTTGTTAATAAAAAGAAACCGATGTACGGTGAAAGAAAATTTCGGGAGGAAATTCGGACTTATTGATCAATGCTCGTTTTTCTTCTGAGCTTTTTCAAAGTAAAACAGTATTTTTTTGTTTTGACATACGGCAAAAATAACTACCTATAGTTATGCCTCCTCGTTTTTACAAGTTTTCATATTATTTCTTAAAAACAACGGAAATAGTGCACATCAAACGAAACACGTTCATTTGTTTCTAAACTTATTTAGAACGTTATTGAATGAAGTAAAAAGAAGGCAATGCTTATTTTAAAAAGAGAAGTCAACTAAGAGACCCTGACCATAGATTTTCCGCGACATTAATTCCAGCCAGTAACTGCCCACTCACTCAAATTGCTGGACTTTGCGGAAACAACAACTGTAAATCGTATCAAATGTTCCGTAATTCAGACTAAAGTAGAGGTTGTCTGCGGCTGCAATTGTTAACTGTTAACTGAAAATCTAGTCTTTTATAGAAGCGTAATAGTTAGAAGAAAAAAAAAGTTTCTATAGTTTTTTTTTTGGGTTCCGTACCTCAAAAGGTAAAAACGGATTCCTTATAGGATCACTCGTGTGTCTGTCTGTCCGTCTGTCACAGCCAATTTGCTCCGAATCTAATGGACCAATTAAGTTGAAAGGGAATTGTCCTGATTTGGCCATTTTTAAACACGCTGCTATACAAAAATGTAATTTACCAATAATTGTAATTCTATTTTAGTAAATATCTGATGCTAATAATTTTGTATGAATTATCACTGTAAAAAATCTTGTTTTTTTTTTGTACTTGTTATGATGTGACCAAGTCGGCTGGCTTTGAATTTGACTTTAGTGTTGCCAAACAAAAACTGTATAAACAATAAATTCAAATCGATTTAAAATGTATCGTAATCTCTCCACTGTATTTAACGCAGTTTTCATCTAATCATATTATTTTTAAAATACTGATAAACGATATAAATGATTAAAGACTTAAAAATGATAAATTGAAGACTGCATATACCTGAAGAACTTTTAAAACAATAATCGATTCCATATATATCGATACAATATTTTTTTTTAATTTGGCAACACAATGCTATTAAAATGTTGTGTTAAAATGACAGTTATCATCACATCATTCGCTTTGTTTTTTTGCATCGTGAGTGTTGTTTTTGTAAGTTTTATTGTGATTACTTTGGCTTTTTCTAAATGGATTCCGATTCTTCCCTTCTTGACGACCCTGGCACTTCCATGGACCCTGAACCTTGTATTTATGATGACCCTGGCACATCTACGGACACCGTACCTCGCTCAAACGATAACCCCGGCATTAATGTGGACCTCGTGGACTTAGATTCCGTGTTTGCTCACGGTGATCTGACGACGAATGAAGTGACAACGCAGCGCTGTGTTAATTGTGGAAGCGATTTATTTCAAAGGAGGAGACATAGTCTTACTCTAATGGATGTGCGGTTAATTGTCCAACAGTGGATTGCTCCTCGTTTGGTAAGTTTTCATTACCATTTTAATATCATTAACAATATCTTTGTTCTAATAACACTAACAATACCTATGTTTTGGTTTGTTTAGATTGAAGATAATAGTTTTGTTTGCCATCCTTGCTGGACGCTGGCTATTCATCATTCGAGGACGCAAATAATAAATGAACCAACAACTAGCAGTGGTCATCGTCGAAGTATCTGTGTTTGCTGTGGATGCTCTCTGTTACGGACAAGATCTCATAGGCTGCATACTGAGACGGAAAGAGAATCTCGTATTAGGAATATGGTGATGGAACAGATAGCTCCTCGTCAAGTAAGTATTTTATATAATTATTTATTGTATGTACCCATTTACAATATACAACTAATTATAAATTATTTGTCACCACAGTTTTGCTTAAATTCACACACACAATTACATTGCTTGCTAAACAAGCTTGTACACATGTATATTGATGTTTATATTGGCTTGTGTGTGTTTTTAATATCCTATGATATATTATAAAAACATTAATGTCAGTGACCTAGTTAGTCTAAATACTTGTTATATAATGATTACTCCGGGGTTGACCCCGCATCAGACTTTGAATATAGTTTGTGTGCCTTGGTTTTGTGTGTATAAATATGAAATCAAAGTACTTATATTTTAAAAAAAAATTAACTAACCTGTACTGACCCACTGTTGGGCAAGGACTTTTTTAAGTATTATTTCTGATATATATTTATTTATTTTGTTATAGTTGCATGGATCTGACCAGATCTGTCATACCTGCTGGCAACGAGTAGATCGAGCTGCTGTATGTTCCACTGAGGCTGAGGGACGTGCAATGGATTCAACAACCATCCACTTGCCTTTGTATACCAGAGCATCAGGCACTCAAAGCTGCTGTTTTTATCCTGATTGCCATTCAACCCAAAGGCTAGCTGTCCCTAAATGGCTAAGGGTGAAGTTATTTTTAGATTTCAAATTCTATGTGCCACAAAGTTGTAGGATTTGCTCAATACATTTGTACTGCAATAATTGGGAAGTTCTATCTGATATCCAGTCGCCCATTCATAGTTTTAATGCAGAACATATCCAGGATTTTGCAACATTTGCAGAAGAGCGTCAGCTAATCCTGGATTTTACTAATATAGACACAATATCAGATGAACATTGCCATTATTGGATTGGGTTGAGCAAAGAGCAATTTAGACAACTCTTTTTAGAATTGCCTGAAATACAAAATATTCGCCAAAATAAATTAGCACTTGCTGCCTAACTAATGAAATTGCGAACGGGTGATAGTGATCAAAGGATCTCAACACTTTTAAATATACCTCGCACCACTTTAATGAGGTTAATGGGTCAAGCTCGAAAAATAATAGAGCGTGTATTTGTTCCTAATAACTTAGGAATCAATCACATATCTAGAACACAAATATCAGAAAGGAATTTGTTAATACCTAATGGTTTATTTGGAGGAGAAAATAGGCAACCTATTATTATAAGTGATGGAACATATTTGTATGTACAAAAATCATCCAATTATATGTACCAAAAAGATACATATTCTTTACACAAGTATAGGAACTTGATGAAGCCTTTACTTATGGTTTGTTGTGATGGATACATTATAGATGTATTGGGCCCCTATCCAGCTACAACATCAGACGCAAATATAATAATAAGTGAATTTAACGAAGAAACAAAACCACTAAGGAGATATTTTCAAGCAGGTGATGTATTTATTCTGGATAGGGGTTTTAGAGATTCTGTGCCGTTGCTGAGAGAATGTAATTACATAACTCATATGCCTGCATCCTTACAACAAGGTGAAACTCAATTATCCACCCTTGCTGCTAATAAGTCGAGAGCTGTCACGGTTTGTAGGTGGGTGGTTGAAGCAGTAAATGGCATATTTAAGCAATCTTTTAAATTGCTTAGGCACGAATTTTTTAATCGAGCATCAAAACATGCAATGACAGACTTTCGCATAGCAGCAGCTCTAATAAATAGGTTTCACCAAAGAATTAGAGACAGAGAGGATGCAGGGCAAATACTAGAAATAATAAACGAAAACATGTACATAAATAATTCTCTTGCTGATTTTGTTAATCAAAATAATTTAAATAGACGGCGAGCAGATTTTCTATCAATAAATGTAAACATACATAATGTATCATTTCCGAGGCTGGAATACAATGAATTAATATTAATTGCATGTGGAACTTATCAATTAAAACAAGCACGTTCCTACTATGGAGAACACATAAGAGGCGATGGTTCCTATACCATTGAGTTGTGTAGAAATACTGCCAGCAGCCTACTGGAAGGTTTCCCGCTCCCTTCGGTCAACTGCAGTTTATTGCGTGGGAAAATACAGAGTAGACATGTGAGCAGAAAAACATATTTTGTATATAATATATTATATGATAATAATACTGAAGGGAGGGCAGCCATCAAACAATATTGCTGCAACTGCATGGTGGGCCGTAGAACAGTAGGTTGCTGTGCACATATAATGACCATTATTTGGTTTTTAAGTTGGGCAAGGTATCAGGAAATTATTAATCCACCTGCCCAGTTCCTTGACGATATTTTAATCACTTATGAATCAGATTAATAAATACATTTTAATAAGAAAAACAAGTTTTATTTCATGCATAACCAATTTCAATAAAATGTTAAAAAATATCTAAATATAAATCTTGATACAAAACTAGGTTTATATCTTCATTCTTACTGATATGAGCTATTAAATCAATCATATATTATTAGCTGAACTGTTTGTTTATAAATGGCCAAAGTCCCATAGAAGTTGGTCAATCCCCTTTGGTACACTTATGAATTTCTGTGGCCCAAATATGGACGTTTAAGGTAAATAAATGAATTGGGGGGAAAAAAAATCAGCTGTTCAGTACGAGTACATTTTGACGAATTATGCCAACATAAATGTACTGAACAGCTGATTTTTTTTTTGCGATTTCAGGTTTGGTCCCATAGTGAAAGTTGTTCATATTCATGGGTAGAACACCCTGTGAAAGTTTAGTTAATGATTTAAAAATAGCCCTGTATATTTTTTTTTATAATTTTAAATTAAATGGTTTTACACTTATCTAAGAAAATAGACGAAAATTGACCATACCCCCCTATTATCTCCGAAACTAAGCCTAAGATTTTGAAAAAAATACAGAAAATAGTTCTATACCTATACAGGAAAACCTAAAAAAAAAAAATGGTCGTACAATAACATGGTACATCTCACAATATTGTGCGTATAAACTTACATTTGCAGTTGGAATGTATGGGAGAACATGTTTTTCAACTACATTGTTAAGTTTGCTCTTGGGATTAATTCATCCCAACTACGGAACCCTTCATTGTGCGCAGTCCGACACGCACTTGGCCGGTTTTTATATGTATTTTGTAATAGTTTAGTTTCCAGTGCCAGCTTTTTATTAAATGCTGGAACATACTTGTCACACACGATGCAAGTTGAGCATAATCTTTGATCCAACTATATGTACTCCTCCAGCACATCATGCTACTACAATCTGTCAAATTCCTTTAATAGATTTTCAACTTTATAGCTAAAGCATTAGGTTCAAGGTTTCAAGGTAGATTGGGAAAATTTGACTGTCTGTACATACTAATTCCATGCTTTGATCACTTTAGAAATAATGATGGGGTGTCGTTTGGTGTATCTAATATTCCTTAATAATCGATAGCTAAGACAAAACACGAATATATCTTCATCTAAAGAAAGCCATTAATTCATTAGAAAATCCCATAAACACTAGCCAAACAATTCCGGAGATTACCGCACACACACACACACACACACATTGTCATGCTGACCTACAATTTGTTACTTTCAACCAACATGGCGCTAATTTAATATAACAGCCAATTGTGAAACGATTAGGCCAATTGACTTCGAATTACGGCTTTTAAAAATAAGAAACGAATGTGACGTAATTTGTTGTAAGAGTTACACAGTGCACACACACTATTTCAAATGATTTGTAGAAGACAAGCTAGTTTTTGAAAGATGTCTGCTTTTCTGCAAGTTTGTCATACAGTGAATTTGCGTGTGCTTACACAATAGAGTTTCAAACCCACAAGTCCATTATGAAACACTATTAAAAAAAAAAAATGTTCTAATGCAAAATACCCCCACCTGTCAAAAATATTTTTATTCAAAACTCAAATCTAGATCCATTCGTAAATTAACTAGTTATACCGTTTTTGAGAGCAAAAAAGACAACTACGCAATTTTATTATAAAAAGTCATTCACCTGAAGCACATGAGTAATTAACAAATGGAGACTTAGGTTTGTAAATTGGTAGGCGTACAAGCAGGCTTCCCATCTGAACCTGATAGTAAGTGGTCATGGACGCCTATTGACGTCTACACCAGTACCAGAGGTATCGTAGGAGCTTTGTCATCCCATAGCATAAGGATATGAATAATCATAATAATCAGCCTATAGCGTTCCCACTGCTGGGACACAGGCCTCATCTCTGTGAGAGGGAGGTGAGCTGTAATCTACCATGCGAGCCCAGTGCGGGTTGGTAGATGTCACATGTCTTTGAATTTTTAGTTCTAGGACATGCCGGTTTCCTCACGATGTTTTCCTTCACTGTTTTGAGAGTATTTAACGCAAAGTAAAGCGCCTGTCTGTGTTCGAACCGACAACCTGCAACTCGTAAGTCTGGGCCGTTACCACTGGGCCACCACTTCTCTATCAGCCCGTTATTACACTGGCTTCCATACCTTTCAAACTAGAATACAGCAACACTGTTTGGCGGCATAAATAGGTTTGGTGGCAGTAGGTACTTCACTACCGAGTTTCTTCACAAAAAGTTCTAGTAGTTCTTGTCTCACAAAGTCACAGGCAGCATGATACTTACAGTCGAGTATAATAACAATCCTCCGTATAGCATCAAAATCGGAGCAGCGTAATTGAAGCTTGGTCTCTGTATAATTATCTACTCATTTGCCTGTATTGTAATGTCTGTACTCTGTGCCTACATCATGTAAACGTCACGAATTACCTTACAATGGGTTCGTTGACCTCAGGTAATAAAACTTACATTGTTTTACGTAAGTTTTTAAGACGAATTTGATAATAAGCGAAAAGACGTGGGAGAGTGTGATTAGACCGTAATTATTTATTGCTTTTCTCTCTGTCTATCTCAGGAAGTGAATACCATCATTACTCTTTCGTATTGGCATGAAATAAACGACATTAGTCTTGGTCTAGTAAAAACATTAGCGTTATAGCAATAGCTTGTCTAGATGACTATCTTCTCAGGCCTCAGGGTGCTGCGGGCTCCGAATTTTCAAGTATCGCGTACACCTGAAGATTCCTGAAAAACAAGCCTTCAATCTTTTGTTATTTGTGGTTCCCAGTAAAGTTTAGATTCTTACTATTCCATGGTAAATAGAAAAGTCGCGCGCAAAATTCCATTTCAGCTCCAGATTTTCCGTTCGCTCTTTTTCCGTGCTAAGCCGCACGGGTCGCTCCATCAGGTTAAGCTACGTTTGCCGCGGTTGGTATGTGGATGGGTGACCATCTTTTCATACCGAGACTCCTCCGTGCCTCGGAAAGCCCGTTAAGCCTTTGGTCCCGGCTGTCATTCGTGGATCTGTGACAGTCGTTACGGGTCGTCAGAAGCCCGAAAGTGACAACCAGTCTTACCAAGGGGTATCGTATTACCCAGTAAGTGGGTTGTGGAGGTTAGATAGGCAGTCGCTCCATGTAAAATACTGGTATTCAGCTGCATCCGGTTAGACTGGAAACCGACCCCAACATAGTTGGGAAAAGGCTAGGCAGATTGATTGATCTTTTTCCGTGGTTACTGTTTTATTCAGAACTACAAATAATACCTAGATGCAAATTAAATAGTGCAGCCTCTTATTTTTGTTTATTACCCGTGATCTCTCGTAGTCTCTGGAAGGGACCACGCGGAATTTCATACCCGCGGACCCTTTGAGAAATATAATACTGACTAATTAAAATGGTAGTCTCGAAAATATGATCAGCGAATCGCGACAATAACAAATATGTATTTACATAATTATAACCATAAGAATCATCAATACATCTCTCTAAGTTAGATTTGCCTTATTTCGATCTGATTTCGGAACAATTATGTAAATACCTACATATTTGTTATAGTCACGAATCATATTTTTGAGACTACCATTTTAATTCGGCAGCATTGTAATTCTCGGACGGAACACTGGTAGTGAACACATATTTTTTGTCTCCTGGGTCTTCAAGTCAATTAAGTATTCTGGGGGACAATGACATTACGTTAATTCGCCATTCAAGGTACAAGAGATAATCAATTAAGTATTTTATTACAAAAAAAAAATCATAGACAATGACGAAGCGTATTTGCGGTGGGAACTTATTTGAACAATGAAATTAAGTATTAAATAGCAACACGCTTTCGAAGATGACAGAAAAAGATTACATGTTTTCGTAATTAAACTATCAATATTGTGTAATGATTCATTTTGAAAGTCCCACGCTTTTTGTGAAAAACGTTTGGTGATGTTGTAACTGAAATAATTTGATCACTTTCCTAAGCGCTGTTCTAATAGTCCCGTATAATCTGATTAGATAAATCAAATTTTAATGAAACGGATAATAATTTATGACCTATACCTAAAACTTAATTAATAATCGTAATCTTGACAGTAGACAAGATCTTTTTATGGTTCCGTTTTTTCCTCAAAAGCAAAAACGGAACCCTTATAGGATTACTCGTGTGTCTGTCTGTCTGTCCGTCTGTCACAGCCAATTTTCTCCGAATCTAATGGACCGATTAAGTTGAAATTTGGTACACATATGTATTTCTGTGACCCAAACACGGACGTGTAACGTAAATAAATGAATTTTGAATATGGGGGACAAATAAAAAATTAAAAAAAAAGTTTTGCAAACTGTACCGTGTGACATATCAAATGAAAGGGCTGACTGTGAGGGTCTCAAATGTATTTTTTTATAATTTTAAAATAAATCATTTTAAAGTTATTTAAGAAAATAGATGAAAATTGACTATTCCAAAAGTACTGAGCCTAAAATTTTGAAAAAAATACACAAAATAGTTCAATACCTATTGATTACAGGAAAACCTATAAAACAACAAGGTAAATCTCTCAATATTGTGCGTACAAACTTACGTTTGCAGTTGGAATGTATGAGAACATGGTTTTCAACTACAATGTTAAGTTTGTTCTTGGGATTCGTCCCAACTACGGAACCCTTCGTTGTGCGTAGTCCGACCCGCACTTTGCAGTTTTCTTGGCGATTGAGCCGATGTCGACTATTCTACCAGCGCAGCGTCAGGCAAGGTCTTATTTTGAATTCCTTTACAAACAAACGCCATCTCCATCTTGAAATGTCACACTCAAAATATTCTGGTCATTCTGTTGTCATGACCTCTGAGTTTGTTTCGGCCTTTCTTCTCAGAGTAGTCAGATAGGAAACGCCGACCTCATCTAATTTAAAAAAAAAATATTGACTTGTAAAAGTGTTTGTACAAACCTACTTACAGAAATAAAAATCATTTATCATTTATCATTATTCATCCTGTGTAGCTCTAGGATTAAAATTTTAGTGAGGTGAGGTGAGTGTGAAATTTAATGAGGTTCAGCAGAGGATAAAATTAGATTAGTTTTATCAAAGTAATCACGACTGTCATCTATATTGTCTATAATTATGATCCTCTATGCACCTTGAATATGTATGTAGAATAGATTTCTTTCAATCCAAATCGTGTTACACTTTCATAAAAAGAACTAGAAAGCAGCTATAAACATTTAAATGTAACGGTCAATTAGAACAATCGATCGATGATCGTATGCAATGAGGAATCGATAGATTTCGCTTGATTGCGTAAAACATTTAATTTTACACTTCCTCTATTCCGCAAGTATTGAATAGCTAAAATGGCGACTATGTTGAAGTTTCTTTGGGATATTGTCGTGTGGTTTGGGCTATCGTAATATTAAACTCGTAAGAGAATAATAATATATCGGGTTGGCTAATAAGTAATGAGCATTTTAGTTTATAATTTCTAGAATTTTCGGAAAGGTTCGAGAACGTTCTGTAGCAGAAGGTATATAAAGAGCGAGTCGCGCTCATGCGCGTTATTGATAGTTTGGCTGTTGGTGCGTTAAAGGTCACAAAGAAATGAGTGATATTAAAACCCACGTACGACATTGTTTATTATATGAGTTTCAATCTGGGCATTCTGCTGCAGAAGCTACACGTAATATATGTCAAAGGATAGCTCACGATGCAGTCTCCGAAGTAACAGCAAAGCGCTGGTTCCAACCGTTCCGCAATAACGATTTTTCTTTAACCGATCAACCAAGGTCTGGGCGCCCCGCGGAAATAGATATCGATAAGTTAAAACTATTAATCGAAGAAGATCCTCGAAGAACTACACGCGATTTGGCTGTTCAGCTTGAGTGCTCTTATGGCACCATAGAAAATCATTTACATGGTTTGGGAAAGACTTACAAATATAGTGTTTGGGTACCCCATCAATTAAGTAAAGATCAGCTGACCTACCGAGCTGAGATTTGTGTACAACTTTTATCTTTTCGCCACACATTTAATTGGTTAGATCATCTTGTCGCTGGAGATGAAAAGTGCGTTCTCTATGTTAATCCCACACGCAAGCGCCAGTGGCTGGGATGTAAAGAACAGGGAAAACCAACGTCAAAAGTTGATCTTCATCCTCGCAAGGTAATGCTTTCTGTCTGGTGGGATATACATGGAGTATTAAGCTGGGAATTCCTTCCTACTAATACTACGATTACAGCAACGGTATATTGTGATCAACTCGAAAAACTGAAGCTTGACATCCATCGCAAACGTCCACAACACGACAAAATATTGTTCCTGCACGACAATGCCCGGCCGCATATTGCTAAGAGTACCAGGTTAAAACTATTGGAGCTTATTTGGGAAATAATACCCCACCCTCCATATTTGCCGGACTCAGCACCAACTAATTTCAGCTTGTTCCGATCACTTAATTTACGGGAGAAAAGTTTTGACGATGAACCACACTTGAAACAATACATAGATGACTTCTTCAATTCAAACCCAACGAAGTTCTATGCGGACGCCATTCACTCTTTGCCAGATCGATGGCGAATGGTAGTAGAAAACGACGGTGAATATATTATTAATGATTAACAATTATTCATTTATTTTATTTTATTTTATTTTATTTAATATGGGACAATAAACAGCTACAATATAAAAAGTATAAAAGTAAAAATAATATAGGCTCATAAGTAGTATTAACAATATTGCAGCCCACTACATTATCCGCATGTTAACAAAATTAAGATAATCTAAAAAGTGCCACTAGATTAGCATTACTCAGATATATAAAATAGAAAATAAAAGATTATTAAAATACAATACAAGTAATTAATTATGAATACATATATATATATATACATATACATAAATATACACACATACACATATCGACGCCCAACAGCCAAAAAGGGACAAGCGACACCCCTTTGCGAAATCGTCCTGCATATATGGTTGGATTCGGCTTTTTCCTTTCTGCGGCTATTTCGTTATACAAGTCCATTCCGCAAAAAAAAAAATAACGTCGCACATCCTTTCCCGGCTGCTAGGCTACATACGATATACATGTGCATACATACATGCATCAAAAATTTGGGATTGCTCCTTATTATCACAAATAAAATAAAAAAATAAAGGAATTATAATTGAAATATATTAAATTTAGAATAAAGGACTCGCACTATTTCTTATTATTTTTAGATAAAATTTTAAAAACATTGGACTTAAATTTCGATTTGGAACATAGAAAAATATCAATGTCAATGAAGTTGCAATTATACGATTCCACCATGCGAAGAACAGGGCAACGCAGTCCTGAATTAGTCCGACAGGTATTTACAGCGAACAATGTACCTGCACGAACACTACGCTTATAGACAGTGCAGTAATTAATAAATACAAATAAAATAGTTGTATGTCGCTCATTACTTATTAGCCAACCCAATAGATTGAAGTAAGGAAGAAAGAAGTTCGTTTGAAATTACGAAGAAGTCTTTATCGGAGGTTAGGAACAAGGAAAACCTGATAAAAGATATCAATGTATTATTTTAATAATGAATAATATTAAAGACTGGGTAGAAAGTGAACTTAATTAATTTAAATTTTTAGTCGTGTTTTTAATTAAGTAACCGTAACATACATAATAGTGAAAGTGTTGTGACATGCTATTTTTATCGATAGTCCATGAATTAGATTGAGTTTTAATAGATTTTGTTAATGTCCCTCGGCAATCATAGCATTTCAAAATACAAACGAATGCTAATTTCCATGTCCATCAATTATTAGATTTATCGTGTATAATAATTTGAAATCAGAACAAAGTACTTTATTGTAACAATAAAGTACTTACTTAGTTCTGAATTCAAATTATAAGGGACTACTCACACTTATTCAACTCCATTCGCGTTTCGCTAAACGATTTTGGTCACACTTATACAGTTCTGCTTCTATCAGCCGCGTACAGCGTCGTAAGAATGAGAAAAGCCGTCATAGTGTGTTATCTCCGCTGAAAAGCTTCTATCGCTTTTATTTCGTAAAAATAAAATAATTATTATTACTTTAAAAGACGTCCGAACTCTCAATCCTTGCGTGCATAATGATTACGTAATAATAAATTAAATCTATGCAGGAACTATGCAGATCGCAACTTGTCGATAAGGAGTCAAGAACCATCCGTGTACAGCGCTGTTCCGCCGCGTTCGACGCTGAATGCGGCGGAACAGCGCTATAAGCACACGCATGATAATAACACATTTGTCCTTATTTTATACTTGTTTGCCGCGAAAGATGAATTGACGCGGAAAGCTGAGCGGATGCGTACGCGTCTCCATACAAAATCGTTATTTTCTATGGGCATAAGCTGAATAGAGACGGCTGAACACGATAAATCTAATAATTTATTGAGGGACATAGAATTTAGCATTCGTTTGTATTCGGCAATGCTATGATTGCCGAGAGATATTAAGAAAATAGTTGTACTGTATGTAGGTATATATGGTGACTGGTAATTAGTGACATATGATTGTACTCTTAATAACAAACAACTTTTACTATGGGACCAAACTTGAAATCGCGATTTCAGGTTTGGTCCCATAGTAAAAGTTGTTCATAATGATGAGTACAATAACCCCTTATGAGGTTGTTGGTGTTTTAGCAATAACCCTACTATATTAATAATAAAGCTGAATAGTTTGTTTTTTTTTTTGTTTGTTTGAACGTGCTAATCTCTGGAACGACCAGTCGGGTTTCAAAAAATATTTTTGCATTTGATAGTCCAATGCTTTGACAATCGTTACGGCTCGTCTGACAACCAGTCTTACCAAAGGGGTATCGTATTAACCAGTAACTTGGTTGAAGAGGTAAAACAGGCAGTCGCTCCATGTAAAATACTGGTATTCAGCTGCATCCGGTTAGGCTGGAAGCCGACCCCAACATTGTTGGGAAAAGACTAGGCGTAGATGATGACTTCTAGGCGTACTAGATACGCTCAATTGTGTTGCTACAATCAAATCTGTCATCAGAATAATATCCTCGTGACCGATTTCGGCCACGGTGGCCAACATCAGTGGAGATTAGCCAGGAGATATTATAGAGCACAATATGTGCGCAAACGCAGGTGCACTCTCTGCTCCTTTACTCTCGTAGTCTGATTGGACGGCAATCCGACACGACCGGAGAGAGATCAGGCGCAGGACCAACGGCTTTACGTGATTTCCGAGGCACAGGGGTTATCACACCACCAACTTCCAACACCAGGCTGCTACTGAGAAATTCCTTATGGAAAAAACCCACTTAGCCCGTCCTTGGAATCGAACCCAGGACTAAGCAGCAGTCGCGCCGGCGACCACGAGACCAGCGGGCCAGTTCTGTCCTCATAACTGATGCAACTATAAAATAAGACAGACATAAGGAGTGAAGCTAATAAAATGAGATTTAAAAATAAAAAAAAAATTTTTACTTTGAATTATGTGAAAGTGCTACCTACCTAAGTCTTAAGTTAGTGTTTAAAGACACGCCAGACCCCACAGTCGAACCACTACCACGGTTTTGTGGGGCGTAGATAGTAAGATATTTTGTATCAGTGAACTTATGAATAAATAAATCAAATAAAATGGTTCAATTTTATAGTAAAACGAATTCCTTTGCGTACCGTAACCCATCAAAGGTGCTGCTAACAGTAAAATTGATGAAGCATAAATAACAACACAGATGTACTATCAGTAGCTCGCTGCATATTTCCACGCATTGCATCCTAATGTGTAAAGCGTTATAAGCCGTAAACCGGATGACAATGACAGACATTTTGATTGGTATTTATTATCCGTTTTAATTAATAGTGTTTGGGATAAGATATAATATCTATATAAGATAATTTATAGATAAACTAGCTTCGTCCGTGTGGTTGTCGCAAAACTTTATAATTCAATCATGATTCGAAAGACACGTGCCGCCATCTATATTATAATAAGAACGTTATTGTTGATTTCCTCGGGAACAGTACTTTTTTTTCGGGATGAAATAAACCGTATGTCCGATTCTGGACACGTGACAACGTATATGCAAAATTTCGGGATGATCGGTTCATTGGTTTATGCGTGAAAAAGTAACAAACAAACAAACAAACTTACTTTCGCATTTATATAATATTTGTTAGGAAGGTAGTCATCTTCGAAAAGTGCCAAACAATGTGCCCCATTGTTGTTTATGAAAATAGGTGCCGATGGTTTTTGACCTGAAAACGTGTTTTCGCTCGGTGTACTGCAGTGCTATTCTGTACAAATCTCACCGTGAAAACTTAGGTGAGGTGAGCGTGGAGTGAGTTGTCAGTAGTGTCAATCCCTAGCGTCACGTGGAATGACAGCTCACTTCTAAGTTTTCACGGTGAGACTTTTACAGAATAGACCCGCTGCCGCTGGTGGTAAGTTCAATATTTCTGACCGACAAAAACATGTAAGATTTCAACCGCTGATAACTACGAGCTTTTAATGATAGCATAATGGTTGAGCATTCAAAAGATAGTTTATATTTATAACAATTTTAAGGCCGGATATAAGTTGCTTGTGACGTAACACGCGAGTGCACGCGCATACTTTTCACTATATGCCGAAATACCAATTCGTATAGAGCAAAAACGTGTTTAGCTAAATCACTTATTCTGGTGTCTCTGTCAAGAGTTGACAAAGCACTACGAGTACTAGGACCTAAAGAGAAACAAGAGTAATATTTAAATAATAGTGTTAAAAATAAATATGAAGTTGACTATAGCAGAATAATGTCAGATTTCGATACATATCGGCCGTAAATCTGCTCAGAAAAAAAAAAAAAACTGCAATTAAAGAAAGCTTGCATCAAAAGAAATGCAATGAGCCTAAAAAGTCTAGTGCCGAGCAAATACAATAGCTACGGCAGTGTCAGAAACCGTAAGATAATCTGTTGCAAATAGCTGTGACCTCTGAGTTTGTTTCGGCCTTTCTTCTCAGAGTAGTCAGATAGGAAACGCCGACCTCATCTAGTTTAAAAAAAAAAAAACATGATTGACTTGTAAAAGTGTTTGTACAAACCTACTTACAGAAATAAAAATCATTTATCATTTATCATTTATCATTAGCAAAAATGATTAAGGTGTCGTCTCATATCGGCTTTAAATCTGCTCAGAACTGAAAGACATAATCGGTGAAAGCTTACTTTATACGGAATGCAATGAGTCTAATAAGCCTAGTGTTGAGCAAATATAATGGCTACGGCAGTATCGGAAACCGTAGAAAAAAATTCAATCTGTTTTTCATGAAAACAAACGGTACAGACTCGAACTGCGCCAACTATATTTTTTTTTAAGGCTTGGGAAATCAACCCTCCCCTCCATCCTCCCATGAGCGAAAACCTAGATCCACGCCTGACCTAAGCAGGTTTTCCTTGCTTCGGCCTAGGTACGCCACCGACGACTTAGACTCAGGACCCAGATGTGTCTGGAGTCTATTTAAAGACTTCCAGGTAAGCCAAGGCAACCTATGTCCAGGTGTTCAACTTATTAAGTAAAGCATTTCCACTTCGCTCTAATACGATTTACAACAGTTGGAACACATTCAATCTTTATACTTTTGTTACAGTTTCTGCGATGTATGTACCTATGTGTATGAGAAGTCAATCCGTTTGACCGTCTGTAATCAGCTTTTGCGTGCAATAGAGCAATTTGTGGTCTGATGGGCCAACGGGACGGGTGTAGTGTTGTTACATGAGTCGATAAATCAGAACAGAACTTAATTTTGTTTTAGATCTAAAATATAAATAATTAAGTTAAAAATATAATATCCTAACCTAATTAAAACTATTAAAAAACTAAAATATGGCGTCGAAAAATTCCTCCGCATCGCTGTCGACTGGTAGTGTACCCCGAAACACTTGGCATTGCTACGTTGTATGGCAATGCTTAGCCTCTGGCCAAGGTAAAAGCCCGCCCTTACATCTTATGTCTTGCGGAATTCCTAATTTAAATAAGTGATTTAATTCCAGAAAACTAATAAGGAAATCCATAATTATAGATAGAACCGAAGCATACGATCTTTTTGCTACAAACTACTTAGTCAGAGCAAAATTTTTTGACCCCGTCACATCGCATCGCCTGCCCTCGCCTCTGTATTAATTCATTTTCGCTTAGCGTTCTTTCTGACTTTTTTTTTTTTGCTCGGATCCTAAGGGTCTTAACGTGATGTTAAATAACCTTTCTCAAGAATCGGGCTATTTTCATTTACAAAAATAATTTTTAAGATATTCGGTTAAATATTTTTTGAGTTTATAGAAAAATCAAATATTTTCTCTATAAAATATTAGTTTAGATAAACTTTTCAAATTATGCAAAAATAAAGTTCAAAAGCTGGTTTATAACCTCAGGTTTGTAACAACAATGACAAGCGATCCCAAAGTAGACTCTCACGTTACATCGATACACTCTGTTACGTTTTGTCCCATCCCTATCGTATCGTCAACTCATCGCGTTCGGTACGCTTCATCGGCGTTACTGTTATCTGTTCCAACGCGTTAAGCTGTACCGTGCCATACTGTCTGCAGACCAACGGCACGGAAAAACATGTTACATTTCTATTTTATTGTTTCTACCACTACAGTTAATCTGTTCGCGGACGGTAAACGAGACTAGAACTAGAGAATAGAAGTTTTATTTTCGTCTGTCAAGCGCCCGCGAAAGCGTTAAGATGGATGCGCAAAGGTTGCCCGCGAAATTCAAATTTTCTTACGTTTATTGCAATTTGCAGGTAAGTGTCAGGTAGGATGTTGATCCTGCCAGGGTCGCGGGTTGTTGGAAAGAGTTACCGTGGCCCTGCCACAGGCAACTGAAGGGACACGGGTGGGTTTTAGTCAGTGGAAGTCTGACACGCCCTCCCGCTCCGCCCAGAGCGGGAGAAGTTATTTGATGACTTCCCACCCAAAAAAAAACTGGTCAAGTGCGTGTCGGACCACGCACAATGAAGGGTTCCGTAGTTAGGATGAATTTATCCCAAGAACAAACTTAACATTGTGCTGTTCTCCCGTACATTCCAACTCCAAAAGTCCATGGTTAAACGAAAAGGATCCAACCCGCATTACAACTAATATGTGGTTGGATCCTTTTTGTTTAACTATGGCCAAATGTAAGTTTGTACGAGAGATTTAGCATGTTATTTTAAGACCATAGACTTCTTATAGGTTTTCCTGTAATCTGTACCTATAAAATTATTTTCTTTATTTTTTTCAAATTTTTTAGGTCAGTAGTTTCGGAGATAATAGGGGGGAATGGTCTATTTTCTTAAATAACTCTAAAACAGTTCATTTTAAAATTATTAAAATAATATATTTTAGACCCTCACAGTAAGCCCTTTCATTTGGTATATCGCACAGTACCTACAGTTTGCAATTATTTTTAATTTTTTTTAATTTTTGACCCCCCATATTCAAAATTCATTAATTTACATAACACGTCCGTGTTTGGATCACAGAAATACATACTTGTACCACAACTTAATCCGTCAATTAGATTCGGAGCAAATTGTCTTTGACAGACGGACGGACAGACACATGAGTGATCCTATAAGGGTTCCGTTTTTTCCTTTTGAGGTACGAAACCCTAAAAAGGTAGGATATTGATCAAAGTATGATTCGCGACTACAACAAATATTTTATTTACATAATATAACCATAAGAATCATCAATACGTCTATTTATGTTAGAATTTGGTCTTAAATGTCATGATTTCATGAAAAAGTTATTCAATGGGTTGTTAATATTTGAAATTAGAAGGTGTATTGATGACTTTAATCATTATTGTTCTGATAACACATTCGGGCGATATTCCATTGTTTCAATTAGGCATAGCCCCACTGCGAAATCTCACCGCGCGATTTTTATTCGCGTGGTTTTTATTCAGTGTTTGGAATTGGATTTCAGCGCGAATTTTAAATCGCCAGTGAGTATAGAGATGTCCCAGTCAACTGGTTTAATTAGCCGTTTAGCCTTTGGAAGTAGTGTTCCCTGGCCGGTATCCTGTCATTTCACCGAAAATTAGCGTAATGGCAACAGACGAAGTGGAAAAAACCTCTCCTAAGTTGAGCTACTATTTATAGTATTATGAAAAACCGGCCTATCGACACTAGACTCACAAAATGTATTAGGTAAGTACCTACTTGAATTAAAAAAAAAAAAAAAAAACTTAACACTACTAAAGTTTTATATAATAATATAATTCAATCATGATTAGAAAGACACGTGGCGCCATCTATTATCATAAGAACGTTAGTGTTGATTTCCTCGGGAACAGTACTTTTTTTTCGGGATTTAAGGTACTCGCATGTTCATTTCTGTACACGTGACAACGTATATGCAAAACAGGATGATCGGTTCAATAGGCGTGAAAAGGTAACAAACAAATTTATTTTCTCATTTATAATATTAGTTAGGATTTAGTTTAAAACTTAAACTTTAGTGCCTGATAGACAGGTTTTCATAAAAACCTAGATCAGGCAGGTCTACATTACAGTTAGAATTAAGTTTTATTCGGTTGCAATTAATGTAAATCATCATTTTTACTTTATACTTGAATAAATTTATTTATTTTACTTTGAAAACCTGATGAAATAAAGAACGATCGGATTAACTGAAAGTTAATTTATATTATTGTTACAAAATAACGTAGAACATACTGCTATAGACTAGAGAGCGAGGCATAGACAAGCGTTTCCCATTCTTGTCAAACGTCTAGGCGTCCATCGATACCATAATATAATTACTGAACTCTGTGATCGATACTTCTATCAATACCCGAGTTAGCTACCGAGTTTCATATCGTGTTTCGCTAAAGTAGACAAAAAACGTCGCGTGCTTTTACCAATAAAGGGTGTAGTTTAGCATAAGGGCGTGCCCACAGAGTACTTTTTATGGCGTGCCAGTCCGTGCCTTATACCGAAAAGGAAATAAGTTGACATAAACATATTGTATTCATTTGAACAAGAAGGAGAAAACCTTTGATAGTTATACAAAGCATAACTCAATGCTCAATACAAACAAATTATTTCCAAATGACTACATACAACATTGTATCACATTCTGGCAAATAAATATTTACAATATCACTGACATCGGCGAAGGAAATCATTGTGATGAAACTTTGGACCTATAATTTTATTATTAAAAGTCTGAAGTCGTGAGACAGGGCGACACCATTTCACCGAAACTTTTCACAGCAGTCCAGACATCGAGAAAACGTGCCATTGAGCTTAGATTCCAGAAAGGGTGAAACCCTTTACAAAGCGCAAGTCCGATCCTGCATGGAACCTTTGGGTTGGATCAGCCAATTACCAACTAGCCGCGCTTGACTCGGTGGAACGCAGAGCTAAGAGGCTCATTGGCTACGTAAAACTGGTGGATGCCAAGCTTCATAGCTTGGCTCATCGCCGCAAGGTTGCGTGCTTGTCGGTCTTTTACAGATTGTACTTCGGAGAGTCTGCCCGAGAACTCCACGACCTCATTCCACCGGCCCCCTTCTACCATCGGACATCTAGACGCACTGCCAGTTACCATCCCTACCTGGTTGCTATTCCACCAATTCGCACTAAGCGCTTCCAAATGTCTTTTATAATGCGCACAGCAAAGGAGTGGAACCCACTACCTCCGTCTGTGTTTCCGAACGCATACAACCCTAATCTTTTCAAAGTGAGAGTGAACAGGCTTCTCCTAGGTAAGCTCACTCCATCGTCGACTTTGTCTCTGTCACCTTTGACCTAGACTAGAGTCAAGAGCAAACCTATCACAAATACAAAAAAAAAAACTAATCGTGCTGTGAGCCTCCCCCAAGAAACAAGATCCAAATCCTTGGTGAACACAAGGAATAAAAAAGTTTAAATTGGGACTATTGCAGTATTTACATCAATGGGCAGATGACCGATGACCTAGTGCTTTTCGCTGAAAATGTTGATGACCTCCAGAAAATGTTTCAAAACCTTTATGATGCCTCTTTCAAGGTAGGACCACAAGTAAGACTTAGGATGATACGGTGAAGACGAAGATTATGGCAACATCTTCAGCATTTCAAATCCTTCTGTTAAAGTTGGAAATGAAATTTTGGAGATGGTTGACCGGTATGTCTATCTTGGTCATCAATCAATCTGCCTAGTCTTTTCGCAACTATGTTGGGGTCGGCTTCCAGTGTAACTGGATGCAGCTGAATACTTACCAGTATTTTACATGGAGATACTGCCTATCTGACCTCCACAACCAGTAACTGGGTAATACAATACCCCTTGGTAAGACTGGTTGTCAGACTTTCCGGCTTCTGAAGACTTGTAACGATTGTCAAAGATCCATGAATGACAGCCGGGACCAACGGCTTAACGTGCTTTCCGAGGCACGTAGGAGTCTCGGTATGTAAAGATGGTTACCCATCCACGGACCAAACCGGAAAGCGTAGCTTAACCTGTTGGATCGACCCATGCGGCTGTAATGACTTAGCCACGAGCTCCTCGTGCCTATTTTGGTCATATTCTTTCTTTTGGCAAAGAGCATCGACATAATATAGCTTGGGTCTCATTTAGAAAACTGGATGACATTCTGCGATCAGCTAAAATTCCACAATGTCTGAAGTCCCGCCTCTATAACCAGTGTGTTCTGCCCACCATGACGTCCGGTGCTGAGACGTGGAGGCTCACGCAGGAGGCTGTGTAAAGGCTGAGAGTTGCACAGAGAGCCATGGAGCGTTCCATGTTTGGCATTAGGCTAATAGACCGAGTTCCAAACGTCGAGATCCGAAGACGTACGAAGGTCTTCGGTATCGGAAAGCGTATTATGGAACTCAAATGGAGTTGGGCGCAGTGGCGCCCAAGGACTAGAGACGAGATGTCGGTCGTCCGGCGGCGAGATGGGCTGACCACATTGTTGCCATCGCGGGTAGAACCTGGATGAGGTTGGCACAGGAGCGTGTGGATTGGCACCAAAAAAGATGCCTATGCTCAGCAGTTGGCAAAGTCAGGCTGTGGATGATGAAGTCTGAAATCGCCAAACCGTCTTTAGCAGGCGTGGTGATTAACGCTCGTGCCTTCTCTATAGGAGAAGAGGCCCAAGCTGTGTGACAGATACAGGCTGGTATTTTTATTTTATTACTATCCTAACTATATAATATTATAAATGCGAAAGTAAGTTTGTTTGTTACCTTTTCACGCTTAAACCACTGAACCGATTATCCTGAAATTTTGCATATACGTTGTCAGGTGTACAGAAACGGATATAGGGTACCTTTTATTCCGAAAAAAATAATACTGTTCCCGAGAAAAACAACAATAACGTTCTTATGATTATAGATGGCGCCACGTGTCTTTCGAATCATGATTGAATTATAGTATCTAAAATTTCAATTAGAATTAATTCATCGTGATATAACAACCGGTAATTTTCCAGATAAATTAAGATAAAATTTTAAGTTACTAACACACTTCTAAAGTTTCGTGTGTTTAGAAGTGTGAATTGATTATCAAAGCTAGTTATAAATATTTTCAGTTTAATTTGATACCTATAGGTACTTACAGAATTATGACGAAATACTTATGTAATTATTGTAGGCATTGATCTTTTGCGATCGATTTTAGCGTGTCCGTCACTACAATACTATACTGGGTGACTTTATTACCGTTTTGAAAAAAATAGGATATAATAGATGAACGGAGCCTATGGCATACCTAGATATTTTTTTTTCTGAAAAAAAAAATAATCAAATCATACGCACTATGCAACCTGCGTAGTGCGTATGATTTGATTTTCGGTATTTTTTAACGATCTATAAAGTTTTTTCAAAATGTATGTTTGTATTGTTCTAATTTACTTCAAATGTGTATTGTTTATTGATAGAGTTATTTCTGTCTAAGCTAGGTATGCCATAGGATTCTACTTTGTTCACCTATTGAACCCTATTTTTTTCAAGACGGTAGACAAAACCATCCAGTATACTCAATGACTCAGTCTGCCTAGCCTTTTCCCAAGCATGTTGGGGTCGACCTCTAGTCTAACCAGATGCAGCTAAATACTAGTACACATAAAGCGACTGCCTATATGACCGCCACAACCCAGTTACAGGGTTATGTGATATCCTTTGGTAAGACTGGTTGTCAGACTCGGGTTTCTGACAACCCGTAACGACTGTCAAAGATTTACAAATAACAGGTGGGATCAACGGCTTAAGGTGTTTTCCGAGGCACGGAAGAGTCTTGATATGTTATGGATGATCACCCATCCACGAGCCGACCGCGGCAAGGTGCTGCTGTTAATATTTTGCCATGAGCTCCTCTACTATACCTACTCTAAGTTTATTTTTATTATATTACCTTAAGTTTTACCTTTGTTTTTATGACAAAATTGTCTACATTTTGTGATTCTATCGTTCTTTTACCTACTATAATTTTCAGAAAAAAAAAAAATTATGCATTTGTATTGTATTTAGTTTTTACGCGTAAGTACTAAAGTTTTTTGTGTTTTTATGTGCTTGAAAAGGCTTGTTGTTTTTTTACTACTAATCGAAACTAATATCGACAATAATCAAGGCCAGCACTAATATCTTTATTTTTGGCCAATCAAAATTCATCAGCCATTGTGCCCAGTATATCTATAGGTACAGCAGTGCTATTCTGTACAAATCTCACCGTGAACACATTGGTGAGGTGAGCGTGGAGTGAGCTGCCAATAGTGTCAATCACTAACATCAGGTGGAATGACAGCTCACTTCAAGCTCACTTCACTTAAGTTTTCACGGTGAGATTTTTACAGAATAGACCGGCTGGGCACAATGTAGAAGCTGATGTATTTGAAGCGCAGTCAGATGACTGCGCTGGCCGCAGTGTGGAGACTGCCTGTCCTGAGCGGAAAGAAGCAAAGCTTGCAGTTAAAATTCATATGAATTATGAATTAGTGAAATTCTTGGTAAAATTAAATTAGCAAGCAAAACTCCGCAGACGTTATGGGTATGGAATCGATAACTAAACATGATAAAACAAAAAATAAATTAATTTGATTGTTTTTTTTGGGATCATCAAAGTATCAGTTTATTATATTTTTTTTTTTTATTAGCGTCACAGACGTGATGGGTATCGATATCTCTACACCTACACGATAAAACTAATTTTTAGCAACTCACACTTCACAAGTAACAAAACTACAAGCGGTCATTGAACAAAAAGAACAAAAAACCCCGTGTTTTTTATTTTGTCGTGTTTAGAAATCGATACCTATCACGTCTAAAGTCTCGCTAGCTAATTAAATTTTACCCTGTATAATACAACAGACAGGGATACTCCACTGACTGCTCGACAATCTCGCACTTCTCCACTTAAAATAGACAAGCAGTTTTGTTATCTAAATATGCAATGGGCACTGCATGCTTGCAAGGACTAACCCTAAGGCTTAAGCGACAAACCATCTCTTCTTATTCATGTTTAAAACTCAGTCATTATTCAAGGACAAATTTTTCTAAAATTAAAAATTTGCTATATAGGGTGAGTGGTAATTAGTGACCGATACTTAAACACATGATTGTACTCATGATAACAAACAACTTTTACTATGGGACCAAAGCTGAAATCGCGAAAAAAAAATCAGCTGCAACCCTACATTTTGCCGAGTTATGCGAACATGAATGTATGGGACAGCTGATTTTTTTGCGATTTCAGGTTTGGTCCCATACTAGAAGTTGTTTTTTATCATGAGTACAATCATGTGTGTATCGGTCACTAATTAACAGTCACCCTATGTGTCGCAGATTCGAATTTTAGAATCTAAATTTTTAAATAACTATTAGAAAAAGTAACAATTGGATCTCTGTATCAGTTTTAAAACAATTTGGAACATTCGTCACTACACAATAGTTTACAACCACAATTTGACAAGTACCTTTTCTTTACAGCGACTTACCAGACGAGGAGGACAAGAAATCGCCTGTCCTACTCCTAGGCGTGAACAAGATCTCAGACTCACCATCCTTCATCAGAAGACGGTCCATAGAACCACACACTTCAGGATCCATAAGGTTTTTCCGACCACTAAAATCGAAATACACAAGAGGACTCCATGGAGACGAAAGGCTCGAGAAAATAAGACAGGATTTATTAGTTCACAAAAGCAAGCCAGATACATACATTCCCAATGATCACGAGGTTTCTTTAGAACCAGAAGAAAGATGCATGAAGCTCAGTTGTGTTGGCAGTTGCATTTGTGACAGAAAAGAAAGCTCCACTCGAGGGTCATTCTCTTTTCAAAGACCAGAACCTGGCACACAACACTACCAAGAATCTAAAGACTTTTCGGAAAACGACATCGAATTTAAATATACAGAACACATTCCTCATTCTCAGCCTTCGAGTAGTAAGCAAAGTTACAATGTCACCCCTAAATCGACGGAAAGGAGACACTTTCTGCTAGCGAACTTGAACGAAAGGTTCCGTAAGACTTTGAGCTTAGATTCCAGGAAGGTTGAAACTAATCGTGTTGTGAGCCTTCCCCAAGAAACAAGACCCAAATCCTTGGTGAACACAAGCAATATTTGTGTGCAGCAATATAAAACAGGAGACTTTGTCGCCCCAAATTTTAATAAAACAAATCAACCAAAGAAGAAACGAAAATCATTTTTCTCTTTAGACACTTTTTTTGACTCGAAAAAGTCTGACACCTCATCTATAGACGATTACTGCTCCTCGAAATACAAACGTTTTGAGCTCGAAAGTGATGATTCTCCTCTCTTTAAACGCGAAAACAATGAAGAAAAGACTCCAGACCTCCTCAATTTACCAGTAATTATAGACTCTGTAAGAAAAAAGCAGTCAGATACGCGGAGACAGTTAGAAAAGTTAGAAAATCATTACTATAAGAATATTCATAAGACCCAGACTGTTATTGACGCTGTCCCTAAAGACGCGACAAACGTGCAAGGTCCTAGCGGGCATACTAATCATCTTTTCTTCGATGAAGACGTAGAATACATTGAGCCTATTCGCAGCACATTTACAAGTCAAAGCACACTGATATTAGATAAAAGCGCTCCTGAGGAACTGAAACCTGACTCGATTCTGACCATAAACACTGACGAAACGGATATAAGACTGCCTAGCTCTACAGTGTCTCCTAAATCGAATATAGATGATTTTGACAGCATAGGAGCCTACGAAATTGAGGTGAAAGAGTCAGATTTAGTGAAGGTGGCAAAAGATCTCACCGTCAAAGTTATGGATAAGTCAGTGGATTCTATAGGCAGCTGTTCCCTCGATGTCGACGCAAGTACAGATTTTTCAGGTAAATAGAGTGTTATCAATGTGTTCTTGGCTTTTATATTGTTGTTGTAGTTACTTTCGATTCAGAAAAAAAGTTGATTCGTTTTTTTTTTCTGAATCTTTGAAACTTTTTTATTAGCATGCGTGATTGTGATTATTTCCAGTTCATTTTCATCGTAATATTATGTCGATTTTGAATGAGTTTATTTTGAAAAGTATTAATTGGTTCAATTTTTTAATTCCGTAGTTCATTTAACTTATTGCATTGTTTTATGAACTTTTAAAATAAACTCAGTAGCTATTATCATAGTATAGTAATAATATCTAGTATAATTATTATTTTATTTTCACATTAATAAATGTCTTTACTATTATCTGTAATCTGTGTTTTCTTTTTTTTTTCCTTTTCTGTAGCGTGATTGTGGTGTTTTCTTTTCTTTCTCATAAAAAGTACGCTATTCTATCGTTTACTTACATCTTATTAATTTGGTTCGCATTTTCTTACAATTCCGAAGCTTGTAAAAAGTTTCTAGATCATTCCATGGCATGTTATCGTAATTTTGGGGAATTTAGGAATACATCGTGCTCCTTATACTATCGTCATAAGGAAAAAAACGTATCTGTCATTTTTTCGAAATAGAGTTATTTACATACCTATTCGGAATCAGGAAAAAAAGACGCATCTACCAATATTTTTATATTGGCGTAAACTTAACGAAAACCTAATAATACTTAGTAATAAAAGACGCATCTGCCTTTGTATTTTTAACGGGACAATATACTTTTTTTCTCCATTTCAATATTTCTGTAGATACGTCCTTTTTCCTTACGGCGGCAGTATATTCCGTGTCGGTTTTCGCTCCTCCACGACATCTTCTGATTGCTTTCTGTTTAAGTATAGACGTCTTCGGCTCGTAAATCATCGAGAAGAGCGCTTTTATTTTTAGCTTCACAAGAACATGTAAATGTGTTAAAAGTTTTGTGTGAAACTGAACGTAAAACTAGACAAAACGCGGGAATTTCATTTCAAAGTTGGAATTAATTTTATTACAAAGCTTTCTGCTTGTGTAATTTAGCCGACGTAGTTAGAAGTATTGCCACTATTGGTAGATGATAATAATAGTATGTGTAGGCAATCAAGTAAAATGATCAATCATAATAAAACATTACTCATTCCCAGCAGAAGCAATAATTCAACGTTGTCTTGGAGTGATCGATTTAACACAAACGTCATGAAAACACCTTACATGTTGATATGATACCATAAATCTAGGTCGTGCATAGAAATCGCAAACAATGCTGACTACAAAATGCAACTCGCAACAAAAAGACAATCGGACGCGTACGCATACGGATAATCTATGTATCGACCTCGTTTTCTGCCCACGCACGACTTGCTCGGCCATTGCCGTCATATTGCTTATAAATATACGCACCTAAACACACCTGAGATAAAATTATTTCGCAAAATTTTAACAACGCTCTATCTATAGTCTGTGAATAACGAATGCGAAACTTGCCGACCGTGAAACGGAACGGTGCGGACTGGCCGCAAACGGGAGTGCGTTGCGTCGACGACTGGAGGAAAAAAAAAAAAAAACGTTGACATTTCTTTGTGAACTGATGTCATTTTATGTCATTTATTCAGTGGAAAATGTGTGAGGTGATTAAAAAATAATGGTTAAAAATTGATTATTTTAACATTCTATTTATTGTGTAATTCAGTACATGTGTGTTGAAAGCGATCGGTAAGTGTTGTGAGCCGGTTTTCAATGCCATAATGGATTTAAAAAGATTATCTTGTACCGTACTTTTTGTAGAACCAATTTATTTTATGGAGGAATCGTAATTATTATAAAACTGATTAAATTTTCTAAAACGGCATGACGTAGTATATTTTTTTTACAATTGGCTTAATGTAGATGACTAATGCGATTATTTTTAATAGTTCACAGAAACCTTATTCATCTTGATTTCTTTTACTTTGCATGATGTTGTTTTCTATTTTCAAATATTAGTGCTTGTTCTTAATCTTAGGAATGTTACATTTATTATTACACATCCCTAAGTATGCATATTATATTGAAAATGCAATTACAGACTTGAAACATAATTCTGTCATTATTTTCAATAGTACTCAAACAATGTATGTTATATTTAGTTAATATTGTTAATTAAGTAATAGGTAATACGGGCTGGTATCCGCAACTCTACGTCATTGCGTATTTTGCGTACTGTTATTAGTTATTTTTAATTACATCATTTATGTTCTAATAACACGATTACTATTGCATGGTCTTCAAAAATCATGTCCAAAACTTTTAAAACGGCGACTTATCAAAAGGTTATTTTAAGTGCTGAAATTATCATACTTACATATTACTTATTATTGTACAATGCATTGATAATGGTTACCTATCTCAACAAATCAGTTCTTACATGCTACTCAAGATATAACAAAAAAAATTATAAATAATATTCTTGATTCAGTAATAAATTTCACAAATCACATGAGAAATCTTGAGCATGCAGTGAACATGCTTGTTGATTAATTCTAGTATCTTCTCTGTATGAGAAGAGACATTTCATCTAAGACAAAACTGGCTAATAAATAATTGACATATCTTTTAAATTCAGATTAATAATTATGTGTTGAACAATATGCTCGGAAAGCACATTAAGCCGTTGGTCCTGGCTGTCATTTGTGGATCTTTGTCAGTTGTTACGGGTCATCAGAAGCCTCCCAAGGGGTTTCATATGGCCCAGTAACTGGGTTGTGGAAGCCAGATAGGCAGAGTTGCTCCATGTAAAATACTGGTATTCAGCTGCATCCGGTTAGACTGGAAGCCGACTAGGCATATGATGATGATTGTGTTGTACAATGTAAGGTAGTAAAATGGGATTTCAATAGCATTAATAATGCACAGAGTCCATTTTAAAACAGAATAGAAATTAACTTTGTAAATACTATTATTATGTTATTTATTTTTAGAAAAAGTTTAGATTTGTAAAGATCTCTGTCTGAGTGCCTCTTTGGTCTATTGGTTGGAAGTGCTACTGCTGAGCATGGTTGTGGGATCAATTCCCAGGTCAGGCAGTGTAATTGAGTTTTTCCATCTGGAATTTCTCAGTAGCAGCCTGGAGTCTGGGTTTTAATAAATTGTTACATGGGACTTAAACACAACTGGTGTCACACAATTGGCTGTCCCATTTCAAAACCTAGTAAGGATGTAAAACGAAATTTTACAGGAGAGCGCAAAAGCAAAAACGTAATAATAATAACGTACAACAATAGTCCTGCACCAACCGGGGGTTGTCCTTGGGTGCACTTGCATAGTGCATACAGGGATAAGTGTCGGTTGCTGCCTCCCTATCATTTAAAATTATTTAAGGGGCCTCTGCGAATTGGCTTCGGCTCCTTGTACGCCTTCCAAAGGCCCAGGACCCCAGGGTCCCGAGAAATGTAAAAAAAAAAAAAAAATATTTGCTTAAAACAGTGTATAAGAAGGTGTTACAATATAAAGTGTGATCATACATGTTTTGCTTATAATTAAAGCATGCAAAATTGTAAAGTGGTTATAATGCACTGAATGGGGCCCACTAGGTTTGATGCTTAAATATATATCTGCTTATTTGTGAGTTTTTAATGCTGTGTTTTTGTATTTGGAAAGGACTTAGGTTGCAAGATTATGCAATATTTTTTTTTTTTGTAAAAAGTGTCCCTTACTAGGTTTGGAAATGGGGCAGCCTTAGAGAAAAACAGGCGTGATGTTATTATGGTCTCTGTTACTTATACATCTGTGTCAAAAATTCCATTTGCCTTATCAATACTTGAGTAAATGTTCGGTCCCTTGATTTTTGTTATTGAATTATGCAACACATTACATGCAGCTTTCATGTTTTTATACAATACATTCATTCTGCATTCTCTTTTCAAAGTCAGACAGTTAATTTAGTTTTTATTACTTTGACATTAATTTTTTTTAATTCAGTTTGTTTTATTGTCAAGAATTTAATGGTAGCAACATTGTGTTGGACAAATAAAAGAATGTTTTTATAACTTTTTCTTCACTGCTTAGTATATTGCTCACGTAACTTTTCACAGTTTATCATAAAGCTGATGTGTTGAAAGTTATACTTGTTTGATTACCGGATTTCTGTATGATTGGACTAGAAAAACGCCATTCACAGATTCAATTGGAAGTCAGATTTTATATTACTTGTAATATGTGTTTAAAGAGAATGCCAAGTGTAAAAGTGGTAATTAAATTATTAGTATGCTGTTTGTTCTTCTCTCTTCAATCAAACAATCTGCCTAGCTTTTTCCCAACTATTTTAGGGTCAACTTCCAGTCTAACCGGATGTAGTTGAATACCAGTATTTTACATGGAGCGTCTACCTATCTGACCTCCACAACACAGTTACTGAATACCCCTAGATGAATAGAGAATAGCCAATTTTGTCAGCAAGGTCATTTCGGAGCTGACTACCCAGACATACATTTCAGCGTGGCAGTCTAACGCATAAAACAAAAATTAGCAAGTGAAGCCACATCAAGCTAATATTACATAAAAAAAAGATTTCAAATCAGAATTGCAAAATGTTATTGCAATGCCTTAAGAAATAAAGAAACAGACAAAGAAATAGTTGACACACATATTGTACATACAACATTGACATATGAGTCATATTGTAAGTAGGTGGCTGTTAGACTGGTCAACTTCTTATTTAGTGATTGTATTAGCATAAGGTTAAACTTGCTCTTTTATCTTACTTCATTTCTTATTTTCTATTACATTTACAAAATATCATGATTGTATTCGCTGAAGGGATAGGCAGAGGAATATACAGGATGTATCAGAAAGGTGTGATACAGACCATCAAACTGCACAACTTTCTCCATGGTACAGTCACGAACCGGGATTGTTGAGCCACTAGCTCTCATCTTAACTTGGTTGTATTACACGAATGCCGCCCGTGAAATTTGACATGTGACATTTCAATAACGAAAAACGGCCGGCATTCATGTAAAGCCTCCTCTACACGTCGCCGATGTATCAGCAGAGAGATCGCCACGAGCCGACCACACGTCTGTAGGTCGTTTAGTCTGTGTTAATTCTCGACAGACGCAACACGCACGGATGCAACAAAAAATGGATGTTGAGACCGTAGAAATAAAAATAAAAATGATATATTAGCCATTTCAGCGAACGACATTAACAAACAAGAAAAAAAAACTGTAAGAAGCACGCGTGCACTCTCATTCGCAACTCCTATATACTGATGCTTCGTCAGACGTGTGGACAGACGCAGGGCGCTTGCGCTAGAACCCTTTGTTGCGTGCCACAAAAACCGACAACAAACAGATAGGTGGCAAACTTGCGGGATGTCGCTACGCCCCCGTAAGGGGGCGCGGCGTGCGGCGTCGGGGCATAGCCCCCCGACCGCGGAAGCCATACGGTGGCCCGTAACCACGGGCCCCTCATCTTGTTCGCCGTTGGCGAGTGGATGTTTGGGCGTGCGGCATACACGCCCATGTTAAGAGGTGTCTGTAGGCACGCCACGACGTTGATGCCCAACGCCGCTTGTTTCACCGTAACTCGGCGGACAACCCCTACCGGGTGAGACCCCCACCTACATGGGGGAAGCCCAGCAGATGGCATCCAGCGACAGAGTTACGGACTCGACGTTCCTACAGAAGGGGTGTATGGCCCCCCTCACCTCCCCGTTTTCAGGTCGAGCCGAGCCCGGGTGGTGAGAAGGGACCGTATTCTGAGTGTGTGGGCGGTATTGTACTGTGTAACACCGCCCGGTGTATACGCGAGTCGCCCGCCCGCATAAAAAGAGCCGCGACTTCGCGTGTGAGTTGGGTGCCTGTATAGAGGTGAATGTCTGTTGTTTGCTACGTGACACGCCTATATTAACCTAGCACGCGCCACGCAACAGATGCGTGTATTTGTATGAAGTCAGTGTCACAAGTGAGCCGCGTGTAGACTGAGGGCGACTCACTCGGAAGTCCACTCCGGTGATGGGGTCAGTCGTCCGCAACTAGGTCGCGGGGCAAGGGGTCTCCTCGCGTCTGGGGGGCGCGTATGCCAGGGCGCTATCTGCTTGACATGGGGCCAAGCGGATGCGTCGGCACGCGCGAACATCCCCTTCGCGAGGCGCCGCACAAACTCGTCCAGGCTCTCAATCCGGAGGTCCCTCTGGATGATGTCGTTCCTCACGAAGCGAGGGGCGTCCACGATGGTCCGCAACGCAAGGTGTTGCTGCGTGCGGAGGAGCTTACGGTTCGTCTCGCTCGTGAGGGCGAACTATGCAGGGGCGGCGTACGTCAGATAGGTGGCAGACGCATCTGGCGACGTTAAATACCTACCACAGACGAGCAAACGGGGACACCGTCTACACGTCGGCGGACGCATCCGCAGATGACATCTGCTGATGCATCTGTCGACTTGTAGAGTAGGCTTAACACAAGCAAGTTGAGAAGATAAGCTAGTGGCTCAACAATCCCGGTTCGTGACTGTACCAACATCGTAATCGCTTCTATAGACTGTACTTCGGTTAGTGTGCTCAGCAACTCCACAACCTCATCCCTCCGGCCCCCTTCTCGAGCATCTAGACGCACTGCAAGTTGCCATTCGACCAATTCGCACTAATCGCTTCCAAAAATCCTTCATAATGCGCACGGCAAAAGAGTGCAACTCACTATCTGCGTCTGTGTTCCCGAACGCATGTCGCATACAACCCGAATCTCTACAAAGTCCTCATTACAGGCTTCTTCTGGGTAAGCTCACTCCATCGTTGACTTTGTTTCTGTCACCTCTGACCTAGACTATACGGTCAAGACCAAACCCATCTCAAATAAAAAAATCGCGAAAAAATTATCAGCTGTCCTTATTAGGCATTGAAGCTTCGTACAAAGCTTCAATGCCTACTTGAACCAAATGTATGGGACGGCGGACCCTTAAATTAAACCCTACCTTTCTTATTTTTTGACATCTCGGGACCCTGGGGTCCCGGACCTTTGGAAGGCGTAAGAGTGTCCGAAGCCAACTCGCAGAGGCCTCTTAGACAGACGCCCTGGGCGGCGGGAATCGATAGCCGATTCCCAGCCACCGTAGGCGCGGGCTTGCGGACGGTGAGTAGTGGGTAGCTCGCCGTCCGGTGAGGACCAGGCCCGGGTCGACGGCGCGTTGTGTTCCACGCGCGCCTCAAAGAGATGTCAGCAAAAGATGGGGTCCAATAGGGCCGATGCCGCTGGGGTCGCGGGTTGTTTGAAAAAGATACCGTGGCCCTGGCATAGGCAACTGAAGGAACACGGGTGGGTTTTAGTCAGTAAAAGTCTGACACGCCCTTCCGCTCCACCCAGAGCGGGAGAAGTTATTTGATGATTTCCCATCCACAAAAAAAAAAACAAAAAAAAAAAACAAAAAAAAAAAAAAAAAGAGGCCTCTTAGACAATTTTAAATGATTAGGAGGCACCACCGACGATTATCTCTAAATGCACTATGCAAGTGCACCCAAGGACAACCCCCGGTTGGTGCAGGTCTATTGCAGACCGTGGAAACAAAACATATTGGGCTATGGGGTTGGGTGGCTAAAGTGGATTGCGTAACTTGAACTATGGAAGAACTGTGTCCCCTGTCTGAGCAATGTTATATACACGGATAAAACGGCACACCTTATTAGGTTATGAAATTGCCGTTTTACATAGAAAAAATAAAAATAAAAACAATTTTTTAAACGGATATTGTCGATGCACTTTTGCGATTTTAATGAGAGTTCGTTCATGCCTCTGCTATAGAAATCCTGGGGACGGGAATCGATGAATTCTTTCAAGGCTTTTTTCACCGTCTCCAGTTGTGTCCATGCACGTCTTTAATATAGTGTGCTGCGTTGGTGCCACGACGGAACTCTTATTCGAAACTGGCGCGCAATTTCGGTTTTTCTAAGGTTACAGAAACAAAGATATCAAAGAAAAATCGAACGGCGGGAAAACAAATGTTCAACTGTTTTTTTTTCAAATGTCATGCTATAACAAAATTAATTTGAATTTGGAATTTTAAATAGAATGAAATATTTTGATCTTCACACTAGCCGGTATCAAAAATCGTTAATTTCATAGGTATGGACCTAATACATTGGGTGAAGTCCCATAAAATCAAGTCATTTATTGAAACTAGGCACAGAATCAGCACTTTTTGAACGTCAAAATTACATAAGACAGTAGGTACCCAAAACGCCGCCCTTTCACCACTTCAAATTGCTACTGGGCAGAAGAAGTGGCGCAACAAACTCCATATAGAACTACTCTGGATCTAACAATGAGAATAACATATGAATATAATAAAAATATACTTAGCCTTTATTCAGACAGATATAAGATCGTACATTAGTTGGTTATTTTGTTTACTTGAATACAATTAGAGTTTTAATAAATATGACTTTGTATAGATTTAGTCAAAGGGCTCCTCCAAATGCCTCCACTTCTCCCTATCCTTAGCGACTCTCGTCCATGCAGCGCCTCTACATTCTTTATATCATCTGTCTATCTTCTGAATGGCCTACCCCGTTTCCGTTTCTTGTCACTTGTAAACCAGTAGGTACAAGATTGTTTTCCTGTCCATTTCCATTTGAGTTTTCGCATTGAAATAAATTATTTGAATTTGGCTAAAGCACTTACCCTTAAGGCCTTAACATAGGTCAGCACTTTAGACGTGTTTGTATGTTTGGCAACAATATTTCAAACTATGGTATCTACCTTATCTCATTTATGCAACCATTGAAGTTTAATCTACCCCCAAATAGTTCAATGACAACACACACAAACACGGACAATTTATCAATTCTTACATCATAATAGCAGTCCCACGCACATTCTAATCTTTGATAAGATACAGAAAACATGCTGAGCGGTAATTATAATAATTTTTACCTTTTTACATCTATATTTATCTATTCAATCCTTCTAAATTCAAAATGTGTGACTATTTCCTTCTTTTTCATGCTTGTGAGTGTCGAAAGAGGTTTTAATCAGTGTTTTGACCTTTTTTGTCCATGTTTCGTTTTGTGATTGTGTGGCTAATCTATGGATTATCTGTGTGGTAGATATGTTTTGAGTTTTTATTGTATGTAAGTCATCTTTGTTTGCTTTAATATCCAAAACATAGTACTAGTGTATATTTCTAACTATGAGCTACATTGATTAAACATCGTAAGGAAAGGAAGGCTTTTGCCCAGCAGTGTGCTAAATAAATAGATAGATTGGCTTGAAAATATAAAGCTCATAAAGCCATAATTATTTTTTTTTAATGTTTAATAAAAAATACAGATTTAGTTATCTATCGATTATTTACATTTCTCAGAAATATTTTTAATTTATGTATGCTATCTAAATCTGCAGGGCCATGCTGAAACAAGAAATAAAAATGTCAGTTTAAGTAGGTATATTAAATATCTTGGATTTAGTTTAGTGAGGTTGTTGGCTACTTTTTGAAATAAATAGGAGCTCTTGTTTTATTATGAGAATAAAATTATATTCTACTTCTAAGCATGTTGATGGCAATCTAAATTTTATCAGAACTTAACTATGAGTATAGCATTATTAGTAACGTCCATGTTCCTTTAACACGCTTATGCCCGCAGTACAGGATAGTATATTTTCCACTTGTTGCAAAACATATTTGTTTCAAAAAAGTCTTTAAAAACGTTACCCTGATTACGAAATTACTAATAACCAAAATTCTACTCATTCCAGATACCACATCGGGAAGCTTGAATCTCCTAACACCATCTTCCACTACCAGCCGGATCAGAGACTTCACATCTCGTCTCCAAGAGAGGGCAGGCTCCAACCTTCATCCTAACTACCTCGCCAGTCCCACCCCCGTGGTGACACCCGTCCGGACCCCAGAAGACACCACACCAACCCCCAGAAAGTCTGAGAATCTTCTAAAACCGCCCCCAAAAGTGTACGTAGACACTTCAAGCCACAGATCCAGGGGACACCATAAGAAAAGAGACGATCTCCCCCATAAGAAGCCGAGCTATCTCAACCTCGCTTGCTCTGTCAATGGGTACACGAATCTTACCACCTATGACTCGAAATTGAGGCAGGATATCAACAAAAGTCGGGAAGCATCTCCCATAAGACCAATTACACATACTTATCAATACAGAAGCGAAAATAACTCGTTATTGGTACCTGTTCCGGTCAGTGCGAATAAACTGCTGGTACCGACATTCGGTCCTCATGATACGCGCGCCGATTTGACACACAAAGCGCCTACTAAGGCGCACACAGATCCCTACCTAGCTACGTCACCGTTTAATGTCTATATGGCGGCCGAAAATAAGCAGTTAAAGAACGATTTTCTAGGAAACATGACGACCACAAGCCGTCCTTACATATCAAGCGAGAGTAAGAATTTCGCGACCTCAATGCTTCATAAGACCGATGAAGTGGATAATTCGAAGGAGATTACCTTCAAATCCAGTTATTCAGAAACCAATTTCAGGAAGACTGTCACCTCGAATGGTAAGGAGACTCGGTTCAGCTCTGAGTCTTACACCATTTCTTCCAATGGGGTGTCCAAACGAGTGGAAATTACGAAGGAGAATGGAGAACAGCTTACGAGTCCAATGAAGAGTTTCATTCAGCAGCGGGTGGAGAGGCTTTACGGTCCCGGCGCTTTGGCTCAAGGTTTCTTCAACCAGAAGCGCCACAAACACAAAAGTACCAGCGAAGACGACGAGCCAAAAGTCTTGACCGAAAAGTCTTTAAATACGCCAGAAAGGCTGCCGAAAAAATATGAAGAAACGGATATAGATCAAGTTTTCACGAGTCCAAACGGAGAAATGGACACCAATGTGTCCTTACCAGTCCTGAGGCATTTAAGGCCCGAGTTCCGAGCTCAGCTGCCTATCCTATCGCCAAAGAAATGTGTGAAAAGTGATCTATCTCCACAAAAAATTGAAGAAGACATTCCTAAAGTGGAAAAGACTGACAAAGAAGATGATATAAGTGCAGTGTCAGTGACAAATGGTATTTCTGTGATAAAACTAGATGCTGAAAGTGATGAGGCGGTGATATGTAGTGTTAATGGTGATACAAATGGTGTAGAGGTGGCGAAGGATGCGTATTACTTCTTGAATTTGGAGAAGAAGGAGACTGAGAGGCTGTTGGCGCTTGCTGCTACCGCTGAGAAGGAGTTGGAGGACTTACAGGTGAGTTATCACCAGGACAATAATTAAATTATTATTAAACTCCAAATAGAGAAATTTACACAATTTGCACGCAAATGCGACAAAGCGAAGATGTTAATAATGTACTCGCCGTTTACGTTGATGCTCCACTCGGTCCAGTGTCTTAATAGGATTGTGAAGAGCCTATACGCGGCGCGAGTCTTGGAGGTAATTACTTACATTTCCTTTTTGACATATTGTTTCGGGCGATAACGTTGTCACCCCCCCTAAACCTTCACGAAATGAGACAACTTTGGTCTCATTAGATTCAGTACACCTTAATCTAGGTCTGTAAGTGTTTCTGTTTTATTAGTAACTAACTTCGTCTGCGGAAAAACCATGAGGATTTCTAAAATCTAGAAACATTTCTGTCTTGGTTTGTAATGTAGGTGTCATTTAAATCAAGTCAAAAATAGAACGCTCTTGGTAGTTTTTACCCAACATAATATCCTAAGTTCCTAAACATAGAAAATAAATGATATTATTATCTTTAAATTTTATCCTTGAATGGACTAACAAATCTGAATGACCTCTCTTCTATAATTGTTTTGAAGACCTTGTCCGTTAAAGGCGCATCTAATTGTTATAGTTTCGTTTCTACAATTAAATTTGGTCCACCAAACCAGTTTGTGGTTGATTAGGGTTGCCTAATTCGATTTGATTTGGTTGGTTTTGCGTGGTATCTTTTGGGAACTAACATAAATTAAATCTTGCCTGTATTATTCGAAGCGGTAGGGGTCGTTTTATTTTTCTTTTTAATGTATAGTACACCCCGTCAGTTATTGTAGTCTAGAGAAAACTAACATTTCTTTTTTTGCTATTTTATTTACTGCGGATCCTTGCAGTTAACAGCCCAGCCTTTTAACTAAACAGCGCCGTTCAACTGGCGGCCTGAATGATATTACAATTATAGGTTAGGTTGGAACTGTGACAAACGCGGGAGAGCCGAGTGTGCGAAGCGAGCGGTGCCACGGCAGCGGCCGGCGAGTGCTACTTCTAAAGGCTAGGCTGTTAAGGGGGAAGCGTCAAGGTAGCCCGCGAAATTCAAATTTTCTTACGTTTTTTTCAATTTACAAGTCGGTATTATATTGTACGTTGATCAAATTATAATTTGCGGTCGTAACAAGTATCTATTTACATAATTAGAATCATTAAAGTGATCAATACAACTCTTTAAGACCAGGTAATCCCAAAAAATGACTATTTCATGATATCTTGACATTTTAGGATTATACTAACTTAAGGAGTTGTATTACTGATTCTATTGTATTATAATTCTGTAAATACATATTTGTTATGGCCGCAAATCATACTTTATTTAACATACAACTTAATACTGACTTGCAAATTGCAAAAAAACGTAAGAAAATTTGAATTTCGCGGGCTACCCTGACGCTTCCTCCTTAACTATACGATTAATTAACCTAGTTGGCTGTGTCATAATATATACTATCACTATGGTTTTCCTTCCTTTCAATCTTCAGTAGCTTATGCTGTGCATTGTCTCTCAGTCGGGCATAAAAAATTAGCAACCCTAGCGTCAGATTTTGAATAAGTATACCCACAGAATATTCTGCAACCATACCTAGTCATTAGATCTTTTTATGAGCCGTGTCTAAACCTCTGAAGTTTTTTGTTTGCCAATACTCAATGAGATTTAAAGCTTTCAAGTATCCCATGTGTGTATAAAGAGATTTTAGTCTGTATAGTTCGCGTCAAATAACTTTTGCTCTGAAACCAGACTTTCCGATGCATGTGTGGCATGGCGCGCTGCTGTTTTTGTATAGATATTGACTACTGCGCAGTCATTTGCGCGAACTTTAGAGCGGCAAAGTTATTTGACGCGAACTATACAAGGTAATATTGTGTATGAATTTGTATATTTTTCATTTGCTTTTTTTAATTTCGATCCTATTGCATAGTATGTTCAGGAAACTCTTTTGATAAATTGATAAAACCTCCAGGATTAACCATAGATACAATAACCGGCACGAGTCGTGAGCACAGATGGGCAGTAGTGGGGGAAGCTCGCGCATGTACACTTTCGGTTAAATTTATTCAGTGCCGTTTTTACGAGAATTGTTTATAGGTACTTACACAAACTATAATTAAAATATTAGTGGTACTTGAAATTTTACTTTGGTGGTAGGCCTTTGTGAGTAAAATATAATTATCTCAATAAAACAATATAATTTGATTATAATTGCTTTTTCTTTGTTTATTTATGTTTTTATAACGTTTTGAATAATTGACAGCATTCTTGGTTGTAGGCAAAAAAATCGTCTCAATCCGGAGGACACTTCACAACAAATACGAAATAACAAAAATAAACTATTTTAAAATCCATTACGTAAGTCACTAAAATTGCACGAAAGTGTACAGTAGCGGAATGACACGCGACAGTCCAATAGACGACGAGCATCGATTGACGAACCAATCGCGTGCAGTTCGGCGCCCCCCGGCTTCTTCATTCCGCCAGAGACTTAAAAATTGACTACTGCGCAGGTGTCAGTTTGTGCTCACGACTTATGCCTGTTACTGTAACTAAAACAATTAACATTTTTTTTTAAGTATAGCTGGAGGGGTCACCATTTAGTACCGAATCTTTCAACTACGGGGCTACAAAAAGTCTAACCTTTATATTTTGTTAACAATAATGCATACTTATTACTCTACTGCGCCAGAGCCCAAAAGGAGGGTAAAGTTTTCACTGTAGCTACAGACATTGGTAGGACTATATTACATTAAAGATGACAGAATAAATCCTAAACTAATATTATAAATGCGAAAGCGAATTTGTTTGTTTGTTACGCTTTCACGCTAAAACGTCTGAACGGATTTTAATAAAATTTGGCATATAGATAGAACTGGATTAGGATACTTTTTATCCCGGTCGGTAGTACGTTCCCGTGGTATAATATCCGACCTCCACGCGGGCGAAGCCGCGGGCAAAACCTAGTACCTAAAATTAATAATAAAACCCAGAAAAACACCAAATATGATGTCATAAAATTTGACATTGATCACAGAAACTCAAGGATGGTAAGTATTTTTATAATATGACCTTATACTACTGTATCATATTTGTTAATACCTCATTATAATATTCAAATATGTCTATAATGTTATGTCTCATCATGTTGATACAGGTGTTTCCATTTTCATGGTCGATTCTTTTGTTTTTATGAGAGAGTCCTTTAACACATTATTTGCTTAATTCTTTATGCAAACGCTTCTTTATGCTACACCCTTACCGACCCTTATTTTACGATGTTTTCGAAACAATAGAGATGCACAACGAACGCACAGGTGCGGCGCGCCGCACTCGAAGAAAATTATGTAAATTGTATGGACGCGCATACGCGCCGTCAAGCACCTAGTGAACGTCCGAAAACGCGCATGTGCGTCTGCCGCGCCTAATGTATTAAATTGCTAATTTTGTGTGATCTGCTAGTATTATAATAATTTATTATCATCCTTATCCTTATCCATCTTTACATACCGAGACTCCTCCGTGCCTCGGAAAGCACGTTAAGCCGTTGGTCCCGGCTGTCATTCGTGGATCTTTGACAGTCGTTAGGGTCGTCAGAAGCCCGAAAGTCTGACAATCAGTCTTACCAAGGGGTATCGTATTACCCAATAACTGCGTTGTGGAGGTCAGATAGGCAGTCGCTCCATGTAAAATACTGGTATTCAGCTGCATCCGGTTAGATTCGAAGCCGACCCCAACATTGTTGGGAAAAGGCTAGGCAGATTGATTGATCCTTATATGTATACTAACTACCGCCCGCGGTTTTGCCCGTGTGGTATGTTGATAAAAAGTACCCTATGTCCTTTTCCAAGTCATGGTCTACCCGTGTGCCAAATTTCATCCAAATTCATTCAGCCGTTTTAGCGTGAAAGCGTAACAAACAAACAAACTCACTGTCACATTTATAATATTAGTTAGGATTACAAAAAGCAATATTTTGCTGTCTGTCGTGAGAACAACAATTTTTTTTAAATTGATTGAAAGTTTGGAAGCTATAAGGCGATAAAGGGGTTGTATTTATAACGATGATATCCAGCAGCATCGTACTACATGTTAAAATTACCAGTCTGTCTTCTTAGTGAATCGATGGCAAAATGTTCAAATATGTTTGGCCCCAAATTCGGCTGCGGGAACTCCGCTCACTGACGCAGTTGAGATCATCAAGTGCGCAGGTATGGCGGCGCAGGATGGTGTGTGGCCCATTGGTGCCGATTCCCTTGTTCACAAACTAAACTAAACTAAATAATAATAATAATAATAATAATAATAATAATCTTTTATTTCTCTCGTAATCACAAACACAGTACAAAGTCAAGGTAACACTTAATAGAGACTGGTGTCTGTTGTAGGTAGAACCTGTATTACAGATCACCAGGCTTACCGCCATCGGACAACTCATGAATGACCTATGACTGTATTAACCTAACATACAGGTTGTACATAATAAAACACTATTACAAATTAATAACAAAAGTGAAGTGTAACTATATGGGAAATTAAAAACTAAAGTAAAAATGGCTTAACGTTTGATTTGGGAATGAGTGAGTGTGTGTGTGTGTGTGTGTGTGTGTGTGTGTGTGTGTGTGTGTGGGTGTGTGTGTGGGAGATGGTGTGATGGGTAAGTGTGTGTTAATTGTATATCGTTCCATGCTGGCAAACGTTACCTTAATGGTTTTAATAAACGTTCTGTTGCACTGTAATCAATGCCTTGAAGCCACGAGCAAACTTTTTTCTTGCACTCTGACCTAGAAAGAGGATAAATTAACAGCTGCTTGTTCATTTTATTATATAAATATGGACCCAGGAAACCGTAAAAATTATGTGCGAGACTGAATCCATATCTATTTGTAGTGCAGACATCGGTGGTTCTTCTCTTACCAGATATTGTTTCGGGGTCGTAAGAAAGTTCTGAGTGCTTCTTAGTAACTGTCAGTAGAATAAAAAGTTGTCTAACAGTCAGCACCTTATAGCGCTGATAAAGATCAAACGTAGGGTGTCGTATTGGAAGGAAAGAACTTACTTTTAATACGGCTCTTTGGGCTCTCTCAAGTTTTAGTAGGTGAGTTTTAGCGGCTCCACCCCAAGAAGTTATACAATAAGACAATAGAGATTGACATAATGCGAGATAAACCGTTTTAATTAAGAAAGAGTCAGCAACATGACGAAGAGATTTAAATATATAAATAAGTTTTCGAATTCTAGGAACCAAGGCATCGATGTGGTGTTGGAAATTTAGTTGGTTATCTATTACTATACCCAAATATTTGATGGTGTTAGTTTTTGACAAATGCGGACAATTACATGAATTGTTGGATGGTAATTTGCAATTGTGTGAGATGATGGGAAGGTTAGGTAGGTCTTGATTTCTGAGTGTATAGGTCATAAATTTAGTTTTGTCTACATTTAAGGTGAGGATGTTTTCTTCAAGCCACTTAGACACTTGGTTGAACCCATTTTGGGCGTATTTATACACTTCTTCCCACGTATCACCATAAAAAAGTAAAGCAGTATCATCGGCGAATGTAATTATTTTCCCATTGGTCAAATCTGTGTTACATAGGTTGTTTATATAAACTAAAAACAAGGTCGGGCCGAGGATACTGCCTTGTGGGACGCCATATTCAATAGGTAGTTCATCACTGACCCAACCATCCACTCTAACAACCTGTGTTCTACCCATAAGGTAATTTGCAAACAAATCTAGTGGTAAACCTCTAATTCCCAAGTGTTCAAGTTTGTTGATTAAGATGGGGACAGACACTGTGTCAAATGCTTTGGCTAAATCGAGATAGATGGCCAAGGTCTTTTTTTTATTATCTAGCTTTGACACTATAAATTCTGTTAATTGATGAACAGCATCTGACGTGGATTTATGTGCGCGGAATCCAAATTGAGATGGAGACAATAGTTGATTTGTTTCCAGAAACCTAACTAGTCTGATGTTCATTAGGCGTTCCAATATTTTAGATAGTGCTGGAAGGATAGAAATAGGTCTATAATTGTTGACGCAGCATCTATCCCCACTTTTAAAAATGGGAACTATTTGGGATTGTTTAAAAGCAGAAGGGAATACGAGTTATTATATCTACGGTCGAGACTGCAGGCCCTGGGGTCGAAGTCTATTTAGAAATCTGTGTGCGAAGTATAGGTAGTAGGATTTTAACCATACCTCTTACTTCCTTTATTTATATTAATAAATTAAAGTTCAATGCATCTTTTTCTTTCTATTTCATTAAGAAAAGGACAGAAGATAAATATTAGCGTAGTCTTGTCAAATTAGTCAGTGCCCGACGTAAATTGGCGTATTTTTAATAGCCAATTTTTTATCACGTCTAAACTTGTCTATGCAGTATCTTAATTTGACAGGACTAAACTAATATTTATCGTCTGTCCTTTTAATAATAAAATAAAAAGAAAAAGATGCACTGAATTTAAATTTAGTATAGTTTGTGAAAAAGGGAATCGGCGCCAATGTCTGTGGGGAGATGCCGCATACGCATAGATTGTTTTGCTCTGGTCGACAAGGGCCTGCAGTCTCGACATAGATAGCGATCGCTCTACGACTGAATTCGGTCGAAAAGTCCTAGTGGGATACCTAGACAGTCAAAATTGCTTGACAAGCATCTGATTTTTTCGTGTTTGTCATGCAATTTTGACCGTCTAGGAACCCTACTAGGACTTTGCGATCGAATTCGGTCGTATAGCGACCGATATCTACGGTCGAGACTGCAGGCCCTGGGGTCGAAGTCTATTTAGAAATCTGTGTGCGAAGTATAGGTAGTAGGATTTTAACCATACCTCTTACTTCCTTTATTTACATCAACGTACTTATATTATATTCGAATGTCTCAGACCCCTGTGACCTGACCCTGTGAAGACCTAATAACTAAATTTTACTAAAGTAATTAAATACAAGATTTGATATTTCGAAAATAATGCTATGTAATGTATTTCTGGCTCGTTGGTCTAGTGGTTGCAAGCGCTACTGCTGAGCATGAGGTTCTGGGTTCGATTCCCGGGTTGAGCAGTGTTCTTGGGTTTTGTCCATCAAGAACTTCTCAGTAGTAGCCCCGAGTCTGGTTTTATACATAACTGCTGGCAATAGGCTCGCCCCCTATTACATGGGACATAAATATAACTGGCGAAATGTGGGTGTACTAGGTTCACATCTGCCTAACCCTTCGAGGATTACAGAAGCTATGATATGTTGTATTTCTTTTTGCTAAATATGTCGCCTACTGTTTTCAGAATCGTGAGGACGTGAGTGAGGAGATCCTGGGTTTCCTACGCGCAGCATCCGGCAAGGCGAGGCTGTTAGCCACACAGAAAATGCAGCAGTTTGAAGGTAACACAAATAAACTTTCCACTACTACTAACAAAATATCATAATTATCAGACATGCAAGCCTGAAGGGAAGATTTGTGTATAACACAGACCACAGAATCGAATTCGCACAAATTCTGTCACGGATCGCTTACAAAGCCATCAGTTTCTATACGTCGTCTGTGTCGTAGTGCGAGTGAACGGTGACACGCTTGGTTTGTATGGAAAGTTTATAATAATAATTTAATAATAATAATTTATTTTCAACCAAGCAAAGAATATCTTAATTTCTAGGTTACAAACACTTTTAGATACAGCTTAACAATAAATACAATTCAGTGAACATCTGTGTCTGAGCTAGATAACTTAATATCTGTATTACAGACAGCAGCGCTCTTCCCTTACAGATTATACATTTAACTGTATACAAGACATAACTAATCTAGAGTATTAAAGTATTAATAATTTAGAGTTGTAGAGTGTAGGAAAAGTTTTGGAACATACTGACTTGTAAAATGCAAAAAAGTGAGAAAATTTGAATTTCGCGGGCTACCGTGACGCTTTCGCCTTAATATTACGCAAACGGATTCCTGAATTGAAAAATGGTTTCCATATATCCGCAATATTTTTGAACGGCCTCCAACGATACCCCACACCATGGGATAGACGAGACAATAATGTCATCCCCACTTTACGTGCAATGCTTTTTTTTTTCAAGATTTATTTTGCCACTGTCGGCGTGTTTAATATGTATACCCATGTCAATTTACAGCTTTATAGTACTAAGAGTCTCTAAGTTAAGCCACGGACAGACGGATATGGCGAAACTGTTGATCACGGAGCCTTATAAAACCAATCACACTTCTTTCAACTTTGCTCAACAGTCGCTCATAGACCAACAAGGTATTAATATACTAATCCATATCCCCAACAATTTCCAGGTCTATGCTACAACAACATAAACGAACGCCTGGATGAGCCGTTCCCAACCACTGTTGAAGACCTGCAAGGCTTCTGGGACATGGTGTGTCTGCAGGTCACCAACGTGGACGCTATATACCAGCAGATAGCAGATCTGAAGGCAAACAACTGGCAGGAGGTAAGCAAGGTTAAACTTTGTTAGAATGGGTGACCAACACAATATGTTACGTCTCATAGAAACGAATTTCTTGCCTAATCTTCATTTTTTATGATGCCGAGGTGGGCAGAAAAAAAAATTATAAGCACAGCATTTAAGGGGACTACACTACGGCTGAAATATCTTGGAGAGTTTGAACATAGGCACTACAAACTTTCGCGCATGTTTTCTCACTCACACTCGCCTCATGTCACCATTTTGTTCCTAATAATGTTATTGTATAGGACATAAACGAAAAGGACCATGGGCAATTTTGTATGGACTCTGTCCCCACTCTCCAGCAGTCATAGGATACATGTCAATATGTTGATAAGAATACAGCAAAAGACTTACTGTCTTTTTCAATTGCAAAATCAATGGGATTTTCTTGTAATAAAAAAAAAGCTTTTTGGTTAAGTTAGGTTAGGTTAGCTCGAGAGGCTTTTAGTACTAGAACGCTGTGATTTGGCATAGGTATACATATTCATCAAGCCGAAAAAGTGGTAAAATAAAATTTTGAATAAAAAAGCATTTTGTAGAGTGGGGATGATAGTTTTTATTCTCGTCTATCCCATGATGTGGGGTATCATTGGATAGGCCGTTCAAAATATTTCTAGTTTGCGAAAACTATTTTTCGATTCAGAAGCTTTAAAGTGCTATTTTTTGTTAAGATTCAACCAGCTAAATGGTTGTTTTTGGATATGTTAAAAATTCACGGCAGTCAATTCCGTAATATATATAACGAAATTAAAAGGAAAACTATCACAGCTAAGTAGGCTACAAGTTAACGAGTAATTGTCAAACCAACTTACATTTGCAGTTGGAATGTATGGGAGAACATGTTTTTCAACTACAATGTTAAGTTTGCTCTTGGGATTAAATCATTCCAACTACGGAACCCTTCATTATGCGTGGCCCAACACGCACTTGGCTGGTTTTTTAACTTTATGATCTTTTCTCACAGTTGGTCGCAGTAACTAAGCTAGGGTACGCCGACCAAACGGTTAGTTCAATGGGTCCAGGGGTGATAGACTTGGGTACATCCATCGACCCTCATTTCACAGGACGCGAGATGGTGACGCGTAGTGTTCCACGCGCGCCTCTCTAAGATGTTACTGGGAGAGTTCAACACCTCACGAATGCTGATGGCAGTCTGGGGCGAAAGTCGCATTTGCACCCGCAGCCCCCAACGTAGCGAGGGAACACCGGGGTGGTTTTAGTCAATAAGAGTGACAAATCTCTCTGCCCACCCCAGGGCGGACGACATCCATGAGGATTTCCACCCCGCCAAAAAAAAGTTTGGTTAGGTAACCTTTTGTTTCGGCATATTTTTGTACGGCAGATTTGTATGGGCACTGTCCCCACCCGCCTACAGATATAACAGTGGTTGATATATTTTCATAATAACCCATTAGAAGTGTAATCACTTTTTTTTTTTTTTACTCAAACATCAATTTAGTTCTTAAACAAAATAAAAAGACATTGATTGAGCTATTTATTTTATCTTTTGCAAAAATAGTACTCACTGTAACATAAAGGTAGTTTTTTTTTTTTTTAACAAAAATGAACCGATGCTGGGCATTAATGTTAGTTACAGATAATATTACACCGCGAGCAGCTCTACTTACCACAACACAATCATGAATATGAACTTTTAATCGTAACTGTTTTAATAAATAAAGAAGAATTCCAGAACCGAGAACTCCACGGCCTCATACCACCGGCCCCCTTCTACCATCGGACATCTAGACGCATTGCCCGCTACCATCCCTACCTGGTTGCTATTCCACCAATGCACACTAAGCGCTTCCAAATGTATTTTATAATGCGCACAGCAAAAGAGTGGAACTCACTACCTGCGTCTGTATTTCCGAACTCATACAACCCTAATCTATTCAAAGTGAGAGTGAACACTGAACAGGCTTGTTCTGGGTAAGCTCACTCCATCGTCGACTTTGTCTCTGTCACCTCTGACCTAGACTAGAGTCAAGAGCAAACCCATCACAAAAGTCTCGTGGTATCTCTCTTGTTATTCAATTCTGCTGGCAGATTAAAATCACTGTGCCGTCCTTTACCCATGTACCATAAAATGAATATTATGCGTGCACAACTTCCAATCGTGTGGTTTCCCGTCAAGCACGTGCAATACCAGTGTGCAGTTGCGTGCCTATTGCCAGTCATTGTCAATAAGAATGTAAGAATAATACATTCGTGATTTTACATGCCTTGATTGTATTTCGTCAATATAATAAATTCCATTACGTAAATGTTCCGCACAGTATCATTTGGCGAGTTTTACATGGTACACCGAATGCAAGTAATATGATATCATCATCAATTAAATGAGGAAACTCTTCGAAATGCGGCATGGTAGCTTCCATAGCTACAAAGTTCACCCTCTAGTCTATTCAGATTTTTAATTTCAACATAATCATGCAAGAGATTGGGTGTACGTTCCTGAGATTGTATTATATTCAGGATCTCCGCCGCCAAGCTATAGTCAGTAGCAACACGATAATGTGCATCTATGATTGATGCTGCAATGCGAAAACGAACATATTCGGTAATGCCTGATTGACATTTTGATTGATTCTGTCAAACTGTTCTAAGGTTATATCAATCCAAAAATGCAGTTCGTTGTATTCAGCTGAGTCGAAGACTCAAAGTCACATTATCGACGTATCGTTGAAAGCTTCAACTAACGTACTTCTCACGTCACTAAATAATGATGCATTAAAATAGTTAGTTACGTTCACATTATCTAACATCTCATCAAAGTTATTGTGTGTCAAATGTTTTCCAAAAATCCGGGCACTTGATGCAACATAAAACCGGTAATTGCATACGAGGTACAATTTTATTGATTTTGGGACTCTTGATTCCATTTTCGATAAATGCAGGTTCGTGAAGAATTTGGTGCTCTAACGTAATCGCGCCCATATAACTCTTGAGGTTCTTGATTTACTCATTGTCTGGCCCTCCAATAACATCATTCTGACTGTCGTCTGATGGAAGGGTGCGGGTACGGCGATAAAACAAAAACCCGTTTCGTTTCATTTCATATGCGATTGCGGTGAGTATGCGTCGCTTGAAAACAGTACACATCGTCTTTTAAGGAGTTAATATTATAATTCTAACCAAAAATATTGACTTAAATAGAAGAATCATGTTCCACATTATACGTATTGAAAGTATTATTATTAGTAACATCGCGTTTTAGTAAGTTTGTTCTAGTAATTGTCAACTAATGAAAAAGAATTTTAAAAAATAGATATTTCAAGAAAACTCAATATGTAAGGCGGATGTCTTCATAGTAAAAAAACTATCGTGTCGCGTCAAGATCTATTGACTGAGACATGTTTCATTTCTGTAGGGACGTTTCCGCCCATGGTCCTTTATAATGCCTAAAAGTATATAATCCACTGCAGTAAACAAAATCAGAAAAATGTATGATATTCTTCAAGATATATGCTAGTTAGGGGTATTGTGTTGAAAACATAATACAACTAATTTTATACGATAGAAAAAAAATCACGAAGATATATCTCTAAAAATGTATTTTTACGATTAAAAACTTCGCAATAATTTTGGTTTTTCACAAGCTTTTATTTAACTTGCAATGTTAGTATGTCGCCTCAAATATGGCAACTAAATTTTAAAGCAGTAATGCCCAACCGATTGAAATGAAATTTTTCATACACGTTTAGTTTGGATGACAATGTCACAATGCATGCTATTATTATTATCATTTATTTATTTACTCAAGTTACATGACTCATATTTATACGTTATTTAAATACACATACATTACACACTCCACAGACAAAACATTACCATAACTGTACAATACAATACGTAACGAAAACTACCGCTCTATGAAAACACTTATATTAGTGACCGACGACTATAGGTGACGTGCAAGTCACTGCAGCACCTAATATATGGACAGTCGAGCCTGTCCGCTATCATCATCAGCACACTGTAATATGCTATAATATTCTAGGACATTGTTCACACACGGTCATCTGATCCCAAACTAAGCAGAGCTTGTACTATGGAAACCAGATAACTGATATACTACATACACTACTTTTTTTTTGTTAATACATACTTATATAGATAATTACACCCAGACTCAGGACAAACAGACATGTTCATGTACACAAATGTTCGTCTTGAATGGGAATCGAATCCACGACCAGCGGCATGGCAGGTGGTATCTTAACCAACCACGCCATCTGGCCTGCTAAGTGACATCGTAAATTACAAAAGCGTTGTGTCATCACGCTTCTCTATCTTCTATGCAGTCCGACAGCGACCGCGCTTTAGGTCCTGAAGTCCCCTTAAACTAACAAGCTTTTTTTTTACTTATTCAGTCCCCGACTCTTGGTAGTTCGGCTTGCCTTGTTTACACAGTGTGAGCTGCTCACTAGACAGCTTCTCGCACTGTCACATGTTGGTAGCTCGGCTTGTCTTGGCTGTTTACACAGTACGAGCCGCTGACTAGACAGCTGCTCGCACTGTGTACTCGCATGCCAGTAGATCGGCTTGCTTGGCTGCTTACACAGTGTGAGCTGCTGATGTGAAAAAAATGTTGAAGTTCTCGGCTGTGAATTTCTGTAGGCCAACCAGCACGCTAGCTCGCGCTATGTAAATTAGCCATAATTCTTTTAAGTAATGGCAGCTTATTAATTCTTTGAAGAAGACCTGCAAATTGCAATAAATTAAAAAAAAAAGTAATGTAATGCTAATACTGTGGATCCACCTTAAGCAAATTTTGATAACTCTTGAGTTTTTTCTTAATATTTCCAGATAGCGGTCCCCGTGAAGCCCGTACATTCTACCCCAGTGACGTCAACGCCACGTCGCCCCCGCGTTACCCCCGTCGTCAAGAACGAGAAGGCACGACTCGCGGCTGAGAAGAGAGAGGCTGACAGGAAGGCCATGTTGGAGCTGAGGAGGTGAGGATACGACCATCATCATTTGCCAAGCCTTCCCCAACTATGTGAGGTCGGCTCGTGGCTAGTAATAACACTCAAATAAAAATTAAAGAAAAAAACGACAAAAAATTTCAATGCAGTGGGGTCCAGATTCATATACTGAACCTATAGCTACTGGTTGGGTGTCCTTGTCACCATGTATTGTGAGCTTTAACCTAGATCGAATTTATTTATTTATTTTCTTTCTTTTATCTAGTGAAAAAGAGGCTAGATTGTTTTGAGTGTAGACTCTCCACGAACGTATACACTGCGTAAACGTGATGTGAACGCTGCGTCAACGCGATTTTAGTTTCAATATTACTTCAGCCTATTTTGTTAACCTACCAAGTCTATTTTTTCATGTTTACAGGACGTAGGAAAAATATATCGCTTTAGTAATCGAAATTCTGAAAATGCCGTTGGTTCTAATAAGTGTCCTTGATATTTTAAAAGCATAAGTAATAACCAGAGATCGGAATAGATAGAGTTTAAATACCTAAACTTCGAGAAAAGAAGTAACTGACTGTAGATGTTTTTATGGTTTAAGACATTTGTTTCTCTCAAATAGAAAACAATTTTATTATTCACTTAGAGAAACACTGGTTGCATACTTCAAAACATTCCTTTTTTTTCGGAACGCAGAGCTAAGAGGCTCATTGGCGACGTAAAACTGGTGGATGCCAAGCTTCACAGCTTGGCTCATCGCCGCAAGGTTGCGTGCTTGTCGGTCTTCTACAGATTGTACTTCGGAGAGTGTGCCCGAGAACTCCACGACCTCATTCCACCGGCCCCCTTCTACCATCGGACATCTAGACGCAATGCCAGTTACCATCCCTACCTGGTTGCTATTCCACCAATTCGCACTAAGCGCTTCCAAATGTCTTTTATAATGCGCACAGCAAAAGAGTGGAACTCACTACTCTGTGTTTCCGAACGTATACAACCGTAATCTCTTCAAAGTGAGAGTGAACAGGCTTCTTCTGGGTAAGCTCACTCCATTGTCGACTTTGTCTCTGTCACCTCTGACCTAGACTAGAGTCAAGAGCAAACCCATCACAAATAAAAAAAAAAAATACATTGTAATCTATTTTACAACAAGTTGTATTCTATTTATCGACTTACCGAGTTGACTTACCGGTTTGCTTTGTCTAAATAATTTCATCGCCACTGCTTTCAAATCGCTGAAGGAAAATATCGTGAGGAAACCGGCGTGTCCTAGAACCAAAGATTCGAAGACATGTGACATCTACCAACCCGCACTGGGCCCGCGTGCTGGTGAAAAGTGGGAACATGATTATGCTAATCTACTTTGTTGATGTTTTCAGACGTGTAGCCCGTGAACGTCAGATGGCACAGCGGGCCGCCGCGCCGGGCCCGAGCAGCGAGGAGAACCGAGATATGGGCATTGAAGGCAGTCAGGTACGCACGCCATTGTTATTTCTTACCCACCTCCCCCTGCGGGAGGGAACCCCAAAGACCAGTCTCCAATTTTGGGGACTGAAAGAAATATCCTTCGGGCACAGAGCTCATGAGCTAATTAACTGCTAGTGTGCCTAACCAAATAATAATAATTAGGTCCTGGGTCCGATCCCCGGGTCAGGCTTATTTATTTATTTTCTTATTTATTTACCATCGACAGAAACCAATTTTGAAACAATTTTGCTTGTAAAAGTTTTATGGCGTTCCGACTTTCTATTGTTTTTGGAGAACAAAAGACCAGGGGTAGGGATTCTTCAATGAATCAGTGCTATACAAAAAGCAACTTTAACACATTCTCTACTGAATTCTTTATGCAAACGCTTCTTTATGCTACACCCTTACCGACCCTTTTTTTTACGATGTTTTCGAAACAATAGAGATGCACAACGAACGCACATGTGCGGCGCGCCGCACTCGAAGAAAGTTATGAAAACGCGCATGTACGTCTGCCGCGCCTAATGTGTTAAGCTGTAAAGTTTTGTCTATAGTACACACAGTAAAATAGATAGAAATATGACATAATTATAATTTTGAGTACAAAGGTACTGCTTCTTCCTTAAGAAACTTCTTCCAGCAGACTTGCAAAACGAGAAATAATAATAATAATAACCTGGGACATTATTCACACACGGTCATCTGATCCCAAACTAAGCAAAACTTGGTACTATGGTAACTGATATACTACATATACTACTTTTTTTTTTGTAAATACATACTTATATAGATAATTACACCCAGACTTAGAACAAACAGACATGTTCATGCACACAAATGTTTATCCTGGATGGGAATCGAACCCACGACCTGCGGCGTGATAGGTGGTATCTTAACCAACCACGCCAGCGGGCCTGTCAAATGAAAAATAAATGAAGAAAACTTGAATTTGGTGACTTCCCCCTTAATAACTAAAAACCTTAAGGGTACGTAGTACTCGCAACCGGCGCGCGTGTATGACCAGATGTATGAATGTAAACGAAGCAAAAGGATCGTTGCAGGTAGCGTTCTGTAGTATCTGCCTTCCCCCATGGGAGGAAGGCGTGAGTTTATATATGTATGTGAAAATCAAACGAAGGAAAGGCCGTAGCTTGGTGTTGGGTAGGCACAAGGTTGGTCGATGACCGCGCGGGAATCCCCTAGTTGCGAGAAGCACAGGACCGGTCGATGTGGCGGCACTTGAAGACGTCTCTCGGCTATACAGAGTTATTGGTAAAACACCAACAACCTCTTAAGGGGTCATTATACTCATCATTATGAACAACTTTTACTATGGGACTAACCTGAAAACGCGAAAAAAAAATCAGCTGTTCAGTACATTTATGTTCGCGTGATTCGTCAAAATGTACTGAACAGCTGATTTTTTTTTTGCGATTTTAGGTTTGGTTCCATAGTAAAAGTTGTTCATAATGATGAGTATAATGACCCCTTACGAGGTTGCTATTGTTTTACCAATAACCCTGTATAATAATATCATCTTCATCTGTCTAGCCTTTTCCCAACTAAGTTTGGGTCGGCTTCCAGTCTAACCTGATGCAGTTGAATACCAGTGTTGTACATAGAGCGCCTGCCTATCTGACCTCCACAACCCAGTTACTGGGTAATGATGAAAAATAAAAACTAATATAACATTATTAACCACTACTCTAAAAACCTCAAAGGAAGAAAACATTGTAAGGAAACGTGCATGTTCTAGAAACATTACTTCGAAGAATGTGGCTTCCACCAACCCTCGCTGAGCCCGCGTGGTGGATTACAGCCCACTCCCTCTCACTGAGAGGAGACCTGTGTTTCTGCAGTAGGAACATTAAAGCTGGGTTCGAACGCAGACAGGCGCTTTACTTTGTGTTAATTATTTCATCTCTATTGCTCTCAAAACGGTGAAGGAAAACATCGTGAGGAAACCGGCATACTGTTGGCTCTTCTCTGGACTGGTCCATTGCTCACCACAAATGTCTCTTTACAACATAACACATATGTTTACAACAAAGCCTTTAAAAAAAAATCGTAAGTACAGCGCTACAAGGTTCTTTTGGCGCGTGGCCAAAATTAGGACTAACGCCGCCATTTTGTTTTCACGAAGAATTCAGCTCGGCTGGGCAGCGTTTGCGATGCTTCGTCGAGTCTTCTCGTCGCATATCCCACAGAGCCTTTTTTTTTTTTTTGTGGATGGGAAATCATCACATAACTTCTCCCGCTCTGGGTGGAGCGGAAGGGCGTGTCAGACTTCTACTGACTAAAACCCACCCGTGTTCCTTCAGTTGCCTGTGCCAGGGCCACGGTATCTTTTTCAAACAACCCGCAACCCCAGCGGCATCGGCCCTATTGGACCCCATCTTTTGCTGACATCTCTTTGAGGCGCGCGTGGAACACAACGCGCCGTCGACCCGGGCCTAGTCCTCACCGGACGGCGAGCTACCCACTACTCACCGTCCGCAAGCCCGCGCCTACGGTGGCCGGGAATCGGCTATCGATTCCCGCCGCCCAGGACGTCTCTTGCGGCGACTGAGGGCGTGAGGCTGCCTCTCCCTCACGGGTTCCGCCTCCTCCTTCGCGAGCATTACCGATTCGCAGAAGGAGGTGACGGCCTCCCATGCACTCTCGCTCCGCACCATGGCCTGGACCAGGCTCGGACGCGAGAGATCGCCGCCGCCGATCGCCTCCGTGAGAACACGGCGGTGCTCTGCCCAAGCTGGGCAGACCTCCACTGTATGCTCCACCGTGTCCTCTGGGCGATCCACACAATGGTGACACCCGGGCGTTTCCTCCCGCCTTAGAGCCTAAAGACACGTTACGGTTGTTCCATAAATTCAAGATCGCTCGGCGAGCCATGAAACGGGCTGTGCTTGAAACATTTTGACATTCAAAAGTGGCTTTTAATAGCCTTTTTGAAATACATAACTTTTTTTTTTTTGGTTGGAAATCACCTAATAACTTCTCCCGCTCGTTGTGTCAGATTTACTGACTAAAACCCACCCGTGTTCCTTCATTTGCCTGTGCGAGAACCACTGTAACTGTTTCTAGCAACCCGCGACCCTGGCAGGTGAAATACATACCTAAGTGATTTGATTTTGACTTGTCAATGCGAATGTCTGCTACCTTTTCACGCCTAAACAGCTAAACGGATTTCGATGTTTGGTACACAGGTAGATCATCACCTAGGTTACAACAGCCGCCTCTCGATGAGAGGTGGCCTGTGTCTCAGCTGTTGGAACATTGTAGGCTCTATGCTTATGACATTATTTTCTTTAATTACAGGAGGTAGAAATCTTCGTAGGCAAAACGGCGAAGTCTTCAAAAGTAGCCCCAAAAGGAGACTGCATGACTACCGAACGATTTGAGGACTCGATCGTCGAAGAAAGCTGATTACACTACCCTTAGATTTGACTAAACTATGCAAAATATCTACTAAACTGTGTATGTATAATCCTGCTTACATCCCACGAAAAATGGCGTGAAGGTTGGCAAATAATTCTATCAGTAGACAGCTGCTCGCACTGTGTACTCGCATGTCAGTAGCTCGGCTTGCCTTGACTGTTTCCATTATGAGAGTAGCTGCCTGGTCTCTTGAGACTGACTGGGGAGCTACTGCCGAAAGCGTCCGAACGATGCGAGTGCAGTTGTATAGTAATGCAGTTCGCGCGACGCTTTTACGCGGCCTGAGTCTCTGAAGCTCAATGTGTCATATTAGTGTCTGGGTATTGTATGTGTGCTTCTACTTATGTCCTAAGAGTAATGGCTTGAAGGTTAGCGAAAAATTTTAACTATAGTTTGACCGATACCGCTGTACCGCGCCTTGGGATTGCGCGGCTTCTCGGGGGGCGGGACTGACCAGTGAACCGTGAGCGTTGACTAATGAGCTGCCTGCACTGCCTCTCCGTCTCGCCGCTCACATGCCTAAAGCACAGCGGTAGCGGTCAAATCATAAATACTGTGAAAATTTTATAATTCGTAAAATTGTTGCACTGTGAGCTGTTTGTTATTACGATTTTTCTTAAATTTGGTCTATAATATGAATGTTCACGTCTTTTTACTTTGTGGAAGCAAAGTTATCATCTAAAGGCCTTGTACAAAATTCCATACAAAATGGTTTAGTAGATATTGTTGTTTTACAAAAAAAGTCCTATTAAAAAATGAGTTTTGTATGAAAATGTATGTAATTAAAAAAATAATGAAATTATGATACTCAACACTGTAGGAATATGGAATCGTATATATATATTTTTAATCCCCAATAAATTATTGTTTTTAATTCATTTCAATTTTTTTTGCTCATTTATTTTGTTATTTACAATTTTAATTGATTTGAAATGTTTTTTGTTTATTTCTTTAGCTATGAATTTTTAGTTGCGTTGCAGTTAGAATTTGAAGAAATTATGAAATAAATGTTTTTCTTTTAATTTTTGTTTTTAATTCAATTAATAAATATATCGATTAAAATTGTAAATGATAAAAAGAAGTCATTTTAAAATATTAATTCATTACTTAAGGCCTTCGCACGCGAACGATGAAATCTTCGAAAAACGTTTTAGTTTACAATAATTCGAAGAAATAATGTATGTTTTGGCCTTTTTAATTTTATCATTTTTACCAATATATCATGAACTAAATCGATCGTTCGTGTGTAAGACACGTAACTAAAATATAAAATACGATTTTGCACATTCCTTTAAAATTAATAAATATTTATTTTTAATCATGTTTGTACAACATAATAAATTACTGTCGTATTTTCCGCTATATATTGTAAATATTATATGCGCCTAAATTTATATGTACTGTTAGACAGATAATATAACAAAGTATCAAAATTATGCCTCTATTGTGAAGATAAAGTATCAAGATTTAATTTAAACTTAGGTTTCGGTTACGGTTTTATTATTTTACTCATCCAATCACACACAACAACCGCTGAGCCTGCCTGTTTGGTAGAATTTTACTGCGAAAGGACCGAGTATATTTCGATAAAAAAAAAAAAAAAAAAAAACAAAAATGCAGGATCAAATTAAAAAAGATTTCGAAACTCCGCGCAACTTGATGTGCTAGTTGATAAAATCTGTTTTACCGTATTGAGATATCGATATCTATCTCGAAAAAAAACATCAAATTTATATCTTTTTGTTTCATCATGTTTAAATATCGATGCCCATCACGTCTGCGGAGTTTCGCTAACTAATTTATTTGACTCTGTATAGCTTCTTCTTTTCGTGTCTGTTACTTTGCTTTTATATCTAGGTAGGTAGGTACTCAAAAGTGCAAGTGAACACTGCACCTTGTGAAGACCTAAAAAATAACAGTGGCATTTTGGATACTCCAGCAAGCGGGACATGGTCTGACCAGAAGCACCACACCTAGCACTGAGGCGTATTGGATGGGGCAGTAATCCCCCAATCACTGCAAGGTGTAACTTAAATAACGCATAACCTCTTAAGGGGTCATTGTACTCATCATTATGAACAACTTTTACTATGTGACCAAACCTGAAATCGCGAAAAAAAAAATCGGCTGTTCAGTACGTTTTGACGAATTATGCGAACATAAATGTACTGAACAGCTGCTTTTTTTTCGAGATTTCAGGTTTGGTCCCATAGTAAAAGTTGTTCATAATGATGAGTACAATGATCCTCTAAGAGGTTGTGCGTTATTTAAGTTACACCTTGTATAATCTTTCTAACCATTTATTTTACTTTGGCGTCCATGCATTTTTTTCGTCTATGGTCGCCTGTCCATAAATATGGAACTTTATAGGCGTGCTTATGCTAAAGTAAAATAAAAGCTTATGATAACGGTTACAGAATGACATGACACACAGTGAGAAAATAAACATCTATAAACTTTCGCGAGTACGATATGACACTAGGTAGTTAAAAAATATCACTATTGTGCAAAATCTTGATACTTTTTCTTTAAAACAACAAATTTTTCCGAATTATGTAATAAATAAAATAATATAGAATCTTTACTAAGCTGTTGGCATTTTTCTTCACATTTTGTTTTTTAAATAATATAGTTGATTTTATTTGATCTTTCCAATAGTGTAAACAATTAATAATCAAGTTCTGTCAGTGCTGTGAATTTCTCATGTATTGTGAAGGTTTTTATACTCTTTCTAACCATTTACTTTTGACATAAGCACGCCTATGAAATTCCTTATTTATTGACAGGCAACGATAGATGAAACAATGCAATACTTCATAGACGCTATAGTAAACGGTTGGAAAAATTATAGGGCATTGCAAAACAGTTCTGGTGTTTAGGTGGTTGGCGCGTGGCTAAATTCTTGTTTTGTCAATACAATGTTTGTGTCTTTTCACAAATGTTTCCCCTATTAATGTCATACAGGTGCCAAAAGATCCTAGTAGCCCTCTAGTGTCAACTGTGAGGTTTCAATGGGGTAGTTTTCTGGAAGCTTCGCAGCGAGAGCGCTGTGTGTTTGACACTTATCAAAGTCATCTTCAAGACAAAGCTTTCTTTCATGCACACTTGTTTTTTTTAGTTCACTTTAGACACTGGCAGAATAGTCGACATCAGCTTTACTTGCCATTTATTAAAAATAGAATAGAATAGACAAAACGGCGCCATCTCGCGGCAAAATTTTCAGTCAGGAACTCCCGCAGCTGAATGGAAGTAACAAACACTTAGCGCCATCTACGCGGAACTAATTTGGCAGTTTTCTTCCGTATTACATGAGAAACTTGTCAAAAGTGGTAAATTAAATACGATTTCGACTGAACTGTTCTTGATACACTACACTATTGGCTAGATCAAATAAAAATACCTATAGTAAACAACTGTCGTTTCGAAGCGGCAGGCACGCTTCACTAAAGCTTAAAATAGCATAATATTGAACAATGTACGGAAATACAAGAAAAATCTAACATAACTGCTCAATATTTTATTTTAATTATGTCCGACATGTTTTCCGGGATAATAATTAAAGCCAGGGGAAATTTTCATTTTATTATTTTTTAATGAGAAATAGGGTGTTTGACATCTCTTACTAATCGTTAAAAATAAATAGTAACTTAGGGAGCTTGGGGCCTACCAGTATCACCGGACCTACCTTCATCCATCTTTTTCTTACGTCATTTAATTATAATTCGCGTCCGTAAAAAATATGTATAATCATTAAAATCTTACCCTAGTGAATGACCATGAATGACTTTTTCATGAAATCTTGACTTTTAGGATTACCTATACTAACTTAAGGAGTTGTTTTGCTGATTCTAATGATTCTAATGATTATAATTCTGTAAATACGTATTTCTTACTGTCGCGAATCGTACTTTAATCAACATACACCCACACGAGCTGCAAATTGCAAAAATCGTAAGAATATTTGAATTTCATCGGCGACCTTAATGCTTTCCCCTTAAAATAATACTGCTATGCTATGGTGGTAGGAAGCCTCTGATATCATTTCCACACAAATGTTATAGTAACTTGTACCTTGGCACTGTTTCATAACCCAAGGACAGAAAATTCATACAATTTTAACAATTAAAGTCAAATACCCTATTTAATTTGAAATAACGACTTTTCTGTTCGTCTCTCGCTCACACAGACGAGAGAGCGAGACAATGCGTTAAATCATACCTATCGTGTTTTAAAAGGTCCTGAAATAAGTAAAATGAGCCACTGAATGATTAAAAACGTGTGAATATAATCATGTTTTGTCCTATCCTAAAATATAACTGATTTATGTGAAATAGGTTAATAGAACCGACATAGAAAGCCGTGTTTATAATAGGTATGTATTTTAGGAAAGTATAGTAACAAGAAAGAATAAATCACTATTTTGATATGGCAATGACATTAATTGTTTTTTATCAGTCGTTTTTGTATAAAATTGGGAAAAGTAAGCATATTAATTTCATCTTTGGACATAGCCAGGCCAAAATCATCATGCTAATGTTGGAAAGTCCTTAAATAATAAACTCCGTAAGTACTAAGTTTTACTAAAATATGTCCAGCTGTTTAGCAGTGAGAACGTTACAAACATACAGACGTCTCACGTTTGTTATACTAGATTATTTTTTAATTGGCTAGCAAAACTGCAGACGTGATGAGTATATATATCTCAATAATATGATAACACAAAAAAAAAAAAATAATATTAATTTGATGTTTTTTTTTTTAAGGGATCATCGACCGCAGTTGTTGTAGTCGCTTGAAATATCAGTTTAAAAAAAATCTGCTTTTTTGTGTAAACTTCACAGACGTGATGTGTATTTACCGATATCTATACACGATAAAACATAAGCAAACAGTTTTTCTTAACAACATTAACAGCTGTCGTTGACCTCCAAAAAACAAAAATCATCAAATCTTTTTGCTTTTATTTTATTGTGTTTAAATATACCCATCGCGTCTGCGAAGTTTAGCTAGCCAATTCAAAATAACCCTGTGTGTATCAGGGATATGTAACAGCATTTTTCGACGCAATGCAGTCAGGCTAGCGTGGTGATTAAAAAAAAAAATCACCAAACACCAATCATATTATAAGTTTTAACTGCTGTTGCCAATAAATAAGGATAATAAGTAAGGATGAAGTTAACAAGCTGTAAATATTATAACAACGACTGATAAAAACAATAAAAAAAACACCCGTTTTCTGAAAGCTTCATCAAATAAATTTGTTGTTTAAATCTCATGCCAACTTGATTGGTTTTTATTATTTACAAAAGCTCGCATAACATATGACCGAAGATTTTTTTTTTTTAATTTATAGCCGTAAAAAGTGTCACCGCGAGTATACAAGACGAATAGCTCCATCTCTTACGCTCTAGTTACGGTAGGCTTTCAGAAACGGGTGTTAAAATAATAAAATGATAATGCGAAATGCACTGAGTGGGAAAACTATAAGTAATGTTAAATAGTATGTTTTGTTATGTTATGATTGTATGTTAGTGTGGTCGAATTGTTAATTTGTGAATGTTAAGATAGTTTAGTTGACAATGAAAGTGGTATGCGAGAGATATTGATTTTGAAACTTGTTACACAAACTATGTAAATTATAAAATACATGGATATCATGTCCTGGTAATAGCCAGTCAGAAGGTGTTAGCAAGGCTGAAAAAACGGACGAAATAAAAGGATTGTCTAATTAAATTCAGAAGAAATAAAATATTGACGTGTCACTCGCATACTACATTTGAATTTTATGCATATTACTAGTTAAGCTAATTGAAATATTAATTTGTACAAAATCTACGGTTTTTTTTTTATACTCTGATTTACGTATTTTGATTCTTTTTACATGGCAACACGCATTTATCGAATGGCGATGGTAGAATTGTAATGAAGTACCTATCATGTTTTGCAAAAATCCAAATGCTTAGTCAGATTTAAAACCTTTTATCGCAAAATGTTTTTGGTAATGTTGTCATGTGCTTATAATATCAAACTTTTTTTTTATATTAAAAGGGAATTATCTAATGCTTTTACATTTGTCAGGATTTTAACTTATTTTATCTTTTAACTGAACAATTATGAAGTTTAAACAACATGAACACTATTTTTAAGCGAATTTACTAAATTTTAAGTCACTATGTTTATTGCACCACTGAAATTATATATATTTACCACTCTATATCGATTGGAAATCATAAAATTGCACTGTAAAATCATTTATATATTTTTAATGTTATCCATTGAACTTTAACACTCTAGCTTAGGCTTCTCCATAATACAAGCATTTTTAACGCTACATAAATCATAATAATCGAGAAGTATCGTGGGAAACCCGGTTTTAAATAACAGGCACAAAGAAACACACGTAGTATCGTGCGTGACAGCCAAGTATGCAGACTCCGTTAAAAAAAGCACCAAAATATGGGGAGTAAGGTAACTGTCGAAATGTGGCGATATTACGAATGATACGTCTCTGTCTACCCCTTGTTTCGGGGAATACATATCGTCCCCGTAGAGCGAAAAGTCACTAACTAAGACTTAGTGACTTTTTGCTCTACGGGGACGGGCTTATTCCCGGTCGTCCTCACTGGGCACGACTGGGAAAAAAATGTTTCATTCCTCCCCAGTGGTGACGATTGGAACTTTTTATTTCCCACTCGAGAGTCAAAATAGAATAATGGGGATTTCAATAAGAGATTTCACCTGTAGTTAATTTTTTTTAAACGAAACGAGTGGGAAATAAAAGTTGCAATCGTCACCACTGGGGACAAACGAAACTTATTTTTCCCAGTCGTGCCCAGTGGGGACGACCGGGAATAAATCCGGGGACTATATATAATTTTTTTATAGTGCAATTGTGTCATTTATAAGTAAAGGCAGCAACATCCGTTTCTTCAAATGACAACTTTGAATGCAGTCTGTCAATGTCAAATCGGCTACCTAGTTTAGTTTGACTAAGTTTTTAACAAAAACGGCAACATCACTCAAAAAATAACTATTGAAATTATAGGTTTGCAGTAAAAACAGCAATATCCAATAGTAACTCACTGCTTACAAAACAAAAATGTTTTCCGCCATTTTAGTATAACGGAATGTTGCCGACTGCTTTTATATGACTTAATTATTTCCAGTCGAAAAAATAATCCTAGCAAAATCTACTACCTACTTATGAAAATCATTATAGAAAATAAAAACGAACTTTTTTTGTGTATAGAAGCTCATAAGAATAATCTCGCCTGTATTTAATGAACGTTAAATTATCCGCTGTATTATAATTTATACAATAAATATCATGACATTGGTTACTTATTTGTTTTATTTTTGTGGCAACATTCATCTCAATCTGACTGGCAAGACGTACACTACAGTCTTCACAGTGAAACCAAGTAAAGCTTTGGTTTCCTAGCAAAGCGGCCGTAACGGCTGTCATGAAAATCTGTCATTTTCACCAGTCATTCTAGTTAAACCCTGCCCCCAAAGATTTAAATCGCTAGATTTGCCCTCACCGTACTTAGTCACAAGAAAATGTGTCCATACTGAGAAGAGTCATGAGGTCACACATAATCAAATAGCGTTTCCAAGTCAATCAAGTGACAACACACAATGACCCAGTGATGTGTCCTTATATCCAATAGGTTACAATCGGAACTGGCTCTAACACTATCTAGATCGAATTTACGTAAGAAAACTGAAGCTCTGGCGGACGCCAGCCGATGAGAAATCAAGCGAATTTTTAATATAATTTAATATATTATGATTTTAAAATTAGACGTCTAGTGCAAATAAAACATTTTGGTTATAATTTAAATAGTCGACCAAAGTTAGTTAAGTATTTAATTTATGAATTGGAAAAGTTTAGATTGTAATGTAGGTAGTGCCACGTCTAAAATGTATGGACTATGAAACTACGATAATGTGTATTATTGTATCATAGGTGTTAAAAATTGAGGAGCTCGTGGCTAAGTAATAACAGCCGCACGGGTCGATCCATCAGGTTAAGCTACGATTTCCGGGGTTGGTCCGTAGATGGGTGACCCATCTTTACATACCGAGACTCCTCCGTGCCTCGGAAAAGCACGTTAAGCCGTTGGTCCCGGCTGTCATTTGTGGATCTTTGACAGTCGTTACGTCGTCAGAAGCCCGAAAGTCTGACAATCAGTCTTTCCAAGGGGTATCGTATTACCCAATAACTGGGTTGTGGAGGTCAGATAAGCAGTCGCTCCATGTAAAATATTGGTATTCAGCTGCATCCGGTTAGACTGGAAGCTGACCCCAACATAGTTGGGAACAGGCTAGGAAGATTGATTGAGGTGTTATAATGATTACCTATGGGTTTATTATATTGTATATCTGTGGAATACTTATGTCATATTAAATGCTGATTACACTGCGTCATTGTGTGTCACAGGTGTCAGTCAAAACGAAACGGAAATGAGACTATCTTTTAGCGCGGTGGGGCGAATTAACGATTTAAATCTTTGCCGCTGTCATCATTTTCATGACAGCCGTTAAGTGCGGCCACTGCTCTTCTACGATACCGTAGCACAATAGAAATATGTGCAGTAATAATTTATCTTCATAGAAACGGTCGGAACGCGAGTCATACCAACGCGCCTCGAGTTTGGTCTGCACTTGGTTAGCAAACAGTCGCGAATGCGCCGCAGTGACGAACTGAGACGGTATGATGGTTTTGTAAGCAGTAAGCGTACAATCTGTGACAAATAAGTAGGTACAAGTACCTACTTAACACTCTCAGCGCCATGTGGTCCGCCGGCCGCCCACATGGCCTGCTTCTCTAGAAAATGCTCATATATACATGGCGCTGAGAGTGTTAATGAGCAATGGCATAATTTACTATGACTGGACCACTACAGGGTTATTTGTAAAATACCAACAACCTCTTAAGGGGTCATTGTACTCATCGTTATGAACAACTTTTACTATGGGACCAAACCTGAAATCGCGAAAAAAAGATCAGCTGTTCAGTACATTTTGACGAATTATGCGTAATAAGCTGTGATGAAAAAGATACAGTCGCTCGGTAATCCGGCACCCGATTTTTTTCCCCTATTGTTGATTTTTGGAACTGCCGCATTATTGGATTTCTATGGGAAATAAAAGATTTATGTACACAGTCTGGCCATAAATACTGGCCATAACAGTATTTATGGCCAGACAGTGTACATAAATACTGTTACAATTAAAAATAAGAAAGATATTACATTTGAATTTGGAATCAGTCATTTTTATACGATTGTTCATTGGGTTTTCTAATTTTCGCCAATAAATTGTACAATATTTTGCGATATTAATATGGAGTGGGGTGATAAAGAGAACCGAATCGCTGTGATTGCATTACACAAAGTTGGTATGGAGCCAAATGCAATTTTTAAAACTCTCCATATTATATTAGTCAAATGTTTGTGTACCGGGCTATTAATAGGTACAATGAGACCTCTGTTTGTTACAGAAAAAGATCTGGCCGTCCACGTAGTGTTCGTACGAAAAAGGTGGTCAAAGCAGTAAGGGAAAGAATTCGAAGAAATCCTGTCCGAAAGCAAAAGATTTTATCTCGGGAGATGAAGAAAGCACCCGGAACCATGTCGCGTATTTTAAAAGATGACTTAGGACTTGCAGCCTATAAGAGACGCACTGGTCATTTTTTAACTGATACGCACTGGTACGCAAAGGGAGGTCACAGAAAAATTTTGTTTACGGATGAGAAAATATTTACAATTGAGCAACATTTTAACAAACAAAATGACCGTATTTATGCTCAAAGCTCTAAGGAAGCTTCCCAATTAGTCGACAGAGTGCAACGTGGGCATTATCCGACTTCAGTGATGGTTTGGTGGGGTGTTAGCTATGAAGGAGTGACTGAGCCATATATTTGTGAAAAAGGTATCAAAACATCGGCACAAGTGTATCAAGATACCATTCTTGAGAAGGTAGTTAAGCCCCTTAACAACACCATGTTCAATAACCAAGTATGGTCCTTCCAACAAGACTCGGCGCCGGGTCATAAAGCTCGGTCCACGCAGTCTTGGTTGGAAGTGAACGTTTCGGACTACATCAGAGCTGAAGACTGGCCGTCGTCTAATCCCGATCTTAATCCGCTGGATTATGATTAATGGTCAGTTTTAGAGAGTACGGCTTGCTCTAAACGCCATGATAATTTGGAGTCCCTAAAACAATCCATACGATTGGCAGTGAAGAATTTTCCCATGGAAAGAGTGCGTGCTTCTATTGATAACTGGCCTCAACCTTTAAAGGACTGTATTGCAGCCAATGGAGACCACTTCGAATAAGCTTTTTATATTTTAAATTGTTTTATATTTATGTATTAAACTAACTACTGTAAAAGTAATAAATATTATTTGCAATAATTTTTTTTTTATTTTCTTTGTGACAATATTTATGGCGAGACTAAGGTATATAGAAAATAAATTTAGCGACATACTTTACTTAATCAATCAATTAATAACAATAGGTTGTGTCTCATTAGTATTATGTTACACTTGGCACCACTGTCCAACGTTAGGGGAGGACTGCCGAGCGGGAGCGAAATTAGACGAACAATACAATACAACTGCTCTGTGATCGTTCGGTTGTGTAAACTGCCGGATTATAGAGCGGGTCACCTGGGCCAGCAGTCTCGACATAGGTAGCAATCGCTATACGACCGAATTCGGTCGCTAAGTCCAAGTGGGGTACCTATACAGTCAAAATTGCTTGAGAAGCATGTGATTTTTTTCGTGTTCGTTATGCAATTTAGATCGTCTAGAGACCCCACTAGGACTTTGCGACCGAATTCGGCCGTATAGCGATCACTATTTATGTCGAGACGGCAGGCCCTGAGTCGCCAACTACTCCTGAGTCCTGAGTCGCCAACGTCGATTACTGGGTGTGCCGGATTGGCGAGCGATGGATTACCGAGCGCCTACTGTATTAATAGGTTGGGGAAAAAGTTTCTTCGCATTTTTTAAGAAAATTCAAAACATTTTTTAATATAGTTTATTTACATTACCTAATTAAAGTATGTAGGTACCATTTTGTTCGATAACTTTTTGCCATCTTGTAGGTAGGGACATAGTCCCATTGCTATAGAAATTTTGGGACTTCTGGTCAAAATACCGCGACAAGTGGTTTTGGCAGTCCTCTCGTGATGTTAACCTGACACTGCCTAAAGAATTCTGAAGAGACCGAAACAGGTGGAAATCTGAAGGTGCAAGGTCAGGACTATACGGCGGATGCATTAACACCTCCCAGCCAAACTCTTAATTTTTGCTGAGTGGCTAAAGATGTGTGAGGTCTAGCGTTATCATGATGAAAAACCACACCCCTTCTGTTGATTAATTCCGGCCGCTTTCTCTCAACTTCTTGCTTTAATCTCATCAGTTGTTCGCAGTAGAGTTCAGAATCGATGGTCCTGCCTGGTGGTAACAGCTCATAATGAATAATGCCCTTCCAATCCCACCACACACACAGCATCACCTTGTTGCGAGTTAACCCGGGTTTCGCCACAGTCTGTGAAGCCTGACCGGCCTTTGACCACGACCTTTTTCGCACGTTCTTGTCATACGTGATCCACTTTTCGTCACCAGTTATCAGCTTCTTCAAAAATGGTTCGGTTTCATTACGTCTTAATAAAGAATCACAAATGAGTACACGGTTCATTAGGTTTGGTTAGGTTGGTTAGGTTCAGTGAGCTCGTGAGGTACCCAAATGTCGAGCTTTTTTATGTACCCAGTTTTTTTCAAATGCGCCAAAACTGTTTTGTGGTCAATTTCCAGTTCTTCAGCTACGTCGTAACTACTGATATGCCGATCTTGCTCCACTTTTTCAAAAATGGCATCCATTTTATCCGTAATAGGGCGACCAGAGCGACGTGCATCTTTGACATCAAAATTTCCGGATTGAAAACGTTTAAACCAAATTTGTGCTACTGTCACAGACACTACACTAGGTCCATAAACATCGCAAATTTTTTTCGCGGCTTGCGTTGCATTTTTACCTTTTTTGTAGTAAAATTTTAAAATGTATCGAATTTCTTCATTAGATTCACTCATCTTGACGGTACGAAAAACAAATGAAAATCACACATTTTCCTAATTTGAATTTGGAATTATGTTCTTTAAAATTTAAACTCTCAATGATACCAAAACCAGCCAGATACAAATAGTATAGCCAAAGAGATTTTATTACAAGTTCATACATACTATAATGCGAAAAGTCTTTTCCCCAACCTAATATTTTGCGAAAACCCTAGGGATATTGCGAAAACACGGATAATTAGACAACGGTGAAAACATTTCTCAATCTTACTGGCAAAAGATAGGGTTTAAAAACACGAGTCGCTCTAGTAATATTGCGAAATGAAACGTTAGCTATTATGAAATAAGAACGCTGATTGGCCGGTCGGAACGCCAAAAACGAGACCTCCTCTGATTGGGTCCTAATTTGAATTTGGAATTATGTTCTTTAAAATTTAAACTTTCAATGATACCAAAACCAGCCAGATACAAATAGTATAGCCAAAGAGATTTTATTACAAGTTCATACATACTATAATGCGAAAAGACTTTTTCCCCAACCTAATATAATTACTCGTCAACTGTTTCTTGTATTTTGGCTAAGTAGATTGGCTAATACTGGTATTCAGCTGCATCCGGTTAGACTGGAAGCCGACCCCAATATAGTTGGGAAAAGGCTAGGCAGGCAGATTGGCTAAGAAGTTTGTAAGAATTTTAGTTTGTTAACCTTCGACGACAGTAGTTTATTTGTTTAAATAAAAAATATAATATTTACAATCTCAAAACTAGAAATAAACTCAAGCGGGTGACGGTGGTAGGTAGGATGAAATTAAAATTCTGTAGGCGGGCAGCCCTATCGCGTGTTTACGTAGGTACCAGGTGGCTTTATGTAAATATTTCTAGGCCAGGGGCCGAGTCAGACTACTGGTAGATATTTATACTGTGACCGTAGCTTTACCTCCGACAGCGTATGCGTTTCGATGGCGCGGCCACGGTGTTATTAAAAAAAAAATATGCCAAGATTTTGTAAAAATTTGGAAAAGTTGATTACGAAAACCACAAATTTGTCAAAGCCATCGAAACGCGGAGAACCGTTCGGCCACGGAGATCTTTAAAACTAAGTGTTGCAGAGACCTGAAATTTAAGTAAATACCTAACAGATTGAATTTGTAAAAATATAGAAAAAAATCCTAGGTTTATATTTCAGGAGCTGTAAGAGTAAAACCCCATGGCAGCGCCATTGAAACGGTGAAAAACACGTCATCGCCGATATCTCGCTGAAAACGATCGCAGAGATCTAGTTTTTTGTGAAACCTAAATGATAAATGATAAATGATTTTTATTTCTGTAAGTAGGTTTGTACAAACACTTTTACAAGTCAATATTTTTTTTTTTAAACTAGATGAGGTCGGCGTTTCCTATCTGACTACTCTGAGAAGAAAGGCCGAAACAAACTCAGAGGTCACAGTCTCTTTTAAAGTCCAGACATAATCTTGGTCACTTCATGTGAAGACCATGCAGATTGGTGTCTGAAATGGTCTTTTGAGGAAAGAACCACACAGATTGAGAGGACCTGTCCAGTCAGTGCACGCATTTGTCAGTAATCGCGCAGCTCAACTAGCTCAACGATTCGACGAACAATACCAAAGAAAGGACATTGGGGTAGGCCGCATAAATTACTCAAACTGCCAGACCATGATTAAAAATAACTGAGAGAAAAAATAAAACAAACAAAAAAAAAAAGCAATGACCTACATAGTCTTCACATTCACAATAAAGTAAAATAATATAATACTTACAAAGTAAATATTAATGTCAACATTCAGTATGCAAAAATAAAAATAATATAAAATAAAATTGGAGCAGTTCAATCCCAAGCCTTTTTGTCCTCAATATAATCTTTAACGGTATAAAAAGCTTTCTGACACAACTTGCGTTTAATGAATGATTTGAATTTATTAAGACTCAGATCTTGAACGTGGCTTGGAAGTTTATTATAAAAGCGTATACATTGACACCTGAATGACCCACCTATTTTCTTGAGCCTTGTTGGAGGTACAACAAATTTGTGTTTGTTCCTAGTATTTATATTGTGGATATCACTGTATTTTTTAAACAATTTAATGTTTTTATGGGCATATAAAAGATTTTCAAAAATGTACTGAGAAGGCAAAGTTAGTATATTAATCTCCTTAAATTTCTCTCTGAGAGATTGTCTCGGACTTAATTTATAAATGCATCGAACAGCTCTTTTCTGCAAAACAAAGATAGTCTGAATGTCGGCTGCATTTCCCCACAACAGAATACCGTACGACATTATACTATGAAAATAGCTAAAGTACACTAAACGGGCTGTCTCTATGTTGGTTAAATTACGAATTTTCCTAACAGCGTATGCTGCGGAGCTTAGCTTTTTTGACAATTTATCTATATGTGGGCCCCACTGAAGCTTAGCATCCAAAGTTAAGCCCAAGAATACTGTGCTATCTTCAGGATTCAACTCTTCGCCCTTTATCAACACGTTAGTTTTCACCTGCCTAACGTGAGGTAGTGTAAACTTAATGAATTTGGTTTTTTTTTCATTAAGGAGTAAATTATTAACACTGAACCAGTGAACTACTTTTGAGATCGCTCTGTTTACATCGTCAGTAACCAGCTGCTGACGTTTAAGTTTAAACAAAAGTGAAGTATCATCCGCAAACAAAACTATATCATGATTATCCTTAATGAGGTAGGGCAAATCGTTAATATAAATAAGAAATAAGAAAGGACCAAGAATCGAGCCCTGTGGGACCCCCATTGTTACTAGAGATCCGGGCGATCTTTTTCCATTAACGTCAACGCTCTGAATCCTATTACTCAAGTATGAAGTAAGAAGATCCAGAGCGGTGTTCCGGATCCCTAGATTTGAATTTGTCAAAATTTGTAAAAATACACAAAAAAATCCTAGGTTTATATTTCAGGAGCTGTAAGTACGGTATCGCGTAGAAATAAGTCGTAATTATCTCTCGAAGAAAGTAAGTATTAACGAGGTATTTTCTTGTTAACAACACCTATTAATAAGTAGAACTACCGATAATAGGTTTTTTTTTCTTAATATAAAACCTTCATTAAGATTTAAATGTAGGATGACCCTAGCGGCGCACCAGGCGTAAAGTATCGCTGCACCCTATTTAGGATGCCCAGCTTCTTGGCCGCTATTTGGGCTTTGTACTCGACTCGATGGTGACGCTGAAGTTGAGACCAGATGTAAACTTCACGCCTAGGAGCTCAAGCCGATCATTTACAGAAACAGATGTACCCCAAAAAGTAGGAGTTTGGGCGAAACGACTCCTTTTAGCGGCAAAAAGACACGCTTGTGTTTTGGTGGCGTTAAAAGAAGCCAGATTATCATCACCCCACTGGGAGTCAAGGCTTAAGGTCAAATCTGTCCGCTATACCATGGCCTCTCTCAAGGAACGAACTTCGGCCCCGCTGGTTTTTGCGCTGCACAAGTATCTCTCTGAAACTGTACTGTCATTTGCGTACCCAACAATACCGGGCTGAAGCAACCGAACACTGAGCTTACCTAATTCATTATTGCGTGATATAAAGGACGAACCAAAAACAAAAAGGGAGTGAAAATTGTATAGAAAATCATTTTCATAGGATACGACTGATATGTTAATATCAAACTATTGAAAGAAAATACAGGCTGAGCTGTATTTTCTTTCAATAGTTTGACATTACAGGCAATTTCGACCTTGTAAATGAATCACACCAGAGGAGACCATCAGTAATCGATTTAGAAATTTAAAAAATCTAATAGACGGCAACCCACGATCTACTGTACGTGATCTTGCAGATCAGCTCGGATGCTCCCGTAGTACGGTAGCTAACCATCTTTATGAATTAGGAAAATCTTGGAAAAATGGAATGTGGGTACCACATGACTTATTATCACCATCTTAACGACAACTTAGGGTTGACTTAATTAATATGCTTACAAAACTTGTCCATACATAGGAACTTTGGTTGGCTTCGCTACCTTATTACATGCGAATAGAAGTGGGTATATGCTACGTAAAACATATACGCAAACGATAATGGCTTAGTCCTGGGCAAAAACCTATAGTGAATGAGTGGTATCAAAACCCGAACTGAATAGAAAAAAGATAATGTTAAGTGTATAGTGGGGAATTAGTAGCGTAAAGGCCTATTCAAACCTAAGCGGTATTCGCTGCCGCTATGGGTAGAGGTAATACCGCGCGGGTTTCGCTTAGGTATTTAGTATTATGTTTCGCGGCAAAAGCGGTACAGATGAATGAACAGTAATATTACCGCATACCCACTCGGTTTTCTCTACCGCAGACGGTAGCGATTACCGCTTAGGTTTGAATAGGCCTTAATACATTGGGAACTTCTACCCACTGATTGTACCTACAGTAACAGCTCAATAGGGATGATGACTATTATTTTTTTTTATTTGACCGTCGTCATGTAGAATAGTAAAAATATTGGATATCTACATATTCTTTCTTTTTTTACGTAATCAAAAGATTACGGTGATACATTGAGTTAAAATGTGGCATGACGTCACGTCTTCGTAGATTTTATACGTAGAAGTGACGTAGCGAGCCCCCACTCCCGAACTTTAATGTGTGTTATCGAAGTCATTTTTTATTAATTTGGTAAAGCAAAAAATACGTATCTAATATTTTTTTTTATTATCTAAATGACGGACTAAATAGAATTTCTTTATTTTTACCCAGGCATCATCCTTTTATACTATTCGCAACTTAATCACGTAGCAAAGAAACTTAAGGGAAAACAAGACAAAATTTATTTTTTACATGATAATAAGCCAAATTTTTTTTTTTTTTTTTTATTTGTGATGGGTTTGCTCTTGACTCTAGTCTAGGTCAGAGGTGACAGAGACAAAGTCGACGATGGAGTGAGCTTACCCAGAAGAAGCCTGTTCACTCTCACTTTGAAGAGATTAGGGTTGTATACGTTCGGAAACACAGACGCAGGTAGTGAGTTCCACTCTTTTGCTGTGCGCATTATAAAAGACATTTGGAAGCGCTTAGTGCGAATTGGTGGAATAGCAACCAGGTAGGGATGGTAACTGGCAGTGCGTCTAGATGTCCGGTGGCCGGTGGAATGAGGTCGTGGAGTTCTCGGGCACACTCTCCGAAGTACAATCTGTAGAAGACCGACAAGCAGGCAACCTTGCGGCGATGAGCCAAGCTATGAAACTTGACATCCACCAGTTTTACGTCGCCAATGAGCCTCTTAGCTCTGCGTTCCACCGAGTCAAGCGCGGCTAGTTGGTACTTAGCTGATCCATCCCAAAGGTGACTGCAATACTCTATGCAGGATCGGACTTGCGCTTTGTAAAGGGTTAAAAGCTGTCCAGGCGTAAAGTATCGCTTCACCCTATTTAGGATGCCCAGTTTCTTGGCCGCAGTTTGGGCCTTGTACTCGATGGTGGCGCCGAAGTTGAGACCAGATGTCAACTCCATGCCTAGGAGCTCAAGTCGATCAGTTACAGGAACAGATGTACCCCGAAAAGTAGGAGTTTGGGCGAAACGACTCTTTTTAGCGGTAAAAAGACACGCCTGCGTTTTGGTGGCGTTAAAAGAGACCGGATTATCATCACCCCACTGGGAGACAAAGCTTAAGGTCAAATCTGTCCGCTCTACCATGGCCTCTCTCAAGGAACGAACTTCGGCCCCGCTGGTTTTTGCGCTGGACAAGTATCTCTCTGAAACTGTACTGTCATCTGCGTACCCAACAATACCAGGCCGAAGCAGGTCATTGATGTGCAGCAGGAAAAGAGTTGCAGAGAGAACAGATCCCTGAGGAACTCCGGCATCAATAGCCATAAGGTCAGAAGAGCAGCCATCAACAACTACTCTAATCGACCGTTCACTAAGGAAATCTGATATCCAGCTACAAAAATCAGCTGGGATGCCATAAGCAGGAAGCTTGCTGAGCAGAGCAGCGTGCCACACCCTGTCAAAGGCCTTCGAGATGTCAAGCGATACAGCCAGTGCTTCGCCGTGTTTCTCGATGGCTTCGCCACAGCAGTGCGTGACATACACAAGAAGATCGCCAGTTGACCGTCCCCGGCGAAAGCCATATTGACGGTCACTGAGGAGATCATTGTCTTCAAGGTAGTTCAGCAACTTATTGTTCAGTACCCTTTCCAAAACTTTGCACAGAATGGAGGTAATGGCGATCGGACGGTAATGGGCAGGGTCTGCACGGTCGCCTTTTTTGGGCACTGGTTGTACATTTGCAAGCTTCCAGGATTTCGGCACCGTTCTTTTTTCAAGAGAGAGGCGGAACAAACGTGTCAATACAGGAGACAGTTCAGGCGCACACTGCCTCAACACTCTCGCTGGAATGCCGTCAGGCCCGCTGGCCTTGTTCACGTCTAGACTGCACAATACTCTTCGGACCTCTTTAATGTGTACTGCGATCTCCGGCATCGAGGAGTCACAATGAGGTACAGTAGGTGGTTGCTTTGAGCCAGCGTCCAGACGTGAATTGCTTGCGAAGAGAGATGCAAATAAATTTGCCTTCTCAGTTGCAGAGTGAGCCAGCGACCCACTTTACCTCCTATGATGAAACCTGATGTTTCATCATAGGAGGTAAAGTGGGACGACAGAAATTCGTTTCAACCGCTTTAGACAGGGACCAGAACTGTTTACTACCCGGAGGGTGCGAAGCCAGCCTGGCCCCGATATGTCCGACATGGTCAAAACGTGCCCTACGCAAAACCCGCTTGCAGAACTTGGCGGCAGAATTAAAGGCTCTCTTCTTCGCGCGAACCCTGCGCGCTCTAACTTTGCGGTCACGGGCCTTGACCCAGGCTTGGTAGGCAGTCTCTTTTCGGGCCTCAGCGTGGGCACATTCTGCATTATACCAAGGCCGGGATTTGTGACCGAGCGGGATGTCGGAGAATGGAATAAAATATTCAATCACGTCCGCAACCGCGTCAGCACAGCGCGAGGGGTCACCCGAGGAATAGCACACTTGCCGCCATGGATAAGACGCAAAAAAGTGCCGCATCTCATCCCAGTCTGCTGACCCGTATCGCCATACTCGCCTCGTGCCTCTAGGGCTCTCATCTGGAGGAGAGCAGGTTGATATGGATTTCACCAGACAGTGGTCAGACGTTCCCAGCGGGGCTGAGACCGATACTGAATGACTGTCCGGATCAGATGCCAGCAGAAGGTCCAAGCAATTGGGTGTATGGCCGTCAACATCCGGTACCCGCGTTGCCACATTCACCATCTGGGTTAGATCTAGCGTTAAAGCAAAATTGCGCGCCTCCAACCCAGCATGGTCAGTTTTCTGGTATGGGAACAACCATTCTTTATGATGGGCGTTGAAGTCCCCCAGAAAAATGAGCTTCGCCGTTGGGTATCGTTGCTGGGCTACGTCAGTCGACTCCACGAGGAAATTAAAGAGCGCTGTTGTCTCCTGGTCACCGCTATGCGATCGGTAGATGCCGATATAGAGAGATTTCTCCACGCCAGTATCCACAAGTAGCCATATGGCAGAGAAACCCGATTTCTCAAAGCAACGGAGACGACGACAACAAATGTCATGGCGGACGTACACACAGACCCCAGCTTGCTTCTTGAACTTGTGTTCAAGAGAGTACCCCGGGTAGTTGAGGTACGCCACGTCCGACGGGGTTGTTATCTTCGTCTCCGTTAGGAAAAACAGGTGCGGCTTCTCGGTCTCAAGGTGGTGATGGACCGAATCGAGATTGGAGTGCAACCCCCTGATATTAGTGAGGTGCACTTTTAGTGGGAGGAAGTGCAGCCGTTGTTTTACCCTATTTTTCTTCGCTTTGTGTGTCATATTGAGTGGAGTTGTTGGGGAAAAAGTCGACTTGTCGAGGCGCCGCTCAGTGATCCAAGTGGAACACTAGAGCCAACCAAACCTACGGGGAACTCATCTGGAGACTGCGGGGACGCCCGAACCCCCCCCGGATATGGCCACCGGGTCCTCCCATCCAGTCGCTGGCTGGCACGGTGGAGCATACCGGGATTTTTCGCGAGTTGGCGGGGCAGCCTTTGGCACGTGGCTGGCGTGCTACTTGGGCCCCCTACTGACTGCGGTCGGCCAACGGCTGGCACCGTGCTTCGGATCCCGCTACCCTCCAAAATGAGTTACCCGGCTAGCTGACTCAGAGACCACAACCGGTGCGAAACAGCGCAACTGACAATCTCCTTCTCCCCCAAAGGCACTGGCACTCCCACACACCGACGGAACACAGCAAGCTGCTTGGCGCCGGACTCCGGTGGGATGGTGGTCGCGAGCCAGGCGGCCCCTTGCGGAGCCTACCACCGCTAAGTGGGATCGTTCAGCCGTACCACAGGCAAGCCTGTGGTGCCGTTGCCCGGGGTGGACCACTAGGAGGTAGATCCCAAAACCACCCCACATGTTGCTAAACAAACCAATGAAAAATTATTGAAACTGGCTGGAAAATACTCGCACATCCTCCGTGTTCACCAGATCTTGCACCAATAGATTACCACCTATTCAGATCATTGGCTTATCATTTGGAAGAAAAAAAATATTGAAGATGAAAAAGATCTAAAAATTGACCTGACAAACTTCTTCAGCCAAAAGAGTTTTATGAGCGTGGCATTCGCACTTTGGCTAAGCGTTGCCAACAAGTCTAAATTCTGACGGAGAATATATTATCGATAAATAATAATCGATCTTTCCATTGCCGAGGTACCCTTTTTTTTTTTTTTTTTTTTTGTGGATGGGAAATCATCAAATAACTTCTCCCGCTCTGGGTGGAGCGGGAGGGCGTGTCAGACTTTTACTGACTAAAACCCACCCGTGTTCCTTCAGTTGCCTATGCCAGGGCCACGGTATCTTTTTCAAACAACCCGCGACCCCAGCGGCATTGGCCCTATTGACCCCATCTTTTGCTGACATCTCTTTGAGGCGCGCGTGGAACACAACGCGCCGTCGACCCGGGCCTGGTCCTCACCGGACGGCGAGCTACCCACTACTCACCGTCCGCAAGCCCGCGCCTACGGTGGCCGGGAATCGGCTATCAATTCCCGCCGCCCAGGGCGTCTCCTGCGGCGACTGAGGGCGTGAGGCTGCCTCTCCCTCACGCGTTCCGCCTCCTCCTTCGCGAGCATTACCGCTTCGCAGAAGGAGGTGACGGCCTCCCATGCACTCTCGCTCCGCACCATGGCCTGGACCAGGCTCGGACGCGAGAGATCGCCGCCGCCGATCGCCTCCGTGAGAACACGGCGGTGCTCTGCCCAAGCCGGGCAGACCTCCACTGTATGCTCCACCGTGTCCTCTGGGCGATCCACACAATGGTGACACCCGGGCGTTTCCTCCCGCCTTATGCGAAACAGGAACCTCCCGAAACAACCGTGTCCGGTGAGGACCTGCGTCAGGCGGAAGGTGAGGACGCCGTGGCGCCTCTCTAACCACTCCTCAAAGAGGGGACTTATCGCCGCAATTGTGGCGTGCCCAGCGCTGGGCTGCGACAGTCGCACTCTCCATGTCGCCATGAGATCCCGCCGGAGTTCTGTCCGCTGTACCGTGATTTCTCGCGGCAGCGGAGTTACGCCCCGGCGTTTCGCCTCCTCGCGCCACTCCCACACGTGCGCGAGGACTTTCGCCTCCAGATCCCACGGCGGCAATCCGGCAAGGAGGCTCGCCGCCTCACCGGAGACCGTGCGGTAACCCCGGACTAGCCGAATGGCCATGACCCTCTGGGACGCGTTCAACCGGCGGACTGGCCGCAGCCTCAGGGAACGCGCCCACACCGGTGCCCCGTAAAGGGCCATGGACCGCACGACCCCCGCGTAAAGCCTCCGGCAGGAGGCGTTTGGACCACCTAGATTGGGCAGGAGCCGCTTCAAGGCAGCCCCAGCCCGCTCCAGTCTGGGAGCCAAACGTCGGAAATGCTCCACGAAGTTCCACCGGCTGTCGAGGACGAGTCCCAGGTACTTCATCGTCGACTCGACTCCGATGCGAACCCCTCCTACCGTTATTTGGGAACCCGACGGTGGCGCATTCCGAGGACCATGAAAACACATGGCCTCGGACTTGTGCAGGGCCACCTCGAGTCCCAACTGCCGGATCTTCTCAACGACTATCGCAACCCCGCGTGTCGCTAATTCAGCCGCCGCCTGGTGCGACCTCCCCTGCGCCAGGACCAGCGTGTCGTCAGCGTAACATACTACGCTGACGCCGCTAGGGAGGTCGGCGCGCAGCACCCAGTCGTACCCGATGTCCCACAAATGCGGCCCCAGGACCGATCCCTGTGGGACACCGCACGACATCTCTCGCCGGTTCCACTCTCCCTGATGACCGGGGTAGATGACGGCCCTATCCGTCAAATAGGCCTCAACCACTCGACAGAGGTAGGTCGGCATCCGGTGATACCGGAGTGCCTCCCTGATGCAACTCCAGGGCAGGGTATTGAAGGCGTTGGCGATGTCTAGAGACACCGCCAAGACGACCCCACCCCGGGCCACAGCATCCCCCGTCGTGAGGGCTCGCACGCGCATGATGGCGTCCACCGTAGAGCGCCCCCTGCGGAAACCAAACTGGCTCTCCGCCAAATCCGGCCCCTCCTGCACCAGCCACCCGACGAGGCGGTCTGCAATAACTCTTTCAAAGAGCTTGCCCACCTCGTCGAGCAGCACGATGGGTCGGTAAGCGGACGGAGAGTCCGCAGGGCGCCCCGGCTTCTTAATGAGGACCAGTTTCCCCGTCTTCCAACGAAGTGGGAACTGGCCCCTCTCCAAGCATGCGCTTAGGAGCCCCCCTAGTCGAGGCCCGAGAGCCCCAAAGGCCAGAACCCAGGCTCTTCCAGGTAAGCCGTCGGGTCCTGGGGCGGCATTTTTGGCACTCAGCCTACGTACCGCCGCTCTCAACTCTACCTCGGTCACTTCCGGAGCATCGTCGTCGTCGTCGGTGATGTGGTCCGCAATGGGCACCGCAGGAAGCGGAGCCATGGGCGGGGGAGTATGTTCCCCTCGCGAAGGGAACAGAGCGCTCACCACGTCCTCCACGAGCTGGGGCCGGAGACTCTGCGTCAGCGGGGGCGCCCATGGGCGGAGTTTATTCCGCACCATTTTATAAGGGCGTCCCCATGGGTCCCTGTTTAGAGTCTCCAGCGACTCCTCGCGAGCCAGATCCCTGGCCCGCAAGATCTCCGCTCGGAGGGCGGTCTTCGCCGCTCTGTACCCCTCGTACAGCTCCGCCTGAATGGCTTCCGTATCCGGAGGGCGGATACGGAGCCTGCGGTGCCTGGTGTACCGGTGCCGCGCAGCAACGCACGCCTCGCGCAGAGCCGCCAGCTCCGGCGACCACCAATACACCTGGCGCCAGGCGCGACCGGGCTGGACCCGGGGCATTGCCACGTCACATATTTCGGACATGGCCTCCCGGAACCACTCCGCCTCGTCGTTGATGTCGGCAGGCCTGTCCGGTGGTGACACCCAGGCCTGCACGATCGAGGCTTCCAGGAGGAGCTCCCGGTCCAGCTTCTTCAGCGCCCACCGCGGACCACTCGGGGCCTGTCGGACCGGCGCGCTCGAGGTCTGGGCGGAGACATCAAACCGGATGTACCGGTGGTCGGAGTAGGTCTCCACCCCCTCTATGACGCGCCAGTCAACAACATGTGGCAACAGAGCGGGGCTGGCGAACGAAATGTCCACCACTGATTCGCCCCGCATCCGCACACACGTGGGGATAGAACCCCGGTTTAGGATGACCAGGCCTGTCTCCAGAGCCCAGTCCTCCACCATCCTGCCCCGTGTGTCCGTATACCGGGAACCCCAAGCCACATTCTTGGCGTTGAAGTCCCCGAGGACGAGCACGGGAAGGGAACGAAACCCGACGACGACGTTTTTCAACTCCGCAAGGGAGTTGTGGAACTCGGCGAGAGTTCGGTTCGGGGAGAAGTATACCCCTACCACGACAATCCCCCCGAACCGTGCTGCAACGCAACCTTGTCCCCTCTTGACGGCTTCGAGGGACAGGGTACCGGCGGCGGCCGACGAAATGAGGGTCACTGAGCCGCTCAGGTCCTCCACCCAGTAATCACTGGGCGGGACAAAGTACGGCTCAGCGACCACGGCGATGTTAATCGACCACTGCGCCATGCTCTGGAGCAACAGATCCTGAGCGGCGACGCAGTGGTTGATGTTCGCCTGGAGGAGGCGTAATGGGGCCATTACTGGCACTCCATATTAGCCCCCCCCTGAGCCTCCTGTGAGGGCTCTGCCGCAGTGAGTACGGCGGCGACGGTAGTGGAGGCGGCAGCGACGGCGGCCGTGGCGGCGGCTGCGGCCGTGACGGCGGTAGCGGAGGCGGAGGGCTTGCCCCTGCCCCGGGCTTTGGTGGGTGGACCACAGCCCTTGCTTCCAGCCCGGTGATCGGCCGGCTTGCCAGCTGCCGCACATAGATAGCAGTGCGGCGTGGCATTGCACGAGCCGGCCTTGTGACCGGGCTGACCACAACGGAAGCAGTGACTGCTGCGATCCACCTCCGAGGTGCATTTTGCCCCCACGTGGTTGCCCACTTGGCAACGGAAGCACCTCAGAGGTCTGGGTTCCAGCAGTTTCACCCGCGTGGAATCCCAGCCCACCTGGAACCTTCGGCCCTCCCCAACTATTTTGTGGGCCGCCGATACGGGGCAGCTCACCGTAACGGCTCGCATCCCCGTGAGGTCAGGACGGATGGTGCCTACCTTCACCTGTTCGAAGGCACACCCCCCAGTCTTGACCACGGCGGCCACCACCTCTCGCTCCGTCACGGAGTCGTCCAGACCCAGGATGCGCAAGTCAACGCACTTGGCGGGTCTGGACACTCGGGCCTCGTCCGCATTTAAGGACGCCCTGAGCCTTTCGGCCAGAGCGTCAGCGGTCGGGCCACTGGCCGCACCGGGGATCTCGAGCATCCGAGCCCCAGTCGCAGTGACCCTTACCCGCAAGCCCTCGGTAACACCGATCTCCTCCAGGTTCACCGCCGCCCTCGCCTTGGCGAGCACGTCGCGGTAGGACACGCCCTTCTTCTCCGCCTCCGGCTGTAGTGTGATCACTACAGCTGCGGACTTTGGGGCACGTAACCTCGCCGCGACGCTTCGCTCTTTGCGCCGCCGCCGCCTCTCCCTCCGCTTGGCCGACCTTGCCGCCTTGCCCTCCTTCCTCTTCTCCCCAGCTACCTGCCATTCGGCGTCAGCCGGAGGAGATTTGGGAGGCGGGGGCAGCCGCTTCGTCACCGCCACAGCTGGGGCCCTCTCAGGCGCCTTCGCAGCCGCCTTCGTGGGCGCCTTCGCAGGCGCCGTTGCAGGCGCCTTCGCAGCCTCGGCCCCGCCCTTAGCCTGCCCTGCCGACCCTGGTTTGGCCGTGGCAGCCATGGCGGCATACGAAGCCGCCTTTGGCTGGCCCGAGGCCGCCGGTCGGCCTAGCGGGGGCCGCAGGACGATTCCCTCAAGGACCGAGAACCGGTTGCTAAGGGAAGCCAACTCCTTCCGCACCAAGGCCAGAACTCGGTCCTCTGCAGGCCCGAGGCCGCCTTGCCCCTGCTGTACCCCCTCCTGAGCGCCGGCTCCGCGGAGCCTGGCCAGGTCTGCTCGGAGCTCCTCATTCTCCTTTCGGAGAAGCTCCATGGCGGCTGTCAAGCGGGCGACCTCCGCCCGCATTTCGGACATTCCGTCCGACGGAGGCCCTTGGAGTAGAGCCTCCGCTGCCGCCATAATGGAGGCCTTGGCTGCGGGTATGGCCTTGTCTTTAGATGACTGCTTCTTCTTCAAGGCCACACCCTTGACTGCAGCGGCCACGACCTCCTCAAACCTGGCCCGGTCCGAATTGGAGCCACCAGCGGCGTCCGACTCATCGCCAGACGCCTCCACGGCGCTCCCCTCGGCCGACCCGGCTGAGCCGTCCTCTTGTGCGGCGTTTACCCGGCTCTTGCTCTTCCGGCCTAGGCCCCGGCGAGCATATTTTGGAGCCGATTTAACTCCGCCGTCCGAGGAAGACTCCTGGGCATCTCCCGGATTTAGGGTCCGCTTCAGGAAAGCATTTTTCCTTCCAGCGGCCCCCACCACTACGCACTCCGGGCTCTTAAAAATGCCCCTCGCGCCCTTCACTCCCGATGCGGCGTCGGACTCCGACCCCGCATCACTCCTCTCCCTCTCCTCTTCTCGTCCATTGTTTCTAGTTGGTTCCATATTTGTTCCCACGAGTAAAAACTTTATCACTGGCTCAAAACTGTGGTTCGCACTAGAGATTAATTTAGCTACCCATTAATCAAGCTACCAACCTCCCTCACGGTGCGCCGCCGCTTGAAGGTTTGGGGTAATTTTTTTATAGAGGTTTTCTTCCTCGCGGTCCGGGCGGTTAAGCCAAGACCCTCGACCCCCGTCAAAAGTCAGAGACATGACCTTGAACAATCTTCGGGGCTACGAGACTAACGGTGGCAGAAGGAAATGACTTCCTCCTGCCTGCCCGGCGGCAGGGTTAGTGCACACCGAGCCCGCTCTTACTCCGCCGCTGTGCGTCTCTGCTTAGAGCAGAGGGACACACGTTGGAGCGTACCTCCGACAGGATATTGGCATACGGGCAACAAAACCCCTTAGGCACACGTGCCTAAGGGGAACCATTGCCCGCACCCCAGGGTGCACCGTCCCGGAGACTGGCCTTCCCCCCGGACGTATCCGTAAGGGAACTCCAGCCCACGGGCACTCGGGGAGGTTTCCTGTCCACGCACCCCTGCCGAGGTACCCTATCTTACGCTTTCTCCAGATGCGCAAGTGCAAGTTCAGTACCATGTGCAAGTTCTTGTGTGTACTGACTTGTTGCACTTGGAGTGCAAAAGTCGCGGCCATTGTTCCTCGATCCGCACCCTAATTGAGTCAATCGGAATCGGTTTCATTTCGACAGTTCAACTACATTCATTGTGTTATTTACGTTGTCGAGCAGACAAATTTTTCCAACATATGGAGCAATGGATTAGTAATTTGCTTCAACATGATTCATATTCCGATTGATAGTGTGTTACGCAATTAGGGTGCTGGCATAAACCGAAACTCGTTCGGGGTAATCTCACTCTCCTCTCACAATCTTTTCTCTATTATTATCTCCCATACCATCATACTATGTGAAGTATTTGACATAAGTTTTATCCCTCGGTAGTTGTTGACCTTTAGGCGCCGTCTTAATATAAAGCGCTTGTCGGGCGAATACGCGCGTTCATTTTCACTTTTTGTTCGGAAAACCGGAAGGCATCCTCTATAGGCGCGCGACCACGCGTTCCGGTTCACCGATTCGACATGCACGAGCGAGCTATTGCACTTTCTTGTGGGATCGCTCCTTCAAACAACAATTTATTGAAGAACAAATTAATACTTCTACTGGTACAGAGGCCAGCAGGTCAACCTACCCGAAACAGTCAGTTTTTCCAATCAACCTTGTACCTAATGCCTTTGCAATAAAGTCGAAAGCCTATTAAAGAAATCTGATAGATTGTAGTAGCTTGATGTGCTGGCGTCTGTACATAAGCATAATCAGCCGGACGGCTTAGAATTCCCCCCGCATGCCCGGACTTAAGAGAACATATATTACCGGACATGTCCGTAAAATTCCGGACGTATGGCAACCGTAGGCCTGTGACAGCCCTCCTTTCAGTGAGAGAGAGTGGGCCGTAATCCACCACACGTACCCAGTGCGGGTTGGTAGATGTCACATGTCGTCGAATTTTTGGGTCCCGGTTTGCTCACGATGTTTCCCTGCACCATTTTGACCGCAGTGGTGATGAAATAATTAACATAAAATAAGGCGTCTGTCTGGGTTCGAACCTACGACCTATAAGCCTTCAACTCTTAAGGAGAAAGCATAGAGTAACACGGGCCCCGGCGGACCGGAGCGGTCCGTTGGGGCCCTTGTTGCTCTGTGGGAGAAAGCGTCAGGGTAGCCCGCGACATTCAAATTTTCTAATGTTTTTGCTTTTTTACAAGTCAGTATTGTTTGTTACGGTCGCGAATTATATTTGAAACCTACAAATTGCAAAAACCTAAAAATATTCGAATTTTGCGGGTTACCTTAGCACTTCACCATAAGTCGTAAGTAGGTAGCGGCCCACTGGTACCATAATCTTGGTACCCTTTTAAAATATACACAATGTGAGGAGTTGATTGATTGAAGGAGACTGATACAGAAATCAGAGTCAACAAGCGGTTCCATTTAGTAATAATAATAAAAAAAACAAACGAACAATAATAATTTGGCATAATGGAAATTTTGCCTTTGCAAAAAACCTATTGTCTATGGTTATTATTTTAGAGTAAACTATATAATAAATCATTCAACTAAAATACTAGTGTAACAGAACATTACTATTATTATTGTTTCTCACAAAAACAAATAATAATTTTTAATTTTGTTGGGAAAATTATACAACTCACATCGGTCAAAATGATATAACGTAGAAAGAAACGTAACATATAGAATGGTCTAGTCTATGATTTGACAAGTAACCTCCAGCGTCATTTTTGTACTTTTACAATAATTTAATTAAAAAATCTTTTTTACTTCAGTATTTTACATCACATATTTATTATCGAATTTAATTTTGTTATTTTGTGGTAAATAATGTCATTATTTGTTAAAATATTTTAAGAGTATAAAAAATGTTGGAATTGGTCCCGCGTGTTTCCTTCCCGCGCACGTCGTGCTAGGTGGAAGTTGGTCATGGTCGTCCGCCAAACGGAAAGCCGCCATGATGGCTTTCTGTAAAGTACGCTCAATATGTAAAGTTTCGTTATTGTTTTTCATTAATTGTGACTGAGTGCGTGCAAAAATTAATCATGGGAACGAACTAGAGTGTGCAAAGTTCAGTTTACGGTCCCTTGGGACCTCCTAGTGGAGCAATAAAGTGTTTTATAAGTGCATTTTTGTGTCGACGCTAGCGTGTTTTGTTCTGTCAACAAAATGTCGAAGCTCTCGTTTAGGGCGAGGGCCCTGGATGCGTCGAAACCAATGCCCATATACCTCGCCGAGGAGCTTCCGGATTTACCGGACTACTCGGCGATTAACCGTGCAGTACCTCAGATGCCTTCTGGAATGGAAAAAGAGGAGGAAAGCGTAAGTATTTTGCGCATTTAGATGTTAAGTCATCGGAAACTACTGTGTGTCGGCCATTACGTTATGTTTCTTATTCTCACCGCTAGGGGCGGTACATTTTCGCAGGAAATTCTATAATTTCGAAAATTATGTATTATTTGGCTTCTACCTGCACGTAAGATTTATGAGAATTCTTTTTCTCGGGGTAATAATTAATGGCAACAAATCGATCGTCGTTATCTTGTATGCGAAAGTTATTGTCAAATTTTGGCGCGTCGAATAGACCACATGGTAATTTTAACTTACTGTTACTTCGTAGTATACAAATACGGTTTTCTCGGTTATTTCTTAATGGATTTTGCTGGATTTTTTTTATGTTCTTGGCGAATTTATTTAGATTTTGTGGTGTAAAAATGATGGTTAACACCGCGTTCGGGTCATATGTTATTTGTTTACAAACAATGGATGCCGGCAAGCGCAACATTTTAATTTATTATCGACATTTCTTCATCTTAATTCAATAAACATCAATATTTATTGAAGAGTAACGAACATTTAACGTGTTATTATCGCGTTTTATTTGAAATTTCCTTAAATTCTTTGACAAACAACAATTATTATTTTGTTGATTGTATTGATCATCTGATATGATTTTAAATATTGTTACTATTAAAATAACTTGAACATAATCTAATGTGTCTGACAATATTCAATCTATTTCTTTCAAACTGCCATGACTAGGTACTAACTATCAATATAAAGTTCAATTAAAATGAAAAACTTGCACTTGAAACATATTTCTTCAAACAAAATCAATTCCAATAATAATTAAAACATTTCAATATCCACATCAAGTTACTGTTTTGGTGTGAAATTAAACACAGACACACATTCATACTCTTTTTAGTGCTGCAATTGATCAAAATCTTACCAATGCCTCCAATACAATAAATTAATATTGAGGACTACATATTCTAATAGAGATTGCTCTTTATTCTACTGACGACACTAACATTTAGCAAATAACGTCATGTAATTCTGAGTTCTTTCAAAAGAGTACAATTTGGACGGCAAGCATTTGCTGCTATTTAATATTTATCCAGTAACTGGGTTATTGAGGCCAGCTATGCATCAGGTGCTTGCAGCAGATGCTTGCCGTCTAAATTGTAGATGTTTTTTGTTTCTGTAAATTCAACACTAACCGGTTAGACTGGAAGCCAATCCAATCAATGTACTTCGGAAATGATTAGGCATATGATTAATCCTACCTACATAATTATAACTTCATTTCATCCGTGTCATTTCTTAATTATAGGATCAACTTGTAAATTCATTGCTATGAAACTGTTACTCTTATTAAGATTTTAAGGTAATTGGATGTTGATAAGCAATACAATGTCAAGCCACACAGACTTAATTTTGAGAAAATGACAAATGTTGTATGTATGTGATTTCCCATTTGTTTTATGATTTAGATGATTTTTTCTTTCCATACTTATTTGATTTAAGTGACTTGAAACAGTTTTGCGTAATATTAAATAAGGGCGATTAAGGAATCGAGATAGAAGATAGGTGTAGTTTCTAGTTATTGTGATCCAAAGTTAATGGCGACCATTGTTTGGTAGATTGTGCGCCAGTACCTGGGTTGTGGAGATCAGACAGTCAGATCCTCCATGTAAAATACAGTTACATCTGGTTAGACTGGATCCCGACCCTAATGGTTGGGTATAAGCTAGGCAGATGAGGATGAATGTGACACAGGGAAGGCTTGTGTTTGTGCTTTTTAATTGACTTCTTAAATATTTTGTTAGTGTTTTATACCTGTATACATATTACGACAATACCAACTAAAACAGGTACCTACTTTCATTTAAATGGATTCTGGGTATAGTCCTATCTTGGCACCCATTCATTTATTTAACATGCTCACAAAAAAATCCCAATAAATTCATGGGTGCCGAGATGGGACTAAACCGTAATACTGATACATACTTTTTATATCATTTTGCAATGCTAATTTTATGTATTTATTTCATGTTTGCATAATTAAGTAAAATTAATAGGGTAATAAATTAAAAAAATAATGTTCTGTTTTTTTTATTTTTATTTATTTATGTAAGTAATTATTTCCTGGTGTGTATGTTTGTTTAATTTTACTTTCATTATTATTATTATATTAAAATTTGTTATCTGTATAATATGCCTTTTTATATATTTTATTCATAGTTTTGTAGCAGGTTAGAGGTGTGTTTGTAGGCAGAGAACTACTTACAGTTTTCTTTTATCTTTTCCTTCCTATAGAATTAAGATGGTATAAAATAATTATTTTATTATTTTATTTTAAAGGTAGGCAATTAACATTCCTCTTTCAAACTATGTTATAATTAAAGTCAGTACTTACCGCATTGTATTAAGTACCTTACTCACCACATATTTGAGGTCATACATATGTTCGTTATTTTTGTTATGGTGACCTCACCTCATGCAGGCAGTTAGCATATAGTACTACAATTTATTATGTACCAAAATGATTAGTGGTTCACTGTCAAGAATACATACACATATGATGTATATATTTGAGTTTGGCGCCGAGCAGGCGATGGACAATTTGTCGGCGACTATAGAACATTAGAAAATCTATGCAATAACGCACATGTAGACAGACAGACTGCCTGGATTTCCATAAAATTCCAAATCGTCCTTGAACAAATTGTCCATCAGCTCAGCGCCTTAGGAAAATTTCGTTTTGATTAGCTAATGCCCGCGACTTGGCGTTATAAGAAACAATTACCTATATTTTCCATTTTTCCACCATACAGATTTTCAAAAAATGCGTGGCAAGTAAATTGACTATGATTTAAAAGATAAAAATAATACTGACAAAAACTCAAATTTCTACTCACAGTGGTTTAATACGAGTCAGTCGTATGTCAGTCAGTCTAATTTCTCCTGACCAGAAAGTCTCTTATAACTACAATTTAACAGATTATCATTGATATTTTAGTACATTAAGCTCTCTCAAAGTTACTGCTTCAATGATATACGGCTGCATAAATATGCATTCACTTGCTGTCGTAAACGCAAGTAAGGGTCGGCAGAATTATATCTATAAACCAATTTATGCCCTATTCTTGAGTAACCTGAGTTGATTTTATGTTGATTTAAATCTTCACTTGAATGGCATTGAACCTAAGTTATCATATTGTTATCTTCGATCCGCCCACCAAGCGTGATTATGGCTTTACACACTCCATGGCAATGATTTTTTATATAATTAATGGCAATGGATGTGGATATTCCAACTGACTTTTTTTGGTATATTTGGTATGATTGCTTTACCAGTCTTACCAAGAGGTATCGTGTTACCCAGTAACTGGGTTGTGGAGGTATTCAGTTGCATGCAGTTAGACTAGAAGTCGACCCCAACATCGTTGGGAAAAGGCTAAGCAGATGATTATGAATACCAAATTTTGCATTCGACAACAGATTTTCTGTCGAAAGTCTTGACCAGGCTTTAAATTTCTGTTCAAAATATAGGTTTAAATTACATTTCTAGTTATTGATGCCTTATTCATCAACGTGGTAAAACCCGATCTGACAAAAAATGGCGCTCGAGTTATCTCTTATGGTCTAACAAACGACATTAACATTGTCACATCTCAATTAACGTAATAAATATTGGCCGAATTTGCGTAATGTTTAATTCAACGCGTTAATTTACGCGTAACGACGCAGATGTGGTAGAAGCATAACTGGAAAAATAATTAAGGATGGCTTCACCGAAAAATTTCCTCAAATCACCTCACCGGATTTCGCGGGCTGGCGGAGTTAGCAGATATGCACATGACGACGATTGTCCTCGTTGACGAATACTCTATAGTCACTATTGTTAGCAGGTTGATGTGTTTGTCTGTTAGATGCAAATATTTACGATGAAAGAGTAATAAAAGTTGCTGAGATGTGATGATGGGAGTAAACTAGTCAATTGAATGCGATTGATTACTTTATCAGTCTTACCAATGGCTATCCTATCATGTAAAGCGCTTATTACACTATTCAATTTGTAGGAAACCTAAATCGTAATCAATTTAGGAAGTAGTGCAGTCGGACATTCCAACCGCGCTAAATCGGAATCTAACTGTTCTAACTTCGATTTTCATCTTTCGATTTCCTAATTAGATTTCCTACAAATTTCCTCACTTTACCAAGTTTGCGTCATGTGTGTTTGCCACTCTGAAGTAGGCTACAAATGACTGCGCAGTAGTCAATATCTATACTAAAACAGCATCGTGTAATGCCATGCGCATCGGAAAGCCTGCTTTCAGTGGCAAACTTACATGACGCGAACTATAACTGGGTTATGGCGGTCAGGTAGCCAGTCGCCTCAAGTAAAATACTGGTATTCAGCTGCGTCCGGTTAGACTGGAAGCCGACCGCAACATAGTTGGGAAACGGCTAGGCACAATCTGCCTAGCCGTTTCCCAACTATGTTGAATTGATCGTAGTTTTTTTTATGGAGACGCAAAGCGGTCGTCCTTCTTTTCTGTAGTAGGTATAATTTGTGATAATCGAAGTGCCGAATTTCTAAGGGTCAGACGGGGCAGCAAAATTCGCGAACATACGCCACAGGGAATCGTGTCTAAACGCTATTTAAAACTATTTTACTGTGATTTAGTTCATTCACAATTTATTAATAACTAGCTTCAGCACGTGACTTCGTCTGCGTGAAATTTCTCATTCCCACACCCACCCCGTCGCAATCTTCATCGCCTGTCCGCGTTGTATTACTTCGTTTTTGCTTAGCGTTCTTCTGACTTTTTCTTTTTGCTCCCATAGTAGTAGTTGTTTAAGTATCGGTCACTAATTACTAGTCACTCTATATAGTAAAGCAGTTACTAGATCATGCTCGTATCATAGTTATATTCCTAGTAAGATAGTCATGAACCGGCTTTATTATAACTATATTACGGTTTATAGCTATATCCTTAGCCATATCTAGGTTATAACATATATATCACGGCTACAATGTTACTGCGATATAATTATATGTAAATAGATTGTTGCTATAGGTTCACATTCATAGTCCGATCCTCTTTTTTGCAGAAGTACTACTTACTCGAAATCGATTCTGTTCGTTATAGCAGTCTTGAAACTGGAGCCTATTTGCTTTTAATAATATAAATAATTAATCTTGTGTTCCTAATTACGTGCGATGCTAAACAACCGTAATTAGTGACGTCATTAGGTGTTTCCATAATGAATGATACGGCAATTTCGTCTGATATATTAATGAGTTTGTACATAATGCCTGTCAAGTGACGATATTGATGTTATTATCATTAATCTAAGGCGTCGTCCTATTGCCATCGCTCGTGCGATGATGCGATGCGATTTCATCGTGCGATGAAACCGCTCGCGTGATAAGAAATTGTGTATCCTGTATTGGAGCGATGGATCACACTCGAAATTGCTCTTATCAGAGATGCACAGGTTTTACATGATCGCGCGATCTTCAATAGGACGTTCAGTAGATATTAGTATGTTTGAACGCAAGGTCGCAAGATCACTTTCGCCGGACGCACGCATCATCGTACGAGCGATGGCAATAGGACGGCGCCTAAGGGTAGAATAACGTTAGCAATACTATTTTGTACCAGTTACTGGTTTATTGTGTTAGAATTAGGTACAAGAAATGGAAGTGAATTTTACTGATCTACGCTAAGTTTCTACCGATACAAAAAGCGGGTAGTTTTTTTTAAATTACAGCAAGTGTTCCGAAACAATTTCGCACAATTATTTTTCCTGGCGCAGTCTACTGCAGGACATCAGTCGAAAATAAAGAAACTCACTTACACACACATGAACCCTGAAAACGTAACACTCCTTTTTTGAGCTGACGTGTAATAGAGGAGTAAGCATCTGTATGATGCATCATAAATATCATCTTCCTATCCTTATTTTGGGGTCGGCGTAGCATGTATTCTTCTAAACATCTCTATCAGCAGTCATCTCGGTATTCAACACATTCCTAGCCATATCCACTTTCACACAATCCGTCCATCGTTTCGCCCAGGTTCGCACGGGCGTTATTTTATCGCGGCGATATTTTTTCGCGCACCCAACAGCGCGTGTCTGCCAGCGCGTTAGGAAAACCCACTGTTGGATTTAAACTCTCGGTGCTGAGAAGAGCGTTGAAATCCCAGTGCGTGAAAAAATCGCCGCGATAACGCCCGTGCGATCTTAGATGATTCGTACAATCAATTACCTAAAAATAGGTTTCATTTAAGACCACTTAGCTTGCAATTTGATACATCAAATTTCTCCCAGCGGTCTCACTGTATGTATTTACTCTGCTTTAAAGTGACAGACAGCTGTATCATGGGTTTTACCAATGAATCGACTGAATCGATAACTGAAGAGCCTCGCGTTCTTATTTGTTGCTTTAACACATTCTCTGCTGAATTCTAATGTATCTGTGTATTCTTCTGAATGTATTAATGCAATCTGTAAGAGTAATTCTGTATCCACGAGCTTCACTTGTGTTTTGTAGTAAGTAAAAAATGCAAGTGGAAATTGTTATTGCAGTTGGTAGAACAAGATATTATTATTACTAAAGGTTTCACGTGACTATGATTGCTTTATTTAATAATCATTATTTTTACATGCAATCACAATGCCTCTGTCTGACTGTCCCTGAGTGCGCTTATAAAGAGATCCAGCTAATTAAAAGCCATCGCCATAACGAAAATTACCTATACTTCAGCCTGCTATTGAGGAATTTAAAAACAGAAAATCCAATTTGAAATTATCCATCCTTCTTATTCAATGAAAGATCTCGTGGGACAAGTCCAGTCGTCGATTATATTTAAACATTTTAGGAAAGAAGAACCCCTTCCTTAATTTATTAAATATAATTGACGAGTTTTGTATATTTTCTTTATTCTCGTCTTTGTTTCGTCTCCAGTAACATAATATTATCACCATCATTCTAGCCTTTTACCAACTATATTGGGGTCGGCTTCTAGTCAAACCGGAATTTACCGGGTGCAGCTGAATATCAGTATTTTACATGGAGCGACTGCCATTCTGACCTCTACAACCCTGTTACTGGGTAACACGATACCCCTTTTTAAGACTGGTTGTCAGACTTTCGGACTTTTGACTACCCGTAACGACTGTCAAAGATCTAACAACACAAAAACGCGTAAAAAATCTACCACAGACGGATAACCGTTATATTTTGTAACTGTTACCTTACTCGTCTAGAACCGAACATCTCGGGGCACATTTTTTATTTGGACCATTAAGCTTCCATCTAGAATTAAGTAGAACGGTACGTACTAACTGGAATATGTACTTCCTCGAGGTAAATGGGTTTAGAGTGGTACTCGGTCGCCGCGCCGCGCTCCGTAAGAAAAAAGGACGTATCTACAGAACTGTTGAAATGGAGAAAAAAATATTTTGTCCTGTTTAAAATACAAAATACAAAGGCAGATGCGTCTTTTAATAGTAATAATTATTAGGTTTTTGTTAATAGTTTACGCCAATATAAAAATTCTGGTAGATGCGTCTTTGTTTGCTGATTCCGAAATGTAAATAAGTCTATTTTGAAAATAAAAAATCAGATACGTCTTATTCCTTATGACGGCAGCACTATCTTGCCTTGTCTTTTTACTGGGTTCTGTCAACATCCTTCGTACGAGATCTAGAACGTAATTTTTATAGTTACCCTATCTTTTAGTTCACCGGGTATTAAGTCCTCCTAGCGAGCGTGTCCTTTATAGAACATGCTAGTGGAATCATTGTTTGTTTGATTGGTATTACTAGCCGTAGTAATTCACTTACATTCCAGATCACGAGTCTCTATTTTCTTAAAACACTAGTCCAAATTGGAAAGGGTGCCAAAATGAAAGGTATGCAAAGACGGATTAGGTCACATTTTAGTCTCGAACAGACACTATTCTTTTTAAAATTGTATGGGGAATCAATGCTAAATTATTCTCGTATATTTTAGACATAACTGGACTTATGTCCCATTAAGAAGAACATCGATCGTCCATGTAGGTATTTCATCATGTAGGTAGGTCATTTTGTAATAAAAATCCAATATTTTACGTTGATTTTTGTGTATATTCTACAAAATAACTTTATAATTAAAACGTAAGCGCTCATAAAAATGAGATAAACATTCTCCGGCTTCCGCTGACTTCCAATTCTGAATCATTTACCTGCAAGAGATCACAAAAGCTAGCTTTTAAAATTAAAATATTTTCTCTCGCAAAATTAAACTGGGTTCGGACTAACCTACTTTGTTATGTGATCGAGTGCATATGCACCTGTCTAATGGAGCATACCTCATTGAGAGCCTGTTTTTACTCGATTATTACAGGCATTATAAAAAAACCTCGTTAACTGAAAAGACTTCAAGACAGAAGTGAATGGATAACTTCTAGCCAAACATGCACCATCGTTGGTTTCATCAGGTGGGATTTAGAACTTTTAACAAGCAAATATACCTACCTAATAGAAAAGGGGTAACCTCCACACTACTTAAAAACGATACCACAGAATAAAATAACAAGATCTTTAAACATGCGTAAACCAAGCGCCCATTTTTTCCGACCACTAACATAAAAACTACATAAATATTTCAATTTGTATTCAGTGTATTGCCTGAGTACCTCACTGCCGGATAGAAATGCTGTAGATGGATTATAATTTTATTCATATCCCGTCTCACTGTATCTATCTAGGGACGGCTGTAAAAAATAAAACTGGCTATGGAGGAATTGAGTGACGTAACGCTCGTTTTTTCTAGGAAGGAGACAAATAAAATGAAGGTCTTGCCTTTCAAGATCCAGTGACAAGATGTTTTTCCTTTGCTACCGTAAATATGCTGTTGGCAATGTTAACATTGATAACCATAAAAGCGGGCAGATATTTAAATGTCTGCCCGGTTTTTAAGGTTCTCAGATACACTCGCAATAACTACTTATTCTACAAAATTACTTATTTAACACATTATCTGCTTAATTCTTTATGCAAACGCTTATTTATGCTACACCCTTACCGACCCTTATTTTACTATGTTCTCGAAACAATAGAGATGCACAACGAACGCACAGGTGCGGCGCGCCGCACTCGAAGAAAGTTGTATGGACGCGCATACGCGCCCTCAAGCACCTGGTGAACGTCCGAAAACGCGCATGTGGGTCTGCCGCGCCTATTGTATTAAACGATGATCTTCCTAAACAGTGTTCACAAACATAAATTGTACCAATTTTTTCCAATATGCACTATTCAATAGAGATACACCAGAAACCGCCTTAAATCTTTTTTCAAAAACAACAATATTATTAAGAAACCAATCAGAACGTCGTCGGATCGCAATATCATTTAATATTTCGCTCAGGTACACGATTGATTTTTCGTCGAAAAACATGACTAACATCAGAACTCTTGCATACAAAATTGAATCGATTGGACTGTCGTTTGGCCATAAATGTCAGTTTTATCGTGTTTTTTGGATCCTGGGTTTTCTGTTACTGTTTTAGCAACAGGATTTCTACCGATACGCTGTCTAACAGAAGAACGACCGAATTTACTCATTATAACTACGTATTTAAGTTCCTTTTGTTGGAAATATCTCTAAGCTACTTCATTTGTGTATCAATATCTTCAGATCATATAAAGTAACATAATTCAATCATCTAAATAATAATTCTGAACCCAAGATAAGAAATGCTACACCATAGCTCTACCATATCGAATCTTATCCAATATAGTTAATACGTAGCGGATCCCCATAATGAAATGAAATTACCTGACCGTCTCTCAGCGATATAGGCGATGACGTAAGCAACGCATAAAGGCCTGTGAAGGGACCGTTTAGCGGAAACAATGTGTAGTAAAACCTTATTTTATACCCGATAACAGGGAGGTATGTACAAAGTTTGTTCAAAGTTATGTCGGAGGTATTTTTCTCGTAAAGCGAGACGGATGGTTGTGTTGGTAAGTGTAGGATTAGGGGTTTAGAAATAAACATGTTTGTTGTTTTATTACAAAGTAGGAGGTGGTCTGCTTGTCTTAAAGCCTTCTCAAATGACGGTATTTAAATGTTTCCGGCTCAGCCTACGCAATCAGTCGACCAGGTTTTCTTTTCACTACAGCATCAGCTATTAAACAGTAGTCTCCGATTCTCTACAAATGTAGTACTTAAGTATATACAGGGTGTAAGTGTAAACAGTGTCAACCTTTTAAGGGGTCATTATTAACAATTTTTACTATGGAACCAAAACTGAAATCGCGAAAAAAAAAAACAGCTGTTCCCTACATTTTGAGTGACGAATTATGCGAACATAAATCGACCGTCCCTATTAACAATGTCGAATATAAATTTTTACCAATATTCACTTTTTTACATAAATCGAATTACAATTTAAAAAAACATCTTCACTGTCAAAACAAACTTTGAACCGAGGGCAGTTCAAAATTTGCCCTAACGATAAAAAAGAATCTTTATGTCAGTTCTGCGAAAAAGTCCACTGTTCAGTAGGGACTAAACAGTAGTCTCCCTGCAGAACCGACATTGTTAATAGGGACGGTCGAAATATTCGGAACAGCTGATTTTTTTCGCGATTTTGGGTTTTCACTACCTCGTTGGTCTAGTGGCCCTTTTTATTTCATGTAAATTCATCCTCAGTTTACATACCCCTTTGGGAAATACAGGCGTGATGTTATACATACATACGTATATAAACTCACGCTTTCTTCCCATGGGGGTAGGCAGAAACTACAGAACGCCTCCTGCTACGATCCTTACATACTACTTTGGCCTCGTTTACGTTCATACATCTAGTCATACACGCACGGTCATACATACTACGCACCTGACATACGCGTGATGTTGTATTTATCTAAACTACATGTCCGCCTTACCGTAGTTTGGGCCATAAGCTCGGTGGTCCCATTCCCCGGTCACTGCGAATACGGTCGCGTTGACTAAATCTGTAAGAAATCAATATTGGTAGACTGAGACTATAGAATGCATAGCTTTACCGTTCAGGAATACTAAACTAAACAATGGCGGCATACAACAGTTTAACACCTTCGTTAATGGTCGACGTGTCATTATTGTTGAACTTCGCAAAGGTCTGCAGTTGGGCCAATGTTTGACATGGGTTTGGGCTGTTGGTAATGGAATAGGAAGGATGTATTTTTTGCACGGTTGGGAAGGGTTGATACGAAATAGTTGGTTTAAGTTGTGCTCTTACTTACAGGGTGACTTTAGAGATGATACACAATGCATTATCCACCACCATCTGCAAAATAAAAAGGTCTAAGATTTTATTCTTTCTTGGAGCTATGAAGGCGTCCTCAAAATAGTCGTAAATGTTCAATAAAAAACTATCTAGGCAGCCTAAAATACAGAAAACATAATTGAAACCTTTAGCGATCTGCTAATCGCTATTCATTGTTGTAGATCGGAAGAAAAGGCCCTGAACAGACAGACAAGGCGAATTTTTTCTACATTGTTTCTTATTACTGCCGTTTCGATAAGATTTACTTACCGTTTTCATCATAACTGCTTATATAGATTGTACTGTATAAAGCTTCGTACAGCGAACAACTCTGAGAAGATCCCGCTATAATCTTGATGGATATCGCCTCACTACTGGCAAGTGGATTGATGGCAACAGTGTAATGTTATCAGTATTACTGTGGAGGTTGATATTGATGATGATGGTCCGTCTCTGTTGTTAGAAGTAATAGCTGTAAGCTACATTTATATTTCGAGTGACTGGTGGGTCGATCCAATTGCTCTTGACAAATTTACTTCTATCTGTGTTCTTTTAATTTGAGGTTATTAAAGCGAGTCAGTTATTTTTTTCTGCTAGGATATCGTAAGCTTAGTTAAGCATCCCGATACATTGCGTTATTAATCACTATCAACCGAGTCCCCCGCCGCGTCTGTCTGTCTGTCTGTCTGTCTGTATGTTCGCGATGATCTCAAAAACTACTGAACGGATTTTAATGCGGTTTTCATCAATAGTTAGGGTGATTCAAGAGGAAGGTTTATACGTATAGTTTCCCGACATCCACGCGGGCAAAAGCTAGTTTAAAGAGATAAAGTCGAAATGTGCAAGTTAGATTTTACCTATAATCAATTAAAGGATAAAGTTTTCAAGCTTACAAGTCAAAGTAATGACGAAAACCAACCCAAAGACCGAAGAATATGGGAGAAACTCTAGTATGATTTAAAACGTTCCCTAAAAATCAATACATCGCGTCACGTTTTACATTACGAGGGACAGAAAGTCCCAGGGGACTAACACACCTCTCGGGAAGCTATAGAAAATTCCTTTTAAAAAGGTACGAGAAAACTTCCATTCGGATTCTTTCATCTTGTTAGACAAATGTTTGAAAAAGCAAAAAAGTAAACCAACCAAAAAAAAGTGAGGAGGTTCTTAAGTCGACGCGCAGGTACCATAATACGGTCCAAGAATGGACCTAACCTAGTTTCTATCCAAAAAGAGATAATATTGTTCACCAGAACGAAAACTATATGGCCGTGATAGCCCAAACATCCAATGACTCGGGCTAGTATTCATTAGCGTTAAGAGGATTGTGAAGTGCCGATACGCGGCGCGATTTTTGGAGGCAATTACCTACATTTCATACAATTATTTACATAAATATTGTTTCGGGCGATAACGTTTTTACTCCCTTAAACATTTACGAAATGAGACAATTTTGGTCTCATTACATTCAATACACTTTAATCTAGGTATGTACTTTTTTCGTTTTTAGTAATTCAATTTAATTTAATTTTTAAAAATAAAAATGCTCGAGGATGTTTTTATGTCAAAAATATAGATATTTAGATGCTAATATCTTATATTGTATGCAATATTTCTTTATAATAAAAACGTACGGACCTAGTTTTTCATTATGCCTACAACATTTCCCAAAATTATGAAAATTAGACTTTATTAATTATGAAAATTAGAATTAGAAAAACGTTATCTCTTTTTGTATGAAAATTTACAGCTTCACAATCCTCTTAAGGCAAAAGCGCCAGGGTAGCCCGCGAAATTCAAATTTTATGAAGTTTTTTGCAATTTGCTAGTCAATATTATTTTGTATGTTGATAAAAATATAATTTGCTACCCTAACAAGTATGTATTTACAGAATTATAATAATTAAAACCATCAATACAACAACTCTTTAAGACCAAGTAATCCTATTGAATGACTATTTCATGAAATCTAGACATTTAGGATTTGTATTACTGATTCTAATGATTATAATTCTGTAAATACATATTTGTCACGGCGGCGAATCATACTTTAATCAACATACAACCTAATACTAACTTGCAAATTGCAAAAAACCTAAGAACACTTGAATTTCGCGGGCTACCCTGGCGCTTCCCACTTAAGTGATTTGGGTTAGTGTTATTTTATGCTGGAATTATTCGAGATAGCGACCTTTACAGTGGTTTAGGTTTAGGGAGTATGATACCTTTTCTAGACCACCAAAAGTAATATAAAGTTTCTACAAAAAGACTATGTATAATAATAACAATGAAAATTTTATTTCACTAGCAGCTGTGTCTTGAGTTCGTAGCAGTTATCCTATCAGAACTTTATTAGTTCAAAATAAACTTTACATCAGGACTGGTTACTCCAACAAGAAAGAAAATACTTTAGCACAACAATCTGCTCTTCAGTACTTCTTATAAGCTCACATTCATACACTCGCCCCTACATTCAAATACATAATGCCACATAAAAGAATATTACGCAAAATACGAAAACCTTTTACAGCGATAACAAGGGTCTCTATGGAAACCAATATATCGTAAATCATACTTTCAAAGGCTGTCAACTTTTCTTTCTAAAGAAACCCTAGAATTGGAAAGACACTGATGGTAATATGGTTCTTATTGGATAATTTTATATTATCATCATGGTTGAATAACTAAAAATAATGGTTTGATTGTAAGGATGTAAGTACTATAACAATTCAATTGACGTTATTTTAAAACAATTTTTTTTTTCGCGATTTCTATGTTGGTCCCATGGAGAAAGTGGTTCAGTTTGATGGTCTGTACCACACCCTTAAATGTTGACCACACCTTTCTGATACACTCTGTAGTGCATGGTCATGAACCACACTGCTGGGAGTGATGACAATATTAATTACGAAAGGTCATTAATATAATTATGTAGTCGGAAAATAGATAGTCAATAGTAACTTTCTTGGTATAAATTAAAAACTGTTTAAAATGTATAATTGCTACATTGCGTCTGGATGTAATTATCTATATAAGTATGTATTTACAAAAAAAAAAAAAGTAGTGTAAGTAGTATATCAGTTATCTGGTTTCCATAGTACAAGCTCTGCTTAGTTTGGGATCAGATGACCGTGTGTGAACAATGTCCTAGGATATTATTATTATTATTATTGCCGCCGTAAAGAAAAAGGACGTATCTACACAAGGACAAAATACAAACGCAGATGCGTCTTTTTTGCCGATTCCGTATATGTAAATAACAAAAAAAAAATACGATACGTCTTTTTTCCTTATGACGGCAGTACTGATGTTTCTAAGTTCAGCTTTCTAACAAGAAAGCAACATCCAACCTTATAAAAATGATAATCTAATTGCGAGACGATAAAAAAATGAACTTTTTAAAAAAGCCAACATTTTATGAAGACCTTGTTTGTGTTGTGGGTGAAGTTGAGGTTTCAGCGGTTCAGCCTTCAATGGTTAATTAAAGTTGAAATTGCGGTTAATTTCAGGGAAAAACTAAGTTATAAGGCACAGGAAAACCTATATTTAAATCGATATGTAGGTTGAGCAATATGCAAAGCATGTATAACAATGAGGAACATCTTGAATGACCCCTTTAGAAGCTCGAGCGAGCGAAATATTTTATATTACTTATTCGAGCCTGCAAACGTTACCTTGCTAAAAGAGCTCCGATGGACTCGGGCCCCTCCAATTACAATCCTTGACAAGCGTTGATTACATTGTAAGACAGAGTTGTACGTGGGTGGGTACGGTTGCCCATCTTGCTAGCATAAGCCCTGAATCGCTCTCTTGACACCCATGGGAGCGGATCTCGTGACCGGTAATTGTAAGGGTCGAATTTGTTAACTCATCCAACATGCATATTGTGTATGCAGAAACCTTTGTCTGGCGAATAGATAAAGGTTTTGGTTGTTTCTTTTTGATGACGTCATTTTTTACTTGGTTTGCTTTTGTGCCACATCTGGCTGGTGGGTTTGGTTGGTAGTATTTACTTAAAATATTTATTATACTTACAAACAAACCCCAGAAATGATACAAGCATTGATGTTTCAAAATGTATGCCAGATCGATTTTTACGCTTACCATAAATGAGGATATAAAAATATTGTAAGCAGTTTTGTCTAAAGTAGCAACTCCGACTGCCTTCTTGACAAAACTTACAAATTCTGACATGGCAACATCTTTCTGTGAGCTAGGAACATAACAATCCGGTTTCCAAATAAGGCGATTATGTTAATGTAATCGGTCAATGGAAGACTTATCAAGGTATGATGATTCAGTAATATCGTAGATACAAATGACTATGTATAAAATGTATTGTAAGTGACTAAGCATGTAGTAGATAGATAATGAACACGTGTAACGAATGACTTAATAGTGGTAAGTAGTAAGTCACTATGGAAAATATTTATGAATGTTTATCTGAGAGACCTTAGATGAAGAATTTGGAAACAGCAACGTGTAATACAGCATAGCGAGTCGAAAACCCAGTTTAACCACCTAAAGATTCACCGCGGAAGCTGGACTAGAAGCAACCTGGCGACTGCGTCGTAAAAAGAGCCGATCCATAATTATATCACCCGTCTCTCCTCTATTCCAATGCTTGCTATAGGGTGCATACTCGGTAGGCTCTTTATCCCCTCCATATAGTAAGGGCCTGTCTATCCTACCATTATCGCGCCCCCGGGTCTACTCTTTGATATGCAATGGTCTCTGTTGCACCATGTAACGTGAGGCAATAGGGGCTAGTGTGAATCTTTGGGTTCATTCGAATAATCGAGTCTGGTCAAACCACGCTGGGGTCGCTGCATTTCATTAATTCATTCATTCATGTTTATCTAGTAGTTTGTTGCTTGGTGAGGTGCAAACATCATTAAAAGGGCCTAGATTTTGTTGAACCCGGGTGTTTGGTACCAAGTCTGTACCGAAAATGGGCGGTCTTTGTGTATCGGTACGAACTATTGTGAACAGCTCATGTCATGATAAGAACATTAGCCAATCAGCAGGTGGTAATAGGCCCGTGTTTGATGTCTGCGTCGAATTTTATACTCAAAGTCAGATTCAGTGAAATCTAAAAAGTGCTCTAATATCCGCGAGGATTTTTCCGTTCGGAAGAAACTGACCCTATCATCATCTGCTTAACCTTTTCCCAACTATGTTGGGGATACTTATATAATACTGAACATACTTAAACACGTGATTGTACTCATGATAAACAACTTTTAGTAAGGGACCAAACCTGAAATCGCGAAACAAAATCAGCTTCATGTTCGCATAACTGTTACCTACATACATTCATATTTGCATAACTCGTCAAAATGAAGGAAGCAACAGCTGATTTTGTTTTCACGATTTCAGATTTGGTCCCATAGTAAAAGTTGTTTGTTATCATGAGTACAATCGATGTGTTTAAGTATCGGCCACTAATTTCCAGTCACCCTATATACAAATTAACCGGATGTGCTCATGTGCATCATTGGATTATTTTAATGCAACATCCATGATTCTGATAGGCAACGGTGCTGTCAAATCTTCTGTTAGTTGATGTACTTGTTTGACCAATATAAATAAACTTAAGTTCACATTAAGTAAGCTCAGGGTCTGTAGCTTATCCCAAAAGCAAATAAAGCAAACTCAACCGTAATGTTCTCATTAGGCTATATTTAGAAGAGATAATTCAATATTTAAAAGTACTTAATTAAACGGCACTGTATCTGACGTCATCAAGTTACGTAGGGCCTAGGTCGCATTGAAAAGTAGACTATTATCTTAGTAGGCGGTCTATTATATAAAAGGAATTGTATGGAATCTTTTTTAAGGTTTTATAAGACACCTGTGTCTTTTCTGCATATTATTTATTTCTTTATTCATTCAAGAAATATTATATACAAAAAATTCACATATTTTCTGCCAAACTGCGATTGGAGCTCGTATCTAAGGTTTAAGCGTTTACACTAGGTTTACTCCACCACCATACTTACTTGTTCCACCGGGGGCAAAAAATCTGTAAGCTCAGGACTTAATGTCGTGAGTTCAAGTACCTATGAGGTGTGAAATTCGGCGGAAGATTTTGTGGATTCCCCTAACGCCCCAATTTTCGTCACAACCGCCATTCCAAAAAGATTAGCGCACATAACGTACACATTTATCCCATATTAAATACAGTATTTTAATTAAATCATTTACACCTAACTTGGGAATGCAAACGTGAAACACATTTTTACTCCAAATATTTCCACATCGTATTTGTTTTTAGCCCCCTTATCTTATCGTGTCATTGTATAATGCGACCTAATTTTGTGTGTCAAAATGTCCTGGGTTTTAGTTTTTTGTTCACGGGTTTTGAAATATATGTTGGACTATTTGCCATCTTGAACATCTAAGTAGTCCATCAGACAAGAATTTAATCATCACCAAAGAAAGATGGCGGGCTGTTTGAGAAAGATCCCTTTGTTATTTAATTTGAGGATCAACAAGTTTTGAGGTCAATTGTATACTCTGATTAACAAGGATCCGGGAATTGGGTGGCAATAGCTTTACTTTGCCACTTCTCTCAATTCTGTATAGGATCTAAGTAAAGATACTAAACTTATCTCTTGAATTCGACATTCGCTTTTATCTTGCCACTCTAATAGAATCGGAATCGATTTTATTTCACGGTTTCTATGACTCAAATGGAACATATGGACTTAGACCATGGACTTAGACTTACGGAAGTATGTTTTTATTACGTAGATTTGGTTTTTCCATGCTTATCTAATGTTTTTGCATGTTATCCTCAAGTTTCCGTATCGCAATGGTAGGCTGCCTACTTTGTCCTCACCTTCCGCCTGACGCAGGTCCTCACCGGACACGGTTGTTTCGGGAGGTTCCTGTTTCGCATAAGGCGGGAGGAAACGCCCGGGTGTCACCATTGTGTGGATCGCCCAGAGGACACGGTGGAGCATACAGTGGAGGTCTGCCCGGCTTGGGCAGAGCACCGCCGTGTTCTCACGGAGGCGATCGGCGGCGGCGATCTCTCGCGTCCGAGCCTGGTCCAGGCCATGGTGCGGAGCGAGAGTGCATGGGAGGCCGTCACCTCCTTCTGCGAAGCGGTAATGCTCGCGAAGGAGGAGGCGGAACGCGTGAGGGAGAGGCAGCCTCACGCCCTCAGTCGCCGCAGGAGACGCCCTGGGCGGCGGGAATTGATAACCGATTCCCGGCCACCGTAGGCGCGGGCTTGCGGACGGTGAGTAGTGGGTAGCTCGCCGTCCGGTGAGGACCAGGCCCGGGTCGACGGCGCGTTGTGTTCCACGCGCGCCTCAAAGAGATGTTAGCAAAAGATGGGGTCCAATAGGGCCAATGCCGCTGGGGTCGCGGGTTGTTTGAAAAAGATACCGTGGCCTTCAGTTGCCTATGCCAGGCATAGGCAACTGAAGGAACACGGGTGGGTTTTAGTCAGTAAAAGTCTGACACGCCCTTCCGCTCCACCCAGAGCGGGAGAAGTTATTTGATGATTTCCCATTCACAAAAAAAAAAAAAAAAAAAGGCTGCCTACTTTATAACTCATATTTCTTTTCCTTGATTTGAGTATGGCATGATTTTGTTTTATTGAACATCAGGGTCTTACAATTTAACTGAAGCTACTTAGTTTTCCGTCGTCGCTTCCACAAATATTGTAGAAGTATCAACATTGAATTTTCTTCTGCTATCTCACTGCTTTTTCGCCTTGCATTTATTAGATCTCTGACTTTTTAATTACTGCTCTCAACATAAATATTCAATAAATCCAATTCTTTCTTTGTTCTTTCCTATTCTAGTTAAAATTTAATTTCAACAAATGCAACCAACATCTGCTTTCAATTGTAATTTGTATCTGATGCACTTAGTTTTGATACCGTTGGGACTGTTGAGAGTTTCATTCAATCTGCAAAAGGGGAAAGAGCGACGGTGCATACTTCCGCGACGCTCCGTCGTCACGGTAGACGCTGTGAACATTATGTTCACAGCCGTGTATGTATATACCCGGCCTATGATAGGCCGGGTATATAAAATATCTAGATTTATTTTACTGTTATTTTTAAGTTAGATGGCATTTACTTCTTTTTGCCTCTCTGCTTTTGAAGATAGGTCGTCTGTTTTTTGCATGCTGAAACGGGTCTTTGCTGGTTTTGCTACTATCATACATACAGTCAGTATTCGTTCCGTGTACAGTAGGCCGCTCGTCAGTTTTAGCAATGCCATTAGAAGCTGGCCTTGCATTCTATTGAAATTGTACTATGATAGGTCAGCTCAAGGTCGAAAGTGCTACCACAGACGTGCTGTCTATTGCAACTACTGATATTAAGTAGCTGTCGATAGATAGTACTTGATAGTATTATAGTGCATGCAGATCCGACACATGAAATCCCTGGACCTGGAAACATAATAGTTGTTCATTATAACATTTATAACTGAAAGAAAAAAACATGTTTAATAACTAAAGTAAGTACACATTGAAAGACCCTGATTTATGAAAGTGTCGTCAGCATTCATCAATATTTTGTGTCCTGCGTAATAACGTCCATTTTTGTTTTATTTTAGTCAAATAATGCTGCTACCTTATTTTCCTGAAAGAAGATTGAGTAAGGCAGGTGATTATATTATTAAGGCTTTTAATATGAAAATATGATTGGCTTTTATTGTCTTTGATCCAGCTGACTATGGGTAATGGAGGTATCTATTTAAGTTATAATAATTCAATAAAGCTGGCGGCCTTCTACCTTATTCATCACCAATCCCCCGCACTCTGATATCGAAAAGTCAAAAACTCTAATAAACTTAACAGATATTTCATAAGATAACTTTAGATTACATTTTACACTAGACCCGTTTCATAAAGCAATAATTCGGCTCGTTTGAAAATATTTTACGACTCTGAGTGAGTGCGAGTAAAATTTCATTAAAACATTTTGATGCTGGTAACATTAATTTTATGGCAAGCTCGACGCCAAAGCATTCGCGCGTAATAATTAGGAAAAAGTAACGCAAAGGATAATTAAAATGAAGCGACATTGGACATTATGGGCGTGTTTTTAGGGTTCCGTACCAAAATGGTAAAACGGAACCCTTATGGTGTTATTCAGTGTGTCTGTCTGTCACAGCTATCTAGAACAATATATATCAAGAACTACTAATGCTATCAACTTGAATGTTGGAATAGTTTTAGATGATGTTTGCTCAACTATTTTGCAAATAAGAAAGAAATAAAAAAATATGTATTTTTTTTTTGCAACAGGGACTGAAAGGCGGTCTTAAAAATTCGAAGGATGTTGTTAGGGCATGTGGGATATTATATGAAAGAGCGCTGTTTGCACATTCTCAAACATTTTTCTTCTTTAGGCCGCATAGTTTTTGACTTGGGCAGTAAAATGATCGTTTAAAATAGAATTCTTTATACGTAAGTGAATGTGGGGCTTGGTGTATAATGATGATAAAGTTTTCAAGTTTATTATTAGGTCCTTACCTAAGAAATTGCCGTTTAACATATAAAAAAATCAAACGATTTTTTAAAAAGAAATATTTCTTTGCACTTTTGCTATTTTAATAGAAGTTCGTTTATGCCTCTGCTATAGATATCCTGGGGACGGGAATCGATGAACTCTAAACGCGTTTTCACCGCCTCGTTGGATCTCAAATTTTTCCCAGGACCCCATTATTGTGATCAAAATTTCCAGAACAGAAGCGATAAAACCAAAAACGCAACGTGCGTTTACTTGCGGCACCTTGTCAGTACACGTCATTAATATTGCATGCTGTCTGTGCTGCGTTGATGCCACGACGGAACTCGGTAGTCGATAATAGCACGCCATTTTGATTTTTCCATGGTTACAGAAACATTGATGTCAAAGAAAAACCAAATGCGGGAAAACAAATGAACAACTGATTTTGAAAAAAAAGTCATGCTATATTATAAAATTAATTTCTAAATATAATGAAAGGTATTGATCTTCACAAAAATCGGCAAGTTCATAGGTAAGGACCTACAATTATTATAATTTGGTAAGACACATCAGCATCTGACTAGCCTTTTCCCAATTATGTTGGGGTCAACTTCCAGTCTGACTGGATGCAGCTGAATACCAGTATTTTACACGGAGCGACTGCCTAACTGACCATCGCAACCTAGTTACACTATAATACGACATAGTTCTACCGAAACCCACGTTAACGGCTTAACTTATTTGGTAAGATACACAAGCAGGTTTATGCGAACATAAATGTACTGAACAGCTAATTTTTTTTCGCGATTTCAGGTTTGATCCCATAGTAAAAGTTGTTCAATATGATGAGTACAATGACCCCTTAAGAGGTTGTTGGTATTTTACCAATAATACTCTATAATACGACATTGTTCTATCGAAACCCACATTAACAGCTTAACTTATTTGCACACTAGCAGGTAATTAGCTGATGCGTGTGTTTCAAATAGCTTGAAGATATTTAATCTGTCCAGTCGGTTCTTGAAGCAGTTCCGTATAGGAGCCGTCACAACATTATGTATGGGAGGGAGACCGCTCACTGCTGTCCCTTTTAGTAAAATTATTAAGAAATGATACGTCATTTCTTAATGGGGTTTTACTTGGTTTTCAATTCCTCATAGATCTATGATACCTACGTCAATGATGTGTGAGTAACTGAAGACGCAAGTACACAACCACTTTGGGCATATAAGAATGATTCAGTCAGAGTTAGTAACACGTTTCCCTTAAGGAAAAAAGCGGCTCGGAGATATGAAGAGTCGGTCATCATGATAAATTCTTGGCACAAGATGTCGTTTAGTAATTTAGTATTTCAACATTGTAGCTTTGTTGCTAGGCATAAGAGTAGTTACTTATTCACAAAATAAATACTACGATGGAAAAGAAGACGAAATTTGTATCTTTTATTTTCTTAATTAAATTGTTTGCGAAGAAAACTTAGCATAGCGGACATATAAGTCATAGCGCAGTGATCTCTTTGGAAAAAAAATATTAAAATACTATGAAATGTGTTATTAATTTCTCGTATAATAAATAACCTTGTGTTTAATTATATCGCCTCATTAGCCTGGCTGTCTGGTGGCAGGGCTGCTGTGGACTTTGTCCGACTCCCAGGTCTGGCGTATTATTACATTTGTCAGTTTCCAAAATTCGAACGGTTTGAGATTGGATATGTGCCCAAAAATTACGATAGGATCGCTTCTTTACTGGGGTCTATGTGGTTATGAAATCTGCATCATCATCATCATCATCAGCAGAATGACTATTTTTTATATTTAAATGTTTTGTTAGGTTGACGGGAAAATTATAGGTAGTTATTTTTCTCCGTGATTCAACGCATCGGTAAACTTCCTGATGTTAAGGCCCTTAGCATACCTCCGCCGCGAAACCATAGCAGCCAAACGGCTCTGGCGTTTTCGCTGTTTCGCGGCGCAAATGTGCTATAAGGCCCTAAAGGTGTTTAGACGAGCCATTTGAGGGAGGAATTATTTTATATTAGAATGGATTCTTTGTCTTCTCCTAAACGTATATAAATTATTTACCCTTTATTTTCTGCGCCGCGACGGACGATGATGGAAGAAGAAGACATGCTGCGCCGACCCTTTCAAAATTGAGATACGAGAAAGAAAATTATGAGTTGAGTGATAATATTTCAAAACGCTGATGAACATAACCCCCAAACATGTTATCTAGGGATATTTAGTTCATTGCTTAGTTTAGGAGAACAACGCGGTCATACAGAGAGTGTCAGAGAGACGCAAAAATCGACTTTAATGTATGTCTATAAGAGCTCACTAAAGCAGCGGTGACAGATAGGTCGTATCAACGAGATAATTAATTCTATCATCTTTATTAATACTGATTACGTTACGTATTTTATTAGACACTGATAACACATATCAGCATTATCGGTCAATCTCTTGCGCAAACTCGCCGAACCCTTTTAACGGAATAGTTTTATCGTTAGTGCTATTATTTTCCATTAAGTAAAAAAATCTGCCTAGTCTTTTCCCGGGTTCCCTCTATCTGGCAGAATCTTGATGCTCCGAAATTTATTTGGCATAACACACTTCTCTTCTCAAACGAATCTTCTTTAAACGAATATTTTTAAGGTATAAAAATTATTTAATATAATTATTGTTTGGCAGAATTTTATTTGGCATAATTAATTACCTTTGGCACAGTTAAAATTCCGCATAATTTCGTTTAGCATAACGTTTATTTAGAGCGACGTTTATTTAAAGTTAAAATATTGTCTTAAAAAGTGTTGTGCTACAAAACTCAGTGACAGAAACGAATCGCTGCAAAACCGACTCCACATAGTCTTGTCTGCCCTACCCCTAGAGTGTAATTTAAGCCCGCGTAGGCGCGGAGGGGCGAGGCGGCCCGTGAGCTGAGGAGCAGGTTCTGTACGAAGCTGCTGTGTTGAGCGTCAAACCATCTGCGACGATAAGCTCGCGTGCCGCCGTAGCCCCGCAGCGCCGGAGCCGTGACAGAAACCATGCCTGCTGCATGTTGCATGCTCGCTTGCATGCATGGTGTATGCTTGTTTGCATGTTTGTATGCTGCATGCTTGTATGATAGTTCTGCCTTATAATATCGATATGATATGTATGCCAAAAGACGATTCTGACTGTGAACTTTCTGCGATATGATGGTTCTACTTTTTAATTAATATGGATATGAAATTTATGCCTAAAGATGATTCTGACTTGCAAAAAATTATGAGTTTTGAATGTTATAAATGAGTGTATGCCAAACGATTTTCTGCGAAATGAAGTTTCTAAACGCTGTCATGCAAAATATGACATAAAAAGTTCTGCTATAAAAGGTAGACCCTCTTTTCCCAACTATGGTGGGGTCGGCTTCCAGTCGAAACTGGATGTAGCTGAATACCAGTATTTTACATGGAGCGACTGCCTATCTGACCTCCACAACCCTTGTTACTGGGTAATACGATACTACCCCTTGGTAAGACTGGTGTGACTTTAGGGCTTCTGACGACCCGTAACGACTGTCAAAGATCCACTAATGACAGCCGGGACCAACGGCTTAACGTGCTTTCAGTGGCACGGCCACTGAAAGCATGTTAAGTCGTTTGTATGTAAAGGTGGTCACCCATCCATGGACCAACCGCGGCAAGCGTAGCTTATCCTGATCGATCGACCCGTGCGGTTGTTATTACTTAGCCACAAGCCTCTTAACTTCCGCGTGGAAGTCAACTAAACCCATCGATCACTAATAAACAACACTAAACCATAAAAATATCGTTAGTCGGATCATCACTTCCAGAGATTATACCTTTTACAAAGAAGCAAACAATTTTACCTCCTCTTAAATTTTCGTTTAGTTAAAGCTCTTGATCCCTCTGGAATCTGTCATCAAGATTTGTTTGACTGCAGCTATGCTTAATAGAAAAGGAATGAGAATGATTCATTTGTCATTTAAGTTTAGAATGTCTCATTCCCAGACTAAAACCCAAACGACATTCTTTCGCTTTCAAATTAAGCTCTTTGGTTGAATCATTTTGTAAAACATGATATTGTGTGCGCCTGTGGTGCCGGCAGCTTACGCTATATTCTCTAGGATGGCCGATTTGATTTGGATTCATCTGGAGGTCTTCGTGAGGCGAGGTCGAGAGCCAATCACCTACCAGAAATGTCAGATCGGCTAAAAAGGCTTGGCTTGGTAATTGGCTATTTTGCCGAGAATTATGTAATGATCTTCATCATTTTTTTTTTATAGGACTATTTCGAACCCAAGCCTATAAATATAAAGACCAAGAAATTAAGTGATACTTGAATAAAATGCCACTGTACTTTACTTCTGTCTGTCTATAAGTCCTCTAATTGGGACTTGTGACAGATTGGACAAACATGATTGTATTCTTGCTTTCAATTTATAAAGAAAATAACAGCACTTGACATTTAATTCTCATTATGATTTCTTTTTCGTTCTTAGTGGCTGCGAGTACTTAATCCCACGCAAATTGTTCAGGAAACTCCTCCAGTGCGATTTACGCTTGTTGCTTGCACAAAGTGGCAATTTGTCACTAATTATAATTTTATTTACAAGGACTCATTTAATTATGGGTAGATAGGGGACTTAGAAGTAATTGTTGCTGAAGCCGCTTCATCTAGAAATAGTACTTATGGCAATTATATGGCAGGTATAGGAATGTGGTCCTCCGTCTATTAGTGAACGAACGACTAGATCTTTTTAGATAAGTTGTTCCTGGCAATGTCTATACGTGTTTTTTTTTATATACCATAACTCTTTAATGAGACTATTATCATTTTGAACAACTTTTATTATGGGACAAAAACTGAAATCGCGAAAAAAAAATCAGCTGCTCCCTACATTTTGACGAGTTTTGCGAACATACATGTATGGGACAGCTGATTTTTTGTTTTGCGATTTTAGGTTTGTTCCCATAGTAAAAGTTGTTCAAAGTGATGGTCTTATTAATACCCTAGAGTTATGGTATATCAAAAAAACACGTTGTACGGGATTATTCTGATCTGTCACCCTGCTTTGTCCCCTTCACTTGTTGGAACAAAGTTGGAACTGTCCTCTCGTTGCTAACAGGGGGACAGATCATGTTTTTTTGCGATCTGTTCCTCTAGGGGGACAAAGCAGGGTTACACATCAGAATAATCCGTTGTATATACTAGATTTTAAATTAGCATACATAACAAACAATAATGGCTTCCTCCAAGTTGCATCATACACAATGCTGTCTCTTTCACATCCATTCTAGTTGAGGTCAGCGATCAATTGGGCTTAGGAAGTGTTGTTCGCTGTGTAAATAGCGATTCGTCATTCGCCAGCCATTATCACAATTTATTAGGGGACGCGCGGACGCCATAATACCTCTTTTTCTTCCATCCATATCAGCGTTCACTTTCCTCATATCTTTGCCATATTCATCCATCTTTTCTCTAGTTTGCCTCTTTTGTAAATATCTACATTCATAAATACATTAAACCTTTCTGGTAGCAGGATTTTCATAAGTCGTAAACGCAAGATAATTCCCAAAACACGCAGAGCTGAAAATTAACTTTTGTTTGCTTGCGCAGCTTAAGAAGATTTATTCAGAACATCTCTTAATAAATACCTTTGAATTAAACTCCACTTACATAAATTCCTAAGGCCGCAAAAACTCGACCGACCCTTACCTAACGCAGGTAAATCCTTAATTAAAGAAAGGATTCAGCGGAATTACGACCAAGTCTCGGATACGATCCGGCGCACCGGAATATACGGAATACGCCAACTGTCACACTTAGAACATAGAATGGGAACTTTCAGAAGGCTCACTAATATGACAAAATGTCGGTAATTATAATTATGGTTTTAAAAACTCAAAAGCCTGCTTGACTCAAAAACTTAATGCTAATTAATCGATAGGCTATAAATCTTGAAAATGTCAGCATAAGTTAGCTACGAGTAGTACGAGTTCTGTATTTGCAATAGTGGTGGTGGGAAGAGTTAGGACCTGTGTCTGCGCAAACACTTGTGCATTATAATGTCTCCCGCGTAGATGGCTTGTCTCTATTGAGATTGGTCGCCATGGTCGAATATCGGTCTGGGGGACTATTTTATTATTTTCAGTGGTTATGAAGGATCTCGTGGATAGTGAGGAGCTCGTGGCTAAATAATAACAGCCGCAAGGGTCGATGCATCAGGTTAAGCTACGCTTGCCGGGGTTGGTCCGTAGATTGGTGACCATCTGTACATACCGAGACTCCTCCGTGCCTCGTAAAGCACGTTAAGCCGTTGGTCCCGGCTGTCATTTTTGGATCTTTGGCAGTTGTTACGGGTCGCCAGAAGCCTGAAAGTCTGACAACCAGTCTTACGTAGGGGTATCGTATTACCCAATAACTGGGTTGTGGAGGTCAGATAGGCGGTCGCTCCATGTAAAATAATGGTATTCAGCTGCATCCGGTTAGACTGGAAGCCGACCTCAACATAGTTGGGAAAAAGCTAGGCAGATTGATTGGTTATGAAGGATCCATACTTTACATTCGTAAAAAAGTGAGAATATTTAGAATCAAAACGGCGCCCGGCATTGTGTCATAGGCTTGAATCGAAGACTGGCTGGAATAAAACTTCTGCCCCTTTCCACGCAGATGTGTCGAGAAATGTATTTTCTCTATTCTAATTAAAGAAATGTTGTTTTGTTCTCAGTAATGTTCTTGTGTGTTATTTTAATCGTTTAATGTTTTGTTGAGATAATTGCTCATGGAAATATTATGTTAAGTAAATTGTCTTTATTTATAAGTTGTGTGTATTTTTAAATAATTAAATCAAGATAAAATAAGTGGACTTGACTTTATGTTCTTCTTTATTCAGAAGATACTTATGTTACAGCATCAATTCTTATATGAGACCGTAGAAAGCCCGTAGTTCTGGTCAAACGTTGCAGACGGAATCGAAAAATTTGACATTATTTTTTCTACTACGCTATTTCCGTAAATCCCCTGCCGACAATCGCCACGTGGCATTTACATGCAAAGCATGAATTAATCGTAATGAAAATAGATATACAGGGTCAGGGTCAAATTAAATTAGCTAGCGAAACTCCCCAGACGTGATGGGAATCGATAAATATCTAAACACGACAAAATAAAAATGGTTTGATGATTTTTTTTTTTGGGTCAATCACCGCTGGTGGTTTTATTACTTGGAGTGTGAGTTGATAAAATCTGGTTTATTGTTGAGATATCGATACCCATTACGTCTGTGTTCACACAATTTACACAAAAATAAAACTGATATTTTAAGTACCGGACTCCAAAAAACATCACCAAATTACTTTCCTTTTTGTTTTATCATGTTTGGATATCGATAACCTATCACGTCTGCGGAGTTTCGCTAGCTAATTTAATTTGACCCTGTAGAATACTTTCTCGGTAAACAAGAGCATGCTAATTCCGTCGAAACACTCTGAATGACAATCCCTTTCATTTTGACAGTAAAACGAAATTCGATGCTTCATTATTATGTTGGAAAAATTCGTTTGCTCGACAGCAAAAACATCCCAATGCAATGGATTTTGTTTCCCGTCGTGATCGAATTAGAAATTAAGAGGTTGGCAGGAGAATCAAGGTAGCCGATATAGCTCGAAGTATTGCCAAACTTAAGTGGCAATGGGCAGCAGGGCATATTGCTCGCAACACCGATGGGGCCGAATGGACCGATGACCTTGTGAATATGCGAGAAGCACAGAAGTCGGAACCAGTCGAAGTGGCGATGCTTGGGCGCCTAAGTCCAGTAGTGGACATCTTTGATTGAAATTATGATGACGATTATGGACATTGTTGAATGGATTGCCATCCCAAGTGAGCTCTGCTATTCGGGTTTAAACCTTCTAGAATCCTGTGAATAAATAATGTACCTAATTTTATAAAGCATATAATAGTAAATAATGTGTGTGTGTGCGCGTAAGACCGGTTAGGTATTTAAACAGTTGGTTTATGTCAAATTTGGAAGGAAATTTGAAAGTTGGTGAACACAAGCCTTAGCCATTCGAATACTTAATCGATAGGGACGTAGTACAAATGATTGTTATAGTAGCACACCTGTATTTCCCGAAGTAAAAGTAAAGAAACTCTACATGTTGATGTTGAACTTCCCTTCTATCTATCTCTTGCCCTTTATTATTTATTTGGGGTCGGCGCGGCATGTCGTCTTTTTCTCTAGCCGTGTCGTCTTTCACACAGTCCATCCATCGTTTCTTTGGTCTTGGTCTTCCACTACTCTTAATGCCGTCAACTTTCATACTCAGACTCGTACGTAATCTAAATTTTTGCCAGTGATCGGGCACAAATCCACACTAAGAATTTACTAATAGAAAAACAACCTAATAACAATACGTAGTTTATAACTTTATAGTGATGCGAAGGGAAATTCTGCTACTTCTGGTTAGAGTGGCAACCGACGCCGAGGTACTCTGGAAATGCCAGGATGATAAAAAAGTACTCCCGTTTCTCAAAGCATTTTTCTTATGTCTCACATTCTTTTTGCTGAAAGGAATTCTCGTTGCTTTGCAAGCTCGATCTGTTTTTTCTGGCATCTAGTATAGAAAATGTATGTGGTTTTATAAATAGTGTTGCAGTTTTAAGGATATACTTTGTATAGTTATCACTTTATCAGTAATCCGTAGATGTTTAGGCCCACTTGCTCAAATGACTAAATGACTAAATCATCATCATCATTCTATCTCTTGTCATCTTAAAACACTTGATAGAAACAGAAGTATGTTTTAAATAAACGATCTGCTCATCGCTTTGAGAGTTGAGCAGACGATTTATTACAAACATCGTTCTGTGCGAAAAAAAATCAGGTGTTCCCTACATTTTGACGAGTTATGCAAACATAAATGTAGAGAACAGCTGATTTCTTTTTCGCGATTTCAGAAGTGCTATTCTGTACAAATCTCACCGTGAAAACTTAGATGAGGGAGCGTGGAGTGAGCTGTCAATAGTGACAATCCCTAGCACCAGGTGGAATGACAGCTCACTTCACCTAAGTTTCCACGGTGAGATTTGTACTGAATAGACCGGCAGGTTTAGTCCCATAGTAAAAGTTGGTTGTTATTATGAGTACAATCATGTGTTTAAGTGTCGGTCACTAATTACTAGTCACCCTATATATGTAGCATTTTACCACGCCCGTTTTCCCTGAAGGGTAAGGCAGAGGTGTATCTGCAGTAGGTGCACCCTCATTTTGCCAGTTATGTTTTAAGGCCCACGGCGAGCTCTTTGCTGTGTTTATTGATCATTATTATTATTATCCACTAGACATATATCGCATTCCACTGTAAGATTATCATTTCAGCCGAAAGACGTCCACTGCCGGACCTATGCCTCTCCCAAGCACCGCCACTTCGACCGGTTCTGTGCTTTCCGCATCCAGCGGATTCCTGCGGCCTTTACCAGGTTATCGGTCCACTTTGTGGGAGGTCTTCCAACGTTACGTCTTCCGGTACGCGGTCGCAACTCCAGAACCTTTCGGCCACATCGGCCATCTGTTCTGCGAGCAATGTGCCCTGCTCACTGCCACTTAAATTTGGCAATTCTTCGGGCTATGTCGGTTACCTTGGTTCTCCTGCGGATATCTTCGTGATTCGATCACGTAGGGAAACTCCAAGCATAACCCTCTCCATTGCCCTTTGGGTGACTTTTAGCCTTCTAATAAGGCCCATTGTGAGCGACCACGTTTCAGTGCCGTAGGAAACACACACTGGTCAGTCTTCCGTCTTGTGATACTGCGGTATGTGAGACGAGAAGGTATTGCGTATCTTCTCGAACGCTGCCCAGCCGAGTCGGATTCGACGATGGACCGTAAGACATAGCCATCTCCTATTCTATTCCAGGTATTAATCAAGCAAGTCCTTGCCAAATCAGAAACAAACCAGATCCTTAACTTTTTGAAGTTTTTAAAGTTAGTAAAAAATTGACCTATGTAAACGAGGGCTCATTTTATGAACACTCCAACTCTAGATCTAATGTTGATAAGTTCACGTGGAAAAAATGTCGCTGGAACACTCATACGTTCGTTTCTCTGCAAGTATATAAATAATGACTAATAATTTGCTAGTAAACTAGTAAAGCTAGTTTCGTGATAAGAACGCATTGTTGTTTTATTTTAATTTAACTTTCACAAATACAACACATTTTGGCTAGTAAGTTTGTATGTTTACATGCACATTTATTTATTTACTTACTTTGACACAATACTTATTCTAAATACTTTAGGATTGTCAATATTCAAATATTGCAACACTACACTTTACAAAACCCATACATTTTGAATACACACTATTTATTATAATAGCTTCCTTCTCCACGATAACTCCATTTCAAGATAACGAAACTAACAGATGACTGAGTCCCGAGTGCGTACGTACGGACTTACGAAGAACGCTCACAACAGCTGACACGAACCACGAACGTTTATCGTTGAATGAATATTGTGAGTCAGACGGTCACGTCATCACGTGGTGCGTTGCGTGTCAGACGTACCTACCAAAGATTAAGTACGGCAAATCAGACAATTCGAAAATGAGGAGTTTATCGCTGGGTCGATGTTATTTGGGAAATGTTTTAATTTGAGCATCCCTGTATTTCGTCGTGAAGCGGTGGTCTTTTGTTACTATTAGTACCAAAGGATTGTGATAATGACAGTCCATTTTTATACGACAAAAATGATGATAGATTACAATGCCATAAATGCCGTAATGTGTCATTTAACGTCATGTCAGTTATCAGCACGCGTAGCATGACCACCATAGAAACAGGTTTTGTAGACGGAAGAATAGACAATGACACATCGCCATACCTTGACGTTGGAAATCTTTCTACAATTTATCATTTTGTCTATTCTTCCGCCCGCCGACGAAACCCGTTTCTATGGCGGTCATGCTACGTGTGCTGATCGTTACATTGTGTACAGTAAGCCACGAGTCAATAGTAACTAAACCAGTACAAGCTCTTAAGCTTATATCTCACCTCACAAAGTCACCATGGTCGCACTGGCAGCAAATACCTATATACAGCTTTATGGTGGATATGTCACCAGGCGTCCAATTGGTTGCACAACTAACCATACCTACATATTTTGTTGCGCCACGCCGCCACTGGTGTCCTAGTGACATAGGGTTCTTATTCTACTGAAACTCCATTACCGCTACGCTAGGCCAGTTCAAGATCGAAGTGTTGCCATACCACCCACGTGCGGTCGACTGTAGCTACGTCATTAGGTATTGATAAATGATCCATCGGCTTTCCACTTAGTAGGCATACTTCACATAATACGAAAATCTTTTCTGTATACATTAATCTATATTTATATCAAGTAGTTCTCGTCGCCGCAGGCGCACACAATACCGTTTTCCCCAACACCCAGCTGATGCGAACTGGCCGAATGTTGCGAAATATTAACAATGCGGTTTCTTTGTTGTTACAGAATACACTAAAATTGTTCTATTGTTACTAGCTCACTGGCTGTAATGAAATAATACCCCTACTCCTACTTCCTTCAAAGCGGCTTGTTTTCCTACTTTCAAAGCTACTAAAGGCACAAAGAAAAAAAATGACTAAATTGTGAAATGTTTTATCTGTGCCTTTTAGGTATTGGAAATGATGACCTTTGCTCAAGAATGCTATTTATTCGATATTTGGCAGGCTGACAACTTATGGCTGGAATGTATAGGCATATAGGAATTTTTGTCTGAGCATTTTATTGGTTTTGAATTTGCTGAGAAGATGAACTGATTTATATTCTGTGCATTGCAATTTTACTGTTAAGTAATGCCAGATGCCCACTGCAGAACAGAGAGTTATCTGTACTTGAAATAGAAAATGCCGTACCATACTCATTTGCAGGGCAGGTCAAGGTGCTGTCACGGTGACCTGCTTGACCTGAGTTAATAGTTAAAGCGCACGTAGCGTAGTAAAAAATCGCATGACAATTAATTACACCTCTCTTTTCTAATATCGCCATGTTATAACTGGGTGTAATTTTAATCACCGCTATCCTCCTAAAGAGGTAATTGTACCCATCATTATGAACAACTTTTACAAACCTAAAATCGTGAAAAAAAATCAGGTGCTCCCCTACATTTTTACCGAGTTATGCGAATATGAATGTATGGGACTGTTGAATTTTTTTTCGCGATTTCAGGTTTGGTCCCATAGTAAAAGTTGTTCATAATGATGAGTACAATAACCCCCTTTAGAGGATAACGGTGATTAAACATATTACATATTACACCCTGTATAAGAGTGTATGGTTTACCCCAGGATTGAATCAATGGTGACTTGGATAGTATGGGTTCCGAATCGGCAATCTAGTACCGAACAGGAACATAATTATCCAAAAACGTCTGTCAGGTACTTCAACGATGAAGTAGTTTCCTGCCCTTGCCCCATATTACTTGGGACATTTTTTTTTATTCCATTCTCCCCTGCCAGCCATCATGCTATCGTTCACTTCTTTTTCTTACTCATAATTCCTTCTAAATCCATCGATCTTTTTTTGACATTCCTCTCCATCGATCAATTTAAAAAAAAATCAGTATACTTTTTTGTTACCCTACAATGTTTCCCCACTTGGGCTTGCCTCCCGTTTCTCCTTTCAAACTTATCTGTTGTGTGCGATCTCTGGCCATGTTGGCCCTGCAAACATGATCAGATCGTAAAATCGTCACACCACCTTCGCCACGGTCAGTATACTTACGACTACTACATTAACACAAATGAATAAACACTAAAAGAGAATTGGTTAGTTATGAAATATTACTACTACGTCCATTGGAAATCTGGCCGCTAGCCAGTCTGCGCCAGTTCCGACTGGTTTCGTGTGGAGGCGTACTTTTCAGACGCCAGAAATCGGTTTGTTGTCCACGATTGAAATTGAAAATGATTTTCGAAACTAGTAGTCGGTAGCTATTTTATCAGCTGTACATTTATGCCTCTAGCTGTACACAAGGTCACGCACTGTGTCCTTAAATAAAATATTTTTTTTATAGTCTTCTAGCTTAGATTGATGTGCCTCTGTTATTTTTTTTTATGTTCGCCATAAAAGCATTTAAGAAATATGAGCAGTCCAAAATTGAGGCGCTCGTGGCTGTGTAATAACAGCCGCACGGGTTCTGTGAATGGGTGACCATCTTTTCATGCCGAGACTCCTCCGTGCCTCGGAAAGCACGTTAAGCCGTTGGTCCCGGCCGTCATTCGAGGATCTTTGACAATCGTTACGTTATCAGTCTTATCAAGGGGTATCGTATTACCCCGTAACTGGGTTTTGGAGGTCAGATAGGCAGTCGCTAGACTGGAAACCGACAACATAGTTGGGAAAAGGTTAGGCAGATTGATTGAGCAGTCCAAAATTCCAAACCGAGCCTTTAGAAGTGGTAAGATCTAAAATACATTTGTGGGTAGTGCGATATCTTTGTAGGAAAAGCTGATTATTTTGTTAGCTATGAAACAGTGTATTGACTATTTGCGACAGACTAAAAACACAATTTTCATTTTGAATAATGTATGAATCGCTTCGGATACCTTCGCCTCCCGTCGCCTACGTAAAATGGAGTGAGCTTCTATGCTAAAGCAGAATACCGTTCCGTGGGTGTAAAGACTAATGAAGTGCCATTGTGTTATATAAACATAACATCACGACTGCTCCCCGGAGAGAGGTTGGCAGAGGTGTACACCCACATTTCACAGTCGCTACGGTCTGCGGGAGCCTTTACTGGGAACTTTGATGGGTTGAAGTAATTTCGCCTTCTTTCATAAGAATAATTTAGAAAACCTCAGTTTTGAATGCTTCAAGATTCTAGAATATATGCCACTAATCGCTATGATTGAATATAAATAATCCCATAATATTACACGGATTACACCATTATGGAGATTTCTTGACATCAACGGACACGTTTTTTTTTTTCGAATTCTTTTATATATTATTTACATAATACATGGACGGGAATAAAGCAGTTTAAAGTTTATATTAAGTAAGAAAAGTTAAAACAGGTTTATGGTAAAAAATGTGGAGATTTTGGTGTGTCGCTAGCGCAGATTCTGTAGAAGTTACAATGTAATCTAGAAATATCTTCAGACGTCTTTAGACGTATTTTTATTCTGTATAATGTACACCGTACTGTATCTTACTTATTCATACTTGTTTTCCTAAACAAAATCAATATTATTTGTCTTCACATGTGCTAGACTTATTTCCTTCGTCTTGTATATAATAGTACGCGTCATGTAAGTTAGCCGCTCTGAAGGAAGCTACAAATGACTGCGCAGTAGTCAATATCTGGTTTCAGAGCGGCAGACTTATATGACGCGAACTATAGATAGAATTGATCGTTCACTCAACAATCAATTCTCTCACAACAAACAAACTCACTATACTTCACTTCTACAAAACCGAGTCCACAATTTGTAGCCTCCTTGCGTGACAGTTCTCCACATGAGCGACAATATCGATGGATACAATCGCGCTTCGTAGGAACCATTAGACAAATTGACAGTCTGTTGTCGATAGAATCGGTGCAGTGAAGACATTTGTGAGAGTATCTACAAATACCTTGTTTTTTTTCATTTGTGGAAGAGAAAATAAACTTGTTAACCGTCTTCAAAAAAAAGGAGGAGGTTCTCAGTTAAAATAAGTACAGATAATACAAAAAGATAACTCCTTAATGCTCTTTACATTGCTCTCTTGCTGGTTTAATCATTAAAGTTCCAACTTCGACCACATCTGTACTCGTATGTCACCATGTCTCCAACTGCCAGGGCTTATTTTTAATCTTATATTTTGAATTGTTTTAAATATTTTTTGTACCTTGTTTTCACTTATAGAAGCAACAAGAATAATGTACCCAGGCTTTTGTCTATTATACATTATTATTATATATTATTACTAGCTGTTTTCAGGATGAAAAGTAGCATAATTATGTCCTGCTTCAGGTCATGGTCCACCCATGTGCCAAATTTCATCTAAATCCATTCAGCTGATTTAGCGTGAAAGCGTAATCAACAAACAAACAAACAAACACACTTTCTCATTTATATTATTAGTTAGGAGGATAAAAAACCGATCTATTGAGACTCGTAGACTCAAAAAATGTATTAGGTACTTAAATAAAATTAAAAAAAGAAAAACTCCTAATACACTACTAGTTTCTATAATAATAGAATTCAATCATTATTCAAAAACACGTGGCGCCATCTATTATCGTAAGAACGTTATTGTCGTTTTCCTCAGGAACAGTACTTTTTTTTCGGGATGAAAGGTACCCTATGTCCGTGTCTGTACACCTGACAACGTATATGCAAAATTTCAGGATGATCGGATCAGTGGTTTAGGCGTGAAAAGGTAACAAACAAACATACTTTTTATTTTGTATCTTGATTTAAAAGAGTATCCGTGGAGTTTCTTGCCCGTTTTTTTTATATAGAGATCTACCTACGTTTTGGAATGGACAACTAGCTACAACTTTCTAACTGACCGCCTCTTTGACAATTCTAAAGTGCCCGTAATTTGTTTAATTGAATGCTTCTAAAGATTTGAGTTTCTTTTCGAGGAATAGTTGGTGATTAAATACGTATTTAAATAAACCCCTCATTTTTGGAAGTCTAAAATTTTATGATTTGCTATTGAGTCTCACGGTCGAATACTCGTAGAAATACTCTTTATTATACAGGGTGTAAGTTGTACTCAATATGGGACCAAACCTGAAATCTCGAAAAAAAAAAAACAGCTGTTCAGTACATTTTTGTTCGCATAATTCGTCAAAATGTAGGGAACAGCATTTTTTTTCGCTAATTCAGGTTTGGTCCCATAGTAAAAGTTGTTAATAATGATGAGTACAATAACGCCTTAAAAGGTTGACACTGTTTACACTTACATTCTGTACAAGTACACCACACGAATATAAATGTGGGCGGCATTAGTGGACCAAAATAATAAAGCTACCATTCATATCAATCTTTCAAAACACGAAGAATGAGTGGAAATCAGACCAAAAAAAATGTTATAAATTTCACAAATCAATCTCGTTTCGGGTTAAATCTCATCTTCTTAATCTTTATTACAGCTTCCTACAACAACGTTAATTAAAACGGAAATCAATCAATCTGTCTAGCCTTTTTCCAACTATGTTGGGGTCGGCTTTCAGTCTATTATCTATTATTATAATATCAGTATTTTACATGCAGTGACTGTATATCTGACCTCCACAACCCAGTTACTGGGTAACACGGTACCCCTTGGTAAGACCCGTAATGACTTTCAAAAATCTTCAAATGACAACCGGTACCGTATTTGCCGAGGCACGTAAGGGTCTCGATATGTATTGAATGGTGTCCCATCCAAGAATCGACCGTGGTAAGCGTAGCTTAACCTTCGATCGAACCATGCGGTTGTTATCATTTAGCCACGAGACCCTTAATTAAAACGGAAATATTTCCCCAAAAATAACTACAGTAGCTCGGTTTTCAACATTTTACTCTGAACAATCATGGTATCCAGGGAATGCAGTTTCGCATTCAGGGGCATTCAAATTGTTTTCACAGACAAAGGGGAAGCGATGACAAACGTGAGCGATGTTCACGGTGATAGCGATGACAGTCGAGTTGTAATGCGTTGTGTACTGACTGGCGGGACTAAAACATCTTTCTTCTGAGGTATTTTAAAAATAGGGAAATTAATTTTATACCGAAGTATCTCGAAGTATTGGTTTTAGTGAACTAATCACAAAATTATCTTTAGTTTTTACAGCATATTTCTAGTTTGCGAATAAATTTTTCAAAGAATATTTAAAACAATTCAAAACTTGAAAGGTTTTCAAAAATCTCGTATAATAAGCTCCTCTGACATAACCGATAAAATACCTTCGATGAAAATAGTATTTCCAATAACAGTTTCTGCAAAAAACTGTTAATACATGATGGTGATAACAACATCTAATAGATACATTTTACGATATAATATATACTGTTTTTTTTTTTTCGTGATTTCAGTGTTGGTCCCATAGTGAAAGTTGTTCATATTCATGGGTAGAACAACCTGTGAAAATTTGGCACCTAATAAAAAGCCGGCCAAGTGCGTGTCGGACTACGCACAATGAAGGGTTCCGTAGTTGGCATGAATTTATCTCAAGAACAAACTTAACATTGTAGTTGAAAAACATGTTCTCCCATACATTCCAACTGCAAATGTAAGTTTGTACGCACAATATTGAGAGATTTAAGGTCATAGACTTCTTGTAAGTTTTCCTATAATCTATAGGTATAGAACTACTTTCTTTATTTTTTTCAAAATTTTGGGCTCGGTATACCTTCAGAGAATGGTAAATTTTCGTCTATTTTCTTAAATAACTTTAAAACAATTTATTTTAAAATGATAAAAAAATATATATTTGAGACCCTTACATAAGCCCTTTCATTTGATATATCACACTTGCTAAACTTTTTTTTAAATTTTCTTATTTGCCCCCCAAAATTGACCCCCATTATCAAAATTTCAACTTAATCGGTCCATTAGATTCGAAGCAAATGGCTGTGACAGACGGACAGACAGACACACGAGTGATCCTATAAGGGTTCCGTTTTTCCTTTTGAGGTACGGAACCCTAAAAATTGCCCTGTGAATAATAATCGGCTGTGCCCTACATTTTGACGAGTAATCCGAACATAAGTGCTCATCACAATGCGGAACAGCTGATTTTTTTCGCGATTCCAGGTTTGGCCCCATTGTAAAAGTTGTTTGTTATCATGAGTACAATCATGTGTTTAGCATAAGGTGTCCTTGAGAATAATCCTCGTAATGTAAGAAAATACTGCTTACAATAAAACTATCACAAGCACCGAATGGGCTGATGAGCGAAACATGTCGAAAATATCAATGTCGAACGATGGTAATACAATTTGAATTGTAATCGGTGTTGTTTGACTTTGACGTAACATTCAAGTTTTATCTCAGAATCGTAAGGCCCTAAAACATTCTAATAAATTTAGTGATCGTGCTTGCTTTTCTCTTACAAGCTTTTATTTAGGTCACCTGTCGCGGTATCGTCTGTCTGTAATCTAATCTTGCAGGTTCAATTTGATCCACTTCCCGGTCTCCGATTGAACAGAAATTTTACATGCATACATATGTAAATCGGATAACAATGCAATATTGTTATGACATGGAGCTGATCTGATGATGGAGCCGGAAGGTGGCCATGGCAACTCGGTAATAAAACGATGCAACCCTATCGAGTTTGGGCTCGTTTGATTTGTTTTGTCAAGGACTCTGGACCTTTTACCTTTGACCTGTTTAAATAATAATTAATAATACACATGTTTCTTTTGGAACCATAAAAAAATCTTAGGCTTAGAATACGAAGAAGGGTACTTCTACTTACTTATTATGTTTAGATATAATAACGTCCTACGATTACGGATAATCTGTTGCATATTTTAGAAACCAAATTTTGTTTCCTTTTGCCCTTATTTTAATTTATTTAGAATCGGCACATCTTTATCTTAGTTTTTATGTCCAACCATAGCACCTTTCAAATTATTATTTGGTCTTCCGACACTGATTGCCTTTGTTGTTTTTCATACATACCTAAACAAAATTCTCTTTTTATCACCTATTAAACATACTTAAGTTATGTTCAAGAAACACAAACTCAAAACTTATAAAATAAAACGTGGAAATCTTATTTCGATATTCTATTCGTGCAATATTTAAATTCATAGTTGGCAACTGTGTATCTATGTGTACGTTCGGAACGTGTCGGGTGCCATAGTAGTAGCCGTGATTAGTTGCCAGACGTCGCCTACTGAGTTACCCTTTTCACTGAACTTATATTAATCACACGTGCAGGTAGAATTGAGAATTTTTTTTGGTAGTCCTACAAAAATCAGAACGGGAGAAGCAAGATGTTTTTTCTTCCACAGCACTACGCCTGAATATGGGTCTCTCTCTTCAACACATCGTAAATTAAGAAGAAAACTGAACACACATGATCGTCAACATCACATAACAATTTAACATTGCCGTAATCCAGAATACTATCTCAAATCGAAGCATATGAACGAATTATCATTGTAATAGAGATTTCAACGGAGTCCATAACGTACAGTAATCTAAACAAGTTATGTTCAAAATAATTATAGAACAGACACAACAATACGTAACGCCCAAACAGTACAACATTTTGCGTCTAGCAATACTCAATATACTTAGTGCATTTCACAATGTAAACTCGGTGGTAGATTTACAAAGATATGATTATTGAAGACCGCGTCGCCGCGTCGCACAGTGTGTTTTTCACCCTAAAAATCGGACATGCCCTTTTTATTCCAATAATAGATGCTCTAACATGTTTGGAATGCGAGAGTAGAACACCCAGAGTTCAATTATATTTAAAACCAAAGTTAAAGTCGTTTTTATTATTTTTCTATGGAAACCAGAAAAACCACAAAAATATTAATATAAAAAAAACTATTGAATAATTCTAATATATTTATGTACAGTATTATAAAACACCATTTCGTCTTTATTTTAAGATAATACTTGTAATTTTAACTGCATTCAAATGGGTGTTATGGATTTTTTAGCTTCATTTCGTAATTTATTTTTATTTTTTTTATCTTAGCGAATATGGATTTTATTTCCTAATGTTGTTATTAATTATATCTTTATCCATTTAAATTCAAAATATCTAATCCATATCTAGTAGGATCTCGAAGATATCGGATTTTGAAAATGACGACCTAGGGTTGACACAAATCCAAAATGACAAAATATTTTCTAAAAAAATACCTAATTGTGAAGAGATGATCGTCATACGTAATAATAACGTTTTGCGCTTTTAGTGTAAGTTAATTAAAATAGAAGTAATTTTTCAAAATATTGTTTTTTTTTTTTGAGGTAGTAGTAACCAATACCAAATAACCTATTCTTGTAATAGGTAGGTACTACGTGCAATATGGGTGGGATTAACTTGAACTTTTTCTCTGCATCATCCAAAGTTTGACTAGTAGAAAATTACTTTTATGCCTATAAAATTAAGTCCACCTTAAGCAATTCATTTACATTAACCGCTCAGGTACCGCGCGCGTGTTAATCATTATGCGCGCGGGGCCTGACCGATTAAAGTTTTAAATAAATGAATAAGAAAGACTTAGAAATTCAACAATACCATGAACGTTCTTTTTATTTTGCAATAATTGTAAGTATTTAAGCATAGGTTCCTTCTTCTTAATATATCGGAATATAAATATTGACATTAAAAGTGATTTTAATCTGATGAAGGAGATTATTTGGTAAAGGGAAGGGGTCCGCCCTCGTTAGGTTTCAACTAAAACCGTTTACTGTTAAATAATCTCTGGAGGAACGGGGGTGAGGCACCATGGAGCCGTTAAAGACCCATGGTACCACTTCGCCTCAACAGGAGTTGACCCAACCTGTTGAGGGATGTCTGTCCGGGCTCCGACCGGCTGACTTAATGCAAGGAGAGCAAGAGGGCGCCAACCCTCTTGTTGGTCAGCGAGTGGCAAATGAAGCTGTGGATACCGCCACAGCCGGTGCTCTTCAGTCTCCGAGAGTATCCGCAAATGCGCAAGGAGAACCTTTAACAACTAATTTTACCAAATTAAAAGCGTACCAAATACTTGTCGGCGCTGCTAAAAAACTTGGAAAAAATGTCCGACCCACTGATTTAGATATAAGCGATCGCATTTCAATTATTTTAGAAGCTCTGTCATTACCCTTAACTTACCAAACCAATAAAGACTTGCATAATTTAATCATTAAATTTACATCTAAATGTGAAACATTATACAAAAAATGTAATTATAATTATAATATTTTTATAAGAAAACACAAAAAGTGGCTAAACGAAGATTTTTGTAAACAGTGGTCTTGTGTGATAGCCGAACCTCTTCTTAGTAATTCTATTCTTGAACCTAGTCCCAGTTCTGTCCCAGATTACATTCCAAGCTTTGATTTATGTCCTGATTCTGAACCTGGTCCCAGTCACGTCCTTGATTCATATCCTGTCTCCGCTTCCATCCCCTCTACTGATTCATCTTTGATTCCCGGTTCTGTACCGATGAGTAGATATGATGATCCTATTCTTGAACCTAGTCCCAGTTCTATCCCAGATTACATTTCAAGCATTGATTTATGTCCTGTTTCTGAACCTAGTCCCTTCCATGTCCTTGACTTAGACCTTCCATCTCAATCAATTCCCAATTCGAACTATCCTATCCCTGAACCTGGTCCCAGTCACGTCCTTGATTCATATCCTGTCTCCGTTTCCATCCCCTCTACTGATTCATCATTGATTCCTGGTTCTGTACCGATGAGTAGATATGATGATCTTTCCTTAAGACAGAAACACAGAGCTCGAAAACGCTTGCAGGATTATTTAGAAAATGAGTCCCCTAATAAAGTAATATCAGTCTTTGCGAGCACTGTTGAAGTAGGAGGTAGAAAATTAAAAAAGAGCGTTTCCAAAGACCTAGAATTTATTTTTGATTCATGTGTACAGACTCCAACAAGACCGACAAAAATTGCTTCAAAAATTAGAACGCAACCGACACCTTATTCAGCAGATGAAACACTAGCTATTTATATTGACAGACAGTTTTCAGTAGAGACATACAAATTTTTACAACAAGATTTAAAAGCTCGTGGATTTAACGCCTTCCCTCTATACAGCCAAGTGCTCCAAGCCAAAAAACAATGCTACCCGTTACATCCAGTCCATGTATCTGATACAGAAGCTATTATACCAGTTTCCAGCCTAGTTTCTCATTCTTTCGAAAGACTAGTTCAATCGTATGACGCAACTTTCACTGACTACTGTAATCGAAAAGATACCAATAAATTAAATTGTATTTTTGAAGCATCTTGGGGGTTTGACGGTAGTACAGGCCAATCACTATATAAACAGAACTTTTCCCAAAATGAACATGACGAAAGTTGCCTTTTTGCAACTACTTTTATACCGTTGCAGATCAAAACAACTTGTGGACAAGTTCTGTGGCGTAACCCTACTCCACAATCGTATAGATATTGTCGCCCAATTCACATTCAATATAAAAAAGAAACGACTGATTTAATAATGGCTGAAAAACTATTAATACAAAATCAAATTGACCAATTAGACAGATTTGATACTAAAACTTTAAGTGGTCAAACTATATCTACAGAGTTTAAACTATATTTGACAATAATAGATGGTAAAGTCTTAAATATTATTACTAATACAATGTCTCAACTTCGGTGCCCTTTTTGTAAAGCGACTTCTAAAGAATTTAATAATTTAGAGTCTGTGTATTTAAAACCTGTCGATCAAAACCTTTTAAGATATGGCATAAGTCCGTTGCACGCCTGGATTCGTGTTTTGGAATTTTTATTACATTTAGGTTATAAAATTATTGTAAAGAAATGGAGAGTACCTAAAAGTTCCCCGGAAGGTGTTCTTGTCAATGAGAATAAAAAAAAAATTCAGGACGAAATCCGCAGTAAATTAGGGCTGCTCGTAGATGTGGTTAAGCCTAATACGGGTACGACTAATGACGGAAATACTGCAAGGATGGCCCTGTCTAATAAGTGTCGTACAGTATTTGCTGAAATTTTAGGACTACAACAATGGCTTTTGGATGACTTACATGTCATACTAGTAGTTTTATCAAGTGGATTACCTGTTAATGCAGATAAATTTGATGAATTTTGTAAATTATTGGCCAAAAAATACGTAGAAGAGTATTCGTGGTATCCAATGACCGTAACTCTACATAAAATACTTGTGCACGGCAAAGCTATCATAAAAAACTCTGCACTACCCATAGGATTGTTATCTGAGCAAGCTGGGGAAGCACGTAATAAATTTTGGAGGCACGACCGCGAGCACCACACAAGAAAATCAGATAGAGAAAAAACAATTTTAGACCTTTTCCATCGAGCACTTGAATCCTCTGACCCCTTTATATCGAATATAAGGCTTAATAAAAGATTAAATAAGCTTAAGCGTCAACCTCTTCCACCCCAAGCCCTCATATTGTTAGAGCCTTTTGAAGTTCCAACGGACGAAGAAGAAGCTGATCCTGAGGAAAATACAACCACTATGGAGAATGACCTCCCAGATAATTTTGAAATGTTATCTGAAGATGTGGATTTTGATGATTCGTAGTCTTCTGGGTTGTCCGATACTGTACAAGAATCAGATATTTGCACTTATTTTTTTACACCTTTCTGTATCTCAGACAATATCTATTGCATTGATCTAGAAATATAATTCTTAAAATACAAATAATAATTAGTTACTTTTAACAAAAAGTAAAACCGCCTTCAAAACCCATAAAATAAACTTATAATAGATACGGTTTAGGAAGTCGGTGGCAGTTTTTCCTCAATTAAACTATAATAGTTTATTTTATGGGTTTTTGAAGACGGTTTTACTTTTTTGATAAAAGTTTTATTATTTCTTAATTTTTAGTACCGAAAAAAAAGTAATCTTCGATTTACAACAATCATAATAATTGATTTACACTCACAACTAAAATTAAATAAAATGCAGATGTAACAATAATACAGCACCTACACCCTTTACTGTATTATTGTTACATCTGCTTAAACATTTACAGTGTACAGGCGTTATGTTATTTTATGGAAGGGTGTAAACAAGGCATAGTCGTACGATTAAAGGAATCGCGGGCAATTTGCTGTAAGTTATTGAAGAGTTCCGTTGTCTGTCTCCGAAACTCTTCATCAGATCTTTACTAAATTTGTGTGGTACCATTTCAAAGTGAACTTCTTTCAAACAAAAAAAGAATTTTGCAAATCCGTTTACAAATGACGGAGTTATGCCCGAACATAAAAACATAATGTAAACATCCGAATTCAAAACCTCCTCCTTTTTTGAAGTCGGTAAATAATAAATAGGTAGCATAGCAAAAAGCGTAACAATCAATAAATTAGGGTAATCGCTACCTATGCAATCCGAATTTCTCAAAATATTTCTACAAAGTTTATTTTCCAAGAGAGGCAACCCTAAAATCATAGAAATTCTATGAGAACTTTAGAAGCATGTTTCTCCGAGATCCTACTGGATATGGACACGATTATTTTTTTGGGGTTTAATTGTATCTTAGTCAATGTAATGAGTTTAAAATAAAATCCATATTCGTTTGGATTTATCATAAAAAAAATAAAATCTTAAATTAAAAAAAAAGCTGATACTGGGTTTCCTTGCGGAGTTAAAGTCTTGTAAGTATAGTCAAAAAATGCCTAAAATATACCGTTAGTTGTGTATTGTAACAGAAATAAGAGAAACTTTTCCTGAGACGAGATATTTTCAGATTTATCAAAATACCTAAAAATATCAAAATGGCTCTAACTTTGGTTCTAAGTATATTTGACCTCCGGGTGTTCTACTCTCGCATTTCAAACAGTTTTCAGCATCTATTAATGAAATAAAAAGGGCATGTCCGATTTTTAGGGCAAAAAACACACTGTGCGTCGGGACAACGAAGTAATAGAGAAGAGAGAGAGCGAGAGAGAAGCGATATCTAATCTACCCCTCCACATTTCCAACGCAGTTACACAAAAGTTTCCATTGCAAAAACAAAACTTACATAAAATAAGAGCTTGTCAACGCCATCACTATGTAACCCTGCTCCGTTGGTGACAGTATTGTGACAATTTCACTAAAGCTGCCATAACAGTGCTGTCGCTTAGAAGGCTATCAAGGGCTCAATACAAAACAACGGTTACTGGTATGTTCCGCACTATTGGATCGGGTCCAGGTCTGTTATTGCCTTTATTAAATGGGAGGAATGCGCACGTCGCTGCTATGCCTGGAGGAAAGTGATATGAATTGTGTTAATTGCTGTAGAGTTTACCGACTAGATTCTATTAAAGTTTCGGTAACAAAAATTTACGGAAAACATTCGCACCTTTAGAAATAAAAAAATAACGAAAATTGAGTTTGTGTCGTTTTCGTTCTAAAGGTGCGATATACTGCGTTGTACAATGTTTGGGAGGTATAAGATCGAATGCAAATTGAGTTAGCTGCCACTGCACTGAAATATTTAGGAGAATCCTGTAGGTGCCATGGGACAAGGCATTTATTGACGTGGAGTATAAGCTTCTAAATATAAAGCAATTTCCTTTTAGACGATATCCAGTAGATCGTGTCAATTTCACATCAATTAAAGAACTTTTTTGAGATCTTGAAGGCATCAAGTTTTTTTCTATTCTAAGAATTTGCCGAAATGGTATTCACGCGTCGTAAAATTCGACCTAGAAGTATGGAAATGAACGCGAAAGTCTCGTAAATTTGCCTACCAAGCTGAGAACTTGTTCCTTAAGCAAAAAGACTGGCAACCATCCAGAAAACCTAGAATGAGGAAGACCATGTTTTCTTTAGATGAAGAATTACGAGCTCGAAGCCGGGAATAATAACTTAACACTGCACCTCACGCCAGTGGCTCGTGGCTAAGTAATATTAGCCGCGCGGGTCGATCGATCAGGTTAAGTTACGCTTGCCGCGGTCAGTCTGTGGATGGGTGACCATCCTAACATACCGAGACCTCTCTGTGCCTCGGCAAGCAGGTTAAGCCGTTGGTCCTGGCTGTCATTCTTGGATCTTTGACATTCGTTACGGGTCGTCAGAAGCCCGAAAGTCTGACAACCAGTCTTACCAAGGGGTATCGTATTATCTGGTAACTGCGTTGTGGAGGCCAGATAGGCAGTCGCTCCATGTAAGATACTGGTATTCAGCTGCATCCGGCTAGACAGGAAGCGGACCCCAACATAGCTGGGAAAATGGCGAGGCAAAAAAAAAAATACATGGCGAGCCTTTGCGATCTAGGGTGGGTTTTTTAAGCGTATATACGCACTGCTGGGCCTGCAGAGTCGACATAGATAGCGATCGCTTTACTACCGAATTCTGTCGCAAACTGATAGTGGCGTACCTAGACGGTCAAAATTGCTTCACAAGTATGTATGTTATTTTTCGTGTTTGTCATGCAATTTTGACCGTCTTGGGAGCCCACTAGGACTTTGCGACCGAATTCGGTAGTAAAGCGATCGCTATCTATGTCGAGACTGCAGCCCCTGCTTAGACATTCCTAACGGAAAAATCCACCCGACCGAACCGGGATCTAAACGCCTTGAATATTGTACAAGTTCTGAAGCCAATAAATACACCTATAGCCGTTGTCAGGGCAATATAACGTGGTCAGAATATATTATTAACGGTGCCTAGGTTTCCTCATCAGTTTTCCACGGCCGTTTGGCGATACATTTAAATTTTGCACATATGTTGCAAAGTACTGACACACGTGTGTGTTAATGAATACCAATTTCTGTTATGTTCTATCTTACGGGTAAAGGTTATTTTTGAACTTCTAGAGAGAGGAGGTAACTTTCTGTTAAAAGGACAATTTTTTTTTTGCGCTGAACCTCTTAGAAAATCGGAGATTCTAAAGCATCTTGCGCTTTATCGTCACTGCTCGCGGCTCGTGGGTTAGTTTTTAATATTATTGTATGAAATTGAAAACTAACCTATGGACTTCTATTCGGGTAGATACTAAGTTACTATTCATCAGATTTCAGAACATATTCGTAGTTTAGTCTTGAAATCGTACCAAACGCAGCTCACTAATAAAACTAATACGGCACATTCCTTATTTAGCTTCCATAAAACTTCAATTGAACGTGACAACAAATAAAAACATGAAACCATTTAAAATTTATATTCGCTCTTTACAGAATGCTACATGCAATATTAGTTATTGATTTTCATCGGAACGGATTTCATTGTATTCATTGAAACCAATTAATTTCTCTATTGGACTCTGTGTCTGCTATTGAAAGCTATTGGAAAATTTAACTAGGTTTTCCACAGATTTCATTGAGCAATCGTCATTAATTGGAGGGAAAGCGAATTATTACTATTTTCAGGCGAGTAATTTGTATACTGTTTTTTAAACAAAAATATTAATGTGGGTTTAGGTAGAACAACCGTGGTTTTGAGTATCATCTGTATCATAAACCATCTTACCAACGGGTATCGTGTTACCCAGTAACTGGGTTGGGGTGGTCAGATAAGCAGTCGCTACATGTAAAATACTGCTATTCAGCTGCATCTGTTAGACTGGAAGCCGACCCCAACATAGTTGGGAAAAGCTAGACAGTTTGATTGACTGGAAGAGTTGTGGAAGACTAAAGAAACCATGGATGAATAGTGAGAAAGGTGATATCGCTATAAAGAGAGTGGCTGAGATGACGGATGATAAAGTAGATGTGCTGCGTTCACCCTAAATATATTGGGATAAGGGCGATGATGTTTCGGTGGCAAAATTATTTATCTTCTTTTCTCATGTCTAAAAGAACTTTACAAAACTCTTTTATTAACAACATTAATAATAAACTGACCGATTTTTTGCACTTGATCCGTAAGTGCAAAATGAGTTAAGCGTACAAAGAAATTCGTTTTAACAAAATTTCTTCAAAATATTATTTCTGTATCAATAATCATTTCATCAATTATTCCTACAACACATTATTTTTATGCTTTTTGACTGAGTTTATAAGCCATTTTGTAAGCCAAGTCATGATTGCGATTTTTTTTTAATTAGGTCAGTCTATTATTAAGCGTGCGATTTATTTGATTGCATTTCTTTAACGGATTAACTCGCAACCGGTGTGCGTGTATAACCACTATGATGAATGAACGTAAACGAGACAAAAGGAGTATGTAAGGATCGTAACAAGTGGCGTTCTGTAGTTTCTTCCTACCCCCATGAGGAGAAGGCGTGAGTTTATGTATGTATTAACATTCAATCAATGCGCAAACTAAACAAAGCATTGTCACACATTTATCAACGTTCCATCCACAATATATCAAGAATATTCACATATAAACAAACAAAAATAGAAAGGTATACACTTCTTGATACCAACCTCTGTACCAACTGGACATTAAGTCTAGGTCAATGTAATCAACTAGGAGAATTACTATTAAACTTGTGACGTAACGGTTGGGTTGTTTGGATAAAGTTAGACAGTCGCTCTTGCAATAGTGTTTTCTTTTAATTTGATTGTGAGGAAGAGCTGGCTTCAGGCCCGGATATTAAAGTAATACACTTTCTTAGCTAGTAAAGTGAGTCTATTATAGACAGGATATGTACTAATGCTTATATTTATTTGTATCCGTGGCATCTCGCTGAGATCATAAGGTCAATAGACTGTAAAGGAACTCGCATACCTATTTAGAATTATATATATATATTTTAATTTGTGTATGTGCTGAGACTTGCAAGTGAGCCTTCGGTTTCAAGTGCGTATAACGAACTGCAAAACTTGGTTATTCAATGCCATCCAGAAGCTGCCCTAGATGTCTGTGACTACGTCATCTAGAGACGAAGTAAAAGGTCCTACTTTGTAGATGTAAGAAACGTCTCGTCTAGATCTGTTTAGCTTGGCGACACTTCTGTAAAAAAAAAACCAACCAAAGACAGTCACCATAAATGCCAAAATCTTAGTCATCTCTTCAAAAAAGAAACCATGAATTTATATAATCGCAACATTTAAAGCAGGTTTTAATTAAAGCGTCAAAGTCTGAAGCCCAGACATTACGTAAATCGCCGCTGCGACTTTTTGGAGACTTACAATAAAAGAAAGAAGAAAAAAACGGGCAGCGTTCCAGTAGCTATATTGCACCACGGGGACACGCATTTAATGTGCAAACTTCCACTGATTTCGTGATGATGTTCTTTTTATAGGACCTCTGTGAATTTGTTCTATTAAGTTTCCTTTAGGATTGCCCAATTTGTAGTCTTTAAAGAAGGCAAAGGGCCGATATCTAACCGTCTATCTTAAATGTGATTTTCCTGAGCAATTCCAATTGCAATAGACATGTGTAATCTACCATCCCGCACTGGGCCCGCATGGTCGATAATGGCTTCCAGTAGGGGGAACATTACAGGCATTTCGGACTATGAAACCAGAGATGAACGAATAACTTAAAATAGACAAGTTTTTTATTTAGCTGTTAACTTTACAAATTAATTACACTCTAACAAACAATCTAATACTAAAATTAAGTTACAAAAATAATATCCTAACCAACTAAAACTATTAAAAAAAAAAAAAAAAACTAAAATATGGCGTCGAAAAATTCATCCGCATCGCTGTCGTCTGGTAATGTACCCTAGAGACTGGCGGCATTGCCACGTTGTATGGCAATGCTTAGCCTCTGGCCAAGGTAAAAGCCTGCTCTTGGGTCACGGGAAGTGTCAACCAACCGTTTGGAGATTTCCTTGAATAAACCGTGAGCACACGGACCCCACGGCCCGAGGATTTCAACCCCAAACGGCTCGAAAATATAGTTATCGATAAGGTTATTATACTTCCGCCGCTTGAGGTTTTCCGCAGCCGCAGCAGCAGCGCCAGCACAGCACGCTGTGCCAGGAAGATGGGAAGGCGCAAGAGTATCGACACACGTTGCGTCCCACACTAAAGGCATACCCACCTTCTTAAAACTTAAAATTAACTTTTAAATCAATACAACTGTTACTTAAAACAATTACGACAAAGCTTATCGCTTCTGCAATAAAAAAGGTTCTCTTTAATCCCGTTACTATAAACAAAAATATAATAGACAAAAATATAAATTAATACTATAATAGACCACCATCCTTGCGGTTGATTCAGTTTCGTGGTCTAAACTTCGAGACCATTTTAATCAAATATTACAATTAAACAAATGATGTCGTTTTATCTCAGACTTACAAAATATTGTGTAACTTTTACTTAAAAGAGTCGACGTGATTAAACACTGATACGTCATAAAGTCATAATTTTAATCAATCCGCTGGTTTCGTGTTTACTCCGACGATTTATTTTTGGATGCACAAGGCAAGATGAACGTACTACTTATGTTGTACTTACAGGCCTTGTAGAGTCAGTCAGCCAAAGAGAATTGTCACCAGCTAAGCAGCATGACCACTTTCGTATAGAAAGAGATGTCGACTCTTCGTAGATATCTCTAATGTGACATTTCGTTTCTTCGTTTTTGACATCGCATCGCAGAAATCCTTCTACAATTTGTCATTTTGTCTTTCGTTTCTAACGATAGTTGTCTAGGTCCTTTTTATGTAGACTATTTCGGAAGAAAGTTTTCTATCCCAACAGGGATGATGACTAAAAAATGTTTTTTTGTCCGTCATGTAGATTATTAAAATATATTGGACACGTATTTTTTCTTTTTCTACGTAATCAAAAGATTACGGCGATACATTGAGTTAAAATGTGGCATGACGTCACGTCTTCGTAGATTTTATACGTAGAAGTGACGTAGCGAGCCCCCACTCCCGAACTTTAATGCGAGTTATCTAAGTCATTTTTTATTAATATGATAAAGCAAAAAATACGTATCTAATATTTTTTTATTATCTGACTGACGGACTAAATAGAATTTCTTTTTTTTTACCCAGGCATCATCCCTACTGTCAAAATCACGCTGACCACTGATAGGGTAGTGAAGATAATATAATATGACTTTATAGTCGCCATGCTAAAGACAGTAGAAAACTTTCTACTCGACGACGGCCGCAAAGTATACTATACGGTTATCTATAAAATCATAATTTTTTCTCTATTATTTTGCTTATATCTCGACAACGGTGTGTCCTATCGCAAAATTAATGAAAATGTTGGCCCTCCTTATAAAACTCATAACCCCCTGAAACTCTACATGTAGGCAATAATTTTTCATATTTTCCATACAAAAAATGAAAAATTCCATATAAAACACGTTGAGAAACGCATCTTCTCCGGCGCTGCGGGCGCGACTCCGAAGTTGTATTAGTTTATATTCATGACTTAATATTTGTAAAAATTGAGAATTAAACAGAAAAATATCCAATGAAAAAACAAAGAGGTCTGAGTCGAATTGTGTAAAAAAGTGAATTTCATAAAAGTGCAGTTGACTCTTTCTACTTAGTTGCAGTCGTACTGTCTACACGGTAACGTCATTTTTGTCTACTCTTCCGTCGACAAGCCGCTTCTCTACGGTTCTCGTGCCAAGCCTGCAGGTAGCTGACTACGGCTACTTTATAAACCACTAGCTGTTGTCCGCGACTTTTTAATATAAATGAAAAGTAGCCTGTGTGTTTCTCCACGTCCCAGGTTACCTATCTGTTAAACGTAGCCTATGTGTTTCTCCACGTCCCAGGTTACCTATCTGTTAAAAGTAGCCTATGTGTTTCTCCACGTCCCAGGTTACCTATCTGTTAAAAGTAGCCTATGTGTTTCTCCACGTCCCAGGTTACCTATCTGTTAAAAGTAGCCTATGTGTTTCTCCACGTCCCAGGTTACCTATCTGTTAAAAGTAGCCTATGTGTTTCTCCACGTCCCAGGTTACCTATCTGTTAAAAGTAGCCTATGTGTTTCTCCACGTCCCAGGTTACCTATCTGTTAAAAGTAGCCTATGTGTTTCTCCACGTCCCAGGTTACTTATCTGTTAAAAGTAGCCTATGTGTTTCTCCACGTCCCAGGTTACCTATCTGTTAAAACTAGCCTATGTGTTTCTCCACGTCCCAGGTTACCTATCTGTTAAAAGTAGCCTATGTGTTTCTCCACGTCCCAGGTTACCTATCTGTTAAAGTTTGTAACGATGTATGTTGTGCGCTCAGTAATCAAATATTTTTCTTGACTACATTACAAGATCTTGTAAATAATACTTCAACCTTAGTTAAATATAGTTTGGGCCATAGAAATATAACCGTCTATCCAAATATGTGAGGGTCAGCTTCCCAACGTGAGCTGCGGTTTCCGTATCGGTATTTTACATCGTTGAAACACGCCAAAACTTTGCCGTGTTTCATCGATCTGAAATACCGATACCTGCGCTATGCATGATAAACCCGGGTTTATCCCACACAGCCCAGTCACAGCCAAATAGCTCAATTTACTATAATATTACACATTATTGACATTATTATTTAGATAGTAGGACTAGGAATGTATCCTACTATCTAAATAATAATGTGCGCGAAGCGTGGTTTACCTCGGTGTCAGTCGGAGTGTAAGTGAGATGGCGTTATTGCTGTCTAGTTTTTACGCGCGTGATAGGATACTCACGCGCACTGAAACTAAACGCCCCCCTGCGTTTAAATTATAAAAGTAGATTTATGACAAAAGGCTATACTTAAATTATTTTTTAGCTTAGTAAGTTCGTAACATATTTAAATACCTTCTATTTAAAGCAATTTTGTTCTGCACAATAACGAACTGTTTACGTATAATCATATAAAACAGAAAATAGACGGTGCTACTTTGGAATTTTTTCTATCGAAAAAAATTGAAGTAGGTAATCATCTTTAGGTATTATTTAGTACAACAGTAGACAATATAGTCAAATAACACATATGGATAATCCAAATGATTTAATCATATACATTTGGTTTTATAAGAATTTTAAAAACACAAAATTTATCGATATATCCCTTAAATAAAGAAATATTATATTAATTCTGTTTTAAAGTTTGCAAATAAGATGTATATACAGGGTTATTGGTAAAACACCAGCAACCTCTTAAGGGGTCATTATACTTATCATCATGAACAACTTTTACTATGGGACCAAACCTGAAATCGCGAAAAAAAAATTACTGTTCAGTACATATCGACCGTCCCTATTAACAATGAACATTCGATACTGAACAGCTGATTTTTTTTTCGCGATTTCAGATTTGGTCCCATAGTAAAAGTTGTTCATAATAATGAGTACAATGACCCCTTAAGAGGTTGTTGGTGTTTTACCAATAACCCTGTATAAGTATAAAACGTTCAAGACTTCAGGACAATTCTTGCTACAGCTATATTAGTCTAGCATTCACTAGTTCTTGGAAAATTCTCCTTTAATCTAGCTCCATTCAAAATTCTCAAAGGAAATATCAGATACTAACGGAAGTGTACATTTTCTACAATTCCCATAATTCGTTGTTATAAACAGAATCTTCAGTCCTTTATAACAAGTGATGTTCTACAAAGTGTTATGCAAACGGACAGCCATAGTACGAGTATGAAACAGTAGATCAACTAGGCTATTTTTGTGATTATTGTCTACGCAGTGATGCGTTAGGGTCGTCAATCATAATCTATCAATCACAGAACGGGAACCACTGCAGAAAATGTTGCTACTTGATGCTATACCCACCGACTGCATTGCGAAACTTGCTTATAGGTCGTGTGGCGAGTAGCGACGCGTATGAGTCGATTCGGGCTTTTGTTCGTGTTCTACTCATGTTCTACTGATAAAATTAACTGTGGCCAGGTTGCCCTACATTCATCTTTAATGGGTTGTAATCTGGTTCATATATATTACATATATGTATATTACAGTGGCCGATGTCTGGATTATTTCTCTTGCCCTTGTTGCTACATTTCGTATGTTTGAAAATTGCTTTAGACTGTATTGAAGCTAAAGTTCATATTAGCTAAATTAGCAACGTCTTATTCCACGCTGTTTTTATTTCATTTTTTATTAGAAACAAAAATAAGTTTATTTGTCACGTGCTTACACAGTCACGGTAAACGCGTTTGTTATTAGACCTTCACCTAGAAGGCCGCAGGAATCTGCTGGATATGGGAAGCACTGAACCGGTCGAAGTGGCGGTGTTTAGGGGAGGCCTATGTCCAGCATTGGAAGTCTTTCGGCTGAAATGATGATAATGATGATTAAACTAGATGCTGTACGTAGTATATAGCCTTCTACTTCTACTAGCTAGCTATACTAGAATACAAAGGCTTAATACATTAGGTGCGGCAGACGCACATGCGCGTTTTCATAACTTTCTTCGAGTGCGGCGCGCCCCACATGTGCGTTCGTTGTGCATCTCTATTGTTTCGAAAACATCGTAAAAAAAGGGTCGGTAAGGGTGTAGCATAAAGAAGCGTTTGCATAAAGAATTAAGCAGAGAATGTGTTAAGGAGTGGTTAAAAGATACGCCAGTCACCAGGTTGGTGGCGTGGCTGACTGACTGCCCATTGTATACCGCCAATTACCGTTACACGTAGAGACTCATTGCATCATGGGGCATGCGGTTATTATAAAATACTAGCGACCCGCCCCGGCTTCGCACGAGTAGCCCGATCGCCTCCAAACTTCACAGGATCACCCGCTGGGCTAAACTGAAGATTGCCCGAAAATTTCATCAAAATTTCTCCAGCCTTGTTGAAGTCCATAGGGAACACGCAAAAGAGGCTTTGCCCTACAAAAGGTGGAGTAGAAAATGATTTGTATTGCTTAACTATAGGCTAGCCATTAAAAATTAAGTTTTTGACCTCGAAGGGTGACAGCGAGCGTTAGCCGCCATCTTGAATTGAAGGTGTCAAAATTTGTTTTTTTTTTACTTAATGCTTTAACAGTTGACTGTGACAAAAATGTCTGAGAAGTATCAATCTGCCTAGCCTTTTCCCAACTATGTTGGGGTCGGCTTCCAGTCTAACCGGATGCAGCTGAATACCAGTATTTTACATGGAGCGACTGCCTATCTAACCTCCACAACCCAGTTACTGGGTAATACGATACCCCTTGGTAAGACTGATTGTCAGACTTTCGGGCTTCTGACGACCCGTAACGACTGTCAAAGATCCTCAAATGACAGCCGGGACCAACGGCTTACCGTGCTTTCCGAGGCACGGAGGAGTCTCGGTATGAAAAGATGGTCACCCATCCACAGACCAACCCCGGCAAGCGTAGCTTAACCTGATGGATCGACCCGAGCGGCTGTCTGAGAAGTATAAAGAAGATAAAATTTCAAACATTTTATGTCTATGCATTTTTTCTGTACGTTTTATAGATAAAAAGTTAGAAGCGGTAGAAAAAAATATATTTACAAAAAATCTTTTTAGTTAAAAAACCTTAAAAATTTCAGAATTTGTAGTCATATAGTGTATATTTACTACACATTCAAAGAAGCCTGAAAGTTCACTCGAAGCGCACTGAAGTAATTTTAATTGCTAATCACTTGCTGGTTTTATCGCATCGACTTTAATTCTATTTAGCAATCGCTGGAGTGTCTTCCAAACGATTTATTGCTGTGTTTGTCATCCATAAAAAGAATCGTACAACAGTCAAGTAGCTTTTACTTCCCTCCATTTTGAATCAATTTCCCTTTTAAAATAATCTTCTTACCGGTTTTCAGGGAGAATGGAAAGGTTTTGTACTGCTTGATGAATTAAGTTGTTACGGGTACTCAGAAGCCCGAAAGTCTGACAACCAGTCTTACAAATGGGTATCGCGTTTCCCAGTAACTGTGTTGTGGAGGTCAGATAGACAGTCGCTCCATGTAAAATAATGCTCTATGTAATACCAATTCAGCGGCATCCGGTTACACTGGAAGCTGATCCCAACATGTTGGGAAATGGCTAGGCAGATGATGATATAAGTGTATATAGGAAGTAGGTATAGGAAAATACTGCCACTTCATGCAGTTGCCCAAGCAGAATTTGTGTTCCGACTTGAAATATATGGGTGTCTGTAAAATTACAGGCTTTGTTACTATGGTTGTACGGTTATAGGTGATGGTAATTACTTTCCATAATGTGGGCAGTTGAAAGGATTAGGTGCATAATGCCACATTCACAAAACGACATATTGGAATTTCGCAAAATGTCACATTCTCAAATTGTCATTTCTGAAAACGCCACATCGCAAAACGTCACATTAGCAAAATGCCATTTTCGCAAAATACCTTTTCGCAAAATGCCATTTTCGCATTATGTCAACCTCGCGAAAATGGCAACCTTGAATCGGAAAAGCAGAAGAAGACATCCATTTTGATGAACAATATAAAAAAAAAAATGTTGAAAAAGTTAAAGGATAACCGTTTGTTATTAGCAGAATTTCTACGTAAATATATTTTCTACAATTATACAACAAATAGGCATTTTATAGGTTAGAGCATATTTATTATAATTAAAATTACAAACGAACAGCTGACCTCTGTATAACTAGTTACACAGCTGGTGTCAGCCGTTTGTTTGTAATTTTAATTCAAAGTCAAATCATCACACATCAAAACATCGTCATCCACACAGATACAAAAAATTAAGCTTTTTTTTTAAAAAAGTTGCAATATTTTTTTATTAAGTGTTTATGGTTCTCAGCGGCATTCATTCCTTCAGTTTTCATTTTTAATTTATTTTATTTTAAAATAAATGGAAATTAATAAATAATGTGATTAAATAATGAAATTAACTAGTATTATTTTAAATAAATAAATAATACTCGATAAATCATCGGCCGACTGCGAGAAATCACTAAGTGACATTAACAATCTTTTATTGTCATTGAAGTAAATCGCACATTTGATATGACTTTTTGAGAATGTGTCATTTTGATAGTGTGGCATTTTGAGGAAAGACATTTTGCGAATATGTAATTTTGCGAATGTGTCATTTTGCGATATGTCATTTTGCGAATGTATCATTTTGCAATGTGTCATTTTGCGAATGTATCATTTTGCGAATGTGGCATTGTGCGCCTAATCCAGTTGAAATAACATTATGCTTTCCTATGCATCAAAATGAAATGTTTGAGCAATTTTTTGTGTGGAACCTTCATCTTTATTCCCCTCGAGAAAGGAGGAGGATTATGTCGGACTTCTATCGACTGACGGCCACACCCAGTAAGGGTTAGTCTATTTTCAGTAAAAGACACATCGCTATTGATGATAGACAATATAATTGTATCTGTCCTCACGTTCCTTTCGTTCGTTTTATTAGGACGTTAAAACCATAGATAGATAGGTTTTTCTAAAGCACTAGGAAGTGGTGAAGGGCGGGCGTTTTGGGGGAATGTCTTATGTAATTTTGACGTTCAAAAAGTGCTGATTCTCAGCCTAGTTTGAATAAATGACTTGATTTGATTTGATTGGAGCCTCTCTATCACACAAATGACTTTGATCAAAACAGCCTGTTATATTATATCAACATCTATACGAAGCCATGACATAGTGAGATGACGTCATCTAAGTGAAGCGTGGGAGGTCTGTTTATTTGTCTCTATGTTAGATAAATGGAGCTAAATTATAAGGTCGGTGCTTTTATTCAGAAACACGATTCTAGTCTAAGAAATGTTTGAACTTTTTCATTTGCCGTGCGAACTATTTGTTCTGTAAGTTAGTAAAGCTAAGGTTTCCAAAGACTGCGGTGGCCTCCACATAGAAGTGTTAGTTATGAAAGTAAGTTGGTGTGTTTTCCTAGAGAGCGTTTTTTGAAAACGTAAAGACAAACCGCGGTGCCATAATTTTCATGACGGCCTTTATATGACGGCCACCGCTCGTCTAGGTAACCGTAGCTTAAGAGCTCCTCAAATGGCTTAGCATGATCCTCCGTTGTGTCGAAAATACTGCAGCATTAATTTTGAAATAAATATATGGTAAAGTTGAGGTTTAATGTTAAGTACAATGTTTGACGAAAACACGATTCCATAAAATTTTGTTGCTAGAAAAAAATCCAGTTACCTCCAAACCGAACAATAATCCGCTGGTATTAAAAAAAATTACTTCAAATTAGATCATGAAACTTTTACATACTAACTGAACTAACTATAAAGCAGGTCTTACGGTTTTTTTTTTTTTTAATTACCATTATTTTCATCGTAAAAAGAAATTACCTAAACTATCGGTGTCTTGAAGTTTGTTCCCAGCCGCCCGAAGTGATGAAGATGAAGTCATGAAGTCATCCTTCACTAACGTCCGCGATTGTCGTCTGAAAGGCCACGGACGTTGATTTGAACACGTGGGCTCAGACGGATTAGTTTTTAATAACGTCTTTGAAAGAGTACGTTGACTTCATTAGTAAATACGAGACAGTGAGGAAAGGTTTCTGAAGCCAGTTTTCACTAGGCATTAGGGGACATGCACTGCGCTCAGTTGGCTTTTCAACGTTCGGCGGAGCGCCGATAGTTGAAAATCCAACTTGCGATTATTGCTGCGTTTTTTAATTTTTAATTCTGAATTATATTTGTGTCTTTTAGGGTTTATATTATTAAAAAAAAAAAAACGGATCGTTGATTCTTATAGAACCCATTTCGGCGATTGCAAATATGTGATTAACTAAATTTGGGCTTGTTACTTATGTAAGTACTGCGTTTATGAATTTGACGGCACTGTATTTAGGCATTACATGCAGGTGTTGGCTAGTGTTAGTGAATATGGGCAAGAGTAATGTGGGAAGAGTGTTATGGGTGCTTCGCCCCTCGGCCCTGTCATGTTTCCTGTCCGATTATAGCCTAGTATCTCACGTGTGGTCAATTATACTCCTTAATGTAATTTTACTCAGTCTCGCTTCGGCTTTCGAACGGGAGAGCTACAGCTCTGCAGCAGCAGTGATGTATCGCTTGCGCTCAGAACACACTAATATGAACACGGTGGTAAAGAGTGAGGTGGCGCGGGGAAGCGGGGACGAAACTAGAATTTGAGCTGAGGTTGTATAGGCTCTTGCCTTTCGTCGTGCTAAATAAATGTATTTTCTTTTCATTATCTGTGAGTCAAATCGAAAATGATTAGGTCTGTAACATAATATTACGCCAGCACGCGTACCACTATATAATATATATTCTATTCTTCTGTCGACAAAACCCGTTACTATATTATAGTAACGGGTTTTGTCGACGGAAGAATAGACAAAATGACACATCGCCATGCTTAGACGTTAGAAATCTTTCTACAATCTGTCATTTTGTCTATCTGGTAGTAAAAGGGCGATGGTGAGATCAGGTCGTCGAGGAGCTCCTGCGCACACTTTCCGATATGGTCTTGAGTAGTACCTTTTTGTCAAGAGGCAAAGGCATTATATCAATGCACCAATAACTTGCTCCCCATTTCAGCTAAATGCTTCCATCAATGCTGCTGCGAAACGGTTGATTATCTCAATTATCTTGTAAGCCTTCCTGCCAGCTGGTTTCCCAACATGTATACGACAAGGGGAATCAAGAAGAGGGTCTTGCGTAGCGGATGTTTAATGGCAGCGGTGATTACTTGAACATCAGGCGATTCGCATCCTCGTTTGTCTGTACATAGATACTATTACCTACATATATTACATACATACATCACGCCTGTAATCCCTAAGGGTTAGGGCATAGGTGTATGTACTATCGAGGAAACTTACATCAATTTGAAAACAAAATTCCGTGCACACGATGACTACATCTGTTAGCAAGCGATATTTCAGCGGAGGCCGCAAGCAAGAATAGTCGTTACGGTGTAAATAATAGGAGTACCTTTAGTATATTTAAGTTCCATTTAATAGGGGTAGTGCATATTGCCCATCAACCGGGCACAAATCCAGACTCCGGGCTGCTATTGAGAAATTGCAGATGGAAAACCAATAAAAATAACACTTTGCCTTACCTGAGCATCGAACACAAAATAATAAATAACTTAATATACTTTTCATTTAAGTGACTATTGCAAAGGGGTAATTCACCCTTAAAATCAAACTGAATTAAAACTCAGATCTGTAATTAGATACCTGCCATACTTAACTACAAATTATATACATTAAACACACAATAACCAATTGACCGACAAAAGGCTCCCGCAGACAGGCGCGACGCGACTCTGGTAGAACAATTTTTATGAATACTTCTTGGAAATTTTAACCACGAGAGTCGCATTGCGCCTGTCTAGGTGGAAGCCTTTATGGATCCCCGGTTTTCCGTGCACTGTCAAACACGTGGCACTACCAGTGATTAATTAAATTAAATTTATTGAATCAGAATGTATATATAAAAGCTACAGCATTTATTAACGAAATCGCAGGCACTGTTTTAACTTGATTTTCAGTTTTTCGATCGAGTATACGTTTGGTGCTGTTACTGGTTTGATTAAAATACCGAGGAGGGTAGTTCTGTTTTTATTGCGTTCCATGGAAGGTAATTTGTTTTAGTCGCGGAAATTTTTGATTACAACTAACAAATGCGAAATTAAATATCTGTCTGTCGGTGTGACTACGCGTTTTAGGTAAATACAGGGTGTATCAGGGAAAGCGGTTGAGTTTAATAGTCTGTATCAATCTACCTAGCCTTTTCCCAATTATGTTGGGGTCGGCTTCCAGTCTAACCAGGATGCAGGTGAATACCAGTATTTTACATGGAGCGATTGCCTATCTGACCTCCACAACCCAGTTACTGGGTAATACGATACCCCTTGGTAAGACTGATGGTCAGACTTTCGGGCTTCTGACAACCCGTAACGACTGTCAAAGATCCACGAATGACAGCCGGGACCAACGGCTTAACGTTCTTTCCGTAGCATGGAGTCTCGGTATGAAAAGATGGTCACCCATCCACTTACCAATCCCGGCAAATCGACCCGTGCGACTTTTATTACTTAGCCACGAGCTCCTCCTCCTCCTTTAATAGTCCGTACCACACCCTTAAATTTGACCACACCTTTCTGATACAGAAATAAAGCCCTTGTACGAATTTTAAGAGTTCTAGGCAGGCAGGCGTGGCCATTTTATATTTAAAACCAGTCTGGTTCGTGAAGTGGTTCGTTTAAAAACATCTAAGAAGGTATAAGTACTCGACCTCGTAATTGATTTACTACCTTAAGGTTGAGTGTCACTTTCAATTCAATTCATAAAACGACAAGATAATTATATTCTTGCTTTAAGACCAATGTTTTTGTCTAAAGCGGTAAAGCAATTACCTACATGTTCGTCTATCTACTATCTATACATAGACATTACATGGCTAAACCGACCAAGTGCGTGTCGAACCACGCACAATGAAGGGTTCCGTAGTTGACACGAATGTATCCCAAAAACATACTGAACATTGTAGTTGAAAAATATGTTCTCCCATACATCGAAGTACGTCACGGTCAATTCTAAAACTACAAATTAACGATTTTCGGATTTTTCCTTTACTTGAGCTGTTAGATCTTGCTTCTGCACAAATTTCGTGATTATAGGGCAACGGGAAGTACCCGATTTTGATTTATTTGCGAGTATCAAAGTATGTCGCATAATAGGCCGCATTTTTTTAATGCGTTGATTATTTTAGGGACCGTAGATCTACGTATTTGATATTAATTTCAACTTGATACCTCCCCGTGTTACTGAGAAAAACCGACTGGACAGACTCACAGACAGACGGATAACGAAGTGATCCTATAAGGGTTCTGTTTTTTTACTTTTGAAGTACGAAATCCTAAAAACACTACCCATTACACCGTGTATGTTATGAACTTTAAGACACAAATAAATTGATCCACAGATGAGAGGATACAACCAAATATCTAAACACTCGCTTTAAAAGCTTTGTTACATGCAATGGAAGTAAGTTTGGTTCCCGTCGACATCCATCAATCTCTCTGAAAGAAGCACACAAATTGCGTAGCATGACCCTGCTAAAACAGTGTTTTTCTTAGAACTCTTACACACCACGTTTTTTTAGGCGCCGTCGACGCGCGTTTCGCTATCGCGCGTGGTCGGTGCTGCTAAACTTCAAAGGCATATTACTTGGGATTGCATCGCTGCAAATACACAAGAAACGCGCTACAGAAGCGCGTGAGCAACTCTCCTTGCAAAGTAAAACGCGCGTAGTACGCGCGCGCGAGCCACATGAACGTGCGTGTATCACGCTGGAAACGTGCGTTCGACTGACTAAGGGCTTTTACACACCATGTAATTTTCAGGCGCCGTCACGCGTGTAACGCGTTGGCAACCCAAAGCGTACAGATTTCTCAAGTTTAGTAAGGAAGAAAATGCACCGTAGACGCGCGTTATAGAGAACACGCGTAGGCGGCGCGTATAAACAACGTCGTGTGTTTGGGCCCTAAAGGGGTCGGGCAGAGGCCTGCGGCGCACACTCCGTCCGTACTTCATTCAAAACGCGCTGTACGTGTGTGTTTGCAGCTAAACAGACGCGCTGTGGCAGCGCGTCTGTATCGATGTAACTCCGCGCTAGTAGCGCGTCGACAGCACGCGAAAAAGTCGTCGTCTGCATACTACAATTTTATGAACGTGTGAATAGGTAAATTGGTTGCGATGACATCGCGTTTGCAGGGCGTTACAGTTGCGTCCGACGCCCGTCGATGGCGCCTGAAATAAAAAAAAACGTGGTGTGCAAAAGCTCTTAGATCCTATGACTGTGAACTACTAACATCTACCACATCTTGGAAACTACAACAAAACATTATCTTAAGACTTTCCAAGTTGTATGCTGCATGCGGACCTGCCAGCATCGATAAAAGATTGGTTTAAGAAACCAGTCTTCTATCGATGCTGGTGGGTTCACGTTCAGTATCCGTTAAAATCGGAAAAACAAACTATGCCACGATGGCAGATGGCGATAGTGAGTTTGTTTGTACGAGGGTAATCTACGGAACTACTAACCCGATTTGAAATTTTTTTCACTAATAGGAAGCAGTATTACCGAATGTCATAGCATATGTTTTATGCTAAAACAAGACTCGGACGAACACGCGGACAGAACCTAGTGTAGGTACCTACAAGCACTTTAATTGACACTTCTTGTAAGTTCTATGTTACTGTGAAAAATGGCAAAAACATTTCACCGCCACCAATCAAGCTGACGTCGAAAACTAATCGCCTTTCAAAAACACCCCAAGCGAGTTTCATCTATCGAATCCGCTCGCTTCATTCCTTTACAAATTAGACAAGTTTTTCAACAAAAAAAGGCGGCTTTTTCAAGCGGACTCGGCACGCGGTATTCGTAGCCCGGTCTGCGCCTAAAAATAATAGAGATAGAACCATTGAAGTTGCTCGTACTGCCGTGAGGTTCGCTACAAACAAGAGTTTTGAAAAAGATAAATTGGAGTTTAAACGTGGCTTTGTTAGCTTTAAGGCTCCTTCAAACAGACGCGAATCGCACGCGACACAAAGGCACCGCGTGTCGCGCGACGAGCGATGCCATTGTGTGGCGTCGCGAGTCGCGCCTGTTTATAGAAGGCTTTAAGGGTAGTTTGAATAGTATCGTTTGATTTAACTCCAGTTGTTTTGTTAGTTATTCTTTATTTCGCGTAGCAGCGCTGTGTTTCGAGTATAACCTCTTGCTTTACCATCATCACCGGTCGTACTCTTATTTCAATTTATTTGGGTCGGTGCAGCAGTCTTTTTCTTTCGTAAATGTCTTTTCATAATGTTCATTTCCTAAGGCGTCTATGACTTTGTATGTGTAAAAAATTGTTCCTACACCAGGGGCCAATTCTACTAATTTACAAACGTTGCAATGGTCTCGCCACTGTGAGTTTTGACACATTTTGTATGGTAAATCTGTAAAAAAATATAGGGGCCTCAGATTTAACGATCTTAGTTTCAATCTATTGCTGTAAGAAACTTAAGTAACTAAACAACTATTCTTTACTACCAATAAAAAAAAAACAATTATTCACTGGCTAGACTATTACGATTATGAGGAAACGGATAATCTTTTCGGCAGCGTAACATGATACCCAGTCACATTCACTATACACACCTCTCTCACTCACACACAGACACACTTTCACACTCTCCACAGAACGCAGTGTTATTTTAAACTCTTTTATTGTTATTTCTTTTATTATTCTCTTGTATATTTGTAAACCTACCTGTCAATGCATGCCATAACTGTAATTTATTTCATTTTTGTCTATCGCGCATCTATATAATATCATATTCTCTGTAAATTGAACTCCTAGTACAAGAGCCAGGGCTACACAGATGTTTGTGACTTGTGAAGTGTTAATAAAGAAATTATTATTATTACGTAATGAGTTAAATAGAGGTATTAAGTCCTCACCCAGCCGTCCTCATAAAACACGAGAACACATCATAGTTTTCTGCCGCGCTAAGGTAAAGCTAGGCCAGTTGGAAAGGTTCCGTTGACCTCATGACACGCACTTTGTTCTATTATTAGTACTACAGTAACTTCATTGTAGTGGCACGGGCTTTGACCGACAGATGAGCGAGAGAAAGCTAAAATGTCATAATTTCCGAAATCATGACATTTTAGAACAAATCTAACTTAGGGAGATGTATGGATGATTCTTATGGTTATAATTATATAAAATACATATTTGTTATGGTCGCGAAGGGTGCATACTCGGTAGGCTTTTTATATATGGAGGGGTCCATATCCTAAGGGCACGTTCTGCCTACCATTATCGCGCCCCCCGGTCTAATCCTTGATATGCAATGGTTTTTGTTGCACCATGTATCATGAGGCAACAGGGGCTAGTATGAATCTTTGGGTTCATTCGATTAATCGAGTCTGGTCAAACCACGCTGGGATCGGTGCATTTCATTCATTCATACATGTTTGTTATAGTCGCGAATCAAATTTTTGGACCAACATACAACCTGACACTGACCTGGAAACAGCAAAACACGTCAGAAAATTTCAATTTCGCGGGCTACCATTGCGCATTCACCTTAATTTGTATCATCACATTCATCATTATAATAATAATAATAATATTCCACAACTATCACACAACGCCGTCTAGCCTCAAGCTAAGCAGAGCTTGTGTTATGAGTACTAGACAACTGATAAACATACTTATATATTTCTAAATACATACATATATAGATAAATTACACCCAGACACAGAACAAATGATCATGCTCATCACACAAACATTTGTCCTGGGTGGGAATCGAACCCACGACCTCCGGCATAGCAGTCAGGGCCACTAACCACTAGACCAACAGGCCAGTGTCATGTATATCATTCCGGGATTTTAGAGGGCGGTATTATTTTACTTAAGTAATTCTCTTAAGTTTAGGTAAATATACTTTTACAGAATGATATATTCCGATCTCTGATCATCACTATTGCCTGAAGTATGTTAGGATCAAGCTCTTTTCAGACTACGCTATACTATTCTGCTATATAGCTATACTATATAGCATTGCGTTCACATTATGCGATATAATCGCAAGCAAATTATGCTATATAGCAAGCTTAGTTGACCAATCGTGTCGTTTTGTTCGTCCCGCTTGCGGGGCGTGCGGGGAGGAGAGCGCGATCATAGCTCAATTTCATAGCGTATAGCAAGCCAATAATATATAGTATAGCAAAGTGTGAACGTGTTCTAAATAAATGTATAGCGAGCGATATTGTTGTGCTATGAACTATATGCTATTATATTATAGCGTAGTCTGAAATGAGCTTCAGTGTTCAGTTAAACTTGATGCGGCTAAATGAACGGGTTTTTGCTTGAATAGTTTCCCAAGTCTGGCAAATTGTTATCGCGCTTTTCCATCAGGAATTTGTCAGTAGCAACCCGGTGTCGTGGCCGGATATTGTGAATAGATTCGCCCTCTTCACGTGGCAGTTGGCAACTCGGCATTTATAAACATAACTGGAGAAAGGAGGGTGTAATATACTTATCTATTTACCGAAACCTGCGGCGAATAGACGCCTGATGTTATATACAACAATCAATCTACCTAGCCTGTTCCCAACTATGTTGGGGTCGACATCCGGTCTAACCGGATGCAGCTGAATACCAGTATCTTACACGGAGTGACTGCCTATCTGACCTTTACTAAGACTGATAAATAATACCTTTGTCAGACTTTCGGGCTTCTGACGACCCGTAACGACTGTCAAAGATCCACGAATGACAGCTGGGACCAACGGCTTAACGTGCTTTCCAAGGCGCGGAGAATTCTCGGTAGATACGTAAAGATGGTTACCCATCCACGGACCAACCCCGGCAAGCGTAGCTTAACCTTACGGATTGACCCGTGCGGCTGTTATTACTTAGCTACGAATACCTACAACATGTTTCGGAATTAACGCACACCACCAAACACCCAAATTAGAATATTATGTTATAATCATAAACATAAATATATGACACTGAATTTTCACTATTATGTATTAAATTGTTAATCGCTGTTTATTTATTAAATTAGTTATATACTGATTGTGGGAGAAAATTGTAGTTACATTACAAATGTACGCACGCACACAGTCGCAAGCCTAAGGATCTAGCGTAATATGTACTTCGTCCATTTTGGTATATTTTACAGCGGAAGTATGACTGTAATTTACGTACTACTTGACCAAAACAATTAGGCGCATGACAGGAATTTAGTTTCGGCGCCCGCACCCCGCACCTACCCGCACCGCGCTTCCTGTAGTGACGTGCAGTCGTATACTCGCTTTGGGCAGTGATGATAATACGTAGAATATCAGTCACCGTTCCAGTGGCCCTCCCTAGTTACAATAACTTCATAGCTGTCATGCGCCTAATTCTTTTGGTCACGTTATAGTTTAAATTATTTTTGGGATAAAAAATTATCTACATTAAAAAATATAGAAATCGATTCAGTAAACGATTCTGAACAAACTACATACTTTCATAATGTGTATTAATCCATACACGTATGCGTTATTTACTCCAAATTGAATAAAGCATTCTAGTTATAGGGCATCACACCGCACCGCGCCACACGTAGAGGTAGCCTATGCTAGAAAAACCTCCGAATTTACAACCTCAATTGCTTTATCATGTAGAGCAGGGATTCCTAAACAACATTGGGGAAGAGACCCCTTTTCCAAAATTAACTGATACCTCAAACCCCCATAGCCAAATTACTTTAAAAATCCTATCTCTAGTTTTTTTTTCCTATTGATGCAAAATACTTACTAATTTAAAAACTTTGCGGTTGGTTAAGTGAGTAAACTTGACATTATTATGAGTTTTTTAAAAGTACATCAATGATACTTCCTACTAAAATACCTATTAGTAATTACAATAACTAATAGGTATTTTACACATATTAATTATGTGTATTTCGTCGATACACCTTTGCATGTGAGCGTAACCGCTGTGGAGGGGCGTTCGTTTTTAGAATGGTTTATCTTAAACACATACAGTATCTTGAAAATTTCAAATAAGAACGTGTGTTAATTAATTAATAAGGGTCGTTTTTTAGACCTCGTCGACCCACAAAATCAGTTTTCGTTGTATGTCGACCCCTGGGAAACCGTTATCGACCACTTTCGGAATCCCTGATGTGAGATCTTATGGGTGATTAGTTAACTTTGTTGTAGTATTTTATCACTATTTTCCTTTGTATAATACAGAGTACAGACACTGTCGCACAGTAGATTATTTACCCACAGTCTCGCCATTTCTCAGCATATCCATACAAGTACCTATTTTCTTAAGTCGCAAAAAGGCCATTCTCTTTGGCGTTCAACGTACTCAGTTTCATATTACAAGGATCATTTAGCTCAGCCTAACGAGATGAGTATACAAAGTCGGTTTTCTTTTGTTAAGCGGCCATGTTGAATCGATTTGGCTCATCTAGCAACTTAATTAAGACTTAGACCCAGAATCTGTGGTTGCCATGTTTACTTTAAGATTGTGCTTGGAATCACCGCAGTATCTTGAATGTTGAATGAAGGATTTTGGCCAGGACTGTATTACTGTATTACACTCAGGGACCGTACAACCCCGAATATAAGTTAATTCTTTCGAAAGTGTTACAGATTGTTCGCCTACAGTAACGGAAAATGTTACCTCTTGGTAGTGTTAGCCCTTTCATAACACTAACGTTAGGGTAACCCTATCAATAAGTTAACTAGTAAAAGATGTTACCGGCTCTTGTATGATTTCCAATTGAAGCAGATAACCCTTTGAAAGGGTTTGTCGGGGTAATCAAAGGGTTTTAAATCAAATCATTTTAAATAACGTTGGAGTGGAGGAATAGATTTTGACCTTGAAAGTTTGGAATCATATAGAATTGTTCATTAGTGTTTCTTACTCGGTTTGATAGGACGGTGCTTTCTTTTTTAAGTTTTAATAACGTCTGAATATTGAAGATGAACAAAGGTAAGTAAGTGTATTTTAATTGAGTATCACATATAATAAAACTGTAAATAACCTGTGTCTGTACATTGAACGTAATTTAAACTTCTAGTGGGGTTGTAATAAGTAATCAATATATGTAGACACCAAATCACCAATTTTTGAACATTTTGTCTGTCTTTATGTATGTTTGTGCAAGCATCGCGCAAAAAGTACGCGACGGATTTTGATTAAATTTGGTATGGTGATAGCTGAATATCCTAGTGAACATTTATGGTAACTTTTACTGCAGGAAAATGTCTAATACCGACGATAAATCGTCGCGGGCATAGCTATTTTTAATAAATATAGAGACAGACAGACAAAAATACCAAACATTTTTTTTGTTTTTATAACTCTTATTAAGACTATATACGTTATATCTATACCGATGTGGATTACAGACAATATGCCACTAAATTGTTTATTACTAGTTTTATAATAAGAATTCTTATGTTTTTTAGAGCACATATATATTTCAGACAGCGACAGAAGCTCAGACGAAAGTGAATCAATATATTTTCAAGAATTAAGGACAACCGATCCTTCATGCGTGTCAATATCGACATTGCAACCGACATTAGACGATAATGCGTCTACTCCCGATTTGTCTTTTGAAAATGACTCTAAAGAAATGGAAGATAAGGCTACAAATACTGATAACTCATACAATAGCAAGGAAGATGATATTCATGAGTGTTATTCTTTTTCTTTATTAATTGCAAAATATCTAAGCAAGTTAGAAGAAGGACGACGTAACAAATGTATGCATCAAATAGTTCATATGGTCATGCAAAGTGTTCATGAACAACAATCAAAACAAAAGCAGTAATAATGAAAAATTGTGTATTTTAATAATAAATACCATGTTTTTTTAAAGATTTTTATTTATTCAATGACGACATTATTATTTAAAATTATTACACAAAAATTGGAAATCAACAATTAACGATATTATGGCTCGGTTTAAAAAAAATACAATCGCCTCAAAAAGCATTTATAAAGTAAAAATGATATGTAAGCACCTATTTATTGAACGTTGGGAGACCGCTAAGTATAATAAAGGTGAAACAGCACAAACAATGATTTCTTGCTCGTTTCGCCCGCTCTTACATCCTAAGTTGCGGTCGAATAACTGAAAAAAATCTCTGATTGCGATGGTTGAACTACTGAATTGAATTAGTGAGAGCAAACTATATTTTTTAACTGTTTCACCTTTAATATACTTAGTGGTCTCCCAACGTTAAAAAAATAGGTTTTTTTTTATTTTTATTTGTGATGGGTTTGCTCTTGACTCTAGTCTAGGTCAGAGGTGACAGAGACAAAGTCGACGATGGAGTGAGCTTACCCAGAAGAAGCCTGTTCACTCTCACTTTGAAGAGATTAGGGTTGTATACGTTCGGAAACACAGACGCAGGTAGTGAGTTCCACTCTTTTGCTGTGCGCATTATAAAAGACATTTGGAAGCGCTTAGTGCGAATTGGTGGAATAGCAACCAGGTAGGGATGGTAACTGGCAGTGCGTCTAGATGTCCGGTGGTAGAAGGGGGCCGGTGGAATGAGGTCGTGGAGTTCTCGGGCACACTCTCCAAAGTACAATCTGTAGAAGACCGACAAGCAGGCAACCTTGCGGCGATGAGCCAAGCTATGAAGCTTGGCATCCACCAGTTTTACGTCGCCAATGAGCCTCTTAGCTCTGCGTTCCACCGAGTCAAGCGCGGCTAGTTGGTACTTAGCTGATCCATCCCAAAGGTGACTGCAATACTCCATGCAGGATTGGACTTGCGCTTTGTAAAGGGATAAAAGCTGTCCAGGCGTAAAGTATCGCTTCACCCTATTTAGGATGCCCAGTTTCTTGGCCGCAGTTTGGGCCTTGTACTCGATGGTGGCGCCGAAGTTGAGACCAGATGTCAACTCCATGCCTAGGAGCTCAAGTCGATCAGTTACAGGAACAGATGTACCCCGAAAAGTAGGAGTTTGGGCGAAACGACTCTTTTTAGCGGTAAAAAGACACGCCTGCGTTTTGGTGGCGTTAAAAGAGACCAGATTATCATCACCCCACTGGGAGACAAAGCTTAAGGTCAAATCTGTCCGCTCTACCATGGCCTCTCTCAAGGAACGAACTTCGGCCCCGCTGGTTTTTGCTCTGGACAAGTATCTCTCTGAAACTGTACTGTCATCTGCGTACCCAACAATACCAGGCCGAAGCAGGTCATTGATGTGCAGCAGGAAAAGAGTTGCAGAGAGAACAGACCCCTGAGGAACTCCGGCATCAATAGCCATAAGGTCAGAAGAGCAGCCATCAACAACTACTCTAATCGACCGTTCACTAAGGAAATCTGATATCCAGCTACAAAAATCAGCTGGGATGCCATAAGCAGGAAGCTTGCTGAGCAGAGCAGCGTGCCAGACCCTGTCAAAGGCGTTCGAGATGTCAAGCGATACAGCCAGTGCTTCGCCGTGTTTCTCGATGGCTTCGCCACAGCAGTGCGTGACATACACAAGAAGATCGCCAGTTGACCGTCCCCGGCGAAAGCCATATTGACGGTCACTGAGGAGATCATTGTCTTCAAGGTAGTTCAGCAACTTATTGTTCAGTACCCTTTCCAAAACTTTGCACAGAATGGAGGTAATGGCGATCGGACGGTAATGGGCAGGGTCTGCACGGTCGCCTTTTTTGGGCACTGGTTGTACATTTGCAAGCTTCCAGGATTTCGGCACCGCTCTTTTTTCAAGAGAGAGGCGGAACAAACGTGTCAATACAGGAGACAGTTCAGGCGCACACTGCCTCAACACTCTCGCTGGAATGCCGTCAGGCCCGCTGGCTTTGTTCACGTCTAGACTGCACAATACTCTTCGGACCTCTTTAATGTGTACTGCGATCTCCGGCATCGAGGAGTCACAATGAGGTACAGTAGGTGGTTGCTTTGAGCCAGCGTCCAGACGTGAATTGCTTGCGAAGAGAGATGCAAATAAATTTGCCTTCTCAGTTGCAGAGTGAGCCAGCGACCCATCAGGTTTCATCATAGGAGGTAAAGTGGGACGACAGAAATTCGTTTCAACCGCTTTAGACAGGGACCAGAACTGTTTACTACCCGGAGGGTGCGAAGCCAGCCTGGCCCCGATATGTCCGACATGGTCAAAACGTGCTCTACGCAAAACCCGCTTGCAGAACTTGGCGGCAGAATTAAAGGCTCTCTTCTTCGCGCGAACCCTGCGCGCTCTAACTTTGCGGTCGCGGGCCTTGACCCAGGCTTGGTAGGCAGTCTCTTTTCGGGCCTCAGCGTGGGCACATTCTGCATTATACCAAGGCCGGGATTTGTGACCGAGCGGGATGTCGGAGAATGGAATAAAATATTCCATCCCCTGCCGAATCACGTCCGCAACCGCGTCAGCACAGCGCGAGGGGTCACCCGAGGAAAAGCACACTTGCCGCCATGGATAAGACGCAAAAAAGTGCCGCATCTCATCCCAGTCTGCTGACCCGTATCGCCATACTTGCTGTTGTCTCCTGGTCACCGCTATGCGATCGATAGATGCCGATGTAGAGAGATTTCTCCACGCCAGTATCCACAAGTAGCCATATGGCAGAGAAACCCGATTTCTCAAAGCAACGGAGACGACGACAACAAATGTCATCGCGGACGTACACACAGACCCCAGCTTGCTTCTTGAACTTGTGTTCAAGAGAGTACCCCGGGTAGTTGAGGTACGCCACGTCCGACGGGGTTGTTATCTTCGTCTCCGTTAGGAAAAACAGGTGCGGCTTCTCGGTCTCAAGGTGGTGATGGACCGAATCGAGATTGGAGTGCAACCCCCTGATATTAGTGAGGTGCACTTTTAGTGGGAGGAAGTGCAGCCGTTGTTTTACCTTATTTTTCTTCGCTTTGTGTGTCATATTGAGTGTTGTTGGGGAAAAAGTCGACTTGTCGAGGCGCCGCTCAGTGATCCAAGTGGAACTCTAGAGCCAACCAAACCTACGGGGAACTCATCTGGAGACTGCGGGGACGCCCGAACCCCCCCGGATATGGCCACCGGGTCCACCCATCCAGTCGCCGGCTGGCACGGTGGAGCATACCGGGATTTTTCGCGAGTTGGCGGGGCAGCCTTTGGCACGTGGCTGGCGTGCTACTTGGGCCCCCTACTGACTGCGGTCGGCCAACGGCTGGCACCGTGCTTCGGATCCCGCTACCCTCCAAAATGAGTTACCCGGCTAGCTGACTCAGATACCACAACCGGTGCCAAACAGCGCAACTGACAATCTCCTTCTCCCCCAAAGGCCCTGGCACTCCCACACACCGACGGAACACAGCAAGCTGCTTCGCGCCGGACTCCGGTGGGATGGTGATCGCGAGCCAGGCGGCCCCTTGCGGAGCCTACCACCGCTAAGTGGGATCGTTCAGCCGTACCACAGGCAAGCCTGTGGTGCCGTTGCCCGGGGTGGACCACTAGGAGGTAGATCCCAAAACCACCCCAACTGTTACTTACACGTTAGAGCCGTTTTCGAGCGGAGCCGCGGCCAACAACTAGTACTAGGTATACCAAACTGGAGAACATAATTTCAGCCAAAATGTAAATCGAAATACAAAGACACTCAAAAAAGAGACGCGTCACAGGTTTCGTACACGATAGGCGCTGCCAGGGGTGACTTATTCGTCAACTCGCATAAGCAATACGCGCGAGTCCGCGCGTTCTGGCACCTTCCAATTTCACCTACTTTGTCGGCGCGGCCGTGCATGTAGGTACAATTAAATTTAATAACCTCGCGAAGCGTCGTGCGTACGTAACAAACTCGTAAACCCAAACTCAACTTTTAGACGACAATCCAAACTGGTATCTGCTAGATTAGAAGATTGGGAGAATCACATCACAATAATAATGATGACCTTACTTTTATGCGATTTCCACATAAATTGCATTTGCTGCTCTGAGTAGGTGCATCGTATTCATAATATGTATGTACGGCATCTCGCTTCGGTTGTGGCATTTTTTAAATCGAACAGTTTGACGCAGCTCCTTTCCCTTTGGGCACTAAATGATGAGTGAGACGATCGAATGACATTTATGATTCCGTAAAAAAGGCAAGATTATACTTGAAACAATCCCGACTATTCCAGAAAAAAAATACATTTAACTTTAAAAACACTGCAATAATAACCATAATCGTATGTATATGGACTGTGGAGTCGCTAAGTCCTAGACTGCGTGTTGCGACTTGACGCGTACCTTCCGAATGCATGCAGTTTAGTACTTTAAAGTAAGGCACGAGAGATAAAATTACAATATTTGTAGTCCGAATGGGTAACTCTGTTACAGTCGTTGAAGGGGTAACCCGTTCGAAACGTCTCACCATTAAAAAGTGTAACCCACTAAGAATGAGTTTTTGAATATACAAGTAAACAAATCGAAAGGGTTTGGAAGAGGTTACCCATTGATGAGGGTTTTCGTAAAAAAGTGTAATCAATATGAAATTGGTTTTAAAACAACACTTTGTCAAAACCCTATCAAAAACCCTTTCAATGGGTAACCAAAATGGTCCCTGATTACACTATACACACAATGCTAAAAATTATATGCAAATCTTAGATAAACATACTGTATTGTATGTTTATCTAAGATTTGCATATAATTTTTAGCATTGTGTGTATAGTGTAACATTATAACAAGAACAGGCAAAGGTGGAACTTAAATAACGCACCACCACTTAACGGGTCATTGTACTCATCATTATAAACAACTTTTACTATTGGACCAAACCTGAAATCGCGAAAATGTGTAGGTACAACGATCCCTTAAGAGGTTATGCGTTATTTAAACCTTGTATATCAAGTTATGATATTCGGAACCACCGTCGAATTGTTAGAGAATTGGCGAAAGTAGACCCGTATCTTTATAAAAAACACTATACTTACTTATCGAACAGGGCACCTCTTTCTTCCAGCTCATAGAAAGGTAAATGTTTTGACATCTTTATTGATCATCTAGAAAATGCTTACGTTTGTCAGAATCAGATCCACACTTGATTTTCATTAGTCTTAAACACTCTTGATCCTAATGTTTGATAATATTTTACGTCTCATAGGCAGTCATAGGCTTAAATCCTCTGCCAGTGTTTGGTAAGCTTACGCAAAGACATGGATCTAACTCGCAAAATCCTTTGAAGCATTTTATACGATTTCGGCAAAGCACAAAGGCATCATTACTCTCAATACAGTTCATTATTCACTTAGAACAGATAGGCAGTCGCTCCATGTAAAATACTGGTATTCAGCTGGATCCGGTTAGACTGGAAGATCCCAACATAGTTGGGAAAAGGCTAGGCAGATTGATTCACTTAGTCATACCAGACTTTACACGAAGAAGACCAGCTGTAGTCAACTCACCAGAGTTGGTTACTGTTTCTAGGGATACTACTCATTAAGTAGTTTCCGATTTTCCGTACCTAAAAAAAAATGTTATGCAAATCTTTTTAGCTGTTTATACGTGAATAGTTGTTAGTAAATAGAAGTTCGGCAAAATGTTTATTATTCTAAACAAACATTTCCACGAGCTCCTATTTTTACCCGACTGACCCTGAAGGAGGGTAATGTTTTTCGCGCGCATGTATGTATGTCCGTTCCATTGTGACCTCCTATAGCCTAAACGGCTTGATGGATTTTAACATACGAGGTGTCGCTAGATTCGTCTTAATTGTGGGAGTGACGCCGCTATATAATATTTTTAAATTGTATCTGGAAATACAAAAAAGGGGGAGGAAGGCTTTTTTTTTAAATAAATTTCAAAAATATTGCTATCAAATATAAGCTAATAGAGTCACTTCCAATATATTATATTAATAAAACTGAAAAGCTTGAAGTAAAACTAATTATTAAAAAAAAATAACGACTGCAGAAACACATATCTGAAAAGAAACAAGCAAGCATTAGTTGCACCATAGTTAGGTAAGGTTTGTCCTCGCCTGCAATACCAAAACTCTATAGATTATAAATAACTGTAATGCTTGTTTCTTTTCAGTTATTTTTTTGCAGTCGGGGTTTTTTAAAAATCCCCGTTATCATAAGGATCCTTCAGGAACTTTCAACAAACAAATAACAGTAAAAACGGATAAACACAATTCTATGAAAACATTTTGCAAGTGCACTGAGCTACAAAATACACATCCGATCTGATTCGCGTTGTACCTATACAAGTCGGTTAGTCTGCCTGTCGGTTGCCATAGCGACGATCCCCTCGTGTGCCATCGTTACGTGGCACCATTGATCGGAGGCGAATCCTGTGAATGTCTCATATTAAACGGTCAAAATTGCATGAATTTTGAAGTGGTATTCAATTGGCTGCATAGCATGCTGAAGTACTGACTGGTGGGAGTATGAATGTTTTAAAGTTCATTGATTGTTGTTTAGTTTGATATTATCTTTGTTTGATCCTGTATCCTGTGTCTGTTCGACCCGGATTCGATTCGATATTTGTTCCGGCTCCTGGCTGTTTATTGTGTATGCGAAATTCGTGGTGTCGACGAAACGTCTTTTTATCAAATTCCACCTTGCTGACTAGCTTATAATTATGTATTCCACGGCATGACCTTCCATACCAATACGAGAGAACAAGAGATAGGACGAGAATGCAGTGGTAATTATTATTAACTTTATTTCAGACAACAAAAAACATCCATAATTGTGTTAGTGAGTACTTAAGATCTATGTTAGTATATCACAATTTCAACAATAAAATGAAAACAAAAAATAAAACAAATCAGGATCACACAACAGAGTCAACAGATGTTGACACATGGAGCGCAATCCAGTGCCTATGGAAAGGACCGTCTAGCCGGTCCGCAATTACTTTCAGAATGCTGTTGGATCTTGCTCGGATACGGTGCAAAATGGAAGCCGCTCTTTTTCTCATGATGGCATGAAAGCCATCAATCTGATCCTCCATAAACATGACAGACGCACTACAGCATCTCGGCAGCCCCAACAACATCCTAAAGGCGTTGTTATAATGCACACGAAGGGCATTGAGTGCCCGCTTAGTACAGCTGACCCACAGGGTGCACGAATAAAACGATTGGCAGTATGCCCTGAACATTGTGTACTTCACCTCATTCGGGCACCGTTTAAACCTGCGAGCCAGCATGTTCCCACGGACAGCCAACGCCCTTCGTTCCCTCTCAACGTCCACGTCATCTGCAAGCTCCTCCGTGACCCAGTGACCCAAGTACTTCACCTGCGTCGCTCTTTTCAGCGGTACACTATCTAGTGTAACAGTCGGAACGTTATCGACATTAAAATTCCGCGGTAGGAATACCAACAACTCGGTTCTGTTCGGATTGTACTTGAGCCCATGAGCCACGGCGTACTCCTCACACTTCCTAAGATGCCTCTCGATTTCACAGAGTAAAAGCACTTACCGTCAGCGTCATCGGTTCTCCAACCTTCCGGTATTGATGCGATTTCAAACTACATCTAAGTCTTATACACTCGACCTCCAACTTTGACCTTGTTTCATACATAAGACAGGAGGATTTCTAAGTAATTCTCTTAAAGACCAAGCGCCGAGTCTGACTTAAAACGAACTTCAATTCAAATTAAATACATTTTCAGAATATTATTGTTGGAACTCGTCGGCGATATGGATTTGCTTTGGTGTTTTCTTTTACAGCTGTTCTGACTCACATAAAAAATAGCCGAGAACAGATTTAGAAAGTACCCGGGATACGAAATATCGTGCTTTAGAAAGAGACTGTCTCACAGGTATGAGTGACTAGAGGCGACGAGGGCACGAAGCTCGATGAACCGAACTTTTGAAAGGATGACCTCTTCACTTTGCGCTCTTCCTAAACAGTAAATGAAACTGAATCGTCACGTCACGTTTGGGTTGGTGAGCTGAATCGCGTATACTTGGTGCTCAATCGCGACATACTCGGCTCTAGTCGGTCGATGACGCTGAATCACGTATCTCGGTTCCAGTCGTAATTTTTCACTTCGGTCGGATACTGAACATCAATTACTATGACGTGGGAATAGCTCCTTGACATTTCTTTCGTTTTTAAAACTGAAGCGCTTTTAAAAAGTAATTCAGGATCCTTGCATCCTTATGTCTGTCAATTCGAGCGCATATTTCAATAGTTTTTATACATATAAACCTTTTTCGTGATAAGTTTCAGTTACTTTATTTGAAGCTGCTAAAACCGCCGCTATAAATTATTAAAACAATCCTCTGTCAACTCTCTAACCGCTCGGTTCTAACCGCTGAAGATCGTGGGAAAATATAAAGTTCTAAAAGCCATTATGTTGTCTTTTCCGGAGCATAAATAAAGTGATAAGGGATAGAGTAACCGATAATGTTCTGATAAGGTAATAATAATAATAACTCGTACTTGGTTTTATCTATAAACTAAGTAACAGTTATCTTTAAGAGGGCCCTTCCCGGCCCATCTATAGCCAACGCGAGCATGGTCGAAAAGCTTGTTGTTTCATCCAGCGCAACGCCCGTTGACTAACAGGCAAGTGAGAACGCGATAACATTGAACGAAAAATAGTGTGCGGAAATTTTATGAAACTTGTTCCAGGAAATACATGTTTTTTAGCAAGTCTTACAAGTTTGTGAAATAAATGTTTGTCATTTAGAATCTCCATTACATGTGCGAGTTTTCTATCTATACGTTCTATTTACTTTTACGATTTATGAGTACATTATGAACGGCCAAATTTCAGGTAAAAATTGTGCAAAAACGCAGATTTTTGGAGGCTTATATTGAATTTGTTTCTTCAAATTTTTATTTTTCGCTTTGATAGAAACCTAGATACAGTGCACAAAATACCTATTAGTTCAAAAAAATTCTTAGAAAGACATGTCAAAACGCTATAATTTAATCACGTACGAGCGTTTGTATGAAAAGTATGACGGGTTGGCCCCTCTTAAGCTACAATAAAGCTGACGAGTTTATTTTTTTGTCTGTTTGTTTGAACGCGCTAATCCCTGGAACTAACAGTCGGATTTGAAAAATTCTTATTGCATCCAATTCATGAGGAAGGATATAAACATATTAAACATCATGCTAGGACTCTTAGGGGCCGAGCAAAAAAAAAAGTCAGAAAGAACGCTATGCGAAAACGAAGCGCGGGCCGGCAATGCAATGCGACGGGGTGGGTCGGGGGAACAAGTAATTTCACGCGGACGAAGTCGCGAGCAGAAGCTAGTCGATTATAAAATGTCATATTTTTAAATCAGAGAACCGTACAAAACTGTAATTTTATTGAAATTTTATTAAATGGATATAACACGCCAAATTGACATAAATGGTCAATTTGTTAAACAATTAATTTCTCTGAATGTATACTATGCAATTTATGAGACGACAAATTGTATTACGGTTACAAATTACCGAAACAATGATTTTTCATGTTTTTATTTATTGCCTTTGTTATCAATGAACATGTTTTTCTTATGGATTGTTTTTAATGTTTTTTTTTTAATTTCATTTCAGGTAAGTACCGAGCCAACTATTTCATCCAACCCAGCGCTACTTTAAGGTAATATTAAACCTAGCAACTTATAGAAAATGTTTTTTTTTATTTATTAGGGATGTAAGTGCACAAATTGTGTTTTTAAACGCCTTGTGTAAGACTTAGAAGCCGTGTCAATCAAAACTTAAAAATATTTTGTACAGCAGTTACCATGAACACTAAAAGGTCGTGTTTTTAATTTAAAATACACAAAATAAAAACACTCGCACTACGCGAAGCGCAAATCTGTAGTTGACCGAGCGAGCGAAGCGTCTTTGCTTCAAATCTGGCAAAATTTGCCTGTCAGTTTGTTGCTACACCTCTACAGGTCGTATTTTACAACCGATCTGGACGACACTTGGTATACAGGTTTTACGACTTTGTAGAATACTTTTGTCGTCGGTGATTTTTGATTGGAGGGGTACTTCCTCCAAAAAGGGGCTAATAGATATCTCTGCCTTATGAGATCCGATATCGATGGTTCTTTTTAGGGTTCCGTACCTCAAAGAGAAAAAAAAAACGGAACCCTTATAGGATCATTCGTGTGTCTGTCTGTCTGTCTGTCCGTCCGTCCGTCTGTCTGTCACAGCCAATTTGCTCCGAATCTAATGGACCGATTAAGTTGAAATTTGGTACACATATGTATTTCTGTGACCCAAACACGGACGTTTAACGTAAATAAATGAATATTGAATACCTATGTGGGTCAATTTTAGATGGCAAATAAGAAAATTAAAAAAAAGTTTAACAAATTATACCGTGTGGACAAGGACATATCAAATAAAAGTTCTTACTGTGAGGGTCTCAAATACATATATATTTTTTATAATTTTGTAATCAGTCATTTTAAAGTTATTTAAGAAAATAGACGAAAATTGACCATTCCTTATCTCCGAAAGTACAAAGCCTAAAATTTTGAAAAATATACAAAAAATAGTTCAATACCTATAGATTACAGGAAAACCGATAAGAAGTCGATGGTCTTAAAACAACATGGTAAATCTCTCAATATTGTGCGTACAAACATACATTTGTCCATCGTTAAACAAAAAGGATCCAACCCAAATTAGATGTAATGTGGCTTGGATCCTTTTCGTTTAACTAAGGACATTTGTAGTTGGAATGTATGGGAGAACATGTTTTTCAACTACAATGTTAAGATTGTTCTTGGGATAAATTCATCTCAACTACGGAACTCTTCATTGTGCGTGGTCTCCGACACGCTGTTGACCAGTTTTTTTTTATTTGTAAGGTAATAACTTAAAGTTGGTTTCATAAAAAATTGGTGAAGATCTGATGAAAAAAAAAACATGTTAAATATCCCGTTTTAAATACTACTTACTTATAGAATAGAATAGAATACTTTTATTTCAGACAGAGTCCATAGGGTTAGTAACAACTTTACTTAACTTTACTGTTAGTAGGTACAGACACAGAACATAAATGCACAATTAAAATAAAATAAAATAATTAATAAATATATAATTAATATTAAATAATAATATAATTAATATTAATATAATTAATATTTAATTAATTGTTAAATATAAATAATAACAATATAAGTAATACTTATATTAATTGTTGCAAAAAAGTGTACTCGCGAGGTCTACTGTTCGCAGAACTAAGTACTAGTAGAATTGTAGCAAACATTTTTAGAATACCACCGGCTTCGCTTTTGATGCAAAAACATTTCAACTTACACTTTTAATTGAAACACGCTCGAGTTTACCGTTGCTTCGAGGTAACCGCAATGTACACATGGCTACATGTCAAGCTATTATATTCCAGTATAAGCTGACCTCTCATTGTATGGAAATCCTATTCAATGCGAGATCAGATTATACTGGAAAAATATAGCTTGATATGTAGTCGCGTGTACAGGGTGGAATTTAATTTGCACGAGAGAATTTATGGCGAAAATATCTTGTTTAAATAGATTTTGAATTTCATCTGACGTCAGGTTGCGACCGGCTATGTTCAACAGCCGACAGCTAAAACGAAAACAAAAGTATTCGACCTTTACCAAAAAGTTTATAACAAAAAGTACTTAGGTATTTATTAGAGTTGCCGCGAATAGTTGTAATAGCGAATAGTCGAATACCGATTAATCGCCATTCCCTATGGCGAATAGTCGAATAATTCGCTATTATTATTCGACATTAACATAGGAATATAAAAAATAGTTTATTTGTTATGGAATGTACCTATCACGCTTGTAGAATCATTTATTTTTTACCTACTGTAATCTAATTTTTTCTATGGTTATGAGAAAAGAAAATGAAATTAGGAAAGCTGAAGAAATAACCCATTACATCGCGTCAGCCAAGGCTGTCAGAAATATAAACCCATATGAATGGTAGGCTTGTAAAAATGAATTCCCCATTTTAAGAAACGATTTTTATTCACACCAGCAAGCTCTGTTTATTCAGAAAGACTATTTTCTGAGGCAGGTTTGATGTATGAAAAAAAGCGCAACCGACTTGATCCCAATCGTGCAGAAAAACTGGTTTTTTTGCACCACAATCTGCCTTTTTTGGATTTTCAATATTAATTAAAACGCCTAACTTTAATATGACTGATTTTTGTATGACAATTAATAATAATGATAATAATTGATACTAAACTGTTTTGTTTTTTAAGAAAAAATAAAGTGATTATTTTGAAGCTTAGTTGTTTTTCTCATTAAAAGTTTATTTTAGACAACTATTCGCCGAATGTCGAATAATAGACTTTATTATTCGGTATTCGGCGAATAGCAAAAACATGTCGAATAATGCCGAATACCGAATAATAGCGGCTATTCGCGGCAACTCTGGTATTTATCTACTGGATGCGGGAAGCATAGAACCAGTCGATGTGACGGTGCTTGGGGCAGGCCTGTGTCCAGCAGTGGACGTCTTTTGGCTGAAATGATGACTTAGACTATGCGAGTTGCGTCGCTTTCTATTTGACAAAACCAACTGTTTAAATACCTAACAGGCGGTTTAAATCTTAGTGAACACAGCACTTAATCGCCAGCCTGTGGACTCTACAGTGTAGAGTCAACGTTATCAATACTATTGACGAGAATGTGACTATCTAAAAGAGTCATTAAAACTGTGCGCAAACCTGAGTCAAGATCAGTCATGACTGTCGAAAACTAAGGTCAGCCTTAGAGACAGACTTTCACTCTACGAAAACAATGATGGCGTGCACATTTGCTACAAAAAAGTCTTAAGATGATAAAAATCCAGAAAAAAAACTGTTTCGACAAAACATGATAACTGCACCTCGCATTATCGCCAAATTCGTCACTCAGAAATGCACTTCCTACGATAATTTTGGTGACAGCAACTTATTTTATCTGTTAAGATAAAACAAAAAAATAAATAAGATAGTATTGTAGTGGGTGGACTTCTACAACTGTGTTAATAGTTAATGATAGTATTCATAATCTGTATCCTTGACTAACTAACAATAATCGAAGTCTTGGGCAAAGGCCTCCCTCCACTCCTTCCATCTTTCGCGAGCCCGCGCGTCCTCCTTCCAGTTTGGACGGAACCTATTCAGTTCGTCCTGCCCTCAGACTAAATATAAAACCAAGACAGCGCTGCGAACAATATAGTGATGCATGTGCAAAACTACTTCTCGCTATGTGCATCTACGTTCACACGCACAAATTTACACCACACCACAACTAAAGTACACCTCACTAAGTGCACACATTTTTACGAAACCGGCCTCACGTCATTGTTGTTTGGTCTGAGGTCCCGCCCGCGCCATGCGCCATCTCCTACGTTACCTGTCGCGACCCCGTCTTATTGGAGGAGGACGAGGGGAGGCCTTTGCCCTTAATCCGTTGCAACAACGCTTAGGTGGATTTTAATGACGCATGTGATATGCATCTGTCCAGCAAACGACGTATTTTAGCTGATATTAGAATTATGATAACATAACATCATGCCTGTAATCACAGAGGAGTTAGGCCGAGGTGTACCTATAGTACACCCACATTTCGCCAGTTAAAGTCCCATGTAATAGGGAGCGAGCCTTTTGCCATCAACTGGGCTCAAATCCAGACTCATACTAAGCAGTACCGCTTGCGACCACTCGACCAAATATATCTTATTTCATGATAGCAAAAGCATAGATACCATAGTATTTCCCAACACACAACTCAAAAGTTAAATCGTCCAATAATTCGCTACATAATGACAAAACTAAAAAAGCTGTGCCGCCCATGTCATAAAACACCCTACTTGTCTTCAACGGCCCGTGCCAAACGTGGAAATAAAACCTTCATAGTATCAACTGCAGCTGTATTTTTCGGCCAGCATTTTTATAGAATAGAATTGTTTTTGGCATAAATATTGTCGTTGCAAAAGAAAAAAATACAGTTCATATTTTGAAATTCTGAAATGTTGACCGTTATTTTTTTTATTTGCTAGAATGTAATTTAATCCTCAAAGAGTAGCGAGTCTTAAAGGGGTTTCGTATTTCAAAACACGATAAAGTTTAAAAGACCCTCTTTAAAACTTGATCTTGTTTCCGTCGGTCGGTGGGCATCACGTTATGTAAACGAGTGACCTATGTTGGTATAATTGCCATGTTATTTGGTATTAAAGCTTTTGTGTATGACAGACCGTATAATCTACTTAATAAAATTTTTAAATTCATTCAACGACAGGCAACGCACACAGCCTAAACCGCTGGGTCTGGATATACAGAGTGGCGATTAGGTTATCACATTAATTGAAACTACATATTCAGGACATGACTGTGGTCCCCTGCGTTGAAATTTTTTGCCGGTTATTATAAAAAAAATATGCTATTCCATACATTTTGACCACGTAGGTATTGCACTTTTGTAGGAAACTACAGTTTTTTTTTTAATAATAACCAACGAAAAATTTCAACGCAGTGGGTTGCAGAATCATGTACTGAATAGGTACGTGGTTTCAATCAATGTGATAACCTAATCGCCACTTTGTATAATATTTTGCACAGTTCCTTGTACAGAATGAAACTGAATTCATGGGCATTCTCTTAAGGGGTCATTGTACTCATCATTATGAACAACTTTTACTATGGGACAAAGGCTAAAATCGCGAAAAATAATATCTGTTGTTCCCTATAATTTAACAAGTTACGCGAACATAAATATAGGGAACAGCTGATTTTATTTTCGCGGTTTCAGGTTTGGCCCCACGGTAAAAGTTGATCATAACGATGTGTACAATGACCTCTTAAGACGCTACCGAGCGCACAGTGGCGCCCTCATCGTTTGTTTGGTTATTTCTTTTATTTTAGAATGAAAATGCAGAAAATGAGCACGTTAAGTTGTGCTCCACAAGACAATACGTTATTATTATTATAAACAGTAGTTTTATATTGTTAAGTTTTATTGTAATCATTAAAACGGAAAATGGTGGCCACTTCTTTCCGTTTTAATAATTACAATAAAACTTAACAATATAAAACTACTGTTTGTAATAATAATAACGTATAGTCTTGTGGAGTACAACTTAACGTGCTTATTTTCTGCATTTTCTTTTTAAATTAAAAGAAATAACAAAACAAACGATGAGGGCGCCACTGTGCGCTCGGTAGCTTCTTAAGAGGTTGTGCGTTATTTAATTTACAACTTGTATAACGAAGGTGAGCTCTACGGAGAGATTTTTTTTTTAATTTACCCACTAGTGGTTAAATATGAGATGACAGTTTGTATGTAAGTTCGTCATGTTTGCCGATGGAATGGATTATTCCGATCTGTCCACCTGCTTTGTCCTTAGAGGAACAGATCAGAAAAAAAAAATTGATCTGTCCCCCTGTTAGCAAAGAGAGGACATCTGGGACAGATAGGAGTGAATAAAGTTGCTAACGAACAGATCAAACATTTTCCGATCTGTTCGTCTAAGGGTACAAAGCAGGGTGACGGATCGGAATAATCCGATGGAATGCGGGCTTGTTTAGATATAAGTATAAAATCTTTGAACTTGGTAGAAGCTATAATAATTTCTTTATTTACACTTCAAAGTCACAAACATCTGTGTAGCTCTGCTAGCTAAAGCCAATAACAAGAAGAGGATAATAAGAAGTTCTTAGAAATTATAACAATTTGCTTTCGTAAATTGCCAATATCTTTTATTAGCCGATTTCCAAGTAATCTCAAATAAACAAAATTGCAAACAAAGATAATCCCAATGCTTTATTAATTCCTAGAATCTGTACAAATAATATTAGAGGTAAAATTTGCGAGTTTATATGTAGGGGTAATCTTCGGAGCTACTGATCCGGTTCCGAAAATTCTTTCACTAAGGGCCCGATCACGCGTACCATAGGCACAACCACATCGCAGCGACAAAATGTGGGCATGCAGTGGTTATGTGTGAATAGTGTCGCTATAGCTTCTTGCTGTTGCGCTGAGTGGCTAATGTTTGCAGACAGACAGATCGACTCCTGTACCCTAATTGCGTATCAATCGAAATCTGAATCATTTAGAATCAAATTCAATCAAATCCATTGTTTCATATGTTGGAAAAATTTGTATGCTCGACAACGTAAATGACGCAATGAATATTGATTGAATTGTCAAATTGAAACCGATTCTGATTGAGTGTGTTACGCAATTGCGCCGCTGTTTTGATGATGTGGCCGCTGGTGGCTGCTACGTGGCCTTAAGGGGGAAGCGTCAGGGTAGCCCGCGGAATTTAAATTTTCTTACGTTTTTTGCAATTTTCAAGTCTGTATTATATTGTACGTTGATCAAATTATAATTTGCGGTCGTAACAAGTATCCATTTACATATTTAGAATCATTAAAGTGATCAATACAACTCTTTAAGACCAGGTAATCCCAAAAAATTACTATTTCATGAAATCTTGACATTTTAGGATTATACTAACTTAAGGAGTTGTATTACTGATTCGATTGTATATAATTCTGTAAAAACATATTTGTTACGGCCGCAAATCATACTTTATTTAACATACTACTTAATACTGACTTGCAAATTGCAAAAAACGAAAGAAAATTTGAATTTCGCGGGCTACCCTGACGCTTCCTCCTTAATGTGGTCGGTATCGCCCACACGGTTGATTTTGGCAGCCAAATGAGGAGCATCTGTTCAAAAGGTCAGGTAAACAAACTTCACAAAATAGAACTAATCGATTTCGTCAAGTTACGAAGTATGAAAAAAAATGTGACCTTTTGAACAGACCAATAAATAAAAGATGCTTTTTGTAGAAGACAAGACTGTTCTGTTTAAAAATCTAAGAGAACATTGATGCAGAAATACATCCGTCTTGATTGGAATCATAATTTTTTGATTTTATTATAAGGGAAATACGCTCCTTTCGAACAAGTAGGCTCATTCGATAGACAATTTTGTAATGAGTTCAAAAAAAAAGTTGGAAATAAAGTATAAATTTTCATACAATTTAGTGCCCGTCCACGTGTTGTGATGTGATTGTGGTACGTGTGAAATGGGAAGCTACAGTATTGCCGAGCGTCTAGGACATATTTTATGAAAACAAGTAATTTCACGCGGACGAACTCGTGGGCGGAACGTAGTGCATCGATAAAAAGGATTACGATAGCATTCCATTAAATCAACGTTAATATCCAAATAGACGAATCGAGCTTTAAATCGTATTTGTGCCGAAATAAACCGCGTCCGTGTACATCTGGCCGACATCGCGATTATGATGAATTTATTAGTTTTGGTTGTAGATGAATCTGGTATTCCAGTAAAATTAATTATCAGTCAATTTCCGGATTCTGAAAGCATATTGAATTATTTTGATCAAGGTTGATTGGATGGTAGTTGATGGTGTTAAGACGATTTCGGCCAGGTAAAGAATTTAGCTAAATATACTTACGAAAGACGGGACAAAGCGAACAACATCAAAATCTCATTGGTAGTACCGTAGTGCCTACAGGTACACACCTCGCTCAGCTCCCTAATTGCGTAACGCGATATTGCTAATTCATTGCTTCATATGTTGGATAAATTTGTCTGCTCAACAACTTAAATAACGCAATGAATGTTGTTGAACTGTCAAAATGAAACCGATTCCGATTGTTCTCTCTCGTGTCATAACTCATACGCCGCACATGACGGTCGCATTGTGTGCAAAAGAAAATTATGCCGAATAGTGTTGTGGTATTGCAAACCCTGTAGTGATATATTTTTTAAGAACTCGTAATCTCAATCTATCTGTGAAAAATAGCTCAAATTAGTAGACTGCGATGAAGCCAAAAAAGAAGGAGGGTTACGTGGGTACCTACATTTTTGACATTAATGTCGCCGAGATAAGATAACAACTAGATTTTGAACGTTTATTATTTCGGGAATTGCCCTTAAAAAGTTTATTTCTTGTCGTCTCCTCTTATTAACGGGGAAGCTCCAGGTTGCCCGTGAAATTCAAATTTTATTACATTTTTTGCAATTCGCAAATCGGGTATTTTATTTTATTTATTCGGAAGAACCAACAATTACACATTATACTGGATGATATTTTTTACCGTCTTGAAAAAAATAGGGTACAATAGGTGAACGGAGAAGAAGCCTATGACATACCTAGTTATTTTTTTTTTATAGATAATATATTTTATAACGATCTTTCGGTTTTCAAAATTTCTGTTTTTAATGCAAATCTAAACTAGAAAGAAAAGAAATTAAACTAAAAAGTTTAATTCATGTGTGTGTTTATTGATAGAGCAATTTCTGTGTAAGCTATTGAAAAAACAAAAAAAAAAAGCTAGGTATGCCATAGGCTTCTACTCCGTTCACCTATTGTACCCTATTTTTTTCAAGACGGTAAAAGAAGTCACCCAGTATATTACAAATAAATAGAACATAAGGAGTTATACAAATGTGCATCCAACAACGTTCTCCACAGATACAAAGTATTAGGTTGTATATTGATTAAAGTATGTATCGGGACCGTAACATAATGTATATCTATTTACAAAATTATAATAATTAGAATCGGTAATACAACTCCTTATGTTAGTATAATCTAGATGTCAAGATTTCATTAAAATAATCATTCAATAGGATTATATGAACTGAGTTGTATATTGATGATTTTAATTATTATAATGTAATAACTACAGATTTAAAACGGTCGCGAATCATACAGATCAACATACAACCTGATACTGACCTGCAAATTGCAAAAAACTTCAGAAAATTTTAATTTCGCGGGCTACCTGGAGCTTTCGCCTTAAGTCGTTGGATTTCGAATTCACCAATCACCTGTCACCAAAAAATCAATCAGCCTAGCCTTTTCTCAACTATGTTAGGGTCGGCTTCCAGTCTATCCGGATGCAGCTGATCACCAGTATTTCGCCCGTCACCATACAATTTTTATAAAGTTATCTAGGATCTAAACTAAAGATTTAAATCATCTCATATCTTCACGAACGAATATAAAATGTAGATTTTAGGAATCGATTCACATAGCTTGGTCTTGGTACGGTTACTCCACGGTAATACGGTCTCTTTCCGGAACTGAATCGGAAATGATACCGGTATCGACATCTTTGAGAGCTTCAAAGCTTCTTGGTACTAAAGACTAACCGTATTTTTAAATGTAGGCCCCAAAATGGTTGCTCATTTTATCTCAACAAAGAGATGTTTACTGGTAGAAAAAAAAAAATTACAAAATGATCACAAAAATCTGAATACTGCTCGTACCATTTTATCACGACTAGCTTTTTGCTAAAAGCAAACTAAGAAATAGCCACTAAATTGTTTAAAAAACTTTATACATCGGACGTTAAACTCGTATAAACTATTTTATCACAAAAATGTTTTTTTTTTTTTTAACATCAACAAAATTCTAACGATAGATTGCTTTTGCTAAAACCGGGTTTTTACTAAAGTTAGCGATAATGTAGCTTAACTCCCAGGCAACTCAAAGGCAGGTAAGAGATACAATAGAATTCTGACGACGTACATCTAGTTTCTGAATGAGACAGTTAATAAAGGTCGTATGTATGTATACGTACGGTTTTATGTTGGTTTTAATCGATGTTACCTATGTGGTTTTGTATCATACTGCAGCTAAACTAGAGCAGTTATTTATTTTTATCAGTCATTCATTATTTATTTATCATTTTATCAGTGATTATCATAATGCGGTATTTTTACCAAACAGAATGAATTTTGCCAGTGTGGATTGCCAAATCGGACACTATAAGAAATGGCGAAAAATACTCAGTTCTCAAACTTTTTGGCGACGGAACCCGTTTGGAAAACGAAATATTTGACGGAGGCGTAAAATAATCAAAGACTGCGTTTTATGGATTATTCCACTTTGCCGTATGGTCATGTATTGTACCTATGGACACTTTTACCTTTGGACTTTGATTATAATAAAAAAAACTAGCAGTACTAAAAATATAATATTGCAACACTGTGGTGGCATTTTTATTTTCTAGCAACACCAGTGAGTGGCGTGACGCTATCGGTGTTATGTGCAGTGTGAGGCCATTTTGGAGATAGTCTGAAATGTCCATAGGTACCATGACCCTACCAGTAGGACAAAGTGGATTGTTCAGTTTGTCGTCCTGTGTGTCCCTCTAATTGATTTAGGCGGGCCTAATAACACTCGCATAAACTCATGAGTTAACTTTTTCCCACTAGGGCTAGCACCGTTGGATTTAATAAAATATTAAGGCGAAAATAAAAACAGTTTTAATGATTAAAAATAAAAACCATTCGTACTAGATTGATTCTGAAGCAGCAAAAATACCACAAATCAATGACGTGCACTGCCGAATATAGGCCATAGGTTAATATTTTCGCGGAGCCCCCAGAGACTTTCCGGGGCCCTAGGGTTCCGCGGAGCACACTTTAAGTATGGCTGGATTTGATAAAAACTAAAACTGTCTCATGAAGTCCTACCTAGAAAAGAAGCTCTGATTTTCTCCCCTTAAAATAGCAATAAAATTACCTGTTGCAATGGTCTTATTAGTTTCTTTCGTGAAGTCTCGAACCGCAACTGCTTCGTCACAGATGCTACTTCAAACCAGCTCTGTGGAACTAAGACGTCTCGTTTCCGTGTTTTCGACGCTCACAGACATAGACATGTATGTATGGCTAGATTGTCTCGAACTTTGACGTTAGTTGTGTCAAGTCAATGGTAGTAGTTATTTTGAGCTAATGTGAGAGGATTTATTTGGAAGCTGTTAAGCTTTTGAAGTTATAATGGAACGCATTAAAGTAGCTTCCAGGAGGTGCCAGTGGTAGTACAGGCGTTCCGTACTCTATGATACAGGCTATACACTTATATAGCCTACTAGCAGGTAGGCACGTATTTAGTTCTCCGTTGGCAGGGCCAGGCCATCGATTAGGACTGCTTCATTTCCTCAAGTGTTTGGTTTAATACCTAGACAAAGGCTTTAGGTCGATTTTTGCTTGCTTATACATGCCTGTTCTATTATGCTATAGAGCGACACGGGCCACTGAGTTGCTCTATGTATTATATAACATTGTCATTACTTGTAAAATCATGGTGTAGCATGATCACAATGATATCTTTAATTCTTTAGATTTAAAATACCTATTTGGTTGATATTTTTTTATAAGTCCTTATTTTCCCACCGCTGGGAATGGCTCTTCCTACTCCTTCCATTTCTCTCTGTCAGAGGTGTCAAAGACCAATATTTTTCAAGAAGTAGCGAAATGAAAGACGAAAATTCTGTATTATCAATAAATATTTTGTCTCCACCTCAATGTCATAAAAAATAATATTTTGCTACTAAATTAAAGGTCACCGACCGATAATGAACTTCAAGTTAATAATTATATTTCTTCGCTTCATTCTTCAGATATTATAAATGATAAATGATAAATGATTTTTATTTCTGTAAGTAGGTTTGTACAAACACTTTTACAAGTCAATATTTTTTTTTTAAACTAGATGAGGTCGGCGTTTCCTATCTGACTACTCTGAGAAGAAAGGCCGAAACAAACTCAGAGGTCACAGTCTCTTATAAAGTCCAGACATAATCTTGGTCACTTCATGTGAAGACCATGTAGATTGGTGTCTGAAATGGTCTTTTGAGGAAAGAACCACACAGATTGAGAGGACCTGTCCAGTCAGTGCACGCATTTGTCAGTAATCGCGCAGCTCAACTAGCTCAACGATTCGACGAACAATACCAAAGAAAGGACATTGGGGTAGGCCGCATAGATTACTCAAACTGCCAGACCATGATTAAAAATAACTGAGAGAAAAAATAAAACAAACAAAAAAAAGCAATGACCTACATAGTCTTCACATTCACAATAAAGTAATATAATACTTACAAAGTAAATATTAATGTCAACATTCAGTATGCAAAAATAAAAATAATATAAAATAAAATTGGAGCAGTTCAATCCCAAGCCTTTTTGTCCTCAATATAATCTTTAACGGTATAAAAAGCTTTCTGACACAACTTGCGTTTAATGAATGATTTGAATTTATTAAGACTCAGATCTTGAACGTGGCTTGGAAGTTTATTATAAAAGCGTATACATTGACACCTGAATGACCCACCTATTTTCTTGAGCCTTGTTGGAGGTACAACAAATTTGTGTTTGTTCCTAGTATTTATATTGTGGATATCACTGTATTTTTTAAACAATTTAATGTTTTTATGGGCATATAAAAGATTTTCAAAAATGTACTGAGAAGGCAAAGTCAGTATATTAATCTCCTTAAATTTCTCTCTGAGAGATTGTCTCGGACTTAATTTATAAATGCATCGAACAGCTCTTTTCTGCAAAACAAAGATAGTCTGAATGTCGGCTGCATTTCCCCACAACAGAATACCGTACGACATTATACTATGAAAATAGCTAAAGTACACTAAACGGGCTGTCTCTATGTTGGTTAAATTACGAATTTTCCTAACAGCGTATGCTGCGGAGCTTAGCTTTTTTGACAATTTATCTATATGTGGGCCCCACTGAAGCTTAGCATCCAAAGTCAAGCCCAAGAATACTGTGCTATCTTCAGGATTCAACTCTTCGCCCTTTATCAACACGTTAGTTTTCACCTGCCTAACGTGAGGTAGTGTAAACTTAATGAATTTGGTTTTTTTTTCATTAAGGAGTAAATTATTAACACTGAACCAGTGAACTACTTTTGAGATCGCTCTGTTTACATCGTCAGTAACCAGCTGCTGACGTTTAAGTTTAAACAAAAGTGAAGTATCATCCGCAAACAAAACTATATCATGATTATCCTTAATGAGGTAGGGCAAATCGTTAATATAAATAAGAAATAAGAAAGGACCAAGAATCGAGCCCTGTGGGACCCCCATTGTTACTATAGATCCGGGCGATCTTTTTCCATTAACGTCAACGCTCTGAATCCTATTACTCAAGTATGAAGTAAGAAGATCCAGAGCGGTGTTCCGGATCCCGTAATGGCGGAGTTTCCTGATTAACGTTTCATGAAGAACGCAATCGAATGCCTTGGACAAATCACAAAAGATGCCCAAGGCATCGCATTTGTCTTCCCATGCATTATAAATATGTCCTAAAAGTTCAACACCGGCATCAGTAGTTGAACGACCCTTTGTAAAACCGAACTGCTTGTTATGTAATAATTTATGTTTATTAAAAAATCTTTGCAATTGGTCTAAAATTAATTTCTCAAAAATTTTACTAAACGTAGGTAGTACTGAAATAGGTCTATAATTTGTGGGGTCTGATGTACTACCTGATTTAAACAAAGGTATTATTTTACTATATTTCATGAGGTCAGGAAACTCCCCACAGTCGATACAGTTATTAAAGATAAGAGCTAAAGTAGGTGCTACAATGTCAATAATAGACTTAGCAACTTCTACAGAATTACCCCACAGATCTGCTGTCTTTTTTACATTTAAAGTGTGAAAGGTTTTAATTATGTCTCTACAGGTAATTTGTTCAAAATTAAATTCCGAATCGCAAGCATTAACATTTTCCTTAAGCAAAGACTCAGCAACAGAGGTTGATGAGTTTAGGGATTTAGTAGTTGAAACGGGAATATCTGAAAAGAAATTTTCAAAGGCCGCGGCGACTTGTGAGTCTGATTTTATTATATTGTCATTAATAGACAGGCTGTAGTCAGCACTTCGGTTATTAGACCTTCCCGTTTCACTATTAATAATATTCCAAGTCGTTTTAATTACATTACTACTGTTTTTAATCTTCGAACTCAAATAACGCGACTTGGCCATACAACAAACTTTTTTAAATAATTTTGAATAGTTTCTAACATATAAATTAAATTCAGCAGTGTTTACAAAAGACCTTTCATTATATAGTTCATAAAGCCGTGTTCTACTTTTATGAATACCAATGGTAGCCCAATCACTGAAAGACGCGTTACTATTAACCGAGATAGTCTTGGGAATAAAGATGAGATTAAATTGTTGGCAGTACATATTAAAAAAATCATCATACAGATCATTAGGATCAGTATGATTAGCCAAAACTGTTAATTTATTAATGAGTTTAACTTTAAAAGCTTCCAAGCGACTTGTAGTTTTGGGGTTAACAATGATATCCTTTTTAGCCACTTTTTTGTTTTGGTTTTGGATAGTAATCCTTTGCCCGCAATGATCAGAATCTAGTAAATTTATAATTTCTTTATGGCTTGGAATAACATCTGTATAAATATTATCTAGGCATGTGGCACTAGTAGGGGTTATTCTTGTGGGCTCCAAAAATAGGTTTACAAGATTGTATGACTGAAAAAGACTTATTATTTTACTACAAGAACCTGACTTTTCTAATAAATTAACATTAAAATCACCACAAATGATAATAGATTTATTTGAGTTACATATCTTGTGTAACACTTCATCCATTACCTTTTCAAAGCAGTCATACAATCCTGAAGGGGGCCTGTACACACTTAATACAATAAATTGCTCCAATTCTATACAAGCTATTTCAACTGTCCGCTCAACAGATAGGCTCACAATATCCTTACGGTCTTTAAATTTCAGCTGGTTACTTACTAAAATTAATGAGCCACCATGTATAGCATTTACTCTGCTGAACGAACTACCAACCTGGTGATTATTAAAATTGAACATAAACTGGTGGCTTTTAAGCCAATGTTCTGTTATACAAAGAATATCAATACTGTTAAAATTCATAAATAATTCTACTTCTAAATCTTTGTTGAGAAAACCTTGAATATTTTGATGCACCAGGTTAATACTATTTACTAATTTTGAAATTTTATTTGATTTATTCTTGCATTTCTGTACATTATTGCTAGAGGATGCCTCTATTGTCTTAATTTCTAATTTAAATTACTACCAATGTCAATTTTGGATACCAAATTATTGGATGAATGATATAAAATGTCATGGCATTGCTCAATAGAAGCAACTTGTTTAGCCAAATTCTTGGCTGTAATAGAAAAATAATATGATAGCGACACAGCTAACTGTCTTTTGCAATACTTTGAAAGATAGTACCTATCCATAAAAAATCTATCTTTTGTCAAATATAAATGATTACCAACATAATTGTTAGTGTCAATTAAATGGAATAAATTATTATTATATGTCAAGTTATGTAATGTCATATTCATTTCATATCTAAAATTGTTTTCTTCCTGTGGCAAACTTTGACTGTATGGGAATGTAAACAAAACAATTTTTCTTAAACTAATGTTGCACAATGATCTATAATATTGGAGTAATTCTCCTTTGTTCACATTACCCCTATTACCAACAAATATTAATAAAATAGTATCCTGGTTAAAATTGCATTTTAAAACTTTTTTCATTATGTCAAATAAAGAACAACCAGGCATACAGTAGTTCATTATTGAGTGTCCTGGATATTTATTTGTTAACAAGTGGCCTAGATCTTTTCCAATTTCATCACAAAATAACACTATTTCTTTATTTACACTCTGTTTAGGCAAGCAGTTAGCAATTGACAATGGCAAACTGGCACAAGACTGCGGCACGGTGGTATCACATATTGTCAATGAATGATCCGGTGTGGGTTGAATAGGTGGTTGTTCACTATGTACACATTTGTTTGTTTGTGAGCTTACCAGCTCATTCATTGCCAATACATATTCGCTCATTTGGTTTTCACAGGCTGTATATTTTATGGTCATAGAAGTAAGTTTCTCCTGTAGTAGATCTAGTTCATACCGCAAGTTATCTGTGTCAATTTGGTATTTCCTAGTACTTTCTTCTAAGTTCAATGAATACATATCTAATTGTTTCAGGAGATGTAACCTTTCTCTGTTATGTTTTACATTTCTGGTGAATAATTTTTGATTTTTGATCATTTTCCTAGTTTTAACTATGTATTTATTAATTTTTATGTATTTTTTAAGTTTATTTTTACTAGCAACTACCCTCACTGATTCATTTGATTTTGAATCAGCTTGAACTATTAAATCTATTGTGTTAGAGGAGTTTATTGCAGAAACCATTGATGGGTCTATAGGCACCAATTCGTTGAAAAGACTTTGATTCAACGAGGCAGTGATGTTAAGATTTGTAGTCTCTAGTTGTTCAATCTGACTTTGAGCCTCATGTAGCTGCTGTTGTAAGAAATCTTTGTGACTAAGAGCTTGTTCATACTCATTGCTACACTGGCTGAACCCGTCTACAACAACTTGGAGCCTGTCCCGGGCTGCTATTGCGTCAGTGAGTTGAATATATAACTGAGCCATTTCTGTTTTCAACTTGCTATTCCTTTCAAGGACACCAAGGAACTCTATTTCACTTTCATCTCTTTCCTTAATCAGTTGGTCACATTGCTCCTTAGACGCCTTTAGTTCGCTCAAAGCCTGAGTGAGTTTGGTCTCCTCTAGGCGAGCCCGCGCGTTGCGAGTCATAATCATGATTAAAAAGAAAAGAGAAGATATTGGAAAAGAGTAATGGAGTGAGAAAGAAACAGATGATTAATTGAACGGAAAATGAAATTTAGTGAGTAGGTAGGTACAGAAAGAAGTTCTGTGACCAAACTAATCAAGGTTATCTTTAGGTTCTTTGGGTCATTGACATCAACTTGTCGCAGTAATAAGTGATCCACTTAATTTTAGGCAAAATATTAGAACATAAACAGTCCACTACCAAGGAAAATATATAGTTTTGTACCTGATAACGAGATGAAAATGTAACATTCACTTGAGTCGGTAACTGTCAACGAATCACAATTAAATTTTTACACATAATTTGCATCTAATGCATATATTCCAAACAGAAAACACTTATTTACACTATATACTAGTTAATTAATTAGAAATAGGCCGTATTAAAGAGGAAATCTATTATTTAAGATTAAAATTTTAAAGAAAGATTCAAATCAGCTGTTAGCTGTAGTGTTGCCACAGGAGGAAAAAAACCGTTAGTACTACACAAACAAAACTTTTAATGTTCTCAACTAACAAATAACCAGGTAGTCCTTTTAATCTACAAGATAACATGCACACTTTAAGAGATTTATGAAAATCGATAAAAGTATCGACTTTAAGTCGATTCTTTACTAACCATAACCACACCACTAGTCAAGCTGTCATTCTTTTTTCGTGCACGATAGCAAGCACACGCGCGCTCACTAGTTATTAGAAATACCGAAAAAACTGGAATATTCTCAAGAAATTGAAGTCGGTCGACGTAAAATCAAGAAGCTGGAAGATGAACGAAGACGTACACATTGTAGAATTATAGCTGAATCTTCATCTGATTCCGGTATGTATTATACTTATAACTACCCTCAATTATAAGTAAATAATTTTATGGTGCCACCTAATCCGCGAGGATTACAGGCGCATTGCTATATTGTGATACCCATTATGTTTATGGTGCTTTGTGCTATTCATTTAGTGTGGTTTTTTGCCCGGCGGTTAACCGTGAGTTAACACGAAGGCTAAGATTTTGCAAACACATGTGAGATTGTCTCGCCTGGCGGTTAACCGTGAGTTAACACGAAGGCTAAGATTTTGCAAACACACGTGAGATTGTCTCGCCTGGCGGTTAACCGTGAGTTAACACGAAGGCTAAGATTTTGCAAACACATGTGAGATTGTCTCGCCTGGCGGTTAACCGAGCGTTAACACGATGGCTGCCTATGAGCTATTATGTACATAATTATTACAATACAATCTACATGATGACCCACAAGAATTAAACCTAGCGGTTTTATCTATAATTCTAGCGGTTAACCGTGAGTCGACACAAAGAACAAAAATGTGGAATTCAAAGTTACGTCTTATACATTTGAGACGATAACGAATCCTTACCTTCCGCCCCCGGTGCCACCATAGAATACCTAATGATATCCCTGACGACGCTCCCATGCCGACCATGGAAGCATCAACTCCTAGTCAGGAAGATATTACCTGTCCAAAGCTCGATCCAGAGCTATTGATAGCATAGCTACTGGTACCAAAGTTCGGAGATAAAATTCATCACAGCTTAGCTCAGCGTTGGGAACCCATTCTCAAGCTGGGATTATCAAAGGAACCAAAAGATATAGTTTAAAGATTATCTCGTGTGAAAACTGCACCCAACCTGAATAACGAAGTTTCTGTGGCTATTTCTGAAGCATCTTATCATAGAGATGAGAGGAAGGAAGCGATCAGCAACACTCGGGTGCTGGCTTCTCAGCCATCAATAAAGCTTTGAAATCGCTAATTAGCGTCATCTATTATGCATTTGCCAAACCTTTTCAAATGAGGGGAAAAAATAAAAGCTTCCAAAACTATCGAGAAGCAAGGCATTACGATTATAAAGGTCCGAAAGGTCAGGTACCCCCGCGATAGAACCAACGACATCTAATTCATGTATGCAGTATCAATATTGATAACCAGGGAAACTGGGCAAGCCCCTCGCGGTTTCTACAGAAAGGGGAGGGGGGGGGGGCGAAAGGTCCGAACAGGGCGAACAGCACCACGAGCCGTCGGCTTCCACCTCAGCAGACGTCGAGCTCAGTCGCTGCGAACAAGGCGTGGGCACCTGCGACGCGCCGGTAGCTCAGAACACGCAGGTAGAATATCTAATTTTTATGATTGTTGACTCAACATAACATCAAATTCTGTAATTTTATATTGGATACGTAATGGTTTTCCTATACCGTTTGATTCTAACGTGACACAAACTCATGTACCTTACGTTTCAATGTCAGCGACTGGAAAAGTCGACATGTTTTTAGCTATACCAAAATTGTTAAAATTAGGTGCGGTAAGCCCTTCCAAACGTACTAAGGACCAGTTTGTTTCAAAAATTTTTTTTAGTAAACGAAAACGCCTTCAAGTCTAACGGTGCTAAAAGATTTATTTTAAATTGAAAAAATTTAAATGGAAGACTACCAAACGGCATGTAAAGTATTACCTATTCATGTATTTAGGGCCACTATCCATTTAAAAGAAGCATATTTCCTATTACCAATTTGTAAATCTGATCGCAAATTTTTAAGATTCCAATTTGGAAATAAGAACTCGGACACCTACGAGTTCAATTGTATATATGGCGATTCAGTGGCTCCAAGTCTTTAATAAGATCATGAAAGAAGTGGTTTCCCATTTACGCTACCAAAGCTTCAAAAATGTTGTTTTTCTCGACGAGTTGTATCGGCGATGATTATCAAGAATGTTTAAAAAATGTTAAAGCAACTTTAAATCTTTTAAAATGTTTCGGGTTCATAGTGAACTACGAAAAGAGCTCTCTTGTGCCTAAACAAACCTGTTTTCTGGGATTTATGTTCGATTCAGTAAATCAATCATTTGCCTTTCCATCCAAAAAAAAAAAAAAAAAAACTGGACCTGGTTGACAAATTCTCAGAACTGTCTCAGTGCTCAGTTAGAGAAGATGCTCAACTAATAGGAGTTTTGATAGCCACGTGCCCCGCGGTGAAATATATACGTAGTCTGTTATATACAAAATTTTAGAAAGGCAAAATTGTGTAGCCTTACAAAAATGTCCTAGCTTTGAAAGACAGTTCAAACCTCACCCTGTAATTCTAGACGACTTAAATGGGTGGCAAAGGAATGTGCTAAATTCTAAAAGCACTGAAAATACCTAACTTCGAATGAGAGGTTTATACGGACGCTTCACGTACCGGCTGGAGAGCTATGTGTAACAACGAACGAGCTCATGGAGTTTGGAAAAATAGTGAACTTGAACAACACATTAACTACATAGTGTTGTTAGCTGTTCTTAGCCTTAAAGTATTTTGCAAGCAGACAATCGGATTGTTCTGTTTTACTGCGTGTTGACAACACAACAGACATCAGCTACGTTAATCGGATGGGCGGCATCCAATTCCCCCATTTCAATAATCTTTCTAGACAAATTTGGCAATGGTCTGAAGAGAGAATCATCTGGTTATTTGCCACATATTACGAAGCAGACGGAGAATCTCGAAGGCTAAAACCCGACACGGAATGCGAACTTTCCGACCTACCCTTCGAACGAATATCAAAAAGTCTTGATAAACCAGAAATCGATCTATTTGCCTCTCGAACTAATGCCAAATGTCAGGATTATATGTCATGGAGAAAGGATCCTGACGTTATTTCCATAGATGCTTTTACAGCGATCTGGAATAATAGGTTATTTTATGCTATCCCCTTTCCCACTTATTCTTAAGTGTTTTGAGAAAATCATATGTATACTAGTCTTTCCTTTTTGGCTATCCCAAGCCTGGTATCCACAATTAATAAAAACAATAGTTTCCGATATAATTTGGATATACCTTAGCAAGTTACAGAAATCCCCTTACTATCCCTGCATATGGGTGCCGCAGTACATTCAGACAGGAGTTCTCGTTGCGCGGCGTCGCCGAATCAGCCCTGGATCTAATGCTGGCGTCGTTTTCAAAGAATACGATGCTGCAATATAACGTGTCGTTCAAATTGTGGTGGCAGTATTTCGTAAATAATAATTGTCCCTTTTTTGACGCATTCATACGCAATTTAAGTGAACAGTTTGATAAAGGATGTTCGTTCGGATATCTACACAGATCCGTGTTATCCCTTTTATTAGACGGTGATGTCGGATCTAATGACGGAATTAAACGACTGCTCAAAGGAGCATTTAAATTAAAACTAGCTTCCCCAAGTACTGTATTACATGGGACCCACAGATTGCTCTAAATTATGTTTCAATTCTGCTCGACGCGTTCAATCATTATCTATGATAGATAAAGTTTGAAAAGATAACAGTAGGATCTAACAGTATAAACATAGCGATTAAAGATATTATAAAAACATCCCCGGCATGTCGTAATCAACCGACGTTATTCCTGCCGTACTTTAGAGAAAATCTTTACACTTGCACCGCGACTGCTCTCGAAGATTATCTCCACGTTACAGACAAAGACCGACCTGCTAATGTATCCAATCTCTTCATAATTGTGTAGCGCCCCTACAAGGGCGCGACAGAAAGCAGATATTAGCCGAGAGCGGCGAGGACGTGGCGGCGTTCAGCGCGCACAGCACGCGGCACGCCGCCACGTCTGCAGCCACCGCGGCCGGGGTCTCCGTCGACACTATAAGGAAAGCCGCGGGATGGGCTAATGCGTCTATGGTTTTTGCCCAATATTATCATCGTAGACGAATACGACGATAACTTTGCTCAAGCGATCTTCCATGATCGAATTAACGAGTAACTAATACACGTATATTATAGTTACTCATATAACTAATATATGCAGTTTTGAGACTATTCATAAAGATTTATGTACCTACAAATTATTATTAATTATTCGAATTTATACATGTTTAGTTAGATACAATTCTTACTAACTATTATGTTTATGTTGATTGAAATCATTGTATTGTTACAAAATATTTGCTTTTAATTATTACTTATCAAACACAAAACTTTGCTCTAAACTTCTACCTGGTTATAATATCTGAAGAATGAAGCGAAGAAATATAATATATGATCAAACGAACTTCTTAAGTGAAGTTCGATCAATATTATATGAGTCGCTTCATTCGAAGATATAGATTCCCTCCCAACCCAATCCCGGTGATAAAGTTTTGCATTTGTATTAATTATCTCTAAAAGAATGACAGCTTGACTAGTGGTGTGGTTATGGTTAGTAAAGAATCGACTTAAAGTCGATACTTTTATCGATTTTCATAAATCTCTTAAAGTGTGCATGTTATCTTGTAGATTAAAAGGACTACCTGGTTATAATATCTTCGAATGAAGCGACTCATATAATATTGATCGAACTTCACTTAAGAAGTTCGTTTGATCATATAGTATAAGAGTGACACTGATAAAAAGTAGTCAAATCTGCAATATGAATTTATTTCAGCCTGATTGGGGTCAAACCCCTACTCTTATCTTTGACTAATTAATTATTGGCTAACACTATTATTGCATTTTTTAGTCTCTCGGCGCAGAGCAAAGCGTTGAAAATCGAACTGCGCTTTTATTTAAGCATTCATTTAAATGCCACGATATGATACTCAAAGCGAGCATAGTCTATGATTGGCTTAGTTAAGACCTAACATAAAAATAGTCACTGTTAGTTGGTTACATGACGTATGAACGTGGGAAAAATGAAAAGAGGTGGAAGGATTGTAACACATGTATTTTCTCCCAACCGTCATTGAGACCCTCATGAGACAAGGGGGGTGAGTTTATGTTTGTGTGGAATGAATTTGTATTTCTGGTAAAAGGGAAAAAAAATGTACCTTTACTTACTCCCCGTGTCTCGGAAAGCACGTTAAGCCATTGGTCTTGCCTGGCGTCATTTTTGGATATTTGACAGTCTGATAACCAGTCGTACTATCGTATTACACAGTAACTTGGTTGCGGAGGTCAGATAGACAGACGCTTCATATAAAATACTGGTATTCAGCTGCATCTGGTTAGACTGGAAGCCGAGCCCAACATAGTTGGGAAAAGGCTAGGCAGATTATGATGATTACCTATATTTAAGGGACAGGCAGTTTTATTATAATCCAAAGAATAAGTTTCATGTTATCAAGCCTATTGCCCATTACTAGGCACAAATACGAACCCAAAGTTTCACGAAAATTCGAAAAACAGACACCAAGTATAATATTGAACTAACTATAAACGTGCTAAGTAGCCGAAATCAAAAGCAAGTATTTGCCCATTTTCTCTAAAATTTGACTAAGTTAAATATTTTTTTAATCAATTTTTTTGAGTAAAGTTGTAAAAAGTGATACATTAATTGTATAGACGACTTTCACAAAAATGCATTGTATTTTTCATACAAAACGATTCGTAAATATGTGATATTCTTCATATTCTAAACCTCTTACACCAAAAATTCACAAAACAGTCAACGGTTTTAGGTCGATTAGTCAATGAAATTATCTTTCGTTTTGTGCATTAAAACTTATAGAAATAAAGTATTAGCTGTAAAATCACATAAATCACGAAATCGCCAAAATTTCGTCTACGGCCTCTTAAGCTACTAAAATACTTTCTGTATCTCAGTAGGTATGCTGTTTTAAAACGATAAACAGCTTTCGTCGCAGTTCGCAATAAACATGGTAAATTGTTCGTAAGAGCCATTTACGACAGACGACGGTTTACGATTACAGCTTTGAGTGATACGATTTCACGTTTTATTTGTCCACGTTTTTAATTATTTTGTGTACATGTTTTTTTGTGTGTTTCATTCAGTGTACATTATATTATGTGCACTTTTTAAATGGAATATAAATCAAGAAAGTATTGTTCTACTTAAACCCGGTTTCTGATTTACTGATCAACAAAAAAAAAAAAAAACTAAAGGCCCCTGTAGACAGGCGCGACGCGACGCGATATGAAAACTATCTTGGAAATTGTTCTACCAGAATCGCGTCACACCGTCCGTCGCGTGCGTCTGCGAGAGCCTTAATACGCTGTACTGTTTCGATTACTTGGCTAAAATAACTACAACTGATCACACCACACACGAACTAATTCATACCTCCTTATATGGTACCACTGTACAGTAAGTAGGCTTTTAGAAGCCAGATAGTCTGGACAAGCTACAATCGCTTCCAGCAAAACGTTTCGTATTTCTACACCGACTTTCAACAGGATTAGCGTAAGCTTTTTGGTAGCTTATGTCAACACATTTTTGACTATTCCATCATCATTATCGCTGATGTCACTTTGCGTAGGTCCTCAGAGGAGTTCATATCGTTATCTATACTAACAATAAAGCTGAAGAGTTTGAAAAAATATTTTTGCATTTGATAGCCCAATTCTAGAGGAAGGCTATAGGCTATTTAACATCGCGCTAGAGCCCTTAGGAGCAAAAAGAAAAAAAAGTCAGAAAGAAATATGGGCAGGCGATGCGACGCGACGTTGTAGGGTGAATATTTGACCTTTAAACCGCCGTCATTACCTTCCGCCAAAAGTTGATGAAAGAGAATATATTTAATGAAATATTTCAGCAATTCCTGATTCTGGTCCTTAAGCAGATTCTGGGAATTGATGAAATATTTCATTAACGATATTCTCCTTCATCAACTTTTGGCGGAAGGTAATGACGGCGGTTTAAAGGTCGAATATTCACCCTGTAGCTAGTACCTAATAAAAGAAAATACAAAGTACGTTGATCAAAAAGGCTTTGCGCTACTTGACTTGAAAGGATTCGATACATAAACGACGGTCCTTGGTGATATTTTTCTCTATAAATAACCACACAAAGATACGGCTTCATTTTCATCCTAGTTTTCCTCCTGAATCTTGATATACTTTGCTCATAAGGAAAAATATTTATTTTTGTATTCATTGTCGGTACAATTTTGCGGGTAACTTACACTGTATATACTATAAGTAAACTACACGTTTTGTATATGTAAGTAGTTTTCGAACTGGATTGTCCTTATAAAATACTAGCTCTTGCCCGCGACTTCGTCAGAGTGTATTTCATCATTTTTAGGGTTCCGTACCTCAAAGGGAAAAACGGAACTATTATAGGATCACTGGTGTGTCTGTCTGTCTGTCTGTCTGTCCGTCTGTCACAGCCAATTTGCTCCGAATGTAATGGACCGATTAAGTTGAAATTTGGTACACATATGTATTTCTGTGACCAAAACACGGACGTGTAACGTAAATAAATAAATTTTATATATATTTTATTTTTATGAATATTGGGGTCAAATTTGGGGGGCAAATAAGATAATTAAAAAAAATAGTTTTGCCAACTGTAACGTGTGACATATCAAATGATTTTTTTTTATAATTTTAAAATGAACATTTTTAAAGTTATTTAAGAAAATTGACGAAAATTGACCATTCTCCCCCTTATCTCCGAAAGTACTGAGCCTAAAATTTTGAAAGAAATATAGAAAATAGTTCAATACCTATAGATTACAGGAAAACCTATAAGAAGTCGATGGTCTTAAGACAACATGGTAAATCTCTCAATATTGTGCGTACAAACTTACATTTTTGTAGTTGGAATGTATGGGAGACCATGTATGTCCTCCAGGTTCCAGGGTACCTATCTGCAAATTTGACGATCCGATCAATGGTTTAGGCGCGAAAAGGAAACAGACAGACGTGCAAATAGTTACTCTCGCGTTTATTATATTACTAGCTTCCGCCCGCGGCTTCGCCCGCGTGGTATGTCGATAAAAAGTAGCCTATGTCCGTTCCAGGTCATGTTGTCTACCCGTGTGTCAAATTTCATCCTAATCCCTTTAGACGTTTTAGCGTGAAAACGAAAAAAACATACAAACAAACTCACTTTCGCATTTATGATATTAGTTGTATTGTATCAGTATATTTTAGTACTTGTATAGATTGTGCTGCTTTATTTATAGGGCATGCAAGGGGTTAATAACCCTACCGAGTAAAAGGCAATTCAGTAGAAAGTAAAAGTGGGGTGGGGTCATCGCTCGGTAAAAGGCAGGTGTGAGCAACACAAAGGAAAATATACGGTTGTGTTTAACCCGATGTCCTAATCTGCCATAAAGCTGGTTATAGAATCGTCGGTTGGTTTGTTTCGGAAGATCCAAACCAAACCAACCGATCTAATCATGCCTGCCTTTTCCGTCCAACCGACTGCAGCTGAATACCAGTATTTTACATGGAATGACTACCTATCTGACCTCCACACCCCAGCTACTGGGTAATACGATACCGCTCGGTAAGACTGCTTGTCACAATTTTGGGCTTCTGACGACCTGTAACGACTGTCAAAGATCCACGAATGACAGCCGGGACCAACGACTTAGCTATATGTAAAGATGATCACCCATCCACGGACCAACCGGCAAGCGTAGCTTAATCTGATCGATCGACCCGTGCGGGGCTGTTATTACTTAGCCACGAGCCACCCGACCAAAACCAATAACCCAACCGACCTATGTTAACCAATTTTTATTTATTTGTTTTTATCGCAATTTTGTGGCTCTTAGTGTTCATCCACACTGATACTATAAACGCGAATGTATCTGTTTGTGCTGTTACCTCTTCACGCCTAAACCACTGGACCGATCTTTATAATAATAATAATAATATTCTGGGACATTGTTCACACACGGTCATCTGATCCCAAACTAAGCAGAGCTTGTACTATGGAAACCAGATAACTGATATACTACATATACTATTTTTTTTTTTTTGTAAGTACACATACTTTGTAAGTACTTATATAGATAATTACACCCAGACTCAGGACAAACAGACATGTTCATGCACACAAATGTTTGTTCTGGGTGGGAATCGAACCCACGACCTGCGACATGATAGGCGGTATCTTAACACATTATCTGCTTAACACATTATCTGCTGAATTATTTGCGAATTTGTTCCAAATGCTGCTTTATGATACACTAAACCCTGTGCGGCAAACGCTCATGCGCGCCCAAAAAATATTTCGTGTGGTGCTATGATCGCGCATGCGCGGTTGAAGAAAGTCTACCCAGTGCGGCTGGGCGCATCAGTGCGGCGTTACAAACTTGTCCCAAGTGCGGCGAGACGCTTATGTGTGTTTGAAAATTTTCGAGTTTTATGAGTCATAAAACAATTACGCCAATAACAATAGAGATGCACAAAAAACCCACAGGTGCGGCGCGCCGCACTCGAAGGAAGTTATATAAATTGTATGGACGCGCATAAGCGCCGCCAGCACATGGTGAACGTTTGAAAATCGCGCATGCGCGTTGGCCGCACATAACGTGTTAATTCTTTATGCAAACGCTTCTTTATGCTACAACCTTACCGACCCTTATTTTACGATGTTTTCGAAACAATAGCGATGCACAACGAACGCACAGGTGCGGCGCGCCGCACTCGAAGAAACTTATGTAAATTGTATGGACGCGCATACGCGCCGTCAAGCACCTGGTGAACGTCCGAAAACGCGCATGTGCGTCTGCCGCGCCTAATGTATTAACCAACCACGCCAGCTGGCCTTTATGACTGGCAGATACGTAGCCGGGGACCTGGAGAAGGATATTTGCTACTTTTATCCGGGATGTTTATAGTAATAATAAATGATGAAATACAAAATATACGCAGACTAAGTTGCGGGCAACAGCTAGTGTTAGAATATAATCTGTATACATAATTACTTGTCCTGACTGACTGACTGACTGATTGACTGATTCATCACCGCAGAGCCTAACCCGCTGGGGCTACAAAGTTAAAATTATGCATACGGCTTTCTTTTACAATGTCCCCTAGATTTTTAAAGAAACCCGTTTGAAATTTCTTTTTTCAAAATTTAAAAGCACCAAGAAGTGTTTTTTGGAAAGTTGACCTTTATGTAGGGAGATTTCTTGAGTTAAGAAACTCGGCACGAATACTTATCTAAGTAAGTTATGAAGTTTGTCACTTTTGGTTTTTTTAAACTACTCCCTAAAGAGGGATTAGTAGGTGTCAAAGTTTGCATGAATAATTTTAACGCGCGGTCCGATTAACTCGAAACTCAGTATTTATACTTAAGCCCGAAAATAAAGAATAACATGTATCAGGTTTTTTTTGAAAATCTACCCATGACCGGGTAAAAATACAAAGGAAATCCACGATTTTTATAAATAGCATAAACTCGTTAAAGCTTCAGTAAGACTGTTTAATTGAACATCTAAACATGTGCCACTACTATCGCTTCTAAAACACTAGACTAGGCAATCAGCTTTGCATATTGCCTTCGGGTCCCCAGAGAGAAATAGTTCTCTAGCTCTTCAGATCCACATTTAGAGGTTGAGGTTGTTTCGCAACTTTGAGTTGATTATGAGCACCTCGCCCAGAACTTTTCCAATCATGGTCAGCGAATAGGTTTATTTGAAATAGCTTTCACGGGTGGCGATACTTAAACATACTTTCGGCGCTCCCTGGTCAGACAGACCAGCTATCTTGCTCATCATCATTATCCGCCTAGCCATTTCCCAACAATGTTAGGGTCGGCTTCCAATTTAATCGGGTGCAGCTGAATTCCAGTCTTACGAGGAGCTACTGCCTATCTTTTTTATTCATATTATAAATTGAAGTCGGTTTTCGTGCCTGTCTGTTTGACCGTGTTATACTTCTAAACTACGAAACAGATTTTTATGTCCATATCAACATCATTTTTAGAGGAGCTCGTGGCTAAGTAGTAACAGCCGCACGAGTCGATCCATCAGGTTAAGCTACGCTTGTCGCGGTTGATTTGTGCATGGGTGACCATCTTTTCATACCGAGACTCCTCCGTGCCTCAGAAAGCACGATAAGCCGTTGGTCCCGGCTGTCATTCGTGGATCTTTGACAGTCGTTACGGGTCGTCAGAAGCCCGAAAATCTGACAACCAGTCTTACCAAGGGGTATCGTATTACCCAGTAACTGGGTTGTGGAGGTCAGATAGGCAGTCGCTCCGTGTAAAATTCTGGTATTCAGCTGCATCCGGTACTCCGGTTAGACTGGGAGCTGACCCCAACATAGTTGGGAAAAGGCTAGGCAGATTGATTTTTTTTTGTCAACATCATTTTTAGATAATTTATTCCGTAAGGTTTATGGGTATAATACATTAAAATTAAACTTACATAGGTAATAAAGATATCTCGAGGTTTTGTCAAATCATAATAAAAACCGTACGAAGCAGTGGCGGATCAGTAATAAATAATGTATTTATCCAGTTATTTATATAAATAATAATGTCATGGAGCTAATGCTATGTTAAATAAATTGTTCATGGTAGCACACGGCCGAGATTTGCTGTGTAATATGTAAGGTACCTTGCCTTTTCAAGGTCGACGGCCTACGGCAGTAATAACTTTTTATGAGTCTTGCTCTCATGGTGCAGAATAAAATGTAGGTAATACATAGATAGTACTTACTAGTAGTAATGTACTTGTTGAGATGAATAATAATCGACCACGGATTATGTCAATGCCAACATGAATGGTTAGGAATCCTACAGGTGATTTATTTTATGCTTCTTGTGACATGTAGGTTATTTTGTACCCTTAAGGCTCGGCGCAAACGGGCCACCGACCACAGCCACCGGTGGCTGTCGCTCGTTCGGAAGCCGCCACATTTTATAACCCGTGACCGGGTGGAGCAGCGACCACAAGTGCCGAATCGCGGACACTGCTGTAGCGAGTGACCGACACCGGCTACACGTGTGCGGTGTGTCTATACAAATTACATGAAAAAGTGTGTTTAAGTCGCTGTCGCTGGCCACCGGTGGCTGCGGTCGGTGGCGCGTTTGTGCCGAGCCTAAGGCGAAAGAATATAATATATAAAAAAATATTAACACCATACTATGTAAAATTACATTCATACAAATAAATTCATTCTAATTCTGATTCTTAAAACTCCAGGTAGCCTGCGAAATTCACATTTTCTTAGGTTTTTTGCAAATTGCAGGTCAGTATCAGGTTGTATGTTGATCTGAATATGATTCGCGACCGTAACAATTCTGTATAATCCTAATGAATTACTATTAGGTACTTGAAATCTTGACATTGAGGATTATACTAACTTAAGTAGTTGTATTACTGATTCTAATGATTATAATTTTGTAAATACATATACATATTTTCCGATCCCGATTCATACTTTAATCAACATACAACCTAATACTGACTTGTAAATTGCAAAAAAACGTAAAAATTTAAATTTCGCGGGCTATCTGGAGCTTTCCCCTTAATTGTTGAAGATTTCCAGCAAATTAGGTATCGTTGGAGTTGTCTTGTCTAATTGTTTTGTTGATTAGTATATTTTTTGTATTACTAGAACATTATGGACATCAATAAAATGGGTTTTAAGTATTTAGAAAAGGTTGGCGAAACTAATCCAGTCAAGTCCTGTCAACTTCGGTTTTCTTCTCCAAGAAACAAAAGACATTATGTTGGTAAGCATATAATAAATCATATTCCTATATAGTTACAATACTAGCTTTTGCCCTCGACTTCGAACGATTTGAAATTTTTTGTTACCTCAACCCACCTCGTCGCATCGCATCGCCCGTCCACGCTATTACTTCGTTTTCGCTTAGCGTTCTTTCGGACTGTTTTCTTTTTGCTCGGCTGCTAAGGCTCGTAGCATGATGTTAAATAGCCTATAAGCCTTCCTCAAGAACTGGGCAATCAATTGCAAAAAGAATTTTTCAAGTCCCACTGGTAGTTCAACACAACAAACTCTTCAGCTTTATTATTAGCATAGATATTATACAGGGTTATTGGTAAAACACCAACAACCTCTTAAGGGGTCATTGTACTCATTATTATGAACAACTTTTACTATGGGACCAAACCTGAAATCGCGATCAGGTTTGGTCCCATAGTAAAAGTTGTTCATAATGATGAGTACAATGACCCCTTAAGTGGTTGTTGGTGTTTTACCAATAACCCTGTATATAGATGATATACTTATGTGTGGGTGTAGGATGTGTCATACATACTACGAATTACTATTATCAATACACGAGGCATAGTGGACTAAGCGTGGTGATAGCAGACATTTATCAGTAACCATTGATAAGAGAAGCATAATATATTTCGCAGTATAATTTTTAGGGCCCCGAAACTCACTAAAAATCCTCGTTCGATAGATTGTGTAAACAATGGTGTGACTAAAATGGGGGTGATTACTGAAATGACGGCTAAAACTAATAGAAATACTCGTATATGGAAGAAGACATGCTGCGCCGACCGCAAAGAAATTGGGATAAGGGCAGAAGGAGGGTGATGAGTTTGAGGGACTCAAATTTACTTTTATGAGAATTGACGTTTTTATTATAATTAATGATCGCGCTGATTTCTCGTGTAAGCTTTAGAATGAGCAGGAATGTTTGTGTAAAACGTAAGTCTTTATGACCACGGAATAGAAAAAAAAAAAAAACAAGTGGAAGTGCCCACGCAGCTATCTGATAGCTGCGTGGGCACTTCCACTTGTTTTTTTTTTTCTCAATGTGTGTCACGATTCCGCGGAAAAAAATTTAAATAATAACAACCTTCGTCTGTTGTCATAATTTTGTATGAACAACAAAATAAACTTTTCGTCAAAGTTGAATTTATTGTTCATGCAACATTAAGGAGGAAGCGTCGGTAGCCCGCGAAATTCAAATTTTCTTACGTTTTTTTGCAATTTACAAGTCAGTATTAAGTTGTATGTTAAATAAAGTATGATTTGCGGCCGTAACAAACATGTTTTTTACAGAATTATATACAATAGAATCAGTAATACAACTCCTTAAGTATCATCCTAAAATGTCAAGATTTCATGAGATAGTCATTTTTTGGGATTACCTGGTCTTAAAGAGTTGTATTGATCACTTTAATGATTCTAATTACGTAAATAAATACTTGTTACGACCGCAAATTATAATTTGATCAACGTACAATATAATACCGACTTGTAAATTGCATAAAACGTAAATTTGAATTTCGCGGGCTACCCTGACGCTTCCCCTTAAGACTTAAGTGTTAATGTCAAAAAATTACGTTCGTTTGGCTTCAACCTTACAGTGGAAACAGCCGTGTTATCCCCGAAAGGGATTCGTTTGTTAGCAACGCTCACATCATTTCGAAACGTCTTGTTTTCGTAACATTTCAGATTTGCTACAACTTTTTTGTCTGGTGTGTGTATTGGAATTGACTTGATAAAAATCTAAAATTCATTTGCTGACAGACAACGCACAGCCTAAACCACTGGTTCTAGAAGCATGGTTTTTTGTACAAGAGTTAGAAGAGAGGAGAACCTCCCCCCAGCGACGCCCTAAGCCGAAGTTCATTCCCCACAGGGGGAGCCCTTAGCGTGTAGTCGCTTAGTTTGTAAGTTATGCCCTGGCTGGAGGCTTTGAGTTCGCTTAAGGCAGCCACAGGATTGACTGGTTAAGTAGTCACGGCCTCTCTAGGCCAACTACGAGATGCCATTCAAAAAAAAAAAAAATGCGTGGATGTGGACGCATATTTTCCCCAACTTGTTTTTTTATTATTTTATTTTTTTTTGTGTTATTCCTTTGCGTCATGTTTACCGCAAATAAACGTATTTTCTTTCTTTTTTTATTTTCTTATGCAGAAGATGTCGGGTCGACATCTTCTGCATCCAATTTCTTTAACACGTATCTGCCGTGCAGACGTGACGTACCTCATCTTAAATAAGTAAGCGCGTCCGTTTAGATTGGTTCGCTTATTGTTAATGCCTTGAAATCAATTGTAACTTATTGGACAGAATATACGTGTGTATATGTGCAATGTATCTATAGTGTGTGTACTTTGTTCGCATCTGGGAAATTAATGATGTATGTCAGCAGTGTGAGCACTAGCAACAACATAATATTCCCTATTTAAACGCTTCTCGTTCGTCGTATCGATGATTACATTTCTATATTTTATATGTATACCTAAGCTTCGATCAGAATTCGGCTACGTCGACTGCGTTTGCATTGGTCTCGCAAATATCTAAAAAGTAAGGACTATGAACAATTTTAACACTAAGAAACTAAACCCTTAGTTTAAAATCCATATTAGTTCTCTCCTCTTCCAAAATCAGTTCCAATACTTCGAAACATAATCGTATTGTCAGTACAAGGCTGGGCGGAGGATTTTGTAGGTATTAAAGTAAAATAAGATTTAATATTAATGAGATTCAATTATACATGGTTTTTAAGTACACTAACGAACGTTCGTTAAAAAACTCTAATTCCTGACCCTTAATTGCAACTTCGGCTCTGTCTTTGGATATCGAAAGTACAATACAATTTTTAAAAGTTTATTAACTCGCAAAGTAAAAACTTTCCCTTCTAAAAGCACAAGGGGCTTGCAGTAGGTACTCCTCTGAACTTGTAACTTCAAGGCACGGTCGAAGTTTCTTCGTCACTAAACAAGGGACGTAGGACTGATTATAAAAGTTTATGTCATTTATGTAAGACTCCATCTAGCGTCTAATCTGTTTTATTTTGCTTGGCGTTATTAATCCCGGATTTTCCGGCTCAATCTTTTCTACGTTTTCCAATGTTTAATATTCACGTCATTTTTCCTGACACCTCTCTCTCCAACCATTTACTATTTTTGTTCTCCCTGCCTGTTCACGATATAAATAACAATAGGCTAGTCATGGTGTTTCAGTCAAGTTTAATAAACACTGGTCGAACACAGCCTACATTCGTAAGCCGTGTGAAAATATTAGCCAGTCAGTGAACCGAAACCTTATAAATAGCCTGTTATTTTATGTTTTGATACACCCCGACTAAGCAAGAATTTGTATCGTGATTCCGTGATTCGTGATGTAAAGAATTCAATCATATGGACCGGCTTGCAAGTCGACTTTAGCGGCAGCTGGCTTGCAAACCGTTTGTTTTGCAAGGACAAGACAAAAGAAATATCACTGTGATATATTTTTAAATGTTTTTGTGTCATTTCTTTGATGAGAAGTAGATTAGTCAAGTCTACTTGATGAAATAATGATTACGCCGATTTTAGATAAGCAGACATAATGTTGAAGACCTGCATAAGACTCGTACAGACCAGGGAAGCATGGCACACAAGGGAGGAGGCCTATACGCAGCAGTGGGTGGGACTAGGAGGTCTGCTAATGATGGTGGATGTTGATATAATATACCTATATAATATAGCGACAGGCAGTCGCTCCACGTGAATTCGACTGCATTCGGGTAGATTGGACTGGAAGCCGCCCCAACGTATGTAGTGGGAAAAAACTAAGCAGGTGATGATGCAAATTGAGAAAAACCTTTTTTGTTACTATGACCAGATTGTAAAGGTTACTATTCTAAAAACACTTAATACATAACTCTTTTCTAAACTACTACTAATTTCAAACCTAAAAAAAAAACCACGGCAAAAAATATATTAGCGAATAATTTGAGCACGATCCGCGCTAAACTTTAGTTCGCGACAAGCCATGCGGTTCGGCCGGGCCTCAGTTCACTGACCCCGGAGTTACGTAACACCCGAATTTAAGGATACGTTGCCGAGGGAAAGACGCGAGTATGAATATTATTTTATTGGCTGTTATATAGTTATAATGGGTTCTGTAGGAGTTTGAGTTATTGCTTATGTTTAAATGGGAGCTGGTGTGGTTTTGGGAGTTGGTTTTCTATGGTAAACTGGGTCTTTGGTGACTTTCCACGCGTTCCTGATGTTGGGTAGTCGGCCTTGAGTAGAAACCTAGTTTCGAAGCTATCTAGGTAACATAAGTTGTCCTTAGCCTCTGCTTCTGCCTCTGCCTCTTACCAGGCAGTCAGAAAGTGTGAAAAGTCAGTTATCTGGCTGGACAGAGAAGTATGGCGGTTTGCTACTGACTCAATACATCCCTTAGCCTCTTTTAGTATATAAGAGGGGACTCATGCTAGCCTTACGAGAGTTGATTTTGGCCCTAAGCAATACTTAAAATCACAGTGCTTGAAGTAAGCTGTCTCGTTGCTGTGCAGTTTGTGTCACTTTATTTCTGCCTAATGTTATGTTTGTCTTGTCTAAACTGTTTCTAAACCATTGAGATGCTTTAGAGAAGCAGGATGCTAACTACTTCCAAAAGCTTCGTTAATATAAGTGCCAATTCCAGGATAATAGACCTACAGAAACTGTAAATTGAGTAGTGTTTTGGTTACATTAAGTATCTCAGTTCCCTGAAACTGGTGTATATATTAACATAGTTACTACCAAATAGCCTATTTCAGATGTTTCTAAGATATCAGGAGCCTTGCAAAGTGGTGAAATAAATATATTGGATTGTAGAAACGTCCCGAGAAACTGTACCAGTAGTTACTACTGTAAAGTACTAAGTACGTAAGTGTATTCCTAGAATCGAACAGCGGGTTGTGCCAGACAAGCTTAAACGTAGCGTGGATTGGACTCATTTTGAGTGTAACAAATTACGTGGAGTTACCCCTTATACTTGGGCTAAACGCCCGTGTACTGGGGATACCTGAGAAGACACTTCGGGCCTTAAAAAAAGACCGTCACGTGAGTGACAGAGACGACGCCCTTCAAAACCGAGCTTTATATAAATCTCGTCATCATCATCATCATCAATTCATCATTCTCTTACCCTTGTTCTAATTTGTTTGGGGTCGGCGCAACATGTCTTTTTCTTCCATACTGCTCTTTTAGTCGTCCGTCATTTCGGTAGTCACTCTCTTTCTAGCCGTATCATCTTTCACCCAGTCCATTCATTTTTAACCTTCTAGACTTCCAAAAAGGAGGAGGTTTTATGTTCGACTTCATATATTTTTATAATATGTTCACCGATTTCTCCGTCAATTGTGCACCGATTTTGAAAATTATTTTTTGTTTGAAAGGGTATGCGCTCGAGGTTGTTCCATTGTCACCAAGCCAGAATCTGATAAGAGATCCCATGGAAATCGAGGGAAACCCTCAAATTTTATAGACACACCTATAGCTATTTGGGTATTTTTTATAGGAGCGCATTTGCTCTCGAAAAGCACCATTTGGTGAAGTGGAATTGATGATGAACGAATCCATCATCCGCCTAGCCTTTTCCCAACTATATTGGGGACGGCTTCCAGTGTAAACGGATAAAGCTGAATACCACAATTTTACATGGAACGACTGCCTATCTGAACTCCACAACCTAGTTACTGAGTAATAGGATACCCCGTGGTACGACTTGTATTAAATTGGAAATCTTAACTAATATTATAAATGCGAAAGTGAGTTTGTTTGTTTGTTACGCTTTCACGCTAAAAACGGCTGAACGGATTTGTATGAAATTTGGCACATGTGTAGACAATGATCTGGATTAGAACATAGGATACTTTTATCCCGGCAGTACGTTCCCGTGGCATAATTTCCGACATATTTACGCAGGCGAATCCGCGGGCAAAACCTAGTTTAACATAATTTAAGACAATGTTATTATCTTAAAATGAAATCTTTCATATTTGTCACGACCTCGAAAACCAAATTAAATGCAATAGAAATCGGCTACGTTTGAATTTTCAACCTCATTTTATGCTGCCTCCCAATTACATAAAGCGTACAAACAGCGCTACACAAAAGCTCTTCATGAGATTACATTTGTCCATAGTTAAACGAAAAGGATCCAACCCACATTACATCTAATGGTGGTTTGGATCCTTTTCGTTTAACTATGGACATTTCATATAAAGTCGTTTCCTCGTGTAAGAAGCAGTACTTACAGTCCACCAACAACTACGTTGAATGTAGCTTTTTTGTACAAGACGCTGCTTTAAAAGACCAACAGTAATTAACAACATGTAAATTCCCCTTCTAAATTAGCTCGAAATATTCAAAGAAAATAAAGCTGGCTCAATTTGAAAATGCTAATAGGTATCGTACGGTCGCGGTCGCCAGGCTTGTCTGGCGCGGCCTTTACATAATATGAATTTTTGTTACGTTGACAATGTAGGATGTTTAAGAATGAATTAAAAATTAATATGTGTGTGATAATGATAGGTCACGATGGGGGGATCCTAACTAATATTATACTTAAATGCGTAAGTGAGCTTATTTGTTATGCTTTTATGCTAAAACGGCTGAACAGATTTGGATTATATTTGGCACATGTATAGACCTGCAGAAGGACTTACTTATTTTTTTTTTTAAATTCTTAATCAGTCATTTAATTGGGATATTTTTTTGGGATTTTTTTATTTTTTATTTTCGTTTTTACTTTTTTTTGTTTGTTGCTCAAAAATAATTTTCACCCTAATTACTGCAAGAAACACTGGATTCTTCAAAATCTTCTAAGTTTGGTACATCGATTGGATCGGACGCTAATGGATCTATTTCTGATGTATTAAGAAGTTTTGGTTTGGTTTTTTGGTTCATTACAGTCACAGGATATTTCATCGATTTCTGATGTTGGAGAGAAATGTTCCGAATCCATGTGAAAATCACTTTCTGTATCTATACTTGACGGTTTGTTTTCCAAATTCCAGTTTATTTATTTATTTATTTATTTATTCAGTTGTGTGATATATAAGTTATTTTTCCTGCTCGTTCAGATGATGGTAGGTGTTAAATCACCAAGCGATATGTCAATAGTAATTATGGTTTTTATAGTATTGGATCTCTAAATTAACAAAACTGAATTTCCCGAAAAATGTGTATTTATTTTATTATTAACACTTTTTCACATACAAAAAGAGAACATAAATGAAAAGATGAATCACACTGCGTATACACGCGATTTATGTTCACACCCACAGATTTTACAATAAAACAAAAAAATAGCATTTATTTTTTTAACAATACTTTAATAGCAGGGTTATCATCCATTGCAAGGCTATTAATGGACACTTATGGATTATACGAGTAACCGATAATAACTCAAAGCATCCGGCTATTAACCCAACACTAATTAGGACATAGAATAATTTTTACCGCGGTAGTACGTTTCCTTGGGATAATTTCCGACCTCCACGCGCGGGCAAGCCGCGGGCAAAAGCTGGTAGAAATATCATTCAGTATCCATCAAACTGCTGACTCCGAGTCCCGAATAAGCTACTAAGAGCATCGCAATCGCAGCGCAATAAATACTCCAACTCTACAAAAAAAAAAAACACATGATATACACAGTCAACTTAACACAGTCAACAGTTATTTGGTGCAAACTTGAGACGCACACCGCACTGTGTATATTCGTTATTTGACTATTTGAAATAGATCATAGTGTCACTTTTATTAACGTTGTTTTTTTTTTTTGATGTTGGCACCTGGGTTTTATGTTTATTATATAAATTGAAATCATTTAATCGTGCTTTTGTGTGTTGTGCTGTGTCTTTTGTGTGTACTTAATAATTTTTTTATCTAGCCACGAAAAACAACGTCTGGCTAGCTCAAGAGTTTCATCACTCAGTGAAAAAATCGGATTGAGGATAAACCTTGTAGATGATTGTTTTTTATTAAAAAAAATGTATATCACTAAAAACGTGCAAAAAGCACTGCCGTATTTTGACAACTTTGGCGTAAATAAGAAGCCATCTACTTCATGTTTACTATACAAACTTATATCCACGATTTCCTAGTGAAAACCCTTAAGCTTAGGAGGAAGAAATGTACAGAAAATAACTACAAAACCAATCTTTATATTGCGAGCATTAATCCGGCCGGCCAAAAGTGATGATTGTGGCATTATATCCTCAACATCAATATTTAACCGGTCTCTAGGGACCATGTTCAGCAATATGGTTGATTATAGTAATTCATTCCTATTTTCTGGTTATAAGAGTAGGGGAAGACAAAAGAAACGATGGAAAGACTGTGTAATATATGGTTGAAAGGGGGTGACTACTGAGATGACGACTAATAGAGAAGTATGGAAGAAAATATGATGCGCCGACCACAAATAAATTGGAACACAAGGGCAAGAGAATTATAATGTCTGCGTTTGCCCTTTACGAAAATAGCCTACAGATCTGTCACCATGTTTATTGTTTATGTCTATAAAAGTGGGTTAATACCCCTAAATACGTTAGCATTACCCTAATTCGTGTTGTTGACTCTCATAATTCCGCAGTGATATATTATGGGTAAAAATTATTATTCACAAAGATTAATGGCTGTACTGTTCCGGGGAAATATTGTAGATTATAAATATGAGTTTCCTGTGTTTTTTGGTTAAAATATTATGTACATTATGTTGATGTTTTTATGGCTTGTGTAAATAACTTACACCTTGTATTTGTTGCAAGGGTTTGTTTTGCTTGAAGATAGTCTGTGATTTGTGCTTCATTAGCAAGTGGAATTTTTTTATTGTTTTAATTGATTTTACCAATATCATTGTCTAATAAACGAATCTATCCATCGTCATCGTCATATTCATCATTCTTTCGGCTAAAGATTGCCGTGTGGCCAATTCCTATAATTTACGGACCGTTATTGGTTAAAAGAAAGGCTCTTGTATCTTTACCAATAATGAAGCAGGCCTCATAGCTTTGCCTAGTAGACCCTCTCATATGGAAGTAGCTATCACAGGTAAAATTAGCTTACGAGTCGTATCTATATTCCCAATTTGACAATAAAAAAGCTAACATTGGTAAGCAAAACGATTCGTTTTTGTTTATAGGAATCGAGCATTAACCGGTCCTACGTGGCCCGCATCCTGCTTATCGCCGCGATCTTCACTTGGTCTTCCGTCTTCCTTCCTCGCTCAAGCATTTGATTTCAAAACCAAAACACTAACATCCCATTCTAAATCCAATATAGACATAATATAGTGACCTTATTGGTGAAGTTCTTCAGGAAGGTCGGGTGCGTAGTACTTGCAACCGGCGTGCGTGTATGACCAGTGGGCTTAGCATATGACCACTTGTCTATCTCTACGAAGACATCACATTCTATACAAAGTGACATTTCGTTTATCCGTTTTTGACATCGCACCGTAGAAATCCTTCTACAATTTGTCATTTTGTCTTTCGTTTCTAGTGATCTTTGTCTAGGTCCTTTTTTATGTAGACTATTTCGGAAGAAAGTTTTCTTTCCCAACTGTCAAAATCACACTGACCACAGATAAGTGATCTTTGTCTAGGTCCTTTTTTATGTAGACTATTTCGGAAGAAAGTTTTCTTTCCCAACTGTCAAAATCACACTGACCACAGATAAGTGATCTTTGTCTAGGTCCTTTTTTATGTAGACTATTTCGGAAGAAAGTTTTCTTTCCCAACTGTCAAAATCACACTGACCACAGATAAGTGATCTTTGTCTAGGTCCTTTTTTATGTAGACTATTTTGGAAGAAAGTTTTCTTTCCCAACTGTCAAAATCACACTGACCACAGATAAGTGATCTTTGTCTAGGTCCTTTTTTATGTAGACTATTTCGGAAGAAAGTTTTCTTTCCCAACTGTCAAAATCACACTGACCACAGATAAGTGATCTTTGTCTAGGTCCTTTTTTATGTAGACTATTTTGGAAGAAAGTTTTCTTTCCCAACTGTCAAAATCACACTGACCACAGATAAGTGATCTTTGTCTAGGTCCTTTTTTATGTAGACTATTTCGGAAGAAAGTTTTCTTTCTCAACTGTCAAAATCACACTGACCACAGATAAGTCTAGGGTAGGAAGGCATTTTTATTTTGTAATCGCCATGCTAAAGACAGTACAAAATTTTCTACTCGACGGCCGCAAAGTATATACGGTTATATAAAAATCTTTTTTTTCTCTCTTTTGCTTATATCTCGAAAACGGTGGTGTCCTTTCGCAAAAATAATCAAAATGTTGCCTGCCCTAATTAAACTCTAAACCCTTAAAATTCTACATGTAGGTAATTATTTTCCATAGGTATTTTCCGTACAAAAAGTGAAAAATTCCATATAAAAACGTGTGACTTAAAAAAAAAACAAAATAATTTAAATAAATAAATGATTATGATTTGTAAAAATTGAGAATTAACAGAAAAAGAAATGAAAAAACAAAAAGTTCCGAGTCGAATTATGTAAAAAAGTGAATTTCGTAAGTGCAGTTGACTCTTTCTACTTTGTTGCCGTCGTACTGTCTACACGGTGACGTCATTTTTGTCTACTCCCATCGACATGACGAGCATCGTAGCAGGTGGCGTTCTGTAATTTCTGCCTACCCCCATGGGAAGAAGGCGTGAGTTTTTGTATGTGTACGTATATGTAAATCCTTCTAATTTGTCGGCACAAGCCTGAAACATAAAAACCAGTGGTATGGAATAGATAACGGCCGGTTAGGGACTACTCACACTTATTCAGCTCCATTCGCGTTTCGATTTTGGTCCTGCTTCTATCAGCCGCGTACAGCGTCGTAAGAATGAGAAAAGCCGTCATAGCGTGTTATCTCCGCTGATAAGCTTCTATCGCTTTTATTTCGTAAAAATAAAATAATTATAATTACTTTAAAAGACGTCCGAACTCTCAATCCTTGCGTGCATAATGATTACGTAATAATAAATCAAATCTATGCAGGAACTATGCAGATCGCAACTTGTCGATAAGGAGTAAAGAACCATCCATGTACAGGCGCTGTTCCGCCGCGTTCGACGCTGAATGCGGCGGAACAGCGCTGAACTCTTAATGATAATAACACATTTGTCCTCATTTTATACTTGTTTGCCGCGAAAGCTGAATGGACGCGGAAAGCTGAACGGATGCGTACGCGTCTCCATACAAAATCGTTGTTTTCTATGGGCATAAGCTAAATAGAACTGATTAAGTGTGAGTAGTCCCTTATACGGGTCCCGTACGGGCCGCACGCGCAGTTCTTTTTGTTGATTTACAGCCATTGCGTCGCACGAGTAATCCTTTCCACTCTGATTGAAAAATGGAAACTAGCTGGTTTTTGTTTATGAATGATAAGCTTGTATGGGAAACGGGCTTTAGTTGTAGAATTGATGAGCCGATTGTAGGAAAAATGACATGAATTAATTTGATGTCTAGACAAAGATTATTTGTTAAAATCTCATGCTCTTTCACTTCATTGGCGAAAAGGAATAATCATGCCTACTATCGGAAGTATTTGTTTATATTCTTCCAATAAGGTGGTAATGATTAATTTCTCACTAGTGATGATTATGGTTAAATATAACGGGACTATCATCATAAATTAAGCATTTCTTAGCTTGAGACAGAACGCAAAAAATAAGAATCACAGTTTCTGGTTTGGTTTTTGTAAAGACTAGTCGGTAAAAACTAGACACTAGATCAAAAGTCATGGATATTGGAATAGACGTCGGTAGTTTGAAGTAGAAATATATTTTATGATTAAAATGTAAAATAAACCTTTTTAGGGTTCCGTACCTCAAAAGAAAAAAAGAAACAGAATCCTTATAAGATCACTCGTGTGTTTGTCTGTCTGTCTGTCCGTCTGTCACAGACAATTTGCTCCGAATCTAATGGACCGATTAAGTTGAACAAATAAGAAAATAAAAAAAACGTTTTGTAAACTGTACCGTGTATCAAATGAAAGGCCTTACTGTGAGGGACTCAAATATATATATATATTTTAATTTTAAAATAAATTGCTTTAAAGTTATTTAAGAAAATAAGACGAGAAAATAAGTAGCAAAATTGACCATTCCCCCCTTATCTCCGAAAACAACTGAGCCTTAAATTAAAAAAAAAATACAGAAAATAGTTCTATACCTACCTAGATTACAGGAAAATTTGTAAGAGGTCGAGGTGTATGGTCTTAAAATAACATAGCAAATCTCTCAATATTGTGCGTAAAAACTTACATTTGCAGTTGGAATATATGGGAGAACAATCATGTTTTTCAACTATAATGTTATATTTGTTCTTGGGATAGATTCATCGCAACTACGGAATCCTTTATTGTGCGTGGTCCAACACGCACTTGACCGGTTTATTATAATAATAATACCAGCCTATTTAATAACAGACTGTAAGCTAGTCCGTAAAAACTTACAAACTGTCAGAATATCCCAGCAACCTTCAGAATGTTACAAATAATCGTGCTACATAATAAAACTTTACTATTTAATTTTATCGCTCCTTTTTAAGCCCTTTACGGCCCGTCGTGATCAACCTTCCGAGATAAGAAAACATGGATAAGAATAGACTATAGATTGAGTCATAGTTAGTGTTGAAAGACTTATCCATCGTGGATATTTTCAGGGTCAAGTGCCACACATTAAGATGATTGAAAATCGATTGAGTTTATGGAGTGAGTTTCTTAGTTATAAGTCCACAACGAGTTAATAAGTTGTGTTAGGTCTTTAGGCCGTCGACGGGAAGGATTGCCACATCGCTGTAGATAGTAGATGTCGTGACTGTGGCGTGTTTTCAGGACAAATATGGAACAAAATTGCATAAACTTAAGTGGCAATGGGCAGGGCACATGGCCAGAACAGATGGCCGATGGTGCCGAAAGGTTCTCGAGTGGCGACCGCGTACCGGAAGACGTAGCGTTGGAAGGCCTCCAAGGTGGACCGATGACCCTGTGAAAGCCGTAGAAATGCGGGAAGCACTGTACCGGTCGGTCGGTCAGTGGCGGTGCTGGGTCCCCCCACTTGGCAGCGGACGTCTTTCAACAAAATAGCATTAAATAGATAAATTTGGAAGACAAAAGGGGTTTCTTCATAATTTTCAGCATGATTATTAAGACTAAAAAGCATGCTGTGTAGTTCCCCTAAGGAAATCCGAACAACTCATTGTTATCGTAGGAGTCTACCGTATTAAGTTAATGGTAAGCAGTTCTAACAACATACTTCGATCTCTAGTCTCTGCTCCAGCGGTCAGAGCATTTAGAAAGGCTTACTAAGTCTCTTGTTGACAGAAACCGTTTACGAACTAATATCAGTCTAAATTTCCATCATTTACTTAAAGATATCATAGATACTCCTAATCTACAATAATTACATTTTTAATATAATCTCGCTCAAGGTTCCATTTGGCACACAAATAAGCCATGATGAAAACACTCCTAAGTCTTCTCATTTAGTCGTAATTACTTCTAATTCGTTCAGTAATTGTAGGCATAATTCGGTAGGTAACTACCACAGAGAAGAACAGAAGATTACAGTAGGCCAGGTTCACGCAACAAGACCGAAAACAGGTGCACGAAATACTATTTTCGTAATTTCACCTCATATTTACAGAGACGGAATTTGACGTGATTTTGACAGATCGAATAGTAAGTTTACGCTGTTTCATGTCTGTATTGTATCTTACCCCAGACTATCTCGGCCGAATGCCAGTCGCGAGAGCGCTTGCACTCGCTGAACGTGAAACGTGCGTGTCTTATCTGTGCGTGCTTCGCTCTGTTTTGAATTAAACTTCTCCGTGCCAAAAATCGACCGCGCAGATCGAAATGAAGTTCCTAGTAAGGCTTCCAGTGATTCGATCGATTCGGTGCGGTTAAGTTTGCGAGTATTCATAAGATTTCATATAAGTAATTCTAAAATTAGATTCTTTCGGCTCTGATGAGTGTGCGTTTACCTGTACATGTAAGAAGAAGACATGCTGTGTCGACCTTCTGTACTATTCTGTGGTACATTTTTCCTTGGAGAGAGCTTATGTTACCGGCCTTCGTTGCCTAACAACCAAGGCCTGTCTAGGTCGAAAGGAGACCGCAATGACGTTTGTAGGCAAAACCATTTTGAGGAGCAGATTTTCTATTTGGGTTTACTCGTGTATCATTGATTTACAGATTTGATTAGTTCCATGAAATTCTATACTGCTGCTAACTTTTGCCCACGGCTTCTCCCGCGTGGATTTCGGAATTTATTCCACGGAAACGTAATACCGGGATAAAAAGTTCTGTCTTTTGACAGGATTGACCAGGTGCAAAATTTCATAACAAATCCGTTCAGTCATTAAGGTGTGAAAAGTTAACAGATAGACAGAAAGACTGACAGGGCAGGCTGAGCTACTTTCGCATTTATAATATTGTACATACGTATATAAACAATGGATACGGATTGCTTATCTTCGTAGAATTCTAACAACTCCACAATTACTATGTGACAATCACAACCGGTTTCTGAAAAGCTAATCGTCGCAATCGCAAACATAAGCTGTCAGTCAGACTTCAAACGTTTTAAATGATTTGGTTTGATTGGCTCTTGTTATTTCAATCGACCAATCACAGCTGTTGACGCTTACACTAGTTTGACCATAAAAATGTCAGTTAAAGCGCAGGCCACACTGGGAGTGAAGCGAAACGAAACGGTAAGTTCGTTTCTCTTCGTTCCACGTCTTTTCATACTTCGGTTTACACCGCGTACTAAGCGCAACGAAAACGGAAGTCTGAAAAGACGCGGAACGAAGCGAAACGAACTTAGCTTCGCTTCGCTTGGTTCTTAATGTGGCCTGCGCTGTACAAATGCTCGGGAAATCGTGTCGCCAGCAACATAGCGGTACGCCACTGGACATCGTCATACGTCGTTCGATATGAAATCTTAAAAATGCGACATCGACATGCAATGTGTACTCTGTATGTTCGAAGTCTGATAATAGAATTCGACATTCCAGGATTATCCAACATGCTTGACTACTGTACTGTACTGTGCTGTGTGTGCTAATAACAACATGAAGTAGTATTGCTGGGAAGTAAGTTACGCTAACCTTCTTCCCAGCTAAAACACTAGGACGCGGTGAAGGGTGGGTTTTGGAGGCTGTCTTTTATTTTTGACCTTCAGGAGTGTTGATTATCAGCCAATCTCATTCTCATTCGGCCATTTTCAGTGGGCCCTATTAGAAAACCAGCGCTGCGTCATTTTTAAACGTCGCAGCATCATGCTGAGATGAGTCTTTTGGCCTCGTACGGAACTTTCTGTTTTTATTGTTTTCATTTTACTTTTGATTTTATTTTTTAATTAAGAGTGTGTTTAGTTTAATTTGTGATCTACCTGTGCGAGTCTCATATAATACTTTTTAGGGTTCCGTACCTCAAAAGGAAAAAACGGAACCCTTATAGGATCACTCGTGTGTCTGTCTGTCTGCCTGTCACAGCCAATTTGCACCGAATCTAATGGACCGATTAAGTTGAAATTTTGTACACTTACGAGTATGTATTTCTGTGGCCCAAACACGGACGCGTAATGTAAATTAATGAATTTTGATATGGGGGGCAAATAAGAAAAAAATATATATTTACTAACTGTACCGTGCGATATATCAAATGGCTTACTGTGAGGGTTTCAATATTTTTTTAATAATTTTAAAACAAACTGTTTTAAAGTTATTTAAGAAAATAGACGAAAATTTACCATTCCCCACTTTTATCTCCGAAGCTACCGAGCTTAAACTTAAAAAAAAATACAAAAAATAATTCTATAGCTATTTCTATAGCTATAGAATTATTTTCTGTATTTTTTACAGGAAAACCTATAAGAAGTCTATGGTTTTAAAATAGCATGGTAAATCTCTCAATAGTGTGCGTACAAACTTACATTTGTCCATAGTTAAACGAAAAGGATCCAACCCACATTAGATGTAATGTGGTTTGGATACTATGGACATTAGTAGTTGGAATGTATGGGAGAACATGTTTTTCAACTATAATGTCAAGTTTCTTCTTGGGATAAATTCATCCCAACTAATCCCTTCATTGTGCGTGGTCTGACCAGCACTTGGCCGGTTTTTCTTTCTTTTATCTTTCATTCTCAGTTTTTACAAACGCTGCTGCTATAGCATGTTTTAGAGTCTAGCTAGAGTTTTAGAAGCTGTTTTGTTGCTTTGATCGTTCCTAAAAGTACAGATAGCTGTCTATTATAGTTTTTAGCTTTCTCAAAAGTGCTGATTCTCAGCCTAATAGACCATACGCCACTGCCGAAGCAGCTTCTGTCGTCTAGAGTTCTCGACAATATATTTACTATCTGCTTGACTCATACTGACTATTTAAGTATAATTGGCATTCATAATTAAATCGGGATTACTATTCACTCACCTGCAGTCATACATCCTTGATCTTATGTATTACATTCTCGATGTAGCTAACAGATATGCTAGTCTTGAGTTCATGGTAAACAGGCTAAATGCCCTTAGCTAGCTTTTATCTAGCACGTTTATTTGGACTTAGCTTGGGCAGGAGACGATTGAGAAGTGTGGTTTAAAGATACCATTCTACGACCATTGTAACCAATTGCTGGACTTATACCGGTTTCTGGAAGAAATACACGCCGTTAAATCTCATGTGTTTGGCTGCAATAAAAACAAAAAACAACCAAAAAATTCATTTGACATTTTTTGCCAGATTTATTACAATAGGCTTTTTCACTGTCATTTTGTGGCTCGGGAAGCGTTAAGCAATGAAGGCTAACAAGTGTGTTCTATGTTATTGGGTTTGGTTTCCGCACTTAGTCATTCAAGTGGACCACTGTACGTGAGCCATGGCGGCCGTCGGTGGTTATTCCAACGAGCCCCCCTCCCTCCAGAAGTTGATCACGGCTTCTGGTCTGTTCAGAAAATCTGTGAAAGATCTGGGTGCCCCGAGGGTTTCCATTCTAATCTGTGTAACGCCTGTGCTTTCGAAGAGCACTTGCCCAACGGTTTCCTCAGCCTCCATGCAAGCTCTGCTCAGAGGGCTGCCCGTTATGCTCATTGAGTAAAAGTTTTTGTTTAGCGAGCAGTGTCCCGTGATGGTCCCCGACATCAGGCGCAGGCCATTCCTGCTCCGGCGTAAAAGTCGCCTGGTTAGTTTGCCATCTGGCTAACAAGTAACTAATGAATAAAACCAAAGAAATAAAGCCTTAGCCTTCCTACAAATAAAATAAAACTTGATTAGAGAAAGTCCACAGCATAAACCTAGCAGTAAGGCAACAATGTTATTTCACTGCTGCAAAACAATTTTCTCTTATCCCGTTGAGTATAAAAATTGTGCTAAGTATATTTTTATTTGTACCGCAAACTTTCATTTCTTTGTAATATTGTGAGTATGAAATAAACGCTGTTCTTCTAGGGAACACGTGGACTCTGAAACAAAGTAAACTGATAATTTGTATTGTCATTTCTTGGCTATGGTTGCAAAGTCAATCCATAGATAAATTAAAGGCAAAGCTTCATTCAAAATAAATATGTAGGTTAGGGTAAGGCGCTGGAATATGACCTTACGAATCAAATTCCTGGCATTTTTTTTCTGCTGTCATTGTGTTCCGCGTCATTTATTCGGTGCAGAATAAAATGGCGGCGAATTTGATTCGTACGGTCTTATCCTAGCGTCGTGCGTCGGTCTTACCCCTACATATTTTATAGGTTGAAATGTCAATCTTAAATGTTTAAAGTTATATCATGATTGATATTAATTTCGGGCGTTAAATAAACAGCCATCCACTTGAGAATTTATCGAAAGAGGTTTAATGCATTCTATTTGTCTCTGCAAGTAAACTTTAAAGCAACAATATTATTCAATTTAAAAACCTCATCTCCCTGTTCCCTCAAGAAAAGACTAGATGTAGTAACTTAATATGTGCTGGCCGCTGGGTAGATGTAGCGAAGCGTTAAGCCCCTCCCGCATCCTTATTCTGTGGTTTACATTCCTATGACGTAGGTCGATGACATTGCGCGCAGGACAGGATGATGTATTTCTATTTGATGGAAGGCAGGAATTGTGATATTCGTCGTGATACGAGAATTAGGGACGGATGGCAGCGTTCATGGGCTGTGATTACAGGTTGCGTTTTTTGGAGAGATGTTTGTCTATTCTACTGGTGTTATTCTAGGGAATGTTTGTAGGTCTGTGAGAAGTATTAAGCAGTGTTCGTATATATAATGAAATGCATTGAAATATAACCCTTAAAAATCCTGAAATAAGGACTATTTGCCATCTTTTTATGTATGCGTCATCTGAATCATACGGAGTAATCTCTAAATTTGATTCTATGTTTTCTGGCAAAGGCTTGAAGAACTCGCCGTTTATTTCATAAGCGTAATATTAACATATTTGTCTAATAAAAACTAGGCATTTGACATTGATTGTCATTCGTTGACCTTGGTACGGTTGGTACGCTTACAATTAAGTCATCCATTACGTGATATCACGCTTCAGTTTTAAAGGTGTCAATAATACTGTTATATGCCCGCTGTAACCGCTGATAAGGTACTAGTCTTACTACGCAATAAAATAACTAGTATATAACAACGCATTATAACATTACGTATTTAAAAACTTATCAATATGAGCCTGTAAACTTCCACAATTTAACATATATTGGGTGACTGGTAATTAGTGACCGATACTTATTAAACACATGATTGTACTCATGATAACAAACAACTTTTACTATGGGACCAAATCTGAATTCGCGAAAAAAAAAATCCTCTGCTCAATTTTAAAAAAAAAAAAATTCAGGTTTGGTTTCATAGTAAAAGTTGTTTGTTATAATGAGTACAATCATGTTTTTAAGAATCGGCCACTAATTAGTCTAATTACCAATCAACCTGTATACAGGACAATTTTCTAAGCAGTGCGCAAATTTTCACAGGTTATTCTACCCATGAATATGAACAGCTATCACTATGGGACCAAACCTGAAAGCGCGAAAAAAAAAATCTGCTGTTCAGTACATTTTGACGAATTATGCGAACATAATGTACTGAACAGCTGATTTTTTTTTCGCGATTCCAGGGTTGGTCCCATAGTGAAAGTTGTTCATATTCATGGGTAGAATAACCTGTGAAAACCGCACTACTTATAAAATTGTCCTGTATAGGTCAGTCGTTTAAAAGGCATCGTAGGTCGCAAAAATATGCACTGCACTGATTTTTTGGGATGTTGTTAGGATACATACCAGTAGTGTAAAACCAAGTTTGCAGTTTCGAAAGACCTTTGTTAACTGCGTGGTGCTCGAAAAACCTTGAAATTTTCGGACTTTTTCAGTTTTTGACGTAACTTCTAAACTCCTACGTATAAGGGCCGGTTTCTTGGTCCGTTGTTAACTCAACCAATGGTTAAACATAGTAAGTAATGGTTGAATGAGAACACCCACCAATGAACTAAATGAGAATACACACCTCCTGCTCCCGCACCTTAAGTTCTGAGTTGAGCTGCGCGATTACTGACAAATGCGTGCTCTGACTGGACAGGTCCTCTTAATCTGTGTGGTTCTTTCCTCAAAAGACCATTTCAGACACCAATCTACATGGTCTTCACATGAAGTGACTAAGATTATGTCTGGACTTTATAAGAGACTGTGACCGCTGAGTTTGTTTCGGCCTTTCTTTTCAGAGTAGGCAGATAGGAAACCCAGACCTCATCTAGTTTAAAAAAAAAACATGATTGACGTGTAAAAGTGTTTGTACAAACCTACTTACAGAAATAAAATCATTTATCATTTACACATTAAGTCAAAGTTCAACCATTAGTTAATATTTTTAACCATTGCTTGAGTTAACTACGGGTCAAGAAACCGGCTCTCAGTCACCCAGTACATTTTTGAAGTATAAACCTAACCTAACGCGATTTTTGTCTACAGTGGCGGGCCTAATATTAACACCCTTGGGGAGAGAGGTTTTAAAATTCTCATTCTCGAGTATAGGTTCGAACTATTTGAGAAGAGCTCATATTGTGGAAACATTTTTATGAGTCATTTCTGGTTTGTAGTTTGTTAATACTAACCTAACAGACAAGATTCACACATATCATACATTTTTGCGATAGTTTTTAAATCTACGGAAATACGACATCGTTTTACAAATAGTTTGATGCCAAGATAAGCTATCATAGCAAACGCTTTGATAGTAAAATATACCTTTTTTATCACTTATGCGACAAAGTGTAACTATTTCGATTTATAAATGCTTGTATAGCCATTGGTAGCTAACAAGGCCATTGGTATCTAGTTAACAAAGAGATCGGTTTGACCGAAGGTTTTGTTATGACAGTATACCTATGAGTGAAAAATGGGGAAATATTTAATTGTTGTCTAAAAACTTTTTAATGATGGACACATTATAAACCTAATGAACCTCTAAAAACTTCTTACGTTTCTAATGGTGCATGTTTTTTTTTTTTTAATAATTGAGTTTCTTTTTAACTTTCTGACCTTTTCTCAGCGTTGGTCGCAGTAACTAACCTAGGGTCATCATCATTATCAGTAAGATAGGGTACCCTGACTAAACGGTTTTTATTTTTTATTTCATTAAGTAATTGTTTGGTTCGCTTTTTTCTAGTTTCTTTTGGTTTATGATTTTTGAAATGAGTTAAAACTGTGACTAACCGCGCGTGAGCTGCGCGAGCGAAGCGAGCGATGCCATGGCAGCAGCCGGCGAGCGCTACATCCAAGTTGGTCGCAGTTACTTGGCTATTTTAGTTCTAGCTTTTGCCAGCGGCTTCGCCCGCGTGAGTGCGAAAATTAACCCATGGTAACATACTACCGGGATAAAAGTAGCCTGTCTGCTATTCCAGACTATAACCTATCTCTGTGCCAAATTTCATTCAGATCCGTTCTGGCGTGATTGAGTAACAAACATCCGGCCATCCAAACTTGCGCATTTATAATATTAATAATAATAATAATATCCTGGGACATTTTCACACACGGTCATCTGGTCCCAAACTAAGCAGAGCTTGTACTATGGAAACCAGATAACTGATATACTACATATACTACTTTTTTTTTTGTAAATACTATATACTTATATAGACAATTACATTAATATTAGGAGGATAGTAGGATTTTTAGGACCTCAAAATAGGTATTACTGATGGTTCACAAAAAGAGGCGCAATCGTTGTAATTATTAGAAAGAAAGAAGGAAACAGTATTTATTGTGACTCGCACAAGATCGCAAACTAAACACAGTCATAAAAAACATAAAAAAAAAACAGAATTTTAGAGAGAGAGTGTTCAATAACATTTTTATGAGCGCGAAATGAGAATTATTGGAAATTCGATTAAATACATCCCTAATTATCCAAAGAAACGTTATTATTATCATCAATTTCAATTCCAACAACTAATAATTAATTATTAATATCATGTACGAGAACCCTATGTTTGGCACTACCGGAAATAATTCCTTAGAACTAATGCAAAGACAAAGAAAGAGTCATTTGAACTCCCTGAAATAAAAACCTCACACCTTGGCAGAGCCGCAGGAAACACCTGGCGTTGCCAATAAAATAGCAAAGTATTTCTTTATTGCCTTGTGCAGTAATACGGCTTTGTTCCGAAGCATTTTTTCATCATTCACTTCCATTACGATTGGGACTTAATTTTTTATTCCGCCCCCACAGGTAATTTCAATAAAATATTTCTAATAGAACAGAATAAGTGCTGCGGACTTAATTTTCTCTTTGCTTTTGCAGAATAAAAATTGCGTTATGGTAAAGCTTGGTTTGTGAATAAATATTACCTGAGTATAGCCATCTTTGTCCCTATCTTAAGTTATTTGGAGTTGGCAACAGCATGTCTTCTTACTACATCTCTATGAGCTGTCATTTCTGTGTTAACTCGCCTTTTAATCCATATTATCTTTTACACCATCGATCCATCGTTTCTTTGGTTCCCCTACTCTTAAAGCCAAAACTTTGAGTTTTGCTCACGACATGTCCGTCATTCCTTAGCATCGTCCTATTGCCACAAAAAAACAGGACCTGCAATGCAAATTGTGAATTCTTGATACATGAACCAATCTTTGCAGGGAACTGATGTAAACCTCATCCATAACATAACAAACATCACGCCTTGTTTCTCCGAAGGGTTGGGCACAGGTACATTTAGTACACCCATGTAATAGGTAAACCTCATCCATGTTTGCCGATATTGGCCTCTTGAAGGGGTAATTAGATTTATTGACACCAGCATGCCGCGCACCAGTAGTTCGAGCCATAAAACTCATTTCAGATTACGCTATATTATTATTATATTATAGCATATAGTTCATAGCACTACAATATCGTTTGGCATACATTTATTTAGAACACGTTCACACTTTGCTATAATATATATTATTGGCTTTCTATATGCGCTATGAAATTGAGCGATACACTGCTGTGATCGCGCGGCGCTCTCCTCGCCGCACAGATTGCGGTCAACTGAGCTTGCCATAAAGCATATTTGCTTGCGATTATGTCGCATAATGTAAACGCAATGCTATATAGTATAGCTATATAGCTGAACTATATAGCAGAATAGTATAGCGTAGTCTGAAATGAGCTTTAATTTTACAACTTTGACGAAATTGCTTTTAAAATTTATGTATAGTGATAATAAAGTTAACCACGACGATGTCACAACCAGTGCGCGTCTATGTCGAGATATATGAACTTGTACAGAGCATTCGGAATTTGTAAGGATCGAGGATGCACATAGCGCTCTATAATCTCTACCTGATTTGCCTCACCTCATGGAAATAAGGCATTTGTCGTTTCTTATAAACTCAATAATAAGAAACAGAAACTCCGAACCCTCAACCAGTCTAAGTACATCCAAGTATCCCTAACAAGGCCCAACTCTCATTTCCGTCCAGTAATCTCGTGAGCACCCAAACAAATCCCATTTCGTCGTACTTGGCGACTGTATGCGTTGGACCGTGTCGTCTGTCTGGTGCAATTACCGACACGTTTGAACGAACCTTTTGAGGACTCTGACTTTGTCAGTCTGAATCTGGAGTTCTAACGGGACTGCAATTTATATGGTATTAATAAAATTCGCTCCTGTAATCCCTTTGTCGCTTTTACGGAACTTATTTAGATATTTATTGCGAGGTACCATAATATGGTAGCATCTTTACGCAAATAACATAGAACTTGAGCTCCTTGTAAAAGAGTTTGAAGAATTGTAATGCAAGTTCTCTTTGGGTGCTCAGTCCTAATATAAAACCAAGACATAGGCGCTGCGAACAATCCAGCGAAGCAAAACTACGCCTCATGTGCATACACACTCACACGCACACATTTACACGAAACTACAACACTAAACTACACCTCACTAAGTGCACACATGTTTACGAAAACGGCCTCACGTCACTGTTGACAGCACTATCAGCGCTATGTCTTAGATTTTTATTTGGTCTGAGTTTGGGTGCTATAAGTAGAACTATTTACCGTGAAGTCTGTATGCAGGTGAAATTATAACCACATTCGACATTTTACCTTTCATCTTTGGGTTCCGCATCGGAAAGTCTATTGGGTTGCAGCCTTGTGGGTTATAGGCGGTTATATCTAGCGTCTCTTAAGTCTTCTTTTACTAATCTCTTCTTTCTTATACAAACTTTCAATTCGGTTGCTTTATACCAAACGACCGTATGCGCTAGACTGTACTGTCTGTCTGTTTCAAATAACTTCGTACCGACTCTCGAGACATTTCGAGAGGCTTGTTATACTGTACTTATATTATTTATTATATATACTCTTCCTTCCCTGAGGAGGGAGAGAAGTTGAACGTATTAAATCGACGCGTGTTTTTGAATTGAAATCCCAAGTCTCGGAAAGTTTGTTCGGAACTATTTCGCGTCTCGTCTCGTCTGATCTCGGCTGCCTATCTTGAGGAGCTTGAGATTATGCATTCTTTTATTTTTAGAAGGTAAATCCAATAAAATTTAGATTGCAGTTCCATTTTTTGCTCCTGCTGGATTGATTAAAAACAAAATAAGGCTTTGTGACAACATTTCAAGGCGAATACCGACACTATGAAAAACAGTCGAGTCGAGAGTTGCTATGTCAGAGCAAACGAATATCGCATTTTATGTAATTGTAAAATAAGTTTAGTTTAAGGTCGGTCAATGACACAAAAATATCACTCAAAACTGATACAAATCGACAAAAATCAATCAATCAATATCAAGAATCGAAAAGGTCAAATTGCTAGGAAAGGTTATATCGAAGAAACTCACATTTATTTGCGTATTCACTTTTTTTTCTTTTTGACTTTTATTCGGGATCTATCACTCCCAAGTGAACACAAAATTAATTATACGTGAAAAATTAATTAATTAGTAAACCGACACAACGACGTTCGATTTCGGCACTCGGCCATCTTTCACTGGCCTACCGAATGATCGAAAAATGAATGAATGAAATGAGCAGATAAAAGTTCACTCCTCACTTTATTGGTGTCGTATGAATGTGGAATGAAATAAAAATGAATATTCTATCGGTGAGGTTATATTATAGCTTAATAAAACCTCACCTTTCATTTAGGTTCTCGAAACTTAAGAAATCAACATACCTACTATAAGCAGTAAGTTATAGTGATAGGTAGGACTAACTCATGCATGACCGCTACCTATTAAACTCAATTGTCTCGCGTGGGATGATAGTGTTAGTACGTTCGCCATTCATAATATGCTCTTATCTCTACGCTACACTGTTTTGATAGTAAATATGTACCTACAATTGGCGCCAGTGATAAAAGACTGCAAGACGGGATGGTGATGAGCAAAATATATATTATAGTTAAAAATTTCCACACGTTCTCACATAAGCTGTGTCAGCTAATCTATGTCTTGCCTCTAATGAGGTACGTCTAGCTTTACTAACTACCTATCATTGTCTTTCAAAGTAATAGGCTCAGCACGCGTAGCATGACGACGTTTTGTCGACGGAGGAATACACAAAATGCGAAGAAATATTTCTACAATCTGTCATTTTGTCTATTCTTCCGTCGACAAAACCCGTTTCTATGGTGGTCATGCTACGCATGCTGGATTGGATTAGGCCGGCAGTTTGTCACATCCGGTCAATTAAATGTGATTTGTGTGCGAATATGTCCAGTTGTAGATCGCGTTAGAACATGTGGAATGTTCGTTGAATTGGGCTTCAATAATTCAGATTTGGGAGAAATATACGAGGCATTATCAAAATTAAATGGTTTTTCTCTCCAAAAAGGAGATATTAACTACAATCATGAACAAATATCCTATTTATAATTGAAAACTTTAGCATGAAGGAATAAAAAAATCTGATGACCCAAATCAAATTCAGAACCGCACACCATCTTGCTGTGACTAGACAAATGAGGTCCGGTCCACAAAGACAAAACCAACAAACAGACATGATTAATTAAAAGGCTCAATAGGGTAAATAACACTGAACCACATCAATTTATCGAAACTAACCCCAGTTTCAGGGGATCGCCTCCCATCGCAGTGGTTTATAGACACCATTAATTTTCATTGCTCAAACCGAATTCGAATGAAATGCAACTTTCAATTTATTATTTTGTGATTAATTCGATTGCTTAGACTTTTTTTTTTTTGGGAACTGGGAACAAAGATTATATTTTATCAGCAGGCATAAATAACCCTGAAGGCCAATACCCGTAATTAAAAACGTAGGTACTATAACAGTCAGAAGTCGACTAGCAATCTCACAAAACTATGGCATAGCAATATTAGTTGTACTTATGACCTTCTTCTATAAGAATGTTTGACAATACTACATACACATTGGCAACTTTGGCAGCCCGTATAGCGCAATAGATAATGGTCATTGCGGTGTAAGTGGACTTCTAGATGTTGAGTGTACATAATCTAATCACTATCACCACCAACCAACCAGTGTCAACAACTTGTCTTGTATTTTTGACAGATGAGACCGAGATTAGAATGCACAATCCGCACGAGTCGATCGATCACTACGCTTGCCGCATTCGGTCCGTGGATGGGTGACCATCTTTACATACCAAGTACCACCCCCCGTGCCTCGGAAAGCACGTTAAGCCGTTGGTCCCGGCTTTCATTCTTGGATCTTTGACAGTCGTTACGGGTAGTCTTGTCAAAGCATTAATTACCCAGTAACTGGATTGTGGAGGTCAGACAGGCAGTCGCTCCATTTAAAATACTGGTATTCAGCTGCATCCGGTTAGACTGGAAGCCAACCCTAAAATTGTTGGGTAAAGGCTAGGCAGATGACTAATACTGGTGGTTTTTCAGTGCCCAAGATACAGGCTTGCCTGGTTTGAAGCCAATGTAAAGGCTTTGTAATCTATTTAGCAATTATTATTTTATTATTTAACACAATAGACTAATAAAGCTGTTTTTGTACGATTGCTACGAGATGATAATAATTGCAAGGTTATGGAAAGGGTACTGAACAATCAAGTTGCTGACCTACCTTGAAGACAATGGTCTCCTCAGTGACCGTCAATATGGCTTTCGCCGGGGACGGTCAACCGGCGATCTTCTTGTGTATGTCACGCACTGTTGTGGTGAAGCCATCGAGAAACACGGCGAAGAACTTGCTGTATCGCTTGACATCTCGAAGGCCTTTGACAGGGACTGGCACGCTGCTCTACTCAGCAAGCTTCATGCTTATGGCATCCCAGCTGATTTTTGTAGCTGGATATCGGATTTCTTTAGGGAACGGTCGATCAGAGTAGTCGTGGACGGCTGCTCCTCTGACCTTATGGCTATTGATGGCGGAGTTCCTCAGGGGTCTGTTCTCTCTGGAACTATTTTCCTGCTGCACATCAATGACCTGCTTCGGCCTGGTATTGTTGGGTACGCAGAAGACAGTACTGTTTCAGAGAGATACTTGTCCAGCGCAAAAACCAGCGGGGCCGAATTTCGTTCTTTGAGAGAGGCCATGGTAGAGCGGACAGATTTGACCTTAAGCCTAATCTCCCAGTGGGGTGATGATAATCTGGTCTCTTTTAACGCTACCAAAACACAGGCGTGTCTCTTTACCGCTAAAAGGAGTCGTTTCGCCCAAACTCCTACTTTTCGGGGTACGTCTGTACCTGTAACTGATCGGCTTGAGCTCCTTGGCATGGAGTTGACATCTGGTCTCAACTTCGGCGCCACCATCGAGTACAAAGCCCAAACAGCGGCCAAGAAGCTGGGCATCCTAAATAGGGTGAAGCGATACTTTACGCCTGGTCCGATCCTGTATGGAGTATTGCAGCCACCTGTGGGATGGAGCAGCTAAGTACCAACTAGCTGCGCTTGACTCGGTGGAACGCAGAGCTAAGAGGCTCATTGGCGACGTAAAACTGGTGGATGCCAAGCTTCACAGCTTGGCTCATCGCCGCAAGGTTTATTTTATTTTATTTTATTTTATTATTTTTGGAAAACTTACAGCTAATCAGACACAATAGTTGCTAACTTTAAAACAAGATGATGGCCAATTACAAGTTTTCACACATAGAATAACAATTAACATTATACTAGGTAGCAGACAGTGTAATTTTCGCGTTCTGTATATTCGTATATAATGCAAGGACTACGTTGATTTTGTCGAAGAAGTGATTGCAAAGAGCCTTCTTTAATTTAGGCACACTAGTATTGAAAAGATCTATGTCAACTTTCCGACAGGTTTCATTATACATACGGCTCGCCCTTATCATGTAGGAACTCTGTCTGTAAGTTGTTCTTGTTACTGGTACGTGCAACAAACGAGGTTTACGCAAAAACGAAGAACATACTCGCAGCCCAATTTTGCTCAGCAGCTCGGGGACGTCATTAGATCCGTTTGCAATTTTAAATAAAAATGCTAAATCAGAAATTTTTCTTCTTTCATAAAGTGGAAGAACATGGAATTTTTTACACCGCAAGTTGTAATTAGATAGGTATGTTTTAGAACGGAATTGAATGTACCTAAGGAATTTTCTTTGTATGCTCTCTAAACGATCGATATAAATATTATAGTTGGGGTTCCAGACTTGAGAGGCATACTCGAGGTGACTACGAACAAAGGAGCAATATAATATCTTAATAGTCTTAATACTTTTAAAATCAAACGAGACTCTGCAAATAAAACCTAGTGCTTTCGACGCTTTGTTGACAATATTATTAATGTGAGTGTCAAAAATAAGCTTTGAGTCGAAAGTAACCCCGAGGTCTTTAATAGCATCGACCCTGGTTACTGGGGTATCTAAGAGTTTGTAAGGAAAATGGATAGGGTGAGGTTTGCGAGTGAAAGAGCACACATGGCATTTGGAGACGTTTAGGTTCAACTTGTTACTATTGCAGTAGGTTTGAAAGGTGTCAAGATCCTCCTGCAGTAAGAGAGCATCTGCATGGGTGGCAACCTGTTTCATGATCTTCATATCATCAGCATAAAGCAGTATTTTAGAATGACGAAAACAGGAAATCACGTCATTAATAAAAATATTAAATAAGAGAGGCCCCAGTAACGACCCCTGAGGAACTCCCGAGGGAATACGCATAGCTCTAGATGAGTAACCGTTCAGCACCACAGTCTGACATCTGCCCTCAACATACGACGCAAACCACCTGAATAGGTTACCCCTGATGCCCATGGATAAAAGTTTACGCATTAAGATTACATGGTCAATTTGATCGAAACATTTGCTGTAATCGGTATATATAACGTCGACCTGGGACCGAAGGGACATGGACTCCGATAGAAAATCACTACAAATAACTAAGTTGGACGTGGTAGACCGACCTCTTAACAAACCGTGCTGATGATCGCTGAGACTTTGTTTGACAGCCGAGTAAACTTGCTTATATACAATTTTTTCCAGAATGTTTGCAAACACACAATTTGGAGATCGGTCTATAATTCTCGACGGAAGTCTTTGGCCCCTTTTTGTGTATCGGTGTTATATATGCCGACTTCCAGATCATGGGTACCACACCCACAGCAAGTGATCTTTTGAATAACCTGCTTGTCGGTCTTCTACAGATTGTACTTCGGTGAGTGTACCCAAGAACTCCACGACCTGATTCCACCGGCCCCCTTCTACCATCGGATATCTAGACGCACTGCCAGTTACCATCCCTACCTGGTTGATATTCCAACAATTCGCACTAAGCGCTTCCGTCTTTTATAATGCGCACTGCAAAAGAGTGGAACTCACTACTAGCGTCTGTGTTTCCGAGCGCATACAACCCTAATCTCTTCAAAGTGAGAGTGAACAGGCTTCTTCTGGGTAAGCTCTCTCCATCGTCGACTTTGTCTCTGTCACCTTTGACCTAGACTAGAGTCAAGATCAAACCCATCTCAAAAAAAAAAAAAAATTGTCGGCCAAAATGACTCAAGTTCAAATCATCTTTTGAGGCTAGGTATGTGAGATGTTCTCATACTGCACTTGAATAATGCCATCTGTCTCAGTTCTGTGACAAACGGTGTATCTGACTTATCGGAGTTCGATCACAGAATTCCACAATATTGTAGCCTATTGTAGGCCTTAGCATAATATAATCCTAACTAATATTATAAATGCGAAATTAATTTCACGCCTAAACCACTGAACCGATCATCCAGAAATTTTGCGTATACGTTACCACGTGTGCAGAAACGAAATAGGGTACCTTTCATCCCGAAAAAACAGTACTGTTCCCGAGGAAAACAACAATTAACGTTCTTCTGATAGTAGATGGCGCCACGTGTCTATCGAATCATGATTGAATTATATTATTAAAGAAACTATAGTGTGTTGTTTTGTCTTTTTAAAAATTTAAGTACCTAATACGATTTGTAAGAGATCGGTTTTTCATTATAATACTATAATTGCGAAAGTGAGTTTGTTTGTTACGCTTTCCGCTAAAACCGCTGTACGGATTTGGATGAAATTTGGCACATAGAAACACATAGGGTAGACTATGACATGGATTAGGATAATAGGATACTTTTGATCCCGGTAGTGCGTTCCCGTAGGATAATGTCCAACAACCACGCAGGCGAAGCCGCGGGCAAAAGCTAGTAATAATAATAAATATAGTCTTTAAACTGGATTACTAAAATTATAATAAAAAAAGACTGAAAAATTACTTCAATATCATAGTACTTACCTACATTTTTTTTTTGACTAGTCCTTAATAGGTATAAGTAGATAAATTTTGGTATCTACGTAGTGATCGCACTTCAGTGGTATCAAAACCAGTATAGGCTGGCAGCTTATTCTATTGCAACTCCGTACTACGCTAGGTCAGCTCAAAGTCGTACTGTTACCACCGACGTTGGTCTACTGTAGGTACCTTTAGTAAAATCTACTCGTAATCGATATACCTGTTTTCGTCTACAACACCTCCTTTTACAATCAAACCCTTGTTTGTTTTTCTATTGGCTTCTACTTGATTCAGTTTCCTCCCGTTTCGCTAATGAGGAAACTTGAGTAGGGTGCCGATGTTTTTCATATAATCAGTTGAGCGAGAAAACTTGTAGTGTTTACTGATTACTGAAGGTTGTTTGTTTGTCTGTGAAGAAAGGAATTGTATTAACTTCCAAGCCACGTTCAAGATCCGAGCCTTAATAAATTCAAATCATTCATTAAACGCAAGTTGTGTCAGAAAGCTTATTATACCGTTAAAGATTATATTGAGGACAAAATGGCTTGGGATTGAACTGCTCCAAATTTTATTTTATTCTTTTATTTTTGCATACTGAATGTTGACATGACTATTTACTTTGTAAAGTATTATATTATTTTAATTTATTGTGAATGTGAAGACTATGTACCTAGGTCATTGCTTTTTTGTTTGTTTTATTTTTTCTCTCAGTTATTTTTAATCATCGTCTGGCAGTTTGAGTAATTTATGCGGCCTACCCCAATGTCCTTTCTTTGGTATTGTTCGTCGAATCGTTGAGCTCCTTAAGTTCTGAGTTGAGCTGCGCGATTACTGACAAATGCGTGCACTGACTGGACAGGTCCTCTCAATCTGTGTGGTTCTTTCCTCAAAAGACCATTTCAGACACCAATCTACATGGTCTTCACATGAAGTGACCAAGATTATGTCTGGACTTTATAAGAGACTGTGACCACTGAGTTTGTTTCGGCCTTTCTTCTCAGAGTAGTCAGATAGGAAACGCCGACCTCATCTAGTTTAAAAAAAAAAAACATGGTTGACTTGTAAAAGTGTTTGTACAAACCTACTTACAGAAATAAAAATCATTTATCATTTAACAGGACGGCTTTGTATGGCTTAGTCGCAAATGGTCGCATTAGTACACATTTTACGACCAGTAGACATTTTGCGAAAGAGACGTTTTGCGACTAAGCCGTTTGTATGATTGTATCTCCAGCTATGTAAAATATCGTAGATCGTAGTCGAACCGAGCAAGCAATGTGAAACCCAAGAAATGGTCATCCTCTTGAGTAATCCTAATTATTTTGGGTCGGCGCAGTGCTTACGTCTTTTTCTTCTACATATCTACCAGCCGTAATCTCATTGGTCAATTCTTTCGTAGCTATAATATCATCTTTGGTATTTCATTCATATTAAAAACATGTTCTCGATCTCACAAAATACTCCCTAAGAACACTCGAGTAGATACTCGATAGATTTTACTACATATTCGTAAAGGTACCTTTAGTAACCCAACGGCGTAGATTCTTCCTTATATTATTACTATTTACTCGGAATATATCCTAAAACTGTTTCCTAAAAAGAAAAGTAATAGTAATAGGTCAGAATATTGTTACAGAGTTGTTACAATAATAGTAATTCCGTCCTTGCGCTACCGTACCTTTACTATCGTTTCCGTTTAGTTCTGTAACCTACTACAAAGTCTGAGGATATTTTTCAATTGTCATTAACCGGACATGGCCAAAAATATAACTATTATTTCTCTCTTTGTCTAGCTAGACTGATACCATTTCATTTGGGATCGGGCCTCCTCGTCATTTTTCGCCAGACTGGTTTTCTGTCTCTTCTGACTCGTCGAAATTATAATCATTACTAGTGGTTGCCTGCGGCTTCGGCCGCGTGGTCGTCAATACTTCCCTATTTGAATCAGATTTTGTTCACAAATTTTTGCGCGGAACTCTCAATTCTTTTAAAAAAAATAACCTAAGTTACTCCTTATAACATCAGTTATCAGCCAGTGTCGTCGAAAGTCCCGTCAAAATCGGTCCAGTCGTTTCGGAGATTAGCCGAAACATACGTGTAAAAAAAAAAAATGTTATAAGTACTGAATATACTTTCATATGCATTTAGTAAAAAGCTGTTATTTTGACATTAGAAACAGACACTTCGATTTTATTCATTTGTATCAGATAAGGGCTTATCCTTTTAATACTTAATTCACTTCAAGAAACTTGAGGTATGTATAATAGCTATTTATCATTAGATTATTTACCTAATATCAAAGAAGACATGCCATGAGGTGACTCGTTCGTTTTAACAAAATGCCAAGTCACCTTTGATTACCTGTAGGTTCGCGTGACTCCGAAGAGTTTGGGTCAGTTATTTCTGTTAGAAATTGTATGGACTTGATTAAAATATAGACTATGGTCATTTCGTGCCTAGTTTTATTTAGAAAAATTGGGCACGAAGATTTATTGTAATGGTTCTATGCAGATTTAGGTATTGTAGAAATTTTATGCGGCGCTGGCTTAATGTTCACAATATATTGGCTGAAATTCTGTGTGTAAAATGTTTACAAGTTTATCGAGCTTCCGTTTGTCACCAGGTTAAATGATCTTTTTCTTCTCGTGACAATATATTGTGTAGTTTGTACTAAAATAGATCAAACCGTGAAAATTAGCAGCTTTCTACAGCTTATTAGATTTAAAATCATCACTATAAGATAGGATTTGTTGCCATATACATAGATCACTAATATGAGTATGCTAGGAAAGTTTCAATGAAAAATATCTTCTCTTATAAAGAGTTTCGCGAAAGTTTGGCTTTTACACTATTACTGAAAGTAAGACGCTACTTTATTGAAATAAATGGCCCTAAGTATTTCCGCCACTTTATTTCCATATCAGTACTCTCAAGAGCGTGCTTGTAAAAATATGCGGAAAAACGCGCTTGTAAGAAGTAGGTTTTGATAAATGATAACGTTAAATATCGTTACTGAGTAACATTTTGAGAGAAACTATGAAAGAGGCAAGTGGAGTGAAATTATTCAACACCGCGACATGCAGTTAGAATATATGGAATGCTATAATATGCAAGTAAACGGCAATAGGCAGGTTTGACGCAGTTCACGGGCTGTGACGGTTGTAATTCTGTCACAGATCGATACAGCGACGTTGATCGTCTAAGGCTTTGAGGTTTGGCTTTGGATTAGGAGCTCGTAATGGAACACCTTTTAACCCTCGGGTGTCTGATCCCAAATGCGTGCCATTTTTACTCCTTTACCTATTATATATGTTACGGGTAATGCTAGAAGATTAAGTAAACCTAGGTTTACCCAAGCATTTTGGGTAAAATCCGAATAATCTCGTGCGTTATGTGGTCTCTAACCTAACCTAACCTACCTTTCAGCCTACACCTAAGTTTAATCATTCTAGCATTACCCAAGTCGACCTAGGTAAGTATGGGAAATTAAAATTTATTTTAATTATTATTCGGACTTTACCCAAAATGCTTGGGTAAACCTAGGTTTACTCAATCATCTAGCATTACCCGCAACATATACAAAGTGTAACTTAAATAACGCACAACCTCTTAACGGGTCATTGCTCATCATTATGAACAACTTTTACAATGGGACCAAACCTGAAATCGCGAAAAAAAAAGAGCTGTTCAGTACATTTTGACGAATTATGCGAATATGAATGTACTGAACAGCTGATTTTTTTTTCGCGATTTCTGGTTTGTTTCTATAGTAAAAGTTGTTCGTAATGATGAGTACAATGACCCCTTAAGAGGTTGTGCGTTATTTAAGTTACACCTTGTAGGTGCGAAACTCCTACTCAGAACACGTTCTAAATCGCGGTATTAGCCAAAGCTTAGGGGCGTTAGGAACAACCATTTCGCTTTTATGCGAACTAATGTTTGCTCAAAGTACTTGCTTTTCCTAAGCTAAAGAAGCAGTGGACGGGGCATGTAGATTGCATTCGACCTGGTGAAGAGCACGGGAATCACCTGGGTGCTGGCAGCGAAACTGGTCGCTTTGGCACCTCTTGGAATGGCCTATTTCCAGAAGTGGATGTTTTTTGGCTGCGATGATGTAGCAATAACATTGCATTTCACACCATCAATCTACTCAATAATAGACAAAGTTAACGACACCTTATCGATATAACATGTTACCCGCAGCATTGTCATACGTTAACAGTGAGTCGGTGACGTAACGCTGCGGATTCGAGATGCTGTCGACTTGTGGGAACGTTTCCAACTCGTGTAGATGAATGTATGCATCTCAATAGTTTTACTTGAAATGTTCCGTTGAGTAACACAGTTCGGTAATCACTAATCATAGTTCCAATGTCAATGTATTGTAATGTGTGGTTGTTTGTCAAATTGATTCCCCCAAAATTAAGTTTCTGAGAGAGCTCATTGATATATTTGGTGGATTTTGCGGATTCGATTCTGACTACTTGGGTCAAGTTTCATTAAAAAGCTCATTATACTAACAATTATATCTATATGATACATTTAATATATTTTTTTGTTCTATAGGAAAAGAGGGTTGCAATTTTAAGGCTTGTGTTCACCAACATTCAAACCCCTAGTTAGGTATTGAAACAGTTGTTTTATGTCAAATTTGAAAGGAAGTTTGACATAAACCAACTGTTTAAATACCTAACCAGGCGGTTTGAATGTTGGTAAACACGGCCCTTAGTAAAGGTTTTCATTGTTATCTCCATCCTAATGATTAAAAGTCAATGACAAATAAATGCTTTCCGATTTTGTGGCTTCCTTATCTGATTGATCGGTAATGTAAAAGTAATCTGAGATACTGTAAAGCAAAATGATATACGCCTCTTTTTATTCGTTTAATGACTCAGCAAAGCGATGTCTAAAAACGTTTTTTAAATTCTTGACTTTTTCCAGATCAACATTTCAACATATTTTTTTATCAAAAACCTTTGTCTATTCGTTCAAAGCTTTCTTTAGATCCATTAGTTCCTTATCTCTTAGAAAGTCTACAAAGGATATGAAAATAAAAAAAAGCATTATCACTTCTTCACAGTACATGATAATTAATTTTAATTACAATCAGCGCTTTAGTTTAGTAGTCCGTTTTGTGCTAGCTTTTATAAACTAGACTTGTATCTAAGCTCCCGTAATCGGATTATGCTGTGAATAGTTTTTGTCGGCCTTTGTGTATCTTCTTGAGCTTAATGTTTTTCCAGCTTATGTGTTCCTGGTCCCTGGATTTGTTTGGTTACATTTTAAAGCTAAAAGCTTGAAGGCTTATTCAAGTGATTTTCGAGAGTGTGAGTATGGGGTCAACGCTGAAACTGATATCATCATCATCATTGGCAGCTTTGCTCCACCCACCTGCTGAGTATAGGCCTCCTCCCTTTTGTGCCAGGCTTCTTTCTTCTTTGAAACATATGTATGTGGACTAAATCATGCATGTACCAACACAATTTTATGGTTCTGAAGGAACAGTGGCTTAGGACGTGAAAGGGTCACCTTTCACGTCCTAAGCCACTGTTACCTGTTATCTCTGAAAGAAATAAAGGGTTTGGCTAAGCTTTGATGTAGATAGGCGAATGTTGAGTAATACTAATGGCAGCCAGCAGTATACCCAGCTATAGCATATTTAGAACCTAATAATGCTTTTCCTTCACACCAACTAATTAGTATTCTTCCACCATTTCACATGAAGCATCCAGTGTGCCAATGCGCTATGGAACCTCATAGTCATATTAATGTTCTAATTATGTAATCCTCTATGCGGTCTATGATGTAATTGTCAGGAATCAGGATGGTGATAGACTTACTTCCTGAGAGATCACAAAGAGTATGTTGTATGTGTTCAAAACAACAGATAGTGTTAGGTCATCATTTGTCTGAGAATGATATTTTATTTTGGGTTGGTTATGGCGAAGAATGGTTAGCGACTACGTACACCCGCCTGTAATACCCAGGTTTACTCCATGCGTTGCCAGCCTTCGACACAAAACTTAAGTGTTTTATGTTCTTGTAAATACAACGACGCCTTCAATTTGGAATTTATAAAGCTGATGGGCCTCTAGGGCTGCAGAGCTGGTGGCATAAGTATGGTAGTAGTAATTCTCCATACGAGCCCTTTCTACTACTTCTTACGAAATAAAAATATCCACAGTTTCAAAAATCGTAACAGAAAATATTAATAATTATATGCGACCTGAAATTCGACCCAGGACCTCACGTAGCGACCAGTAAAAAAAATTGGCACTTAAATAATCTTAGATTATAAATCAAAACTACTCATCTTTAATGCATCGCTAGATTCGTTGGCATTGAAACAGTCCAATAAGTTTTGACTTATAAACCAGTCGGGCGAATATTCAGACTGATATTAAATTTAACTGCAAGCGTTGACCCAATGTTGAAACGTCCCACAGATTGGTAAAACGACCTAAAAGTTGGCCAAAAATATATATTTTTTTTTATATCAGATAGGTGGCCCATAACGAGAAATGATATTTTTTCATAAAAAAATATAAATTTTGAAAATATTTGGTGAAAAATGTATTGTGGTAACAAAGAATAAAATACACGTTGAAATACAGTAAAACTATGACTCAGCTTTCCGTCAAGCAGTCGCTGCGGACTAGCTCTAACTAATTCATGAAGCTCTTTCCTAGTCTAGTCTAGTAGATTGTTTCAGACTCTACATTGTGTAATATCTATATATTACACAATGTAGAGTCTGAAACAATAAAAATAATCGTTAGAAAATCGCGGGTAAAGAGTCAGTTTTCAGAGTTAAAATTATCTTTTATGTGAATATATGTGAATGTTTTTGCTACCTAGTATGATTGCACATATCCTCTAGTTTATTAAAACATTACTATGATGCAGTTGCGAGGAGTTGCACATGTTTAAAAATACGAATTTTTTCATAAAAATAAGGAAAAAAATTCAATACTTTTAGGCATGCTGCAAAGGGGGACATGAGTAAGCTGTCATAATAAATAAAACGGATCATAAAATGTAGTATATACCTTAATTGATAGAATCCATAGCACTTTTTTTGTATCTTTAATCACTTTGCACATAAATAAGACACGGATAAATAATGGTTTTGTAGAGTTCTCGCGAACAGAGACGAGGGTTGTCAACAAACGCTAGCTGTGACGCTAGGTTCCGACAGCCCGTGTGGCGGACCACTTGGAAGCAGGTAGATATTTTGCCTAGTGTCACGTGAGTGTCATTAAATTTGAAGTCTAGTAGACCATTTTGAGAGATTTGATTCATGTCCAGGTTTTTGGTTGTTTTACCGGTCTGTGCGTCCGTGACAACTTTTTGAAATTTCTTTTTCTGGATGGCGCTACTAAGTTAACTGGCATAAAACACGGCTTTTTATAAGCGATGTTCGAGAATCGGAGATCTATAAAATAGTTGTATTCAGCTGCATCAGGTTAGACTGGAAGCTGACCCCAACATAGTTGGGAAAAGGCAAAACGGGTGATAGAGAATTTTATGGCTAGCGATGCGGTGGACAATGGTACACGCTTTTCTAGAAGTATTATATTGAAAGAGAGTGTATGATATTAACGAGCCAGACTGGTTATTTCGAATTTCTTACGGAGCTTCGATAAATTCTAGTGCTTGTTAGAATAATGCCGAAACAAATTCTGTACCTATGTACTTGCACCTACACAAATATGTTGTAAATTTAATGTCGATAAAATGTAAACACTTAACAAAGTCGGTTTTGTTTCTTATGTGTTTATTATACACCCAACTGTTTTTAATTACAATCTTTATCTTTAAGTGCTAATCTGTATGTAACTGTTCAGCATCCTTTAAAGGCAAAGATATACGTATAAGTGGAACTGACAGCTTCGTTACTCACGGTATGATGCTGATACTGTAGTACAAGACTACAAGATTGCATTCATTGAGCAACTTTCGAGTGTTCTTACACTCGAGCGACACGCGTCGACGGCAGTCGTTGTCGCGCAGACGACCGTCGCCGGCATGTTGGCGACAGTCGTCGACCTAAAGCGACGCTTGCAGTTAAGTGTAAAATAGTTAGGTCGTCGACGACCACCACCGTAGACGCTTACAATTTCCTCTGCCGTTGACGCGTGTCGCTCGTGTGTAAGAACATTAACGCAGAGAAAAGTAGGGTGACAAATTAAAAACGCGTAATGAATTATTGCTGTTGATGGCACTAGGCTACACCCATACCCTCCCCCTCCCCCTCCCGCTCCCCCCCTCACATGACTCCCAGACCACACATGGGACATAACCATAACCGGCAAAGTGAGAGTGTACCTAAATACACCGTCGGAAATACAAGCGTCATTATACGTTCTAAAGTTTGAGAAAGACAATCATTTTGAAACAATACCACAAAATGATGTTAATTTAATGTGAGAATGCATTGTTCAAAGTGCTCGTAACTAGAACTTCAAGTAATCATTAAAGGATTTTACCTTTTTCCTGAGACGAAATAAATTATTATTATTATAGATGTCATTGAACGTGCAAGGTGACTTAAAATAATGTCGTCATCATAGTCTATGATAACTTGTCTTCTCTTATTCTTCCGAAAGTGTGGTAGCAATCATTAGAAGCGCTGTCCAAAAGATTTACCTAAACAGAGATTTCTTTAAAACATAAGCCCTATGTGTGTTCTGTCAAAGCAATTAACCGTAGCTAGGCTACTAGGAACCTTATATTCCTGGAAGAATATTATTCATTACTAGTTGTTGCCCGTGGCTTCGCCCGCGTTGACATCAATACTTCCATATTTGAATCGTATTTTGTTCACAATTTTATGGGTATTTATTTTTGACAGAATACGAAACACCACACTGCGCTCCAAGATCCTAGACGTAAACAAAAAGTTGCCAAGCTAAAATGGGATTGGGCGGTTCATGTCAGTCGCATGTATAGCGATCGCTGGGCAACAGTCTCCACATGGTAGGTGCCTGAGGGATGGACGGCGCCGCCGAGTCCGGCCTAGGAAGAGGTGGCGAGACGACCTAGACACGTACCGCAAGGGTTGGATCGAAGTGGCCCTGGAAAAGGATGCTTGGAATGATTTGGAGGAGGCATTTGCTCAGCAGTGGGACAATGCAGGCATAAAAAATAGATTGTGCGCGGAACCCTAATTCTTTTTCAAAAATAAAAGTAGGCTAAGTTACTTCCTTATAACATCAGCTATCTGCCAGTGAAAGTCTCGTCAAAATCGATCCAGCTGTTTCTGAGATTAGCAGGAACATTCAGACAGACAGACAAGAAAAAAAAAATGCTTTATTGTTATAAGTACGCGTATAATAAAAAGCTGTTATTTTGACATTACAAACAGACATTTTAATTTTATTTATTTGTATATGTAGATGTATGTGAATGGAACACACACTGAACACACTTTGTATGTGTGACTATTGAAATAAAATTAAAAATTTAAATTAATTTTTCCGAACTTTAGGGATTGGAATGTTCTATTAGTCACAGAATTCATCCTCAACCCGCCTGTCCCACCAGGTTACAGGGTTAACTCTTAATGCCCTTCATCATTTCAGACGAAAGATGACTACTGTTGGATATAGGTCTCTCCCACAAGCGTCTCCACAGCCACCGGTCCTGTGCTTCCCGCATGCAGCGGATTCCCACGACCTTCACCCACCAGGCCATCGGTCCACCTTATGAGAGAAACTTATGGCCTTGTCTCTGCCAAATACTTGCATAAATACCTACTTTCTAAATAAACTAACGGATTTTTCTCTCTTGTCCACAGGAACACCATCTCCAGAGGGCGATATCAGGCACTGGTCTGATAATACCAACGCCTGAGGTATGCCAGGTCAGCGACCTAGAGTTCTACGAGCGATGTTACCCGCCCGATTACAAAATGCCCAAGCAGCACATACATATGCAGCGTAAGTCGAACCATACAATTTTGTCGTATAATAGCACGATATTTGGGAACGTGATATTATGCAGACGTTTCGCGATGTCGCTTGGGAGATAATGTATTTTTTTTTTCTTAATCTATGTAGTTTTTACGTCGTAGGTAATTTTCCAAATACGGGCAAAAGCTCCTTCTCGGAGAAGGAACGACAACCTGTGTTGTCAGTGGAAGCTGGCAATGTCAGACCGTTGTAATTAGAAGTCCTTTTCCCTAACACTTGTTTTAGGTACTTTCTGTCAGTCATTACTAAAATCAACTCAAAAAGTATACTTAAGTGGGTACTATTTTAATGAGCCTATATTATCCATGATTTTTTTTTATTTTTTTTAATACTTCGGTTGACACGGCTTCCATCGACTCCATATACGTTTTTTATTCATGGCTGCATTCACCCCTTATATTGTTATATTTTCACCTTTGTCACACCTCTTATCCCGTATAATTCTAACATTTGACGATGTCATAACGTGTTTTTCATCTGAGTTACGACTTAAAATTTCCGCTGTGTTATTTTTTATGCGAATGCCTTAAGTCTGCGAGCTTTTTAACCTACTTGAATTACCATGAGCATCTAACGCTGATAAAATATAATATTCTCCTTTGAAAATAGATTTTACGATGAATAATGCTCTCGAAAGTTTATAATAAGTATCGGAAGGAAGTTCCTTAGTTGTACATCAACACTCGTGGCTTCATTATATTCTACCACGTTACAACAAAACGTCAATTATCGTCTGCTTGAAACTGATTTATCAACATATTTTATTTCATTTTCACTCAAAAATGTCGAAGCCCGAAATTCAGAGAACCAGTCTTACCAAGGGGTATCATGTTACCCAGTAACAGGGTTGTGAAGGTTTTGGTAGGCAGTCGCTCAATGCAAAAACCGGTATTCAGCTGCATCCGGTCGGCAACGGTTAGCCAGGTGATATGTGAGTCCAAAATTGACTACAAAGTATCCATGGCGTAATTCTTTTCCGTCAAAATTGAGACGTAATAAAAATGAAATAGATTAACTCGCACATTGACATCCAAATCACCGTTTCAGGGACGTCCAAGCGACACAGCTTAGCTTTACTTCAAGTTATTAAATGGAATTAGATTGTTAGCTCAAAAGCCATCAAACGGTCACCATTTTCCCCTTTCAAACTAAATTAACTATGAAAGAGTTGACGACCCATAAGGTCGTTGTCACATCGTTGTTCTTGTTCTCTTTTCTGTAGAAAACGGTACAGTCCCTCGAAAATACCTACGTGAAAGATAGGATTTAAAAGCATTAAGAACGTTACTTAGTCGAGATAGCCGCTTAGGCGTTAGGCTTAAGTCATAGACAAGGCTTAAAAGCATTGGGTCTTATTGTTTTGAAATTCAAGGATTAAGAGACTTGCCTGAAGGCACGAGCATTGGTGATTATGAAAATTCCATTACATAACAGCCTGTGGTGACATTTTCCTACTGCTGGGACTCTGCCTCCTCGCTGTGGAAGAGGGCAGCACGCGTGGCCAGTGCGGGTTGGTGGATAAAATTCCACTGCGAGACAATAATTCCTTTGTGAACTTATTACACTGGGTGTAATTTTAATCACCGTTATCCTCTTAAATCGGTCATTGAACTCATCATTATGAACAACTTTTACTATGGGTCCCATAGTATGGGACCAAACCTGAAATCGCGAAAAAAATCAGCTGCTCCCTACATTTTGACGAGTTATGTGAATATGAACGTATGGGACAGCTGAATTTTGATCCGCGATTTCAGGTTTGGTTCATAGTAAAAGTTGTTCATAATGATGTGTACACTAACCCCCTTTAGAGGATAACGGTGATTAAAATTACACCCTGTATTATGGTGATTCGATATTGCGAGTCTATTCCTACAATACTTCTACTAACACATTTTCCAAGCTATCTGGTGTAGACGCACTATATACCACAATAATAAATTCATTTTTTTAAGTCAAGTTCTCATCTTTGTTTTGTTTTAGTAAATAAAACGTTAAAGCCATTGACACGAGGAAATAATAATTAACAAAACAAAATGACACACGGAATTATTCAATCAGTGAAAACCCAGGTGGCAGACAGAGCATTAAATAGTCAGACTATGTTCACTAATCCCGCGTGCTTTAAACACATTTTGATTGGCTAATGTCGACAGTCTGCGGTGCTCTGATAGGTGGGTTATTCATGGCTGATGAGCCCTTCTGTCTGAGGTTACATTATGAGCCTACAGGCTAGGTAGGGATGAATACCAGCTTCTAATTGTTTTGGTCGTCCAGCCTTTAAGTCGGATATTGAGGGCTGTTGCTGCTAGATGGCTGGTTTTTATAAGCTCGAGTGTTGCTTTCCTACCATGTCATACGAGGCTGCATTGAAAAGTACTCGGCCTGATACAAATCCATTTAATTCTTAAAATCAATACTACCCACATTATTTAGTTCAGTTCAGACGAGTTAACTGTGCGAAGTTCGAAACGTGTGCGATAATTAGACTTAATTTATTTATCAAGCAATCGGCCGTAATTTCCGCAAATGGAGCTAATTGATCAGCGTGATGTGATTAAGTACCTCCATAAGAAGGTGTTATCATCAAAGGCCATCCATGATGATATGGTCAGAACTTTAGGGGATTCTGCTCTTTCATATTGTCTATATATCAACCGTCAAAAAATGGATAGCAGAATTCAAGTGTGGTAGAGAGAGTGTGAAAGATGAAAGTGCCCCGCACTGGCAGGCCTTCAACGTCCTAGGAGGTCAGAAATTTTCGACAAAGAACGGTGTCAAAGCAGCAATAGACGCGTATTTTGACTCTCAGGATGATTTCTTTTTCAACGGTATAAACGCTTTGAAGGAGAGGTGGCAGAAGTGCATTTAACTTGATGGTGATTACGTAGAAAAATAAAAATATATTTGATTTTGTATGTGTTTATTTTCTTAGTTAGGCCGAGTACTTTTCAATCCTCCCTAGTAAGTCTCGTCATATAATTACAGTCATCATACTTATGATGACTGTAATTATGACTTATAATGTAGGATAAGTCAACACATACAAAATCAATTATATTTTTATTTTTCTACGTAATCACCGTCAAGTTGAATGCACTTCTGCACTACGATACTTCAATATTTGCACTAAAAAATAACACTTTTTTACTTGTAAACGTGATAAATGTTTCATGCTTAAATTATTTGCGAGACCGCCATATTTCGTTACTAGGGCAGCCAATTTTCCCAAATACTCGTATGGCGAGAAATTCGCGGAAAATAGTTTTTTATCCGTATACATGTAATTCAGTTTCACGGAATTTCCTGCTAGAGCTATGTCAAGGGCATTTCTGCTGAATATCGATGAAACCTGTATTGAAATAGGTCATGTGTGGCACAGAATATACTAACATAATTACTAGGTTTCATATGCAACGTCATGATGCGTAGAGTACTAACTGCGTTTTTGTACGAAGCTGTCGTACTAACTTTGTTTGAAACGCATATGATTTAGTAGCCATTGCGTTCTTTCTTAAGGGACCAAAGAAAGTACAAATTTCTGTTACCAAAACTACTTTGCTGTGCAGACATATGAGTTATTTCAGCTTTGCCTCTAGGAAGACATCGTCGCATCAGTGTGAGCTTATGACTTGAATGACCAGAATAAAGATCCGTTGGTCCGTGGATGGTTGACCTTCTTTACATACCAATACTCCTCCGTGCCTCGGAAAGCATGTTAAGCCGTTGGTCCCGGCTGTCATTCGTGGATCTTTGACAGTCGTTACGGATCGTCAGAAACCCGAAAGTCTTGACAACCAGTCGGAGTATCGTATCAGTAACTGGGTCCTGGATGTCACTTGATGTAAAATACTGATATTCAGCTGCATCCGGTAATCCGGTATGTCTGGAAGCCGACCCCAATATAGGTGGGAAAAGGCTAGGCAGATGATGATGATGACCATAATAAAAATTTCAGATTCATGAAGGAAGCTCAAGCAATTCAAGCGATGAAATTTATGTCAACATAACAACCAATAGAGTTGTCAGCATCATGACAAATTTATTCTAGCGTCTAATATGATGAGATTGATCCTTACTTGTGCAAACAAAATATCATAATCAAACATTTAATATTTGTACTAGCGACGTAAAAGTCAATGTCGTGGATTTCATATAGCTATGACGTGATGTAAGAGCAACTGGATGTGACCTGTTAGGAAGAAACTTCAAGCGTTCTTCCACTTTTGATCGAAAAAATTTCCGTCTAAAACGGAAAGTTTTGTTAGTGGTTCGGTTTTATCCGAAGTACGCACTCGGATAAATTTTGATCTTGGGTGCGTTCATCATATAGTCACATCTGAGGGGACTATTCCCTTTAAAAATGCTTCTAGTTTTCCTACATTTGCGACATTTTTTGTTAAATTAACTATTGCTCAGTTGAGATTGCGGCTCGATTTTGAATTTTTTTAATTAGGGTTTGGCCTTCTAATAAGCCTTCTACTAAACTACGATTTAAAAAAAAATACAAAGGGTGATGTTACAATCGCACTACTGTTAATTATAGTCCTTCCAAATTGTTTACTTTTAAAATATCATCATGAGTTAAAACTCAGTTAGGGTTCCGATAAATTAAAGGGATAGCAAAAACCTTTTCGCTAAGCTACAGAAGTATTCTATATGTTAATGCAGTATTTACCATTTCTGTACATATTCAACCTAATCCTTTTAGCGGGTAAAGCCTAAATGTTTTTGTAGGGTTTTACTTCATACACACACACCCTTATCTACACTCCCAAAGATTTGCATTTATTATAATGATGTTTAAAAGGAAGCTGAAGTGGCAATGGGCTGGCCATATTAGCCGTAGAACCGATGACCGTTAGTAGTGTAGTGTAGGGTAGTGTTCTTGAGTGGAGACTGCGAATCGGCAAACGTAAGGTCGCCCTCAGGCTAGGTGAAGCGAAGATGTTCGCAGGGTAGCTGATAGCAGCTAGACGAAAGTTGCCGAGAATGGAACTGAATGGAGTTCAATTGGAGAGGCCTATGCCCAGCAGCGGGTTGCTGTAGGCTGACCATGATAATGATGTTAATGAGTCGACCAAAGAAATGTTGCATGGATTATGTGAAAGATGATATGAATAGAATTACTCAATAGTTAATACTAAGATATCAGCTAATAGAGATGTATGGAGGAACAAATAACGTTCAAAAATGCGTTTTAATGACCTGCTTTAATACATTAGGCGCGGCAGACGCACATGCGCGTTTTCGGACGTTCACCAGGTGCTTGGCGGCGCGTATGCGCGTCCATACAATTTACATAACTTTCTTCGAGTGCGGCGCGACGCACCTGTGCGTTCGTTGTGCATCTCTATTGTTTCGAAAACATCGTAAAATAAGGGTCGGTAAGGGTGTAGCATAAAGAAGCGTTTGCATAAAGAATTAAGCAGATAATGTGTTAAATAAATGATGCGCAGATTTCAGATTTATTGGGATAAGGGCAAGGAGGATGACGAGGAATAATGATATCAGCCTGTATTTGGCCTTACTTCAGGACTAGTGCCTTTTTACTTACTAATAAGAATGTTTGCTCATTTAAAATATTAGTCCTACTTGCAAAATTCGCTCCGACGCCACATCCAGTCTCTAAACATCCGTCATCTTTCTGATCAAACAACGATTACAAAAATAATCAATGCGTTCGCTATAACCTTTATTAGTAAGCTTATAAAGTTTATATTCGCTATCGTTTACTGCGAAATAGTCCTAGATAATAGTTGACATTGATTGGTGAGGCTTATTAGAAAGGATTATGACCTTTATTAGTTTTTGTTTTCTGCTGACTATGGCCTGCTCTTTGTTTATAGGAAGCTCTGTGCCTTTGTGATTGTAAAATCAATCAATCAATGTGCAAAATCAGATATAGTATAAACTAACCATAAAATCAAGGCCTTTCTATTGTATTTATCTTTGGACTTATTTTCTGCCGTGGCCGTGGTTTTAGTCCGTCAGTAATGCATAGACGGGGCTAACTACCCAGGGTCGTGTCATATAATACTAATACTACCAGGGTGTATCGTAAGACACCGACTTCCGAAATTAAAGTTATTTCATAATTTTTAGTTAATTTCTTTTTGACGTCGATTTAATTTTTTTTTAACGTCAAAATGATATAAGACTCTTTACCATTCAACACCGTATTGATCGAATGTCGTCCGCACTTGAATAACATAATTACAAGCTTCACATTACAAAACTTCTCATCTCACAGTCCATAGAAGACAAGCAACTAGTAACAAAGAATGCGATGTCGACGTCCTCCATATTATACAAACGGGTTGGTGACCGCATCCGCCCCGCACTGGGTGTCACGTAGTCTGACGTAGCAAAGAAACTTTAGCTTAGATCAAAGAGCTAACTGACGTCACTGAACGTTTTGAGAAAAAAGTAGAAGCACACTACGGCCGACGTCTTGGTGAGTCTGAACATGGCTCTGCGAACTTTCGCGTATGTTCACTCACTCACTCTCACCATTTGGTTTCTTAAATCCGACTTAATATTATAAATGTGAAAGTTTGTGAAAATGTTTAGATGTTTCTTACTCAATCACGCCAGAACGACTGAACGGATCTGGATGAAATTTAGCACAGAGATAGATTATAGTCTGGAATAGCACATAGGATACTTTTATCCCGGAAAAATGTACGGTTCCCGTGGGATAATTTTCAACATCCACGCAGGCGAAGCCGCTGGCAAAAGCTAGTATGTAATAATGTTACTGCGCAGCTTTTTGCTCGAGGTTCGGACTCGCCAAGATACGTCGGCCGTATATGTGCATCTGGATTGAGAGCTCAATTTCTCAATGTCTTTGTAACAAAGTGAAACATTTAGGAAAAATAGTAAATAATAATAAAAACCTAAAACAAAGGTTTAAAAATTTCTAAAACTTAAAATAAATGTTTTATCACCCTATGAAGAGTGCTCTCAATTCAGACGCTAGAACAAAACATGATATTTTAAATCTCAAAACGTATAACCTTTGTGGCAACTGCTTTTATCTTAAAATTTAATAAACATTTTCTCAAAACTTTTAGAAAAAAATCAGGTCCGTAGACTGAGAATTTACAGATTTATAGCAGTTTAACTAGAGCCCTCAGTTCAGTACTTGTCTGAACTGAGGGCTCAACCAAAACTAAGTTTGGCTGAAAGAATTCGTAAAACAACCTAGTGTATATTATAATATATGTTAAAATATAATTCCTAAAATATAAATAATGGTTCGAAAGTAATCGGTTGCTAAGTACATTGAATTAAAATTATCGTGAAGCGTCTGAACTGAGAGCTCAATATTTTCGTTTTTATTTTAAATACTGAAATACATAAATCGAAACAAATAAGTTCGTATGTTTTAAGAATAATTTTATTAAAACTTGGTAAAAGTTCAATTATCCTACATGCTGTAATTCAGGAGATATACATATTTCATACAGAGAGAAAAGTAGGGTGACTATGATGTTGTTTCCAGTGTTCTAGTTATGTAAGTACCGACCTAAAATGTAAATGTTGTAAGTACAATTGAAACGAATACATAAACATGTAAGAAATTTATTCAATGCAGAGCTATCAGGCTCATTGGCGACGTAAAACTGGTGGATGCCAAGCTTTCCCAGTTTGGCTCATCGCCGCAAGGTTGCCTGCTTGTCGGTCTTCTATAGACTGTACTTCGGTAAGTGTGCTCAGGAACTCCACAACCTCGTTCCACCGGCCCCCTTCTACCATCAAATATCTAGACGCACTGCAAATTACCATCCATACCTAGTTGCCATTCCACCAATTTGCACTAAGCGCTTCCAAAAATCCTTCGTAATGCGCACGGCAAAAGAGTGGAATTAGAATTAGAATTAATTTATTTGTTGTTGTGTTGAACTCACCACCTGCGTCTGTATTCCCGAACGCATACAACCCGAGTCTCTTCAAAGTTAGCGTGAACTTAGTTTTGGTCTCTTCAAAGTTAGAGTGAAATTAGAGTGAAGGTGGTGAAGTGGCTTCTTCTGGGTAAGCTCACTCCATCGTAGACTTTGTCTCTGTCACCTCTGACTTATACAATATGTCATTCAAAACACATTTTAATAAATCGTCTTCCGGCAATGGCAGTTCTGAAGAGATACAGCATAAAATGTACTAAATTCGTAATTTTACTTTTTCAGTACAAACAAAGTTTACCTTTTGTGCCAAGTATAAATGAACGAGGCTTTTTTTTGCTAACCCATTTTTCTTATGTAGTTAGTTAGTTAGTTAGTTTATGTATTTCTAAGTTATAATATTGTATTTTCTCTATAAGTAATCTTTTGAGAAAATAAATGTTTAGAAACCGTAACCGTAGTTACAAATATTTCAAGTTAATTAAAAGCTTTTAAAAATGTCATTAAACCGATCTACATAAATACCTAGTCTTGCCATAAATATTGTCACGAAGAAAAAAAAATTTTTTTTATTGCAAATAATATTTATTACTTTTACAGTGTGTTAGTTTAATACATAAATATAAAACAATTTAAAATATAAAAAGCTTATTCGATGTGGTCTCCATTGGCTGCAATACAGTCCTTTAAACGTTGAGGCCAGTTATCAATAGAAGCACGCACTCTTTCCATGGGAAAATTCTTCACTGCCAATCATATGGATTGTTTTAGGGACTCCAAATTATCATGTCGTTTAGAGCAAGCCATACTCTCTAAAACAGACCATAAATCATAATCCAGCGGATTAAGATCGGGACTAGACGACGGCCAGTCTTCAGCTCTGATGAAGTCCGAAACGTTCACTTCCAACCAAGACTGCGTGGACCGAGCTTTATGACCCGGCGCCGAGTCTTGTTGGAAGGACCATACTTGGTTATTGAACATGGTCTTGTTAAGGGGCTTAACTACCATCTCAAGAATGGTATCTTGATACACTTGTGCCGATGTTTTGATACCTTTTTCACAAAAATATGGCTCAGTCACTCCTTCATAGCTAACACCCCACCAAACCATCACTGAAGTCGGATAATGCCCACGTTGCACTCTGTTGACTAATTGGGAAGCTTTCTTAGAGCTTTCAGCATAAAAACGGTCATTTTGTTTGTTAAAATGTTGCTCAATTGTAAAGATTTTCTCATCCGTAAACAAAATTTTTCTGTGACCTCCCTTTGCGTACCGCTCCAGTAGTTGTTTCGAATTTACCACCCTATTATTTTTAAATTATCAGTTAAAAATGACCAGTGCGTCTCTTATAGGCTGCAAGTCCTAAGTCATCTTTTAAAATACGCGAAATGGTTCTGGGTGCTATCTTCATCTCCCGAGATAAAATCTTTTGCTTTCGGATAGGATTTCTTCTAATTCTTTCCCTGACTTCTTTGACCACCTTTTTCATACGAACACTACGTGGACGGCCAGATCTTTTCCTGTCAGAAACATTGGAGGTCTCGTTGTACCTATACACAAACATTTGACTAATACCAAGCGTATGGAGAGTTTTAAAAATTACATTTGGCTCCATACCAACATTGTGTAATGCAATCACAGCAATTCGGTTCTCTTTATCACCCCATTCCATTTTAATATCGCAAAATATTGTACAATGTATTGGTGCCAAAATTAGAAAACTCAATGAACAATCGTATAAAAATGACAGATTCCAAATTCAAATGTAATATCTATCTTATTTTTAATTGTAACAGTATTTATGGCCAGACTGTGTATTGTATTGTAATTACGACTGTCACTCACGAACTGTAAACGATTGTGATGATAAATTATCAATAGTAGATACAGTGCACTATTATATTATTGATTTCTACATCCATGGACATGCACCATAATACATTGGGAAACCGATTGAACAAATGCTATAATGAAGGTAAATGTGTCCGCGAAACAATGACCAAAAACATATCTACCCTACATTGTTTTCTGTTACTAATGTATTGAAAAAGCAGATCTTACTAATTACAGCATGTAGGATAATTGAACTTTTACCAAGTTATAATAAAATTATTCTTAAAACATATGAACTAATTTGTTTCGATTTATGTATTTCAGTATTTAAAATAAAAACGAAAATATTGAGCTCTCAGTTCAGACGCTTCACTATAATTTTAATTCAATGTACTTTGCAACCGATTACTTTCGAACCATTGTTTATATTTTAGGAATTATATTTTAACATATATTATAATATACACTAGGTTGTGTTACGAATTCTTTCAGCCAAACTTAGTTTTGGTTGAGCCCTCAGTTCAGACAAGTACTGAACTGAGGGCTCTAGTTAAACTCCTATAAATCTGTAAATTCTCAGTCTACGGAGCTGAAACTTTCCTAAAAGATTTGAGAAATTGTTTATTAAATTTTGAGGTAAAGTCAGTTGCCATAAAGGTTATACGTTTTGAGATTTAAAATATCATGTTTTGTTCTAGCGTCTGAATTGAGAGCACTCTTCATAGGGTGATAAAACATTTATTTTAAGTTTTAGAAATTTTTAAACCTTTGTTTTTGGTTTTTATTATTATTTACAAATTTTTCTAAATGTTTCACTTTATTACAAAGACATTGAAAAATTGAGCCCTCAATCCAGATGCACATGGCCGTATTGTATCAATATCGGAAATTCGACATATTCGTTGGAAAGGAGTTATACAGGGTTATTTGTAAAACACCAGCAACCTCTTAATGGGTCATTGTCACTCATCATTATGAACAACTTTTACTATGGGACCAAACCTGAAATCGCAAAAAAAAAATCAGATGTTCAGTACATTTTGACGAATTATGCGAACATAAATGTACTGAACAGCTGATTTTTTTTTTGCGATTTCAGATTTGGTCCCATAGTAAAACTTGTTCATAATGATGACTACAATGACCTCTTAAGAGGTTGCTGGTGTTTTATCAATAACCCTGTATACTAGAGGTAATTTCCAACAAATGAAGCTCCAACAACTAGGGGTTGAAAATTAATGGTTTCCGAGTTACGGAGGTTTTTAGATTATTGTTAAAATTTTTAGACTGGTCACCAAAAACAAATAATTTAAAAATAACTACTTCTCTCTCGACTCTTACTGAGATATTTCTGAGTGATGTTAAAAAAATATTAAAATATTCACTAAAAATGTTAAATTGATACGTAAAAGAAACACTCTGTACACGCGTACTTGAAGGACGGAAACATCGCAATTTAGTTTTTATTTTTAGTGAATATTTTTATATTTTTTTGAATATTTTAGTGAATATTTTAATATTAAAAAAAATAAAAACCATTTTGTTTTCGAATGGTAATATTTTTTTTAGCATGTATGGATGCTATACTATTGCGGGTTAACGGGAACGCCCTCTGTTGGTTAACATACTGTATATATATATATTTTAATTTAGACGTGTTTTACTTGAAAAAAAATTCTTTTCGACCCCAACTTGATAGAGCTTAATTTGTTGGAAATGACCGCTGGTATAACCCCTTTCCAGGAATAGATCGAATTTCCGAGCACTCTGTATAAGCTAGGTGCTATGTGTACGACCTACAGAAGATCGCACGGAAGACCTAGATGAGGCTTGCATAGATCAGGGAAGCATGGCACAAACGGGAGAAGGCCTATACACATCAGTGGGTGGAACAAGGCTGCGAATGATCGATATAAGAGACGAAGAATTCAATGAAGCATCTTAGTAGATGATTACATTTGTTTAAAGTTGATTTATTTATTTGGTACACCAACAGCAGTACATACAAGACAAAATAAAAGTGCTGGTATGTATGCCTATTACAGGTATACGCATCATTCACACAATAAAGACAACAAAGTAATCTATGAACGAAATAAAAATACAAAAAAAAAATTAATACAAAATATAGTAGATATTTTCAATAAACTTAATACGAGTTATAATAATGACGATGTGTTATCAGTTACGGGTGTGAATGATAACTGAGGTTTATGATTGAAGGTTAAAGGTTATCTAGTTAGTAACATTGAAATTGAATTTACAAAAAATATTTATTTATTATTGGTAAATATATGCACTCCCGTACCTCAGAGACTGATCTTCTAAACTAGTTGAGTGATACACCGTGTAAATCGGTTTCTGGTGATTTACAAAGACTGTTGTAATTTCTACACATTCGGAGCAAGGGAGCGTTGAGACCGGACCGAGGTTGGATTTGCGCGAAAATCTGGTGATAGTTAAGAGTGTTTATCTCGTGCGGGCTGGCAACGTCGCATTTCTACAGGTTGTTCGCGATATTTTAATAAATATAAATCAAATTACAATTTTTTTTCAGCCAAGTACTAGATTGTTGGTAATTGTAAGGTATGTATGCTATTTTTTGATAGCCTTTATTTCAATTTTTATGAGTAAATACCAAAGTAACTGTAAAAAGAATAGCATGAGGCAACGCTAAACAAGACAGTTTTTCCATTAGGCCGGACTCTGCATTTGTCCCTGGTTAATACGGCAAACCCCAACTAAGAGTTAAACATAACTGGCGAAATGTGGGCGTAGTATGTAGGTGGGTGAAGAGGTGTATTACTCTGCTTTCAATCTTACTATTGCACGCTCGAATCATCATCAAATTAAAAGCTCAAGAGAATATAATTATTGTATCCACAAAAAAATAATAATAATAAGCTTTCCTTTCATAAAAATATCCATTTGTGCCATTGTGGTTAGAAAAAACACGTCAACACATCTTCCATTAGAATGACACGGGTGTTGTGGGAAATTAATGAATAACATGTCATCTCGTCCCCTCGGATTTGTAGAAGACACGTTAGACAAACAAGCTTTTTGTTATTAATGTGATATTTTTCATTTTAGGGTAGTCTGTACTGACCCCGGCACCCTAATTGTAACAAACTTTCAATCATTAAGAGTTTTGAAGGATATTGCTAATACATTACTTTCATATGTTTGATAAATTCGTCTGCTCGACATCGTAAATAACGCAATGAACGTGGGTGAACTTTTATAATGAAACCCATTGCGATCCATTATTGATATTTTATGTGTGTTACAGAATTACCGCTCAGATTGATAAAGAGCTGCTCCGGCGAGCGGCGCCGGGGTAATTGCATAACATACTAACAATGACAAAAGTCAATCAATCTGCCTAACCTTTTCCCAACTTTGTTGGGGTCTGCTTCCAATCTAACCGGATGCAGCTAAATACACTAACAATGACAGTGCCTTTCATTTAGACAGTTCAGAAACATTAATTGCGTGATTTGCGTTGTCGAGCAGGCGATTTTTTCAAATATATTTCAATATCCATAAAAATCCGTAATCCGTGTGATACGCAATAAGCCCAGGTTCGGATGGGCGATTTTTCCCGCGGCGATTTTTTTTTCACGCATAGGATTAAAATCCAACAGTGTGTTTTTTGACGCACTGGAAGGAAGGAGTGTTGAAAATCCTTTGCGCGTTAAAATCCCGCCGCAATATTTTTACGTCCGTGCGAACGTGGCCTTAGGATGCGGATGTGTGTTAGCTACTGTCGAATCTCACGTTACCTGAAGGCCAATTTCCGTAATTAAAATACGTTCAAAATCTAATCGCAATCTCATCTCGGCGACAATCAATGTCAAAACCTTGTCAATAATGTAGGAAAATTAAATGTAGGTATTTTTGACAGTTTGAGGCTCAGATTAGAACGCGTTCATAAAAGTACGGGGATCTGTTATTGATTGACATAGATACGAAAAGCCAATTAAATAATTGGTCAGGAAATCTCTGAAATCTCGTGAAAAATTTGAGAATAATTTAAATACGCTTTAGAAAGTGGAGGAGCTTCATATTCGAGTCGAGACGCTATTGCCCTTCGCGTAATCGCTTTGCGTTGTTCGTCGACCATATTGTATAGGTACAGGATCAAATTTAATTAGCTAGCGAAACTCCGCAGACATGATAGGTAGGTATCGATATCTAACCATGACAAAATAAAAGCTTAAAAGATTTGATGATTTTCTTTTTTGGGGTTAACAGTCGCTGCTACCAGCGACTGTTAACTTGACTGTTGTTACTTGAAGTAAGTATAAGTTGAGAAATCTGTTCTCATTTTTATTAATCGTGTTTAGTTATCGATACCTATCACGTCTGCGGAGTTTCGCTAGCTAATTTAAGTTGACTCTGTATACGAGTAGAGGAGTGTCATTCGTGTTGACCGAAACCATATAACTAAATACACCTGCTATACCTTATTCTACCTTTCACTCCAAAACTGTTATTAAATTTAATTAAAAGAAAGCTGCAATACCACCGGACGTTAGCGGCGCAATTGAACGCCATATGGCGCGCCATCTGTCTGTATGTACCGCTCGTTACTCAGAAACGGCTGTGTCTATAAACAGTGACTTTATATGATGGGTGCATCTTAATAATTCCACTCGTACTTAACTTTTTGTGCGTTTAACATTTTGACCGAAGCTAACTAAACTCGTTTGTATTTTTGTTGTAGACAGTTTTGACCCGACTACGGCAAAACCAAAAGAAGAGATTTGATTTTACCAGGCTATTAACAGGCAACGGCGTATTGTACAAAGCTTAAACAGAGCCTGGAAACTGACATATCATGCTTTTGTCCAGGAAGTAGCGGCCCTAGTATGCGAGGGAAACTGCGAGCAGCTAGTCCAAATAATTATAGCATTTCATTATCAAACTAAAACCCATTTCAACTGAAATTTCAACTAAAAATCGCTTAAATCGGCTTTGCTGTTTTTTTGTGGGCGCACAAACAAACAGCAAAGCTGATTTCAAAACGTACCTGTTACGTTTCCAAGTATTAAAATATACATTTTAAATTTTTAATCGGATTTAGGCTGCATACTCCGAAAATACTGCTTAAAGGATAGGCTGCCAACAGTTCTGGTTCAATGCGTCGGTTAAAAGCTTTTTAGTATACATATGTAGATGTTAGCATAAAGCTATAAAACACTGTTTCTGTGATTTTTATCGTGTTTTTATGTGTGTCGGACACAGAGGATATAGCACTCGGGAGTGCTAACATGCGAGTTAGCATGATTGTTGATAATCTAAACCTTAGAGTGTAGTGCCAGATTTTCACACGAATTCTATTGTCAACAGCTAAGCAGCTTTTAAAACATTACCTATCGCAGCACTACAGTGTGTTGCTAATGAGACAGACCTCAGTGTTTTAATGCATGACATGGTGGTATGCCGTTAACGTCAGCAATTGAGGGTTTGCACGCTGATTATGCACCGCCGCGCTGCGTTGTTTCATTCCTCCGCCACACGTGAACTGAATCTTTGAGAGAATTATTCGTATCTTATTAGCTCTCCATTTTTTGCTTCCTCTGTGTTCAGACTGAATACAATGTAATACTCTCACACTATAATAGCTAAACACAAGATCTGTATCAAGTGATTGATTCATCCTTATTGACTATCGTTTTAGTCATTCATCTGAGTAATGAATTTGACACTGTCTTACATAGACACGATAATATTAAAACAAAATCAACATTAACCTTAAAATAGAACTGAAACGTAGTCACGAAATCCATAAACAACTTTAAATGTTAACGAATTAAAGTTTAAACATAAACATTACAGTAGTCATAAGCACTAGTTAGTAGTTATAAAGTTTGGAAAACATTCACGGAAAGTTTCATACATGAAGCTACTCTATAGTTTTCATTAGTATGCAGAAGCTTTTGTTTACCGAGTACAGTCCAAGCACTGGGAATAAGGAAACTATTGAGTTTTATTTGGGAGACAATATTAGATAAACGTTCGAGCATTTTTTTTTATGATACGACTCGTATATTTTGGAACGTGCATAGAAAGGGGACGAACCGATTTGCTGATTCAAAAGTAACATCAGACACCGTGTAGTATAAACTGTGGTTGATAGCCTCAGGCCCCCCTCCCTCTCATATAATTCCCCTACATGGGACTTACGCCTGTTTTCACCAACCCTAAGTGACACTTAAATGAATCCCTCAATATTATTGCACTGGTGGATTTTCAATTCTCGGCGCTGTTAAGCCTAGCGTTGAAAATCCAACAGTGCACTCTTATTTAGGGATTCATTTAAGTGTCACTTTGTGTCAAGTGTCACACAAAATTGTAAATGAGAATAATATAAATATTTTATTGTATCTACTTAAGGGTTTTTTTTTCTTTTTTTAACTATGTTAAGAAATACTTCTCCAATGAATTACAAATATTGGCTAGTGACTTTGCTGCGGAGGGACACTGATCTCTAAGATACAGGGATACCCCTAGTTGGGAGATGAGGGTTTCAAAACATTGTGCATAGCATAGCCACCTAGTTATAAATATAACATTGTTTTAGTAAGTACTTTGGCTTTCTTCAATAAACAATTTTTATTTTATTTTATTTTACTTAGGGTTCACATAACTGGCGAATTGTGGGTGTACTCGTACTACAGGTACACCTCTGCCTAACCATTCGGGTGTCTACAGTCGTGATGTTATGTTATGTGTAGAACTACCCTCTGGACAGGAGAACTCATCTGAATCCGGAGCATTTAATGCTAAACTGCTTGCATACAGAGGTGCATTTTAACAGCCTTCACGAGTAGTGATACAGCGAACCCTGGACAATCAGCGTAGCTACGGAGCTGCCACCTTGCTGACTGGCTATTTGGCTAATAGTTTTAACACGGCTTGAGCTTATCAATCTCTTACCCTTATCTCAGTTTGTTTGGGGTCGGCGCAACATGTATTTTTCTTCCTAACTTCTCAATTAATCGTCGTCTCGGTAGTCACCCCCTTTCTAGCCACAGTATCTTTCACATAGTCTGTCCATCGTTTCTTTGGTCTTCCCCTACTCTAGCCATCCACATTCGTGCTCAAAACTTTTCACACGACATTTTCCTCATTCCTCTGCATCACATGCCCTTTCCCACACAACATTCAGTCACCGGTGCAACTTTCAGGCTTCCTTTATACCTATTCTCAAACACGAAAGAGAAAGAATAAAACCTAACCTAATCCTTACTCTAATAGAGCCACTTACAACTTTAAAGCGACACGTACTTTTTCTCTGTGACTGATGTGGCTATTAGTTCTGTTCTAAACTCATTAGTAACATCGCGTACGTTTCGCAATTCCCATGGCTGTGGGCTGTGGGCGAGCTCTGCGTCTGAGTTCAACACTCTACAAATGTTATGGTGAATTTTATGCTGAACAAACGGGGGTAATGGTATTAAATCTACATAATCGTGGGTAAATGTGATGTAACTAGTGACAGGAAGTGATATTTGTTAAGCTTGAAAGCTGACCCTATTTCTGTAAATACTCACCTGCCTAGCCATTTCCCAACTATGTTGGGTTTGGCTCCAGTATAAAAGGATACAGCTGAAAAACATTATTTTACAAGGAATCAAGCGACTGCCCGACGTTACCTCATGTGTGTGGAGGTCAGATGCCTATCTGACCTCCACCCACATGAGGTTACGTCGTCGGGCACTAACGCACGGATTAAATGAATATTTTATTTATATTTGCTAATATTTTACATAAATCTATTTTTATTGATTACTAGCTTTTGCAAGCGGCTTCGCCCGCTTGGATGTTAAAAATTGTCCCACGGGAACCGTACATTTTCCGGGATAAAAAGTATCATATGTGCTATTCCAGACTATAATCTATCTCTGCGCCAAATTTCATCTAGATCCGTTCAGCCGTTCTGGCGTGATTGAGTAACAAACATACAAACTTTTGCATTTATAATATTACGATTGATTTAATTCTGTAACTGCCCGTTACACATTACAGCGGGCCCTACCAGAATACCAGCGCTGCGACACTTACTTTTAAATGTTGCAGCATCATGCTGAGATAGGAGCCTTTTGGCCTCGTACAGGACTTTCTGTTTTTATTTTTTACTTTCTTTTTATACAATTTTGTTTTTTTTATATATATATTTTTCTTTCACAACGTAGATGTAGTTACTGGGTGACGACTCCCTTGGTATTACTGTTTGTCAGAGTTTCGGGCTTCCGACTACCTATAACGACTGTTATAATAACGACTGTTATAATGTGTGGCTCCAACTAATCCTGACGGGTGTTTAATATCAAACTATGTTTGTTGCGTCACTATTGACATTAACACGAACAATCTGTAGTTCGTATCCCATGGAAGTTTATCCTGTGGCTCACTACAGTTGGTAAACTATTAGATATGGAATTTGTAGTTATATTCTATACAGGGAGCTGTCTTACCCTCATTCAGTAATACACTTTCAGACGGAAAGCTCGTTTGTAAACTTAGGCGACAAGGAAATCCAATGTGCGCTTTTTATAATTTCTAACGTTAAGATATTATCGTGGACGTCCATGTTCATAAAATGTATGGAAATACGTGCACGTATAACGTTATCGTGGACGCAAATTTAAAAGCGTCTTCATAATGTTTACATACATTTTATTTCCCTGGTTATCGTGATGCCATGACCTTCCACGATCATATCCTTATGTTAGAAAATATAAAAGTGCACATTGATTGCAAGGAGGTCACGTATCGTTACAACATAGAATTCAATCATTTTCAGCAGTATGAGAATGTAACTAACAGGCCGACTTCGTATTTATAACTAGCTTTTCCACCGACTTCGCCCGCGTGGTGGTCGGAAATTATCCCACGGGAACCTTCTACCGGGATAAAAAGTATCCTATGTCCTAATCCAGGTCATGGTCTAGCCGTGTGCCAAATTTCATTCAAATCCGTTCAGCCGTTTTAGTGTGAAAGCATAACAAACAAACTGATAGGCCAGCTGGCGTAGTTGGTTAAGATACCGCCTATCATGAAGCAGGTCGTGGGTTCGATTCCCATCCAGGACAAACATTTGTGTGCATGAACATGTCTGTTTGTCCTGAGTCTGGGTGTAATTATCTATATAAGTATGTATTTCAGTCGTATGTATATCAGTTATCTGGTTTCCATAGTACAAGCTCTGCTTAGTTTGGGATCAGATGACCGTGTGTGAAATGTCCCAGGATATTATTATTATATTAAACTCACTTTCGCATTTATAATATTATAGTTAGAATTACCTATCGGGCTGAAATTCATGGGAGTTTGTGTGCAAATAAATTCCAATATTCACGCTATTGCGACTCCCTTGCCTCTACGTGTGGGCGGTACACGTGGATGCGATATTTTCCGCTCTCGTTGCTGGAAAATGATTGCAGGCACTCCGATTTTAATTGGGCACGATCGAAAGATCAGACAGAGTCAAGGCATTCCTGCAGCAGAGCAGTGGTGAGATTAATGGTTGCCAAACGGTAACGGCCGCAACTTACGAGTTGTAGGTCGTAGGTTCGAACCCAGACCGGCGCTTTACTTTTTTGTAAATTATTTCATCGTCACTGCTCTCGAAGAAAACCAGCATGTCCTAGAACCAAAAATTCGAAGACATGTGACATCTACCAACCACGCACTGGGCCCACGTGGTGGATTACATCCCACTCCCTCTCACAGAGAGGGGGCCTGTGTCCCAGCAGTGGGAACATTATAGACTGATTATGCATATATGCTTCTGATATATTATTATCAGCATGGAAAGGGCCACTGCTGATTTTGTTGTTTTTAGGCGACGTAACGGTAGTAAGGCCGCCAACAGACGGGCTGCACAGCAGCAACCGCTCGCAGTCGATAGTCAACTCTCGATAATTTGAAACTCAAGGGACCAGAGATAAATTTCAAATTACCAAGAGTTCAAAATAACAGGTGTTGTAATAACCAAGAGGGAGGGAGGAAAAAATGCATGATAATCGCTTCAAATTATAGAGAGTAGGGAAGCCCGGACTTCAAATTATTGCATGTTGACGGGCAAGATACTATTCCGTCAACTTCAAATTACCGAGGGGACCAATTTTTTCAGTTATTATTTAATTTATTCAATTTATCGAGTATTTTTCAAGGGACCAGAAATAAAATTCAAACTATCGAGTGTCTAATTATCGAGAGTCGACTGTATATTCAACTGCATGCAGTTGTACGTTTGACTTCGTACAGCCGTGACTTCAACTTCACGCGGTTGATCGCTAACCGCATACAGTTAGTGTGCAGTTCACGAGGTCGGATGCAGTCGTGTGAAGTTGATACGTACAACTGCATGCTGTTGAATATATCGACTGCGTGCGGTTGTTGATGTGCAGTCCGTCTGTTGGCAGCCTAAGAACTGTATGTATGAGAATAGCTCACTCCGTACTATACATTATTACCCGTTCAAGGCTGTCTATCTATACCATGGAGTGGAAAAACCAATCTGAATGATCCTCCACAAGTTAGGTTAGATCGGATGTGACCACATACTACACAATGTCAAGTGTTAGAGAGTATTGTGAGTAGTGTGTGTATTTGAGTCGAGTAGTAGGTAATCTCTCCGGACATAGTTGTAGGCGCGTAGATCTTTAGGTCGTAATCCTATCATCAATGACACTTTCGGTGCTGATTTTGATGAGCTCTCAGATGGAGCTGAACTGTCTGAACTGTGGCCTGTTCCTAAGGCTTCAGACACTACGGCTACCCAATAGAATAGCAAATGTACTAGGTGGTGTAGGTATATATGAGTAAGCACGGTTAATTGTTAAAAGGGACTAAATGAGAATCCTTTGTGTGTCTGTTTAATTAACGGTTCTATCTACGCAGACAGAATCGATTTCATGCCCAACATTAAGTCTGGTATGAAATTAGCAATGTATGATGCTTTCATAATTTAGTACTAGACTAAGTTCTGTGAATTTCATTAATAGAATAGACAAATGTGAAGGTTGCTAATGATACTTTTGTCAGTCATGTTCCATGAGCCAGTAAAACAGCAGCGAGTCCGTGAATAGGTAGCGTAAATGCTTCATTGGTCCTGCAACAATACTACAATAGTGACCAGTTATTTACCCCTGTAATACATTGTATTAAATAACTAGAGATATCAATTTTTTAGTGCTACTAAGTGGTCAACGCCACTAAGAAAACCGCAAATTTTCATACTGGTGTGGTATCTGGGTTCTGTAGTGAAACCAGGAACTTACTGCACGTTCTTTCGAAATGAAAATCATCATAGCCTAGCCTTTTTCCCAACTATATTATGTTGGAGTCTGCTTCAAGTCTCTCCGGATGCAGCTGATTACCAGTATTTTATAATAATATGCAGTGACTTTTGAAATGAAAATAATTGTTTTAAAATACAAGCCAATTTTTAAGTGAAGCTTGCCTACCGATCCATTAATTGACTTTCCCATCATTGTTCTTTGAGGCCCGGCCGACCATTGATTAAAGATTGCGAATATGACAGTTCGCGCGAGTCAAAATAATACTGTTATTTTGACATTTAGACATTGGCACAGCTGAGCGATTCGGAAATCGATTGAACATCATGCAGGCAAACAAGCAGGCAAATATTGGGATCGAGATTTGAAGATAGACGCATCATTAATTTATTAAAAGACGTATACTAAAAGATAAATAATTAAATTATCTTTAAAATGGTGAAAGCTTCATAAACATACGCTTGATAGTCTTTGCGTGACTCTCAGTTTTTATCCGCGTTAGATATAACTTTACAAATTAATTACACTATGTAATGTAAACATAATCTAAAATATGCACATATTATGTTATTAGGAAAATGCTCTAATTTAACATATATTTTTTCCAAATCATAAACACTACTTGTTTAGACTTGATCTTCAGTTTAAAATCATTAAAAGTCGGTTACAGTCGCAAACAATGAACTTTAAATTATTGAAGACTGTCGTTGGTCTAGTGTAGTCGCAAGCGCTACTTCTAAGCATGAGGTCTTGGGTTCGATTCCCGGGTCGGGCAAAGTGAAATAGGGTTTTTTCCATCTGAAATTTCGTAGTAGCCGCCCAGTCTGTATTTGTTGCCGGTTGATGGCTCGCCCCCCTATCACATGGGACTTAAATATAACTTGCGAAGTGTGGGTGTACTATAGGCAACCCTCTGCCTAACCCTTCGGTTAAAACTGCGACAAGAATGTATGTGAATACGGAATCCCTATTCCAAACTCGACCCGAAGCTCGGCTTACATTTATTCAAGGTATACTAGCGCACATCTCACATGTTTTATAAATTTTGCGGCTTCCATTAGTCATCAGACCGCAATCTACTACCTCGTTGGAATCTCGTCAAGTATTTGGTTAATTAATTAAACGAAGTACGTTTTATTAATTTGAAATAGCCCTTATACCGCAGTACCTTTTCAAAGTTATTTTTTTAGGTAATTTTTTTTGTCATACTTTAGTGTTTACCTACAGTATTTTCATATTTCGTTGGTATAAAATGTTCATAAAAAGAATTTTGTGTAGGATGAATTTTAATTTTGCAGTTGTTTATTTTCAGTAAAACTGTTTTGAGATTAGTTTTTTTTTTGCTGCCAATAAACTTTGCTTTTTCTTTGTTGAAAATTTCCAATTCTGAGTAGCACAAGACAAAAATCAAAATTTAGGTTTCGTTTTGCAATTCAGAACACACAAATATCGAATAATGTGAACCTACGAACAGTCTTCAATGTGCGCTTTTATAATAATTTCTAACGTGATGATATTATCGTGGACGTCCCCGTCACATTTTATGGAATTACGTAAACGTTACTTATAACACGTTATGGTGGACATAAATTTAAAAGTTAAAAAAAATATATATAAAAGCGGACATTCAGTCATGTTATGTATTAGTATCTGGGCGACCGAACTCTGCTCTGATGAAAATAGAGAAAACGAATTTTTCCAGATGAGACCTAACTAAATCGATTTTTCGCCCCTGTAAACCCCTATATTGCAGCTTTCATCGAAATCTAAGAGCGTTTTCGAGAACATGATTACAAAAATGTATACAAGGTGTAACTTAAATAACGCATAACCTTTTAAGGGGTCATTGTACTCATGATTATGAACAACTTTTACTATGGGACCAACCTGAAATCGCGAAAAAAAAAGTCAGCTGTCCAGTACATTTATGTTCGCATAATTCGTCAAAATGTAATGATCAGCTTATTTTTTTTCGGGCTTTCAGGTTTGGTCCCATAGTAAAAGTTGTTCGTAATGATGAGTACAATGACCCCTTAAGAGGTTGTGCGCTATTTAAGTTACATATTTTGTACAAGTATTGCTCATTTAATAGTATAGTATACGTAGCTCACGTTCCTAAAACAATTCACTTATTTACTCAATAATTTATTCAATAAACTATTACTGATAAATGATGCCGAAAATAAATTAATACAGATAGGTACGTAATTTAATGTCCATTGTACTTTGAAACTCATAATTAAATCACTGTGTCCAACACCCTTCAAGCGCCCTCATATTTTTTTTCAATATGAACAGTGAACACAAGGTTCTGTTGTTATTAAACCCAATTTAACGCGCTTTTTCAACGGCGAATCGTGTCAGGTATTTTCTAGACGGTTTCGTAGAATTACCATTATGAAAGGAATTTTAGAACAAACAAGTTATCTATTTAGGTATTTATAATCTTTTCGGTCCCTACTTCGTCGTGTTGATGGCACGACAGTGAATTAAATTTTGTTGGCCTTAATCTTCGCCATTTCCGCGCCATCGTCGCGTCGGTAGCAGCGCAGGTCGCGCTATGGCTGCATTTCTTGGAGCACAGAGGGCAGGATGGGAGGTGGGACATAGTTTGTAGCCACAGCCACATATTAATACAGATAGGCACTCCGCAGTTTAGATATGAAGCTACAAGTACGCTGCGGGCCTATCTCACTTGGCCAATTCAGTAGGACTGCCGGCCGCGGTCAGAAGGTATGAGTTACGCGTTAGAAAGAGAGGCAACTTTTAGGTGAATATAACTGTAGGTAATAAGCGTTGTGCGACCTGAATTGCACTTTATTGTGTCGTAGCAAGAGTCGCTTTTTATTTAAATGTATTTGCGGAGTGTCCCATCTGTATTAATCTGCGCCACAGCTCCACATCCACACCCTGCTGCCTTACCATCGAGATAGCCCCAATTTGCGAGGTTGTACTTTCGGTCCCTATTAATTTAATTACTCTCATCCGATTATCTTCCACTAAGGAGAAACATTTTACTTCAGTAAAATACTCGTTCTGAATATTATCCAAGGATACGAGACTATAAAATGTATCTGACAGATGTAGGTATCATCAGAAATTATTTATGGACATAAAACAAACAAATAAGCGATATTCCAAATTATCAACGGAGACACGGTATTCATCGTCCGCACATTAAAACAATCATAATAAACCTTTAGAACATAACATAATATCACGCCAGTATTCCCCGAAGGGTCACCCAGAGGTGTACCTGTACACCCACATGTGGCCAGTTATGTTGTAAGTCCCATGTAATAGGGGGCGAGCCTATCGCCATCAACCGGGCACAAATCCAGACTCCGGGCTACTACTGAGAATTCCAGATAGAAAACACCTAATAACCCTTTGTTCCCTTGGGAATCGAACCGAGGACCTCATGCTCTTGTGACCACTTGACCAATGAGGGCCTTTATAATTACTGTTTTAATCCATCTGACGTACTGTGTTTATAAATTAAACAGACTGAACGCCTAAATTAAAAGGTTCGTATCTACTCTAGCTGTAAAACTCTAAATAATAAATAGTTTAGGTAGAAATGTAAAGGTTAAGAAGGCATGTGGCGTATTTTTAGACTAAAATATTCCGTTTAAAATGTATTTTATTGTATAAATTTACCTAGAATGAGCCACCCCACCCCTGGTTTTCCCTGCTTTTCTTGTGACCAATAACTTTCTAGCAACGTGGTATGGGTGGTTTTCCCTTTTTCCTTGCAATATTGCCTTGTATAACCAGTTTTACGATATGAATGCTTAAGTTTTAATATGAAACGAATAATTTCAACACACTCTATGATACGAGTATTAATAATGGCCAGTCATTGAAGTTGGTAATGGGCTCAGCCCCATTACCAACTTCAATGACTCAGGGTGCACCAGACACAATTTATTCTTTATTATTATATGCATATTGTTATTTATTATTATTATAAGCATATTGTCCCAATGCAGGTCAAAGGCTTCTTTCCACTTATCCAAGTCTAATGCAATTGTGGGTCACAATCCTTTAAAATGAGTCCTCAGGCATTCGTATACTTTTTTTTTCTATATCTTTTAATGTGGTCATGACAGATTTGCCAGAAATGGCAACATGAAGACAATGCTGAAGATTATGTGACTTTTGTCCAGCCGTAAGATTGTCGCGATCAATGGTAGAAAGATGATAAAACCATCTTATTAAAAAGTAGCTGTAGTCCGCCACTTCGCGTGAAATTTCATGTTGTCTTCGTTTTCGCTTAGCGTTCTTTCTGACTATTTTTCTTTTTGCTCGGCTCCTAGGAGTCATAGCGTGATGTTACATAGCCATAGCCTTTCTCAAGAATTGGGCTATCAAATACAAAAAGAATTTTTCAAATCCGACTGGTATTTTCAGTGATTAGCGCGTTCAAACAAACAAACTCTTCAGCTTTATTATTAGTACATAGATGTATTTCTAACAGCTTAGAACATACGTCCCACAATAACTGATGTTCCTAAAGCAACCCGTTACTCATAGTTGGCAGTATCTATGGCAACTGTGTTTTAATCATGTTGCCAAACTGACCCGCGTGCCACTGTATTTGTTACGCCTATTCATTGTCACTGATTGATATTCCACATAGGTTTCACTTCATCATTCAAAATTACTGTACGAAAATTAATAGCATTCTGTCTGACTGCCTTCGAGAGAAAATTGCAAACATTGGAAGACAAAAGTGATATGGCTAGAAAGGGGATGAATTGAATACTGAGATGACGGATGAGAGAGGTGTATGGAAGAAAAAGATATGCTGAGTCGATTCCTCATGAACTAGTCTTTATAAAAATGATGGTGTCTGTCATTATGAGCCTCCAGAATGGGCTACCTTGCTGATTGGTCAATATTTTTAGCATGGCGGGAGATAGTAGAGTTCATCATGATGAAAAGATTACCCTTTTAGCAAGGTCGGTAGCTCATAGAAGCTCTGTTTGTTGCTAGTGTAGGGTCAATATCCAAATCCCACTTCCACAGTTTGCTGATACCTTTGCAGAGCAAACAAGGTACAATTATATACGAAAACGAACTACGCCTGCATCGAATGTGCATGTATTTTGTATGGATAACGCTATCTCCAAGTGTGTATAGTTCTTTAGCCTTAGTAATTAAAGATGGTGTTTGGGGGCTGTTAATTGAGAATTTTGACGTTCTAAAAATCCTAATTTTTCGAGTTTTGATTCTGTGCTTTCAGTAGATTTATTTTTCCGGATATATAAAAAAGAAACAAGAACGTAAATACAAATGGATACTGTGGATACGGAAATTAAAAAGGCCTATAAAAAGTGCAGCAAACCGCTGCGAGCAATCTGCTAACGACATAGTCTGATTCGAATCCGATATCCAAAACCGCAAAGCGATCGACGTTTCCACTTCCATTATTAAATAGAAATTGGTCAAGTAGGTTTCCATACCTACTTAAAGCTGGATGGGGTATATTCTCAAATATCAAAAGCATTTGCTTGACATACACTAAGGCCCGCTTGCAGCACAGATAACTACATGCGATTAGCGCTAAATGAATTTAAATAAAACATACTCGTAGTTCATAGCAATCGTTTGAAGTTGACAGAGACAGAATGCTGTTTTTCAAATCTGTTTAGAGCTAAACGCGTTTAGTGATCTGTGGTGAAGCGGGCCTAAATAGTCTACATGATCAATATCGTAGGTTGATCATATCAAACCAATGTTGTCTGAAAAATAAAGAGAACGACATACCAATCAAAAACGTACATAGGCGGATTTTATACGCAATGTCGGGCAAAACGTGCAACCCCAAAGTTGGGAGTGTGTGGCACGAATGGAAGAAGAATGAAATCTTAGACCGAATTAAAACATCAACAGATTTCTGCAGCACCTTTCATTTCTGAAGTTTCTTAAAAGTAAAGACGATAAAGTTTTGGTCTCGTTTACGCTCAAAACTAGGCCCGAAATATACATAGTCGAGAAAAACAGCCAATCTTTGCATAGCTCAATAAATTATCCTTTTTTTTGATCGTCTTACACTTCATCCAATAAATTCTAAACGAAGCTTCAAACGTTTAGCTACAGACAGAGAGCTAAACAACTAGAAATAGGTCGAGTACGTCTTTCATTGAAGTGGTTCTCATGATAGATTTGACACCGATCTGCCTTCGGTTTCCTTGCCGACATTTAAACTGTGGTTTGTGGACTGTTTGATACTAAAAAAATACTGGTATTCAGATGCATCCGGTTAGATAGGAAGCCGACCCCAATATAGTTGGGAAAAGGCTAGGCAGATTGATTGTGGACTGCTGGAAAAGACATAGACAATGAAATAAAAGTATTCATGAAAAAATTCTTGTAATTAAAATTTAAAGGAACTATGAATTAATATTTTTATGAAATCCTTATCAGTAACACTATTTCTCGTAATATTGGGTGGTGCGATTTTGCCTTTTTCAAAAAACCAAATAATATAATACTAGAGAACACCGCGTTGCTCTAGTGGCGACTGTAGAGCTTGGGATTTTTGCGTCGGCTCGGACAATTTTCTATTGGGGTTTCCATTAGGAAATCCTTAGCGCAAAGTCTGGATTTGTGCCGGTTTTATGGCAATACTAGCTTCTGCCCGCGGCAATACTGTAGCATCCCATTAGTAAAATAATTTTCGGTATCGGATCAGTAGTTCCGAAGATTACCCCCTACATAGAAACACAAATTTTATCTCTTTATAATATTATTATTATTGTAGTAAAGATATGGCATCCCCTTAGACATGGACAGCATAACTAGGCGAAATGTGGGAGTACCACGCCTCTGCCTGCGCCTTCGGCGAATACTGGTGTGATATTCTAGAAGATCTATACTGAAGATTGACAGATTTAATCGACAAATTGCAAGCCCCGACGTACCATATGATTTGCCACCAAATGTGACGTATCATCAATTTGCTGTATACCCAGTTTGACGGACGCGGCAAACAAGGTCGAATAGAATGTGCTATGAAAGTTTAATTGATTTGCTATTCTGAGAACTGGTTGGTGAGAATGTTCAGGCGACGCGACGGTTATAGAGGTCGTATACATGAGACTCAAACAGACTAGCGCCCTAATTCCGTAACACACTATAAATCACAATGGAATGATTTTAAAGCATGTTACTGATTAATTGCTTCATATGTTCGAAAAATTTGTCTGCTCAACAAATGAATGTTGTTGAACTGTCAAAATGAAAGCCATTCCTACTGTAAGTGTGTTACGCATTTACCCCGCAGGGAGGCATGGCACGACAGAGTGAAGGTTTATACTCCGCAGTAAGTGGAACAAGACTGGCTATGATAATGGTAATGATGATGATACAACTATACCTTTGTCCAATGAGGAGAGTCAGAAAACTAAATTCATGAAGCCTGATTATTCTACGAGTCTTACTTACACTCCTTTTGCTTCCTACAACCTGGAACACAGCAACGCTGCTTGGCGGTAGAAACAATAGCCTGATCCCTCTTCCCCTTTTCTTGTTTGTAAAAGGGGTCAGGTAATGCAGAGCACTGACCGTACTAGTATATATTGTATGTATAAATGGGACTAGTAATTAGTGACCGATACTTAAACACATGATTGTACTCATGATATCAAATACTACACCTACACTTTGACCAGTTATGCGCAGTTGCGCACGTGCATGTATGGAACAGCTGATTTCTTTTTTCGCGAATTCAGGTTTGGTCCCTTAGTAAAAATTGTTTGTTATCATGAGAACAATCATGTGTTTAAGTATCGGTCACTAATTACCAGTCACCCTTGAACTCATTCACGCTTACGTCCATATTTTTAAAATACATATCTGGCATCTCACAGTTTAACCTAGGAGGTTGTCAGCTGCTTAACCGGGCTTGCCTGTGGGTGCCTCAATAAGTTAAGGACTCCAGTCAGGGCATAAAACTTAAAAACTAAGCAACTACACGCTAAGGACTCCCCCTGTGGGGTACGGACCTCGGCTGAGGGTTTCGCTGGGGGAGGGCTAATTACGTCAAGTTACGTCTAAAGTCTTTATAGAAACGTCACAGATTAATACAGATGGGACACTCCGCAAAAACATTTAAATAATAATCGACTCTTGCTACGACACAATAAAGTGCAATTCAGGTCGCACAGCACTTATTACCTACAGTTGTATTCACCTACAAGTTGCCTCTCTTTTTACGCGTAAATCTTATACCTTCTGACCGCGGCAGTCCTACTGAATTAGACCAGTGAGATGGGCCCGCCGCGTACTTGTAGCTTCATACCTAAACTGCGGAGTGTCCCATCTGTATTAATATGTGGTAACGTTAAATAAACTGGTATTCTAGCCTTATCACTAGCCGTTATCGAAGCTATCATGATACGGCAATATTTTGATATTACCATCGCACCTACCTACCCAGCCCTAGGGAAATTAGTCTTTCACAGTACATTATTATGTTATCTGTATATACATAGCCTGTCCCATTTTATATTAAAATATGTATATTAATATTTGCTCTATCGCAATTTAAAATCGTGTGAATACGTGACTCGCTAGGTTGATGTAGGTATTTGTGGATTTAAAAAAACTTGATACCCAGACAAGCATTATAAGGCTGAGGCCAAACGAACGTAATTTTTTGAGCTGTGAGTCTCGGAATTTACGCTGCATTCGCTTTCATATTAAAGAGAAATGATTAATGAGTTTAGGGAAAACAATTAGTTGACCTCATTTTGCGTTGCCGTGTGGCACATACAGGCCTTTATTATGAAACCGAATGCAGCGTAAATTCCGCGACTCATTTTACGCGACTCACACTAAAAAAACCGAACTGATCCTTTTCACAAAAAATCGGCCAAGTGTGTGTCGGACCATGCACAATGCAGGGTTCCGTAGTTGCGATTAATTTATCCCAAGAAACAACTTATCATTGTAGTTGACAAACATGTGCTCCCATACATTCCAACTGCAAATATAAGTTTGTACGCACAATATTGAGAGATTTACCATGTTATTTTAAGACCATAAGACTTCTTATAAGTTTTCCTGTAATCTATCTATAGGTATAGAATTATTATCTGTGTTTTTTTTTTCAAAATTTTAGGATCACTAGTTTCTGAAATAACGGGGTGGGATGGACAATTTTCGTCTATTTTCTTAAATAACTTAAAAACAATTTATTTTTAAATTATTAAAAAAAATATATATATATATATTTGAGACCCTCACAGTAAGCCCCATTCATTTGATATGTCACACGATACAGTTTGCAAAACTTTTTATTTTAATTTTCTTACTTGCCCCCCAAAATTGACCCCCATGTTCAAAATTCATTTATTTAAGTTACACGTCCGTGTTTGGGCCACCGAAATTCATACGTGTACCAAAGAACAATGGCAGCTTCCCATACATTGTTTTATTTGAAATTAAATCACTATGTCTTGAAATGAAAAATACCTTATTTAACTCAGCGTCATTTTCTGAGATAGTTTGTGCAACATTTTTTGTTAGAGAAAGGTCAGATTAATAGTTAATCAGTGTTGAACTTTTAAACAACATAGGACAAAGCCACAGACTACATAGAGATACAGAGCACAAGCATCAGTTGTAAACTGTCAATGGTTGTCAATGTCATACACCAATAAATATTTTTTTAAGACTTTGAATACTAGTCGTTTTAGTTCAGAATTGCCATAACATTTGATATATTTCCTACTTTGCTGCAATACTTTTATCTAAGGAAGAACACAATAAACTCAAACATCAACAAAATAAATACATTATTTATTTGAAGTCTTTCGACTTTCATCTAATGTGTTCTCCATGTTCAGGTAGGCATGATTTATCGGGTAGGAAGGTAATAAAATAACACCTGTCACAATCACTCTACTTCTAATTCTCCATAATTCAATCAAACACTTTGCAAAATAATTATAGATCGCTCAGATTAAGAGGGATGCCATTAAAATATAACGTCCCTGACCACGAGTTCACTGCTCGTTTTGCAAGATGGCCGCCTCACCAGTTCTCGATGTTCGTTTTTGAGGTTGACATTTATACAACAAGTCTATTAACAGTCTAGAAAAGCGGAGGCGCCGACCATGTTCAGGTAGGCGTGGATTATCGGGTAGAACAGGTGTTATTTTTTTAAATACTGCCTATTTAAAAAAATAACACCTGTCACAATCACTCCACTTCGAATTCTCGATAATTCAATCAAACACTTCACAAAATAATTATACAGGGTGTCCGGTAATGAATGGATAACCTTGAAATGTCTTATAGTATAACTTATGGCCGTTCAGAAAAAAAATTGAAACAAAATATATCATAAGTAGTACCTAAGTTATGATTTTTTTAAAAGAAAGGTCTAATTTTTTTTACCTTGTTTTACTTTTATGAACACTACGATCAGAAATGAATGGATTCCATCGGTTTGTTGTTATTTTATTATTATACAGAAACTATGCTAATAGATAAACAGTCAATAGTATGACTAGCTATTGCACTTTTTTATTAAAAAATTAGCAAATTAATTAATTTTAGAAAAACTTTGCAAAATTTATTTTTTAAACTATGTTTAAACATCTTGGGTATAAAAAAAATGTATGAATACATGAGTGGCCAATAATTTTAAAATAATGTCACTTTCAAGTAGATTTTATAATGGTACAATTCATAAATGTATCTACAATAAATAGTGAATTATTGCCATTAATGTAGAAAAGGAGAAAATTTTACCAAATGTCAAAAGTAATGTAGGAACTTTTTTTAAATTAAATTGCTTCTGACCACTGAAGATTAATCAAAAATACATTTAAGGAATTTGTAGTGAATAAAAATTGCGTATTGAAACCAAATTGTCAGAAATTTACAAATACTCATAATGATTAAAATAGTTACTTTAAAAGCGTGAAATGGGTCGTGTGACCTTCATATTTGCTACCTGCGCGCACGCCGTGCTGTCATTCTTTTGTGTTATGTTAGACAAAGAGGGTCTGAATCGGCTAGGTGCGAGAGAGAGGAAATAAATGTAAAACATCAGGTAAGCACTCATACTTTTAGTGCGTTTCTCGACTTGCTCGACTTCGCATGTGTTTATTTAGTTTCCGTTTGCAATTATCGTGATTTACTTTGAATCAGTGTTAAAACGACCACGTGGCTATTTTATTGGACTATTCGTTTTGCTTACTGATTTGGACTTGTTTTGTTTGGTGATATTTGCGACGATTTGGTTTGTTTTTGGACTAAACTGGACTTTTGTGTTTTTTTGTATCAAAATGCCACGTCAGTATACGGCACAAGAATATGCAAATATGCATTACATTTATGGAGAATGCAGAGGTAACGCAAATGCAGCTGCAGCGCTCTATAGGGAGAGATACCCTAATGCGCGCCACCCAGACTACCGCGTATTTATTCGTGTCCACGGTTGTTACTCCGAAGGAAGATTGCCTGGTAGTGGTGTCGGTGGTACAAGCAGTGGAAGAATCGCTCGTCTTGATGTAGAAGAAGCCGTGCTTGAGGAAGTCGAAAACGATCCTTCTACCTCTACACGAACAATAGCTCGACGCACAGGTATCGGAAAATCGACCGTGCACGATATTTTGAAAAAAAAATAAATTCCACCCTTACCACGTTACACGCGTGCAAACTCTCCAACCAAGAGATTATGCAGCTAGATTGCGTTTTTGCCGACAAATGCTGGCAAAAATCGAAGAAGACCCGCAATTTTTTAATAAAATTCTGTGGAGCGACGAGTCAACATTCAAAAGAGATGGATACATGAATCTTCATAATTTACACGGTTGGGAATTAGAAAATCCCCATCTTATGCGTGAAGATAGATCCCAATACCAATTTAAAATCAATTATTGGACTGGAATATTAAGTGGAATAATAATCGGGCCATTTGAATTACCGGGGAATTTAACAGGGCAAAGTTATTTGGAGTTTCTTCAAAATGATCTCCCCAATTTATTAGAAGAAGTGCCCGAGGAGCTGAGGGAGTCATATTGGTTGCAAAATGACGGCTGTCCTGCGCATTATGCTGTATCTGTTCGTGCATTTTTAAATAACACGTACCCAGATAGATGGATCGGGCGGCTAGGGCCAATTTTGTGGCCTCCACGTTCACCGGACCTAAATCCATTGGATTTTTTTTATTGGGGCTGCCTTAAAGAGGAAGTATACTGTAAGCCTATAAGGTCTTTAGAAGAATTAAGAAGACGAGTCAGAGCAGCCGCATCAAAAATTAGTGAACGACGGTACACAAGACTGCTCCGTAGATCATTTATCCGTAGATGTAGGGCCTGCATAAGAGTGGGAGGCCGGCAGTTTGAACATTTATTATAAACGAATGATAATAAAGTGTTGTTTATGTTAAATGTTGTTTTTTATTAATCCCCAAAGTTCAGGTACAATTAAATTTAAAAAATGTTCCCATATTACAAATTTTGATATTTAGTAAAATTTTCTCCTTTTCTACATTAATCGCAATAATTCACTATTTATTGTAGATACATTTATGAATTGTACCATTATAAAATCTACTTGAAAGTGACATTATTTTAAAATTATTGGCCACTCATGTATTCATACATTTTTTTTATACCCAAGATGTTTAAACATAGTTTAAAAAATAAATTTTGCAAAGTTTTTCTAAAATTAATTAATCTGCTAATTTTTTAATAAAAAAGTGCAATAGCTAGTCATACTATTGACTGTTTATCTATTAGCATAGTTCGTGTATAATAATAAAATAACAACAAACCGATGGAATCCATTCATTTCTGATCGTAGTGTTCATAAAAGTAAAACAAGGTAAAAAAAATTAGACCTTTCTTTTAAAAAAATCATAACTTAAGTACTACTTATGATATATTTTGTTTCAATTTTTTTTCTGAACGGCCATAAGTTATACTATAAGACATTTCAAGGTTATCCATTCATTACCGGACACCCTGTAGATCGCTTAGATTAAGAGGGATGCGATTAAAATATAACGTCCACTGACGACATAGTTGCGTGCACACCTTACTGCAATCTAAAGTTCCCTGCTCGTTTTACAAGATAGCCGCCTCACTAGAGTAATCGGTGTTCGTTTTTGACGTTGACATTTGTACAACATGTCAATTGACAGCAACAATTTCCTAACCTTTTAGAACGAAGTAGCCAAAAAACTTTACATTAAGCATAATTTTTTATTTGGCCTTAATTAGATAATTATGATAGCATGAAAGAACATAGATAATAAATTGAATTTCTTTTCTATAGTGTCACTTTTAGACGTTCAAATTTATTTCAAATAAGAATTCGCCATTGTTCTTTCAACTTAATCAGTCCATTAGATTCGGAGCAAATTGGCTGTGAGTGTGACAGACAGACAGACACACGAGTGATCCTATAAGGGTTCCGTTTTTTTAGTTTTGAGGTGCTTTCGTTGGGCCTCGGCCTAAAACCAATGATATCGACTGCGTAATTGACTCACAATGTCTTCGAAGATGATTCGTTTGGAAAATTCGTCAGTTCGACATGTCGTCATTGGCAACTTTGGCAACTTTGGCAGCCCGCATGCGGTGTAAGTGGACTTCTAGACGTTGACTGGACGTACTATCAACGATTTTTGTGCATCACCCCCATAAAGGCGCTTTTCGTATGCACGGGCCAGTGGCTAACCCCGCCTGCATTGTTTTCGTCCACCAATAGCGCTTCGCAGTAACGTCAATAAATTACGTGGGTCAACGACAGACTGATATTATTTAATAATTAGTTAATAAAAGGGAAATTATTCATTTTAGGGTCATCCTTCTTAGGCGATATTCTTTGTTCATTGGTCAAACAAAAAAAGAAAAAGCCGTTGCAAGCTAAGATTTCAACGTGCATTCGAAAAACTGTTGAAAAGGGTCATGCACAACGACCGCTGACTGTACAATGTCAAAAAGTGGTGGCTTTCAGGAGGGTAAACCCTCCCGAAAGTATGGAATAAATATCGATTATTACAACCTTTAATAATGAGTACCTATGGTTGAATTGTTAAAATGGATTGTGAATAATTGAGATTGTGAGTGTGTAATAACTTCAGATCTTTTTGCAGCCTAAATATAACATAATATTTAGGCTGCAAAAAGATCTGAAGTAGCTGTGAGCAACCGTGACGATCAATGCATTTTCCGTCTTACACAGGGAATAGATTAAGATTAAAACAATCCATCACCATGATGCCGGTTTCCTCCGAAGCATCCATTTGGCTAACACGATGACCGTCATCAAGAAGCCGTGGATATTTTAATCTCCTGTCCAAAAGTATACGCGATTATCGAGACAGAGTTTCGACATTCCGATTTAATTTGCAACCTTTCAAGCTAATAAAGCCTTACATACCTACCTAGATACTTCCTATCTTGATTTCATCCCTTACTCGTCTCCGAACACCCACGGGTACGGAAGGGTCGTCTATTTGCGATATTTGGGGTTAATAAACTATCCGTAGTAGTATTAATATGAAACGATTTGTAATGCTTGCCAATTCTATAGGGAAAAGGCGTGATGGTTAAGTCACTTTGGATAATTGTATGCAATTTCTTTTCTTCTCACGAAATATGTGAAGGATCTTTCCATATCCTATCGTCTTCCCTATCATTATCGCGCCCCCCCGGTCTACTCCTTGATATGCAATGGTTTCTGTTGCACCATGAAACGTGAGGCTATACAGGGGCTAGTGTGAATCATTGGGTCCAATCGAGTCTGGTCAAAGCACGCTGGATTCGGTGCATTTAATTCATTCATTCGTATCGGGACCTGTATTCTGAGAACGGGACGAAATATGTGAGAATAGATACCGAGCTAGAATTGTTTGCCAGTCAGCAAGGTTGTAGCAGGACTGTTCAGGGTGCAGCAGACTTTTTATTTAAGCATAGCAATTCGGTGAGCACCCGGAGTTTCCGAGAAAATTACCCCTCGCTACTAATAAATAGAGCTCTTTCTGCCTAGCCTTTTCCCAACTGTGTTGTGTCAGGTTCCAGACTACGTAGTAGCGACTGCCTATCTGACCTCCACAACCCAGTAACTGGGTTATACGATACCCCTTGGTAAGACTGGTTGTCAGACTTTCGGGCTTCTGACGACCCGTAACGAGTGTTAAAGATCCACGAATGACATCCGGGACCAACGGCTTAACGGGCTTTCCGAGGCACGGAGGAGTCTCGGTAAGTAAAGATGGTCACCCATCCACGGACCAACCCCGGCAAGTGTACCTTAACCTGATGGATCTATTAATAGAGCATGATGAATTGATGACTATTTCGTAGCCTAAAACGGTGTAACGCAAAGCAATATTTTACCATTCCTATACGGAAGCCAATCATTTTACCATGAGCCAATTATTTATCTGCAAAAAACATACCTAACAATCTGTTTTGTTTGACCACCCACTCTCATCGATACATAACACAACCCATAACAAACTTTAACTCTTAGCAATAAGATTCCGTTTTCAACACATTCATCCTATCACCCCCCGGATATTGAAATTGATACCTAAAACCGTACGTAGGGAAAACCCTTTCTAATATTGTAGTTTTTATTTTTTATTTTAGGGTTCCTTTGTTCAATACGATCAAGTGTTATTTATTGGGAAGGGGGGCTTTTTTGCAACCCTCAATAGCAACCTGTATAAAATTGGGGTGTATTTAAAACCTGATACGTTTTTAAATGTTTTGTTATTATTTGATATGGTTGATTTTGCGCTGAAGGGAACAGCGTCTCGCAAAGGCTTCACATTTTTAATTGTACGTTGGCGGAATTCGTGAGGGTGACTATCGAATTACTAACGAATAAATGATAATCAGGTAATCACATATCACATTATCGCATTGGGTGTCAACCTGTTAAGATAGTGTAAGATTGTATAAATAAATAAATAATAAAACGTGATGGCCGTGATGGGACGTGAATGGCAGAATTTACATAACAATGTCATGTGGTATTAGGTCGTAAAAAACCACTGCCTACATTGATTTTCGAATTTATGTAGTTTTAGGGTCAAATTACTTAACCCTTCTCTGTTTGCACAAGTCATCATCATCCTAGCCTTTTCCCAACATGTTCAGTACCCTAATTGCGTAACACATTTTTTCAATCAGACTCTGTTTCATTTTGACAGTTCAACAACATTCATTGCGTTATTTACGGTATTGAGCAGACAAAATTTTCGAACATATGAAGCAATAGATTAGCAATTTGCTTCAAAATGATTCAGATTCCGATCGATAATCTGTTACGCAATTAGGGTGCGGGTCGGCTTCCTGTCTAACCGGATGCAGCTGAATACTAGTATTTTACATGGAACGACTAGGCAGTCGCTCCATGTAAAATACTAGTATTCAGTTCACCATGTAAAATACTAGTATTGTAGAGGTCAGATAGGCATCTGACCTCTACAATCCAGTTTCTGAGTAACTCGATACCCCTTGGTAAGACTGGCTGTCAGACTTTCGGGCTTCTGACGACCCGTAACGACTGTCAAAGATCCACGAATGACAGCCGTGACCAACTTGGTATGTAACGATGGTGAGCCACCCATCCACGAACCAACCGCGGCAGCGTAGTTTGACGTAGCTTAGCCTGATCGATCGACCCGTGCGGGGCTGTTACTTTTTAGCCACAAGCCACTCTTGCACAAGTCTCTGATGAGTAAATCTTTTGTCGGTGTCGGAATTTCATAACTCCCTGTAATAGATCATTAAAACAAAAAGCAATATTTATAAGCCTGTATGAAATTTAACTAAGTAGCTGGCGAGGCTATATCCAGCAGTAGATTGTTATTGTATGATGACAAATATACTCGTAGTTAGATTCAGCAACGGATCCTATATTTCCGGGCTGGAGGGAATCACAATTCCAGTTCTAAAATGTATGGAAGCCAACAAACCTTCACGTCTTTGAACTACATTACGGCGTCCTAGCTAACCGTTTCTTCAAACGTGTGGGCACAACCCACATTTAAGGCACCCGCAGACAGGCGCGACGCGACGGTGCGACGTGATTCTGGTAGAACCATTTCTACAGTTTTCATAGAAATTGTTCTAACTAGAGCCGCGTCGCATGTCTGCGGGAGCCTTTAAGTGTTCAGAAAGCAGCCATTTAATTCTCATCTCATCCGTATCGGATTGATTTTACGACCTCATTAACATTGGTCAGCGACTGTTAGTGTTACCGAGAAAAACTTGGTGAGTCACTTGTATTATACATATTTTGTTGATGATGATGATAACATAACATAACATCACACTTGTAATCCCCGAAGTGTTAAGCAGAGGTGTATCCGTGTACACCCACATTTCCCAATATTGTTTTTAAGTCCCATGTAATAGAGGGCGAGCCTATTGCCTCCGGGCTTCTACTGAGATATTATTGATAGAAAAACCCAATAACAAATGATGGACGTTATAAATACATTAAAGTGAACAATATCTGTTTGATAGGCCAGGTTTCTAAGGGTATGATGCTGCAGAGACGAAACTTAGGCAGTTACTACGCTACGTTACTTAGCCACGAGCTTTGATTTAGACAGTTCCGGTCTCTGTATTGCACTTGTCGTTCGACAGTGTTGTGCGACAGTTACAGGTAAGGGATAACGCTTAGCCAAAGTAGGTACAGTACGACAACGTTCAATGATTCCATTTTTGTCTTCGGAAAAACCGAACTTTGCCGAAGTAAATGTAACTGGTCCAATTAAAGAGAGTGACAGAGGAACTAAGCGCTTATTACACTATTCAATTTTTAGGAAACCTAAATCGTAAACAATTTAGGAAAGTAGTGCGATCGGGACCCTCCAACCACACTAAATCGGAATCTAACTGTTCTAAATTCGATTACATCTTTCGATTTCCTAATTAGATTTCCTACAAATTAAATAGTGTTATAAGCAGTTTAGTGCGTCGATCTATAATAATTATGTGGGAATATAAATCAATTTCTACTGGTCACATTTTTTTTCGCTATATTTCGGTTTTTCCGAAGATAAACGATGATGGGACCTTTGAACAGCTTGAACGTTGTCGTACTGTACGTGCTACAGTCAAAATCACGCCATATTGCACTGATTTTGACACATCGAAGAGTTTCGTGTCTGTATGTTTTCCTAAAGAACAATAAAGCATCTCTATAGCTACCTTCTTTTTGGTGTCGATGGCACGACAGTGAATTAGGGCCAACAGGCCCAAAACATCCATGGCATCGTCGCGTCGGTGGCAACGCAAAGGTCACTATGGCTGCATTTTTTCGACAGTTATCAATCAGAAGGATGATGATTCCGCATATCAAAGCAAAGGAAAAAAAACTAAAATACTGCCAGTATTTCTAGAAGATGCAGACTATGTAAAGTGCCTTTTGGCTAGATATGATTTCTTAAAACCAGTTCTTATGTAAATCTCCAAAATAAAACTGGTATCTCCATATAAAAGTTTTAATAAATCTCTGTTCCAAAAGAATGTTTTCCTTCAAAGAGAAAAACGTTCCCGAACGCTTAGAAAATACTTGTGAGGGACAAAACTCTATTGTAGAAAATATTCGTCTATAGAACCAATTATTGCGAACGATAGCTATACCTAAATTGCTCATAGAACCAAGCAAAACCGCTTTGTGTCTGAATGCGTGCTTTACGAATGTGTGTCCACGTAAAACTTTTGTATGTGTATGACTGACGCACATGAGATGAAGTTTGAGAAGATTTGGAATCTTGAGATAAGTTGTCGTGAGAATTTGATTAGCCGGTTTTGTGTTGGTAAAATGAGCATTGTTTTTAAAAGTGAGAGATTTGTAATTATCTACAAATTGATTACGCGGAAAGTAGATCCAAAAATAAATTAATCAAAATAAATAACGTTGTCCGTACAATGTGAGTGTTAATTGAAAATCTCACGCTGCTTCATTAAAATTACAAAAACATGAAACATTTCCGTCCCTGAGTCCTACAAAAACACGAGGGAGAAAATTATAAGATTATTTTTGCAGCCATTTTGTATTCCTGTTTGACGGCTATTCAACGTTTTAAATGGCATGAAATTGAATTCGGAATCTGCCTTTGAACGTGAATTCATTTGAATGTGATAAAAAAATTTCATAACTTGTTATGGATGTATTTTGAAAGCTTTGACTGAAGAGTTGCTAGTGATTTCTATACGGGGCTCACGAGACCCCTATGTGTTGTCGACGTGATGTGTTTGCTAATAAGATGGAAAATGTGGGGTTGCCTTGCCGGTGATAAAAATGCGAAATGTAGGCGATAACTTTGCTTGTCAATATCAATACGAGCCAATGTATAAGATACCAATCCAGAACGAGTACCTATTTGTTACGCTCAATTTGGCCAATACGTATAGACAGTGAATGTCCCGTGCATTGTATATTGGCATCACCTCATCTCATCATAGCTACAACGATTAAGGTACCTACCCTTGCATACAACAAATTAATCAATTAAGTCTCAAACCGCCTCTCATAATAACAAAAACGTGATTAATTAGAGTCGGTTACCAGCGTTCTCTCCAATAATAGGTAGCTAATATTTCACTAAATCCGGCCGGAGCGCCCCTACCGCAGTCTATCTACTCACCATGTTATTGAATTGTCTGGCTATCGCACAACTCAGTTCACCCCAAACTGAATACAGGTATAAAGATGCGTATATCACATTAATTAGTACCACAGTACCCATGGGCTCCTTTCCCCTTTGCCTATCTAGTTGGAACTTGTGTGTGGTTACTTCACGGTCCAGCTTTTAGAGCTTAATTACTGGCTAAGTGCCCCGTGATGAATTGTTGATTAGGCGTTGAGTTAAGTTTTGTCGTTTTCAATGACGCTGCTCAAAATACTATTTTGATTATCTTTTTGTATTACATTAGATGTATGAACGTAAACGAAGCAAAAAGCAGTATGTAAGGATCGTAGCAGGTGGCGTTCTGTTGTTTCTGTCTTCCCCCATGGGGAAGGAAGGCGTGAGTTATCTTTTTGTACGCTATTTGCTACTACGACACGATTTTCCATCCATTATCATTTTGGCAGACAGGTAAGCTCAACTTACCTGTCTGACGAAATGATGATGGATTTCCAGGTTTCATTAAAAACGTGGGTACTCGTGCGGGATGAAATTTATATAAAACGTTAAAGATTTACCTTCTCAGTCAACAATAAGTTTATTTTTAGACGAGACGTTATTGTTTACAGAGCTTTTTAACACGCTTTTCGGTAGACAAATCTTGCTTTTTTTCTCTCATATTGGTAAGACTGGGGGAGGCCTATGTCCAGCAGTGGACGTCTTTCGGCTAAAATGATGGTGATAATGATGATCGGCAAGACTCATGTAGTGGTAAAAATATTAGCCAGTCAGCAAGATGATAGCGAGGCTTATTCCCCAGGGTGCACTGGACGTACAGTTAAACAAAGAGTTTGTGATATACAAGCAAACATTTTCATCTTTAATGTCTGCTACACTGCCAGTTTTATAAAATACATAGTTGGTGGCTGCTTATTGTACACCAAATAGCTATTTGGAATACAACAAGCAGCCACCAGTGTGCACCCAGTGTACACAAATTCAAGTAATAGAAGCTATTATAATAAACCGTCCAACAAACAGATCTATCCCATGATATGTAATCTCGTGTGCGTTTCTCAGTCTACGCACGCGTCTGGTGATTCGATTACGTTTAGTCGGTGCCGTCAGCTGTGTGAGCTCTCGAGCTAGGCTCGGCTCGGCCTTCGCACTTCGTGTTCGTAGAATGATGACAGAGACCGGCGAGAACGGACGTGTTCGGATGCCATATGAGCGGGGAATATTACGATTGGAATTCGTTTGATTGTTTGATGTTGTAAATTATAACGTAGACTGCAGTTGACTTCCATAGTTAGGTGTAGTGATAAATTATATTACTGTGTTAATCTTCTTATACCCCTAATTTGGCAATCATAACTTTAAAACAAAGTTAAGGTATTCAGGGATCAGGATGTCGTATGTTATACAGAAGGTTGTATGCTATACCTGGCTTAGTCAACATTTACTATATCAACAATCTATTTATAGCGCAGTGTTGTATTAAAGAAATTCAATCGGCCTAGCCTTTTCCCAATTATGTTATTCTCGGCTTCCTGTCTAACCGAATGCAGCTGAATACTAGTATTTTACGTGGAGCGACTGCCTATCTGACCTACACAATCCAGTTACTGAGTAACTCGATACCCCTTGATAACACTGGTTTTCAGACTTTTGGGCTTCTGGACTACCCGTACGTAACGACTATCAAAGGTCTATGAATGACAGCTGGGATATGTAAAAAGCTGTCTGGGCGATAATAAGAAAGTGACAGAGTCAATTACTTCCACATGCGAAAAAAGAGAGCGCAACAATGCGCTGGAACCAAAATAAAAGCGCCAAACCAAATAAAAATTGTTTAAAAATAAATTAAGCTATCTATCAAAAATATTTTCAGCCAGAGTTTTCAATTACCTAATACGCACATTTTGAATGCAATTTTGCAATGAAATTTCTTAGAATTTTAGAATTAAAGAAAAAAATATAAAAATGTAGAGGTCTTTTCGGAATTAAATTCTATCGAGGAAATTTAATCCAATCGTGTTTTACTTCAGTCAGAGTACGAGTATTAATCAAATAGTCAATAAACATATATCCAAAAATTAAATCCATACATTCTGTAATAGTGAAATAAATGGTTACGAAAAAGTCCCCAATTTATTTTGGTATCGCCTTAACACGTTTTCCGGTTCCGAGGCAAGGAGGGGTCTCTATAACTTAATGGATGGTCATCCATCCACCACATCCTCGAACTGACCACAGCAAGCATAGCTTAACCTTCGATCAACACGTGTGGCTGTTATCATTAAGCCAATAATCACAGACGCAAATTTTATTAAAGAAACTTTATCCTCGCTAATAAACAAAATTCCCTTCCATTATCAAATACCATAAAATATAATTAAAATGCCATATATTCCTTTATTATTACAAAACAAGGAAGGAGGAAAATTAAAAGGTTCGCTTGGTTCTGCGAAACGCGACTCAATCAGCCCATAGAGATTACCTGCCTCCTGCCTTTTATTAGCTAGGGATGTTTTAATTTAAAATGAACTTTAGGTTGGAAGCTGTTTCTGGGAATAGAGCTATTGGATAAATGGATGGTTGCTAATAGTGTAGCGGTTACACCACTATTAATTAATTAGTTTTGTATTGATTCATCATTAGAAATTAATTGTAGACTAGTGTATAACAAGCACACCACATTGCATAACCACACATTCCTTGCTTGACATGTCGTGTCAGCTGTCACTCAATAGATCGTATCGTCAGACAACAAACGAGGAATGTTGTTTTTGAACTTATAGCTTTCACTGTCCATGCATGACATGTAATGCATTGAAGACGTAGCCCTATACGTCCGTGCATGACCATGTAATGCACTAGTGGTTATATTTTTCATCCAATACTGCCGACGACTTCGTCTGCAATCCACGATGAAAAGTAGCCTATGTTCTTCCTTACCCAGGTCATGGTCTAACTGTGTAAAAAATTTCATCCCAATCCGTTCAGCTGTTTTAGCGTTAAAACGTAAAAAACAAACTCACTCTAGCATATAATATTAGTTAGGTTACCAGCGAAATTAAGAGAAACATTTTTTAATGGACAAGTAGACCGTACAGGCAGATACATGACATTGATAAAACCATTGTGGTTTTATCACTGACGAAGAAAATACAATTACATTCGCAGGGACGTATTTTCTTTGCATGTAGGTAATGCATTTTTGAAAGTGATAATGTTTATCTGAGGGTGATAGAGGAATTTTCACAATCTTAGAATTAGTAAATGACTTTATAAAATATCACAATGTAATATTATTAAACTCGCCACAAAATAATAGGTCCGTTTTGACATGAGGGTTTCATAATATGCCAAAGAGAGACAAAGGGGACATTTTGTCCCGCTATGTTTGTAAAAACGGACCTATTAATTTGTGGCGAGTTTACTGGTGATAGGTTACCTTGGGACAGTGAAAGTGTGTGATGATGATGATAATATGAGACCAGAAACGTTGGTGTCCATTAGAAGCGGGTTTCTTATAACATTCTACCTCGTGTACGTGTACAAGTACGGTAGGCAGTTAGTGGTAACAAAACCAGTATAAGCTGGTCTCACACTCACACTTATTCTATTGAAACTCCGCAATACGCTAGGCCAGCTCAAGATCGAAAGTGCGGCCTACTGTACAAGCCAACGAGATCAGTATAGCTAAGATCATCACCCATAATCAGTTAAATGTTCCCATTGCCAGGAGTCCATACTCCTGTCGAGAGGGAGCGGACCACAAACCACCATGCCTGCCCAGTGGACATCAAACGTACCTATATTATTATAATAAGATTCTCTCGTTGTACGTACTTTTAACACGTTCTGTGCGGCAGACACGCATGTGCGATTTTCGAACGTTCACCATGTGCTACCGGCGCATATGCGTGTCCATACATACTTCCTTCGAATGCGGCGCGCTGCACCTGTGGGTTTTTTGTGCATCTCTATTGTTCTTGGCGTAATTGTTTTATGACTCATAAAAAATGGGAAATTTTTCAAACACACCTAGGCGTCTCGCCGCACTTGGGATAAGTTTGTAACGGCGCACATATGTGCCCAGCCGCACTGGGTAGAGTTTCTTCAATCGCGCCTGCGCGCTCATAGCACCACACGAAGTATTTTTTGGGCGCGCATGAGTGTTTGCCGCACAGGGTTTAGTGTATCATAAAGCAGCACTTGGAGCAAGTTCGCCAAATAATTCAGCAGTGAATGTGTTAATAGGCACTTATGGAATAAATATGATAAATGGTGCAGATTTTTTAGCTCGGCGGCCATCCTTTCGTCTTTACGTTCTTATGGGCGCTGCAGAATACTTTCGGCGGATATGGTGCAAAAGAATCTCTTCGTACACTTGAATATTTGTTCATAATTTATTTTGTCTTGTTACAGCGCTATGGGAAGAGCAAGAGGCGCCAGAATACGACATCGACACGGAGGACGAACGGTGGCTCAAACAGCAGCGGCATCCCGAGCTCACAGGTATAACTACATTCGAGTATGTAAACACTTCTCTCATACCTATCCTTTAAATTTTCTATAAAAAAACTTTGTCCCAATAACAATGATGATTTTAAAGCTCTTAAAGGTATCCTTCAACGGAGAATCTTGTTAAGTTCTGATAAGAGAGTGAAGAGGTCAGGCAAAACCTCGTTTTGTCTTTAAGGGTGCTTGCATAAAGCAGCGGGTTTTCAGGTACGGATCGCTGCAGATCAGATAGGCAGTCGCTCCATGTAAATTACTGGTATCCAGCTACATCTGGTTAGATTGGAAGCCGACCCCGACATAGTTCGGAAAAGGCTAGGCAGATTAATAAATCGCTGCAGGTTGATCTAAGGAAAGAAACGGCTGCAAAGTTTTACCTGTTTGTGTGTGAGCGCATGCCGCACCAATCAGTACCGACTTGTCTTTACCGGGAACTCGCATCTTTATAACAGCACCCTGAGATATTGCCGCAGGACGCACCTTTCATTTCTCTGGTTAATCAATTGCTGTGATTGGACAAAATGAATTCGATAACTCGACTTAAAATGATATGTCACTTCAAGTGATTGGGTTTGTGACCTTGTGTATTACCCGTGCAAACTATAAGAATTGGTTCATAGCGATCTGACTCGAACGGCGAACCCACGACTCAAAAGCGCTTAACGACTGCATCAATCTAGTAGTGCAATTTATCGTCATCATGTCATTTGCTACCACAATATGAATATACATAGAATATCAACGCTGTATCGTTGGTATAGTGGTGGCAAATACGACTGCTGATTCTGGATCGAGGTCCTGAGACCTATGGCCTCGTCTTTATGAACGTAAATGGCGACTTAAAAATGCTACAATGTCAGTCTGTAAGTTGAGCACGGGATATTGCATACGCAGAAACATGGGCTTTAGCGACGAAAACCAATTCTATGATCACCCTTTTCAAATGGATTGGTGATGGCAGTTTATTGTAAAACAAAGGAGCAACATTCAATGAAAACGAGAGGGACTTCATTTATTTATTTTCAAATCAAATCACTTACTTTCTAGACTCGCCAAATTGTCACTGCTTCTGATGAGACGTTTCTGCTTATTTTCAGAGCTAAAGTTCGAACAGATGATGGACAAGCTAGAGAAGAGCTCGGGCCAAACGGTGGTGACCCTCAACGAGGCGAAACTGCTGCTCGAGAGGAACGACGACCTCGTCATCGCTGTTTACGACTACTGGCTCAACAAGCGGCTCAACACGGTGAGAGTAAGAACACAGAAAAAAAAGCAACAAATAGCAGCTATATGTACACGTCCTAATAATCGTCACCTCAAGGGGTATTTTGTCTGCTCATTGTACACATTTCCACTATAAGCTGACCATTCATTGTACAGAAATCCTATACGATGTGTAATCAGCACCCTAATTGTGTAATTCTTTTTAAGAAAGAAAATAGAGATCTAATGGAAAACTACCGGCCTATTGCACTTATTCCAGTCATATCAAAAATATTTGAGAAATATATATATAAAGAACTGTCTCAATTCGTTAAAAAAAATAATATTTTATGTGATGAACAGAAGGGCTTTCGACAACAGAGGACTACGAATATGGCTATATATGACTTTTTGTATAATGTTATTGACAATATTGACAAACGAAACCCAGTCTGTGGCATATTCTGTGACATGACCCAGGCATTTGACCACGTACATTATGCTACACTTTTAAAAAAGTTGGAAGCTTATGGCATAAGAGGCAATGTCCTTAATTTAATTGAATCATATTTAAGACATAGAAATCAAATTACTGAAATCAGACATATCAATACCGTAAAAAAGAAAGAAGAGATTTATCGATCGTCAAGGCGTGAAGTAGAACATGGGGTACCACAGGGAACCGTGTTGGGACCATTTATTTTTATATTATACATTAATGACTTGCCTAAATGCATTGAAGAACCGATGACCCTATTCGCGGACGACAGTACTTTGACCTTGTAAAAGTGTAGAGACGTATGAGAATGATATTAATAATTCCTTAAAATCGGCTATACAATGGATGCAAGAAAACAATTTGAAAATAAACATAAAGAAAACGAAGGCTATACATTTTACGCAACGGGTACCTAGCATGAACCTAAATATACAACACTGCAATGAAAACATAGAAGAAGTAAACTCTACAAAATTTCTTGGCCTCCAAATTGATAAAAACCTTAACTGGAAAGCACATATTGAGATTTTATGTAAAAAACTTAGTATATCTGCATACGCTTTACGCACACTTTCATTCGTATTATATACGGATGCTCTACTTACAGCGTACTATGGTTTAGTAGAATCCCATCTACGCTATGGGCTAATATTTTGGGGTAACTCGACTGAAAAAGAATCAGCATTCAAGTCTCAAAAAAGATGTTTACGGGCGATGTTTAAACTTGAGAGGACCGATAGCTGCGTGCCTTATTTTAAAAATTACAAGATATTAACTTTACCGTGCTTGTACATATTAGAAGTGGCTGTGTTTGTTAAGTCGAATCCGCATCACTATAAGCGTCTAGCCGACATATTCCCACGCAATAGACGTGACAATGGTCAACTTTGTCTCCAATCCGCTAAGACGACCCTAATGCGTAAAAGTGTGTACTGTATGGCTCCAGTCATTTACAACAAACTACCTAAAAGTTGGAGAGAACTACCTCAATCTATGTTTAAAAATAAAATTCGTACTTTTTTGACCGCCAGAGCATATTATAGCGTTACTGAGTTTCTTAATGAAAAGGAATTCGTCTTGACATAAGTAATTAAATTAATTTGGAGCTATTTCTATAATAATGTAAATTTATTCTATAATTTTAATAAGCCATTAATAATAAGTAAGACAACTTTTAATATTTTGTTATTTTCTATTTTATTTTATAAATCTATTATTTTGCACGTCACGTAGTGACAATCATGTTTGCACTTAAGTTATTATATCATCTTGTATGCACTTTCTAAGTATGTACACACACATGTTTAAGCAAATAAAAAACTCTCTCTCTCTCTCTCTCTCTCACACTATCAATCACAATCTGAATGATTTTGAGGCATATTGCTAATCCATTGCTTCATATCAAAGTAGTAAAAGTAGTGTATATAGTATATTAGTTAGTTAGTAGTTGGTTTCCATAGAACAAGCTCTGCTTAGTTTGGGATCAGATGACCGTGTGTGAATAATGTCCTAGGTTATTATATTATTATTATATGTTCGAAAAGTTTGTCTGCTCAATATTGTTGAACTGTCAAAATAAAACCGATTGCTTCTGTAACTACCCCGATGCTTATACTGGAAATGGTAGTTTGATATGTAGCCGTGTCTACAAGTAGCAGACAAAAGTAGCCCTTGAGGTGACGAACATTAGGACGTGTACACATAACTGCTCTATATGTAGCCGTGTGTACGATAGAATCTGCTTTACCGACTCAGCATTATACAGTCCGTTCAGAGTTATTTTACCTCTGGCAGCAGCAATCCAATGGCAACCTTATTGTAACGAAAGTAAAGATCACTTTTTTTTTTGACATACTTGTCAGTGGCAGCAAGCCAACAGCGACTTTATTGTAATGAAAATAAATATCATTGTGATTTTGACAATGATGCAAGATCCGAGATAACTGTGAACGGTCTGCATATTGCGTCGTGATGTCAATACTACAGAATGACATACAGCCATCTTCTTTACATCGCACCTTTATAAAAAAAAAAAGAAATACCTCAAAATTTCTATTTTGTGTTAAAACGCATTAAAAGTTTGAGATTTACTCGTGTAAACAAGCAGTTGTTTTACGCGCGTAAATCAAAAAGAGAACGACAGTCATCTTGCTCTTGTCATTTTCGTATTCGTAATTTCGTATTTTCCGTGCGAAGCAGTGAACTTTTCGTTCACTGGTGCGAACTTAATTCTCTTTATGATTAAAACTCAAAATATGTATAATTTCAGTTATTTCTTTTTTTTTTTATTAAAGGTGGGACATGTTGGGCCGACTTAAAAATGTGTGACATTCTCTGACAATTAAATTTAAAAAGGTTTTAGGTTGATGTCAAACCGAAATTGATCAATGGTATATGCTACTTTGATCTTTGTTATCAAGTAATTAAATATAGTCTGCTCAGCGCCGTAGCTTCAAAAGGTTTTTCATTATGTGTCCTGACTTGATACAGGAAAGAATCAGAAAACTGATGAAGATATAAAATACCCGACTGTACAAGACGTATAGCCCCATCCCTTTTTCGCATGAAATAATGATGATGGACACTTCCCTTATGGGGGAAGCTCCAGGTAGCCCGCAAAATTCAAATGTTCTTACTTTGTTGCATATTGCAAGTCAGCAATATGTTGCATGTTGATTAAAGTATGATTCGCGACTAACATAATATTTATTTACAAAATTATAATACATAATTAGAATCAGTAATACAACTCCTGAAGTTCATTAGGATTATATTGATGATTTTATAATTCTATAAATACAGATCTGTTACGGTCGTAAATCATAATCAAATCAACATACAACCTGATACTGCCCTCCAAATTGCAAAGAACGTAAGAAAATTTGAATTTCGCGGGCTATCTGGAGATTTCGCCTTAAGGGCCGCAGATCTGTCTTTCATTTTTTATTGGGTTGCTAATAAGCTGGCGATGGCGGCCTATGTGATAGCAAGTTGTCAGCGCCGCTTGTGGACATCTGCAATAATACCAAAGAAGGCATCGCTGGTGTGTTGCCAACCCGGCTTAGTATACAGGATCAAATTAAATTAGCTAGCGAAACTCCCCAGACGTTATGAGTATCGACATCTAAACATGGTAAAACAAAAAAGAAATTATTTTGATGATGTTTTCTTTTGGGGATCATCATCCACCGGTAATGTAGTAAGCACTTAAAATATCAGTTTAAAAATCAGTATTTTTATTGGTAAACTTCACAGACGTAATGGGCATCGATATCTCAACACGATAAAACAGATTTTATCAACTCACACTTCGAGTAACAGCACTACCAGCGGTCATTGACCCAAAAAATCTTCAAATCTTTTTTATTTTTTTATTTTGTCGTGTTTAGAATTAGAGATGCCGCGAATAGTGGTAATGGCGAATAGTCAATTAGCGATTACTCGGCATTCCCTATAGCGAATAGTCGAATTATTCGCCATAATTATTTGACATTAAAAAAGATGCTGCAATTTGTCTATACAAATAAAAATGAAATGCTGTTCGGTGGTAAGCTCTTATCTCTTTAGAACCGCTGCACCGATGTTCAAATTAGGATTTTATTATGTAAAGAAAAATTGGAAAATTTTCAAATTATGGAAAAACTGAACGTCATTTTTGCTATAAGATTTTTTAAATAAAATATTGAAATTTGGACAGGACAACGTCTGTTGGGTCAGCTAGTCTGTAATAAATAACAATAGCACAAATCAGGCCTCCAGCAATCTCAAACCTATCGAGTTTTAGTGTGTATTCCATTGTTACTACAATGATTTTTCTGCACGATTTATACGAAGTCGATGATTTTTTTTCAATTGTTATTACAATCCCAATAGTTGGAAGCCCTTTTTGTTCAAAAAAATCTCGATTGGGGCACCTTTGTGTCGGGGAATCACACGCAATAGAAGCGTTGAGTTGAAAAAGTTAGGTTTCTTCATTACATTCTACCTCTACTTGAATTTAATTATTAAAATTATTGTTTATTTGGTTATGACTGCATGTATGCAAGTAATTATAGTTAGATTCTTTCTAATTCCATGGTTATATTTCTTTCAAAATGCAAAGCAGCCAATTATTCGCGATTATTGAATAGTACCCACTATTATTCGCTATTCGACGGATAATGAAAAAATGGCGAATAATATCGAATAATAGCGGCTAATCGCGGCATCTCTAGTTTAACTATTTCGTTAGCTAATTTAATTTGACCTTGTACGCTTTCAAACCGAGACAGCACTGTTGTTTATGGCACAAAGTGTGTGCCATAAATCTGTTGGTCTACTGAAGAAAAAATTGTTGCTTGCATTCGAAGCAAACCATTACAGTGTATTTTCTCATGTCAAGAAAACACTTCACCCATAATGCAGCAGCCTATATTGAACGATCCACTTTTTTATAGGACAATGTATATGTTACAGCAACACCCGCTGATCCTGTCGGTAAAAACGGAGAACAGGCCGGGCCAGTCGTCAAACAACCCCTACCTAGCGTTCAGGCGGCGGACGGAAAAGATGCAGACTAGGAAGAACAGGTGAGAAACTTGGTTTACACAGTGCGAGCGGCTGACTAAACAGTAGATAGCTGCTCGCTCTGTGTACTCGCATGTCAGTAGCTCGACTCGCCTTGGGTGTTTACACAGTGCCAAAAATTTAAAGACATGTGACATCTACCAACCCGCACTGGGCCTGCGTGGTGGATTACATACAACCCACTCCTTCTCCAAGAGAGAAAATTATAGGCTGATTATGCTGAAATCCTAGGTGAGACTGCTTCGTAAATGTGCACGAATCCGATCGAGTGAATCTGACCAACAAACAAACTCCGTTCTAGAAAATCAAGCAATGTCATCAGTACCCTAATTGTGTAACACACTATCAATTACAATCTGAATGATTTTAGAGCATATTGCTAATCCATTGCTTCATAATTATGTTCGAAAAATTTGTCTGCTCAATGACGTAAATAACGCAATGAATGTAAGTTGTTGAACTGTCAAAATTAAACCGATTCCTACTGTAAGTATGTTCTGGTGACATTGGAGCAAAACCAAACAAACGTGTTGTCCTGGCTAATTGATTCGAATGCCCGATTATTCTACAAACAATTCCTCAATTAAATTCCAGAAAAAACGACGAGAGCTCATACGAGAAGATGCTGAAACTCCGGCGGGATCTAGCGCGAGCACTCACCCTCCTCGAGCTGGTCGCGCGGCGGGAGAGCGCCAAGCGAGAGCTCGTGCGGCTGACTGCGCTCATCGCAGAGCGACGGTACGCCGCCGGGGACTTCGCTAACCAGCTGCTGCCGGACCCACCGCCCAGGTATGAGATGGGTAGAAAAACAGTATTTTAGTATTAGGGTTAAAAAATAGTTGTGCGAGACTTGAAATCCTCATCCGCACTTGGATGATATCCCAACCAGTCGTACTTAGCGCTTTTCTTCCACATTTATTATGCGCACTTCCTAATACAGTCATGGAAATCAAACGTAATTGGCGAAATTTGGGTATACTTTAGGTACACCTTCTTCGGGGATTACAGTAGTGAAGTTGTTATTATCGTCTGCCTAGCCTCCTCCCAACTGTTCAGCTTCAGCGGGTCAGCTTCCATTCTAAACGGATGCAGCTGAATACCAGTATTCAACATGGAGCGACTGCTTATCTGACCTACACAACTTAACTAGGTTGTGTCCTGTATTGTGTTGTAGGCGAGCTCCATCCAGTAACTACTGGGTGGAGCTCGCCTAAGCTGAAATGATGCGCCTCACTATTGCATTTCCCGTAGTTTACGTATACAAATTTAAGTATTGAGGCGCTTCATTTCAGCTTCGACGAGCTGCAACACGTTACCCCTTGGTAAGACCCCACCCAGGTATGACAGCTGGACATAGGAAGCAGCTTAGGAAAAGAGAAGCTATGTCACCCTTCAGGGGCGTTCAATACCGCGATATTACTTTATAGACACGCCCCGCGATTTCATCCGCATAAGTCGATCACGTGGGAATATTGGGATAAAAAGTATCCTATGTCCTAATCCAGGTTCATGGTCTACCCATGTGCCATATTTCATCCAAATAAGTTCAGCTGTTTTAGCTTGAAAGCGTAACAAGCAAACAAACAAAATCACTTGCATATATAATAAAAAGTAATAATATTAGTTATGATTACCACTATTTTATTTAGCCTGTAGCGATCTATTCCCGGGCAAAGGCGAGAGGCCTCTCCTTTCACTTGTCTCTGTTTACAAAGTTCAGCTTAACCCTCCTTTTCCTTTTGGATCTGCTGTAAGTCGATTACTGATCTATAGAGGTATGAAGAACAGGGTGTTCTTCATACCTCAAAATTCACTCATCCGCCATAGAAAAGGGAGGATCCTCCAACCAGACGGGTGTTGGCTTTGATGGGCTACCGTCCCACGATTGATATCGGGACGTTGTATATATGCTAGTCGCGCGGTAAACTCTGATTACGCGATGTAGGATTTTGCGTGACGTTAGTGTGATGCGTAGTTCGCATGTGGCGATGTAGATGCCGCCACAGTTCGATTGACTGTGTGGTTACCTGTTCTGTACGTGATACAATGAAAGTCGGGCTATATCACTAGTCTGGGACAGCTTTGGGGACTATGCTGTATCCAGTTTCGTTTCTAAATTCCAAAAAAATATTATAAGCTAAATCATGTGTATTTCTCATTACAGGCCAGCCTACACGGCAGCTCCGCTGACGTCATCGTTCCGGCGCGAGGCGTACGTGCCGCACTACCCGCCGCGCCCGGCGCCCACGCCCGTCGACCAGCCCAGACAGGTACCTAATTACATGATATGTATATATAGTATAATAATACTAAGGCTTAGGAGTGTTAGGCTAATGTCTATTACTGAGCGCAGGAGATCGTTATACGCCAGACGAGACGAGAGAGAGATCGTTATTGTGGCGCTAACGCCAGATGTGAAGGCATCCATACCCCATGAGTAAATAATTAAAACGAAAACGAGCTTCATACAGGTGCGCTGTTAAACAGCACGTCATAATCTTTACTATGAAAAGATCTCCTACAAACCACCAGTCGGCGTAATGGAAAACTTGACCGTACTTAGAACCTTGTCATTCTTTCAATAAATAGGTTCAATTGATCAATTGACGATTGAGCGGCCTGCACTTCCCCCCTCTCCCACCCGTCGCCGCGCACCTACCTAAAGCGCGGTACAGCGGTATCGGTCAAACTATAGTTAAATAAGTTATAAATAAACGTGCAGTCAAACGCACGTCCATGGTAATAATTCCACTTTGACATCGCCTTTATTTCTTATCAGTAAAGGCGATTTTAGCTTTCAAGTGTAAATAACTACTACTGAAGTTTAACTTTCGTGGCACGATTGTATGAAGCTTGGTCTTTGTTAGATAATTCCTCATGTCCTTTCGGTTTCTGAAAGCTTGATCAAATCTTGATTAATAAATGTGCCTAGTAGTTGTTTGTTTGGCAAAAATAGCAACAACCAATCATCATAATATATAGGGTCAAATTAAATTAGCTAGCGAAACTTGGCAGACGTGATCGGTATCGATATCGATATCTAAACACGACAAAATGAAAATAAAAAATGTTTTTTTTTTTCGGTAAACGACTTTTTTTTTTTTTGTTTATCATGTTTACATATCGATACCCATCATGTCTGTGAAATTTACACAAAAAATAAAAAACTGAGTTTTTAAACTGATATTTCAACTACACTGCGGTTGATGACCCCCAAAAATAAGTCTTCTTTTTTTTTGCTTTATCACGTTTAGATATCGATACCTATCACGTCTGTGGAGTTTCACTAGGTAATTTATTTTGACCCTGTATATTGAAATGGCTTTTACCACAGATTATATTAAAAAAGGCGTTCAGAAAAATTTATAAGAATTTTATACATTTAGGATATCTTTCTCACTATATTGTGAGGATAGGGAATTCAAATCATCAAAAAATTCAGACAGGAAAAATCTAACGATAGTTTACAGAGGCAACCTAATTTATTAAGGCAACTTTTATGTATGGATGTTTGTTTGCCTCAAACTATGCCAAGTTAAAATTAGGATTAGATTAAATAGCTCTATGTATTCAATGGCCCTTGTTTTATAGACGCTTAGCTTCAGTTTTTCATTGATAAATTGATAATAAACTGAATTGAAACTAAAATAGAGTTGAAAATAGCGTGCATGAGATAATTAGTCCCTGTAGCGTATTTTCAATTTATAAATGTAATTGTTTGAGCATTTGGCTATTTTTTCTTCATTGAATCTATAGAAAATCATGGCCCATTATGTACAAGAACTTTCAGACTCGCCAACCATACCACATACAAGTGTTAAAATAGAAAACAAGCACTTTAAAAATAAGCGAGTAAGATATTATGCTGGTCTGTTACCTTACAGCGAGAAAAGCGTCCGTACAAGAGACGGAAACACAGGCATCCCGTCGCCGGCTCCGTGCAGGGGCTGCGAGGTACGTATCTCTTTATAGAGTAACTGCTATAGTAATTGGCCACGCTATAGTAATTACACGCGTGTGTACAAACTCCCATTAAAACGTAGGGGTCGTTACCACCCCTCTCCCCCACGTGAGATTGGTTGTAAACCCCCCCCCCAACACCTCACGTAATCAATGAACGTCCCTAAACGGCGAGAGTTTCAGGCCCGTATTGTGGCTTTGAAGGCTCCTTGGCGTGGCTCAAGGCTCATTGTCAGTTTATCGACTCGTGACTTCGATAAGCGAAACTCGCCGTGTAAATGGGCATTGTTAGGAGGTTAGTAAAATATGTGAGGAATGTTTTGGATTGTAAGCTTTTTAGGCATCTTTTCCCTTTGTGTCTTTGGACGACTGTCCTTGCTGGCTGTTCCCTAAAGCTGAATCATAACCCCCCTCTCTTGTTAAAAAACTGGGAGTGAAGTAACTTAGTGTATACGTATTTCGAGGTATTTTTGGCGTACCTGAAAGAACGCCAAACCGGTTTGTATTACTAATAAGGGGGTAAAGGATTAATAGAAAATAAGCAGTTCAAGCTTTTTATGTACCCACCAAAATTATATTCCTTACAAAACAAATCAAGTTTTAAGTAAGCAAATCATTGACCAGCCTGTAAATGCAAGTGACTTAGAAAGAGTCTGGCTCCTAAGTATACTGAGTCAACTGTACTTTTAATAACTTACTAAACAGCTGATTTTTTTTCGCGATTTCAGGTTTGGTCCCATAGTAAAAGTTGTTCATAATGATGAGTACAATGACCCCTTAAGAGGTTGCTGGTGTTTTACCTATAACCCTGTATAAACATTTCAAATATTCTGCTACTTGTTAAAATATTATACACCGTCCAAAACTTTAATTTTTTTTTGCGTCCCCTTTCTCTACTACAAAATTATAATTTATAATAAGAGAAATAGTTTGTGTTTCCCGTATCAATCTCTTGTACTGGATACTGTTTTATCCATATGATATTATAGTCCCATAGACAACAGCTTTTTGGGTATAATATCTGATATCTCAAAAAGAGGTGTTGCTTTCTCTAGCCAAACGATGAACACTCTAATGACAGTATAATAAAACTCGTGCCACTTTACTCTCTGGGTGATACCAAATAGAGGAATAGTCGTGTTGTTATCTATCTAAACTAATAATAAAGCTTAAGAGTTTCTTTGTTTGTATGTTTGAACGCTCTAATCTTTGGAACTACCAGTCGGAATTGAAAAATTATGTTTGCATTTGGTAGCCCTATTCTTGAGGAAGGCTATTAAGGCTATTTAATATCACGCTACGACTCTTAGAACTGAGCAAAAAGAATACGGGCAGGCGATGCGATGCCACATGGTGGGTCGGGGGGATAAGAAATTTCACGCGGTCGAAGTCGCGAGCAGAAGCTAGTTTCCCATAAAGCTAAACAGTGCCGAGGCGACATTTATTTAATGAGTATGAATACAACATAGTGTTCCCTGTTACATGGGACTCAAACATAAGTTTTATTCCCGGTCGTCCCCACTCCGTCGTCCCCACTGGGCACGAGTTGGAAAAAAAAGTTTCGTTCCTCCCCAGTGGTGACGATTGGAACTTTTTATTTACACAAATTTTTACAGTTTAAAGGTGCGTATCACAGATGGCACCGTGGTACGATGGTACGAAACTTTTTTCCCCAGTCGTGCCCAGTGGGGACGACGGGGTGGGGACGACCGGGAATAAACCAAACATAACTGGCGAAATGTGGGTGTACTACAGGTACACCTCTGCCTAACCCTTCGGGGATTACAGGAGCGATATTATGTTGTTATCTTTTGTTAGATAATATTTTGTCGTCTGCACTACAGTTTAAATCTTCTATCTACTCATAAAGGAAACGACGTTTTCGATGCCCTACCAAAACAATGAGTACACACAAATTTTCCTTCCAATGTATCACCCTACACAAATTCCTCAACATAAACCACTCCCACGCATCCACAGACTCGGGCGTGTACACTTCTTCGGAGGAAGAGGGAAGCGGCCGGGCCGAGGCCGCCACGCCTCCTGACGACGGCCCCTTCGCCTTCCGACGCAAGCCCGGATGTTATTATGAAATGGTGAGCGTTTTTATTTATGCTAAATCGTTAGCCCAGGCTCGCAAACAATTTCTACAAGTTTTACATTTTCTTTCACTGGTTCTTGCACTGGTATTTTCAACGCACTGCTTAGAGCCAACAGTTGAAAATCCAACAGTGTGTTTTTTCGATGCGCTGGGATGCACTGTGTTGGATTCTTAACGCTCGGCTCAACACCGAGAGTTGAAAATCCAACAGTGTTTTTTCGACGCGCTGGGATGCACTGTGTTGGATTCTTAACGCTCGGCTCAACACCGAGAGTTGAAAATCCAACAGTTTTTTCGACGCGCTGGGATGCACTCTGTTGGATTCTTAACGCTCGGCTCAACACCGAGAGTTGAAAATCCAACAGTTTTTTCGATGCGCTGGGATGCACTGTGTTGGATTCTTAACGCTCGGCTCAACACCGAGAGTTGAAAATACAACAGTTTTTTCGACGCGCTGGGATGCACTCTGTTGGATTCTTAACGCTCGGCTCAACACCGAGAGTTGAAAATCCAACAGTGTTTTTTCGACGCGCTGGGATGCACTGTGTTGGATTCTTAACGCTCGGCTCAACACCGAGAGTTGAAAATCCAACAGTGTTTTTTCGACGCGCTGGGATGCAATATGTTGGATTTTCATTTTCAACGCTCGGCTTAACACCGAGAGTTGAAAATCCAGTGCGTGATAAAATCACGCTGCGATATTTTTACGTCCGTGCGATCGTGGGCTCATGTGTTGTTTGTTTCCGACATTAAAATATGGCGTTTATCAAGCATGATGTTTACGTCGAATTTTATACTTTGAAGTCAACATAGATACAGTTACTTATTCAGTGAAATTTAAAAAGTGCTCGAGCATCCGCGAAGATTTTGCCGCTTGGTGGAGATTGAATATAGCACTGTAGTTCTCGTACACCTTACGTTCCAGTGCAATACTTATGTTTGTCCTGTGTGTAATGTAGTCATTATGATGTTTTAGCCTACGTCAACGCTGTACGGCGATCCCCTGGACCCAGATGATCCCTCTAAGGATGGAATGTTTGAGCACGAGGTTGATGAGAGGTATAGGTAAGTACGCACTACAGTTTACTTATTTATACATCAATAGAGTTTATTTCCAGGCATTTCATGTACTATCGACAAACGAATCTTCTGGCCTTTCCAAATTCGAAACAATTTTGCTTGCAAGCTGCAATTGTACGACAAACAAAGGACCATAGGGGCAGGTTGAATCAGTGTATACAAAAAGCAACTTTAAGGTGTATAGGCGTCCGTTTTGTCGATAGTACTTTGGATCGTCAAGGAGTCGGTCAGTTAGTCAGAAAATTGAAAAGCACCTTAACGTATTATTCTTCCCCATGCCACAGGTACACGCTAACTTCCCTCCGCGGCGGCGGCGGGCGCTGCGTGGGCTTCGCGCGACGTCGCGTGTGCCGCGGCGGGCGCGTGGCGCTGGACAGAACGCGCACGCGCCTGCACGAGCTGTTCACCAGCCTGCCCTTCAGCTTCCCAGCCTCCGAGCACTACCGCAAGCAGAAGGACGAGGAGGTAATACGTCTATCAACTAATCTTTACCAACTGTTATGGCGGGTACATATTTCGCACGCTTAATAATAAACTGACCGATTACGGATCAAGTCCAAAATGAGTTAAGCGTACAAAGAAATTCGTTTCAACTAAATTTCTTCAAAATATAATTTCTGTATCAAATCAGTTCATCAATTATTCCTACAATACATTATTTCATTATTATTATGCTTTTTGACTGAGTTATAAGCCATTTTCAAGACGAGTCATGCTTGGAATTATCATAGTTTGGTCCGTCTATTATTAAGCGTGCGATATGTGAAACGTAACTTGTTTCCGCCTCACTCGCGCACACAACGAGCATTTGAAATTGCACGCGCAGATATCTATTTTCTTCGGTTCCCGCGACGAACACATAATAGCAGCGTGGACAGTTCTATCAGGTTCGTAGTATATGCGCATTCTACAAAGTCATAAAAAAAAAACCATAATACATAAAATAAAATCTGATTTAGGAGATTAGAAAAAAAAAGGTGATTAAACTTAAGGCATAATTACGTAATTTACGTGCATAGTGTATTAGTACAAAGAGGCAGGAAGTCCTGGGGGACGGCCGCCGTCCCCTGCCCTCCTGCCCCTCGACACCGCCAGCAAGCAAGAGGCGCATCGCTACACACATTAGAATGTCTTCTAAAGTGTTATCGCAATGGCAATACGAGTACATTTGTGCGCGAGCGATAGAGATAACTAATGAGGGGTCATTGTACGAAATACTTTCTGCTTTGCGAACGGACTTTACCCATAACGACTATAAAATATCTTAATCTTTAAACACTATATTGTACTATAAGTTTTAAATAACAGTTTATTTATCTACTAATGGCAACTGGGACTGACGACTTAATTTACTTTCAATGGTGCCGATTCTGTTGTACACAAACCAAACTTAATTTAGGCTATTGCTAACTTTTTCTCTCTAATAAAACAAGAAAGAGACGTAAATTAGAACTGTCATATTTAGTTGGAACTAATGTTTCCATACAATTCAGACGACATGTAAAAACATACCGTCTAAAGACACGGTGAAGCGCAAGGCGTAAACTAATTTGACATCTCTAACTTAGTTCATAGCAATCCTTTTCTCGCGCTGCCTGTTAGTAAAAGATAGCGATTCTCTCATTTTAATTTAGTTATTGAACAAGAGAATCGGCGCCATTGTCAATCACGATTTAGTTTCTTTCTTGTTCGAAGTCTAAACCATGAAGACGCCGTGATTGCCCGGAAAATTATTATATCACAATTGAAATCTCAAACATATAAATACATAATACCAAACTGTCTCTCAATTCCAGGTGGAACTCGAAACGAAGGCTCATAGAACGCCAAAAGAAATGTCGAGAGACTACCACACAAGCGGCAAGTACCCTTGGCGACACGCGTTCAGAAAACACCTCTCTCGAAACCCTGACCTATGGACAACCACCGACGACATCAAGCCATCCGACATCAAACTGGAACCAACCGATAAATCTGACAGATCGGACGGACTACCCGACCTTACTGACAGATCGGATCTACCAGACGTTATTCAAGACAGTGTTAAAAGTGATATTAGATTAAGTACGAGGACTTTAGACGGAGTAGTGAGAGATAATTTGGAAAGGGTTATGAGGAAGCGGTCTTGGAGCGGCTGTTCGGACAGCAGTTATGATTCGGATGAGAGTTTGCAGCCTGTGGAGAAGGAGTTTGAACAGTTTATCAATGAGGTTAATAAAAAATGGTGAGTGTATTTTCATTTATAATCTTTATTTATACTTAAAGTCACAAACATCTGTGTAGCCCTGGCTCTTGTACTAGGAGTTCAATTTACAGAGAATATGATATAGATGCGCGATAGACCAAAATGAAATAATTACAATTATGGCATGCATTGACAGGTAGGTTTACAAATATACAAGAGAATAAAAAAGAAATAATAATCGAGTTTAAATTAACACTGCGTTCTGTGGAGAGTGAGGGTGCTGTGTGAGTGTGAGTGAGGAGTGTATAAGGCCCGGTTTTTTAATCCGTAGTTAACTCAACCAATGTTTAAACAATAACTAATGGTTGAATATTGGCTAAATGTGAAAGGCTAAACGTGAATGAGTTATGCCATTAGTTACTATTAGTTTTAGTATGAATGAGCTAACATGAATACATCAAACTGGAAATTGATGAAAAAATACCAGATTTTTGTCAAAAAACATTATTTTTCAATTGAGGGCAGTTTTTTTTCTTTAACTTTATAATATAGCTGAGTTTGTTTCATCGTGATAGATCGATTAGTTTAAAAGTTATACCGTTTTGTTTACACAGAGGTCTCAGCAGCGAACAATATAAAAAAAATGCTATAAAAAGTTTAATATTTTTATGTCGATAAAATTAACCATAGTTTCCCTCATTTCGATATCTGCTCATTATAAAGACTCACACTGTATACATGCGAATGTGCGAACGTGAAGTTATATCTTATCATCATGCGTTGTTTCCCCGAAGGCTTGGGTTGCGTGATGTTATATTATTTTCGCGCCACATTTAACGTACTGTACGTATAGTGGCGCGCGTCATTACAGAGTGAACAAGCTCTACCTTGTAAGCTTGTGCCTATTCGTTGGGTATTACAAGCATGGTTTAGGTTACTTCTGTTTGACCGGATCGTTGGTCTAGTGGACGTAATCTTAACTACTAATTGTTAGATCCTGGGTTTGATCCCCCGGTAGGAGAAGGCGAAATCGAGGTCTTCCTGTAGGAAGTACATCTAACTTATAACATTGCTGGCGAAATGTGGGTGACGGCCGCAACTTACCGAGTCGTAGGTTCGAATCTAGACAGGCGCTTTACTTTGTGTAAATTATTTCATCAGCACTGCTGTCAAAACGGTGAATGAAAACATCGTGAGGAAACCGGCAAGTTCTAGAACCAAAAATTCGAAGACATGTGACATCTGCCAACTTGCACTGGGCCCACGTGGTGGATACAGCCTACCCCCTCTCACTGAGAGGAGGTCTGTTTCCCAGCTAGAACATGATAGGCTGATTATGCTACTATACGGCTCTGTTTATCCTTCGGGGAATATAGCCGTGATATCATGTTGTTATAATAACCGGCACGAGTCGTGAGCACAGATGGGCAGCAGTGGGGGGAAGCTCGCGCATGTACACTTTCGGCCAAATTTATTCAGTGCCGTTTTTAGGAGAATTGTTGATAGGTATTTACACAAACTATAATTAAAATATTAGTGGTAATTCGTGACTAAAATATAATTATCGCAATAAAACAGTATAATTTGAGTATAAGTGTTTTTTCTTTGTTTATTTATTTTTTTACAATGGTTTGAAAAAATTATAGCATTCTTGGTTGTAGGCAAAAAATCGTCTCAATCCGGAGGGCACTTAACAAATACGAAATAACAAAATTAAACTATTTTAAAATCCAAAACGTAAGTCAGTAAAATTACACGAAAGTGTACAGTAGCCGAATGACACGCGACAGTCCAATAGACGACGAGCATCGATTGACGAACCAATCGCGTGCAGTACGGCGCCCCCCGGCTTCTTCATTCCGCCAAAGAGACCCGAAAATTAACTACTGCGCAGGTGTCAGTTTGTGCTCACGACTCGTGCCTGTTATTGTATGAAAAGTATATTATATCTATCTATCTAACCACAATAATCTCAAATAATTCTCAATTCCAGGTTACATTTCCGACCGAAAACACCGCCACCGTCGCCCCCTCACGTAGACGCACACGACGATCAATTCCCCGTCGCTCTCGACACCCCGATCTCTGTAGAGCTGAGAGCGGCCGAGACACCACTCTCGGACACCCTAGACACCTTTACTACCTCAGAATTTACTCTAGGAGAGCTGTATCCGGATCTGAACGCGGATGTCGATAACAGTGGCAACAGTCTGGATATCAGTGGCGATGATTTACTGACTGAGAATTTTACGGGTGAGTTTTGCAATGTTTGTTTTTATAATAAAATCGCCTCCATGTTACGGTCAGCGAAGGCAGAAGAGCATTATGAATGTTCATGTTCTTAGCTCTCAAGTTTTTAGTGGAAATATGCATGAGCAGGCTAGAACATACACAAGGAATCACCTCTTGCCCGCTATTGTGAACTCTATTCCTGTTGTGATTTGGTTCATTATCAATTTATAAATGTCCGAGCGTTTCGCTGATCTATCTACGCTGACCATTAGGCCTTGTCCTAATAGAAAGCGAGCTCTCAACTGAAATTTCGAAAAAAAATCTGCTGTTCCCTACACTTGTCTCAATGTAGGGAACAACAGCTTTTTTTTTCGTGATTTCAGGTTTGGTCCCCTAGTAATAGTGGTTCATAATGATGGATGAGTACAATGACCCCTCTAGAGGTTGTGTGTTATTTAAATTACACCTTGTATTATTGAATACTTCATCAAAATAAAAACAAAACTTCAGTTTCAAAACCATCTGTTTTAAATGCCAGTTTCCGGTCAGATTTATCCCTAGCTTAAAGTAATGTCTAACTGTCGTAGTAATCATCAAACTATCTCTCCATTCCAGGTCTGACAGAAGCGCAAGTAGAAAGCATACTCTCAGAGACGGACCTCAAGGCTTTAGCGGACGAAGACGACAAAAAGATCGCGATCACCGACGACATACTGGATGAGCTCGTCAACAACGTGGACGCTAAGGATTCTTTTTTATTGCACGGCCAGAGTTCGGACGGGCGTGCCGACTCTGGCCCGAGGAAGAGAAAGGTCAGTGTTTTATACATACAGTGTAAACTCCATTTAACGACAAACTTCCTAAAACATCGAAAAATACTTATTTTTGGTTGGTTTATCTTGCTGTCCATACAATACAAATACAATACAATACAACAAAGCCATACTTTAACACATATTTTAAATTCCCAGGCGGACGCGTTCGGTTCGACCATCGTAAACATAACGAACGCGGATAAAGAACCGATATACGTAGATATGATCAAGATCGAACCGCCGCCGCCACCGATCAAGATAGCAACGCCCAAAGTTAAGGAAGAGAAGGTCACTGACACCACACCCGTACCCAGTACCAACATAATAGTAGAAGAAGTCAACGAAGTACCAACCATCAAGATTGAGAAGAAACGAAAAGAGGACACTATTGAAGAGGTTCAACTGCCTCACGGGGTTCAACTGAAGACTGTGCACACGAAACATTCGCCGTTGAAGAAGCATATTATAACGTCGGCGGGGCATAGGAGGACGAGTGACGTGGCTATAGTGACCTCAGTTCCGGCGGATACCCAAGTGCAGACGTCGCAGCCGCAGATTGTGACTGTTGCTGTGTCTGATAGTTTGAAGGTATGTGGAGTGTTACTTTCGTTTTTGCAATGAAGTTCTTTAGGGCGTTAACACACCTCCGCTGCGAAACCTCATGAATCACGTATGACATTCATGTCAATATCGGCGACTGCTTTAATCAGGGATGCTTTAAGTGACTCCAAGTTGCGATGGGGTTTAGCGCAGACCTTCTCAAAGTGCTGCCATATTTTGTAATCCAAGGGATTCAAGTCTGGACTGGATGAGGGCCAATCCTTATGCCTGATAAAGTTGATTCCACGGGTCGTGAGCCAGTTTTGGGTACTTTTCGCCTTATGAGCCGGCGCAGAATCCTGCTGGAATACCCAGTGCTTGTTTTCGAACATTGTTTGTGTGTGCGTCCACTCCATTTTAGAAAATGAACAAAATTCCAGGAACCCTTTGTTTTTATTTTCTTTAAATATTCAAATTTCGAATGCCCATAATATTTTCCTCGGCTTGCATTCTAAATTCGAAATTTTACCTATGTGACAGAACTTATGGCCCGACTACGTACAGGGATGTTGTGAAGTGGTATGTGTAAATAAAGTCATTATTAATAATATGTATTGTTGCAGGTCCGTCTTCAGAACCACCTGCTGTCGACTCAGTCGGGCGTGCTGGTTCAGAATGGACCGTTCCCGCCGGTGGTCGCCGTGCCTGTGCAGCAACGAGATGGCACAGGTATGTTATTCTACTAGAATTTGTATAAGGATTATCTGTACTACATAGTATTATAAAGAGGTAAAATTTGTTTGTTTGTAAGTTTGTATGTAGGGGGTAATCTTCAGAACTCATGATCCAATTCCGAAAATTCTTTCACTGATATGAAGCTACAGTATTGCGGAGTGTCATAGGATATAATTTCACGCGAACGAAGTCGCGGACAGAAGCTAGTGTTATTTAACGCCTCACAAGGATTATTCCGAGGTCTGGATTTGTGCCCGACTGATGGCAATAGGGTCGCCTACTATTAATATTGATCAAAACATGATTCGCGACCGTAACGAATATGTATTTCCCTACACAATTATAATCATTAAAATCATCAATACAAGATTCTCAGTTTAAAATACCCTATATCCAATAGGTTAATGAACTGAGAGATTATTTCATGAAGTCATGATATTTGAGGCCTAACTTATGTAGTTGTATTTCTGATTCGATTTTTTATAATTCTGTAAATACAAACATATTGCGACCAACATGAATAATATTATATATAACATTAGAAGGTCTATAATATTTTTTTTTTATAGGATCATTTAAATATTTCCGTCAATAACATCATGTATCCGTCCACAGGCACGGCTAGCATGGCCAGCGCGGCCGGCACGCGGCGCGTGTCGGCGCCACTCGTGTCGCTAGCGCACAAGCACGTGCTGCACGCACCGGCGCCGTTATTGGTGCAGCCGCAGGGCCTGGCGCACGTGCCGCCCAGCAAGCTCAAGGTGCTGCACGCGCACCCTCTCACGCAGAGCCAGCGCAGCGCACTACTGGCGCAGAACCGCGCGCTGGCCGGCCTGCCCGCCGTCGTGTCGCTAGCCTCGCTCGACAACAAGCCACAGCTGCTCAAGGTCATTATTATACACAACGATATTACCATTAGCATCATCATAATCAACCCACACCATGTTCCCACTGCTGGGACGCAGGCCTCCTCTGTCCGAGATTGAGTGGGCTGTAGTCTACCACGCAGGCCCAGTGCGGGTTGGTAGATGTCACATGTCTTCGAATTTTAGTTCTAGGACATGCCGGTTTCCTCACGATGTTTTCATTCACCGTTTTGAGAGCAGTGGTAATGGTATAATTTACACAAAGTAAAGCACCCATTCGGGGTTCGATCCCACGACCACAACTCTTTAAGTCGGGGCTGTTACCACTGGGCCACCACTGCCCAACGACGTTAGCGAGCCTCCAGTATTACATGGGGCTTCTAAATTACTGGAGAAATGTGGGTTTACTATATACATCTCTGCCTAACCCTTCGAGGTATACAGGCGTGATGTTATGTATGTATGTGTACTTTTAGTTTATTTCCAGGGTCAGTTCAGACCAAGCCGAAAAATCTTCGCGGAATTTACCGACTCCATTGAAAATAGGACCGTATTACCATAGTCTAAAGTATAAAATTGTCAGTTGGCTCCCGCCGAGCCGACTGTGACGATATTCATACAATTTTATACTTTAGGCTATGATAATACGGTCCTATTTTCAAAGGAGCCAGTAAATTCCGCGAAGATTTCTTCCCCTAGGCACTAGGAAACCATTGTATAAGGAATCTTATTAGTGTTTCCTAAACGTACACATTTTGTAAACTATTTTTAACACTTTGAAGGACACGAGCGAGACACAATAGAAGTTTTATTGTTATTACTGCTATGGCCGTATAGTGAACTTCAAAGCGATAAATAAATAATAATTGATATTGTGCAGGCCGCTCCCGGCGCCGTGGCGCAGCTGTTTGAGATCAAAGGCGGCGCGCTGGGCAAGGGCCCGCACCTCGTGAACGTGCTGCGCCAGCCGGCCCCGCGCGCCGACGACAAGCGGCGCGTGAGCCTCAGCCTCGACCCGCGCCAACTCACCGTGCGCCACCCGCTGCAGCTCAAGCCGCGCGCGCTCGTCGCCAACCTGCTGCATAAGGCGCACCGCCCGCAGGTACATACCATCATCCTCCTCCTCCTCCTACCCTTATCACAATTTATCTGGGGCACAGATTAATACAGATGGGACACTCCGCAAAATCATTTAAATAAAAGCGACTTGCTACGGCACAATAAAGTGCAATTCAGGTCGCACAACGCTTGTTACCTACAGTTATATTCACCTACAAGTGGCCTCTCTTTCTAACGCGTACAGTAACCGACATAAGTCGTGAGCACAAACTGACACCTGCGTAGTAGTTAATTTTCGGGTCTCTTTGGCGGAATGAAGAAGCCGGGGGGCGCCGAACTGCACGCGATTGGTTCGTCAATCGATGCTCGTCATCTATTGGACTGTCGCGTGTCATTCGGCTACTTTACACTTTCATGCAATTTTATTGACTTACGTTTTGGATTTTAGAATAGTTTATTTTTGTTATTTCGTATTTGTTACGAGCCCTCCGGATTGAGACGATTTTTTTTTGCCTACAACCAAGAATGCTGTAAATTGTTCTAAAACGTTGCAAAAACATAACATGCAGCACTGGCAGGCCTTACATGCACCCGTATATCGGGCGTGGGGCAGGTAGAATTGTTAACCAGTTACTATTAATATGAATCTGACATTTTTATATTTTTGACATTTTTAATTATTATTATTTTTGTTATTATTATTATTCTTATTTGGATTTATTTAGTCACAATTTTATTTTCGAGTTTTATGTTTTTAGTTTGATTTATAGGAGTATGTATATGAGTGTATCGCTATGGACTAATACTAAGTCTGAAATAAATAAAATTATTATTATTATAAATAAACAAAGAAAAAGCACTTATAATCAAATTATATTGTTTTATTGAGATAGTTATATTTTAGTCACGAAGGCCTACAGCCAAAGTAAAATTTCAAGTATCACTAATATTTTAATTATAGTTTGTGTAAGTATTTATCAACAACTTTCGTAAAAACGGCACTTAAGAAATTTGGCCGAAAGTGTACATGCGCGAGCTTCCCCCCACTACTGCCCATCTGTGCTCACGACTCGTGCCGGTTATTTTAACTCTTATTATACCTTCTGACCGCGGCAGTCCTACTGAATTGGCCGTCGCGTACTCGTAGCTTCATACCACTGCGGAGTGTCCCATCTATATTAATCTGTGTGTGGGGTCGTCGGCGCAACATGGTTTTTCTTCAATACTATTAAGTTCCCCTGGGTCGGAATCGGAACGTACGAACTTTACGGAGTGTCCGGGATTACAAAAATGCCGGCCGATAGGGTGCGTCCACTGCATTCGGAATTTACATCGGCAATGTCAACCAGTGTTTCCACTTTTAAGAGTGTTCTCTTCTTTTTAGAGTAAAATGACCAATATTATGTAAGGCTTAGCTATATTATTTTGACAGGGATTTACCTAGAGTTGTCTGCATTGCGACAGGTCGCGGAACAATAGCGATAAAATATTTTTAAGTGTTCTATTAGTTATTCGTTTGAAAGTAATATTTATTAAAAATGTTTTTGTATATCACCTTTGTTAAGTTTTGTTATTGACTGTTACGTTTTAAAGATTAGTAGTTGTTATAAAATACATAATTTTTATTTTTTATTTCTTGAATTTAAGTAGTATTTATTTAACTTCCTACTGCATACTTCGTCCGACCACGTACTATAACAGTCAGAAGTCGACTAGCAATCTCACAAAACTATGGCATAGCAATATTAGTTGTACTTATGACCTTCTTCTATTAGAACGTTTGACAATACTACATACACATTGGCAACTTTGGCAGCCCGTATAGCGCAGGCGATAATGGTCGTTGCGGTGTAAGTGGACTTCTAGATGTTGACTGTACGTACTTTCAAATCGATTACTAATCTTTAAAACGCAATACAACACGCACGGCAATTAATGAATTGCCATCATTTTCTATTGTGGTAATATTGTTAATCGCTTCGATTGCACTCGGTGGACGATCAATGTGCATCAATCACGTAAAAATTGTCAATTTCATTTGATCGCTTCGGGGACCCTTAAACCGATGTCTCTGGCGTAGATTTGCCGATCCAGTGCACGCAATACCATAGAAATTAATACAAAGCAACATATCCGTACGGTGCGTACGCTCCGATTGCGACTCAGTGGACGCGTAACTGTAGTTGTCATCTCGGTAGTCACCCCCTTTCTAGCCATATCATCTTTCACGCAGTCCATCCATCGTTTCTTTGGCCATCCCCTACTCATAAGAGCAGTTTGTTTGAGATTGCGATTTGCGAGTGCCGTGTTTATAAATAACACGTATGCTAGAAGTGTGCGCGCAAGTGCTAGTCACCGCCAGAGGTATGTGTGCGGTGAGACGGGGGAGGGCGCGATTGACAAGACACACATGTTTGACATAGCTTGGCGTTTGTCTACCTCCCCCGTCTCACCGCTCACATACCTCAGGCGGTGACTAGCACTAGTGCGCACACCCGACGCGCTGTTGCTATCCCTATCTGGCCCCGCTGTGCGCGTTTAGACTTAGTTTGTTGAGGCGTTAAGTTATAGCGTAAAGTCAGAGCCGATATCATCATTATTTTTCATCATCCATCATTCACAGCCTAGCCTTTTCCCAACTATGTTGGGTCGGCTTTTAGTCTAACCGGATGCAGCTGAATACCAGTATTTTACATGGAGCGACTGCCTATCTGACCTCCACAACCGAGTTACTGGGTAATACGATACTCCTTGGTAAGACTGGTTGTTAGACTTTCGGGCTTCTGACGAATGTCAAAGATCCACGAATGACAGCCGTGACTAACGGAGATGGCTTTACATGCTTTCTGAGGCACGGAGGGGTCTTGGTATGTTAAGATGGTTACCCATCCACGGACCAACCGCGGCCGAGCCAAAGTTAGAGCCGATATAGCAAACGCTATATGTTTTGCTCACATATCGAGTTTTGTCTTGGCGGTATATATTTTACCGGCCCCACACATTAACAGTTGGTCTAAGAGGAGTTCGTGGCTAAGTAATAACAGCCGCACGGATCGATCCATCAGGTTAACGGGGTTGCTCTGTGGATGGGTGACCATCTTTACATACCGAGAGTCCTCCGTGTCTCGGAAAGCACGTTAATCGTTGGTCCCGGCTGTCATTCGTGTATCTTTGACAGTCGTTACGGGTCGTAAGAAGCCCGATAGTCTGACAACCAGTTTTACCAAGGGGGATATCCATACGATAGTATTACCCAGTAACTGGGTTGTGGAGGTCAGATTGGCAGTCGCTACATTTAAAATACTGGTATTCAGCTGCATCCGGTTAGATTGGAATCCGACCCCAACATAGTTGGGAAATGGCTAGGCAGATTGACGTTAACAGTTGACCGGCAACGGTCCACTCACCGAACATATATAAAACTGGACCGCCTGCCGGCGGACTGTAAATAAACCAGCACCGTGTACCCGCAGGTGGCCGCCGTCGCATTCGCCGCGCCCGCCGCGCTCAAGCGGCCCGCCGCCCCGCCCGCGGCCGGCGCATCCACGTCGGGCGCGGCCGCGGCGCCGGAGGAGCGGCGGCGCGGCGGCGACACGCTGCCCATGCAGGTCACGTGACGCCGCCGCGCGCCCGCGCCCGAGCCCCGACACTTATACAAGGCTGTGAAATAGTTAATACGTGGAAAAACTTTAGCAAGGGTCTATAATTATTATTTTGTTCGCGGCTGGCATACCCTCGCTAGTTTTTTTTAGCAAAAGCAACATTTGTTTTGTTCGTTTTAATGTGTTATTGAATAGAGAGCGAGTGTATATTTTAAAATGTGTATGAGCATAAAAAATGAAATAAAAATGTTTAAAAAATTGTAAAATAATAACCGCATTACTGTGTATCATATAGTTTTATGTGTATTATAAATAATGAAAATATTTACTTAATAATTTGGTTCACTGGCCGGACCAGTTGAGCGGACGCTTGTTGGCGCGCGGCGGGTAGTCGGGCGGTCCGTACTTGTGGACAGATCCCGTAGAGTTAGTATTATTTTGTGTTTGTACCACTAATTAATTTATTATTAAACATTGTATATATTCAGTCCCCGATACTTCACGACTCTCGATACAAATGTACTGAATACTCAACCCGTGCATATATTCCATTTTGTGTTCAACCATTACGAGACGCCGATACCAAAAAAAAAACGTGGATTTTAACTGAAAAAATATTCTGAATCGATTTAAATGTCTGGCAACACTACTGACAAAATGGTGCGTGTTTATGGCAACACTCGAGATTTTGGCGGCAGTGTTGCTATATAAAAAAAAAATCTACTTTGTAATTAATCGACGCGGCTTAACACCAGCTTTCCTTAGAAGGCATAGTAAGTTAAATTAGTTTGCAAGTTGATGTGTGGATGTGTCCCACGCTGGGCGCCAAGAGAGACGATACAAGGTAGTGTCATTTGATTAATTAAAAGCTCTGAAAAGGGGTCGTTCAACTCATTGTTATAAACAACGTTTACTTTGACCAAGCCTAAAATTTCTGGTCTTTATAAATCTATATGTATCTCGTAAAGTTGGTTGCAGTAATTAAGCTAAGGGTTAAATTGTAACTGTGACCAACTGAGTGCGTACCTATAGTATACTGCTGCCATACGTCTCGGTACACAGGGGCATGTCCTGGTGTCCCCGGTCAATAAGATGTTTATCCAGGTTCCGAAATTAAGGGCGCGTTTGTTTGATCATGAATTCCTTCGTCGTACCTAACCTATCCGAGGTGGGATGCTAAAATGATATAACTCGCTTCGCTCGCTCTTGAACTTTACGTTCTTTTTATTCTAATACTTTTCTGCTTAAGTCGTCAAAAGAAAACCTAGCCTGTCCGAGCTACTAGAATGTTCAAGCTCGTTTCGCTCGCTGTTGCGTCCTGGGTTATTTTTGTAAAATCCTTTGTTTTAATATACTTTGATGGAATTGCGTTTGCGCAAAAACATTAAAGATTTCAAAAAGAAAACTCGACCTCCGAAAAAGAAACACACACCTCGCTTTTCATTATGATGCCTACATCGTCTTGCCTCGCCACTGAATATTCATTGGATTTTTTAATTATCCATGGTTAAATACCCTATTTCTAATCCTAATGTCGGAGTTTCAGCATTTATGGGAGCCCTAGTGTAGTATATTTACGACATCAAAATGGAATTATTTGAGGATCGATCAAACAAATACATGCCTTGCAATAACTGCGGATACAAACTACACTTCATTTTGTAAACGTTCAATTTTTGATAACGACTGACTTTTAAACTGTCAAGTCAGTGATCAGTCGCTTTCTGTGTCGGCGTACATCTGGCGAGCAAATATCAACATTGGGATCCTTAAAATAAAGTCGAAAATAAATAACGTTACTCTAACGCGCACCTCTTCCCGCTTTGATACGCTCTTAGGCTAACGAGTTTATTTATTTTCAACTTGATTTCAACTGTGCAAGGTCGATATTTGTTTGGTAGTGACCGCACTAATTGTAAATTGTTGAAATAACACACAAGTGAGATTCTGAAAATATTATTGTAATATTAGGGCGTATAAGCCCACTGAGACAATTAGACAACTGGCTGGAATCAATTAATAGAGCTTACAAAGGTGTTGGCATGAAACAAAGCAAGTGCCCGAGGCACGTGCTCCGGGCGCCACGTTCTGTGCGCTCAGTCAAATTGTATAGAATTGTTTGTGACAAAGCATAGGAAGCGTCTGAGGCGCTGCTCCGTTCTTGTTAGCGGCGCCCGGAGCTTTGTTTCGTGCCATAGAGTCGGCCTCAACAAGATGTATGCTTGCATCTGCCTAGAATTTCCTAACTATAGGGTGACTGGTAATTAGTGACCGATACTTAAACACATGATTATTGTACTTATGATACCAAACAACTTTTACTATAGGGTCAAACCTGAAATCGCAAAATAAAATCACCTGTTCGCTACATTTTGACGAGTTATACGAACATAAATGTAAGGAACAGCAGATTTTTTTTTCGCAATTTCAGGTTTGGTCCCATAGTAAAAGTTGTTTGTTATCATGTGTTTAAGTGTCGGTCACTAAATACTTGTCACCTTATATGAGTTAACGGAGCTCTTCAAACTGTAAGTGGCAACCGCCTGTACAACTACCTACAAAGACGTGTCGCACAGGAAAATAATATTACAAAGTGTAATGCGGGCCCTAGACGGTCAAAATTGCTTGACAAGTACGCGAATATTTCGTGCTTGTCAAGCAATTTTGACCGGTAAGGGATCGCATAAGGGTTAGCGCACACTGAGCAGCAAAATGCTCGAGCTTGTTAAACTGATAATGACCGAAATTACAATCTACAATAGAGTTGAAAATAGGCCTGAGTGTTGACTCTATTTCTGTTGCAATTTAGTTACTTAGTTATATTTTTTTTTATCAAAACTATTTGAGCATTTTGTTGATGTGTGTGCTGATGCTAAGAAATATCTTTTATCTACATCTTGTAAAACAAAGTCGCTTTTCATCTCGGTCTGTGTGAGTGCGTACGCAACACGTTTTGATGCAGTTTTCACCATCATTAAGGTGGAAGCTCCAGGTAACCCGCGAAATTCAAATTTTCTTACGTTTTTTGCAATTTGCAGGTAGGTCAGTATTAGGTTGTATGTTGATAAAAGTATGATTCGCGACCGTAACAAAGATGTATTTACATAATTATAATCATTAGAATCAGTAATACAACTCCCTAAGGGAGTATAATCCTAAATATTAAGATTCATGAAATAGTCGTTAATTTGGATTATATGAATTTAGAGTTGTATTTGATGATTCTAATGATTATAATTCTATAAATACAAATTTGTTACGGTCGCGAATCATTTTTACCTGCAAATTGCAAATTAAAATTAATTTCGCGGGCTACGCTAGAGCTTTCGCCTTAAGAGAATTGATTCCGGAAGGTTTATGTGTATAATGCATTAATGTGAAACTTACAAATAATGAAGAAATCTCGATGTTTTGTCTAGTCGTAAAACCGCGCGGAGCACGGGCGGGTCGCTAATATTGGCTAACGTTACGATTGCCAGTTACCTAATTAACTTGGTCGGCTAGTATTAAATTCATTTTGAATTACGCTCGACGCATGTTGGTTGATCAGTGGTAGTCGCGTGGCGCTTGGTTGGACAAGTTATGATGTGAATACGGCTTAACTTTTTCGTTCTGTAGGCCTAGACAAATGGCATTCGCTTCGGAGCGACTATTTCTACAATCGCTATTGACGCATCTCTGTGGAAGTCATCGTTGGACGCTGTCAATTCGTTGACCTATGATCACGTGACATTTTGATGCTAGCTTGTGTCAACCCCATACATTTTTGGCTTTTCTATTAGCGTCATCGCTAAATAAATGTTACTTTGTCTAGGCCCGCTGATCATTTAACTGCCGAAATGTGGGTGTGCTAAGGCACGTACACCTCGGCCACCCCTCGGGGAATACATAAAGCAACGTCATTGTGCTATTTTAAATGTAATAAATTAATTTCACGTATTAACTGATTTAAAGTGATATTAAACAACAAAATGCAGAAACACGATTTATAATATCTGTAAACGTAATTGGTATGATAATTGTAGATTATTAGAGAGTGTCCATTCAAATTATTATAAATAAACGTGTAGAGACACAATGTAGGTAGATAGAAATAAAACAAATAATACTTTTTGTTAATTTTTAATGTGGCAACATTGTAAGTTGTGGTTCGTGGTCGCTGGCCGGGTGTTGCTGAAGCAATCTATAACTATTAGTTGATTAATGATTTTTTTTAACTGTGCGCCTGTCAACGTTAAAAATATTACAGTGTAGGTATCTAAAATAATAATAACAACTTATCGAATCATATTATAGAACTGCAGACAACAGCAGTGTGTATTTAGACCGTAGAGAGGAGTCGGCGGGGCGGTAAGGAGTTAATTTTGACAGCTCCAAGCGAACAGTTAAAAAAAAATCGAATTCTATGATACATTTAAATAACAGAAATGAAGCGATCACGAAACACAATAATTGTCAACAGATTTGCATTCTCAATGTTAATGTAGTTTCTTTTTCGGAATACAAATATATAAAAAAAAAAAACATTTTGTCCGTTCAACTCACTTGTTAGAAATTTTGCAGAAAAAGGCAAAAAAAAAATGTTAAAAATATCGTGTATTTTAATGTAAACTAAAAACATTGCGGTTTAATCTAGCTATGCGAACGTGTTACGCAAGTGTCCTGTTGTCTCAACCATTATAAAAAAAATTAGTGAGCTCGTTTTTCATGGCAGTTCATTGGACTATTGAGCTGTTAGGAAAAAGAGCTCGCAACAAAAAAAGTAACGGTTTAACTATGTCTATACATATATAATTAGTAAGTATCATATACTGTACAAAAAGGCTGCAAATTTGGGAAAAAAATGTAAAAAAAAAAACATTGGCCTCATGTTGTCGTTGGGGCCGATAACATACGCTTAGTAAAGTGGATAGGATGATGTACCTCATAAGTTTCTGAATTCTAGTTTAGGCGTTCCCGTTGTGATCGCTCGCTCGCGAGAACATTCTTGTTTCATTTAGCTTTGTTTACAATGCGGACGTACATTTGTTGTAAATAATGATTATTTTGTACCGTTTAGTGCGGCGTGCTCGGCCAGGCGAGCACGTCGAGCACGTCGAGCATTGAGCATTCGAGCTTGAGCACGCGAGCGCTCACAACTAGACGCGACGCAATTATACACTATCGCTGTAAAAATGTTTGTAAAAATAGTCGTGTTCAAAATTTCAGTGTAGTTTTGTTGATTATTTTTTTCAACCGGATATTGCTGAATAAAGCGACGATTCTGTTTCATGCGTTTGTTTTATTTACTCTCTACCTGAAGCCCGTGTTATGAAGTGGATGAAAACAATATTTGTATATGTATTGATTTCAGCAAGCTTCGAGTGTCAGAATGGTTAGGTACTGTATTTAGTGTATATGAAAGTACCTATGAATATGGTAAGTAGGGAAAGGATTTTATGAAGAAAGGCACAGAAAGAAGATTTGGCATTTATTTCAATGAATGACAAAACTAGTTGTCCGTTCCAAAATTAGGTCTATGGAGAAGAAGGATAATACATACGTTAAGAACTGCCCATTTTTTTTTTTTTTTTTTTTGGTAGAAGTTACGTGATGTACAGTATATACATATAAGGTGTATCTATTCATACAAGAAATCTCTAAAGGGGTCATTGTACTCATCATTATGAACAACTTTTACTATGGGACCAAACCAGAAATTACTTATAAAGTGATTGATTGAAGGTGTTTCACGCGTGAAATTTTAGATAGGCATACAGAAGCACAGTAATTGCGCTTACACTGTGGGTGATAATATAACTGTTATATTACAGCTATAACTGCTAGCTAATATAACTGTTATATTACAGCTATAACTGCTAGCTAATATAACTGTTATATTACCTACAGTGTTTAATTATCTTAGTAGGTAAGTTTGGAAGTGAAGCATGTATATATATACGTGTTTTTCTTTTGTTTATATTGTAACTAGCTGACCCGACAAACGTCCTGTAAAAATTTCAATAATTCATACAAAATCCCCATAGAAAATGCACTTTCAGTTTTCCCGAATTTTCCAATTTTCAACGGCAACTTTTCAAACATTTTCTTTCATACAAACCTTGTTCTGACAATTAGAAACACAACAAAAAAAAATTATACGTGTTTTTCTTTTGTTTATATTTTTAACTAGCTGACTCGACAAACGTCCTGTAAAAATTTCAATAATTCATACAAAATCCCCATAGAAAATGCACTTTCAGTTTTCCCGAATTTTCCAATTTTCAACGGCAACTTTTCAAACATTTTCTTTCATAAAAACCTTGTCCTGACAATTAGAAGCACAATAAAAAAAAAATATACGTGTTTTTCTTTTGTTTATATTTTTAACTAGCTGACCCGACAAACGTCCTGTAAAAATTTCAATAATTCATACAAAATCCCCATAGAAAATGCACTTTCAGTTTTCCCGAATTTTCCAATTTTCAACGGCAACTTTTCAAACATTTTCTTTCATAAAAACCTTGTCCTGACAATTGGAAGCACAACAAAAAAAAAATTATACGTGTTTTTCTTTTGTTTATATTTTTAACTAGCTGACCCGACAAACGTCCTGTAAAAATTTCATTAATTCATACAAAATCCCCATAGAAAATGCACTTTCAGTTTTCCCGAATTTTCCAATTTTCAACGGCAACTTTTCAAACATTTTCTTTCATACAAACCTTGTCCTGACAATTAGAAACACAACAAAAAAAAATATACGTGTTTTTCTTTTGTTTATATTTTTAACTAGCTGACCCGACAAACGTCCTGTAAAAATTTCAATAATTCATACAAAATCCCCATAGAAAATGCACTTTCAGTTTTCCCGAATTTTCCAATTTTCAACGGCAACTTTTCAAACATTTTCTTTCATACAAACCTTGTTCTGACAATTAGAAACACAACAAAAAAAAATATACGTGTTTTTCTTTTGTTTATATTTTTAACTAGCTGACCCGACAAACGTCCTGTAAAAATTTCAATAATTCATACAAAATCCCCATAGAAAATGCACTTTCAGTTTTCCCGAATTTTCCAATTTTCAACGGCAACTTTTCAAACATTTTCTTTCATACAAACCTTGTCCTGACAATTAGAAGCACAACAAAAAAAAATTTATACGTGTTTTTCTTTTGTTTATATTTTTAACTAGCTGACCCGACAAACGTCCTGTAAAAATTTCATTAATTCATACAAAATCCCCATAGAAAATGCACTTTCAGTTTTCCCGAATTTTCCAATTTTCAACGGCAACTTTTCAAACATTTTCTTTCATACAAACCTTGTCCTGACAATTAGAAACACAACAAAAAAAAATATACGTGTTTTTCTTTTGTTTATATTTTTAACTAGCTGACCCGACAAACGTCCTGTAAAAATTTCAATAATTCATACAAAATCCCCATAGAAAATGCACTTTCAGTTTTCCCGAATTTTCCAATTTTCAACGGCAACTTTTCAAACATTTTCTTTCATACAAACCTTGTTCTGACAATTAGAAACTCAACAAAAAAAAATTATCCAATTTGGTGCAGTCGTTCGGAAGTAATACGCGTACATACATTTCGGCGATTCATTTTATATACGATTAGATAGATAGATAGATTTTTCATAGATTATGCATATGTTAAGACATTAGACAATGTATCCGAGCTGAAGCATTTTTTTCTTCTTCCCTGACTCGTGCTTTATAGGAATCAATTGTATTCCCGTGCACCTATTTGCCCATGTCATGCAAAGTTTTTTTTTCGTTAGGTGAACAAAAATGAAGAAACTCGCTATTTTTGAAGTTTAGCGTAATACTTCCTCAGGAAACAGGAAACAATAACACTCCTAAAGGCTCCAGAAAATAACAGACTAGAGAACTCGGATGAAGAAGAAAATCTCAGCTACTCAGTGGAAGAAGAAAATATAAATTACTCGGATGATGATAGTATCTAAAAAAACTTTTTCTAATAATTCTGTGTGTGTACAGTCAACTAATATTACTTTTTATTTTTTTATGTTTATTTTCTACCGTTAAATACGCAATTAGGCGTAGAAAATAAATTAGTATAATTTTCTTAGTTTTTTTTTTTATATACAAGTACTTAGCTGACACCCTTTAGTATGTTCTACGAAAAATGTATCAGTTTACTATAATTAACTATGCTACGAGATAGAAAAATAAATACGACGTATTGAATAAAGTGACGCTAGATACGACATATTTCACACTGTGCGGCGTGACAAGCATAATATATGATACCTTCAGTGCGCGTTCGCTTCTGAAAAACTAGTATGTCGAAAAAACGCGCACTGTATTAGCTATTTACTCACTGCACCGCGATGCACTCGTGCCCATAGTATTGGAATAGTCGTGAACAAGGTGGGGTCACAGTGTAATCGGTTGTTTAGTTCGATTGCTAGATTTAAACTTAAGAATAATTATCAGGTTGGCGGAAAAATATTGTACAAGAAATTGTAAATGTAAATGTATATTGATCTGGGATACGTACCTAAGAATATTGTAGAAGGTTCTCGAAGCTATCACATCAAGGGTATATAAAAACGCGCTAGTGCGGATTTGGTTAGTTTGTTAGTTTCTGAAAATGATTAGTGAACATCAACTTCGAACGATCATCTTTTACCGAGTGGCGTCAGGGACACAACGTGAGTATGGCTACCGCTAACATCAGCAAAGCGTTCGGTGAAGGTGTTCTATCGCGATGGAAAATAAGCCGCTGGCTTGCTCGCTTTGCATCGGGAGATATAACTCACGAGCGGTCTGGGCGACCATCCACCTTCGACGATAAGGAATTACTCCGCTGTTTAAAGGCTAATCCAGAAATAAATACGCGTGATTTGGCAGACTCTTGGCTGTCATCATTCGACCGTCGAGGCTCATTTACACAAACTCGGCTATCTTAAAGTAATGGCACGATGGATTCCACATCAACTAACTGTCAGTCATCGTCAACCTAGAGTTATTATTTGTGAATCGCTTCTTTTTCAGACACATCGGAAAGAGTTTCTTGAAGATCTGGTAACCGGCGATGAGAGCTGGATTCTCTATGATAACAACACACGGCACGCCGGCCGTCTGGCTTCCTTACGACGCAGAGCCACCAACGCAGCCAAAGCCGAACCGTCACTCACGCAAGCATCTTCTCTCCGTTGGGTGGGATGCGAAGGGCCCACTCTATTACGAACTTCTCCCTGCGAGAAGGACGATTACGACTTCCATTTATACTGAACAGCTTCAGAAACTGTCTGACACAATAAGAGAAAAACGACCGAGACGTGTAAATGTTCACTTACTCCATGATAATGCGTGACCTCATGTCGCTTCGGAGCTTGGATGGCACCCGGTTGCCCACCCACAGTACTCACCGGATATCGCCCTATGAGACTATCACTTGTTTCGACCACCAAAGCTTTATTTGCGTGAGAAAAATTTTCAAAACTACGAAGACCTCAAAATGGCAGTGGACAATTTCTTTTCTGCACAGCCTCCGGAATTCTGGGCGCAGGGCATCAACAATGCCGCTGGGGTCGCGGGTTGTTTGAAAAAGATACCGTGGCCCTGGCATAGGCAACTGAAGGAACACGGGTGGGTTTTAGTCAGTAAAAGTCTGACACGCCCTTCCGCTCCACCCAGAGCGGGAGAAGTTATTTGATGATTTCCCATCCACAAAAAAAAAAAAAAAAAAGGGCATCAACAATCTGTCAACTGGATGGACCAGAGTAATAGAGTTATTTGGGGATTTACATTATATACATACATTACTGATTAATTATTGTAAATAATAAAGTTAACAATAAATTCATTAAGTCTTATATCTTGGTGCAAGACTTTTCCGCCAACCTGATACTATAATATTAAGCACTTTGCCCGCGACTTCATCCGCATGGATTTCGTACTTTCCTCTAAAAAAAATTTAACACCACCTTTGAATGGTAGTTTGCAAAAATTAATGTTTACGATCTCTATCATTTATTTAGATAAATATCTATTTTGGCCAATTTTTAACTTATACATCAAAGGAATAAGATTAGTCAAATAACTGTGAGCGAGATACTGGGGCATCTGAATAGTTTATGTCACGCGCTTTAAACATCATAAGTTCGCTCTTCGTGACATTATACTTGAGCCCATGGGACACTGCATAGGTCTCATAAATCGCCACAAGCGTCCTCAAAGCGCCTATCGATGGGCTCGGCAGCACCATGTCATCGGCATAACTAATATTATTCATACAAACGCCGTCAATATGACATCCAACTCTGGTGCTGCTGAGTTCACCGATCAGCCGGTTTATGTATAAGTTGAAGAGGCGGGGTGAACTTAATCCCCCTGTCTCACCCCGCACTCCAGCTCATACACATCCGATTTAGCCTCAGCCCATCTAATACTATTCCTCTGGTTGTAGTACCAGTAGCGAAACAAGGATGTAATTTCATTCGGTAGTGTTGTCTCACTCTGCAATTTGTCCCATAGTACCTCGTAGGACACAAGGTCGAACGCCTTTGGCAGGTCCAAAAAACAAGCAAAAACAGGAAACAGGAGGTTTTTCTGGAGATATATATATAATAGGTTGGGGAAAAAGTTTCTTCGCATTTTTTAAGAAAATTCAAAACATTTTTTAATATAGTTTATTTACATTTAACTAAAGTATGTAGGTACCATTTTGTTCGATAACTTTTTGCCATCTTGTAGGTAGGGACATGATCCCATTGTTATAGAAATTTTGGGACTTCTGGTCAAAATACCGCGACAAGTGGTTTTGGCAGTCCTCTCGTGATGTTAACCTGACACTGCCTAAAGAATTCTGAAGAGACCGAAACAGGTGCAAATCTGAAGGTGCAAGGTCAGGACTATACGGCGGATGCATTAACACCTCCCAGCCAAACTCTCTTAATTTTTGCTGAGTGGCTAAAGATGTGTGAGGTCTAGCGTTATCATGATGAAAAACCACACCCCTTCTGTTGATTAATTCCGGCCGCTTTCTCTCAACTTCTTGCTTTAATCTCATCAGTTGTTCGCAGTAGAGTTCAGAATCGATGTTCCTGCCTGGTGGTAACAGCTCATAATGAATAATGCCCTTCCAATCCCACCACACACACAGCATCACCTTGTTGCGAGTTAACCCGGGTTTCGCCACAGTCTGTGAAGCCTGACCGGCCTTTGACCACGACCTTTTTCGCACGTTCTTGTCATACGTGATCCACTTTTCATCACCAGTTATCAGCTTCTTCAAAAATGGTTCGGTTTCATTACGTCGTAATAAAGAATCACAAATGAGTACACGGTTCATTAGGTTTCTTTCAGTGAGCTCGTGAGGTACCCAAATGTCGAGCTTTTTTGTGTACCAATTTCCAGTTCTTCAGCTACGTCGTAACTACTGATATGCCGATCCTGCTCCACTTTTTCAAAAATAGCATCCATTTTATTCGTAATAGGGCGACCAGAGCGACGTGCATCTTTGACATCAAAATTTCCGGATTGAAAACGCATAAACCAAATTTGTGCTACTCTCACAGACACTACACTAGGTCCATAAACATCGCAAATTTTTTTCGCGGCTTGCGTTGAATTTTTACCTTTTTTGTAGTAAAATTTAAAAATGTATCGAATTTCTTCATTAGATTCTGACGGTCTTGACGGTACGAAAAACAAATGAAAATCACACATTTTCCTAATTTGAATTTGGAATTATGTTCTTTAAAATTTAAACTTTCAATGATACCAAAACCAGCCAGATACAAATAGTATAGCCAAAGAGATTTTATTACAAGTTCATACATACTATAATGCGAAAAGACTTTTTCCCCAACCTAATATATTGAACAGTTTGCTTGAGGCAGGATGGCACTCTCCGTGGATAGACCGGGTTTGAAGCCAAATTGCGCGTCATGGAGTTCAGCCAACGTGTGCGCGTGTTTAGCCAACTGTTGATCAAGCAAACTGTCAAAGACCTTGGCGACTATCGTGGACAACGAAATAGACCTGTGATTGGATAACGCGTTGTCGTCCCCTGTCTTGTCGTTAGTAATCGGAACCACCACAGTGTGCATCAGGTCTTTCGGTAAGTAGCGGTGATTGAGACATAAATTAAAAAGAAAGAAAGAAAACATGTTTATTCGGCACATGCCATAAGTGCACAAGCAAAGCACTTATGCACCTTACACAGACGCTCGACGCTGAGGCCGTCGTGGCCTGGTGACTTACCTCTAGCCATTTTCTTAATAACAGTTCAACCAGGTCCGCCGGGTGCGGGCGTGCAGGGCGTGCACCGCACACGGGCGCCTATTTCAAGAGGCCGGAAAACGAAAACGAAATATTCTCGTAATTTGCATATTTAAATTAGACATGCAAATTACGAAAATGTTTTGTTGCGTGCGATGCATGCCCTGCACTCCCGCACCCGGCGGGCCTAGTAGCAACCTGTAGAGCTGAGAACATTACGGAAATCTCACCAGAACCCGACAGTTTTTCTTCATCGAGCACCCGCCGCCCTGTTTGCAAGGGAGACTGAACTTTAAAGTGTCATTGAAAAAGGTTGGCGATATCGTTCGGCTCACTCAGACCCGCCTCACACGGAGACTCGGCTTGGCATTTAATTTGTTAGTGGACTTCCATTTATCAAGCTCTTTTTTCGGCGAAACTGTAATTTGGCAAAATCTTCTTCTACCTTATATTGCCGTCCTATTAAATTCATTTGTGCCAAGGAGACAAATGAGTTTACGACAGAAGAAACTACTAAAATTTTGAATGAAATACTTCAGCTTCTTCCAACTTTATGTAATGTTGATGGAACTCAAATATCTGTTAAACGCGATGTGTTGTTGACATTGACTGATGGCAAAGTTGCCCTTCCCCTCGGATCTCGAACAGGAGCAGACGTGTTTTAAGTTACCGTACAGTTATTATTTTTCAATTAAATTCATTTTTAACCATTTAAATAAGTAGTAAAAAATAGGAGTGCAGAATTCATAGGAGATACTCGCCGCGCGTCAACATTTAATCCTGATGCGCAGCTAAGCGACTGCAGCTCCGCCTTCCTGCGCACGATCATCCTGTTGTCTCACCTGCGCGCGGATCCGCCCACCACCAACGTCACACGAAGGTACGCGCTTCTATCCTGCTTGCTCGCTAAAGCTCCGCCCTAGTTATGACGCAACGCCACCGCTACTGTCACCTCCGCAGTATCTATGCGCTCCTGGTACCCCAGGACTACACAACACTTTTGACGTCCGTTGGTGAAGAGTGCTACTCGACTTTGTTGTTTCTTCACTCAATCGAAAGCTTTGAGCTCTGATAAACACATACTCTCCTGGTAACTTAACAGAGCAGTCAATATCGCCATGCCGCTAAATTGAACGCCTCCAGCATCATCATCATCCCCAAAAGCTGATACACCAGTCGTTATAATTCCATCCAGTGACGTGCAACACTGCGAGTCACTTTCCAATCTTCGTGAATTTGCAGCAAATATAACACAGCGTAAGAAACCTAATTGCGACAAAAAGGACTGTGATATGTATGCTGTTATCCAGGAGATGTTTGACACCTTCTCTAAAAAACAAGAAGTGCGTTTCCAGGACTTAATCAACACAATTAAAGAAGTCAATGCTGAAAATATTGAATTAGGAAATAGCGTTGAGTTAATGTCAAAAAAGTACGACGACTTCTTGATAAAAATATCGCATCTCGAGTCTGAAAGGATCGAAGACAAAAAGACTATTAAACTCTTGGAAGAAAGACTGGAATCTCAGGAACGTAAGTCACGCGGAACTGGAATCGAAATTAGAAACTTACCAAAATCCTACGGAGAAACAAAGGACCATCTATGTAACGACGTCATCCAAATTGGGCAAACACTGGGCCTTAAAATTGATTGCTCCACAATCAAAGACATTTATAGAATTCCGGCAAAAGATGACTCAAATCCTCTCATAGTTGAGTTTGTCACTGCCCTTACAAAAGATAGTGTCTTGCGAGAGGTAAAACGCTTCAACAAGTCCAAAACAAAAATAAATAAACGTAACACAACGTACATTAACCCTGATTACCCTCTAAAGCCAATCTATATTTCGGAAACTCTTACCCAAAAGACGCAAAAAGTGTATTACCAGGCTCGAATGTTTAAGAAGAGCTACGGATACACTTTTTGCTGGACTTCAAATGGCATAGTGTACCTCAAGAAAAACGTAGACGCTTCCCAGATTCGTATAACTAATGTTGTAACGATCTTGAAAAATTAAGAGTCTCAGAATGACTATTATTGGGTAAGCTTAGTTGTAGTTTTGTATATTATTATGACTTTTTGTTTCATGTTTTCTTAATTATATTCGCCGGCGTTGGACCAATGTTTATTCATACATGTACACTCTATACAATTCCCACTCTCTCAGGCCTTTTATGCGGACAACCTTTTACTCATAGGAACACTGAGAATTACTTTCTAACTAAAATTTCCCTATTTAAGTCTCACCCACTTGTTATAAAGGCATCATCGTTCCAAGGAAGGACTAACAATATTATAAAGGTAGAGTCAGATGTTCTGAAATATTTACGGGAATTTCCTTGTTGTTGTTTTTGCGCAGTTTGCAGGTTATTTCACTCACATATTTATTACTTCTTTTATACCAACTACTGTAGTCTGGCACCATTTATGGTCATGAATTTTTTTTTATGAAGAAATGAGCCTAATCAATAGCATTCAATAATCTTAATGATTTGTCGGAAGACATAGACAGGGTGACAGTTTCACATTCGCAAACTGCTGATATTGAAGAATGTCACAAGTTTATAACCCCATCGTCAGATCACCTTCTAATACTAATGCAAAACATACGCAGCATCAACTGCAATATGCCAGGATTAGAAATTCTACTGACCAGACTAAAATTGGACTGCGACATAATTATACTTAATGAATGCTGGCTTTCACGCACATCAGTCATTCCCGACCTATCTGGCTATCGCTTTGAGTCAACTAAAAATAATCCGAAACAAAATGACGGTGTGGTTATTTATTTTAGAGAACACCTTCGATTTAAAGTGATTGAACCAAATGTCGAAGAATGTAATTGTCTAGTTGCTACTTATGATAATCGCACGGCAATTATTGCTATGTATCGCTCACCATCTTTTCATAACCTGGAACCATTCTTAAAATCATTAGACGAAGTTCTCACAAAATACTCCAGCTTTGAAAATATAATTGTCATGGGAGATATAAATATTGCGATCAACCATAACAAACTAGAGGTAAAGGGCGAACGCTACCTTAACCTAGTAGCTTCCCATGGTCTTCTTCCAGCCCATACTCTTATTACTGAAACATGCATTGATCACGCCTTACTAAAAACTAAAAGCCACGCTATGACCATCGTTCCTGACGTCACTTTGACAGACCACTACCCCGTCTTACTAAACCTAAACTTTAAAAAAACTACTCAATTCTCTCTTACATCAATAAAAAAAGTTGACGCGAAAAGCCTAGAACAGGATATCCTAAATATTAACTTAAATCCTATTTATGACTCACATAATCCAAATGATTCTCTGAATTATTTGACAAAAAGTCTCCAACAAGCCATAGTTAATAACACCAAAGTAGTAACTCTATCGAGGCGGAAGAAGATAATAAAGCCGTGGATAACGCAAGGCCTTTTACGCTGTATAAGAAATAGAGATAAGTTGCACCGTAAATATAAACTCTCGCCAAACAATTTAACCCTAAAAATTACGTATACGCGCTACAGAAACTTCTGTAATAACTTATTAAAAAAAGTTAAAAGAGCCTACGAGAAAGATAAGATGCGGGCGGCGGGAAACGATAACAGGAGATTATGGAAAGCAATAAAAGAAATCACAAATACTTCAAAATTACAAACCACCCTAATGACCTACTGTCTCTATCAACGACACCTCAGGCATCACTAAATGAAATCAATAGGTACTTTGTGAATGTGGGTAAGACACTGGCGGATAAGGTAGAACAAAGGAAGGCAAGTAACATACCTACAAGTAGTAGTTTTCAAACTCTTACAGAGTTAAATTCGTTCGTTTTGGAAAGTACGACTGAAGAAGAGGTGGAACGTCTAATCGTCAACCTTAAAACAGATTGTGCTACGGGCTATGATTCAATAAGCAGCTCCTTCTTACAAACATTTAGAAAATTTCTGGTCCCTCCGCTTACATTCATATTTAACTCATGTCTTGATCAAGGTGTTTTCCCTGACAGCCTAAAAAAATCCGTTGTCTGCCATATCCACAAGAGCGGTGACAGGAGTCGTATCATTAACTACAGACCAATTTCTGTCCTCCCAGCGCTCTCTAAGCTTCTAGAGAGACTTATCAATTCAAGGTTGGTTGGATATCTGGAATCCAAACATCTGTTTTCATCTAACCAATACGGATTTCGTGAAGGTAAATCAACAGATCAAGCTGTAAATGATCTCATCAACTTTGTTAGCAATAATCTTGACCAAAAACAAAAATGTCTTACTGATTTCCTGGACTTGGCCAAAGCCTTTGATACGATTTCTATCCCGATCTTACTTAGCAAGTTGGAGATGCTTGTAATAAGAGGAACTCAATTAAAACTCTTCAAAAGTTATCTAACTGATCGGTTTCAAAGTGTTAGGATTGGCAACGTTAATAGTGGAGACCTTCCAGTTACGTACGGAGTTCCCCAAGGCAGTATCTTAGGTCCAACCCTTTTTCTTGTATATATAAATGACCTCACGAGTCTCAAGCTCCGCCATGGTAAAATTATCTCCTATGCAGATGATACTGCTCTCGTTTTCTCTGCCGATACATGGGAAGTGGCTTTCAAAGCTGCCCAGGATGGTTTCGATGCTGTGAGGGAATGGCTTGAAAACCATGTGTTAACTTTAAATGTGGATAAAACCAAATATATTTGCTTTAGTATACGGTCTAACACAGAAGTCAATCATGATCACCATAACATCATAGCACATGAGTGTTCCTCTAAAAGAAACTGTTCTTGTCCTAAACTAGAGCGCGTAACAGTAATAAAATATCTAGGCGTGATCATAGACAAGAACCTTAATTTTAGGGAACACACTAAGGCCCTCTGTGGTAGGATCAGGAAGCTAATTTACATCTTTAAGGCCCTCCGACACGTCTCGGAACCCTCTGTGCTGAAGCGGATATACTTTGCCCTCTGCCAGTCCCTCATCACTTACTGTATTACATCATGGGGAGGTTCCCCTAAAACCATCATAAAACCTGTTGAGGTTGCCCAGCGTGCTATCCTGAAGGTTAGTACTTTCAAACCAAGATGGTTTTCTACCACGCAGCTTTATGGATACTGTTGAGTCCTTTCCGTGAGACAACTCTTCCTTCTCAATATCATATTAATGCAACATAAGAATTCCTTTTACAACCTATTCACTCTAAATAAAGATAATAATAATAATATTTATTGCATAATCAAGTGACAGCCATACAAGAATTACAATTAAAATCTACAATCTTTGATATTAATTAGATGAGATCGGTATTATGTACCTACATCATATGGGCACTTTATAACAAAGTCAACATGTAGGTATGAGATGTATTGTAGGCCTCGGCTATCATTAGACTAATTCGCCCTAACCTTTCGCACTAGTAAAAACTGTATCATGAGCGATTAGTGTTCCTCGTCCTCAGAACAGCACAATACTTACAAGTCCTCACTCGAGGTGTGAATAGTGTGATGTACAAACATTTATTCAAAAGTTCCTGCAAATGATTTAATTGAAATAAGTGCACTGCCTTTGATTTTTTTTTTAAAGATTCTACGAATTGTGGTGGTTGTTGTGTTCTGTTATTATGTTTAATAATTATTGTTATTAAGTTTAACAATTTATTACAAAATACTTTGTCAATTTCTTTTTGAAAATATAGGTATTAGTGCATCGGGCCTGTAATTGTCCATTTGTGTTTTATCTGCCTTTTTATACAAAGGTTTCACTACGATGTTTTTAATATATCAGGATATATTCCCTATTCTAGTGAGAGTTCGCATCGTAGCGTAAAAACAATCGACACGAGCAAATGAAGATGGGAAATTTACCCAGACCCGACACAAAAGGAACGTATCTCAGTTATTTTGTTGTATTATAAATGTAACAGAAAAAAATTTATGAATATAAGTGGCTAACTAAAATATTTTAAAATATTTTTTTAATGAATAGAAAATTATATATATATATATATATATATATTTAAAATGACGCCAATTTGTATAAAAACACAAAAAATAGACAGTCCCTTTTAGCCCTTTAGCTCCAATAGATCTAAAATATTCCTAGAGGAATACTACAACGCGGTTACATTAACTTGACGCTTGGCACAACAATGAACAGTAACAAAAATAGTCTAAACTTAACAAAACAATAATCAAAACGTAACAATAATATCCAAAAACAATATAACAACAACAGAAATCTAGCCAAATTATCGACGCGCGTATCGGTATCAAAGATGCTGACCATACTGACCCTTGCCGGGCGAGCTAAGGGACTGCGGGGGGAAGCGGGCGGGGCCTCGCATTCCAGAGATGCGTCAAGTTAATGTGACCGTGTTGTATATACGGGAGTCTTTTTTAACGACTTCATTAGGGCGCTACTGACTGCTGAGCAAGTGGAGACTTGTTGCGTCGGTATGTTATTTTTATTAGGGCCGTTTAAAGCTACTTGCTCCGCGCGGGCGGGCGGGTGCAAGGGACGGGGGAAAACTGGTCGACTTTTTTATTTTTTTTTATAAATGGCATCTCGTAGTTGGCCTAGAGAGGCCGTGACTACTTAACCGGTCAATCCTGTGGCTGCCTTAAGCGAACTCAAAGCCTCCAGCCAGGGCATAAAACTTACAAGACTAAGCGACTACACGCTAAGGGCTCCCCCTGTGGGGAACGAACCTCAGCTTAGGGCGTCGCTGGGCTCCCCCCAGCGACGCCCTAAGCCGAGGTTCGTTGAGCAAGATGGGACAGGCTGGATTAAATTATGGTAATTACTATTATCGGGGGAATTTAAAGCTACTGGTTCAGCTACGCCACCAGCTGGCACTTGATTCCCGAGCTAGGGACGGGGGGAAGACGATTACTTCGGGGTCGTCGCGAGAGACCTCGGCGGCGAGGTAAGAATGTCGATTAGTTTTTGTTCCTACGGTCCCTACTGCTCTCCTGGAGAAGAGTTATGGGGTCATCGGGCTCTGAGAGGACAAGCCTGGGGCGGCGGACCTTACTGATACGGGAAGCCTCTGCTCTGCCCGGCAAGGGCTTTTATACCGATTCTTCTACAATATTTATTATAATATATTTATTATAATTTCAAAATCGTTATTATAATAAATAACAAGTTTTTTTTAACAAATTTAGTTAATAAAATCAATAATAATTATTAACTCAAAGTATTTATAACGAATAATCAACAACAATATTCAATACAAAGTATTTTTATTAATAGTGAATATGCCCCACGTGTTTCTGATAACGGAGGAATATTAATCTGCCGGTTTGCATGGTGGGGGTGGCCGTACGAAGGGGTTGAAAATGGAAAAAATATTTTTCGAGCGCGTCAGATATTCAGATGGGATGTTAAGTAAACCCTAAATGAGCTCTTGTTCAAAAGACTAACGATTTGGATGCAACCAAAACTCATGGCCGATTTTTGAAAATGCAAAAAGTATCGTGACGTCGTCGATTATTTTTTGCATTTTCACCTTGAATCGTTTTTGGGCTCATTGGAATGAATAGGTTATAGATAAATGACAGTCAGGGTCTGATGATGGAGTAGCAAAAAGAAATGAGGGTAAATTTGCGTAGGGGGTTTTTTATATTTTTAATTTAACTTAAGGATTACCATGAAAATCTAGGATATTTTTCTACTTCCTTACAGCCGTTCGGTGTACACTGCTGATGTATAATAAATAATCTTCTAGGAGTCATTATGTAGAAAACCCCTGGTTCGGTAACAACTGCAAAAAAAAACAGGCTTTACTTAATATAGGCAGCGTTGTATTTTGAGCACAGGATGATAGTCGAATGCAGTAACTTTTTACCAGATACAGTAGGCCGCATGTTAGTGATAACAAAACCAACATACACATGTCACATGTTGAATCAATAAAGGGTAGCTCACGGCAGAGTTAGGACTTCCAAATGAAATAAAAAAAAAAACAAACACATTTTGTTGAAAATTAATCAATGGTAATGTTTTGAAATAATATTAATAAATCGTTAAATTATCTTAGTCGATTATTGAAATATTGCATTTCTTATACTGGCAACAATAGTTTTAAAAATTACGTTTTGACATGACGGTTGAGAAGGCGGGAGAGCTCTCGGTCTATTTGCTCCGGGCCAGCGTCGAGGGCAGACGTGGTACGACGTTCCTAGTGGCTGTGTCAGTTAAAATATAGATTGGCATAGAATAGTGCTACTATGTGGAGAATACGAGATGTGATGGTATGGTGTAGTTATTGAATTTTATGTTTACAAAGATATTAAATGAATGACTGAATATCTTGATGTTTCATGTTATTTACCTATTCTCGTGAATAAGTGACTTGTGAATAGTTATATTGTACAGTTGTATTGCATTGAGAAATTGGGGTAACGACTTTAAGATCCATTTAAACTAGCTGTTCTAGAGTAAGGGTACACTTTCCTTACACGTCTTCAGGCGATACCAAAATAAGTTGAGGGCTTTTTCGTAACCCTTATCTCACTATTACAGAATGTGTGGATTTAATTTTTGGATATATGTTTATTGACTATTTGATCAATACTCTGACTGAAGAAAAACACGATTGGGTTAAATTTCCTCGATAGAATTTAATTCCGAAAATACCTCTACTTTTTTATATTTCTTTCTGTAATTCTAAAATCCTAAGTAATTTTAATTGCAAAATTGCATTCAAAATGGTAATTAGGTTATTGGTTATTAGGTAATTGAAAACTCTGGCTGAACACATTTTTGATAGATAGCTTAATTTATTTTTAAACAATTTTTATTTGGTTTGGCGCTTTTATTTTGGTTCCAGCGCATTGTTGTGCTCTCTTTTTTTTCGCATGTGGATTCAATTGACTCTTTCACTTTCTTATTGCCGCTCTGTTAGCTTTTTACATATCGTCTTAAAGATGTCTTCCATTACGTAGTACGCTCTCACGGAATCTGTTCATTGAATTCTGCATAACACGTCTAAACATAGCGAGCTCAATTTCGCGCACTTCACGATGAATATTTTCTTTTAGCACGGCTATATTCCTTGGAGTATTTACGTAAACTTTGCTCGTAAGATACCCCCACAGGAAAAGTCCATGGGAGTCAAATCTGGTGACCGCTGAGGCCGTGCGATATCACCAAAGCGGGATATCAATTTTTGAGGAAACAGCTTATGAAGTTTGTCTATAGTGGCTCTAACAGTGTAGGGTGTGGCTTCATCCTGCTGAAACTACGTCCGTAAACTGTAAGCAGGATGTATATTATGATGAAAGACCGCCGCCCTTTTGCGTATTGATAGATTCTGGCACACGAAAGTTGATCCTGGGATTTGATCGAAAGTTTTCTCATGGCAACATTCTAAAAATATCAAGATGAATATCATTCGACTTGTAAGTTTTCATCGATTTTATCGTCACATTTTAACATTAAAAATCCGGCCAAGTGCATGTCGGACTACGCACGATGAAGGGTTCCGTAGTTGGGATGAATCTCAAGAACAAACTTAACATTGTAGTTGAAAAACATGTTCTGACTGATCAGATGACCGTGTGTGAATAATGTCCCATGTTATTATTATTATTAAATGTGCAGAAGGAAAACCAATAATTTAACTATATGAGACACCAGTTCACCAGAATTATAAACCCAAGAAGTCGTGGCAAGGGCCTTCGACAAATGGCGTCATAGAAAAGATATCTGCAGGAAAAAAGTATATAATTGTTCACGCTGGTTCAGAAAGAGTCTTTGTGGCAAATGCAGTTTTATTGTTTAGGACTAAATCAAAAATGGTTAGTGGAACAACATTTACCCGATTTGAACGAGCCAAGTATAATGGTCATGGATAATGCAAGTTATCACACAGTGCAAGTGAATAACACAGAATGAGAAAACAAAATACAACAGTGGCTCAGAGAAAATAACATAGAGTTTGAAAATCATTGTACGAAGGCTAAAATGCCTTGTTTGGTTCAGAAACATAAACCAGATCCAATTTATGAAGCTGAGAAGCTACTTGAACCGCATGGTCATGAGGTACTGCGTTTGCCTCCTTACCACTGCAACATAAATACCATAGAGCGAAATCGGAGTTTTCTCAAAGGTAAAATTGCTAGTAGAAATATAAATTTAATAAGTGGAAAGAATCATAAGGGAATCCTTTGAGTGTGTTACTCCAGAAGATTGAAAAAAAAAATACTGATCATATTATCCATATAGAAAATACTTACAAAGAGACAGAATTACCGATCAAGAAATAGATCGTTTCATCATAAATGTTTGTGCAGATAGCAGCAGTGACTCGGATGCATCACTAGAAATAGATTTTTTAGATTCCGATTTTGATTTTACGTTTGATTTTGAGTTTGTAGATGGAAATAAAAATAAACGGTTAATTATTTAAATAACGGGTCCGCCATCTAACGTTTTTTTTCCACCTAGTGCTTATTTCATGAATAACTGGTAACTGGTAACATTTAGCTCATGTCTGATTTGACAGATAATTAGTTTTATCCTTCCGCTGAACGAATATGGTTGTGTATACGCTTGAACAATGCTGGGAAATATTGCGACATTACTTTGAAAATCATGGTAATGTTGCAGAATGTGTGAGAAAATTGCGTACGGATTTTGGAAGAAGAGAAGCACCGTCAGCTCCGTATGTTCGTTATCTCGTGAAAAAAGTGAAAGAAACTGGCATCCTCATCGATAAACCAAAGCGTGAAAAGCCAAAAACAGTGCGTACACCCGAGAATATTGCTGCTAAGGCAGAAAGTGTGCGTGAAGCGCCATCAACAATATTTCAACATCAATTCACCGTCGTTCGCAACAATTGAACATTTCGGAGACATCATTGAGACGAATTTTGCATGAAGACCTTGGTATGACGCCATACAAAGTCCAATTGGTTCAGGAGTTGAAGCCAACTGACCATCCAATGCGTTTTCGTTTCGCTAAGTGGGCCTGCGATCGACTTACAGAAGATGCCGATTTTGCCAAAAAAAAATCATCTTTTCAGATGAAGCTCATTTTGATCTTGGCGGGTATGTAAACACAGAAAACTCGCACGCATACATTGAAAAGCCGACGCACCCAAAACGAGTCACTGTTTGGTGCGGATTTTGGTCCAGAGGCATAATTGGGCCATTTTTTTTCGAAAATGAACAAGGAGTGGCCGTTACACAGTCAATGGCGATCGTTATCGGGCCATGTTGAACGAATTTTTGTTCACAAAAATTGAAGAGGAGGATATTGGCAACATTTGGTTTCAACAGGACGGCGCTACATGCCACACAGCCGAAGCTACACTCGATGTTTTGCGCCCTGTTTTTGAAGATCGCATTATCAGCCGCAGAGCTGATGTCGTTGGGCCACCTCGGAGCTGCGATTTGACACCGTCGGACTATTATTTGTGGGGTGCAGTCAAAGATAAGTGTTACGCCGACAAGCCAGAGACAATTGACGCTTTAAAGGACAATATTCGTGAAGCCATTGGTGAAATACAGCTGCACACAATCGATAATGTGCTTAAAAATTGGACCGATCGTGTAGGCTACTGCATGGCCAGCCGAGGCAGCCATTTGAATGAAATTATTTTTCATTATTAACCGGAAGGATTGTACTTTCAAATAAAAAAGGAAATTTGAGAAAATATTCAGTAGTTTTTTTTTAATAGCATTTTCAAAAAAAAAAGTTATCTGGCGGACCCTTTACTTTATGAATCATCATAAAGTATTTAAATAACGTATTTAACCGTAAAAGTATTTAACCGTTTATTTTTATTTCCATCTACAAACTTAAGCTAAATAGCTTAATGTCTATGAACCTCTTCTTCACCTTACTATGCTTTTCTCTCAAGTTTTAATTTTATAGTAACACAGTTTAAAGATATCCTAACTTAATATTATAAATGCGAAAGTTAGTTTGTTTGTTTGTTACCTTTTCACGCCTAAACCACTGAAACGATCATCCTGAAATTTTGTATATACGATGTCAGGTGTACAGAAACGAACATAGGGGGTACCCTATGGAACAGTACTTTTTTCGGGATGAAAGGTATTTCATCCCGAAAAAAGTACTGTTCCTGAGGAAACCAACAATAACGTTCTTATGATAATAGATGGCGCCACGTGTCTTTCGAATCATGATTGAATTATATTATTATATAAACTCGTGTTAGTAGTGTGTTAAGAGCTTTTTATTTTTATTTAAGTAGCTAAAACTTTTTGTGTGTCTAGAGTTCGATAGACCGGTTTTTCATCGTGTTAACTATCCTAACTATTATTGAGTTTGTTTGTTACGCTTTCACGCTAAAATGGCTGAACGGATTTGGAAGAAATTTAGCACATGGGTAGACCATGACCTGGAAAAGGACATAGGCTACTTTTTATCGACATACCACTCGGGCGAAGCCGCGGGCGGAAGCTAGTTCTATATAAAACTGGTGAATGAATCTACTTAAAATTAAAACTCATTTACGTAGTTTACTTACGGCTGATTTTTCGATTGTCAAATAACTCTTTTCTAACATAAAAATGTTAGGTTAGGCAGCTTTTGTGTAGAAAATATGTCAAACTACCGTATTTATTCTTCAGATAAAACTAATCTGACAATTGAAAAATCAGCTCGACATAATAAATTATATTGTTTTTTGTTAAGTATCAAAACTATTTATTCCTATTGTACTCAGTGATACCACACGTGCATTTTTTAAATTTGCCGTACTTTTTCAGGATCAACTTTCGTGTGCCAGATTTAAGAGCGTTTATTGACGAAGGCTAGCTGCAATTTGGTTTGTTGTCTCTTCCGTTCTAGAGTTCTGTTCGGGCCCAGACACGGTTGATTTATAACGGAAAAAGTTTTCGCTTAGTCCATCTCGTAAACGTCAGTATTGTAGTGGAAACCTAACCTCCGAGCCATAACGTACGATTTTCGATATCGCACCAGATGAATCCGCAAGAACGACGAATATAATGCGCCCCTCCCCCCGCGCTCAATTCAAGCGGTTTTTTTAAATATATAAATTTAAAATCCTAACTCTGCCGTGAGACACCCTATATATACGGACTGATAACATGAGGCAATTCAAAACTGTGTAAAAGAAATGTGTAAGAGCTATATGCGGTGTTGGCGACTGTCCACTTGAGTCCTGTAGACCACTATTCAAAAACTTGAGCTATAATTGACCTTGAGGTATGGGCTTTTGTAAGGAAGCATTAATTATTTAAATTCAAATGAGACAATTACTTAGAGACCAAGAGATGCAACAAAAATTTTACTTCCGTTTTATAATACAACATTAATAAAAAAAGCATCTTTAGTAAATTAGGCACCTAAGAACATAATTATATTGCATAGACGGTGGATAAAAACTGTTTTTATAGGTACCTACTTTAGAAGAATAATATCTTCTAAAGTAGGTACAGTGGCTCAAAAGTCCATAAGCGTGCTAAGGATTACATTGCTATAAACAGTGCGAGCATGAACCAGTACGTGTGCGTGTATGAGCCAACATTCCGCAGATAACACACACTAATGAATTGTCGCATGTCGTCGTACTACGCGAAATAACATTATATTTCTGTTGCATTTAGAATACTCATCATAGTGGCGACCTGTTCTTACCATTGCATTGCTAAAATTCGCATAAACGTAACATGTGCTGGTAGCTGTTTGGGCTAAGCAATGGTTTCACGATCAATGAAGTCTGAGTTCGAATCTTAATCACAATGTTGGACTGTTTTTTGTTTCTTTGGAACCATAATAATATATTTCTATTTTAAGCAAAAACTTGTTAGATGTTTATGTTCATTTATTTTTATAAGAAGTTAAATATTAGTTATTGTATTATTATTTAACTATTTTTCTGATTTTTAATTTATCTTTTCGGTGTTGGAAGGTTTAAATAAAAAAGTCGTGCTGAATGGTACCTAACAAAAATGTTTATTCGTTTTAAATAAAACTTATTTATAAAATTAACAAACTTAAGAGAATTGTGACGTTACATTCCTACTAGATAAAATAAGTTTTTTTGTAACCGTTCATAGGATTTTTTGTTGTATACCCACTTAGTCAATTCATAATAACATAACAAAGAAAGGATATTCTAATAACAAATAAATAATTTTCAATACCTATTTAGTTTTCTATGATCTACCTTTCTAACTTTACGAAATGAGTGACCAAGCGAACAAGATAAAGAATATTATATTTCTGTCCCATTACTTCCAATCAAGTAAAAACTTACAAAAAGTCAAGTACTGCGTGAGATTTGAACTCACGGCTCACTGATTCACGCATCTATCTGCACGCGCTTAACCGCTAGGTCATCTTTACATATGTTATAACTTTGAAATTATGAACTACAATCAGTTGTTGACGACAATAATTAAGCATGTTTATGTTATTGGAAATAGAAGACCTTAAGTCAAATTAAACGCCAAGCTATTGCTTTGTGAGTTTGCTTATCGACTTTTGGTCGCGACTGTACCTATAAAAACAGTTTTTATGCAACATATTATAGAAAAAAATATTTTAAGTTATCTCATAAATGTTTTTGTTTTGTGTATATTTATTTAACTTAAAATTGAAATTAGAACATATTAGATGTATTGTACCTAGATACATTTTGTATATTTTAATAAAATAAATACCTATTATGTAAATCACAAATAATTATCATAATAATACTGGACTTTTGGCTTTTGGACTGCCATTGACCGTTAATTTATCCACTATATTTCGTCGAAGGTCTTTGCCAATATTGGTCTAATCATTGCACCCAACTTCCAACTTACATAGGTAACAACAATTTACAAACATTCTACTTGTTGTATAGTCCGCTTGTAGCTCCCATCTGGCATCGGCTTGCTGGTGCTGCCCATGGCTGGCCCTGCAATGACAGAATGAGATTTAGGCAGCTTTTTAGGGTAGCTAAATGGCAGAAACTGAACCCTATGAAAAATATTGAGGCGACAATAATTTTGAAGTCCATCTAAATCCCGCTGTCGATCAAAACAGTCGGAAACTTCTGATATAGGGCATAAAATTTTCATATCGTCGGCGTAAATAATTATTTTGGAACGGCTAAAGCATGAACCAATATCATTTATAAAAATAATAAAGAGTATAGGACTTAAAAGGGATCCTTGTGGTGTTCCCGGGGGATTTTAACAGTTACAGAACTGAACCATTCAGTACCTACAACATTTTGACAGAGATTCTCAATATAAAATGGTAACCATCTGAATAAATCGCCTCTGATACCCACTGCAAACAGCTTACGTAAAAGAACTTGTGTTCCACGCGCGCCTCAAAGAGATGTCAGCACTAATTGATGTCCGCTAGGGCCGATGCCTGCCAGGGCTGCGGGTTGTTTTTAAAAAGTTACCGTGGCCCTGGCACAGGCAACTGAACGAACACGGGTGGGTTTTAGTCAGTAGAAGTCTGACACGCCCTTTGAAGTTATTTCATAATTTCCCACCCACGAATAAAAAAGCTTACGTAAAAGGACACCGTGGTCGGTATAGTCAAATGCCTTGCTGAAACCAGTGTAGACCACATGACAGACATGACATGACAGACATGGTGGACGATAAGTACTCAGTTAATGCAAATTCGACACAACAGATCTGTTTTTAAGAAGCCATGTTGACAGTTATTATGAGATTATTTAATAGCTCAAGTATAAACTGAAGAGTAAACGTTTTTTTCTAAAACCTTTGCAAACAAGCAAAGCTTACATAACGGCCTGTAGTTTTCTACATTTTCTTTAGGGCCTCTTGTATGCACGGGCGTAATAAAAGCTATCTTCCAAACGTGTGGCACCACTCCCTCACTACAAAAACGCCGAAATATTTTTGTTAAGTGGTAAAGTTGCTTTGTGCGCAACTGCGCACCGAATTATAAGTAAAGCAGGAATACCATCAGGCCCTGTTGATTTATTGACGTCAATAGCCTTTAGGAGTTTATCTAGTGTCTACCTCAGTTTCGCACTTCAATAGAGCTTATTTAATAGAGCTTAGAGATAGTGTTCTGGAGAAAATTAAACATAAAAACTTCACTGAACATGTTGCAAATTCCATCACACTGCCCCGACGAGCTATGTCCATACTTCATCATAACCGATGGAAATCACTATCACTGTATCGTGACCTGTATGTTCGCGATGATCTCAAAAACTACTGAACGGATTTTCATGCGGTTTTCACCAATGGACAGAGTGATTTATGAGGAAGGTTTAGGTTTCGTTTCCGAATACCACACGGGCGAGGCTGCGCACAAAAGCAAGCGTATAAAATACGAAGACTGTTGCCTGCTTTTGACGAAATACCAAACAGCTTTAGGCTATTTATTAATACCTACTATTTTCTATTACCTCAATGTAACCTGTCATACAAGTGAGTGAACGGATGAATCAGTGTCTGATAAATTGCCGTATTTCTTAAACTTGGAGTGACTATTGGTAGTATATCGATGACATTTGGAAGGTGTGACAAATTATGAAAAACAAATCAGGGGTGCCACTCCCCATAAATGTAACAGAGGAATCACAGGAGGAAAGAAAAAAATGTGGGGTGACGTTTGACCAGATCATAGGTAAGGGTGCGGGGAAAGAGAAAGCTGCGCTGGCTATTTTAAATAATTAAAAACAAAAACGTTCCACTCTGTAGGGATGGGATAGAGATACGACAATAGATATCGATACACTTTGTTACACTCTTTTTTTAAAGTACACGCCAGATATTAAAATAAGTAGTTTTAACATGTGAATATTTTAGATTATGTTTATATATTACATAGTGTTATTGATTTATTTTATGTCGTACTCGGATAAAAAACTGAGAATCGCGGCAAAAACTATCAAGCGTATTTTTATGAAACCTTCACGATTTTAAAAATAATGTAATGATTTATCTTTTATTAAACGTGTTTTAATATAATACCTTTTGTTTTATGTATAATGAATTAATAATGCGTCTAATTTGGGACCGCACTCCTTGATGCGAGTCTTACTACCTACTGGGTGGACGTATAATACAAGGCGTTGGGTGAGCAGAACACGCAAGCTAATCACTCAAGGCATATTACTGCGTCTTAAGGGGATGTAGGAGAGGTCATTTGCAACCAAATGACCCCTTTGCAAATGTCAACCACTAACACAAATAAGTACTACCTCCTACTACGTTTTTATGCATAGTTTTTACTAAACTAAACGCAAACTTTACACTATTAGTAAATATTTTCTAAATCAATTGATAAAACAAATAAGCTATCCAGATACGTAAGCGATAGTACCTAATATGTACACTCGGCATGCAAAATACATAATGACCAACTTACAATCAGAATCATGATAATAATCCGTTTCGTCTACCAAACCAGTCGGTCGCGCGGAAGTGTAAACATGGAATAAAAATAAAATTAAATATATCTTCATGACGGCCATCAATACAAGTGCGCTTCAAGAAAGACTTTTAATTATGTCACTTGCGATACGTCTAGTCTGTTGTATCGTTACAACTCTTTATAACTAACTGCTGTTCGAGATTCGTCTCCAGCCAAAAATCTTGAACTTTGTCATTGAACTTTGTGTTTGTCGCCGATAATTTATAATCGTGGAACATTTACGAATAATATCTGCAGTAGGCAGTTAGGTAATGTCAGGCAGTAAAATATAAGATTGCCCATTATATGAATACCTAAAGAAGATATCAGACGCTTAACTTTTTGCCTCATAACGCGAAGCGTTTGAGATAGTGCTCCACATTCTATCTACATTTTGACGAATTATGCGAACATAAATGTACTGAACAGCTGATTTTTTTTTCGCGAGTTCAGGTTTGGTCCCATAGTAAAAGTTGTTCATAATGATGAGTATAATGACCCCTTAAGAGGTTGCTGGTGTTTTACCAATAACCCTGTATATAAGCGACGAATTGATAACCTTCTCCTTTTTTTGAAAGTTGGTTATAAATCAATTCACTAATGAGCCAACGATGTGGGATTTCAACACTCAGCAACTTTAACTCGCCTACCGAATGATCGAAAAGGGTTTTGTCTATGTCGTGTGAACGTGGAATAAAGCAAAACTGGACCTTGATGACTGAACCATTAACAGTGCAGCCTTACCTACTATGAGCTATGATAGCAGGACAGAAGTTGAATTGCCCTGTTTTTTTGTACTATGACGTCTTGTTGGCAGGCCTGCAGCTGGCTTGTTACGCTGACGTTTACAAAAACCATTCACCTTTCAACAGCAAAACGGTTTATTCCCGGTTGTCCCCGCCCCGTCGGGAACGAGTGCGAAAAAAATGTTTCGTTACCTGTGATTCACAAATACTGTACTAATTGCCTCAGTATTCTTAAATTATTTTTAATCAAAAACATTTTTCACTCTTGCTCAGAAAATCGTAATTAAAACATTTTAACATTCCGTGCAATCTCTTGATGAATCCCCATTATTGCATTTTGACTCTCGGTCTATAGCGGAACGAGTGGGAAATAAAAAGTTCCAATCGTCACCACTGGGGAGGATCGAAACTTTTTTTTCCCACTCGTGCCCAGTGGGGACGACGGGACGGGGACGACCGGGAATAAACCAACAAAACGACAGATACATCAAAATAAACCATCTTGAAAAAGTTTTTTCAACTGTGGTGCCGATTCTCTTGTTCAATAACTAAGCTAAAATTAGAGAATCGCTATCTTTTACTAACAGGGAGCGATAGAAAATACACTTTGGAGCAAAGAAAGCGGGTCGGTAACAAAAACCTCAATATCTTCCAAAATATTGGAGCTAACTTTATGAAATAAATACTGTATAAATGTGTACTGTAAATTTTATAGTGCCGTATCAATGTCGTAAAAGTTCAAGATTATGAAGTTTATTTTGAATAAAAGGAAGTTAAGTGAAAATGATCATTTTTAGCAGATTTCGTGGCGACTCCCGCATTCAAGATTTATAAAACAATGGTTAGACCCGCAGTCTTGTGTTGAGGATTGTAAACTAAACGTCAATGTCATTATATTGTCTGTGTCAGCTGTCAATGCACCTGTCATACTTGTCATGTCTTTTTCTCTTATTGTTCGGTTGCTGTATTAAAACTGTTCCTGCTGAGAGTGATTAAATCTGTCGTCATCCTATAATTAATTGTTCTTACTTTCCAACCAATAACCTAACATCTTGTATCGATCAGAATGTTGGGCCACAAAAAGAATGAATGAAAGGCAATTGCATGCAGCTGAGATAAGAATGCTAAGAGGGATGTGTGGTGTTAAACTAATGGATAGAATAAGAAATGAGCATATAAGGGAAGTCTGAAAGTGACACCTCAGTGACTGATAAGTTGTGTGGAAATTGGTCGTAATGGCATGGGCATATAATGCTGAGGAATGAGAAAAATGTCGTCAGGAAAGCTTTGAGTATAAATGTGGATAGCTATAAGAGTAGGGTAGACCAAAGAAACGTTAGATGGACTGTGTGAAAGATAACATTGGTAGAAAGGAAGTGACTACGTACCAAGATGACGACTAATAGAGAAGTATGGAAGAAAAATACATGTTGCGCCGACCCCAAATAGATTGGGATAAGGGCGGGAGAATGATGATACTGAATACTGTGAAATAAAACAAGTATGGAAATATTGAATCAGTTTTTATTTATGTTCGTAATTTATAAATAAAACGATACCCCCATCACTACTTTTTGCTGTACATTTATAGCTTGGCGCTGGGCGAATCATCGCGTCCTGTGAACAGAAGCGGTCATAAGTCGTCGTATCGTGAGTAGCACGCTAAGGATTGTTTTGCTGTGAACACACGATACAGGCCGTACCTACCTACGTCTGTCTGTATAAGTGATGTGTGACACAACGCACACCTCAGAATTCACACACTGGCATAGAACGAAACCAAAAACATAACCGTCGCTGTTTCACACACGCAGAGTATAGTTCGCGTCAAATAAGTTTGCCGCTCTGAAACAAGGCTTATAAACAGTGATCGGATAATCGGGCGCTTATATACCTAAACTTCTTCCCACGAAAGAATAATATGGACATTCTTTTATGAAGAAATAAGTAATCCCGGGTTCCCGGGATTGAACAATTTTATAAAAACAACCATAACAAACATAATGAAATTATAGCAGTGGTTATTTTGATTTAGTATCTTTATTTTATTCAAAACAAATGGAATATCAATTAAAAATGATAATGTGCACAATATGGTCAAGTAATGGAAATTGATTTATCTCTCTAACAGATTAGTGATCGAATCGACTGATTTATTGTATTTTATACGAACAGAAGGGATTCCGAAAGGCATGTCCGTATTATTTTTTCGAGGAAATAAAAGTGAAGTTTAGGTATATTAGCGCGCGATTATCCAATCACTGCTTATAAATTACTCTCAAGTTCTAATTAACCTAATTAATTACTAATAATCATGACAATTGAGACTTCTAACTTAGAGAGAAGTATTAATTATTCTAATGATTATAATTATGGAAAACCATATTAGTTATGGTCGGGAATCATATTTTTATCAAGATACAACTTGACACTGACCTACAAATTTCAAAAAACGTAAGATTTGAATTTCGCGGGCTACCTTTGCGCATCCACCTTAATAAATGAAAACTGTGCATTTGAATAAATATTTTTGTTTTATGTTTAATTATATTTGATTATTATATATCTGAGTAATCCATGAACTTTTATGAAAAAAAAAAAACAAATTTGGTTTATATCACGATTTGATCAACCCTGATTAGAATATCATTTTTAACTAACATAATCGCCTAAAACTACGCTCACATACATACGAAAATGCATTACATGGAAAGAAAATACGTCCCTGCGAACGTAATGTGTATTTTCATTATCACTGGTTTTATCACTGTCATGTATCCGCCTGTACTCTCTACTTGCCCATATTTCTCTTAATTTCGCTGGAATCCTAACAAATATTATAAACATGCTAAAATGAATTTCTTTGTATGTTACGCTTTCACGCTAAAACGGCTGAACAGATTTGGATGATATTTAGACCAACCTGACCAAGACCATCACCAGTCAGCCACCCCCTGACCAGTTAGACCTGGGTAAGGACCTAGGCTACTTTTCATCGTGGATCGCAGACAAAGTCGCAGGCAACAGCTAGTACTGGGTGCATTACATGTCATGGGCGTATAGGGCTACGTCTTCAGTGTATTGCATGGACAGTGAAAGTATTAGCGTAGTTTGTGACTAAAACTACGCTCACAAAATATCACACACAAGGTTTTTCACAAGCGTGTATTCGAATAATGGCGCCGATTCCCTTATTACAAAATAAACTAAATTTAAGTTTAGTGCATCTTTTTCTTTCTATTTCATTAAGAAAAGGACAGAAGATAAACATTAGTTTAGTCCTGTCAAATTAAGAACTCCATAGACAAGTTTAGACGTGATTAAAAAATTAGCTACTAAAAATAAGTCAATTTACGTCAGGCGCTGACTAATTGGACAGGACTAAACTAATATTTATCTTCTAAAGAAAAAGATGCACTAAACTTTAATTTAGTTTACCAAATCTACGCGCTTGGGTTTTTAGGTTTTATCACTCGACGTCACGTAGTGATTGCGCGTGTGTGCGTTTTTCTCTTGTTTTTCCTCATGCACGGCACACAGCTGCAATGCTGCGACGACTAAACCATCTTGATCTGTAGCTATGGCGTCCCTATATTTTTTTGAAGTAAAACGCTAGAAATTTACGGAGAAAATAAAAACACTATCCACAATAGATTATTAGTGTATATTAATTAAATTTATATAAATATGGATGAAGAAAATAATATTATGTATGTACTTATAAAAATAAACTAATTTTATTTGTTTATTTGTATTAGGACCTATTGATGTTTTATAAAACTATTTGTCTAAGGGCATCGATCGACTTTTCCTTGGATCTATAATTTCTGGGTGAACACAATCAAAATAAAATTTAGTTAACCGCGGAGCCATCTCTTTTTTCCCAGAAATTATTATCTCTGAAAACTTTGACGACTTTTATATTAAATTCACAGCCAGTCCACACAGAAAACAAACAGACATTCTTATTAGCGATGTGGAGTTGGCCTTGAATTTGATAAAACCATTTATGGTTTGTGTTCAGGACCACATCGCATCGGCGCCACATAATTTAAAACATTTCAGTTTTTTTTGCTGAATGGATCGATACCAAAACAGAAAAAGGGCACTTTATTTCAATGATGCCATCTTCATAAATGCCGTCGGGGTGAAGCGCCTAGGAAAAAAGGGATTCATCAATAAACAAACCACATTTCTCGATGGATATGTTTTCTTGGCGACTGAGTTGTTCGACAGCTTACCTCGTTATCTTTCCCGTGTTTTACTGATGCCACATGATCTAACGAGTAACAATATAAAATACTTTTTACAAGAGACGCTGAATTAGAATTAGGTTTTCTATGCAATTTTTTGAAAAATTTGATGCAGTTATGATACATCTACGTAATTCAAGCCACACTGCGCTTTCTGCTTGAAGTATTGTTTCGCACTCAATTTCATGACGCTTTGTGGCTTGTTTTTGTAGACTCTGTAAAAAACTAGATTTGGTTTGTTCGTAATCTCCAGAATTCAAATCAGGTTTCTGAGTTATATGAGTTCATATAATTATTTATTTTCTTTGACTGTAAAGATCAATTTATTTTTATGTTATTTTTATTTATCATTGACATAATCTACTCATTACAATGTTTTTTTATGAGTGGTATTGCAATATGTGATTAGCTAGTGACCTCGACAATTGATCATAATTATTCTTGTCTGAGCAACCGGCAGCAGGTTCGTCATGCTCCCTTAGATGTCACTGCTTGCGGTAGCGTCGGGGGTCGGGTTGCCTCCTTCCCTCAAATATGGCGAGGGGGGTAATGGCTGATCTTTGCGTTATGCTCGTGAACGGGTGCTGCTTGTGGTGACTGGTCGTCTTGCTGACCTTGGTTTTGTTTTGTTATTAATAATTTAACTCGTTTATTTTACTTCGATGGTCCTAGTTTATCATCTGTGACTTCGAGTTACGGCTATATGTAAGTGGGCACGCCCTTTATTACTGGAGGCTTTCAATATAGGTATAAAGTTCTGCTTACGTTTTTAGTTTGTATTTTGATTCTGCTTGAGTATAGTTTTCGGATTTTCGATTTTTTTTTCTTCTTTTTTTAAGTATATTGGCGTGTGCTAGCTGACTTATAGCAAATAATTAAATCTAATTTAATGTTTGTGTTGCGTAATGTACTTGCATGTATTTTGCACAGTGTTGTATAGAATATTATATATATTTTTATTTAACTGAACAGACAGCTGTGCTGCTGAGGAGTTTGTTGCGCCACTTCTTCTCCTCAGCTAAAGCACTAGGAAGTGGTGAAGGGCGGGCGTTTTGGGGGACTGTCTTATGTAATTTTGACGTTCGAAAAGTGCTGATTCTCAGCCTAGTTTGAATAAATGACTTTTGATTTTGATTTTGATTTTGATTTTGACATGAATAGCCATAATCGATGTTTGTTGGAGGTTTAGGCGTAAAGAAAATTTTGCGACTAGATGTCTTGCCCCTTCTACTTTCATTATAGGCAAATTTCTTTTGTTTTCTTGGCAACAACACTGTTGAACTGCTCTGCACGATTTGTGGTAAAACAGGGAAGCAAGCTTCTTGAATGAAAAGCCAACTGCGAAGCATTGCGCTGCAGTCTCAACATGAGTGTTTCTGCAGCAAGAGATTATTTGTTTCTTTTTTCGGTCTGTTTTCAGCGTTTCCACAAGACAATGAAGACGGCGATTATGGCTCGCGGGGCAACAACGACATGGACAGAGGAACTTCCAACCGTATTATTGGGATTACGCACTGCCCTGCGACAAGACAACAACCTCAGTCCAGCTATAATGACGTATGGTACCACACTTCGTATACCATCCGATTTCCTTGAATCGACGATGCCGAGCTAACGCCGTCTTGCCCGCACGATAACATAACTCACACCGGCCCCGCACCGCTCACAATCAGCTGATAAGCCTTTTGTTTACAAGGACTTAGCGACGTGTACCATTACCATCCAGTTACCATTACGGACTACAGTTGTGTCACTCGATCGACTTAAACCTGCCTACATCGTGAGCGAAACTGAAACAGGTTTAACGAACAACCCGACGTCGTTAACAACAAACACAGCAAGCACGTCGAGCATCGTGAATCCTGTACCTTCACACCAACCATACATCACCAGGACCGGCAGAGTATGCAAGCCAAACGTACGCTTCGCTTGAGGGGGAGTACTGTAGCGCCGCTGACATACCTACATACAGCGCGTCTCACGTCCGACGGCCGCCGCACGCTGAGTGCGCGCGCACTGAGCGCCGCCGCGGAGCAGGGCCGACGCCAGCGCGCCAACGAGACTGTTTCTAGAACAACGATCCGTGTCGCCACATCTTCTCGAAGAACACCGCGCGCCGCTGAATGTTCTAGATGGAAGACCAGCTACTCCGCGTTTTCTCGAAGCGCCGCGCACGCGCTCGCGCATGCGCGGAGGACAATATATAAGGAGATGTATGTTACTCAATAAAAGTCAGTTCCTCTTAAGCAGTTCATTTTGAAGGACACGCCTTTTATTTCAAAGTACCTCCAAGCTGCATAGGTGCTAAACCTGGATTAACACATAGGGTACTTTTAATCCCGGTTGTACGTTCCCCTGGGATATTTTTCGACATCCACGAGGGCTAAGCCGCGGGCAAAAGCTAGTCTAACTTATAAATTGATTCAAACCTACGTATTAATTTTAGGGATTGTAGCTGAACCATATCGGAATGTTATGAAAAAGTTATGAGACACTACAAAACTCTATACTTAGTTACGTATACATTTGGGCACGCTACAATTGCGGCGATAAGTCCCCTCTTTGAGGAGTGGTTGGAGAGGCGTCATGGCATCCTCACCTTCCGCCTGACGCAGGTCCTCACCGGACACGGTTGCTTCGGGAGGTTTCTGTTCCGGATAAGGCGGGCGGAAACGCCCGGGTGTTACCACTGTGTGGATCGCCCGGAGGACACGGTGGAGCATACGGTGGAGGTCTGCCCGGCTTGGGCAGAGCACCGCCGCGTCCTCGCGGAGGCCATCGGCGGCGGCGATCTTTCGCGTCCGGCCGTTCGGCGGTCCGGGTACGGAGCGAGAGTGCATGGGAAGCCGTCACCTCCTTCTGCGAAGCTGTAATGCTCGCGAAGGAGGAGGCTGAACGCGTGAGGGAGAGGCAATCATTGCGCCCTCACGCACCTAGTCGCCGCAGGAGACGCCCTGGGCGTCGGGAATCGATAGCCGACTCCCGGCCACCGTAGGCGCGGGCTTGCGGATGGCGAGCAACGGGTAGCTCGCCGTCTGGTAAGGACCAGGCCTGGGTCGACGGCGCGTTGTGTTCCACGCGCGCCTCAAAGAGATGTCAGCACTAGCTGAAGGGGTCCGCTAGGGCCGATGCCCGCCAGGGTTGCGGGTTGTTTGAAAGAGTTACCGTGGCCCTGGCACAGGCAACTGAAGGAACACGGGTGGGTTTTAGTCAGTAGAAGTCTGACACGCCCTCCCGCTCCACCCAGCGCGGGAGAAGTTATTTGATGATTTCCCATCCACAAAAAAAAAGAGGTACGTATACATTTCCTTTTTCAAGTTAATTTAAAAAATCGGTATAGTCAGTTTGAGAAAAATGGACGAGCGACAAGTTCGAACGAAAATACTTATACGAGTACTTGTTAGGCCACAGTGCGCGGGCTGCGGCTGACAATATCAACACTGCATTGGGCGCTGAAAGTACATGCCATGCGACGGTGTCCAGATGGTTGGACCGTTTTAAATCAGGAGACAGGAGCCTAGAAAGTCAGCCACGCTCTAGACTACCACCCGCATTGAATGAATGATGACGATTTACGCCGCGAACTGCAGTCGAATCCGGATGCTACCACTCGTGAATTAGCGGAAGCACTTAACTGCAGTCACCACCCCGTGGAAAACCATAATCTGCATGAGCTTGGGTATCATTAAAATGATCGTTAGTCTTTCTGTACTAAATATATGGGATAAATGGTATTGAAATTGAACAAATAAAATCGTCAGATAAGTCGAATGCAACTCTGTCTCTTGTATTAACTAATGCCTGTTTTTGTTTCAGCTGATAGTCACAAACCAAGCGTTATGCCTAAACACGATTGGGACTATGAATCGTCCGTATACGGGCCTAATATAATGGAATATATATATCAGAAAGGCACATTATGAATCATCCTTATTCGGACCTAAGACAATCGAGAAGGATATTATATGTATATCAGCAAGGCACACCAAACGGCTCTGTAAGGATGTAGGGAGAAGTAATTTGGGTTAGCCAATCATGTGCCCCGCCCCACGCGCAAACCTAGGTGGATTGTCCAGCAACATTTTTTTCGCCGCGCGGCGGGTTCCAGGGCACTTAAACTCGGCTTTAAAAATAAATTGGTTCTATGAACTGGGGGCCGATTCTACTAACAAAATTGTTCAAAAATTGCAATTGAATCGCAGCTGAACCACGGCTTTTGAGCGTTTTCGCATTCCACTAACGTAACAACGATCCAACTGCGGTTACGTTTCAGTTCAGTCACCGATCGATCGAAACAATCTCAAAAGCTATTCTGCTAACAAAACCGAACATGAGCGTGACGTTTAGTCGCATCATTATCTTTTTGACATAATTGAAACGTTTCGTTTCACATATTTCGCAAGCTGGGGCCGAAAACGAAACGTTCTTCTGAGTTTTTATTATTTATAATGTTGAAATGTTACAAAAAAATATACAAGCTAAAGGTATAAGTATGGTCTGGATATAATTTTGTATTAAAAATACTTTTAGTAGCACTTATTCGTATTTAGTAATATTATTAGATTCAACTTTTTTTTTCTGTGGTATTATTAAAACATACTATTTGGAATGTTGGTCACACAGGTTACCCGCTGATACGTTCCCGTTACGATTCGGTTTAAGTTTAGTTTCCATTTTGCTTATAGAATAGTAGAATGACTTTTTTGGTAACTATCGAACGGCGATCGAAACTGAACTGTTGTTGAAACACAATTGAACGTGTAACGTTGCAAATTAGTAGAATCGGCCCCCAGATAGTACACTTATGGACTTGTACTACACAACTGGTTCTGTAACTTTAAATGCCTTTGTTTTTTTTAAGCCATTGTTTTTTATACATCGTGCTCCTGCCCTTGTCCCAATTTATTTGGGGTCAGCGCCACCTGTCCTTTTCTTCCATACATCTCTATTAGTCGTCATTTCGGTAGTCACTTCCTTTCTAGCCATATCGAGGGTTCACGGGCTATTTATATTAAACGACATCGTGGCAGATATTGAGTTACAATCGTTCTACCTGTATTAAAAATTGAAAAACGTAAACAACTGAGACAGACACATAACCGTCGATAGGCCACTTTTTCGTAAAAAATATTGTTTTTTTTTTTTTACAATCTTCTTTTTTTCGAATAATGAAACTTTGAAATGTGTGTAAAATTCCAAAAATGTCGCTTAATACAAATAGCCCGTGAACCCTCGATATCATCTTTCACACAGTCCATCCATCCATCGTTTTTTGGTCATACGCCAATATAAAAACAAAACTCGTGTTATCCCTATTTCTTTTTAACCTAAAATATAGCGCGATTCAGTTTGCATCAAATGACATCATAATATTTACCATTGTTTATACAAAGTTTTATGCTTCATAATGACCAACGCCACTTAACGAAAATATCAGGAATTTCAATGGCTTTCTGTCTATGCCAGAACAACGGCCGTTGTCCAAAAAAAAAATCCAATATATTGGATTTGTACAATTATTCTGAGTTTGATTGGTCATGTGAGTGGATAAAACAGAATGACTAATTATTCAACTAATATATAGGGCTTCTATTCATCCTACACACTTCGCAAACATAAAGAACTAACTTACGATGCTAAGTTAACATATCCTGCACGATGAAATAACAGAATATGCAAGGCAACTAAACACAAAACTGCTTTCTTCAGGAGACACTCATGTTTCTTTGCTCCTTATTTATATTATAAACTTAACTCTCTCTTAAATATATTCTCAAAAACTCGCATGAATGTAAATCTATTATCCAAAAATATCTTCTAAAATTAAATTACGAGTATAATGACACGGAATCCTTACTTATAATTTCTAAATAACTTCTCTGTTCTGTCTGTAGTAAATCAAGAGCAGTCAAAGCTCACTCATCCATAACCACGTATACATACATACCTACTCCCACAAATACAGATGCACGTGTTAGATTATTAAGTAATTAGACATTAAAAGTGTATATATAGATATTATCAAAACAGCAAGCATTAAATGTCAGGATGTTTATTGGTCATTTACTGTGTATGAAAGTACTATGAACATGGTGTGTACGGAAAGGGTTTCATAACAAAGACACAAAAAGACAAGACTATGCATTTATTATTTCAATTAGGCTTGTCAGTAGTTAATCAGAAAGCTAGTCGTCCGTTCACAAAACTAGGTCATCATGGAGAAGAGCGGACAAGAAACTCCATGGAAACAGTATAAAGTATTACATCAACATATTACTTATATTTCTTTATAATTATCGTTATCTCAAAAACAGTTAATTCTATCTCTTGGACAATGGTCCAAGAGAACCCATAATAATAGCAACATAATAACATTAGCTAGGAAAAGAACATGAATATTCCATTATACGGTTTGACATATTAGCAATATTATCAATAATATAACTACAACAACAATATGGTCATAATAAGCAATAATTGAGATATACTATCAAATTACTCAATTCATAAAATAATAATAATAGTACCTATACAATATACATCATCAACAACAACAATAATCAGAATAATATCATACCCTTAGATGTTAACGCCTTGAAAATCGAAGAGCAACTGCCCTGATCCACTGTGGCTCCGCTCTTTTATACCCGATAACAAACAAGTATGATTCACAATCGACAGTTGATTCAAATCAGTGTTTGATTTATAGAAAGATAAGTTTGTTATATTCATTAATTAATTTTAACAATTGAGTATAAAATATTAAACAGATAATAATTATATTTATAGGTATAACAAGTATTTATTTTTAAATATTAGACACTTAATAGTGTGTCAATCCGTTTGACTCGAGTCTTTTTATACCAATGAGTAAACAAGTGGGGTGGTCACATGTTTTTAGAAAATATTATATTTGAGCTACTAGTTTTTGCTAATAATGTTGTTAAATCATAATTTATTTTTATCTTTATATTTAAACATGAGATAACCCGATAATTGATCTTAGTAGCTTTCTATATTGCTATAATAAACTTAACCTAAAATCTAACCTGTAAAAATAATAAAGTATGTAAAATCAAACCAATTTCACAGCTGTTTGTTATTGGCATTATTGTAGACATAAATTGGCATTTACAAATAGACACACACATATTTTAGCATACTTATTCTTATATTTATTTTGTATATTTAGTCAAAATATTTTGAATAATCTATCACGGCCAGACTGACCAGTACTTCGCTGTCGAAGTACCCCTTATATTAGTCTGTATATATAATATTGTCTGTTTTGTTTAGTACCTGCTGCATTAATGATTAGTTAACCAGCAGTATATATTTTATTGATCTATGGCCTTGGCATACAAGCACCTATCACCCGCTGCAGTGTGAATTTCAGTGAAGTATCAGGGCAAAGATCGACCAGCGGTATAATATATATTATTGTTATCATTTTTTTTTTTTTTAACACGGCATCACCATAGCCATACCACATGGCATCACCCGCCTGGGATCTAGCCCTAAGACCAGGAAAAGGACCAGGAAAATGTAGTGTGTGGGTTGCGGGAAGACAATTAAAATGCGAGTGTACGCTACGAGTGCTTTATTACGACTACTGACTTATATCTAATACATCAATGCTTAGGTTAAACATAGGTACTTATACACTACACCACAGGGGTACAAGAAGAAAAAAAAAAAAAAAGAAAAAAAAATTTTTTTTTTTTTTTTTACAAATACAAATAGTGATTATGAATTAGTGATATATTTAAAATTTTATTTTGTAATATATTATATTTAAACAGTTATTTTTTAAACAATTTTGTGCGGTTTTTGTGTACAATTTCTGGTTTATTGTTTCTAATAATTTTTACATTGGGTTCCTTATCTTCAATAACAATAAATGGACCATTATACAAAGTATCCAGTTTATTTGCAGTTTCATTTTTTAACAATATTAAATCACCTTTTTCATATCGCACTTGGTTTACGGTTTTATCATACATAGTTTTTCGCATCTGTTTACTTTTTAATAGGTTATTTCGCGCATCTCTGTGTGCTACTTGTAAACGATATCTTAATTCTAAACTATAATTATCTGGGTTATATAAAGGTTCTATACTACTACTTATTCTACTCGGAATCTCACTGGGTTTTCCAAAAACTAATTCATACGGTGCATATTTTGTAGAAGAATGTATAGTGTTATTAAAAGTAAAACACCAGAAGGGCAGCCAATGGCTCCACGTTTCAGGGAAATTATCGCATTGTATTCTTAAGAATGAGGCCAAATGTTTATGCGTATTTTCTAGTGAACCTTTTTTTGAATTCGTGGTGATATGAAGTTGAGTTTAATTTTTCAATTCCTAAAAGTGTACAGACTTCTGTCATAGTAGATGACATAAACTCTGCCTTTATCTGTTGCTATTGTTTTTGGGATTCCGAACCTTAAAATAAATTGATTAACAAATGCCTTTGCAACGGTGACCGTTTCCTTATTTTGAAGAGGATAAGCCTCAACAAATTTACTTAATTCACACTGCAACGTGAGTATATAATTATTACCGTCTATATCCTTATCTAAGGGTCCTACTAGATCTAAAAATACTTTCTCGAAAGCATATGAAGCTGTGGTTGTTATTACCATCGGCTCCTTGGTTTTTCGCGAATACTTCGATTTTTGACATTTTTCGCATTTATTTACAAAGTCTTTGACGTCTGTTTCCATGCCTGGCCAGAAATATTTCCTCTTAATGTTGTTCATCATTCTTCGCACACCTGCGTGACCGCTGGTAGGTAATAAGTGATAGTCGTTTATAATAAATCTTTTATCTTTTTCATTATCTATTTTTTCTACTCCTCGTAAAATACATATCCGTGGGCCGGTCCACTTTTCTTTAGTTTTAATTTCTTCGATTAGTTCTTTTATGAATAACGCGTTATTATTTTCTTTTATTATACATATTTCGTCGACGTTTATATTTTTACTAAATTTACTTAATTTCTCCACAAAAACGACTCGCGTGTATTGTGCCGTGAAATCAAGATTTATGTATAACATTTTCTTATTATGGGAAAATGCAAAACACTCGGTTTCTACATCTATATCCATTTGTTTTCTAATCTTATTTAACTCTTTTCCCTTTATTAAAATCATTTCTACTACACTACTCGGCATCCGCAATAATTCTACGATTCTCGGTTGATCAGGCCGATAGTCTGTGTCATTATTGGTGATCGGAGTGGCGTTATTGTCTTTTGTCTCTTCTAATTGTCTTTTCTGCGCTCTAGTCATTACATTGATTATTTTCTCATTAATACGTTTTAATTCTTCGGAATTTATTGTAATTCTAGACAATGCGTCTGCTATGACGTTTTCTTTTCCTTTTATGTATATAATGTTATAATCGTATTCTTCTAATATTAACCGAAACTTTAATAATCTGCTTGATGGGTCTTTCATTCCAAATAAATACAGCAGTGGTTTGTGGTCTGTCATGATTGTAAATTTCTTGCCTAGAAGATATGGCCTAAAATATTTTATTCCCCATACTATCGCAAGTAACTCCTTTTGTATAGTTGGATAATTTTTTTCGGCTTTATTTAGTGGTCGGCTCGCATAAGCGACTGGACGCATGTCTTTATTACAAAGCACTGCTCCTACAGCAATACCTGAAGCATCAGTTTGTAGTATGAACTCGTTTTCATCTGAAAAGTCTGGGTATTGTAAAACGGGTGGTGATATTAACGCTTTTTTCATTAATTTAAACGATTTTTCGCACTGGTCAGACCATATAAAAGGAACATCTTTACGACATAAGGAATTTAAGGGAATACTTATTTCTGCGAATTGTTTTATAAACTTTCTGTAATAATTGCAAAATGCGACAAAGCGTTTTACTTCTTCTGTACTTTTTGGTGTTGGGTAATTTTCAACTACTTTTATTTTTGCTTTATCTGGACTTATTCCTTCTGCTGACACAGTGTGTCCTAAATATAAAAGCTCCTTTTTAAAAAAATTACATTTATTGGGGTTTAACTTTAGATTAACTTGTCTAAGTCTCTCGAAAACATCTATCAAGTTTTTATTGTGTCCTTCTAAATTACGTCCAAAAATTACAAGGTCATCAAGGTATATGAAACACTTTTCATACGTTAAACCTGACATTGCAACAGTCATTACCCTTGAAAAAGAACTCGGACTGGTTTTAAGACCCATTGGCATCCGTTTCATCTGGTATTGGCCAGTATTAGTTGTAAAGGCAGTTAGTTTTCGTGACTCTGGGTTCAAGGTCACTTGGTAATATGACTGACTAAGGTCTAAATGGGTAAAATAAATTGCACCTGACAGTGACTCTAAAATATCAGTGATATTTGGTAAGGGGAATTTGTCATCCTGTATAACTTCATTTAATTTACGGTAATCTATTACTAATCTCCATTTTTTGCTATCGTCATTTGATTTCTTGGGCACAAGTAAAATAGGGCTAGACCACTCGCTTTGAGCTTCCTCTATAATATCATCCTGTAACATTTGTTTAATTTGCTTATTTATTTCTGGTTTTTGACTGTTTGGCAACCTATACGGTTTTGTATAAACGGGACCAGTATTCGGCTTTAAATAAATATTATGTTCGTATGATTTAGTAGTAGTAAGCTTATCACCTGGTAGATAAAAGATGTCATTGTACTTAGTACAAATTGCTTCAATCGTTCCACGCTCAGCTGGATGTAAGTGATCTAGTTTTAGTAATCCTAACAAGGTGTTAGCTCTTTCTGCGTTTGACTTACTTTTATTAAACTGACATATTTGGTAATCGTTTAATGAATGTATTTCAGGTTGAAAAATTGGTATAGTAATTGATTCTTCTTTAGTATTTAATATTTTAATGGGAATAACGTTATTTACTGGCTTTACTATTATCGCTGCTAAAAATAAATCATCTTGTAATTGTTTTGGTAATACAACGCATTCTTCATTTAATTTATTATTTAGTGGTATGTAATGAATGGACTCACTTCTTGCAGGAATAGTCAAGTAACTATGTGAAATAGTTGGTGATGCATAAAGTGGTATAATATTTTCGTATTCGTTATATAGGGTTAATGTATCATTTTCTAAATTAATATGAGAATTATATTTTGATAAAAAGTCTAATCCGAGAATTCCATCAGACTTGAACGGTAAATTATTGAACAAATAAAATGTGTGATTAAAAGTACCATTTTGAGTACATAATGTAAGATTGACATAACCTTGCGAATAGGTTTTACCACCGAAACCATTTATTACAATTCTATCCTCATGCAAAGGAATGTGTTCCGATAACACGTTCTTAGAAACAACGGAAATGGACGCGCCGGTGTCAAGTAACCATGCGCTCCTGGTATTGTTTATGTTAAAATGAACGTACCTAACATTTTTGTTACACGTTAAAATGTTATATGATTTAGGAACGAAAAAACTGATTTTTGTTCTCTGTTTTTCCGTTTTCTGTTTGGGGGTCCTCATTCACTTGGGCTGGAAACATTCTTTGTTGACTATTTCTATCTCGAGTACCCCTACTTAGATAATATTTAGAAGGGTTACGGTTAGTTCCATAGTTTGAATAATTAGTACCTCTTCCGCGTGTATATCTACCACGGGGGTTACCATTAAACCTTTGATGGTAATTATTGTTATTATATCTTCGACCCGTACTATAATTTCCACGGTACTGAAAATCTTGATTATAATAATTATGCCGACTTCCTCTGTTGAAATTATTATTAAACCTGTTGTTTGACTTACCCCTTGCGCTGAAAATACCGTTGGATGTTGAGGGCTGTCCCAGCTCCTCGTCCTCTGCTGCACGCACCGCATCTTTCAACTCTGAGTAGTTCCGTGCTGAAATGATAGTGCTTAAGCGTTTATATCTTAATCCATCTGAAAATCTTTTAATCGCGAGTTTCTCATTTATAGGTCTCAGTATCTCGCTTGCCTTTTCGTTACCGTCAGCTTGGGCAATGGTGAGGTCTATAAACAGTTCTGATAATTTATTTCCATATTCACTGATGGACATATTATTTTGACTCAGACTGTTTAATTGGCAAAGTATAGAATTGGCGGATTTTTTCGTTAGTAGATAAGTTTTTATATCATGTATGAGGCTCGCAATGTTGTCATATTCGCATTGTAATTTTAATTTGGCTGATTTAGTTAGTCTTGTTTTCAAAACAAAAGAAATTAACAATTTTGTTTGTTCAGGGTCCTTGAGACAGCTGTTATATAATTCTACCGCGTCAATGATTTTTTCAGTTGTACCTTCTGAACCATCCATTTCGGGTATTAATGATGTTGCCGTTTTTATATCAAACTTCTCCATGTTTAAGAGATTTGTTTCTACTCCACCTTGAATATTATATGATAAAATCTTATTGTAAACGTTATCTATTTTCTCCTTCAACACTTCGTAAATGTACTCTGCTAATTCTAACGTGCTTTTTTGCTCTGTAAATATACTTATAATAGTTTTATACAATGAATATAACTCTTTTGCTTTTATTATTTTTTCTTCAACCTTGTCTTTATATTGGTACCGTCTACTTGGGCCTAACTTCCTCAAAGTAATTTGAATATCAGTTAATTCACTTAAAATTCTTTCTAAATCTGTTTCCATAGATTAAAAAAAAAATCAAAACATACCTACCTCCTTTGGATTATATATTACTATAAAAAAAAAAATAAAATGAATATACCTTGTATCTTGGTCCTTAGCCGAGTAGTTTATGGTTTATGTCCTATATTTATCCCATGTGACATTCCGATAGAATCAGGCTGTAAGTTGCTGTAAGATATTTATAAAGTTACACTAAATTATAACAAAAGTAATAATTATAGGGCCTTATTATTATACTTAATTGTCCATTTAAGGTTCTTCTTAGTTTAAACGGCACGGCGAAAGTTTTATAAAATCCATATACTGGATGTTCTTGACGGTTGGTTTACTCACTAAATACACTTAAAACACACTTTTCACTGCGCACTGATAATTAATATTATTTTTACACATTTTCATTTCCTTCTTCACGTTCTCGCCTTCCCGACAACCGCAAACGCATTTTTCTTATCAACTCTGATTCGACATGCTTTCTGATCCATTTCTTCTGCTTTTCCTTCAGCTTTTTCCAAATAATTAGGATTGCTGCAATAGCGGTAATAGTCAAGGCCGCCGCCAACAATATAGTATTTATCTGCATGTGTGATTCGACCACAGTATTACTTCCTCCCGATGCATTTTGTGCAATTATCACCTCCTTATCTCCAGTTTTCGAATATGATTTTCCCATATTTCGACCGTAGTACGCGACCAGTTGCGCTGATTGTTCTCGTAGTTTTATTAATTTTTATATCGAGCATATTCAAACCGCTCTAATTCAGTGCACCGAGGCACACAGGAATTCGCTGACTCGCAAAATTCGCCCGCTACGCGATACGCGGCAAGGAACCCGACGCCGCGTCGCTCGCGCATGGCAGGGTCGCCATGTAGTGTGTGGGTTGCGGGAAGACAATTAAAATGCGAGTGTACGCTACGAGTGCTTTATTACGACTACTGACTTATATCTAATACATCAATGCTTAGGTTAAACATAGGTACTTATACACTACATACGCATGTTGGCCATTTGTCATCAGTAATCAGTCATTAGTCATTTATTCATTTGTCAGCCAGCGTAATAGGGAGGGAGGTGGAGTAGCTAGGATAATTTACAAATCATCCGCCCATACGGTCGGTTCATTGTCGTTGTCATTCATAAATGGATCATTACGAGCCAGTGGTTGGTCTCAAAAAAAAAAAATCATGACTAGTGATTTCTTCGGACATCCTGTTAAATTTACGTTTTACTTTTTAGTGATTATTAGAAAATACTTCTAAAACTTCCTTAGGGCCTTCATATTTAGGACCAAGTTTAGTCGTATGTTTTCCATGCTTTATATATTAAGACAAAATCCCCCTTTACAAAAGGCTTTATTTGAGCTTTGCCCTTGTCAATACTTAACTTGTCCCGAAATGATCGCTCGTCCATCCTTAATTTACATAATGATCTAACAGTAATCAGATCTTCAATTGAATTATCATCGTCGATTTGTAAGACTTGTAAGATTGTAAGACTTTGCTTGACACCCAATGGCAAACATTTTTTTCCACACCACAACTGTATGGGAGATCTTCCCGTACTTTTAGAAACGGTATAATTAATAGCCAACTGTAAATCTCGATTAGCAGTGTGCCATAGTTTCGTAAGCTCCACAACAGACTATATCTTAGCTTAGCCACAGGCACAGCCAGTTATTTATAATTATTAAAATTATTATTTATAATTATAACTTACAGTATTTAAAAAACTTAAATAGCGTCTTCAACAATAGCACTTTGAAAATGAAAAACAATCAGTTAATACATCTAAAATTATTTGTTTATCAACAATGTATGTGAAATTTGCTTTTTCTTACATGTTAGTAAGTATACCGGATCAAATAAAAATATATGTTTCATCCGCTTTATGACATAGTATATACCAACTTTAAATTGTGGCTTTTATTCATACTTATTGTAACATTTTCTTCAAAGCTATCTTTTTAATTAATTTGTGAACACCAGAGTAATATTAGAAATTTTAAATTATGTTTCCGTGAACACTTGCATTTCTTCGACCATACAACAACTACTTCATAATTACTTCTGGAATAAAATGCTCACAAGCTAACTTTACTAGCACTTTGATTTATAAGCAACAAACCTTAACATTTGGGATTGCCAAGTTCAACTTTTGTTAAAACTTGCATTTTATTGTCAGCCTCATTTTTGAGAGAAATAGAATTAATTATAATCTTGTAACTAACATAGTAGCAACTATTGGTTTTATAAGCTACGCTTCAACCACACCCCAGGTAATCAATGATCTTTCAACTTAACTATCCTATTCAACATTGTAGGTACCCCTTTTTTATAAGCATCATTTTCTCATAACAAAATCTGCTTTCGTTTTTAGTCTGTTAAAATACCGGTTGAAAATTAACTTTTAATGACAAACATTTCGTTTTAAGATTCTAGTTTATAGGTTGCTAAAATTTTCCTAAGATTCACCATCAGCTGGAGGAAGTCTCAGATTATAAAATAATATTAAAGCAGAGCCTCTATAGGCCTTACCGACTTTTTAGCTAATTTGTAGACCAGCACTAATGCTCCATTAAACCCCTGGAATGGCCTTCCAAGATTCTACAGCACCTCGCAGCTCCGCAGTCCTGCTCTCAGTATAGGCAGCACATCTTCATGGTAAGAGTTGAGTCAACGACCCGCCGACACCGATGGATTCCAGCAGAACGCAGATTGCTCAAACATTGATCATGAAAATAATAAAATAAAATTCATTAGAAATTTGTTATGTGAGACAGAGCATGATCCCACTTCTGATGTTAGATTATTAAGTAATTAGACATTAAAAGTGTATATATAGATATTATCAAAACAGCAAGCATTAAATTTCAGGATGTTTATTGGTCATTTACTGTGTATGAAAGTACTATGAACATGGTGTGTACGGAAAGGGTTTCATAACAAAGACACAAAAAGACAAGACTAGGCATTTATTATTTCAATTAGGCTTGTCAGTAGTTAATCAGAAAGCTAGTCGTCCGTTCACAAAACTAGGTCATCATGGAGAAGAGCGGACAAGAAACTCCATGGAAACAGTATAAAGTATTACATCAACATATTACTTATATTTCTTTATAATTATCGTTATCTCAAAAACAGTTAATTCTATCTCTTGGACAATGGTCCAAGAGAACCCATAATAATAGCAACATAATAACATTAGCTAGGAAAAGAACATGAATATTCCATTATACGGTTTGACATATTAGCAATATTATCAATAATATAACTACAACAACAATATGGTCATAATAAGCAATAATTGAGATATACTATCAAATTACTCAATTCATAAAATAATAATAATAGTACCTATACAATATACATCATCAACAACAACAATAATCAGAATAATATCATACCCTTAGATGTTAACGCCTTGAAAATCGAAGAGCAACTGCCCTGATCCACTGTGGCTCCGCTCTTTTATACCCGATAACAAACAAGTATGATTCACAATCGACAGTTGATTCAAATCAGTGTTTGATTTATAGAAAGATAAGTTTGTTATATTCATTAATTAATTTTAACAATTGAGTATAAAATATTAAACAGATAATAATTATATTTATAGGTATAACAAGTATTTATTTTTAAATATTAGACACTTAATAGTGTGTCAATCCGTTTGACTCGAGTCTTTTTATACCAATGAGTAAACAAGTGGGGTGGTCACATGTTTTTAGAAAATATTATATTTGAGCTACTAGTTTTTGCTAATAATGTTGTTAAATCATAATTTATTTTTATCTTTATATTTAAACATGAGATAACCCGATAATTGATCTTAGTAGCTTTCTATATTGCTATAATAAACTTAACCTAAAATCTAACCTGTAAAAATAATAAAGTATGTAAAATCAAACCAATTTCACAGCTGTTTGTTATTGGCATTATTGTAGACATAAATTGGCATTTACAAATAGACACACACATATTTTAGCATACTTATTCTTATATTTATTTTGTATATTTAGTCAAAATATTTTGAATAATCTATCACACGCAACCGTACTCTCATTCATCACACACACAACACACCCACACACGCACACACAGAACACACTCACACATACACACACACGCGCTCACACAAACACACACCATATATATTAATTATACCTCTACTCGTAATAGTTGTCACTCATTAATAAATTGTACCAACTTACTCGCCGCGGGAGGAAGACCTGGAGTCCTGAAATACAGGGCTGCCCTAGTTTAGGCTCCAGTCCACTTCATTTATTTTAATAATGTCTGTACTGTGTTTGAATTAGTGTGGAAAATAAATGAATTTTTACTTTACTTTTTAATATAATTCAATCATGATTCGAAAGACACGTGGATCTATCATCATAAGAACGTTAGTGTTGTTTTCCTTGGAAACAGAACTCTTTTTCGGGATGAAAGGTACCCTATGTCCGTTTCTGTACATCAAACATCATCAACGTATATGCAAAATTTCAGCAAAATTTTAGGCGTAAAATAAAAAAAATAAAATAAAATACAAACAAACTTACTTTCTTACTTTTAGTTATAGATAGTTCTATAGAATCTCGTTTCACATTTCTTTATATCCTTAAATTGTTTATTTAATATAAAACTTATTATCTATATTATATACTCTGGCTGAGGTAATTTCTGTTGGGGGTTTCAGTTCTAACCAAACCTACTGCTTGCATGCTGCAAGCGAGCACGCAGCAAGTAGTGTGCAAGCAAGCATGCAGCGTGCAAGCAAGCATACAGCATGCAAGCGAGCATGCAACATGAAGCAGGCATGGTTTCTGTCACGGCTCCGGCACTGCGGGGCTACGGCGGTCCCACGCGAGCTTATCGTCGCAGATGGTATTCGTTTCACATAAAAATTTTCTCATATTTTCGTTTCATAGAATAATCAATAAGCAGAATACTTACTTTAGAGATTTTTAAATCATTGATTTTTGTTTTAGATAAAGTTTATTGTTAGAATAATTATATCATAGAATAACAAATCAAATATTCTTTATCCTTATATTGTTTATTTAATATAAAACTTATTATCTATATTATATACTCTGGCTGAGGTAATTTCTCAGTTCTGACCAAACCTACTGCTTGCATTGTGCAAGCGAGGTCCGCGCCTACGCGGATTTATATTACACTCTAGGGGTAGGGCAGACAAGACTACGTGGAGTCGGTTTTGCAGCGATTCGTTTCAGTCACTAAGTTTTGTAACACAACATATTGACTTATTAAGACAATATTTTAATTTTAATTAAATTAATATGACTAATAATTTGAAACAATATTCGTGAAAAATTAATTCAACTGTTTGATAAGTTTGTTAAACCAAAAAAATGTGATTAAAAATTTATTGAATTGTGTTTCTGTAAAATATGTTTCTGTTTTCTTTGAAACAATAATATTCGAAATAAAAATACAAGGACCAAATATTATATGAAACATTTTCTGGAAACGAAATTCTATGAAATTTCTGTCTGCGAAACAAGGGGATACCCTCTCAGGTATATGCTGTACTACCTAGTTGTTGTGTGTAGCATAACACTAGTTTACAATGTATCTGTTGCCGGGAAAATTCTTACTGTTGTTGGCTATACATGATATGCTGAGTTCAAATATATAAATGAAATTTATCGATCAGCTCTAGTTTTTTAGTTAACAAAAGGAAACACGCACGTTATTAATAAACAAAAACACTTAAATGATGAAAATGAACAATAAAATCACTTGAAACTGCACACAAAATTCTGAAACTTTATGATGGTTTTTCTTTACTCGTGACGTATTATTTTCGAATATAACATTCGAAAATAATACGTCACGAGTAAAGAAAAACCATCATAAAGTTCGCGGCAACAGACAAAAATTAAAATTTTGTAAACTAGCGTAATTAATATAATTATACGTAAATATAATTTTAAGTGTGTCAAGAGGGACTTATGTTGTGTGAAATAAATTATTTGATTTGATTTGCATATGATTTTCTTTTCTTTATTTTAAGGGCTTTATCGCTGAGCGATAACGTCGCCCTGTAACATCAATACAATGAACTACACCTAAAAAAAGTTAATACTTACTTTAAAACAAAAATGCTAGTTTGTACAGTATTCTAGCTTGTTCCGATAAAGGACAAGCCAGGATAGCGTTACACTCTCCTATATTATATTTGTTTGTTGGACCAAGTAAATTATATCGCGAAGCCTCATTCCGCACACACTCCATCAAAACATGTTGCACGTCTTCAACTAATCCACATTCTTCACAGTTGATGGGGTGATGTAACCTTTTTCATCAGAAAACCAAACTTTCTTGATGGAATGTGACCGGAACGAAGTCTTAGTGCCATAACTAAATCACTTCTGCTAAGCAGATTTTGATAAGTCCAACTATACACTGGGAGCTGTGGTTGGATGGTCTTGTACCAAATTCCCTTCTCTGTTGACCTCTGGTTAATGTATTCACTCCACACATCTGTATATTGCTGTTTTATTAATCTTATATAATCTGTATACAAAGGAAGAATATTTACAGAAATTCCATCTGACACGGCTTGGTTGGCCAAAAGATCTATTCTTTCGTTATCCTGTATCTGTACGTGAGATGGGATCCACTGTAAAACTACCGAAATTGCTTTTTGACCCAACTTGATTATAGACTCCAAAATCGTGTAGGCTATCGGTACTCCTCGCACGGACGAGGTGCACTGAGCCCGGTGTTGCAGCGAACTCCGAGTCTGTTAGAATGACAAATTTATTGTGACTAATTGAGTTAATATAAGAAAGAGCCTCTGCTATTGCAATTAAAACGACATGCATAATGGAGATATCAGTGTCTATAGCCAGTTTCACATAGGTATTTAATTGTGGAGCCCAACCGCAGCGCCACTACCATCACTACTCTTAGAGTCATCCGTGTAAATCTTATGGAAATCAACATATTCCTTTTCAATGAAGTTTGTGCAGATTTGTCTCAGGCGGTTGCATTCATAATGTCGTTTAGGCTTAGTTATAGATGGAATTTTATATTTAATAATCGTGCCGGACGGGCGTGATCGATGGGCACTGTAGGGTGAAAGGAGGGTGTATCCCTATTCCAGGCGTATCCCTATACCTGGTCTAGGCCTTCTAGCCCAAACGGCGCTGACGTCCTGCACCTATAGGTTCGGACTGTCTGTTGATTGATGGCCGGTGGCTATGAGTTGAAGTCTTGACGGGGAAGGGTTTCTTGTTGATGAAATAATAACAACTGCTCGATAACTCTTCAGGAGTTTTCATGAGACAGCTTGCGTCACTCTTCAGTAATACGAGTAAGTGGTACCATGCCGATGGCTACGAAGCTATGTATTTTCTCGCGCGCTTAGCTCCCTCGATACTTTACCGTAACGAGGACCGCAAATTGTCTCCTGATTTGAACTTTATTTTTAACTAGATTTTTATTATTTAAGTGTTACAACATTGCTTATAAATAGCCTAAATATCAAAATAATTATAACATGTGATATACTGTTAGAATCGTCATTAGAATTCCCAGCGATTGAGATACCTGTGGTTTCTGTAACATTATCCACTGAAAATATTTTACAGTGTAAACACGCAAAACATAACTATTTTAACTAAATATTATTTTCCAAGTTGATTTATTTGAAAATCCATGAAGCTATTTCAGTAAACTAAACAGGTATCTCAAGCTGGTCCAATGACCCAACACAATATGATATTTACAATATCCCAATCTGGTTTTCAGGACGGGACACGCCCTGAAAACCAAGATTGATAAAACAAATTAACAAAAAACAACAAACTAACATTTACGACCCTTATAAACCCAATTAAGTGGGCTTTTCAGGAAGACTATACGACTAATAGTACGTCCAGGGCTAAGTCTTTATCTAAGGTACCTGGACGCACCAACAAACTATAAATCACGGCTATGTAGCCCACTCAATTGAGGTTTATAAGGATTGTACTTACGTTTTCTTTAAGAAACACTATCACTTTCTAACTATAAAACACTATTGTTTCTGAGTCTAAATTATAAACAAAAACACTAAACTATTAACACTTTTTTGGTGACGCATCGTCGCGAACAATAACCTTATGAACATTGATGTTGCTGACCCATGTCCCCAGAGAAAACATCTCAATCAACCTAACTGAGTGGACAATAGTAGATTTAAGTTCATTGTAAATTGAGACCAATAGAGGTTGCTTTCTACCTCTCCAATATTGAGAATTATTAATGTTTAAAGTTACCGATTCAATCAAATGAACCGCAGTGCTCTCACGGAAAGACATACATTTTAATAATGGAATTTCATATAATGGAGGTAGATTTAGTTCACTCTCCGTTACGTGAATGGGAGTGCTTCTAATAAAGCCACCAATAACACGAAGAGATTTGTTTTGCACTTTATCCAATTTAGATAAATGGCACTTGTAACTACAATCATACAAGAAGCTACCATAATCCACCCTACTGCGGATTATGGAGATATATAGTCGCCGCAAATGTTTAGGGTGAACACCCCAACCAGGACCTGCTAACACTTTTAAAATATTCATAATACACACACACACACACACACACACACACACACACACACACACGTACAGACAGACGCACACACACTCTCGGGCAAGTGGATGCTCGCACCCAGTGCCCATCGTGGCGCTGAGTGTGGGTACCTATTGCACTCACGGACACACTACACTCTCCAAAGACATACATAGTACATCATTTGTTATAAATATTAATACTCTACCTCTCAGTATTTGGAGCTTATACATTGTTGTAGTACGTAAGTGCAATTTAATATTGTAATTTTAAGGGTGTGAGCTTGGAGATCTGTAATACAGGCCCCGAGCCCAGTATAGACTCCCGCTCTCACAAAGGTTTGATTCTGCCTGTAACTTTGATACTATGTACCAAAATTGCACCTTTTTGAGAGAAATAAATTACTATTACTATAAATTTTGAAACCTTTTGAACTGACTCATTAATATGTTTCCCCCATCTGGGCGATTGATCCACCCCATTTCCCAGGTATTTAATGTTATTCACAACAGAAAGATTACTATTATTAACTTTTAACTTAACAGATTGTCTGCACATACCTCTTATATATATATTTCTAAGCCTAGATTAATAACTATGGAATTAAATGTATTTAAAGCAGATTTAAATAAAACAAAATCGTCAGCATAATATCTTTACAAATATTATGAGTCGCAACGTTAAATAAAAGAGGTGAAAGTGGGTCTCCTTGGGCCAACCCTCGACCCGTAGACCGCAAATACTCTATGTTATTAATTGATATTTTAAGTATTCTCTCGTTCAAAAATCTCCACAAATATGAACACAACTTACGAACCTACTGAAAGTTTATCGAGAATGTTCAATAAACTAGTGATATCGACATTATTGTAGGCATTTTTTTTTTTTTTACTCCTTCTGTTTAATGCAATCTGTCCTGGGACATTCAGCAATAGGTAGATAAAGATTCTGAACTTGCTCGGTATGAAGCCACTGCTCCATCCGATCGATACTACAGCTCATTCTTGCTGGTTGTGAGTACTTGTGAGTAAGTCCTGAGGTGTCCTTCTTTTCAGTCTAGTGAAGGTTTGAAGGACTGGGTTTGACATCAGCTTCATTGCCAATTGATTTGGGTGAACTTTTAATCTGGTGGAGTATGTGGCTTTTATTTCCTCTTTGACAGTTTTAATCTTTAAATCCTTGTGAATTCTGTCATTTGTGACGTACCAAGGAGCATTTACTAACTGTCGTAGTGTTTTAGATTGAAACCTTTGAAGGATTTCGATGTTGGACTTCGCTGCAGTTCCCCAAAGCTCGATACCATAGCACCAGATAGGCTTGAGAATGCATTTGTATAAAAGTAGTTTGCTTTCCAGAGACATTTGGGACTTTTTATTGATCATCCAGTGTAAGCTACGGAGTTTTTGACCAAGGGCTTTGCGTTTGGTAAATATGTGGTGTCTCCATGTAAGGCGTCTGTCAAGGGTAATTCCAAGATATCGTGTGACCTCTGCTTGGGGTACTTCTATGTCGTTTAATGTAACAGGTGGACATGTTTGTTTGCGTGTGGTGAAAGTCACCTGGACTGACTTCGTTTCATTGGCTTTTATCTTCCAATCTTTAAGCCATTCGGAGATCAGGTTAAGGCTGTTTTGCAGTTTTGCAGAGGCCTCTCTCGGGCAGGCATCAGTAGCCAGTATAGCAGTATCATCGGCAAAAGTGCCTGTTAGGACATTTCTATTTAACGGCAAGTCGGCAGTAAATAACAGGTACAGGGTTGGGCCCAGGACACTGCCCTGAGGTACTCCCGCCTGAATCGCACGTAAATTTGTGACCTCATCTCCCTGCTTCACCAGAAAGAACCTCTTGCTAAGATAGGAGCGTAGGAACAGGTAGAAGTTTGTTGGGAGAGACATTTTTATTTTGGTCAGTAGACCCTGGTGCCATACACAGTATGCCTGGTATCAATAATGCCTGGTACGCATTATTGATATCAATAAAACTGTGACGAGACGTGACGAGATTGGAAGTAAAATTTCGCTTCGGATTACGCTTTCACGCTAAAACGGCTGAACAGATTTGGATTAAATTTGGCACTTGGGTAGACTATGACCTCAAGAAGGACATAGGCTATACTATTCATCTTGGATCACAAACGAAGTCGCGGGCAACAGCTAGTTACTAATAATATTATAAAGAAGAAAGATTTGTATTTTTGTATATTTGTAACGAATAAACTCAAAAACTGCTGGACCGAATTTAAACATTTTTCGCCAATATAAAGCTAAATTATCAGGAAGTAACATAGGCTATAATTTATTTTCAAAAAAATTAGAGATTTCTATGAGTAAGGTACGAGTATAGAGAGAAATACCTCTGTAACCTTACAAAAAGTACTAGGATTGCATGAATTCGAGATAGTAGGTAGGTATATCAATTCAAGGCACGACACGTGCACAATTTCTTAGCAGTAAACCTAACAAAATGTACTAGGCTTGCATGAATTAACGATAATATTTGAATCATGAGCTTCTAATAGGATTTAGATGAAATTTGGCGCACAGATACTTTATAACATGGATTAACACATAAAGTACTTTTTATCCCGTTAGTACGTGGGTTAATTTTCGAATACAACGCGGGTGAAGCGGCTGGCAAAAGCAGATAGAAAAATAGAAAGTTGGAATCCTCGTAATGGTATTAAGAAATTGTAACCCATCAAGCCTGTCTGGCTCATGAGTCAAAAAAAAAAAATCAAAGAACTTCGAGATAACTTCATTGTAGCCACCATCATCACCGGGCCCGCAGCCGGACAGCTCGCACACATTCCGCGTATTCCAATGATACCGACGGATCATTTAAGAGGCTTCAGTTCCCGGTTAAAGTATAATTTTCACTAACAATTAATAAATCCCGGGGACAAACATTTTCACTGGTCATCATTGACTTAAGAAAAGAGTGTTTTTGCCATGGGCCTCATGTGTGATACGTTAGCCTGTCGCGTGGGATCTCCGAAAAATCAATTTATTTTGCTTCAAACGAATAGCACTACACATATAGTTTACAGAGAAGCCTTGCAATGGTGGCCCGCTAGGGCCGATGCATGCCAGGGTCGCGGGTTATTTGAAAGAGTTACCGTGGCCCTGGCAACTGAAGGAACACGGGTGGGTTTTAGTCAGTAAAAGTCTGACACGGCCTCCCGCTCCGTCCAGACCGGGAGAAGTTATTTGATGATTTCCAACCAAAAAAAAAAGTTTGTTTTTGTAATGCTTTATTCAGATTTAAAATAATATTTAGCTAAATAATAACTTGTACCTAAATAATTAATAGAAAAAACTATTCACAAACTAAAATAAATGACGTCGAAAAATTCATCCGCATTGCTGTTGACTGGTAATGTACCCAAGAGACTGGTGGAATTGCCACATCGTGTGGCATGCTTAGCCTCTGGCTAAAGTAAAAGTTTTTTTTGGGTTGAATTCTTTTCAACTACGGAACCCTTTTGTGTGCGCGGTCTGACACACACTTGGCCAGTTTACGCGTGCACACACCGCGAGACTCGAGAGTTGCCACCGATTACTTGGACGCCGTCAATATTCAGCGGTTACCATGGCCAGCTCGGAGTCCTGACTTGACCCGATAGAGCATGTATGGAACAACCTCAAAAGACGGATCAGGAGTCGGTTACCAGCTCCTAAGACCATCAGTGAGCTAAAAACTGCAGCTGTTGAGGACATTCACCAAAGCGTCATCTGAGACATAATGGACGGGCTTTCATATCTGTTGCAAGAGGACATAGAGTCAGAGGAGCAAAAACCAGTGTGCAAGAAAAGTGTGCTCTAAATCCGATAATTTAGAGCACACATTTTTTTTAAATTAACATTTTGCTAATTTATATTTTTTTGTAAGAAATTAAACCATTTCACAATTTACACATCGTTTCACTTTTTTCGTAAAGGTTCATACAAATATATAATGTAATACTAAAACAAAATGTATTAGATTACGATATAATTTTCAAGAAATTAACAAATAGGTGGCCGGATAAATGTGTCCATGAGTGTGCAAAGCTGATTTTATAATTATTGTCAAATGTATGGTCAACCTGGTGGTATGGTATGGTCGCTTTACCACTTTTGACAAATAAAAACCAGTGTATTGATACTACATTAAGGTTGAAACGGACAGTCTGATAAACCTTGACGTTTTATGACGTGCAATTGACATTCAACCTTAGAAAGAAAATAAATATATTTTATTTGGGACACGCACATGGAATACAAACGTGAAAAAGGAGCATTTAAACCTAACAAAAATAACATAAAAAAAAATACACAAAAAATAAATAAGACTAGAGAAGAAAGAGACTTCTCATGTTTTACATGAAAATAAAGACAATTTGGGAGAAATATCAAAAAAAAAAAAAAAGAAAATCGTATACCGTACTTAAAATTAAGAAATAACTAAATGAGCGGGGAAATTGCGTAAACACAATAACACTGGCAAATGTCTTTAGTTTTGACAATGCACAACATTCATTGCGTGACATACGACGACGAACTTTCCAGACAAATGAAGCAATGGATTGGAGCATAGTCACTGACCTCCTAAGTGACGATATGGACATGGACAGGGAGCGTAGGGCGCTGTCTATCAGAGCGAACATGATAGCCCACAGGTTTAAACGTTGTAACGCGCAAGTGAACATAATACTGTACAGATCGCATTGCTCATCACTACACACGAGCTGCCTGTGAGCTCATTATACGCAAAGATCATTCAGCGCCCTGCGCGTCCAATATAACAATGCGTTCAGGGCGTTGGACTGCCGCGCTGGTGCAGTGTGTCGGGCATATTTGCGGACGCATACGCTGACGGCTTCCACGCCGTGCTTCGCAAGCGATGTGCCGCGGCGCTCGGCAGGTTGCGCGCCAGCTCCAACAGCATCCTGGCTGTGTTTGCTGAACACGCGTTACGTCCAACACCCACATTAGGAGGTAAAATATAATAACAATGTTTTTCATCTAATAGGTTGGGGAAAAAGTTTCTTCGCATTTTTTAAGAAAATTCAAAACATTTTTTAATATAGTTCATTTACATTTAACTAAAGTATGTAGGTACCATTTTGTTCGATAACTTTTTGCCATATTGTAGGTAGGGACATGATCCCATTGCTATAGAAATTTTGGGACTTCTAGTCAAAATACCGCGACAAGTGGTTTTGGCAGTCCTCTCGTGATGTTAACCTGACACTGCCTAAAGAATTCTGAAGAGACCGAAACAGGTGGAAATCTGAAGGTGCAAGGTCAGGACTATACGGCGGATGCATTAACACCTCCCAGCCAAACTCTCTTAATTTTTGCTGAGTGGCTAAAGATGTGTGAGGTCTAGCGTTATCATGATGAAAAACCACACCCCTTCTGTTGATTAATTCCGGCCGCTTTCTCTCAACTTCTTGCTTTAATCTCATCAGTTGTTCGCAGTAGAGTTCAGAATCGATGGTCCTGCCTGGTGGTAACAGCTCATAATGAATCACCACAGCGCATCACCTTGTTGCGAATTAACCCGGGTTTCGCCACAGTCTGTGAAGCCTGACCGGCCTTTGACCACGACCTTTTTCGCACGTTCTTGTCATACGTGATCCACTTTTCATCACCAGTTATCAGCTTCTTCAAAAATGGTTCGGTTTCATTACGTCGTAATAAAGAATCACAAATGAGTACACGGTTCATTAGGTTTCTTTCAGTGAGCTCGTGAGGTACCCAAATGTCGAGCTTTTTTGTGTACCCAGTTTTTTTCAAATGCGCCAAAACTGTTTTGTGGTCAATTTCCAGTTCTTCAGCTACGTCGTAACTACTGATATGCCGATCTTGCTCCACTTTTTCAAAAATGGCATCCATTTTATCCGTAATAGGGCGACCAGAGCGACGTGCATCTTTGACATCAAAATTTCCGGGTTGAAAACGCTTAAACCAAATTTATGCTACTCTCACAGACACTACACTAGGTCCATAAACATCGCAAATTTTTTTCGCGGCTTGCGTTGCATTTTTACCTTTTTTGTAGTAAAATTTTAAAATGTATCGAATTTCTTCATTAGATTCACTCATCTTGACGGTACGAAAAACAAATGAAAATCACACATTTTCCTAATTTGAATTTGGAATTATGTTCTTTAAAATTTAAACTTTTAATGATACCAAAACCAGCCAGATACAAATAGTATAGCCAAAGAGATTTTATTACAAGTTCATACATACTATAATGCGAAAAGACTTTTTCCCCAACCTAATACTAACACTAGTTTCATAAGTTTTTCTGTACTAACATTCTCTGGATTCTATTGGGTCTGAAATAAAAAGTTTTTTTTTTTAATTATTTTTTTATTAGTCCATCCATCAAAATCATTCAGACTGTGATTGATAGTGTGTTACGCAATTAGGGTGCAGTTTTTTTTTCTCAATCCTGAAAGAAGCCGACCGTCCTTCAGACTTCAGATGCCCTTTTCAGTATAATTGTTGTGTTACACGTTGTTGTATTTTTTTTGCATATCATAAGCCGGCACCATTCTGGGTTCTATTTCAAGATGTTTATTTTTATATTCAGCGCCTGAAAAATAATAAATAAATTATTAAAAACTACGACTACTAGCGACTTCGTCTGCGATCCAAGGTGAGAAGTAGCCTATGCCCTTCACAGGTATTCCCACGCTCAGATTAAATAAAAAAACCCAGACATATCGCTATGAACAATATAGTGAAGCATGCGCAAAACTACACCTCGCTCTGTGCATACACGCTCACACGCACACATTTACGCCAAACTACAATTAAACTGCACCTCACTAGTGCACACATGTTTACGAAATCCGAAACGTCACTGTTGACAGCACAGCGCTATGTCTTGATGTTTTATTTAGTTTGAGGTCCTAGGCTTCATAATCTGTCAAACATAACGATTGGTTCAGTGGTTTAGGCGTGAGAAGGTACTTTACAGACCGACAGACTGGCAGATAGAGTTATATATTAGGTCTTAACCTATGAAACTGCCAATTTACATAGAAAAAATCAAACAATTTTTTTTTTAACAAATATTGTCGATGCACTTTTGCCACTTTAATGAAAGTTCGTTAATGCCTCAGCTATAGATATCCCGGGAACGGGAATCGATAAATTCTTTAAAGGCGTTTTTCACCGCTTCGTTGGATTTGAAATTTTCTCCGGGGCTCATTGTTGAGATCAAAATTTCCAGAACGGAAGCGGTCAAACCAAAAAGTTCACTTTGCGTCCACTTGCGGTACCTTGTGACTTGTCCATACACATCGTTAATATTGCGTGTTGTCTGTGTTGCGTTGGTGACACGACGGAACTCGTATTCCAAAAGAGTGCGCAATTTCGACATTTTTTTTTCTTTTTGGATATCAAAGAAAAATCGAACGTCGGGAAAACGAATGAACAACTGACTTTTTTCTTAAATGTCATGCTATACTCGTAATTAATTTGAATTTGAAAGGAGAATGCTCAGGCTCCATAGAAAAGAAAAACCCAGTTACGGGGGAAAAGAGATGTATCTCAAATCATCAATAATAATAAGTAATAAAACAATAACTGGTTATGATCGTGATCCTCCTTAAACATTTAAAAAAATCCAGTTTTATTATTCAGGCGTCGATTTACACTGTTAAAATGCGAGCTTGGCTCGACTTGGCTTATATATTTTTTTATAATGCTCAAAATCGTTGACAATACTATGTATACATTTTTGTAACAAAAACTTCGAGAGTCTATCCTCAAAAAAAGTCAGGATTTAAGAGCATCGTCACGTAAAAATACTATTGTTAACAGCGAAACTAAAATACCCGAACTTTGTGTACACCAGCGATATTCCCAAAAGTAAAAAGGCACAGTTATCTCTGTTCGCAGACGACAAGGCCATTTACTATACGGACAGAGACCAGCACACGATATCTCGCACTCTCACAAACCACAGTCGATAATCTCAGCGCCTGGCAGCCTGGAAGTGGAGAATCGAGGTCAATCCCGATAAGAGTCAAGCGGTCCTCTTTCTGAAACCGCGTCGCACTCGACTCCCCTCCCTCAACCGATCACCATGTTTGGCAAGCCTATCCTTTTGGTGAAGCGAGCCAAATACCTAGGTGTGACTCTCGACCACCACCTCTCCTTTTCTGAGCACATAAAGCAGGTTCGTTCGTGTCCACTCCGTTTTGAATGCACGTAGCAAATTGTCACTTAGGTGCAAATTGCGCATTTGTACAGCGTGCATTCGCCCAATCATGACCTATGCGGGTTCAGTGTTTGCGCACGCAAAACCCCACCTCATTCATAGGAGGCCCTACAAAACCGTTTCCTCCGAAAGGCAACGGGTTCCGGGTTGGTTTGTTTGGGACGGTTTCAAGAACTGACAGATAGTGGGAATATTGAGGTCTAGGTGGTCCTCCACCTAGACCTCAATATTCCCACTATCTGTCAGTTCTTGAAACGCAACTCCAAGCGTTTCTTCGATTCAGCCACCAGTCATCGCAACCCTCTGGTTGTCGAGGCGGCTAGTTATATCTTCTCCCGTATTAATAAAGTCCGCCGCCCCAGGCATATTTTCTCAGACCCCGATGACCCCATAACTTTTCTCCAGGAGTACGTTAGGGACCGTAGTAACAGAAACAGATCCACATTCCGACCTCGCCGCTGAGGTCTCTCGCGACGACCTCGAAGTAATTGTCCTCCCCGACCCTTGTTCGGTGATGAAGTGCCAGCTGGTGGCTTAGCTGAGCCAGTAGCTTTAAATTCCTCTGACAATAATAATTACCACGATTTGAACCAGCCTGTCCCATCTTGCTGTCCTCCCCCAGCGACGCCCTAAGCCGAGGTTCGTTCCCTACAGGGGAACCTCTTAGCGGGGTTCCCCTTAGTGAGTAGTCGCTTAGTTTTATAAGTTTTATGCCCTGGCTGGAGCCTTAAATTCGCTTAAGGGAGCCACAGGATTAACCGGTTAAGTAGTCACGGCCTCTCTAGGCCAACTACGAGATGCCGTAAATACAAAAATAAAAAAAATAAAACTACATCGTCCGTCAGTCTTAAGCCACCAGAAGAGGATGAGGCAGTCATTAGTGGGGCTTCTCCACTAACGTGAATTAGAATCACTGAATCAATTGAATTAGTCAGTACAGCTCCGATAAGAAGAAGTATGAGAATACAATCGAAGAATCTAGATTAATCTATTATTTCATCACCACCTATCGTACAGTCCACAACAAGGAAGAGGTGAAATCAAACCAAAATAAAAAATGTTCTACACATAAATACACTCTGGGTATTTATGTGTAGAACATTTTTTATTTTCTAATGACGATCTATCGAAACACTGTCTAAGAAACCAGTAGGATGACTAAGGCTCATTTTCACCACACATCATTAAACGCGCTTAACCCTAAACGAGTATAAAAAATAATTGTGCCTCTTTCATCTTCAAACGATTGAAAGAAACGGAGTGATGTTTTAAACTCGTTTAGCGTTTAGTGATGCGTGGTGAAAATGAGCCTCACATCACTAAACGCTTAACGAGTGAAAATGAGCCTTCCTCCATGAAATGAGCCTTAGGCTCATTTTCACCACACATCCGTAAGCAGCGTGCGTCGGAACTGAGCGGGTAGAGGTAGGGAAGTGGGACGCGAGGGAGCGGCATTTTCGAAGGGAACGGGTAGTAGTTGGTGAGGGACAATATCATTTTACGATTTTTTTAAATGTGTTTAGAAGGCAGTGATTTCTGGGGTATATTTTTACCAAGCATTTTAACATCATGTTTTTGAGTACAGTAATTAAAATAATGAAATGAAACAATTTTCTTTTTAAATCGACGCCTGAATAATAAAACTGGCAATTTTCATATGTTTGCCAGTAAGGATCACGATCATAACCGGCTATTATGTTATTACTTACTATTATCGATAATTTGAGATACATCTCTTTTACCCCGGAGCAGGGTTTTTTTTTAGCATTCTCCTTTAAATAGAATGCCGGAATCACACTAGCTGGTATCAAAAATCGGCAATTTCATTTTTTTTTAGGAAGTTAGTTATTTGAAATGGCTATTACAGGAGCAGATTAGCTATGGAGAAGAGCCGGCAAGAAATTCAACGGTTACAATTTTTTTTTTTTAATAAATGGCTTTTACAACGTTTTCAAATTACACTGTAAACAGGTTTGAGAGGATAGTGTAGGCCTGTAAACAAGTGGGGATCCCCCCCACAGCACATACGTCCTCGTCGTGATCCCCGGGCAACGCCGTGTCTGACCACCGTAACGGAGTGGCAGACCGGTGGCAAAAGTGTGCTGTGACTTGCAGTCAAAAGGCGGACGACTGCAAGGATGCCGAAACTGAGGCGAGACGCCTCCAGGCGACGTTTATCCCAGGATGACACAAACGGCCCTTCTCAGGGCCTATGCAGTGGCCCTCCCCAGGGCCAATCCACTGGCCCTTCTAAGGGCTACGCTGAAGCTGGCCGCGCACCATCTGCGGCCAGCTTATCCAGTCTACAGGCGGAAATTTCGGACTCAGACGAGTCCGCCATGGACACGTCGGCGGCCGAAAATGACCGCCTTCAGCGGAAGCGGGCCTACCTGAGGCTCGGATCCGGAGGCTCCTCGGGGTCGGTGGGCAAGTCGGGGAAGAAGCCGAGGTCAAAAAAGGCTTCGACTCCAGCTTCGACTCCCACCCACGATGTGGGCCTGGTGGACGCCGAGCGTCAGTTAGGCCTGGCAAGGAGGGAGCAGCTCCAGCAGGACCTCGAAGAGAAGGTCGCTGCCAGGGAGCAGCAGGCTCGGGCCGCCAGGTCGAGAGCTGGCTATGGCACATCCATAGTGCTGTACGCCGACCACTCCCTGGCGGAGCTAAAGCGCATGGCGCTCCAGGATAAGGAGGAGGTACTGGAGGTCGCCTCCAAGTCCTCGAACCTGAAGGGGACCTTCCAGAAAGCCCTCAAATGCCGGGCTGTGAGCATGCACGGCATCATCACCGAGCTGGTGCAGCGCACGGCCACAGACGAGACGCGGCAGCTGCAGGCGAATGTGGATCGCCTGCAGCTGGAGGTCAGCCAGCTGGTCAGAAGCTGGCTGAGGCCACGGCCCGGCACGCCCAACCTGCGCCTGCCCCTGCCCCCGCTCCGGCAGAGGGAGGCTCCTCCTCCCCTGGCAACCTCGTGGAAATAATCCGCGGGGTTGTCATGGAGGAGAGGGCCTTCATCAGAGGCTGCTTCGCGGGCATTGAGGACCGGCTCTTGCCGGAAAAGCGGCTCCGCCCGCCGTTAGCGGCGGATAAGAGTCCGCCACCGACGGAGCCGGTACCTGTACCTGCGTGGCCTGTGGGAGACCCGCCATCGGGTGCGCAGACCCAGGCCCCGAGGCCCTCCAAGGGCAAAGGGAAGGGCAGGAGGAGCACTGTGGCCCCTCAAACCCTCACCACAAGCGCGGAGGGAGCGTCTGCCACTCTGGCAGCCCCCCAGAACACACAGCGGGAGGACGCCATGCTTCCCTCCACCACCCCGTCCAACCAGGCGTGGACGGAAGTGGGCAGGGGGGGAAAGGCCAAAAAGCCTAAGCCCGCTGCGACTGCTCCGGCAGCCCAGAAGGCTCCGGTGGGCGAGAGGAAGTTGGTGCCTCCCAAAACTGCGGCGGTCGTAGTGACCATCACCCCGGAGGCCACGGAGCGGGGCGAAACGTACGAGTCCGTCCTAAGACGGGCTCGTGCTAACGCGGATCCCTCCCGGCTGGGGATCGGCAAAATTACTGCCGCCGCACCCTGGCCGGAGCCCGAATTTTTGAGTTCGGGGGGGAGCAGCGCGGCGCAAACGCGGACCTCTTTGCAACTAAGTTGCAAGAGGTCATCGCGGATGTGGCGACGGTCACCAGACCTGTCAGGACCGCATCCTTGGAGGTAATCGATATGGACGATTCGGTCACCAAAGAGGAGGTGGTGGCGGCCGTTGCCGCCGCGGGAGGCTGCAGTGCTAGCGCGGTGAAAGGGGGAGTCATCAGGCCCGGCCGCCGCGGTATGGGCACCATCCGCGTCGAGTGCCCAGTCGCCGCAGCGGCGACCGCCCTTAAGGCAACCAAGGGACGGCTGCCCGTGGGCTTCAGCTCGGCTGTAGTCCGGCCGCTTGAGGACAAGAAGCCTCCGCGCCGGGCCACACCCGATCTACGTGTCCCTCCAAGTCCGACTGGGGAGAGTCTTGCTTCCAGTGCGGACAGGAGGGACACAGGAGTGCCACTTGCAGCGCCGCCACACCACATTGCCCGGCGTGTTCTGCCAGTGGCCGCCCCGCGGGGCACAGGATGGGGGCAGGAGTTGCCAGCCACCTACGAAGAAGGGCATAGTGCCGGCGCAGGTTCGCCCTGTCGCCGCCACCGCCGCTGTCGCCGCCGCTGTAACTCCAGCTCCAGCGGCGGTAGCTGAGGAGGGGGGTGCGATGTCGGATTAATGATTTCCAATCACAGCATCCTCCAGGCGAACACCAACCACTGCAGAGCGGCCCAGGACCTGCTGGTGCAGGCCATGGCTGAGTGGTTGGTGAACGTAGCGGTGGTCGCCGAGCCCTACTCGATCCCCAGCAGTTGGCTGGGTGACGAAGACGGCTTGGTGGCACTAGCGGCGCGGTCCTCCACAGACTCCCCTCCCTTCTCGCTATTAGAGAGGGGACCGGGATACGTGGCCGCTGCGTGGGGAGAGATAGCCCTCGTGGGCGTCTATTTCTCCCCAAACCGCCCTCTCCAGGACTTCGAGAACTATCTCGGGGTCCTGGCCGCCGTGGTCGGCAGGGCGGCGCCGCGTCAGGTCTCCGTATTGGGAGACCTGAATGCCAAGTCGGTGACCTGGGGCAACTCGGCCACTGACCATCGCGGGCGGGCAGTGGAGATGTGGGCAGCCTCCTCTGGGCTCTCCCTCCTTAACAGAGGAAACGTCCAGACATGCGTGCGGCGGCAGGGTGGCTCGATAGTGGACGTCACTTTTGCCACCCCTGCGTTGGCCGCGCGCGTGCTGAACTGGCGGGTGGATCTGGTGGAGACCATGTCGGACCACCGCTACGTGCGGTTCGACATCTCCACCGGTGGCGCCGCAGGGACGCGGCCCCTCTCGGGGCGGTCAGCGTTCCCACGGTGGGCACTCACCCGCCTGGACAGGGAGGCGGCGGCGGAGGCGGCGTTTATCCAGGACTGGCTTTCGCCGCTTCCCGCTGGCTTGGACGTGGACACCGTGGCGGGACACCTGAGGGAGTCTCTGACCAGGGTGTGCAATTCTAGCATGCCACGGTCCGGCCGACCGCTGCCCAATCGGGCAGTGTACTGGTGGTCGGTGGAGCTGGAGGGGCTTCGAGCGGCATGCGTGGAGGCCAGGAGGGCCTACGCGCGGAGCCGGCGTCGGCGCCGACGAGACCGCGCCCACGAGAACCACCTCTATGAGGTGTACATAGAGGCAAAACTGGTTCTCGAGCGGGCCATCGCCGACGCCAAGGACTCGGCGAGAGCGGAGATGCTGGAGGGTCTCGACAGCGATCCCTACGGGAGGCCATACAAGGCGGCGCGCAACAAGTTGCGAGCCTTTGGTCCCCCGGTGGCCGAGACCCTGGAGCCCTCATTCCTGGATGGAGTGGTTCAGTCCCTGTTCCCGTGCAGGGACAACTTCACCCCGCCAGTGATGGGCCTTCCGCGGGGGATAGCTCCACCAGCTGAGGAAGAGGAGGCCCCTCCGGTCACGGAGTCGGAACTCAGCGCGGCGATTGTGCATATCCGCGCCAAGAAAACGGCTCCGGGCCCCGACGGTGTCCCGGCGAGGGTGGTGGCAATTGCTGCCACTCAAATGGAGGAGCGGTTTCGGGACCTGTTTAGCGCATGTCTTGCGTCTGGTAGGTTCCCGAAACCGTGGAAGGAGGGGCAGTTGTGCCTCCTTCGCAAGGAGGGCCGCCCGGCAGACTCCCCCTCGGCATACCGACCCATCGTACTGCTCGATGAGGTCGGCAAAATGTTCGAGGGGATAATCGCTGCCCGCCTAAAGGGCCATCTGCGGAATGTGGGGCCGGACTTGTCAGACGCTCAGTTCGGTTTTCGGTCTGAGCGTTCCACGGTGGACGCGCTGGCCCGCCTTAAGGGCCAGGTGAAGGAGGCGATGGAGGCGGGGGACGGATTGTTGGCGGTGTCATTCGACATAGCTAACGCCTTCAACTCTGTTCCCCACAGCACCATCCTAGAGGCGCTCCGATTCCACGGGGTGCCTCAATACATGCGGCGTCTACTGGCCAGCTACCTGGAGGATCGGACGATCGTCCTCGTGAATAGGGCTGGCCAAGTCCGGCGGTACGCAGTCGAGGCCGGCGTTCCGCAGGGGTCAGTCATAGGACCTCTCCTCTGGAACGTCGGCTACGACTGGCTCTTGCGGGGAACTCTCCTCCGAGGCACGGGTGTCGTCTGCTATGCGGATGACACTCTCCTCACCGCCCGGGGGGAGAGTTTCAGGGAGGCAGCCAACTTGGCCTCGGCGGGCGGATCCTTGGTCGCAGGGAGGATCCGCCGCCTAGGATTGACGGTGGCGCTGCACAAGACCGGGGCCGTGTTCTTCCACGGGCCTCGGCAGCGCCAACCACCTGAAGCCCATATCTTCGTAGAGGGCGTCCGAATTGAGGTGAAGGCCCAGATGAAATATCTGGGCCTTGTACTCGACAGTAGGTGGCGTTTCGGCCCGCATTTCAGCGGGCTGTCAACGCGCCTGCTGAAGACTGCGGGCGCCCTCTCGTGGTTACTGCCCAACTTGGGGGGGCCCAGCGTGCGATGCCGGCAACTCTACGCCGGCATCTTGAGGAGTATGGCCCTCTACGGGGCCCCTATTTGGGAAGACTCCCTCCGCAGGAGGGAGAACGCCGCCGCATTGCGGGCACCCCAAAGGGCTATAGCCTAGCGGGTGGCGAGGGCCTACCGCACGGTCGGCTTTTCAGCGGCATGTGCTCTGGCCGGCACCCCGCCTTGGGAACTCGAGACGTGGGTGCTCGCCAGAGTATATGAATGGACGGCGGGGCGGAGGGCAAGAGGAGAGCGCCCAGCCCCGGAAGAACGGGAGGCCGTCCGGCGGGAGGCGAAGGACGCCATAGTCGTCCACTGGACGCGGGACCTCGCCGCAGCAGCCTTCGGCCGCCGAACCCTCGACGCGATTGGGCCGGTCCTGCGAGACTGGCTCGAGCGACCACGCGGGTTCCTCTCCTTCCGTCTAGTGCAGGTGCTGTCCGGACACGGTTGCTTTGGATCGTACTTGCACCGTATCGGGCGGGAGGAGACGCCGTCGTGTCACGACTGTGGCGCGGCGGAGGACACGGCGCAGCACACTCTCGAGGTGTGCACGTCGTGGTCCGAGCCGCGCCGCAGTCTCACGGCGGCGATCGGAACGGACCTTTCGCTCCCCGGCTTGATCAACGCCATGCTGGGGGATGAGGGGTCCTGGGCGGCAGTCGCCTCCTTCTGCGAACACGTCATGTCCCAGAAGGAGGCGGCGGAGCGCGCGCGGGAGGAAGACCCTATCGCGGCGCCGCTCCGAAGGCGGAGGAGGGGTCGAAGAAGACGTCAGTATGACAGTCATCTCCAACTCCTCCCAGGTGGAGGCCAGCAGGCAACGGGTGCGGGGGCACCCTTGCCTGTATTGCACAGGCTTCCACCAATGCCGGACGGGAATGGCTAGGTGTTCCCGGCCATTCCCGTAGCCCCCCAGCAGGGGGGACATGCGGGGCCCGCCAGCTAGGCGGGCATGCGCCGGGGGGTTGTGGACGCCGGATTCCCATGAACCCCCATCAAGGCGATGAGGGAACACTGCTGAGTTTTAGTGGGTATACTGCCACTTTGGCAGGGAGTCCCACATACTCCGTGTCGTCCCCCGACGAGCGGAGATGCGTAATGTCATTTCTCAGCGACAAAAAAAAAAAAAAAAGGCCTGTAAACAAGTACCAGGTACTGATTCCAGTTTCGCATAAGGCGGGAGGAAACGCCCGGGTGTCACCATTGTGTGGATCGCCCAGAGGACACGGTGGAGCATACAGTGGAGGTCTGCCCGGCTTGGGCAGAGCACCACCGTGTTCTCACGGAGGCGATCGGCGGCGGCGATCTCTCGCGTCCGAGCCTGGTCCAGGCCATGGTGCGGAGCGAGAGTGCATGGGAGGCCGTCACCTCCTTCTGCGAAGCGGTAATGCTCGCGAAGGAGGAGGCGGAACGCGTGAGGGAGAGGCAGCCTCACGCCCTCAGTCGCCGCAGGAGACGCCCTGGGCGGCGGGAATCGATAGCCGATTCCCAGCCACCGTAGGCGCGGGCTTGCGGACGGTGAGTAGTGGGTAGCTCGCCGTCCGGTGAGGACCAGGCCCGGGTCGACGGCGCGTTGTGTTCCACGCGCGCCTCAAAGAGATGTCAGCAAAAGATGGGGTCCAATAGGGCCGATGCCGCTGGGGTCGCGGGTTGTTTGAAAAAGATACCGTGGCCCTGGCATAGGCAACTGAAGGAACACGGGTGGGTTTTAGTCAGTAAAAGTCTGACACGCCCTTCCGCTCCACCCAGAGCGGGAGAAGTTATTTGATGATTTCCCATCCACAAAAAAAAAAAGGTACTGATTCCAGGAATCCTTACTGTGTACAAAATAGATCTGACAATTACAACAGAAGCTCACTTCACGTGTTCACGGTGACATTTTTACGGAATAGATCTGTAGATGTAGCTGCATCCGGTGTAGATTGGGAGCTGGTCCCAACAAAGTTGGGAAAAGGCTAGTCAGATATCAACATAGTTGGAAGAATCAGCCCAGCGCTGTTTTGCTGGATTCGTTTTATCTTTTTAACCGACTTCAAAAAGGAGGAGGTTCTCAATTCGTCTGTATGTTTTTTTTTTATGTTTGTTACGCAATTACTCAAAGACGGATGGACCGATTTGGAAAATTCTTTTTTTGTTTGATAAAAGGTGATTCCATATAAATTTTATTAACCTTGCTTGGGGAGTTTTTGAGTTAGCTTCAATAATGCGTATATTTCCCACTTATTTTATGTGGATGATGTGATGATGTTTTAATAACTTCCTATCACTGTTATTTACATGGCTATATCTACAATTATTGTGCTCAATTATGTATTCGAATTCGTGTGGGGTAGGGTTCCACAACTAAAAAGTGAAAAATAAAAACTTTTTAGCAAAAATAAAACCGACTTCCAAAACAAAAAATTCGGTGGCAAAAAACGAAAATACAAAACCAAAGACACCGACTACCGAAATTAAAGTTATTTTTCACTTTCTAGTGTTTTGTTTCGGAAGTCGGTTTTGGTTTTTGCTAAAAAGTTTTTTATCAATCGGTATTTCTCCTGACAATGTTTATTTTGTTTGAGAGAGAGTAGTACACGAGTGGTAACGCACCCGAGTTACGAGTTGTAGGTTCGAACCCAGGCAGGCGTTTTACTTTGTGTAAATAATTTCATCACCACTGCTCTCAAAACAATGAGGGAAAACATGGTGAGAAAACCGACATGTCCTAGAACCAAAACTTCGCAGACATGTGATATCTACCAACCTACACTGGACTCGCATGGTGGATTACAACAGCTCACTCCCTCTTGAAGAAGCCGGTGTCCCAGCCAATGACTATATAGCGTCTAATTCAAAATCAAAAGTCATTTATTCAAACTAGGCTGAGAATAAGCACTTTTTGAACGTCAAAATTACATAAGACAGTCCCCCAAAACGCCCGCCCTTCACCACATCCTAGTGCTTTAGCTGGGGAGAAGAAGTGGCGCAACAAACTTCCCAGTAGCACAGCTGTCTGTTCAGTTAAAAAAAAAAAATGATTCTATACAACACTGCGCATAATAATTTAGGTACATTACGCAACACAAAAATTCTCTTTAGTCCCAGCAGTGCCAACATTATAGGCTGATTATGCTATTATGCTATGTATTAGTTTTTTTGTCTTTTTCTAGTTATCTTCTCTTATATTGCACCTGTCATGTTTTGTCTCTGCATCACCCTCAGGCTGACTGCTAGAAAATGCCTCAGGCATTACATCCGCCTTTGTAGGTACCTACTTACAGTATTTGTTTTACTTGTGCATGAAGTAATTAAAACTTCATGCACAAGTAAAATAAACACCAGCCAAGAGCGAGACGGACTCGCGCACCGAGGGTTCCGTACTATAAAAAAAGTGTTCTATTTAGAGACATCGTTTTATTTTCCTGCAATATTTACATAAACTTCTATAACACAGAATAATTTCAGATTTTTCTGTATGCAAACTTCGGAGATAAGGGGAGAACGGTATTTTTTTTACGTTTCATCAAAAGTCGAAAACTATTCAGCCTAAAAAAAAAATGTTTGAAAATGTGCAAACAGCGTTCTTTCATATGATACCCCACATGCCCTAGTTCCAATTTTTATGGTCCCCTTTCAGTCCCAGTCAATTTGATAGCATTAGTAGTTCTCGAGATATCCAGCTGTGACAGACAGACAGACTGAGTCGCGCCATAAGGATTCCTCAAAAAATCATTTTGGTACGGAACCCTAAAAAAAGAGCGAGCGAGCAAAGCGTCTCTGCTTCAAGTCTGGCAAAATTTGCTTTCGTCTGTCAGTTTGTTGCTACTCCTCTACAGGTCGTATTTTACAACCGATCTGGACGAAACTTGGTAAACAGGTTTTACGACTTTATAGATTTTTTTTGTCGTCTGGGATTTTTGATTGGGGGGTTACTTCCTCCAAAAAAAACCGGCCAAGTGTGTGTCCGACCACGCACAATGAAGGGTTCCGTAATTGGGATGAAAATATCCCAAGAACAAACTTAACAATGTAGTTGAAAAACATTTTCTCCCATACATTCCAACTGCAAATGTATCTTTGTACGCATAATATTGAGAGATTTACCATGTTATTTTAATACCATAGACTATAAGTTTTCCTGTAATCTATAGGTAGGTATACAACTTTTTTCTGTATTTTTTTTTTTCAAAATTTTTGGCTCACACAGACCCTTTCATTTGATATGTCACACGGTACAATTTGCAAAACTTTTTTTTTTTATTTTCTTATTTGTTATGTTTGCGTTTGACGCGACAATATAAATCCTCAAATGCAAGCCATTTATTGAAGTCAGGTTCGAATTCTTTATCAATTTTCAACAAAAGCGCATTAATGTCAGATATGCATTGTTGAAAGTTACTGCGAACCTCATCTAGGGTCACCATTGTTGAAAGTTACTGCGAACCTCATCTAGGGTCACCATTGAACAAAGAAAACTGACTAATGCACTAGAATCGTTCAAATTACGCGAAAGATCGTATGCATTTTGCATACGTTCGAAAAATAACTGTCGTTGGCATTCTAATAATTTTAACTTCTGTTCATTAGCCGTCATTATTATTTATTAGCGGGCGGATAGATATCAAAATAATGTGGGTAGGTAGTTTCCTACCTACCCACATTATTTTGATATCTATCCGCCCGCTAATAAATAATAATTACAGTTATTTTTCGAACGTGTCTCTAAAGAGACAGCGAAATGCGATGAAAAAACAATAAAAAAAAAAATATGTAAGTAATGAAAAATAAATATTTTTAAAGCGGTAACCAAAGGAGTTCTTCTTATTTATTATCTTTGGTATGAAAAATGAGAAATACGGCGCGCGACACACAAAGTGGCTGCCTACCTTCGTAGTAATAAAAGTGCGGATTTTTATGCGGATTGGTAAAATATGATAAAAAAGATGAAAATTATGAAAATTATCAATAATCCGTCTCGAAGGACCATTAATATGGTGGAAATAATTCTTTCGAATCCTAAATTCAACTAAACTATTTTTCACCACGCGGGTACTGGATTTGATAATTCTCAAAATTCCTGCGGAGAGCGAAGAACGGTTCACAAAGTAGGAGGCCAGGAGAAATAATTCAGTTTTCATGCAAAATGGCTGTACATACCAACGTAACGCCTTCAGCGGGACTCCCACAATCTGGTGCGACCTCGGGATGGCGGGTCACAATTTTCCGTGGTCCAGGTATCACCAAATCACACAACTACTGTTCGTGCGAGGTCTATTTCCTATTCTTATAAAGGGTGCGCGCGCGCGATAATTAGTTATTTGCGAATAATTGTAAAGGTGAAGGACGTGCGTCTATCGTCCTTCATGTGTGGCGTAGAACTGGCGCAAGGGCACGTTGAGGTCGCGCGCGCAGCTTCGCTAATGCGGTCGCCAGCGCGTCTTGCGTACATAGATATACACATACCAATTTACACAAAAAAAGAACCAACATTAAAACAACAAAAAAAAAATACAAAAAATAAATAAGACTAGAGAAGAAAGAGACTTCTCATGTTTTACATGAAAATAAAGACAATTTGGGAGAAATATCAAATAAAAAAAGAAAATCGTATACCGTACTTTAAATTAAGGAATAATTAAATAAGCGGGGAAATTGCGTAAACACAATAACACTGGCAAATGTCTTTAGTTTTGACAATGCACAACATTCATTGCGTGACATACGACGACGAACTTTCCAAGCAAATGAAGCAATGGATTGGAGCATAGTCACTGACCTCCTACGTGACGATATGGACATGGACAGGGAGCGTAGGGCGCTGTATATCAGAGCGAACATACGATAGCCCACAGGTTTAAACGTTGTAACGCGCAAGTGAACATAATACTGTACAGATCGCATTGCTCATCACTACACACGAGCTGCCTGTGAGCTCATTATACGCAAAGATCATTCAGCGCCCTGCGCGTCCAATATAACAATGCGTTCAGGGCGTTGGACTGCCGCGCTGGTGCAGTGTGTCGGGCATATTTGCGGACGCATACGCTGACGGCGTCCACGCCGTGCTTCGCAAGCGATGTGCCGCGGCGCTCGGCAGGTTGCGCGCCAGCTCCAACAGCATCCTGGCTGTGTTTGCTGAACACGCGTTACGTCTGTAGTGGTATGGAACCACACATGCACACACATGCGCTTAAGTGCCTATAACTTCACATGTCTGCGAAATTCAGTCAACAGTCAACAGTCGTCAGTCGACGTCACGACAACACACAACACTGTCGTTACTTACCGCGTCATTCGCGTCATTTCATAATTGTCATACAATCAGTTATTGTACCGTGTTAATTTTAATATCATTTTATTAAACTCATGTGTACCACTGAATGAACATTTAATTTCATAGAACCTAAATCACGTCCCAACAAAAGTTCTATATTGGTGACCCTGACGTGATTTTAAAAATAGGTAAGGTTCTGCACCCGCGAGTGCAATTGCGTTTAATACAGACTCAGACCATCTTTAGTGTTGTTACTGTGAACTGTTTTACGAACTTTCGAAATGTCCAACCCTACCACTGCTGCTGCCGCTGACTACAAAATTACTGTCGAGCCTGAGCACACAGCCACCATGGCTGGCGCCGCACCTGGCAGCGTCTACGCACCTCAGCAAGCTGGTCCGTGTTATACCATAGACCAGCACCAGCCGCCAGAGACGGGGACGATCACCATCAACTCCCGCATCGCCGACTTCTGGGCAGCGCGTCCACGACTATGGTTCCACCAGTTCGAGGCCATAATCGGTGCACAAAAAGCAGGTGACTTACATAAATACCAACTAGTTATAGCTAAGTTAGGTCGAGACGAATTAGGTCAAATTAGTAACATTCTCGAGAACCCACCCGCGAACGGTACATACCAAACTCTAAAAGACAGGTTAATTTCGGCATATGAAGAGTCTGAGTCCAAGCAATTACATACATTACTTACAAAAGTCGAGCTAGGGGATCAACGACCTACTCAACTCCTTCGTAAAATGCGAGAACTCGGAAGGAACAAAATTCCCGAGGACACAATCAAAATTTTGTGGATAGATCGCCTGCCTCAAGCAGTCCGCGCAGTAGTCACTGTCTGCGATGTTACGTTGGACCATGTCGCAGCTATTGCTGATAAAATTATGGAGACTGCACGGCCAACCGAAGTCAGTTCGCTAAATCCTGTCGCTATCCACAGTCAATCAACTGATCAACAATTTAATATTTTAATTAAAGAACTTGTCGCGTTAAACACTACAATTAATTATTTACAAAACACGCTTAAAGTGACAGTAGGAGTCATGGCAATTATCAGTCGCGATCACGGTCACGATCACGCTCTCGGTATATTGACAATCAAAATAAATACAGGCGTCAAACAGCGCAACCGGGAGACAAAGATTTCAAGTGCTTCTATCACTTTATTTATGGGGATCACGCAAAAAAATGCGGCGACGAACAATGCGTCAAAAAAGTCGTTAAACTAAAGCCGACACCTGCCTTGGCGAGCGTCGTTGTCGAAGGAACACATCGCTTGAGCGTCACCGACTGTAAAAGTGGTACGCATTTTCTTATTGACACTGGCGCTGATATTTCAGTTATTGCTTACAAAAACGTGAATCGTCAACCCGCTGATTTTACGTTATTTGCTGCCAATGGTACATTAATCAAAACGTATGGGTCTCAGAAAATGACTTTGGACCTTGGCCTACGTCGAGCTTTTACCTGGGAATTTGTCCTGGCCGACGTACAACGGTGCATTATAGGGGCAGATTTCCTAGTTAAACATCAATTACTTGTTGATCTTCACGCAAAAAAGTTAATCGATAAAGTCACACTACTCTCTAGGAACGCTAACGTAGAAGATGCCTCAAATATTCCTACAATTAAGGTCATCGACTCGGGAAATAAATATCACCACATTTTAACTGAATTTCGCAGACATGTGAAGTTATAGGCACTTAAGCGCATATGTGTGCATGTGTGGTTCCATACCACTACATGTCCAACACTGGGTTAATACCGACATTAGGAGGTAAAATATAATTACAATGTTTTTCATCTACTAACACTAGTTTCATAAGTTTTTCTGTACTAACATTCTATGGATTCTGTTGGGTCTGAAATAAAAAGTTTTTTTTTAAATTATTTTTTTATTAGTCCATCCATCAAAATCATTCAGACTGTGATTGATAGTGTGTTACGCAATTAGGGTGCAGTTTTTTTTCTCAATCCTGAAAGAAGCCGACCGTCCTTCAGACTTCAGATGCCCTTTTCAGTATAATTGTTGTGTTACACGTTGTTGTATTTTTTTTGCATATCATAAGCCGGCACCATTCTGGGTTCTATTTCAAGATGTTTATTTTTATATTCAGCGCCTGAAAAATAATAAATAAATTATTAAAAACTACGACTACTAGCAACTTCGTCTGCGATCCAAGGTGAGAAGTAGCCTATGCCCTTCACAGGTATTCCCAGGCTCAGATTAAATAAAAATACCCAGACATATCGCTGTGAACAATATAGTGAAGCATGCGCAAAACTACACCTCGCTCTGTGCATACACGCTCACACGCACAAATTTACGTCAAACTACAATTAAACTGCATCTCACTAGTGCTCACATGTTTACGAAATCCGAAACGTCACTGTTGACAGCACAGCGCTATGTCTTGATTTTTTTATTTAGTTTGAGGTTCATAATCTGTCAAACATAACGATTGGTTCAGTGGTTTAGGCGTGAGAAGGTACTTTACAGACCGACAGACTGGCAGATAGAGTTATACAACGTGTTTATGAAATAACCCAAAACCTCGGACACCCCAACTGATTTTTATATTAATAAATTGATATGACGTATAATTATTTATTTTCATAAATTATAATAAAAGATATTTGTAAATGTTGTTGTCGCGCTACTTCTTACAGATTCGTAGCTCTATCGCCGCGCCGCTGTCAAACGTTCGTTGACACGGGAGCACTATCGTTTGAGGTTAATCCCCTCCTTTTATTAAATAATGCGTATGTTTTGATTTGGAATAGAAAAGTGACTCAAATTTTTCCATCACACTTTTTCCAGGCTTTGGACTGGCTGCATGTAAACCTACCACGCTTAAAAATAAGCGAAGGCTAGTTGAAAGAAAAATCAAAAAGCCGGTGGTGGTAAACAAAACTTGGCGTGTTTAAAAGATTTGAATCACCATATTTACAATAATTATTTTAAATAAATCAACGTACCTATTTACAACAATAATAGGTACAGTAAAGCACTTACTGAAAGTTCGTTCATTGTTTGTCACAGCAATGCCTCGAAATGTCTACCACCTTGTTGAATAAGTGTATTCATTAAAGCACGTTTTCGTAAATTACTTTTCAAAGAACTTAGCACTGTAGTGTCACTTCTCACTACTTCAAATGCCGAAACTATTTTATTTCTTAGGCCACTAATGTTTGTTGGTCCATTTCCATCGTCATAAACATTCGTACCATTTCACAATATTGTACATTTGTGAAGCGAAACGCCATTTTGCCGCCGGGAGACGTAGATCGCACGCGCTCGTCCTAACCTGTGTTGACACGTAGCGCACGCGCCGCTGCGCTAGGGAGACTACCTACGCTACGGGCGGAGGGTGGCCGGGGTGGCGCGAGCGCCGGCGGCGCGTCTACTGGCCTTGGCGCCGCCAGCTCTAGCACCCCCTCTCCTCACCCTCGCCCGCGCTGTTTGTTTACATCGCGTTGGACAGTAGTGTACAGCGTCGTTAAAAAATATTAGATACGGCATGACAAATAATATTTTTTTTGAAAAAAGTAACATATATTAAAAATTATTGTATTCGATTTAGCTGCCGATTCCAAACAAACTAGTTTCAGGTTTTGGGTTATTTCATTAACACGTTGTAGGTCTTAACCTATGAAACTGCCAATTTACATTAAAAAATCAAACAATTTTTTTTAAGAAATATTGTCGATGCTTTTTTGCTATTTTAATGAAAGTTCATTGATGCCTCAGCTATAGATATCCCGGGAACGGGAATCGATAAATTCTTTAAAGGCGTTTTTCACCGCTTCGTTGGATTTGAAATTTTCTCCGGGGCTCATTGTTGAGATCAAAATTTCCAGAACGTAAGCGATCAAACCAAAAACTTCACTTTGCGTCCACTTGCGGTACCTTGTGACTTGTCCATACACATCGTTAATATTGCGTGCTGTCTATGTTGCGTTGGTGACACGACGGAACTCGTATTCCAAAAGAGTAATAAATAATAATAATATTTATTTGCCAACATATATAGATACAAGAAAAGAAAAACCAAAAACATAACTGAGGAGCTTAACTCTAGAGGACATAAATCTATGTGCAGACAATGTAAACCCTGCCTCTTACACTAGGAAGACCTGTGTTGTAAGAGACAGTGATTCGGCCATTAATATGTTTTTTTTATTTTAAGATTTAAGCGACAAGTGAGGCGTGGCGAATGCATCAGGGCCAAGTCTACTAGTTTACGAAGAAAGAAGGAAAGAATATGTGTGTTTATATGTGTGTGTGTGTTTGCGTGTGTGTGTTGAGGTGTGTGTGTGTTCATGTGTGTGGATGTGTGTGCATGATTTACACGATGTAAGTTAGTAAAGACTCAGTATTTGAGTAGTCCTGTTGTAGAAGCCAGTTAGTGAGTTTAGATTTAAGCTGGTGACGGTTTAAATCTAATATGTTGAGAGTTTTGTGGATTGCTTTGTAGATGTGTGAACTTAAGATATGTACTGTTAGAGTAGAGTAGTGTGTAGTAGTGCGCAATTTGGACATTTTGTTTTCTTTTTGGATATCAAAGAAAAATCGAACGACGGGAAAACGAATGAACAACTGACTTTCTTTTTAAATGTCATGCTTTAATTAATTTGAATTTGATAGGAGAATGCTCAGGCTCCATAGAAAAAAACCCAGTTACGGGGGAAAAGAGATGTATCTCAAGTCATCAATAATAATAAGTAATAAAACAATAACTGGTTATGATCGTGATCCTTACTGGCAAACATTTAAAAAAATCCAGTTTTATTATTCAGGCGTCGATTTACACTGTTAAAATGCGAGCTTGGCTCGACTTGGCTTATATATTTTTTTATAATGCTCAAAATCGTTGACGTACTATATACATTTTTGTAACAAAAACTTCGAGAGTCTATCCTCAAAAAAAGTCAGGATTTAAGAGCATCGTCACGTAAAAATACTATTGTTAACAGCGAAACTAAAATACCTGAACTTTGTGTACACCAGCGATATCCCCAAAAGTAAAAAGGCACAGTTATCTCTGTTCGCAGACGACACGGCCATTTACTATACGGACAGAGACCAGCACACGATATCTCGCACTCTCACAAACCACAGTCGATAATCTCAGCGCCTGGCGGCCTGGAAGTGGAGAATCGAGTTCAATCCCGATAAGAGTCAAGCGGTCCTCTTTCTGAAGCCGCGTCGCACTCGACTCCCCTCCCTCAACCGATCACCATGTTTGGCAAGCCTATCCTTTTGGAGAAGCGAGCCAAATACCTAGGTGTGACTCTCGACCACCACCTCTCCTTTTCTGAGCACATAAAGCAGGTTCGTTCGTGTCCACTCCGTTTTGAATGCACGTAGCAAATTGTCACTTAGGTGCAAATTGCGCATTTATACAGCGTGCATTCGCCCAATCATGACCTATGCGGGTTCAGTGTTTGCGCACGCAAAACCCCACCTCATTCATAGGAGGCCCTACAAAACCGTTTCCTCCGAAAGGCAACGGGTTCCGGGTTGGTTTGTTCGGGACGGTTTCAAGAACTGAGGTCTAGGTGGAGGACCACCTAGACCTCAATATTCCCACTATCTGTCAGTTCTGGAAACGCAAATCCAAGCGTTTCTTCGATTCAGCCACCAATCATCGCAACCCTCTGGTTGTCGAGGCGGCTAGTTATATCTTCTCCCGTATTAGTAAAGTCCGCCGCCCCAGGCATATCTTCTCAGACCCCGATGACCCCATAACTTTTCTCCAGGAGTACGTTAGGGACCGTAGTAACAGAAACAGATCCACATTCCAACCTCGCCGCTGAGGTCCCTCGCGACGACCCCGAAGTAATTGTCCTCCCCGACCCTTGTTCGGTGATGAAGTGCCAGCTGATGGCTTAGCTGAGCCAGTAGCTTTAAATTCCTCTGACAATAATAATTACCACGATTTGAACCAGCCTGTCCCATCTTGCTGTCCTCCCCCAGCGACGCCCTAAGCCGAGGTTCGTTCCCTACAGCGGAACCTCTTAGCGGGGTTCCCCTTAGTGATAGTCGCTTAGTTTTATGCCCTGGCTGGAGGCTTTAAGTTCGCTTAAGGGAGCCATAGGATTAACCGGTTAAGTAGTCACGGCCTCTCTAGGCCAACTACGAGATGCCGTAAATACAAAAATTAAAAAAAAAAACTACATCGTCCGTCAGTCTTAAGCCACCAGAAGAGGATGAGGCAGTCATTAGTGGGGCTTCCCCACTAACGTGAATTAGAATCACTGAATCAATTGAATTAGTCAGCACAGCTCCGATAAGAAGAAGTATGAGAATACAATCGAAGAATCTAGATTAATCTATTATTTCATCACCACCTATCGTACAGTCCACAACAAGGAAGAGGTGAAATCAAACCAAAATAAAAAATGTTCTACACATAAATATCCAATACTCTCTGGGTGTGTAGAACATTTTTTATTTTCTAATGACGATCTATCGAAACACTGTCTAAGAAACCAGTAGGATGACTAAGGCTCATTTTCACCACACATCATTAAACGCGCTTAACCCTAAACGAGTATAAAAAAAAATAATAAACGAGTATAATAAATTTTGCTAAAAAGTTTTTTATCAATCGGTATTTCTCCTGACAATGTTTATTTTGTTTGAGAGAGAGTAGTACACGAGTGGTAACGCACCCGAGTTACGAGTTACGGTTCGAACCCAGGCAGGCGTTTTACTTTGTGTAAATAATTTCATCACCACTGCTCTCAAAACAATGAAGGAAAAAATCGTGAGGAAACCGACATGTCCTAGAACCAAAACTTCGCAGACATGTGATATCTACCAACCTACACTGGACTCGCATGGTGGATTACAACAGCTCACTCCCTCTTGAAGAAGCCGGTGTCCCAGCCAATGACTATATAGCGTCTAATTCAAAATCAAAATCAAAAGTCATTTATTCAAACTAGGCTGAGAATAAGCACTTTTTGAACGTCAAAATTACATAAGACAGTCCCCCAAAACGCCCGCCCTTCACCACATCCTAGTGCTTTAGCTGGGGAGAAGAAGTGGCGCAACAAACTTCCCAGCAGCACAGCTGTCTGTTCAGTTAAAAAAAAAATTGATTCTATACAACACTGCGCATAATAATTTAGGTACATTACGCAACACAAAAATTCTCTTTAGTCCCAGCAGTGCCAACATTATAGGCTGATTATGCTATTATGCTATGTATTGGTTTTTTTGTCTTTTTCTAGTTATCTTCTCTTATATTGCACCTGTCATGTTTTGTCTCTGCATCACCCTCAGGCTGACTGCTAGAAAATGCCTCAGGCATTACATCCGCCTTTGTAGGTACCTACTTACAGTATTTGTTTTACTTGTGCATGAAGTAATTAAAACTTCATGCACAAGTAAAATAAACACCAGCCAAGAGCGAGACGGACTCGCGCACCGAGGGTTCCGTTCTATAAAAAAAGTGTTCTATTTAGAAACATCGTTTTATTTTCCTGCAATATTTACATAAACTTCTATAACACAGAATAATTTCAGATTTTTCTCTATGCAAACTTCGGAGATAGGGGAGAACGGTATTTTTTTTACGTTTCATCAAAAGTCGAAAACTATTCAGCCTAGAAAAAAAATGTTTGAAAATGTGCCAATTTTTATGGTCCCCTTTCAGTCCCAGTCAATTTGATAGCATTAGTAGTTCTCGAGATATCCAGCTGTGACAGACAGACAGACTGAGTCGCACCATAAGGATTCCTCAAAAATTCATTTTGGTACGGAACCCTAAAAAAAAGAGCGAGCGAGCAAAGCGTCTCTGCTTCAAGTCTGGCAAAATTTGCTTTCGTCTGTCAGTTTGTTGCTACTCCTCTACAGGTCGTATTTTACAACCGGTCTAGACGAAACTTGGTAAACAGGTTTTACGACTATATAGATTTTTTTTGTCGTCTGGGATTTTTGATTGGGGGGTTACTTCCTCCAAAAAAAACCGGCCAAGTGTGTGTCCGACCACGCACAATGAAGGGTTCCGTAATTGGGATGAAAATATCCCAAGAACAAACTTAACAATGTAGTTGAAAAACATTTTCTCCCATACATTCCAACTGCAAATGTATCTTTGTACGCATAATATTGAGAGATTTACCATGTTATTTTAATACCATAGACTATAAGTTTTCCTGTAATCTATAGGTATACAACTTTTTTCTGTATTTTTTTTTCAAAATTTTTGGCTCACACAGACGCTTTCATTTGATATGTCACACGGTACAATTTGCAAAACTTTTTTTTATTTTCTTATTTGTCCTCCAAAATTGAACCCCATATTCAAAATTCATTTATTTACGTTACACGTCCGTATTTGGGTTACAGAAATTCATACGTCAAACCAAATTTCAACTTAATAGGTCCATTAGATTCGGAGCAAATTGGCTGTAACAGACGGACAGATAGACAGACAGACACACGAGTGATCCTATAAGGGTTCCGTGTTTTTCTTTTGAGGTAAGGAATCTTAAAAAGGGACAAAAATGGGGCTACTGGATATCTCCGCCTTAAGAGATCCGATTTCGATGGTTCTTTTTTTATTTGAAAAGTAGTAACTTTAAATTGGTCACATAAAAATTTTGTGAAGATATGATGAAAATAAGAAAAAAAAACATGGTAATATATTTACCATGTTTTTTGTAAACATGGTAAGTAAATATAACTTTAGTGGTAGGTATATTAATTGTTGCAAAAAAGTGTGTGCTCGCGAGATCTACTACGTGACCAAAACAATTAGGCGCATGACAGCTATGAAGTTATTGGAACTAGGGAGGGAACACCGGAACGGTGATTGATATTGTACGTATATATATATCATCACTGCCGAATGCGAGTATACGACTGCGCGTCACTACGGGAAGCGCGTGGATAGGTGCGGGGTGCGGGCGCCGAAAACGAATTCCTGTCATGCGCCTAATTGTTTTGGTCAAGTCTGTTCGCAGAGCTACTAGTAAATAAATACTTAAATAATGAAGATAAGAGAAATCTAAGAAAATAATCCTGCTACTTGCAAAATACCTAAACAACAAACAATACCCATAGAAATATAAAAAACTGTATTTACGACAATGGTGCCGATTCTCTTGTTCAGTAACTAAACTTAAATTAGAGAATCACCATCTTTTACTAACAGACAGCGAGAGAAAGGACGGCTATAGCTATGAACTAAGTTAGAGATGTCAAAGTAGTTTACGCCTTGCGCTTCACCGTGTTTTTAGTCGACATGTTTTTACGTGTCGTCTCATTAGTTCAACTAAAGAAGAAGTAGCAAAAATGCCCCACTTCCGACTGCAACGTTAAGTATCTCAAAAAATCGCTAAAAATGAGTATACAAAAATGATATACTTCCGGTGATCATCCTTACTGGCTAGCACATTAAAAAATTGCTCTAAATATTAATTCAGGGGCAGAATACCTGTAATATACTAACTTCTGAATTTAGTTTTAGAATAGGATTAAAAAGCAATTAAACACTGTATTAACTCATTTGCGACTGTTTGACTACAGCTACTAATACTATAATAATAATAACCCCACCGCTGTATCTCTACGTTGACGTCGTGGTGGCGCTTGCGCGCTCCGAACTTTAGGTCTGTGCCGGTAGAGTTTACTTTGCCGGAACGGGTCTAGAATGAGGAGCCAGACCAAGAGAGATACAGAAAACCCCAGGGCAGCATGTGGCGAGCTGTTGGGCAGTAGCGACCCCATGGACCTTATCTCCCGGGAGAAATCTTGTTCTCATCTCTGGCTTGCCTTTATTGGCCGGCTTGAGTGGAGATTCGCAAGAGCAAACGTGCTCGCAGGAAGAAAGTCTTCCAGTAAGGTGCTGGTAGTGATCTTGACCATACTTCCGGGATTATCGTGATAGCCGTGGCCTCTTCACTCCTCAAGCACCTCAGGAAGTGTTGCCCCCTTGTCGCTACGTCACTATGTAGGTACTAGCGGCCGTTTCCGGAGGCCCATTATTGAGTGTGCAAGTCACCCCCTTTTTTTTTTTTTTTTTTTGGATGGGAAATCATCAAATAACTTCTCCCGCTCTGGGTGGAGCGGAAGGGCGTGTCAGACTTTTACTGACTAAAACCCACCCGTGTTCCTTCAGTTGCCTATGCCAGGGCCACGGTATCTTTTTCAAACAACCCGCGACCCCAGCGGCATCGGCCCTATTGGACCCCATCTTTTGCTGACATCTCTTTGAGGCGCGCGTGGAACACAACGCGCCGTCGACCCGGGCCTGGTCCTCACCGGACGGCGAGCTACCCACTACTCACCGTCCGCAAGCCCGCGCCTACGGTGGCCGGGAATCGGCTATCGATTCCCGCCGCCCAGGGCGTCTCCTGCGGCGACTGAGGGCGTGAGGTTGCCTCTCCCTCACGCGTTCCGCCTCCTCCTTCGCGAGCATTACCGCTTCGCAGAAGGAGGTGACGGCCTCCCATGCACTCTCGCTCCGCACCATGGCCTGGACCAGGCTCGGACGCGAGAGATCGCCGCCGCCGATCGCCTCCGTGAGAACACGGCGGTGCTCTGCCCAAGCCGGGCAGACCTCCACTGTATGCTCCACCGTGTCCTCTGGGCGATCCACACAATGGTGACACCCGGGCGTTTCCTCCCGCCTTATGCGAAACAGGAACCTCCCGAAACAACCGTGTCCGGTGAGGACCTGCGTCAGGCGGAAGGTGAGGACGCCGTGGCGCCTCTCTAACCACTCCTCAAAGAGGGGACTTATCGCCGCAATTGTGGCGTGCCCAGCGCTGGGCTGCGACAGTCGCACTCTCCATGTCGCCATGAGATCCCGCCGGAGCTCTGTCCGCTGTACCGTGATTTCTCGCGGCAGCGGAGTTACGCCCCGGCGTTTCGCCTCCTCGCGCCACTCCCACACGTGCGCGGGGACTTTCGCCTCCAGATCCCACGGCGGCAATCCGGCAAGGAGGCTCGCCGCCTCACCGGAGACCGTGCGGTAACCCCGGACTAGCCGAATGGCCATGACCCTCTGGGACGCGTTCAACCGGCGGACTGGCCGCAGCCTCAGGGAACGCGCCCACACCGGTGCCCCGTAAAGGGCCATGGACCGCACGACCCCCGCGTAAAGCCTCCGGCAGGAGGCGTTTGGACCACCTAGATTGGGCAGGAGCCGCTTCAAGGCAGCCCCAGCCCGCTCCAGTCTGGGAGCCAAACGTCGGAAATGCTCCACGAAGTTCCACCGGCTGTCGAGGACGAGTCCCAGGTACTTCATCGTCGACTCGACTCCAATGCGAACCCCTCCTACCGTTATTTGGGAACCCGACGGTGGCGCATTCCGAGGACCATGAAAACACATGGCCTCGGACTTGTGCAGGGCCACCTCGAGTCCCAACTGCCGGATCCTCGCAACGACTATCGCAACCCCGCGTGTCGCTAATTCAGCCGCCGCCTGGTGCGACCTCCCCTGCGCCAGGACCAGCGTGTCGTCAGCGTAACATACCACGCTGACGCCGCTAGGGAGGTCGGCGCGCAGCACCCAGTCGTACCCGATGTCCCACAAATGCGGCCCCAGGACCGATCCCTGTGGGACACCGCACGACATCTCTCGCCGGTTCCACTCTCCCTGATGACCGGGGTAGATGACGGCCCTATCCGTCAAATAGGCCTCAACCACTCGACAGAGGTAGGTCGGCATCCGGTGATACCGGAGTGCCTCCCTGATGCAACTCCAGGGCAGGGTATTGAAGGCGTTGGCGATGTCTAGAGACACCGCCAAGACGACCCCACCCCGGGCCACAGCATCCCCCGTCGTGAGGGCTCGCACGCGCATGATGGCGTCCACCGTAGAGCGCCCCCTGCGGAAACCAAACTGGCTCTCCGCTAAATCCGGCCCCTCCTGCACCAGCCACCCGACGAGGCGGTCTGCAATAACTCTTTCAAAGAGCTTGCCCACCTCGTCGAGCAGCACGATGGGTCGGTAAGCGGACGGAGAGTCCGCAGGGCGCCCCGGCTTCTTAATGAGGACCAGTTTCCCCGTCTTCCAACGAAGTGGGAACTGGCCCCTCTCCAAGCATGCGCTTAGGAGCCCCCCTAGTCGAGGCCCGAGAGCCCCAAAGGCCAGAACCCAGGCTCTTCCAGGTAAGCCGTCGGGTCCTGGGGCGGCATTTTTGGCACTCAGCCTACGTACCGCCGCTCTCAACTCTACCTCGGTCACTTCCGGAGCATCGTCGTCGTCGTCGGTGATGTGGTCCGCAACGGGCACCGCAGGAAGCGGAGCCATGGGCGGGGGAGTATGTTCCCCTCGCGAAGGGAACAGAGCGCTCACCACGTCCTCCACGAGCTGAGGCCGGAGACTCTGCGTCAGCGGGGGCGCCCATGGACGGAGTTTATCCCGCACCATTTTATAAGGGCGTCCCCATGGGTCCCTGTTTAGAGTCTCCAGCGAGGAGTCGCGAGCCAGATCCCTGGCCCGCAAGATCTCCGCTCGGAGGGCGGTCTTCGCCGCTCTGTACCCCTCGTACAGCTCCGCCTGAATGGCTTCCGTATCCGGAGGGCGGATACGGAGCCTGCGGTGCCTGGTGTACCGGTGCCGCGCAGCAACGCACGCCTCGCGCAGAGCCGTCAGCTCCGGCGACCACCAATACACCTGGCGCCAGGCGCGACCGGGCTGGACCCGGGGCATTGCCACGTCACATATTTCGGACATGGCCTCCCGGAACCACTCCGCCTCGTCGTTGATGTCGGCAGGCCTGTCCGGTGGTGACACCCAGGCCTGCACGATCGAGGCTTCCAGGAGGAGCTCCCGGTCCAGCTTCTTCAGCGCCCACCGCGGACCACTCGGGGCCTGTCGGACCGGCGCGCTCGAGGTCTGGGCGGAGACATCAAACCGGATGTACCGGTGGTCGGAGTAGGTCTCCACCCCCTCTATGACGCGCCAGTCAATAACATATGGCAACAGAGCGGGGCTGGCGAACGAAATGTCCACCACTGATTCGCCCCGCATCCGCACACACGTGGGGACAGAACCCCGGTTTAGGATGACCAGGCCTGTCTCCAGAGCCCAGTCCTCCACCATCCTGCCCCGTGTGTCCGTATACCGGGAACCCCAAGCCACATTCTTGGCGTTGAAGTCCCCGAGGACGAGCACGGGAAGGGAACGAAACCCGACGACGACGTTTTTCAACTCCGCAAGGGAGTTGTGGAACTCGGCGAGAGTTCGGTTCGGGGAGAAGTATACCCCTACCACGACAATCCCCCCGAACCGTGCTGCAACGCAACCCTGTCCCCTCTTGACGGTTTCGAGGGACAGGGTACCGGCGGCGGCCGACGAAATGAGGGTCACTGAGCCGCTCAGGTCCTCCACCCAGTAATCACTGGGCGGGACAAAGTACGGCTCAGCGACCACGGCGATGTTAATCGACCACTGCGCCATGCTCTGGAGCAACAGATTCTGAGCGGCGGCGCAGTGGTTGATGTTCGCCTGGAGGAGGCGTAATGGGGCCATTACTGGCACTCCATATTAGCCCCCCCCTGAGCCTCCTGTGAGGGCCCTGCCGCAGTGAGTACGGCGGCGACGGCAGTGGAGGCGGCAGCGACGGCGGCCGTGGCGGCGGCTGCGGTCGTGACGGCGGTAGCGGAGGCGGAGGGCTTGCCCCTGCCCCGGGCTTTGGTGGGTGGACCACAGCCCTTGCTTCCAGCCCGGTGATCGGCCGGCTTGCCAGCTGCCGCACATAGATAGCAGTGCGGCGTGGCATTGCACGAGCCGGCCTTGTGACCGGGTTGACCACAACGGAAGCAATGACTGCTGCGATCCACCTCCGAGGTGCATTTTGCCCCCACGTGGTTGCCCACTTGGCAACGGAAGCACCTCAGAGGTCTGGGTTCCAGCAGTTTCACCCGCGTGGAATCCCAGCCCACCTGGAACCTCCGGCCCTCCCCAACTATTTTTTGGGCCGCCGATACGGGGCAGCTCACCGTAACGGCTCGCATCCCCGTGAGGTCAGGACGGATGGTGCCTACCTTCACCTGTTCGAAGGCACACCCCCCAGTCTTGACCACGGCGGCCACCACCTCTCGCTCCGTCACGGAGTCGTCCAGACCCAGGATGCGCAAGTCAACGCACTTGGCGGGTCTGGACACTCGGGCCTCGTCCGCATTTAAGGACGCCCTGAGCCTTTCGGCCAGAGCGTCAGCGGTCGGGCCTCTGGCCGCACCGGGGATCTCGAGCATCCGAGCCCCAGTCGCAGTGACCCTTACCCGCATGCCCTCGGTAATACCGATCTCCTCCAGGTTCACCGCCGCCCTCGCCTTGGCGAGCACGTCGCGGTAGGACACGCCCTTCTTCTCCGCTTCCGGCTGTAGTGTGATCACTACAGCTGCGGACTTTGGGGCACGTAACCTCGCCGCGACGCTTCGCTCTTTGCGCCGCTGCCGCCTCTCCCTCCGCTTGGCCGACCTTGCCGCCTTGCCCTCCTTCCTCTTCTCCCCAGCTACCTGCCATTCGGCGTCAGCCGGAGGAGATTTGGGAGGCGGGGGCAGCCGCGTCGTCACCGCCACAGCTGGGGCCCTCTCAGGCGCCTTCGCGGCCGCCTTCGTGGGCGCCTTCGCAGGCGCCGTCGCAGGCGCCTTCGCAGCCACGGCCCCGCCCTTCGCCTGCCCTGCCGACCCTGGTTTGGCCGTGGCAGCCATGGCGGCATACGAAGCCGCCTTTGGCTGGCCCGAGGCCGCCGGTCGGCCTAGCGGGGGCCGCAGGACGATTCCCTCAAGGACCGAGAACCGGTTGTTAAGGGCAGCCAGCTCCTTCCGCACCAAGGCCAGAACTCGGTCCTCTGCAGGTCCGAGGCCGCCCTGCCCCTGCTGCACCCCCTCCTGGAACACCTCCTCCTGAGCGCCAGCTCCGCGAAGCCTGGCCAGGTCTGCTCGGAGCTCCTCATTCTCCTTTCGGAGAAGCTCCATGGCGGCTGTCAACCTCCGCCCGCATTTCGGACATTCCGTCCGACGGAGGCCCTTGAAGTAGAGCCTCCGCTGCCGCCATAATGGAGGCCTTGGCTGCGGGTATGGCCTTGTCTTTAGAAGACTGCGTCTTCTTCAAGGCCACACCCTTGACTGCTGCGGCCACGACCTCCTCAAACCTGGCCCGCTCCGAATTGGAGCCACCAGCGGCGTCCGACTCATCGCCAGACGCCTCCACGGCGCTCCCCTCGGCCGACCCGGCTGAGCCGTCCTCCGTTGCGGCGTTTACCCGGCTCTTGCTCTTCCGGCCTAGGCCCCGGCGAGCATATTTGGGAGCCGATTTAAGACCGCCGTCCGAGGAAGACTCCTGGGCATCTCCCGGATTTAGGTTCCGCTTCAGGAAAGCATTTTTTCTTCCAGCGGCCCCCACCACTACGCACTCCGGGCTCTTAAAAGTGCCCTTCGCGCCCTTCACTCCCGATGCGGCGTCGGACTCCGACCCCGCATCACTCCTCTCCCTCTCCTCTTCTCGTTTATCGTTTTTCTTTGGTCCCATATTAGTTCCCACGAGTAAAAACTTTATCACTGGCTCAAAACTGTGGTTCGCACTAGCGATTAATTTAGCTACCCATTAATCAAGCTACCAACCTCCCTCACGGTGCGCCGCCGCTTGAAGGTTTGGGGTAATTTTTTATAGAGGTTTTCTTCCTCGCGGTCCGGGCGGTTAAGCCAAGACCCTCGACCCCCGTCAAAAGTCAGAGACATGACCTTGAACAATCTTTGGGGCTACGAGACTAACGGTGGCAGAAGAAAATGACTTCCTCCTGCCTGCCCGGCGACAGGGTTAGTGCACACCGAGCCCGCTCTTACTCCGCCGCTGTGCGTCTCTGCTTAGAGCAGAGGGACACACGTTGGAGCGTACCTCCGACAGGATATTGGCATACGGGCAACAAAACCCCTTAGGCACACGTGCCTAAGGGGAACTATTGCCCGCACCCCAGGGTGCACCGTCCCGGAGACTGGCCTTCCCCCCGGACGTATCCGTAAGGGAACTCCAGCCCACGGGCACTCGGGGAGGTTTCCTGTCCACGCACCCCGCAATGTCCACGCACCCCGCAAGTCACCCCCTGCCATTTTATCCGTGTATAATATATAACATTGGTCAGGCAGGGGACATAGTTCTTCCATAGTTCAAGTTACCCAATTCACTTTAGCCACCCAAACCCATAGCCCAATATGTTTTGTTTCCACGTACAACAATAGTCCTGCACCAACCGGGGGTTGTCCTTAGGTGCAGTTGCATAGTGCAGATGGGGATAATCGTCGGTTGGTGCCTCCTCATCATTTAAAATTATCTAAGGGGCCTTTGCGAGTTGGCTTCGGCCCCTCGTATGCCTTCCAAAGGTCCGGGACCCCAGGGTCCCGAGAAATGTAAACAATAATAATAATACTTTTTTCTTCAAAAAGTACAAACACGTTACAAGAAACAATATTTTTCATCTGTTTTAGTGAGCTGAATGTACAGTCATTTTAATTTAAGACAAACGACTCCCAAACTGAGACATGCTCGTATCTTGGGTAGCCGGTGGTCAAGCCGTTTTAGATGTTGTATATCACCGCCTTATTTTGTGCTATAATTTTACACATAACAATTTTACATAATTAATTAGCGTCTTTACAAAATAATGTGTTCGTGTTAAATTATTATTTAAAAATTCTAAGACTCAGTTATATTTTACTATTTCAATAAGTTTCTCAGACTCATCATAAGTTAACAACTATAACCAATTAGTTAATTTATCTTTGAAATTGTACTTATTTAGTTTGTATAGTGAGATCCTTTTGTTAATTTCATTGTACAGCCTGGAACTCAATGCGTTCTATTGTCGCTGTGCGAAAGCCGTTTTACATTGCACATAGGGGCAGACAAGTGCACCACTTCGTTTATTAAACCTTCCTTATTTAAAGGAAGTAGTGAATGTCGCCGGAGCATCGTGCGGAGAATAAACAGCTGTCGCACCGTCAACACCTTGCACTCCTTGTATAGTTCTGTGTTAGAATAATAGCCCGGCTTACCATGTTTGACCTTGAGAAAGGTCTATACCTTTGTGCCCTCTCCAATTTCAAAAACAAAGTTTTATAAGTTCCACCCCACGAAGGAACACAAAAACTCAATTGATTGACCTAATGCAAGATAGACTGTATTCAGTATCGTACGATCGGCAGAGTGACGAAGATTCTTAAATACGTACAGCAGTTTTCTGACATGTCCGGTGAGGGTCTCCACTTGTGAACGCCAGTCTAATCGTTCATCAACCTTAACACCAAGATACTTTATACAGGCAACATACGATAACGGTGAGCAACAGCTAGTTATTGTTGATCTGGCACAATTGTGGGCAGTAAGTGTTGTGGTTTCTACTGAGGGCGTTGAGGTGCTGGGGAGATAAAAACGAATATATTTCGATTTATCCACATTCAACGTAAGTAGATTAGAAGATAGCCACAGCATGACTTTCCTCAGGTTACTCTCGGCCGGTGCCTTAGCCTCCACCCAGTACTTAGAGAGACTTTTCCCAAATACTTAGAGTGCTGTGTCATCCGCATAAGTAAAAATATCACAGTTCTCTAGTTTCATCTTGCATAAGTCGTCGATGTAAACTATAAACAATGTGGGTCCAAGAATACTCCCTTGCGGGACTCCATATTTGATTTCTTCGTCCTCACTCGCCACAGTATCAATTTTGACTGCCTCACATAATCTTTAAAAATATTTAATGCCAAACCACGATCTCCAATGTGCTCCAGTTTTGATATAATTATTGGGACAGAGACCGTATCAAAGGCTTTCGATATATCCAGAAATATACAGTAGCACTTATAGCTCTTGTCCAGTTTATTGGCTACCATGGCACTGAAATTGGTTACAGCATCTTCAATCGACACACCGGACCTAAAACCATACTGGTTTTCTGAGATTGAAATATGAGGATTTAATTATGATATCCATTATGTGTAAGGTTTGAAGACAATGATCTCCTCAGTGACCGTCAATATGGCTTTCGCCGGGGACGGTCAACTGGCGATCTACTTGTGTATGTCACGCACTGCTGTGGCGAAGCAATCGAGAAACACGGCGCAGCACTGGCTGTATCGCTTGACATCGCGAAGGCCTTTGACAGTGTCTGGCACGCTGCTCTGCTCAGCAAGTTTCCTGCTTATGGCATCCTAGCTGATTTTTGTAGCTGGATATCAGATTTCCTTAGTGAACGGTCGATCAGAGTAGTTGTTGACGGCTGCTCTTCTGACCTTATGGCTAGTGATGAGTTCCTCAGAGGTCTGTTCTTTCTGCAACTCTTTTCCTGCTGCACATCACTGACCTGCTTCAGCCTGGTATTGTTGGGTACGCAGATGACAGTACAGTTTCAGAGAGATACTTGTGCAGCGCAAAAACCAGCGGCGCCGAAGTTCGTTCCTTGAGAGAGGCCATGGTAGAGCGGACAGATTTGACCTTAAGCTTTGTCTCCCAGTGGGGTGATGATAATCTGGTCTCTTTTAACGCCACCAAAACAAAGGCGTGTCTTTTTACCGCTAAAAAGAGTCGTTTCGCCCAAACTCCTACTTTTCGGGGTACATCTGTTCTTGTAACTGATCGACTTGAGCTCCTAGGCGTGGAGTTGACATCTGGTCTCAACTTCGGCACCACCATCGAGTACAAGGCCCAAACTGCGGCCAAGAAACTGGGCATCCTAAATAGGGTGAAGCGATACTTTACGCCTGGAGAGCTTTTAACCCTTTACAAAGCGCAAGTCCGATCCTGCATGGAGTATTGCAGTCACCTTTGGGATGGATCAGCCAAGTACCAACTAGCCGCGCTTAACTCGGTGGAACGCAGAGCTAAGAGGCTTATTGGCGACGTAAAACTGGTGGATGCCAAGCTTCATAGCTTGACTCATCGCCGCAAGGTTGCCTGCTTGTCGGTCTTCTACAGATTGTACTTCGGAGAGCGTGCCCGAGAACTCCACGACCTCATTCCATCGGCCCCCTTCTACCATCGGTTATGTAGACTCACTGCCAGTGACCATCCCTACCTAGTTGCTATTCCACTAATTCGCACTAAGCGCTTCCAAATGTCTTTTATAATGCGCACAGCAAAGGAGTGGAACTCACTACCTGCGTCTGTGTTTCCGAACGCATACAACCCTAATCTCTTCAAAGTGAGAGTGAACAGGCTTCTTCTGGGTAAGCTCACTCCATCGTCGACTTTGTCTCTGTCACCTCTGACCTAGACTAGAGTCAAGAGCAAACCCATCACAAATAAAAAAAATAAAATAAAAATCAGTTGGTTCCTCTAATCCGAAAATAGCACGGTCATACTGCTCTGAACATATTAATAGAACTGGTGTGTTTAAAATTGAATTTTACAGACATCCAGAAGAAATAAATATTAACAACGAAGAAAATAACGCCCTCATTAGATGTAAGATTCAGTCACCACATGTCCGGTGTAAAATATACCGGACGGATATATTATATAATTGCAGAGTTGAACAATATTCTTTTATCGCATATCTCCCGATATGCGATAAAAGAATATTGTTGTACATGTATACATGGGCGCAGGACACTGGGAGTCTGCGCCCATGTAGTGACTATTTCGTATTGTCTTGGTTGGGCGAGATATGAAGATGTTTTTAGCCACCCAGCGCATTAAATAAGTTTTTAATTTTTTTTTATTTGTATTTTAATTTTTTTCTTCACACCTTCCTTGTAACAAATGAATTAAGAATGTCACAGATGTTGCTTTCTTTAATCTTTATGTCATCTTTATTTCACTTTTTTTATGGTCGTTAGAGGTATTGCATGATTGAAAGTAAAATATTTTTAATATAAGTAATACTGCGCCTGAAATAATATTTGGAGCAATTTTTAAATGTGATAGCCAGTAACGATGACAATAGAAGGTATGCAATTTATTAATACTTATTTTTATCTATTTTTTGAGATATTTTTCTCATCTGTCGGACGTGGGGTAATTTTCTATGGAAGTTGCAACTTCTCCTTTGTTTTATGAGCGCAACCCAAAGTATTTTTTTTTATTTTTCTTTGTGATCGGTTTGCTCTTGACTCTAATCTAGGTCAGAGGTGACAGAGACAAAGTCGACGATGGAGTGAGCTTACCCAGAAGAAGCCTGTTCACTCTCACTTTGAAGAGATTAGGTTTGTATGCGTTCGGAAACACAGACGCAGGTAGTGAGTTCCACTCCTTTGCTGTGTGCATTATAAAAGACATTTGGAAGCGCTTAGTGCGAATTGGTGGAATATCAACCAGGTAGGGATGGTAACTGGCAGTGCGTGAGAACATATATTTGATTAAGCTAGAAGTTATTCATGTGTTCACCTCCGGACCCTCAAAATTGATTTGAGTTTTTTTTTTTTTTTGTCATAGTTTCATGCTAGTATTTGCCCTGGCATACCAGGTTACGAAGACGGGGTATGTCAGAGCCAATACCTACTTTAAATAAAGGAAGATTTTGTGTAATAGTTTAGTTTTACTTTAATAAACTTTGTAATGTCTCAGGAGGTACTTTTTTAATTGATTTCTTCCCTACAGCTTATACCTAATAAACTTAGGCACGGCTAAGACTAGTCTAACATAATAAACCGATAACATCTTAGGTTTATCTACAAATATCTTTAATTACCATCAAGTACCGGGCTTACATCTGATATTATTTCACGAATTTTTGCTTCCTACACACGTCACGATCACGACGAGAGGCCCCTGTCTCTCGGGAGCCGTATCATTGGTACAGCTGATAGTAGCTGGTACGTTAAGTAGAGTTTTTATAATATACCTATTAACTGGTAAGTAACATTTGATGTCGTTACAGAAGAAAACATAAAGTTGCCATCATACCGATCACTCACATTCGCATGATTCGTGAACCCACAAGTGGACGACATTTGCAAATGATTATGCAAAGTTTTCGCTGCATTGTTTCCACATGCGCGTATATTGTATTATGAATAGCTTTATATAATTGAAGAGCTATTTTACAAAAACAGCACTTGTCAAAAAAAAGTTTTATAGTACTTAGAACAAAAAACTAAATATCTTAAATTGTGCTAGGTTGTAAAAGAGTGCTGCTGAAGGCGAAAGCGTCAGGATAGCCGCCAAATTCAAATTTCCTTACGTTTTTTGCAATTTACAAGTCAGTATTAGGTACAACGTTGATCAAAATGTGATTCGCGACCGTAACAAGTATGTATTTACAGAAGTATAATCATTAAAGTCATCAATCTCTTTAAGACCAGGTAATCCTAATGAATGACTATTTAATGAAATCTTGACATTTGAGGATTATACTAACTTAGTTATATTACTGATTGTACTCATTATAATTCAGTAAAAACACATTTGTTACGGCCGCGAATTTTACTTTATTCAACATACAACCTAATACTGACTTACAAATTGCAAAAAAACGTAAGAAAATTCGAATTTTACGGGCAACCCTGACGCTTCCCTCTTAATCTACATCTATCTGCTCCCTTTCTTACCAAAAAAATGTTTCAAAGAGATGCTCGTCGCTAAGTAATAACAGCCGCACGGATCGATCGATCAGGTTAAGTTACGCTTGCCGCGGTCGGTCCGTGGATGGGTGACGATAATCTTAACATACTGAGACCCCTCCATGCCTCGCAGAAGCCCGAAAGTCTAACAACCAGTCTTACCAAGGCGTATCGTATTACCCGCAGTGACTGAGTTGTGGAGTTCAGATAGGTAGTCGTTCCATGTAAAATACTGGTTTTCAGCTGCATCCGGTTAGACTGAAAGCCGACCCCAACATAGTTGGGTAAAGGCTAGGCAGATGATGATGACTTTTCAAAGTAACTAGGTCCTTGACATGTAGATTCTGTGAGAATAAATTATTTATTGGCAAAAAGTTTATTTATAGGTAGGTAAATTATGCTGTGCAAACCCCAAATACATTAAAATAGGGGTAGGACGATAATCGGCGAATAATATTATCACAAATTACGATACTGAACTTCCCAGCCGTAGTCCATTGGCCAAATATTATTATATGGCCTCTTCTTCCATAGTTTCATGTCGGCTTCGGATATCAAGCCCTTCATGAACGCCTCTCTCATCTTGGCATACTTCTTCCTTTGCCTCTTCCTCTCCTTCGCTCGGGCTTTCATCTGCTCTAAAAGATTTTTCTGCGCCACATATAGATTATTTAATTGCTCTTCAGTCAGTTGTTCGTAAAAATTACCCTTGCCATCAACACCCTTACCACCAAGCAGTTCCGGGCCGGCTACCTTCATGATATCAGCAAACTCTTCATCATGGTACCATTTTCGCGGGGTCTCGTGAATCATTCGCACTAAATGGTACAATTCGAAGTACAGTTTTTGAACTAATTCGCAGCTCCTCAAAACGTCGAATACTAACATAAATTTGAATCTGATGGATTTTTGTGCGTACTCAACTACTTTTCGGTATCTGGAATAGAATAATCCTAACTAATATTATAAATCCGAAAGTAAGTTTGTTTGTTTGTTTGTTACCTTTTCACGCCTAAACCACTGAACCGAACATCCTGAAATTTTGCATATACGTTGTACAGAAACGGACATACGGAACCTTTTACCCCAAAAAAAGTTCTGTTCCCGAGGAAAACACGAATAACGTCATTTTTGATAATAGATGGCGCCACGTGTCTTATGAGTCATGATTGAGTTATATTATTGTGGAAACTTAAATAGTATGTTTGGTTTGTTTTTTATTTAAGTACCTAATACATTTTGGGAGTCTAGAGTGTCGATAGACCGGTTTAGCATAATACTTACTTAATACTATAAATGCGAAAGTGAGTTTGTTTGTTTGTTACACTTTAACGCTGAAACCCCTGAACGGATTTGGAACAAAGGCACATGGGTATTCTACGAGTATGACCTGCATTAGGACATAGAATACTTTTCATCCCGGTAGAAGGTTCCCGTGGGATAATTTCCGACATACACGCGGGAGAAGCCGCTGGCAACAGCTAGTATATTAAGACATAGGATACTTTTCATCCCAGTAGAAGGTTCCCGTGGGATAATTTCCGACATACACGCGGGCAACAGCTAGTATATTAAGACATAGGATACTTTTCATCCCGGTAGAAGGTTCCCGTGGGATAATTTCCGACATAGCCGCTGGCAACAGCTAGTATATTAAGACATAGGATACTTTTCATCCCGGTAGAAGGTTCCCGTGGGATAATTTCCGACATACACGCTGGCAACAGCTAGTATATTAAGACATAGGATACTTTTCATCCCGGTAGAAGGTTCCCGTGGGATAATTTCCGACATACACGCTGGCAACAGCTAGTATATTAAGACATAGGATACTTTTCATCCCGGTAGAAGGTTCCCGTGGGATAATTTCCGACATACACGCGGGCGAAGCCGCTGGCAACAGCTAGTATATTAAGACATAGGATACTTTTCATCCCGGTAGAAGGTTCCCGTGGGATAATTTCCGACATACACGCTGGCAACAGCTAGTATATTAAGACATAGGATACTTTTCATCCCGGTAGAAGGTTCCCGTGGGATAATTTCCGACATACACGCTGGCAACAGCTAGTATATTAAGACATAGGATACTTTTCATCCCGGTAGAAGGTTCCCGTGGGATAATTTCCGACATAGCTGCTGGCAACAGCTAGTATATTGAGACTTAGGATACTTTTCATCCCGGTAGAAGGTTCCCGTGGGATAATTTCCGACATACACGCGGGCAACAGCTAGTATATTAAGACATAGGATACTTTTCATCCCGGTAGAAGGTTCCCGTAGGATAATTTCCGACATACACGCTAGCAACAGCTAGTATATTAAGACATAGGATACTTTTCATCCCGGTAGAAGGTTCCCGTGGGATAATTTCCGACATAGCCGCTGGCAACAGCTAGTATATTGAGACATAGGATACTTTTCATCCCGGTAGAAGGTTCCCGTGGGATAATTTCCGACATACACGCGGGCAACAGCTAGTATATTAAGACATAGGATACTTTTAATCCCAGTAGAAGGTTCCCGTGGGATAATTTCCGACATACACGCTGGCAACAGCTAGTATATTAAGACATAGGATACTTTTCATCCCGGTAGAAGGTTCCCGTGGGATAATTTCTGACATAGCCGCTGGCAACAGCTAGTATATTAAGACATAGGATACTTTTCATCCCGGTAGAAGGTTCCCGTGGGATAATTTCCGACATGCACGCGGGCAACAGCTAGTATATTAAGACATAGGATACTTTTCATCCCGGGAGAAGGTTCCCGTGGGATAATTTCCGACGTAGCCGCTGGCAACAGCTAGTATATTAAGACATAGGATTCTTTTCATCCCGGTAGAAGGTTCCCGTGGGATAATTTCCGACATACACGCGGGCAACAGCTAGTATATTAAGACAAAGGATACTTTTCATCCCGGTAGAAGGTTCCCGTGGGATAATTTCCGACATACACGCGGGCGAAGCCGCTGGCAACAGCTAGTATATTAAGACATAGGATACTTTTCATCCCGGTAGAAGGTTCCCGTGGGATAATTTCCGACATACACGCTGGCAACAGCTAGTATATTAAGACATAGGATACTTTTCATCCCGGTAGAAGGTTCCCGTGGGATAATTTCCGACATACACGCGGGCGAAGCCGCTGGCAACAGCTAGTATATTAAGACATAGGATACTTTTCATCCCGGTAGAAGGTTCCCGTGGGATAATTTCCGACATACACGCTGGCAACAGCTAGTATATTAAGACATAGGATACTTTTCATCCCGGTAGAAGGTTCCCGTGGGATAATTTCCGACATACACGCTGGCAACAGCTAGTATATTAAGACATAGGATACTTTTCATCCCGGTAGAAGGTTCCCGTGGGATAATTTCCGACATAGCTGCTGGCAACAGCTAGTATATTGAGACTTAGGATACTTTTCATCCCGGTAGAAGGTTCCCGTGGGATAATTTCCGACATACACGCGGGCAACAGCTAGTATATTAAGACATAGGATACTTTTCATCCCGGTAGAAGGTTCCCGTAGGATAATTTCCGACATACACGCTAGCAACAGCTAGTATATTAAGACATAGGATACTTTTCATCCCGGTAGAAGGTTCCCGTGGGATAATTTCCGACATACACGCGGGAGAAGCCGCTGGCAACAGCTAGTATATTAAGACATAGTATACTTTTCATCCCGGTAGAAGGTTCCCGTGGGATAATTTCCGACATAGCCGCTGGCAACAGCTAGTATATTGAGACATAGGATACTTTTCATCCCGGTAGAAGGTTCCCGTGGGATAATTTCCGACATACACGCGGGCAACAGCAAGTATATTAAGACATAGGATACTTTTAATCCCAGTAGAAGGTTCCCGTGGGATAATTTCCGACATACACGCTGGCAACAGCTAGTATATTAAGACATAGGATACTTTTCATCCCGGTAGAAGGTTCCCGTGGGATAATTTCTGACATAGCCGCTGGCAACAGCTAGTATATTAAGACATAGGATACTTTTCATCCCGGTAGAAGGTTCCCGTGGGATAATTTCCGACATGCACGCGGGCAACAGCTAGTATATTAAGACATAGGATACTTTTCATCCCGGGAGAAGGTTCCCGTGGGATAATTTCCGACGTAGCCGCTGGCAACAGCTAGTATATTAAGACATAGGATTCTTTTCATCCCGGAAGAAGGTTCCCGTGGGATAATTTCCGACATACACGCGGGCAACAGCTAGTATATTAAGACATAGGATACTTTTCATCCCGGTAGAAGGTTCCCGTGGGATAATTTCCGACATACACGCTGGCAACAGCTAGTATATTAAGACATAGGATACTTTCATCCCGGTAGAAGGTTCCCGTGGGATAATTTCCGACATACACGCTGGCAACAGCTAGTATATTAAGACATAGGATACTTTCATCCCGGTAGAAGGTTCCCGCGGGATACTTTCATCCCGGTAGAAGGTTCCCGCGGGATACTTTCATCCCGGAAGAAGGTTCCCGCGGGATACTTTCATCCCGGAAGAAGGTTCCCGCGGGATACTTTCCGACATACACGCGGACGAAGCCGCGGGCAACAGCTAGTATATTAAGACATAGGATACTTTCATCCCGGTAGAAGGTTCCCGCGGGATAATTTCATCCCGGTAGAAGGTTCCCGCGGGATACTTTCATCCCGGAAGAAGGTTCCCGCGGGATACTTTCATCCCGGTAGAAGGTTCCCGCGGGATACTTTCATCCCGGAAGAAGGTTCCCGCGGGATACTTTCATCCCGGAAGAAGGTTCCCGCGGGATACTTTCATCCCGGTAGAAGGTTCCCGCGGGATACTTTCATCCCGGAAGAAGGTTCCCGCGGGATACTTTCATCCCGGAAGAAGGTTCCCGCGGGATACTTTCATCCCGGAAGAAGGTTCCCACGGGATACTTTCCGACATACACGCGGACGAAGCCGCGGGCAACAGCTAGTATATTAAGACATAGGATACTTTCATCCCGGTAGAAGGTTCCCGCGGGATACTTTCATCCCGGTAGAAGGTTCCCGCGGGATACTTTCATCCCGGTAGAAGGTTCCCGCGGGATACTTTCATCCCGGTAGAAGGTTCCCGCGGGATACTTTCATCCCGGTAGAAGGTTCCCGCGGGATACTTTCATCCCGGAAGAAGGTTCCCGCGGGATACTTTCATCCCGGTAGAAGGTTCCCGCGGGATACTTTCATCCCGGTAGAAGGTTCCCGCGGGATACTTTCATCCCGGAAGAAGGTTCCCGCGCGATACTTTCCGACATACACGCGGACGAAGCCGCGGGCAACAGCTAGTATATTAAGACATAGGATACTTTCATCCCGGTAGAAGGTTCCCGCGGGATACTTTCATACCGGAAGAAGGTTCCCGCGGGATACTTTCATCCCGGAAGAAGGTTCCCGCGGGATACTTTCATCCCGGTAGAAGGTTCCCGCGGGATACTTTCATCCCGGTAGAAGGTTCCCGCGGGATACTTTCATCCCGGTAGAAGGTTCCCGCGGGATACTTTCATCCCGGAAGAAGGTTCCCACGGGATACTTTAAGACATAGGATACTTTTCATCCCGGTAGAAGGTTCCCGTGGGATAATTTCCGACATACACGCGGGCGAAGCCGCTGGCAACAGCTAGTATATTAAGACATAGGATACTTTTCATCCCGGTAGAAGGTTCCCGTGGGATAATTTCCGACATACACGCTGGCAACAGCTAGTATATTAAGACATAGGATACTTTTCATCCCGGTAGAAGGTTCCCGTGGGATAATTTCCGACATACACGCTGGCAACAGCTAGTATATTAAGACATAGGATACTTTTCATCCCGGTAGAAGGTTCCCGTGGGATAATTTCCGACATAGCTGCTGGCAACAGCTAGTATATTGAGACTTAGGATACTTTTCATCCCGGTAGAAGGTTCCCGTGGGATAATTTCCGACATACACGCGGGCAACAGCTAGTATATTAAGACATAGGATACTTTTCATCCCGGTAGAAGGTTCCCGTAGGATAATTTCCGACATACACGCTAGCAACAGCTAGTATATTAAGACATAGGATACTTTTCATCCCGGTAGAAGGTTCCCGTGGGATAATTTCCGACATAGCCGCTGGCAACAGCTAGTATATTGAGACATAGGATACTTTTCATCCCGGTAGAAGGTTCCCGTGGGATAATTTCCGACATACACGCGGGCAACAGCTAGTATATTAAGACATAGGATACTTTTAATCCCAGTAGAAGGTTCCCGTGGGATAATTTCCGACATACACGCTGGCAACAGCTAGTATATTAAGACATAGGATACTTTTCATCCCGGTAGAAGGTTCCCGTGGGATAATTTCTGACATAGCCGCTGGCAACAGCTAGTATATTAAGACATAGGATACTTTTCATCCCGGTAGAAGGTTCCCGTGGGATAATTTCCGACATGCACGCGGGCAACAGCTAGTATATTAAGACATAGGATACTTTTCATCCCGGGAGAAGGTTCCCGTGGGATAATTTCCGACGTAGCCGCTGGCAACAGCTAGTATATTAAGACATAGGATTCTTTTCATCCCGGTAGAAGGTTCCCGTGGGATAATTTCCGACATACACGCGGGCAACAGCTAGTATATTAAGACAAAGGATACTTTTCATCCCGGTAGAAGGTTCCCGTGGGATAATTTCCGACATACACGCTGGCAACAGCTAGTATATTAAGACATAGGATACTTTTCATCCCGGTAGAAGGTTCCCGTGGGATAATTTCCGACATACACGCTGGCAACAGCTAGTATATTAAGACATAGGATACTTTTCATCCCGGTAGAAGGTTCCCGTGGGATAATTTCCGACATACACGCGGGCGAAGCCGCTGGCAACAGCTAGTATATTAAGACATAGGATACTTTTCATCCCGGTAGAAGGTTCCCGTGGGATAATTTCCGACATACACGCTGGCAACAGCTAGTATATTAAGACATAGGATACTTTTCATCCCGGTAGAAGGTTCCCGTGGGATAATTTCCGACATACACGCTGGCAACAGCTAGTATATTAAGACAGGATACTTTTCATCCCGGTAGAAGGTTCCCGTGGGATAATTTCCGACATAGCTGCTGGCAACAGCTAGTATATTGAGACTTAGGATACTTTTCATCCCGGTAGAAGGTTCCCGTGGGATAATTTCCGACATACACGCGGGCAACAGCTAGTATATTAAGACATAGGATACTTTTCATCCCGGTAGAAGGTTCCCGTAGGATAATTTCCGACATACACGCTAGCAACAGCTAGTATATTAAGACATAGGATACTTTTCATCCCGGTAGAAGGTTCCCGTGGGATAATTTCCGACATACACGCGGGCAACAGCTAGTATATTAAGACATAGGATACTTTTAATCCCAGTAGAAGGTTCCCGTGGGATAATTTCCGACATAGCTGCTGGCAACAGCTAGTATATTGAGACATAGGATACTTTTCATCCCGGTAGAAGGTTCCCGTGGGATAATTTCCGACATACACGCGGGCAACAGCTAGTATATTAAGACATAGGATACTTTTAATCCCAGTAGAAGGTTCCCGTGGGATAATTTCCGACATACACGCTGGCAACAGCTAGTATATTAAGACATAGGATACTTTTCATCCCGGTAGAAGGTTCCCGTGGGATAATTTCTGACATAGCCGCTGGCAACAGCTAGTATATTAAGACATAGGATACTTTTCATCCCGGTAGAAGGTTCCCGTGGGATAATTTCCGACATACACGCTGGCAACAGCTAGTATATTAAGACATAGGATACTTTCATCCCGGTAGAAGGTTCCCGTGGGATAATTTCCGACATACACGCTGGCAACAGCTAGTATATTAAGACATAGGATACTTTCATCCCGGTAGAAGGTTCCCGCGGGATACTTTCATCCCGGTAGAAGGTTCCCGCGGGATACTTTCATCCCGGAAGAAGGTTCCCGCGGGATACTTTCATCCCGGAAGAAGGTTCCCGCGGGATACTTTCCGACATACACGCGGACGAAGCCGCGGGCAACAGCTAGTATATTAAGACATAGGATACTTTCATCCCGGTAGAAGGTTCCCGCGGGATAATTTCATCCCGGTAGAAGGTTCCCGCGGGATACTTTCATCCCGGAAGAAGGTTCCCGCGGGATACTTTCATCCCGGTAGAAGGTTCCCGCGGGATACTTTCATCCCGGAAGAAGGTTCCCGCGGGATACTTTCATCCCGGAAGAAGGTTCCCGCGGGATACTTTCATCCCGGTAGAAGGTTCCCGCGGGATACTTTCATCCCGGAAGAAGGTTCCCGCGGGATACTTTCATCCCGGAAGAAGGTTCCCGCGGGATACTTTCATCCCGGAAGAAGGTTCCCACGGGATACTTTCCGACATACACGCGGACGAAGCCGCGGGCAACAGCTAGTATATTAAGACATAGGATACTTTCATCCCGGTAGAAGGTTCCCGCGGGATACTTTCATCCCGGAAGAAGGTTCCCGCGGGATACTTTCATCCCGGTAGAAGGTTCCCGCGGGATAATTTCATCCCGGTAGAAGGTTCCCGCGGGATACTTTCATCCCGGTAGAAGGTTCCCGCGGGATACTTTCATCCCGGTAGAAGGTTCCCGCGGGATACTTTCATCCCGGTAGAAGGTTCCCGCGGGATACTTTCATCCCGGTAGAAGGTTCCCGCGGGATACTTTCATCCCGGAAGAAGGTTCCCGCGGGATACTTTCATCCCGGTAGAAGGTTCCCGCGGGATACTTTCATCCCGGTAGAAGGTTCCCGCGGGATACTTTCATCCCGGAAGAAGGTTCCCGCGCGATACTTTCCGACATACACGCGGACGAAGCCGCGGGCAACAGCTAGTATATTAAGACATAGGATACTTTCATCCCGGTAGAAGGTTCCCGCGGGATACTTTCATCCCGGAAGAAGGTTCCCGCGGGATACTTTCATCCCGGAAGAAGGTTCCCGCGGGATACTTTCATCCCGGTAGAAGGTTCCCGCGGGATACTTTCATCCCGGTAGAAGGTTCCCGCGGGATACTTTCATCCCGGTAGAAGGTTCCCGCGGGATACTTTCATCCCGGAAGAAGGTTCCCACGGGATACTTTAAGACATAGGATACTTTTCATCCCGGTAGAAGGTTCCCGTGGGATAATTTCCGACATACACGCGGGCGAAGCCGCTGGCAACAGCTAGTATATTAAGACATAGGATACTTTTCATCCCGGTAGAAGGTTCCCGTGGGATAATTTCCGACATACACGCTGGCAACAGCTAGTATATTAAGACATAGGATACTTTTCATCCCGGTAGAAGGTTCCCGTGGGATAATTTCCGACATACACGCTGGCAACAGCTAGTATATTAAGACATAGGATACTTTTCATCCCGGTAGAAGGTTCCCGTGGGATAATTTCCGACATAGCTGCTGGCAACAGCTAGTATATTGAGACTTAGGATACTTTTCATCCCGGTAGAAGGTTCCCGTGGGATAATTTCCGACATACACGCGGGCAACAGCTAGTATATTAAGACATAGGATACTTTTCATCCCGGTAGAAGGTTCCCGTAGGATAATTTCCGACATACACGCTAGCAACAGCTAGTATATTAAGACATAGGATACTTTTCATCCCGGTAGAAGGTTCCCGTGGGATAATTTCCGACATAGCCGCTGGCAACAGCTAGTATATTGAGACATAGGATACTTTTCATCCCGGTAGAAGGTTCCCGTGGGATAATTTCCGACATACACGCGGGCAACAGCTAGTATATTAAGACATAGGATACTTTTAATCCCAGTAGAAGGTTCCCGTGGGATAATTTCCGACATACACGCTGGCAACAGCTAGTATATTAAGACATAGGATACTTTTCATCCCGGTAGAAGGTTCCCGTGGGATAATTTCTGACATAGCCGCTGGCAACAGCTAGTATATTAAGACATAGGATACTTTTCATCCCGGTAGAAGGTTCCCGTGGGATAATTTCCGACATGCACGCGGGCAACAGCTAGTATATTAAGACATAGGATACTTTTCATCCCGGGAGAAGGTTCCCGTGGGATAATTTCCGACGTAGCCGCTGGCAACAGCTAGTATATTAAGACATAGGATTCTTTTCATCCCGGTAGAAGGTTCCCGTGGGATAATTTCCGACATACACGCGGGCAACAGCTAGTATATTAAGACAAAGGATACTTTTCATCCCGGTAGAAGGTTCCCGTGGGATAATTTCCGACATACACGCTGGCAACAGCTAGTATATTAAGACTAAGGATACTTTTCATCCCGGTAGAAGGTTCCCGTGGGATAATTTCCGACATACACGCTGGCAACAGCTAGTATATTAAGACATAGGATACTTTTCATCCCGGTAGAAGGTTCCCGTGGGATAATTTCCGACATACACGCGGGCGAAGCCGCTGGCAACAGCTAGTATATTAAGACATAGGATACTTTTCATCCCGGTAGAAGGTTCCCGTGGGATAATTTCCGACATACACGCTGGCAACAGCTAGTATATTAAGACATAGGATACTTTTCATCCCGGTAGAAGGTTCCCGTGGGATAATTTCCGACATACACGCTGGCAACAGCTAGTATATTAAGACAGGATACTTTTCATCCCGGTAGAAGGTTCCCGTGGGATAATTTCCGACATAGCTGCTGGCAACAGCTAGTATATTGAGACTTAGGATACTTTTCATCCCGGTAGAAGGTTCCCGTGGGATAATTTCCGACATACACGCGGGCAACAGCTAGTATATTAAGACATAGGATACTTTTCATCCCGGTAGAAGGTTCCCGTGGGATAATTTCCGACATACACGCTGGCAACAGCTAGTATATTAAGACATAGGATACTTTTCATCCCGGTAGAAGGTTCCCGTGGGATAATTTCCGACATACACGCGGGCAACAGCTAGTATATTAAGACATAGGATACTTTTCATCCCGGTAGAAGGTTCCCGTAGGATAATTTCCGACATACACGCTAGCAACAGCTAGTATATTAAGACATAGGATACTTTTCATCCCGGTAGAAGGTTCCCGTGGGATAATTTCCGACATAGCCGCTGGCAACAGCTAGTATATTGAGACATAGGATACTTTTCATCCCGGTAGAAGGTTCCCGTGGGATAATTTCCGACATACACGCGGGCAACAGCAAGTATATTAAGACATAGGATACTTTTAATCCCAGTAGAAGGTTCCCGTGGGATAATTTCCGACATACACGCTGGCAACAGCTAGTATATTAAGACATAGGATACTTTTCATCCCGGTAGAAGGTTCCCGTGGGATAATTTCTGACATAGCCGCTGGCAACAGCTAGTATATTAAGACATAGGATACTTTTCATCCCGGTAGAAGGTTCCCGTGGGATAATTTCCGACATGCACGCGGGCAACAGCTAGTATATTAAGACATAGGATACTTTTCATCCCGGGAGAAGGTTCCCGTGGGATAATTTCCGACGTAGCCGCTGGCAACAGCTAGTATATTAAGACATAGGATTCTTTTCATCCCGGAAGAAGGTTCCCGTGGGATAATTTCCGACATACACGCGGGCAACAGCTAGTATATTAAGACATAGGATACTTTTCATCCCGGTAGAAGGTTCCCGTGGGATAATTTCCGACATACACGCTGGCAACAGCTAGTATATTAAGACATAGGATACTTTCATCCCGGTAGAAGGTTCCCGTGGGATAATTTCCGACATACACGCTGGCAACAGCTAGTATATTAAGACATAGGATACTTTCATCCCGGTAGAAGGTTCCCGCGGGATACTTTCATCCCGGTAGAAGGTTCCCGCGGGATACTTTCATCCCGGAAGAAGGTTCCCGCGGGATACTTTCATCCCGGAAGAAGGTTCCCGCGGGATACTTTCCGACATACACGCGGACGAAGCCGCGGGCAACAGCTAGTATATTAAGACATAGGATACTTTCATCCCGGTAGAAGGTTCCCGCGGGATAATTTCATCCCGGTAGAAGGTTCCCGCGGGATACTTTCATCCCGGAAGAAGGTTCCCGCGGGATACTTTCATCCCGGTAGAAGGTTCCCGCGGGATACTTTCATCCCGGAAGAAGGTTCCCGCGGGATACTTTCATCCCGGAAGAAGGTTCCCGCGGGATACTTTCATCCCGGTAGAAGGTTCCCGCGGGATACTTTCATCCCGGAAGAAGGTTCCCGCGGGATACTTTCATCCCGGAAGAAGGTTCCCGCGGGATACTTTCATCCCGGAAGAAGGTTCCCACGGGATACTTTCCGACATACACGCGGACGAAGCCGCGGGCAACAGCTAGTATATTAAGACATAGGATACTTTCATCCCGGTAGAAGGTTCCCGCGGGATACTTTCATCCCGGAAGAAGGTTCCCGCGGGATACTTTCATCCCGGTAGAAGGTTCCCGCGGGATAATTTCATCCCGGTAGAAGGTTCCCGCGGGATACTTTCATCCCGGTAGAAGGTTCCCGCGGGATACTTTCATCCCGGTAGAAGGTTCCCGCGGGATACTTTCATCCCGGTAGAAGGTTCCCGCGGGATACTTTCATCCCGGTAGAAGGTTCCCGCGGGATACTTTCATCCCGGAAGAAGGTTCCCGCGGGATACTTTCATCCCGGTAGAAGGTTCCCGCGGGATACTTTCATCCCGGTAGAAGGTTCCCGCGGGATACTTTCATCCCGGAAGAAGGTTCCCGCGCGATACTTTCCGACATACACGCGGACGAAGCCGCGGGCAACAGCTAGTATATTAAGACATAGGATACTTTCATCCCGGTAGAAGGTTCCCGCGGGATACTTTCATACCGGAAGAAGGTTCCCGCGGGATACTTTCATCCCGGAAGAAGGTTCCCGCGGGATACTTTCATCCCGGTAGAAGGTTCCCGCGGGATACTTTCATCCCGGTAGAAGGTTCCCGCGGGATACTTTCATCCCGGTAGAAGGTTCCCGCGGGATACTTTCATCCCGGAAGAAGGTTCCCACGGGATACTTTAAGACATAGGATACTTTTCATCCCGGTAGAAGGTTCCCGTGGGATAATTTCCGACATACACGCGGGCGAAGCCGCTGGCAACAGCTAGTATATTAAGACATAGGATACTTTTCATCCCGGTAGAAGGTTCCCGTGGGATAATTTCCGACATACACGCTGGCAACAGCTAGTATATTAAGACATAGGATACTTTTCATCCCGGTAGAAGGTTCCCGTGGGATAATTTCCGACATACACGCTGGCAACAGCTAGTATATTAAGACATAGGATACTTTTCATCCCGGTAGAAGGTTCCCGTGGGATAATTTCCGACATAGCTGCTGGCAACAGCTAGTATATTGAGACTTAGGATACTTTTCATCCCGGTAGAAGGTTCCCGTGGGATAATTTCCGACATACACGCGGGCAACAGCTAGTATATTAAGACATAGGATACTTTTCATCCCGGTAGAAGGTTCCCGTAGGATAATTTCCGACATACACGCTAGCAACAGCTAGTATATTAAGACATAGGATACTTTTCATCCCGGTAGAAGGTTCCCGTGGGATAATTTCCGACATAGCCGCTGGCAACAGCTAGTATATTGAGACATAGGATACTTTTCATCCCGGTAGAAGGTTCCCGTGGGATAATTTCCGACATACACGCGGGCAACAGCTAGTATATTAAGACATAGGATACTTTTAATCCCAGTAGAAGGTTCCCGTGGGATAATTTCCGACATACACGCTGGCAACAGCTAGTATATTAAGACATAGGATACTTTTCATCCCGGTAGAAGGTTCCCGTGGGATAATTTCTGACATAGCCGCTGGCAACAGCTAGTATATTAAGACATAGGATACTTTTCATCCCGGTAGAAGGTTCCCGTGGGATAATTTCCGACATGCACGCGGGCAACAGCTAGTATATTAAGACATAGGATACTTTTCATCCCGGGAGAAGGTTCCCGTGGGATAATTTCCGACGTAGCCGCTGGCAACAGCTAGTATATTAAGACATAGGATTCTTTTCATCCCGGTAGAAGGTTCCCGTGGGATAATTTCCGACATACACGCGGGCAACAGCTAGTATATTAAGACAAAGGATACTTTTCATCCCGGTAGAAGGTTCCCGTGGGATAATTTCCGACATACACGCTGGCAACAGCTAGTATATTAAGACATAGGATACTTTTCATCCCGGTAGAAGGTTCCCGTGGGATAATTTCCGACATACACGCTGGCAACAGCTAGTATATTAAGACATAGGATACTTTTCATCCCGGTAGAAGGTTCCCGTGGGATAATTTCCGACATACACGCGGGCGAAGCCGCTGGCAACAGCTAGTATATTAAGACATAGGATACTTTTCATCCCGGTAGAAGGTTCCCGTGGGATAATTTCCGACATACACGCTGGCAACAGCTAGTATATTAAGACATAGGATACTTTTCATCCCGGTAGAAGGTTCCCGTGGGATAATTTCCGACATACACGCTGGCAACAGCTAGTATATTAAGACAGGATACTTTTCATCCCGGTAGAAGGTTCCCGTGGGATAATTTCCGACATAGCTGCTGGCAACAGCTAGTATATTGAGACTTAGGATACTTTTCATCCCGGTAGAAGGTTCCCGTGGGATAATTTCCGACATACACGCGGGCAACAGCTAGTATATTAAGACATAGGATACTTTTCATCCCGGTAGAAGGTTCCCGTAGGATAATTTCCGACATACACGCTAGCAACAGCTAGTATATTAAGACATAGGATACTTTTCATCCCGGTAGAAGGTTCCCGTGGGATAATTTCCGACATACACGCGGGCAACAGCTAGTATATTAAGACATAGGATACTTTTAATCCCAGTAGAAGGTTCCCGTGGGATAATTTCCGACATAGCTGCTGGCAACAGCTAGTATATTGAGACATAGGATACTTTTCATCCCGGTAGAAGGTTCCCGTGGGATAATTTCCGACATACACGCGGGCAACAGCTAGTATATTAAGACATAGGATACTTTTAATCCCAGTAGAAGGTTCCCGTGGGATAATTTCCGACATACACGCTGGCAACAGCTAGTATATTAAGACATAGGATACTTTTCATCCCGGTAGAAGGTTCCCGTGGGATAATTTCTGACATAGCCGCTGGCAACAGCTAGTATATTAAGACATAGGATACTTTTCATCCCGGTAGAAGGTTCCCGTGGGATAATTTCCGACATACACGCTGGCAACAGCTAGTATATTAAGACATAGGATACTTTCATCCCGGTAGAAGGTTCCCGTGGGATAATTTCCGACATACACGCTGGCAACAGCTAGTATATTAAGACATAGGATACTTTCATCCCGGTAGAAGGTTCCCGCGGGATACTTTCATCCCGGTAGAAGGTTCCCGCGGGATACTTTCATCCCGGAAGAAGGTTCCCGCGGGATACTTTCATCCCGGAAGAAGGTTCCCGCGGGATACTTTCCGACATACACGCGGACGAAGCCGCGGGCAACAGCTAGTATATTAAGACATAGGATACTTTCATCCCGGTAGAAGGTTCCCGCGGGATAATTTCATCCCGGTAGAAGGTTCCCGCGGGATACTTTCATCCCGGAAGAAGGTTCCCGCGGGATACTTTCATCCCGGTAGAAGGTTCCCGCGGGATACTTTCATCCCGGAAGAAGGTTCCCGCGGGATACTTTCATCCCGGAAGAAGGTTCCCGCGGGATACTTTCATCCCGGTAGAAGGTTCCCGCGGGATACTTTCATCCCGGAAGAAGGTTCCCGCGGGATACTTTCATCCCGGAAGAAGGTTCCCGCGGGATACTTTCATCCCGGAAGAAGGTTCCCACGGGATACTTTCCGACATACACGCGGACGAAGCCGCGGGCAACAGCTAGTATATTAAGACATAGGATACTTTCATCCCGGTAGAAGGTTCCCGCGGGATACTTTCATCCCGGAAGAAGGTTCCCGCGGGATACTTTCATCCCGGTAGAAGGTTCCCGCGGGATAATTTCATCCCGGTAGAAGGTTCCCGCGGGATACTTTCATCCCGGTAGAAGGTTCCCGCGGGATACTTTCATCCCGGTAGAAGGTTCCCGCGGGATACTTTCATCCCGGTAGAAGGTTCCCGCGGGATACTTTCATCCCGGTAGAAGGTTCCCGCGGGATACTTTCATCCCGGAAGAAGGTTCCCGCGGGATACTTTCATCCCGGTAGAAGGTTCCCGCGGGATACTTTCATCCCGGTAGAAGGTTCCCGCGGGATACTTTCATCCCGGAAGAAGGTTCCCGCGCGATACTTTCCGACATACACGCGGACGAAGCCGCGGGCAACAGCTAGTATATTAAGACATAGGATACTTTCATCCCGGTAGAAGGTTCCCGCGGGATACTTTCATCCCGGAAGAAGGTTCCCGCGGGATACTTTCATCCCGGAAGAAGGTTCCCGCGGGATACTTTCATCCCGGTAGAAGGTTCCCGCGGGATACTTTCATCCCGGTAGAAGGTTCCCGCGGGATACTTTCATCCCGGTAGAAGGTTCCCGCGGGATACTTTCATCCCGGAAGAAGGTTCCCACGGGATACTTTAAGACATAGGATACTTTTCATCCCGGTAGAAGGTTCCCGTGGGATAATTTCCGACATACACGCGGGCGAAGCCGCTGGCAACAGCTAGTATATTAAGACATAGGATACTTTTCATCCCGGTAGAAGGTTCCCGTGGGATAATTTCCGACATACACGCTGGCAACAGCTAGTATATTAAGACATAGGATACTTTTCATCCCGGTAGAAGGTTCCCGTGGGATAATTTCCGACATACACGCTGGCAACAGCTAGTATATTAAGACATAGGATACTTTTCATCCCGGTAGAAGGTTCCCGTGGGATAATTTCCGACATAGCTGCTGGCAACAGCTAGTATATTGAGACTTAGGATACTTTTCATCCCGGTAGAAGGTTCCCGTGGGATAATTTCCGACATACACGCGGGCAACAGCTAGTATATTAAGACATAGGATACTTTTCATCCCGGTAGAAGGTTCCCGTAGGATAATTTCCGACATACACGCTAGCAACAGCTAGTATATTAAGACATAGGATACTTTTCATCCCGGTAGAAGGTTCCCGTGGGATAATTTCCGACATAGCCGCTGGCAACAGCTAGTATATTGAGACATAGGATACTTTTCATCCCGGTAGAAGGTTCCCGTGGGATAATTTCCGACATACACGCGGGCAACAGCTAGTATATTAAGACATAGGATACTTTTAATCCCAGTAGAAGGTTCCCGTGGGATAATTTCCGACATACACGCTGGCAACAGCTAGTATATTAAGACATAGGATACTTTTCATCCCGGTAGAAGGTTCCCGTGGGATAATTTCTGACATAGCCGCTGGCAACAGCTAGTATATTAAGACATAGGATACTTTTCATCCCGGTAGAAGGTTCCCGTGGGATAATTTCCGACATGCACGCGGGCAACAGCTAGTATATTAAGACATAGGATACTTTTCATCCCGGGAGAAGGTTCCCGTGGGATAATTTCCGACGTAGCCGCTGGCAACAGCTAGTATATTAAGACATAGGATTCTTTTCATCCCGGTAGAAGGTTCCCGTGGGATAATTTCCGACATACACGCGGGCAACAGCTAGTATATTAAGACAAAGGATACTTTTCATCCCGGTAGAAGGTTCCCGTGGGATAATTTCCGACATACACGCTGGCAACAGCTAGTATATTAAGACATAGGATACTTTTCATCCCGGTAGAAGGTTCCCGTGGGATAATTTCCGACATACACGCTGGCAACAGCTAGTATATTAAGACATAGGATACTTTTCATCCCGGTAGAAGGTTCCCGTGGGATAATTTCCGACATACACGCGGGCGAAGCCGCTGGCAACAGCTAGTATATTAAGACATAGGATACTTTTCATCCCGGTAGAAGGTTCCCGTGGGATAATTTCCGACATACACGCTGGCAACAGCTAGTATATTAAGACATAGGATACTTTTCATCCCGGTAGAAGGTTCCCGTGGGATAATTTCCGACATACACGCTGGCAACAGCTAGTATATTAAGACAGGATACTTTTCATCCCGGTAGAAGGTTCCCGTGGGATAATTTCCGACATAGCTGCTGGCAACAGCTAGTATATTGAGACTTAGGATACTTTTCATCCCGGTAGAAGGTTCCCGTGGGATAATTTCCGACATACACGCGGGCAACAGCTAGTATATTAAGACATAGGATACTTTTCATCCCGGTAGAAGGTTCCCGTGGGATAATTTCCGACATACACGCTGGCAACAGCTAGTATATTAAGACATAGGATACTTTTCATCCCGGTAGAAGGTTCCCGTGGGATAATTTCCGACATACACGCGGGCAACAGCTAGTATATTAAGACATAGGATACTTTTCATCCCGGTAGAAGGTTCCCGTAGGATAATTTCCGACATACACGCTAGCAACAGCTAGTATATTAAGACATAGGATACTTTTCATCCCGGTAGAAGGTTCCCGTGGGATAATTTCCGACATACACGCGGGCAACAGCTAGTATATTAAGACATAGGATACTTTTAATCCCAGTAGAAGGTTCCCGTGGGATAATTTCCGACATAGCTGCTGGCAACAGCTAGTATATTGAGACATAGGATACTTTTCATCCCGGTAGAAGGTTCCCGTGGGATAATTTCCGACATACACGCGGGCAACAGCTAGTATATTAAGACATAGGATACTTTTAATCCCAGTAGAAGGTTCCCGTGGGATAATTTCCGACATACACGCTGGCAACAGCTAGTATATTAAGACATAGGATACTTTTCATCCCGGTAGAAGGTTCCCGTGGGATAATTTCTGACATAGCCGCTGGCAACAGCTAGTATATTAAGACATAGGATACTTTTCATCCCGGTAGAAGGTTCCCGTGGGATAATTTCCGACATGCACGCGGGCAACAGCTAGTATATTAAGACATAGGATACTTTTCATCCCGGGAGAAGGTTCCCGTGGGATAATTTCCGACGTAGCCGCTGGCAACAGCTAGTATATTAAGACATAGGATTCTTTTCATCCCGGAAGAAGGTTCCCGTGGGATAATTTCCGACATACACGCGGGCAACAGCTAGTATATTAAGACAAAGGATACTTTTCATCCCGGTAGAAGGTTCCCGTGGGATAATTTCCGACATACACGCGGGCGAAGCCGCTGGCAACAGCTAGTATATTAAGACATAGGATACTTTTCATCCCGGTAGAAGGTTCCCGTGGGATAATTTCCGACATACACGCGGGCAACAGCTAGTATATTAAGACATAGGATACTTTTCATCCCGTTAGAAGGTTCCCGTGGGATAATTTCCGACATACACGCTGGCAACAGCTAGTATATTAAGACATAGGATACTTTCATCCCGGTAGAAGGTTCCCGCGGGATACTTTCATCCCGGTAGAAGGTTCCCGCGGGATACTTTCATCCCGGAAGAAGGTTCCCGCGGGATACTTTCATCCCGGAAGAAGGTTCCCGCGGGATACTTTCCGACATACACGCGGACGAAGCCGCGGGCAACAGCTAGTATATTAAGACATAGGATACTTTCATCCCGGTAGAAGGTTCCCGCGGGATAATTTCATCCCGGTAGAAGGTTCCCGCGGGATACTTTCATCCCGGAAGAAGGTTCCCGCGGGATACTTTCATCCCGGAAGAAGGTTCCCACGGGATACTTTCCGACATACACGCGGACGAAGCCGCGGGCAACAGCTAGTATATTAAGACATAGGATACTTTCATCCCGGTAGAAGGTTCCCGCGGGATACTTTCATCCCGGAAGAAGGTTCCCGCGGGATACTTTCATCCCGGTAGAAGGTTCCCGCGGGATAATTTCATCCCGGTAGAAGGTTCCCGCGGGATACTTTCATCCCGGTAGAAGGTTCCCGCGGGATACTTTCATCCCGGTAGAAGGTTCCCGCGGGATACTTTCATCCCGGTAGAAGGTTCCCGCGGGATACTTTCATCCCGGTAGAAGGTTCCCGCGGGATACTTTCATCCCGGAAGAAGGTTCCCGCGGGATACTTTCATCCCGGTAGAAGGTTCCCGCGGGATACTTTCATCCCGGTAGAAGGTTCCCGCGGGATACTTTCATCCCGGAAGAAGGTTCCCGCGCGATACTTTCCGACATACACGCGGACGAAGCCGCGGGCAACAGCTAGTATATTAAGACATAGGATACTTTCATCCCGGTAGAAGGTTCCCGCGGGATACTTTCATCCCGGAAGAAGGTTCCCGCGGGATACTTTCATCCCGGAAGGTTCCCGCGGGATACTTTCATCCCGGTAGAAGGTTCCCGCGGGATACTTTCATCCCGGTAGAAGGTTCCCGCGGGATACTTTCATCCCGGTAGAAGGTTCCCGCGGGATACTTTCATCCCGGAAGAAGGTTCCCACGGGATACTTTCCGACATACACGCGGACGAAGCCGCGGGCAACAGCTAGTATATTAAGACATAGGATACTTTCATCCCGGTAGAAGGTTCCCGCGGGATACTTTCATCCCGGAAGAAGGTTCCCGCGGGATACTTTCATCCCGGTAGAAGGTTCCCGCGGGATAATTTCATCCCGGTAGAAGGTTCCCGCGGGATACTTTCATCCCGGTAGAAGGTTCCCGCGGGATACTTTCATCCCGGTAGAAGGTTCCCGAGGGATACTTTCATCCCGGTAGAAGGTTCCCGCGGGATAATTTCCGACATACACGCGGGCGAAGCCGCGGGCAACAGCTAGTATATTAAGACATAGGATACTTTCATCCCGGTAGAAGGTTCCCGCGGGATACTTTCATCCCGGTAGAAGGTTCCCGTGGGATAATTTCCGACATACACGCGGGCGAAGCCGCGGGCAACAGCTAGTATATTAAGACATAGGATACTTTCATCCCGGTAGAAGGTTCACGCGGGATACTTTCATCCCGGTAGAAGGTTCCCGCGGGTACTTTCATCCCGGTAGAAGGTTCCCGCGGGATACTTTCATCCCGGTAGAAGGTTCCCGCGGGATAATTTCCGACATACACGCGGGCATCAGCTAGTATATTAAGACATAGGATACTTTTCATCCCGGTAGAAGGTTCCCGTGGGATAATTTCCGACATACACGCGGGCAACAGCTAGTATATTAAGACATAGGATACTTTTCATCCCGGTAGAAGGTTCCCGTGGGATAATTTCCGACATACACGCGGGCATCAGCTAGTATATTAAGACATAGGATACTTTTCATCCCGGTAGAAGGTTCCCGCGGGATAATTTCCGACGTAGCCGCTGGCAACAGCTAGTATATTAAGACATAGGATTCTTTTCATCCCGGTAGAAGGTTCCCGTGGGATAATTTCCGACATACACGCGGGCAACAGCTAGTATATTAAGACATAGGATACTTTTCATCCCGGTAGAAGGTTCCCGTGGGATAATTTCCGACATACACGCGGGCGAAGCCGCTGGCAACAGCTAGTATATTAAGACATAGGATACTTTTCATCCCGGTAGAAGGTTCCCGTGGGATAATTTCCGACATACACGCGGGCAACAGCTAGTATATTAAGACATAGGATACTTTCATCCCGGTAGAAGGTTCCCGCGGGATACTTTCATCCCGGTAGAAGGTTCCCGCGGGATACTTTCATCCCGGTAGAAGGTTCCCGCGGGATACTTTCATCCCGGAAGAAGGTTCCCGCGGGATACTTTCCGACATACACGCGGACGAAGCCGCGAGCAACAGCTAGTATATTAAGACATAGGATACTTTCATCCCGGTAGAAGGTTCCCGCGGGATAATTTCATCCCGGTAGAAGGTTCCCGCAGGATACTTTCATCCCGGAAGAAGGTTCCCGCGGGATACTTTCATCCCGGTAGAAGGTTCCCGCGGGATACTTTCATCCCGGAAGAAGGTTCCCGCGGGATACTTTCATCCCGGAAGAAGGTTCCCGCGGGATACTTTCATCCCGGTAGAAGGTTCCCGCGGGATACTTTCATCCCGGAAGAAGGTTCCCGCGGGATACTTTCATCCCGGTAGAAGGTTCCCGCGGGATAATTTCATCCCGGTAGAAGGTTCACGTGGGATACTTTCATCCCGGTAGAAGGTTCCCGCGGGATACTTTCATCCCGGTAGAAGGTTCCCGCGGGATACTTTCATCCCGGTAGAAGGTTCCCGCGGGATACTTTCATCCCGGTAGAAGGTTCCCGCGGGATAATTTCCGACATACACGCGGGCGAAGCCGCGGGCAACAGCTAGTATATTAAGACATAGGATACTTTTCATCCCGGTAGAAGGTTCCCGTGGGATAATTTCCGACATACACGCGGGAGAAGTCGCTGGCAACAGCTAGTATATTAAGACATAGGATACTTTTCATCCCGGTAGAAGGTTCCCGTGGGATAATTTTCGACATACACGCGGGAGAAGCCGCTGGCAACAGCTAGTATATTAAGACATAGGATACTTTTCATCCCGGTAGAAGGTTCCCGTGGGATAATTTCCGACATACACGCTGGCAACAGCTAGTATATTAAGACATAGGATACTTTTCATCCCGGTAGAAGGTTCCCGTGGGATAATTTCCGACATACACGCGGGCGAAGCCGCTGGCAACAGCTAGTATATTAAGACATAGGATACTTTCATCCCGGTAGAAGGTTCCCGTGGGATAATTTCCGACATACACGCTGGCAACAGCTAGTATATTAAGACATAGGATACTTTTCATCCCGGTAGAAGGTTCCCGTGGGATAATTTCCGACATACACGCTGGCAACAGCTAGTATATTAAGACATAGGATACTTTTCATCCCGGTAGAAGGTTCCCGTGGGATAATTTTCGACATACACGCGGGAGAAGCCGCGGGAAACAGCTAGTATATTAAGACATAGGATACTTTTCATCCCGGTAGAAGGTTCCCGTGGGATAATTTCCGACATACACGCGGGCAACAGCTAGTATATTAAGACATAGGATACTTTTCATCCCGGTAGAAGGTTCCCGTGGGATAATTTCCGACATACACGCTGGCAACAGCTAATATATTAAGACATAGGATACTTTTCATCCCGGTAGAAGGTTCCCGTGGGATGATTTCCGACATACACGCTGGCAACAGCTAGTATATTAAGACATAGGATACTTTTCATCCCGGTAGAAGGTTCCCATGGGATAATTTCCGACATACACGCGGGAGAAGCCGCGGGAAACAGTTAGTATATTAAGACATAGGATACTTTTCATCCCGGTAGAAGGTTCCCGTGGGATAATTTCCGACATACACGCGGGCAACAGCTAGTATATTAAGACATAGGATACTTTTCATCCCGGTAGAAGGTTCCCGTGGGATAATTTCCGACATACACGCTGGCAACAGCTAGTATATTAAGACATAGGATACTTTTAATCCCGGTAAAAGGTTCCCGTGGGATAATTTCCGACATACACGCTGGCAACAGCTAGTATATTAAGACATAGGATACTTTTCATCCCGGTAGAAGGTTCCCGTGGGATAATTTCCGACATACACGCGGGAGAAGTCGCTGGCAACAGCTAGTATATTAAGACATAGGATACTTTTCATCCCGGTAGAAGGTTCCCGTGGGATAATTTTCGACATACACGCGGGAGAAGCCGCTGGCAACAGCTTATATATTAAGACATAGGATACTTTTCATCCCGGTAGAAGGTTCCCGTGGGATAATTTCCGACATACACGCTGGCAACAGCTAGTATATTAAGACATAGGATACTTGTCATCCCGGTAGAAGGTTCCCGTGGGATAATTTCCGACATACACGCGGGCGAAGCTGCTGGCAACAGTTAGTATATTAAGACATAGGATACTTTTCATCCCGGTAGAAGGTTCCCGTGGGATAATTTCCGACATACACGCTGGCAACAGCTAGTATATTAAGACATAGGATACTTTTCATCCCGGTAGAAGGTTCCCGTGGGATAATTTCCGACATACACGCGGGAGAAGCCGCTGGCAACAGCTAGTATATTAAGACATAGTATACTTTTCATCCCGGTAGAAGGTTCCCGTGGGATAATTTCCGACATACACGCTGGCAACAGCTAGTATATTAAGACATAGGATACTTTTCATCCCGGTAGAAGGTTCCCGTGGGATAATTTCCGACATACACGCGGGCGAAGCCGCTGGCAACAGCTAGTATATTAAGACATAGGTTACTTTTCATCCCGGTAGAAGGTTCCCGTGGGATAATTTCCGACATACACGCGGGCAACAGCTAGTATATTAAGACATAGGATACTTTTCATCCCGGGAGAAGGTTCCCGTGGGATAATTTCCGACATACACGCGGGCAACAGCTAGTATATTAAGACATAGGATACTTTTCATCCCGGTAGAAGGTTCCCGTGGGATAATTTCCGACATACACGCGGGCGAAGCCGCTGGCAACAGCTAGTATATTAAGACATAGGATACTTTTCATCCCGGTAGAAGGTTCCCGTGGGATAATTTCCGACATACACGCGGGCAACAGCTAGTATATTAAGACATAGGATACTTTTCATCCCGGTAGAAGGTTCCCGTGGGATAATTTCCGACATACACGCTGGCAACAGCTAGTATATTAAGACATAGGATACTTTCATCCCGGTAGAAGGTTCCCGCGGGATAATTTCATCCCGGTAGAAGGTTCCCGCGGGATACTTTCATCCCGGAAGAAGGTTCCCGCGGGATACTTTCATCCCGGTAGAAGGTTCCCGCGGGATACTTTCATCCCGGAAGAAGGTTCCCGCGGGATACTTTCATCCCGGAAGAAGGTTCCCGCGGGATACTTTCATCCCGGTAGAAGGTTCCCGCGGGATACTTTCATCCCGGTAGAAGGTTCCCGCGGGATACTTTCATCCCGGTAGAAGGTTCCCGCGGGATACTTTCATCCCGGAAGAAGGTTCCCACGGGATACTTTCCGACATACACGCGGACGAAGCCGCGGGCAACAGCTAGTATATTAAGACATAGGATACTTTCATCCCGGTAGAAGGTTCCCGCGGGATACTTTCATCCCGGAAGAAGGTTCCCGCGGGATACTTTCATCCCGGTAGAAGGTTCCCGCGGGATAATTTCATCCCGGTAGAAGGTTCCCGCGGGATACTTTCATCCCGGTAGAAGGTTCCCGCGGGATACTTTCATCCCGGTAGAAGGTTCCCGCGGGATACTTTCATCCCGGTAGAAGGTTCCCGCGGGATAATTTCCGACATACACGCGGGCGAAGCCGCGGGCAACAGCTAGTATATTAAGACATAGGATACTTTCATCCCGGTAGAAGGTTCCCGCGGGATACTTTTATCCCGGTAGAAGGTTCCCGTGGGATAATTTCCGACATACACGCGGGCGAAGCCGCGGGCAACAGCTAGTATATTAAGACATAGGATACTTTCATCCCGGTAGAAGGTTCACGCGGGATACTTTCATCCCGGTAGAAGGTTCCCGCGGGATACTTTCATCCCGGTAGAAGGTTCCCGCGGGATACTTTCATCCCGGTAGAAGGTTCCCGCGGGATACTTTCATCCCGGTAGAAGGTTCCCGCGGGATACTTTCATCCCGGTAGAAGGTTCCCACGGGATAATTTCCGACATACACGCGGACGAAGCCGCGGGCAACAGCTAGTATATTAAGACATAGGATACTTTTCATCCCGGTAGAAGGTTCCCGTGGGATAATTTCCGACATACACGCGGGCATCAGCTAGTATATTAAGACATAGGATACTTTTCATCCCGGTAGAAGGTTCCCGTGGGATAATTTCCGACATACACGCGGGCAACAGCTAGTATATTAAGACATAGGATACTTTTAATCCCGGTAGAAGGTTCCCGTGGGATAATTTCCGACATACACGCTGGCAACAGCTAGTATATTAAGACATAGGATACTTTTCATCCCGGTAGAAGGTTCCCGTGGGCTAATTTCCGACATACACGCGGGAGAAGTCGCTGGCAACAGCTAGTATATTAAGACATAGGATACTTTTCATCCCGGTAGAAGGTTCCCGTGGGATAATTTTCGACATACACGCGGGAGAAGCCGCTGGCAACAGCTAGTATATTAAGACATAGGATACTTTTCATCCCGGTAGAAGGTTCCCGTGGGATAATTTCCGACATACACGCTGGCAACAGCTAGTATATTAAGACATAGGATACTTTTCATCCCGGTAGAAGGTTCCCGTGGGATAATTTCCGACATACACGCGGGCGAAGCCGCTGGCAACAGCTAGTATATTAAGACATAGGATACTTTTCATCCCGGTAGAAGGTTCCCGTGGGATAATTTCCGACATACACGCTGGCAACAGCTAGTATATTAAGACATAGGACACTTTTCATCCCGGTAGAAGGTTCCCGTGGGATAATTTCCGACATACACGCTGGCAACAGCTAGTATATTAAGACATAGGATACTTTTCATCCCGAAGAAGGTTCCCGTGGAATAATTTTCGACATACACGCGGGAGAAGCCGCGGGAAACAGCTAGTATATTAAGACATAGGATACTTTTCATCCCGGTAGAAGGTTCCCGTGGGATAATTTCCGACATACACGCGGGCAACAGCTAGTATATTAAGACATAGGATACTTTTCATCCCGGTAGAAGGTTCCCGTGGGATAATTTCCGACATACACGCTGGCAACAGCTAGTATATTAAGACATAGGATACTTTTCATCCCGGTAGAAGGTTCCCGTGGGATGATTTCCGACATACACGCTGGCAACAGCTAGTATATTAAGACATAGGATACTTTTCATCCCGGTAGAAGGTTCCCGTGGGATAATTTCCGACATACACGCGGGAGAAGCCGCGGGAAACAGTTAGTATATTAAGACATAGGATACTTTTCATCCCGGTAGAAGGTTCCCGTGGGATAATTTCCGACATACACGCGGGCAACAGCTAGTATATTAAGACATAGGATACTTTTCATCCCGGTAGAAGGTTCCCGTGGGATAATTTCCGACATACACGCTGGCAACAGCTAGTATATTAAGACATAGGATACTTTTAATCCCGGTAAAAGGTTCCCGTGGGATAATTTCCGACATACACGCTGGCAACAGCTAGTATATTAAGACATAGGATACTTTTCATCCCGGTAGAAGGTTCCCGTGGGATAATTTCCGACATACACGCGGGAGAAGTCGCTGGCAACAGCTAGTATATTAAGACATAGGATACTTTTCATCCCGGTAGAAGGTTCCCGTGGGATAATTTTCGACATACACGCGGGAGAAGCCGCTGGCAACAGCTAATATATTAAGACATAGGATACTTTTCATCCCGGTAGAAGGTTCCCGTGGGATAATTTCCGACATACACGCTGGCAACAGCTAGTATATTAAGACATAGGATACTTTTCATCCCGGTAGAAGGTTCCCGTGGGATAATTTCCGACATACACGCGGGCGAAGCCGCTGGCAACAGTTAGTATATTAAGACATAGGATACTTTTCATCCCGGTAGAAGGTTCCCGTGGGATAATTTCCGACATACACGCTGGCAACAGCTAGTATATTAAGACATAGGATACTTTTCATCCCGGTAGAAGGTTCCCGTGGGATAATTTCCGACATACACGCGGGAGAAGCCGCTGGCAACAGCTAGTATATTAAGACATAGTATACTTTTCATCCCGGTAGAAGGTTCCCGTGGGATAATTTCCGACATACACGCTGGCAACAGCTAGTATATTAAGACATAGGATACTTTTCATCCCGGTAGAAGGTTCCCGTGGGATAATTTCCGACATACACGCGGGCGAAGCCGCTGGCAACAGCTAGTATATTAAGACATAGGTTACTTTTCATCCCGGTAGAAGGTTCCCGTGGGATAATTTCCGACATACACGCGGGCAACAGCTAGTATATTAAGACATAGGATACTTTTCATCCCGGTAGAAGGTTCCCGTGGGATAATTTCCGACATACACGCGGGAGAAGTCGCTGGCAACAGCTAGTATATTAAGACATAGGATACTTTTCATCCCGGTAGAAGGTTCCCGTGGGATAATTTTCGACATACACGCGGGAGAAGCCGCTGGCAACAGCTTATATATTAAGACATAGGATACTTTTCATCCCGGTAGAAGGTTCCCGTGGGATAATTTCCGACATACACGCTGGCAACAGCTAGTATATTAAGACATAGGATACTTGTCATCCCGGTAGAAGGTTCCCGTGGGATAATTTCCGACATACACGCGGGCGAAGCTGCTGGCAACAGTTAGTATATTAAGACATAGGATACTTTTCATCCCGGTAGAAGGTTCCCGTGGGATAATTTCCGACATACACGCTGGCAACAGCTAGTATATTAAGACATAGGATACTTTTCATCCCGGTAGAAGGTTCCCGTGGGATAATTTCCGACATACACGCGGGAGAAGCCGCTGGCAACAGCTAGTATATTAAGACATAGTATACTTTTCATCCCGGTAGAAGGTTCCCGTGGGATAATTTCCGACATACACGCTGGCAACAGCTAGTATATTAAGACATAGGATACTTTTCATCCCGGTAGAAGGTTCCCGTGGGATAATTTCCGACATACACGCGGGCGAAGCCGCTGGCAACAGCTAGTATATTAAGACATAGGTTACTTTTCATCCCGGTAGAAGGTTCCCGTGGGATAATTTCCGACATACACGCGGGCAACAGCTAGTATATTAAGACATAGGATACTTTTCATCCCGGGAGAAGGTTCCCGTGGGATAATTTCCGACATACACGCGGGCAACAGCTAGTATATTAAGACATAGGATACTTTTCATCCCGGTAGAAGGTTCCCGTGGGATAATTTCCGACATACACGCGGGCGAAGCCGCTGGCAACAGCTAGTATATTAAGACATAGGATACTTTTCATCCCGGTAGAAGGTTCCCGTGGGATAATTTCCGACATACACGCGGGCAACAGCTAGTATATTTAGACATAGGATACTTTTCATCCCGGTAGAAGGTTCCCGTGGGATAATTTCCGACATACACGCTGGCAACAGCTAGTATATTAAGACATAGGATACTTTCATCCCGGTAGAAGGTTCCCGCGGGATAATTTCATCCCGGTAGAAGGTTCCCGCGGGATACTTTCATCCCGGAAGAAGGTTCCCGCGGGATACTTTCATCCCGGTAGAAGGTTCCCGCGGGATACTTTCATCCCGGAAGAAGGTTCCCGCGGGATACTTTCATCCCGGAAGAAGGTTCCCGCGGGATACTTTCATCCCGGTAGAAGGTTCCCGCGGGATACTTTCATCCCGGTAGAAGGTTCCCGCGGGATACTTTCATCCCGGTAGAAGGTTCCCGCGGGATACTTTCATCCCGGAAGAAGGTTCCCACGGGATACTTTCCGACATACACGCGGACGAAGCCGCGGGCAACAGCTAGTATATTAAGACATAGGATACTTTCATCCCGGTAGAAGGTTCCCGCGGGATACTTTCATCCCGGAAGAAGGTTCCCGCGGGATACTTTCATCCCGGTAGAAGGTTCCCGCGGGATAATTTCATCCCGGTAGAAGGTTCCCGCGGGATACTTTCATCCCGGTAGAAGGTTCCCGCGGGATACTTTCATCCCGGTAGAAGGTTCCCGCGGGATACTTTCATCCCGGTAGAAGGTTCCCGCGGGATAATTTCCGACATACACGCGGGCGAAGCCGCGGGCAACAGCTAGTATATTAAGACATAGGATACTTTCATCCCGGTAGAAGGTTCCCGCGGGATACTTTTATCCCGGTAGAAGGTTCCCGTGGGATAATTTCCGACATACACGCGGGCGAAGCCGCGGGCAACAGCTAGTATATTAAGACATAGGATACTTTCATCCCGGTAGAAGGTTCACGCGGGATACTTTCATCCCGGTAGAAGGTTCCCGCGGGATACTTTCATCCCGGTAGAAGGTTCCCGCGGGATACTTTCATCCCGGTAGAAGGTTCCCGCGGGATACTTTCATCCCGGTAGAAGGTTCCCGCGGGATACTTTCATCCCGGTAGAAGGTTCCCACGGGATAATTTCCGACATACACGCGGACGAAGCCGCGGGCAACAGCTAGTATATTAAGACATAGGATACTTTTCATCCCGGTAGAAGGTTCCCGTGGGATAATTTCCGACATACACGCGGGCATCAGCTAGTATATTAAGACATAGGATACTTTTCATCCCGGTAGAAGGTTCCCGTGGGATAATTTCCGACATACACGCGGGCAACAGCTAGTATATTAAGACATAGGATACTTTTAATCCCGGTAGAAGGTTCCCGTGGGATAATTTCCGACATACACGCTGGCAACAGCTAGTATATTAAGACATAGGATACTTTTCATCCCGGTAGAAGGTTCCCGTGGGCTAATTTCCGACATACACGCGGGAGAAGTCGCTGGCAACAGCTAGTATATTAAGACATAGGATACTTTTCATCCCGGTAGAAGGTTCCCGTGGGATAATTTTCGACATACACGCGGGAGAAGCCGCTGGCAACAGCTAGTATATTAAGACATAGGATACTTTTCATCCCGGTAGAAGGTTCCCGTGGGATAATTTCCGACATACACGCTGGCAACAGCTAGTATATTAAGACATAGGATACTTTTCATCCCGGTAGAAGGTTCCCGTGGGATAATTTCCGACATACACGCGGGCGAAGCCGCTGGCAACAGCTAGTATATTAAGACATAGGATACTTTTCATCCCGGTAGAAGGTTCCCGTGGGATAATTTCCGACATACACGCTGGCAACAGCTAGTATATTAAGACATAGGACACTTTTCATCCCGGTAGAAGGTTCCCGTGGGATAATTTCCGACATACACGCTGGCAACAGCTAGTATATTAAGACATAGGATACTTTTCATCCCGAAGAAGGTTCCCGTGGAATAATTTTCGACATACACGCGGGAGAAGCCGCGGGAAACAGCTAGTATATTAAGACATAGGATACTTTTCATCCCGGTAGAAGGTTCCCGTGGGATAATTTCCGACATACACGCGGGCAACAGCTAGTATATTAAGACATAGGATACTTTTCATCCCGGTAGAAGGTTCCCGTGGGATAATTTCCGACATACACGCTGGCAACAGCTAGTATATTAAGACATAGGATACTTTTCATCCCGGTAGAAGGTTCCCGTGGGATGATTTCCGACATACACGCTGGCAACAGCTAGTATATTAAGACATAGGATACTTTTCATCCCGGTAGAAGGTTCCCGTGGGATAATTTCCGACATACACGCGGGAGAAGCCGCGGGAAACAGTTAGTATATTAAGACATAGGATACTTTTCATCCCGGTAGAAGGTTCCCGTGGGATAATTTCCGACATACACGCGGGCAACAGCTAGTATATTAAGACATAGGATACTTTTCATCCCGGTAGAAGGTTCCCGTGGGATAATTTCCGACATACACGCTGGCAACAGCTAGTATATTAAGACATAGGATACTTTTAATCCCGGTAAAAGGTTCCCGTGGGATAATTTCCGACATACACGCTGGCAACAGCTAGTATATTAAGACATAGGATACTTTTCATCCCGGTAGAAGGTTCCCGTGGGATAATTTCCGACATACACGCGGGAGAAGTCGCTGGCAACAGCTAGTATATTAAGACATAGGATACTTTTCATCCCGGTAGAAGGTTCCCGTGGGATAATTTTCGACATACACGCGGGAGAAGCCGCTGGCAACAGCTAATATATTAAGACATAGGATACTTTTCATCCCGGTAGAAGGTTCCCGTGGGATAATTTCCGACATACACGCTGGCAACAGCTAGTATATTAAGACATAGGATACTTTTCATCCCGGTAGAAGGTTCCCGTGGGATAATTTCCGACATACACGCGGGCGAAGCCGCTGGCAACAGTTAGTATATTAAGACATAGGATACTTTTCATCCCGGTAGAAGGTTCCCGTGGGATAATTTCCGACATACACGCTGGCAACAGCTAGTATATTAAGACATAGGATACTTTTCATCCCGGTAGAAGGTTCCCGTGGGATAATTTCCGACATACACGCGGGAGAAGCCGCTGGCAACAGCTAGTATATTAAGACATAGTATACTTTTCATCCCGGTAGAAGGTTCCCGTGGGATAATTTCCGACATACACGCTGGCAACAGCTAGTATATTAAGACATAGGATACTTTTCATCCCGGTAGAAGGTTCCCGTGGGATAATTTCCGACATACACGCGGGCGAAGCCGCTGGCAACAGCTAGTATATTAAGACATAGGTTACTTTTCATCCCGGTAGAAGGTTCCCGTGGGATAATTTCCGACATACACGCGGGCAACAGCTAGTATATTAAGACATAGGATACTTTTCATCCCGGTAGAAGGTTCCCGTGGGATAATTTCCGACATACACGCTGGCAACAGCTAGTATATTAAGACATAGGATACTTTTCATCCCGGTAGAAGGTTCCCGTGGGATAATTTCCGACATACACGCTGGCAACAGCTAGTATATTAAGACATAGGATACTTTTCATCCCGGTAGAAGGTTCCCGTGGGATAATTTCCAACATACACGCGGGAGAAGTCGCTGGCAACAGCTAGTATATTAAGACATAGGATACTTTTCATTCCGGTAGAAGGTTCCCGTGGGATAATTTCGGACATACACGCGGGAGAAGCCGCTGGCAACAGCTAGTATATTAAGACATAGGATACTTTTCATCCCGGTAGAAGGTTCCCGTGGGATAATTTCCGACATACACGCTGGCAACAGCTAGTATATTAAGACATAGGATACTTTTCATCCCGGTAGAAGGTTCCCGTGGGATAATTTCCGACATACACGCGGGCGAAGCCGCTGGCAACAGCTAGTATATTAAGACATAGGATACTTTTCATCCCGGTAGAAGGTTCCCGTGGGATAATTTCCGACATACACGCGGGCAACAGCTAGTATATTAAGACATAGGATACTTTTCATCCCGGTAGAAGGTTCCCGTGGGATAATTTCCGACATACACGCGGGCAACAGCTAGTATATTAAGACATAGGATACTTTTTATCCCGGTAGAAGGTTCCCGTGGGATAATTTCCGACATAGCCGCGAACAACAGCTAGTATATTAAGACATAGGATACTTTTCATCCCGGTAGAAGGTTCCCGTGGGATAATTTCCGACATACACGCGGGCGAAGCCGCTGGCAACAGCTAGTATATTAAGACATAGGAAACTTTTCATCCCGGTAGAAGGTTCCCGTGGGATAATTTCCAACATAGGCGCTGGCAACAGCTAGTATATTAAGACATAGGATACTTTTCATCCCGGTAGAAGGTTCCCGTGGGATAATTTCCGACATACACGCTGGCAACAGCTAGTATATTAAGACATAGGATACTTTTCATCCCGGTAGAAGGTTCCCGTGGGATAATTTCCGACATACACGCTGGCAACAGCTAGTATATTAAGACATAGGATATTTTTCATCCCGGTAGAAGGTTCCCGTGGGATAATTTCCGACATACACGCTGGCAACAGCTAGTATATTAAGACATAGGATACTTTTCATCCCGGTAGAAGGTATACGTGGGATAATTTCCGACATACACGCGGGCAACAGCTAGTATATTAAGACATAGGATATTTTTCATCCCGGTAGAAGGTTCCCGTGGGATAATTTCCGACATACACGCGGGAGAAGCCGCGGGAAACAGCTAGTATATTAAGACATAGGATACTTTTCATCCCGGTAGAAGGTTCCCGTGGGATAATTTCCGACATACACGCGGGCAACAGCTAGTATATTAAGACATAGGATACTTTTCATCCCGGTAGAAGGTTCCCGTGGGATAATTTCCGACATACACGCGGGAGGAGCCGCTGGCAACAGCTAGTATATTAAGACATAGGATACTTTTCATCCCGGTAGAAGGTTCCCGTGGGATAATTTCCGACATTCACGCTGGCAACAGCTACTATATTAAGACATATGATACTTTTCATCCCGGTAGAAGGTTCCCGTGGGATAATTTCCGACATACATTTGGCAACAGCTAGTATATTAAGACATAGTATATACTTATTGGCGACGTAAAACTGGTGGATGCCAAGCTTCATAGCTTGACTCATCGCCGCAAGGTTGCCTGCTTGTCGGTCTTCTACAGATTGTACTTCGGAGAGCGTGTTCGAGAACTCCACGACCTCATTCCATCGGCCCCCTTCTACCATCGGTTATGTAGACGCACTGCCAGTGACCATCCCTACCTAGTTGCTATTCCACTAATTCGCACTAAGCGCTTCCAAATGTCTTTTATAATGCGCACAGCAAAGGAGTGGAACTCACTACCTGTGTCTGTGTTTCCGAACGCATACATCCCTAATCTCTTCAAAGTTAGAGTGAACAGGCTTCTTCTGGGTAAGCTCACTCCATCGTCGACTTTGTCTCTGTCACCTCTGACCTAGACTAGAGTCAAGAGCAAACCCATCACAAATAAAAAAAATAAAATAAAAATCAGTTGGTTCCTCTAATCCGAAAATAGCACGGTCATACTGCTCTGAACATATTAATAGAACTGGTGTGTTTAAAATTGAATTTTACAGACATCCAGAAGAAATAAATATTAACAACGAAGAAAATAACGCCCTCATTAGATGTAAGATTCAGTCACCACATGTCCGGTGTAAAATATACCGGACGGATATATTATATAATTGCAGAGTTGAACAATATTCTTTTATCGCATATCTCCCGATATGCGATAAAAGAATATTGTTGTACATGTATACATGGGCGCAGGACACTGGGAGTCTGCGCCCATGTAGTGACTATTTCGTATTGTCTTGGTTGGGCGAGATATGAAGATGTTTTTAGCCACCCAGCGCATTAAATAAGTTTTTAATTTTTTTCTATTTGTATTTTAATTTTTTTCTTCACACCTTCCTTGTAACAAATGAATTAAGAATGTCACAGATGTTGCTTTCTTTAATCTTTATGTCACCTTTATTTCACTTTTTTTATGGCCGTTAGAGTTATTGCATGATTGAAAGTAAAATATTTTTAATATAAGTAATACTGCGCCTGAAATAATATTTGGAGCAATTTTTAAATGTGATAGCCAGTAACGATGACAATAGAAGGTATGCAATTTATTAATACTTATTTTTATCTATTTTTTGAGATATTTTTCTCATCTGTCGGACGTGGGGTAATTTTCTATGGAAGTTGCAACTTCTCCTTTAACAGCTCTAATTTACGTCAGTCTCTTTCTTGTTTTATTTGAGAGAAAAAGTTAGCAATAGCCTTAATTATGATAAGTGTTTACGCAACAGAATCGGCACCGTAACCTATTCAAAATAAACTTACCTACCATCATAACAATTTGGATCCAATTCGTTCAGATCGTCAGCGCAGTCGGAATCCACCTGCGCCGAAGTAAAAGCAAAGAATAAAAACAAAATAAAAAATATATTAATGGCGGCCATTCTTGTACAACCGCATTACTAGAAATAAGTACTTTGATTTATGTGCGATATGGTTTGATAGGTACAGTCAGCCCCATAAAAATGTACAATAAAATGGTCCCTTGTCCGTACAAGGACACCGTACACGGAGAAGGAACCATTTTATTGTCAACAGTTTTTGTTTCATAGCATTGTATCTACCAAACAGTATAAAACAATGTACACAGTGATAATTTCAGAACAAGGTAAACAAGACTGAAAACGTCATAAGACTTATTTCGAATGAGACGTCTTTCAAAAACAATAACTTTATTTTGTCCTCTTCATTTCATACATGACGTCACTGACGTGTCATTTGTTATTAGATTTTAGATTTGAAATACAAATAGGTAAATCATGAATGTTCACAACGAATGCTTAGGGTTTTTAAGGTGATTAGTCACCAGGTTCTATGTTCTATGTTATTGGGTTTGGTTTCTGCACTTAATCCTTCAAGTGGACCATTGTGCGTGAGCCATGGCGGCCGTCGGGGTTTATTCCAACCAGCCCACCTCCCTCCAGAAGTTAGTCACGGCTTCTGGTATGTTCAGAACATCTGTGGAAGATCTGGGTGCCCCGAGGGTTTCTATTCTAATCTGGGCAAACGTGCACAGGGCACTCGAAGAGCACATGCAAGCTCTGCACAGAGGGCTGTCTGTTATGCCCATTGTGTAAAAGTGTTTGTTCAGCGAGCAGTGTCCTGTGATGGTCCCCGTCATCAGGCGCAGGCCATTCCTGTCCAGGCGTAAGAGTCGCCTGGTTAGTTTGCCATCTAGACTTGGCATAGCCTCCCTGGACTGCCTGCACCCTGGTGTCGAGGACCACCACTCCTCTGCTTTTGTTTGGATGAACTCTTGCAGCCACCTAGGTAATTGGTTGAAAGGGATGGGTACGATTGGTTCGGGTCCACAGACTGACGCACTGGATGCCCTCCTAGCAAGTTCGTCCGCTGCATCGTTACCCAAAGACCCACTGTGTCCTTTTATCCGTGTCACTGTATTGCGGTTAGATACCGTTACTCGTTCTAACGCATTGTGGCATTCTAGTATTAATCTTGAAGTAATATATTTTTTCTCTAAGGTTTGGAGTACTGAGGCACTGTCGGAGAGTATACGTATATGGGTATCCGTAACTCTCCTGGCCTCTATGGCATACGCCGCTTGAATAATGCCCACACATTCTGACTAGTAGACAGTGTTGAACATTCCCAGCGGGCTGGATATGTTTATGTTGAGGTCGTGCGAGAAAACTCCGGCACCGGTTTTCACCGCTCTTTGACCCGTCAGTGTAAACTCTCAGCTCGTTCGGGCCCGAGTAGTCATACTGTTCTTCCGTGAGTATTATGTTGTAGTCACCGGCTATTCGCGTGTAATTATAATTCCATTGTGTTACAATACTACGCCAGCTCGATGCACTGAATAAGGAACTTTCGCTTTTGTAAGCGCTCGAACTATGAGTATTCGTAAATGTAACATCGCTTCAGTTATAATGCTCGGTTTTCCGCACTCACTGCTGCAATGTTACGAATTGTATAATTACAGGTACCCACTGTAATGCTCGCCTGGACGCATTCTCTGTTAAAATACTCGAATCTGAACTGTGACATTATATGCAAATGCTTCCGGTGAGTTACTACGAGTATTTTAAGATGTGATCGTTTTCATGACAATAATAATATGTCAGTCTGATGCGTTTCAGTAAATGGCAATTGTTTATGACATCGCATTTTCAACTAAATATTTATTTCTAACACCTCTCAAATTTGAACTTTTGAATTGAATGAACTTTTACCTCGTCATTGAATGGTTTCTGTATACAAGTTTGTGAGACTTATGTAGATTACCTTGTTTTGGTCATATAGTGTATACTATGTTTTGTACCTGGACGGTGGATACAATGTTATGGGAACAGTGGTTGTAGACAATAAAATTCGGGTAATCCGTGTATACATCTTTTAGGGGCTGACTGTACATATGTTTTATATAATAAACTAGCAACTCGCCCCTGCTTCACACGGTTTTTATGACATGACAAAACATCGAGATTACTTTATTACTTGTTAGTTTACAATGAATTATTAAACACATTTCACAACACAACACACTTCCGGAACAAAGTCTCAAAATGATAGCAAAACCGCATCAAAATCCGTTGTGTAGTTTAGAAGAACAATGCGGTCAGACAGACAGATACGAAGCAACTTTATAATTTGTGTAGTCATAATGTGATACGGTTAAATGACATGTATTTTATATAATTTAACAATATGAACCTTGACAGAGTTCAGAAGTTATCAAAATCAATGTTATTACACAAACCTAAAACAAATATGAGTGTGTTTGGTAGAATTTAAGCTTAATTTTAAATCCAAACTTAATTTTAATAAAATTAGGTCGAATTCCGCTTAGATATAAACATATTATTTTAGACTCGCACTGTGTGTACGAGTAGCTGCAGTGCAGCAACTCGCACTGTGTGTACGAGTAGCTGCAGTGCAGCAACTCGCACTGTGTGTACGAGTAGCTGCAGTGCAGCAACTCGCACTGTGTGTACGAGTAGCTGCAGTGCAGCAACTCGCACTGTGTGTACGAGTAGCTGCAGTGCAGCAACTCGCACTGTGTGTACGAGTAGCTGCAGGGCAGCAACTCGCACTGTGTGTACGAGTAGCTGCAGGGCAGCAACTCGCACTGTGTGTACGAGTAGCTGCAGGGCAGCAACTCGCACTGTGTGTACGAGTAGCTGCAGTGCAGCAACTCGCACTGTGTGTACGAGTAGCTGCAGTGCAGCAACTCGCACTGTGTGTACGAGTAGCTGCAGTGCAGCAACTCGCACTGTGTGTACGAGTAGCTGCAGTGCAGCAACTCGCACTGTGTGTACGAATAGCTGCAGAGCAGTCACTCGCACTTTGTGGACGAGTAGCTGCAGTGCAGCAACTCGCACTGTGTGTACGAGTAGCTGCAGTGCAGCAACTTGCACTGTGTGTACGAGTAGCTGCAGTGCAGCAACTCACACTGTGTGTACGAATAGCTGCAGAGCAGTCACTCGCACTGTGTGTACGAATAGCTGCAGAGCAGTCACTCGCACTTTGTGGACGAGTAGCTGCAGTGCAGCAACTCGCACTGTGTGTACGAGTAGCTGCAGTGCAGCAACTCGCACTGTGTGTACGAGTAGCTGCAGGGCAGCAACTTGCACTGTGTGTACGAGTAGCTGCAGTGCAGCAACTCGCACTGTGTGGACGAGTAGCTGCAGTGCAGCAACTCGCACTGTGTGTACGAGTAGCTGCAGTGCAGCAACTCGCACTGTGTGTACGAATAGCTGCAGAGCAGTCACTCGCACTTTGTGTACGAGTAGCTGCAGTGCAGCAACTCGCACTGTGTGTACGAGTAGCTGCAGTGCAGCAACTCGCACTGTGTGTACGAGTAGCTGCAGTGCAGCAACTCGCACTGTGTGTACGAGTAGCTGCAGTGCAGCAACTCGCACTGTGTGTACGAGTAGCTGCAGTGCAGCAACTCGCACTGTGTGTACGAGTAGCTGCAGTGCAGCAACTCGCACTGTGTGTACGAGTAGCTGCAGTGCAGCAACTCGCACTGTGTGTACGAGTAGCTGCAGTGCAGCAACTCGCACTGTGTGTACGAGTAGCTGCTGTGCAGCAACTCGCACTGTGTGTACGAGTAGCTGCAGTGCAGCAACTCGCACTGTGTGGACGAGTAGCTGCAGTGCAGCAACTCGCACTGTGTGGACGAGTAGCTGCAGTGCAGCAACTCGCACTGTGTGTACGAGTAGCTGCAGTGCAGCAACTCGCACTGTGTGGACGAGTAGCTGCAGTGCAGCAACTCGCACTGTGTGTACGAGTAGCTGCAGTGCAGCAACTCGCACTGTGTGTACGAATAGCTGCAGAGCAGTCACTCGCACTGTGTGGACGAGTAGCTGCAGTGCAGCAACTCGCACTGTGTGTACGAGTAGCTGCAGTGCAGCAACTCGCACTGTGTGTACGAATAGCTGCAGAGCAGTCACTCGCACTTTGTGTACGAGTAGCTGCAGTGCAGCAACTCGCACTGTGTGTACGAGTAGCTGCAGTGCAGCAACTCGCACTGTGTGTACGAGTAGCTGCAGTGCAGCAACTCGCACTGTGTGTACGAGTAGCTGCAGTGCAGCAACTCGCACTGTGTGTACGAGTAGCTGCAGTGCAGCAACTCGCACTGTGTGTACGAGTAGCTGCAGTGCAGCAACTCGCACTGTGTGTACGAGTAGCTGCAGTGCAGCAACTCGCACTGTGTGTACGAGTAGCTGCAGTGCAGCAACTCGCACTGTGTGTACGAGTAGCTGCAGTGCAGCAACTCGCACTGTGTGTACGAGTAGCTGCAGTGCAGCAACTCGCACTGTGTGTACGAGTAGCTGCAGTGCAGCAACTCGCACTGTGTGTACGAGTAGCTGCAGTGCAGCAACTCGCACTGTGTGTACGAGTAGCTGCAGTGCAGCAACTCGCACTGTGTGTACGAATAGCTGCAGAGCAGTCACTCGCACTTTGTGGACGAGTAGCTGCAGTGCAGCAACTCACACTGTGTGTACGAGTAGCTGCAGTGCAGCAACTCGCACTGTGTGTACGAATAGCTGCAGAGCAGTCACTCGCACTTTGTGTACGAGTAGCTGCAGTGCAGCAACTCGCACTGTGTGTACGAGTAGCTGCAGTGCAGCAACTCGCACTGTGTGTACGAGTAGCTGCTGTGCAGCAACTCGCACTGTGTGTACGAGTAGCTGCAGTGCAGCAACTCGCACTGTGTGGACGAGTAGCTGCAGTGCAGCAACTCGCACTGTGTGTACGAGTAGCTGCAGTGCAGCAACTCGCACTGTGTGGACGAGTAGCTGCAGTGCAGCAACTCGCACTGTGTGTACGAGTAGCTGCAGTGCAGCAACTCGCACTGTGTGGACGAGTAGCTGCAGTGCAGCAACTCGCACTGTGTGTACGAGTAGCTACAGTGCAGCAACTCGCACTGTGTGTACGAGTAGCTGCAGTGCAGCAACTCGCACTGTGTGTACGAGTAGCTGCAGTGCAGCAACTCGCACTGTGTGTACGAGTAGCTGCAGTGCAGCAACTCGCACTGAGTGTACGAATAGCTGCAGTGCAGCAACTAGAGATAGAAGGAAGTAAGGCCCGGCGCCCACTATCGGTGGGCATCGGTGCGGCTCGGTACAGCTCGGGTGCCTTACGGCGGCTTCGGGCGCCTGAGAGCTGCGACGGGCGACTTCGGGCTGCCTCGGCAGTCGTAAGCATGGCTAAGGACGCTGTGGCTGATTCTGGGTAACCTCAGAATAGTTCGGGCGGCAGAAACATCGCAGAGCAGTCATAACATTACGTGAAAACAGTTTTGCGTGTGTATTTACGAGTATAATGGTGGATTGGGACTTAGTTCTCATTGTTCATCTTGCTGAAGAAGAAGAGAAACTTGGAGCCTTAAAGCAAAGAAGAAGATTTTGGGTGAATAAGCTTTGGAAGCAAAGATGTACTTTCGGTTAATTTCATAACTTGTTTACTGATTTACGATATGATGTTCGCAAATTTTACGACTACTATAGGATGAATTATAAAAACTTTGAAGCCTTGGTTGCTTTGCTCCGTCCTTACATAATGAAAAAACCATCTACTTTCCGTTTATGTATATCTGTTGAAGAAAGATTATCTGTGTGCTTAAGGTAAATAATAATGTTTTTTTTTTTAAATTTAGCTTTAATTATTTATTCAGCTTTAATCAAAAACATTTTTAATTCAACTTATTGTCAGCTTGAATGAGCGCTTTTCCATTTTTTTTTGGTTTTAGTTCTATCGATCTATCAAACCATGTCAATATTAGTGTATTGTCTTATTAGTAATAGTAAATATTAGTATAAACTGGGCACACTATTTATTGGAGCTGGAAAAACGATCATTATTTTAATTGTGCGCGCGGTGATCGAAATGACTGTCCTGCGACCTGTCTGCCTCGAAAATGTCAGTATGTCACCTGAGCTACCCGAAGACAGCCTCGGCGTTCTTAGCCATGCTTACGACTGCCGAGGCAGCCCGAAGTCGCCCGATGCAGCTCTCAGGCGCCCGAAGCCGCCCGAGCTGTACCGAGCCGCACCGATGCCCACCGACAGTGGGCGCCGGGCCTACGAGGGGGCGTTTTTAAGTTCGCGGAATCGGGGGTAAGACGTGGAAATAAAAATACAAGTTTATTTTTCCTTTTCAATATATTCTCCTGCAACCCTAATACATTTTTCAGATCTTTCAATTAGCTTATGTATACCCTCGAAAAAAAATGTTTTTTCTTTGTCTGAAAAATAAGCTGAAACTGCTTCCTTCACTTCTTCATCGCTTGAGAACTTCTTCCCCCGAAGTTCTTTTTTCATTTTTGGAAAGAGATAATAACTAATACTCCATCCTGGTCTTCATTACAGAGGACCAAAAACGCGCGAGAACACTCTACGCGCTGTTGTTTTTGAGGCGGCGTGAGCATTCTCGGCACCCACCTTGCACTGACTTTGGTCATGCCGAGATGATCGTGAAGAATTTTAAATATGGTTGTATCGGATACTCCAACCATTTCTGCGAGCTGTTTCTTCTTTAGTCTAGCATCTTCCAGTATTAATTTTTCCACTTTTTGAATTATTTCCGGAGTGGTCACCTCGATCGGCCGTCCTGGCCGAGGATCATCTTCAAGTGAGGCCCTGCCTTGCTTAAAAAGGGTATGCCACTTATAAACCATGGTTTTACCGGGGCAAGACTCCCCGTAAACGGATGACATCTCTTCTAGTATGGTTTGAACCGATTTACCTTGCTTGGTAAGGAACTTTATGACAGCGCGGTGCTCGATTTTCTCCATTTTTCACAATGTTCTTCCCAACTGAGTTGTTTGATCGACGATAATTCAAATAGTAATGGCCCGATTAAAACAAAACGTTCTATTTATACTAATAATGAGCTATACGACTAAGGAAAGTACCCTCATTTATTAATTACCTACCCATTCCGCGAATATAAAAATGCACCCTCGTAATATTAATGTAATGATGATAACATAGATAATGTTAATGATACAGAAGTTACAGAGATAACATCTGATACTATAATTGATTCTGAAAATACAGATAACAAGTATATAACTAGATCAGGCAGAAATGTAAGAAAGCCTAGTTATTTATCTGACTATCTATAGTTTACGTGTCTGATGAATAATTATGTATTTTTTTCATTGCATTGCTGGAGATTGTTATTAGTAGATGACCTATGATGATTAATTGTATTTGAGCAATACTTAGAATAACTAATTGAATTGTATTGCTATAAATTTATAAAATACTATTACGCTACTATAAAAATATTAACGTTAGGTATATCTGAAGAAAAGGGAGATGATGTAATAGATTAGTTGAGTAGTCTATGGTTTTATCTGTGGTAAGCACTCTCTCTGCTCTCTGCATCCTGGAGCACAAGCAATGTGTGGTTAATTAAAATAAACATGATTAACAATATAAAGAAGTCCTTTTATTAAAACATATTTACCCTTGAAATATGTCAGGTGAGGGCAGGCTACGGGAAGTTTAGAGAATGCAATTCGTGCTTGCGGATTTTTGTGCAGCTAGATAATATTTTTGCGCATTTTAAACGTTTCGCACGTTGGTCTCAATGCCGCAAACCTTGCAATAGCTCCATTTCGGAGCTAATATATTTCTGCAATCATTGCACCTTTCCAGATCCAGGTGCTTTGTATAAGACTAGTGACAACACGGACATTTATCTGAAAAAACAAATACCGTTATAATTTAATAATGAGTTGAACAATTTTATTTCAATATGTACAGTCGCGACCAAAAGTCGATAAGCAAACTCACAAAGCAATAGCTTGGCGTTTAGTTTGACTTAAGACCTTCTATTTCCAAGAACATAAACATGCATAATTATTGTCGTCAACAATTGATTGTAGTTCATAATTTCAAAGTTATAACATGTGTAAAGATGACTTAGCGGTTAAGCGCGTGCAGATAGATGCGTGAATCAGTGAGCCGTGAGTTCAAATCTCACGCAGTACTTGACTTTTTGGATGTTTTTACTTGATTGGAAGTAATGGGACAGAAATATAATATTCTTTATCTTGTTCGCTTGGTCACTCATTTCGTAAAGTTAGAAAGGTAGATCATAGAAAACTAAATAAATAATTTCGATTTCTGTGAGGTAGACAACAAAAAATCCTATGAACGGTTACAAAAAAACTTCTTTTATCTAGTAGGAATGTAACGTCACAATTCTCTTAAGTTTGTTAATTTTATAAATACCTAAGTAAATAAAACGAATAAACATTTTTGTTACCATTCAGCACGACTTTTTTATTTCAACCTTCCAACACCGAAAAGATAAATTAAAAATCACAAAAATAGTTAAATAATAATACAATAACTAATATTTAACTTCTTATAAAAATAAATAATAAATGAACATAAACATCTAACAGGCTAAGTAATAACAGCCGCACGGGTCGATCCATCAGGTTAAGCTACGCTTGCCGGGGTTGGTCTGTGGATGGGTGACCATCTTTTCATAGCGAGACTCCTCCGTGCCTCGGAAAGCACGTTAAGCCGTTGGTCCCGGCTGTCATTCGAGGATCTTTGACAGACGTTACGGGTCGTCAGAAGCCCGAAAGTCTGACAACCAGTCTTACCAAGGGGTATCGTAATACCCAGTCAACTGGGTTGTGGAGGTCAGATAGGCAGTCGCTTCATGTAAAATACTGGTATTCAGCTGCATCCGGTTAGACTGGAAGCCGACCCCAACATACTTGGGAAAAGGCTAGGCAGATTGAAACATCTAACAAGTTTTTGCTTCAAATAGTACAAAAAATATTTTTCCGCTCTTTCGAATGCGCTTACTCCCATGGCTCTACGATGACTTCTTTGGCGTTTATGCCCTAGCAAAAAAAATCATTTTCCTAGTATTATTTTTCGTAACCGACGAAAATTCAGGTCATTTTTGCTATAAAAGTGCTTGTACCCCTACAAAAATGATTTATTTTGGGTTTGTTGTCGGTAATGCTTTTTTACTTCATAAGGGTGTCGAGCTTTTGGTTGTTTATGCCTTTTAAGCTTTTCCCTCAAAAAGTACAAACGTTGTTTATAGCCTACTTCCATTTCGTAATTTAACATAGCTATAGCGCTTGTACCCTATATACAAAATTCATTTTCATATTACTCTGTCGGTTATACCCTATTACTATTCAGTAATTTATAACAGCTATGTAGGTTGTGCCCTATTACCTAAATTTATTTTACTATCACACTGTTGGTTATACCTTACTTCCGTTTACAATATAAATACCGTTTTGTCGCTAATGCCTTATTACTTAAATTAAATTAGATATCATGGTGTCGATTATAACCTACTTCCACGTTCTACAATCATTCTTATACGTCACTTATACTACAATACCCAATAAGGATTTAATTACGAGTCGGTGCTTATGCCATTTGATATCACAAAAGTAGGTTTTAAGCGCGTCGCTTGTCCGAAAAACACTCTGCCGCATGCTGTGACGGCGAGAGCACGCGGGTCTTTTTCAAAAAAAATGTTCATCAGAAAATTGCGTGTCCTACGACTTTAAGCCTCTATTCTTCAGGCAAATGCAGTTAAAACTCAGTGTTTTAATAAGAAAACGACAAAATATGTTCGAAATGTACTATTAACATATTCAGAAGTACGAAAATCTGTGTAATATTGATTAAATTAATCATTATCAGGAAGATGAAAGATGATTTTTGACGTGTCCCATGCAGGTTTTGTAAAGTTCCGAACGTAAAATATCACTGTTATCCGACCTTTTGTTCAGTAATTTTATGTAATTTGGCAGGATTATATGATCTAAATTGAATAATAAACTTAATTCATAAGGTGCTAGAGTACAAAATTATTTAAAATACACGTTTTATCTTGTCCCTCAAAATAACGTTGATGGAAAATTCCATATACGCTACACTGGTTTACTGATTTTGAGTAGAAAATTGAATAAACTAAGAGTATTTTTTTAGTGCTGACAACATTTTAGAACGTAAATGTCCGCCATATTTGTTAAATGACAGCAGTTTTGTCTAAGCGAGAGTCACGGCGTCGGGCGTCACGGAGTCCTGTTCGCATTTTCCACTACGAACTTGATTTTATTAAGTAAGTAATGTTTGTTTGACTTATAACTTTTCGTAGCTTATTAGAAAAAAGTGTATGCAATCCGAATTAAGTGGAACATTTCCTTAAATTGCTTTCGAACTGTTGATTTCTTGAGTTTGTTTTTGTGAAGCCATCATACGTCACGTCCATTACGCTACGTATTGTAGTAGTGGAACACCAAATGTGACGTAGTGGAATTTTAAAGCATGGTTTACACATATCAATATAGTTATTACAATCAAAACAGTTTATTATAAAAAAAAAATGTTTTTAAATTGTTGACAGATTGTTTAATTATTTTTAGTGAAAAGTAATTGAGTAAAGCATTAACGTTTAATTTAAATAATTTAATCGATCGAATAATTACAGATTTTTGTAATAATCATTATTTTCGATAATCAAAACGTAAATTATGCAGCTTTAGACATTTTTTTTTACCAGATTATGGTGTTGACGACAGCGGAGCGGTCTAAAAGATACAGGGAAAAAATAAAACAGGATCCAGTAAAGCACGAACTTCATAAAAAAAAGGAACTCAAAAGACTGAAGAAGCATTTTAAGAAGATAAAAGAACTAACTGAAGAAGAAAAAGATTCATTCTAAGTAATGTAAACTGTGCCTTATAATTCCTAAACGTGACGATTTGTTCTATTAACGTCACTTGTCCTACTTTCATGGTGATATTTAGATTTAATTTAAAAATAATTCTCATATGATTACTACTGTGATTTAAATTGTTTATAATAATTTTATTTAAAAGTTTTATGAAACATAATTTTATATAACATATTTTATAGAAAAGTGCCAAAGTAGAGGCTTGACTGTGCAATGAAACGTGCCATAAAGTAACGTAGAGGAACAGTTTTCGTTGAAAAAATGTTGATTTTACTTAAATAACTAATTATAAGTTTGTGATTCTGAAGACTGTTCTTGTTACAATATATTATAATAAAAAGTAATTTTATTTCATTTACCATTGAGTTTTAATACCAATCTAAACTTTGTGACGTAACGGAACTTTTTAGTTACCATCCTTCCTTAAAATATATATTTCTCGTTTAATTAGAAACATATCATATTAAATTTTATTATTTTTTAAAACATAATATAACTCGTTAGCCGATAACTTGTTGAATTTCAATATTTTTCTTTTCTTTCTGGGTGGAATTCCATTACGCAACGAACATTTTTTTTGAAAACCACCCACGCGCGACTTGTGCGCTCCTTTTTTCAAAAAGAACGGAACGTACAGGACCGGTAAGCTATCTGTTTTTGCGAATATCTTCTATTTTAATGCTTGTGATTATGTATTTCATTCAATGGTATTTATTTTAGGTTCAAAAATGGAAAGGAAAGGCCGAAAAAGGGACATTTTGGAAATGGCCGTCATCAGGTTTACAAAAACCTAAACTAGTCAACAGAAACTTTACCTCGGCATTGAAAAGGTAAATAAGTAGTTATTTAATTCTCTATCCTAATTCAAAAACATTATATTATAGATAAATTATTTTGATAGATGCCTAATGTTTCGTAGTTATTCTTGCATTTATAAGACTATTATTTTCCTTTCTCTTTTAGTGTCCAGGTGAACCTAATAATAGTACAAACCCCCACAATTCAGATAATCTCTATTCTTCCGCAGCAGCGCACGCCGTTTTCAGACCCAGGTGTCCAGCTTTTCACCAGCTCTTTACGGGACAGTGCGTCAGACCTCAGAAGCTGTGAAACGGATGCTGCGCCAGCCCACCTTACCCGGCCTACACTTGATATCCTCACAAAATCGTCAACAGATACTATACGAGTATCAGACCTCTTCTCCAGCTCGACAGCCGATACTGCGACAGTACATGCCAGCCCTTAACCAAATTCAGAGACATACCTCTTCAATTGCCCTGAGCCTGAGTTTGCTTTATTGACCAACTATATACCGGAAGCTGCGTCAGACATCCCCACCATTTCTGCTCCAGATGCTAAGTCGGAACATTTTCACTGTTCTGCACTGGATGCTGCGATAGACAATCTTACCTGCTCTGCGCCTGATGCTGTAACAACTCCCCTCACCCCTTCTGCCCCAGAAGTTGAGTCAAATCTTCGTTCTAGTTCTGCAACGGGCACCGAGATGGACGTTACATCTGACACCAATGAAAATCCTACGCCAACAGTCTCAGAAATAAGTCTGCCTCCTACATCGGAATTGTCCCGAAGTAATAATAATTCACCCTCAGTAAATATGTCTAAAAAAAATAAAAATAGTCGAAAATCGAAGCAATCCGTTGACGTTCGTCCAAGTACAGACGCCAGCAGGTCAAGCTACCCGAAACTGTCACATTTTCCCAATCAACCTTGAACATAATGCTTTAATGATAAAGTTGAAAATCTATTAAAGAAATTTGACAGATTGTAGTAGCTTGATGTGCTGGTGTCTGTACATCATCGGCAACCGATGATACCACAAATGCTCAAGCCTATACATTGAGAACAGCCCATCCTACAAAGAAGTCCGCTTATTTAGACTATAATAATGTTTTCTGCTACTATTGGGACGAAAGCCAAGGTAACCGCGGTGCTAATGAAATGGCTACCATTTTGAAGAAATATATAACTGATCTTGACGAACGTGGGAACATAAAACGACTTCTTCTCTATTGTGACTGCTGTCCCGGTCAGAACCGTAATAAAATTGTTCTGGCAATGCTCAACGAAACTGTTTAACGTTGCAAGACCATTGAATCTATACAAATTATTTTTTTACTCACGGGGCACACCTATATGACAGTCGATTCTGCACACGCAACAATTGAAAATCAAGTTAAAAATACTACTATCTGGGCTCCTTCCCAATGGTATACGGTTTTTCAGACGGCCAGACAAAATCCAAAACCTTTTGATGTTGACAAGTTAAATCACACAGACTTTAAGAGATGGGACCTTCTCGCTGACAAATATTTCGTGGGTAATCTTGTCGGCAAGATTAGTAAAATAAGAGTCGCTACTTTTAAAAAGAACCGCACATCAGCATTGGTCAAATACTCGATGGACCCGGAGGCACCCGAGTTTCGTATAGAAATCGTATCAAAAACGAAGTTTCTTGATTTACCGGACTGTTATCCCACGCTCCTGCAAATTTCTGAGCGTAAGCACAAAGATTTGATGAAACTTTGTTCGGACAAAGTTATGCCTCAACTGTATCAGGCAGAGTACTTTGATTTAACGTTCAGCAAAAAGGAAAAAGACTGTTTGGCCGAATCTGACGTCGAAGATGATGGAGATCAATAGTATTTTAAAAACAATTTTTGATAATTTTTTCTAAGAATATTAAATATTCTGAGATATGGAGACGGCCCCTAAATTTTAGGGGCCATCTCCACGAGCGAGAGAATCGCGGCGATATTACGTATTTGCATGGGATAATATCGCCGCGATTCTCTCGCTCGTGGAGACGGCCTCTAAGAGAGTGTATATAATATACGTGGCAACGACGATAACATCGTCGCGATTCTCTCGCTCGTGGAGACAGCCCCTTAGATAGTAGGTTTCGAATCAAGACTGATTAAAAAAAAGTTGTGATTTCTAATGTTAAGAAAAAAGTGTGATTACTAATGTTAAGAAATAGTTGTGATTTGTAATGTTGATCTCGATAGCTATAAAATAAGAAATTATTAGTAATGATAATCGATCTAAGACTGTCCTGTTCAATGTGATAATTATACTAAGTAGGTACCTACCAACTTCTGCAGAGCAGGATATAATTTCAAAATAGGAGAGCCTAATTAACAAGTTCACTATTTCTTAAGCTGAGATTCATAAAAGAGTGGAATGTAAATTGAAATTCACACACCAAATTGTCACTTTTGATAAAACATTTTATACATTGATCTTTTGTGCGTATCTGTGTGTACTGTGTTTTTATCCATAAAGTAAACATTTTGTTCCATTAAGTAGTTCCTTTTAGTAATTGTTATTGATGGTAATTGTTATTACCTACTAGTACTTATATGTCTCCACTTCATTCGCTTTTTGACTGATTAGATAGTGAGACTTTGTATTTTTGTTTGGAACGAATCTTTAACGCTTAAAAATGTAAACGTACTTATTTGTAAGTGAAAACAATAATTTTTTTTTTATTCCTTTCTTTGAAAGTTGTTGTTGACATAGATACCATGTTATGTTTAATAATGCCAAATAAGTCTTAAGTTTCGAAGCTTTTTATTATTTTCTATAATGTTTGTTACTTTTTTAAATGTTTAATATTACGGATACATACCTACCAAGTTTTCGTAAATGATTCTTAAGTTACCTACTTACTAGCTGCAGTTTTATTGTTTCCAAAAATGATTAACAGGTTGATACCTACCCACTCTTTTTAAGTACCTACCTTTGATTTTCCTTGATTAAAAAATATTAACAAAAATGTCATTTTTTATTTAAAAACATCCTACTATCCGCTTGTTAGTAAATGACATGATATGAAAATGAGTATAATGACGAACTATCATCTTTTAAATCTACCATGTAGTGTAAATTTGAATACTTGAACGGGTAGGGTATACTGAAACAGGCCTCTAAAACTAATGATCCTTAGTCTTTCTCTATGAAAATCGACTCCCTAATACTTATAAGGTACTTCACTCTATTTTACGAGTTAGGGACCCAATTACACTGTAGTGTAATACCCGTTTTAGCTCATATTCTGATGAAAGATCGTGTTGGTTGCGCTACTTCATTATTTTTGGGGTGTCTTTTCATCCATATTTCCATAGACTCACGCAATGCCAAATGTTGATTATCCTTCTTTTCCTTTGCGTTCAAGCGACATTGTGTGTCACTAATGTCTTATATCCTGGTATTGTTTTGAAAGCCGACTGTTTCTTGTGCTCTATTAGCTTCCATACAACCACTGTGAAAAGTACCTTATCCTTCTTTTCCTATAACACTTATTGAACTGTCTAGTCTCTTATACCCTTTTATCTTGCGATGTGAGAAATCAGTATGTCGCTCAGGCTTCTTATCCTTTAATATTTTACTTTGTCATTTGTATCTTATGCCATATTTCCTCATTGGAAAATTAAAAGCTATTGTTATAAGCGACAAAAACCACTTTAAATAGCGTCAAATCATTAAAACTAAAAATACCGGTAAATGCTCCATTTTTTTCTGATTTTATAACTGTTTTAGTTTTCACGATATCTTAATAAATGACAAAAATACGTCAGTTTTTCTAAAATTTAAAACTTTGAAAGGCTCTCCTGAACATTTCATTTTTTGTCGCTTATACCCTATTTCCTTTTAACCGTCGATATTATTATGGTTCCAAAGAAACAAAAAACAGTCCCACATTGTGATTAAGATTCGAACTCAGACTTCATTGATTGTGAAACCATTGCTTAGCCCAAACAGCTACCAGCACATGTAATGTTTATGCGAATCCTAGCAATGCAATGGTAAGAACAGGTCGCCACTATGACGAGTATTCTAAATGCAACAGAAATATAATGTTATTTCGCGTAGTACGACGACATGCAACAATTCATTAGTGTGTGTTATCTGCGGAATGTTGAGTGAGACATCGCTCATACACGCACACGTACTGGTTCGTGCTCGCACAGTTCATAGCAATGTAATCCTTAGCACGCTTACGGACTTTTGAGCGTTTACTGTACCTACACACATACACCATGGTTAACCGATCCCAAACCAAGCCTACTTAGCTTGTGCTGTCGTTAACGGAAGCTGATATAGATACGTATATTATACAGCGTGAAATTTCAATGGTTGTTTTCCTGCGGCAGAACGATTTGCACTCAGTAGAGCTACCGATTCATGGAGTTAAATTTATAAAATAAAAATGTTTTTGTTTTCAAATAATTATAAAAATATGATCTCAACTCGAAAGCGTGAGAATCAATAGTAACTCACGTGCGCCCGCTCGCTACCTACCATCTTTGAAGATAGCATGCGGCGGCGCGGTACAAAGTGATGAGCGATTCGTAAATGTTTAGAGCAAAATAAACTGTCGCCCGAAGTGATACGGCATAATCTAGCCCGCAAGCACGCGGCGAGCGCTTCGCCACGCACCCCCCGCCCCAGCTCCTATAATATAAATCTAGGATTTTTTTCTATATTTTTACAAATTTTGACAAATTCAAATCTGGGTTTTACAAAAAAACTTCAGACGTCTGCGATGCTTTTTCAATGAGATATCGGCTATCACTCGTTTTTCACCGTTTCGACGGCGCGGCCACGGGGGTTTTACTCTCACAGCTCCTATAATATAAATCTAGGATTTTTTTTTTTCTATATTTTTACAAATTCAATCTGTTATTTACCTAAATTTTAAGTCTCTGCAACGCTTAGTATTAAAGATCTCCGTAGCCGCGCGGTTGTCCGCGTTTCGATGGCGCGGCCACGTTCAAACCCTAATAACTTTTTAACCATAGCTTTGACAAATTTATGGTTTTGGAAATCAACTTTTACAAAATCTTGACATAGCTTTTATTAAAAAAATAACGCCATTGAAACGCATACTTAGGTTCAAGGTTGATTGGGAAAATTTGACAGTATCGGGTAGCTTGACCTGCTGGCGTTTTGTACCTACCTAATAAAGAAGTGTTTGAAAATAATTGTAGTTATTTTTTGATTTTGCTCATTAATAAATTCATATTTTAAAGGCGGTTTTAATCGGACGTTGCTGTAAATAGGAGGTTAGTAAAAAGATTGTTGTGATTACCCACATACGAGTGCTGTAAACTTGTGACGGTGGGTTATAATTATAATAAAACACATGTTACAGAAGGAATGCTTTTATTTTCCATTAAAAACTATATATACAACATTACTGGCAGCACTCCTCCCGACTTTTTGCTAAAAAATAATCCAGAGCATACATCTTTGGAAAAAACTACTTAATGTTCAATAATAATTGTGGTTTTAAATAAAAGAACTTGTCGAGATATACCAGACAAATTAAATGATACCAGCCGGCCTATTCTGTAAAAATATCACCGTCAAAACTTAGGTGAAGTGAGCTGTCAATGTCAATCCCTAGCATCACGTGGAATGGCAGCTCACTTCACATACGTCATCACAGTGAGATTTTTACACAAGAGGTCCTAAGACCAACATCAAAACAACGTCATGCTCAGATATGAAATGCACCGCAAAAGCTTTTTCCAAGTTAAAATATAAATAAATAACTATAACTTTTATCAAACTTTTTGTGAGTACTTTTGTCATAGTATTTTATTGCCAATTTTTTTTTAAAGGGCTTAATTTTATATGCTGTAATATAGGCAAAAACTACGACAAGTAACACGAAACAGCGTATTGGTACGAAATGGTGCAATGGTACGTAACGGCGTTTTGATGAACTACGCTGTTTCGGTTGTTAATTTGACTGAATAAGTGAATACCCTATTCTGGTGACGACAAAAGGTCGGATCAAGGCAAAGGTATTAATAAAACTCTAATTTCGTAGTTATGTAAATGTAACAATTTTCTCATTTTGAAGCTTATAACGCCTTAAAGCGTTCAAACAATAGGTATACCAAGAGATGCAAGATTCAGTCCGGACCTTGATTTCACTTTGGCAAGTTAAGCGTGTCATACGAATGTGAATTTTATTCATATAATTTTTATGTTCAGATTCATATGAAACGCTTGCTCACATTCTCTTATATGAATATGAACATTATCCACATAAGAATAAAGTTCACATTCAGAAACGCTTACTTAGCAAAGTCGGTCCGTGAATCTCGCCCTAAGCCTACGCGCCAGAAAGAGGCGCCTTTTGCGTTATAAGAAAGTGTTCAAAATTGCTTTCTTTATGCTAGATTCGGGATAAAGGGCTGAATGTTGGGTGTATATATATATTTTTTTTTTATTGTTTGTTTACTTACAGTTATTTTACCTCCGACAATAGAAACCCAAACTTATTGTAAAGATAATAAGATCACTGGTTTTGACAGACTTGTCAGAGGCAGTAGCCCAACAGCAACCTTTATTGTAACGAAAATAAAGATCACTGTGATTTTGATAGTGATGCAAACTCAGAAGTAAAATAACCATGAAAGGACTGTAGTTTTTCTACCATAGACAAATAATTATTACATATTTGAAACAGAATATAACATCTTGGGGGATTAAAAAAAAAGCTAGCTTTACAGTAGTCGCATATGATGTGTGTAACATGTTTGGGTTGGTACCATCTGACGGCCAACTCTAGCACCGCGCGCGCTCATTGATCAAATGAAATAGCGCGCGCTTTCCCAGCTTCCTGTTACACACATCCGTCCCTTTTCACGAAATCACTCATACAGATTGCAGGAAAGCGAGAGGAAAGATGTTGCAAATCAAAAATGAGGGTGACCACAAGATAGAAATGAAAACTTACGACTGGAGCTGAGTATACGCGATTCAGCGTCACCGACCCGAGCGTGACAGTTCAGTTTCGTTCACTATTCAGATGGAGCGCAAAGTGCTTCTAAAGAAATTTTCACTTAAAAACTTTCATAATTTGCAATAAAATGGCTGGTGATCGACATCGAGGCAAAAGGAGTAGATTATGTAAGGATTGTAGCAGGTGACGTTCTGTAGTTTCTGTCTACGCATATGGGAAGAAGGCGCGAGTTTATGTATGTATGCATGATCGAAAACCGATTGCCTGTAAAATCTTGTATAACACCTGGAGGCAATAATTTAAAAATATCCTAGATTGATTACAGTATTGGATCTAAATGGTATACACAGGGTCTTGATGTCAACCCATTAATAAGGCATTTACGTTTGGTACGTTAAAGTTCTTTCTTTTTTATGTGTTATTATATAATAAATCAATTTTTAGAAAAGGATCTCAGAACACGTCTTAAGCTAATAGGTGTAAAAAACTAAGAAAATTATTAAAAACTTCATCCTAAGAAAATTATGTGTGTGTGAATCCAATGTCAACAATTTTACACAAGCGTAGTTTGACAAACGTCCTTATAAACCTCTATACAATAGGGATGATGCCTGGGTAAAAAAAAAAAAAGAAATTCTATTAGTCCGTCAGTCAGATGATAAAAAAAAATTACTTAGATAACTCGCATTAAAGTTCGGGAGTGGGGGCTTGCTACGTCACTTCTACGTATAAAATCTACGAAGACGTGACGGCATGCCATATTTTAACTCAATGTATCGCCGTAATCTTTTGATTACGTAGACAAAGAAAAAATACGTGTCCAATATATTTTAATAATCTACATGACGGACAAAAAAACATTTTTTAGTCATCATCCCTATTCCAAAATTATTACTAGACTAACTAAGTACCAGATAAAACAAGTAAAGGCAAGTTTTAAATTTAACTCTATCTTCGACACAAATTGAAACGTTTTTGGTTCAATCAAGCAGGCGCTCCACCAAAATAAGGACAAAATTCACTAATTTACAAATTAAGCGTTCCATACAAATCTGAACCATACACCTACTCATGCGTATAACTCATATCCATATCAACTATTGCGAGCAACTGTTTCATAAGATTATGAACATAATGCTATTGGGATAATGTTCATATTTGTATGCGAGGCTTACTTAGCGTCAAAGTGCGGTTTGTGAATTTTGCCCTAAGTGATCACCACCGCACCGTATATCTGTTTCCGTGTCTGTCTGTGACTGCTTTGTTGTACAGACGCCAGCACATCAAGCTACTACAATCTGTCCGATTTCTTTAATAGATTTTCGACTTTATTGAACATTAGGTTCAAGGTTGATTGGGAAAATCTGACAGTTTCGGGTAGGTTGACCTGCTGGCGTCTGTACTAAACTACGCAACGGATTTTGATACGTATTTCAACATCATTTATAGAATACGTCCCGGAAGGTTTATTGTGTTCAATTGTGTATATAACACTTACATGTAATATATAAATCTCGATGCTTTGTCAAATCGTAATGCTATGAAAAACTACGCTTGCGAGTTATTTAAAAAATTGCAGCCAATAATTGGTAGGTAAAATAAAAATACTAGATTTTTCCCGCAACTTCTTAGTTTAATTTTGTCTATCTACGTTTATTTATTCTATTTCTTCTTATTTGATGTTTTTACAAGATTTATACTTGTAAAGATATTTTTCACAACACTAAGCGACACCTAAATTAATGCCTAAATAAAAGCGTGCTGTTGGATTTTCAACGGCGGTAAGCCGAGAGTTGAAAATCCAACAGCGCGCTTTTGGTCGGCGCCTAGTATTAGTGAAAACGAGCATTAGGCCGCCATTACACCTGTAATGTCTGAGGCTAGGTTCACATGGCATTGTACTGCAAGTTTTTTTTGCGGTACTTATTCGATTTTAACGGATAAACAGCAGGATGTTCACATGATACACTTCCATTCGTGTAAAAGTCGTATAGCCACAGTATTCATACAACAGTACTACTGCAAACCGAATACGTTAAAAGTTCATTCATTTGCTTGACAAGTCCGTTGAGTATTCGATAAACGTATAAAGCTGTGTACGTTTTTTTGCAGTACAAACAACGTGTGAACGGTTCTATACTCAATGTATGTGCTATGTATTCGGTGTCGGTTCACTATGTATTCGGTAAGATTTATCCTTCAAAAAACGTGCGGTGTAGATGCCGTGTGAACAGGGCCTTACGATAAATTTGCAAACTCTCTTGTTATCTTGCATTTCTTCAAGTTAAGTTAATTTATGTAAGTTACTTGCATAAATTTACCGGAAGCAACATACAAGTGTATTGGCGGACTTAGATGAGGTTTTCTTATGGAGAATCTTCTCAATAAGTATGATCGCGAGGGATTATTAACTATAGAACGCCCAACCCACCTTGTCAATTTGCCAAAGTGAATAGGCTGTAGGTATTTACAGAAAATAAGGTACAGTCGACCTAGTAAGCCCGGGTAGCACGGGCCATTATTTTTGCGCACTACTTAGCACCGCGAGTTGAAAATCCAACAGTGTTGTTTTGAAGCACTGAGTTTTTTGAAGCGCTCTGTTGGATTCTAAATGCTCGGCTCAATACCGAGAGTTGAAAATCCAGCGTACTATAAAATCCCGCTGCGACATTTTTACGCCCGTGCGAACCTGGGCTAATTGTTTAACACTCGAAGGTTGAATGTCACTTGCACGTTATAAAATGACACGGTTACGTACACGGCTTTGGTTTCCTATGGGTCAGTCTTCACCAAGCGGCAAAATCCTCGCGGATGCTCGAGTACTTTTTAAATTGTAGGTACTGAACACTTAATACTTTTGAAACTGCATCAATATGACTGACTGATTGAAATATAAATCTTTTCAAAATTTCTGTTTTTATGTTTACTTCAAATGTGTGTAGTGATTATTGAAAGAGCAATTTTTGCCCAAGCTATTGAAAAAAAAAAAAAAAATACAACTAGGTATGCCATAAGCTTCTACTCCGTTCACCTCTCTCTGCTTAGCCTTTTCCCAACTATGTTGGGGTCGGCTTCCAATCTAACCGGATGCAGATGAATACCAGTATTTTCTATGGAGCGACTGCCTATCTGACCTCCACAACCCAGTTATTGGGTAATACGATACCCCTTAGTAAGACTGATTAATGATTGTCAGTTCAACTCCGTTCACCTATTGTACCCTTTTTTTTCAAGACGATAAAAAAATCATCCAGTATAAAATTCGACGCAGACATCACGCTTGATAATGCTTAAAAAACGCTTGATAATGTTTAAAAAACGCTTGATAAATAATACATTTTCAGTGAACTTTAAAAAGTGTTCGAGCATCCGCGAGGACTTTTCCGCTTGGTTGGAGACTGACCATAAGTAAGCGGTGAGCGGTCACACAATAAACAGCTGTCCACATAAGAGGGTTTTTGAAACCTTATTGTCAAATACTGGTGAAAAGACAGATTTTCGTGATAGCCGTGATAATGTGACAGAATTGCTCTTCTAGGAAACCGTAGCTTTAGACCTTAGGCAGTTGTCCCAACGCCGGCGAGGAAGCGACTAACTATCGGCTATTTTCTCGCTCAAGAAACGTACAATAGATATACCATTCCGTGTAAACAAGATATGTTTAATATTAATAGTTGATCACTGGCTGTTCACACTGCGCGTTTGCGTGCGTTCACTCGTTTGTCGCAGCGACAAGAGTACTCGCTCAGCGACGCTCGCTTTGCGGGCAGAGCACTCGCCGACTCGCGCTTGGTAAGTACACACGCATACCAGCGAGTAATCGCTTGTCGTCGTCGTTCACTCGCTGTTCGTTGCTCGCCAACTCGTTTATAGTTTCTAGCTCTAATCGCTTCTCTCTCGACAAGTGCCTTAATGATGTTTCATAGTGTCATTGTGCACATTTTTGCTAATATTAATTATTAAACGGAAGCATAGTATTTATAATCTATGTACGTTTGCGGCTATTTACAGTATAAAAATACTGAAAAAGCCACAGGAAAATATCCAGTATTTTTAAAATACATAAATTACGAGGCGAATCTTATCCCCATTTTAGTATTGTTTCATAAATATGTTTTTTTTTTTGGTATTACGTTTGAATATTTGGAAAACGTCGTAAGTTTGCTTATAGATATATATTTTTTATAAAATGGCTATAATGAGTTTGGGTGAACTCATCTTCGATTTTGATATAAAATGATGACAGACGAAAAAGGAATTTGAAAAATAGAGAAACAAAATATTAACGCGAACATATTTATTTCAGTTAAATAACATTCGCGCATTATTAGATTTAGAAGACATTTTTATCACATTTATTTTACAATTTTTAATACATTCCTAGACAATTTTTTCTGGTTCAGTACATAATTTTCAACGTCATTAGCCGGTTTCATATGAATATACTTATACAGGAAGTTCTTAACCAGTGCGCGAATTTTTACAGGGTGTTCTACCCATGAATATGAACAACTTTCATTATGGGACCAACTCTGAAATCACAAAAAACATGTTTCATACATTTTGGTCGAATAGATATTGAACTTTTGTATGAAACAGCAGTTTTTTTTTCGCGATTTCCGCGTTGTTCATATTCATGGGAAGAACACCTGTACAATGTTGAGCACTGCTTAAAAAAAATCTGTAAGTACTTTAAACAAACTATGTAAACTGGCACATTCGATTTACATAGTTTGTTTAAAGTACGCCAACAAAATAAATATTTCATATATCAATATTTCAAACCACTTATTGCCGCTGAATTCAAGCCATATTTTGCTATGATGAAATCAGTGGCGTTCTGTAGTTCTTGCCTACCGCCATGGGAAGAAGGCGTGAGTTTATGTATGTATGTACAGACGCCAGCAGGTCAACCTACCCGAAACAGACAGTTTTTCCCAATCAACCTTGAACCTAATGCTTTAGCAATAAAGTCGAAAATCTATTAATGAACTCTGACAGATTGTAGTAGCTTGATGTGCTGGCGTCCGTACTATCGACAAAACGGACGCCTTTACACCATAAAGTTGATTTTTGTGTACACTGATTCATTGGAAAAACTCTGCCCCTATGGTCTTTTGTTTTACTTTGTCATAAATACAGTTAGCTACATTGTGTCAAAATTGGAAAGGCGTAGCTTTTGTCGATTGTATGTATGAAATACGTTGGACGAAATTAAGATGTATTTTTGTGTCATTATAGTTATATCAAGCCACTTTTTATCGTGCTTAGGTAAACATTTCAAGCCACACTACGCCTGCATAATTTCAAGCGACATTTTTTAAAGGACTCCTACATAAATTTTTTGTAAAAAAAAAAAAAAAAATTGATACATTTTACATGAGTTCACCCAAAATCACTTGCTAATCAAAATTGTCAATCTTCGATTTTCGCATAACCTGAGTACTGCCAAGTATATTTGTATAAACACTATAATGTAAGCTTGACTCTGTAGCTTTTGTAAAATTAACCTTAATTATTCTTTTTTTTCATATGAATCATTTTAATGTGTATCGAGTTACGCAAATTGGACCGTGTTACTAAAGTTTATAACGGAACTGTCATATCTATTATTTTATACAAATCTTGATAATCAACAAAAAATCTTGATGGTAACTCAACGCTACCCGATCTGGGAATCAAATCCAGTGCCCTCAGCAGTACCGCTTGCGGTCACTAGGCCAACAAGGGAGCTTCAGATATAACAAAAATAGGTTAAAAAATCCTAATTAATATTATAAACGCGAAAGTGAGTTTATTTGTTTGTTACACTTTCACGCTAAAACGGCTGAACGGATTTGGATGAAATTTGGCACATGGATAGACCATGACCTGATTTAGTACATAGGACACTTTTTATCCCGATAGTACGTTCCCGTGGGATAATTTCCAACCTCCACGTGGGCGAAACAGCGGGCAAAAGCTAGTTAAGGAATAAAATTGATTTTGTCATCATTTCTTAATTAGGTAAAAAATTCTTTTGTAGTGTAGGTTATTGTTACAAAAAGCTACAGATATTAACTAGAAAGCATTCTCCTAGCATAAAGTTTCGGGAGTAAGTAAGTATTGCGTTAGTATACAGGGTTATTGGTAAAACACCAGCAAACACTTAAGGGGTCATTATGAACAACTTTTACTATGGGACCAAACCTAAAATCGCAAAAAAAAAAATCTGCTGTTCAGTACATTTTGACGAATATATATATACTGAACAGCAGATTTTTTTCGCGATTTCATGTTTGGTCCCATAGTAAATGTTGTTTATAATTATGAGTACAATGACCCCTTAAGAGGTTGCTGGTGTTTTACCAATAACCCTGTATAATTTTTAGTCCAGTATTCATTCAAAACATATCCCACATTCCGCCCGTCAAAATTTAGTTTACAGTACAGCGAGCCTATTCGTGATAATACGTTCTCTAACAATTATCTCGTTCGACGCCAGCAAAACGTTTTTATTTAGAAATAAATTATTTTTGGCGGGTAGCTGGAAAGTACCCGCAACAAAACAATTTTTTTTTTTTTTCATGTGGGCATAGGACTTTAGGGATTTTTCATCTAAATTGAATCCATCTTGGCCCATTGGTTACAGAAATTTATAATGTGCTTTAAGTATCGACATCGATGACTTCAAGGTTTGATTCTGGCAGGGGATGAGAGTAGCCGAGAATCGCGTGAAATGTCATGCGATTATAGACGTAGACAAGAATAATCTAAATCGATAAAAAAATGTATATGCTGTTCGTTGGTTGGTAAACGCATCACTTGAGAACGGCTGGACCGATTTGGCTGTTTCATTTACAGAAGAAAATCCATATTGGAGAAAACGGAACGTCCTTTTGTCTATGGGATCACAATAGATCACAAGCGAATTTATTGAAATTTGGACAGGACGTCTGTCGGGTCTGCAAGTGTTGAATAAAACTGGGCTAAAAACTATTAATTTCGTTATAAAATCAACTTACGTATAGACGATACAACAATATATATATGTTTACAACCATTATTTACCTGAATCAAAACATCTATTATATCACATTTTTAACATATTAAGAAACCTGGCCGATTCTTTGCTTATATGTTTTTTTTATACAAAATTACTTTTTTTATAAATATATTGACTAATTTGGAGTGTGTTCAGATAGAGGGACGACTGTGGCGCAACTGTTGAGCGTTTGTTGGGCAACTGTGGCACTTTTCTTGTAAAAAAAAAAAAAAAAAGAGCAACGATTATTTATCATTTACTTTAAATAAAAACGATTTATTCGTAAAAAAATCTCGACTAACCTTATTTCAATAAAAAAACTAAATTAAAATCTCTAATTAAAACTCAATGTCGCAATCTTATATCCCCGCAGGGCTCACAAGGTTTAGCCGCTCAGAGCCAGATTCGCAAGCTCTCCAATCTGAACACACCCTTTGTTCATGGGTGGTACATTTTGAAACTTACAAGCCTGTTCACTAACAGTAAAAGTTCAGTTTCAAAACGGAGTAGGTGCGAAGGCTAGAATTTCAACTACATTGAAATTAAACAAATTATGTACACTTAACCTTAGAAAAGAAATTAACAAATTATCTTTTTTTTTTTAACAAATTACTAACGTCTATCTAAATAATAAAAAAGTCTGGCTATTGGTATGTTGGGCGACTTTTTCGCGCGATTCTCTCTAGATGTACACCCAGAAAGGTTTAATAAATGGTGTTTATAAAATTATTATTAGTAAAATCGCAGGGTTATAGAAGAAAAAAGGGCTTTAAAATTGGCTTCGTACTCTTGAGAAATTTTTACAGCTAGTTTTGCAGTTGCGATTAGTCGCATCAGCCAACATATTGTATGAATTACACGTAGTTTCTTAAAAAGCCATTTAAAATCGTACCCATTTATTTCCTATACATTCCATACATTTGAACATACGACGGCTATATTAGAAGGAAAAGAGGGATCCACAATATTATACGAATTTACATATTTCTTGTACAAAATGGATTTCCTTATATAGGTATTTCACACTAAATGCGAGACAACACAAACTTAAAAACTATTCGTTGAATTTACAGTGTTTCCATTCACTTCAAAGTACCTAACTTAAAGTCGCACGAAAAAGTCGCAGCGACTAATCGCTAGTCAGCAGCAACCCTAAAATGATACTATTTTAGAAATTCAGAATTTGTCTAACTAACGACATCTTAAAAGCTAACTTTCGATACCTATACATCGTTTTTTGCTTTTCATTTAAATTTATTTTTTGCAATTCATTCATCCAATCACTCGACGCTACGTCATAATATTTTTGTTTTGTATTTTTTTAATTTATTTTTAACACCTAATCAGAATTATTCATAAGAATCGTCATATACATAAAGTAAGCTTTTTTACCGTAGAGTATCGATATCTATAGAATAATAATTTATCGACACTTCAACAATGCGGGTAGCAGTGACATTGGCATGCATCGTTGGCGACGTCATTAGTCTTGGCTTCGGGATCATTCGTGTTTTACGAAATTCACCGATGTCACTGCATCCGCATTGTACGATAAGTCTTGGGCCAGCCAGAAATAGGAAAAAATACTATAAGAATCTAGACAGGCCCTAATACCTACAAACTATACACTAACATTTAAATTATTTAAAACAAAAATCTCACCATTTTACAAAGAACAGTCACTATCGCCAACCAACCGAAAGTTATAGTTTTTGTCATTTTTATTTTAGTTTTTTTTTAGTTCAACTTCTGGTTGGCTGCCGATCTTATGTGAAAAAATATGTATATCTGTATCAGATTGAATCAGAATTAATTCAAGATGTAAATGTAGGTAAACATATTCCAGAAAAAAAAAACAACTATCCCTTCCTCCATACTTGTTTAGTTAGTAGGTACTACGTCGCGTTTGTAGTAGTTTGACATTATTTTGTTGCAAAACTATTTATCAGCCCTTAAAAAAATTGCTTAAAATGACACTGACATACATATAATTTCAAGCCCATTCATCCCCAGGGTGGGTGACGGCGTCAGTGGCCGTTTTATTAGTATAGCTAGCATCCCCGCACCTAGATCCCGCCATTTTGAATTCAGACACACGATTTTGGCTCCAAAAACAAACAGTCCGTTGGGAAAACCGTCACAACTGCTCGCATTTTATTTACAAAAGTGCTGTGATTAATTAATGATAATTTACATTTCAGTGTTCATTTTCAAATTTCGACACAGCTACGGCGTCAGACATTCGAATTTCAAAAACGAACCAAAACCGTGCACCTTTAAAAAAAAAAGAGAAGAGAAAAATAAAAACAGGTGATTATTGATTTAAAAAAAAGTTTTAACCGTAGGTACACTACACTATTGAGGTCCGATAGTTGTTGCTTGAGGAACGTCGACACACGAAGCGCTACCGCGGACGAGGCAGACGTCACTTGGCCACGTGACCGTTGCCCATCGCCTGCTCGACGACCTGCAAACGTTCGACCAGTTCAGCGCACAGCCGTGTGTCGTCGTTCCTAATGAGGCTGCAAGGGTCACGCACAGCAATGGGACTAGAAGAACTATAGAAAATTAAATGAAAATGACTTCCCTGCTTTCAAAAAGGCTCATCAAATATCAGTCGATCTATTCTGTAAAAATCTCACCGTGAAAACTTAAGTGAAGTGAGTTGCCAATAGTGTCAATCCATTGGATCAGCCAGCAATGACCAGCTCACTTCACCAAAGTTTTTACGGTGAGATTTTTACAGAATAGATCGGCTGATCAGTTAATCTGACGTCTCTCTCTGATTGCTTGTCGCAAATAACAGCAGCCAATGAAATTACTTAACGTTACATTTGCTAACAGACGCAGTTTCTGAAAAGCAAAACAAAGCAAACGTGATAACCGACTTCTCATGTCAAGTTAATTCGCTGTTGTTCAGCCAGCGAATCAGATAAGCCGATTTATTCTGTAAAAATCTCACTGTGAAAACTTAGATGAAGTGCTTGAAGTGAGCTGTCAATAGCATAAGGTGGAATGACAGCTCACTTCATATAAATTGTCATGGTAAATTTTTTTACAGAATAGACCGAGAGTTAACAAGAGTTTGGCAGTCTGTTAGCAATTTTTTTTGTGTTGATTACCCTTTCAGAAACAGTGTCAATTTGTTCTCAAATCTTCTGTCAAGTAATTCGATTAGCTGTTGTTATATCTGGCCAAGCAACAACGTTTAACGTGAGATTTAGCATCAGATCTATTCTGTAAAAGCTCACCATGAAAACTTAGGTGAAGTGAACTGTCAATAGTGTCAATCCCTAGCATCAGGCGGAATGTCAGCCTCACTTCGGGTAAGTTTTCACGGTGATATTTTTACAGAATAGATCGGCTGACTTTTTACTGGTCTTTCTGAAACTGGTTGTCAGTCTGAAAATACTGGTTTGGGCTTGTCAGAATTCATTCAACCATTTTAACTAAAACAGAATCTCAGACGGTACATAAAAACAGAAATTATCCCATTGCTGTGTGTTTTTTTTATACACATTTACAGCTCGGATTACCATAGAAACCAGCACCCTAATTGCGTAATACAATCGTAATGTCAATCACTTTCATACTGACATTACAACAATATCCATTGCTTCATGTTTGAAAAATTAATCTGTTTACAGGAATAAAGCCGCAAATACACAGGCCTGTAACTTGTAAAAAAGTATAAATGTAGATTGCATGCCTTTGTGACATTCACCAATCAGAACACCAATTCCCGTAATTAAAAACGTTCAAAATCTAGTCGCAATCTCAGTGACAATCAATGTCAAACAATTGTAAAAAAAATTAGAACATTTGTGGTATTTTTGACAGATTAAGAGTTTGACTGTGGACGTTTTTAAAATTACGGGAATTTGCCCCTCTGAAGTTGTTATGGCACAATAGCGTGCAAGTTACTTGCTTACTTTCGTGCAAGTTACAGGTTTGTTTACTACAATCATAACGCAATGAATATTGTTCAACTGTCAAAATGACAGGACTTGTCATTAAGAGTGTGTTACGAAATTCGAGAGCTGTTCTTTTTACAAATCCGAAGTGCTATGTGCCTCCCGCCACCAGGGTTTTAAAAAGCGAGGGTTCCCAGTGAATAATGTGCGTTTGCAACCCAAAATTGACTTTTTCAAAGTAAAGAGGTTTTGTTTGAAAAAGTCTTGAGCCCCAGGAGGTCACGATATACACAGCTGCGCGCAAGCTATTATTTAGCTGTTACAATTAAAACATCAATCAGTTTTGGGATTAAGTTTTTATTATTATAATGAAATAAATAGGCTTTCTTTAAAAAAAAAGCCTGTTTCATTTCAATATGTGTGTTACTGTCGTGCTATAGTTGCGCTGCAAATTATCGCTCAAATATTAAGCGACAATAGTATAATTGTATTTAAAGTTAAGCCTCCTTTTTGACTTGCTACTTATTCCATTATAACTTTAAAAAATAGCCCAAAACTGCAAAAAAATTGCCGGCAGACATTGTCAAGTATTGTTCAGTCTTTCGGCTGAAAAAAGTCAGCAACCACATAAAAGTTGCTAGCTATAAAAAAAATTACACAAAATTACTGAAGACATTTCCTATACGTGATAAAAATGACCAAGTCTCTAGTTTCATAAAATAAATAAAAAATACAAAAAAAAACAAGGAAATAATACATGATTGACCACAAAAAAAAAAACATTCTAAACAAAAATCAGAGACTACCGAAAAAAGCAAATAAAAACATAAGAAATCATCTTTTTATTACAAAAATAAAAACAATTAATAAACAGTAAAAATAAATATAACAGCTAAATAATAGTGAAAAAGGTGCTTTTTGACAGACCAGTGTAATGAAAAATATGTCAAGCAACATCATCATGCATCATTAAAACAATATTGTGTTAATATAATAGACCCTAAGGGCTGATTTAACCAAAGTCAGGTAGGTACCTATATTTTATCCGTGGAATAAAATGGACGTGACAGTTTTTGTAAGGGAAAACTGTCAAAATTAAAAATATATTCGCTGGATTAGACTTATACCAGATATAAAAGTTTGGTCGAATTCGCCCTTAGTAATAAACGCTGTATAAAGTCATGACCATACGTTACTAAAAAAATAAAATTAATTTAGTTCAGTAGTTTTTAAGAAAATCACAAACATACACAAACACGCATACGGGTCGAACACAAGGTTCTGTGTTCGACATTTGGTTAAGTGGATTCTAAATGTTTGGTTACACTGACGATATTCATGACATAACTTTATCCAAGTCTTTTTTTAGTATGAGGTATAGAACGAAACTAAATTTAAAACCTAAATATTTTTCAGGACTTTCGTAAACTAAGAAATCACGTAGTTTAAAATAATTGTGTAAAATGTTACTGTTATTCAAAGGGCGTTTTGCAGGACAGTGTCAAAGTGTATACTCGAAAATAAAGAGTGGTGTTATACGGTATGGACTCACATAAATGCAATAAATTAAACTACATACTTGATAACGCCTGAGCTGACAATATACAAAAAATGAACGAAATCGGTCCAGTCAAAATTAGGTCAAAAATTAGTTTCAATTTTGAGCAAATTTGAACACTGTACTACTGGATTACTAGGTTAATGAGTCAAAGCACTTCAATCCTTGAACATGTGTGCGAACAAAAAAACAACATGTTCGGCGAACAATGGATTGGCACCAAGGTGCACCGCAGATGGCCAACTGGGTTGTCTAAACAGAGTGATTACTTTTGCTGAATTTGGTTTGATATTTATTTTCTTTGAAAAAATTACTTTTTTCATTTATTATTTTTCTAATATTTTATTTTGTTATACTTCTGTGGACTAGTATTATTTGTAGTTTTATTTATTGTATATATGTCTGTTCCATACCGTAGTATATTTTAACCTACGCGTAGGTTAAAATATATTGACAACCAACCACCTTTTGAGGCTTTACAATGATATGCAAAATACCCATTTTCTCTTACTATGGTTTCCTAGAAGAGCGCTGGCCGTACTTAACGGCCGCAGTGACGGCCGTCATGAAAATGACAACGGCAAAGATTTAAATCGTTAAGATTCGCCCTACCGCGTCAAAAGATAATCGCGTTTCTGTTTCGTTTAGACACGTCTGACACACAATGACGCAGTGACTTCACTTGATTGTCATTCAAACGCTATTGAATAATGTGTGAGCTCACTCTTTTCAATATGGACACTTTTTCGCGTAACGTAAGTACGGTGAGGACAAATCTAGCGATTTAAATATTTGGGCAGCAGGGTTTGACTTAAGGTGATTGCATAGTGGTAGCCCGCGAAATTCAAAGACTAAACAACAAATCTAACTTACGAGAGATGTATGAATGATTCTTATGCTTATAATTATGTAAATCCATATGTGTTATTGTCGCGAATCATATTTTGATACAACCTGACACTGACCTGCAAATTGCAAAAAACGCAGTTTGAATTTCGCGGGCTACCACAGCGCCATCACCTTAATGCCAAATACTACCAATACTACTGGTGAAAATGAAGGATTTTTATGGCGGCCATTATAATATGACGGAACCTCTTTTCTAGGAAACCAAAGCTAAGTCTTTTTTTTGTACAAAGTTTACCAAAACCTATAATATGAAGGAACCGCTTATCTAGGAAACCAAAGCTAAGTCTCTTTTTGTACAAAGTTTACCAAGACCTTTTCACTTTTGTCAGAAGACCATTGTATCTTTCTTTATCAAAATATGTTGGTTTTATAAACTCAAATAAAATACAAAACTCGTCAAATCACGAAATCATGCCTTTTAATTAAATAAAATAGTTTTGAAAACATAATAAATTCGATAGATTCAATTTATGCAAACAATAATGCTAAATTACAAAAATAATTATGAAATTCGTAATGGTAATCTCAGTTTTAAATGTTTAGACATAATTCGACACTACAATATAAGTTTTTAAATAGAAAAACAGAATGACACAATATTTTTTGTTAAAAATTCCGTCTGGAATCGCAAACGGAATTTTTAACAAAAAATATTGTGTTATGTTAACCACAACAGTTAATAAACGCAATCCGTATTATAGAGGTATTCTTATATCTTTTTTTTTAAAACCAATACATATGGACTTTAAAAAATTGTTGCCATAATGATGTATTATTGAAAACATTCGTCAACTTTTTTAGGGTTCCGTACCTCAAAAGGAAAAAAGGACCCTTATAGAATCACTTTGTTGTCCGTCTGTCTGTCAAGACCATTTTTCTCAGTAACGCGTAAAGGTGTTAAGTTGAAATTTCTATCAAATACTCGGGTCTATGGTCTCTTTCAGCTGTGAAAAATCAAACTTGTAAGTCAATGCGATCAAAAGATATGACCGTTTATATCGCATATATAAAAGCTATAGTATACTTCCTGTTGACCTAGAATCATGAAATTCAAGCAATCTCTAACAGCACATGTAAAGGAAAACATTTGAAAATCGTAAATATGTAGTTTAATAGCAAAAAAAAAGCGAATTTACTATTACAAACTTATTAGTTTGCGGCTGGTTCAATTAACCGTATCTAGAGATTGAACGGCAAAGTTAAGTTTGCCCTTTAAGGAGGAAGCGGCAGGGTAGCCCGCAAAATTCAAATTTTCTTACGTTTTTTGCAATTTTCAAGTCAGTATTAAGTTGTATGTTAAATAAAGTATGATTTGCGGCCGTAAGAAATATGTATTTACATAATTATATACAATAGAATCAGGAATACAACTCCTTAACACATTCACTGCTGAATTATTTGGCGAACTTGCTCCAAGTGCTGCTTTATGATACACTAAACCCTGTGCGGCAAACGCTCATGCGCGCCCAAAAAATACTTCGTGTGGTGCTATGAGCGCGCATGCGCGATTGAAGAAACTCTACCCAGTGCGGCTGGGCACATATGTGCGCCGTTACAAACTTATTCCAAGTGCGGCGAGACGCTTATGTGTGTTTGAAAATTTTCCAGTTTTATGAGTCATAAAACAATTACGCCAAGAACAATAGAGATGCACAAAAAACCCACAGGTGCGGCGCGCCGCATTCGAAGGAAGTTATATAAATTGTATGGACACGCATATGCGCCGGTAGCACATGGTGAACGTTCGAAAATCGCGCATGCGCGTCGGCCGCACAGAACGTGTTAAGTTAGTATAATTCTAATATGTCAAGATTTCATGAAATAGTCATTTTTTAGGATACCTGGTCTTAAAGAGTTGTATTGATCACTTTAATGGTTCTAATTATGTAAATAGGTACTTGTTACGACCGCAAATTATAATTTGATCAACGTACAATATAATACCGACTTGTAAATTGCAAAAAACGTAAGAAAATTTCGCGGGCTACCCTGACGCTTCCCCCCTAACCTAGTTTCTTTTAGTTAGAGCAATAATGTTAGATGTTTTCTTAATGTAACTACTAACGAACTTAAGTACTTACCTAATTATTCCTATTACAACCAACTTGATTTTGCGGTAATTCTGTATTTGGTACGGAACCCTAAATGTGCGAAGTCCGAAACGCACTTGCCCGCTTTTTAATATTTTATAAGTTAAATAAGAATAAAGAGTCACCTAAATTATAGGCAGTTTTCAAAATTTGGAAAAAATATTTTTCTCTGCAGTTTGATTTTGTTCTCGAGAACAAAATTCATTACGTTTATTTTTATTACAATTTTATGGTACAGTCACTAGCACGAATATGTATACACTTAGGGAAATTTAAAAGCGATTTTCTCGTGAAATAACGAAAGAAATGTAGAGATGCCTACCTATTTCATAATTCTATGTAATCCAAAACGCTATGTTTGTAACAACATACAATTATAATCAATACATTAGAAGAAAATCAGTTTTAAAAGTGGCTAAGTGTATACATACTATTGCTCGTGACTGTACTTGGTGTAGATAATAAAATAATAATTTTAAAAACTTAAAAGCAAAATATAAAATATTTTTATGAGTCTCTAGTGTCGAGTTATGGCTTAACGTTATCGATTTAAATTAACAACTCAATCTTATAATAAAACACCGCGTCACACTGTCAACATGTACTGTCAATATAATTTGCCAAATAATCTGTCAGGTTTTCATAAAAATATTATCAATATTCATTGACAATGCAAAGCGTTATGATAATGAAATGATTATTCAAGAATAAGAATCGAATACTCGAGGAAAGAAAAAAAAATGATAAAAAAAACTATTGAATAGCCTCTAATAACTTAAAAAATAATGATTCAGAATGCGGATTTTTAAAATGTTTACTTTTCAGAACAATTGTTTTTTTTTTTTTTGAATAATCACAACAATTTCCGAGCAAATTAAACTAACATTTTTATACAAAACTAATAAACTATGAACATACAAAAATTAAAATTATTGCTTGTCATTTAGTAATGAACAAGCTTTAAGTACTTTCGTTTTGGAAAATATATCAAAAATATGTTTTTTTTTTTTTTAATTTCTACTACAGTATAATGGTAACAGCAATGGCACCATATTCAGATGTTTCTTTTTATTTACACAATTTACAAAAAATATATACATACAATTGTTTTCATAGATAATTTTAAAATATATTTCTTTTTAATTATTTTTTTTCAGAAATGTAAAGTTAAGATGTATAAGTCTGCCATTTTTCTTTTAAACTAATTGACGTTTACGTCTTGTTTTTTTTTTTTAACCTAGGAAAACATTTGTATAAAGAACAACAATTCCGTAATACTTGGATCTTGCTTTAAGTTTTAGGGAACATTAAAGATAAACCCTGTATATATACATATTTTTTTTACTTTTTGATCATTTTTGAGCAAGCATTTATTTATTTACATATTTTTACAACTTAAAAAGGAATATTTATTAACAAGTCAACTTTTAGCTAAAGGAAAATCTATTATTTTCATTAAAAATGTAATTAAAGCTGAAATGGTAATGTGTTCAGATAGTTGCCTAAAATTATTCGTATTATTAGCAACAATATATATTAATCATTTTATAAAATATAATAAATGAAGAAAAAACTATAATGAACATTTCAAAAATGTTGTATAAATATTGGAAAAAGTTATGAAAAGTCCTTCATGGAATGCTATAATAGAGAAAATCACGTTCTATATAAATAGTTATACATATAACAGGCCTGCGACTTACAACTAAATAAAAATATCACTCAATGTGATGTTATAAACTATAATAGTAAAATATGTAAATATTGTAATTCTTTTTAAATCGTATATATTTTGTAGTATAACGTAGTCGTTTATATTTATTAAATATACTAGCTGTCAAGCGACATAGAATAGCAAAAAGCTATATGTTTTAACTATAGTAAATATTTACATTAAATGTATTATAAATATAGTTTGCCAAACACATTTAGGGGAAAGCGGAATGTGTAAGATTTTTTAACAAAATTTTTAACAGCTTGTAAGGTGCATTGGGGTAATTTCGCTATTGGGTATATTACGATTGATGATAATTTCTACCAAACGCAGCGGCATTTTTATATTGGCAATATTTTTATATAGGCGCTTGCTCGCACACTATTGCAGCTGTTACACGTTTTAGCTTCTCGAATTTTGTATAATAATCTTAACGAACGATTGGATGGCCCCTATAACACAGGATTTTCCTAGCATCGGGGTCATTATTCACAAATATTGAGCACAAATGTAATATCATAATAATGTAACATGCATTGTATTTCTTCTTTTTGCTAAGAATAAATTATTATTATTATATAATGAATAGACGCCATTTTATCGGCCAGTCTTTCGCTGTCGCTATATAGGGTGGCTGGTAATTAGTGACCGATACTTAAACACATACAAGAGTACAATACTCATGATAACAAACAACTTTTACTATGGGACCAAACCTGAAATCGCGAAAAAAGAAATCTGCTGCTCCCTACATTTTGACGAGTTATGCGAACATTAATGTATGGGACAAATGATTTTTTTTTTTTTTTGCTAATACAGGTTTGGTCCCATAGTAAAAGTTGTTATCATGAGTACAATCATGTGTTTAATATCAGTCACTAATTACCAGTCACCCTATAAAAAAATGCCACTGCGTTTGTTAGAAATTATCATCAAATGCAATGTACACACTATCGTACTTGCCCCAATAAACTGTATTTCTAATTAGGCCGCAACTTGCGCAGTCGATGCCTCAGTTTATTTGTACTGAGACTAGCTTAGTTTAGACTGGATTACAGATAAGGCTGAAATTATAATATCCTTTACGTTTAGTCGGTCTTGACTCCCAAGTTTTTTTCTATATTTAAAATATTTATTATACCTGTTCCTGAACTGAGCTTCTCGAGAATTTTCGTTTGGATTACTTTGTCTTTAAGAAAGTAATGATCCAAACGAAAAAAGAAAGAAAGAAAAAAAAGAAAGAAAAAAAAAGGAAGAAAAAAAAATCTAATGATGAGAAAGTAATGACCTATTTAAAATAACTGTTATAAAAAGACAGAACAGCTATTTTAAATAAATCTAAAAAATAATTGATTTGTGTATTATTATTTTTCAAAGCTCTTTTTTTAATATGGTTCTTCCCCTAAATATAAATGACAGTGTAAATATAAAATATATGTATTTTGGCCCTGTAAATGTGTTGTAGTCCTATATATTATTTGTACAAAAGTTAGATATATAGCTCGTCAACAATGTATACATAGTTTTAAATAGTTTATTCTTATAATATGTGATCGCAAATTGTGATATTGCAGTGTAAATAGTTGCTTTATAAACAGTTCTACTTAGTTAATTTGGCAACACTGTTTCCTTTTTAGGGAAAAATGCGAGTGTGGTCATAGCTGCCATAAACGTAAGTTTTTGTAAGACATATATGCAATAGATTAAACCACATACCTGTTATTCTACTGAAGTTATTTATACAAGAAATTAACGAAATTGGTGCAGTAATTAGATCAAAAGTGGTTTTAATTTAAAGCAAATATAAACACTGTAGTACTGGATTACTAGGTCAATGAGTGATCCTTGAACATGTGTGGATACAAAAAAAACCATGTTCGGCGAACATTGGATTGGGCACCATGGTGCACCGCAGGTGGCCAGCTCGGTTGTCTAAACAGAGTGATTACTTTTACTGAATTTATTTGAAAAATTAACGTTTTTTAAATTTACTTCTCCATATTTCTGTGGACTAGACTTGCGGTTTAATTTATTGCATATATTTCGGTTACATACCGTATAACATCGCTGTGTATAGGACGCACAAAGGAGATGTTTCAAAATGGGCCAGGTCTGTGTACACTACCTCAAAAAAACGAGAAAAAATCCGTAGAATTCGGGAAAAATACAGATAATTCATTTAGATGTATGCTGTCGTGGTAGAGATTGATTGATATTTATCAATTATTTTTATTTACTTTCAACATGGCGTCTCACCGTTTTAGTTACTCTGTTCATAAAAACAATGACAGTAAACCATAGATCAACCACTGGTCATAGAAAGAGGACTGTCAGCTGTCACAACAGTGTCACTTCAGACCTCTTCTTGAGTATTAAAGATGTCAAACGTCATTAATCAATCAAAATGACAGCTTACCCCCATGACGGATTTTTGTTGTGTGTTGCAATTTCAAGTGTTATTAATTGTAGTTTACCAGCAAACAAAGCCATTTTAAAGTAATTGGATAGTTGAGAACTGTTTTAAATATTTTATGTATAGTGTACGCGTACCTGGCCCAAGGTCCATACATTTTGGAACAATCTCTTTCACGAACTAGATTTTAAGTTTATTTTTAATGTATATAATAGGTCAAAACTAAATACCTAACACAACTACATAACCGGGGATCGAGCCCAGAATAGCTATACACAACCATTATATACGCTTCCGTGCTGAATCGAACATCAATCAATAGTAACATAATTATATTATCAGCCGTCCCATACATTTAGGTCGAGTGGCTTTGTACGGGACAGCTGATATTTTTTCTCGATTACGACGTTGATCCCATGGGGAAAGTTGTTCAGTGTGATTGTACAGACGCCAGCAGGTCAACCTACCCGAAACTGTCAGATTTCCCAATCAACCTTGAACCTAATGCTTTAGCAATAAAGTCGAAAATCTATTAAAGAAATCTGACAGATTGTAGTAGCTTGATGTGCTGGCGTCTGTACCTGTACCACACCCACAAATTTGAACACACCTTTCTGAAACACCCTGAGTAGATGGTCTGTGATCATGCACGCTACTGCTGAGCGGGACGCTTCGTAACCATAATAACGTAGATTACGTTACTATGGTGACGAAGCTATCATCAGTCAACCGCGCATGCGTCCTAGCGCAGTTCCCATATACAATGATAGAAATCGAATTTAACTCTGGTCGAAGTGTACTTTAATAGAAAAGAAGTTATTTTATAGCATTCTTGTTAAAAAACCTGTCTCATAATAAAACTTTTTAATTTTGTTTGAGCTGTACATGCATAAAGTCTGTCATTATGGTACTATTTTTGAATTCATAATCAGAACTTTACAATATGAGTGTAGATATAATTATTTATCACACATAAACAGCTGCACGGATTCCGACAAAAATTTTGCAGGTAAGATTTCTTTACCCACAATTAAGTACCAAGTTTTATACAGGCTAGCCATAACCACATCTCGTTTACCCTTAAGTCTTTTACCTAGCACAAGTTGAACACTAAAAACATTCAACAGAATACATTCAGTACTTATTTTAAGATTTATTTAAGTCCAATTTATTATGATAAGTTACAAGTCTCTTGTGGATCCGACATACATCTTAAAACTATCAATTCCCTTAATAAAAATTGCACATACATTTTCACACATACGAATATAACGTGATAAAGAATTAAAAAGCTCACTTTAAACTGGAAGTCTATTGTCGGATACGAATACTCTGGTTATTTAGGTATTTCAGCAAGGGTTATTTTTATTTATTAAAATACCTGAACTATTAAAGTAAGCCTATATATAAAGACTTCTAGTTCTTTCAATTATTTAAAAGCAAAGACACAGTAAGCGAGGAAGAAATCCACTAATATAATTTCGTCATTTAAATATGAAGCTATTGTATAGGTACTTCAAATATATTAAAAATAGAAGGGAAAGAAGCAGCAAGCGAGGAAAAATCCACCAATAGAATTGCTTCTTATTCAAAATAACACAATCGTATTGGTAGATTTTTCCACGCTCACTACTCTTCTGCCTCGCACTACGTACCGAAATACCGTTTTAGAATTCGACTGAATATATCGCTGCTTTGCATGAATACCCGCACAAACCAAAATTTGGAAAATACTGGTTTATAACACAGCCAAATGCAAAATAGTCCTTATTTCATGGTCAGTAAGACTCACATTCCGCATCGGCAAACTGCGGCGTTTTGCCGTAATGAATGTGAGCCTTACTGGCCATGAAATAATGACTATTTTGCATTTGGCTATGTTATAAACCAGTATTTTCAAAATTTAGGTTTGTGCGGGTATTCATGCAAAGCAACGATATGCAGAATTTTCTTGTGACTTGTGACATATCTGGCGATAGACTCCCAGCCACGCACACACATAACTTTACCAACCAATTAACAAATTGTATCTAGCGCTACTTATCTACAATATTTGTGACACTATTCCGGCGGCGGTGGTGGCACGGGCGGCGGCGGCATAGCGGGTAGCGGGGGCTGCGGCGGCTGCGGGGCCCGCAGTGGGGGCCCCGGGGCCCGGGGCGGAGGCCGCGGATGGTACATGAACCCCTCCATACCATAATAATACCCGTCCATACCTAACCCGTAGTACAGCGGCGGGGGAGGTTGCACCATAAAGTAAGGTAAGGGTTGTCTAAAAGGGGGGGGTACATTCCAGTTGCCTACCTTAGGGTGGTGTGGAGTTCCGTTGTGGCGCGCGACTTTGGGAGGCGGGCCGGGCTCGTGTGGCGGCGCGCGTTTCCTAGACGCGTCGAGAACATCACGAGAGATCTTGATCTTCAAGCTCGAGGTCTGTGGAGGTGGTGGAGGCGCCGCTAACCTTTCCTTGGGAATTTTAATCTTCAATCCAGGACTTGTTGATAACTTCTCTTTGGGAATAGTTATCCTTAAAGCCCCATCTTGCTGCTGTTGGGCCTCAACTGGTTGAGGAGCGGGACTATCTTTCCGTTTCTCTCTATCTTTTTTGTGTTTCTTCCGTTCTTCCTTAGATTTGTCCCGGTCTTTGTGTTTGTGTTTGTCCTTTTTCTTTTTTTCTTTCTTGTGTCTGTGTTCCGGTACTTCTTCTACAGGTGGAGGGGGTTCTACAACTGGCGGGGGAGGTAAGACGGGCGCGGGAGGAGGTTCTGCGATCGGCTCGCGTTTCACTTCAGGCGATTTGCGCTCTGTTGCAACTGTAATAGGGGCTGGTTTGGCTAAACTTTCCTTTAGTAAGTTAGATACTAATGTAGGATCAGTTTCAATGCCATTTACCGGCCGTGCTGGCGCTTCAGGCTTTCGTTCAGGCCCTCTAGTCTTAATCGCAGTACCCCTTTGCGAATCGCGAATAACATTCTCATATCCAGGCGTTTCGTCAATTTTCTTCACAACCGGTACTAACTCGGGTTCAGAACTAGACTGTTGACGTTGTCTAGGTTTCTGTACTTCCTTCGAAGGAGGAGATGAGAAGGGAGACAGAATAGCCGGCGGTTGCATTTCTCTGATAGCCGCAGAAGGATCCGGCCGCTTTCTATGCGGACTCGGCGGCCTTTGCTCTTGAGTTTGTACGGGAGGTTGAGGTACTGGCGGTGCGGGGGTTGGGGTTGGTCTTACTTCGGGTTTGGGGCGATGTGGGGTTGGTTGGGGAGGCCTACGAGGGGCTTGAGCAGCTGCCGCGCTCGGCGTCGTCGCATTCTCAGGAGAGAATAAGGAAGGAGGTCGCGTTCTTTGAGGAACCACTTCGGGTTGAACAGTAGGTGGATGTGAAGGTGCTGGTGTAACAGTCGCTGATGTTGCCGTAGAAGTGGCAGTTGAAGGCCCAGGGATAGGAGGGCGGTGGTGTCTATGATCATGGGGCGGTTTCTGGTGGTGAGGCTTATGGGGAGGCCAAGGATGGTGTTGTTTATGGTGGTGTTGACCAGACGGTCGCTGATGATGAGGCGGCGCTTGAGCATTAGGTCTTGGTTGAGGAGCTCCGGGCCTTGCCTGTGGCTGTTGTTGTGGCGGTTGTTGTTGTTGTTGTAAGGCCTGTTGCCGTCTCTCTCTTTCCTCCCGTCTTTCCCGTTCTTCCCTCTCTCTCTTTTCTCTGTATAGGGTGTAGTCTATTTTTTGTGGTTGCGGCTGCGGTGGCGCTGCGGTTGTTGCTGGTACGTAACCGCCGGGGACTGGTTGACGTCTTCTTTCCCTTTCGTATTCTGTAATGATAGTTTCGTTATAGGATTTGGTGATGCAGTACTTGTGCACAATTAAGATCTAAACTTGTGAACTTCATAAGAAGCTGAAGCAAGAGCTGAGCTTAAATTAAAGGCTATCGTCAGTTCACAGATGGTTAATAAGCTTCAGTATAATAGTGCGCGTCGAATAACTTGAACCGGACCACTGCCCGGTTTTACGTTTTTAGGGTCCCGTACCTCAATAGAAAAAAACGAAACCCTTATAGGATCATGTCCGTCTGTCACAGCAATTTGCTCCGAATCTAATGGGCCGATTAAGTTCAAATTTGGTACACGTATGAATTTCTGTGACCCAAACACGGACGTGTAACGTAATTAAATGAATTTTGAATATGGGGGTAAATTTTGCGGGGCAAATTAGAAAAAAAAAGTTTTGCAACCTACACGTGTGACATATCAAATGAAAGGGCTTACTGTGAGGGTCTCAAATATAATTTAAAAAAAAAAACGTTTTAAAATTATTTAAGAAAATGAAAATATATGAAAATTGACCACCCGCCCCCCTTATTTCCGAAACTGCCAAGCCTAAAATTTTATAAAAAATAAATGTAATTCTATACCTATAAGAAGTCTATGGTCTTGAAATAACGTGGTAAATATCTCAATATGGTCTTGTTCTTGGGATAAATTCATCCCAACTACGGAACCCTTCATTGTGCGCAGTCCGACACACAATTAGCCGGTTTTTTTTTACAGCGACTGTACATGCGCAATCGACGCCATCTTGGGGTCTAGTTATATGACGCGCACTGCGTTTCAAAGATTCCCAGCGGTGCATTCTTATAGCAAACCTCTTGACGCGGCGTACGACAACACTCTGTATACGGTGAAGAGCGTTTATAGGAGACAAATTAGCTTTAGTAACGTGTTAGGTACCTACAGAGAAAATGTAATCAGTGAACAACAAAATAAGTCTATAATGTTCCCACTGCTGGGATACAGGCTCTCTGAGAGCGCGGGTCCAGTGCCGATTGGTATCTTCGAGTTTTTGGTTCTAGGACACGCCGGTTTCCTTACGATGTTTTCCTTCACCGTTTTGAGAGCAGCGGTGATGAAATAAATTACACAAAGTAAAGCGCTTGGTCTGGGTTCGAACTCACGACCTAAAACTCAGTCGGGGCCGTTACCACTGGGCCACCACTCTGCCGCCGTAAAGAAAAAGGACGTATCTACATATACGTATATTGAAATGGAGAAAAAAAATATTTTGTCCTGTTTAAACTACAAGATACAAAAAGGCAGATGCGTCTTTTAATAGTAAGAATTATTAGGTTTTCGCCAAGTTTACGCCAATTTAAAAATACTAGTAGATGCGTATTTTTTTTTTTGCTGATTCCGAATAAATATGTAAATAACTCTATTTCGAAAAAGAAAAAAAATGTCAGATACGTCTTTTTTCCTTATGACGGCAGCACTGCTATCAATGAACAATACCCTCAAATAGTACAAAATAAACACCTTTATCAAATGACTTGTCAATGTCATCGACGCCGGCGGCGTGTTTCTTGTCAAACGGTGAGTTCGCGACGCCGGAGCCCGACGCGTTCGGCAACGAGTGAGGCGAACTGCCGTCTGCTGTGGAAAATAATAGGTGTGTTAGTGGTTGCTTCAATTTATTTAGAGGCAGGGCAACACAAAATCTAAGGATGATGATGCGATTTTTTATTAATTAATTTCATCAATCTGTTTTTTTTTATTACTATTTAGAATTACATTTTTGTTATTATTATTGTTACACATGAATTACCAAAAAATATTTAATTGTAATCCTTTTTGGCTTTGTAATATTATGTAAAACCAGAAATGGTGCATGTTGTGTCAGCTTGTAATTAATTGTTGAAAGGTACTATTAAGAAAATTATTTTAAATATATTGTCGCTCATTTGCGACAAGGTCGACATTTCTCAAATAAATTTACAGGAGAGCAATTTTACAGTTTCAAGTTAAAATTATACCATAGTCGTTGATTTTTTTAGGTAACTTTTTTAGACAAAAATGTAGTGTGGTTAGTATAGTGTTCTGTTAAAATATTAAATCTTACATATAAAGCACATACGACATACTGCGCAATTATTTCAACACAACTGTATTATTAACAAAAAAATCATCAATTATAATATCCTATAATATTAATATCCTGGGACACTTTTCACACATGGTCATCTGATCTCACAACACAAACTAAGCAGAGCTTGTACTATGGAAACCAGATAACTGATAAACTACATACACTATTTTTTTTTTGTAAATTCATACTTATATAGATAATTACACCCAGACTCAGGACAAACAGACATGTTCATGCACACAAATGTTTGTCCTGGATGGGAATCGAACCCACGACCTGCGGCATGATTGGTGGTATCTTAACCAACCACGCCAACTGGCCCGTCATGTCATCACTGTTCGCTAACCTATAAATAAGTTTACAACAGGGTTGAAAAAACAGACCACGCCAAGTTGAAATTAAAATTAATAAAGCCCCATGTTCGCAACAACAAGGTTTAGTGATATGGGGAACATGTTGTATGCAACATGGAATATTGTAGTGCAGCTAGAAACGTATAAAAACGACGTATTCAAGGTTAACTCAAATTATGTATCATTGTTTCATAACATTTGATGTTGTAGCAACTGAGTTTTGAGTATATGAGTATTTGGCACGTTAATGAAACACTCGGAATGACATATCTTTCATAAAAAAAAATGCAATGCTATCAATTTTATTTTTAATTCGTCAGCTCGACACAAATACATATAACGCAATAGAATATCCATTACGTTATAATAACGTAATGGATATTCTATTGCGTTATATGTACTTGTGTCGAGCAGACGAATTAAAAATTTTAAGTCAGGTCGGATCTAGGTTTGCTTCGGGGAGAAGGTTGTACATATACAGGGTTCTTGGTAAAACACCAACAACCTCTCAAGGAGTCATTGTACTCATCATTATGAACAACTTTTAGTATGGGACCGAACCTGAAATCGCGAAAAAAAAAATCAACTGTTCAGTACATTTTGACGATTTATGCGAACATAAATGTACTGAACAGTTGATTTTTTTCGCGATTTCAGGTTTGGTTCCATAGTAAAAGTTGTTCATAATAATGAGTACAACGACCCCTTAAGAGGTTGTTGGTGTTTTACCAATAACCCTGTATATTATCATACCGAGCGTGATCTTAAGGCGTTCTTAAAAAACTCGCCGTCGTCGCTACAACATCAAATGTTACTGTGCAATGGATTAGTTTGGCAGAAAATAAAATAAAACAAATAAGGTAAACTAACTCACCAGCTTTAACATTCATCATCTTCCTCTTGAGTCTCGAGGGGCATTTCTCGAAGATGAGGAGGAATTCCGCCGTCAGTTTCTCGAGTAGATCGGTCGTGACTGACCGGTCAACGTAGGAGAACCAGTGGCGGCCCTCGTTTGATTGTGGGATCTGTGCGTAGGTTTAGAACCGGGAACTTAGGCGCATGTTTATTTTTTTTTAACCAATTGTTTAACTAGGGTTTAGCACATTTTATTTGACCGTTTAGCTGTGTATTCACTCTTCTTATTCTTCTAAGACCAACGAAGCAGTGAATAGTACAGTACATAACATGACAGCACGCCTGAAATCCCCGAAGACATAGGCTACTAACAATACCTTGTATGTAATAGGGGGCGAGCCTATTGCCATCTTCTGGGCACAAATCCTGACTAAGGGTCTTAGGTCCGTATTACAGAACTTCACCTTTTACAAAAAATTGTTACAAACTAATTTTAAGTAATGCTCGAGATTCTGTAATACCGGCCTTAGTATACACACACTATATTAATATTGATTAATATACAGGGTTATTTGTAAAACACCAGCAACCTCTTAAGGGGTCATTGTACTCATCATTATGAACAACTTTTACTATGGGAAAAAAAATCAGCTGTTCAGTACATTTTGACGAATTATGCGAACATAAATGTACTGAACAGGTGATTTTTTTTTTCGCGATTTCAGGTTTGGTCCCATAGTAAAAGTTGATCATAATGATGAGTACAATGACCCCTTAAGAGGTTGCTGGTGTTTTACAAATAACCCTGTATAAAGTAGCTCTCAGATATCATTCAAAATGTAAATACATAAATGCAACACCCAGAAGCAGTAGATTGAATCATTTAGAAGTGCCTAGCACTAGAACAAATTACGGTAGGTGTAACATTAGATTTGAGGGTGCCAGATTACAGAACAGTTTACCAACTGAGTTAAAAGGGACGAAATCTATAAAATTATTTAAAATGAAACTAAAAAATCTACTTAACACAATCATTATAGTAACATATTTAAAAACAAATATGATCCACAGACACACATACAATATTGCACACATCTACAAACACACTTACATACCACTTTACCTACATTAAGAGCACAAAGTCATCAAATTTTTAAAGTATCTTTGTTGTAATTAGAAAGATATGTTTTTGTTGTTTCTCTCATAAGTCAATCTGCCTAAGCCTTTTACCAACTATGTTGGGGTCGGCTTCCAGTCTAACCGGATGCAGCTGAATACCAGTATTTTACATAGAGCGACTGCCTATCTGACCTCCACAACCCAGTTATTGGGTAATACGACATCTCTTGGTAAGACTGGTTGTCAGACTTTCGGGCTTCTGACGACCCGTAACGACTGTCAAAATCCACGAATGACAGCCGGGACCAACGGCTTAACGTGCTTTCCGAGGCACGGAGGAGTCTCGGTATGAAAAGATGGTCACCCATCCACAGACCAACCCCGGCAAGCGTAGCTTAACCTGATGGATCGACCCGTGCGGCTGTTATTACTTAGCCACGAGCTCCTCGTTTCTCTCATAAGTGAATATTGTAATGTTGTTTGGAGAAATAAATTCTTAAAACTGAAGTATATCCAGTACAATACTCACTGCCCAATTACTCCATTTGCTTGCTAAATGTATACAGAAACACGCGACGACCGTAGGTCTGTATTGTAGGCACATCGTAGTCAAGTGCAGACTGTTCGACGCCATAAAGTAGGAGGTCTGCGCGAGGTCTTTCGGCGCTAAGGACGAAGATATTGCTAATGATAATAAAGACGGGAGGTTTTGTTAAATGATTTGCGATTTTGAACTTTATTTCTTGGGTTGGATAAGGAGATTGGCAGGAAAATGTTTACTCGGTTTCTGAAAGCCTTTTCAAAGTAAATCTGCTGACAAAATCATGTTAACTATACTCCATTTGAAATAAGCCATTTAAATAAAACTTTACAGTCCGTTCAACCGATTTTGACTTCTATTCCGTAGGCATAAGGATGGCAATGAAAGCAAAAACGTGGTTACAATATCAACTGTTTACTGCAGCTGCCATTTGTCACGCCATCAACGCAATAGAAGTCAAAATCGGTTGAACGGACTGTAAAAAAAGTTTATTTAAATGTCTAATCTTATTTCAAATGGAGTATAGTGTGATTGAAATAAGAACTGCCAATCAAACTACTTGACATGAATTTGACAGTGCATTGAGGGCCTTAGCACACCTCCGATGGAAAAATAATGATGCAAAACCGCTTAACGAATTCCGCTGCGAAACATTACTACGATACAACGATTCCAGTAGCGGAACATCACGCGAGTCAGTTGAATTGTAGCAATCGGAGCAAAATGTCATTGCTTTCGACTTTAGTAAATATAGTATATAGGTCTTATTTTATTATTAAAATTCTTCTCAAGGTCTTAAATTTCGCTTTATAAACTTGTCGACTGCCACAAATACGTGCAGATCGGCGAAATTACGCAAGGAGATAGAATCATGATCAAATCTGTGCGTTAGAACATGCAGTTTCGCTTGTCGTACAACGGACAAGTCATGGCAGACTGCTGAGGTTTCGCGGCGGAGATGTGACACCCACCTAACTAATTTTTGTGATTATTAGTCTCTCAGAAATCGGGTGTAAGGCTGACACTCCACTCAAGCGGAGCGGAGATAAATTAACCAATAAAGCTACGGTTATCTAGAAGAGCGGCGGCCGCCACATAACGGCCACAGTGACGGCTGTCATAAAAATGATGGCAGCGGGGTTTGACTTTACGGTGTCAAAAAACGCACTCTAGGAAAACACATCAACATGCATTCATAACTAAAGTTTCAGTGACGTCATTCGTCGGTAAGTTGCAGACGCTATGTAGCGGCCCACCGCTCTTCAAGGAAACCTTAGCGTTACCCCTGTATTTTAAACGGTTCTTCTCTGGTCAACGTTTGTAATCAATTTTCCTTCACTCTCGCTCCTCGGTGGAGTACCAGCCTAACCGGTCGGCCACGACCTTGCCGCTACCAACGGTAGCTTAGCGCAGGGCGGCGAGCGGTGACAACAGATCGCCCCTTTAATCAAAAACCGAAATAACTCAAAAATTACATATTTCGAGTTTTTACTATAAACTGAATTAATTTCGCACGGAGAATCGTTCAGTCCAACAGCCGACTCGATAACGATGAAATGACGAGAGATTTCTTTCATTTTTTTGTGATAAATTGAAGCCATTAAGGTAGACAATATCAAACGTTTAATGCGTTTTCCCACAAAATAGAAATTTTGAGTTATTTCGGTTTTTGATTAAAGGTGCGAAATATACTAAAATGTATGAAGCACGCCACGGCTTCATACATTTTAGTATATTATTTGTTCTTATTGCTCGCCGTCCCGCGCTAAACTACCGCTGATAGCGGCAAGGTCGTGTCCAGGCCGTATGGGACTAATTACACCTATTCAGCTCAGTTTTGTATGGAGATGCATCTCCATACAAAACTGGTGTTTTCTATGGGCAAAAGCTGAATAAGTGTAGTTAGTCCCTAAATCAACAAACACCTTTTCACATGCCCTGGCGGTGAACGGTAAAGAAGTGTACGGATCAGTATGAAAACTTCTATTCGTTTCAGCACAATTCATCCGGCAGACGGAACGTGTGAAAAGGGGACTCATTCTTTGCCACATTAAAACCCAAGAAAATAAGTTTATTATCGCAAGTGTATAGGTTACAATCATAAAGCTAATGGACTTTAGGGTATAAGCAGATCAGATCTATGGCTCCTTTAAAATTGTTTCAGATATCTAAAATGCATTAGGAGATAAATTCTACATCAAGTTTCACTGGAGAACAAAATGAGAATGAGATTAAATATGTATCAATAGATTTTACACAAAGTTCTGGCTTTTTGATGATGTCCAATTATGAAATGAATGTTTTTATTTTCCTTTTTTTTCATAGAAGTATAATGATAAGACTCTACAGTTTTCTTACTTTAAAAGAAAGTTTCTCTTTATAGCACTGATGGAATAATAATCCATCTTTAATTTATAGTATTATTTATCTGTGAGTACTGAGAAATTATTCAAACGAATTTAGTATTTAAGAAGGCTGTTTTCTTTTGTCACCTCTCTCTCAAAGGATGCCTTTTTGAAAAATGTAATCAATAAGCGAACTAGTAAAAAATATTAATTTAATAAGTAGGTAATTATTAAAAACACAATTTTCTATTCTGTTATCTAATGAAATCAGCTCAAAAAATATTATGATCCGTTTTTGAAATAAATGACACAATAAGAATGTTTTTAATAATTACCTATTAAATTAATATTATTTACTAGTTCGCTAATTGAAAACTTTTTTTTTTAAAACCATCTATTCATTTAACATTTTTTTTTTTAAATTTGGTCACGTGTGAACGAAAGAGGTGACAAAACGAAATAGCCCTCTTAATAAGATTCCAGTCAAGTACAGTTCCATTCTTATTTTGCTCTCATAGTACGTACCTATGCTAAGCATCGTCACTCATTTATCACTTTTTGTCGTCAGCGGCGCCATATCATTCACACCTCACAATAATTGGCACATTTTCAACAAGTTTATAGTAGTCAAAATTATACTCTACGAAATATCAAAGCGAAGACTGACTTGTAACGTTTTTTTGTAACGTATCATTCAAGGCGAGCTTGGTTACAAAACAGCGATACACAAGACGCGGCGAACGCTTGCTTCGAGCACATGGCTCAAGCGCGCTCCATTTCTTGTTACAAAATGGCGATACACTAAACATGGCGAACGCTCGCGTCGGGTACTTGATACAAACGTGCTCTATTTTAATATAGAATGACGGACGTAGAGGTTGTGTGTGCTTCATTAATTTAATTTAATTATTGTTATTGGAAGAAGAAGAAGAAAAAAAACTGCACTGCACTGACTTGTTTGTAAACATGCGCTCGCTGCACTGACTACTGTACTTAATGCGTTTCAAAAACTCGATACTTTACAAAAAAAAAAAAAAAAAACGTTACAAGTCAGTCTCCGTCTTTTGACTTCTACGTTTCATTTTATCACCTCTCTCACACAGGACCACCAAACTTTTAAGATTATTAAATTACAGGATGCCTTTTTAAAAATGTAATCAATTAGTGAAGTAGTAAATAATAATAATTTAATTGGTAATTTTTTTAAACACAAATTTCTATTGTGTTATCTAATGAAATCAGCTCAAAAAATATTATGATCTGTTTTTGATTTTTTTTAAAAATAAATGACACAATAAAAAGATGTTTTTAATAATTTGCCTATTAAATTAATATTATTTCCTAGTTCGCTAAATGATTACATTTTTCAAAAAAGTTTCTTTTCGTTTAACCTTCTTAAAAATTTGGTCACGTGTGAGCGAGAGGTGACAAAATGAAACAGTCTTCTTAAGCTTCATATTTTCTTTCACTTCAAGGGGAGAACAGAACCTCTTGTAATAAACGAGTGACGACCTATATAGCACATAATATAGCATTTTTTTTTCACTCGCAAAGCTACCTACAACATTCAATTTATTTTAAAAATTAACAACTACATATTTATTTTCGCAAACTAAAGTATGAGCGGCAGGACACATGAATGTGCAAAAACTACCATGAAGTATGGTGACCATATTGCAGCAATTTTATGGACGTGATTAGGGGTGACACTCAAACAATAATTCTATGTTTTATCCACGTACCTGTAGTACATTTTCTTATGAATACATTGCCTGTTGATTCGCGACTTTTTTTTTTTGCCGCCGCTCAAGTTCGGTGCGGCTAACGGAAACGGTAACGGTTTTGTCTCGTTTTTATTACAACGTGTGGCTTCCATACTTTGTGGGTGAGTTAATATTTTGTTTTAAGTGTAAGTAAGTTGTGATAAGTGTTTTAGAAAAATGTTTTTGTAGTTTTATTGTGAGCGGGAGTGTTATTCGAAATCAGTTCGGAAGTTAGAAAAAATTACTTAATGAGACAAAAATCAGGTAGGTAAAATTTTTTTTTTTTTTTACTAATTTTATTTTGTTGACAAAACTACGGGGTTGTGTTAATTTTTTTTTTTTAAAGAAACAGTAGAAAAGGAAAATTAATCATTTTATTTTTTTGGGAAAAAATCTTTTATTTGCATTTTTTTTTACAATATTTTTTTCATGTCGCTAATATTTACAACAAAAATATTCAAAGAATGGAAGTCAAACGCTGCATTCGCAAGTAAATAATACGTTATACCACATGTAAGAATGAAATTGTTTAAAAACATGTTTTAAAATATTCTTAATGGTACATACAGCAAAAGCGTTAAGTATACAGACAAACAACAGTCACTTCGCAAAATATGCTCAATAACTGACCCACAGACCATCTCTTAAAACACAAATGTCCAACCTGCACTCCTAATACTTTCGCTGACAGTACTTTTCTAAATTCAAAATTACACTGTGGTACAACAGAATACATAAACAAAATAAACACGCGACAAACTTTTTCAAAAAGAACAGTAAACCGGCCCGAATCCGACCCACAGCCGTTTAAAAAACCCGAACGAGCCGACCTGAACGCTGTCGAGTCGCCCGCACGTAACGCATCGGTCGTGTCAGTCGCATGACGTCATCAGGACACAATAGGACGCTTGTCTCACCTTTGACAAGGTGACACGTCCGTACGACGTGCGTGTGAGGGTGGTCGATGGCAACATCGAACCCTAATGTCTGTAGGAGTACATTCTCGTTGAAAACTAAGTCCTGCGCCTGTAACAAAGGAGAAATGTTTTGTAAGAAAACGACAAGAATACATATATTTTAAAGGACACGGACAGCGTTGAGTGCCATAACACACCTCCGCCGCGAACGCGCAGTAGTTCAATTCAACTGACTTGCATGATGTTCCGCTACTCGAATAGCAGAACATCATGCGGTTTCGCGGCGGAGGTGTGCTAAGGCCCTAAGGCTAAAGGCTCGATCATTTATTCCAAGTGGCCTAAGAATAAGCTAATTTTGAAGGTCAAAAGTTAGGCCCTAAAATTTCCACCCCACCATTTTGGAGAAATGGCGTAACAAACTCCCCGGCAACACCTCTCGTTGATTTATTATATATACGCTGATGATAAAACATGTATTAATACACTAACCATCATTATTATTCGTGCTGAGATAAGCTTTTATCAATATAATGTTATCACTTATAGCCGAAACCCGGAACTACTGATAGCAGATCCCCCTAAAAAAACGTGCAAAAAGCACTGTGCTATTTTGATAGCTTTGGCGTGTATAAGAAATCACCTAATTTCCTGTTTTTACCAGCACCTACTTTTACTAAACACATAATAATAATGTACCCCCTGTTGGGGTGACAAGGAGGAATATAGTTTCTATGAAAAATCATTTTCCTTCGATTTAGAAACTTAAAATTTACACAATAATATTTTATTTTTTTTTTTTATTTATTTAACTTTTTTGGCACAAATACTTCTTCAGGTAAATAATTGAGATCGTAGTGATTAATTTTCCAAAACACACTTTTTCATTGGGTTGGACCCCGAGGGTGTTGAAATTCGTAGAGGAAAGTGCGATTTCCACGCGGACGAAGTCGCGGGCGAAGAGCTAGTAGTAGCTATACACTCAGCCTACCCCTTCGCGGAATACAGACGTGATGTTATATAGAATACTAGCTACTACTTCCTGATCGGAATGGAAATATTTTTATCTTGAACCCCGTCTCTTACAAACACATCGAACATTATTAAGGCGAAAGCGTCAGGGTAGCCCGCCAAATTCAAATTTTCTTACGTTTTAAAAAATTTATAAGTTAGTATTAGGATGTACGTTGATCAAAATATAAATTGCGGCCGTAACAAGTATGTATTTACATAATTATAATCATTAAAGTGATCAATACAACTCTTTTAAGACCACGTAATCCTAATGAATGACTATTTCATGAAATCTTAAGATTTGAGGATTAAACCAACTTAAGGAGTTGTATTACTGATTCTAATAATTATAATTTTGTAAATACATATTTGTTAAGACCGCGAATCATTGTTTATTTAATATACAACTTAATACTGACTTGCAAATTGCAAAAGATGTAAGAAAATTTCGCCCTTAAGAGGGCTGTTTCATTTTGTCACGTGACCAAAATTTAAGAATGTTTAATGAAGATGCTTTTTTTTTAAGTAATCAATTGGGGAACTAGTAAATAATATTAATTTAATAGGTAATTATTAAAAACACATTTTTATTGTGACATTTATTTAAAAAACCATCTAAAACAGATAATAATACTTTTTGAGCTGATTTCATTAGATAACACAATAGAAATGTGTTTTTAATAATAACCTATTTTAAATTAATATTATTTACTAGTTCGCTAATTGATTACATTTTTCAAAAAGGCATCCTTTCATTTAATAATCTATAAAATTTGGTCCCTTGTGAGCGTGAGAAATGACAAAATGCGACAGCCCTCTTAAACTATCAAAAGGTCATTTATTCAAATAGGCTGAGAATCAGCACTTTTTGAACATTAAAACTACATACAGTCCCCCAAATACACTCGCCCTTCTCCACTTCCTAGTGCTTCATCATCTGCCTAGACTTTTGCCAACTACGTTGGGGTCGGCTTCTAGTCGAACCAGATACAGCTGAATACCAGTATTTTACATGAAGCGATTGCCAATCTAACCTCCACAACCTAGTTAAGTTGGTAAGACTGGTTGTCAGACTTTCAGGCTTCTGACGAAGGCTCGTAAGACTGTCAAAGATCCACGAATGACGGCCGGGACCAACGGCTTAACGTGCTTCCCAAGACACGAAGGGGTCATCCATCCGGGGATCCAAGCGTAGCTTTACCTTATCGAACGACCCGTGCGGCTGTTATTACTTAGCTACAAGCCCCTCCACCACTTCCTAGTGCTTATCAAACACGTTTGCGTCAGGCTGGCACTTGCTCTGAATATGATAAATGACGTCACTTCAGTGCGTGTCGGTACAAATTAATAAAACGCATGTAACATAACACCTACCACGGGTGATTGAGAACCAACTACTAAGTGACACGCACGAGGTATTGAATAACATAGGCTTCCCATATGACGCGGAAACTGTGCTTTTAGAAAAGTACTAGCCGACATGCGATACTCACATTTCGCCAGATGTTAAAAGTCCCATGTAATTAGGGGCGAATATAACGCCATAAACGGTCACAAATCGAAGTTTCCGGACTACTACTGGCCACAGAAAATTTCCTTGTAACGCTTAGCCTGACCTTATCCCGTCGTAATCTACCGACTAAAACCCACGGTTCCTTCCATACCATGAGTCGGGGGCCCGGGAGATACTTATACATTCGCGTGCACCCCCCCCGTCACGACTCAGGCCGCAAACGGAGCAGCGTGTAGCGGAGCGTTTAAGGCGACGCCGACCGATAACCGACTTTTAATAAATATATAGTATTTTTTTAACTTAACATGTGAATATTTTAGATTATGTTTATATTAGGTTGGGGAAAAAGTCTTTTCGCATTATAGTATGTATGAACTTGTAATAAAATCTCTTTGGCTATACTATTTGTATCTGGCTGGTTTTGGTATCATTGAAAGTTTAAATTTTAAAGAACATAATTCCAAATTCAAATTAGGAAAATGTGTGATTTTCATTTGTTTTTCGTACCGTCAAGATGAGTGAATCTAATGAAGAAATTCGATACATTTTAAAATTTTACTACAAAAAAGGTAAAAATGCAACGCAAGCCGCGAAAAAAATTTGCGATGTTTATGGATCTAGTGTAGTGTCTGTGAGAGTAGCACAAATTAGGTTTAAGCTTTTTCAATCCGGAAATTTTGATGTCAAAGATGCACGTCGCTCTGGTCGCCCTATTATGGATAAAATGGATGCCATTTTTGAAAAAGTGGAGCAAGATCGGCATATCAGTAGTCACGACGCAGCTGAAGAACTGGAAACTGACCACGAAACAGTTTTGGCACATTTGAAAAAAACTGGGTACACAAAAAAGCTCGACATTTGGGTACCTCATGAGCTCACTGAAAGAAACCTAATGAACCGTGTACTCATTTGTGATTCTTTATTACGACGTAATGAAACCGAACCATTTTTGAACAAGCTGATAACTGGTGATGAAAACTGGATCACGTATGACAAGAACGTGCGAAAAAGGTCGTGGTCAAAGGCCGGTCAGGCTTCACAGACTGTGGCGTAACCCGGGTTAACTCGCAACAAGGTGATGCTGTGTGTGTGGTGGGATTGGAAGGGCATTATTCATTATGAGCTGTTACCACCAGGCAAAACCATCGATTCTGAACTCTACTGCGAACAACTGATGAGATTAAAGCAAGAAGTTGAGAGAAAGCGGCCGGAATTAATCAACAGAAGGGGTGTGGTTTTTCATCATAACGCTAGACCTCACACATCTTTAGCCACTCCGCAAAAATTAAGAGAGTTTGGCTGGGAGGTGTTAATGCATCCGCCGTATAGTAATGACCTTGCACCTTCAGATTTCCACCTGTTTCGGTCTCTTCAGAATTCTTTAGGCAGTGTCAGGTTAACATCACGAGAGGACTGCCAAAACCACTTGTCGCGGTATTTTGACCAGAAGTCCCAAAATTTCTATAGCAATGGGATCATGTCCCTACCTACAAGATGGCAAAAAGTTATCGAACAAAATGGTACCTACATACTTTAGTTAAATGTAAATAAACTATATTAAAAAATGTTTTGAATTTTCTTAAAAAATGCGAAGAAACTTTTTCCCCAACCTATTATTACTTACACCGAGTTGTAAGTAATATAATATTACATGAAACCAACATTAGTTTAACGGAGACTTTAAATTCATGCCATCCTCATTTTGCATCAAAAAGAAAGTGACAGCATCAATTTAAAGTCTCCGTTAAACTAATGCTGGTTTCATAGTGTAATGTAATTCGTAAAAAAAGCAGAATCACAAAAAATATCAAGCGTATTTTTATGAAAAACCTTCAACATTTTAAAGATAATGTAATTATTTATCTTTCAGTAGGTATACGTGTTTTAATATAATACCTTTTGTTTTATGTATAATAAATTAAAAATGTATCTAATTTGGGACAGCGCTCGCGCGCTCCTTGATGCGAGTCGGGTGGACGTATGACGCGTTGCGTGAGATTCTAATCTAACCACGCAAGGCCGTTGGCATATAACTGCGTCTTAATGGAACTGCCCATGTAACGCCCCTCTGCACGCTGCTACAAACGCCCCTCTGAACTTGCGGCCTTAGTGTACGGCCTGAGTGCACGCTCGACTGGAGCGTCCGGCGGGACGGGACGTGCGATGTTCGTGTTAAACACACATGCAAACACTCGCGAGTGTCCTGAGTGACGGCCGAGTGGCGCTCGTTGAACTTGCACGCAACGCTGAACACCCCGCTGGACGCTTTTTCACTCGGGCCGTACACTTAGCCCGACCTAGGGATCGATCGAATATAAGAAGGGGCCATTCTTCTTCTCTTTTTACCCGACTGCCAAGGGAGGGTTATGTTTTTCGCGCGTATCTTGTTTGTAAATTTCTTTCTTTATTTTGGATGGATTTCGACAGTTAACCCTTAGGGTATAGTTATATTCGCCTTAAAAACCCAAGTGTCCTTAATAGGTGTTTGAAAAAAAAAAAAAAAAAACATGGCGGATTTAGGGCGCGAAATAGTGATACGTTAAAAAAAAAATTAACGAAAAATAAAGGAAATTAAAAGGGTATTATAAAAATATATTTATGTTATATGTTTAAATTTAATTAGGAATAATAAATTGGTTAATTCAATAATTGATAAATATCCATAGCCCAATCATTCTTAAATTGTGTAAGTATAGTTATACAGGGTTATTTTTAAATCATTAGCTAAACTTTCACAGGGTGTTCTACCCATGAATATGAACAACATTCACCATAGTGAATTGAAACTCTGAAAACACGAAAAAAATCAGCTGTTTCATACAAAAGTTCAATACCTACTCTACCAAAAAGTATGAGCAGATTTTTTTTTGTGATTTCAGAGTTGGTCCCATAGTGAAAGTTGTTAAAACAAAAAGATTAAAATAAAAAACATATATATATATTTTTTTAAATTACTCATGCCGTGGTCAAAATATTAGCCAGTCTACACGGTGTTAGCAGGGCTGACTGTCCAAGGTGCGTTATTTAGAAACAGTTTTACTAAACATTTCACATAACAAATCGCCTGTCTTGAATCGAAGGTTTGGGTACACTGACATTTCAGCAGTTATTTCGGTGTTGTATAATTAATACAATGGTCCATACTTAAAAGAAAAGGATCCAACCCATATTACACCTAATGTGGGTTGGATCCTTTTCGATTAACTATGGACATATATTATAGTAGCTGGTCGAACGAGCTCTGCTCGAGTGAAAATAGAGAAAACGAATTTTCCCAGATACGAGACCTAGCAGACCTAGTGTCGGAAAAATATTCGGCATTGATTTAGTTACATTTCTACATAAATATTCGGGCAAATATTCGGGGGTGGCGCCACCGTCTACGCGCCGGCACCTATTGGAGCCACCAGTGCTATAGAAGTTAAATGCTTACACAATTTTGGACCTTTTTATACCAATAAAAATTAAAAGTTATAAAAAAGTATTGAATAGGTTTTATTTTATTCTAAAATTAAAAAAATAAATAAACACTAAACTAACTTTTTTCAACCTCACGGTTAAAAAGTATGCATAGCGGCGGCGGCCGCGGCACAATTACGAACCTAAACGTATTTGCGTGAAAATACGTAAAAAACGAATTTTTCCAGATATGAAGCCTAGCTACATCGATTTTTCGCCCCCGTAAACCCCTATAAAGCAACTTTCACCGAAAACGTTAAGCCGCTTTCGACACGTGATTAAAAATATATATATATATATTGCTCATTTAATAGTATAGGATAATTACCTGTTCTTGGTATTGTTCCGGCGTCAGGGCGGTGAGACTTTCACCTCGGTGGAGGCAAACATGTGCCACTTTTATAACATATTCTAATTTCCTTGGCTGTTCCTCCACCTGAAAAAATGTAATGCAAATTTTCGTTAGCTGTTATACATATACATATTTATGAATAATGTTCACATTTTATAACTTGTGTAAAGTACAAATCGATATTATTCTAAATTTTAAATCTAATTATAACGTAATAAAATTGCTTATTAGTCTTATAGGCTAGGTTGAGAACCTGGTTCTTTTTAACCGACTTTCAAAAAAGGAGGTTCTCTATTCGACCCATATGTATGTATGTATGTATAATATATGGTTGTATGTAAGTTTGTATTTCCGCGATTTTCTCAAAAACTTATAAACCAATTTTGATAATTATTTCTCTAAAATTCAAAAGAAATGGAATATCAATAAAAATGATAATTTTTTATTGATATTCCATTTGTTTGGGGAGGGAGGGCGCGGGGGAGAGAGAGCGAAGCGGGGGACTGTAAAGGGGACAAAATTCGTTACTTTCGTAAAAAAAAAAAACGAAAAACGCTACGCTACCCGGGCACCCGGGATTACATTTATTTATTCAGAAAGGTATGTCCATATTATTTTTTCGTGGAAAGAAGTTTAGGTATATAAGCGCCCGATTATCCATCCGATCACTGATTATAAAGAAAAAGACGTAGATAGGTTACCTACCCAACTTTTGATGTTCAAAAACGGCACAATGCCGAGCAACACGACACGTGGAAGTAGGAATGAGAAAAAGAGACAAGACATTTGATTAATTATCCAGATTTATCTACCTCTTTTTACCTTGAGTGTTTCAATTTCGTACAGAACCCAACAGCTTCGAGGTTTCTCATTGTTTCATTCTATCGTTGCTAAGAGATTTCTCATTGTTTCATTCTATCGTTTGTTCCGCCGATAAGATTTTCTTTACTTCTTTTGGTGAAGTGACTAAAAGCACGGTGTACCTACGTAACAGCTAAAGTACACAAAACTACAGTTCCTTCGCAGTTATTTATCTCTGATTTTTCTATTTATCAGTGTCCAAATCACAGTGATCTTTATTCTCGTTAGAATAAGGTTGCTGTTGGGTTGTTGCTGGCAGACGTAAAATAACAGTGAAAGAATGTATTTGTATTTGCTCTTTCCATAACTGTACAAAACAAATCATAGTTCCTCACTAGTCTAAAAAACTAAGTATTTGTCTACATACTATAAGTCTACAAGATTATTTGTAATATGTCGGCAATTAATTAAGGAGAGGTCATTTGCAACCAAATGACCCCTTATAACTCCCTATGCAAATGTCAACCATTTTCGAGTAATTTTAGTCACTCCTCCTTATAATGATGAAAACTGTAAAGATTTGTAGCTCCGATTTAAAAACTATTAAAAATAATTCTCATTTAATGGCTGATTATTATGTATTGAAGTGTTAGCAAGCGGACAATAATAACAAAAACATTTCATCCATTGGTTTTTTTAACACATTTTCAAAGTTGTATAGGTACCGCAGATCTTAAACATACATAAAATGTCAAATTACTCGAAAATGGTTTACAATTGCATAGGGGTCATAGGGGGTCATTTGGTTGCAAATGACCTCTCCTACATCCCCTTTTCGGGTTGCCGTCATATTACCAGTAGCAACTGTAAAATAAGTCGACTGTACAAAACAAAGCATACTTCCGTCTTCCTCAATAGTGTAATTAATTATGTCTGTCCGTGCCGTGGGACTTTATTCAAACTATTCATGTCAACTGATAAACATTAGATAAAATATAGAAATAGGTCGGTAGACACGTCTGCCGAATCAAGGTCGTCGGTGACGGTGATTACTTTACTAAACATTGTTAGGTATTTAATTAGAAGCCCGCGTTTTTTGCAATTTACTTTTTTTAACACCTTATTTATTTTTGAAAGAAAATGCCTCAAGAGGAGGTCGATTAATGCCGAAATTGACATGTAATTATTACACATTCCTATAGTTTTATTTTTAATACTACTTCTTAACGAGGCCGTATACGAAATTTTTCCGATTTCGCTGATTTACGTGATTTTACAGTTAAAATACTATATTTCTATAAGTTTTAATACACAACATGAAATATAATTTCAATTATGATCTAATAGGTTGGCTACTTTTTTATTTATATTAAGTATGTAATTTTGTCTAATCGATCTAAAACCGACGACTGTTTAGTGAATTTTTACTGTAAGAGGTTTAGAATATCACATATTTACTAATGTTTTGACGACTAAAGGGTAAAAAAAATTACAATGTATTCTTGTGAAAGTCGTCTACGTCTATAAGTGCGTCACTTTTTTACCACTTTCATATAAAATTTTTGAGTAAAAAAAATATTTAACTTAGTCAAATTTTAGAGAAAATGGCCAAAGAATTGCTATATTTCGGCTATTTAAAACGTTAAAGTTCATAAAATTAAAACAACAAATAAACTTCAGTTCAAAATCAATTTTTCTTCTCAGAGTAGTCAGTTAGGAAACGCCGACCTCATCTAGTTTAAAAAAAAAAAAAATATTGACTTGTAAAAGTGTTTGTACAAACCTACTTACAGAAATAAAAATCATTTATCATTTAATCAATTCCCTGAAAAAAATGCCAATAAAAATATTTTAATACAACCTAAATCTCGAGTTAATACTCGACGCAAAATAAAAAGTAGCTCATTCATTTGATCATAATTGAAATTATCTTTTGTTGTGCATTAAAACTAAATAGAAATACAGTATTTTAAATGTAAAATCACGTAAATCAGCGAAATCGGCAAAATTTCGTATACGGCCTCCTAATACCTATAACTCCATGCTTTGTTTGGTAAGTTTTTGACTCAACTTATGTTAATGTGCTCTAACTCAACAGCAAACCAACGTTGTGTATGCATTTGCAGTGCCCTGACAGGGTTCATGTATGTACAGACGCCAGCAGGTCAAACTACCCGAAACTGTCAAATTTTCCCAATCAACCTTGAACCTAATGCTTTAGCGATAAAGTTGAAAATCACTTACAAGAAATTTGACAGATTAATGTGCTGGCGTCTGCACAAAAACCGACAATAATTAATAAAATGTAAAATGTGTTTGAGAGAAAATAAATAAATTATTATCCTGGCAGACGGATTGCAGTTCGTTGTTATTTATAAACGTGAAAGTAAATACTCCTCTTGAGATCTCCTTACGAACGGGAGAAAAGGGGCCAACATTTGGGTATTCCAACATTTCCAACCAAAGAATTTGTATACTTTTCATCTCCAGTTTCCAAAATAGTTTGCTTGCGTGAGGCACATTTTTTGCCGGTCTGGTAAATTTTGGCACGGTTACTTCTTTAATCTCTATGAAAATGACTCGGAAATTCGTTACCTGTGTTTATTAAAAGAACTGGGTATATACTTCGAAATGAAATTCCTGTTTATCCTATAGTAAGTGTAAAGCCTAGTACATATTCATGATAAACAACAGTTGTCAAACCTAATTATTATATATATAAACAGATAGGTACACCAGCAAAAAAATAGCTGTTTAGTTACTTAGGTATTTTTTTAGTTGGCATATATATATATATATAAATATTGTACAGCCAACTAAAAAAAAAAACCTAAGTAACTAAACAGCTATTTTTTTGCTGGTGTACCTATCTGTTTCGTAGACTGTTTAGATGGCAGACAACGCTCAAAGGTTCCAAATCCAAATGTGACTGATCCAATCTATTACGATGTAGACGGGAATATAAATCGATTTCTATTGGTCGATAGTAACATTTTATTTTGTTAAATTTCGGCTTTTCCGAAGACAACCGATGGAACAACCATTTAGCATGGTCGTCCTACCACATCCACGGTCATTCGTTTGATATTTGTCCATAGTTAAACGAAAAGGATCAAACCAAAGGGTTGGATCCTTTTCGTTTAACTATGGACAATTTTTCGGTTAGATCTTACATTTGATGTTTGGTTTGCTCAAACCAAATGACCAAGAATGCGCTAACATTGGAGTAAAAATTAACAATAAAGTACGTACCTTTGCGGCGAGGAACAGCGCCGCAGCAGCTATAGCGTTCCTGTGGAACTGTGTGAACGAGTGGAAGGCGTAAAACCTGTGCATATACACTATCGCTGTGTTGATACATAGTTGAGAGCTGTGGGGGACTGGTTAAGGAAATATTTGTCATAATTTTGCTGAAAATATACACAAGAAATTAAATACAGAGTCATGTGTTTCAATTAAACATTTACAGGAGGGTCTCATTCACAATAATCGTTTATTTTAGGCATTGGCACCCACAAAATTAAAAAGAAATCCACCATTTCACACACCTAAAGAGCCAAAATAAAAGTTAATTGTTAGATTGGTACAATCAAATAGCAGATTAATATTCTACGACAAGTGAAGTGTTATTCCCATGTGCACACCAAATTGTAAACCTCAGATGAAGTAAATATTCACCCGAGTTTTAAACACTGCCATTTGACTTGTCTTGCAAAATTGAAATAGGAAGTTGTTGGCGACTTGTATTGAATCAATGCTCGTTTCTTCTTTGTATGAGAAGGTCTTTGCGCTGCAGTGTGATTATTGCAGGCTTAATAATTCTAATAATCAATTGTAGGAACAAGTTCTTTCAAAGAATATATACATAAATAGACAGCTGTGCTGCTTGGTAGTTTGTTGCACCAGTTACTTCCAGCTAAAGCACTAGGAAGTGGTGACGGGCAGGCGTATTAGGGGACTGTCTTATGTAACAGTACCTTTGTACTACAAATTATAATTATGTATTTATTTTACTGTGTACATAAATAATAAAATAAATAAAAAATAAATAAATCAAAATGTAATTCTGACGTCCAAATAGATGATCCTGCTGATCCTCAACCTAATTTGAATATACTTAAATAATTATTGATTTTGTAGTTTAGCAAGAGTGACAATCAGGGCCCCAATTCTGTATAATTCGCTTTTATCTTCCTATCATAGAGTACCTATCACAGAGTACTTTTTTATATACTATACATAAGCGGTATCGTTCATTGTGTCATACAGAATTAAGTTATTAACAGATGTCGGTCGTGATTAGCTTAAGGAATTGACGTGGTTTCGAAGTAAGGAATTGTTAAGTGGTCACAGTGAATTAGGGCCCTGATCAGACAAGGGGTTTACGGACGCGTCGCGTCGCCAATATTAGCAACATCGAAACATCTTATATGTGCCTTTAATTTCACCAACACCTTTCGAACCGGAACACAGCAATGCTGCTGGCGACACAAATTTGTAAGATGTTAAGACTGACCCGCGACAAGCCTTTTCACGTACAACTTCTACATAATTTGCGTTTTGGGTACACATAAAAAAAAAACAGGAAACTGCCGCAATTGCAGTGTCACGTTTCGGAGAACGGTTAACCGCTCCTTGGAATTTGGACTCGATTATGTATCGGGGGGGAAAAACCGGTACTTAAACTCGGGAATACTTTGTAAAACGAGACGAGAATTTCGCGCTCTCATTGACCTCATTTCAACTCACGAGGCTTCGAAATATGAATCAGCCAATGAATACGCGTCGGGTCATACAAATGACATTTAGCTTTTATGATTTACGGATAGATGTCGCTAGTAGGTACACATGCGTGTTGTGTGTTGTGATCGTGACGGCGACAATATAAAATCGAATGATTATAAAATGATTGTGTATGGAATATTTGTAATTTAGCATGAAACTCGAGGCCACCGATTGGTAATAAATTCTTGATTATTTCTCACTTCATTCATTGATATGTGATAACATTGCAGTTGGGAGTCTAGTTTACAATTTTATAGTACATTTTAATACTACAATGTTTGTTCAGCTACCAGTCGAAAAATTGTGTGCCTTATTTGGTCTTTTGTAGTAAACTTGACAGCTAGGAGAAACCCCATTGGTTCCGTCATTACGAATTTCTTAGTAGCAACTAAGAGCCCAAATTCTGGATATTAGGAATATTATGTATCTACCTCTCGGCTTGAAATGTGGTGTACGAATTCAAGCAGGTAGTAGGTACCTACAAGACTACCTATGTTAGGCAGACTAAATTTTGCGGTAAGTCTATCATCCATCATTCATCAACGAAAACTCGCATGACTATTATGTTATTATTTCTTAATTTTCTTAACAAAACAAATAGACTAATCAAACAAAGTTATCGCCTGTGCAGTCGCGACGCAGTATGAATGTCAAGGCAAAGAGAAGCTAACCTCTGTGCTAAAAAGACAATGACCTTATTACCATATTCAAGAAAACCGTTAAAAAAACGAGGGAGATGGAAAAACACGTTGCTACTGTGTCATACCTAGGTAGATTAATTAACAACATAACATATCATCAGATAGGCAGTCGGATAGGCGGCATATGTGAAATACTGGTATTCAGCTGCATCTGGTTAGACTAGAAGTCGACCCCAACATAGTTGGGACAAAGCTGATGATGCTAACACCTCTGGGTGATAGGTACTCCCGACGAGGTATTCAGGGGGCGAGTCTATTGCCACCAATTAGGCATTAATCCAAGCAATTACTAAGAAGTTCCTAAAAAAAAAACCCAATAACACTGCCCGACCTGGAGATCCGAAACCAGGACCCCATTCTCTTCTCAGCAGTCGCATATGCGACCACTAGACCAACGAAGCAGTTACTGCCACATACTGACGCGTAACTTTTACTCCGACCGGCTCGTCGCGTCGAGAGAATTTAGAATTATAGACCTAATTTGAAATTTTAAGATCGCACCTTCAGAATTAATAGAGAACTAATTTGAAAATTTAATATAAGGGAGGGGATGGAGTGAAAGGGGCCGCCTTTGTCCTCCTTTACACCACAATTAACCGTTCGAAGATAGTCATGCAAAGTCATTTTATGAGTCAAAGTTGAAATCTTAAAATTTCAAATTATGTCTATAATTCTAAAGGTGCGACCGTCAGATTCATACTAACTAATGTGTTTTGCGAAATTGATCCTTATTACCACTAGAAAGTGTCCAACACAGACAGATGTCAGGAACGCATTCATTCGACGGTCGGACTGTAAGTTGACGAATAATATCAGCAGACGTATTTTATTTATCATTTTTGGTTGGCATTTGGCAACCAATAACATGTTAAAAACTAAAACTAGTAAACTGTATTTAGATACCTATCTACTTAACCTTTGAAGAATTTACGTCAATCAAACACGCTGGCACTTTTTTCTAGGCCTCTACAAAACTGTATCTAAGGAACAGTCTAGAAATGGACTATTGTAAGTACTGTTATGTAGGTGATGGGAGATAACTTTCACTAAGCGAAAGTTACACTAAACCACGTAACGGACTTTCTAAAATGGGGTACAGTAATACAGTTACACTATTTGTTATGGGGTGGTTTACCAATGTACGGCAATTTTCGGGAAAATCCTGGCACGGATGTTGGACTCTGGAAGATCCGAGAGGCAATCATGGATTTTTATTTGTTACTAGATGAGTATTTTTTAAGTCTCGAATCTATGAAAATACTTAGGCACCAGTTGAACAGATACACACACAGGAGCATCAGGACTCCTTCATATTAAAACTAAACAAAAGCCGGCCTCATGTATCGATCTAACCTTCCGAGAAATAAAGGTGTAGCCTTTGATCAAGGAAACATCCAAGATGTACATAACATTATAAATGATACCTGCAGAAAATCTGATTAATTACTTGATAACTTAATTCCTGAGGGCTGGTTCAAGAAGTGGCGCGGGAAAAAGTTCCTGGAAGGGCTTGGTGGAGGCCTTTGCCAAGCAGTGGAACAGTAAAGGCTAAGTTAAAAAAAAAAAACTTCATTCTATTCTTTCATTCTAAGAGCTTTAACAGACTTGCTACTTTAACATCGGCGAACGGAGGTTATGCGACTTTCATCAATTCGTTTCGGGCAACTCTGTGTGATCGGTAGCGATAGCAAAACCGCGTTTCAGCCATTTCAGCGGTTGCTTCGATGCTGTATCGTGTTTTGGCGACTTGCTACGTTTGAGTAGTGACGGCTGACCGGTGTCAAAATTGTTGCGAATGGCTTTCGCATGTGTGCGCCGCGGAGCGAAGTTCAGTAACAAAAAGCGGAAGTGCGAGTCGGACTCGCACAAGGGCTCCGTACCACCGCACAATCATCATCTGTCTTCGATGCTGTATCGTGTTTTGGTGACTTGCTACGTTTGAGTAGTGACGGCTGACCGGTGTCAAAATTGTTGCGAATGGCTTTCGCATGTGTGCGCCGCGGAGCGAAGTTCAGTAACAAAAAGCGGAAGTGCGAGTCGGACTCGCACAAGGGCTCCGTACCACCGCACAATCATCATCTGTCTTCGATGCTGTATCGTGTTTTGGTGACTTGCTACGTTTGAGTAGTGACGGCTGACCGGTGTCAAAATTGTTGCGAATGGCTTTCGCATGTGTGCGCCGCGGAGCGAAGTTCAGTAACAAAAAGCGGAAGTGCGAGTCGGACTCGCACAAGGGCTCCGTACCACCGCACAATCATCATCTGTCTTCGATGCTGTATCGTGTTTTGGTGACTTGCTACGTTTGAGTGGTGACGGCTGACTAGTGTCATAATTGTTGCGAATATGTGCGCGGAGCGAAGAGTTCAGTAGCAAAAAGCGAAAGTGCGAGTCGGACTCGCACACGAAGGGTTCCGTACCACCGCACAATCATCATTCTCCTGCCCTTATCCCAAACTACCTATTTGGGGTCGGCGCAACATGTTCCTTTTTTCCAAACTTCTCTATTAGTCGTCATTTCGGTAGTATCACCGCAAAATATTTAGCAAAATAACGCCGAAAAAACACGTTTCTCGTACAGTACGTCCGATTTATAATGGCAGGTCCGAACTTGAACCAAATGGTGACAAGGCGAGTGTGAGAACATGCGCGAAACTTCTTAGTTCGGACCTGCCAAGATAAATCGGCCGTAGTGTATACCCCTTTAAGTTTTTTTTTTACTTTATTTTATTTTTATTATTTGTTGTTATAGCGGCCATAGTAGTCAATCTGCCTAGCCTTTTCCCAACTATGTTGGGTCGGCCGAATACCAGTATTTTACATGGAGCGACTGCCTAGTCTGCCGTCATAAGGAAAAAAAACGTATCTGGCATTTTTTTCGAAATACAGTTATTTACATATTTGGAATCAGCAAAAAAAAAAAGACGAATCTACTAGTATTTTTATAAGACGCATCGGCCTTTGTATCTTGTATTTTAAACAGGACAAAATATTTTTTTCTCCATTTCAATATTTCTGTAGATAAAAGTCCTTATTTTCCTTACGGCGCGGCGGCAGTAGTGCTTATCTTACCTCCACAACCCAGTAGCTGGGTAATACGATACCTCTTGGTAAGGCTGGTTGTCAAGACTTCCGAGCTTCTGAAGACCCGTAACGAATGTCAAAGATCCACAAATGACCATAGCCGTAGTTGTACACAGACACACTCAAAATTTCAATATCTACCTATTATAGTACAAAAGATACAGCCCTGTGAAAAACGGACGGACTGCTAAATGTAGCATACCTACATCTGCTAAGGTCCTAAGCAACAGTGACATAAGATAATAATAATTACAACAAGGAAATCCGCGATACAACAGCAGGGTCTAGCCATTTTGTAATTGATTGCATTATTTCCAAGTATGACTCAGACATTTTTCCCGCAAGTGTTTGTCACGTTAAATAGTAGCTAAATACCAATAACAAATATTTATCTTCGTGAATCATACAAACTTGGATGCACAGTTGAATCATAATAATGCTTTATTATTTTTGTTGTATTATTGCTTTGATATCTGTCTGTTTACGTCAAGAAATGAACTATAATGATGTGAAAATGTTATGAAGTGAGAAGGATTTTGTTTTTCTTTTAGTCTTGTCACAATAATTGATTTGTCTGCATTCTCAACTGCTGTAAATCGCGCATCAGTGGTAAGCCGTGAAGATTTGTCACACATTGGATTTTCAACTCTCGGTGTTCAAACTAATGTTGAACGAATATCTGGTCCGTTTGGTTTCTTTAACGTTTGACTTATTATTGTGACAAATCCTATAAAAAAAAAAAACTAACGTTGCGTAACACGGAAGCAATTGCAGTAGTTATAATTTTGACTTGTCAACCTACTTACAAAGCAACAACATCGTTAGATCGATAAAATATTTTCGTGTAGACAGAGAAAACACGCCGAACGCATAACCTACCCCGTATTTTCAAAGGTTGGCTCAACTCGTGGCAACCCCACGTGATCAGTTCACGATAAGGGGGTCGCGTAGGACGAAGGAATCCAAATATTCGGACATCCCAAAATATATTATGCTAGTGACTAATATGCGTCAACAATGATAGTTTATAGGTTAGTTAGGTAATGATGTCTCTCAAAACATGTACCTTATCATAAACATTGTATTTTAATGAGTCATAATAATATGGAGAGAGCAGTGGTAGCCCAGTGAGAACGACCACGACCACGACCACGCGTACACAACACTGCTCTCAGAATAGTGAAGGAAAATATGAGGAGACATAATATGAGAACCGAAAAATTCAAAGACATGTGAAATCCACCAACCCGCTCTCGCAGCAGTCGGAACATTATAGGCTGATTATGTATGGAAGTGTGTGGTACGTCTGCTGCTGGATTTTGAAGCTAAGCTGCAAATCTACCGTCCTTTTAGCTAATAATTATTATTATTAGAAAAATTGTCTTTCAATCCCATTTCACCTTTTACAATTGAGTCATATAGGTAAAATCAAACCTGGCAATCTCCAATGCGTCGAATTGTTGGGGAAATAGAAAAAAGCCTTACCACGGTAAAAGGTCATCTCTTCTTTTATTGTCATAAAAAAAAAACATAACTGACTGCCGCGCAGTCGGGTAAATAAGATGTGTCTAATAAAATGTAATTTACAAAAAATACTTAACATGCTGCTGGTAATACGAAATTGTGTCCAAGACAATCAGCTAGTTTATGATGCTACTAGCTTTTGCCTGCGGCTTCGCCCGCGTGGAGGTCGGAAATTATAGGTACCACGGGAATGCGCTAACGGGATAAAAGTGTCCTATGTCCAAATCCACGTTATACGCCAAATTTTAACTCAATTTCGCATTTATAATACCTATTAGTTAGGACGCGAAAGTAAGTTAGTTTTATTATTTTATCCCTCGGGAACAGTACTAGTTTTCTGGACGAAAGGTGGGTATTTTTATCTGTATCCCTGACAACGTATTTGCAAAATGTGATGATCGGTTCAGCGGCTTAGGGCGTGAAAAGGTTCTATAATATCATAGGATGAAAAACCGGTCTATCGACACTGCAGACTCACAAAATCTATTAGGTACCTACTTATTTTTTTTAACACACTACTAAAGTTTCTGTAGAATTTAATCATGATTCGAAAGACACGTGGCGCCCTCTATTATCATAAGAACGTTATTGGTGTTTTCCTCGGGAACAGTACTTTTTCGGGATGAAATTATACCCTATCTTATATATTTTTTTAACTTAACACACTACTAAAGTTTCTATAATAATATTATAATTCAATCATGATTTGAAAGGCACGTGGCGCCATCTATAATCATAAGATTAGAGATGGCGCCACGTGCCTTTCAAATCATTGGTGTTTTCCTTGGGAACAGTACTATTTTCAGGATGAAATTATACCCTGTTTGTTTCTGTACACCTGACAACGTATATGCAAAATTTCAGGATGATCGTACAGAGGTTTAAGCGTGAAAAGGTAAGATACAAACTTACTTTCGCATTTATAATATTAGTTAAGATTCAAAAACTTCCAAACTTATATAAATTATTGTTAGTCTTATAAATAAACAAAATAACGTGATTGCATTTTAAACGCGTCATTGACTATGACATTAGATATGTAAAGTGCGCTAGAACAGTCACAAGTCACTGACCGGGACCTTATCATCATTGTAAATGTCTCAGCTGATTTACCTAATGTATCTGTGGTGTGGGATGTGTGGCTACATAATATTTTATTGTTTTCCTGGTAATCAATTTCATTAAATAGTGGAATCCCTAGGTCACAAGAGTGTAGTTAAACTATTTCACTAAGTCCTGCATTCCTGCCATTGCAGCTGCAAGAGGAAGTGGCGCAACAAACTCCCCAGCAGCACAGCTGTCTATACAGATTTAGGTAAGTACCATGGCTAATCTATTTTCAATTAGTTTGTGCTGATACAAGAGAAGAATGCGAACATAAATTGATTGGCAACATTGATAAAATACATTTATTTTGCTATCATGTATTAAAAAAAATTAGGTATCATACAACAATAATACAACTGTTAGTTTTGGTCTGATAAGCACCCTTTGTGTTGAATATAAGATTACTCAAGATACATTGCAGTTTTATCAAATTGGATCATCTCCTGATACAAGTTAGAGGTTGTTTCACTGATTTTGGATATACCTACAAGCCATAAGTCTGTTATCTTTTTTTGTTTATTCTAGAACATTCTTGGCTGGTTCCATTGTCATTAATTTCTAACAAGGAAAAACTGTCTGCTCTAATACTGTTGCGGTTGATAATACTTTAAGCACTACTGAACGAGACAATAGAAGTTTTATTATTATGATGTCTATGGGCGTTTATTGTCCTGGAAGGTGTTAAGGAGTTTTCTACTTACTGTATTCATAACAAAATTATATCTTTCCACATCAGTGTCTTGTTCTAGGTTATTTGAAAATTTTATAGTTTTGCCTGTCTGACTTGGTGATAATGGCAGCGAATTTTGGTGATTATGGCGATAACTCATTGCACCTAAAGTAACTGATTGATTGGACTGTCTAGCAGTTCATTTATGGTGCAGCCTATTTTCACATTATGTTTGAATGTTCATACAAAGCTTTTTTTGCTTTGTCAGTCATTTCATTACTATTACTAGTTTTGAGTCATCTGCTTTAAACTAAGCTGTACTGTACTGTACCACAAATGGGTAGAGGTCACAAAATTATAACAGCAAATGGTCTTGAATTTAATCTACACATCTATACATGAAATAACCATGAAAAACTAACTACTCAATGTAAAACACTGTTTATGAGGTCAGTTATTTAATCAATGAGGGTCATGGTGACTGCCTTGGCGTTCACAATGCAAGGTCTTACATAGAATAGGCATAAATTTAAGTTAAAAATGTTGAATTTTGTTGAAAAGACCTGTATAACTTTTAAATGTAAGGCCGTTTGTCCACCGGCATTGTCATCGAGGACGAGATGACGGCGCCGAAGTAGCGGTACATACATTTACTATGGCCATGTATACACCGCACATCACCACCGGGATGTCCCATTTGGTTCAAATAATCTCGTTTCCCGTTGATATTCCATTGATGTTGTGTGGTGGACTAATAGTGTTACTGAGATGGATTAAATGGAATCTTTATAAGTGTCAATATTGGTGGTTTAAGCAATATTGGGAATTATAATGTGGCCTAAGCTTAGCAATGTGGTTAAGACTTATAATGATGACGATGGCTGTAACTGGGTTGTGGAGGTCAGATAGACAATCGCTCCATGTAAAATACTGTTATTCCGCTGCTTCCGTTAAGACTGGAAGCCGACCCCAACATTGTTGGGAAAAGGCTAGGCAAATGATGCAGCCGAGTGATGATGATGGCAATTATGTACTTTTGTAGTGGTATTATGTTAAACACTAGGAAAAAAAGAAAGATGGGCATTTATATACCAAGCAGCAGTCTTTTCCAACTTCTGATGTTCAAGAAGTGTTGATCTTCCTCATCCTACTAATATTGTAAATGTGAAAGTTTTTGTTTTTTACTCACCCATGCAAAAACGGCTGACTCAATTTGGATGAAATTTGGCACACAGATAGTTTATAACCTGGATTAACACATAGGATACCTTTTATACCAGTAGTACGTTGCCATGGGATAATATCCGACCGCAACGCAGGCGTAGCCCCGGGTGAACGCTAGTAGTAATTATTTTTTTATTTGAATATGTCTTTTTCAGTTTTTTTAATAGTCTCAACATGATGCAGCTGAAAATCAAACTTTCACAGAAATATCCTCATTAAATTGTTTTTATTTCACTATCAGAAAGTCATACTTACAATGTTGCATCATATTTTGGATTCAAACTGGAGAGAAAGTGGGCTAAAGCGCTGTTTTATAATTGGGTTTATTCTCATGTAATTGAACAACTTAACTTTTGTAGAATGAATACAAGTGGACAAGCAGCTTTTGCATGATTTTTCGACACAGGAATGTTTTGTTTTTCTATTGTGTTTTCCACAATGAATAATTTGTTTGATAGTCAGGTTCAAGTGTAACAGGAAAGGAATAATATTACCTACATTATAATAAAATTATGACTGCATCTTTGTCTCTATTATAGTATTGTAAGTTATTTATTCTTACATTTTCCTCAATGGACAAATTATGATTTATTTATGACAGAATTGAGCTTCAACATACGTTATTTCATGTTTTAAAGTGTATTGTGATCAAGATAAGAGTAAGTACGTCAATTTTCGAAATAAAGTAGAAGAAATTACGCACGTTATCTATGTTTATAACGTGTATGTAGGTACCAGGAAAACATGATAAGGTGAAGATCACGACCAATTTACGTAGAAATGCGAGCCACGCGTGTGTTCAATGTAAAAATCGTTTGTATCGAGTAATTTTAGCTCGAGCATACAGGTCGATCACACACGAGCCCTACGTCATTCGCGCAAGCGTCCCGTCGTTTCACAGCTGTAGGATCAGTGACCTCGAGAAAAAAACCACGCTATCATGCGTGACCCTAACCTAAATACAAACATTTCATACATTTTAGGTCATTTCATACATATTGTAGCTGTCTTACCTGTAGAAAACGAGCCGTTACTCACTGTCAGGCGGGAAATCCCACACTACCGAGCGAAAGTGGCCACAATGACGCTGCGAGCCAGTCGAAGTTTCGTCATCTTTTCAATATATTTCACCGTCACAACACTCTTTATACACTTCTTTATGCATTTGAAGGCACGCTATCGATAATTACACAAATAAAAACACATTTCATCGGCGTGTTTTACGCACTTTTAGCACATGACTCGACAAAAACATTGAGCTGAAAACACCACATTTTGAAAAAGGATACACTTGAAGCCTCTGTCCCATATCCTGTATTAAATTCGCGGCCTGCTGCCGATATGCTAATTCTTTATCTGCATCTAAACCGCATTTTCTGCTTGGAGAACTCAGTAATTGTTCTTTTGTAAAATACCATTTTTCTTGCCCTCCAGCCATTGAACGGATGTTCCGACTGCGCGCGAGAAAGCACGACGGAGAGCAGAGCTCCGTCTAAGTGCGTGAGTGGAAAAGGGATAGCGCTATGACAGCGGCGACCGGACGTAGACCACGTTAACATTTGAGAGATTTAAAACTATTAATTTTACATTTTGAATGTACAACACCGATGTTAATCACTAATAAGAACTAAAAATTAACTAGGTTTTTTGAAAATAACAAATTAATTATATAACGATTCCGAAAATTTCGTTTCAACATAAATTCTTGGTAGGTATTCTCAAACGGACGCCATTGTAAAACTTGGTGGTTAACGAAGTGAGGTCTCCGGTGACAGAATGTGGATCTGCAACAATCACAGGTACGTTTCACTTTATCACTACGTTTTATTTTAAAGTATAGACATTTCTCTTTGTTTTGTGCATATTTTTAATGTGATTCATTAACTTTTGAAGGATATTATACAACTTTAATATTACGGACCTAAATACTCTGTCACACCGTGCAAATGGCCGACCCACCACTGTTTACAATACACTACTATTTATTTCGGGGAAAAACATTACTTTCTAACATAAGTGACCACTAATGATGCCATAATTAATTAATTATTTTTGTATACAATGTAGTGTGATTAGGATTCTCAAAATATTGGTAATTAATTAATGAGAATGCGTATTGACAATGTACTATCGAGCCGATGAATTGAATGAATTGAAATTTTGCGCGGCTACGTGGATTTGCACGATTGCGATCATTGCGACGAAAACGAGAAGAATATTGTTTTTTGTGCTGCCCTAATTACGTAATAGTAATAGTAGTGTTCGCGTTTTTATTACTATATTAGTAAACATAATAGGTGTTGTTGATATATTTTATTTAAGTTGTGTACTATCGATAAATACTCACAAATATGTTTTCGTTCAGAAGTGAAAATTCCAACAAGCTTAATGCTCATAATATTAGGATTACTGAACGTAAGTTCAACATTATGATATGAAATTATATTCATTTATTACATTTATTTATACCTACTATGACCGTGTAAAAATACAAGCGCATAAATCGTATGTTACGAGTACATACTCTACTACGATCAAGTTGTTATCACCGTGCATACTTTTCTAAAAACATTTATATAATTTTCAAGGCTGTTCAATGTTTTATTTACGCAGATTTGTGAACATTTGCAATTTACCATTATTTATCAATCCTTTTTACTCATAATTTTGCAAATTGCTTACATTATATTCGCGCCAAAATCCCAAACAGGCAAAGGCCAAAAAAAATATTTGCCTAATGCTTATTCCTTTTTTCAGTTAATCCGTCAACGTCAACAATGTCGCAGCCTCCTCGGAAAGTAATTCACCTTCCCAAAGTCAGGATGCTCAGCCGCGGAGGTCGTATGGCTTCCGGTCTTCGCATCAATGTAAAGTCTACCAAACCACCAGACCCTGAAACTGTGAAGAAGCAAGAAGAGGACAACCTTAGAGCTCAGGTATTGAAATTGATTTATTGTCTATGGAATTTGGGATTGCCAACATCTATTGCCGAGTGTTCAGTGTTGCCATTATCTTTGGCCTGTAAATCGCTTTGGCTCAATCAATACTTATGCCTCCATCCGCTTTAATGCTCAAATCGTGGAGTTATTATCATCATCAGCCTGCAGCAATCCAGTGCTGGACATAGGCCTCTCCATTTGCACGTCATTCAGCTGAAGTTGTATACTTTCGACCATGGCGATTTTTTTGCCAAAGAATCAGCCGCCTGCCTTTTGGGCACTTTTCCTGGTGACAGCGATGCGGACGATGTTATTGATGCCCTATGAATCCTATTATGATTCTTTCCCCTCCTTTTTTATATACTTGTACATATTATTTTAAGACTGTTCTTTTAAATTATGTAAATATTATCTTGTAAATTGAAACAAAGCCATCTTCAGTTTTTGACGTTTGCAACTATTTCTTTTGCATTGAAAACCATGCTGCATTGTGTTAGGCGCCAGTAGTGAAGGTGGTCTACCTCGCACGGTCTCCCCTAACTAAGAAACTAAATTGACCCGTGTTAAATTGCCATTCTAACCCATCTTTTTCTTATTCACAGCTCCAAAAAGAAATAGTCTCCCGTTCCCGAGTATGTGCCTACAAGAGCTATGAATGTCCCCTACCAGTGATCTCGGGACGGCAGTACTGCTACAGACACATAGTGCGCGACCCGACGGCGCCGTATCGCCAATGTGCGCACACATACGCGAATGGAGAGCGGTGTACTATGCCTGCTCCAAGTGATTCTAAGGATCATAGGGATCCGGGGTGAGTTCAAATAGAAAATATTTGTTATTTATTGGTAAAATTGCTTGGTCTTGCTGTCACAAGAGCAACTGCTAAGCGTGTGATCCTGGGTTAGATCTCCAGGGCCCATACCATATTTGCAAAGTATGTCAGGTTGACAGTATCACCACATATATTCACCGGGAAACAGAGTTGCACAACATTGTTTTAGCAAAATGTTTATTTGTTGCGGTAAACAATGTTACTGACCACACGCAATTCTGCAGTGTTGCTGGCAACATGTTTTAACACAAGGGCCAAAGTGCTTGACACTTCACATGACATATGTCACTGTTTGTCAAATATTGAACTGCTATCTGTTAAATGTTGAGTGCATGGTTGGGTAGTGTTCTGCTTGACCTGTATTCCTGCCAAAGAGAATTAACCCACGACCATAGTTAGGGGACAATCGTAGTTCTTGTTTGTAAAATACACCTGGGCTATGCATGCCCCTCTGCACGCGTACCATGACCACCGTAGAAGTGTTTTTTTTTTTTTTTTGACGGAATAATAGACAAAATGACAGATTGTAGAAAGATTTCTATTGTCTAAGCATGGCGATGTGTCATTTTGTCTATTTTTACGACAAAACCCGTATCTGTGGTGGTCATGCTCACAGAACATATATATACTCCTAACGGAGGTCATGCTACGCGTGCAGAGGGGGCATGCACAGGTGTATATCACACAAAAGAGCTACGTATGTCACCTACACGTGGTCTCGGGCCTCTCAGGTGTAATTCTGGGTTCGATTTGCAGGGCAGGTCAAATTGACAGTAATAGTTCCACTGCACATGGGACAAAATCGCTTGTCACTTCACTGTTTGTCAAATATTCACCTGCTTTCTGTCAAAATATTGAGTGCAATAGCAATCCTGGAAAGTGTTATGGGGGTTTTAAACATAATTTGTCAAAGGTAGCACGCAATTTGCGCTTATGTTCAGTTGATGGTACTCAATACTCGACATAATTAGTATAAAGGGTGTCTTTTTTAGAGGGGAGAATAAAATAAAACAGAATAATGTTTTTAATATCCTAGAAATGGCTTTATTCGATAGATAATTATAATTTTATGGCATTAATGTTTGAACCTGATTCCGGGCATGTGACCGCCGCGGCTTACACCTACGCCTAGTTTATATGTCGTTTTATGCCATGATCTGTCAAATAAAGCCAATTTCATGGATATTAAAAATATTTTTCTGTTTTATTTCAATTTAAAGTTCTCCCCTCTAAAAAACACCGGATATATATTTATTGCTTCCATAATGTGAACAAAGGTGGTAGGTTTTACAAAGACATATATAAAGTAGGAGAGAGGAAGAGGACTTTTATTAGACGATATACTTGATAATATACCTACTGCGTCAAATTAAATTAATACCTAAACACGACAAAAAGAAATAAAAGATTTGATGCTTTTTTTGGGATCTACGACCGCTGGTATTGTTGTTACTTACATTAGTATGAGTTAAAAACTGTTTTATTTTTATATTATCGTGGTTAGATATCGATATCCATCACGTCTGTGAAGTTTACAAAAAAAAAAATAAAATGATATTTTAACTACACTGCGGTCGATTGTTATTATTAAAGTAAGTAATTATTGTATAAAACACTAGCTGTTTCTCGCGACTTCTTCTGCGATCCAGGATGAATAGTAAGTAGGCAATGTCCTTCTCCAGGTCATGGTCAACCCATGTGCCGTTTTTCATCCAAATCCGTTCAGCCGTTTTAGCGTGAAAGCGTAATGAACAAACAAATACACTTTCGCATTTATTATAATAGGTTGGGGAAAAAGTTTCTTCGCAGTTTTTAAGAAAATTCAAAACATTTTTTAATATAGTTTATTTACATTTAACTAAAGTATGTAGGTACCATTTTGTTCGATAACTTTTTGCCATCTTGTAGGTAGGGACATGATCCCATTGCTATAGAAATTTTGGGACTTCAGGTCAAAATACCGCGACAAGTGGTTTTGGCAGTCCTCTCGTGATGTTAACTTGACACTGCCTAAAGAATTCTGAAGAGAGCGAAACAGGTGGAAATCTGAAGGTGCAAGGTCAGGACTATACGGCGGATGCATTAACACCTCCCAGCCAAACTCTTAATTTTTGCTGAGTGGCTAAAGATGTGTGAGGTCTAGCGTTATCATGATGAAAAACCACACCCCTTTTGTTCATTAATTCCGGCCGCTTTCTCTCAACTTCTTACTTTAATCTCATCAGTTGTTCGCAGTAGAGTTCAGAATCGATGGTCCTGCCTGGTGGTAACAGCTCATAATGAATCCAATCCCACCACACTCACACAGCATCACCTTGTTGCGAGTTAACCCGGGTTTCGCCACAGTCTGTGAAGCCTGACCGGCCTTTGACCACGACCTTTTTCGCACGTTCTTGTCATACGTGATCCACTTTTCATCACCAGTTATCAGCTTCTTCAAAAATGGTTCGGTTTCATTACGTCGTAATAAAGAATCACAAATGAGTACACGGTTCATTAGGTTCCTTTCAGTGAGCTCGTGAGGTACCCAAATGTGGAGCTTTTTTGTGTACCCAGTTTTTTTCAAATGCGCCAAAACTGTTTTGTGGTCAATTTCCAGTTCTTCAGCTACGTCGTAACTACTGATATGCCGATCTTGCTCCACTTTTTCAAAAATGGCATCCATTTTATCCGTAATAGGGCTTTTTTGTAGTAAAATTTTAAAATGTATCGAATTTCTTCATTAGATTCACTCATCTTGACGGTACGAAAAACAAATGAAAATCACACATTTTCCTAATTTGAATTTGGAATTATGTTCTTAAAATATAAACTTAATAAAAATTTAAACTTTCAGTGATACCAAAACCAGCCAGATACAAATAGTATAGCCAAAGAGATTTTATTACAAGTTCATACATACTATAATGCGAAAATACTTTTTCCCCAACCTAATATTAGTTAGAATAGTTAGGAGGATGAAAAACTGGTCTATCTAGACTCACCAAATGTATTAGGTACTTAAAATAAAAAATAAAAAACAACACACTACTAAATTTTCTATCATATAATATAATTTAATCATGATTCGGAAGACACGTGGCGCCATCTATATTATCATAAGAACGTTATTGTTGTTTTCCTCGCGAACAGTACTTTTTTTCGGGATGAAAGGTACCCTATGTCCGTGTCTGTACACCCAACAACGTATATGCAAAATCTCATGATGACCGGTTCAGTAGTTTAGACGTGAAACGGTAACAAACAAACAAACTTACTTTCGCATTTATATTATTAAAAGTTACGATTATTAGTTAGGATCATTTAGATATTCGAAATTGTTTTAATTTATAGAGTAGAGTAGAGGTAGTAAGTTCGCCTCCTAATTACCTACGTGAAACTTAAGAGGCCTATCATAAAATTGCGCTTTGACAGATTAGGTATATTGAAGCACGGTGGCGTCGCATCGCATTATTGTAACAATTTGGCAGTTTACGTTTATTTGGAGTCTTATAATTTATTTTTGTTTGTTTAAAGAATGATATTTTGATTTCTTGTGAACCAACCTTTATTCTGGTATAAATTTTATGTAATAATATAATGAGCGTTTTTAGTAGTTTTATGGTATTAAATGGGATTTTTTATAGATATTACATACATATTTAAAAATTCTGAGGCTCTATGGACTAAACCACTATTTAAGAGATATTATTATACAGGGTGTAAGGGAAAGCCCTCCGCAGACTGATGGGGTGAATTCAGTATATCATACTAAGATGCCCGGTACATGAAATTATTTCAGGAACGTTATGAGAATCCAATAAACCTGATTTTATGCACAAATCGGAGCATCAGTTACTGGTTGGGAGGGGTAGGTAATAGGTATGCGGTGAGTTCGGTGAACTCTACGCAGAAAGTGAACAGCTGATTTCACGCGTCGTTCGTTGAGTAGTTCAACATCCATTGCTGTTTTTTTTTTTTTATTGTAGCTGTTTTATTTACATAAATGGAGTACGGCGTACAGATAATGTAATTTTACATTGAAATAAAGGAATAGTAACTGAAAAACAAAATGAAATTTTTTCCTGAGAAATTTTCCAGTTCAATATGATTCAAAATAAGGAGCTGTTCCTTACACCCTGTATATCTTTAAAAACTTGTTTGGGAATGTTGGCTTTATATAAATAGATAAGACAAAATTGTAAAAAGCGAGGCCGCTATGAACTATACTAATAACTGCTCTCCAACACTCAATAAATCAAAGTTGTCGAAGTCTTTCAGTTTCTTTGAATAAGAACGCGCAAAAATCACGGTAATAGGGCCCTTAAACTTAACCGGTGAATCTTAAGGCTCACTTTCACCACATATCAATAAACGCGTTTAACGCTAAACATAGTTAAAACATTATTCTGTTTCTGTCATCTTCAAACGATTGTAAGGACTGCATTCCTCCTGCGCTGATGTCGGTCGCGCGTACCATACCTACATTGTGTTCTACATAGCACCACATTGCGACGGTAACGTCAGCGCCGCGTACGTCGGTCGACTGGGGAGCATGGTATTGTGCATTTGTGCAAGCGCCCTCAGTCTGTTATCGATGATAAACTGAATGCCACGCGTGTGTGACAGTCGCTATGAATATCGTACCGTAGAGCGCTCGGTATCGCAAGTACGGTATTTTATTATTTATTTCTCGCTGACGTACGCGACCGACATCAGCGTAGGAGCAATTCAGACCCAAGAAATGGAGCAATTTTTTAAATTAATTTAGCGTTAAACGCGTTTAGTGATGTGTGGTGAAAGCGAGCCTAAATGTGCTAAATTCCTCAGCATATCCTTGCGCAGAATACACGCTTAATACCATTCAATGTCGTACTAATATGATTTCCTTTAATTCCAGCCTATGCTTCGAGCACGCCCGCGCCGCTCTCTACGCTCGTCAACGCAGCGCGGCCGCGGCACCGCCTGTCACTACTACGGAATCGCTACTCAACCAGCTGCAGCATTATGTGAAGTGAGTTAAACATAACCACCGACTAATACAGATGGGACACTCCGCAAATACATTTAAATAAAAAGCGACTCTTGCTACGACCCAATAAAGTGCAATTCAGGTCGCACAACGCTTATTACCTACAGTTATATTCACCTACAAGTTGCATCTCTTTCTATAGCGTAACACTTATACCTTCTGACCGCGGCAGTCCTACTGAATAGGCCCGCGTACTGTATCTGTATTAATCTGTGACATAACAAAGTATTATTAGCTGCCACGCTTAAATGGAATTGGGCTGGACACATCTGCCGCATGTCAGACGACCGATGCGCCAAACTTACCGACCCAGTGGATCCCGCTTAATGGCAAATGATATCGCGGCAGGCCCAGACGGAGATGGCGGGATGAGACTCTTTTAATAATGATTGGTCCTTGGCAGCTCTGGACAAAGAGCAGGCGTTTGCCCAGCAATCAATCTGCCTAGCCTTTTCCCAACTATGTTGGGGTCGGCTTCCAGTCTAACCGGATGCAGCTGAATACCAGTATTTCACATGGAGCGACTGCCTATCTGACCTCCATAACCCAGTTACTGGGTAATACGATATCCCTTGGTAAGACTGGTTGTCAGACTTTCGGGCTTCTGACGACCCGTAACGACTGTCAAAGATCCACGAATGACAGCCGGGACCAACGGCTTATCGTGCTTTCCGAGGCACGGAGAAATCTCGGTATGAAAAGATGGTCACCCATCCACAGACCAACCCCGGCAAGCGTAGCTTAACCTGATGGATCGACCCGTGCGGCTGTTATTATTTAGCCACGAGCGTTTGCCCAGCAGTGAGACAATAAACGCTAATAAAGTATTATTATGTTATGCTTCGAGCTTGCTCGCGCAGCTCAGTGGTACCACTGTACTGTACACGCGGCGCTTTTTTAACCGACTTCAAAAAGGAGGTTTTGGTTTCGACTCGTATGTATGTTTGTATGTCCACGATTTACTCAAAAACTAATGAACCAATCTTAATAATTATTTCACTAACGCGGTCTACATACTCTCAGGAAGGTTTCGGTATATAATACATTAGGTAATTATTATAGAAGCAATTTTTTTGCGTAGAAGTGTGTGCGCAATATCATAGGTGCCGAGAAAAAAATCGCTAAAGTTTATTTCGGGGATAGTGGGAGTATTAACGCTGGGGAAGATCATGTGGCGGGTCTAAATTTGTTTCCAAGCAATAAATAATAAACTATTGTAAAAAAAAAAAAAAAAACAGGAAGGGGAAGGCGGAGTCTTGTTCGCTCGCTCACTAGAACCCGCCATACCCTTCGAACCTAACTTGTCCAGGGTACCCCAAGTCCCGAGCTCGCTCTTGCATCCTATGTTCTCCTAGTTACAGTAGTAACATTGCCTTTTGTACATCTCTTTTATTTAACTAAAATGAAGACTGCCGGAAACACAGATCTACGAAAGACACAATGGCTTTTTAATAGTTTATGTAATTACGGCATTTATTCGGTTAACAGGATCTATAATTAGAACATGTGATATCATATCGAGGGTTCACGGGCTATTTGTATTAAGCGACATGTTTGACATTTTATAGGAGAGCATTTCAAAGTTTCATTATTCGGAAAAAAGAACATTGTAAAAAAGTATCAATATTTTTTACGAAAAACTGGCCTATCGACGGTTAATAATCAATAGTGTATATCTCCGCTTTTTACGTTTTTCACTTTTTAATGCAGGTCGTGCAGGGATGTCGCTTAATACAAATAGCCCGTGAACCCTCGATATCATCATTTCAGCCTAACATACGATATAGTATAATCTAAACTCTTCAAATAATGATATAACATCGTGTTTCAGACTAGAACGTCCTCGCACCACTTCCTGCACATCATCAGTGTCAGTAGTAAGCGATCCGGCAGAACAGGAACAAATCGATCCTCAGGCTGTTGACCCGTTTAGTGAGCACCTTTATATTATATTATTATTATATATTGATCGTAGACTTTGTCTCTGTCACCTCTAACCTAGACTAAATTCAAGAGCAAACCCATCACAAAAAAAAAAAAGAAATACTTGCTTTTCCCTACAGGAGCATACTACTGGGATCACAAGTATGCTATGTCCTAACTCAGGTCCTGGTCTATCCGTGTGCCAAATTTCATCCAATTCCGTTCAGAGTTAGTTAATAGGGATGTTGCGGATATTCGCATCCACATCCGCAATTGCGTAGCTTCCGCATTTATTTAGACCTCCGTATTCGCATTAATCAAAGCGGAGCTCATGCGGATGCAAATGCGGGTGGGGAAGGGTGAAAATAAGTAGAATCATAAGCAACAAATTCTAAACTATATTCTAAATTTAAATCATCAATATAATTTCGAATTATCAAACACATATAATTTCGAGAGATATATTTATGTTTAATTGATTATAATTTAAGTAGTAATTATTATAATTGCTGAAATTGAATTATGATCAACTTACCACGAAACAGCGCTGTAATTTACAAAAAACGTAAACATTTTGAATGTCGCCTTGCCGCCTTGACGGATCCCTCAGGGCCTTAGCGCACGTCTCCGCAGTGAAACAGCGAAACCGCATGATTTTCCGCTGATATTTTGCTACTCGTGTAGCGGAACATCATGCGAGTCCGTTGAATTGAACTACTGCGGTTTCGCTGCTATGGTTTCGCGGCGATGTGCTAAGGCCCTTAAAACAACATGAGATCCGCATCCGCGGATGTGTGCCACCAAAAATCCGCATCCGCAGATGTGAGCCACTAAAAATCCGCATCCGTGGACGTTAAAAAATCCTCATCCGCAACATCCCTAATAGGTAATGCGGGCTGTTGTCCGCAACTCCACGTCAAAGCGTGTATTTTGCGAACGGCTGGTAGAGATAGAAAATCGGGATAAAAAGCATCCTATGTGTTAATCCAGGTTATAAAGTATCTGTGTGCCAAATTTCGTCAGTATCCGTTCAGTAGTTTTTGCGTGAAAGAGTAACAAACATCCATCCATCCTCACAAACTTTCGCATTTATAATATTAGTAGGATTTTCCTGCTCTCTTGGTGCTCACAAGTACGGCTGCTAAGTCTAGCTGGAGGGAGGAACCATTTCGGAAAATACATACTTAATGTTATGTTATCTTAATTCCAGAACAAATCGACGCAACATCAATAAACAACGCCTACTCCACCTCCCTAATGGAATGCGCGAGCTGTAGCGACTCTGACGGCGAGTCTGTGACCCTGGGCCCCGACGGAGACTGCCGCGCGGGAGACCACGAGGACTTGTCTGATGCTGAAGACGCTCCGTGCGAGGAGATACCGCTGTGGTGAGTACACTGTAGTATAGTACAGCTGTAGCGACTCTGACGGCGAGTCTGTGACCCTGGGCCCCGACGGAGGTTGCCGCGCGGGAGACCACGAGGACTTGTCTGATGCTGAAGACGCTCCGTGCGAGGAGATACCGCTGTGGTGAGTACACTGTAGTATAGTACAGCTGTAGCGACTCTGACGGCGAGTCTGTGACCCTGGGCCCCGACGGAGGTTGCCGCGCGGGAGACCACGAGGACTTGTCTGATGCTGAAGACGCTCCGTGCGAGGAGATACCGCTGTGGTGAGTACACTGTAGTATAGTACAGCTGTAGCGACTCTGACGGCGAGTCTGTGACCCTGGGCCCCGACGGAGGTTGCCGCGCGGGAGACCACGAGGACTTGTCTGATGCTGAAGACGCTCCGTGCGAGGAGATACCGCTGTGGTGAGTACACTGTAGTATAGTACAGCTGTAGCGACTCTGACGGCGAGTCTGTGACCCTGGGCCCCGACGGAGGTTGCCGCGCGGGAGACCACGAGGACTTGTCTGATGCTGAAGACGCTCCGTGCGAGGAGATACCGCTGTGGTGAGTACACTGTAGTATAGTACAGCTGTAGCGACTCTGACGGCGAGTCTGTGACCCTGGGCCCCGACGGAGACTGCCGCGCGGGAGACCACGAGGACTTGTCTGATGCTGAAGACGCTCCGTGCGAGGAGATACCGCTGTGGTGAGTACACTGTAGTATAGTACAGCTGTAGCGACTCTGACGGCGAGTCTGTGACCCTGGGCCCCGACGGAGACTGCCGCGCGGGAGACCACGAGGACTTGTCTGATGCTGAAGACGCTCCGTGCGAGGAGATACCGCTGTGGTGAGTACACTGTAGTATAGTACAGCTGTAGCGACTCTGACGGCGAGTCTGTGACCCTGGGCCCCGACGGAGACTGCCGCGCGGGAGACCACGAGGACTTGTCTGATGCTGAAGACGCTCCGTGATGCTGAAAACCTGGAAAATATCCTGTTATTGTACTCATAAACAAAACTTGAACTAATGGACCGACACGGAATACATGAAAAAAAAAAATAAGCTGCTCCAGGCATTTATGTAACTCAACAAAATGTATGGATCAGCAATTTTTTGGCTTACAGCCTTACCGGATGCAACTGAATCTGGTATTCATGTTTTACATGGAGCGACTGACATGATTGACATGTGACATACAGCAACCTAGCTCTCAAATCCCTGAAGGAAAAAATCGCGAAGCACAAGGCATGTTTGAGAACCAAATATTCGAAGACATGTGACAGTTACCAACACGCACTGTGCACGTGCGTGTTGGTAACTCCGTAACCTCACAGAGAGGACGTCTGGGAACGTTGTAGACTGATCGATTGTGGTTATGCTACAAAAAGTGACTCCCATCCGACCTCCACAACCCAGTTACTGGGTCACACGATGCCCCTTGGTAAGGTTTCGGATTTTTTGAAATTTATTTATTTATTAAAACTTTATGCACAAGTAAAAAAACAAATACCGTACAAAGGTGGCATTTTCTACCAGTCAACCTTAGGGTGAAGCAGAGAAAACATGGCAGGTGCAATATAAAGGATAGATAACACGAAAATAACTATAAAACACAAGAATAAATACAAACTTTGTCAGGAGAAATAACGATCGGTAGAGGAGAAAAAGAATCCAACAAATCAGCGCAGAGATGTTTCTGCCAACTTCTTACTTATATGCTCACGTATCTAAATTCCCGCGGGATAGGAAATATTGGGCCATCGAAATCGCTAGCAGTGTTAGTCCAACATATTTTGACAATAATCATAATAATTATCTGATGAATTATTTATCTGAGACTACACGGGAGAACAATATTCTTAAATAAAAACTTATATCGCAACAAAATACACGATGTAACATTTTTGGAGAGAGCACAGACAACAGGTCAACTGACCATAGATAATATATATATTTTTTAATTTTCTTGTGTTGTCTTCAACATTATCTCAATTTTCCAGGAGAGCAGGTGTCTACACGGCCGAGGAAGCAGTATGCGTCGCTAAGTCCGCACTGCAGCTCCTACAAACATCGTATATCAAACAGATGACCCGTCTGCGCGTGTTGCTACAGACTGCCAGGCTGCTCTATCTTAGACAGCTGAAGGCTGAGAGAGAAATGTACTGTGAGTATTTCAACCGGCTGATTTATGTGAGACATCGAGCGATGAAAGATTTTTAAAAAAGGAAAATGCTACTACAAGGTGTAACTTAAATATAATATAATATATCCTGGGAAATTTCACACACGGTCATCTGATCCCAAACTAAGCAGAGCTTGTACTATGGAAACCAGATAAACTAATATACTACATAAACTACTTTTTTTTCTTTTTAGAATAACGCGTAACCTGTTATGGGTAAAAAAAAAAGAATCTGCTGTTTAGAGAAGAGAGAACTGCTGATTTTATTTCGCGATTTCTGGTTTGGTCCCATACCTGAAATCGCGATAAAAAAGTGATGAAATATTTTTTAAGAGGCTTATCACAAAATTGCGTTCTGACAGATTAGGTATATTGAAGCACAGCGACGCATCGCAATATGTAGCAATTTGGCAGTTGTAATTATTACGCTTATTTTGAGTCTTACATTTTTTTTTCTTTTAATTTTTAGTTAAAGTATAATTTTAATTTCTTAAGAACTAACGTTTATTCTGATATAAATTTTACGTAATAATATTAATGTAGTAAGGAGAAATTTACAGTTAATTCTGAGCGTTTTTAGTAGTTTTACCTTTTTCAATGTATTTTTTTTTATAGACACATAATATTTAAAAATTCTGAAGCCGCTATAAACTAAACCACTACTAAAGAGATATTATTATATTTTTATTTTTTTTTGCTTATATACAGTAGAAATCATGTTTCGGGATTTTGGCTTTATATAAATAGATAAAAACAACTGTGAAAAGCGGAGCCGCTATTAACTATACTAATAACTAATCTCCACCACTCAGTAAGTTGTCGAAGTCTTTTAGTTTCTCAGAATAAGAACGCCAAAATTGGCCATTTAACGCAAAATTCACGGTCGAAATGTAATAGGCCTTTTAACAGGAAAATGCTACTATATTGTAAATGAAAATAAAACCTACTAGTTGTTGTTCGCGACTTCGTCTCCGATCCAGGATAAAAAGTAGCTTATGTCCTTTTCCAGGTCCCAGGCTACCTATCAGTCAAATTTCATCCAAATCCGTTCAGCCGTTTTAGCGTGAAAGCGTAACAAACAAACTCAATTTCGCATGTATAATACTAGTTTTTGCCAGCAGCTTCCTCCGCGTGAATGTTGTGAATTATCCTACGGGAACCGTACATTTTTACGGGATAAAAGGTATCCTATTTGCTATTCCAGACTATAATCTATCTCTGTGCCAAATTTCATCCAGATCCGATCAGCCGTTCTGGCGTGATTGAGTAACATCCATCCGTCCATTCATCCAAACTTTCGCATTTATATTAGGATTAGTTAATACAATATCTAATAATTATTAATAACAAAAGCCAATAATGAAATTAATCGTTTACTATTAATACGCCTTCGCCCGCGTGGTATGTCGATAAAAATGTCCAGGTCATGGCCAACCCGTGTGCTAATTTCATCCGAATCCGTTCAGCCGTTTTAGCGTGAAAGCGTAACAAACTCACTTTCGCATTTTTAATTTTAGTTAGGAGGATGAAAAACCGGTCTATTGACACTCTAGACTCACAAAATGTATTAGGTACTTAATTATTTTTTAAATCTACTGAACTTTCTATGTATAATAATATAATTCAATCATGATTCGAAAGACACGTGGCGCCATCGATGATCATAAGAAAGTTATTGTTTTTTTCCTCGGGAACTGTACTTTTTTCGGGATGAAAGGTACCTTATAACACCTGACAACTTATTTGCAAAATTTCAGGATGATCGCTTCAGTGGTTTAGATGTGAAAAGGTAACAAACAAACAAACTTACTTTCGCATTTATAATATTAGTTAAGATTTGATTTAAAAGTACTTCTCTAAATTTAAGGGCCCCCTGACCGCCCAATGGTCCGCTAGCGCTAATGAAGCATGTCTCACTCCACAGGCAGCATAAACGCACAAGCCCGCAGCGGGCCGCTGACGGTGCGCGAACGCCGTCAACTACGCAAGCTGAAGGCGTTCGCGAGCTACCACAAGAAGCACGGCAACGACGCTGTGTTAGCGCGCAAGATGCACCACAAGAGAGCTAAGGTATGAGTTTCATTATAAAAAAATTGTTACCGAGACTCCACCGTGTCTCGGAAAGCATGTTAACACATTAGGTGCGGCAGACACACATGCGCGTTTTCATAACTTTCTTCGAGTGCGGCGCGGCGCACATGTGCGTTCGTTGTGCATCTCTATTGTTTCGAAAACATCGTAAAAAAAAGGGTCGGTAAGGGTGTAACATAAAGAAGCGTTTGCATAAAGAATTCAGCAGAGAATGTGTTAAGCCGTTGATCCCGGCTGTCATCTGTGGATCTTTTACAGTCGTGGTTCTTACCAAGGGGTATCGGTATTACCCAGTAACTGCTGTAAAATACTGGTATTCAGATGCATCCGGTTAGACTGGAAGCCGGATCCAATATAGTTGGGAAAAGGCTAGGCAGATTGATTGATTGATTGAATAAAATTTTGTAATTTTTAACTTTTTATTCTCAGATGAACGACCCTTGTCCAAACCGGCCGATACCATCGCAAGGTCGCTGCACGTTCACGGAGGGCGGAGTGCGTTGTCCCTCCCACGTACTGCCCGCCGCCAAGCACTGCCTCAAGCATATCCTGCATGATAGACATCAGGTGAGCACATACCTATAATTGAGGGGCTCGTGGCTAAGTAACAGCCGCACACTGTAAAGCTGCGCTTGCCGGATGAGTGCACTGACATGTTTATTTTGATGCAATCACGCCCAGATTGACGTATTTACACACAAAACACGTCAGATTATGGGTGGAGGGTCAGGGTCAAGCCAAATCTTTCGACATCTCACCAATGGGGAGGGGGGAGGGGTTCGACAAATCGCCTCACGTAAATAATGACCATGAATAAGGAACTTCATAACGTCCGTGAAGTATTTCAGTTTTTCGTCTATGGTTGCCTTTCAATAAATAAGGAACTTCATAAACGTGCTTATGTCAAAAGTAAATAAAAAGTATAGTGGTTGTAGCTCTTTTTAAGCAAATACGCCTGAGTTAAGACTGCTCTTCCATATCTTTGTTTTATACTCGTTCCTACCTCTAGGATATCCTGTCCCAAGCCCTGAAATCGCGGAAGAAAAATCTGCTGTTCCCTAATGTTCGCATAACTCGTCAAAATAAATATACGGATTTTATACAGCTGACTTTTTTTCGCGATTTCAGCCGGTCTAGCTGTCATTCCACCTGATGCTAGGGATTGACACTATTGACAGCTCACTCCACGCTCACTTCACCTAAGTTTTCACGGTGAGATTTTTATAGAATAGCACTACTGGTTTGCTCCTATAGTAAAAGTTGTTTGTTATCATGAGTACAATCATGTGTTTAAGTATCGGTCACTAATTACCAGTCATCCTCTAAAGCGACTGGACCGCATAACTTGATTGTAGGTCAACGACATTTTGTTAACTGATCAAAATAATCTGTTGTTATTTTCCAGGTGCTATTCAACGCTTGCGGTGACATCCGCGGCGTGGCGTCGTGTCGGGAGCCGATCCCTAAGCTCCCGCTGCCGTCGTCAGCCTGCCGCTATCACACCGACCCGCCTGTCTACACAGTGTTTACCCTGAAGGTATGTCATCATTCTGCTGTCCTTATCCCAATTATCGGAGGTTAGGACAATCTTCTTTCATCTCTATCAGCCGTCATCTCAGTATTCACCCCCTTTCTTCTTTTTTTTTTTTAGAGCCCCCGCAAAGCACAGCAGGCTTGTATATCCCACATATATCTCGAGTTATGTTTATTATAGATTATAACAAGGTACAACACTAGGAGGAGCTCGTAGCTAAGTAATAACAGCCGCACGGGTCGATCCATCAGATTAAGCTACGCTTGCTTGGGTTGGTCCGTAGATGGGTAATCATCTTTACATACCGAGAATCCGCCGTCTCGGAAAGCACGTTAAGCCGTTGGTCCAGTCCGTTGGTACAGTCGTTACGGGTCGTCAGAAGCCTGAGTCTGACAACCAGTCTTAACAAGGGGTATCATATTACCCAGTTACTGGGTTGTGGAGGTCAGATAGGCAGTCGCTCCATGTAAAATACTTAGCTGCATCCGGTTAGACTGGAAGCCGACCACAACATAGTTGGGAAAAGACTAGGCAGATTGATTGATACAGACCCTCACCGAGTCACAAAAGTTTCGCCGTGGAGTCTGCCAAACAGCGATGGAACGAATGGAAGAAAGGCAGGACAGAATTCGGAACACCATGCTGTGTTCCAAAACGGGTATAATCGACGTAGGCGAGAAGGTTGGCAAACTCAAATGGGATTGGGCGAGATGACCTGGACGCGTACCGTGAGGGCTGGTTCCAGGTGGCGAGGGAAAAGAGTTCCTGGAAGGACTTGCCCAGCAAGCAAGCAGCAAAAATGGCTGAAGTATCTTGGCGAGTCTGAACTTCGCGCAGAAGGCCGCGCAGTAACATTTTTTAGGAACCAAATCTGGACATGAGGCGAGTGTGAGTGAGAGAACATGCGTATGTGGACAATTTTGAAGTCTTAAATATGATAGTGACGATTACAATTATTACCAATGTAAAATTCGATGCTCTCTATTTTGTGAAGGTGATTACGACAAAAAGTGTGGTTATTTCATTGAAAAAATTCCAGAGTCACTCAAACACCATCACAAAGTGTTAATTGTTCACAATATTACCAATTTATCTTTAAATAGTTCCATAATCTAGTATTTAATTGGTTGAAAGCACACAAATCTCAAACGCTGCACAGTGGAAAAAAACAAACGAATGCGACTGGCGAAGTTCCATGCATCGCCTTGAACACGTGTTTTGTAGGATAGCTTGCATTACAAACCCGTTTAAAAGCGCGATTGGAGGACGCGTGCCTTAAATTGAACACGAATTTTGAAAGGGAGTTAGCGTAACAAATCCGTGCGTGTTTCAAAACAGTGCTGCCTCCTATTGAACACGGAAACATTTACAGGGAGATTCTTAGCTCAAAATAATGCTACACTACAAAAAAAAAAAAAAACTATTTTCAAAGCAATAACAAAATATCTTCCAAAAACTCACAAACTCATTATCCCTTCACAGAAAGACGGCTCAGACTCTGAATCGGAACCCGCATCAACGTCCGACGACTCACACACTGAAGAACTACAGGATCTCGCAGAAGCCTCCACTGATGACCGCGCGGACGTGCAGGAAGTTGAAGTGCAAGAGGCGGAGGTGTCCCTGCCTCCTTACGCACCTGACGATATGACGGACGAATGACAGATAGCCGATCTGGTCTACCAGATGTGTGATGATTTTGGTGAGCAGTAATCTCTGGCTGGAGTCTGGATTGCGGCTATGAACACAAAGAAAGTTCTATAGTGATGGATAGTACGATACCCGGCCGGCTGACTTAATGTTGTTTATTTTGCGTCGAACGTGCGTTGTATGCGATCCGTGTAGGTATGCACTTAACTTTTCGTAGCCGTAATTAAGAAACAGTTAAAAGCCTTTGTGTCCCGCGTAGATCTGCGATCCCCGATACGAGGGGAATGTTGAGCTTTGCTTCGCTCACACTTTCTTGAAACTAGATGTGCTATCTACGGCCGGGTTACTGTGAGTGGATTATCAAGATTTGGTCATTAATATAGTGTTGAAAGTGATATACCCGAATCGCTTTAGCATGGCAATAGCGGTCATTGACCCACCCACATTTTCTAGCTTCTTCATTTCAAAAACTGAAATTAACGTCCTGCATCAATATCTATCGTGATCTTCAACATGTTCCAATAACGAAAAACCATACATAGTTAATTGTTTGGGTTCCTACGAAGAGATATTACGGCAAGGGCAATGACCGTTATTGTCACGATATAGTGATTCGGGTATACTTACTTTCATGAGTAACTGAAATCATGACTAGGGTGTTGGTAATTTGTACAACGTTTCTGTAGGTAGAAAGCAGACGTTTTAGTGATAAAAATTTAAATAACAGTGAACTCTGAGGAGTTATAAGCAGACATTTTGTGTAAAAGATCATAGACAAGTGACATGCAGTAAGAGTAATTTACCCTTACCCCGGTTACTCACATTTGCACGAATATCTTCGCGAACCCACAAGTGTAGGACGACATTTGCAAAAGATTTCGCTGCATTTTTTCCAAACATTGCAAACATTCGTACAATGTACATTGTACGAGTGTTTGCTCGCATGTGAGTGACCGGGGTTAGGGTCAGTCTCCACCAAATGGAAAAATCCTCGCGAATGTTCGAGCACTTTTTAAATTTCACTGAATAAGTAACTGTTTCAATATTGACTTTTAAGGCGAAATGGTTCCAAAGAAGAAATTTTAACGCATTTAGGCTGCATGCAAAATCAATTTTTGTCCTCAAAAACTACAAATTTGCCGTATTCTTTTTCTTGATTATAAAAATTTAAGATTTTCTTTAGTAAATTATGGGGACCAAAACGCGATAGACACAATTTGGCTCGATTCAAAAAAATCGCAAAGTTTCCTCAAAATTAGCATTTTTATGAGAATAAACTGTTATTCGATTGTAATTAAAGCAATTTCAATAATATTTCGTCTACCCGTTCACCATTTAAAAACATAAGGGATTATGGGTTTATTTTTATATAACAGAGCATATAGAATTTTAAAAATAATTATTTTTAAATTCGATATGCCGTTTCGCCATACCAATGCTCCAAACCCCGTTACTATACCATTTCGCCTTAAGTATAAAATTCGACCCAGAGATCAAGCGTGATGTCTGGGTCGAATTTTATACTTATATTGATACAATTAATTTCTTATTCAGTGAAATTTAAAAAAAATGCTCGAGCATTTGCTTTGATGTTTCCGTTTGGTAGAGACTGACCCTTAGAAGAGTCCCTCTCAGTGTGATTCCCCCTATATTCCTCTCTGTAACGTTGTTGTAAGAGTATATTAAGTGTATTGTCGTGCATTTGGAAAATAATCTTGTGTTAATAGTGACTTAAGGTGATATGTAAAAGGCGAACTGGGCGGAAATAAGAAAAAGACAGAGCCCATTACTTCCACATGCAAAAAAAGAGAGCGCAACAAAGCGCTGGAACAAAAATAAAAGCGCCAAACCAAATAAAAATTGTTTAAAAATAAATTAAGCTGTCTATCAAAAATATTTTCAGCCAAAATTTTCCAATACGCACATTTTGAATGCAAATTTTGAAAGAAATTACTTAGGATTGTAGAATTAAAGATAAAAATATTTATATAAAAAAGTAGAGGTCTTTTCGGAATTACTATCGAGGTAATTTAACCCAATTGCGTGTTCCTTCAGTCAAAGTATTAATCAAATAGTCAATAAACATATATCTAAAATTAAAATCGTTACATGCTATAATACTGGAATAAAAACGAAAAAACCGCCCATTTATTTTGGTATCGCCATGCGTCAAGGTAGCCAGCGAACTTCAAATTTTCTTACGTTTTTTGCAATTTGCAAGTCATTATTAAGTTGTATGTTAAATAAAGTATGATTCGCGGCCGTAATAAATGTGTATTTATAGAATTATAATCACTAAAATCAGTAATACTCCTTAAGTTATACAATTCTCAAATGTCATGTCATTCATTAGGATTACCTGATCTTAAAGAGTTATATTGATCTTTTTAATTATTATAATAATGTAAATACATACTTGTTACGACCGCGAATTACATTTTGATCAACATACAACTTAATACTGACTGGTAAATTGCAAAAAACATAAGAAAATTTGAATTTCGCGGGCTACCCTGAAGCTTTCGTCTTAAATCTCTCTTAAGAATTAAATACATACATTTTCATAACATGTTACAATAATTGCATTTATAAATTGTAAATATTATATAGTAAGTATCAAAAACTAACGAGAAAAACAATTATTGACATTTTAATATTGTTGCAAGTTACTTAAGTCTTCATTGAGTGAACTAGAAGAACTTGGTGAGAGCATGCTATATTTGACAAACCAAATTGTTCTTATGGTTATTTACCTTTAGTACCTTTTTTTTCTTAATAAACTTCCAGAAGACTTGCAAACGTTATACAAAACGAGTTCGAAAAGTTATAAGTACAAACCAAAACGTTTCTTTACACAAAATTTATCCTAAAGTATGTATTGTTTATTATGTATGAATTATTATCACCATTCTAATATAACATTGTAAAAAAATAAATGAACGGCTCGCCAGCACACAGATAAACCATGAGAGGTTTGCGTTGTGTGGCTGAAACCAAAAATATGTATTAGGCTAAGTGTTTTAGAAATAAATAAAAAATAACATCCAGTAAAAAAACTTATCAACTCTCAAGTAATCTAAATTGATTTTTGAATGAAATAAAAAAATATCGATAACGTCATAAAATAATTTTAGTTGCAAGGGAAACTAAACCATATGTAATTAAGTTTAAAGTTTTTAATCCCAAAGCATGAAATTTATTTCGCCTCGTTGGCTTATTTAGTAGTAGTATTGATATAGTATAATACAAAATATTCAGACATCAAATAGTCTCTATTAATAAAAAGGTACGATCAACCGCATGCCTGATCTACGAAAGCCGCCTTTACTGCTACGGAATATACGCGCTGTCAAAATCAAATTGTTACCAAGGAAGTGCAGTTGCACATTTTTGTAAAGATTTCTGTGGCATAGGAAAGCTGATCACTACACATATTTTAAAAGACTATCTGAAATCCCTGATCAACTAAAAAACTACCGAACGTATTTTCATGTAATTTTCAACAATGGATGTAGTGATTTAAGTGTATATTCATTAAGGTTTTATATAAAATGGCTGAAATATGACCATGATTGTTGAAGATGTCGGAAAAAATCATGCCGACTTAGAGCAGATACTGGCGTGCGCCGCGTAAATCAGTACAGTTATATGAAAACAATGTATTACGGAATTAATACATTGTTTACCTAGATTAATAATTTTATTCCCGGTAGTACGTGCTAAGCCGCGGGCAAAACCTAGTGTTTGATAAAGAATTGAAGAAAGTATAGTAACTCAGAATTAGGACTGTGAAACGGTTATAATGTATGGAAATCGCGTAAAATACGGCCGATGAATCATGGCCGGTCTGAACATAGCCTCTCCGAAATTTGGCACATATATGTTCTCTCACTCACACTCGCCTCATGTCACCATTTGGTTCCTAAAAAAGTTATTGCGCAGCCTTCTGCGCGAAGTTCGGACCGACCATGATCCATCTGCCGTATCGTAATGATGTGCTGTTTTTAACTGACTTCAAAAAAAGAAGGAGGTTCTCAGTTCGTCGGAATCTTTTGAGTCATTTTGTAGACATTGCTAGGAATCTGATGGTCTTATTGAACTTAAGGGTGGGAATACACATGCCTGTAGCTTGTACAAAAACTGCAAGTACAGCCCGATTCAAACTTTGACTTTGATGGCCGCCTTTAGCTTTGATACAGTCCTTTAATATGTCTGGCCACGAATCTATGGATTTACACACTATTTCCATGGGAATTTAACCACTGCTTGTTCCAGAGATTTCTTAAGAGACACAATTGTATTATACTTACTTACTTACTTATATTTACAGTTTGCACCACATATACAAGTTATAGGTCCTTATTAGTAATATACAATCATAAAATTATATTAAAATACATAAAAACAAAACAAGATGAGAAATTAAACAAAATAAGATAAAATTAGATAAGATTACACAAAGTTAGTAAAAATTTGATAATATTAAAAATTAGACAAAATTATACAGATATGGGAAAAAATTTGAATAAAATTATTAATAACAAAATACACAATTTAATTTATTTACTCCAAGGAGATTGTACTGGGAGGGGTACTCTAGGTATCGAGTAGCAGTGTTCAGGAATCTCAGTTCAGTACTCGCGAAGAGACATCTGAGGATTCATCATATAGCATAATGTTGTTAATAAGGGTGAGGGCTAGGTGCAATGGACTGGTCTTAAGGGTTATGGTACTGGTTTGAGGTATTGAGTATAATAGGGGTCGTTGGCGAGGGCGAAGTGTGTGACTAATGGGTAGTGGGATGTTAAAAGAGATGTATTGTAGTAAGGAGTAATTCATGTGGGTACCACGAATTAGGCGGATGAAATATTTTATGTCGGCGTGTCGTTTAGAGCAGGCCATATCCTCTAAAACTGACCATAATTTGTTGTCCAAGGGGTTCAGATCAGGAGCCGTATTACGAAGTATTAATGCCATCATTTTTCCAGTCCGAAAAAGGGATGGTGTTATCAGTCATGTATAGCTCGGTCTCTCTCGCGCACTGGAATCATGATGGTATTAGAACGTCACAACATGGCACCTGGGTCCTTAGTATGAAGTTTTAAGGTCATCATGATTTCGTTGCGAAAAAGGGATGGGGCTATAGGTCATGTATAGTTCCGTCTCTCTCTGGCACTGAAAAAATGATGGCATTAATTTTTTATAATACGGCCTCTGGGCTAGACATACTATAGCTGGCATTCCATTGTGACATTGACCAATCGGAACTCGTTATGGCACACGGCATGCCAGCTACTTGCATAGTTTTGTACCAGCTATAGGTAGGCGTGTGTATTTTTCGCAGTAAATCTAGAAAGAGATGGAGATATTGCGTAATATTATCTAATGAAGGCAAGGCGTAATGTTTTTTTTTTTTATTGAATATTGTTGTAATTAGTGTAAGTATTATTGTCAACTGTAATTCATCCATGTTTTAGTAATATTTATGTATACAAATGTACCAAAAACTCGGTAGGTAATTGTTTGTGTGTAAGAAATAGTATTTATGTAATCTAGCTACAACGTAACAAGCATTTTGTAGACTTTGCTGCGTAATTATCACTTAAAGTTGTCTGAAAGCATGTTAAAGATAACTTTCTTGCCTTTTTCAGTGATATTGTATGTACAGTCGACCAAACGTCAGTGGTAACAAGACCAGTATAATCTGGCCTCTCATTGTAGTATACAGTACGCGCAAGTGCTAGTCTTCGCCGAAGGTATGTGAGCGGTGACACGGGGGAGGGTAGACAACGGTGCCGATTCTCTTGTTCAATAACTAAACTAAAATTAGAGAATCGCTATCTTTTATTAACGGCGGCGGAGGACGGCTGTACTGCCGCTAAGGAAAACGTTTCTACAGAAATATTGAAATGGAGAAAAAAAATATGTTGTCCTATTTAAAATACAAAAGCAGATGCGTCTTTTAATAGTAATAATTATTGGGTTTTCGTTAAGTTTACGCCGATATAAAAATACTGGTAGTGCATCTTTTTTTTTTTGCTGATTGCGAATATGTAAATAACTCTATTTCGAAAAAAATGTCAGATACGTCTTTTTTTCCTTATGATGGCAGTATAGCTATGATTATAAGTTAGAGATGTCAAACTGGTTTACGCCTTGCGCTTTACAGTGTTTTTGTCGACATGTTTTTACGTGTCATTTTATTAGTTCCAACTAAATTTGACAGCTCTAATTTACGTCCCTCTCTTTCTTGTTTTATTAGAGAGAAAAAGTTAGCAATAGCCTAAATTAAGTGTAATTTGTGCACAACAGAATCGGCACCAAAGGCCAAGTCTGCCAATCTTGTCAATCGCGCCCTCCCCGTCTCACCGCCCACATACCTCAGGCGGTGACTAGCACTGACACGCTCACTACAGGACTCTTTTTAAATCACTAGCTAAATTTTCACAGGGTGTTCTACCCATGAATATGAACAACTTTCACTATGGTACCAACTCTGAAATCACGAAAAAAAAAAACAGCTGTTTCATACATTTTGGTCGAGTAGGTATAGAACTTTCGTATGAAACAGTTGATTTTTTGTTTCGTGATTCCAGAGTTGGTCCCATAGTGGAAGTTGTTCATATTAATCGGTAGAACACCCTGTGAAAATTGTGCTAGTGATTTAAAAATAGCCCTGTATAATACTCCGTACTACGCTAAGTCAAAGTGCAACTATCGACGTGCGGTCGACTGTACCTTTACAGTTATTGTAAGACACACCCATTACATAAGTCTACGAAAAAAAAATATGGTGTTATTATAATCCATTCTATGTAGATAACACTAGGACAGTGTTTTTCTTATTTAGTAAATGTATTTAAATGTCGGTGTATCATGCAAGTTAGGTAACGTCGGGTAAATTAATTGCTTTCAAATTGACTAGGTATAGTATTTTTTTACTTGTGGTAACCAAGTGTGGCAACGAACACGCTGTGAATGTGTGCGTGAAGGCGAGTAGCGTCAGCACATGACACACTCGCACACACACACACACTTTCGACTTCGCCATTGTCTCGGCCGAGAGCTTCTGCGCTTACACACACATTCACAGCGTGTTTATACACTTGATAGCTACAAGTAAAGCGCCTGTCGCTTCGTGAGATAAAAATTATGTACCAACTTAAATGTCAAATCACATGTCATTCTTGGTAGTTGGCTATTCGACACTGACTCAATAGCCAATATAAATTGACGTAGTGTGTTAATTTGATAAACAATTAATATTCGTGACTGTACCTAAAACAGTATTTCTTTGTTTTCCATGATCTAGTCTAGAAAAATATTAAATGTATTCCTACATAATATGATAATTTGTCGATCTGAATGTTCCAAATAGATACCAAATATAAAGCATTCCCAGTATTTGAGTAGTTTTATTTATTTAGTAGTCGCCTAACCTCCGATTTTGCATCACTGTCAAAAACACAGTGATCTTTATTGTTGATGCAATAAGGTTGTTTTTGGGTTGCTACCACTGACAAGTCTATCTATCATAAACATAGTGATCTGTATGTTCGTTGTAATAAAGTTGCTATTGGCTAAAATAACTAGAGTCCGACCGAAACTGGTTATCCGGCCGAAACCGAATATTCGGCCGTGACTTCAGTTTCGGCCGAAACTGGAACCCACGTGATAAAGTATAAGATTCCTTAAAATACTGAAATTTAGTGAATTTTACCCACTATTCTGCATTAATTAGGACATGAAATGGAAACAGTATATTAATTTTGTTGTAATCATTTATTTAGAATAATATAAAAAAAAGTAATAATATTTTTATTTTTTCAAATTAAGTTCTCATAGCAAAATGTTAATCAGTTATCAATAATCAAATCACTAATTGTTACTGTTTCATTAAATACTAAGTATTGGTATTTTGAAATCTTATTAATTAATACTTTGGTTTGTATTTGTACTTAGAAGAATCATCAATCTCTTTTATAAAAATAATCAACCTCTTATATAAAAATAATAATTACTAAAATTACTATTACACTCACGACACGACAATTCCCGAACAGGGCCGCCAGCGTCCGCCAAAGCGTTGCCGCGAGAAATGAAGTTAGGCGAGCGTGCACAACAACTTCCGAAATCAGTTTCGGTTTCGGCAAAAATTCGGCCAATTTTGGCCGAAACCGAAACCAAACTTTCGGTCGGACACTAAAAATAACTGAACGATCTGTACGTACCTGCATACTTATTTCTGCCGCCAAGCAGCGAACCTTATTTTCCCGCGCATTTAACTTTCAACGTGCTGAACGTTTACGTCTTAGAGTGAAAAATCCAACAGTGTGTTTTGACGTGCTTGGTTACATTCTCAATGCTCTGTTCAATCGCAAAACGTACGTGGGCCAAGTAAAAGAGAAGTAATAGTATTGATCGCTGACTGTTCACATCGCCGGCGACTACTCGGTTTGGTGCAGCGACAAAAGCTATCAAAGAGAGTACTCGCTCAGCGACCCACTTGGCGGGCAGAACACTCGATGAGACACGCCTGGTACATACGCATACCAGCGAATAGTCGCCGTCACGCACTCGCTGCTCGTTTTTAGTTGCTATAATAGCTCTACTCGCTTCTCATTAATCGCCGGCGGTGGAACAGACGCCTTAATGTCGCAATGCGAGTAAACGGTCATACGCTTGGTTTGTATGGAAACTGTAAGAAGAAGCCGAGAGGCGCCGAGGAATTCCCTTTCCTTGTTCAATTCGAGAAACCGGTGTGAAATCATTAAGGCGATACCAAAATAAGTTGGGGGCTTTTTCGTAACCATTTATTTCACTCTTACAGAATGTATGGATTTAATTTTTGGATATATGTTTATTGACTATTTGATCAATACTCTGACTGAAGGAAAACACGATTGGGTTAAATTTCCTCGATAGAATTTAATTCCGAAAATACCTCTGCTTTTTTATATTTTTTTCTGTAATTCTAAAATTCTAAGTAATTTAATTGCAAATTTGCATTCAAAGTGTGCGTATTAGGTAATTCAAAACTCTGGCTGAACACATTTTTGATAGATAGCTTAATTTATTTTTAAACAATTTTTATTTGGTTTGGCGCTTTTATTTTTGTTCCAGCGCATTGTTGCGCTCTCTTTTTTTCGCATGTGGATGTAATTAACTCTGTCACTTTCTTATTACCACTCAGTTAGCTTTTTACGTATCGCCTTAAAGTCCGATCGCGAAGCAGAAAGAATTTCGTAGAATGATTCCTCATTAATATGCTAGCGCGACGGCAATACTTTTGTGCGCGAGCGATAGAGATAAGTAATGAGGGCCATTGTACGAAAATCTTTCTGCTTCACGACCGGACTACACTATTGTAGCACGGTACATGCCGGAACAAACCGTATTCAGTTTGCGATAATTAAACACTATGTATCGACTAATCTTAAGTATTTTGTTTTTTAACAAAGTGTAGTTTTAATTTTGTCTATAGATTAATTAATGACATTAAATTGACCTTGACCTTAGTCTTCGTATTGAAACTGTGTTAACAATAACATCGTTGTAAGTTCATTCGACAACTAAGTTTTGCAAAAAGACATGAAAATCTCGAGCACTTTCCACTTAGCTGAATTTTCTCGCCGATAAATTCAGACAAGTGTACCTAATCGTAAGTTGCGTCGTAAAATGAATAACTTGGAATCCCCTTATCGAAGTTTTTCGGAAATATCTCAAAAACTAGATGTCCTATGTCAAAAATAATTTTAATCTCCCCATGTACGACACCTTAATTTTAAATTCAGTTGCCGAATGAACTTCAATAGTGAAAATGTTAACATAGCTTCATGCAAAATTATATCGAGGGTTCACGGGCTATTTGTATTAAGCGACATGTTTGGAACTTTACAGGAGAGCATTTCAAAGGTTAATTATTCGTAAAAAGAACATTGTAAAAAAGTATCAATATTTTTTACGAAAAAGTGGCCTACGAGGGCTGCACTAAAAGTATCGGGAATGGAATATTTCCATTGTTCCTGTCATATTAAAATCTTTTTAATTGAAAACTCCTTGGTTTTAAAAATCGAATACCATTTATTTATTTTAAAAAAGATAAATAATAATATCCTAGGACATTGTTCACACACGGTCATCTGATCCCAAACTAAGCAGAGCTTGTACTATGGAAACCAGATAACTGATATACTACATACACTACAATTTTTTTTTTGTAAATACATACTTATATAGATAATTACACCCAGACTCAGGACAAACAGACATGTTCATGCACACAAATGTTTGTCCTGGATGGTAATCGAACCCACGACCAGCGGCATGGCAGGTGGTATCTTAACCAACCACGACACGCTCAGTGATGATCCCCGTCAAGGTCGTCCAAAAACTGCAGTCACCCAAGAAAACGTTGATGCTGTGCGTAAGCTGATTGAGGAAGATCGACATGTGACATACCGCGAAATTCAGGCAACTTTATACATTGGCATGAGTCAAAGTCCTGCTGCAGCTCTATACATGGATATTTCTAAAGCTTTTGACCGCGTGGATTACGATATCCTCCTAAGTAAAATGTATGCATATGGAGTAAGAGGTAATGTTTATGACCTCATTAAATCATACCTCACAAACAGGAAACAGTTCACTGAAATAAAAAAGCTAAATCTTGCAACAAAAACTGAAGAAGTCTATGCTTCAGAAACAGGAACTGTTCGACTGGGCATTCCACAAGGCACTATTGTAGGCCCATTATTCTTCCTCGTCTTCATAAATGATATGCCTTCCTTGTTAGAATACGAAACCATACTATTTGCAGACGACAGCACTGTTATATTCACAAATAACAATTCCCATAATCTAGAAAACGACATTAATCAATCTTTGACTACCATAATTAATTGGATGAACAAAAATAATCTTAGCTTAAATATTGACAAGACAACAGTTATGAATTTCCGAATAAGAACCAGCCGTACCCCCCCTTTAAATATTAGATATGGACAGAATAACATAGCAGAAACCGACGTGACAAAGTTTTTAGGATTAAATATTGATAATACAATTAATTGGAAAATACATATTGATAAATTATGCAAGAAACTAAATCAATACTCATACGCACTCTACAGATTAAGAAAGGTGGTCAATAGGGCAGTGTTATTAACAGCGTATCACGGATATGTAAGTTCCACTCTCAGATATGGCTTAATATTTTGGGGGAACAGCGTAGACAAGGAAAGGGCATTCAAGGCTCAAAAGCGCTGTATCAGGTCTATGCTTAATCTGCATCAGACCGATTCTTGTCAGCCATTTTTCACAAACCTTAGAATACTAACATTACCATGTTTGTATATATTTGAATGCGCGGTATTTGTAAAAAGCAATATTCACTTATTTGAATACCGTAGCCGAATACGCCATCGGGATAAATTATGTACAATCACGAGCAAAACACGTTTTCTGCAGCAAAGTGTATTGTGGGTTGCTCCAACAATATTCAATAAAATTCCAAAACATATTAGAAGCATCTCAGAAATTAAATTATTTAAAAAGAAACTTTATGACCTGTTAGTCGATAAATGTTATTACTGCTTAAAAGACTTTATGTCAGATAAGTCCCTTTAAATTATATCTTGACCGAGACCATGGTGCAGCCGGAGCTGTTTACTATTAGTTACTATTAATTTTAAGATTTGACCTTTATTTTGTGTTGTAATAATAATATTAATTTCTTATATAATAATATAACTTGAAATTTGTATTGTATGCCCAAAAGGCGGGACATAGCTGATCAACATTACTGTAATTCTTAACACCTGTATCTATTTGTGTACCTACCTATGATCCACAATAAACATCATTGATTGATTGATTGATTGATTGAAATACAAAAAATCTTGCATGAACAATTAGGTGTAAAAAAAGTTGTTTTCCCGATGGATACCGCATTCGCTCTGTGAAGAGCAAAAAGCGGCTCGCGTTATTTGGTGCGTCAGAACTCTCGAAAGATTCCACGCAGGATCCTCAAATGCTGTATACAACATCGTATCAGGTGACGAATCCTGGATATACGCGTACGAACCCGAAACAAAAACCAGTCACGAGTTTGGGTGTTCGAAAATGAGTTAAAGCCAACAAAAATGGTGGCCACGTTTGTCTCCAAAACCGGCCATGTTGCGACTATTCCTCTTGAGGGACAAAGAACGGTTAATGCAGAATGGTATGCTAGCATTTGTTTGCCACAGGTCGTTTCTGAACTCCGTAAAGAGAACTGCAACCGCCGCATCATCCTCCATCACGACAATGCGAGTTCTCAATATTGGCCAGGATGTCGCTTAATACAAATAGCCCTTGAGCCCTCGATATAAACTAAACACGATCATTAAAAAAATACAGATTATACAAAAAAAGAAACAACTTTTGTTTTATCGGAGTTTCACTAGCTAATTTAATTTACTTTGACCTTGTAAATCTCGGCCTGAACCTTCGGGAAACATTTGTTGTTGCAAGGATAAATAAAACTTAACACAGTCATGTAAAAATAAATTGTATTATTAACAGAAAATCAGCTGAGCTCACAAAGACTAAATATAAACAAATAAGTAACAGACATAGATAAGTAATTACACAATCTAAAGGAATTTCACTGTTATGGAATGTTTCAAGTAACAATAAATACATTGATAAGTATAAAATTAGGTTATTATACTTTTTTTTCATTGGGTTTCTTAACTTTTGATTCTGCAAGTCTTGGTTAACGTTTTTAATCAGCAAACTTTGTTAATAAATTGTATTTTTATATATTGAAAAAAAAATGGGTACTATTTCCAATATCTATGATTTGGGGCAAGATTCATAGAGCGCACCTTTACTTAACAGTGCGGTGTGTGAATCTCGCCCCTAGAAAATGTTTTATTCAGGCATTAGTTGTTTCATTTACTATCCAATCTTTAATTGAAACTTGCAACATTAAAATGTAAGCAACGATATATATTATATGCTTTTAACCCATAGTTTTCCAAAATTATGATCTATTTTCTTTGAGCAAGGCTTTTTGGCCAATAATTTGTAAAAGTACCTTCTTTTGTGCGTTTGTACAAACTGGGGTTGCCAGCTTAGAATATTTCAAGGAAGTTACAATGTTCTCTAAGTTTTCACCAATACAACAGGAACAAATAAATAAAAAAGTTTAATCTTAAATATTTTTTAATCAGTCGTTTCGGGTTGTGTTTGGAAAATTACGTACTATAATTTCAATCTTTTAAATTCACATTTTACTTAATAATTTAATAAAAACAATACAACACTATGTTTTGTGGATCTTCGCCATTTTGATTTAAAAAAAAAAAACAATATTTTCTAAACTTGATTTAAATTATTTTAGCCCGTGGATGGGTGACTATCTATTACATATCGAGACCCCTCTGCCTCGGAAAGCACGTTAAGCCGGTGGTCCCGGCTGTCATTTGTAGATCTTTGAGTTATTAAGGCTAGTCGGAAGCCCGAAAGTCTGACAACCAGTTTTATCAAGGGGTTACCCAGTAACAGGCTTGTGGAGGTCTGATAGGCAGCCGCTCCATGTAAAATACTGATATTCAGCTGCATCTGGTTAGACTTGAAGCCGACCCCAACTTAGTTGTGAAAAAGTTAGGCAGATTTCTATTTTTATTTTTTCAGGATTAGGTATCAAAATCTGTACCGAGGTACTTACTCAATGATACATTCTAATACATTAATAATCGAGAACATCCATAACAATTATCTATAAATAAAATTATACTTATAGGTAGCCACAAAATTTCAATTAAAATTATTTTGCAGTCACTGGAAGAAATCAGAAGGCCAATAATCTCGTACCTAAAAACATTCCAATTCAAGTCGCAATCTTGGAGTATTCCCGTTTGAGCACCTATGCATTGAGCACCAAAGTTCTTCCCATTTGAGAATACCTTTGGTGCTAAATGCATAGGTGCCAACGACAATCAAATGTCAAAAATGTAGGTAAATTGCGAACGTTGTTAAAAATAGGGGAATTGCCCCTCAGATATTAAATTATGGAGGAATATTACAATAAATGCCACGTTAACGATTTAAATGTACAAGTACGTAATGACAGGAAAAATAATTGATAAGCAAATTGACTACCAACTTAAATTGTCCGTATATTCAACTCACAATTGCCATTCTTTGACATTTGTATGAAATTACCACGAAATAACACGGTCAATAGAGATGTTGCCTGGGTAAAAATAAAGAAATTATATTTACTCCGTCAGTCAGATAATAAAAAAAATATTAGACACGTATTTTTTGCTTCATTATATTAATAAAATAAATCCTTAGATAACACGCATTAAAGTTCGGGAGTGGGGGCTCGCTACGTCACTTCTACGTATAAAATCTACGAAGACGTGACGTCATGCCACATTTTAACTCAACGTATCACCGTAATCTTATGATTACGTAAAAAAAGAAAAAAATACGTGTCAATATATTTTAATAATCTACACTACGGACAAAAAAAAATTTTTAGTAATCATCCCTATTGATGTAGGGTTCAAATTGCTTAATAATTAATTCCCCTGACTGTACAGTTCGAAGGGACTCGGAGGTTTCATCGTTTATCATCAGAAGAAATGTGATTATCGACCAATAGAAATTGATTTATATTCCTACCTAAATTATTATAGATTGACGCACTAATTCCGTCACTCCCTTATAAGACCAGTCACATTAAATTCGGCAAAGTTCGGTTTTTCCGAATATAAACGACGGAACCTGAGTCCTGCCTGGAAACTTACCTAATTAGAAATAACAATATATTGTTCTATCTAAAAAGTAAACGGCCTACGCACAGCAAAAGTAAAATTACATTTATAGAACCTTCACATATTCTTCATAGCTTTTGTCTAAGCCTGGACCGATTTTGACAAAAGAGATGTCGTATCTTTTCGTTAATTTTTCAGGAAAATTTCTGTTGGGAATGTGGAAAATATTACACTGTTTTGATTAATTTATCAATATTACTAAGGGCCGACTTTTTTATCAGTAGTTAACTCAACCAATGGTTAAACATAGTAACTAATGGTTGACTTTTGGCTAAATGTGTTTGCCAAAATGCCGTTATTACTATTTTTTAATTAACATGAGTTAACACGAATACATTCATGTTAAAAAAATATGTTTAGCCTTTCACATTTAGCCAAAATTCAACCGTTAGTCACTATGTTTAACCATTGGTTGAGTTAACTACGGATCAAATATGGCGGTTTGACAGCTTTTGTATAGAAAATATGTCAAACTGTCATTTTATTTTAATTTTTTTTATTATTTGTTATGGCATTCCAACGACTAATTCACAAAAACTTCCACAGAAACTTATTCTTATTATATAATTATTACAGCGAACTTGTCACTTAAAAGGTGTGCACAGCACGCCTTTAAGTGGCAAGTAAGCTACGCAAGCCGCGGTCGATTCGTGGATGGGTGACCATCCATTACATAGAGCACGTCAAATCGCAAAAAAAATCTGCTGTTCCCTAGGTACAATTTGACGAGTTATGCAAACATAAATTTAGGGAACAGCAGATTTTTTTTCGCGATTTCTGGTTTAGTCCTATAGTAAAAGTTGTTTATAATGATAAGTACAATGACCCTTAAGAGACTGAGCGTTATTTAAGTTACATCTTGTATATTTTAGAGCACTACAGAGCGATATTTCATAATACAATTCAGTTATATTGATAAATTAACCAAAACAGCGAAATTGATAGCTATAAGCGACGTTGGCGTCGTCAACTTTCATAATGCTTGCTCTTAAAACTCTTTATAAATGATAATATTCACATAATTTTCCACACACAACGCCATGAAAGCCTCACTCCGTTTCTCGCTGGGTCGTCACATCATTTCTTTTTCTTCATCTGCTTAGCTTTTTTCTTCTCTTCACGTTTGATTTCTTTTTCTTTTATCGATTTGTAAAGTTTGTAGCCGAAGAATACTGGAATAGTGAGAAAAGTACATAATTAGTTATTTTGACAATATTTTGAGTATTTGAAGAAGGCCGTACGGCTTTGGGTGTATCAATGGAGTGTCTGGTTTTTGGTAGTTTGGATAGAATGGTATTCTTTATTTGTAAACTTCAAAATGGGGGTTTGACATGTTTTATTAGCAAAATATATCAAACCACAATATTTATTCCTAAATTCGGATTAAAGTTATCTGAATATGAAATTTGGACTCGCAATGGCCGCTTGAACGCCTGCGAAAAGAGGCGCTTTCAAGAAGAACAGGTCGCGAGGCCAAGGCGACGGCGGCCGTGTTCGCGTGTTCGGCGGAGCTGCAAGCATCACTGATGGGGAAAGGACGGCTCTATATGGGATGGCAGGCCGTTGAAGTAACGGATTACATTGATGTCACTTGCTGAAATGTGATGTCGACAATACGGCCACCCTGAGCGCTATTGCAGATCGACGAAGGCCATGTGCCCGCGCTGTGACGCAGTCGGCCACCGCGGTGAGGAGTGCACGTCCAGCGTGACTAACTGCGCTACGTGCGTCTTGGGAAGAAGGGGCGGCAGATCACAAAACCGCCTCTAGGGACTGCCCGGCGAGGCTGCATGCAGAGCCGAGGAGCGTGGCCATGATTAATTATGGATAGGCAACTGAACCTCGCCGGGTCAGCGCTTGCAACGAGGGAGCTCCTCGCGATGTGCCGCCAACTAAATGTCGACGACGTGCTTCTCAGAGGAAGAACAGGACACAACATACCACATTAGACCGAAACAAATGACGGTCTTATAAAAATGTTGAAATTGCAATAAATATCTTAAAAACCATTTAAACACATAAGTTTCTCTTCGTGTAAAATTGTGATCAGAATAAAGATATTGAAATTGTTCACAAGTTTACTATGAAAAAAAAAATAAAGGAAATAACTATTATTGAACTAAAAATCTAATTGAGTAACACACTTGTTTCGCATTAGTTTTGACAGTTAAATTAAATCATAGTGATTGCCTTCATGGACAGTCAGCCTCGCTAGCGCCTCGTTAGCTGGCTAAGGCCCTTTGTACACACGTTTTCGCTGCCGTGAAAAGCTACGGTTTATTCGCCGTGTGTAGCCACGGTTGTCAGTGTAGTATGGATCACTATGGATGGAAGCTTGGTGACAGACACGTTTTTTCAACGGCGGGGCGGCGCGGTTTTTACACCGTATCATAAAAAAACCGTGCCGTGTACACGGAGCCACGGCATTAACTGAGGAGCATCTGTTCAAAAGGTCGTATTTCTATGATAAACAAACTTCACAAAATCGAATTAATCGATTTGTAATAAAGTTACGAAGTATGGAATATAAATATGACCTTTCGAACAGAACAATAAATAAAAGATGTTTTTTGTAGAATAAATATGCCTGTCTGTTTAGAAATCTAACACCTATATTCTAAGACGTAACTTTCTCGACTCCACTCAACCTCATTCAAGGAAATCGGTAGTCACAGTTGCAGAAAATCTCCTCCACTTGGCGTCACCCGACATTTTCCTTCACTCGAGGTAAGGAAACAACTGTCAAACTCGAGGTACGTCGGGATGTACCTTAAGGAACACTCAAGTATTTACGCCATTATTCGCGTTTTTTACTCTACTCTTTCACCCACGTGATTATTCTTATTTGAATAACTTTTCCCATAGTGTGTTCAATGACGATTTCCAAAAGTTTCTGAATTATCTGTATGGTAATCCGTACGATTATCCCGAACGACGTTATTTACGAGATGCAGAAAACCCCATAGAATTTTATGACAGTGTAGAATTCCAAAGACGGTATCGTCTTAGGAAAGAAACTGTGTTAAATATTTTGTTACTAATTGTGTTCAATAGCAGAGCTATGTCCAGTACCAGAGGACTACCCATTCCGCCATTAATTCAGTTGTTAATCGCTTTAAGATTTTATGTTACTGGAACTTTTGAGTGAGCATAGACAAAAAACACCTATGATTTAATGACGTATTCAATGATGTTTTACCTCGACTCAACCTCACTGCAGGATCCTCAAGATTACCTCACGACAAGATCGAGGTTTAGCTAAGAATACCGATTTCGATGATTAGTTGAGGTTGAGGTAACCTCAATTGAGTTGAGGTCGAGGAATTTTCGAGTTAACTTCTTAGAATATGGGTGTAAGAGAACATTGATGCAGAAATACATCCGTTTTGATTGGAATCCAAATTTATGGATTTTATTATATGGGAAATACGCTCTTTATAAAAAGTTTTTAGGCTCATTCGACGAACTATTTTGTTTAGGTTAAAAAAAAAAAAAGAGTTGGTGATCATACGAGAGAAAGAGAAGAAGAGTCACAGCGATGATTGAAGTTATCTAATTGACTTCGGATTTTTTAATTAAATACGATGCCTATCAACCTGTCGAATACTGGCTAAGATTTCACGAAGTTTATTGTGTAATATGAAATAATAAGAATACCACCCAGCTACTTGTAAAATTTTCTATCATTTATTATAATATTGGTACCAAATTTCAAGATTATAGAAAATATATGTTTACGCGCCCCACTTTAACTTGAAATCAGTGTCGGAATACGATAATAGAAATAATTAAGATATCTCAGATAGATATCTGTTAAAACGTAGCGATAAAATTAGGCAACAACAAATAACAAGTATCCATTTACATAATTAGAATGATTAAAGTGATCAATACAACTCTTTAAAACCAGGTAATCCTAATGAATGACTATTTCTTGAAATCTTGACATTTTAGGATTTATACTAACTTAAGGAGTTGTAGTACTAATTCTAATGATTATAATTCTGTAAATACATATTAGTTACGGCCGCAAATCATAGTATATTTAACATACAACTTAATACTGACTTGCAAATTGATAAAGTGTGCCCCGCCCCGCCAGCTAAATGTTAGTTTTTGGATAGGTATGTGAAAAAATCACGGCACTTAAAAAAAAAAAAAAACTATTAAGTACCTACAGCTAAGTAGGCTTTACAAGTCAACGAATAGTCAACCAACTTACATTTGCAGTTGGAATGTATGGGATACATGTTTTTCAACTACAATGTTAAGTTTGTTCTTGGGAGAAATTCATCCCAACTATGGAACCATTCATTGTGCGTGGTCCGACACGTACTTGGCCAGTTAAATTCGTCAGGCACACTGGTCGGTTAGCTTCTCGACCAACCTAGTCGTTTAGCTAATATTTTCATCACCACACGACACGAAAAAAGACGGGACATCCATTCCTCTGTCCTGTCTAAAGCTTGTAAACACATACCTAACAAAAATATGACGAGCAACACCACAGCTGCAACCATATAAAGTTTAGTCATCACTGCACTTCTTATGGCATCTTCTACACCGGCCAGCATCGCATTATCATTCAACCTCATACTTAGCTTACTAGCTAAACCTTCTTTGATTTTCGCCGCGAACTTAGCCTTGTCGTCCGGACTCATATCCTTAAATTGTGCCAAAACTCCTCTCAATTTATCTCTGATTACTTCAGATTCCTCATCGCCTGGCTCAGTGGCGACCATTTTTTGGAGCGTATTTAGAAGGTCCATGTTTTGGATGGATTCTGTTAATTTTTCTCCGATTACTTTGCTGAGTTGAAGTCTATCCGGGACGTCTTGTTCTTGTTGGTCCGCCATTTTCTGTTGCGCGGGAGAAAAGTTACGGTGACTTTAATTTTAAAATTCGAACTCTAGGTTTGAGCAATATAGTTTCTGATTGTAAAAATTTACTAGTGCATCACGTATAGTAGACGCATTACGGGTGGCGCCACCGACTTGCACTCTCATAATGTCAGCTAAAAATACTGTGCGTAATTTATTTTGAGAATGTTGGCGCATCGGTCTGGTGATAACAATCGAGAGGTTTGGGTTTAATTCTAAGAGAAGATAGGTTTTTACGATCCTTTTTAGAAGGATCCAGAACTGCTAAAAGTATGATTCTTTCGATCTCAAGTTTAAAAAAAAAGTTGGTATTTAAAAATCAAGGATAAATAAGTAAATAAGTAAATCTTGATATTCGGAATTGAAGTGAAGGAGGAGATTCTAATACCTACGTATTTTTGGACAGTCTTTTTGTGTATTAACGGAGTTAAGAGGAAGAGGCGGAGATGAGGTGGCTAAGGCTAGGCCATAAAAACCAAGGATGTTGAAGACGAATTCACCAACGTCGCGGGAAACACCTAGATGAGGGATTAGAGATACACGAAACCCGGAAATATGGCAGAATGGAAAAGAGGCCTGCACCCAACAGTGGATGTTTACAGGCTGAAATGATGATAATGAAGAGGGAGTCTTATTTAAGTACAGAACTTTTCGGATGCGACTACCATTTTATAATTATTTCCACAAAGTTCCTGCGTTACTTTGCGCCCGCATGATCCAATAAATTATTACCTACCGCTAGTTTACAACCTAGATTCAATACTTATCATTCATCGCCCACTCGCATCCCGAGCGATATTAAAACTATCGAGGACATAGAACATCACTGTTATTCGAAAAGGGTCAAGCAGAAAATTATTACGAGTAATCGATGAAAATTATTGTATTGGGCTTGCATGTGTCGTATGATGATTTGATAATTCGAATTTTCGCGAAAACCCTTGGGATATTGCGAAAACACGGATAATTAGACAATGGCGAAAATATTTCTCAATCTTACTGGAAAAAGATAGGGTTTTTGCAAAAACCATGTTTTTGCAATATCCCAGGGTTTTCGCGAAAATTCGAATTATCAAATCATCCTACGACCTGCAGCTTTTGGTTACCGAACAAATTAAAAATAGGACTGGCCTTTAAGAAGCACCTTACCAAATTCACTTGGTTTAAAAAAATATCAACTAATAAAACTGAAGTAATTTAGAAAGCAAAATTAATGTTTTGTTAAGAATATGATAATATAGGAAGTCTGAAAGTGACACTGGTGACTGAAAAGTTGTGTGGAAATCGGTTGTCATGGTATGGGCATATGATGCGGAGGAATGAGGAAGATGTCGTCAGGAAAGTTTTGAGTATGAATGTGGATGGCTATACGAGTAGAGGAAGACCAAACAAACGGTGGATGGACTGTGTGAAAGATGATATGGCTAGAAAGGGACTGACTACCGAGATGACGACTAATAGAGAAGTAAAAAAAAGTAAATTGGGCCAAGGTCAGGAGAACGAGAATGATGTTGATGTGTTAACCAATACTTTTAGCTGATATCTATTCTTGGATCAAATATTAAAGTTAAATAATACCATCTGCGTTTTAGACCACCACACCGAAAGCGCATTACTTATTTCAGAAAACTAAATACTTAAGCCAAATAGAAACATAGTCATTCGACTCACCAACTTGTATGACACCTAGCGATAAACTGACTATATCTGAAGACAAAGACTTATCGCTAGTCCATATTACGTGTTTACGTATAATTGGAAAACTATTTATCTCTTCATTGATAATGTTGTATCTGAATTTCGAAACAGGCTTAAGAATGGAATCGGCGTATATTTTACATATTTTTGTTATAATTTACATGCTTATTGGACTACAATTGAAATGCATTGCATGCATAAAAAGAATGCTTGTTGCTCACTGTTATCAAATAGTTAATTCACACGTCGATAAGTCTACGCACTATTATGGTTTTAGTAGGCGTTTGTTAGCTAGATTTTCGTTATTTTGATGTGTCATCCCAGTCTGTTGATCACTTCATTAGTGTACGCACGATATTCTACTACTCTTTATTAAGGGGGAAGCGTCAGGGTAGCCCGCGAAATTCAAATTTTCTTACGTTTTTTTCCAATTTATAGGTCGGTATTATATTGTACGTTGATCAAATTATAATTTGCGGTCGTAACAAGTATCTATTTACATAATTAGAATTATTAAAATGATTACTTTAAGTGATTGATTTAAGACCAGATAATCCCAAAAAAAGACTATTTCATGAAATCTTGACTTTTAGGATTATACTAACTTAACGTATTACTGATTCTATTGTATATAATTCTGTAAAAACATATTTGTTACGGCCGCAAATCATACTTTATTTAACATACAACTTAATACTGACTTGTAAATTGCAAAAAACGTAAGAAAATTTGAATTTCGCGGGCTACCCTGACGCTTCCTCCTTAAACTATTTCTTTGGAATTGAACAGTGTATAGTCAAAATATACAACACTTCTTCTACTTCTTTTCGATTCGACGGTACATCAATGTTTCTTATACTGTTTGGGCGCATAGGTGGCCATATTTATTGCGGCGTCAGAGGCGTTGCTCAGCAGTGCTATTCTGTACAAATCTCACCGTGAACACTTAGATGAGGTGAGCGTGGAGTGAGTTGTAAATAGCGTAAATCCCTAGCATCAGGTGGAATGACAGCTCTCTTTAAGCTCACTTCACCTACGTTTTCACGGTGAGATTTTTACAGAATAGACCGGCTGATCGTCAAGGGTGCAGGTGAGCGGATATTTGGAACACTCTAGTTGGGGCATAGTCAGTTCAGGAGCACTGCACTCGCAATGAATATTGGATGAATCGATAATGCCCTATTTCGCCAAAATATGTTTGCAGCGGCCTGCTTGGGTGGTACGTAATCCATTCAGTGCTCGAATGCTTCGTAAAACGCCTAGTTTACACATTTTCACCAAAAATGAAACTTTTGTTAATTTTGATCTTGATTCTTTTCTTTCAATTCAATTTCGATGAGGTGGGTCCATCGTGTTAGGCAATTAATTGGGCATCCAATTGTTTTCTTTGTGGTCAAAACTACCCGAGATAGCGCAATATACACACGGTCAACCGATTAAAACCAAGACTTTTACTGATATTAAACGCAAACTGTTTTAGGTTATCGGGAATCAAGAACAAATTAACCTGTGTTATGAATAGCCGTTGATAAGGAATTGATAGCATCCATATTAATTTTAAACTCTGAATATTATTCAACTGCTTTTTAACTCTTATGATATAGCTAGAAAGCGGGTGACTACCGAGATGACGACTAATAGAGAAGTATGGAAAAATCGGCCAAGTGCGAGTCGTACTCGCGCACGAAGGGTTCCGTACCATTATCTATAAAAACGACAAAAAAAATCATGTTTGCTGTATGGGAGCCCCCTTAAATATTTATTTTATTCTGTTTTTTAGTATTTGTTGTCATAGCGGCAACAGAAATACATCATCTGTGAAATTTCAACTGTCTAACTATCACGGTTCATGATATACAGACGGACAGCGGAGTCTTAGTAATAGGGTCCCGTTTTACTATTTTGGGAACGGAACCCTAAGAACGACATGTTGCGGCGACCCCAAATAAATTGGGATAAGGGCAGGAGAATGATGACTCAAATCATGTTTGGGAATAAGCATCAATCAAGCGTCACAGCAGAATGCTTCAGGCAATTGATTCGATTCGCGGAATGTGAACTCCACGGAATGTCTAACTGGTCAGATAATTGATTTAAAATTTGCCAGCGCAAAAATTGGGCTTTCCTTTGGCAAAGCAAAAAATGTTGAAGTTAGGCAAAGGCATGCACGCCCCTGGTGGGTACCCGCCTTGTCGAGGCGGGGGGTTCAGTAGCCAGTCGCTTCACCAACGGTGAAGCGAAGAGGAACCCGAGGAGGGGCCGCTTGTCAGGGCTTTTTCCAGGAAGCTGATGACGTAGCGGCCAACAAGTAGGTTGCGGTGCCGCTTGGGCGACATCGCAACCGAGGCGGGTCGCGATGTCGTATGGGAGGCATCGCGGCTGAGGGTTGGAGGCCGCGGCGGGAGAGGAGTGCCGGTATTGCGGTGCGCCGCTCTCCCTATCCTCTGTGGCTGAAAAGTGGTAGGCGGCCGGGCCACTGACCTGACCGGTCGCAGGGGGACCAAGGGTGCCTAGACACAGGGTCGTCTAGCGCCCATGTGCTGGTTTGTTCCATGGGGCGTGCAATGTGTTCTGGTGCGCCGGTGATGGGGGGGTATACCCCAGAGGAGGATTCGGTGACGGACAGCCGCGGCTCGTCTGCGGTGAGTGCTAACGCGTGCCCGCGTTCCCGCCATAAGCGGCAGAGGAGGACACCGTGGAGTTTTAGTGCAGGGACTGCACTATCTCCTCGTGGTAGTGCAGTATGCATGAGCATTTCCCCACGCAAAAAAAAAGGCAAAGGCATGCAGAATTTCTACCAATTTCGTAGTCGGACTTACGCAGTTGGCAGAAGGCCGTGATAGGGATATTCATTTTTTTTTTCTTCTTCTTGTATTTATTTATTTATTTACAAGGCAACTACAACAGGTAACAATTAGAGTAGGTATGTCACCAGGTTCATATCACCCAAAGTGTCTTTTTGCGTATCGCAGCATTATGCTGAAATAGGAGCCTTTTTGGCCTCGCACAGTCTTCTATTTTTGTTTGTTCTGTCAATTCGAAAAAAAAAATATTATTTTGTTAGTTTTAAATTTTCTTTTTCTACTGTTTGTATTTCCTATGTGTGTCTCAAATAAAATATTTTCCTTTATATTTTCTTTTATTTACTAGTATTATTGTCTCAGTTCACGTAATTAGCGCGTGTCCATAACACCTATGTAAAAAAATACCGCACAACATATCAGTAGCAATATCACACGTAATCCAAACTGTAATCGCTATCTCACATACGTAACAGTCTCTTTGGATTATCTATATACATATTACAAGTTTGTATGTTCGAGTTGAGAAACAATATTGATAAATGTCTGACCTAGATGTCGAAGTGAGAAATTTTTTATTTTATTTGACAGTTTTTAGCGTTTCTCTTAAGACTGTTCTGAAAATCCGAAAGCCTGGGTCATTGTAACCCTAGAGAACGTAATTCTAAAATTAAGATCAACATCATTTGTCTAGCCTCTTCCCATATACGAGTATTCCGGGTGGCAGGGACATACGGTATCATGGATTCGTACATGATTCTGGACCCCACTGCGTTTAAATATTGCTTCGATTATTAACAAATAAAACCGGTCAAGAGCGAGTCGGACTCGCGCAACGAGGGTTCCGTACCATCATATATAAAAAAAACTGTACTATTTAGAGACATCGTTTTATTTTTCCTGTAATCTTTACATAAACTTCTAGCACACAGAATAATTTCAGATTTTTCTCTATGCAAACTTCGGAGATAAGGGCATGGACCGGTATTATTTTTTTTACATTTTCTTAAAAAAATCGAAAACTTTGCGGCCTAAAATTTTTTTTTTTTTTTTGAGAATGTGCAAACTGCGTTCTTTCATATGATACCCCACATGCCCTAGTAGCTCAACTTCGAATTTTTAAGACCCCCTTTCAGTCCCTGTTGCAAAAGAAATATTTAATTAAGATAATATTTAATTTATTTATTTGCAAAATAGTTCAGCAAACGTCATCTAAAAGTATTCCAAAATTCAAGTTGATAGATAGCATTAATAGTTCTTGAGATATCCAGCTGTGACAGACAGACATGAGTCGCACCATAAGGGTTCCTTTTTACCATTTTGGTACGGAACCCTAAAAATCTGCTGTTTCCTATAAAAGTGCACTACCTACGCGGTTGACAGGCCTTGTAGCTTTATACACGAGATCTTCAACGTGTATCACGACCATAGATTATAAGTCTGCCCAAAACTTGACCACTTCTACGACGTTTTAACCAAGGCGAAAATCGGCATTAATACGAGTATTTTAACATTTGATTAAAAGAAATTGGTTCCACAGCTTCCACATTAAATTGATTTGTAATGTAAGTTATTTTAATTAAAACTGTTATTGCAATGCGATAAGCTAATGTAGGTCTTGGAGTACTAGATGAATATTTTATAACTGCTTAATTTTAGCGTTTTTCGCACGATCGTAATTAAGACCGAGCATATTCAGGCGCAGTTGCGTGTATAAGGTGCCACTTATACTCTTTACCTAACTGGATAATAATAATAACAATATAATAATATCCTGGGACATTTTCACACACGGTCATCTGGTCCCAAACTAAGCAGAGCTTGTACTAAGGAAACCAGATAACTGGTATACTACATATATTACTTTTTTTTTTGTAAATACATACTTAGGTATATAGATAATTACACTCAGACTCAGGACAAACAGACATGTTCATGCACACAAATGTTTGTCCTCGATGGGAATCGAACCCACGACTTGCGACATGATGGCGGTATCTTAACCAACCACGCCAACTGGCCTGTCAAGATCCTGGTGGCTTGGAAGTACCTTACAAAAAATTATGTTTGGTTTTGAAAAAAAATGGTTGATATCGCATAGCTTTTATTCAATCGGCGAATTTCTCAACAAAAAATCATGTCAGTCCTACCACTTCAGGAATGCATTGAAGTCACTTAGTTATGCAAGTTAAGTTAGTTAACATAATGTGTGTTTAAAATAATTCAAATTGTTATTGATTTGAATAAATTGTTCTTTTGGTTCACAGAATTATTAACGCTAAAACTCGAATTTGTGTTTAAAATAATTCAAGTTGTTATTGATTTGAATAAATTCTGCTTTTGGTTCATAGAATTCTTAACGCTAAAACTAGAACTTAACACCTACAAATTGTTATTATTGTATTTTGTATATAATTGTATGTTACTGTTTCCATAACTTACTAACATCCATTAAATATTTGCATGTCATCACTGCATGGCGGAACGTGTCACATGGCTACATATCAAGCTATACATTTCCAGTATAAGCCTACCTCTCATTATACGGAAATCCTTTACAATGTGAGATCCGCATACACTGGAGAATTATACCTTGATATTTAACCGTGTGTACCTAACATCTTTTGTACCCACCACATTTTATGCAAGTAAACGCTTTTGATTTTGACCGGATTTTTCCAGCATTGGCGCCCATTTTTTACGAAATTATCCTTCACCCAAAATTGAGGGTAGTATGCAAACTTATATTCTGATTCAGGCAGGTCCCTAAACTTAGAATATAGGTAGATGTAGATTCTCGTGTTTATTGAAATCGCCCTATTTATAATAACCAATTTTAATGTTTATGTAGTAGAATACCCCTCATGGCAACATATTGACCAAGAGGTCAATAATCTTGATAAGAATCAAGATAAACTTTATGTAAAACCAACATGTTACTTTTACTAAGATACCAAAATTCGCCGGCGCGCTATGGAGAATGGTAGAACAACGGCATATCAAAAATTATATGTTTGGATACCTTAATTGAGAACGAGATACACTTTTTTAATTTTATTTAATAGTTTAAATGTCGTTCTTCAATATGCAGTAGGTATTTTATAAGGCATATAAATTAATAAAAAGAGGGGTACAATATGTCTGTTCCTATATTCTTCCAGTTTTACTGTACAATTTCTTAACTTTCAGAGTCGTATTTCGTATTGACTCTGTTAGACATCCCATATATTTTTTTTTTCTTTTCAGAAATATACAGGGTTATTGGTAAAACACCAGCAACCTCTAAAGGGGTCATTGTACTCATCATTATGAACAACTTTTACTATGGGACCAAAGAAGAAATCGCAAAAAGATCAGCTGTTCAAACAAAAGTTTGATGAATTATGCGAACATAAATGTACTGAACAGCTGATTTTTTTTCGCGATTTCATGTTTGGTCCCATAATAAAAGTTGATCATAATCATGAGTACAATGACCCCTTAAGAGGTCTCTGAAAAGCTCATCTTACGTAGATTTGCAAACAAATATTAGTTTTTAATTTTGTTATGTAGTTTATAACATACAAAATAAATAATTGAAAAAGAAAGAAATCGTGCCGTTTTCAATTTCATTGAAGCTTGCCGAAGTTTTGGATTTTATGTTTTTTCTATAGGTATTCATTATCAACATAATATGTGAAAATCAGCTGCGGTTTTATGCGGTTTCCAAAGATCCAAACCAAGACACGATAAGTCTTACAACGAAAAATTCCGTTATCTATGCAATTGTCACACGAGACGATCCACATGCCCGAAATCATATTCAAACAATCATGCCATAAAATTATCTATCAAATAAAGTCAATTTCATGGATATTAAAAACATTTTTCTGTATTTTATTTCAATTTAAAGTTCTCTCTAAAAAAACATCTTTTACATATTTTCAGTAGTAAATAGACACGTAATCAATTTGTCACTGAAAACACTTTTATTCTGAAACTTAAAAAATAATAGTACTTTTCCTATATTGAAGGAGGAAGAAATGTGTCCAATGTGGATGCTTGTTTACGAGATTATTTATATATGAATTTACGTCAGTAAATATGCCATCTTCTGTAAATACTGATTCATGGAGAAAGTGTCATAAATCATTTTACTGTATTACCTATTCGACAATTATCAAAGGACGCACAAGAATCTCGTAACAAAAATTTAAAAAAAAGTTAGATTAGGTAAATCATGCAAGAAAGTGCTAAGATCAATGACAAATGAGGATGTATTTCACACATCACTTACACCTCAGATCCATACATTACTAACATCCGAAAACTATATGTTAAAAATAATAGAACTTGACTAAGACACCCTACATTTTTTGAAAATTTACCAACTCAACACTGATTCTGAAGAAGGTACCTACTTTGAAAAATTGTTTTTAATACTTCTGTACAGTCTGCCATAATAGAAAAATACTCCAAATAGCAAATTTTTATGTCATGGTTTAAGGCAAATACAATTTAGTACCTAAATTATATCATTTAATTTAGGAAATAGTTTTTTTTTTTTTGCTGTTTATATCAAGAGACAACAATTATACTTATTTCTTCTAAATATTGAATACGATTGAAATAATAAATAATTTTTTTGGCAAAATAAAAAAAAATACAACTACCTGTTCTACAGCAACTTCAAATGTATTAAACTTATGTATAAAAAATGTGTCTCAAGAAACAAAAAAGTTACAGATTTTTGATTCGAAGATGACCAAAATTTTCCACATTGTTTACTGAACCTTGGTTTACTCATTTACCGCTAGGTATCCGGCAGCCTGAACGTACCAAACATAAGGCTAAATCACAATCACAATTTCGAAAAATCACAACACAGACAAAAAATCACAAAAACTTACAGATCATCGCGAAAACCAGCAATATAAAAACAATAGCCAAGATCGTTCCCCCAGCATAACCACCGAACACTTTGGGCACATCCCCAGTCAGCATAGCCTTCAAATTTTCCTTCACATCATCAGCTAACTCCACCGTATCCAGTAATTCCATCAGGATCTTTCTAGAAGGTGGCTTTCCAGGTTCTGAACTGGCTGCTATCAACTCCTGGAGTTTGTCCAGGGTTCCTTTATCGAGAGTGTCCATCTTGGGCGAATATTTTCGTCAAATTAAACTTAATAACGATATGATACTACGCTCATTATCTGTAATGAAACGTGGATTCCACGTTGTAGGCAAGGAGCGGTGTAGAGTGTGAGATATCGGCGGTTTGATAATGCGGCTTTAAGATACGATCGGGTGGAACCGATAATTATTATTTCAGTAGTAATGTACAAGATTTTTGCTTCTGTTAGTTTTCTTTAGTTTTTAATTATTTTTAGCGATGCATTAATAGAGCCTCCCGAGACTCGAGTGTGAGCCTCCTCGAGACTCCAATATTTGTCTGTCGTACTCTTAGCAGTCAGCCTCGCCTTTTCACCACGCCATGAATGCCATGAGCTAGTGAAAATAATAACGAGTGTTCACGGGCTATTTGTATTAAGCGACATCCTGGCCGATATTGAGTTATACAGGGTGTTTGGTGCATCGTGTGCCAAATTGAAATGGTCGACTGGGGGGGTCACCTTCTATCCTTTCAGACCCCTAAACACTTCTCATGCCCTGTGGCTTTTTTTTCATCGACTTTTTATTTTTTTATAAAAAAAATACCCAAATTTTGCATTCAATTTCAAAATAAAAAAAAGTGTAAGTCCTAGACTCTGAATTTTAATTTTATTTAGACGTGTATTGTATTACAGTACTTTTAAATTCAAAATTAGTGACATTAGCCATCCAGTTTTTTTTTAATTTACTCGCAAAGTTTCGGACTTCAATTAAAGCTGTCCATGTTACAGCTATTTACATGGCTATAAAAAAAAAACCAAAAGCGACCGGGATCTTCCAACTCTCTCAAATACTCTCTAGTCTATCCTCTTGCTAGTGATGTGCCACATGCCATAAAAATCTTTTTACAACTTTGTGAATTCGCTAGAATTGTGAATCGAGTCACAAAATACTAAATTTGAAATTATGATTTAAAAAAATATTTTTACTTAAATTATACCTCAAGAACTCATTTAATCTGTTATCTCACTATTGTAAGGTAAAATCTGTCTCGTATCTCTCTTTTTTGGGGGGGACGGTTACTAGAAATAAAAAATAATTGCATTTTTAACATTTATTTAATCATTTTTTACATATTCTACTCAAATTGTTGGCCGCTATTGCGAATGCAGGCCCGACATCTATTTCGTATTTCCACAGTTGTTGTACGAAGTCGTATTTCCTCCTTAATTTGATTAAACGCCGTTTCAATGCGTTGAAGTAGTACCTCCCTAGTCGGAACCTCCGTGGCGTATACCAGCTCTTTGGCACGTCCCCAGACATAAAAATCTAGCGGAGTTAGGTCTGGGGAACGTGCCGGCCATGCAATAGGGCCATCGCGACCAATCCACGCATTGGGGAACACATCGTCAAGATATTCCCTCACAGTCAAACGCCAATGCGCGGGACAGCCGTCATGCTGGAATACTTTGGGAACATTTTCATTAAATACGGGCACCTCGGACACTAATTCGGGCAGGTCATTTTGAAGGAACTCCAAATAGTTATCGCCATTGAGGTTATCGGGCAGGTAATGCGGTCCAACTACCTGATTCCCAATCACTCCTGCCCAAACGTTTACACTAAACCTCCTTTGAAAAGATTTCTGCCTTTTAACATGTGGGTTTTCCGTTTTGTTTGTCCAGTGATGCAGATTGTGAAGATTGAGGATCCCTTCTTTGGTAAATTTGGATTCATCCGTCCACAATATTCTTTTTAAGAAATTAGGATCATCCACATCCGTGTGTAACATAAACCGACAGAATGCCACTCGTCTGTCAAAGTCGCCACCCTCAAGACCTACAAACAAAGAACTCTTTTAAATTCCTGTTGAGCAGTAAATAATTGCACAATGAGATTTTTAATGACCGGCGGCGTCGGACCGTTTGTATGGGCTGGTTCACTACCTGGAAGTAGTGACGTCATACCCATTACCTGCTAAACAAAGGCATCGTCAAACAAAGTGTGTACGGGTTTAAAGTTAGTTCAAAATTACGTACCTTGCACCGGAGTGTAGTGGAATGGATGTTTTTCGTTTTGCTGAAGAACTTTCCACACTTTCCATATTGAAATATCAAGATGTGCTGCCACATTTCTGATGCTTCTTGTAGGGTCTTCCTCAAAAAGTGCCAGTATTCTCTCGTCCACTTCAACATTATGTCGCACAATATGGCCCCTTGGTTCATGAAAAGTGACACTGCCAGTCTCGCGTATGCGTCGGTATGTGTCTTGGAAGACTCTGCGGCCAGGTAGTCGTCTACCAGGAAAACGTTCCTGGTAAATTCGTTGCGCTGCACGAGCGACACCATTGGCGGCTCCATAAGCCATCATGATGTCAGCATATTCCTCGTTAGAGAACGTCGCCATTGCAACAACAAAAAATCAACAAAGTTTAACAATAACACCAAAAGTTAAAACGTAACAAAAACCAACAAAACTCAACAAAACAAAGTAACAAAATGAAAAAATCGCGGAGTACGGTGAACTAACACACACGTCAGGTAGCAGAGGCAGTGATGTCTCGACTGACTGACGAATGACGGATTGACGGCGTCGCCGCGTCGGTGGCAGTTCGTCGTTTGTTCAAACTAGTTTAGGTACGCTATGCAAGAAAGATAGAGATAGAAGATAGATTTTACTTCGCGAGAGTGAGAAAACAAATTTTACCTGTTACTTAAGTAACAATTACGCAAAAAGACTTTTTTCTTTTGAATTTGGAATTTAATATTTTGTGACTCGATTCACAATTATTCTAGCTAATTTACAAAGTTGTAAAAAGATTTTTATGACATGTGGCACATCACTAGCAAGAAGATAGACTAGAGAATTTTTGAGAGAGTTGGAAGATCCCGGTCGCTTTTGGTTTTTTTTTTATAGCCATGTAAATAGCTGTAACATGGACAGCTTTAATTGAAATCCGAAACTTTGCGAGTAAATTTAAAAAAAACTAGATGGCTAATGTCACTAATTTTTAATTTAAAAGTACTGTAATACAATACACATCTAAATAAAATTAAAATTCAGAGTCTACGACTTACACATTTTTTTTATTTTGTAATTGAATGCAAAATTTGGGTATTTTTTTTATAAAAAAATAAAAAGTCGATGAAAAAAAAGCCACAGGGCATGAGAAGTGTTTAGGGGTCTGAAAGGATAGAAGGTGACCCCCCCAGTCGACCATTTCAATTTGGCACACGATGCACCAAACACCCTGTATTATATTTAGTTATTTTTTACAATATTCTTTTTTCCGAATTTTGAAACTTTGAAATGCTCTCTTGTAAAGTTCCAAAAATGTCGCTTAATACAAATGGCCCGTGAACCCTCGGTAAGATATGTGTAGTTTGCACATTCCATTATATTTTTGTAAACCCCTCCAACGAAGCAAACAATGCTTGGTAAGAGTGGGTTTCAATAACGCAACCGACGACTAAAGCCCGGTCGCGAAGCAGGAAGAATTTCGTACAATCACCCTCATTACTTATTTCTGTCGCTCACGCACGAATGTATTGCCATTGCGCTCGCACATTAGAAGACGTTCTAATGTGCGAGTGCAACGACAATACATTTGTGCGCGAGTTACCATTCTTCTCTCGTTTCAGCACGAACAAGGAATAATAAAGCAAGGTGGTAGCGGGGCTAACTGTCCAAGAAGTGTCCGCCAGACATAATATTTAAGTATCGCCACTCGTGAAAGGCTGGCTGGTAGCATCTGGATGAGAGTTGCCAAGTATCGAGATGACAGGTGAAGGAAACTATAATGCAGCCGACATTCAGACTATCTTTGTTTTGCAGAAAAGAGCTGTTCGATGCATTTATAAATTAAGTCCGAGTTAATCTCTCAGAGAGAAATTTAAGGAGATTAATATAATGACTTTGCCTTCTCAGTACATTTTTGAAAATCTTTTATATGCCCATAAAAACATTAAATTGTTTAAAAAATACAGTGATATCCACAATATAAATACTAGGAACAAACACAAATTTGTTGTACCTCCAACAAGGCTCAAGAAAATAGGTCGCTCATTCAGGTGTCAATGTATACGCTTTTATAATAAACTTCCAAGCCACGTTCGAGATCTGAGCCTTAATAAATTCAAATCATTCATTAAATGCAAGTTGTGTCAGAAAGCTTATTATACCGTTAAAGATTTTATTGAGGACAAAAAGGCTTGGGATGAACTGCTCCAAATTTTATTTTATTCTTTTATTTTTGCATACTGAATGTTGACATGACTATTTACTTTGTACAGTATTCTATTATTTTAATTTATTGTGAATGTGAAGACTATGTAGGTCATTGCTTTTTTGTTTGTTTTATTTTTTTCTCTCAGTTATTTTTAATCATCGTCTGGCAGTTTGAGTAATTTATGCGGCCTACCCCAATGTCCTTTCTTTGGTATTGTTCGTCGAATCGTTGAGCTCCTTAAGTTTTGAGTTGAGCTGCGCGATTACTGACAAATGCGTGCACTGACTGGACAGGTCCTCTCAATCTGTGTGGTTCTTTCCTCAAAAGACCATTTCAGACACCAATCTACATGGTCTTCACATGAAATGACCAAGATTATGTCTGGACTTTATAAGAGACTGTGACCTCTGAGTTTGTTTCGGCCTTTCTTCTCAGAGTAGTCAGATAGGAAACGCCGACCTCATCTAGTTTAAAAAAAAAAAACATGATTGACTTGTAAAAGTGTTTGTACAAACCTACTTACAGAAATAAAAATCATTTATCATTTATCATAAAGCACCAAATCTCCAATCGCTCTCGCCACCGCTTTTGTCTTACATCTTTTTATAATGAAGTATTGGTTACACAAGTGTTCTATGAGCGGTCGCTCACATAGACTGGCTAGTAAGCATTACAGAGTTCAGAGAAAGATTTGTTTTTACACGCTGGTTATGGCACCAGAAGTACGTGCTCCAGATCAGTGTACATAGACCGGCTTCCGGAGAGCATAGTAAAAACGGATGCGCTAGGAGTCGAGCGTATATTATTGAAGGCGGAATACTCTCAGCTCAGCATTGAGAGCATTCCTTTCGAACTGGCCGTCGCTGTCGAGTTTTTGTTTTTATCCGACTGACCCAAACGTTCAGCTGCTCGAGCGCAAATTAGCACGCAATCGGAGCCGGTCGGCAGCTTTTCAAGTTTCAAACTATGTTGGGACGGCTATCAAGCTTCCTCATAGTCTATCACAAAAGTTGTTAAAATAAATCTTATTTTAATATCTCCACCAAACTCTATTTCAAATACGATCAAAATTTTTTCCCAGCCGGTTTATGTGAACGGCCATTTACAGGACCGGCTGAGATGTGTTGTAATTAAGTATACTAACGTCTTAATTAAAATACCTAAGAACAGAAATAACTTGAAAATACATATATTTTTATCTGTTCATAGTGTTTGATATCAAGGACGAGTCGTAAATTTAAGACTTTGCTGTTTACGCAAGTTATGTTGGAACGGGCTGGGGATCCATCATCATCCACGGTCTACCATAATCATCCCTAATTTCCTATGTATAGTAAAGTGAATTTTTACTAATAACCTTTACTTGGGAAGAGACCGAATACCACGACAGTGAATCCTAGTGTGGGGTCCAGGAAATTTGTAAAAATCTAGGGCACCTAAGGCTCCTATGTAATCGTTCCGTGTTTTTTTTCTGAACTGAATAAAGTTTTTAATTATTTATTAATCGTGGAGTTTCTAGCCGATTCCCCTCCATAGGAAACGACCAATTGGAACCATGCACCTAGCTTCTGACATTTCATAAATGCGCATGTAGGTTTATGTGAAATAAAATATTTTGATTTTGTCTCGTTTCGGTGCTAATATAATATTACGAGGACAGTATTTTGTCCCTCTCGTAAAGTAGCACGGCAAGAAACTTTTGGGGTAAACGCTTTCTCTCCGAATTCATGTGCTGCAGAAATTATTTATAGGATAACAAACATGCAGGCTCCACTCCAGATGGTTAGTTGTTAACTGATGGGATCCGCTAGGGCCGTTGCCGGGTTGCGGCTTGTTTGAAAGAGTTACCGTGGCCCTGGCACAGGCAACTGAAGGAACACGGGTGGGTTTTAGTCAGTAGAAGTCTGACACGCCCTCCCGGGCTCCCGCTCCGTCCAGAGCGGGAAAGTTATTTGATAAACTCCCACACAAAAAAAAGATAGTTAGTTGTCACCTCAATCTACCTCGCCGTTTCCTAATTATGTTACGATATTAACTTCTAATTAGATACCTATTGGCACACGGTGAAGTAATTAATAAAGCAGGAATTAATAAATTATTACTATGAGGTAATAAACTGGTTATAAATACAATGTAGAATAGTCGTAAATAGCCCGTTATTTATCAATCAATCTACCTAGCCTTTTCCCAATTACGCTGGGGTCGGCTTCTAGTCTAACCGGATGCAGCTGAATACCAGTATTTTACATGGAGCGACTGCCTATCTGACCAGGACCACCACAACCCTACTACTGTTACTGGGTAACACTATCGTGTATAGGGGTATCCCCCTTGGTAAGACTGCCCGTATCCTCAGACTAAATAAAAAATCAAGATAGCGCTGTCAACTGTGACGAGGGGCCGCACGTTTTGGGTTTCGTAAAAATTTGTGTGCACATAAGGAAGTGAAGTTTAGTTGTAGTTTGGTGTAAATGTGTGCGTGTGAGCGTGTATGCACAGAGCGAGCGCGGGATTTAGTTTTGAGTATGCTTCACAGATTTGTTCGCAGCGCTATGTCTGGGTTTTTTATTTAGTACGAGCCTGTAACGACTGTCAAAGATCTACGAATGACCAGCCGGGACCAACGGCATAACGTGCTTTCCGAGTCACGGATGGGTCTTAATATGCAATGGATGGTCACCCATCCATGAACCGACCGCGACTAGCGTAGCTTAAACCTTCTATCGATCCGTGCGGCGTTAGGGTTAGTGGTCACCTGATCACCATAATCCCATTATGGACCTCTACATTCTACAATACCAGCAAGCATCGCAGATGCATTACAATTTCAGAGACAAAATTGAAATTTTAGGACTTTCTGATTACATAACATCACGTCCTGTACTCCTCGAAGGGTTAGGCAGAGGTGTACTATAGTACACCCACATTTCGCCAGTTATGTTTAAGTCCCATGTATTGGGGGGTGAGTCTATTGCCATCAACCGACTCCATCCAGACTCCGGGCTGCTACTGAGAAATTATAGATGCAAAAACGCAATAACACTTAGCCCGACCCGGGCATCGAACCCAGGACCTCATGCTCAGCAAGTCAGCAGTAGCGCCTGTGACCACTAAAAAATCGAGACAGTAACATACACCCACATTTTACCAGATAAGTCCCATGTTGGACCCAAACTCCCAATGGGTTGTCTGTACAATCTTGAATCTGGTTTTGTGAGATCTTAAATGTTTTAACTTCTATAAACAACCATGTCGAAACTTGCAAGAAATTCACTTCTGGATCTCACTCCGTCACCGCCGATAAGGAAGCGACTAGCTATCATTGATTTTCAAAAGATAGTAAGGTCCCTGGTAAGTAAAAGAGTCATCCCAACTATTCGCAAATAATATTATAAATACGAAAGTGAGTTTATTGTTTGTTATGCTTTAACACTAAAACGAATTAACGGATTTGAATTAAATTTGACATAGGATACTTTTTATCTCGGTAGTACATTCCCGTGGGATAATTTCCGACCTCCACGTGAACGAAGCCGCGGGTAAAAGCTTGTAATTTTATTATATTAATAGTTGATCGCTGACTGACGGCAGTGTGAACAGTTGGCGAGTACCTACTTGTTTGTCGTAGCGACAAGAGCTATCAAAGAGAGTACTCGCTCAGCGACGCTCACTTGGCAGACAGAATACTCGTTGAGAGACTCACGCTTGGTACATATACGCATACCCACCAGCGAGTAATCGCTGGTCGCCGTCGTGCACGGCTGCTCGCCAACTCGTTTTTATTTGCTAGCTCTAGGCAGTTGTCCCACCGCCGGCGAGAAAGCGACTAACTATTGGCTATTTTCGCGCTCAAGAAACGTACAATAGATATAGGTACATTCCGTGTAAACAAAACAGATGCATATATTAATAGTTGATCGCCGTTTACACTGCCGGCTAGGACTCGCTCCACAAAAGCTATCAAATATAATACTCGCTCAGCGATGCTCGCTTGCCGGCTTTGCGGCTTGGCTTGGAGAACTAGCCACCCCGTGGGAGTAATCGCCCGTCGCACTCGCACACTCGCTTATAACCCAGCGACAAAACTATCGGAACTAGACACTCGCATCTAGCTGCTCGCCAACTCGTTTCTAGTTCTACTCGCTTCTCGCTCATGGTTGACAGTGATGGGACAGGTGCCATACTCAGTTCTCGCTCTCGTCGGTAGTGGGTGGTGCCTTACCCAAATTGCGATTGGATTTTATGTATGCATCATCTTTATCCGACTTCTCATAACTCATTTCATGATGATTTCTCTTTTCATGGCTGGTAGAGGTTTCAGGCTGTGGGTTAGAACTAGGGTTGTAACAGAACGTCGCCTCCGTCTCCGCAAGTCTGGAACTTCCGCAAGAAATCGTTCTTCCGCCACCGCATGATTTTAGCGGACTTGTAAAAGGTCCGTAAGTAATCGGCTCTAAAACTAAGCGAAAACCCTCAATGTGATGGAGATATAACTTGAAGTTTTAAGACGCCCCCCAAATATATATTAAATAAGAACATTGATTTAAACAGGAAATATGACAAAAATAAGTTTTCTATAGAAATTTTAAATTCCTCATATCTCGTCTTCAAATCGGTGTCCTTTCAAAATATATGTTTGGGAACCTAGATATTCTGTAATCCAATCTGAATAAATACACACTACCTTAAGAATATGTTTGATTTACAAATTATTTTGGTATTTCGTTTGTTTGCTTCGTGGGCCTCTTAAGGTTTTGCTCCCATGTCACCGCCGCGCGTTCAGTACTCAGTAAGCAAGTGATTATTGGCGCCTTAACTATAAAAGAATCGCCTCCAAGGTGACAAAGCCGCAAAACTGTTTTTTGTAAAATGTAGTAGTTTGCCATTTCAAAATGTTATTTCTATATTATTCCACACCTCCTCGCATCAGTGGAGGTCAAGCTCTTCACATCCGCCTCTGCCTCCACTAAGATGGCCTTAGTTACATCCCTACTAATCCCTAGTTAGAACCCAGACAGGCACGCACTTTACGTAACAACTCAGCCTATCGCAGTCCACAGCTGGGCATATCTTGGAATCATTCTTTTTAACTGAACAGACAGCTGTGCTGCTGGGGAGTTTGTTGCGCCACTTCTTCTCCCCAGCTAAAGCACTAGGAAGTGGTGAAGTGCGGGCGTTTTGGGGGACTGTCTTATGTAATTTTGACGTTCAAAAAGTGCTGATTCTCAGCCTAGTTTGAATAAATGACTTTTGATTTTGATAGGCCTCTCCCAGTCTGCACCACAACACCATGTCCTCTGCCTTCTGCATCCAGTCTGTCCCAGACACCTTCTTAAGGTCGTCGGCTCGTCTGACTGCACTTAGTACCCTTTATTTCATCGCCATTGCTCTCATAATGGTGAAGGAAATGTCCTAGAACCAAAACTTTAGGGACATGTGGCCACCACCATCCTACACTGGGACTGCATGGTGTATTAAGGCCCGCTCCCTCTCATAGAAAGGACGCTTCAGAGTTCTATTGCTGGAAAATATATTTCCACTAGCATGGATCCTGCCTGACCCATGCCCAGTGATGTTATGATAGCCCAGTGCCTCTCATGTGAAAGAAAAATATAGTGAGGCAACCTGAACTTCATAATATGTGAAATTGCTAACACATCCTAAGCAGGCATGGTGACCAATGATCGTGCAGTCTCTGTATGAGAAGAGGACTTTGCCCTGCAGTGTAGGCTGGAATTATTGATGTATCCTGGGTCTACATTTCTACAGTGATCTGCGGACCTAGTCTAAGTAACATGATTAGCGATAGTACAAAAACCAAAAATGGATGGGATTGACATAAGCTATGGAAATGTCCCGTGAATATTGGTCAACAAATTGACAGTGTTCAACGGTACCATAGAGGTGTGTTGATAGCTATTGTACAGAAAAAAAACTTTTTCCTAAAAACACAACCAACTTCCAAAATAACACTTCAAAGTGAATAATAACTATAATTTCGGAAGTTGGTGTCTTTGAATATGTATTTTATTATTTTAGTTTTTTGCCACCGACTTCCGAAATTAAAGTTATTATTCACTTTGAAGTGTTATTTTGGAAGTTGGTTGAGTTTTTTGGAAAAAGTTTTGTATTTTTCACTTTGTAGTGGGTCAGTTTGTAATTTATTTATGTTACAATATTCTAATGTCAACTACTCATCACCTTTTACAAAATATGTATTGCTTTACCTGATGCAGGGACGTTAATTACTGAGGAGTTCTCCTGATAAGTAGATACCAGGAAAACTCCATATTACCTTAAGCATTGTGACAAGCATAAATTACTTAGCTACCATTAATAAAGTAACCTAATCGAATCGCAACCTGTGAAATACTAATTGTTGAGTAGTTCCGGTGGCCATCTGTGATCTTCATCATCAGTTCCACTTCACCAAATTGTGCTTTCCAAGAACAAATGCACGAGTTACTATAAAAAATACCCAAGTCGCTATAGGTGTGCCTATAATATTTGAAGAGTTCCGTCGATTTCTCCAGGGTACCAATTTTAGTGACACATGACACCCCACACCACAGAACACACACATCAGTGGCTGCCACATTTATTATGAACATTTGAACTAGGTATATTTCCTTTTCAACCACTATTATGTCCACTTTGCCCACTCTTCTGCTGGGCAGAGATGATGTTAGAGTCATGCTCAATAGATTCTTGACTTATTTAAGTCACTAACCACCCATTCAAGAGTTGATCAAATTGATCAGTAGGTAGTTGGAATCAACCATAATGCAGCATTACTTTTTAAATGTAAGTAAGTACATTTTTTTTAAAGGTTTAAATTTTTACAAGGAATTCTCAAACAGATAATTAAATAAGATGTGATTGCTGTATAACTATAAATAATAAACTTCTACTTTGAAGAACATGACCGTCCATTAATTACCTGAAAGAATATTAAAACTTAACTTTACGTCCTACATTTTTAAACAAAATAAAATACATAGAAACTGGCGCGATAAATTCCGCGAAAATTTTGTAAAAATATTATAAACAATTTGACATCGTAGCGAAAAGAAACTTATGTTTTTCTTACTGTAGAGATGTTAAATAATAGGAAAATAATTAAAGAATCGTCTTACCTGATAAACTGATAACAATAATCCCAGGAACGATAAATACACTGTTGGAAAATGCGTGTTCCAATGGGCCCTCAGACCCGCCACTTAGATCCACCATTGTTGTCTATTACTGAGATATTACCTCCTAATACTGCGATAAAACGGTCAATTCACTTATTCAGATCATAAAATATACCATTTTTATTAAAAGAAAAGCTATTTCCCCAAAAAATTCATCAAAATCTTTGATCCACAAAATAGAAACGCAAACGACAACAACAAGACAAAAAGTTTTATTAGTTTTAATGTTTTTCGTTTTTCCATTTCCATTGATTATTTGATTCGAACACGAGTCTTTTGAGTCTCGAAATCCAAGTCAAGATTATTACATCATGCAATAAGGAATAAGACGGTGCACCGTCTGTGGTGTGCTATGATTAGCGAAATATGAACTACACTAATACTACTTACTGCTACTACTACTACTACTACTTTATTTCTTCTGCTAAGCACACTACTATTATAGAACTCGATTAATAGTCGCGGATAGGATAAAACACATTCACGAGCTCAGGTCACGTACGCATGGAACCCCCTCCCACCACTAGAATATTAGGCAGTATTATTACTGCGGTTTGAAACCGTGAGTTTGATGTAGTAAAGATAGCACCATTTAATTTAAATTCAAAAATAATCATCACTGGAGCTATTACTGGTGTCGATTCCATTGTTTGTTCAATTACTAAATTAAAATCAGAGAATGGCGCCGATTCTCTTTTCACAAACTAAACTAAATTTAAGTCAGTGCATCTTTTTCTTTCTATTTCATTAAGAAAAAGACAGACAATAAATATTAGTTTAGTCCCATCAAATTAAGTTACTCCATAGACAAGTTTAGACGTGATTAAAAAATTAGTTACTAAAAATACATCAATTTACGTCAGGCGCTGACTAATTTGACAGGACTAAACTAATATTTATCTTCTGTCCTTTTCATACTGAAATAGAAAGAAAAAGATGCACTGAACTTTAATTTAGTTTAGATTGTGAACAAGGGAATCGGCGCCAATTGCTATTTTTTATTAACAGAGAAAAGAACGGCTATCCATCTTTGAATTGAACTAAGTTAGAGATGTCAAACTAGTTTACGCCTTGCGCTTCACCGTGTTTTTACGTGTCGTCTAATCTTAGAGCTATGTAGGTAATGCTCTAAGCGTCTAAAGTATGAAAATATTAGTTCAACTAAATTTGACAGCTCTAATTTACGTCAGTCTCTTTCTGGATTTATTAGAGAGAAGTTAGCAATAGCCCGTTTCTGCAGCGCCTCGGAAATGTTTGCTGAGACCCACACAGATGGCTTTCAAGCCATAATACGCAAAAAAACCGCGTCGCTGCTGAGCAGAGTACGGGGTAGTCGCAACTATATCCTGAGAGCTGTGGCGGAGAGCTATACTCCAAATTAATATTAGGCATTTTATGCGGAGGTTGATTGGGTAGGAAACTTGATTTTCTTGTCTAGTCATCCTCTGCATGGAGTGTGCATAATTTTATTTTTAAAATTACTTATTTTGTATCTGTACCTACTACTAACACTAGAATATAAGTCTTTGTAATACTAACACAATATGAATCAAAGTTGTCCGAAATAAATGAAATTTAATTTAATTTAATAGCCTAACCTAACCTAATTATGTTTAGTTTTTGCACAACAGAATCGGAACCAATGTATTGTTTTTCCGTGCCCCCAGATTAGGTAAGTACCTACACCTACCTACTAAATGTTTACATTTGTTATTCTTCTTTATGTCACCCGTATTCCCTATTTACGTAGTAAGAATATTAATTATTATCTCCTTTATTTATTTTTTAAACTTATTTACTACATTTTTAAATATTTTTATAAAAACATAAAAAAAACATTTAAAAATATAAAAAATTGTGATCCGCCGGTAGCGGGTGCAGGGTCCAAGCTACCGGTGGTTAGGGCCCCAGAGACAGGAACCTCCTCACAATACGCGCCGTATCAAGGAGGACTGCCTTCTGAATCAGGCCCTTCACCCAGCCACCTAACGAGAGCCTCTTGAGATGTTGTTCGAGGCTTTTAGCGATAAGGCCATTGACCGTTATTTAATTATTATTATAGTATAGTTAGGTACTTGATAAGTTCTGTTTACAAGGTCAGGTTCAGGCTTTGATAAGTCAATCTGCCTAGCCTTTTCCCAACTATGTTGGGGTCGGCTTCCAGTCTAACCGGATGCAGCTGAATAGGTACCAGTATTTTACATGGAGCGACTGCCTATCTGACATCCAATCCAGTTACTGGGTAATACGATACCTTAAATTCTGACAACCAGTCTTACTGAGGGTAAGACTGGTTGTCAGAATTTCGGGCTTCTGACGACCCGTAACGACTGTCAAAGATCCACGAATGACAGCTTTGATAAGTATAGGTAGGAAAGTACCTATTTAAATAGTATTTTTGTTTTGGTGGGTACATACCACGCACTAACTATGACCATAACTAAATATTATGTATTAAGATTTTGATTATGTAGAAAACCAAAAAGTACGACTACCCCATTCGTACTTTTTGGTTTTATTACAAAGAGGGTGATTGAACCTTTTGTTTGCATTACTAGTGAGATTATGGACATTATTAAGCTCCTAAAGCTTTTGTTTGATTTGATTTCTTTATATTTCAAAAGTGTCTGTAAGTGTAATCTATGCTTTGGAATTTGAGTTTGAGGGTTGAGGGGAACCTAAAATGAAAGCTTTTTTTGGTACTTTTTTATTTACCCACTATACATACTATTATTTAGTAGAGACTAAAAAAATAAAGTACCGTCCTCAGGCGGCAGCAGCAACCCTAACGTGGTCGGAAGGTATGTGTTACGCGATAGAAAGAGAGGCCACTAAATTGCACTTTATCGTGTCGTAGCAAGAGTCGCTTTTTATTTAAATGATTTTGCGGAGTGCTCCATCAGTATTAATTTGTGCTTCTATGTTATCCTGCCATATGTGAAACAGGGTTGAGTTTGTGTAGGTATGTATGTATATGTGTAAATAAAACAAAAACAAAATATTATAAATATAAATTTATTATTGAAAATCTTTTGGCCTACTATAAGGCCAAAAGATATACATAATTGTATATTTTCAATAATAAATTTACATTTATAATATTTTGTTTATGTTATCCTGCCATATGTGAAACAGGGTTGAGTTTGTGTAGGTATGTATGTACCTATGTGTGTAAATAAAACAAAACAAAATATTATAAATATAAATTTATTATTGAAAATATACAATTATGTATATCTTTTGGCCTTATAGTAACATTAGTGTACACAATACTAAAACAAATAATAACACTAATGACACATATTCAATACAACAGTTCTACGACCACTATCATACACGTTTAAAAATAAAACATTTTTATTTATTTGTAATAATCAGGAGTAAAAATAGTTAATTTTATAATAGGTATGTTTTTTCTTGGAATGTTGCCCTATGTGCTGCAATGTCATTCGTATAACTACGATTTTTTAGTTGTAACTGGCAACTTTGTTTTTATTTTTCGAATGTGTCGTATTGACCAAAGCGCTTTTTCACCATTAAAGGGAGATTGATACTTATCGGGCACAATAATATTTTAAACTGAGATTTTTTCTTGAAAGAAAATTACAATTATACTTTTTGCCCGGCCTGGCAGTTCGTGTTTCTTTTTTATGTTAAGTATCCCGCATTTTCCCTTTTTTAATTGCCAAAGTTGCCAGTTTCAACTTAACATTAAATGTCGTTAATTTACATTAGAGGTTAGTTTATTTACACACCCTGTTAGACGATTTTAATAATTTTCGATTCAGTCGAATTTTGGACAATTTTCTTTAAATACAATTTGAAGAACCTCAACTTGAAAAGAATTATCACAGAATATTATGAGGTGATCTTCAAATTTCGATAATCGTTTTGTAAAAAAATTTGATCCTACCTAAAACATTTTTAGTCATAATCTCGGCCAAAATACATTTTTAGTCCTAAAAAATCTATGGGAGAAATGGGTGATTTTGTAACAAGTTTTATTAAAATTGTAAAAACTTTTTAAAGGCACTTTTGGAATGACATTGAGCGTTTTCGCGCGTACTCTAACATATATCACCGAAAAAATTTGGATTTTTTTTTTCATTACATTCTATGTTTTGTCATATTACTGGTTATAATTTCGAGATTCAAGATTTAGTTAGGAAATGATGACAGAATATTTATATTTCTAATATATTATCACGAACGCATCAAAAATATTTGTAACCAATAACATGGCAACACATGTGTACAAAATAAAACGTTTATTTGAGTTCAAACAGCACTTAAAACTATATTTCATTAATCCACAAATACAGTTCCTTCCAAAAATGTATAAATTTATTGCATTTGTCTAGATACTAAGCTGTATGAGCTAAAATAAGGGTTTTCATTTACCTAAATTTTTAACTATTCAATTTAAATTTTATGAAAAATGATGAATTTTAATTTTTCTTCAAGGGATCGAGGTTATCTATTGAAAAATCGTCGTTTCCAAAGGAGATCCCTCGGCTGAATCCATCCTGTAAAGAAAATAAAATAAGTAACAGGACAAAATAATTATAAACAGTCAAATTAGCCAAAAACATGTCTCGTTTAGCGGTTTAGCCGAATGGAATTCGAAACAATTTTACAAAATACTCATTGTTTTTATAATGTCTGAATCGTGAATACTATAATCACAATACCAAATTCTTTTTTTTTTTACTTTTATTTTAACGTTCTCCGCATGCCGACATATTTTTATTGCTGGCTATTTCCGATGATGTAAACTATATTCGCACAAATAACCTTATATTTTCGTTAATATTCCAATTAGTTTTCACCATCGGAATTTAATGAGACCAAATACCTAGGGACACTTTACAAAATGCCTTTCATTTGAATAAATGACGCCCTTTGCCCTTAAAATGCTCAGAATTACACAAAGTTAGTTTTGCTAAAGAAAGCGAACACGTAGGTATCTAAATTGTTATTTGGCAGTTATGTGTACCTTTACCACTTATTTATACATCCGATCTATTCTGTAAAACCGTCACTGTTCACTTCGAGCTCATTTCACTTAATGGCTAGTTTGCACAGTGCGAGCTAGCGTGCGAGTCGGCCTACCGAGTAGCTGCAGTGCAGTAACTCGCACTGTGTGGACGTATCATACGAGTTACTCGCACTTGCGAGTTAGACCGTATCTCGCAGCTAAGTAAGTAACTTCAACATTTTTGTTTTAGTGCGAGCTAGCATGCGAGTAGCTGTCTACTCTCTAGTCAGCAGCTTGCACTGTGTAGGTAAACCAGCCATAAGTTTTCACGGTGAGATTTATAAAGAATAGAGCGGCAGATATTTATTACAGAGTGCCCTTACATAATTTTGACGTTAATTAATACAACTGGTAAAAGTAGTCATGGTATTTTAATATCAAAGTACAATCAGGGAAATTAATTGGTATACAAATTGACACCCTCCGTCAGTTTGCCGTGTTATAGCTATTTCATACAACTGTCAAAGTTTGACAGTTGTGATTTCTATCATCCTCTGCCTAGCCTTTTCTAAACTATGTTGAGGTCGGTTTCCAGTCTAACTGGATGCAGCTGAATACCAGTATTTTAAATGGAGCGACTGCCTAGCTGACCTCCACAATCCAGCTACTGGGTAATACGATACCTCTTGCTGAGACTGGTTGTCAGACTTTCGGGCTTCTGACGACCCGTAACGACTGTCAAAGATACACGAATGACAGCCAGGACCTACGGTATAACGTGCTTTTACGAGGCACGGAGGGGTGTATGTAAAGTTCACACATCCACGGACCAACCGCGGAAAGCGTGACTTAACCTGATCGATTGACCCGTGCGGTAGTTATTACTTAGCCACGAGCCCCTTAGTTGTGATTTGAATAAACAAGCAATTTAAGTTGGTAGTCAGTTATCAATTTGACGGGCCAGTTGGCGTGGTTGGTTAAGATACCACCTATCATGCCGCAGGTCGTGGGTTCGATTCCCATCCAGGACAAACATTTGTGTGCATGAACATGTCTGTTTGTCCTGAGTCTGGGTGTAATTATCTATACAAGTATGTATTTACAAAAAAAAAAGTAGTGTATGTAGTATATCAGTTATCTGGTTTCCATAGTACAAGCTCTGCTTAGTTTGGGATCAGATGACCGTGTGTGAAAAATGTCCCAGGATATTATTAATTAATATCACTGACTTTACAATAATTTTATTCCTTGTACTGTAGTCTGTTTAAATAAGCTTGGCACAATGTAAATAATATCATTACATATATCACATCACTTATAATAACAAAGACAAAACATTTATTTTCAACCAACACATGAACCCTGGACGATCACAAAGTTTTTTTTTTAAATTATATTTTTGAACTTACCGATCCCCAAGCTGTCAAAAATTAATAAAAATACTTTTAACATCTTTTTCAGAATACCAATCTTTGTTACAACAATATCAAAATAATAGTGACCATTATAAGTAATTATTTATAAGAATAGGGGGTCCTGTCTGGTAAACAGATACTAGAATATTTTTAAAGTAAAGAAGAAAGTGTTAGTTCAATGAAAATCTGTGAAGTAAATTCGTAATTTCCAACATTTTTTTCTGGCAGTACATTTGTTGACTTGAACACGATTTTTAGGGTTCTGTACCAAAATGGTAAAAAGGAACCTTTATGGTGCGACTCAGTCTGCCTGTCTGTCACAGCTGGATATCTCAAGAACTCATAATGCTATCAATTTGATTTTTGGAATAGTTTTAGATGACGTTTGCCCAACTATTTTGCAAATAACATTTTTTTTTTTGCAATAGGGACTGAAAAGGGGTTTTAAAAATTCGAAGTCGGGCTACTAGGGCATGTGGGGTATCGTATGAAAGAGCGCTGTTTGGACATTCTCAAACATATTTCTTTTTTTTTAGGCCGCAGTGACTCTTTCCTAGATACTACTATCCAGACTAACAAAAGCTTGTACTAAAAAAAAATATATAATAATGCACTTGCTTTGATCATTGCGTTTAATTCCTACTTTTTCAGCGGCCGAAATAACAGAGGTAGGTTATTAATTAAATCCTGTTTTCTGTTGTGGTAACACCATCAGTACATATTTGTTTACAAAATAGGACTCCCATTCTACCACAGACTAAAAAAATCACCAGATACGCACCTTCATTTCAGAAATAGTTTTGTCTAGGAACCCATTGAAATTGCTGTCCAATTCCACGACCGGCTTCTCACTGAGGTTGCCAAATCCATTGAAGGTAGGATTGAATCCGTTACCAAAAATATTGCCACTCTTCTGCGTATCAAATGGGTCGAATCCACTAAGGCCATTCGTGAAAGAAGTTGTGTTAAAAACTGACGTTTGCAGATTAAAGTCACTTATATCATAGTTCGGCCCGTTTGGGTTCATTCCATTCGGGTATGGTCCGTTCGGGTATGGCCCGTTTAGGTTCGGTCCGTTTGGGGTCGGCTTGTTTGACGCAGCGAACGGCTGGGATTGGGGGTGAGAAATAGGAGCGGATTGCTGGCCGGGGACGGAAAAGGGGGTGGAACCGAATAGGTCGCTTCCGTTTATGGCTGGCTGTTGTGGAGTGTGACGCTTCGACGCTTTTGGTGGGGGCGCCACTGGAATGAAAATTAATATTTATACTTATTAGTGTTTAGGCAATTTATTATTTAATGGTTTTGAAAGTGACCTTTGTTTCTAAAAACGTTAACATTCCCTTAGTGGTAGAAATACATCGATATTTCGAATGGTATCACGTACAATAGAATATGGTTTATATAGCTGCTACAGGCGATTAACAAATAAAGTTGGTAAAAATATTCATTCTGGGATCGCCTAGTTATGCAAGTTGTTGGGGTCGAGCTCTCATGGGGTTGAGTTGTCGGGGTTAAGATGACAGGCTACATAGTCGGGGTCCAATCTCCTGGGTCTAGTTCACTAGGTATTTTCGGGGTCGGATTATCTCAGGGTCAAGTTATCACGAAGGCTGAGTAAACTGTAATACTTACAAAGCGGCGGCGTGGTTGTGAGGGCGTTGTCGTGTGTCGGCGCTGAGAATCGAGACATCGGCTCCGACTCGAACGCACGCGGGTCGAAGTCTGCAATAAATGGTACGAAAACGTTTAATTGAATATAGCAACACTGCTTACGTCGAGTTGGGATACTCTGTGGTAGAATGTGAGAAAAAGGTTGTTAGTGCAAAAAAAAAAGAAACTGCGGCAACTTATTGAGAAATTCTTAGAAAGTTTTGATAAAGCTTTTCAGTTGTTTGCAACTAAGGTTGTAATTAAAACAATTAAATTCCTGGCCCTAATAATTATGGTTTAATTAGATTTGATACTTATAGTAACTTACCACTGTCTGAATCAGAGTTGAGCACCAGACCTTCAAGTTTGGTGCCTACAGAGGGGTTCTTGTTTGACGACAAATCACCCAGGAGTTTGCTGGAAAACACACAATACATTATTTGATTATTTCAATGATTAAAAACGTCTTTTAATCGCGAAATAGAGTAACAATGGCGCCGATTCTCGTGTTCACAAACTAAACTTACTATAAGTTCAGTGCACCCTTTTTTTTTCTTTCTATTTCATTAAGAAAAGGACAGATGATAAATATTAGTTTAGTCCTGTCAAATTAAGATACTCCATAGACAAGTTTAGACGTGATTATAAAATTGCCTACTAAAAATATGTCAATTTACGTCAGGCGCTGACTAATTTGACAGGACTAAGCTAATATTTATCGTTTGTCCTTGAAATAGAAAGAAAAAGATGCACTGAATTTAAATTTAGTTTAGTTTGTGAACAAGGGAATCGGCGCCATTGTATGTTAAACAGTTTGCGGTAACATAATGAAGTAAACTTAGTTTATCGATGGTTTATTGGCTTATAATAAAGTAACTAACTAGCTTTTGCCAGCGATGTCTGCGTAAAAGTCAGAAATTAGAAAAACAAAAAACCACTGCAAAGGTAAGGTACTAATATGTATAGCTGAGGCCACGGCAGCGTCCTCAATTCGTCATTCATCATCACCATTCTCCTGCCCTTGTCCCAATTTATTTGCGGTCGGCACAACATGTCTTTTTCTTCCATACTTCTCAATTAGTCGTCATCTCGGTTGTCACCTCCTTTCTCGCCCTATCATCTTTCACACAGTCAATCCATTGTTTCTTTGGTCTTCCCCTACTATATCCATCCACATTCACACTCATAACTTTCCTCATCCCTCGTGAATGTTTTTTAAACATTTCAAATTCTTTAGGAAGAACAGCCGGCCTATTCTGTAAAAATATCACCGTGAAATCTTAGGTGAAGTGAGCTGTCAATATAGTGTCAATCCCTAGCCTCCGGTGGAATGACCACTCCAAGCTCACTTCACCTAAGTCAACACGGTGAGATTTTTTAAATAGATCGACGTCATAATAACAGATTAACGGCTGAACCCAATAACTTATTTTCAGTAAAGACAGATCGCTATTGATGATAGACAATATAATTTATCTGTCCTTACGTTCCTTTCGTTCGTTCGTGTTCCTTTGTTTTATCTGTTTTAGATTATTGGGACGTTAAGGGGGAAGCATCAGGGTAGCCCGCGAAACTCAAATTTTCTTACGTTTTTTGCAATTTACAAGTCGGTATTAGATTGTACGTTGATCAAAATATAATTTGCGGCCGTAACAAGTATCTTTTTACATAATTAAAATCATTAAAGTGATCAATACAACTCTTTAAGAGCAGGTAATCCTAATGAATGACTATTTCATGAAATCTTGACATTTGAGGATTATACTAACTTAAGGAGTTGTATTACTGATTCTAATGATTATAATTCTATAAATACATATTTGTTACAGCCGCGAATCATACTTTATAACATACAACTTAATACTGCCTTATAAATTGCAAAAAACGTAAGAAAATTTGAATTTCGCGGGCTATTATGACGCTTCCTTCTTAAAACCATAGACAAATAGGTTTTTTTTTATCTCCAGTATGCCTTCGGTGATAGGTTATTGGGATCGGCTGTAAGACGCTGATATGTTACCCTGTGCCAAATCTGTGCTTGCCGTTGTGTTGTGGCGGCGGCGTAGGTAACAACAACAAGTTGTTGTCGTTGCTGGAGTTGAACGTGTCCGTCGAGTCGTTTGACAACGCGTCTGTGCCTGTGGAGAATGAATGAAAATAAATGTTTCAAAGTTCTAGAACAACTTGAAGAAAAAAAACGTGTCGGACCACGCACAATGAAGGATTCCGTAGTTGGGATGAATTTATCCCAAGAACAAACTTAACATTGTAGTTGAAAAACATCGGAAAGGATCCAAACCACATTACACCTAATGTGGGTTGGATCCTTTTCGTTTAACTATGGACAAATGTAAGTTTGTACGCACAATATTAAGAAATTTACCATGTTGTTTTAAGACCATAGACTTCTTATAGGTTTTCCTGTAATCTATAGGTATAGAAGTATTTTCTGTATTTTTTTCAAAATTTTAAGCTCAGTAGTTTCGGAGATAAAGGGGGAATGGTCAATTTTCGTCTATTTAATTAAATAACTTTAAAACAGTTTATTTTTAAAATTATAAAATAAAAATATATTTGAGACCCTCACAGTAAGCCCTTTCATTTGATATATCGTACGGTACAGTTTGCAAATATTGTTTTTTTTTTTTAAACTATCTTATTTGTCCCCCAAAATTGACCCCCATATTCAAAATTCATTAATTTTACATGTCCGTGTTTGGGTCACAGAAATACATACGTGTACCAAATTTCAACTTAATCGGTACATTAGATTTGGAGCAAATTGGCTGTGACAGACTGACGGACGTACAGACAGACAGACAGACACATGAGTGATCCTATAAGGGTACCGTTTTTTTCTTTTTGAGGTACGGAACCCTAAAAAAGAAAGAAAATACGTTTATTTGCGATAAACATGATGCAAAGAAATATCACAACAAAATAAACGCATTGGTTGAACCCAGGCAGGCAATTATTTACACTGATTCATCTTTTCACATCGTGAGGAAACCGTCATACCTATATGTTCAAAACACAAATTCGAGGCAACAATTCGAACTGCGCCGGCGTGGCTATGGTCCCACTCCCTCTTACAGAGAAGATGCCTGAGTGGGTCTAGGCAACATTATTGGTTGATTGTGATATGTAGACTGTACACTGCCATTCAAAACAGTGTACAGTCAGGAAACTTGATTTGAGCAGAATGGCTTACTTCGACAATTTCCCGTGTTAAGGCTCCCACAAATGGGCGCAACACGCGAAACTAATCGCGAGCGACACAAAGGCGCGACACGCGCTGCTTTGTGTCGCGCGCGATTCGCGCTGCGTGTCGCGCCTATTTGATGGAGCCTTTATAGTCATTTCATACGAATGACAGAGAGAATGACAGTTGTAATTTGAAAAATTGCACATGTTGTACAGAGATTGTATTGAAAAAGCAAAATGGCGGCATTAGTTCCAATTTTGGTCATGCGCCAAAATGAACCTTGTATACTCAGTCCAACGATACGAGATAAATACATAAGATCTAAGTTAAGTAAACTAAGTTGATTTTTTAATGAAAAAAAAAACTGTTAATAAACATCATAAAACTAATTTTAGTTGCAATGGAAAATGAACCTTACGCAATTAAGTTAAAGTTTTAATCCAAAAGCATGAAATGTATCTCGTCTCGTTGGATTTAGCACATATACGTTAACATGTTGATTGCCAATTTCATTATCAATATATTTCACTGGCTTTAATATAAACAAGTTCTCAACATACCCATCTCAGAATTATTATTTCCGTTTCCATTGCCGTTGCTACTGCCATTGGCGAATCCGTTAGCCATGGTTAGAGACGCGATCTGCTTCTCAAGTTCAGGTGGCGGCTTGAACTCTGTGATGTCTGACAGTTTGTTCCGAGAGAGGTAGGACGAGAGGTCATCCTTGTACGTGATCTTTGATAACTCCTGGAATTGGAAAGGTAATTTGGTTAAAAATAAGTAAAAATTAAGTTATTAAAATATATGCACAAACAAAAAATAAATAAATTTTAGTTATTAAGATTTTAGGATTATAGGGCACTCTCTTGTACTACGAGTACTATGCAAGTTTACCAAATCTCATCCTGAGATGTTTGAAAAACTGGGAGATAAATGTAAGTTCAAAACTAGATACCCCAATAGATTAATTATTCCTGGAACGAAGACGGAGCTATATAGGCGAAGTTGCTATCCTATGTGTGCTCAGATTTATAACAAGATTCCTAAACAAATTAAAGAACTTCCTATGGTCCGCTTCAGAAGGGCATTACACAGTTGGTTAATTGAGAATCCCTTCTATACTATAAAAGATTTCCTTCAGTTTAAATTTAATTGATCCAATTGTACCTATACCAAAAATTTGCATGTCATTATGTTATGATTGAAAATGTTAAGCTACTATTATACTACCATTGTAAGAACTTTTGTAACCATATTTATCTGCAAATAAATCTTTGACTTTGACTTTGACTTTGTACTCGAACTCAGCTTTGGCGCAACTGTGAGGCACACACTATTGTTTTTAAATAATTATCTTCACTTTTTTATTTATATTTTGTGTTCTATTTCCAAATAATCGTTAACTTTCTTTAACTCGTCTAGAGCAAAGCGGTGGAATAGGTCTACGACGGATCGATGGTACCCAGAAAATGCCTGCGTTCTTATTTTGAAAGTCTACGGGAATTAACAAATTGACAGTACCGAGTGCCGCGTTGGGCTACAGTCCGGCCGTCGAGAGAATGCTTACTTTTATACACCTTCATACTAACGAATATGTGTTTTGCGAATTTGGTCCCTTATTCTTTTTATTCGGGCCCGGACGGTAGTGCGCTGTGCGACTGCTGAGTATGCCAATAGGGCTACGGGTTCGATTCCTAGGTTACATTAGGTTATTTTAGGTCTGCAATGGCTCGCTATTACATGGGATTTAAACATGGAGAAATGTGGGTATACATACTATTTACTTGTGTCTACCCCTGTATTTCGCATGCAGGCATGATGTTATGTTATATAACATCATGCCTGCATGCATCATGCCTGTAACTACGTCATTGAAGTTACAGCCGATATACGTAAAGCCCTATTATCCCAATCGAGACTTTTTATAAATTGGACGTCCTGCCCTGTCAGGGACTTCACCCTGGTTACCAGATGCTACAAATGCCAACAATATGGTCATGCAGCAAAAACATGCAGAGAGCTGAAATCTACGTGTGGTCACTGCGGTGAAGAAGGACACTCGATGTCAGAGTGCGCGAAGAAAGCTGATACACCGAAATGTGCAACTTGCTCGCGCTTTAAGAAGTCCAATAACCACAAAACGGGAGATGCCGAGTGCCCTGCTAGGAAAATAGCGGAATACAGGTATATCAACTCTATCGACTACGAGGGCGCCTAGAGCGTCATAAGGCCAGACTTCCGTGTTGAATGCCTGCTGCCGACTCAACAAAACACTGCACTGGCCTACAAACCCTCGATTTTGTTGATGTCTATACACATTAGTCACCCGCTACAACAATCGATTAATTTTGTGCAACATGGACTTTACTCCACTTACTAATTCTGCTGACGCAATGTCATAATTATGTAATGTGTTTAACAAGGTTATAAAGTGCAAGAAACTATTTTAAGAAATTACGTATATTAGACTTTTTGTTATTTTTATCTTTAAGGTAAATAGTATATAAGTAAACTAGGTATAAAATTATGAATTAATTCAATTATGTCATTATTTCAAGACTTCTAATGTTTAATATTGTTAAGAATTTTATATTCCTCTAATTAAATAAAATATATGCTCATGCCGCCTGTGATACAGGTTTATCCTAGTACAGGCACCTAACATTATATTACCTTTGTAAATTATTTCTAAGATTTTATGATAACATTTTACCAATTTTTAAAACTGAATAAATATTTATTATTATTATTATTATTATTATTATATATTGACCGACACCGCTGTACCGCGCCTTAGGAATGCGGGGCGAGGCGAGGCCGTGAGCGTTGACGAATGAGCGGCATGCACTGCCCTCCGTCTCGCGACGCTCACCTATGGCGCGGGACAGCGGTATCGGTGTAACTTTACGCGTTTACGACAACCACGTGTGGGGAAAGTGTTAGCACATAATAATGTATGTATAATAATTACCTGTAAACGATTTTTGTAAGCATTCATCTGTAGCTCTAGTTTCTTATTCTGTAGCTGCATCTTCTGCATCTCGATGTATTTGCCGTTGTCGTTCAAGAACCGTCTGGAATGTACAGAAATTAAAATTATTGTGATGTAGGTAGGTAAGGAATTGCTGCGAGGGGCTCGTAATAACAGTCGCACCGGTCGATCGATCATGTAAACACGTTCTGTGCGGCCAACGCGCATGCGCGATTTTCGACCGTTCACCATGTGCTGGCGGCGCTTATGCGCGTCCATACAATTTATATAACTTCCTTCGAATGCGGCGCGCCGCACCTGTGGGTTTTTTGTGCATCTCTATTGTTCTTGGCGTAATTGTTTTATGACTCATAAAACTCGAAAATTTTCAAACACACATAAGCGTCTCGCCGCACTTGGGACAAGTTTGTAACGCCGCACATATGCGCCCAGCCGCACTGGGTAGAGTTTCTTCAATCGCGCATGCGCGCTCATAGCACCACACGAAGTATTTTTTGGGCGCGCATGAGCGTTTACCGCACAGGGTTTAGTGTATCATAAAGCAGCTCTTGGAGCAAATTCGCCAAATAATTCAGCAGTTAATGTGTTAAGCTACGTTTGCAATGGTTGGTCCGTGGATGGGTGACCATCTTTACATACCAAGACCCCGACGTGCCTCGGCTATCATTCGTGTAAAGATGCACGAATGACTTTCGTAGGTCGTCAGAAGGCCGAAAGTCTGACAACCAAGGGGTATCGTATTACCCAGTCACTGAGTTGTGGAGGTTAGATAGGCAGTCGCTCCATATAAAATACAGGTATTCAGCTGCATCCGGTTAGACTGGAAGCCGACCCCAACATAGTTGGGAAAAGGCTAGGCAGATTGATTGAGACTACTTGATTGTGTTAGTTCGTAATGTTCCCTCAAAGCCTAAGATTTTTTTTGTGCCGCCGATTTCGCAGGTTATTTTACGACTAAGTATTCTGAAGTCACAGTATGTTACCTACACATACACAGGATCGACCATTGTCCCTCAAGGTCAATACAATGATATCTTTAAAGCCATTGTCTTTATGTGAGTTTTCGCACAAAGAGACTCATGCAACCGCTTTATGCCGCGGCCCCACGGCCCGCTTTCATACAGGCCAGACCGCGCCAGGCCATGCCGACAGGCCGCGGAACCTGTCGTCGCCCGTCCGATCGAATGTATTGGATGATCCGTGGAATGGTCGGAACGGGCCGCGACAGGCCTCGACATGCACAGGCCATTACGGGCCTCTACGGGCCGTGGGATCGCGGCATCAGAAGACCATTTGATATTTTTATGTGGGCACATTACTAAAATTCATGATGATAACGAAAACTTTGTTATTGTTGCCAGCTTAAAGTTTTGGATATAAGACCAGCACCCTAATTGCACACACTATCAATCAGAATCGGTTTCATTTTGACAATTCAACAACATTCATTATGTGATGTGCGTTGTCGAACAGACAAATTCTTCGAACATATATTATGAAGCAATGGATTAGCAATTTGTTTCAAAATTATACAGATTCCGATTGATAGTGTATTACTCAATTAGGGTACAGAAGACTGTTAGCTTATTATGGCTTATAATAAGCTTTCATATTTAAAAAAAAACCGTTTTCTATTTCAAAACCACCATTGCTTACTTTAGGGTGCATATCCGGTATGCCTCTAATAATCTTTCCATATCCGAAGGGCACATCTTCCCTACCATTATAGTGCCCCCCGGTTTACTCCTATACCATGGAGTTTTACTCCTTTTGCCGGTTTACTCCCTCCTTGATATGCAATGGTCTCTGTAGCCCCATGAAACATGAGGCTTTAGGGGCTATTGTTAATAATCTTCAATCTTTTCTGTGTTCATTCGAGTAATCGAGTCTGGTCAAACCACACATTTCATTCATTCATTCATTCATATTGTTGGTGTTTGGTGGCATTAATGCATGCGGCCCACCTTATGGTAAGCAATCGCTTGGTTAAAATGAGCATCTGGAATACCAGTACCAGAGCCATCACAGATGTTTTGCCATCACAGAGGCAAAGCAGAAACGTCTCATGTGACTGCCTTGCTTATGCATATAGCACCGATCACCGACATACGTAGTACTTGGTAGGTACCCTTCCAACCAGAACAAGTTAGTACTATTATTCTTATTCTGTGCTGGAACACAGTAGAGCTCGTCTAAGCTGAAATCTACTACCATATTTTCCATAGTGCCTTTCTATCCCCGCGCCGACCCTTGCTCGAGCCAGCCCTCGCCGCTGAGCTTAAATCTTCAAATTCGTCCCCAAATAATCTTAGTCCGATCCAGCCTGTTCTTTGCTGTCCTCCTCAGCGACGATCTAAACCGAAGCCTGTACCCCACAGAGGGTGCCATTAGGGAGTAGTCGCTTAGTTTATAAGTTTTACGCCCTGTCCGAAAGTCCGGTTAAGCAGCCGACAACCTCCTAGATTGCCTGCGAGATGCCATTTCACAAAAACAATTTTGCTTAGACAAGCTCTAACGCTGCTTGGCGGCAGAAATGAGTATAATGGTGGTTATGCTTACCGGACGAGCTACTTCACAAAAAGCTCTTGCTTGCACTTAATTATGAATACTATAGTCCGGCCGCCGGCCGTAGAGGGGACACGTGCTTGACAGCTGTCAGTTTCTTTGCACTTAATTATTAATACTAGTCCGGCCGCCGGCCATCGAGAGAATGCGATCTTGACACGTGTCAGTTTCTTTGAACTTAATTATTAATACTAGTCCGGCCGCCGGCCGTCGAGAGAATGCGTTCTTGACACGTGTCAGTTTCTTTGCACTTAATTATTAATACTAGTCCGGCCGCCGGCCATCGAGAAATGCGTTCTTGACACGTGTCAGTTTCTTTGCACTTAATTATTAATACTAGTCTGGCCGCCGGCCATCGAGAGAATGCGTTCTTGACACGTGTCAGTTTCTTTGAACTTAATTATTAATACTAGTCCGGCCACCGGCCATCGAGAGAATGCGTTCTTGACACGCGTCAGTTTCTTTGCACTTAATTATTAATACTAGTCCGGCCGCCGACCATCGAGAGAATGCGTTCTTGACACGTGTTAGTTTCTTTGCACTTAATTATTAATACTAGTCCGGCCGCCGGCCATCGAGAGAATGCGATCTTGACACGTGTCAGTTTCTTTGAACTTAATTATTAATACTAGTCCGGCCGCCGGCCGTCGAGAGAATGCGTTCTTGACACGTGTCAGTTTCTTTGCACTTAATTATTAATACTAGTCCGGCCGCCGACCATCGAGAGAATGCGTTCTTGACACGTGTCAGTTTCTTTGCACTTAATTATTAATACTAGTCCGGCCGCCGGCCATCGAGAGAATGCGGTCTTGACACCTGTCAGTTTCTTTGCACTTAATTATCAATATATTATATAGTCCGGCCACCGGCCGTAGAGAGGATACGTGCTTGTCACTCGTCAATTTCTTTGCACTTAATTTGTGTATTAATACTATAGTCAGGCCGCCGGCCATCGAGAGAATGCGTTCTTGATACCTGTCAGTTTCATACTAACGAATAATATCGCACAACCGGAGCAACATTGACACAACTGTAAATTTATAAGTTTATTTTGGTATAATATTTAAGGGCTGATTTTGTTCTACAGATAAGTTATCAGGCGATTGAAAAATCGGCCCTTATTCAGTTTAACATTTTTTTGCAATTGTGTCAATGTTGCTCCAGATGTGCGTTATGTTTTGCCAATTTGTTCCTTATTACTACTAGAAATTGTCCAACTGACATGTATCGGGAACGCATTCTTTCAACAGATGGGCTGTACATGAAAAACTGTTCTTTTTTTTTCTAAGCTCACCTGTAAGCCAAATCAAACGCCTGTCCAATGGTAAGCGTGATTTCAGAAGCCAATTTAGTAGAAATAAACACGAAACACTCATGTTTTTCCGCCGGGCCATCATGGCCGTTCACCGCGTTGACGGTGCTGCCTCCTTTCGCGATGAAAGAGAAGTATTTCTTGGCCCCTTTGTCGTCAGCGCAGTAGGATATCCGATGAAGAGGGAACTGATACATGATGTTATTTGATCTTGGCTCCTGGAATAGAAAAAAATGAGGGTGTAAGTAAATACAGGGCTATTTTTAAATCACTAGCTAAATTTTCACAGGATGTTCTGCCCATGAATATGAACAACTATCACTAAGAAACCAACTCTGCAATCACGAAAAACAAAATAACTTTTTCATACATTTGATTGAGTAGGTATTGAACTTTAGAATATAAATTTAAAATAAAACAATTTTGTGCCAGTAAAGGACATCCCAATCTCTCAAAAAATTGTGTAGGTCCTTCTACCAAACATCGTGTATATCCGTTGGTTCAGATTGATCCCATGTACGATAGGGAATAGACCATAAAAAAGGCATCATTCATAAATGCAATATAATCAAAACATACAAACAGCTGACTACCATCAAACAAATATTCAAACAATCACAACGCCATCCATGCCTATGACCGCTTTGACAATAGAGAGCGCTGACGCTTTTCGCTCGTGACCTTGCGCTTGCGCACCGTGACGTGAAAGCGGCGGAAACGCCCGAGTTCGCCCGAACGCACTCGGCTAACCACCATTGATTACAGCTGTGTGATTGTGAGACTATTTGGTATTTACCCTTTCTAATTAGTGTTTCTGTGTAGTTGGATGGTCTGTAGTTATTGCATGTTGCACGTGGATTTATAAAAGATTTTATTGAATAATCGCCTGCCTGCCATCGGCACCAAGCACACAGTTCCACTGCTGGACATGATCCCCACAAATATTGCCAAAGGTCCTTTGCTACCTCATTCACTATGATCTAACTTTTTTTATACAATACCAAGGATCCGGGTATGGCCAGCAGGGTGCAGCAATGTAGGTTTTTGTGAGATAAAATATTTTGAATTTGAGTTGTCCGTTGCAAATTTATTAAAATTAATATTGAAAGCCTGTGATGCCCCACTGCAGGGTTTGCCCTGCAGTGGGGCCTCCCTACTCTCTTTCCACTTTTCCCTGTCTAGAGCTGCTAAGGACCAGTTCTTGTTGAAGGAGTCCAGCTCATCCCGCCATCTCCGTATGGGCCTGCCGCGATGTCGCTTGCCATTAAGAGGCCCACGAAGCATGCGTAGTTCATACAAACGAAATACCAAAATAATTTGTAAATCAAACATAATAAGAGCGGCATCTTAAGAGCGACCCTTTAGATCGTAAGTTTGCTCATGCGGCAGTTATGTCCAGCGGTCCAGCCCAATTACACTTTAGCGTGGCAGCTTTCCAAGTGATATCAGTTATCTTTGTGATGGAACGGATGTGGTCGTATTCCCAACCCAGACCGGGTTATTGATATACAGAATACTCCGTTCCATAGCTCTCTGGCAAACCTCGAGCGTGGACCTCTGCTGATTTGTCAAAGACCATGTTTGAGAACCATATATGTGAAGATGGGAAGTATACACACGTCAATGAGTCTTAAGACCACCCTTAATTAGATCTTTGATGGCCCAATAGCTCTTCCAGGCATTTTCGATACGTCTTGCAACTTCTTTGTTTTATCTGGCCTGGAAATAGACTATTTGACCAAGTTAGAGATACTCATCAACAATCATCATTTGCCTAGCCTTTTCCCAACTAAATATGTCGGGGTCAGCTACGAGTCTAACCAGATGCAGCTGAATACCAGTATTTTACATGGAGCGACTGCCTATCTGACCTCCACAACCCAGTTACTGGGTAATACGATACCCCTTGGTAACACTGGTTGTCAAACTTTCCGAGCTTTTGACGACCCGTAACGACTGTCAAAGTTCCACGAAGGACAGCCGGGACCAACGGCTTAATGTGCTTTCCGAGATATACTCATCAACGTAGTCACAAAATACAACACTATTAATCCTATTGCTTTATTTAGGCTCTGGGTACTTACATTTCGCTCACGTTAGGTTAGGTTATCATCTTCTAAGTAAACGCACACTTGTCCGCGCCGAACGAAACGAAGTTCCTAGTAATTCTTCCAGCGATTCGTCCGATGCGGTGCGGATAAGTGTGCCAAATTTCATAGGATTTCATACAAGTAATAAAATTCTAAACTTCGATTCTTTCGGTTTCTTCGCTTCGTTCGGCTCTGATAAGTGTGCCTTCACTCTTGGACCCGTCTACTCTGTAAGTACCTAATTTGCTGGACCCTGGATGCATAAATCCGAGCCCATAAAACTTGACTACGCTTGCTTAAAACAGTTGGCATCAGCACAGAATTTCTCAATAGGCATAATCATTAACTTTGTGATGATAACAATGGAAGGAAATAATGAATTAAGTGATAGCATTGACAGTTTCTTTTAATTGATTAATTGACGCCTACCGTTGCAAGAAGGCATTCGTTTATTGTATCTTAGTACTTTTTTCATTAACAACTTTTTTTCCGCTGACTTCTACAATTGTCAAGATGTCAAGTCACTCCCCGGAATAATTTTTTTGTAGTTTTATTGCTCTTGACCTCGTCTGGTGGAAAGCGCTGGATGAGGTCTATGATGGAACAAGCGTGCCCAGAAGATGCCTGTTCACTCTTGCTTTGAAGACTGACGGGATAAACGTTGAAGGGAACACAGACTCTGCCAGAGAGTTCCACACTTTGGCTGATGCGCATAATAAATGTGGAGGAGAAGCGTTGAGTACGACCAATCAGTAGTCGGTATATCGACCAACCAAGTGCGGATGGTATCCTGCAGTACATGCAGTGCGTACGTAATACGTGAGCAATCCGTACTCCGGTAGTGAAAGATGGTGGGATCAGGCCGTGGAGCTCCTGCGCACACTCTCTGAACTACAGTCTGTAGAAGACCAACAAGCAAGCAATATTACGCCGATGAGCCCGGCTGTGAAGCCCAGCGCCTGGATGCCTAATTTTATGAATTTAGGATGTAAGACGAAACATACATACACACAAGGTAAAAACATAACCCGCCTTGTGTGTTCAAAGTCGGGTAAAATTAGACTGATCGCAGGAAGCTATTACGGTAGTTATATAGCGAATTATGTACGTGTTGAGTACATAATGTTCATTATTTAGGTACTTAGCGTACACGATTACGCTACGTGCTATGATTTGTTCGTTCTCTGACAGGTGCACAAGATAGTCCGTTTTCATGCTGTCAGGATAGATTGATTCATTAAAATAAATTTATTTATAAGTTTTTAAACCGACATGGTCACTAACACTAGTATTAGAACTTAAAACGGGATATTTACCATGTATATACTCTAACTCCAAACAATTAATATACATGGTAAATATCCCGTTTTAAGTTCTAATAATACATTTATTTAATTTTTAATATTATATAAATGATTATATTTTTAATAAAAAAGTTAAGTAAAAACTATTTTACAAAAAAAAAAAAAAAAGAAAAACTACTGACTTCCAAAAAAAACACTACAAAGTGAAAAGTAACTTTTTTTTTGTAAAAACGTTTTTATTTTTCACTTTTTGTGAATCCCACACAAATTCGAATACCACCACTTTCAAAAGAAATTAGAACATCATCCACATAAAAAGTGGGAAAAGTACGTATTAATGAAGCTAATTCAAAAACTACCAAAGCAAAGTTAATAAATTTTACATGGGCCAACTTCGAGGTATACCCTCCCGCATAAAACGAGAATCTTTCAATCGGACTACTCTGTAAAAAGTTATGCGTGGTCATACATAACAAAAAAAATTATATACTATATATATATATATATATATTTTTTTTAATATGTTATGCGGACCATAGAACTTGGTCTAAGCCGTCTATCAAAACCATACGGTGTTCTACAACTCTTTAGTGGGGATACTGGAGCACTTGCGTAGTTCGAAGATACAGCCCTGTGGACGACGCGCGACGGATAGACAGACGGCTTAAACTAAGTTCTAGGGTCCTGTTTTCACCCTTTGGATACGAAACACTAAAAAAGACTCATAGACTTAAAATATCCACATTCCAAAGTCAAAAATGTTATAAAATGATGAGGTCTGACGATGGGTCTCACTAAATGAGGTGTGAATCCTTAGAACTTACCCTACCTTTAATAAAGGAGTTTGACGGAAGAGGATTTCCACAAGCAAAAAAGGGCTGTATCTTTTAAACCGTAAGTTACACAGAACACCCGACGCACGGACAGTCAGCCCCACTACCTTACTGATTGGCGAGATACACAGCTCAGAATACCCTTCCCAATTAACAAGCGTATACGCTTACGTATGCTCATAGTATGTAAACAATGATTGCTCATACAATATGCGGTTAAAAGTGAAATCAAATGTACACGCGGTAAAAGAGTTTGTATTCAGGGGAACAAGGAACATCTGTGATCTTCACAGGCGTTGATATTCTGTGGCCTTAAGAGGATTGTGAAGCTGTAAATTTTCATACAAAAAGCGATAACGTTTTTTCCCCCGTAAACATAGTCTAATTTTCATATTTTTTGGAAATGTTGTAGGTATACTGAAAAACTAGGTTCGTAAGTTTTTATTTTTAAAAAAGAAAACGTTTTTTAAAAGCGTTTTTTAAAAAAGAACACGTACAGACCTAGGTTAAGGTGTACTGAATGCAGTGAGACCAAAATTGGGTACCAAAAAAGGGGAGTGAAAACGTTATCGCCCGGGTAATTGCCTCCACGACTCGCGCCGCGCATCGGCACTTCACAATCCTCTTAACATTTTTAATTGAATTGAAGTCAAAGATAGGTCTTATAGAAAAGAGCCAGGCAAGTAACTCCATGCATAATCTTTTACAATGATATATTAAAAATGGAGGTACTATACACGGTCAAATTAAATTAGCTAGCGAAACTCGGCAGAATACGACATGAATATGATAGATAGCATAGACACCGCTTACAAATCACTTTTTCCTGCAGTACAAAGTGTGTGCGTGCGAATACTACAATAGTACCAAGTTACTCAGATCTGAGAACTGCTGAATTGAAAGTAAAAGTGATTATATCTGCGTCTCTACGGATAGTTTGTGAAGTAATTGATTTCGTGGCGTTTCTGAGGCTGTCGTGGGATGAGAATTTTATTATTATTATTATTTTTTTTTTTGTGGAGATAGTAGAATTTTTATCGCGGTTGTAATTGTGCTGTCTTTTCAATAAAACTTCTTGTTACCCAAGTGATGATTTTGATATCGTAAAGTGGTTTATAATAACACGCTTGTTTATTTATTGTTAGAGCGTTTGTGCACTGCATTCAATCCAAATCCGTCCAATAGGAAATTTTTAAATTCGGACGGATGGAATTCGGATCCAGTGCGCAACTCTTGATACAAATGATACTACGGGCACTTTCGACAGTTATTTCTCGGATTCGAATCGGATCATCATTCTCCTGCCCTTGTCCCAATTTATTCGGGGTCGGCGCAACATGTCTTTTTCTTCCATACTTCTCTATTTGTCGTCATCTCGGTAGTCCCTCCCTTTTTGGCCATATCATCTTTCACACAGTCCATCCATCGTTTCTTTGGTCTTCCCCTACCCGTATAGCCAACCACATTCATACTCAAAACCTTCCTGACGACATTTTCCTCATTCCTCCGCATCACATGCCCATACCATGACAATCAATTTCCACACAACTTTTCAGTCACCGGTGTCACTTTCAGACTTTTCTCTTACATACTCATTTCTTATTCTATCCATTCGCGTAACACCACACATCATATATCATAGCATGCAGTGTGAAAAAGCCTCCAAGTAACCATTAGACGTCTCTGAGCGTGGCAGTTCAAGTTGCTACCGACTTGTATATTTTGGACTTTCCCATAAAACCTTGCTGCCCCTAATTGTAGTTTTCAGGGTACCAATTTAGTTTAAAAAACCCTGAAACACGTCTAATTAACCGAAAACTAAAACACAAATCGTTGATCTGATTTTATCCTTTATTTGAAGCCTTAGAATTAGAAATAAAACGTTTCTTAGGATGCCTACGTCACAAAAGGTATCTACGCTCGCTCCAAATTTAATGTTGCTACGCTGACAAATCAGCCAAAAACGGCTGTCCGCCAATTACATAGTAGATCTTTGTGGCTAAGTAATAACAGCCGCAGGGGTCGATCGCTCAGGTCAAGCTACGCTTGCCGCCGTTGGTCTGTGGATGGGTGACCATCTTTACATACATACATACCAAGACCCCTCCGTGCCTCGGAAAGCACGTTGAGCCGTTGGTCACGGCTGTCTTTCATGATTTTTAAACAGTCGTTACAGGTCGTCAGAAGCCTGAAAGTCTGGCAAGCAGTACGAGTATTCTCAAGGGGTATCAAATTACCCATGACAGTAACTGCGTTGTGGTGGTCAGATACGCAGTCGCTCCATGTAAAATACTGGTATACAGCTGCTTCCGGTTAGACTGGAAGCAATGGAAGCCGACTCCAACATAGTTGGGAAAAGGCTAAGGAGTTGATAATATTACAAGTATAGAATATTTTTAGTCTAGCGATAATATATATCAATTCCCAGAAAGAGCTCCTACACAAATAGCTCTTCTACGTTAATAAGGTTGAAGCAAAAACTGACCTGTATCGCAACTCCATCGACGGATATGGTAATTTCGACCTTCTTGCACTTAGCGCCATCTTTGGCCTCCGACTTCTTCAGCTGCTGTGTGAACTGGAGCTTCTTTATCGCGTCCTTGACAACTTCGATGCCTTTGGGCTGGTCTACTTGCGTGCAGCCAAGGAACTGAAAGAAGAACAGAATTAAATTGAGACATTTTTACCTATGATAGACGAGTTTTGTTATTCTACAGCTTTACTTGACAGAAGACAGAAGTTCTAAGTTGGCAGAAGTGTACCTATAGTATAGTCGACAATAACTTGGGATAATGTAACGACAAATAATAATTCATCATCATTTAAAATTTTCTAATGCCCATTAACTGAGGTTTTTTTAACGGATTTTATACTTGCGATTGTGATTATTGGTTCGATATAATGTTTCTGAACGCTTCGTTATGGGAGATTATGTTGGAGGATTTAGTTTAAAAGTCGAGCGAATTACTATCGAGGGTTTATCTGAGGACCTCAAAAACCGAGCATAAGGAACGAATTCGCTTAAATAGATATTTTTGTCGAATCAATAGCTATTGAGAGTTTAAGAATCCGTTTAAGAATTCTTTAGAAACTGGGCATACGGAGCTTCTGCGAGTTTGCTTCGGCCCCTCGTACGCCTTCCAAAAGTCCGAGACCCCAGGGTCCCGAGATATGTCAAAAAATAAAATAATCGCTTTATTTTCAGGCTACTGAGGTCCATAGATTACAATACACAAATAATCTGAGAAAATAATAACTATATATTACATAACAAAAAACAAACAAAGATGATTTTGAAAGGAAATTATTACCACCAATTAATTATTCAGTTAGTTAGTTAAAGACCATCCATCAGGTTAAGCTACGGTTGCCGGGGCTGGTCTGTGGATGGGTGACCATCTTTTCATACCGAGACTCCGCCGTGCCTCGGAAAGCACGTTAAGCCGTTGGTCCTGGCTGTCATTCGTGGATCTTTGACAGTCGTTACGGGTTGTCAGAAGCCCGAAAGTCTGACAACCCGTCTTACCAAGGGGTATCGTTTTACCCAGTAACTGGGTTGTGGAGGTCAGATAGGCAGTCGCTCCATGTAAAATACTGGTATTCAGCTGCATCCGGTTAGACTGGAAGCCGACCCCAACATAGTTGGGAAAAGGCTAGGCAGATTGATTTTAGTTCGTTAAAGACCAGACAGTAATACCTCCTACAGCAATGTGTGACAACCATAAAAGAAACGTTATCTTAAAAGGAAGTTAAAATCTAAACGATTCAAGACAATTACCTACAATAATAAAAAAAAAACAATAGTTTGTAAGTGCGAACGTGTACAATTAATAACTAAAATGGCGGCTACTTGTTTAATTATTGATTTAAAGATATACGGGTCATGGTAGGGCCGTGAGAGATCTGTCAATCAATAATATCTTTTTGAGTTTCTGTTTGTATTTATTTATGCACACAAATGTACAGAGGCGGACTTATACCATAGGCATTTTTACCAGCTAAACTATGGTTATGCAGAGACAAACAGTGGTAGGTGCAATATCGAATATGGTGCCTTGCTTGTCTGTTTAGTACTCGTTCTGATATATCAATAGCTTCCGAGCTTTAAATCCAGACACGTTATGCACAAGTGCCTAGACCAGATAACACCGGAGACCAGTGACATATACTCTACGCCCCCTGCATCTGCATACCACAGATACGGACCATCTGCTATTAGCACGTGCTATGATAACGTTATCAATTATTTGTTGTTAGATTTATAGGCTATTGTTTTTATAGCCAGACTGGGCTATAACACCCGTGTGTGGCCCCTTTCATAGCAAAAACAAAGATGAAATGTATAGTATTTTTATCTCACGAAGCGACGCGAGCTTTATCTGTGGTAACCAAGTGTACTCGTACAAACTCGCTGTGAGTACGACGAGTAGCGTCAGCACATAACACATCCACACTCTTCCGACTTCGCCATTGCGACCATTTGGAATAATACGGTTCCATCTGGCTTATAACAAGAGAGGAGGAATCAAGAGGCAAATTTAACTTTTTTAGAACATTTTGATTATTTCATTTTACGGATAAAACTTTTTTATGCAGCTAATTCATAAAAGGGCCGGTAGATGGCGCTCCAAAGTTTGGAGAAAGAAGATAAGGGTCACATGAAACCTTTTTACTTAAAATATCAAATTAAAAAAAAAATGTTAGTTGGAACCCTTTTATTCCAAACGGTCGAATTTGTTTCGGGCGATACTGAGAGCTCCTGCGCTTACACACAGATTCACACTACCTGCGCGTGAGATAAAAATAGTGTAGGTACCTATAACTGGAACGGCATCCATACCCCAAACTGGAAAAGGTATGTTGGTAGTATCTACTTCCCCCAGACGAGTGCCTAATGTCAACATTAGGAAATTTATAGGAAAGAAGAAGGCTATGGAGAAGACCATTATCCAGATAATGGTCTTCTCCATAGCCTTCTTCTTTCCTATGTTGCGATTTCTGACCAATCCGTCATGAACGCTTCCAAATCATCACGTCAGCGTTTATCAGGCCTGCCTCCAGCACCATCAGCGTGACGACTGGCCTATACGTTCTGCTGCATTCTAAAAATATGGCCTACCTATCCCCATTTCAGCCTCTTTTACTATTTCTTCTTCGGTCGCCGAGTTAAATACATAAAACACTACTACAGAAATTGCTCTATAACTTCTAATAAAAAACCAGTACATACCTTGACAAGGTACGCGACGTGGCCCTTCACGAGGGAGTCGGCCGAATGTATCCACGTCCTACCATTGGGTGCGCCGTTCTGCTTCCCCTTGCCCTGCCAGAACAGCAGGGTAGACATCCTGGAACAAACAGAGAAAACAAATGAGATACGATGGAGGAGGCAGTAGAACTGGTCTTATAAGGTTTTGAAAGCCTGGCCCTCAAGTTATACAAGCTATACAAGTTTTACTACTTTATAGAATATTTTTGTCGTCGGGGATTTTTTAATGGAGGTATACTTCCTCCAAAAAGAGCCAAAAAGGGGGCTACTGAATATCTCCGCTTTATGAGATCCGATTTCGATGGTTCTTTTTTTATTTGAAAGATGGTAATTTTACGTTGGTCTCATAAAAATTTGGTGAAGATCTGATGAAAACAAATCATGGTCAATATCCCGTTTTAAATGACTTTAGTGGTGGTAAGTATATTAATTGTTTCTAAAAAGTTTGTGCTCGCGAGGTCTATACTGTTCGCAGTACTACTAGTTTACTATTATACTGTGATATATCTATAAAATCAATAAGAAAAATTCTAGTATGTAATTTAACATAATTGTTTTATACATAACAAATGCATAATTATTATATATATTATAAAGATTTCTTGTATCAAGTTAGTAAATCATGTAGCTTGTGCGAGAAACAGGATGATAATTTGTAAAAAGCAAATTGTAAAAAACAATTGAGTATATCGTCGCATAGATCATTTTGAGCATGAATGTAGATGGCTATAAAAGTACGTGAAGACCAAACTAACGTTGGATGGATTGTGTGACATATGATATGGCTGGAAAGAGGGTGACTACTGACATGACGGCTGATAGAGAAGTATGGAAGAGGAACACATGATGCGCCCACCACAAATAAGTTGGGGTGAGGGTAAGAGGATGATGAAACTAAATCCTAATCCTAATTGTTGCCCGCGACTACGTCTGCGATCCAAGATGAAAAGTAGCCTATTTCCTTCTCCAGATCATGGTCTATCCATGTGTGAAATTTCATCCAAATACGTTTAGCCGTTTTAGCGTGAAAACGTAACAAACAAACTCACTTTCGCATTTATAATATTAAGTTAGGATGTGAGAGTGAGTTTGTTTGTTACGCTTTCTCGCTAAAACGGCTGAACGGATTTGGATGAAATTTGGCACACGGCTTGACCATGACCTGAATAGGACATAGGATACTTTTGTCCCGGTAATACGTTCCGGTATTCGCTGGCAAAAGCTAGTAAGCTTATAAAGAGAACCATCATCTCACCTGCCGAGTGTTTTCCCAACTATATATTATATTGGGATTGGCTTCCAGTCTAACCGGATGCAGTTGAATACCAGTATTTTTCATGGAGCGACTGCCTATCTGATCTCCACAACCCAGTTACTGGGACTACCAAGTACGATATCCCTTGACTGGTTGTCAGACTCGAGCTTCTGACGACCCGTAGCGACTGTCAAAGATCTACCAATGACAGTCGGGATCAACTCTCGGTATGCAAAAGTCCCATCCGCGGAACGTTAACCTTCGATTGACTCGTGGCTAAATAATTACAGGGTGCGGCTGTTATTATTTAGCCACGAGCCCCTCTCAAATTGGGGCATGAGGTTGATGAAAATAAATAAGCTTATAGAGAGAACCAACCTGTATATAACATGCGTGCGATGTTAATGGCAAATCAATATTTTTTTTATAACACGTGTAGTATTATTGTTTTACGATCACGTGGATGTAATACGATGGAATATTATGTACAAGGTATGGTAATTGCAATGAAGATCTCCATGACAGTAAGAATTGAGAAATACTTATGTATAGTGATGCGCATAAAATGCGTACCTATGTTTGAATTATGATAATTTATAAGGAAGCTGTGATTGCTCTGTTGGTCTAGTGGTCGCAAGCCTGCGGAGCATGAGGTCCTAGGTTCTATTCCCAGGTCGAGAAGTATCATTAGATTTTTCCATCAGGAATTCCACAATGAGTAGACTCACCCCTATTACATTGCGAAATGTATGTGTACTGTATGATATATGTAACGAAATAGTAACGGTTTTTTTTAAAGGTTTTTATGTCTCAAGACGAAAGTCTTTGACCAGTGCGTGTTGCCAGTGATGGCCTACGGCACTGAAACGTGGTCGCTCATAATGGGCCTTATTAGAAGGCTAAAAGTCACCCAAAGGGCAATGAGAGGGCTATGCTTGGAGTTTCCCTACGTGATCGAATCACGAAGATATCCGCAGGAGAACCAAGGTAGCCGACATAGCCCGAAGAATTGAGGCCCCCGAAGCATGCGTAGTTCATACAAACGAAATACCAAAATAATTTGTAAATCAAACATATTCTTAAGGTAGTGTGTATTTATTCCGATTAGATTACAGAATATCTAGGTTCCCAGAAATATATTTTGAAAGGACACTGTTTTGAAGATGAGATATTAGGAATTTAAAATTTCTTTAGAAAAGTTATTTTTCTCTTATTTCATGTTTAAATCAATGTTCTTATTTAATATATATTTGGGAACCTAGATATGCTGTAATCCAATCGGAATAAATACCCACCTACCTTACCTTATACCTTTAGAATATGTTTGATTTACCAATTATTTTGGTATTTTGTTTGTATGAACTACGCATGCTCCGGGGGCGACAGTGAGCAGGGCACATTGCTCGCAGAACAGATGGCCGATGTGGCCGAAAGGTTCTGGAGTTGCGACCGCGTACCGGAAGAAGTAACGTTGGAAGGCCTCCCACAAGGTGGACCGATAACCTTGTGAATGCCGCAGGAATCCGCTGAATGCGGGAAGCACAGAATCGGTCGAAGTGGCGGTGCTTGGGGGTGGTCTATGTCGAGCTGTGGACGTCTTTCTATTGTAATGATGATGCTGTTTTTTTATATCATATGCACAATCCTAACTTTATTATTATAAATGAGAAAGTAAGTTTGTTTGTTTGTTTGTTACCTTTTCACGCCTAAACCACTGAACCGATCATCCTGAAATTTTGCGTATACGTTGTCAGGTGTACAGACAAGGACATAGGATATCTTTCATCCCGAAAAAAAGTACTGTTCCCGAGGAAAACAACAATAACGTTCTTATGATAATAGATGGCGCCACGTGTCTTTCGAATCATGATTGAATTATATTATTATACTAAAAATACGTGTTAGTAGTGCGTTAAGAGTTTTTTTATTATTTTTTTATTTAAGTACCTACCCAATACATTTTGTGAGTCTAGAGTGTCGATAGACCGGTTTTTCATCCTCCTAACTATCCTAAGTAATAATATTATAAATGCGAAAGTGAATTTTTTTGTTTGTTTGTTACGCTTTCACGCTAAAACGGCTGAACGGATTTGGATGAAATTTGGCCCATGAGTAGCCCATGACCTGGAAAAGGACATAGGATACTTTTTATCGACATACCACGCGGGTGAAGCCGCGGGCGGAAGCTAGTAATTGACAATATTAGTTTATTCTCAGACATAATCAGTATCGGTTGACATTTCAATTCAGAAAACCCATTAAATTGGTTACTCTCCCATAAATGTCAGAATTATTTAATCAATCATAATTATTTAACACCATAAATAGAATATAGCTAGGTAGGTAATTGTCAACGAACTCCTCAAGGTTATATTACATACCAAAATAGCTGTGATGGAATATTTATGGAATCACCTTCGATCAATAATAGCACGGAATCACCTAGTTAGTTGTGTACAATATACACAATGGCTAGAAAGGGAGTGACTACGGAGATGACGACTAATAGAGAAGGATGGACATGTTGCGCCGATCTCAAAGAAATTGGTATAAGGGCAGGGGAATGATAATGATGATGGCCGATGAATCATGGCCGGTCTGAACATCAACCTTCGCGCATGTCTTCTCACTCACACTCGCTTCATGTCACCATTAGGTTAGTAAAAAATGTAACTGCGCAGCCTTCTGCGCAAAGTTCGGGCCAGCCATGATAGATCGGCATCGCACTCACTCACAATCCCACATCATCTGACAATTCAACAATATTATTCATTGCATTATTTACACACAAAAAGCCTAACAAAAGCCGGACGGGCCGGACGCAGTAAAGTTTGGCCGGACAAGAAGCCAAAAAGCCTAACACTATCCGGCTTCTCTCATCTTATCGACAATATTCGTGTTCATAGCACACGATTGTGTGCATGTATATAATATATTAATTGGTTTTTATGTCGGCTATCGCTTCATCAGACACGCCAAGGTCCAACGTGATGGCTGCTGTATTATTATAATTACAATTATCATCACTAACAACATATTTGTGATTGTGAGCTTATTGGCGGATTTGTCGCGTCATTTGTATTCCATGGATGGTCAAGCAAGTTGTAAATTCCAAATATTCATCATCTTTTTGCCCTTATGACTATTATATCCTTATATGGGTAAAAACTGCATCTACCGACCGATATATTGTATACAGGGTTATTTGTAAAACACCAGCAACCTCTTAAGGGGTCATTGTACTCATCATTATGAACAACTTTTACTATGAAACCAAACCTGAAATCGCAAAAAAAAATCAGCTTTTCAGTACATACATTTATGTTCGCATAACTCGTCAAAATATACTGAACAACCAATTTTTTTTGCGATTTCAGGTTTGGTCCCATAGTAAAAGTTGTTCATAATAATGAGTACAATGACCCCTTAAGAGGTTGCTGGTGTTTTACAAATAACCCTGTATAGGGTGACTGATATTAGTGACCGATTCTTAAACACATGATTGTGCTCATGATAACAAACAACTTTTACTGTGTAACCAAACGTGAAATCGCGAAAAAATCAGCTGCTCCCTACAGTTACGTGCTCATAACTCGTTAAAATGTGGGGAACAGCAGATTTTTCAAATCTCTATCAGCCTTCATCTCAGTATTTTCTCCTTTTCTAGCTTTAAATCTCATCTCATTCACATAAACTGCCGATGGTTTGCTTAGTTATATTAAACCACATTTATAATCTAAAGTTTTCGCACTAGGTCGTTCATTCTGTTTGCTACCTTTTTCATCATTTCAGTGTACATAGGGGTGACTGGTAATTAGTGACCGATACTTAAACACATGACTGTCCTCATGATAACTAACAACTTTTACTAAGGCCCCAAACCAGAATTCGCGACAAAAAAATCTGCTGTCGCATACATTCATGTTCGCATAACTCGTCAAAATGTAGGGAGCAGCATGTCGGCGGCGTCTTCTGTAGTATTATCTACATCTCTATCAGCCTTCTTCTCAGTATTTCCTCCTTTTTTAGCTTTAATTCTAATCTCATTCACATAAACCGCCGATGGTTTGCTTAGGTATTTTAAATTTTAACTATCCACATTTATAATAAAACGTTTTCGCACTAATACCTTTTTCGTCATTTCCGTGGATATAACAGCCGCATGGGTCGATCGATCGGTTAAGCTACGCTTGCCGCGCTTGGTCCGTGGATGGGTGACCATCTTTACATACGAAGACCCCTCTGTGCATCGGAAAGCACGTTAAGCCGTTGGTCCCTGCTGTCAATCGTGGATGTTTGACTGTCGTTACAGGGCGTCAGAAGCCCGAAAGTCTGACAACCAGTCTAACCAAGGGGTATCATATTACCCAGAAACGGTTGTGGAGGTGGGATAGGCAGTCGCTCTATTAAAAAAACCGGTATTCAGCTGCTTCCGGTTAGACTGGAAGCAGTGTAAGGCGCGTCGCCCACACGAGCTAGAGTCGAGGCGGCGTTAAGGCGCGGGCGCACAAGCGGTGCGCCGCATCTACGTTTTCTGGCAGTGCGACTTGTTATTTATTAGTAATCGTAATGTATGTTCAGTGTGAGGAATTTTTTCCCAGTTTCTTGTGTAAAGGTCATTATAATTACCAAAAAATTAATAACTTTCATAAATATACATTATTTCACATAAGGCAATCAAAAGAACACACCTCCTCATACACTTTTTTCATCCCAGAAGCTTAACAATAACATGTCGTCATTTACACGTGCCGCGTTCCGAACAAAATAATGGGTATGTTTACACTTCTATTCTGCATTCGTTCATTTTAAATCCTCCAACGGAGTTATTATATGTATCTCGTTCTGTTTGCTAGACTCTGTGCAAAGTATGAGCACGATAGATACAGTTTAAACAAAGAAATTGGCGTCAAAACTATGACAGTGACAATCGAGCCGCTCCGGCTTTTGACACAGATTAAGGCAAATGTCAGGCGGACCGCTCGGGCCCGCGCCACAGATGAAGGGATATACTAGAGTCGCGGTACGGGCGAGGTGGCGTCGGCGCGGGGTCGAGGTGGGGGGCACGGCGTGAGCGCTGTGCCAGACCATGACGCGACTCCACCGCCATTTCACTTTGTTTCGGAAAAAATGAATTGGAATGTGAGAAGGAAGCATAGCTGCCCGCGCCTCGACTACATAGAGAGTATGGAGACCCATGCCTCCAGCGTGCCGCGATGCCGCCGCGACCTCGCCTCGACTTACCAGTGAGCGACGCGCCTACCCCAACATATTTGGATAAAGGCTAGGCAGATGATGATTCTAGTATCTACCTATACTGACCAGTATTAGATAGGAAGACATTAGAATGTACTTCCTTTAAATAAATCCTTATCCGTGATCGAATGACTGTTGCCCAATCATTTCTTAGTACCGGATGGTTACGAAATCATAGACTACTGAGGAAGTTTACGTCATGGACTGTGAAATTTAGGACCTAGTACCTACTGGGTGATCCTAATTGGACTGTTGTCAAGCTTAATAAAATTGAAACTTCTTATACGTACAGCCCATACAGGATGTATCTTTATGGGTGTGAAAGATGTGGTCTTTACAGATCATCAAACTGAATAACTTTCTCCATGGGAACAACATAGTAATCGGGAAAAAATTATCACCCGTCCCATACATTTGGGTCGAGTAGGGATTGAAGCATTGTATGGGACAGTTGATAATTTTTTTCTCGATTACTATGTTGGTCCCATGGAGAAAATTGTTCAGTTTGATGATCTGTATCATACTCTTAAATGTTGACCACACCTATGCACCTTTCTGATACACTCTGTAAATTATTGAAGGAATAAAGTTAGAAGGAAATTGATATGTATCATACAGATTCATACATCAAGCCTATTCCTTATGTAATAGGGACGCGAACCTACCATGCTGCTACTGAAAAATTCCTAATGAAAAAACCCAATAACACTGAGGGCGGATTTCACCAATGAACTTCACAGCTCTTGAACACAGTTTAGATGTGCTGATAGCGATCAGTGTCATTATTGAAATTGGCACTTAGCCCGACCAGCACCCTAATTGCGTAACACACTATCAATCCGAATGTGATCATTTTGAAGCAAATTGCTAATCCATTGCTTCATATGTTCGAAAAATTTGTCTGCTCGACAGCGTTAATAATGCAATGAATGTTGTTGAACTGTCAAAATGAAACCGATTCCGATTGATAGTGTGTTACGCCATTAGGGTGCTGGTAAACGAATGCAAGCCTCAACTCAGCATTCGCAATCGGACCAACGAGGTAAGTTAATACATAAAAAAATATGTGCGTCGACTTGAGAACCTCCTCCTTTTTTTCGTCGGTTAAAAAGTCACACACTCATAATATTTATCGTAAACGAACTTGACCGAATTAATTTAAAGACGACTGCGAAAAAAAAAAGCATAATACAGCATAGCAGTGACAAAAAAAAAAGTCGAAAACGCAGTTTAACCGCCAAAAGATTCACCGGGGTAGCTGGACTAGAAGCAACCTGACGGCGACGTCGTAAAAAGTGCCGTTCCATAATTATATCACCCGTCTCTCCACTATTCCAATGCTTGCTATAGGGTGCATATTCGGTAGGCTTTTTATCCCCTCCATATCCTAAGGGCACGTCCTCCCTACCATTATCGCGCCCCCCGGTCTACTCCTTGATATGCAATGGTCTCTGTTGCACCATGTAACATGAGGCAACAGGGGCTAGTGTGGGTTCATTCGATTAATCGAGTCTGGTCAAACCACGCTGGGGTCGCACAGTGTGTTTTTCACCCTAAAAATCGGACATGCCCTTTTTATTCCAATAATAGATGCTCTAACATGTTTGGAATGCGAGAGTAGAACACCCAGAGTTCAATTATATTTAAAACCAAAGTTAAAGTCGTTTTTATTATTTTTCTATGGAAACCAGAAAAACCACAAAAATATTAATATAAAAAAAACTATTGAATAATTCTAATATATTTATGTACAGTATTATAAAACACCATTTCGTCTTTATTTTAAGATAATACTTGTAATTTTAACTGCATTCAAATGGGTGTTATGGATTTTTTAGCTTCATTTCGTAATTTATTTTTATTTTTTTTATCTTAGCGAATATGGATTTTATTTCCTAATGTTGTTATTAATTATATCTTTATCCATTTAAATTCAAAATATCTAATCCATATCTAGTAGGATCTCGAAGATATCGGATTTTGAAAATGACGACCTAGGGTTGACACAAATCCAAAATGACAAAATATTTTCTAAAAAAATACCTAATTGTGAAGAGATGATCGTCATACGTAATAATAACGTTTTGCGCTTTTAGTGTAAGTTAATTAAAATAGAAGTAATTTTTCAAAATATTGTTTTTTTTTTTGAGGTAGTAGTAACCAATACCAAATAACCTATTCTTGTAATAGGTAGGTACTACGTGCAATATGGGTGGGATTAACTTGAACTTTTTCTCTGCATCATCCAAAGTTTGACTAGTAGAAAATTACTTTTATGCCTATAAAATTAAGTCCACCTTAAGCAATTCATTTACATTAACCGCTCAGGTACCGCGCGCGTGTTAATCATTATGCGCGCGGGGCCTGACCGATTAAAGTTTTAAATAAATGAATAAGAAAGACTTAGAAATTCAACAATACCATGAACGTTCTTTTTATTTTGCAATAATTGTAAGTATTTAAGCATAGGTTCCTTCTTCTTAATATATCGGAATATAAATATTGACATTAAAAGTGATTTTAATCTGATGAAGGAGATTATTTGGTAAAGGGAAGGGGTCCGCCCTCGTTAGGTTTCAACTAAAACCCTTTACTGTTAAATAATCTCTGGAGGAACGGGGGTGAGGCACCATGGAGCCGTTAAAGACCCATGGTACCACTTCGCCTCAACAGGAGTTGACCCAACCTGTTGAGGGATGTCTGTCCGGGCTCCGACCGGCTGACTTAATGCAAGGAGAGCAAGAGGGCGCCAACCCTCTTGTTGGTCAGCGAGTGGCAAATGAAGCTGTGGATACCGCCACAGCCGGTGCTCTTCAGTCTCCGAGAGTATCCGCAAATGCGCAAGGAGAACCTTTAACAACTAATTTTACCAAATTAAAAGCGTACCAAATACTTGTCGGCGCTGCTAAAAAACTTGGAAAAAATGTCCGACCCACTGATTTAGATATAAGCGATCGCATTTCAATTATTTTAGAAGCTCTGTCATTACCCTTAACTTACCAAACCAATAAAGACTTGCATAATTTAATCATTAAATTTACATCTAAATGTGAAACATTATACAAAAAATGTAATTATAATTATAATATTTTTATAAGAAAACACAAAAAGTGGCTAAACGAAGATTTTTGTAAACAGTGGTCTTGTGTGATAGCCGAACCTCTTCTTAGTAATTCTATTCTTGAACCTAGTCCCAGTTCTGTCCCAGATTACATTCCAAGCTTTGATTTATGTCCTGATTCTGAACCTGGTCCCAGTCACGTCCTTGATTCATATCCTGTCTCCGCTTCCATCCCCTCTACTGATTCATCTTTGATTCCCGGTTCTGTACCGATGAGTAGATATGATGATCCTATTCTTGAACCTAGTCCCAGTTCTATCCCAGATTACATTTCAAGCATTGATTTATGTCCTGTTTCTGAACCTAGTCCCTTCCATGTCCTTGACTTAGACCTTCCATCTCAATCAATTCCCAATTCGAACTATCCTATCCCTGAACCTGGTCCCAGTCACGTCCTTGATTCATATCCTGTCTCCGTTTCCATCCCCTCTACTGATTCATCATTGATTCCTGGTTCTGTACCGATGAGTAGATATGATGATCTTTCCTTAAGACAGAAACACAGAGCTCGAAAACGCTTGCAGGATTATTTAGAAAATGAGTCCCCTAATAAAGTAATATCAGTCTTTGCGAGCACTGTTGAAGTAGGAGGTAGAAAATTAAAAAAGAGCGTTTCCAAAGACCTAGAATTTATTTTTGATTCATGTGTACAGACTCCAACAAGACCGACAAAAATTGCTTCAAAAATTAGAACGCAACCGACACCTTATTCAGCAGATGAAACACTAGCTATTTATATTGACAGACAGTTTTCAGTAGAGACATACAAATTTTTACAACAAGATTTAAAAGCTCGTGGATTTAACGCCTTCCCTCTATACAGCCAAGTGCTCCAAGCCAAAAAACAATGCTACCCGTTACATCCAGTCCATGTATCTGATACAGAAGCTATTATACCAGTTTCCAGCCTAGTTTCTCATTCTTTCGAAAGACTAGTTCAATCGTATGACGCAACTTTCACTGACTACTGTAATCGAAAAGATACCAATAAATTAAATTGTATTTTTGAAGCATCTTGGGGGTTTGACGGTAGTACAGGCCAATCACTATATAAACAGAACTTTTCCCAAAATGAACATGACGAAAGTTGCCTTTTTGCAACTACTTTTATACCGTTGCAGATCAAAACAACTTGTGGACAAGTTCTGTGGCGTAACCCTACTCCACAATCGTATAGATATTGTCGCCCAATTCACATTCAATATAAAAAAGAAACGACTGATTTAATAATGGCTGAAAAACTATTAATACAAAATCAAATTGACCAATTAGACAGATTTGATACTAAAACTTTAAGTGGTCAAACTATATCTACAGAGTTTAAACTATATTTGACAATAATAGATGGTAAAGTCTTAAATATTATTACTAATACAATGTCTCAACTTCGGTGCCCTTTTTGTAAAGCGACTTCTAAAGAATTTAATAATTTAGAGTCTGTGTATTTAAAACCTGTCGATCAAAACCTTTTAAGATATGGCATAAGTCCGTTGCACGCCTGGATTCGTGTTTTGGAATTTTTATTACATTTAGGTTATAAAATTATTGTAAAGAAATGGAGAGTACCTAAAAGTTCCCCGGAAGGTGTTCTTGTCAATGAGAATAAAAAAAAAATTCAGGACGAAATCCGCAGTAAATTAGGGCTGCTCGTAGATGTGGTTAAGCCTAATACGGGTACGACTAATGACGGAAATACTGCAAGGATGGCCCTGTCTAATAAGTGTCGTACAGTATTTGCTGAAATTTTAGGACTACAACAATGGCTTTTGGATGACTTACATGTCATACTAGTAGTTTTATCAAGTGGATTACCTGTTAATGCAGATAAATTTGATGAATTTTGTAAATTATTGGCCAAAAAATACGTAGAAGAGTATTCGTGGTATCCAATGACCGTAACTCTACATAAAATACTTGTGCACGGCAAAGCTATCATAAAAAACTCTGCACTACCCATAGGATTGTTATCTGAGCAAGCTGGGGAAGCACGTAATAAATTTTGGAGGCACGACCGCGAGCACCACACAAGAAAATCAGATAGAAAAAAAACAATTTTAGACCTTTTCCATCGAGCACTTGAATCCTCTGACCCCTTTATATCGAATATAAGGCTTAATAAAAGATTAAATAAGCTTAAGCGTCAACCTCTTCCACCCCAAGCCCTCATATTGTTAGAGCCTTTTGAAGTTCCAACGGACGAAGAAGAAGCTGATCCTGAGGAAAATACAACCACTATGGAGAATGACCTCCCAGATAATTTTGAAATGTTATCTGAAGATGTGGATTTTGATGATTCGTAGTCTTCTGGGTTGTCCGATACTGTACAAGAATCAGATATTTGCACTTATTTTTTTACACCTTTCTGTATCTCAGACAATATCTATTGCATTGATCTAGAAATATAATTCTTAAAATACAAATAATAATTATTTACTTTTAACAAAAAGTAAAACCGCCTTCAAAACCCATAAAATAAACTTATAATAGATACGGTTTAGGAAGTCGGTGGCAGTTTTTCCTCAATTAAACTATAATAGTTTATTTTATGGGTTTTTGAAGACGGTTTTACTTTTTTGATAAAAGTTTTATTATTTCTTAATTTTTAGTACCGAAAAAAAAGTAATCTTCGATTTACAACAATCATAATAATTGATTTACACTCACAACTAAAATTAAATAAAATGCAGATGTAACAATAATACAGCACCTACACCCTTTACTGTATTATTGTTACATCTGCTTAAACATTTACAGTGTACAGGCGTTATGTTATTTTATGGAAGGGTGTAAACAAGGCATAGTCGTACGATTAAAGGAATCGCGGGCAATTTGCTGTAAGTTATTGAAGAGTTCCGTTGTCTGTCTCCGAAACTCTTCATCAGATCTTTACTAAATTTGTGTGGTACCATTTCAAAGTGAACTTCTTTCAAACAAAAAAAGAATTTTGCAAATCCGTTTACAAATGACGGAGTTATGCCCGAACATAAAAACATAATGTAAACATCCGAATTCAAAACCTCCTCCTTTTTTGAAGTCGGTAAATAATAAATAGGTAGCATAGCAAAAAGCGTAACAATCAATAAATTAGGGTAATCGCTACCTATGCAATCCGAATTTCTCAAAATATTTCTACAAAGTTTATTTTCCAAGAGAGGCAACCCTAAAATCATAGAAATTCTATGAGAACTTTAGAAGCATGTTTCTCCGAGATCCTACTGGATATGGACACGATTATTTTTTTGGGGTTTAATTGTATCTTAGTCAATGTAATGAGTTTAAAATAAAATCCATATTCGTTTGGATTTATCATAAAAAAAATAAAATCTTAAATTAAAAAAAAAGCTGATACTGGGTTTCCTTGCGGAGTTAAAGTCTTGTAAGTATAGTCAAAAAATGCCTAAAATATACCGTTAGTTGTGTATTGTAACAGAAATAAGAGAAACTTTTCCTGAGACGAGATATTTTCAGATTTATCAAAATACCTAAAAATATCAAAATGGCTCTAACTTTGGTTCTAAGTATATTTGACCTCCGGGTGTTCTACTCTCGCATTTCAAACAGTTTTCAGCATCTATTAATGAAATAAAAAGGGCATGTCCGATTTTTAGGGCAAAAAACACACTGTGGGTCGGTGCATTTCATTCATTGCAAAAAAAAGCATAACCCGATGACGAAACATTTTAATAATAATATAATATGTATATTGATGGACGATAAAAAGGTAAACGAGATTGACATTGAGAATTCCCATAGGTTACAGTAGTTTTTAAAGAAATAAATAAAACGAAATCAGCTTCAGATATTGAGGAAAATTAAGTTAATTAAATGAATTGTTTTATTCCTTATTTTTAAGAACTATTTGATTGCTATTGATAATCTTTCGCATCGGCAGAAACTAAATGAAAATATTGTGGTAAAAATATTAAGGCAGGGCAGCGAAATGCGCGAAATTCAATTTTTTTACGTTTTTTGCAATTTACATGTCGGTATTAGGTAGGCGTTGATCAAAATGTGATTCGCGACCGTAACAAGTATGTATTTACAGAATTATAATCATTAAAGTCATCAATACAACTCTTTAAGACCAGGTAATACTACTGAATGACTATTTCATGAAATCTTGAAATTTCGAGGATTCTACTAACTTAAGGAGTTGTATTACTGATTTTAATGATTATAATTCTGTAAGCACATATTTGCTACGGCCGCGAATCATACTTTATTTAACATACAACTTAATACCGACTTGCAAATTTTCTTACGTCTTTGCAATTTACAAATCAGTATTAGGTGGTACGTTGATAAAAATGTGATTCGCGACCGTAACAACTAGATATGTATTTACTTATAATCATTAAAGTCATCAATACAAACGAATGACTATTTCATGAAATTTTGACATTTCAATGATAATACTAACTTAAGGAGTTGTATTACTGATTTTAATGATTATAATTCTGTGAACACATTTGTTACGGTTGCGAATCCTATTTTATTCAATATACAACCTAATCCTGGCTTGCAAATTGCAAAAAAACGTGAGAAAAAAAATTGAATTTCGGCGGCTACCCTGACGCTTCCCCCTTAAACAGTCAAGGTGGTTGCTGCCCAGGCTATTTAAATAGCGATTTATTTGATGATAGGTACGAAGATAGGATACCAAGTCACTTTACTAGTACCTAAGCACGGGCACTGGGCGGTTCAGTTTGTTCAAGTGATTGGTCCTGATTGGTCCAGAGTAAATGATTTATTTATCTGGACATTACTGGCCAGTCACTCTGGTTAAATAAAAGACAAACCATGGAGTTCCTGGCCCGTTTTTCTCCATAGGAATCTACGCTTTGGAACGAGCAACAGTAGCTTGTAGCAGTGGCTATTTATTTTATTGAAATTAATGCTTTGAATTTGAAAATAGAAGGTGAAAAATACGTAGCCGCCATGTTTTTTTAAAGCGTCATTATTTTAATGTTGGTAAACATGAGATAAGACGCCGCGTCACGTCGGGGAGGTCAGTTTAAAACCTTGAATTGGGACATTTAAATAAAGCGAATTTAAGTTTGTATTGGTATCACGTATATTTAAAGTCCAGTTCCGTTAGTTCTTTATTTCTTTCCAAGATTCTTTGATATGGCTTGTTTGACTGCTTCGTTGGTTTAGTGGTCGCAAGCGCTACGCCTGATGCTCAGGCCCTGAGCATGAGGTCCTGGGTGCCTTTCCCAGGTCGGGCAACGTGTTATTGGGTATTTCCATCTGGGATTTCTAAGCCCGGAGCCTGGATTTGTGCCCGGTTGATGGCTATAGGCTAGCCTAAGACTAGACTAGACTAAGTCGGCTGCCCCATTTCAAAACCTAGTAAAGACTCTTACAGGAGAGCGCAAAAACCTAAAGTGGTCATGGGGCAGTGAATGGGGCACTTAGGTTTCGATGCTTAAATATAAGTATCTGCTTATTTGTGAGTTTTTAACGCTGTGTTTTTGTATTTGGTAGGGACTTACTAGGTTAGGCAAGATTATGCAATAAAATGATTTTTGTAAAGTGTCCCTTACTAGGTTTTGAAATGGCGCAGCCCACGTGGGACTGAACTAAAATCATAAATAACGAAATGTGGATTTTTTTAGACAAAAACTTTATACTTTATTACATTTTTCTTCACCACGACCACAAATGAATGAATTCCATAGGTTATTTGTTGTATATTATATAGTATATTGTATAATATAGGGTGACGAAAAATTGCAAAGTATTTTTTTCTAAAAAATCGTATCAAGTCGTACTTGGGTTACTTATATTTTTTTGTATTTTTGTTTTTAGAACGGACATTAGGTCTATCATATTTATATGCTTTTTCATTCTTTACCGGACACACTGTATGTTATGTTATTCTTTGCTTTGGCTTCAGTAAATTAATGAGAATGATTGCCAATGCGTATCGTGAATTTTAAATGATCTATTTTGCTTTGTCCCTAGATATTTTACTGTCTTTGTATGCACCTAAAACCACTAGAGACGTAGCTTGATTAAATAATTCACATACCACAATACTCTGATGCAATCATTTCCGTGTGTTCTACCAGCTAATCGGGGTTGCCAAGTAAAATTACGTTTAATTATCATGACGGCAACACTGAGAATAAAAAGATTTTAAGATAATAACAAAATGTCGGACAACACGACCAATTAATGAATCATTTTGTGTAACTACTAATTAGACTTTTAATCATTTTAGTGTTGCAAACATAAGCTAGAATTTTTAGGACGTAGCAAGGTGACTTAGGCTCTAGACAGACGGACTGCACTTCAACTGCACTGAAATAGGAATTCTGAAGTCAGTGCCAAGGTAACGTGCATTGAAGAATTAAAGACACCGTCTTCATAAGCTGCTAAGTTTTTTAAGAAAGTTAATTTATTCGTTTTAGTTTTTTAAAGTAAGTACTTATGTTTTAAGTTTTTACTTTTTTTAAAGTAAATTAATTTTTCCATTTTTAGTTGAATATACAATTATATAAGCCCAAGACGAACGAAAAGGAGAATCATCAAAATCCGCTAAGAAATGCCGGAGATACAGTACATTTATGCATATAACTTTGTACATGAGAATAATTACCTAATGTTTTATATAGGTATACTAAAACCTTCCTGAAAGTATGTAGTTCACGTTAGTTGGTTCATAAGTTTTTGAGGTCCAATACAGATCATCCTTTTTGAAGTTGGTTTAAAATAGGTACATACTACAGGCCTTTTTTTTTGTAATTAAGCAGTTTCAGAGGTAAACTCCTCGTCATTTTCTCGCAAATCTCAATAATACAAAAAGGAAACAACCGTTTGCTAGCAAAACTCGTCGCTTAGGATGCCCGATATGGCACTTACCTACAACTGTCATTACGTCACGACAAAATATTGTCGTAATAAGCAACAACTTAAATATTGTTGTCTCTTTTATCGAACACGAATATTTTATTAAAAAGAATGAGGAAAACGATAATTCACATTCTGTATCGTATTTCACTCATAATATAAGCAAATTACGAAGTCTCCATCTTTTTCTTATCTGAATGGTATTATGACTAATCCATCCATGTTGTATAGATAACATTACCACAGACATTCCACCCTGTATTAACAAAATAATACAGAATGATGATGTTACAATATTTTCCTTAGTTGTTTTTTTTTTTTAAACGTTTTGCACTTTGCAAAGAAATAGACAGGCCTGTATACTGAGGAGGTAGGAGGACTTTAAAAAGAACACAGTTTTATGACCAAACAATGACACCGTGTTTTAATTTTATTTATCAACAAATTGCAATAACCCCGAAAAACAAACTCACTTCATCTGTTCTTACTTGAAGGATCTGGTTTTAACGAGATACCTACAAAATAAACTCTATCCTAACACCATAAAAATAGATCACAATCTTCTTTGTAGACCGCACACTAGTCTACAACATACAAAACGCATGCAATAATCAACCTTATCGCAAAGAACATAAAGTTGGATTGAACAAAATAAATTTTGTCATTGTTTCTTTACACCACCAGATTTAAATACAACTTTATGTAAATAGAAATAAAGTCTATATTCAATTGATAATGGCATGGCGGTTGTTACGTTATAGCAATGCGGATGGCGTCGAAGTTCCGTACTTAGTACCGGCTGATACGGCGCTCACTCACACATGCGCAGAACGCCGTTCATTCACACTTGTCAGATGTAGTGATGTAACATGCTCGATGGTTGGCCACGATAATTTGGTGTTTTGGATAAGACAATGTTTTTCTTTTTTTGCTGCGGGAAAATAAGATGGCAACGACGGTTTTTCAAGAGATGACGTAGATATTTCGTTTATTGTGTGAACACCTCTTTGACTAAACATTATTTACATTATACTTATGTCAAGTTATTTGAATAAATAGAATTAAGGTGTAGGTGGTGTTTTTGATAAAAAGACTATTCACAAAAATTCGGGCTAAACTACTTAATTCCATTAATTTATTCCACATGTAGAACATCGCTCATTTAATAAGCATAAAACCACCCTATTATACTCGAGGCACTGGACACAAATCGAGATGCTTGGCTGCTAGTGTGAAATTCTAATTATGTATTACCTTTTCAAAGGTCAAAATATTAAAAGCTTCAAATATTAAGTCCAAAACTAGACTGACTTGATTTATGCTAACAATAACCTTTGGATTCTAGATATTTCTTAAACATTGTTAAATCTTATGTAAACGTTCAACGACCTTTGTGTTATTGTATATATTTTTTTAAATAAAACAACTCTTTTTGGAATTTTTTGTTGTAATTTGATCAGGTTTTATAGTTATTTTTTTTTACATAAAAATATTGGAAACGTTGGCTAGTTGCATGATCGTTTTGTTTTATTTTTATTACTTAGCCAGTGGCTTCGGCCTGGTGGCACCCCCTGTGGGGTGACTCTGTGGGGTGTCGCTGGAGGAGGACAGGCTAAATCGGGTCGTAAATAATATAGGTAGAAAGGGGATGGTGAATATAGAGATGACGGCTCATGGAGCTGTATGGAGGGAGAAGACATGCTGCGTAGATCACAAAATAATTTGGATAAGGGCAAGAGAATGATGACAATACTTATGTAAGTCACATTTTTTTCTGAATCCACGGGAAGGAGAGCTATTTAAAAATTGATTTATATGTAAATGTCCACAGTTGAGACATTTGTACTAAAAAAACACTGGGATAACGATTGATTTTCATGGACAGAAAGTATTTTATTACATAAACTCACGCCTTTTCCCCGATGAGTTAAGCAGAGGTGTACCTATAGTACACCCACATTTCGCCAGTTATGTTTAAGTCCCATGTAATAGGGAACGTGTCTATTGCCACCAACCGGGCAAAAATCCGACGACTTTTATTAATACCTCAAAAATCAGTATAAAAGGCTGGACTATACCGATTAGATTCCTAACCCATAGACAATATTAGAAAGGTCTGAATCTGGTCGTTACCGTTTACAAATTGATCCCATCTCAAGTTACCCACGATAATCGACAAGGCACATCACTATAACTTGCATAACACATACGCACACAACCACCGGACGCCGAGTAGACTAGGTTATTGCGAACTATCCTTTACCAAAGGAATACTGAAGATAAGCAGTTTTTTCAAGATACGTAGGATGTAGGTTCTACATGCAAATCATAGGGAAAAAAAAGAGAGAGACTTACAGTAGTCGTATATGATGTGTAACATCTGATATCCTATTTATTATTATACTTTTTGCTGACATCTCACCTTTGTTGTTACTATATATCCTGAAAAAATGATTCAGGTATTCGAATAGTTATAGTATTATATTACATTCGCAAAAGTACTATCTAGTTCCATACCAAATAAACAACATTTTAAGGTACGGCCACATTACAATCCAAAGAGCAAACATTAAAAAATATACTTTTATTATCTGTGAGATGGGTTGGTAGGTACTATATTTATATGTCTATGGTTGATACGGCTGGCTTCCTGTTACACCGTGTTACACACTTTTGTCCTTTTTCACGAAATCACTCCCACAGATTGCAGGATAGCGAGAGGAAAGATGCTTGCTACACATCAAAAAGTTGAATAGACAGCTCTTTTTGAAAGGTTATACAGAGATGAAGGCTGATACATAATATGTATGGAAGAAAGTAATGTGCAGCAGACCCTAAGTTAATTGGGTTAAGGGCAGACGGATAATAAATGATATTCGAAAGAAAAGAGGTCAATGTTCGGTAAACTTTCAAAAAAATACAATAATTGTAATAAAAGCCCATTTTCTCATTTCGTATAAGTCTGATTTTGACCTCATATAAGTTTAATCGATGATGCGAACCCGATCGTGGGCGCTTGCCTAATAACTTCTTTCCTTGAGACTTGAAGACTCCCAGACTATACCTAGCTATCGGAAAACACAGATGGCACTGAGTTCTACTCCAGTCTAATTTGTAGCTGTAATTAGGACACATACATGAAACCTTAAAAGTTCTTTACTTGGCCTCGAAACAAATTAATTCTGAATATTCATCTAGTTCATCGTAGTTTCTATCTTACTGAAATGTAACTTAACGTGTAACGTAACGTAACAAATTGTCATTCTCTCTTCAAAATTGGAACAAACCAACAGATGTAAAATTTTAACAGCTGATTGAAATTAGAATACGACTTTCTGAACAGCGAGCGCGCCAAAACATCTGTCATTACTTTATCATTTTTGGGACGTAATCGGTTGGACCATAATGTAGATCTCTACATTAACATTCTATAAAGGTCGGACGGTAATCTTACCATCCGACCTTAGCATTCTGGGATCCCAGACTACCTGTGACGTCAGAGCGATGTGTCATGTCTTCCTTCACAGTAAAGGACATATTATGAAATGGGCTAGGAACAAGAGCATGTGCGGTTTTGCTGATAGGGAAAATTATCCACGATGGCCTTTACAAAAACAAAAACACAAAAAAAATTTGAAGCACCATTATTTAATAAAAAATATTTTAAATCCAGATATTTTTTATCGCAATATTATTTTTGCACATTGAAACACATCTGTCAGTTGTCATTTCACTTAAATTGTCATTGTCAAAATCGTTATTTTCCCGTTTGCTTAGGATTTTATCACATAGTACTTTAATATGATTTTATTAGGTTTATTGTATTTCTAAATTTTACTTGATAATAGCGAAATCATCATTTGAGAGGACCTAATAACGCAGTTGTCCCACCGCCTGCTAGAAAGCGACTAACTATCGGCTATTTTCTCTCTCTCTCTCTCTCTCTCTCTCTCTCTATTTTTAACTATATATATATATATAACGCAAAGATTATAACTAATAAATAGGAAGATATAACGATAACCTGTGTCGAGTTCACTGAGGCAGTCAGTATCTTTGCTGTCACGGTTTTACTTATTAGGTGACGAGAATTTATAGGTAAGTAGGTACATATGTAGTTTGCTAAGATATTCTACTATATCTACTAGTGATTAATAGGTGATCTAAGGTTATGATCGTTTTGTGGTCGTGACCCGTAACGATGGAAGTAATCAAGCAGGTAGACCACCTGTAGGTAGATCGTCATCATCGGCATCGCTAATTCTAGAAGCATTACAACTGCGTTGTTGTCCCAGAAATAAAGATGAAATGTGTCACTCAAGAGTCAAGTAATCTGTATGAGGAAAATAATATTCGAAAGAATAATTTTTGTTGTTGACAAAAATAACCCATTGAGGATACAGTAGTTTTCCTACTTTGATTCCGATGAATTTTTATAAGGAGAAATACTGCTTGTGGCTAAGTAACTATGCTTGCCGGGGTAGGTCCATGGATGGGTGATGATGGGTCGTCAGAAGCTCGAAAGACTGACAACCAGTCTTACCAAGGGGTAACGCTCCATGCAAATACTGGTATTCAGCTGCATCCGGTCAGACTGGAAGCCGGCCCCAACATAGTTGGGGCTAAGCAGATTGAAATGTGAATATTGTGCAGAACCGATACATCTCTTTATAATATTCATAAGTTCGTCGACATTCAGAACTCTTTAATAAGACAGAGTAAACAAGACGTAAGCAAACAGGTTTTACAATAAAAAAACACCTTTGTCTATTACCCAGCGTAAAACATCAATTGTTTTTGCTCACATAAGGATAAAATCTCATGTTGTATTGATTTCTTAAATGATTCTTTTAATATTGATAAAGAGGACCGAGGGAGTCCCCCAATTTAGAAAATTGTATGTCTACCGTCCGGCCGTCGACAGTATGCGTTCCTGACACCTGTCAGTTGGACAATTTCTAGTAACTACATATAAGGATCAAATTAGCAAAACACATTCGTTAGTATACAACTGACAGGTGTCAAGAGGGCATGCTCTCGACTGCCGGACTGTAGTAGGACCATAGATATAAATAAGGTTTTTTTATATTTCTATGAGTAGGACAGTGCAGTGGCGGTCGGTACATATTAGTGACCACAATAATTAAACGTCAAATGACGTCGCATCATGTCGATGCGAATCGAATACGTATCAAAATTAATGATCGAAAGTTGTACATCTAGGGAGCGATTTACCAACAGAATCAACGAATTTAATTATAGAACACATCACTCAAAACACTTGCATAAACGGAACTACACCCGTTATTCAAATTCTAAATTCGAATACACGATTTTGCGCGCGAAACCACGCGCTTTGACAGCTATTCCATTACATGTTCTGCATACATTACTGTTTTAGTACTAAAACTGTATTGTATAAGGAACAATGCGGGTTATTCGACTAAAATTGCGAAAAGGTGTGTTGACAGAGTGACTCAGCCTTTAAATATGCATGGAACGTTTTAGGATCGTGAGATAAACCAATGCATGCTGTGTTCTGTCGCTACACTAGTGGGCTGTGTGTTTAGGTTGCGACATGGCTGTTTGGATTTGATACCTTTGCCTAATCTAAGTAGGTATATACAAATAAATAAAACTGAAGTGCCTGTTTGTAATAACAAAGTAACAATTTATTACTAAATGCTTACGAAAGTATACTAGAAGTTCCACAAACAGTAGCCCTCGCGAGTCGTCTAGCGGTGTACAGTAGCGCCATTTAAAACGTTATTGTAAAACTGATATTAATAATAATAAAACATTTATTATCAGGCTATTATCAGGCTAGTTATTATCAGGCCCACAGATATACATACCTTACAAACTAACATATATAAAGTATAAAACAAAACTTGTGTTAATAAATATTGGTTTTGTAGCCTCGTTATAGGGAATTCTGATAATTATTTTCAGAATTCCGACTGTACCGATTTTGACGGAACTTTCACTGGCAGATAGCTGAATTGTTTTAAGGAGTTACGTTTATTTTAGAAAAAGAATTAGGGTTCCGCACAAAAAAATAAAACCCATGAAATCGTGAAAAAAATCCGATTCAAATAGGGAAGTATTGACAACCACGCGGACGAAGGCGCGGCCAACAGCTGGTAAAAACAAATAAAGCGCTTAATATTTTGACAGTTCTGTCAGCTGCTGTCATTTTTCCCGCCAATTAGCATTGCTAAGTTCCCATGTTTGAAGGGTACGGTGTAATTATCTAATTAACAGACAGACACATTTCAGCTTTGTCTCATATATGAAAACACACAAATAAATTAAAAATGCTTTAAATACATGCATTGTAATTAAAATTAAGTATCACAATAGGTGGTTGTCTGAAATTCAGGTCATAGTCTACCCATGTGCTAAATTTCATCTAAATCTGTTCAGCGGTTTTAGCGTGAAAGCGTAACAAACAAACAAACTCACTTTCGCATTTATAGTACTATGAAAAACCTGTATATCGACACTCTACGACTCACAAAATGTATTAGGTACTTAAAGAAAAATAAAAAAAAACTCTTAACACACTACTAAAGTTTCTATAATAAATAATAATATAATTTAATCATGATTCGAAAGACACGTGGCGCCATCTATTATCATAAGAACGTTATTGTTGTTTTCCTCGGGAACAGTACTGTTTTTCGGGATGAAAGGTACTCATGTCCGTTTCTGTACACGTGACAACGTATATCCAAAATTTCGAGATGATCGGTTCAGTGGTTTAGGCGTGAAAAGGTTACAAACAAACAAACCAACTTACTTTCGCATTTATAATATCAAGTTAGGACTATTTCCGCTTTATTCCGCATAGAAACTGTGTTAGTATTTCAGTTAAGTATTCATTATAAAATACGTTGCAAAAACAACATTTTTAATTAGATTCTAGTTTCTTTATGAAATCACACACAGCCTTGTTATAGTTAAGAATTCCGCATAATTATTTTGAAGTACACGTTATTTTTATTTTTTTAATAAATATTTAATAGAACATAATCTTACATATACAGGGTCAAATTAAATTAGCTAGTGAAACGTGACGTTGAAGTATCGATATCTAAACATGATAAAACAAAAAATATTTTATGTAATTTGATTTTGTTTTTTTATGGGGGTCACCAACCTCCGGTTGTGTAATCACTTAAAATACCTATCAGTTTAAAAATCAGTTTTTTTTTTTGTAAACTTCACAAACGTGATGGGTAGTGGTATCGATCGATATTTCAACACGATAAAACAGATTTATCAACTACACTACCAGCGGTCATTGACCCAAAAAAATATCATCAAATCTTTTTTTTTTTTTTTATCTTTTAATACCCATCACGCCTGCGGAGTTTCGCTAGCTAATTTAATTTGACCCTGTGGTGCCCGAACTGTCATTTTCTAACATCGAAAATCTATGCTAACGCAGTGCGTCCAGCAATGTGTACTTTGCACTGCAGGCACTCGCGTGCAACTTCAGAGGGCCCATATAAAGTTTTGCGCGTAGGTACTGTATCTAGCTTCAGTCGGAATAATATCTCACTTCACTCACTTCATGTTCAGCACTAAATCAGCAAGGCAGTCGATCTAGATTATTCCGATATGTCACCCTGCTTTGTCCTCTTAGAGGAACAGATCGGAAAAAAAGTTTGATCTTTCCCACTGTTAGCAACTTTATTCACTCCTATCTGTCCCAGATAGGAGTGAATAAAGTTGGAACTGTCCTCTCGTTGCTAACAAGGGACACAGATCATTTTTTTTCCGATCTGTTCCTCTAAGGGGACAAAGCAGGGTGACAGATCGAAATAATCCGTCAATCTGAGAACATGTTTACCTAATTCCTTCTACTGACTTAGAATAAGCTATCATCATCACCACTGATTTGCACTAAGTCGAGAATCAGATATCAATGCCTATTCCCACGCTATTTATATCGCTGATGTAATTATAATTTATAGAAACATGATCACATATTTATTAACGCTGCTAATGTCACTAAGGAAAGAAAATGTGCTTTTGCAAATGTACAGACGCCAGCACATCAAGCTGTAGTAGCTTGATGTGCTGGCGTCTACAATCTGTCAAATTTCACACATCAAGCTACTACAATCTGTCAAATTTCTTTAATACATTTTCAACTTTATCGCTAAAGCATTAGGTTCAAGGTTGATTGGGAAAATTTGACAGTTTCGGGTAGCTTGACCTGCTGGCGTCTGTACCTAAGTCATACAGGTTATTACAGTGGTTACCCACTAGATCGACGTCGATCATCATGAAGGGCTCGTGGCTAAGTAATAACAGCCGCACAGCACGGTCAATCAGGTTAAGCTACGTTGACCTACCGAGACCCCTCAGTGCTTCGGAAAGCACATTAAACCGTTGGTCCCAGGGTCATTCTTGGATCTTTGACAGACGTTACGGGTCGTCAGAAGCCCGGAAGTCTTTCAACCAGTCTTACCAAGGGGTATCGTGTTACCCAGTAACTGGGTTGTGAAGGTCAGATAGGCAGTCGTTCCATGTAAAATACGGGTATTCAGCTGCATCCGGTTAGACTGGAAGCCGACCCCAACATAGTTGGGAAAAGGCTAGGCATATTCATTGATTCTTACAAGGAGAAGAAGAATCTCGGGAACCCCTCTTTTTAAACAGAACGTGTTATTTACGAACAAAAATAGTAAATCCAAATTCTAAACATTTATAAAGTCTAAAATCATCTTGCAGTTCTATGAAGAACCGGTCGAGCGTGTTTTTATTGGATACGCGATGATTTTGGTCCATACCTTTGCACGCAGACGACTGTTTTGATGATTTTGACACAAGATGCACTTTATCTTTCCTGAGAAACGTTTGGGTTGTGGACCGACTATTTCTGCCATTAAGCAAGGTTGCTATGACCCAGTTTCAAGAGTATGGTATGGGTGCCGTAATAAAAATTACAGGCTGTAACACATTTTTCAGCTTCGTTTCTGGGATGATAACCCCCTGGTATTGCAATATCTAAGGGTTATTAAAAAAAAAAACACTGACAACCTCTTAAGGAGTCATTGTATTCATTATGAACAACTTTTACTATGGGAACAAACCTGATATCGCCAAAAATCTGCTGTTTCCTACATTTCACGATTTATGCAAACATTAATATAGGGAAGAGCTGTTTTTTTTTTTCGTCCTCACGCGGTGACTAGCACCTGCGCGCGCACTGTAGTATGATATTTTCAACGCTTCAATGAGTCTAAACAAAAGTGAAACTCTATGGGAACCTCGTTGATCTAAAACTTCTTTAGTGCACTTTTTTCTTGCACTACCTACATTGGTTAAAAGAGGGTAATGTGTTTTGCGTGTTATACTCGAGTGATATGTTTTACTTTTAAACTAGAGGATTAGGTAACCGATTGCATTAGAGTGCAGTTGGTTGAATAACTTTTGTCTGCGGTTTTGTCTGGTGGTTTTGAATAATCGAAAATTTCACCCAGGATCGACGTTTCATTGATGATCGATGAATAAGCCGTTTGAACACGTTGAACGATATCCAATCAAAGGAGGCGGATAAGTCTAGCCACCAAAGAAAGTGAACATTTTCATCGATCTACAAAGACGTAGTTCAATATAGGCTAGGTAGAGCGACGATCTTCGTAGGGTGGCTGGTAGTAGTTGGATGAGAGTTGCCGAAGATTGAGCTCAATTTTGAGCCGATTGGAGAGGCCTATATCCATCAGCTTATAATAGTGGACTGCTATAGGCTGACGATGATGATGATCGACAATCAATCTGCCTAGCCTTGACGTGCACGTTAAAAGCTCCCGTAATAAAAAGATAAAAATTAAAAACAATTTAACTAAATTAATATAAGTCAAAAATTAGAAGAGCGGCGGCCGTCACATGGCGGCCGCAGTGACGGCTGTCATAAAAATGATGGCAGCGGGGTATGACTTTACGGTGTCAAAAAACGCTCTCTAAGAAAAGACATCAATTTACATTCATAAAATAAGAACGTTTCAGTGACGTCATTCGGCGGTAAGTTGCAGACGCTAAGGATCTAGACAGACGGACTGAATTTGAATGCAGTTAGTATGACTGCAATAAAACTGGCAAACCAACCGTACAGTCCGATTGTAGTCGGTGTGCACCGCTCTTCTAGGAAACCGTAGCTTTAGTAAGCAACATCCCGATATCGGCAACTCCTATCCTTTTTCATCTTAGGTTATCATCATTCAACCAACAAAAACCGCGTTGACTCACGCCTATAAAATACTAAACATTTTGTATCGGTTAACTTTAACTGCCTCGGTTACGTGTCCTTACGTAATTCTTAACTAAGTTACGTTATGTAACTTTATTTTATACGTAATATTTAGACTAGATCGAGTTTCCGTTGTTAGTGCCTCAATGAGAGCTTCATCAAAGCTCGATAGATGGCGTTGTATCATTTTCTAAATCTCGCTGCTATGATTTTCCACAAATGTGATGTATGTTCTTTTTTTCATTTTTCCGGCGTGTCGGGTGTAGCAACAAACAGTTATACGTTACCTAAATACAGTTTGACCAAGACCGCTATACCGCGCCGTAGTTAAAGGTATGTGCGCGGCGAGACGGGGGGCAGTGCAGGCCGCTCTTTCGTCAACCGTCAACGCTCACGGCGTCCTGCACCGCTCATTCGCCAGCGCTGCACCCCGCCTCGCCGCGCATTCCTAAGGCGCGGTACAGCGGTCTTGGTCAAACTATACCTGTTATATAGGGTAGCATAACATCACGCCTCGCCTTTAAGTTAAGTTTAATATGCCTCGAATTGTTATTGGGGTTGGTGGTTGGTGGCTATGCTGAGGTGTACTGTGACCAACTTCACGCGAATTTCACCAGGAAAAAAAACCATATTGTAATACAGGGCGAGCCTATTGCCAATAACGGGGCCACAAACCCAGACAAACTATCACATGACCCTATTTGAAACCTCGAGTCAAGAAGATGTAATTTATATTTTATCTATTCTGAACCCATTTTTTTGCGCATTGTCGGAGTTAACAAAAGGAGAAAGGTTATCGTTATGATGTACAGATGTAGCTCATGACCTTTAACAGAAAAATTGGGTTATCTCTTGGTACCTAATAATAGATAATTAGTATAATTAATTGGTATTCTTTTCAAAACGTTTAGAACTGAATGCGCCATTTCTTTATCAGATACAAAGGTTGCTGAAATGCGTTTTAATAATATCACATTCAGATCACGCCTGCATTCACGTTGGGTTTGACAGAGGTTTATAATACATACACACATACATTTCTCCAGATGGGACACTCCGCAAAATCATTTAAATAAAAAGCGACTCTTGCTACGACACAATAAAGTGCAATTCAGGTCGCACAACGCTTATCACCTACAGTTATATTCACCTACAAGTTGCCTCTCTTTCTAACGCGTAACTCTTATACCTTCTGACCGCGCAGTCCTACTGAATTGGCCCAGTGAGATGGGCCCGCCGCGTACTTGTAGCTTCAAACCTAAACTGGGTAGTGTCGCATCTGTATTAATCTGTGGTTTAAGTCCCATGTAATTATTACATCAGATCAGAAGGATCAGGTCAGAAGGTATAAGAGTTACGCGTTAGAAAGAGAGGCAACTTGTAGGTGAATATAACTGTAGGTAATAAACGTTGTGCGACCTGAATTGCACTTTATTGTGTCGTAGCAAGAGTCGCTTTTTATTTAAATGATTTTGCGGATCTTTGCCTTCAACCGGGCACAAATCCAGAATCCATGCTGCTACTGAAAATTTTTGATGGAAAGATTTGAACTTAAGACTTCTTGTTCAGAAGTTAGGAGTAAACTCACCTCTCAATAGACTCAGCCGACGGATGAACTCTTATATTATAAAAGCCACTCCAAATGTTGACATATATCATGACTCCATAAATATCTTTATATAACCCAAATTCTAAGGTCCCTAAGCACGCAACCCACACAAGCTAAAGACTCATTGTGTTAGTATGTCGGTATTTCTAACAACCCCTGTAACATGTGTCTTTTCTGTTTCTATAGTTTATTATCACTTAATTTTTATACATTTCTTTTTTAGCTTAGGTTATCACTGTATTTGAGAATGTTGGTTCACCTGTCATTGGCAACTGTATAAGACCAAAACTATAATAATAATAATGTCCCACCCACTGCACAGACTTCATTCACTCTTCCTTCTTCGTTCAGTCTATCTCTCTGTGGAATGCACTCCCCCAGGAAATCAGGATGGCAACCGACCGATTATCCTTTAAAGTTAAAGTTCGCGACCACATTCGCAAGCTGGTAGTATCATCACAACGGTAATGTTTCCCAATGGTTTGTCTCATTTGTTTTAGTATATTTATGTCTATTTATTGTGTTTATATTTATATATAGTTAGGTGTATATATTATATTTATATGTAACTATATCTTTATATTTAAATAAATATTTATTCCTCATCTCTCGCTGTTGCACCTACCACTGTTTGTCTCTGCATCACCCAAAGGTCGACTGGTAGAAAATGCCTATGGCATTAAGTCCGCCTCTGTACATTTTGTGTGCTTAAAGTATTAAATAAATAAATAAATACCTACTGTTAATTAATATTTTGTATACAGAAGCTGTTGGTGTACCTTTATAATAATAAATAAAATAAATAAATAAAGAAGTTGCGTTTGCCACATCACCAAGAGAGCAAACATGATGATCAATGTTCGATTCTTTGAGAAGAAGCTTGTACATCTGGCACAGTTACAGATAGGTATTATAAGAACTCTACATCCATTTTGATACAAACCTCATTTTATGTTACCAAACCCTACTTAAATGTAACTATCTTCAAATTGCGACTAACCGCGAAAATACTGATTGCAAAACCGAAATCATAACCCAATTTCACACACGCTGAAAAATAAACCTTTATCAACGAGAATAGAGTTGAAAATCTAGTGTGTTGTGAATTAGTAATGAATTTCGTAAAAGGCAAAATTGGGACGCAAGCAGCATGTCTAAATTTTCATATATTTCTGTTTGTTGGATAACTAGCGTGATTCTGTTTCACATGACAAAATGTTTTTGTAGAAAAAGTCATTAGAGCCAACTATTGAGGTGTGGCGTTTAGGGGGTCGGAGCTGAAGCTCACCCAATCTCACGTGGAGGAGAGGGGAATCTCGGCAAATATCGCGTATTTTTTCTTAGCATGAAACAGTGTAAATATACCTATGCGAGAAATCTGGGTAATTATTATAAAGTATGTTTAAATATTTAAATAAATGTAACGCAATCATGCACCGATTAACGTATTTACACTAAAAATACGCATTTTGAAAAATGTCACGTGAGATTAGGGCGGGAGGGACAGGGTCGAGCCAAATCTTATGACATCTGACATCTCTTTCGGTTTACATGGCATTTTATGACTGTAATGAACATGACATTTGGAGGAGCTTGTGGCTAAGTAATAACAGCCGCACGGGTCGATCCATCAGGTTAAGCTACGCTTGCCGGGGTTGGTCCGTAGATGGGTGATCATCTTTACATATACCGAGACTCCTCCGTGCCTCGGAAAGCACGTTAAGCCGTTGGTCCCGGCTGCCATTCGTGGATCTTTGACAGTCGTTACGGTCGTCTGAAGCCCGAAAGTCTGACAACCAGTCTTACCAAGAGATATCGTATTACCAAGTAACTGGGTTGTGGAGGTCAGATAGGCAGTCGTTCCATCTAAAATACTGGTATTCAGCTGCATGCGGTTAGACTGGAAGCCGACCACAACATATTTGGGAAAAGGCTAGGCAGATTGAATGAACATGACATTCGACATATTTGTTTTCTTTATTTTGTTTCAATTGTTTATATTTGACATCCTATTAATTTTTTTACTAATCTATTTTATATATTTTTTTACATTGTTTTATTTTAATTTCGATTTTATGACATCTTCTGACATTATTTATGTAATTTATTAATTCCAATTTGATGACATTTTGTGAACAAATTCGATTTTATGACATTTTTGTGAACTCGACAACGATTTTATTTATTTAAGATTTTGTAATTTTAATAAGTGAATCAATTGGGGTGTGAAGGGGGGGGGGGGGGCGGGGGGAATCGAAAAATCGCCAATATAGCCTTTCGTAATTAATGAACGCCCTCATCAAACTGGCAATGGATAGAAACTTTTTGCCTGGGTTAGAGAAAGACACAGACCAAAGAAAATGCATACGTCGTTTAACTGGATTGTGTTAGTTTTAAAGCAATATTTTATAGTAGACTGGAAGCGGACCTTGAGGTCGGTTTCCAGTCTAACCGGAGTTGGGAAAAGGCTAGCTAGATTAATTTTAATTTTTGGGTCACAGAAGATGAAAGTTTTTTAAGCGGCTTGGACGCTTAGGTATAGATAAACTATACCTAATCGTTCAAGCCGATCAAGCAATGCCCAAGATGGCGTACAAACAAACGAACAGCAATCAGCTGAGCGCACTGCGCAAGTGATGTACCATGCACAGTACCACCTCATTATCGATATCATATTATGAATATTTAATCGACAACACGTGTCGAATGTTAAACATCATAAATAAATAATAATGTGTGTATCAATGTCTTTACTTTTGTTTACATACCTGTAGACTAATTTATTATGATGATTTTAAACAGTAATCAATCATGTGTTGTGATCGTGTAATGGAACGTGGAAGAATGGAACGTAGTCGATAAATGTTACAACAATGGTGACCGTTTTTCCGAGTGATTTATACCTAGTTGAGAAAAGCGATTATTTACTTTGAATCTTGAAGAGAGCATGATTCGCGTAAAAATACATAGGAAATCTAAGCCAGAAGGTCTTGATCATTCTTAGAATACAGACTACCCCAATTCTCGGCTTGATTTCTTTAATAAAACTAAGTAATCTTGAGGCAAACCATATTTTTAACCGAGTTCAAAAAAGGAGGTTCTCTATTCGACCCGTATGTATGATGTAAGTTTGTATGTCCGCGAATTTCTCAAAAACTAATGAACCAATTTTGATTATTCTTTCTCATCTACAACTTTCAGGAAGGTTTCAGTATATAATATATTAGGTAATTAAACTCATGTACGAAGTTATATACATAAATGTACTGTATCTCCGGCATTTCTAAGCGGATTTTGATGATTCTTATTTTCGTTCGTCTTGGGCTTATGTAATTGTATATTCAACTAAAAAAGGTAAAATAAATTTACTTTAATTAAAAAAGTAAAAACCGACTTCAAGAACCTAAAACGAATAACTTTCATAAAAAACTTAACAGCTTCTGAAGTCGGTGTCATAAATTCTTCAATGTCAATGCACCTTAGCTTGGCACCGACTTCAGATGCTGTTAAGTTTTTTTATGAAAGTTATTTTATTCGTTTTAGGTTTTTGAAGTCGGTTTTTACTTTTTTAAAGTAAATTTTCATTGTGTAACAAAACCAGTTAAAATTCAGTCCATGACCTTGTAAGATCAGGGTTTAAACTCAGGTTTAACGCATAACGCTTCTTCTGGGTAAGCTCACTCCATCGTCGACTTTGTCTCTGTCACCTCTGACCTAGACTAGAGTCAAGAGCAAACCCATCACAAATAAAAAAAAAAATAAAAAAAAATATTTTGTAATTAGACCGCTGAAGTTGAGACCAGCAGTGCTATTCTGTACAAATCTCACCGTGAAATCTCAGGTGAGGCGAGCGTGGAGTGAGCTGTCAATAGTGTCAACCCCTAGTATCAGGTGGAATGACAGCTCACTACAAGCTCACTTCACCTAAGTTTTCACGGTGACATTTTTACAGAATAGACCGGCTGATTTGTGACCATCACCTAACCTTTCGGGGAGTTGCTATAGTGCATGTTATATTTAACCTAACCTTCGGTTATCCTATTTGATACAAATATACATAGGTACCTTTCAATTGAATTCAGTTTCCTTGGCTCCTTTCACTTTAGCATTGTGTTTTGGCTTCATTACGTCATCGACGACATGCAATTGAATTTTAAAAGTAAAATAAATGGCGAATACCTTTGTTGTCGTAGCTGAATATCAGAATTTTCCATGGAACTAAATGCCATCTACCGGCGAGAAGTGCATAAAAAACCATGGAAGGATTGTCAAAGGGTATCTATTGTGTTACCCAGTAACTGTGTTATGAGGGTCAGATTGATAGGCAGTCGTTTCATGTAAAATACTGCGCATCTTTAGAATTACAGAGACATAATTAGAAATTTTAATTTTTCAACCATCGACCATCTTCGTCGACTCTTATTAAAACAGAGGTCTATTATATTATGGCGTAGAAAGGGAGAAACTTATACTTCGGTTCCATTCACTCTCGTATTACAAATTAGGTCTGTATTAATTCTAGAAGTGCAATCTTAAAATTTCAAACTAGGTATCTATAATTCTAAAGGTGCGAGGTATTCAGCTAAATCGGGTTAGACTGGAAGCTGACCCCAACATACCTAGTTGGGAAAAAGTTAGACAGATAATCATGATGGAATATGTGAAAGATGATACCATGCGGGAGAAAGGGGAGCGAATACTGTGATGACGTCTTATAGAGATGTCGGCAAATAAATTGGGATAAGGGTAGAATAGAAATGGAGATCATTGATAAATGATAAATGATAAATGATTTTTATTTCTGTAAGTAGGTTTGTACAAACACTTTTACAAGTCAATATTTTTTTTTTAAACTAGATGAGGTCGGCGTTTCCTATCTGACTACTCTGAGAAGAAAGGCCGAAACAAACTCAGAGGTCACAGTCTCTTATAAAGTCCAGACATAATCTTGGTCACTTCATGTGAAGACCATGTAGATTGGTGTCTGAAATGGTCTTTTGAGGAAAGAACCACACAGATTGAGAGGACCTGTTCAGTCAGTGCACGCATTTGTCAGTAATCGCGCAGCTCAACTCAGAACTTAAGGAGCTCAACGATTCGACGAACAATACCAAAGAAAGGACATTGGGGTAGGCCGCATAGATTACTCAAACTTCCAGACCATGATTAAAAATAACTGAGAGAAAAAATAAAACAAACAAAAAAAAAAAAGCAATGACCTACATAGTCTTCACATTCACAATAAAGTAAAATAATATAATACTTACAAAGTAAATATTAATGTCAACATTCAGTATGCAAAAATAAAAATAATATAAAATAAAATTGGAGCAGTTCAATCCCAAGCCTTTTTGTCCTCAATATAATCTTTAACGGTATAAAAAGCTTTCTGACACAACTTGCGTTTAATGAATGATTTGAATTTATTAAGACTCAGATCTTGAACGTGGCTTGGAAGTTTATTATAAAAGCGTATACATTGACACCTGAATGACCCACCTATTTTCTTGAGCCTTGTTGGAGGTACAACAAATTTGTGTTTGTTCCTAGTATTTATATTGTGGATATCACTGTATTTTTTAAACAATTTAATGTTTTTATGGGCATATAAAAGATTTTCAAAAATGTACTGAGAAGGCAAAGTCAGTATATTAATCTCCTTAAATTTCTCTCTGAGAGATTGTCTCGGACTTAATTTATAAATGCATCGAACAGCTCTTTTCTGCAAAACAAAGATAGTCTGAATGTCGGCTGCATTTCCCCACAACAGAATACCGTACGAAATTATACTATGAAAATAGCTAAAGTACACTAAACGGGCTGTCTCTCATTGGAATGGATGTTAGTTTAGACCAGCGAAATTATAGTCAAGTTTTAATATATTCCATTATAAATAAGTAATAATAACCACATCAAACACTAGCTAAGAAAAAAAAAAAAAAAAAAACAAACGAAAATACAAAAATTCTCTCCTTGCAAACAATGGTGTTGGTACCAATTAAAATGCGCAGATTATAAATACTATTCCCACGACTAGGCTACTGTGCGCCTGTTCCAAAGACAATGGTTCTCATTGGTGTGACGAAAAAACACATTTACGCAACCTCCTTTTTGTTTTGAGTCAGGACAAATGAGTTATTTTGATATTAAATATCTTCTAGGTGACAGGTGTTAGTCACGAACACCATTCGTCGTTTACCGTTTCGCGGACGTCTTCTCAAATCGTAAGATGGCCCACTCATTGCCAGCTCACCATCACCGACAACTATGTTGGGGTCGGCTTCCGGTCTAACCGGATACAGATGAGATGCCAGTATTTTAAATCGAGCGACTGCCTATCTGACCTTCACAACTCAGTTACTAAGTAACACGATACCCCTTGGTAAAACTTGTCTGAACTTTCAGGCTTCTGTGGGTCTTTCTCCTGTTGGTGTGACCCGTCATTTGTAGACCAAAATGTCAAGAACCAATCAAATTGAATAAGTTACGGAACAGACATTCTGCAATCCGTAAGTAATCATCGATCATGTTTACCTACGCGATCGATGTTTACCTAGGCATTGTCAATCTTTGTGGGTATAATAATACCACCCATAAGTGAGGTTGATATCGGTTGATTTTGGCACGATTCCTAGCTACTAGCTAGCTAGTAGCATGCAGTGGAATTGATAGAATTCTACAAAGTAATTATCATACAGTTCATGGTTATACTATTAAATAATTTAAGGAATCATATATAATCTTCTTCTGGGTAAGCTCACTCCATCGTCGACTTTGTCTCTGTCATCTCTGACCTAGACTAGAGTCAAGAGCAAACCCATCACAAATATATATACAGTATGTTAACCAACAGAGGGCGTTCCCGTTAACCCGCAATAGTATAGCATCCATACATGCTAAAAAAAATATTACCATTCGAAAACAAAATGGTTTTTATTTTTTTTAATATTAAAATATTCACTAAAAATGTTAAATTGATACGTAAAAGAAACACTCTGTACACGCGTACTTGAAGGACGGAAACATCGCAATTTAGTTTTTATTTTTAGTGAATATTTTTATATTTTTTTGAATATTTTTAGCATTTTTAGTGAATATTCTAATATTAAAAAAAAATAAAAACCATTTTGTTTTCGAATGGTAATATTTTTTTTAGCATGTATGGATGCTATACTATTGCGGGTTAACGGGAACGCCCTCTGTTGGTTAACATACTGTATATTTTTTTTTCATATATATTTTTCATTGATTTTCATTGACAGCTTCTGCACTCTCCGACGCTTGACGAATATCTATCGGGATATATGCCAATGGCCTTGAGTGGTTAGCTTGCGTGTTCTGTGCTGAGCTCACGCAACGCGTCGTACGTCCAGCGAGTAATAGGACTCGCCCATCAAGGAGCGCTGTCCCAAATTAGAAACATTTTTAATTTATTGTACAACAAACAAACACGTAAACTAAAAGATAAATAATTAAATTATCTTTAAAATGGTGAAGGTTTATTAAAAATACGCTTGATAGTTGTTGTGTGATTCTCACTTTTTTATTCACGATAGACATGATTTTACAAATTAATTACACTATGTAATATAAGCATAATCTAAAATATTCACAGATTAAGTTATCAAGAAAATGCTCTACACTCGCCACAAAATAATAGGTCCGTTTTGACATGAGGGTGTCCCTCTTTGTCCCGCTATGTTTGTCTCTTTTTGGCGTATGAAACGATATGGGCTATCAAAACGGACCTATAATTTTGAGGCGTTCTTTTTTTAAATTTAAGATATATTTTTCCAAATCATTAACACTACTTGTTTAGACTTAATCTTCAGTTTAAAATCATTGAAAGTTGTTTTTGAATATAGGAACCGGTCACAAATCATGTATCTGAACGTTTCAAAGCAATTTGTTCCCCTCTGTAACGATGATTCTATTAGGGTCATCTACGGGTCAGTTGTCCAAATATTATAGGGACAATTTGTTCATCGTTACGTCTAAAGTTTAGTTCCGTTCGACGCAGTACCGGGTGTTGGAAGGTCGAAGGTCCTTTCATTTATAACCTCAGTTATTTTTAGAATAGTCAGTAGTAGTCTGTAGTACCAGACCGCACTGGATTACTTTACGGACTGATCTATCTTACAAAGAGAAGGCCTGCCTGAATCCCAGCGTTGGTAACGTTCATTTGCCAAACCTTTTCACAATTATGTCGGGGTCGGTTTCCAGTCTTAACTGGATGCAGCTGAATACCAGTATTTTACATGGAGCAACTGCCTATTTGACATACATCGAATACAAGGCCCAAACTACGGTCAAGAAACTGGGCATCCTAAATAGAGTGAAGCGATACTTTACGCCTGGACAGCTTTTAACCCTTTACAAAGCGCAAGTCCGATCCTGCATGGAGTATTGCAGTCACCTCTGGGATGGATCAGCTAAGTACAAACTAGCCGCGCTTGACTCGGTGGAACGCAGAGCTAAGAGACTCATTGGCGACGTAAAACTGGTGGATGCCAAGCTTCTTAGCTTGGCTCATCGCCGCAAAGTTGCCTGCTTGTCGGTCTTCTACAGATTGTACTTCGGAGAGTATGCCCGAGAACTCCACGACCTCATTCCACCGGCCCCCTTCTACCATCGGACATCTAAACGCACTGCCAGTTAGGTACCATCCCTACCTGGTTGCTATTCCATCAATTCGCACTAAGCGCTTCCAAACGTCTTTTATAATGCGCACAGCAAAGGAGTGGAACTCACTACCTGCGTCTGTGTTTCCGAACGCATACAACCCTAATCTTTTCAAAGTGCAGGCTTCTTCTGGGTAAGCTCACTCCCTCGTCGACTTTGTCTCTGTCACCTCTGACCTAGACTAGAGTCAAGAGCAAACCCATAAAAAAAAAAAAAAGAATATACGTTGATATTTTAATACAGATATTTTGGATTGGAATTAAGCAAGGTAAAAGCTTAGTTTACCGTTAATTTGTATCGAGATTTTTTTTTTCAAAACGTGTTTTGGTAACAACCAAATTCTGAGAAATATGTTCAAGATTCATCATTCTCCTGCTCTTATCCCAATCTATTTGGGGTCGGCGCAACATGACCCTTTCTTCCATACTTCTCTATTAGTCGTCATCTCGGTAGTCTCTCCCTTTCTGGCCATATCATCTTTCACACAGTCCATCTATCGTTTCTGCGGTCTTCTCCTACTCTTGTAGCCATTGATATTCAAACTCAAAACTTTCCTCATTCCTCCGCATCACATGTCCATAGCATGTCAACCGATTTCCGCACAACTTTTCAATCACCGGTGTCACTTTCAAACTTCCTCTTATGTACTCATTTCTTAATCAAACATCCATAATATGTTCTAGATTAACATAATATATATTTTTCATCGCTACAAACTATACAGGACATTTTTTTTAAGCAGTGCGAAAATTTTCACAGGTTTTTCTTCCCATGAATATGAACAACTTTCACTATGGGACCAACCCTGAAATCACGAAAAAAAATCTGCTGTTTCATATAAAAGCTACTCGATCCAAATGTATGAAACAGCAGATTTTTTTTTTTTTTTGGTTTGTCCCATAGTGAAAATTGTTCATATTCATGAGTAGAACAGCCTGTGAAAATTTGCGCACTGCTTAAAAAATTGTCCTGTATATAGATTTGGCAATATCCTTCTTAGTGCTTTCCGAGGCACAAAGCAGCGGGAATATTATTGGCTGACTATGTCAGTACAAAACCTGGACGAGGCTGGCTCGGGAGCGTGGGGATACAAGAAAAGAGAGGCCTATGCCTAGAAATTGCTGAACTCGGACTGTGGATGATGATGATTCTACTACTGCTAAGTTACTGCTAAGAGATCCTGAATTCAATCACCATGTCGGACAGTGTTAATTGAGGTATGGCCTTCTGACAGTATGCTGAGCTTAGGCCCATTTGACATAGGTTTAAAAAAATCCTTATTAGTATGATGTTTTATTTGTGTTAATAGCTACCAATAAACACATTTTATTTCTTTCCATTTAGTAATTTCTTACATAGGTAATACATAGAAACCCGGAGCCTGATTTTACATATATTATACAGGGTTATTGGTAAAACACCAACAACCTCTTAAGGGGTCATTGTACTCATCATTATGAACAACTTTTACTATGAGACCAAACCTTAAATCGCGAAAATAAATCAGCTGTTCAGTACATTTTGACAGATTATGCGAACATAAATGTACTGAACAGCTGATTTTTTTCTCGCGATTTCAGTTTTGGTCCCATAGTAAAAGTTATTCATAATGATGAGTACAATGACCCCTTAAGAGGTTGTTGGTATTTTACCAATAACCCTGTATATACAACTCGCGAATTCTTTCCATTGGGGTAGACAGAAACGCCAAATCCTTACATACTCCTTTTGCTTTGTTAACGTTCATACAATATCTGGTCAATGGTCATACACGCACACCGGTGGCGAGTGTACTACGCACCTGACCTTTCTGAAGAACATCAGAATCAGTATCAGAATATTTATTTGTGAAACATAGGTATTTACATAAAGGTCTTAGGTTAATTATATGGGCGCTATATTTTGCCGTGAAGGCGTACAAATATTGTAGAAAATAAAAGCAAACATTAAGACAAAAAAAAAACTAACAGAAAAAAAAATACTTACATGAAAAAAGAACTATTTTAAATTTAATTAAATATCCTAAAAGAGATGTTTATTGCACACGAAATATTAAAAATTATCATTTATAAAATCTTCTACAGTTTTCAATTAATAGCGAGCAGAGACTTTTCTTACACTTTAATAGGGGCAAATTTGTTATGCTATCGGGTATTTTATTATAAATTTTCGGAACATCACGAATAAGGTCACTATTGAGCCTGATTTTATACCTAGGTAATGGCAACAGGCTCGCCCCCTCTTACATAGGCCTAAAAAAACGGTAAATTATTTGCTGGTCGTGCTATAGAATCTATGGTGTTTTTGTTGTGATACGAGTACGTATCTACCTATATTACTGCCATTCGAACATTCGGCCTTGGTACGCCCATTCTTGTCCATTGTCAAATGCTACTTAATACTTTGTTGTTTAGTTTTTTGCAACAGACATTATTGAATGAACAGAATTAAGTACTTATTAAATCTGTAGCTTATATATATTTCCAACCATTTACTTTAGAGTTTTGCACTTTTAGGGGTACGTACCTCAAAAGGAAAAAACGGAACCCTTATAGGATATGTCTGTCTATCCGTCTGTCATAGCCAATTTGCTCCAAATCTAATCGACCGATTAAGTTGAAATTTGGCATACGTATGTATTTCTGTAACCCAAACACGGACGTGTAACGTAAATAAATGAATTTCAAATATGAGGGTCAATTCTCTTGTGATAAATACTTAAGAAAATAATTAAAGGATAATTTATTTTCTTGCAAACGTAAGTCCTAGTCGAGTCTCCATATCTTGCATCCAAGCCAAACTTACCTAGGATAGGATTAGTCTAACTATTTCAAAATATCGACATCTGCAAGGAATAACATCGTAACACAGTTTTAGGCCCTCAGACTAATAAAAAACTAGGCCATTTTGAGTTAAAATCGCATTCTTGCTGTACAATATTAATGCTGATTTTTTTTTTGCACTCAGTCATCAGTTCATCACACAACACAACAGTACAGGGGTGAGTGCAAAAAAAATCTGCATTAATTTTGTACAGCAAGAATACGACTGTAACTCAAAGTGGCCTAAAACTGAGTTACGATGTTATTCATTGCAGGTGTCGATATAACCCCTATAAAACCTCTTTTCCCAAAAAAAGGACCAAAAATAATATTTTATTTTTCTTACACGACCGGCCGGCATCGGCATTGGCATATGCGTGTAAGGCACGGTAAACACAATGTGTGTCTAGGTCATGCTCAGTATTCGCTAATAGAAGACGTAAGGTGCTAACGTGAAATACAAATATTAAGGCCAGTTGTACATGCATGATTTTAATGGCATTACCGTTTATTGGTGTGAATAGGTTGAATGTTTCATTGACATGACATTTTATAGCTTTTTGATTCAAAGATGGCGTCGAGACGAGTGTAATAGAAAACAATAAAGAAATGGATTAAGATTTTGGGATTTACTTGATTGAAAGATCCGGAATTTTAACAACGAAGAAGACTGATGTATAGGGTAATTTGTAATAATGAAAATTATCGTACATTCTAGTTCCAGCAAGCCGCACTGGGCCCACGTGGTGTATAATCGCCCACTCCCTCTCAGAGGAGGACTATGTCCCAGCAATAGAAACATTAAAAGCTGGCTATAAATACATTCTAGTTCCAAAGTAACAAATCGTCATTATTACCAACTAAACGCAAAGCCTGCTTATAAAAGAGCCTTCACAGGTAGATTTGTAGATCTACCTGTGAAGGTTCTTTTATAAGAACTTTCCGAAATGAGCCATCGTCTAAGGAGGTTCCCCACACACATTTAGCCTCTTGAGTATTTTCTCTCCATTATTTCAACTGGTTGCTTCACCTGCAGTAGAGTTTCAGCAGATAAATAATAAATAGTTACTGTTGCAATAACCTTTAACATACATATACATACACACATATAAGAAAACATACTTAAGGATACTTTAATTTGAATTAATTAATAAAGGTCATACAAGAAGAGTAAACCATAAAGATCAGCAGTTTTTTTTTTCTTTAGGCTTCGCACGGTTAGCTCAGCAGTTAGTTCTTAGCTTAGAGATACAGACCTATTTATTACCAGGTGTGAATAGCAAGCTGTTTAATAAAAAAAAGCTGAGAATAATGAAAGTGGGAGTAAGTACATTGACAGGATCTCCCTAACCTTTTCCCAACTATGTTAGGGGTCGGCTTCCAGTCTAACCGGATACAGCTGAATACTAGTATTTTACATGGTGCGACTGCCTATCTGACCTCCACAACCCAGTAACAGTACATTGACAGGATCGCTGGACGAAATTATTTTATCATCAGCGAGTCAAAATTAGAAGGCAGCCTTACACTACAACAATAATTAACTTTGCACGACACAACTAAATCAATTAGTCAAGACTTTGACAGTCGTACGTGTGTACTAAGGCTAAACACAGTGACATTGAAAAAAAAAACAACAAAGCAAAAACTGCATACAGGGAAGTTTAAATTTAGAATATTTTTTTTGTCGATGCCTGTATTTTTTTTCTCTCTTCTGTGTGCAATTACAAGTTTTTAATTAGTAAATTCCTATGCAATTTACAGACATTAATTTTAATGGATATCTATGTGATAATGACTGATTGTGTTTCCCTCGATTTGTATAGTATTAGCGTATAATTAGGTCGATGAATCATGGCCTGTATGAACATAGGCTTCCGTACTTGCGCGCATGTTCTCTCACTCCCACTCGCCTCATGTCATCATTTGGTTGCTAAAAAATGTTACTGCGCAGCCTTCTGCGCAAAGTTCAGACCGGCCATGATTCATCAGCCGTATTGCAGGTGATCTATGCTTGTTCCTTTTCTCCTTGCTTTACACACAAGTGCTCACTCGCACTGGTCCCACGTGCTAGATTATAGCCCATGGCCCTCTCGAAGAGAGGAGTCCTGTGTCTTAGCAGTAGGAACATTATAGGCTGATTATGATGTATTCTAACCTAGCTCTGGAGTCAGGGTTTAACATTTTTTGTAACCCAGTTTATGCCAATAAAAAAAAAAAAATTACTTTAGGCCAGGCAGCAGTAGGTTAGGATGGAAGTCAATCAAAATCAATCTGCCTAGCCTTATCCCAACTATGTTGGGGTCGGCTTCCAGTCTAACCGGATGCAGCTGAATACCAGTATATTACATGGAGCGACTGCCTATCTGACCTCCACAAACCAGTAACTGGGTATACGATACCCCTTGGTAAGACTGGTTGTCAGACTTTCGGGCTTCTGACGACCCGTAACGACTGTCAAAGATCCACGAATGACAGCCGGGACCAACGGCTTAACGTGCTTTCCGAGGCACGGAGGAATCTCGGTATGAAAAGATTGTCGCCCATCCACAGACCAACCCCAGCAAGCGTACCAACCCCAGCAGCCGCACGGGTCGAACCTGATGGTTCGACCCGTGCGGCTGTTATTACTTAGCCACGAGCTCCTCTACTTAGCCACGAAGTATGGGACCATAAGAGACTGATAAATAATAAATGGAGTTACGGTCGACATTTTGAGTGATTGCCCGATTGCTGGCGGTAATGACTTTCAGTTTTACTTAAAAGTTTGAGCTGTTGTGGCGAAAAGAATCGATTTATTCAATTTGGTTTTCATAACTGATTACACCTTTTTTTATATCCCACCGCTTTAACAATATAAAAAAATAAGTTGTTTTACACCTTTCTTTTTATATCCCACCGTTTTAGCAATATAAAAAAAAAGTTGTTTTTAAGCTACTTCAATTGGTACGTATAAGAACTACTACAGTCTGACTTGTTTTCAAGGCATATTCTCATCAACATCCATTGTTTAGGATTTAATTTCACTTAAATACCGACAAAATAAGTTCTGGTTTCTCACAAAATTAATCAAATTGTATGTTATGGAGTTGTAATGATAATTACTGCAACTAATAGTTTTATATAAGTAATTCAGTTTTTCTGCAATTTGCAACAAATTGCTTGGGAATATCCTATCCTAGTACGTAGCTAATACCACGTAGGTATTAATCATTTAATTAATGAAAATGAATGCTGGCATCTGTTACAGCTGTGGTTAAAGTGTGTTATTGACGTCACCAAACAAGTTGTCAAAAATGTGGGGATGAGCTATATGAGATGTACTGCGCATTAGTCATGCGCATCCCCATTTTTTGCAAACTTGCGTGGCGACTCTTTTCAGTTAGAATAATTATTATTTTGCTTTTACTTTACATGAAACAAAAGGGGCCTTCTTCCTTAACTTTACCCTTACAGGTACAGACGCCAGCACATCAAGCTACTACAATCTGTCAGATTTCTTTAATAGATTTTCGACTTTATTGCTATAGCATTAGGTTCAAGGTTGATTGGGAAAATCTGACAGTTTTGGGTAGGTTGACCTGCTGGCGTCTGTACATGAAAAGAACTTCTTTTTTGAACAAAAATATCCACAGTCAAAATTGTGAAAAATACACAATGGGAAAAGGTAAAAATACATTTGATTTTTAAATTTTTGTATAACTTTGACACACTATCAAAACTAGGGTTTCATTTCAAATTAAAAGTTTTTTGACATAGTAATTTTTTATCAATAGAAATATCAAACTGTTAGGTAAGCTATTATTATTTATATTTCTTAAAAGCCTGTGGTGCCCCATTGCAGAACAAAAGCCTCCCTACTCTCTTTCCACTTCTCTCAAGTAATCAGAAGTTTTCAATTACAAAATTCGTCACTACACTAGAATTCACTAGATCATACACAGGAACGCGGCAAAAAGGTCACATAAAACAACATGGCGGAAGGAATGGCGCGAAAATGGCAATCGTTTGAGGTTAAAAGTGAAAGAGATCACGCCCTCTATTGTTACCATGCGAATTTGTCAGCCATTCTTGTTATTGTGAGTATAAGATAAAAAGGTTATTAACTGAAGCAGGTTCAACCTCCCTAGCCTTTACCCAACTGTTGGGGTCGACTTCCAGTCTAGCCGGATGCAGCTGAATACCAGTATTTTATATGGAGTGACTGCCTATTTGACCTTCACAACGAATCACAACCCAATAACTGGGTAGTACTGAACCCTTTGGTAAGACTGGTTGTCAGACTTTCAGGCTTCTGATGACCCGTAACGACTGACAAACATCCAAGAATGACAGCCGGGACCAACGGCTTAACGTGCTTTCCGAGGCACGGAGGGGTCTCGATATGTAAAGAACCCATCCACGGACCGACCGCGGCAAGCGTAGCTTTACCTGATCGATTGACCCGTGCGGATGTTATTACTTACAAGGAGACCTTAAACCTTTCGTCACCGATTTGGCTGCATTATTATTCTGCTCTACGTATTGAAAGGAATTTCCTAATGTTGTATATTTCTAAAGTGTTAAGGTGCACAACTCAAAAATAAGGGAGAAATTCTTCTCTAAAGAGTCAGTCTCACAATTTGTCCAAGTTTCAATAATACGAAAATTGTAATGATGATGATGAGATGATGAAAAATAAAACGATGTCTCTAAACAGCACATTTTTTTTAATATATGATGGCACGGAACTCTCGGTGCGCGAGTCCGACTCGCTCTTGACCGGTTTTTTTTTACCTACTCAGATATGCCTAATAACTTTTTGCCATAGGAGCTGGTTTCGATCGAACCTAGGATCACACGCTCAGCAGTAGAGCTTGTTTCCACTAGAGTTACGACTAACGAGGTCTTTTAGGCAAGCAAGCCAGTCATTTTTGTATAATAACACTTATACAGGCGTCAATATTCTCAACAGTTCAGAAAATTCGCTAATTTAATCATTTTCAAGAAATACACTTTCACTCAAAGTTCAAGAGTTCAAATCTCCTGCTAGAGTTGCGGGTTGTTGGAAAGAGTTACCGTGGCCCTGGCACAGACAACTGAAAGAACACAGGTGGGTTTTAGCCAGTAGAAGTCTGTCACGCCCTCCGCTCCGCCCAGAGCAGGAGAAGTTATTAGAAGAAAAAAAAAGGGAGTTCAAATCTGGCTGGAATATGCCTTGCCTAAGTAAATACGAACATAATCTACGTGCATTATGCACGTAGATTATGTTCGTATTTACTTTCAGTGTGGCTCTACAACGCTTCATATTTTATTTTTAACCGACTTCTCAATTCGTCTGTATTTTTTTTGTTGTTTTTTTTTTTTTTTTGTATGTTTGTTACGCGATTACTCGAAGACGGATGGACCGATTTAGAAAATTCTTTTTTTGTTTGATAGGGTATACTTCCGAGGTGGTCCCATATAAATTTTATTAACTTAGCTTAGGGAGTTTTTGAGTTAGCTTCAATAATGCGTATATTTCCCACTTATTTTATATGGATGATGTGATGGTGTTTTAATAACTTCCTATCACTGTTATTTACATGGCTATATCTACAATTATTGTGCTCAATTATGTATTCGAATTTGTGTGAGGTAGGTTCCACAACTAAAAAGTGAAAAATAAAAGCTTTTTAGCAAAAAATAAAACCGACTTCCAAAACAAAAAAACAAAACACTACAAAGTGAAAAATAACTTTAATTTCGGAAGTCGGTGGCAAAAAACGAAAATACAAAACCCAAGACACCGACTACCGAAATTAAAGTTATTTTTCACTTTGTAGTGTTTTGTTTTGGAAGTCGGTTTTATTTTTTGCTAAAAAGCTTTTTTATTACTTATCTTTTACAAAAATAAGTTACAATTCTCTAAAGAGAAATGGACACTCGTATTACTTTTAATGAAAGTAAATGTCCAGTATCCAATATCTACAGCTACACGGCTGAATAAGCAAAAGTATCTACTTTTCACTTAACTCTAACTAACTATCTTTACTCTAACTTTCAACCTTAAACATTTCAGTCATTGAGTCGCCATTTCACTGAGCTTTTTGTCAGGCGATTATGTTTTTAATAGTGGAATTTCAACAGTTATAGTCTAGGAGATAGGATCTAAAATTGATTATGTAGGGAGTCGTGAATCAGTACTTGCAAACCATTTTTGCTAGTAATCGCTTTAGTGTTGGATTACTTTGGTTTTAGTTCATTGTTGCAGTTGCAATTGTCGTGACGGACAGCCGCGGCGGGTTCGCGGTGAGTGGTGTTCCCGCCACAAACGGCAGAGGAAGAAACCGTGGGATTTTAGTGTGTCTTGGGTAACACGATACCCCTTGGTAAGACTGGATGTCAGACTTTCGGGTGTCCGACTACTCGTTACGACTGTCAAAGATCTACGAATGACAGCCGGATCCAACGGCTTAAAGAGAGACGGAAATCTACGAAAGAAATACCTATCAGTATGTATAGCACAGACCTGGGAGTCTTCATAACACCACACCTGTATTCCTCGAAGGGTTAGGCAGAAGTGTTTTGGCACACTCACATTTCGTTAGTTAATATTATGTTTAAATCAGACGTAAAAGAGAGGGCGAGTTTTTTAACCGATTTCAAAAAAAGGAGAAGCTTCTTATTTCATCGGAATCTTTTTTATGTTTTATGTATGTTCCCCTTTTACTCGAAGACAGTTGGACCTATTTGGTTTTTTTTTTTTTTTTGTTAGAAGGGTATATTTTCTAGGGATCCTGGAGAAATCGACGGAATTTCAAATATTATAGGCACACCTATAGCGATTTGGGTATTTTTTTATAATAACTCGTGCATTTGCTCTCGGAAATCATCATTTGGTGAAGTGGAACTGATGATGAAGATCACCGATGGCCGATGGCCACCGGAACTACTCAATAATACGTATTTAACGGGTTGCGATTCGAATTGTTGCTAAAAAATTTATGCTCGTCACAATGTATATGGTGAGGTTAAGGCGAAGCTGATGGTGACTTCATCATCAGCTCCAGTTCGCCTGGTCCAGATAACTGAGACACAGGGCTGCTATATACTGAGAAATTAAGTTTAGACCAGCTAACTTTCAGGAGTCGTGTAGGTATAGTCAAAGAGACACACTTCTAAAATAGATTGTAATCAATGTACAGACGCCACCACATTAAGCTACTACAAACTGTCAGATTTCTTTAATAGATTTTCGACTTTATTGCTAAAGCATTAGGTTCAAGGTTGATTGGGAAAATCTGACAGTTTCGGGTAGGTTGACCTGCTGGTGTCTGTACGTAAATACTCATTTTAAAACAAGTACTTCCATCCATATAATGTTTTTGTCATGACTTTTTTGCTGACATCCAAAGAGTTTATATTAGCAAGCTATGCTGATATAAACTCTTTGCTGACATCATCATAAATTATTGTCTGAAACTTTGTGGTGGATAATTTCAGTTATCAACTTAGCAGGTAGGTAGGTACTTTGGGTTTTCCCAGTCAACAGCGTTCAAAGATAGATAGCAATCTGTAACTATTCATGGAATTTTTTTGCAGGATCTAGGTACTTTGAGTTTGTTATTTTTGGAACGGAAAAATAACTACAATAGTAAAAAGATAAACACTTCAAAAATACTGTGTATTTTTCCTTACGATACATCTTATGAGTTAGAAGGAGACCCTATACTATAGCTATGCCCTGTTCCTGTTTTAGTCTTAAACACTGGCCAATAGATTGACGAGAAAATCGAGATGTTTATAGCCGTACAGTGAGCTGGTCTTCGTAGGTAACAAAGGGACGTAAAGTAATAAAGGGAAATAAGGTAATTTTCTATGGATTAAGAACCTCAAAGAAATACAGAAAACAATATTATTCTATTTGATTACAAATAAGTAGGCAGCAAGATTGTTTATACACAATTTGGCAAGATTTCGCTAAAATAATTACTCAGATCAGTAATTACATTACGTCATTATCTTGCTAGATATTTTTCTGAATGAAACTAATACCTAGCAGTTACGGTGAAAGAAAAAAATGTAAGGAAACTTAGATATAACGGCCTGAAATTATTAACATGAAATTCAGCAAGCGATGTGAAGGCTGTGTCTTGTTGTAGGACCAACCACAGACTAAAAAACTGGCCAATAATGTTCCCACTGGCGATGGCGGAACTCTAGAAGGCTTTCTCTGTGTGAGGGAGAGGGCTGTTAAACGTAATCAAACTTTAAAAAATGGTGTCGCCTGTGTGTTGTTTAGAAAATAATAGATCATTTCCCCGTTTGCTCTCAACATGGGTGAACGTAGGAAACAAATCTTTTGAAATTGTTTCGATCAAGTAGTTTCAGAGATATAGACAAAAAAAATCACAAACATTTCAATCATCAAAAAGCCAATCAACGTTGTTTTTTATTTTCTGTTTATGCGCATATTTCGTTTTCTTTCTTATGCATAGTGTAAGTACACAAATAATCAGCCACATCTTGTTAAGACTGAAAGCTGTCTCCAACGTCTAAAATGATGCTTATCATACTATTTCTTAAAACAAGTCTTATATTCGCAACGCACCTAGCATAAACATGGCGGGCAAATGACACGGAGCCAGAATAGAAATTGTATTTAACGTAATGCTCGACCAACTTTCTTTCTAGGGACATACGGACAGACAACTGGGTCGATGATGTGTTTAAATATAATACGTAACTCCCCGACTATGCTGTGACGTAAGGAATTAGGTGTTTGAAAAAAAGAACTAAGTGGGTTACTTTAACAAAAAAATACTTTAATCTATTGAGGTGGAGGGGCTCGTGGCTAAATAATAACAGCCGCACGAGTCGATCGATAGTTACCTAAGGTACGCTTTCAGCGGTCGGTTCGTTGATGGGTGACCATCCATTACATATCGAGACCCCTCCGCACCTCGGAAACCACGTTAAGCCGTTGGTAGATCTTTGACAATCGTTACGAGTAGTCGGAAGCTCAAAAGTCTGACAACCAGTCTCACCAAGGGGTATCGTTTTACGTAGTAACTGGATTGCGGAGGTCAGTCGTTGCTTTTATTAATCTGGATATCATCTAGGACAGACATACCCCTTGTCGACCCAAATTCGATAGGGTTGCGACGCTTTATTACTGAGTTCCCATGGCCGCCTTCCGGCTCCATCATCAGATCAGCTCCATATCATAATAATATTGGATTGTCATCCGATTTACATATGCATGTAAAATTTCAGCTCAATCGGAAACCGGGAAGTGGGTCAAATTTAACTTGCAAGATTCGATCACAGACAGACAGACCACGGGACAGGTGAAATGAAACTAAATAAAAGTTTGTAACAAAAACATTATTTGCAATAAGATGAAGTCTCTGAACCGCGTCCGAACCCATGTGGGAAGAGATGTGACTACAACCTCGTAGAGTAGGGCTACTCCGACGGAATAGCAGAAGGGTGTAGATGTGGCTATGCTCCACCTCCTATGCTGCCCTCTGTGCCTCAAAACGTGCAGCCAAAGAAACCTCTGCGCAGCCACCAACGACGATGTGGAAGTAGCGAAGTTTTGGGCCAACGAAATTGAATAAACTGTCGTGCCATCGATACGAAGAAGAATGTGAACTTCAGGCTAATTCCTGTGTCACATAATATTGGTGTTTATGTAAAACATTGTAAACAAAAAACAAACAAAAATATTGATTTGCATAACTCGATGACATTACAACATCAACAACACAATTTACAATGTAATGAATCGTTTAGTCATACCAATGAAACAATATATCGATATCCGTAATCGATTTAAGACTGAATGAATGTGTCACACACACATACATCATGCAAACGTTGGTGGCTGCTTAAAAAATTGTAACACGTTCGATTTTCAATTTGGGTGAGTTGTGGTTTGCGCAATTTTTTAATTGTCTTTGGTTGATTAATAGACGTTAAATCTTGGCTAAAGAAAGCGGACCACAGTCACACAACTTTTTGACACACAGATACGGCCGTTATAACGGAACCGCTTTCCTATTATTGTGTAGTAAACGCCTAGGAACCTAATTACTTAGTTAATAAAATAACATTGACGTGATAAATTAGGAGGTAACCAAATTCAAATTTATTTATCTGTGACACATGTCATAGGTTTAATGTTGTGGTAGGTACATGATGTTAAACAATAGAAAAAATATTGTATCGCTATGCGCTGAATAGTTGTACAGGTCGTAGGTACTTATAGCCTATAAAATTATAAAAGATAAAAAATATATAATAATAATAATAAATATATATTCTGTGCATGGTGCCATGAGTATGTCTATCGTACGTAAAATCAATAAAAAAAATTGGATGAACTCACGTACGTGAGTTCAATTTTTTTTATTGATTTTAGTGTACACTAAAGTTAACAAAGTAATAAAAACAGCAAAAAAATAAAACCAATAAAAAAAGGCGCGGACTAGCCATGAAAATTGCCGGCAATATTGCCAAAGTTGCCAAAACTGCCGGGAATGTTTCCAAACATCCCGGCAACATTGGGCAAGAAACGTATAAATAGAAACCAACTTTTACTAATATAATTGCTTAGTAGGATAAAATTGCGGTCTGCAGGGTGGTAGTTTTTATCCTTGTCTATAATATCCAACCGAAATTTTAGTTTTTACATTTATTTTATTACTTATAAACTAAAGAAAAGAAACAAGCTATCCATGATAGTTCATTGGTGATGAAACCATAACTATTTTAAAGATATCGTATTTTTTTTTCTACGTTCTTATAATTTAACTTCACTTGTATGTAAGAAAGTATATACATTTATATACATACATGTCTGTATGTATAAAAGGGTCAAACCTTGCAAGACGAATTGATCAGCAACAACAACTTGACGTTTTAACCGACTTCAAAAAGGAGGTTATTTATTCTATCAGAATGTATGTATATGTATGTGTATGTATGTTTGTATGTTCGCGATTATCTCAAAAACTACTAACCCAATTTTGAAAATTCTTTTGACTTCACGATTTGTGCTATATAAATCATATACTACACAGTTGTATGATTTATATTTCTTTCATTTGGTATCAATACCCTCTTTCTTTTTTTATACAATTTATAAGTAAAATTCTTAAAAAAACTATGGGGTCAGCTATCATGAAGTTACCAGTGTCATAGTTTAACTTTATCTTCACATATATGCATGGATAATTATAAATTAGTTATAATAAACAATTAATTAAAAAGGCTTACTAGTATTACGTATAACTACACCATTATATAAAACCCCATGAGCGCATAAACGTTGAAAATGGCATTTGAAATATATATATATATATAAAAGATATGATGCTAAGTAGCTGTTTTAAATAATTAGCAATAAAATAAACATAAATTAAACAATACAAATTAAGGTAACAATATTAAAAGCTAGATAAACTAATTAAATTGACTAAAGTAGGTAGGTACCAAATACATTTGAGAATAAGACATAAACGGTTCTTATTTTTCTTCTACGTAAATATTGATTTATGGTGTAATATGCTTTCTGTATTAGGAAGTTTTGGAGTGTATTTTTTGAAGGTAAGTATTTAAATTTCTTTTGAAGCTTTTATAGGTTTAAGTAGTTTGTTGAATATTCTTGGAGCCATTCCCAGAAAACTTTTTGAGAACAGGGCGGTTTGGTGAGTTTTGCACCTCGAGAAGTAAGGTAAAGTAAGTTATAAAGGGTTAATAAAAGTTACCTTCAAATATCCTTTGCAACTGCTAAACGTAGAGCAAGAAATTACCTGCAAATAAACAGAAAATATACATTAATATAGATTAAATAAAAAACATTACCGAAGTAGGTTGTACGGAAAATGAGAAAAGAATTGAGCACACATGAGCATTTATTTGCAGACAACTTTTTCAATGTCATCAAATGGAATGAAATGAGTCTTTTACTTTGCAGCTAAGTCCGCTAAGTCGAGTGCACTATGGGCAGTGAGCCCCTCTACCAAGTAGAAGCGTCATCAACTCATCAGAGACAGCTGACAACTCCGTTGGTTGTCAATGTCAAAAGTCAACTGTCAACCTTCAACTCTTGATTTGACTTTTGCGGTTCTGTAATTCGTCGATACTTATAATTAAAAAAAAGGAAAGGATTTTGTTGAACAGCACTATTACTTATTTTAATATGTAGTAGTGCGTTGCATGTTACCATGTAACAACATAATAATTATTCTCATACTTTTCATAAGATAATTCATTTAAACTCGATAAATTACCGATTAAACTCCAAACGCACGCACTATTACCCGTTTCTTCCTCTTTCGTAATAACTCAGCGTGAAGATATTACGCATTGATAGTTTACGCTATAAATCACTATAGTTGTAAATACGAACTTTACGCGCGTGTTAGGCGTAATTTCCGTATTTAGGACAGGTGAGGAGAGAAACCGTATTCAGTCTTACCAAGGGGTATCGTGTTTACCCAGTAACTGGGTTGTGGAGGTCAGATAGGCAGTCGCTCCATGTAAAATATTGATATTCAGCTGCAACCGGTTAGACTGGAAGCCGGCCCCGACATAGTCGGGAAAAGGCTAGGCAGATGATGAGGACAGAAACAGTAATAGACCTGCAGCACTTATAATGCGGTTTCTGAGATAAACAGCCAATAAATAAAAATAATAAGAAACTTTTTTGTTTCATCCAAGCCACTTAAAACCACGATGATATAATATGTGCAAAAAAATGTGCAGTAACGTGCCATAATTTGCATTATTCCGATCTGTCACCCAGCTTTGCCCCTTAGAGGGACAGATCGGCAAAAAAATATCTGTCTCCCCGTTAGCAACGAGGGGACAGTTCGAACTTTATTCACTCCTATCTCGGACAGATAGGAGTGAATAAAGTTGCTAACAGGGGAACAGATCAAATTTTTTTTCCCGATCTGCACCCCTAAGGGGACAAAGCAGGGTGACTGATCGGAATAATCTCATAATTTGTCTTTCGCTTGAATTTATTCCCAGCTCAGACCAAATAAAAAAAACAAGACATATCGCTGCGGACAATACAGTGAAGCATGCGCAAAACTACACCTCACGCGCTCACATAAATGTTTATGAAACCGGTCTAACGTCACTGTTGACAGCGCTATATCTTGGTTTTTTATTTAGTCTGAGTTCCCAGAACTTTTCGGAATACTTCCGAGAAAAATCCGGGATGATTCCGAAACATTTTCTGACGAAACTTGTACATACCTACCAGAGCAGATATACTAGGTAAAGATTTAGTTAGCAACTTGGCACACAAACCAGTGGATAACTTAAACTAATATACTCACGCTAAGATTATACGAGTAGCCCATTAGGTTATCTTACGCAAGAACTATGAGGCTGAGTCAACGGTTATAAATAGCGAATGTATTATCAGCTTTAAATAATTCTAGTTTATAACAAAGAGATTTTAGATGTTACTGGCACCACAGTATTCTATAATAATAGCCACATTTTTATAAAACTTCCCTCGGCATTAGAATCTTTCCCAGACCTCGTAGATACAGGATCTACAATTTTTTTCAAAAATATTCAAAGTACAGTGTTGACTTCGCTACGATTTTATTTTACTTATGTATACTTAGATTATCCTACTATCGTACTTCCTACTATTTTACTTACTTCTTACTAATCCTACTAATATTATAAATGGGAAAGTTTGTGAGGATGGATGGATTTTTGTTACTCTTTCACGCAATAACTACAAAACGGGTTTTGATGAAATTTGGCACACAGATAGGTTATAACCTGGATTAACATATAGGATACTTTTCTTCCCATATTCCTACGGGTTCGAGACTTATGCGTACATACATAAACTCATGCCTTCTTCCCATGGGAGTAGACAGAAAAAACAGAATTGCAACCTGCTATGATCCTTACACTACTTTTGCCTGGTTTACGGTCATACACGCACGCCGGTTCCGAGTACTACGCACCTGACTGTTCTGAAGAATACTTATCACCAATAAGGTCACTATTATGTCTTCCTAGGGCGTCCCGTCCCGGCGTTTCATCTTACATCTGACTTGTAAATACATTTTGTCAGTCGCCTTTCATTCATCCTCTCAATATGACCAAACCATCTAAGCATACTCTTTTCAAATTTTGTCACTATATCTTCTTTTAAAGCGCACCATTGCCTTATCACTTCATTCCTCAGCCTATCATTCATAGTCACACCACATATTATGCCTCGCAAGGAACGCATTTCCACAGTATTTATTCTACTTTCATGCTTCTTTTTCCACATCGAACTTTCACTTCCATACATAAGCGAAGGTACCAGTATACCATTGTGAACAGCCAGTTGAGCCTTTTTGGACATCAACTGGTTGGTCACAATCGAATGTATAACACCATTCCCTTTATATCCCGCAATTTACTCTCCTTTGCACGTCTTCATCAATCTTTCCATCCCTTGTAAAGAGACTCCCCAAATATACAAACTCAGTTACTTGCTCCACACTCTTATTATTTATTTTCACATTACACACAGTTACTTCCACTTCTCTTAACCATGTCCTTCGTCTTATTCACATTTATATCCATCCCTTTCATCTTATATGCTTCATCCATCACTTGCAACTGTTCTGCTGACGATGCAAGTAGAACTTGATCATCTACACTATACTTAGATTAATCATCTTCCTGCCCTTTTCCCAATTTGTTTGAGGTCAGCGCAGTACGTCTTCTCCTCCGTCTATAATCTATAAGCCTTCATCTCAGTATTCACCCCCTTTTTAGCCAGATCATCTTTTACTCAATCCATCTATCGTTACTTTGTTCTTCCCCTATATCTGAAAGATCCCTCGTTTCTTTGCAAATTATCCACACTTTGGTGCCTTTTGTGGTTGGACCACAGGAGTTAAAGCGCAGTCACTGTCGGACTGAATAGAAAGAGAAGTACGAAGACACAACACTGGTAATTTATTGTAAATAAAATATGAAGCATATACCTGTTTACAAAAATCTATAGATTGGACTAAAAAAATAATATGTTCCTTGTAGAATAATCTGACAAAAAATCATAATGATTGCATGTATGGTTTTTAATCGTTAAAAGAAATGTTTATAGGTGGTTTCGTGATTTTTTTCAAATTAGTTACTTATATTATGTTTTTAACACACTATCTAACTAGCATATATCCTAAAAACATCTGCATATATTTCTGATTTTGTTTACTGCAGTGGATCATATACTTTTAGGCATTATAAAACTTGCGTTTTGGTCATGTCCTTAAAATAGCCTGTACAAATGAGTACCTCTGGTATGCATCCCAAGTCTCCCGACTTTGCTGGCAAGCTTATCTTTTTCAAGAGGGTTACTATAGGTACCCTCTTAACATAATAAGCAAGCTGAAGTGGCAATGGGCCGATCATATTAGCCGTAGCCGACTTGTTCTTGAGTGGAGGCCGCGAATCGGCAAACGTAAGGTGTGGCGCCCTCAGGCTAGATGGAGCGACGATGGCTGGTTGTAACTGGATGAGAGTTGCCGAAAATCCAGTTGAATGGCGTGCAATTGGAGAGGCCTATTTCCAGCAGTGGCCTGTTTGATGATGATGACTCTCTAATTAAAATTAAAGTGTCACACGATTTTGTACCATATGCCCTTCAACTATTAACTAACCTTGATGACATGCAAATATTATGTTAGGATCCTAAAGCAGCTATTCCCGTTTACCAGCAAGAGGAATAACGAAGATGAACGGGTTACCTGTATCTCTTATAGCAGCTATCTTTGAACGTGACTCATGCAATTTGAACCAATAAGGATGCTCTCCGTTCAAGTAATCAAGCCGGTTGTAATTCAGGCGGGACAGCCGTTTCTGAGGTTAATTTGTTTGTGCATACGGATGGGCAGGTTGATTATGGTCCTATCAATGTCTGCTGGTTAATATAGACCCCCTAAATCTTAATGCAACAGAATGAAACGGTCGGCAGAGGGAGTGAGAAATTAATTGGCGATTTCAATAATTAAAGGAGGTCCGATTGGAAAGCCGTTGTCAAGCAATAGACTGAATTCAGAATCAATCTGCCTAGCCTTTTCCCAACTATGTTGGGGTCGGCTTCCAGTCTAACTGGATGCATTTCAGATGGAGCGACTGCCTATCTCCCCTCCACAACCCAGTAACTGGGTAACGCGATATCCCTTGGTAAGACTGGTTGTAACGACTTTTAAAGATTTACAAATGAGAGCCGGGACCAACGGCTGAAGATGGTCACCCATCCGTGAACTGACCGCGGCAATAGTAGCTTAACGCCTGACCAGGACTGGTATAGGATGATGGTGATTAATACTGGTACATAAAGACGATGCTTCTATGATAGGTATTCTTTGGATATCCCTGTATTGCTAATATCGCCATGGATTAAACGGCTTCACGAATCGTTTACATAACCACTTGGACATAGGCTGCAAAGGAACCTAGATGTTACACCTTTTAGTCATGGACATTGACGATTGATCTGCTATTTTCTTCGAAAAAGTGAGTTAGAGTCTAGCTGTGTGTATATGTGTTCTTTGGAATAATATATCTCATTACGCTGAATGAGTTAAAAATACAAGCCGACATGGTTTTATGGCTGTGGATGTCAGCGATGATGGCGCTGCTTGTCAAGAAAGATGTCAACCACCTGTCAAATTCAGTATAGCTGTACAAGGGCGTTTTGTCGCGTGGCTAAAATCGGAACTGTCACCGCCATTTTGTTTTACTAATACAATTTCACTTTTTACAAACAACTCCCTCCTGTCAATGTCATTCAGGCACCAGAAAATCTTTGCAGCACTGTTTTCATGTCAGTTCACCATTTCACCACATTTATTGAGAGTAGGGTTTATGGTATCTATCTCGAGGTTATTCATTTCTCGGGTCTCGAGAATTTTTGAACTCGATTTCTCAGGACTACACAGGAACCGGGAAATTTTCATTTATGTTTAATATTGTTGTTAAATGAAGAAAACCGTCGTTAATACACATAATGTAACAAACATTGGGCAAAAATGAACAAAATCTCTTGTCAATGATAACAAATTACAGTAATTTTCTTATTTTCATAGAATATAATCAAAATCAAATATTTTATAAACTTAAACTAGAAAGTAGTTTGTCTCTGTTAAACTCTGATTAAATATAAAAATAGTCAAATTAAAATAAAAACTTTTTATGAACTAAAAAGGAACTCAACTCGATTATTAATACCTAACTATGTAAATAATCACAACACTATTTTTGGCACTGTATCACTTAAATAAAATTTGCCGCAAACGAGGCACTTCAGTCAAACCAATGATTTCTCGAGTTCTCGACGTTTCTCGATCTGAATTTCTCGGAAACGAGAACTACGGATTTTCCGGGAATGAACCCTAATTGAGAGCCATGTCGGAGTGTACTTAAGTTGGTTTAAAATAATTATGTCACACACAAAGTCTCAACTTCGATTTTCAAACACAGATGTTTACAAGATGGCGCTGCTGAGGTCAACGCCCCGTTGACAGAACAATACCTGGCCGTATTTAATTCAAACGCAAATTCGCGCGTTTGTGTGGTGTGCAGTTATAACGGCAGCCTTTAAAATGGGTCAAGTAAACTCAGGTGGTGCTATATTCAATCATGGTATTTTCTCCTAAAATGTTGATAAAGAATCTGAGGACGCATATGACAACATGGCGAAATACTTCAAAAATTACCAATTAATAAAACCGCAGCTAAGTATTTGTGATGGGATGAAAGAAAACATGCTGGTGCAGAACAATAAAAAATGGGACACAGAAAGGAAGATTTATGATGGTGATTTATATGTGGATTATTAAGAGGATTGTGAAGCTGTAAATTTTCATACAAAAAGAGATAACGTTTTTCTCCCCGTAAAAATAGTTTAATTTTCATAATTTTTGGAAATGTTGTTGGTATAATGAAAAACTAGGTCCGTACGTTTTTATTATAAAGAAATATTGCATACGATATAAGTTATTAGCATCTAAATATCTATATTTTTGACATAAAAACATCCTCGAGCACTTTTATTTCTTTAAATTAAATTAAATTGAATTACTAAAAACGAAAAACGTACAGACCTAGATTAAAGTGTATTGAATGTAATGAGATTAAAATTGTCTCATTTCGTAAAGGTTTAGGGGAGTAAAAACGTTATCGCCCGAAACAATATTTATGTAAATAATTGTATGGAATGTAGGCAATTGCCTCTAAAAATCGCGCCGCGTATCGGCACTTCACAATCCTATTAAGGGTGATTTTTAAATCACTAGCTAAATTTTCACAGGGTTTTCTACCCATTAATATAAACAACTTTTACTCTAACGAAAAAAGTCTGCTATTTTATACATTTTTCGAACTTTTGTATGAAACATCCGATTTTTTTTTTGATTTCAGAGTTGGTCCCATAGTGAAAGTTGTTCATATTCATGAGTAGAACACCTTGTGAAAATTTAGCTAGTGATTTAAAAATTACACTGTAGTATAGGAAAGGAGTCAAACCGATAATTGTATGCCAATTAAAAACCATTACTATTATTTTCCTTTATTAAACACACTGTATTTAGAAGCATCCGGTCTGTTCTGTAAAAATGTCACCGCGAAAACTTGTCAAAGGTGAAGTGAGCTGTCAATAGTGTCAATCACATGCATGAGACAGAATGACAGCTCTCTACAAGCTCACCTCACCTAAGTTTTCGCAGTGAGAATTTTACAGAATAGATCGGCTGTTACGAATTCAAGACAATAACCCATTTACAACGAAGGTTATAACAAAAAGGTTATACTCATAGGTCAGTGTGTTATCAATTTTGTCTATTGATGAATTAAAACAAACGGGAGCAAATGAATTGGGTCATGTTGGAGTCATATTAGATAACACAATGCATTGATGGTAACCTACATTGGTACAGCCAGTCTTTTTATAACTGAGGCGTTAAAATTCAGTTTAAGACTGTACAAGTGTACACGACTCACTCAGCAATGGGTGGAACGAGGCTATCAATGATGACGCTGAAGATGATTGAAAATAAAGCATATTAGGATCACGTGATTAACATGCCTATTAAGATAGCTGTCGGTCTGTCGGTCAATACCGTAAAGTAATTAATCATGCTGGTTGTGGGTTAAACCCATAAATAGTGTACAATAATTAATCTTGAGGAAAAACGACATTGGTTAGTTACCTATCAGACAGGATAACTTATTTAAACCTATGTGGATTGAGAATCACTGTTTTATTATGTTTATGCATCATCTTTACACAGGATGCCTTTGAAAACATGCGGCAAATTTTAAGGGGATGTTCTACCCATTAATATGAATAACTTTTACTATGGGACCAACTTGGAATTCGAAAAAAAATTTCGCCCTTCTTATCCAAAATGGTCCAATCGCGTATTGCCAGTCACGAACCGGGATTGTTGAGCCACTAGCTTATCATATCGAGGGTTCACGGGCTATCCTGGCCGATAATTAATCTATCTATAAACTGAGAATAGACACTATAGATTCTTAACCGTCGATAGGCCACTTTTTCGTAAAAAATATTGATACATTTTTTTACAATGTTCTTTTTTCCGAATAATGAAACTTTGAAATGCTCGCCTGTAAAGTTCCAAAAATGTCGCTTAATACAAATAGCCCGTAAACGCTCCATATCATCTTAACTTGGTTGTTACACGAATGCCGCCCGTTTTTCGTTATTGAAATGTCACATGTCAAATTTCACGGGCGACATTCGTGTAAAACAACCAAATGAAGATGATAAGCTAGTGGCTCAACAATCCCGGTTCGTGACTGTAATTTTACATGGGAAGGTCAATATCTTTTTCGATTTTTTATTTAACGATTTCAGACTTATACAAAGTGTAATTTAAATAACGCACAACCTAATAAAGGGTCATTGTACTCATCATTATGAACAACTTGTACTATGGCACCAAACCTGGAATCGCGAAAAAAAATCAGCAGTTACCTATATTTTGACGAGTTATGCGAACATAAATGTAGGAAATTTCATGTTTGGTCCAATACCTAGTAAAAGTTGTTCATAATGATGAGCACAATGACCCCTAAAGAGGTTGTGCATTATTTAAATTACATCTTGTATTAACTGCACCGACGCGACGTCAGTAATGTCCAAGATAAACTCCGAACTCAGTCACTATGCTGACTGGATAATATTATAACCACAATTCGGGCAGACACGTGAGCGATGAAGTTAAATACCTAGACACTTGCCTGAAAGGCTGAAACATCTAGAATCTAGGGTGTTTCTTGAGGTTTTAAAATGGGCTAGGTGACAAAGATAGAAAGAGAACCTACCTTATGATGAGTAGCTCGATAATCTAAAGACCTCGCAACACTACCGTAACGATTACGCAAAAGTTAAGTGTGGAGTTAAAATTTAATTAAACGTTATCAAAATGCACGTAAAACAATTACATTTCTAAGTCACGTAAAGCAATATAATATCGGTTTTTAAGTTTGCAACAAGGTTAAGCTACTGTACACAATTACGTACCCCCATTCAAGGTTAAATTGTAGCGGACGAGTAAGCAGGAAACGAAGTTGCTTTTGAAGTGACCAGCAAAAGGTGATTTCCTTCCAGATTTTTCGCAGGAATTTTAAATGTTTTCGTAAAAAAAACAGTTTGCGACTTTCTACTCTTTAAAACAAATGGCTGAAAGGTTCTGGAGTGACCGCCTATCGGAAGCCGTTGCGTTGGAAGGTCTCCCACAAGGTGGACCGATGACACTGTGAAGACCGCAGGAATCCGCTGGATGCGCGAAGCACAGGATACTTGGGGGAGGCCTATTGCCAGCAGTGGACGTCTTTTGGCTGAAATGACTCTAGTTAAATACCAAACTGAACACCTATTAAAATATCTGTAGCATATCCGTAGTCACCGCATTAAACAAGTAGGTTGCTGACCGCTCCGAACCAATCCTTTCGCGCCGGTGACGATTTAATCAACGCCATTAAAATAGCGCGCGAATATAAAATGAAAATAACTAGGTCACTCTACACTCTATGACATTCCGCGACACTAGCGCCATTGTCATTTTCAAATTCTTAGAACGTCAATTCAAATTGAAGAGATAAAGCGACCCATTCACGTACGAATTCGGAATAAGTCGACTTCCGTATAGCCGCCAACAAAGGAAAAACGACAAAGGCGATTTGTTTGGATATAAGCGATAACACCCTTTGTTTTTCGTTTACTGCTTATTTAGTATGCGGTTCTTTACGTGATGAAGGAATAACAATAATATTGAAAATCGCGTTCGCATGTTCATTGGAGAGACAAGAATAACGTTGGGTTATACATATATACAGACGTCGAGTAGCTCTTAAGATTGGCCTAGACTCCTAGAGCATTAAATAAGCCTCTCAATTTTCAAGCGACACTTAACTTGTCAAAGTCTATAGGACGTCCTTGAAAGTTGTCATAATTGAAAATGAAAAAAAAAAAAGTTTATTAATTTAACAAGTATTTAATAAGTAAGTCCTTTTAAGGAGCTTCCCCCTTCAAAGTTTTCGTCAGGGTAGCCCGCGAAATTCAAACGTTCTTACGTTTTTTACAATTTACTAGACGGTATTATATTGTACGTTGATCAAATTATAATTTGCGGTCGTAACAAGTATCTATTTACATAATTAGAATCATTAAAGTGATCAATACCACTCTTTAAGACCAGGTAATCCCAAAAAATTACTATTTCATGAAATCTTGACATTTTAGGATTATACTAACTTAAGGAGTTGTATTACTGATTCTATTGTATATAATTCTGTAAAAACATATTTGTTACGGCCGCAAATCATACTTTATTTAACATACAACTTAATACTGACTTGCAAATTGCAAAAAAACGTAAGAAAATTTGAATTTCGCGGGCTACCCTGCCTCCTTAAGCAAATTAGTTTCTGAGTTTCTACTACTATAGGAAAATAACGAAATCGAAGGATGTGATTAGGTATATACTTAGATAAAAATAAAGATGGGCAGGCCACATTCAGAGGCTAGAACCACAAAGATGGGTCCAGGTCGTGCAAACTGGACTCCTAGAAATAAGAAAAGAAAGAGAGGCAGACCATTCAAAAGGTGGGAGGACGAAATTGTAAAAATATCTGGCAAATGCGCAAGAACAGCCAGACTACGGGACGAATGGAAACATTTGGATGAGGCTTTTACCGCCTCAGGTGGTCACTAACATAGAGGAAACATATACAATAATAATACATTACTAACAAAATATAAGTTAAGAGGCTACCGAGCGCGCAGTGGCGCCCTCATCGTTTGTTTGGCTTATTGTGGCTTTGGAAAATGGTGGCCACTTTTTTAACCGACTTCCAAAAGGAGGAGGTTCTCAATTCGTCTGTATTTTTTTTTTGTATGTTTGTTACGCGATTACTCAAAGACAGATGGACCGATTTGGAAAATTCTTTTTTTGTTTGAAAGGGTATACTTGCGAGGTGGTCCCATATAAATTTTATTAACTTTGCTTCGGGAGTTTTTGAGTTAGCTTCAATAATGCGTATATTTCCCACTTATTTTATATGGATGATGTGATGATGTTTTAATAACTTCCTATCACTGTTATTTACATGGCAATTTACTTAGTTATTTACTTAATTTATACAATTATTGTGCTCAATTATGTATTCGAATTTGTGTGTTCCACAACTAAAAAGTGAGAAATAAAAACATTTTTGCAAAAAATAAAACCGACTTCTAAAACAAAACACTACAAAGTGAAAAATAACTTTAATTTCGGAAGTCGGTGGCAAAAAACGAAAATACAAAACCAAAGACACCGACTTCCGAAATTAAAGTAATTTTTCACTTTGTAGTGTTTTGTTTTAGAAGTCGGTTTTATTTTTTGCTAAAAAGTTTTTATTGCCGTTTGTAATAATAATAGCGTATAGTCTTGTGGAGCACAGCTATTTTCTGCATTTTCATTCTAAAATAAAAGAACTAACCAAACAAACGAGGAGGGCGCCCCTGCGCGCTCGGTATCCTCATAAAATTCTTATTTTATTACTAACGCATAAAATCTTTTTTTTATTATTATTATTTAAATAATAATTCTTAAAAAAAACCAGCCAAGTGCGTGTCGGACTACGCACAATGAATGATGTTCCGTAGTTGGGATTAATTTATCCTAAGAACAAACTTAACATTGTAGTTGAAAAACATGTTCTCCTATACATTCCTATACAACTGCAAATGTAAATTTGTACACACAATATTGAGAGATTTACCATGTTATTTTAAGACCATAGGCTTCTTAATGTTACTGCGTAGCCTTCTGCGCGAAGTTTGGACCTGCCAAGATAAATCGGCCGTACGCTTTACCAGTTGACGTCATGCACTAGAAATTTTGCACCATTTATGCAAATTTAAATTCAAAACAATCTATTAGTTACCACTAGCCAGTTACTTAGGCTTTTGTCACACAAAACAGTAATAATTAAAACAAATAGCGAACATTCTTTGTGCTGCAAATATTATGCTCTGGCAATTGTTTGTACAAACTACAATGTATTGCATAAGCGAAGTCGCGCATTGTAACAATTAGAATCATGCATACTTATGAGGCTTGCTCAATTCTGCTTGCAAAAACACAAATTGTAATTATGACCTCGCTAAAGTCAATGTTTTGTGAAAAATAATGTGTGCAATGTCAAAGTCGTAATTTACTTTCACAGAAACGATGATTTTCTATAAAAAAAAAATAACGGATGATCAACAGAATAGGAAGCAACGATATTTATGTTGCAACATCGTCTATAAAATAAATCAATTTTTCAAAAATATATAGGTACATACATAATTTAGGCAAAACTAGAAAGACCGAATGAAAACAGTGGGTAATTAGATAATCTAGTGAATAGAAAAGTTATGGTCTCATACACCAACCGAAGGATTCCCTACACCTCGTACCTACACTGGATCTCATTCAATAAACATTAAACAGTTGGACGCCAAGCAAACATAATTAGGTCCCACAAATATTTGTCTCGATGCGAGAATTAAACTCAACCGAGAAGGACGCAAGGCGGACGCTGCGCAATTAAGACAAATTGGACCAACTAAATTATGCATTTAGGATGAATTTAAACATGATAAGAATGGTGATAGAGGTTTTGTTTTCGATGAGAATTAAAACTGAAGTGGGCTACTAGGCGGGAGGTCTAAAGCAGTGCTCTCATGTCCTACAGATAAACAAAATCTGCGCAAAGAATTTCGAACACTGTCCAAAAGCAACTAACGGGAAAGTGTTGATTGAAAACTACACCCAAGATCCTTGGGAAGACCTATATCCAACCTCTGTTCAGCAGGGGACATCTTTAGCTGAAATGTCGAAAACAATTTAGCTGCATAACGACACCTGCAAGGAATAACATCGTAACTCAGTTTTAGGCCATTTTGAGTTACAAACGTATTCTTGCTGTAATAAAAATGCAGATTTTTTTGCACTCAACCCTGTTTCTAAATTCCTTTGCGTAAAGATTTTTACAATGTTTTTACACTGTAAAAATGAGAGCAAAAAAAAATACAGCAAGAATACGATTGTAACTCAAAAGGGCCTAAAACTGAGTTACGATGTTATTTCTTGCAGGTGTCGATAATATACAGGGAATGTTTCTAATCACTAGGAAAATTTTCACACGGTATTCTACCCATTAATATGGCCAACTTTCACTATGGGACCAACTCTGAAATCACGAAAAAATTCTGCTGTTTCATACAAAAGTTTACCTACTCGACCGAAATATATGAAACGGCTGAATTCGTGATTTCAGAGTTGGTCCCATAGTGAAAGTGGTTCATATTCATGGGGATACCCTGTGAAAATTTAACTAGTGATTTAAAAATAGCTCTGTATATAGAACACAAATGGAACTGTAAATACTTATTCTTCCAACTAATGCTACTGGAAAGGAAACATAAAATTACATAGACTAGACAATCAATCTGCCTAGCCTTTTCCCAACTATGTTGGGGTCGGCTTCCAGTCTAACCGGATGCAGCTGAATTCCAGTATTTTACATGGAGCGACTGCCTATCTGACCTCCACAATCCAGTTACTGGGTAATACGATACCCCTTGGTAAGACTGGTTGTCAGACTTTTCGGGCTTCTGACGATCCGTAACGACTGTCAAAGATCCTCGAATGACAGCCGGGACCAACAGCTTAACGTCTTTCCGAGGCACGGAGGAGTCTCGGTATGAAAAGATGGTCACCCATCCACAGACCAACCCCGGCAAGCGTAGCTTAACCTGATGAATCGATCCGTGCGGCTGTTATTACTTAGCCACGAGCTCCTCATAGACTAGACAATACTAGACATATTATACAACAAAAGCCACTTATTAGAACAACGCTAAGCCGCTGACACACATATTACCCAGTTGCATTTACAGTGAATATGAGTTGCAAAATACTCTCGGATTCAGATAACAATCGCTTCGCAATAACATTGTCTATGTGTAGAGTTATTATAAATAATAACTTGATCCTTAGTCATTTCTGGTCTTATTGGATGAGTTATTTTTCTTACACGAGTAGAATTTAAAATATCAACTGTTTTTCGCGACGGAACTGGAAATTTCGCCAGATATATTTATGTCCCATGTAAAAGGGAACAAGCCTATTGCCAATATTGCCATCAAATCAATTAATATATTGTCATCATCATCAAAACAGTATTTATTGAATTATGTTTATAAAATACTTAGAAGTGCAGCAGAAAGTGGACGTAGTTAAACGAAATGGATCCAACTGCAAAATGTGTGTTGTGGGTATTTTTTATTTTTTTTATTTGTGATGGGTTTGCTCTTGACTTTAGTCTAGGTCAGAGGGGACAGAGACAAAGTCGACGATGGAGTGAGCTTACCCAGAAGAAGCCTGTTCACTCTCACTTTGAAGAGATTAGGGTTGTATACGTTCGGAAACACAGACGCAGGTAGTGAGTTCCACTGCTTTGCTGTGCGCATTGTAAAATACACTTGGAAGCGCTTAGTGCGAATTGGTGGAATAGCAACCAGGTAGGGATGGTAACTGGTAGTGCGTCTAGATGTCCGATGGTAGAAGGGGACCGGTGGAATGAGGTCGAGGAGTTAGATGGATTCTTTTCGTTTAACTATGGACAAGTGAACTTTCTTAAAATTGTGTCTAAATTCCAGAAGTAACAGATGTGAATATAAGTACCTAAGTTAATTTAGAGGCGGAGAATCATCCAGTGGTGCCGATTCTGTACCCGATACTGTCAAATTTTACCAATCAACCTTGAACCTAATGCTTTAGCGATAAAGTTGAAAATCTATTAAAGAAATTTGACAGATTGTAGTAGCTTGATGTGCTGGCGTCTGTACACAAACGAAACTTAATTTAGGCTATTGCTAACTTTTTCTCTCTAATAAAACAAGAAAGAGGCGGACGTAAATTAGAGCTGTCAAATTTAGTTGAAACTAATATTTCCATACAAATTCAGACGACATGTAAAAAAAACGGTGAAGCGCAAGGCGTAACTGGTTTGACATCTCTAACTTTTCTCGCGCTGCCTGTTAGTAAAAGATTGCGATTCTCTAATTTTAGTTTAGTTATTGAACAAGACAATCGGCACCAGTGTCTCTGTAAGCTAAATGCTATCTGCACTGCAATAATAATATCTATACCTAAAACCTATCTACTGTCAAATCTAACGTAACTGATCTGCGATTTAAATGAGCTTGTATAAAGTGGAGTATAGAGACTTAAGACTTCATATCGAGGGTTCACGGGCTATTTGTATTAAGCGAAATCCTGGCCGATATTGAGTTATAATCACATCTACCTGCATTAAAAAGTGAAAAACGTAAAAAACGGAGATAGACACTATTGCTTCTTAACCGTCGATAGGCCACTTTTTCGTAAAAATAATTGATACTTTTTTTACAATGTTTTTTTTCCGAATAATGAAACTTTGTAATGCTCTCCTGTAAAGTTCCAAACATGTCGCTTAATACAAATAGCCCGTGAACCCTCGATATGATTAGTATTGGTACCCACGCTAATATGCTCGTATCTACCTCTTCTAATTTTGTAGTCTCATCGAAATATTATGATTGTGCCCGTGGAACGCGAAAAAAATCAAATTATTAAAGATCTCGTTAGACGAACGACTTTAATTTTAAACAATCAAATAAGTATAAAATTGTAACACTAGGTAGGTATTAATAACAAATAAGAACTTTCAAAATCACTAAAAGTGAACGGTACCACTTGAAATTTTGATAGACATTCAAGGATATTAGCAGTGAACTGCAACAATTGTTTCAGACAAGCTGATATTTGAGCTACAAAACACTTTAAAAATAAAATTATTATTACGAAAACAAAAGAAACATTAAATAAATGCTAAAAGAATTTGAAGATCTCAAAACAACAATACCAGCCGGTCTATTCCGTAATAGTAGGGGAGCCCATGATGCTAAATCGTGATTTAGCATCATGGGATTTTGAAGATTATATGGTAGAAAGTATAGAAGGTTATATGATCACCCTTTACCTGTGGGGGAAGCGGCTACAGGTTATCAAAAATGCAAGAAAAAACTGTCACATGGAGAACACTCGAGCGCGTCAGATATTGATAGTGGATTCTGATAACGTAGGAATTCAGAGGAATTTTTAAGGACGTGGAGGAAATTTCCCTAATCTGACGGATTGAAAAAAATATTTAAACAGTCAGATTAAGGAAATTTCAGATTCTAATTGTTAGACTATGAGTTAGCACGACAAGGAAATCAAGCTGAACAGTCTGTACGTTATTGTGTAACGATTTGTTTTTTTTGCATTTTCAAAATTCGGCTAGGAGTTTTAGTCGCGTCCATGTCGTCAGTCTTTTGAATAGGAGAGCTCTTTTAGGGTTTACTTAACATCCCTTCTGTATATCTGACGCGCTCGAATTTTTTTCCCATTTTAAACCCTTTCGCACGGCCGCCCCCACCATGCAAACCAGCGGATTGATATTTCTCCGTTATCAGAAACATGTGGTGCTTATACACTATGAATATCTGACGCGCTCGAATATTTCCATGAGACAGTTTTATTTGCATTTTTGAAAACCAGTAGCCGCTCCCACCACCGGTGAAGAGTATACATCATATAACCGTTTTTTTTTCTACGACCTAATCTTCAAAATCCAATAGGTCCCCACGACGCTCGAATAAATCACATTTAGCATCGTGGCCTCCCCTACTATAACGATCTCACCGTGTATACTAAGGTGGAGTGAGCTTGAATGAGCTGTCACCTGAAGCTAGATTGACACTATTGACGGCTCACAGTTTCCAAGGTGTGATTTTTTACAGAATAGACACAGATCACTATAATTAACAATTCGATAAACAAAACGAACACAATGACTAGTGATGGATGTATATCCCATCAAATTGAGGTTAGATCCAGAAAGATTTAGGTTTATTTTACTGATACAGATCTGACAGAAAATTGACTATAACCAAAATATGACACAGTAATAAAGTGTTTATGAACCCCACACAGATAGACTGAATAAATTCAGCGCCGAATAGTTATATTTCTGAAATAATTTTACTTGAAACTTTTATTTACACAATAATATTTTCCTTCCGGGTATTTCGAAAGCGAGTCATTCAAATCAGTTGACAAACTTACATTTGCAGCTGCCAACGACCATAATGGCCAATGTTGAAATGAAAATCTAAAGAAATAACATTTCCTCACTGACAAATTAAAGGTTGTCAAAACTAAGTCTAGATATGCCGTGGCAAATTCAAATTGATTCTAAAATTCTAAGCGCGAAAAAAAAACGTGAATAGTCAGCTTTAAAAAAAAACATACAATGGAAGTCCGCTTATTCACCTCTTAGGTTATCTGTGCGAAATAGTGACTGTATTGGAGTAATGGACAAAGAAATAGGTTGTATAAATTGATATGATGAATGAATCATAGAAACCCAATCCTTTAATAATAGTTTTAAACAAGATTGTGGCTCTTGTGGCTAAATAATAACAGCCGCACTTGTCGATCGAACGTAAGCTACGCTGCCGAGGTCGGATCGTGGATGGGTGACCATCCATTACATATCGGACCCTTCCGTGCCTCGGTTGGTCCCGGCCGTTATTCGAAGATCTTTGACAGTCGTTACGGGAAGCCCAGAGTGACAACCGGTTTTACCAAAGACCTAATAACTGGGTTGTAGAGGTCAGATAGGTAATCGCTCCACGTAAAATACTGATATTCAGCTGCAACCGGTTAGACTGGAAGCCGACCCTAACACAGTTAGGATAGAATGTTGAAAGAATAGACAGAAAAATATATTCAAATACTTCGTTGGTTATGGTACAGAATTAATGATTATGATAATAAACGAGAAAGTTGGTTACTCAATCGAGCTGTAACCGCAATTGTGTACAAAATGGTATTGTGTTGAGGCAAACTACAATACATAAAAGTAAGTATTTATTTAATAAGAAGCGTTGCTGCGAGTTTGTACTGCTCGTACTGTCTTCTGAGTTCAAACATGGAAGGAAGCAATGAAGAGTAGTAGGTAGGCTAGAGGGATTTGTCGAAAGTGTACCTTACAGTCCGGCCGTCGAGAGGATGCGTTCCTGACACCTGTCAGTTAGATAATTTCTAGTTGGTATAAGGATCAAATTCGCATAACACATATGTGTTATGCGAATTCCTCAGACTAAATAAAAAAAAAACGAGCGAGCCTTTCAGTAGTCGCATATGTAACATCCGACATCTCACCTTGGTAATAAGCAACATTAACATTATAACCTGAAAAAAATATTCAGGTAATCGAATAGTTATTTCTCTATGGCAAAAGTATGTACTATCTAGTTCCATACCAAATAAGTAACGTTTTAAGGTACGGCAACATTTCAATCCAAAGAGCAAACATTAAACAAAATATACTTTTCTTTTCTTACTTCTCACTTTTCTTCTGAGTTGTTTGTCATGTTACTGTCTGTCTGTGCTTCGTCTGTGCATGTTAGTGTTTTGTTTTCCTTTATATAGTTATTCTACTCTTTGGTGTTAGATATTATTGTTGGAAGTGTTTATCATATTTTTATTGTTTTTTTGCATTATAAACAGGCAGATTTCTATTTGTGTGTGCTCATCAGTTATGCTTATAAGAATTTGTAAAACAAAATGTCTGTTAAGTAAAATAATACGTAAGAATTTTAAGAAAACAAATTCAAGTTATAACCTAAAGTCATTTGTGTTTATGTGTCTTCAGTAGAGTTTTTAATTCTACTGCCACGATTTTTTAACCCAAATATATATATTTTTTTAATATGTTTTATTACTGATGGCTGACAGTACTAACCTCTCGGAAAATGGGTCGGTACCATCTGACGGCCAACTCTAGTACCGCGCGCGGTCATTTGTCAAATTAAATAGCGTGCACCCCGGCTTCCTGGTACACACTTCCGATCCTATTCACGAAATCACTCCCACAGATTGCAGTAAAGCAAGTGGAAAGATGTTACACATCAAAAACCAAGACATAGCGGTGCGAACAATGCAAGCATGCGCAAAACTACACCTCCGTCTGTGTATACACGCTCACACGTACACATTTACAGCAAACTACAACTAGACTACACCTCACTAAGAATGTTCAGATATGTTTACGAAACCAACCTCATGTCACTGTTGACAGCGCTGTCTTGGTTTTTATTTATTCTGAGTTCGTTACTATGAAACTGACAAGTATCAGTAACGCATTCTCTGGTCGGCCGGACTGTACTCAGTAGTAGAGCTCTCTGTAAAAAAGCTCGTCATATACATACATATCAAAAGCGGTACTGAGGTTGCAAATCCAACAGTGTGCTATTATTTAGGGATTTATGTAGGTTCGCCTAGTGTTAGTGAAATCGGGCATTAGTCGAATACAGTCTAGCCTGTTTTTGCTCCCACACAAGCACGCACTTGCTATGCCTCTGCCTCTGGTATTGCAGCAGATGTCCAATCGATATGACTATGTATAGTACATACTAATTCCATGACTCTGACTGACGTTCCCTACCGAAATGTCAAATAAACTCCACAAATGTCATTGGACTTTCGTAACCAAAATGAAGACAATCAAGACAGACAAGGCTGTATGGTTTTAGACCTTTGCTTGCTTGCATCGGCTAGTGATTAAACAACTTTTGTACCTCTATGTAACAATTTCAATCTATACGAAAAATACATTTTGTGTGTTTGTATCTTAGGAACTAGATCCAATTCTGAAAATTATTTCACTAATGGGAAGCTACAGTATTGCCGAGTGTCATATGATATAATTATACTTATTGTTATATTATTAAAGCAAGAAATTTCACGCGGGCGAAGTCTCGGCCCGAAGCTAGTTTATAATACTTAAATAAATTTATTTATACCAACAATGAAATGAGAATTGTCCATAGTTAAACGAAAAGGATCCAAACCACATTAGGTGTAATGTGGGTTGGATCCTTTTCGTTTAACTATGGACAATTATCCGTCTGATTTTACTCAACCAAGGTATCCATATTTTGGGCATTTGAGCAATTTCATACATAATTTGTCCATGCGTTGGCAATTTGTTCAATTTGATAGAGTCATTTAGTTCCCACGGTAAGCCAAATATTAGTATGAATGTCGATGGCTATAGGAGTAGGAGTAGACCAAAGAAACGATGGATGGACTGTATGAAACATGATATGGCTAGAAAGGGGATGACTACCGAGATGACGACTAATAGAGAAGTATGGAAGAAGGCACTTTCATCAAATAAATTGAGATAAGGGCAGGAGAAAAAAAACTTTTTAAAATAAAACCGACTTCCAAAACAAAACACTACAAAGTGAAAAATTACTTTCATTTCGGTAGTCGGTGTCTTTGGTTTTGTATTTTCGTTTTTTGCCACCGACTTCCGAAATTAAAGTTATTTTTCACTTTGTAGTGTTTTGTTTTGGAAGACGGTTTTATTTTTTGCTAAAGTTTTTATTTTTTCACTTTTTAGTTGTGGAACCTACCCCACACAAATTCGAATACATAATTGAGCACAATAATTGTAGATATAGCCATGTAAATAACAGTGATAGGAAGTTATTAAAACATCATCACATCATCCACATAAAATAAGTGGGAAATCTACGCATTATTGAAGAGTTAATAAAATTTATATGGAAATAGGGAGCGTGCGGGGGGGTCTGCTTTGTATTATTCTAAAATCGATTTGGGCAACCCAGGGGGTGGATGATGACATAAGCAAGATATCTTGCATATTTCGTACCAAATAGGTACAAGAATAGAAGAAGTACCTATCTGCACTTCAATTTCCCTATTTGTTCTGTCTAGATAAAATAGACTCATAATACTTGCACTAAGTATCTACAGAATAAATACTTAAAAGTCTAATCAAGCTTACGTAAACAATATCCTTACATCCAATCCTGGTATAATCTTCAATGAACTTTAAACTCTGACAATCATGTTATAAGGTGTACATTTATTTAAACGCTAACAATGACTTTGTTTTGTATACTTTAAGTTTAGATACTCGACATTGGATGACGTCATTATAGGATGTACTTTCGCTTTACAGGTGACCTTCCTACCTACTCATTTGGTAAGTTAATTTTAATATGCTTATGAAAAATTACCGGATTTGAGGTAGGTACAGAATTTTTCATTCATTTTTATTTTTATAACCATCTTTAATTTTTAAATTAATTGTCTAGCTAGCTAGCCAGTGACTCCTGATAACCTGACCAAGTTTTATGTAGTAGTTGAGTTGATTGGTGGAATAAATTAAATGACGACAAGACAACAACCACACAATTTCAATCAGCGGGGTAATTGTGTAACACAGAGGAATGGGTTTCATTTTGACAGTCCAACAACATTCATTGCGTTATTTACGTTGTTGAGGAAACAAATTTTTCGAACATATGAAGCAATGGATTAGCAATACGCTTCAAAATCATTCAAATTGTGATTGGTAGTGTTTTACGCAATTAGGGACCACCCTAATTGCGTAAAACACTACCAATCACAATTTGAATGATTTTGATTTTGATTTGATGAAGTTGATATTTTGACATTCCACCAGGAATGTCAAAATATCAACTTCATTCATTAGCCGATTATTATTCATTCATTATCCATTTTAAATAGGCCTTCTATTTGTCTTTTTCAGATTTTTTAGGTAAAAATGGCTACTTAATGACTGCCTTGTTGCTTAATTAAGCTAGTGGGCGCATGCCACCTCTCTCGCTCACACGCAAAGTTGGTTATATTCTCTATGCTCACACGTGACCAATTTTTTAAGAATGTTAAATGAAGATGCTTTTTTGAAAAATGTAATCAATTAGTGAACTAGTGAATAATATTACTTTAATAGATAATTATTAAAACACATTTTTATTGTGTCATTTAATTAACTCATCTAAAAACAGATCATAATACTTTTTGAGCCGAGTTCATTAGATAACACAATAGAAATATGTTTTTATTAAATACCTTTTAAATTAATATTATTTACTAGTTCACCAATTGATTACATTCTTCAAAAAAGCATCTTTCATTTAATAATCTTAAGGTGCCGTTTGAGCGAGAGAGGTGACAAAAAGCGACAGCCCTCAGCTACAGCGATCTTGTTGACGTGCACTCTGACTCATTCGGCAAGTTCCACAGAATAGCTTATTAACTATGTCAAAATTTTTATTTCCTCTCATTTGTGTTTTGTTTTTAATATATTTTATCGGTATCTCAATGTTTCATGTTTAAAGCCAATTTTATTTTAGAAGTTATTTTTAAAGTCATGTTATCTTTTATAACTTACTTTATAACTGTTTCTCTTATTTTTCCTACTTAGTTATTAATTTTATAGTATTGTGGTCGTGGCACAATATTACGTCGTGTACTTTATGGGGCACGCGGTGGTCACCTATAAAGAATATTGTTATACTAACATTATTTTAAAATTGTAAGTTGGCCATTAAAGAAAATATTATGTTTTGGCATCTAAATCTGGTCAATGTCATTTCAATTGTCGCAAAATGTGTTTATTTTATGATCTTGAACTTTAACTTGATGACGTTTGCATATGACCCCAAATACACAGCTTGAAGTACTTAAGCATAGTATAAAACGTGTTCTAAATGTGACATCACTACGTTTGATGTGTTCAATTTATTAGCACTTATGTCATTTAACATAATATGAACATTGAACAGCTGAGTTGAGGTCGAAGTGATCTTGTAGTTTTTCATGACTCGGAAAAACTACTTACATTAAGAGCGTTCGCAGACGGCGTACAATCGGTGGCCGATTTTTTGTAGGAGCTACATGAAACAGTAGAGATCAAATGTATCAACGCACACGTCCAACAAAATGTCGGTCACAACACCGGTGATAGAACTAAGCGTGAAATAGGTACGTATGTCGTGTGCCGCCGGGACACCGCATACTTTTTGTAGGTCTTACAATCGGACTCTGACTTAGCGCGCTCGCCTAGGGCAAGGGAACGATCAATCATAATCGCTTCAATTGCACTTGGTAGACTATCAATTTGCGCATCAATGTGGATCAATCACGTAAAAATTGACAATTGCAATTGACCAGACAGCGTATCGTGAGCCAAGTAGGGCGATCTGCCCAAGTTACCCCACGATTCCAGAGCTGGTGTTAAGGTTGCCTGCCCAAATTACCCCACAAACTTAAGTACGTCACTCTTGGAGGATCTTTAATTTCAGTTGTTCTAGTTTAATGTCCGTGCTATCATACAATCAATCTCAAAGAGTTGACCCGCATATTTAACACTTAAAAGTAACCTTGTACAGCACGAAAATAACCTCAAAACCTTGCTAACTCAATATTTGCGTGTGCAATTAGTCGAATATGTTAAGTAATCATTTTAAATTATATCATATTGTGAATTCGGGATCTGTTTACAAAATGTACCCAATTTCAATTTTAATTAAATGCAATTGCATATGCATTACCTTAAAATTAGATGACAATAAGAGAAAACACAAAGTTCTTAGCTACCGTCAACACTGCTGTGCGTGTAAAATTCGACAATTTCACATTTGAGTTTCGTTACTACCACTGATGTGCAGTTGACTGTACAAAATTAAACTTGTCACCCAAATTGACAACAAATTATAAGCAAAGCATTTATAAACTAGAGTTAACAAGAAACGGTCAGGACTTCAGGAGACTATCCGTTTCCTACTGAATCTTGCAGAGGACAACGAAGTGACAATAAAATCTCATATTCTAAATAAAATCTTAACTAATATTATAAAATGCGAATGTGAATTAGTTTCGCTGTGGAAGACGTACAGACGCCAGCACATCAAGCTACTACAATCTGTCAGATTTCTTTAATAGATTTTCGACTTTATTGCTAAGGCATTAGGTTCAAGGTTAATTGGGAAAATCTGACAGTTTCGGGTAGGTTGACCTTCTGGCGTCTGTACAAACAAACAACCAATGTTTATTTGTTTGTTACAAATAAATAATGCAAACAAACATTTGTTTGTTACACTTCCAAGGCTAAGCAGCTGGACCGATTTTGATGAAATTACAATGAAGATACTTTGAACCCTGGGAAAGGACATAGGCTACTTTTTTCGACATACCACCCGGGCGAAGCCGCGGACGGAAGTTAGTATGACAGGCCAGTTGGCGTGGTTGGTTAAGATACCACCTATCATGCCGCAGGTCGTGGGTTCGATTCCCATCCAGGACAAACATTTGTGTGCATGAACATGTCTGTTTGTTCTGAGTCTGGGTGTAATTATCTATATAAGTATGTATTTACAAAAAAAAGTAGTATATGTAGTAGGTATATCAGTTATCTGGTTTCCATAGTACAAGCTCTGCTTAGTTTGGGATCAGATGACCGTGTGTGAATAATGTCCCAGGTTATTATTATTATTATTATAAAACCAAGCGGAAATACAACCATGAGTAATTTGTAAAATGTTTTACAAGCATACGGAATCTTTGAATGATTGATTCCATTCAGTTTTAAATGTAACCTTCGTGTCGAATATATCGTATGTTAACACGCAGGTTTTTGTTAATAACTAAATACCGCTACTATACAGTGTACATTAACAAAATTATTTACATATTTATAGGTGCATGTATATACATATAAATATATGTATAATTTAGTCCCTCTAAAGGGCTCGTGGCTAAGTTATAATAGTCGCTTGGGTCGATCTTTAAAAGGTTAAGCGACGTTTGCCGAGGTGACCATCCATTAAATACCGAAACCCCTTCGTGCCTCGGATTGATCCCAGCTGTCATTCGTAGATCTTAGACAGTCGTCACGGGTAATCAGAAGTACAAAACTCTGACAACCAGTCTTAAGGCTCCCGCAGAAAGGCTCAACGCAACTCTGGTGGAACATTATTTATGAAAACTTCATTAAAATAATTTTCCGCCAGAGCCGCGTCGCAACGCCGCATCGCGCCTGTCTGCAGGAACATTTTAGTAAGGGGTATCCGTGTGGCTTTGGGTAGCACGCTGTCACATCTGTCAGCACTGAATCGCCTTTTTTCATGCTCTATCCTTTTCTATCGCTCAGGATCGTCATTTCCTAGATCGAGAAAGAATAGAGTGCGCGCGGCGGAATCGATGCTTTCGGATTCCGCCGCGCGCATTCTTTTTATATTTTATTTAAATTATTGGTAAATTGAGCCTTATAATATTGGGCAGTTTTCGTAAGGAGCTCGTGGCTAAGTAATAAAAGCCGCACGGATTGATCCATCAGATTAAGCTATGCTTGCCGGGGTTGGTCCGTGGATCAAAAGCCCGAAAGTCTAACAACCAGTCTTACCAAGGGGTATAGTATTACCCAGTAACTGGGTTGTGGAGGTCAGATAGACAGTCGCTCCATGTAAAATAATACCGGTTAGACGGGAAGCCAACCCTAACATAGTTGGGAAAAGACTAGGCAGATTGATTTTGATATTGGGCAGTTTTCCTTATAAACGAGTACCTATTAACATTTAATACACATTATGCGACTGATTAAAAAAGTCACACGCCATTTAGGCTCTGGCCAGTCTTTAAAAATAATGCCAAAAAATAAAAATAGTTAGTTGGTCATTGGTTGTATTTTTTATCTCTTCAAAAGTCCCAAAACAAGTTTGTTTGCTTATTATAACTAATAGATACATATACTAATGTATTTTGTATTTTATACAATATGAATAAAGATGGAAGTGCTAGTTGTTTACTTCCACATCAAAACAGATAAAAGCAGACCTCTGTATTAAAATTTGCCCTTTCGAACTGAATCATACAGTTGTAGAACCACTTTTGAAATCGAGTTTAGCAACGTGCTAAATTTATATTGTGATTACATAATTATAAAGATTGTTATAATATACACAATATTGCGTAATATTATTGCTAACACCTAAAACATTTTGAAGAATGTGACAGGGGAAAGCTATGCTAGCGCCATCCGTCAAATTTTAAGCGGCCAACCCCATTTCAAACATAATAAAAAGAAACGTTGTTTTTGGTAAGATCATAGACTAAATGGTCTAAGGGTAAGATTAGTCAAAATTATGGCCACAGAGAAATATCTCAATAAAAAAATGCGCAAAAAATGTAAAAAATAAAAAAAATACTTTTGCACAAAAAGTATGGAGATATAAAAATATTTGTATGTCTCATCTCACCTCATATTTGGAACGCATAGACCAGACACGGCGGAACATCTGTGTCTAAACATTTTTTTAAAATCACTATCACATTAGGTGGGAAACAAAACCAAAGACAACGCACGGAATCTAGACCACATACACAAATGAATTAATTTTCGTGTCACTAGTCAGAATAGAACGAATTTACTTTACATTCATATGGCCATGCGTGTGTTTTGAGTAAGAGGCCAAATATCTAGTTTAATTTCAGGTTAGTTATTGGTCAAACTCGAGCGTAACCAAAATTAATTGTCAATTTGAGAGCTTGAAAAACCATCAAAATATCACTAAGGCATCGTATGCGTCGCGTATAGACGGCCGCCGACTGTGAGCGTCTAGTACAAAATGTATGAAAAAACATCTTCAACGACTGACTGTCGTTTGTTTTTTATACATTTTCACATTCAGCGGCCTAAATAGGCTTACATCGTGTTCAAAGCATTTTTAGGCACCGTTCACACCAAGCGTATAGTCGGCCGCTGACTGTGAAAATGTATAAAAAACAAACGACAGTCAGTCGGCGGCTGAAAATGTTTTTTCATACATTTTGTACTAGACGCTCACAGTCGGCGGCCGACTATAGGCGTTGGTGTGAAGGATGTCTCAAAGACGATGAGAAACGATCCACAAGATACACAAAAAAAAAACAATGAGTATTTATGAGGAAGTTTGAAAGTGGCGCCGTTGGTATTGTTGATCGATGCGCCAGTGACAGAAAAGTTAAAAGGAAATCGTTTGTCTATGATATGGGCATGTGATGAGGAGGGAGGAAACGTATGTGACTAAAACAGTGATGAATATGAATGTTAATAGATGGAGAGGGAGATGAAGGCCGAAGAAAAAATTGATGGATTGTGTAAGGAATGATATGAAAGAAAAGGGAGTAAATGATAGCGTGACGGTTAACAAGTGAGAGTGAAAGAATACAGCGAGTTGCGTTGACTTCAAGGGCAGGAAAATGATGATCAGACAGCAGCCAGAAGCTAAGTTCTTAGACAATCTCACACAATTTGCAGTCACTAAATAACTAGACAAACAAGGATATTTTTACGAAAAACCTACCTGCTTTAAAATAACGGAAAATAAGAAGAAAAAAAGCGTAATAATATGGCAAAAATCAAATAGGTATTTCCATGTACCATAATTATAAATTATGGTTGGTTGCGTCAAACGGCCACGACCTTACTAGATATGTAAATGTTCTAATGTTCCAACCGGTATCGTATCAAAGCTCAAGAATTATTTGTTGCGTAGTTTCTCACAAAATACCGTTAAATAACAGAAAATATTGCCCCCTTTAGTTATTATTGATTAAACTCGAGCAAAGATGTGTGCCAATATCCAGATAATTTTTTGACGAGACATCGTAATTAAAAGTGTATTTAATTTTTGGTTTGGATACAAATAATAATAAAATTAACCCAGTAGTACACAATGTACAGACGCCAGCAGGTCAAGCTATCCGAAACTGTCAAATTTTCCCAGTCAACCTACTAACCTAATGCTTTAGCGATAAAGTTGAAAATCTATTAAAGAAATTTGACAGATTGTAGTAGCATGATGTGCTTGCGCCTGTACACAACATTACACATTATAAACACACATAATTACATTACTGCGTTAAATAAAATTGTAGGAATTAAATGATAAACATGGAACTTCCCATTTGATTCGAGGAACAAAACAGATAGGTTGGTCTGTTTTATAATCAATCATATATGTACACCGTAGCCTGGCCGTAGTCAATGGGGCGACCATTATGACCTACTTGCGACCAAGAGCTATTTTTCAATTCAATTGATGTATTGTAACTTCGGACGAATCACGGGACCAAAAGATGCCAATAGTTTGACAGCTGTCAGTAAGTAGTGAAAAATCTCTAAACGTCTAACTGAAACCGTCAGATCATGCGTGAATTGGGCAGGTAGGGCAGTTTGGGCAGATTTTCTATAGAATGCCCATTATGCCCTAAATGCGTGGGTTACCAGTTCTATTTTAAAATGAATGGAAAAACTGCTTAGTTAGATACTTAGATGATTTAAAAGTGCAAGGAAAGCGTAAGGAAAAATGCTTTTAAAACAGATCGTACTGTAAAAGGTTGCAACTATAAAAAAAAAAATAATAATATCCTAGGACATTGTTCATCTGATTCCAAACTAAGCAGAGCTATGGAAACTAGATAACTGATACACTACTTTTTTTTTTGTAAATACATACTTATATAGATAATTACCTACACCCAGACTCAGAACAAACAAATAACCTTATCCTAAATATGTTATAGACGTTTTCCAATATTTTGTAAGTCAAATATGAGCATTTTGCACGGCATAGCCTTCACAATGAAAATACGATACGATGCCTTGTTTACATCTTTATATAGTTGTTATTTTTGTCATAGTTGGGGTTAAGTTTTGAACTTTATTTTTGTTTCATAGTTTTTACTTCTACTCACATTTGTAATTAAAGTGAAATCCGAAGTTATCATTCATATTTGCAACGTTATAAAAATAGACTGGAAAAGGGTTTGTTGACTTGCTTTATCAGGAATTGATAGCCTGTCACAATAATATTTTTTTTTTTTTTTATCAATGAAATGACAGTGTAGTATTTCCGTGCAGTTTGTATGTAAACTGCGGCCTACTCTCGGCGGCCGGTCTGTGTTATCAAACTTAGAATGTCGCACTTTCAATAACTTTTTAAAAAAAAATAATATTAGCGTGCTCCTATTGCTATGTAGGTATCTGGGTAACTACTTTGTGTCGTTATGTACACATAAAACATATGTTTAAACAATGCATTATTTCAATACAGCATACCTACTTTTGTCATTGATAGCGGTTTCCCGTCATTCGCGATCAGCTGATCAGATATTACAATATTGTTCTCACATTTTAACAAACTAACCATTTAAGTTTAATTAATGTAGGTCGTCATAACATCTATTTATAATCGTTGCATTAGAGGCCATTTGTTTTGTTTTGAATCCGAATTCCAGAACTCGAATTTTGAAAAAAGAAATTGTCTATGATTAAGATATGTTAAGGAGGAGGCAGGATGGCATTATGCAAATAAAAACCGCAAATCCACAACCAGAATTGTAGTGACGTAGGTATTCTTTAATTATATTCTATCTAGGTATGTATGTAATAATAAAAAAAAATGCTGTTCGTTGGTAAGCGCATCACTTGATAAAGGCTGGACGGATTTGGCTATTTTTTTTTCGTTTTAAAATGTACGTAATAGTCCAAATTATAAGGAAAGAAAAATTTCAAATTCGGGAAACTGAACGTCATTTTTTCTACTGGACTTTTGTATGAACTCCAGACCTTATATTGAGATTTTGCCAGAACAACTGTCGGGTCAGCTAGTTAAAAATAAAATGCCTCGTCTGTTACTCTGTATATATCTACCTTTGTATAGTGTTTATTTACTGCCACTAGCCGTTTTCATTATGCGCTCTTTGTTTTGATATGACTACATTGTCCTTTGATCTTAAAATGATTGTGCACGTCCGATGTTCGGATATTTACAAAACTTGCCAAGAGTATCTATGTAAATATAGATATAAAAAATAAAAAATATCTTAGTTATACTATGCTTTTAAAGTCGAAAATCGTATAAAACGGTTGTAGAGAAAAACAAAGATTTAGCATTGAACACAAAGTGAGCATAAAGTTTTGCTAAGTCAACTTATGATTACGATTCAAGGTTTTTGCTTGCGTTGTGTTTTTACTTAATAATTATTGTGTCTATTAAACACTATGCTTAGAATAAAAAATAATTGGGAAACTCCTAGACACTATTCATTTTCTGTAGTAACATTAAAAAAAAACAATGACAGTTCAGACCGAACACAAAATGCTATAGCCAAAAAAAAACAAACCTCGAATTAGCCTTCGTCATTTTGGATCCGTTCCCTCCAAATTCAATTTCACTGCCGCCAAAACTTGTAACCAAAGGCACGTCGCCTTCTGCCATTTTTTAATAAACACTTATTAAAACGCGAAATTACTTTTTGTTGAGTTAAATAACGTAACAGTTTTTGCGCGCACGACCCGTCTCCGCGGCGTTCGGCGATGCACTGAACGTTTCTATTCTACGATTATTTTATTGATGTTAATATAATGATGGACGCTCATACACAGATAACGTGTGATGGTCGCTGGACGATGTTGTGGCACTGATAATTGGATTGGTTTATGCAAAGGTGACGCATGCCACAGCATCACAATAATCAAACATTTATTCTTATATTAACTTCTTTCATGTCTTTGTTGCGTTTCTTTGCTTACAATTGATGCAAAACTGATATTGTGTATATGACTGTAATTAATTGTAAATATGACTTAAGACATCTTTGACCATTGTACAGTAGGCGGTACGTCAGTGGTAACAAAACGCATCCTATTGAAACTCCCTAATACGCTAGGTCAGCTCAAGGTCAAAGTATTACCACCGACGTGCAGTCGACTCAAAAGTCTTCAAGAAAAGATGTTTAACGCTGTCTAACAGACGTGTAAAAATAATTCAGTTTGGTATGGAACATTCTGTTTCGAGCCTTGTACAAACCAGTAGGTTTCACTAGTAAAATCAAGTACAGATCAGATTTTATTTCCTTAAACAATAGTTGTCTACTCACTACTTTGGCCCACTTAATGTATTACTTAACAAGCTAACCAAATATGTTGGGCGTATGCCTAAGTGACTTGTTCACGTAATGTATATATTATATATATATATGCAAACACATACACGTATTATGCGTATTTCCGGATTGATGTGACATTAGGAAAAACAAAGAGCTGGTTGTTAGTATTCTGAACGTGTTGTGAAGTAGAAAACGCTAGACAGTCGCGTTTCAGCCAATCAGATGTTATGAATAGCCAGTTATTGCATCAAAAAGGTAACGCCAGCAGTATTATTACAAATCCAACTATTTTCGTGCAAAATACGAGCCCTAGGGACGCTATCAAGGGAATGGGTCTAGAGACTGCAAAATCCTTCTGCAACATAGGATGTTTGCGTGACAATCCAACATTGCCTTCGGAATTTGATTCCAATACACAATCAATTCTTAAAGATACACGATACCGCAAAGGTCAGAAAATACAAAATATGGATCCAAGTAAGCCTTTATCAGTTTTAAAAGTGCAATCAATAGCGGGTTTTCCCGCACTCAATACATACTTTACTCGTAATTACAGCGATAGTCGGAACATACTGGCGCGCGCCACTGCAGCTCTGTGTTGAACAAAACAAAACAAATCGGTGATATCGCTCGTCGATACCTCGATTGTAGTACTCACAAATCTACCTTTAGAAGGCGTAACCACATTTTACATGCATAATCTTACGCCTTTTTCTTATACGAGCAGAAACGGTAGACCGTCACGTGCAGAAAACATTACCTTCTCATTATGCTTAGCATAATCAGTTTATAATATTTTCACTGCTGGGACACTGGCCTCCTTGTGAGAGGGAGTGGGCCGTAATCCATCACGCGGACCCAGTGCAGATTATAGTTATCACATTTCTTGAATTTTTGGTTCTAGGACCTGCCGGTTTCCTCACGATGTTTTCCTTCACTGTTTTGAGAGCAGCGGCGATGAAATAATTTACACAAAGTTAAGTGCCTGTAAGGGTTAGAACATTACACCTCATTATGCTTCTAAAGCGAAATCATCATCATTCTTCTGTCCTTATCCCAATTTATTTAGAGTTTTCTTCCATACTTATCATCAGTTGTCATCTCATCATATAATTTCGCGGGCCATTCATATATCATTCCAGCCAAATCACCTTTCACACTAGCCGTCTATCTTTTCTTAAATCTATCTCTCATGCTACGGTAGCCATCCAGATTCATACTCAAATAAAATCAAAGAACTGTATCGTTTACATCAACTCCTTTCTAGCCTGCATTCGTAACGCCTTCGTGTTTGTCTCATCACTATTTCTTTCAGTGTCTCTATGTCCATAGCTTCATCATTATCGTAATATGTTTCCACCCTCCTTTTACAACTGACATCCTCTTTGTTTATTATCCATTCCGTCCGTTTGCTGAGTACTTCTAGGTGATAGTAATGTATTTTCAGCTAGTAGAGTCTATTTAATAAAGTCGTAGTTTCGTCCTTTCAGCCAATCAATCAATCAATCTGCCTAGCCTTTTTCCCAACTATGTTGGGGTCGGCTTCCAGTCTAACCGGATGCAGCTGAATACCAGTATTTTACATGGAGCGACTGCCTATCTGACCTCCACAACCCAGTTACTGGGTAATACGATACCCCTTGGTAAGACTGGTTATCAGACTATCGGGCTTCTGACGACCCGTAACGACTGTCAAAGATCCACGAAATTTTATTATTAATGAAAAGATTACTATATTATTTTAATTGGGATTTTCATATATGGAATTTCTCAGTAGCAGCTCGGAGTCGGGATGGAGTCGGTTAATGGCGATAGACTCGTCCCCTATTACATGGGACTTAAACATAACTGATGAAATGCGGCTGTACTATAGGTACACTTCTGCCTAACCCTACGGGCAATACAGGCGTGATGTTGTTATTACTTAAATTATTTGTAATGAGAGGAAAAGTTAATATGTTACACTTACTTTTGATGCTCCAATAACCTCAGTATTTAAATAAAATATGCACATACAAAAACAAACGAAAGCGAAAATTAAAAATGTAGGCAACTTTTTATGTTTTATGACTTCCATTTTTACGTGACGCGTAGGCATTTACTAAATTACTGTTTATTCATATGGCATTATTATGTCAATATTAATTAGCTTATAGATTTTAACTAATCGTTGAGTCTAAATATAACCGCTGAAACATCTGTGAATGTTTTTATTTTACCTCGCAAGCATTCTTTAATTCTGTTGACGTCAAACTAGATAAATGTATATATTGGCTAATTAATCCGTAGCGGAAAACCTGTTGACATTCACGATTTTCCTAGTTTTCAATAATTTTAATGAATTTAAACTATGCGGGATATTGTGTTCTATATATCCTGAATTGATAGTTGTATATTATCTATTGTTTTCATGTAAGCTATAAACAAGGTAAAATAATGTAAAAATCAATCAATCTGCCTAGCCTTTTCCCAAGTATGTTGGGGTCGGCTTCCAGTCTAACCGGATGCAGCTGAATACCAGTATTTTACATGGAGCGACTGCCTGTCTGACCTCCACAACCCAGTTATTGGGTGATACGATACCCCTTGGTAAGACTGGTTGTCAGACTTTCGGGCTTCTGACGACCCGTAACTACTGTCAAAGATCGACGTATGACAGCCGAGACCAACAGTGCTTTCCGAGGCACGACCAATTACATAAATACATAATAATGAATGTGTTATTAATTCCCTTTAGTGAGCGATGACGTAAATTTGACTTGAACAGGGTTTGTTTACACTTTTATCAGATACTTTTGGAATAGACTATAGTAGGTACTAATGTAAAAATAAGAGGATTAAAAACAGTCAGGTCATATTTATAAAATAATGGTAAATACTAAGACACTAATTAAGAATACAATAGAATACCTAAACAGCGTTGTAAATAGCGTTTTCCTGTTTTAATTACGATAATGGTAACTATTTCAAACCATTTATCTTCTTCAAAGAACTTTAAATCAGAATTCCAAAATACGTCAATATTTTAATAACATACAAAGAAAACATGAAAGAAAATACATTTATTTGTAGTAAACATGACGCGAAAAAAAAACAACAAAAAAGAACAAGTTGGGGCAAAATATGCGGCACATCCACGCAAAACTGCCATCAGATCTGTTTTTATAGGAAAAGTTATACCTAACATTAATGACCAAACAGGAGAAAGTTTAACTGTACGTGAAATTTTGCCCTGTTTGGTCATTAATGTTTTGTAAACAAGGTACGGTCTATTTCATAAAAAATACTACACCCGGGGTTGTACTATTCAATCAAATATTCCTCTTTAATTAAGAATCTTATCAAGTTGTCACCATTCCTGACGTGACAACATTTCCAAAACATCTTTGTAATTATCTCAATTTATTTTGTAATTTTTATTAGATCCATTGACCATACGAAAAGAAAACAAAAATAAATAAACATTTTTACATTCTTGGTTCCATATCGCATAAGCCCATCCACTACGTCACTAGTAATCTCCGTGCGTTGTACCAAGCCGTGTCATCCTCGTTTTTAGGGTAAAACCGCGCAAAACATTTAGAGGGGCGGTACTTTCCTGGTATTTTTGTCTATGTAAGGGGCGTAATTCGGGAATTCTGGTAAGTAACGAGGTAAATAAGCTCATCTTGATATTATGTGCATTCTTGTATACATGAACACAGATAAAGAATTAACTAGATATGACTGCACTGAAGAGCGTTACCGAGGTCGGTCCGTGGATGGGCGACCATGCATAACATACGAGACCTTTCCGTGCCTCGAAAAGCACGTTCCATTGGTCCCGGCTTTCGTATTTTTTCATTCGTGGAGGTCGTGGCTAAGTAATAATAGCCGCACGGGTCGATCCATCAGGTTAAGCTACGCTTGCCGGGGTTGGTCCGTGGATGGGTGACCATCTTTTCATACCTAGACTCCTCCGTGCCTCGGAAAGCACGTAAAGCCGTTGGTCCCGGCTGTCATTCGTGGATCTTTGACAGTCGTTACGGGTCGTCAGAAGCCCGAAAGTCTGACAACCAGTCTTACCAAGAGGTATCGTATTATCCAGTAACTGGGTTGTGGAGGTCAGATAGGCAGTCGCTCCATGTAAAATACTGGTATTCAGCTGCATCCGGTTAGACTGGAAGCCGGCACCAACATAGTTGGGAAAAGGCTAGGTAGATTGATTTTGTTATTATTAATTTCCTGTAGTATTTGAGGAACACTAATTTTTGGATTTTTTTTTCATTATGATTTTAATTTAGAATTTATTTGAAAACATGTTTGGTGAGTATAAGAACTCATCTAATTTAAGTAAGTAGGTGTTCAATATCAATCGACCAATAAGTAATGCATGTTGTGCTTACCTACCTGTAAGAAATTGGTACACTAGTCCATAAGTCTACTCGATGTACCTCATATTTTTGTATCAGTGTATTCAATTGTTGGTGAGCCAAATAAATAAAATAAATAAATAAATAAACACCAAATCGATCAATTATTGTCTGTACAGTTGAACGTGGACAAGTTTTGAAATTTCACTTAATGATTTGCACTGATTATGTAAGTTTATAATTAATTTTCTTTCTTCTTCACTCGTTTCTTTTCCTTGACGACCCATTTTTGCTACTAAACGCGTCTATACACGTTCCAAATGTAAACAAAACTAAATATTACGCCTTAGAAATAATCTTGATATTTGATAGCAAGGAATCTTTTGGATAAAAAACATACACGATTTAACTAGAATTATAATGAATGTACGAAATCCTTTTTAATAGCCATGTTTTGTGTAGTGGATATTAAAATATTTTGATACTGCGTATAATTTTTATTTGAATTTTTTTTTGTCATAAATAAAGTACAACTAACCTGAGCTACTTGTTAGTATTTCCTAAATTAAATAAAAGAAAAATCTGTTAAATGAAACATTTGTTTTTTCATTAAGACCCTAGGTGTACGAATACTTTTTACACCCACTGTATTTCATGTTTTTTTTTTTTTTTCAATAAAACCGAAAAATATGAAAGAAACGGGGAGTATTTCGTTGTTTTTTGAAATACGTCCATGTAACCAAAAAAAAAACCCGCACCCCCCGGGAGGAAGGGGGTGCGGGGGTTTTTCGTAAAGTGGTCGAATTTAGTTTTTTTTCGTGAAAAAATGGAAATAACCAAAATTTGTTTTTCGTATAAAAAAAAATGATTTTTTCGGCATTTTCAACGCTAATCTCCACCAGGGGTTCAACTTCAAAATAAAGATAAGAATTCCCAGCTTTGTAATGTAAACAAAAACAACACAACATCGGAATGGCTTGAAAATACGCTTTAACAGATACGGGAAGTAGGAGAAAAACAATAATATTATTATGATGTATGAAATGGCTTATCATTTAAATAAGTTGTTTTGTATATTACTGATTGGCAATCAGCGGGGTAATTACGCAACACACGAAATGGCAATCGAGCGCAATTTTGACACTTCAGCCACGTTCATTGCGTCATTTACGTTGTTGAGCAGACGAATTGTTCAAACCTATGAAGCAATGGATAACAAAATTAAAGGAATTACGATCGCTTGCCATTTTATGTGTTCAATTACCCTATTATAACCCCTATTTACCTATTATACTCGTATAGTGGTGGTCAAAGTTCCAGCACCATAATTGCGTAACACGCTCAATCAATCAATCTGCCTACCCTTTTCCCGACTATGTTGGCGTCGGCTTCCAGTCTAACCGGATGCAGCTGAATACCAGTATTTTACATGGAGCGACTGCCTATCTGACCTCCACAACCCAGTTATTGGGTAATACGATACCCCTTGGTAAGACTGCTTTGTCAGACTTTCGGGCTTCTGACGACCCGTAACGACTGTTATTACTTAGCCACAAGCTTAGTAACACGCTATCGATCGGAATTTGAATAATTTTGAAGCATGCTAATCCATTGCTTCATATGTTGGAAAAATTTGTCTGCTCGACATCGTAAATAACGCAATGAATGTTGTTAAACTGTCAAAATTAATGAGATTCCGATTGACAGTGTGTTACGCAATTACGGTGCAGGTAGCCCGCGAAATTATATTGCAAGTCAGTGTTGGGTTGTATGATGAATTTACAAAATTATTATCATTAGAATCAGACAAAAGTAATACGACTCCTTAAGGCAATTACGATTTTTGAAATTGGCAAGTCAGTATTAGGGTTTATGTTGATCAAAATATGATTCGCGACCGTAACAAGTATGTATTTACATAATTATAATCATTAAAGTCATCAATACAACTCTTTAAGACCAGTAGGTACCCTAATTACGTAACACAGTATCAATCGAAATCGTTTTCATTTTGACAGTTCAACAACATTCATTGCGTTATTTACGTTGTTGAGTAGACAAAATTTTCGAACGTATGAAGCAATGGATTAGCAATATTCAAATTCCGATCGATAGCGTGTTACTAAGCTTGTGGTTAAGTAATAACAGCCGCACGGGTCGATCCATCAGGTTAAGCTACGCAATGGATTAGCAATTTGCTTCAAAATGTTTCAGATTCCGATCGATAATGTGTTACGTAATTAGGGAGCCGGTAATCCTATTGAATGACTATTTCATGAAATCTTGACTTTTACTAACTTATGGAATTCTATCACTGATTCTAATGATTGTAATTCGGCGGGATCGTATACTGCTGCGACTATAGACATTTGAAATAATGTATTCTTGACACCTGACAGTTTAATACTAACGAAAATGTGTTATGCGAATTTGATCCTTATTACTACTAGGAATTGTCCAACTGAGAGGTATCAGGAACGCATTCTCTTGACGGCCGGACTGTAAGTATCGCTACTCGTGGAGGCTGTTTTAATGCCGACACTCGATCAGAAATTATCTAGCAAGCTGCATAATTCACAATTTCGAATTCTCAGCGATAATGCGACGATACATACATATACATACCTATACCACAGATTATTATACACTTTCATTCATAGAGATATCAAGTGTCAATCATAGTGTATAGAAGCTTGATAGTCTATGCACGTACCATAAATATAGTAAGTCTATGACACATACAAGTTTCACTGGTCTATATCCGTTCTTGATACTTTATGGTACATTTACTTTCAACTGTGTACATTACAGACCAATGCTAGGCAAATGATCAATCTGCCTAGCCTTTTCCCGACGTTAGGGTCGGCTTCTAGTCTAAAAGAATTCACCAGAATACCAGTATTTTACATGGAACTGCCTATCTGACCTCCATGACCCAGTTACTGGGTATCACGATATTCCTTGGTTGCTTGGTTGGACTGGTTTTCAGGCTTTTGGGTTTCTGACTACCCGTATATAACGACTGTCAAAGATCTACAAATGACAGCCGTGACGTGGTTTCCGAGGCACGGCCAATGCTAGGCATCGGGGTTGTTTCCAGGAAGTTTCGCCGCCAGAGAGCGCTGTGTGCTTGTCACTTGTAAAGTTATCTTGAAGACAAAGCGACCAATGAGGTTGTTTCCTGGAAGCTTCGCCGCAGAGTGGCGCTGTATGTTTGTGTAACAAATATACAGCTGTCAAAGTTTTTGATAAAGACCTGTGCATTGTGTGGACGATTTTTAAGTATTTGCGTGTTTTTTTTTCATCTATTTGTGTTGCTTCGCAATGAGGAGCTCGTGGCTAAGTAATAACAGCCGCACGGGTCAACCATCAGGTTAAGCTACGCTTGCCGGGGTTGGCCTGTGGATGGGTGACCATCTTTTCATACCGAGATTCCTCCGTGCCTCGGAAAGCACGTTAAGCCGTTGGTCCCGGCTGTCATTCGTGGATCTTTGACTGTCGTTACGGGTAGTCAGAAGCCCGAAAGGCTGACAACCAGTGTTACCAAAGGGTATCGTATTACCCAGTAACTGGGTTATGGAGGTCAGATAGGCAGTCGCTCCATGTGAAATACTGGTATTCAGCTGCATCCGTTTAGACTGGAAGCCGACCCCAACATAGTTGGGAAAAGGCTAGGCAGATGATTGATTGTGTTGCTTCACAATGTTTTGTACCTGGCGTATCGCCCAGTTGAAGGAGAAGTTGAAAAAAAGAGGAGTATCGCAATAAGGAAGGAAAGCCAAACTTTTCGTAAGGTACATTATATTTAACAACTAGCTGACCCGACAGACTGTCATGTCAAATTTTCAATAATTCATACAAAATTCCCATAGAAAATGCACTTTCAGTTTTCCCGAATTTTCCAACTTCCCCGGCAACTTTTCATACATTTTCTTTCATTCAAACCTTGTCCTGACAATTACAAACACAACAAAAAAATAATTATCCATTTTGGTGCAGTCGTTCGGAAGTTATGCGCGTACATACATTTCGGCGATTCATTTTGATATAAAGGGTTATTGGTAAAACACCAACAACCTCTTAAGGGGTCATTGTACTCATCATTGTGAACAACTTTTACTATGGGACCAAACCTGAAATCGCGAAAAAAAATCAGCAGTTCAGTACTAATGATGAGTACAATGACCCCTTAAGAGGTGGTTGGTTTTTTACCAATAACCCTGTATATAGATCTTATCGACTTTTAGCCGTGTTCTGGACAATACGGTTTTATAAGTTACTAGCTGCTGCCTGCGACTTCGTCTGCGATCCAGGATGAATAGTAGCCTATGTCCTACTCCAGGTCATGATCTACCCATGTGCCAAATTTAATCCAAATCCGTTCAGCCGTTTCCGCAAAGTTTCTACAATAATATAATTTAATCATGATTCGAAAGACACGTGGCGCCATCTATTATCATAAGAACGTTATTGTTGTTTTCCTCGGGAACGGTATTTCTTTTTCGGGATGAAAGGTACCCTATGTCCGTTTCTGTACTCGTGACAACTTATATGCAAAATTTCAGGATGATCGGTTCGGTGGTTTAAGCGTCAAAAGGTAACCAAACAAACAAACTTACTTTATAATATTAGTTAGGATAAAATAAACTTAACTCATTACTTTTTTAGGGTTACGTACCTCTTATTTATAGGATCACTCGTGTCTGTCTGTCCGTCTGTCACAACCAATTTGCTCCGAATCTAATGCACCGATTAAGTTGAAATTTGGTACACGTATGTACTTCTGTGACCCAAACGCGGACTTGTAATGTAAATAAATAAATTATGAATATGGGGGTCCACTTTGAGGGACAAATAAGAAAATTAAAAAAAAAAGTTTTGTAAACTGTACCGTGTACATATCAAATGAAAGGGCTTACTGTGAGAGTTTCAAATGTATTTTTTTTAATAATTTTAAAATAAACCATTTTAAAGTACATTTATGAAAATAGACGAAAATTGACCATTCCGCCCCCTTATCTCCGAAAGTACTGAGCCTAAAATTTTGAAAAAAATACAGAAAATAGTTCAATACCTTAGATTACAGAAAAACCTATAAGAAGTCGATGGTCTTAAAACAACATGGTAAATCCCTCAATATTTTGCGTACAATCTTACATTTGTCCATATTTAAACGAAAAGGAACCAACCCACATTACACCTAATGTGGGTTGGATCCTTTTCGTTTAACTATGCACATTTGTAGTTGGAATCTATGGGAGAACATGTTTTTCAACTACAATGTTAAGTTTGTTCTTGGGATAAATTTATCCCAACTACCGAATCCTTTATTGTGCGTGGTCCGACACGCTCTTGACCGGTTTTTTTTTCTTTTTAATGATACTAATGATAAACAAGACGTAAGTTACTTGTTACAAAATGTATGGTTATATGAAAGGAAACTTTCTCTTTTCACAGGTTGTAAACTTTTTTACTATTATTAATAAAAATACATCATTAATAATAATAATAGGTATGGTACCAACGTGTCGTCTTACAAGTGGTGTCGTAGTCTGTTTCCTTGAAATGTTTCCCACATAACCTCGAAAAATCACTTGATTTGAAGTTTTTTTTTTAATTTCAGTGCCTTTTCCCACTTTCTCTTCATGCGAAAATTACTTGGGTAGCCAACGCTCATTTCTTTGCATCCAAAGGCTACACAACGACGATGTTGATAAAAGTCACAAAAACACAAAATATTGTTTAATTTCTATGGAGTTTGACAGTTCATTTGAGACAAACACTCAGCACCTTCTACGCGGAACTAATTGACAGTTTTCTTCCCCATTGGCGCCAAGAAAAAAACACTTAGCGCCATCTCGCGGCAAATTTTTCAGCAAGGAATTACATTGACATTTGAATGAAAGTTACAAACAGCGCCGTCTATGCGTAACTAATTTGACAGTTCTCTTCCCCATTGAGTGGTCAAAGGCAACGGCGCATTTGACTGTAGGTGGTCACCGCCGCTTAAGGTCATCTGCAATGACTGCAATACTTACCAGAAGTATCGCAAAAGCATTGCCATCCCAGAGACAAAGCTGAAATCTCACCAACCGGAACAGAAATGCTGTTTGACGGCAGAAATATATATGGTGGTAGTACCTATTTCAGTAGTGGTAGACTAAAGAAACGATTAATGGATTGTGTAAAAGATGATGGCTAGAAAGTGGGTGACATCTGAGATGACGACTAATAGAGAAGCACTTATGAAAGAAAAAGACCAAATAAATCGGGAGGCAGGAGAATGATGACCAAGCCCTTCCATATATGTCATATTACTTACAACTATCACGGTCAGAACGTTTTGGGCAAGCATCCAATCAGACTTTTCGGATCAGATTGATCTATCTATGTATGGAGGTGCGAATATAAATATAGGTGCAGAACCCAGGTAGCAGTTATACTTCAAAGCAGCCAGTATTGGCGAGAACAGTACTAAGTAATAAACAATTGAGTGTGTTACCATAGCGGATACACCAAAATAAACGTTCCCACAATTAAAACTTCAAAAAAAGAATAGAAATTCGAATTTGCAACGCGCCACCCAATCAGCGGCCGCCAATTTTGGCGCTGTACACTTTCGACGCACGTGATTGGCTTCACAAACTAACTTTGACCCGTAATTGGGCAGAGCGTAATGGCGGACGACAATCGTTTGCTTTCTCTAATTGTCTACGACTTGACTTTCGCTGGCTACGCTATCTAGGTAGTTTTTTTTTTGTTTTCTAAACAGTTAGACAAAATTGTCATGACGCGACCTAGTTTGTGGTTTCATACTGTGTTTAAACAGCCTTGGTGGTCACAAGTACGAATTCTGAGCGTCCTGGGTTTCGATTCTCAGGTCAAGCAAAGTATTTATTTCAAACAAGATAATATTTACACAATATACCTATAGACTAACAGACCTAAAATAATAATAATATGTACATCAATACATATATAAAAAGGTGGGAAAAGAATTATAGGGCATCAAAAAATTCAGCAAACAACAGGAAAAATGCCCAAAAGGTTGGCAGCATTTCCCACGTTGCATGGTAATGCTGATTCTTTGCCCAAAAAAAAGACCAGCCCTCTGGTCACGTGAAGAGTCCAAGTGGCCTGGACTTGGAACCCTAGTGTAGGTATATACCCTCTCACACGAAGCCCGGAGTCCAGATTTGTGCTTGATTTGTACAAACCAAAACACTCTTCACAATATTGGCTGGCCCCCTTGTATCGAGTGTTTTTTAGAGGCGAAGAACTTTAAATTGAAATAAAACACAGAAAAATGTTTGTAATATCCATGAAATTGGCTTTATTTGATAGATAACGTTATGGCATTAATTTTTTAATATAATTTCGGACATGTGACCGCCACCGCTGACGCCAAGGCCTAATTTATTGAACGACATTTTTTTATAGGCTCAATTTTCTGAAAGAAACATGACGAACGATAAATGGTACAGTCACGAATGGTAAAGTTATCGTTCGAGCGATATGGCGCCATTATAGTATTTTCTCTGGGGATATGTAAAGTCGCATGTCTACGCGATAGGCCAGAAATAATAGAGCATTGAATGCCAACATTTAACGTATTATTGCCTGCACCTTAGGTTGCGTGACACACTATCAATCGGAATCGGGTTCATTTTGACAGTTCAGCAACATTCATTGCGTTATTTACGGTGTTGAAAGACAAATTTTTCCAACATATAAAGTAATGGATTAGCAATTTGCTTCAAAATGATTCAGATTCCGATCGATAGTGTTACGCAATTAGGGTGCCGATTTACTGCGAAGAGTGTGTAAAAATTTGACCTCCAGATTACGCCACGTAAACACCAGCCGCGTTATTTCAATTTAAACTTATCTGCCTCTAAAAAACACCCTTTACATGGGATTTAAATCTCACTGACGAAATGCGCGATAACAGTATTACACATCTCTACCTCCCTCTTCGGGAATGCAAGGGTGATGTGCCGTTAAAATGTCGTGACATAAGAGCGCTAAGCAATATGCATTATCTTATAAATAGTGTGCTAACATTAAAACGTTGTATCGAGTAGGTCGTGAATTGCATTCCAAATCATCTGCATGACATTTCAATACATAATATTTTGAATCAACGGTTCGTCTTCAACGTTTAATATTTTGCCTTCTCCGCTCCAATATTTCTTGTTCTGGTCTCGGGCAGTCTGACACGTACTCCCGCTCTGGGCGGAACGGGAGGGCGTGTCAGACTTCCATTGACTAAAACCCACCCGTGTCCCTTCAGTTGCCTGTGCCAAGGCCACGGTAACTCTTTCAAACAACCCGCAACCCTGGCAGGCACCCGTCAGTTAGTGCTGACATCTCTTTGAGGCGCGCGTGGAACACAACGCGTCGTCGACCCGGGCCTGGTCCTTACCGGACGGCGATATACCTTACGGTTACCGCGCTTACGGTGGCTGGGAATCGGCTCTCAATTCCCGACGCCCACGGCGTCTCCTGCGGCGACTAGGGGCGTGAGGGCGCAAAGATTGTCTCTCCCTCACGCGTTCCGCCTCCTACTTCACGAACATTACTGCTTCGCAGCACAGCTAGGTTGGTACCTGGCCACACCACCAATGTAACGTACCTTCGTTAAACCGATGTTGTTTATAAAAAAGACCGATGGGGCTAAAAAGTTCTGGAGAGGCGAACCGCGTATTGGAAGATGCAGCGTTTGCATAGGGCAGGATGATGGAGCGGTGCTTGCGCGAGGCCTACAGTATAAGATGTCTTGCGGCCGACTAATTATGATGATATAAAGAATGTCATGTCATCATTCTCCTGACCTTGTCCCAATTTATTTGGAGTCGGCGCAACATGTCTTCTTCTTCCATACTTCTCTATTAGTCGTCATCTCGGTAAAATCAATCAATCTGCCTAGCCTTTTCCCAACTGTGTTGGGGTCGGCTTCCAGTCTAACCGGATGCAGCTGAATACCAGTATTTTACATGGAGCGACTGCCTATCTGACCTCCACAACCCAATTACTGGGTAATACGATACCCCTTGGTAAGACTGGTTGTCAGACTTTCGGGCTTCTGACGACCCGTAACTACTGTCAAAGATCCACGTATGACGGCCGGGACCAACGGCTTAACGTACTTTCCAAGGCACGGAGGAATTTCGGTATGTAAAGATGGTCACCCATCCACGGACCAATCCCGGCAAGCGTAGTTTAACCTGATGGATCGACCCGTGCGGCTTTTATTAGTTAGCCACGCTCGGTAGTCACTCCCATGGAGGATGGACTGTGTGAAAGATGATATGGCTAGCCATATCATCTTTCACACAGTCCATCCTCCATCCATCCACAGTCTTCCCCATATGAAGATATTGCATGTAAATATGTTTTATGTACAAAATATAATAAATAATATTATTAATTGTAATATGTATATATGTATAGGGTGACTGGTAATGAGTGACCGATACAAAACACATGACAACAAACAACTTTTAGTATTGGAACAAACCTGAAATCGCGAAAAAAAAAAATCTGGTGTTCCCTACATTTTGACGAGTTTTTTTTTCGCCAAATCAGGTTTGGTCCCATAGTAAAAGTTGTTTGTTATCATGAGTACAATCATGTGTACTAATTACCAGTCACACTATATAATGGGAAGATCTCATTGGGCATCAAAAAATCCTATACTTACCCAAAACCTGCCTATGCATGGATATTTTCTCAACAGACTTTTAGATCATCTCGAAATTCGTCAAAATGCAAAGGCATATTCGGGGGCACAGCTAGTCAACACCATATATTATAAATAATTTACTAGTCAAGTCAAGTAATATAGGTACAATACATACCTAATAATAGCCTCAGGTCAATGCCTGCGCATCATAACACAATCTAGGTTATTGAGACCTTGCATAAGAAATAAGTGCTTATAATTAAAAGAGGTCAAACTCTGAATACGTTGGTAAATTGCGTGCAAGCATTAAATTATATTTCATCTTAATTATTATGATTTGGTGATTCAATCTATCAATCAAACAACTCAATGTAGAAGATATTATGGTCCTTCTCAGAACATTGTTGAATTGTCCCTGTATTAAGCTTTGTCTCAAGTTTTCTCATTACTGTATACATATCGGGAGCTTTTTTTAGAGGGGAGAACTTTAAACTGAAATAAGAAACACCCTTTGAGTTTTCGTAGTTTGTGCAAATATGATCGGAAAAGAAAGCATCTTCGTTTGTTGCTATTTTTAACCGACTTCCAAAAGGAGGAGGTTCTCAATTCGTCTGTATTTTTTTTGTTTTTTTTTTTTTTTGTATGTTTGTTACGTGATTACTCAAAGACGGATGGACCGATTTGGAAAATTCTTTTTTTGTTTGAAAGGGTATACCTCCGAGGTGGTCCCATATAAATTTTATTAACTTTGCTTGGGGAGTTTTTGAGTTAGCTTCAATAATGCGTATATTTCCCACTTATTTTATATGGATGATGTGATGATGTTTTAATAACTTCATATCACTGTTATTTACATGGCTATACCTACAATTATTGAGCTCAATTATGTATTCGAATTTGTGTGGGGTAGGTTCCACAACTAAAGAGTGAAAAATAAAAACTTTTTAGCAAAAAATAAAACCGACTTCTAAAACAAAACACTACAAAGTGAAAAATAACTTTAATTTCGGAAGTCGGTGGCAAAAAACGAAAATACAAAACGAAAGACACCGACTTCCGAAATTAAAGTTATTTTTCACTTTGTAGTGTTTTGTTTTAGAAGTCGGTTTTATTTTTTGCTAAAAAGTTTTTTTTTTTCTTCTGCTATTAGTCCAAGCACTATGAGATTTGTTGTTACAATTGGTCGTGTAGAGGTTACTCCAGCGAGATTTCTCTCTTTATATTTTACCAGCTGTTCGTGCCCGGCGTTGCCCGGGTGAATTTCATGTGTCTCATCATCTAGTGGTTTAGGCTGTGTGTTGTCTGTTTCCATACAAAAATACCATCCGAATTTCCGACTTTTTCGGTGAATTTTCCTAAAAAAAATCTGTCATACAAAACTTGTCCTGAAGTACAAATATACAACAAAAATAGAATTAGCCAAATTGGTGCCACCGTTCTGAAGTGCTGCGCTTATTCCATGCGCCATTCGGCAATTGATTTGTATTTATATAGGTACATAAAAATAGATGAAATAATTTTATTATTACAATTATTACAAATGCATGTGATTTCATTATTATTTAAATTGAATTGTTACATACTTTTTTCAAAGTTTAAAAAAATAAATTATAAGTATTTTGTGTTGCATGGAATAAAAGGCTTTTTTATTAGATAGATAGCAGCATGTCCTAGTTGGCTATTACTTTAGATAATTTTAGTCTGTAGAGGTATCACGTTACCCAGTAATTAGGTTGTGAGGTGAGAAAGGCAGTCGCCCCGTATAAAATACTAGTATTGAGCTGCAGCAAGCCGACCCAGACAGAGAAACAGGCCCGGAATCTAGCTGCTAATTATACTGCAATAAAAAGAAAAGTCCTGACTGACTCATCTACGCCCAGCCCAAACCCTTGAACCTAGAAAGCTGAAACTTTGCACAACGGTTCCCTTTTTAACCGGCTTCCAAAAGGAGGAGGTTCTCAATTCGTCTGTATTTTTTTTTGTTTTTTTTTTTTCTGTATGTTTGTTACGCGATTACTCAAAGACGGATGGACCGATTTAGAAAATTCTTTTTTTGTTTGATAGGGTATACTTCCGAGGTGGTCCCATATAAATTGTATTAACTTAGCTTAGGGAGTTTTTGAGTTAGCTTCAATAATGCGTATATTTCCCACTTATTTTATGTGGATGATGTGATGGTGTTTTAATAACTTCCTATCACTGTTATTTACATGGCTATATCTACAATTATTGTGCTCAATTATGTATTCGAATTTGTGTGGGGTAGGTTCCACAACTAAAAAGTGAAAAATAAAACCTTTTTAGCAAAAAATAAAACCGACTTCCAAAACAAAACACTAAAAAGTGAAAAATAACTTTAATTTCGGAAGTCGGTGGCAAAAAACGAAAATACAAAACCCAAGACACCGACTACCGAAATTAAAGTTAATTTTCACGTTGTAGTGTTTTGTTTTGGAAGTCGGTTTTATTTTTTGCTAAAAAGGTTTTTTAATGTACGTAGACAACCGATAAGGAAGGATTATTCGAAATTCAATCCCTAAGTGAGTAAAATAGGGGATGAAAGTTTGTATGGAAAATCGTCATTTTTGTAGTTTAAACCATAAAAATTGGTATTTAGCATTCTGGTTAAAAATTTAAAAGCACGTGTTTTAGCGTTTTGAAAATGTTCCCCTAAGGGGGAAAATAGGGGATTGAAAGTTTGTAAGGAAAAAATTGGTATTAAGCCTTTTGTATAGAAAATACGAATGACGTGTTTTGGCGTTTTTGGAAAATCATCCCCTAGGGGGTTAAAATCCTTACTGACTCATCATCGCCCGACTTCCGCCATCGCCAAAGACACTAGGCATTCAGAGAAAAATAACTTTATTAAGTTCCGTACCTGTAATTATTAAGGTCAACTATTTTTTATAACAGGGAATAAAGAGGAGTTATACATATTTTCGCTTTAAAGTTACTTTGGCATGCAAGTTGGTAATTTTCCGTTCCGTTATACAGGGTTATTTGTAAAACACCAGCAACCTCTTAAGGGGTCATTGTACTCATCATTATGAACAACTTTTACTATGGGACCAAACCTGGAATCGCGAAAATAAAAATCAGCTGTTCAGTACATTTATGTTCGCATAGTTCGTCAAAATGTACTGAACAGCTGATTTTTTTTCGCGATTTCAGGTTTGGACCCATAGTAAAAGTTGTTCATAATGATGAGTACAATGACCCCTTAAGAGGATGCTGGTGTTTTACAAATAACCCTGTATATTCCGTTACTACTTTAGGTTTTAGGATTTTTATCCTCCAGCAATCATATATCAATCCGCGCGCCGCTCCTCGGATACTATGTCGCCTTGGAGGCCAATGGAGCTAAGTCACATAACTTAAAAACCTATGTTTTGGTAACTTCTAATTATAGCATTCAATAGTTACACGTTTTAATAGTCTAGGGTAAAAATTTGCATCCACTACTACAATATGACACTGGTTTATGTCAAATTATTTATTTATATTGTTATTATTTAACACATTCTCTGCTGAATTCTTTATGCAAACGCTTCTTTATGCTACACCCTTACCGATCCTTTTTTTTTTACGATGTTTTCGAAACAATAGAGATGCACAACGAACGCACATGTGCGGCGCGCCGCACTCGAAGAAAGTTATGAAAACGCGCATGTGCGTCTGCCGCGCCTAATGTGTTAAACATCCATAACTCAGAAGTGTAGTTCTGTGGAATAGCTCCATTACCCTCCAAGGCGACGATATAAACAATACTAGAAGACATTGTTTACCCAGATTAACACATAGGGTATTTTTAATCTCGGTAGTACGTTCCCGTGGATTATTTTCCGACATCCACGCTTGCGAAGCCGCGGGCTTAAGCTAGTAAGACATACAAAGCGCTTTAAAGCTAAAAAGGTGAGCACCTACAATTTAATACCTTTGTGCTTAGTATATACAAAGGTTGCTTGGTGAGTCATAGCTAAAGTATGTAAGTGCAGTAGGTCTCAGGACGAGGATGACGTCAGAGAGTCGCTGGACGGCTTTAGAGGACAATCTTATTGTTCGACTTAAAAGCTTGTGATTTTAGAGCTTTGTAAATAGTAGATATTATCATTTGTGGGGCAGGTGATGTGCAGGGCAGGTCAAAATCCGTTCAGTAGTTTTGCGTGAAAGAGTAACAAACATCCATCTATCCTCACAAATTTTGGCAATTATAATATTAGTAGCATTTAACTTAGTTATTTATATTTTGAAGGTGTATTTAATTTACTTAAAAAAAAGCAATAGTAAACCAGTACGTGGTAGGTTAGGTACTGACACTTTGTCCAATATTGCCATGTTACTTGGAGTACTAGCAACCCGTTCCTTCTTTGCACGGGTAGCAGAATAATGTCCGTTTTCACCAACCCTAAGAGACACTTAAATGACTCCTAAATAAAAGTGCACATGCACAGTTGGATTTTCAACGCTAGGCCAGCGCCGAGAGTTGAAAATCCAACAATGCAATAATTTTTAGGGGTCATTTAAGTGTCTCTTAGGGTTGGTGAAAACGGGCAAAATCAAATCATTTATTTACTCGGACAACAAAGATTCATAATGTTAGTAATACCTTATAGCTTTAGTAATTAATTTTATTATTAGAGGTCCATCATCTGCCTAGCCTTTTCCCAACTATGTTGGGGTCGGCTTCCAGTCTAACCGGATGCAGCTGAATACCAGTATTTTACATGGAGCGACTGCTTATCTGACCTCCACAACCCAGTTACTGGGTAATACGATACCCCTTGGTAAGACTGGTTGTCAGACTTTCGGGCTTCTGACGACCCGTAACTACTGTCAAAGATCCACGTATGACAGCCGGGATCAACGGCTTAACGTGCTTTCCAAGGCATAGAGGAATTTCGGTATGTAAAGATGGTCACCCATCCACGGACCAATCCCGGCAAGCGTAGTTTAACCTGATGGATCGACCCGTGCGGTTTTTATTAGTTAGCCACGCTCGCTAGTCACTCCCATTCTAGCCATATCATCTTTCACACAGTCCATCCATAATTTCTTTGGTCTTCCCCATATTAAGATATTGCATGTAAATATGTTTTATGTACAACATATATTATGTTCAAGTATAATGAGTTACCGATACATAAACACATGATTATACTCATGATAACAAACAACTTTTATTATGGGACCAAACCTGAAATTGCGAAAAAAAGCGTAGCTTAACCTGATGGATCGACCCGTGCGGCTGTTATTACTTAGCCACGAGCTCCTCCTCTATTATTATTAGAGGTAACGCACTTAAATAAGAAGCATTTCGCACAGAAGATGACTAAGTAAGGTAACAAGGTACTCACTTGGCCTTCCACAAGATGCCTCAAAATGGGAGAATTAAAACTCTCTCGTTCTAGTTACCAATGATGCGATTTTCTTTCGGATGATCGCATGAAATCCGTCAGTTTGATTCTGTGCAAACATTTCTGACGACCTATAGAACCGGGGTAGTCTCAAGAGCATTCTGAAAATATTATTATATTGGACGCGAAAGACATCTAGCCACCTTTTGGTGAAGCTGACCCATAGACCCCAGTGAATAGACCCTGACAATATGTCTTGAATAGTGTAATCTTGACCAGCATCCTAATTGCGTAACACATTATCGATCGGAATCGGAATCATTTTTGACTTCATATGTTCGAAAAATTTTGTCTGCTCAACACCGTAAATAACGCAATGAATGTCGTTGAACTGTCAAAAGGAATGCTCAACACCGTAAATAACGCAATGAAAGTCGTTGAACTGTCAAAAGGAATGCTCGACACCGTAAATAACGCAATAAATGTCGTTGAACTGTCAAAAGGAATGCTCAACACCGTAAATAACGCAATGAATGTCGTTGAACTGTCAAAAGGAATGCTCAACACCGTAAATAACGCAATGAAAGTCGTTGAACTGTCAAAAGGAATGCTCGACACCGTAAATAACGCAATAAATGTCGTTGAACTGTCAAAAGGAATGCTCAACACCGTAAATAACGCAATGAATGTCGTTGAACTGTCAAAAGGAATACTCCACACCGTAAATAACGCAATGAATGCGTTGAACTGTCAAAATGAATGCTCAACACCGTAAATAACGCAATGAATGTCGTTGAACTGTCAAAAGGAAACAGAGTCCGATTGATAATGTGTTAAGCAATTAGGTTACTGGTCGGTGCAGCGGGAGGATCTCCGTGCTAATATTTATTATCTACGGACCGCCAAAGCCCTACGCGGCCTCTCAATATCTACATTATCATTAAGGTCGTACGTCAGTAAGTATTGCCCCAGATATTGAAATGTGTTCACTCTTTTATGTTCAATCCTTATATACTTATTACCAGTCGACATTTGGGTGATGCAGCGACAAACATTGGTTAGGAACATTTACACCATCACTACATATACAGGTTGTTCTTTAAAACATGCGACAAAATTTAAGGGGGTGTTCTACCCATCAATATGAACAACTTTTACTATGGGACCAAACCTGAAATCGCAAAAAAAAATAATCAGCTGTTCAGTACATTTTGACCAAATAAGCGAACGTAAATGTACTGAACAGCTGATTTATTTTTGCGATTTCAGGTTTGGTCCCATAGTAAAAGTTGTTCATATTGATGGGTAGAACACCCCCTTAAATTTTGTCGCATGTTTTAAAAAACACCCTGTATATAATAATAATAATAATAACCTGGGACATTGTTCACTCACGGTCATCTGATCCCAAACTAAGCAGAGCTTGTACTATGGAAACCAGATAACTGATATACTACATACACTACTTTTTTTTTTTTTGTAAATACATACTTATATAGATAATTACACCCAGACTCAGGACAAACAGACATGTTCATGCACACAAATGTTTTTCCTGGATGGGAATCGAACCCACGACCAGCGGCATGGCAGGTAGTATCTTAACCAACCACGCCAACTGGCCTGTCAATATATAATATATACAAATGAATCGCCGAAATGTATGTACGCGCATAACTTCCGAACGACTGCACCAAATTGGAAAATTCTTTTTTTGTTGTGTTTGTAATTGTCAGGACAAGGTTTGTATGGGAGAAAATCTTTGAAAAGTTCACGGGATAATTCGGGAAAACTGAAAGTGCATTTTCTATGGGAATTTTGTATGAATTATTGTAATTTTGTCAGGACAACGTTTGTCGGGTTAGCTAGTAATATGTATTATAAAACAAAGTCCCCGCCGCGTCGGTCTGCCTGTATGTTCGCGATGATCTCAAAAACTACTGAACGGATTTTAATGCGGTTTTCATCAATAGTTAGGGTGATTCAAGAGGAAGGTTTATACGTATAGTTTTCCGACATGCACGCGGGAGAAGCCGCGGGAAAAAGCTAGTTACTATTAAAATCGGAATATCAGTAATTTGCATTACACATCGACTATAGCAAAACTACAGAATAGATTTGAAAGAAAACAAAGTGTTTTTACCTAACAATCAATCTGCCTAGCCTTTTCCCAACTATGTTGGGGTCGGCTTCCAGTCTAACCCGATGCAGCTGAATACCAATATTTTACATGGAGCGACTGCCTATCTGACCTCCACAACCCAGTTATTGGGTAATACGATACCCCTTGGTAAGACTGATTGTCAGACTTTCGGGCTTCTGACGACCCATAACGACTGTCAATGATCCACGAATGACAGCCGGGACCAACGGCTTAACGTGCTTTCCGAGGCACGGAGGAGTCTCGGTATGTAAAGATGGTCACCCATCCAATATTTGTACCTAACATATAATAAAATCGCGTTGTTTTCCCGAAGGTTTAAGCAGAGGTGTACCTATAGTACACCCACATGTCGCCAGTTATGTTTAAGTCCCATGTAATAGGGAGCGAGCCTATCGCCATCAACCGGGCACAAATCTAGACTCGGGGCTACTACTGAGAAGTCCAGATGCAAAAACTCAATAACACTGCCCGACCTGGGAATCGAATCCAGGACCTCATTCTCAGCAGTAGCGTTTGCGACCACTAGACCAACTAGTGTTTTTACCTACTTCCGAAATCACGAAAAAAAAATCAGCTGTTTCATACGAAAGTTCTATACCTACTCGACCAAAATGTATGAAACAGCTGATTTTTTTTTTCGTGATTTCAGAGTTGGTCCCATAGAGAAAGTTGTACATATTCATGGGTAGAACACCCTGTGAAAATTTAGCTAGTGATTTAAAAATAGAATATGTAAACTTTTCTGCACATGCATGCATAGCATAAAAGTGTAGCCAAACTCAGTTAAAATGGATCCATAGTGGTTGCCCGTGAAATTCAAATTTTCTTCAAAAGTCAAGTTAAGATTTGTTCTCATAATCTGATTAAAATCAGATCAAAAGAGAACAAAATAATCTAACTTGAGAGAGATGTATTGATGATTCTTTTGGTTATAATTATGTAAATACATATTTGTTATTGTTGCGAATCATATTTTGATCAAGATACAACCTGACACTGAACTGCAAATTGCAATAAACACAAGAAAATTTGAATTTCGCGGGATACCACTGTGGATTCATCTTAATTTCCTATTGTTATGAACCATTTCAAAATCAGAATCAGAGTCAGAACTGTATTTGCTATGAATGTAGGTACATATACTGGATATTTTTTTAAGTAGTGCGCAAACTTTCACAGGTTATTCTACCCATGAATATGAATAACTTTCACTATGGGACCAAACCTTAAATCGCGAAGAAAAAAATCAGCTGTCCAGTACATTTATGTTGGCATAATTCGTCAAAATGTACTGCTGATTTTTTTTTCGCTGTTTTTGCGAACATAAATGTAGGGAACCGCTGATTTATTTTTCGCGATTTCAGGTTTGGTCCCATAGTAAAAGTTGTTCACAATGACAATGATACCATGACAATAATGATACAATGACCCCTTAAGAGGTTGCTGGTGTTTTACTAATAACGCTGTAGGTATATGTTATATCACATCTGCAAACCCCAAAGGGTGAATCAGAGGTGTACCTATAGCAAAACAACATTTCACCTCACCTCTTCCTAATCCTTCAGGCAATTCAGTCGTGATGTCACGCAGAACATTCACCAGTGTTGTTGAATATGTCGATGCCGTAGAAGTGTGGACACAGCTGCTCATTGTATATAGATAGCTATTAAGTTTTGCTGTTGTTAGGTCGAATGGGTCAAAACAGGTAATAAACTAGGTAGTGTTATTGCTTGCTATTGCCACCATTATCATAAATACAAAATGACGTTTTATGGTAGCAAAAGTGGTCAATGACGTGAAAACGTCGTTTCGCTCGGTGTACAAATCTCACCGTGAAAACTTAAGTGAAGTGAGCGTGGAGTGAGCTGTCAATAGTGCCTGCAATATAGTATCACAGCTCACTTCAAACTCACTTCACCTAAGTTTTCACGGTGAGATTTGTATAGAATAGCACTGCAGCTGGTCTATTCTGTAAAAATCTCACCGTGAAAACTTATGTGAAGTGAGCGTGGAGTGAGCTGTCAAACGTGTGAATCCCTAGCATCTGCCGGTCTATTCTGTAAATATCTGACCGCGTAAAAACTTAGGTGAAGTGAGCTTGAAGAGAGCTGTCATTCCACCTAATGCTTGGGATTGACACTATTGACAGCTCACTCCACGCTCACCTCGCCTAAGTTTTCACGGTGAGATTTGTACAGAATATCACAGCAGGTGGAATGACAGCTCACTTCACCTAAGTTTTCACGGTGGTAAGTTCAATATTTTTGACTGACAAAAACATGTAAATGATAAAATGATAAATGATTTTTATTTCTGTAAGTAGGTTTGTACAAACACTTTTACAAGTCAATCATGTTTTTTTTTTTTTTTAACTAGATGAGGTCGGCCTGTCCTATCTGACTACTCTGAGAAGAAAGGCCGAAACAAACTCAGAGGTCACAGTCTCTTATAAAGTCCAGACCTAATCTTGGTCTCTTCATGTGATGACCATGTAGATTGGTGTCTGAAATGGTCTTTTGAGGAAAGAACCACACAGATTGAGAGGACCTATCCAGTCAGTGCACGCATTTGTCAGTAGGTAATCGCGCAGCTCAACTCAGAACTTAGGGAGCTCAACGATTCGACAAACAATACCAAAGAAAGGACATTGGGGTAGGCCGCATAAATTACTCAAACTGCCAGACCATGATTAAAAATAAAACAAGCAAAAAAGCAATGACCTACGTATAATGACCTATAATATGAATACGTGTAATGACCTATGTAAGATTTCAACCGCTAATAACTACGAGACTTTTAATGCTAGAGTAATGGTTGAGCATTCAAAAGATAGGCCATATTTGTAACAATTTTGAAGCGGGATTTCATTTACCTATGACGTCAAATCGCGAGTGCAGGCGTATGCGCGTGACCCTCTATTTTTGAAATTCCAATATTCGTATAGCGCAAAAACGTGTTTAGCTAGAATGTTGATTCCGATGTTATTGTCAAGAGTTAACAAAGCACTACTAGGACCTAAGGAGAAACAACAGAAATATTGGCCTTAATCAATCTGCCTAGCCTTTTCCCAACTATGTTGGGGTCGGCTTCCAGTCTAACCGTATGCAGCTGAACACCAGTATTTTACATGGAGCGACTGCCTATCTGACCTCCACAACCCAGTTACTAGGTAATACGATACCCCTTGGTGAGTCTGGTTGTCAGACTTTCGGGCTTCTGACGACCCGTACCGACTGTCAAAGATCCACGAATCACAGCTAGGACCAAAGGCTTAACGTGCTTTCCGAGGCACGGAGGAGACTCGGTATGAAAAAATGGTCACCCATCCACAGACCAACCCCGGCAACCATAGCTTAACCTAATGGATCGAGCCGTGCGGCTGTTATTACTTAGCCCAATAATACATTTAATATCACTCATTTCTTTGTGAACTTTAACGCACTAACAGCCAAACTTTCAATAACGCGCATGAGCGCGACTCGCTCTTTATACGAGTATACCCTCTGCTACAGAACGTTCTCGAACCTTTCCGAAAATTCTAGAAATTATAAACTAAAACGCTCATTACTTATTAGCCAACCCGATACAATCTGTCAAATTTCTTTAATAGATTTTCAACTTTATCGCTAAAGCAAGCAGGTTCAAGGTCGATTGGGAAAATTTTACAGTTTCGGGTAGCTTGACCTGCTGGCGTTTGTACCGTGTGGCATATCAATGAAAGGGCTATCTGTGGGGGGCTCAAATATATATTTTTTATGATTTTAAAATTAATTGTTTTAAAAGTTATTTAAGAAAATAGACGAAAATTTACTATTCCCCCATATAGGTATAGAAGTGTTTTAGTATTTTTTTTTTTCAAAATTTTAAGCTCAGTAGTTTCGGAGATAAAGGGGGGATGGTCAATTTTCGACTATTTTCTTTAATAACTTTACAATAAGCCCTTTTATTTGATATATCGCACAGTACAGTTTGCAAAACGTTTTTATTTTATTTTCTTATTTGCCCCCCAAAATTTACATTACACATCCATGTTTGGGTCACAGAATTACATACGTGTACCTACCAAATTTCAACTTAATCGGTCCATTAGATTTGGAGCAAATTAGCTGTGACAGACAGACAGACACGAGTGATCCTATAAATGTTCTGTTTTTTCCTTTTGAGGTACGGAACCCTAAAAAGTGATAAATGGGGAAGAAAACCTGTCAAATTAGTTCCGCATAAATGACGCTAAGTGTCTGTTACTTTCATTCAGCTGTCAATGGTTTTGATTCGGTACCTTGTTAAAAACTTTGCCGCGAGATGGAGCTAAGTGTCTTTTCTTGTCGCCGATTGATCGCTTTGTCTTCAAGATGACTTTGACAAGTGCCAAACACACAGCGCTCTCTTGCGGCGAAGCTTTCGGGAAACAACCCCATTACACCATGTTTGCTTTTCCGAGAAAAATGAGAATTATGTACTTTTGAAGGTAGGTAAAAGTAAAATATCAACAGATTATCAATTTTTGAATCAAACTTGATATTTTATCATTTTATTACTAGCATTTCAATAAGTTGAGATACGAAAACATGCCAACGGTGGAAGAATCCAAGGTAGAGTAGAAAAAAAAAATTGGGGAAATATCTAATTATCACTTTTTGTTCCTAACCATTATTTTAGTTCACTGTCCTAACCTCCTCAATTCGTTTAGCAATAAACGTAACTACCTGCTACACCCGTGGTGCAAGCGGGCCTTAGTGTAATATTAAACCCTAGTACTTACCTAAATGATGTAAACATGTCTAAAATTCTACCTCGTCAATCTAGCGGTCACAAAAGCTACTGCTGAGCATGAGTGTCAATCAATCTGCCTAGCCTTTTCCCAACTATATTGGGGTCGGCCTCCAGTCGAACCGGATGCAGCTGAATACCAGTATTTTACATGGAGCGACTGCCTATCTGACCTCCACAACCCAGTTATTGGGTAATACGATACCCCTTGGTAAGACTGGTTGTCAGACTTTCGGGCTTCTGACGACCCGTAACGACTGTCAAAGATCCACGAATGACAGCCGGGACCAACGGCTTAACGTGCTTTCCGAGGCACGGAGGAGTCTCGGTATGTAAAAATGGTCACCCATCTACGGACCAACCCCGGGAAGCGTAGCTTAGTTATTACTTAGCCACGAGCTCCTGATGAGCGAGCGACGAGCTCATGCTGAGCATGAGTGACCTGGATTCGATCCCCGAGTTGGGCAGTGTTATTAAATTTTTCTATCATGAATTTCTCAGTAGCAGCCTGGAGTCTGGATTAGTGCCCGGTTGATTGCAATAGGTTCGTCTCGGACATAAACAGAACTGGCGAAATGCGGATATACCTACTATAGGTATACCTCTGTCCAACCCTTCGGCGAACACAGTTATGTCTAAAATTCGTCCAAATTCTAACAAACGAGCTTCAAACCAAAGTGGTCCACATCGTTTTGTCCTAATCTAAACAGTCAAGATAATGACATCAGCAAAACACAACCGGAGACATCAATATTAAGCTCATTCCGAGTACCGTCAACCGTCATACTATCTCTTTCACTCTCACTGATATTGACAGGCTATCTCGCTCACACGTTCGCAGTAAACTGCGTTTACCGTTAACTGAATTGTAGCTATTTTGTTGTTGGGGAACCAGCTGATTCCATTCATCACGGTGGCGTGTTAGTGGGGTCGGCAAGAATGGTTATAGTGGATGGCTGACCTTAATTTTACAGATTTATAAGTCATAGGCCCGTTTTCACCAACTCTAAGTGACACTTAAAAGAATCCCTAAATATTGTTGCAACTAGCGTTGCTATCCGTCCGGAATTCCGGATAAAGCCTAAAGATAAGTGTGGGTCTTTTGACCTCTTGTCTGGCCAAATTGGACTGCGTCCGGCCCGTCCGGCTTTTGTTAGGCTTTTTATATCTATGTTGTAAAAATGTTGATCATCGAATTTAATTTAAGACATTTAACATGTAAACCATTTTATAAGAAAATTATTAAGGGATTTGATCTCCTGAAACAGGCTTCTTCCAAAGAAAAATATTTAAATAATAAAGTTTTCTTGAAAAACATGTTTTATTCGAATTTTTTGTCGAAAATCCCTTTTTTGGCGTCCGGCCTTCCAAAAGTCCGGCTTTTAAATATCATGTGTCTTATTCGATAATTTTGTCAAAAATCTTTTTTCTTTTCTTAGCGTCCGGCCTTGAGGCCCAAAAGTCCGGCTTTTTGATTTTTAGATATGGCAACGCAAATTGCAACAGTGCAGTGCAACAGTGATTATCAACTCTCGGCGCTGCGTTGAAAATCCAACTGCACTTTTATTTATTTATTTAAACTGTATGCACAAGTAAAAAAACAAATACCGTACAAAGGCGGACTAATTACTTTTCTGTAGGGATTTATTTTTTTTTTTTTTATGTTTGACCTATTTTATTGTTCTCTGAGTGAGTTCACAAAGAATGCATTGTTTGTAATAAGTTATAAACTTTATTTTTAATAATACATTAAGTTTAGAGATGTACGCTATCGCAATAGGTTTACCCTGTAATGATAGATGTAAGTTGGACAAATAAATAAATAAATAAATAATAAATAAATATTTTTATTATTGATTATTCACAGAAAATTAGATGGCATATTATTAATCTTTTTTTACACTATTTACACATTTTTTTTTTATTTTATTACAATATTCTTAGAAAATTGGATGTCATAAATCACTGATCTTATCTTTTTATACTAATTGATTGTCGTTTTTCCTTTTTATTTGACTACTTGGTTTATTGTAGTATTAATTATTTTAGAATGAACTGTTTTATTTTACAAAATTTCGACACAATGTATATTGTTTCGAAATAAATGACTTTGACTTTGACTTTGAATTGTCACTTAGCGTTGGTGAAAACGGGCATTAGAATATCACATATTTACGAATCGTTTTGACGTCTAAAGGGTATGAAAAATTACAATGTATTTTTGTGAAAGTCGTCTATACAATGAATGCATCACTTTTTACCACTTTCATATAAAAAATTTGAGTAAAAAAATATTTACCTTGCTCAAATTTTAGAAAAAATGGGCAAAGAATTGCTTTTGATATTGGCTACTTATAACGTTAAAGTTCATAAAATTAAAACAACAGAAATAAACTTCAGTTCAAAATCAGTCAATTTCATGAAAAAATAAATGGCAATAAAATTCTTTTAAAACAACCTAAATCTCGCATGAATACTCGCGACAAAAATTTATAAGTACACATAACTTGCAAAATAACAATCAGAAATCCCAGAATTATAAAGGCTTCATCTATGTAAATCTGCCAAGCAACTTAAAATCACTTTTCATGAGATTTGACGGTAATTTGAATACTTTGAGAAATCATAGGGTTCATAATGAGACCGATACGAAAGGGGTAACTACTGAAAGAACATCTGAACTAGATTTATGGAAGAAGACACGCTGCGCAAACCCCAAAAAACTTTCACGTGTAGCCTGCGAAATTTAAAATGTATTACGTTTTCTGCTTTTTGCAAGTCAGTTGTATGTTTTATTTTTCAATAAAGTATGTTCGCTATCGTAATAAATATGTATTTATAGAATTATAACCATTAAAGTCATCAATACAACTCTTTCAAGACTAGGTAATCCTAATGAATGGCTATGTCATGAAATATTGACATTTGAGGATTATACTGTTACTGATTTCAGTGATTATAATTCTATAAATACATACATATTTGTTAAGGTCGCGAATCATACTTTATTCAACATACAACCTAATACTGACTTGCAAATTGCAAAAAACGTAAGAAAATTTTAATTTCGTGGGCACCTTGACGCTTCCCCTTAAGGGCAGGAGAATCATGATGAAAAATTAAGATTTACGTATATATATATATATATATATATATATATGTATAAGAAGACATAGATTTCATCTCTACATAAAATATACTGCAATAGATAACTAGCAAAAACTAGACTAGATTGATGAGAAAAGCCTTTAAAGCGAAAGGAGATGTTTCAAAATGGGCCAGGTCTGTGTACACTACCTCAAAAAAAAGAGAAAAATCCGTAAAATTGATGAAAAATATAGATAATTCATTAAATGTATACTGTTGTGGTAGGGAATTGATATTTATCAATTATTTTTATCGACTTTCAACTTTGCGTCTCACCGATTTATTTACTCTATGCATAAAAACAATGACAGTAAACCATAGAACGACCACTGATCATAGAAAGAGGACTGTCAGCTGTCACAAGTGTCACTTCAGTCCTCTTCTTGAGTATTAAATATGTCAAACGTCATTAATCAATCAAAATGAAAGCTTATCGCCATGACGGGTTTTTGTTGTGTGTTGCAATTTCATGTGTAATGAATTGTGGTTTACCAGCAAACAAAGCCATTTTAAAGTAATTGGACAGTTGTGAATTGAATTGTGAATTGAATGTTCCAAAAATCATTTTGGAACATCTCCTTTGCCGTCATCTAACTAGTAGTAATTCTACTTTCACAGATACCACATTAGTGTCATCAAGCAGTTTTTGGCACAGCCTAGAATGAATACAGATATAATATCTGTTAATTTAGAGAAATGTCTTAAGTATTTCCTGCGCTTGAAAGTCGCTGATTCGACTCAAAAACGGTGCTTCAATATAACTTGGATGTAAAACAGGTTTTCGAAGCAAATCTGGTTTTAGCAAAAAAAAAAAAAAAATATTATGCAGAACATAACGAAAATTGTAGAATTTAAATATGCACCTGTTTTTTTTATTTTACGACGTAAGTGGTACAATTTAGTGCGCTTGCGTTTTATTTTATATTTGGTTTTAGTTAGAGGTATATGTACAATGTTACCTAGGACAATTAATTTAGGTCCAACTTCGCGAAAGAGGTCAATCGTCGAATCCGACTCAGCTGGACAGCATTCGGGAAGCTACGTAGTATAATATTCTCGTCTCACATACCGCAGTGTCTCAAGACCAGTCTTTGACCAGTGCGTGTTGCCAGTGATGACCTACGGCACTCAAACGTGGTCGCTCACAATGGGTCTTATTAGAAGGCTAAAATTTAAGTCACCCAAAGGGCAATGGAGAGGGTTATGCTTGGAGTTTCCCTACGTGATCGAATCACGAAGATATCCGCAGGAGAACCAAGGTAACCGACATAGCCCGAAGAATTACCAAATTTAAGTGGCAGTGAGCAGGGCACATTGCTCGCAGAACAGATGGCCGATGGGGCCGAAAGGTTCTGGAGTTGCGACCGCGTACCGGAAGACGTAACGTTGGAAGGCCTCCCACAAGGTGGACCGATGACCTTGTGAAGGCCGCGGAAATCCGCTGGATGCGGGAAGCACAGAACAGCGGCCGTTTTATGAACTATGAACGCCATCATGATTCCGTTGCGAAAAAGGGATGGTGCTATAGGTCATGTATAGCTCCGTCTCTCTCTAGCACTGGAAAAATGATGGCGTTAATAGTTCATAATACGGCCCCTGGTCGAAGTGGCAATATTTGGGGGAGGCCTATGTCCAGCTGTGGACGTCTTTCGGCTGAAATGATGATGATGACATTGTACAGACGCCAGCTGGTCAAGCTACCCGAAACTGTCAAAATTTCCCAATCAACCTTGAACCTAATGCATTAGCGATAAAGTTGAAAATCTATTAAAGAAATTTAATGGATTGTAGTAGCTTGATGTGCTGGCGTCTGTACTTGAAAGGGACTTAGTATGTTACTACTCTTAAAAATTTGCTGACAAATAATTGTTAAGCGCGCGTAAACTGCTATGGTTGTGGATGAACGAATTTTACTATCAGCAGCTTGACTTGCGTTTAATTTTGACACCTCAAAAATTTTCAATTCAGAATCTGGGGCTGCAGTGTCGACCTAGATAGCGATCGCTTTACGACCGAATTCGGTCACAAAGTCCTAGTGGGGTCGCTAGACGGTCAAAATTGCTTGACAAATTCGAAAATCACACGCTTGTTAAGCAATTTTGACCGCCTATGTACCACTATGACTGCGACCGAATTCGGTCGTAAACCGATCGTTTTCTATGTTGAGACTGCAAGCCCAGAGCGATAATCACGTGGATTTAAAGATTTCTGACTCGAACCATACCAAAATTGTAAAAAGGAACCCTTATGGTGCGATTCAGACTGTCTGTCTGTCACAGCTGGATATGTCAAGAACCACTAATGCTATCAACTTGAAATTTGGAATAGTTTTAGATGACGTTTGCCCAACTATTTGCAAATAAGAAAGAAATAAAAATATATATCGAGGGTTCACGGGCTATTTGTATTAAGCGGCATGTTTGGAACTTTACAGGAGAGCATTTCATTATTCTAAAAAAAAGAACATTGTAAAAAAGTATCAATAATTTTTACGAAAAAGTGTTCTATCGACGATTAATAATCAATAGTATAGTGTCTATCTCCGTTTCTTACGTTTTTCACTTTTTAATGTAGGTAGTTATGATAATAACTCAATATCGGCCAGGATGTCGCTTAATACAAATAGCCCGTGAACCTTCGATATATATATTTTGTAACAGGGACTAAAAGGTCTTAAAAACACGAAGTGGGGCTACTAAGGCATGTGGGGTGTCATATGAAACAGTGCTGTCGGCACATTCTCAATTTTTTTTATCACACTGTGTTAAGCAATTTTGATTGTTTAATTATCTATCCATTATTGTAATGCTCAAATTATTAGAACGTCACCTTTAGCAAAAGATGCATGCAATCAATAATTTTAGTCACTTTTTTACAAGGAGATTTTAAATAAAAACAAATTCGAACGTGCAATGTGATGATAAGATATCTATAATGTAGTTGATTACTCTTGAACTTAATTAATGAGTTACGAGTAATAATCTCTGAATAACGCACTATCGCAAGGTTTCGGTTGGGGTAGCCAATTATAACCAGTTTAGGCTCTAGACAGACGGACTGCATTTCAACTGCACTCCGACTGCAAATTTGCAGTTTGAATGCAGTTATTACAACTGAAAAAAATCTGCAAACCAACCGTGCAGCCTGATTGCAGTCGGTGTGCAGTTGGCGTGCAGTTCCAATGACTGCATGCTGACTGCAAGCTAGCTGCGCGGTCGATGTGAATAGAACTGCATCACTACGCAGACAGCGTGCTAGTATACATATAGGTACCTAACCCGCCCGCCCGCTCCTGTCTCGCTTCAAATGAAGTTCTGTAGCAGTCCTAATGCAGTTGGTACAACTGCATTTGAACTGCACGTTGACCGTGCAGCTAGCTTGCAGTCAGTGTGCAGTTATTGGAACTGCACGCCAACTGCACACCGACTGCAATCGGGCTGCACGGTTGGTTTACAGGTTTATTGCAGTCTGCAAATTTGCAGTCGGAATGCAGTTGAAATGCAGTCCGTCTGTCTAGAGCCTTAAGAAAGCAAGTTATAAGGAGCAAGAAAACAGAGAAACAAGGAAATGATTACAGCTGTAATTAATTACATTAATGATATGCAAACACATGCATTTACTTTATGATGTATTCAATTATTCCTGGAGTAAGTTCTTCTGGTTTCGATTTTATGAATTAAATTAATTATTATAGTTGTTTTTTTATTATTTTATGAGTGGTCCTTGTTGTCTTTTAGTTTTTGGTTCACTCCAAATGTCACAGCACCTACACCTTTAACACCGCAGGGGCTTCAGCCTCAACTTATATAAGGAACGCTTTACGACCGAATTCGGTCGCAAAGTTCTAATGGGGTCCGTCCATCTACGGTCAAAATTGCTTGACAAGCACGTGCTTTTTTCGTGCTTGTCAAGCAATATAGACCTACCGTCGTCGTTAGGTTTAGAGACTGGACGGCTAAAAGGCTAGGTAGATTGATTTTTTGTTAAAAGTGGAAAACAAAACAACTTATTGCAGCAATGTTGGATGAAAATGACAACTGGCCACCAATAAGTTTCTCAATTTCTAAAGAGAAGTCAATTAATCGAAACGCGTAGAACGTAGGTAGGTTCCAAGCTGTTTATAATACCAAGTCAATCATAAATCGACAGGGAAAAGTAACCGCGCAGCCAGTAACCGATGGGTTAGCAACCTCTCATTACACAGCAATGCCTACTTATTTAAGTTTTCACCACAAAATGACAGTATGACTCAGAAAATGGCGCCGACGAAAAAAAAACTTTAGAATGGCGCAAAATTTAAAAAAAAAGTAGTTGATTCGAGTTTTCTAGACTTTAGATACAGAACCACAATGGAGTGGACTTATTTATAAAATTAAATAGGGAAGTAGGTATCTAAAAATTGTTTTCGGTAAGTACATATTTTTGTGACTAATATTTTTTTTTGTATTAAATTCTATCTACGACTATCAATTTGGCCATAATTATAACAAAGTTTTGATAGAAGTTAAGACTAAAAACAATAATTTACCGACAGGAACTGTAATAATACAGTTAAAATTTGTAGATACCGTTTCTGATTAACAATTTAGTGTTATTTGTCAATTAAATTTTAAGATTATTACGATTCTAACGGATTGAGTTTTACAAAAGATTTCTCGACAGACATTCTTCATTCTTTTTTTAAATTGGAGAAACGTTGGCAAATGTCATGCCTAAGTCCTGCCTAGTAAGTAAGTAGGTCTTCATTCATTCTCTATAGGTAAAACAATGTAACTTGGCCTACGAATAAATAATCACCAGTCAGTATTTCCATTGGCTATTTTTTGTGTGATGAATTCATGATTGAACATTCATCTTGTTTTTGTGCTGTTTTTCGGCCGTTTGTGGGCTGGGCCCCTCAGCCGGAAGTGATGCCTTCTAAAAATAATTATCCACACACAATTTAACACGCCAATCTCTATGCGAAAACAATCTTATTTGATTACATTAAAAAAACCGGTAAGTTGCGCAAGTTGTTACCCAATATTTATTATACACAGGACTTAGTAAACACGAACGAAGTTTCTTTCAACAGTGAATAGTTTGCAGAGTAGTTAAAAGTAACAGATAATTATTCAACCCTGCAACTAACAAGAGAAAGCGGTCGAAACACTGCTCTAGATAAAATAAAACCTCACCTGTATCAGTAGTCGTTGATTTCACAGACTGAACTTCTCAAATACACTTTCAGAACAACAATAAAAAACTGTTTTTATAAAAAATCACAAACAAAAACTCCTCGTATACCGTATACTTGCTAAAGAAAACTAACTTTTATATAACTGTTACTTCCTATACTTACAACCGGTTTTATGAGTTTAGATATTAGAATCTGATTTGCAAAACTCACAGTTACGTTTGTTTATAGAATTAGTATGTCAATATTATTTATTTGTTTTACAATGAGATTTTTGTTGTCGTGTCGAAATAGAATTGGAGAAAGGTACACAACGCGCGATCGCATCGACCCCCCGCACACAACTGACTTCCACAGCTCAAGTAGTGTTACCAGTGCACGATGAAGGTTTTGCTCTAGTGCAAACTTACGATTTCCAATTCGAAAAATCTATTACTTCCTTATTATACAGACATAAGGTACAATATTATCTGCATTTACACATTTTACATGAAAACCGAAAGTTTTTTCTAATCATAATCGTGATAGACCGCGTACAAGGAGTATTTTATCGTTTTGAAAACGAATAAAAAATACATAATTGAATGACATTAAAGGAAGAAAAAAATATGAAGATTTCAACGTTCAGCCTGGTTACATGTGTTGAAAAGTTAAATTATTCTTCATTTGTTGTTTAAGTACAGTGAATTGATAGTTATCCTCGGTAATTAGTTACCTAGAGCGGTTTTAATGGCCATTCAGTTATTAACTAATATGGTATTTTTTGCTGGCATCTGATAACATACTAGAACTCATTCAAATCACTACCTAGACACTCAACTAACTATTAAAAAACTAGTCTTGAATTTCTTCAATGCTTGGTTATACACCGATCTACCTATTTTTTGTAGGTAGCATTTTTTTTGTTAGTTTTTACAAATTGATCTTTAGAAGTTGTTTCTGGCTGCTCCAAAAGAATTTTGAAGGTAAAAAAGTCACGTTTTGACTTAGTTCTAATTAGTTCTGAAGTTCTGACTAAGCATCATGTTTTTTTCAGATTCAGACTAGACAAACGAACGTCAGCTGATTGGATCTCATTCAAATAGCATCACCATGGCTGGCAAAATTGCTAAACGTTACTTAGCACGTACTTTGGCTAAGCGTCATTCCTGTAACTATAGATAGAGACAGGAACATGTCTAAATTTAAGCAATGCTAAGTAATGTTTATAGATGAGGCCTTAGTGTATGTCCTGGTCATTGATGCCCTGTGCAGGCGTTGACGCATAATTCAAGCTGCCTAGTCGTCGCTTAGACGGTGCGAAGACACGGCGCAGATGCTGCGCCAATGCATTATTTACGTTACATGCGGTAATCTAAGTTACAATAATTTGTGACCGCTTTGGCTATTATCATTACCTACATCCATCGCTTTCCAACAGGCGTGATCGAGGTTGATCTCGTTTATTGCTTGAGTCAGCAATAAAAAAAAGCTGAAGAAATAAAATGAATGATATGCACAATTTCATCTAACATACCACAATCAAAAATAATTTTACCGACATGGAAATATAAAATCATAATAATTATAACACAAGCGAAATCATACAAATGCGTACCACGGCTACCACCTTCAGCAATTCACCCACAAAACAGGCAAACATTATAACTTGGCAACACGGTAAAACAGGTGGTAAACGGTGACCCGCAGGTAGCTTCGTTCCCAGTTGCATTGCATAAATACTAAAGACTTGTAACGGATACACTCTATGCGAAACACGACGTTTTAAGCCTCAATTTGAATTTAGAACCACATTCAATTTAGAATACAATATTATTCGTTTATTCTATTATTCTATAATATTATTCGTTTATTCTATTATTCTATGTTGCTCTCTATATTTACTTATTTGAACGTATACCTACGTTATTTGAAAATAATTTTAATATTAATAAGAATGCCTCATTTTGTACCTACAACATTTGAATAAAGAACAATTTATTTATTTCTATCTTCTTCGTCGTGTCGAAAGTTCCATTATAATTTATAAGTTACCCTCGGAAACACAATATAATTTACAGAAACCGTTTTTCGTTCGATAGGTTGATACAGTAACGTTATTATTTACTGGTTTTCTATTAGGTCCTATGAAATTGGCGTTTGGTTAGGAATTACAAATTCAAATTTATTTCAAATTCAGGCTTGTGTATTTGTCTAGGTATCCAATTTAGCGCTTCATTTGTTTTCGCGACATTTGATTTTACTTTGACATCGTTCTGTTCACAATATGAAAACTTTTGTTCTGGCCACTTTCCATCGGCAAAGTTTGCTTTCTTAATTGCGAGGCTACATCGCCTAATTGTGAGACATTTGTAATAAAATTGAAGATGTGCAACATTTGCTGATGGAATGTGATAAGAACAAGGACGAAAGGGAATCTTTGGCTAGGGAGTTTAAACTAAACATGTGGGATGTTGGACTTATCCAAAATATTTTGGCATACTTACTCTAAATCAGAAAGGACTAAACACATAATTTGTGGTTTAATGCAGAAGTCTAGGCAATGATTCTCTTTTCTATTTTCATAATATTATGTATAGTTGTGGTGGATAGTGGTGTAGTAATATATAGTATAATTTCAGGTGTATAGTTGTGTGTAAATAGAGTATAAGGTACAATGGGGTTGACGTACGACGACACACACACACACACACACACACAACAGACAACACAACAGACGATCGCTAAATTAAAGGAGCTGCGCTTGGTTACATAAAAAACTTCTATCACATACCTAGAATAATTTCAGATTTTTGTCTATGCAAACTTCAGAGATAAGGGGGAACGGTATTTTTTTTTACATTTTTCATCAAAAGTCGAAAACTGTTCGGCCTAAAAAAAAAAAGAAAAAATGTTTGAAAATGTGTACCCCACATGCCCTAGTAGCTCCACTTCGAATTCTTAAGACCCCCTTTCAGTCCCTGTTGCAAAAATGTATATACATTTTTATTTTTTTCTTACTTGCAAAATAGTTGGGCAAACGTCATCTAAAACTATTACAAAATTCAAGTTGATAGCTTTAGTAGTTCTTGAGATATACAGCTGTGATAGACGGGCAGACAGACAGACTGATTCGCACCATAAGGGTTCCTTTTTACCATTTTGGTACGGAACCCTAAAAATCATCCAATATACAGGGTAAATCCGAAACTATGAGGAATAGCGAAAAGTACTCAAAGGAGTCTCTGGCACGGTTTTGATGAAAACTAAAACTGCATCATTGGATTTTTGAAAAATCAATATCAAGGTTTAATAGGTAGGTAACATAAGAAAAATAAAAAAAAAACCATTTTGTTAAAAATGAGGTCTTTCCTTGTCGTATGTCATTAATTCCCAGAATTCGATCCTTATTAGCGACACTATCGAATGGTGTAATAAATTATTACACCATTCGAAAAAAACCCACACACTGTCAGTGTGTGGGTTTTTTTTCTGGTTAGAAATATTGATTTTTCAAAAATCTGTTGCTGTTTTAGTTTTCATCAAAATCAGGCCCGAAACTCCTTTGAGTACATTTCGCTATTCCTCATAGTTTCGAATTTGGCCATCCACACCCATTTGAAATATTTAAATCTTTGCGATTGGTCTAAAAATAATTTATCAAATATTCTCCGGACAGTTAGGCAGGGATGTGTCAAAAATACTCTAACATTTCGCTGTAGGTAATAGGGGGCGACCCTTTTATCAATAAATGGAAACAAATCCAGACTCCAGGCTTCTACTACTGAGACTTCCATAATAGAAAAATCTAACACAGCCCGACTATGATCGTACCTCGGACAGTCGGACCCAATGCTTAAAACTGGGCTTGCGACTGCATGACTAACGAAGCAATTCAGACATCAGTTAGAATACACAGATTCAGCTTCAATAAACCTTTATCAAGAAAACAAGACGTGCCTACAGTACCTACCTTAAAATACCTTGCCACTACATCTCCAAGCTGTTGGGTAAAATGTCACGGCTAACGATGAAAAGAAAGGAGTTGCATGACAATACAGTTTTATAACAATGATTTGGTTACCTTCCTGTACATTCCATAGCTGCAAGCTGTAAGTATAAAAAAAAAATGAACTAGCCAAGCCCGAGACTTTGCCTACCTGGAAATGAAAAATCCATACTAAACCCTTTCAATAATATTATACCTACTTTACAAAGTAAATATTCATGTCATTGTGTATATAATATTCATCAATTGACAAGTGTACGTATAAAGGGTGACTGGTAATTAGTGACCGATACTTAAACACATGATTTTACTCATGTTAACAAACAACTTCTATGGGATCAAACCTGAAATCGCGAAAAATAATTAGCTGTTCCTTACATTTATTATTTTGGATTTGTTAATTACTTGCCAAGCAGCTCTTGATTTATTTTGAGACGTTCTCATGTAGCGGTTATTTTGGGCTTTCTGAGTTAATTTTATTATTTTTCTATAGACCGTGGAGTATTTTTTAAAAGCATTTCTATTTTTTGTATTCGGAATTAGTCTGTACGAGTATGCCCAAAGTAACTGCCTCTGTTTTCTGTTCGATATTATACAAACTAAATGGATTTCGACCGGGATAAAAAAATGTAGTCATAGTGTAACTCCTTATATTGTCAGCCAAAAGCCTCCTCCTGATCGTCCACAAGCTAACTTCTACTCCTCTTACTTCTTCAAGGCTCTTCTTCAGGTCTACACTTGACGCCTTACGATTCCGCAACGCCTGACTCACTAAAAAGCGGGTATCTCTTGATTCTGTGCATCGTTTTCTTCCCGAACCGGGTCTTCTTTTGACCGAACCGGTCGCTTGATACAGTTGCCAAGTCCTTTGGACAGTTGAACGACTCACATTTAGCCGCTGAAACACGTAAGTTTGCGAAAAACCTTCTTCAAGTAGGGCTATAATTTTACCGGCCCTTATCGCTTTATCACTCACGTGAAGAGGGGTATTTAATGTAAAAAGAAAGATTAAATTGTTTAATTTGCAGAAAATATCCAAAAAGTTTTAAAATTTTAGTAATCAGTAGGTAAAGAAATCGTTTCAGCAATTCGTGCCATTAGTAAAGCAATTTTACAATAGGTAATCAACAATAATCATTATTTTTCTTTTGTTCATTTCAAAATTTAAATTTAAATTTAACGTAAAGAATCATGCCAGGATGCTTCAAATAACATGCCAATAAGTACCTACATCGTAAAATTAATAAAACCTCTTTCTTGTTCTTCTTCATTGAAGTAGAGAAAAAAAATCTAAAGTGCCCTTTTTTTTTGCAAAATAGTTTATTCAATACAGGAAACTGCATTGTTTGAAAAATCAAATCCCCATTTATTTACTAAATTGTCAGCAGTTAAGAAGACCCCAATCCGCACTCAATATGCAATGTGTCAAAATTATGTACGATAAAATAATATAATAATAATAATATAATAATAATATCCTGGGACATTTTTCACACACGGTCATCTGATCCCAAACTAAGCAGAGCTTGTACTATGCAAACCAGATAACTGATATACTACATACACTACTTTTTTTTTTTTTTTGTAAATACCTACTTATATAGATAATTACACTCAGACTCAGGACAAACAGACATGTTCATGCACACAAATGTTTGTCCTGGATGGGAATCGAACCCACGACCAGCGGCATGATAGGCGGTATCTTAACCAACCACGCCAACTGGCCCGTCAAAAATGCAATACATCATTATTGAAAAAAGAGCTTCTTTGATGTTGCTCTCAAAATTTATAATAAAATACCTGAAGTTATAAGAAATACGCCAATAAAAAAATTCTAAAAGTGTTTTTATAAATTATTAGTTGAGAAATGTTACTATGCCCTAGACGATTACTTATATAATAAAATACTTTAACTACTGTACCTATAAATAAACCAGTATATTGCATGCAAGAAAATACATTTTCTTTTGTTTTCTATAGTAGATTTTGTTTGTTTTTATTTTATAATTATAGTCTTCACCAGGCCCGCTGCTAGCTGTTTGAACGCCCGCGTGCAATACCGATTAAACCGCCCCAAATCAAATGTTTTTTGAGTGGTATTGCAATATGTGGTTAGCTAGTGACAACGACAATTGATCCTATTATTCTTGCCTGAGCAACCGGCAGCAAGTTCATCATGTTCCCTTAGATGTCGCTGCTTGCGGTAGCGTCGGAGGTCAGGTTGCCTCCTTCCCTCAAATATGGCGAGGGGGGTAATGGCTGATCTTTGCGTTATGCTCATGCTCGTGAATGAGTGCTACTTGTGGTCCTTTTGCTGACCTTGGTTTTGTTATTGTTATTAGTAATTAACTCTTTATTTATTTTACTTCAATGGTCCTACTTCATTATTTGTGACTTCGAGTTACGGCTATAATTATGTAAGTGGGCACGCCCTTTATGCCTGCAGGCTTTTATTATTTATTGATATAAAGTTCTGTTTACGTTTATAGTTTTATATTTCTATTTCCGCTTGAGTATAGTTTGTAGCATAACGAATTCTAAAGCTAGATATTAATTATCTGTGCGATTTTTATATTTAATCTATGACATTACTACTTTCACCTCCCTATAGTACTTGCTAGAAACTCAGAGGTTATAATAAAACTAACCGGCGACTCACTCCTTTCCCGCCAAAACCACTGAAGCCTGTATAGCTCCCCGAAATTGTGTAAGTACTCATAGTGTCCTTAGGAGAATCTGTATATTACTGTAACTGTGTTTTATCTTGGGTTCATTCTAAATAATGATCTTGTAAACCACTGTGATGTTGATTTTCCTCTCCAATGACCCATTTCCTTGTCTTGGGGCTACGGACTCGTCTGGTTAGGAAACTACGCACATCACAGAGGCTTACCGGATCTTCCTCTGAGCTCGCGGACGCACCCTTGCGTGGTTCCAGGGTTCACGGCTTCGGATACTTCACAGCTTCGGATACTTCGCTACTAAGGATACAATCACCGCTCCGGCTAGACCACACCTTTGGCTAGACTACCGGCCATAACCTCTACGGCAGCCTACGCGCCAGACGCGGCTCTCTACCCGGTAACTACGCGCCAGAAGCGGCTCTCTACCAGGCCGGCACCCTACGCGCCAGACTCGGCTCTATACCCGGCAACTACGCACCAGTCACGGCCTTCTAACCGGCGACTAAGGCCGAACACGCCGAGCCATCGCAACGCCAGCCAGACGGTCCACCCAGGGCAGTACCCTTCCACTTTTTATAACACCACAGCAAAGAACCTTACAACTAGAATCTACGACCCTCTTCTGTAACTTGTGGCTTAACCTAAAATTAAACTCTGTTTTAAGTGACACTTGAGTCTCATTATCTACCTACTAAACCCCTATGCCACAAGTTTTCCATTATTTTTTTGGTATATTGGCGTGTGCTAGCTGACTTATGACAAATAATTTAATGTAATGTTTTGTGTTACATGTATGATGTACCTAAATTATTTTGCACACTGTTGTATAGAATCATTTTTTTTTAACTGAACAGACAGCTGTGCTGCTGGGGAGTTTGTTGCACCACTTCTTCTTCCCAGCTAAAGCACTAGGAAGTGGTGAAGAGCGGGCGTTTTGAGGGTGTGTCTTATGTAATTTTGACGTTTTTAAAGTGCCGATACTCAGCCTAGTTTGACTTTTGATTTTGTTAAATCAAAAACATGCAAATTATGGGAATGTTTCGTTTTCGTTTCGATATCTGTTTTTGCCGCCCCCCCTTGTAAATGGCGCCCGCGTGCGTGTATGTCATCTATGACAAAACATAGTGCAACATTTAATTATTGTATAAGACCTTGACCTTTAACCTGTTTTACAAATAAATTATTCTGATTCTGATTCTGATCGCGTTTTGCATAACTCGTCAAAATATAGGGAGCAGCTAATTTGTTTTTCGTGATTTCAGGATTGGTCCCATAGTAAAAGTTGTTTGTTATTATGAGTACAAACATGCGTTTAAGTATCGGTGACTGATTACAAGTCACCCTATTTAATTACCAATCACCCTATGTAAAAAAGTATAAAAGAAGTGGTAGGACACCAGGTTGGAACGAAATTCCTTTCACTGTACATTATGTATTATTACAGGGCCAATAATTAAAAATATTCAAGTACACTCCTACCAACTTATCTGTGAAATGGCGAAAATTGGAACTACGGCCGTCATGTTGAAATGTCATTCGATTGTCAGTGTCTACCACATTCGGGTTCTCTGGTTGTTTTGTCGTGATATTGCTGAATTTATAAAGTTAAATATGCCGAAAGCTATTAAAAGTGATGCTCGAAACATTATTCTAAAGGTTTAAACCTTTTTTGAAGAAGAAGCTCGGGCGGGCTCCGATTATTCCATTTAATCAAATATACAAACGAATTTCGGCAGCGACAGGTTAGTGTTGTCAACTTTCTTGTTATAAATTACCCGATACTTAACTAATTATTTAAGTCCACGAAATATTCGTTTCTATTCTTGCTACAGGTTAGCGTAAGGTAACGTACATCTAATAGGTAACCTGCTAAGTGAGTGAGCAAGTGAGTGAGTAACCTGCCAAATTTCAAATTTCTACTAACATTTATTTTATTATCTTATATTTCAGGTGTGAGTCAAGGACTAATTACAAAAATAGTTTAGGAAGGGCACGCAGCAGAAGAAACTGGTACAAAAATTCGGACACCAGGCAAGGAAAGAAAACGTAAAAGTGGATTTGTGCATGTTGATGATTTTGACATGGGAGTTATACGGAGGAAAGTACATGAATTTTATTCTGCTAAAAAAGAGGTCCCTACTGTTAAAAAGGTTCTAGAGGTCTTAAAGACAGAAATAAATTACACAGGACAGCGAGAGAGTCTGCGAAAGCTGCTTCACAAGGTGGGATTTCGTTTTAAAAAATCTCAATCCAATCGGAAGGTTCTTATGGAGTGTAATGAAATATCAGCTTGGAGAGCTAAGTACTTGCTTGCAGTGGATAAAAATAATAAATCTCCCCAGCCCCGGCCCATAATTTATTTAGATGAGACCTATATTCACTCTTCGCATACATCGGGTAAATGTTGGCAAGGAAAGGGTGAAGACGGAGTATTGGAGCCTGTATCGAAAGGGCAAAGATATATTATTGTTCATGCGGGAGGAGATACTGGTTTTATTACAAATGCACTACTTGTGTTTAAATCAAACACTGTGGTGTTTATCATGACGAGATGAATACTACCAACTTTAAAAAGTGGGTTATTGAAAAACTTGTGCCTAATTTACGAGAGCCATCCATAATAGTGATGGATAATGCTCCTTATCACCGTATTTGTGTGAATAAAGTCCCAAATACGAATTCCTTAAAAAAAGATATATCTATGGTTGACCCAAAATAAAATTGACTACGGAGAGGATTTGAATAAACCTCAGCTTTTAGAAATAATTAAGAGAAACAAGCCTGAACGTGTATATGAGATTGAAAAAAAAAATAGAAGACAATAGACACAAATGCTTATATTTACCACCTTATCACTGTGATCTTAATCCCACTGAACTCATATGGAGCACAATGAAAAGAAAAGCTGCTGATGTAAATATTGAGCACAAAAATGCTGAAATTCCCCGCCTACTTAGAGAAACTTTTGACGCTATCACAGTTCAGGAGTGCGCACAGCATTGTAAACACGTTCGCAGGTTAGAAAGAGAATACTTAAAACATGATTTGTATTTAAATAAACCTTTTATTATAGAAGTGGTAAGTGACACTGAAACCGAAAGCGATAGTGATAATGATGATAGTGGCACGGAAATAAGCGGAGTATGGTCTCACAACCAGGATGAAGTTGTGTATACAGGTTCATCTAAAGATCACAATTTTTTTTTTTTTTTTTTTTATTTGTGATGGGTTTGCTCTTGACTCTAGTCTAGGTCAGAGGTGACAGAGACAAAGTCGACGATGGAGTGAGCTTACCCAGAAGAAGCCTGTTCACTCTCACTTTGAAGAGATTAGGGTTGTATACGTTCGGAAACACAGACGCAGGTAGTGAGTTCCACTCTTTTGCTGTGCGCATTATAAAAGACATTTGGAAGCGCTTAGTGCGAATTGGTGGAATAGCAACCAGGTAGGGATGGTAACTGGCAGTGCGTCTAGATGTCCGGTGGTAGAAGGGGGCCGGTGGAATGAGGTCGTGGAGTTCTCGGGCACACTCTCCGAAGTACAATCTGTAGAAGACCGACAAGCAGGCAACCTTGCGGCGATGAGCCAAGCAATGAAGCTTGGCATCCACCAGTTTTACGTCGCCAATGAGCCTCTTAGCTCTGCGTTCCACCGAGTCAAGCGCGGCGAGTTGGTACTTAGCTGATCCATCCCAAAGGTGACTGCAATACTCCATGCAGGATCGGACTTGCGCTTTGTAAAGGGTTAAAAGCTGTCCAGGCGTAAAGTATCGCTTCACCCTATTTAGGATGCCCAGTTTCTTGGCCGCAGTTTGGGCCTTGTACTCGATGGTGGCGCCGAAGTTGAGACCAGATGTCAACTCCATGCCTAGGAGCTCAAGTCGATCAGTTACAGGAACAGATGTACCCCGAAAAGTAGGAGTTTGGGCGAAACGACTCTTTTTAGCGGTAAAAAGACACGCCTGCGTTTTGGTGGCGTTAAAAGAGACCAGATTATCATCACCCCACTGGGAGACAAAGCTTAAGGTCAAATCTGTCCGCTCTACCATGGCCTCTCTCAAGGAACGAACTTCAGCCCCGCTGGTTTTTGCGCTGGACAAGTATCTCTCTGAAACTGTACTGTAATCTGCGTACCCAACAATACCAGGCCGAAGCAGGTCATTGATGTGCAGCAGGAAAAGAGTTGCAGAGAGAACAGACCCCTGAGGAACTCCGGCATCAATAGCCATAAGGTCAGAAGAGCAGCCATCAACAACTACTCTAATCGACCGTTCACTAAGGAAATCTGATATCCAGCTACAAAAATCAGCTGGGATTCCATAAGCAGGAAGCTTGCTGAGCAGAGCAGCGTGCCAGACCCTGTCAAAGGCCTTCGAGATGTCAAGCGATACAGCCAGTGCTTCGCCGTGTTTCTCGATGGCTTCGCCAAAGCAGTGCGTGACATACACAAGAAGATCGCCAGTTGACCGTCCCCGGCGAAAGCCATATTGACGGTCACTGAGGAGATCATTGTCTTCAAGGTAGTTCAGCAACTTATTGTTCAGTACCCTTTCCAAAACTTTGCACAGAATGGAGGTAATGGCGATCGGACGGTAATGGGCAGGGTCTGCACGGTCGCCTTTTTTGGGCACTGGTTGTACATTTGCAAGCTTCCAGGATTTCGGCACCGTTCTTTTTTCAAGAGAGAGGCGGAACAAACGTGTCAATACAGGAGACAGTTCAGGCGCACACTGCCTCAACACTCTCGCTGGAATGCCGTCAGGCCCGCTGGCCTTGTTCACGTCTAGACTGCACAATACTCTTCGGACCTCTTTAATGTGTACTGCGATCTCCGGCATCGAGGAGTCACAATGAGGTACAGTAGGTGGTTGCTTTGAGCCAGCGTCCAGACGTGAATTGCTTGCGAAGAGAGATGCAAATAAATTTGCCTTCTCAGTTGCAGAGTGAGCCAGCGACCCATCAGGTTTCATCATAGGAGGTAAAGTGGGACGACAGAAATTCGTTTCAACCGCTTTAGACAGGGACCAGAACTGTTTACTACCCGGAGGGTGCGAAGCCAGCCTGGCCCCGATATGTCCGACATGGTCAAAACGTGCCCTACGCTAAACCCGCTTGCAGAACTTGGCGGCAATTACTGTAAACCTGGTTTTTAGTAAATCATTGTAAAGCAATTTGTTTTTTTTTTTTATTACACTACACTACCACTAGGTACCACTGCTAATTATTATTAGTCAAATCTGGTGTTAGGAGTTAGGTACGGTCATAACTAAATGCTAGACATCCAGGTACCTCTTGCAGGGTAGGTACCTACTTAACTTCGCATTAAATGAAAGTTGTATCCCCCCCGTGGAACATTTTATCTGCTGAATTTCCACTTCATTGGATTACTTTTTAGATAAAGCCATTGTTTATTGCTGAAAGACTAAACTGTTAGCGTACCTACGTAACTGTAAATTATCAAATTCTTTTTATTTATTTTATTATTTTTATATAGTTGTTTTTTTTTAATTTGTTAAAACTGTAATTCTTATTTAATAAGAATTACAGTTTTTACAAATTAATTATTGATTAATTATCGATTATGTCTAATGTGAAATTTCCTTCTTGAAAAGTTACTCAATTTGGGCACCTTATATTAATTAGCAAATTATTAATTAGCAACACTGAATCGACGGTGCCGTCCTCTTTCAGTTCACAGATAAGTTGGTAGGACTGTAATGTGGTTTCAAGTGTCAAAAGTTTTTTTTTTTAACCGACTTCAAAAAAGGTGGTTCTGTATTCGACCATGTACGTAATATACATAGTACGTATTTGATTGTATGTCCGCGATTTTTTTTTTAAACTCATAATGAACCAATTTTGATGATTCTTTCGCTAACGTGATCTACATACTTTCAAGAAGGTTTTAGTACTTATTTAGTACATTAAGTAATTATTCTTAGATACGAAGTTATATGCATAGATGTACTCTATCTCCGGCATTTCTAAGCGGATTTTGATGATTCTTCTTTTCGATCGTCTTGGGCCGAAGTACCAAACCAACTAAAAATGAAAAAAATGAATTTACTTAAAAAAAAACCGCCTTCAAAATATAAAATGAATAAAATAACTAAAACTTATCAACTTCTGTAGTCGGTGTCTCCAATTCTTCAATGCGTTAACTTAGCTTACTTACTTCAGAGAAAGTTATTTTATTCGTTTCAGGGTTTTGAATGCAGTTTTAACTTTTTATAAAGCAAATTAATCTTTTAATACAGAGCATATAAATGGCCCCATATTAAAAAATAAAAACAAATACTTTTGCCCGCAAGCCGCGTTAAAGAACTTCGTTCCAAAAATAGTTAGCAAATAAAATGAATGATGTACAGACGCCAGCAGGTCAACCTACCCGAAACTGTCAGATTTTCCCAATCAACCTTGAACCTAAATCTTTAGCAATAAAGTCGAAAATCGATTAAAGTAATCTGACAGATTGTAGTAGCTTGATGTGCTGGCGTCTGTACATCATATTTTTAATTAATATTTGTAAGCTATACTTAGAATAAGAATAAGAATATTTATTTGCAAGAATAGGAGTAAAATAAGTTGACAAAAGTATACATAGTTTTCCGTCATATTCTACCAGGTATCTGGTGTGCAAATCTTAGTTAAATGTACACAAACAGAAAATTTACAAGTAAAACAGTAAAAAATACATATACGTATATTATTAAAACGAAAAAACATACAGTCAATAATAAACCAAAAAAACCCGAAACTAAAAATTTAAATTGAATGTTCAATAAAATGTAAATAAGAGAGGTAAATAAAAAATACAAAGTTATACTTTGCCCATTAAAAACTCGGAAATTTTATAATAGCTTTTTTGGAATTAAATAAGTTTCAATTTAATTGTTTAATGTGGGGCGGAATATGATTGAATATAATTGGCGCCATGCAGAACACACTTTTATGCATCAGTGCTGTATTGGACTATCTTACACATAATATACATATTATAATCCCGTCGACTTCGGATATTAGTATCTGATAGGTTATTAAAAAGATTTGGGTTTGTTTTAACGAATAACGCAACCTCATAAATGTATAATGATGGGAGTGTTAATATTTTATTTTTGTTGAAATATGGCTTACACGTATCAGTAGATTTTAGTTCAAACATCGCTCTGAGACACGTTTTCTGTAACTTAAAGATTAGTCCTCTATTACACTGGTTGCTCCAAAAAATAACGCCGTATCTTAAGATTGAGCCAACGATGCCATGATATGCAGAAAGCAGAGCGTCGGTACCTTTTTTTTTTTTTTTGTGGATGGGAAATCATCAAATAACTTCTCCCGCTCTGGGTGGAGCGGAAGGGCGTGTCAGACTTTTACTGACTAAAACCCACCCGTGTTCCTTCAGTTGCCTATGCCAGGGCCACGGTATCTTTTTCAAACAACCCGCGACCCCAGCGGCATCGGCCCTATTGGACCCCATCTTTTGCTGACATCTCTTTGAGGCGCGCGTGGAACACAACGCGCCGTCGACCCGGGCCTAGTCCTCACCGGACGGCGAGCTAGAGCGTCGGTACCTAAGATCGAAAACAGTTTATAAAGAACATAAGCAGATTTTCTTATTCTTTTGCTTAATTCATCTGTGTGTACTTTCCAGTCCAGCCTTTGATCTAAATTTAAAGCTAAAAATTTGTTAGTACCTATGTTTTCAATATTTTGTTACCGTGTTCTATTAACATATTACAAGCCTTTGGTCGTTGACTGAACAGCATTAATTTTGTTTTATCAATATTTATCCTAAGATTATTGTTATCTAGCCATGTGATTATCGATTCAATGGTTTAATTAATTTAATTTTCTAATTGTAAATCTTTGGTGTTATTAAAGTTACGGTGCTGTCATCGGCAAATAGTGACATGTGATGAATGGTTACTTTTGGTAGATATAAATTAAAAATAACGGGGACCTAGCACGCTCCCCTGTGGTACACCATACGTAATTAATCGTTTATTTGATCTTAATATTAATTCGTATTTAATATTTTATCGCATTCAATATTTATTCGCATTCGCTTTGGATCTATCTTCGAAATTTCCACGTATTGATTCCTATTGATTAAATATCATTCTATCAATTTTAATATGGTTCCTCGAACCCATAAGCTTCTAACTTCTTAAGCAAAATCTTATGGTCCACGTAGTCGAAGGCTTGGGTCATATCGCAATATACGTTAGGTAACGTAGTATTCAATTTTTTTTAATTGTTTTATTTTTATTTTTTGTAAGAAGTTCTTGTACGCTAATTGATAGTGCCGTGCTTTCTTATATTTAGATACATGCGACATCTATATTATGTCAAAGACTCTGTTAATGCTGTGTATGTTTATAGTTGGTAAGCCTTTAGAAATAAATAAATAAATTTTCAGTGTGTAAAAATTGGAGCAGCTCAATCCCAAGCCTTTTATTTTTACCTATAATCTTTATTATTATAAAACACTTTCTGGCGTAGCGTAGCTTAGGTACATAACGGCTGAACGGATTTCGATGAAATTTGGCACACAGCAGGTAAATATATTATAGGATTCTTTTTTATCCCGGAAATTCGTTCCCGTAATCCCGTGGGATAATTTCCGATCTGCGCGCGGGCAATAGGTACCTGGGTGATTTTATTTATAGTGTATTTTATAGTAGTATAAAATACACTATAAATAAAATCACGCCTGTATTTGCCGAAGAGGAAGGGAGAAGGCACCACGTTAAGTCTGATTTGTTTAAGGTAAGGCATTCTTCCTATTGCCACTAACCGGGCACAAATCTAGTACCGGTCTACCCCACAAAGAGTAGGTACAGGCTTGATCTTATAACCTTATTAAATAAGCTTTTGCCAGCGGTTTCGCCCGCGTGGATGTCGCAAATTAACCCACCACGGGAACTGTACTTGCGAGATAAAAAGTAGCCTTTTTTTTTAATACGGACCTATCGCAGTTTGCTCCGGGAGCATTGACTGCTTAACCGAGCGTTGGGCGGGGCCAGGAGGGCCTCTCGCCGGGTTAGAAATTAAAAACTAAGTAGCACAGCTAAGGGCGTCCCATAGTGGGACTCGAAGCTAGGCTTAGGGCGCTACTGACTATTGAGCAAGTGGAGGCTTGTTCAATCGGTATGGTATTATTATTAGGGACAATGCTTAAAGCTACTTGCTCCGCGCGGGCCGGCGGGTGCAAGGGACGGGGGGATTGACGTACTACTCGATGCCGCTGTGGTACTCGCCGGCGGGTACGGAAGTTAGGACGTCTGTCATGTGTAGTGTTTAGAGTTTTACGGACCCACTTCATACTCCCTTGGTAGAGAGTGATGTCGTCGTCTGGATCTAACATAGCGTGTTTGGGGCGCCGTATGCGGGAGATGCATGACGGTGTGTATCGAGTGGCTGCTGTCACTAGTGGGTTAGTGTGTGTGGTAGCTGAATCGAAAAAGCGTTTGCTCGCTTTTTTGAAAAATTGCCTGATGGTCGGCAGGTTTAAATCGACGTGTAGTTGGTCATTACGTACGTACCAGAGGCAGCCCGTGGCTCGTCGCATGTATCGATTTTGGAGGGTTTGCAATTTTTTAAAGCGTGACGGCTTAACGTGTGCGAACACGACGCTAGCGTATGTCATAATGGGGCGTAAAAAGTAGCCTATGTGTTATTCCAGACTATAATCTATCTCTGTGCCAAACATCCAGATCCGTTCAGCCGTTCTGGCGTGATTGAGTAACAAACATCCATCCATCCAAACTTTCGCATTTATAATAGCAGTAAGATTACGTACGTATATTTGTGAGGTGAGATGTCTTTCACACTTGATCATAATGTTTAATTTCAAATTATGATCGAACTCCTTGACAACATAGAGAATATTCACGACTTATTTTTTATTCTGTCCTTCTATCATTTTCCTTTGACACTTTGGCACAACTATCATAGAACGATTTCGTTAATTACAACATTTACAAATATTTGCACTATTTTAATAATTATTATTTATAATGACATATTCGTAAGTAGTAAACTAATTATTCCTGTTCTAAGTTGATTAAGTGGTTCACAAGTGTGTAATTTTGGGCTCAGTTTTCAAAATTTTGTTTATAGCAGAGCCCTATTACTAGGCCTTTGTGTCTGTCTGTCCATCCGTCTGCCACGGCAGGGCTCTCTTTTTAACCATAACAGGTAGCCAATTAAAAAATTGACACAATACACAGATTGGTGGGGCGTCAGTTTGTATGCCATCCAATATCACCAAAAACGTAGCTAAGCGCCTGCTGCGAGATGTTCACACTTAGGGCGCGTTCAGATGACACGCGCCCGCTAAGCGCACGTTACGCGCGTCAGCACCCGCGTCTAACTCGCTTTGAAATTTCATGTATATGAGTCTTATGATGACCCATCACTAAATCTTAAATTGTATTTATCGAAGTCGAACCGCACACGCCACGCGCCCGCCTCGCGCTCGCCCCGCACACGCGTTGCACCCATCCCGCACGCGTTGCACCCATCCCGCATACGTCTTGCGCCTGGTAGCCTGCGAAATTTAAATTTTCTTACGTTTTTTGCAGCTTACAAGTCAGTATTAGGTTGTACGTTGATCAAAATGTGATTCACGACCGTAACAAGTCGGTCATTCTCAGACATCGATCACTTTTATTAGATATCGATGTTCTCAGACAGCTCAAATACGCGTGTCCGGGCCGAAATCCAGTACGAAATGGATAACTGACTACTTGATATTTTTTCCTATAACAGGTACGATGAAAATATTAGGAGGGGACTGTGTTGTTTTTCAAATAAATTAAATATAAGTTAGTTAAAAAATAAAAACCTCGAAAATATTACCTCGGTGCCGCGTCCGGCCCCGAATTGCGGTGGAAATTAATTTTTATATTTTTTTCTCCAATACATGGCGCTATTTTGCATGTGTTCACAAACAACTAGATAGTTATTTACTCAATTTATAATATTTCTACGCCTTTATAGGCCTTAGTGGACAAGATACAACTGGTTGTTTTCACGTCCGACGTTTAGATTTGATATCAGTGGCGCGCACCGATCCGGTCATATATCCTGTATTCCAGTGACTGCGAGAATAGTTGTTCGAGTAATACAAACAAACCGTCAGTTGCGCCGCATCGGTGGTAAGAATAACACGTGTGTGCGTCTACGTGTCACGCTTTTATTAAGGTACGTAATCATTTTCGGTGGCTTGCTATACGAGTACCCTTAAAATTGATTTCGGTGAATCCGTTTTATCCACAACAGTTTGAATTAATATTTTGAAATTATAATAAAAGTATGTCTTATATGTATTCGATTTCAATAAAAGAGATTAATATTAAAAGTTCGGGTTACTTTTGAAATTATTTAAGATTTTGATTTCAGTGGCATTGATTTCAGTGTTTTCGGTGGAAATAGGCGCACCGAAATCATTTTTAAAAATCACCGAAATAAATCAATAGTTATTTATTTACATTATAAGATCGTTTATTTTACTTTCTCATCACCTCTCATCTTGTTTCAGTATCGTGATTATAGCAGATTCAAAAGAAGAACTGTTGGTTAAAAAGAGATTGGCTGAACGAAGTCGGAAAGCTCGCAACAAGAGTGATCCAGAGCTTTACGCAGTGCATAAGGAGAAAGATAGGCAACGGTATTATCAAAGGAAGAATTAAAGAAAGATAAAGCCTGTAAGTGAATTAGATCCTCGCCAACAATGATTTTTTAGGGAGAGAAGTAAAATGTCTTCCAACAAACAAAATTTGATTAAAAGGCGCAAACAGATGAGGTGTCTTGAAGAGGATTTAATAATCGTACCAGAAGTAACCGACGAAACTGACGATCCTTTGGTGACTTAACGGTCACAACCAAAACGATCAGGACCACTTCAAACTGAAGCAAGTTCCGATGATGATTTGCTACATGATGATGATTTAGTTCATCGGTCATGTCATCTCCTTTACTTCAGCTTATCGAGACTTGGCAGCACCATTGGCGCGGTGTGTTTTAACAACATCAGCTATGCGGATGACATGGTGATGTTGGCTCCCTCGGTCAGTGCACTCAGAAAACTTGTCAAAACTGTGAGAACTATGCTGACAAATAACGTGAAGAAGTCCGAACTCATGGTTTTTGGAGCTGTTGGCAAGAAAAGTCCAGTAAATGTGCCACCAATAAAAATTTACGACGTCCCGATTCGTCGGGTACACCAGTCTAAACACTTGGGACATTTAATTGCTGACAACCTTAAGGGCCCCTTTTTCGAAATTTACGTTTCTAGATCGAGTTGTTTTCAGAGAAATCATCATATTTAAATCCGTAAAAAAATATATAGTACAGATACATCTTTGGTCTAGTGACTTTTTTGGTTAAAAACACATTATTTAACATTTCGCTTGATAAAAAAAAAATCTGAAGTAAAGTCGATTTTGAAAGTATTTTAAGTTTTATGAGACTTGGGAGAACGCAACTTTTATGAAAATTTAACATTTCATTTACTAATCGGGTTTGACAGGGATATTTTTGGATAAATTTAAAATACGGCACTTTTTTTTTTTAAAGTAAATAAATACGTGAAAAACGGCTCGCGCGCACCGCGCCAGTGTCCTGCCGGACGTCATCGAGGGAGGACCTATGCAATTTTTGCTCGCGACCACATTATCGTCGCCGCAAGAAAAAAAGTGTATCTGTAATGACTAATCTACACAGACTAGCCAAGTCAGTATGACTGAAATTCTACATAGTCATACTGACTTTAATGGAAACATTCACCTTTACAAGGTGCATTCAAGGAGGTGTACCTATTAAAATTTGTGTTTTGTTTTTATTATTACATTTTATTATATAATATTTTAGAGGAGACTCGCGCCCAGGATTGAGGAATATTTCGGTCGATGAAAATGAACCTGCATCTAGCACACGACCACTTTTTATTGAATTTAAATTTTTATGCTAGTGCTAGTATATTTTATTTTTTAACCGACTCCAAAAAGGTGGAGGTTCTCAATTCGTCTGTATTTTTTAACGACTTCAAAAAAAGGAGTTACTCGTATCAATTCGATACGTACGTATGTAATATTACTGGATCTGCGATCACATATGATGATCTATTAGGGCTTCCAAGCAAATATACAAAATTTTATAGATGTATGTTTGTATGTATGTACTACATGATTCTACTACATGATTCTTTCTAAAGGTCTGATGATAACCAGGTAAGTGCTTATTGGTCCTCAGTAATGGAAATAGTTAAGATGACCTGGCTTTCAAAATTTATCTAATTGAGCTCGGGTGCTACTACATGATACTTTCTGAAGGTCTGATAAGTCTGGTAAGTGCTTATTGGTCCTAAGTAATGGAAATAGTTAGAATGGCCTAGCTTTCAAAATTTATCTAATTGAGCACGGGTGCTACTACATGATACTTTCTGAAGGTCTGATGATGACCAGGTAAGTGCTTATTGGTCCTCAGTAATGGAAATAGTTAGGATAGCCTAGCTTTCAACATTTGTCTAATTGAACACGGGTGCTACTGCATGATACTTTCTGAAGGTCTGATGATGACCAGGTAAGTGCTTATTGGTCCTCAGTAATGGAAATAGTTAGGATAGCCTAGCTTTCAACATTTGTCTAATTGAACACGGGTGCTACTACATGATACTTTCTGAAGGTCTGATGATGACCAGGTAAGTACTTATCGGTTCTCCATAACGAAAGTAGTTAGGATGACCCAGCTTTCAACATTTATCTAATTGAGTACGGATGCTACTACTAGATACTTTCTGAAGGTCTGATGATGACCAGGTAAGTACTTATCGGTTCTCAGGAACGGAAATAGTTAGGATGACCGAGCTTTCAACATTTATCTAATTGAGCACGGGTGCTACTACATGATACTTTCTGAAGGTCTGATGATGACCAGGTGAGTGCTTTTTGGTCCTCGGTAATGGAAATAGTTAGGATAGCCTAGCTTTCAACATTTGTCTAATTGAGCACGGGTGCTACTACATGATACTTTCTGAAGGTCTGATGATGACCAGGTCAGTGCTTATTGGTCCTCAGTAATGGAAATAGTTAGGATAGCCTAGCTTTCAACATTTGTCTAATTGAACACGGGTGCTACTACAGGATACTTTCTGAAGGTCTGATGATGACCAGGTAAGTGCTTATTGGTCCTCAGTAATGGAAATAGTTAGGATAGCCTAGCTTTCAACATTTGTCTAATTGAGCACGGGTGCTACTACATGATACTTTCTGAAGGTCTGATGATGACCAGGTAAGTGCTTATTGGTCCTCAGTAATGGAAATAGTTAGGATAGCCTAGCTTTCAACATTTGTCTAATTGAACACGGGTGCTACTACATGATACTTTCTGAAGGTCTGATGATGACCAGGTAAGTACTTATCGGTTCTCCATAACGAAAGTAGTTAGGATGACCCAGCTTTCAACATTTATCTAATTGAGTACGGATGCTACTACTAGATACTTTCTGAAGGTCTGATGATGACCAGGTAAGTACTTATCGGTTCTCAGGAACGGAAATAGTTAGGATGACCGAGCTTTCAACATTTATCTAATTGAGCACGGGTGCTACTACATGATACTTTCTGAAGGTCTGATGATGACCAGGTGAGTGCTTTTTGGTCCTTGGTAATGGAAATAGTTAGGATGGCCTAGCTTTCAACATTTGTCTAATTAAGCACGGGTGCTACTACAAGATATTTTCTAAAGGTCTGATGATGACCAGGTCAGTGCTTATTGGTCCTCAGTAATGGAAATAGTTAGGATAGCCTAGCTTTCAACATTTGTCTAATTGAACACGGGTGCTACTACATGATACTTTCTGAAGGTCTGATGATGACCAGGTAAGTACTTATCGGTTGTCAATAACGAAAGTAGTTAGGATGACCCAGCTTTCAACATTTATCTAATATCTACCTGGTCATCATCAGACCTTCAGAAAGTATCATGTAGTAGCACCCATGCTCAATTAGACACATTTTGAAAGCTAGGTCATCCAAACTATTTCCATTACTGAGGACTAATAAGCACTTACCTGGTCATCTTCCATTATCTTGAATACTATGAAACTTACACTGTGCCCTAAGTTGGAGTAAATGTAAAAAAGAATGGTCACGATCCGATTAATAGTTTCGGAGATATGCGTGGACAAACATACATACATACAAACATACCTACATCTATAAAATTTTGTATATTTGCTTGGAAGCCCTATTAGATCATCATATGTGAATATCTCGCAAATCCAATAATATTACATACATACGTATCGAATTGATAACTCCTTTTTTTGATGTCGTTAAAAATAACTTTAATTTCGGAAGTCGGTGGCATAACACGAAAATACAAAACCAAAGACACCGAGTTCCGAAATTAAAGTTATTTTTCACTTTGTAGTGTTTTGTTTTGGAAGTCGGTTTTAATTTTGCTAAAAAAAATATTATTTTATTATATTATAATAAATCATATTTGTTTTTCCTTATAGTACTCACCAAATCTTCTAAAACCATTCTTTAAATTCTATAGAATGATCATCGCCTGCCAGTCATGCATTCATAACAATATAAGTGTATTAGTGTTTACAGTCAATAGTGCAGTGGACAGTACATCAAGCTATACGTTTTTGTTGCAAACTAGCTCTTATCACCAGCACGCCAATAATATTTGAATTACTGATTTATTTATACTGTGGCGTGCTCTCCCGCCGCCATAGATCACCGGAGTTCATATCGCGACGGCTCCTGTGCAACGCGGACGCAAGCCGTCTCGGTGCGTAAAATGCCTAAACTTTCGGAATAAGGGGCCCTTAAAGATGACGCTGATGTTGAACAGGAACGCAGGGTATTGGCGGTGCGGGCGAACATGTTGGCCCATAGGTTCGCTCGATGTATAGAAGCGGTCAAACACACGCTATTGAAGGCATACTGTACACCTATATACTATAGCGCCCTATAGATCAACTGTACCAAACGTGCCGCCAGTGCGCTGTGCGTCCAATATAATAACGCTTTCAGGGCGCTGATGTGGCTGCCACGTTTCTGCAGTGCGTCAGAGATGTTCGCAAAAGCCCGAGTCGACAGCTTCTCAGCCATGGTACGGAAGAAAAGTGTGTCTCTGCTCCCCAGATTGCGTGGCAATGGCAACAGCCTCCTGAAGGTGATAGCTGACAGGCTTGATGAGAGTCTCATAATGGAACGTCTCATCAGAACAACGCTGTCTGTCGTAGTGTATAAGTACTAACATAGATTATAAGCCACATTGTTACTAATATCCTAGTATACCTAGTCTTGCCATAAATATTGTCACGAAGAAAAAAAAAAATTATTGCTAATAATATTTATTACTTTTACAGTGTGTGTTAGTTTAATACATAAATATAAAACAATTTAAAATATAAAAAGCTTATTCGAAGTGGTCTCCATTGGCTGCAATACAGTCCTTTAAACGCTGAGGCCAGTTATCAATAGAAGCACGCACTCTTTCCATGGGAAAATTCTTCACTGCCAATCGTATGGATTGTTTTAGGGATTCCAAATTATCATGGCGTTTAGAGACGTACTCTCTAAAACTGACCATAAATCATAATCCAGCGGATTAAGATCGGGACTAGACGACGGCCAGTCTTCAGCTCTGATGAAGTCCGAAACGTTCACTTCTAACCAAGACTGCGTGGACCGAGCTTTATGACCCGGCGCCGAGTCTTGTTGGAAGGACCATACTTGGTTATTGAACATGGTGTTGTTAAGGGGCTTAACTACCTTCTCAAGAATGGTATCTTGATATACTTGTGGCGATGTTTTGATACCTTTTTCACAAAAATATGGCCCAGTCACTCCTTCATAGCTAACACCCCACCAAACCATCACTGAAGTCGGATAATGCCCACGTTGCACTCTGTCGACTAATTGGGAAGCTTTCTTAGAACTTTGAGCATAAATACGGTCATTTTGTTTGTTAAAATGTTGCTCAATTGTAAAGATTTTCTCATCCGTAAACAAAATTTTTCTGTGACCTCCCTTTGCGTACTGCTTTAGTAGTTATTTCGATTTTACCACCCTATTCTTTTTTAAATTATCAGTTAAAAAATGACCAGTGCGTCTCTTATAGGCTGCAAGTCTTAAGTCATCTTTTAAAATACGCGACATGGTTCTGGGTGCTAGCTTCATCTCCCGAGATAAAATCTTTTGCTTTCGGACAGGATTTCTTCGAATTCTTTCCCTTACTGCTTTGACCACCTTTTTCGTACGAACACTACGTGGACGGCCAAATCTATTCTGTCACAAACAGAGGAGGTCTCATTGTACCTATTAATAGCCCGGTACACAAACATTTGACTAATACCAAGCGTATGGAGAGTTTTAACAATTGCATTTGGCTCCATACCAACTTTGTGTAATGCAATCACAGCGATTCGGTTCTCTTTATCACCCCACTCCATTTTAATGTCGCAAAATATTGTACAATGTATTGACGCCAAAATTAGAAAACTCAATGAACAATCGTATAAAAATGACAGATTCCAAATTCAAATGTAATGTCTTTCTTATTTTTAATTGTAACAGTATTTATGGCCAGACTGTGTATACCTAAGTGCTAACGTAGGTTATAAGGTATATTGTTGCTAACATCTTGTTAAGTATTTTTGTTTATATGTTATTTTGTCAATGTGGACCTTTTGGGTGACCTAAAAGCTTATTTAATCTATATAAATAAAAATCAATTGCCGAATGTATGTTCGCGCATCACTTTAGAACAGTTGCACCTATTTGGCTAATTCTCTTTTTGTTGTGTTTATAATTGTCAGGAAATGTTTGAAAAGTTGCCGGGAAAATTGGAAAATTCGGGAAAACTGAAAGTGCATTTGCTATGGGAATTTTGTATGGATTATTGAAAATTTGACATGACAGTCTGTCGGGTCAGCTAGTTGTTAATAAAAATACAAATATTATTAGTTACCTAAGTGCCTTCTATAATTGTTGATTTTCTTGAAAAGATTGATTTCTAAGTGATTTTTGTAGTGATTTTTTATCAATAAGTAAATTGTCTGTGATTAAGCTAGATCTCAACTAAGACTTCATATTTTTTTTTAAGTTCCTATATTGTTAGTTTAAGACTACCTACTATTTTTAATTATTAATTTAACGCTTCCTTTCAAAGTTTCCTATAACTTAATAAATGGGACATAAGTCTTGATAAAATAAAATGTTTTATTGTAAAATTAATCTGCAATTTCTTACAGACCATATGTTCACTACTTGGTACTTGGCAGTTAATATATGAAAATGAATAGTCTTTGAAATATATATTATTTTATATATTTGATTTCGGTGGACACCATTAAAAAAAAATTAAATCCTTCGTATCTATTCGTTCTATACGACTCCCTCTACTACTAATATGTTTTAAATGAGCTCTAGAGTTGATATTTCATATTAATAATGCATAAATTAAGAAAAAAAAAATGACACCGAAGTCAACCAAATAATGAGTCTACTGATAATGACCCAAGTAGGTACGTATTTACAGAATTATAATCATTAAAGTCATCAATACAACTCTTTAAGACCAGGAGGCCGATTCTACTAACAAAATTGTTAAAAAATCGCAATTGAATGGCAGCTGAACCACGGCTTTTGAGCGTTTTCGCATTCCACTAATGTAACAACGATCCAACTGCGGTTACGTTTCAGTTCAGTCACCGATCGATCGAAACAATCTCAAAAGCTATTCTGCTAACAAAACTTTAATGCTCTAAGAACAAAACCGAACATGAGCGTGACGTTTAGTTGCATCATTATCTTTTTGACATAATTGAAACGTTTCGTTTCATAGATTTCGCAAGCTGGGGCCGAAAACGAAACGTTGTTCTGAGTTTTTATTATTTATGAAGTTGAAATGTTACAAAAAAAATATACAGGTTAAAAGTATAAGTATGGTCTAGATATGTTTTTGTATTAAAAATAGTTTTAGTAACACTTATGACCGTGTGTGAACAATGTCCTAGGATATTATTATTATTACTTATTCGTATTTAGATTCAACTTTTTTTTCCTGTATTATTAAAACATACTTTTGGATAGGTTGGTCACACAGGTTACCCGCTGTTACGTTCCCGTTACGATTCGGTGTAAGTTTAGTTTCCATTTTGCTTATAGAATAGTAGAATGACTTTTTTGGTAACTATCGAACGGCGATCGAAACTGAACTGTTGTTGAAACACAATTGAACGTGGAACGTTGCAAATTAATAGAATCGGCCCCCTGGTAATCCTAATGAATGACTATTTCATGAAATCTTGACACTTAGGATTATAATAACATAAGGAGTTTTGTTACTGATGCTAATGATTATAATTCAGTAAATATGTACAGACGCCAGCAGGTCAACCTACCCGAAACTGTCAGATTTTCCCAATCAACCTTGAACCTAATGCTTTAGCAATAAAGTCGAAACTCTATTAAAAAAATCTGACAGATTGTAGTAGCTTGATGTGCTGGCGTCTGTACATATTTGTTACAGTCGCGAATCATACTTTAATCAACATACAACCTAATACTGACTTGCAAATAGCAAAAAACGTAAGAAAAATTGAATTTCGCTTCCCCCTTAACATAATATCACGACTACCCACATTTCGCCGTCCCATGTTTCAAGCAAGGGGGGCAAGCCTGTTGCCATCAACCGGGCACAAATCCAGACTCCGGGCTGCTACTGAGAATATTCAGACTAAATATGATTAATTCCACACGTGTTCCGAGGCAGCCCGGCCACAGTCGATTTCGTAATTTATACCTATAGACATATCAATTACATGTTCCTAAATAGTTCTTGCAGTACCAGTGAATAGAATTAAATGTACTTCAAATATATCTTGTTAAAAAAGCACTTGTTGTAAGCACGTGTATATTTTCTGGTAGGATGCTCAGAATGTTCTAAAATATTAACCAAGTAAATGTTCCTTTTATGTTCTTTGTTTTTTTTCAATGAAATATACCAAGAGAAACACCTACATAAACAAAAAATGATTTCAAATAAGATTTTGCACTAAACGCCTGTAGAACCAAAATAGCACGTCTGCTTATTTGTACAAAGTTGCTAACGAATATCTTTAGGAGCAATTCTGTAGGAAAAACGGACAATATTGTGTAATGAAAATCACATTTTGTTTGTCAAACGAAGAAATGAAATGATTGATTGACTTATGATGAATGAATGAAATGATTAAAATGTTATTTTCATTACACAATATTGTCTGTTTTTCCTAGAGTAGTGGTAGTGCAGAGCATTTCTCCACGCGCAAAAAAAAAAAAATAAATAAAAAGAGGTGAGATGTGTGTGTAGTATATAAGGTTCGTACACGAAATCTCTTAAGGGATCATTGTATTCATTATGAACAAATTTTACTATGGGACCAAACCTGAAATCGTGAAAAAAGAATCAGCTGTTCTCTACATTTTATGTTGGCATAACTGGTCTGTTGGCATAAAATGTACGGAACAGAATTTTTTTATAATGATCAGTACAATGACCCCTTAAGAAATTTTGTGTATGAATAGATAGACCTTTGCCTCTCTCCATGAGGAATACGAGCGTGATGTTATGTAGGTGTTTATGTTATTCATTTCAGTTGCTCACATTGCGCGTTTACGGCTCAATTCGAGAGTGCCCTGAAGATGCACAATCAACTTCACCATGATAAGGACAATTGCTCGGTGCTCAGCAACACAAACAAACTGACAGCGGTAAGAATAAAATAAAAATTCGCTTCGCTCGTTTTTACATTCTATCGGGTGATTTAGGCTCTTGTCCCACCGTTAAGGATGAGCGAGAAGCGAGTAGAGCTAGAAACTAGAAACGAGTTGGCGGGCAACGAACAACGAATGAACGACGACAACAAGCAATTACTCGCTGGTATGCATGCACAGACGCCAGCACATCAAGTTACCCGAAACTGTCAAATTTTCCCAATCAACCTTGAACCTAATACTTCAGCGATAAAGTTGAAAATCTATAAAATAAACTTGAGATTGTAGTAGCTTGATGTGCTGGCGTATGTACCAAGCGTGATAGTCTCTTAGTGAGTGCTCTGCACGCCAAGCGAGCGTCGCTGAGCGAGTACTCTCTTTGATAGCTCTTGTCTCTGCGACAAACGAGTACTCGCGCGCGGTGTGAACAGTCAGCGATCAACTATTAATATAAGCATCTCTTTTATTTACACGGAATAATAATAATAATATCCTAGGACCTTTCACACACGGTCATCTGATCCCAAACTAAGCGAGATTGTACTATGGAAACCAGATAACTGATATACTACATACACTACCTTTTTTTTTTGTAAATACTTACTTATATAGATAATTACACCCATACTCAGGACAAACAGACATGTTCATGCACACAAATGTTTGTCCTGGATGGGAATCGAACCCACGACCTGCGACATGATAGGCGGTATCTTAACCAACCACGCCAGCTGGCCTGTCAAATGAATGAATGAATGTATATCTATTGCATGTTTCTTGAGCGAGAAAATAGCCGATAGTAAGTCGCCAGCGGTGGGACAACTGCGAGGTACTTTTTTCAAAAGTAAAAAAAATGCGAAACCACCAATTTAATCAGGTTATCTTTATTATCGTCGTACAAAAGAACCAATCCTGACGTTTATTATATTTTTATTTCATTGATATTTCTTAAAAATTTTGGCGGTAACTGCGGTTAACATGGTCCATTCTAAAGTTCCAATTGCGAGAAGAATTCAGTGCACAGTTAAATTCTCGCTTCGAACCGTTGAATTAGCAGCCTAGATCGTGTGATATCTCACCTCTAAACTTTTCTTTTGGGGCTATGTAAAGTCCAAAGTCTACATGGATAACTCGGGTATGATTGAGGAATTGGAAGCCAACATTATTCGCGATATATATGTATTTGGCGAAAATACCACTCGAAATGCTCGGACGCGTCTAGAAAATTGGAACTTCCAGTTTGGACCATTTTAAATGAAGTTACGGCCAACATTTGAAAGATTGTCAAGCATGAATGTCTATTTTGTATGATAATAAAGATAACCCAATAAAATTGTTATTTTAATTTTTTTTACTTTTGCAAAAAGTATCTCTAAATGAACATTCTCTTAATTCTTCAGCTTTTCTGCATAACTCGACAAAGTAACTCCTATATTTCTGTTTGAATGATTAAAATAAAGTGTAACCTATCTTAAAGAGTGCAATTTGACAAAGAGCTGAGCGTAGTTTCTCGACCGTCGAGGACCCAACTAACATTAGGCGCTAATATAAAAGTTAGAACAGATAAATATAAAAGAGCTAAACAGATCCTAAGGTCATCAATAAGTGCTATCACATGGGAGTTATAGCGAACTATAAGTCTACTATACCCCTGGAATGGGCACAAATTCTTATGGTCTTAGGTTCCACTATGGCGATGTAGTGGAGTTACAGAATGAATTTAAGAGATATAGTAGGGCAATTGTGGAGGTACATTAGCGCTAACTGAGACTTAAAGCGATGTAAGAGTAGTATTTAAGTGACTAGTGACTCCTCAAGCGGTATGGTAGAGCTACATGCTGCTTACTGACACTTTGAGCGCTCTATAGGGAGCAAATGTATGAATATAAACTCCGTAAGGGGTATACTAGATCCATGATGTATCTTACTTACTGTTTGAGCGGTTAGAGGGTGGCAATAAGGTAAATTGTAACACCTTGAGTTGCAGTATAGATCTACAATAGGAACTTTTAGCGTCTAAGGGTATAATTTTTTACTTTTTTTCATAGCCGGCTATAATATGCGGTATGATGTTTTTTATAACGTTGATAGATGACTAATTGAAATGCAGATATATCCCTTATCAAAAAACAAAACATTGTGTTTATGAAAATAAATGGCGGAGTTGAATGCTAAAATTTTAATTCATTGTTAGTGGAAGCTGAAGCGGAATTATCATTGCGAAGGTAAGTAAACTGTGAATATGTGTATATATTATTAACAAATAATTGAAGGGCCCACTCTTTGTTGTGTATTTATCTAAAAAAAATGTTTTGCTTCACATGGAGCAATACATGTTTGTACTAAATATTTAACAAAACTTTGCCTATTGACTTAAATGTGTCGTGACCCTGGTATTAGAACGCTATAAAAATAAATACCGTCATTGTATTAAGTTTTTGTTTCGTACGTTTTACTGTTTTTAATTCTTAAAATGGTGGGCGCATGAATTTGGGGATCCGTAGTCATTTCCCAAAACCACTACCTAGCCTACCCACTAGTCGACTAGTACACGTATCTCCTAGCTGAACGAGTGCACAATTAAAAAGATTTGTAATTTGAATACCTATTTGTCTACATATTTAAATACTGTAAAATTCTGCCAGTTAAAGCCTTTGAATATTTGTAGCAATGGAATGTTTTTTTTTTTTTTAATGCAAGGTTGTATTGCCTGTATAATTACTAAACGCAGTCTTCGTCGACCAAGTCTACTTGTTTTGCCAAGAATACGCACTAATTACGCTAGAAAGAATATTACATATGAAGGAGCACAACTATTTAATAATCTACCCACTTACATAAAAAATGTTAGCTCTCTCAGCAGTTTTAAATCTCGGCTATCCAAACACATAATTGAAAACTGCCTTGACTAAAGTCCTCCAATGTTCTTAAATGGTTGAGAGTTGAACTGCTGAATGAGTACTTATAGAATAATTATATAATTATAATACTGTACATATACTTTGGTGACGGTTACCTAAAATAACTTTACTGAATGTATCTTGTCTATTCTCATGTGAGTGGCGTCTTTTCGTCTTTTATGAGAATAAATGATTTAAACGTATTATTACTTTCAGGAAATTAAGCTCCTTTCATTTGATAAATAGATATTGAGTTTTTGTTTCTAAAAGCTTTACGAGCGTAGGTATATGATTCGATTAGATTCTCTTCGAATTTATAATTATGGATGAAAAAATGATCAACGTTGTTAAGTAATTATTGCATAAAAACTTTTTACCTTTTGTGTTTTTTTTTTCAGACTAACCAATACAATTCACCCGTGATTTCCGTACCCGATGAGTCCAGCGAGACTTCCTCTCAAATAATTTTGACTTCAGAAAACCAAATCCTGGGTATACCTACAAATACCTACTGTGTGCTTGCTGAAAACCAAGAGCACTTTATAGACAAAACACAAGAAAATAGTGATTTAAAGAAAATATTAGACAGTATAAATCTCGTATTGGAAAACCACGATAAAAAGATGGATACAATATTGGAAAATCAAAAAAAAAATATGCACAAGATGGCTTGCATTTCTGTCCAAGTTGATAATATGCAATTACAACTCGGTAAATTTAATGAAGAGGATGTTGTTCCCTTGGGTACGTCTCAAAACCAAGTTGAGAACTTGCGATTCAGTTTCTCGCCAATTGCAACTGTTGAAGATTTGAGCAAAATCAATGATTTACTTTCTGATAAAACTGCTAGAAAACAACTGAAACAAACTTTTTCGGTTATTTGTTCTGGTGGAAAAGGAATTATCTGTGCCTACAAACTTATAGATATCATGTTTTCGCGTGATTTTTTGTGTCAGTGCTCTTGGAGTGGCAGTAGTCGTTCTGATGGCGTTAAAATTAGTTTAAAATGTTATAAAAATATTATTTCGTTTTCTTGGGAGATGGTTTTCAGTTGGGACCAGACCTTTACATTATAAAACAATGAGCTTTTTTTCAAAAGCATTTTGAAAAATGCCAATAAAAGAAAAAATGCCAAACAAGAAAGGTCATCTACTACACGAAAACGAGCCAAAATTGAAAAGAATAAAAGTAGCACAGAGCAGAGTAGAAATAATAATGAAAATAGTGCCGGAAACATTGAACAAGACGAAAACAAGACTGAAAAAAACAATAACATAGCATTCGCGGCAACTGCTGAAAATAATGTTGAAAATCAACCCAGCGATGTACCTGAAATCAAAAATGATTCCATAGTACTAGCCCCAGGTAACGATTCAATCGAAGTCGAAGAAGAGTCCCTATGCTAATTTTTTAATTCATTTATATTTTCTAAGGTTATTTTTATTGCTTTTATTGTTATTATAAATTATATTGGTTATTGTGAATTGCTAATAATGAATGAGTTATTCATTCATTCATTATTAGCAATTCACAATAACCAATATAATTTTATATTTTTTATGAATCGTTAACTTAGTAGATATCTAGCCTATCCATTTAAAAGTTTGTTACTTGTTATATAAGTGTTAAGTTATATCTTTTAAGTAGAATATACAGGGTGTCCAGTAAATAGCACGACATACTGCAGGGGGGTGATAGCTAGGGTCACTACCTATCAATACAACACAATATATGTTCAGCAAAATCTTACCAAGCCTAACTAGCTTAATACTACTACTACTAGCATACTACTAGGTTAGTTGTTACTATAACCCTAGATGTTTAGGTAGGTACCTTTGTGTTCTAATCTAAATGTAAACAAAGTCATAAAATAGAAAAACTAATATCTAAAATAAATACTAGCCATATTTAGAAAAATCATTACCAAATAGCAGCCATTTTAGGTTAAGCACTAATACCTTTTCTTATTTTCTATTATTAGATATATTGTTTACAGGTAGATAAGAACCTAAACATCTGTATACCTACATAAGACTTTAAGTGCTAAGTAACTTACATGTTCCTATTTATAGCAGATAAAAGTATCTATTTTTGATAAAACAATTGTTTTAATTTTGTTAAGTAAAATAATCAATAAGGATGTTATTTTATATTTTTATATACAATTATTCATGTTGATTGAAGGACCTAATCATGATGCAAATACTCTTTTTTTTTAGGATAATTACAACCTTGGGTATATTATTTTAATACCTGACCATCATACATTAAACGTTCTTGTTATAGAATATAAAAGTACTTAAATTATAATGCAAATGTTTTATTACAAGAACTAATTAAACGAATAAATACGTTATGTTACATGTTACTATTCCAGTAAAAAAATACCTCATTCGCTTTTAATGATTGTATTTGTTATTTAATAACGTCAAAAATTTCTGATCTTAATTTTCGTATTACCAAATATTGTTAATTTTCGAATAACAAGTTGATTTTGCACGAGAAATAAAAATGTTTGACATACGTTAATTGTGTTTAATTCAAAATCACAGTGTGAAGTAAAGGAAAGAAGTAAAGATAAACTTCAAGCTCAATACACACAAGTTTAAACTGGACATCTCCTGATGATATCACAATTTCTTCTCGATTTTCAGCCTCATTTGCAACTACAAACATATTCAAATATGATGATTTAATAGGACGATGAAATATGTCAAGTTTGTTCCTTAATCTATAGCCATGAATATGCACAACATTAGATTCATGTAATTGCTTAATCTCTTTTATTTCTCTCTTTTATTTAGATTCTTAATATATTCACTCGGATTTTTCTCATCATCACTACTCAATGAGTAATAACATCGGTCCTCTTCGGAAATATTAAAACTTGCAGTTGCGATATCACTTTCATTACATACGGAACCCTCATCTTCAAGCAAGACTCTCACTTGACCGCGTCTAGTGATGCTTCCATTCTCATTCGAGTTATCTTGTGATAAGTTTGCATCTCCAACGTTGTAGTTTAAAATATTACGATAATCTTTCAAGATTTTCCGTCTATTTCCACCGGTTCTACTTTGAACTTTCCACGTTTTAAAACGCTTTTTAGAGGAGCTATGTTGCGACGCCATTTTATGCTTACCAATTAGGGTACTAAAGTGGTAAGAAACCCAATAAGTCAACCTTAAATAATATGGAGGCCATACTTGACACTATAAGTTCTATTAATAGGGAGAAATATCCCTACTATTCAGCCCTAAATTATACAAGGGAGTTTTGTACCCCTTTAGGAGTTTGGTGTTGTACAATATTTAATAAACACCATTGTAGAGCTAGTAGCGTTAATTGCTCCTTTTGTGCAACTATCAGCGCTCCGAAAGAGTTTGTAATAGCTTGCTTAGACCTTTAGAAGTTAATAGTAAATGTTAATTTCTTATATGGATCTGATAGTCGTAAGATTCGCTCAAAGCTATAACTCAGAAGCTTTGGTCTGTATTGTAGGCATAATAATCGCTGCTCTGCGCGTTTAACCTCCATACATTGCTCTTATAAACTTGCTTTGTCACTATAAGCGTTATATTTTATAACTAACACTCTTTTGTCGTCACAAACTATAATTGCAGCTACTACTCTACCTTCATAACACTTTAGGTTCTAAAGTAAGCTCTATTTGCAGCCATAATGTTTGTTGGGGAGGACCTTGTTATCTTTTATTATTTTATATTGTTTCTTTTAGCCTATGTTCCCTTTCTCCTTACCATTCCTCTCTGTCTTGAGCTAATGTGGAGCAATACTGTCTGTGGAGTCTGCCGCGATGTCACCGGACGTTTTCTGGGACCCACATTGTGGCAGGTTTGGCCCATGACTCATTTGAGTGTTGCCAATCTCCACCAGATTCATCTTCTAAAACCACCAGAAAACTACTAACAAAAAATGGCCGCACATTAATAATCGCAAAAATTTCCACTAAACAAATTTTTAGTTGTTACGAAAGAAAACCATAAGTATAGTTTCTTTATTATTACGTAATAAAAAATATTAACAATCAGTAAATCAACATACAATAATAAATCAACAAGTCGAGATCAGGAACATTCAACAACAACTGCTTTTCTAAATTAATTCGTCTTCTTCAGAAGAATTATTTTTGTCTGCAGCATTATCGTCGATTTATACGATTCTGTGTTACCGATTTGTTTTAAAAAGTTTATTGGAATTTCATATTCATTACAGCATTTTCCTTCTAATCACCGTTAAACCGCATGTGGTCATATTCGCAACCGGTCGAAATAGCAAAGCGTCAAAATAATAAAGCGTCAATAGCGAGGATTCGTTATATGTACAGTAGCGGTCAGAACTCCAATGCCAGTATTACAAAACTATCGCATCGTTACCCGTCGCACTTGAGACCTTCTTCTATTTAGGCATTTCACACAGACATACACACTCTTTCATCACGAACCAAACAAAAAGCGCAGTATAAAGTCTTTTTCTGATTATGGTAATGAGAAAAAGACAGCGAATATTTTAAACTAGTCACATAAAAGTTGAGGGTAGATTTGAAACAAAATAAATTTTCTGTCTGTAGTTATAATGGGTATGACGTTGTTGGTTGGTGAACTTAGTTACGAGCGTTTGTGTTATTGATATTAGAGGTGTTGAGTTTGAAGATTTTTATTGAAAATGCAAGCAAATATAAATATTGAAGCCAGGGCGAGCATTGTAGCCTTGCATAACAATGGGTGTACCTAATCTATCTGAAATATCCAATGAAACCGGATTTTGTGAAACGAATGATTTCATACCTACAAGACGATTTGCTGAAGAATTTGATACGTCATTGCGTACTGTTCGCCGTCGATGCCGAAGGCCCCCTCATCGAATACCAGCGAAAAACCGTTTTTAACGCAAAGGCATAAGGAGAAACATTTGCGTTTTGCTCGAGAATATTTAGACTTTGATTGGGATACTACTGTATTTGCTGACGAGAAGACATTCAAGTCGTGTCAAAAAGGAAGACTTCATTTGTGGCGCAGAGATAATACAAGTTGGTCTGACAGAAATATTATAAATAATACGGAGTCAGGAATAATTAGTGTGAATATGTATAGGTGGATTAGTGCTCAAGGGCCGGGTGAGTTGGCATTGATACAGACGCGGGCCAACAGCTCTAATTACGTCGAGGTTTTGAGCGATATAATCTTCGCAACCTACCCTTCGCAATGTTTATCCAGTGGATGAAATTGGTGACTTTTGTTTGGTTCAATATAATTGTCCGATACATCGTGCCATTGATAATGACGGAGGTCACACTAAATATTATTAAAAAAATATTATATTATTAAATGTTATCAGGGAAATTCAGGGGATACTGGCCATAATAATAATAAGTTAGTGATCGTAAGATTGTAGGATTGAGGTTTAGTTTCAATCTTCTTTTCCTTTATAAAACGAATAAATTAAGCTATAACCTCAATAAACCAAAAACATCATATTTTACGAGTAGTAGCAGCCAAAAATGATTTACGAACAAATTAGGTATTGTATTTATTTCAAAGTTCGGAATATGTTTGTTTTTAAGGTTGTTATCAATATCTCAATAAATATTCCTATGAATAATAGTGTTTTTTTTTTAAATTAAATTGCCTATTATACTTTATTTTTACCCTCTATACGCTATTGTCATTGATTAACGAAACTCAATAAATAATTGAACTCTGGCACGAAAACGGAAAAACAAAAAGAGTCGAATGCGCGCACCGAGGTTCAAACCTTCTCCACTTCATGAACACACAATAACAGCCAGCCACTCATGTGAACCTGCCATCGCTGCTTGTAATTTTCATTTCGAATTTTAGCATTGCCTTTAAATAAGCACTATGGCTGATAATTTATTTATAAAAAAAACAAGTATTTAAGTAGGTAGTTGTAGGTATCTTTATGTAGGTTGGACCACACATGCATCTGACCAACCAACAACGCGCTTTCGTAGTTATACTGTGTGCGCGTTACTGTCTGCATTAAAACATCACACACACACAGAGATATGCGCAGATATGGCGTACAGGCCAAAATGATCATTCCGGTGGCAGTCCACTTATGAGCGTTGATTGTAAAAGTATCTTATGTATTATTCCAGAGTCATACGCTATATCTGTTTTCTACAATTATCCAAAACCGTGGCGTAACTCTTTTCACTACTTATTTGAGTGTACTATTTTTATGACACGAATAAATAGTACCAGTGAATAAGCATCTAACACTAAGCACTAGGTTGCCTGCTTGTCGGTCTTCTATACACTGTACTTCGGTGAGTGTGCTAAGGAACTCCACAACCTCATCCCTCCGGCCCTCTTCTACCATCGAACATCTAGACGCTCTGTAAGTTATCATCCATACCTAATTGCCATTCCACCAATTCGCACTAAGCGCTTCCAAACATCCTTCATAATGCGCACGGCAAAAGAGTGGAACTGACTATCTGCGTCTGTGTTCCCAAACGCATACAACCCGAATCTCTTCAAAGTTAGAGTGAACAGGCTTCATCTGGGTAAGTTCACTCCATCGTAGACTTTGTTTCTGTCATCTCTGACCAGACCAGACTAATCAATAAAAAAAGTCAAGAGCAATCCCAACTAAATAAAAAAATACGGGCCCATCCAAAAGTAGGTAGTTGATCCACCCCACAAAATCCTGAATTCTCGGAAACGCATGTTCGAGTATCCACGTAACCCTATAAATTCCGTTTATCCAACTCGGCCTAGGGTGAATTCTCGGGTTTGGGCTCCACTCGCCCCTTGGATCTTGCCCCTAACTGCCTAAGTGTATCTACTCGCCCCTTGAATATTAGATACCCCAAACCGCCCCCGATTGTTATAATTTAAAAGTACTGTCAGCACTCGTAAGCTTATAAATATTTAAATAAATATTTTTGTCTTAAACTTCAATAATGTTTTCTTGGAATTTAATGGTGATGTTGATGAGCACAGCAATCATAGTTTTGACTATTAAGAATAAGTAGATTACATAGCTAGGAAAAAGGTTCATTTTGTTATAATATGTAAACCATGTAGCAAAAACTATCACAAGTGTCACGAGTTGGTGAGATTACAGATAAAGTTATTAATCAATCAAAGGCGAATCGATACACCAAAATAATTATTTAAATGCCAATTTTCCACTCACCCCTTCAGTAAGGGGCGAATCACTCACCAATATAATAAAAAACGGGGTGAGTGGAACATTTTAATCGAAAGGGGCAAGATCCAAGGGGCGAGCGGAGCCCAAACCAATTCTCGGATAACGTTTCCGCTCGTTCCGAAACTACGGATTTCGTGCTCAGGGAGTAGGTAGACCCCCAGTCCCACTGTTATTTTTGGGTGACGTCGGTGATTTGTGTTTAGGAGCGCATCGCTGTTTTCCTAACACGGCTCGTTAATCTGACTCCATGAATGCTACACTCCATTGCTTGCTGGCAAATCTCAACCTCAACCTGGTCTTTGATAGTTCAGCAGAGGTTCCTGTCTTCATCAACAAAAATATGTAGTTTGCAATGTTCTATATAATAAACTTGCGTTTTCCAGAAGAAGTCCAGCACGCTTCCCCGAGCCCCCTCACTAGGTTCAACGTATTATAATAATTTCAAAACTGATAAAGGCGCGAAATGTAAGTATTTCTTTAACCAGGAAGCAATCGATTTTACAGAATCAAAAGTTAAATAAAATACCAGTTACATTATAATGATAACTGATATCGCCCGCGCCCGCGCCGTTGCGGCGCAAAGCATTGCCAGAATGTGTTTATTACCGTGGTCCCTGCCACAGAACAGATATTTACCTGTTCTGTGGTCCCTGCCGTAGTCTTTGGAAGGGACCACGAGGAATATTGTTACCCGTGGTCTGTCTGAGATATACAATAGGTACTGCCGAATTAAAACGGTACTCTCGAAAATATGATTCGCGACAATAACAAATAATGTAGATTTGCCGTCGTTTGGTCTGATTTCCATAAACAGACCAAACCACGGCAAACCTAACTTAGAGAAATGTATTGATGATTTTCGAGGTTATAATAAATACATGTATTTGTTATTGTCGCGAATTATATTTTCGAGACTATGTACCATTTTAATTCGGCAGCATTGTATTTCTCGGAGGGACCAAGGATTAAAAAATGGCTTAAGCTTTGGTCTAAAGATAAACTTTGTTTTGTAATAAGGCCGTGTATGTACTGCTTTCACAACTACCCTCTCCCACAGCGCTAGGCCGCACATCATCAGCGACGCGGCTGCTAGGCAAGCTGCGTGCGCGCATCTGTCGGAGCAGAACACTATTCTCACACCCAGAGGAGGACTTAGATGCTACTGGTACTATTATTAAAGACTCGGGAGGAGCTGCAGTGAGTATGATAGTATCCCCATTGTTTATAATTTAAATAGTTAACTAGTGAATTGTGGAGTACTACTAAGTGTCAGGGCTTCGGAGAGAGGAACTTCCTTTTGGCACATTGATCGATAAGTCTAAATACGCAGGGTGTTCTGAAAGTCTGTATTTTTCACAGTGTTTTAAAATAATTGCCACCACACTTCTGCATCCTTATAAACCAATCACTAAATATGTCTTTCCATTTCTGTTCAGGCATTTCCGCACATATATTGTCCCAGGCCGAAAGTAAAGCTTCTGCGTCCCGAAATCTTTGCCCTTTCAATTTACTTTTCACGAATGGAAACAGTCCACAATTTACTTTTCACGAATGGAAACAGTCCAAAGTCACATGGTGCCAAGTCTGGTCTATAAAGCGGATGTTCAAGAAGTTTCAAGCCGCAAAAAATTATTTATTATTTATTTATGGGCAAGTAACGTCAGCCCGATGTGCCGGAGCATTATCATGATGAAGATACCAGGTGCAGAGTTGTGACTTTGGACGAAGGTTCTTGAATTCCTGAATAAGTTGAGGAAGGCAGTCAGTGGTGTACCAAGCAGCGTTTTCTGCTCACTGCCAAAAAAAAAAAACACGATCATTTTCTTTTTTTATCGACTTAGATTTTTTTACCTTTTTTTACCTTCGCCTGCTATCACCCATATTTTGTTTTCCTGCTTCGTGGGCACGTCGTAATAATAAAGCCACGTTTCATCGCCCGTGACGATTGAAATTATATCTTTAGATTTTCCGTTTTCAAACTTTGCAATATTTTTGTTCATCGGTAAGTTTATGTGGAATCCAAAGAGTACAAACTTTTCTATAACCTAAATGAAGGTGAATAATTGAATGTAACGCTGCTGAGCCAATCTGCAGTAAGGACTCTGTTTGCCCATAGGTTACTCTACGGCCAGTTTCAATTAAATTTTTAACTGCAGAAATAGTTTCTGGAGTAACTGCTTCCGCCGGTCGCCCTGAACACGAGTCGTCTTCTAGGTTAAAACAGCCACGCTCAAGACTGTTTTTACCATCTGTACACGGTTGCACGAGAGGGACAGTCATCACCAAGTATAGGCTTCATTTCTTCTAAACAATTTTCTGGACTTTCCACGTAAAAAGTTATAACGCAAAATTGCGCGATATTCGATAGTCGTCACGAAGTCATTATAGTGAACTTGTTCGAACACGATCTGCGGCTATACTGAATACAATCAAATGAAAACTGACACTATAGTGCGCGCGGAACTATTTGGCCGCGCCTTAGGTGGCGACAGGGGTGAGGGGGCGGGTTGCCTACTGCTCGCAACGCACATGAGATTAGACAGTGATGACCAATCTCGAGATATCGTGAACAATAATTGTTCAATTATTGAAAAGAATAAATGAAAACAATGGGCATTTTTCAAATTTTTTATATATTGTATTTGAAAAACCATTTCGAGGAATAGCGTTACTGATCATTACGGACTAATCATGAAAAATATTCATATTTTATTAATATTTTCGATAAAATACGATTGACCTTGTTTGCCCTTCAAATTGTGTTAGCTTTGGCCATAAAGTTTTGTTTCGTTGCCTCAGAAAATAAAAAAGTAAGTGGCAAGTATTGTCTATAGTCTGTCGTGTCAATGTCAAAAATATAAACAAATTAATTACATTAAAATCTTTTACAATATTTCAATATTCTTGCGACTTGCCTCATAATCTCGTATTATCTCAACACATATTGGAATAGAGTTATGGAATACAGGTAGTGCTTTGTTCCAACTTGCAGCAATAATGGTAAATAAGTGCAAACAAAATGTTTGTTCGTATTAGAGAAGACTTGCGAGAAAAATGGTGTCGTGGTGTAGGCGTGGAATATTACAAGGTTTATACAATGTAAGTATTATTGTTGCGAAGATTCCGTTTAAAACTTGCTACTGTTTCGGACGAAATTTCGAAAAATAAGATTGTATTTGTAAATAAGAAAACCGGTCAAGAGCGAGTCGGACTCGCACACCGCGGGTTCCGTACTATCATATATTAAAAAAAAATGTGCTATTTAGAGACATCGTTTTATTTTTTCTGTAATATTTACACAAACTTCTAGGGGGAACTTTGAGGTACTTTTTTACGTTTTTCATCAAAAGTCGAAAATTATGCGGCCTAAAAAATAAAGAAAAAATGTTTGAGAATGTGCAAACGGCACTCTTTCATATGATACCCCACATGCCCTAGTAGCCCCACTTCGAATTCTTAAGACCTTTTAGTCCCTGTTGCAAAAAAATATCTGTATTTTTATGTCTTTCTTATTTTAAAATAGTTGGGCAAACGTCATCGACTGAGCCAAGGCAGGCACTTTTTAAGGTTCCGGCAACCCGTACAAACTTAGTAAAGTTTGCACCGGAGATTCGGGCAGTAAGAATCCTTAATAGTGTTAGCGGCGTTTGGACATATTTGCTTGCTCTTTGGCGGAATTCCATGAGATATCCAGCTGTCAGACTGAGTCGCACCATAAGGGTTCCTTTATCATTTTGGTGCGGAACCCTAATACCATTGATTCGATTTTGTATGACGTCTATTGATACTTTGACAGCTGTGAGATGGATGATGTTGTGTTGACAGATTTAAATTTTTAATTATGAACTAGTGAGGCAACAGCACATACTTTTGTGCACCCTGATGACGTCACCTACCTTGAAAATATAAATTATTAAAATATATTTTTTTTAAATAACTATTGAGCCAATTATCAAAATATTCAAATTAGTTTCTCAAAATGCTCTAAATTTTCAAAAAATAAAATAAAATGTAATGGTTAAAAATTTTTAGACAATCCCCATTGAACTTTTAGAAGTTTATATTGTACCTATCCTATTGTATATCCTATTGTAATTAATAGTAAAATAAACCAAAAACAAATTAAGTATATGAAATTATTCTGACATATTTTAATGATATATGAAATTATTTAATTAATATATACTTATATGAAATTACTCTAACATATCCTCTGAATCACTTGATTCTGAACTCTCTGAACTTGATTCAGAATCATCTTGTAAGTTTATAATGATTTCGTCCATCATAGTATCAAATCTCATATCACGATTCCAGTATTCTTGTTCGTTTTTTTGTACGTGGTCATCGCATTTTTGCCATTGTTCGGCAGAGAATTCGGAATATAGCCTTGTTAGTATTGTAATTTTATTTGATACGCAGCATTATCCATAACTATGACTGAGTTAGGTGGAAGTTTTGGTATTAATTTTCGATCAACCCAGTTGTAAAAATTTGTAGAGTTCATGTCTCCATGATAATCCCCCGTTTTTGAATCTGATTTAAAAATTAGCAAAGCATCGTCAATTCGTCAACTAACCCGTTCCGGCTACCAGCGTGAACTATTATTAAACGCCTTCCTTTGCCTATATCTGTATACATTCCAGGCTCCAACGAAGATTTCCAACATTTTTGGACATTGTGACTTTGGTTAACGTAAGTTTCGTCCAAAAAAATATATTTCGTTTGTCTTCTCTGAATTTTCTTATGGCCCTCAAATATTTCACTCGCCAATTCAACAATGTTTGGTCTCTCTATTAAAAGGGATCTCTTCGATTTACATTTTTAAATGAATATCCCAGTTTGTGCAAAAGTTCTCTTAAAAAAGTTAATCCGCAATCTAAAATATTATCCTCTTTTAACACAGCATTTAGTTTTCGTAGACTTGGAATTTTTTTCTCTACCGTATAAAACTGATTTATTTTTCTTCTTATCACACCTAAATCAAAATCATCAACTTGTATTTTCTTTTTTGTTTCTTTTGGTCTCCGCGGAGAACTAAATTTTGCTTCCCCTGTATTTTGCAAGGAAGTTTTACTTTCAGCAATCACTCTCCTTACACTTCGTTCTGATATCCCTGTTGCTTTTGCTACTAATTTCGCATCAGTTTTAATTATATTCTAAACTATTGACATCGGCTGTCCGGTTTTTAAAAAACGTATGCACTTTAAATATTATTTCCTTAGATTGTCTTTTTATCGGCGGACTCATCTCGCTATTGCAATCTCATGTGCGTTTTGTCTAAACTAGCCGGAACTTTCAACGCGTGTTGCCGTCGCGAAGTACGGCGCCGCACTGAGTAATGACAGCAAGCGCCCCCGCCTCTCCGTACCACCGCCCACAGCTCCTAAGGCGCGGCTAACTAATTCCGCGCGCACTATAACGTATATCATAACATTAACAATCAAACTAACTAACTAATACAACAAACGTGCTCGCGCCATCCGCCTTAGTATTATTAACTATCTCAAGACTTTCAGAACACCCTACGTATAATAATAATCGATGTATGCAGATGACTTGCAGTTGTACTCATGGGAGGGTTAATGAAATACCCGACGCTATCGACAAGTTAAATAAGGACTTGACAGCCATAAAAACCTGGTCTGATAGATTTGGAAGTGCAGTAAAGTAATAAGTGTCAGGCGATCATCATTGGGAGTCCTCGTAATATTAGTAAGGTGGATGGTTCAACATTGCCGCCGGTTCTCTTCAATAGTACGATTGTTCCAATTAGCACTAACGTGGAGGAACTAGGCCTGCACATCGATTCTACCCTGAACTGGCGTACTCAAGTCGCTAGGGTCAGTCAAAAGGAAACTGGAACGCTGCGGGCTTGGTACCGACTGAATTTTTTTTTTACCATCAAGCACCAAGACAACGCTTGTGTAGTCCTTAATTTTCCCTATCATCGATTATGATGATGTCTGCTACTATGACCTGATCTAAGACCTATCTCCTCGACAAACTTGACCGGCTTCTCAATAACTGCATTCGATTCGTGTTCAATCTGCGTAAATATGATCATGTCATGTGTAAAGTGGTTACCAATACACCAGTGCAGAGCTAAGGGCGCTGGCCACTCTGTTTTCATTTCTTGACTCTCCCTCTTCCCCTAGTTATCTAGCCCCCCATTTTCAGTACATTGCGTCATCCACAATAAAAATCTACATTAATATTTTTCCATTGTTTGTCTTATTTGTCGTGTGTAAATACACGAATAACTGAGATAAACTCACCTAACACAAGTTAGGTTAGTTTATCTCAGTTATTCGTGTATGTTTATTTGTGATTATATTTATATATAATTAGGTAAGATATATTATTATATTTATAGTTTGTAATAGTTATATGTGTATCTTTATATTGAAATAAATATTTATTCCTCAATTTTTTGTAATCGCTCCTACCACTGCTTGTCTCTGCATCACCCAAAGGTTGACTGGTAGAAAATGCCTATGACATTAATTAAGTCCGCCTCTGTACATATTTTGTGCTTGAAGTATTAAACAAATAAATTAATACATACAGGGTGAAATTGAATTCATGGGCAATATTTTAAGGGGTCATTGTACTGATCATTATGAACAACTTTTACTATGGGACTAAACCCAAAATCGCGAAAAAAATATCTGCTGTTACCTAAATTTTGACGAGTTATGCGAACATGTGATTTTGTTTCGCGATTTCAGATTTGGTTCCATAGTAAAAGTCTCTAGTTATCTAAACTCCTTGGCAAAAAAAAACGGGCACTTTAGATTTTTTTCTCTACTTCAATGAAGAAGAACACGAAATAGGTTTTTATTAATTTGACGATGTATTGGCATGTTATTTGAAGCATCCTGGCATTCCTAATTTAAATATTGAAATTAACAAAAGAAAAATAATGATTATTGTGGATTATTGTGAAATTGCTTTACTAATGGCGCGAAATGCTGAAACGATTTTTTAACTGATTACTAAAATTGTAAAACTTTTTGGATATTTTCTGCAAATTAAACAATTTAATCTTTCTTTTTACATTAAATACCGCTTTTTGATATGAGTGATAAAGCGATAAGGGCCGGTAAAATTATAGCCCTACCTGAAGAAGGTTGTCCGCAAACTTACGTGTCTCAGCGGCTAAATGTGAGTCGTTCAACTGTCCAGAGGACTTGGCAACGGTGTCAAGAGATCAGTTCGGTTAAAAGAAGACCCGGTTCGGAAAGAAAACGATGCACAGAACCAAGAGATGACCGCTTTTTGGTGAGTCAGGCGTTGCGGAATCGTAAGGCGTCAAGTATGGACCTGAAGAAGAGCCTTGAAGAAGTAAGAGGAGTAGAAATTAGCTTGTGGACGGTCAGGAGGAGGCTTTTGGCTACCAATATCACGAGTTACCGCACGGCTCGGGGCCCTAAATTACTCCGTGAGCACCATGTTGCTCGACTTCAGTTTGCTCGAAACTGTGCTTCATGGACTCTGCAGGACTGGAATAAAGTATTGTTTTCTGATGAAGCTAGAATCTCTTTGTGTGGAGAGGACCGACGCCGGCGAGTGCTGCGATGACCACGGGAACGCTATGCGGAAGGTTTCGAAGAAATCACTCCTTATGGCGGAGGCTCCGTTATGTTTTGGGCAGCAATTAATTCGACGGAGCGTACGGAGTTAGTTTTCATAGAAAATGGAACATTAAATGCACACAGGTACATCATGGAAGTCCTAATTCCATATGCACAACCCGCAGTGACTGCACTTGGGGAAGATTCCATTTTTATGGACGACAATGCTCGCCCACACTGTTCTGGCGACATGAAAGCGTACATGCAAGAAGTTGGGATCCGTCATTTCAAAATCAAAATCAAGTCATTTATTCAAACTAGGCTGAGAATCAACACTTTTTGAACGTCAAAATTACATAAGAATTACATAAAACGCCCGCCCTTCACCACTTCCTAGTGCTTTAGCTGGGGAGAAGAAGTGGCGCAACCAACTCCCCAGCAGCAGACAGGTCTGTTCAGTTAAAAAAAAATGAATCTATATAACACTGCGCATAATAATTTAGGTACAGACGCCAGCACATCAAGCTACTACAATCTGTCAAATTTCTTTAATAGATTTTCAACTTTATCGCTAAAGTATTAAAGTAAGTTCAAGGTTGATTGGGAAAATCTGACAGTTTCGGGTAGCTTGACCTGCTGGCGTCTGTACATTACGCAACACAAAACATTAAATTAAATTATTTTATTGGTCAGCTCGGAAGTCCTAACCTCAGTCCAATTGAGCATGTCTGGGATGTTCTAAAGAGACGGGTAAGATCAGTGCAACCTGCTCCACAAAACATCAGGGAGCTAAAAAGAGTCATTGCAGAAGAGTGGGAACGTATTCCTCAAAACGTTATTAAAAACATCGTGGAAAGCATGCCCAGAAGGATTCAAACGATTTTGGCAAGATGTCACACTCGTTATTAGGTATTTACGTTTGTAACTTTATTTAAGTAATTAAAAAAAGTAAAAAAATCTTATCTTTATTGCCGACCACTTCTTATTGTTTGGCCGTGTACATCGGTTTCAAAGAATTCATCGAAATTAAAAAAAAAAATGACAGAATTCACTTCACGCGTATTAATTTACACGATTGTAAGTATGCAGACTACGTCAAAAAAAAATTCATTTAAATAACTCAAATCGACCTTAGAACGTAAATTTCCTTAGGAGCCCGTTTTTTTTTTGCAAAAGAGTTTATAATCATTGTCGGATTTCGCAAGATTGTTGTCATGCGGGACTGTTCATTGTCATTTATTTTTACCCGACTACAGCGAAGTAAAAAGGGTTATGATTTTGACCGGTATGTATGTATGTTCATCTGTTCCATCACAACTTCTAAACTTCTTATTATAATTTGACAAATGAGGTATCGTTGGAAGCGTCTATCGCGGCTGTGCTTGCATGCACCCGATAATTAGGAATAATTTCTAAAATCTCGCCTCAGTTGTGAGTCAAACATATTATTTTCTCTCCAAACCTACCCAAAATACATTTATATAGTAATTATTCTTCTTTAAAAATGTAAAGCGGCTCTGGAAATACTTTATCACGAAATTATATCCCCAAAATAATTTAAACAAAAAGTAAGTTCAAAAACTAAAACCCGATTACTGAAAAATCAGGCTCTAAAAAGAATATACGCTATGAAACAAGAAAATATTCTCATCTGAAATTTAAAAAAGACAGACAGATTCAAAATCCGGAGTAGCACTGTAAGGCATAAATCAAAGAGACTACGTGTGACTCTGGATTTTTAAGATGAGAATATTTTCTTGTTTCATTCTTCTTAGAGCGTGATTTTTCAGTAGTCAGGTTATTTTTAGTTTTTGAATTTACTATATTTTTTATTTTTAAGGTTGTGACATAAAAAGTAAAACAGAACTTTTTCATATCCGTGGCTCATTTCTGGACCCACCAGAATATAAACCTTGCATTATATTGTATCAATTTATGCCAAGAAAGTAAAATGTTGCAACTCATAAATTTGGGGCCGTTAATCGATGGGCTACCACAGCTCCCGGTTAAACCAGCAAGCATTGTTGTCATGGACAACGCTCCCTATCATTCTGTTAAACTCGAGAAAATACCAACGACCGCTTGGAACAAACAACAAATAATAGACTGGCTAAAAAGCAAAGGGACACTCATGGACATGAGTTATTTAAAAAAAGAATTGTTAAAGAAAGCCGCTGAAATCGCCCCACAATATGATAAATATTTAATCGATGAAATGGCTAGAAGTAACGGCATTGAAATTCTCCGTTTACCTCCGTACCACTGCAAACTGAACCCCATTGAGTTGGTGTGGGCCCAAATAAAAAATTATATTGCTGCCAACAATACAATTTTTAAGATGTCTGACGTGAAAACAATATTTTATGACGCAATTCGCTTAGTGGACGCTGATCGATGGAAGAAATGCTGCGACCACGTCTTACAAGAAGAAAATACCATATGGAATTTAGATGACGTCATGGAACTCGCTGCAGAAAATACTTTTCTTATAAATACTAACGATGATACTAGTGATAGTGATTAAAATATGATATTAATGATTTAATTTTGATTTTAAACTTTTAAGTGTATTTTTATAAATTCATTAAACTTAATCTTTTAAAATATATTTTGTTTTAATTTAACACCAATGTGAATACACCTTTATCTTGCAGTTGCACTGATGACTCACTGCATTCTTAACGCGAACGAACTATAGGGCTAAATTATATTCTTCTTCCCACAGGACACATCAATAAGGACCGAATGCTCTCCAAAACCTGTAGCAGAACCCTCAATATCCCGTATTGCTGACGTCAGTGTCACCAGTCAGCTGCTAGACGATAAAGAGACATTTGGATGTCACATGTGCACGTTTGATGCTGATCGGTATAAACATTTTTTTACGGTTCCGTAGTTCGTAAGGAAAAAACGGTTATAGAATCATTTCGTTGTTCGTCTGTCTGTCAGTCTGCCAAGAACCTTTTCCTCAGGAATGCGTGGAGGCATCAAGTTGAAATTAATATCAAATAATAATTAATATCGGTCCCTCGGAGATAAAAAAAAACAACACATATTTTGATACTCGCAAAAAAATAAAAACCTATAGGTTGACCTAGAATCATAACAGGCAAGAAGCAAGGGATTATTCCGAACTGTCACCTGCTTTGTCCCCTCGGAGGAACAGATCGGAAAGAAAGTTTGATCTGTCCCACTGTTAACAACTTTATTCACTCCTATCTGTCCCAGATAGGAGTGAATAAAGTTGGAACTGTCCTCTCGTTGCTAACAGATCTGTTCCTCTAAGGGGACAAACCAGGGTGACAGGTCGGAATAATCCGAAGCAAAGTCCCCCAGCACAAAGAAAGGAAAAGTTCCGAAAATCATTAATTTGTAGTTTTAACACATTTTTTTTATTTTGCGATTACAAACTTACATGTTAGAGAATTACTGACCGTGGCATATATCGAAATATGGGAGAACATGTTTTTCAAATATACTGTTAAGTTTGATTTTGGGATAAATTCATCGTTGTGCGAGGTCCGACATGTACTTACCGATTTTTTTATATTTTATTAAGTAAGCCTCGTATTTATGGTAAACAAAAAACTTTTTAGCAAAAAATAAAACCGACTTCCAAAACAAAACACTACAAAGTGAAAAATAACTTTAATTTCGGTAGTCGGTGTCTTTGGTTTTGTATTTTCGTTTTTTGCCACCGACTTCCGAAATTAAAGTTATTTTTCACTTTGTAGTGTTTTGTTTTGGAAGTCGGTTTTATTTTTTGCTAAAAAGTTTTTATTTTTCACTTTTTAGTTGTGGAACCTACCCCACACTAATTCGAATACATAATTGAGCACAATAATTGTAGATATAGCCATGTAAATAACAATGATAGGAAGTTATTAAAACACCATCACATCATCCACATAAAATAAGTGGGAAATATACGCATTATTGAAGCTAACTCAAAAACTCCCCAACCAAAGTTAATAAAATTTTATGGGACCACCTCGGAAGTATACCCTATCAAACAAAAAAAGAATTTTCTAAATCGGTCCATCCGTCTTTGAGTAATCGCGTAACAAACATACAAAAAAAAAAAAAACATACAGACGAATTGAGAACCTCCTCCTTTTGGAAGTCGGTTAAAAAATTGCACTGCATGATTGTAACAACATGAGCCTTGTGTTGCTGGTAAAATATTGCCGGCAACATTTGATACAGTTGAGTGTTAAATAAGTTGCTAGCAACACTAACGCTAGGTGCATACGAGCCACCGGCGACAGCTATCGGTAGCGCAGCGACAAGCAACTCACATTCTTTTAACCACAGCAAGTGGCGATAGCCACCGCTTGTTGTGGCCGGCGGCTCGGGTGCCTTACCCTAAATATGTTGAGGATCTTTTACTTACCATGAATAAGGGGTTTAAGTTCAGTATTTTTTTTTAATTTGGAGCAGATTAATGTTTGGGTGAGGCCCATGTGCAGCAGTGGACGCCTTGACGCTGAAACGATCGTGATGAAGCCAACATACGCTGAAACGGCTGTAAATTTGCTCTTTTTAAATTTAATGGATACCAAATTGGCAAGGTAGCATTGTTCATTCACCGGTAGCTCGGTTACCTACCCTATAAAAACCGGCAAGTGCGAGTCGGACTCGCGCACGAAGGGTTCCGTACCATTGTAATAGATTAATAACTGCGAGGGCCCTGGTACCCTTAACACAAGTTTAATCTTAATTTGGGTACCAGAGTTCAACAAAACTAGCATTTAAATAGTCTTCTGTGTAATGCTTGTGTTTTTATGTGTGTATTTGACTGCAATAAATAAATATTATATTATATTATATTATATTATTATTATTATCTATAAAAACAGCAACAAATCACGTTTGTTGTATGGGAGCCCCTTAAATATTTATTTTATTCTGTTTTTTAGTATGTGTTGTTATAGCGGCAACAGAAATACATCATCTGTGAAAATTTCAACTGTCTAACTATCACAGTTCATGAGATACAGCCTGGTGACAGACGGACAGACGGACAGCGAAGTCTTAGTAATAGGGTCTCGTTTTACCCTTTAGGTACGGAACCCTAAAAATGCTGACACAGATCACTAGATATAATTTTCCAGATATCAATTCAAAAGTTTTATAATCTTTACAGAATAACAGTACTAGACAGACATCTCCTAAACTACCACAAAATAGGTCTCGAGAACCTGCTGAAACTGGTCATGGCTAAAACAACAGACGGTCTATCTGAAAAAGATCCTAAAATGTCCTTATACGGCATAAGACGACCTTACTATAAGCTACCAGACGAGTTGATTGAAGATGGCGAATTTATCCTAGAAACTGTGACACCAAAAATAAAGATTTTAAAGCATGCATCAACAAATACTGAGATCCAATGGTCAGATATTCCAGATTTGAAGGACAACTGTCGAATGATTACTGTAGAGCTAGAAAAAATAATAAAGAATCCTATGGAGAAATTTGATAAAGATGAATTCTTGGGCAAAATGCAGACCTTAAATGAATGTATGTGCAAGTTCGTGGATTCTTCGAATACGCTGAAGGCGGTTTTGGCTAAAGAGTTTGATTCCAATTCAATGCATAATGTTTGTGAGCAGTTGTCCTCGGAGCAGCCTTTCTTCGATTTGTGCTTAGGAGAGTGAGTATGGCAATTCTAGCTTGGGTGACATAGCGGGTAGATATAATGTCTTGATTATTTAATTACCTCAGGTAGGTAACTGATGAGAGAAAGGGGTGTTTATAGGAACCAGGTACGACCTTAATGGGCTCCGGACACGAGGCCAGTTTGCAAGTCGGGGTATCATATATTGGGTATAATTATCTGCTATAATTTTTCCAGTACGAGAGATAGGCGGACCTAGGTGTATATACCAACAATTTGAACCATGACCAATAGCATCATCCCTTTTTGGATAAGGAATCATGATGGCACATAAGACTCTCCAGTTCAGTGAGTCAGTTCAACAGCTTGACTGACTCGTACACGAAGCCAGTCTGTACTACCTGTCTTCAAATATATTCATGCACGGCCAATAAAAGGCCACTGACTGAAGTTTACCTAAACACGTGCTCACGGTCACTTTCTTAACGCGCACTTTTGCGTCTTGGCTTTGAGGATCCAACAGTGCGTTTTTAACGCGGTAGGGATGTGCTTTTGGTTCAACGCCGAGACGTGAAAATTCAACACGAGGTAAAAAAAACGTCGCGTTAAAAACTGACGTGTAAAAAAATAAACCAAAAATGAAAAAACCGTGACCGTAACCATGTAAAAAACCGTGTTATAATAATAATAATAATAAAAAGGTACTTAATAGTTCTTTGTCAGGCGGCAACAAGGCGCGCGCCTTTAACGGTTGGGTCATGCCGGTCCTGATGTACTCCTTTGGCATACTAAAGTGGACCCAGACGGAACTAGACGCCCTGGATAGGAGAGTCCGGTCACTGCTGACTGCAAACCGGATGCATCACCCACGTTCGTCTGTCATGAGGCTGTACATTCCGCGGAAGTGCGGGGGTCGAGGTTTTTTAAATGCTAAGACCCTCCACAACCGCGAGGTGTGCAGTCTCAGAGAATATTTTCTCAAGGCTGACGTGGGTATGCACCGAGATGTGGTTGCAGTGGACAAGGGACTCACCCCGTTGTCCTTGGCTAAAGAGAACTGGCGCAAACCTGTGGTGCTTAGTACCAACGACCGCAAGCAAGTATGGCAAAGCAAGGAGCTTCACGGACGCTTTTTCCGGGCCCTTCATGGGCCCGACGTAGATTTTTTAGCGTCCGTGGCCTGGCTACGCTTCGATGACCTCTTTGGGGAAACCGAAGGTTCAGTCTGTGCGATTATGGATGAAGTTATGCTAACGAATAACTACCGGAAGTATATAATGAAAGACGGGACGATCGACATATGTCGGGCATGCCATTGTCCCGGTGAGTCTATCAGACATATTACTTCTGGGTGTTCTCGTTTAGCTAACGGCGAGTATTTGCAATACGGCTGAAATACGGCCTTGTGGACTCTGAGGTACCGTATTACAGGTATGTGCCCGACCCAGTTCTCGAGAATGACCATGTCACGTTATACTGGGATCGATCTATTATCACTGACAGGACTATTGTAGCCAATAAGCCTGATATAGTTGTAATAGATCGATCAGTGCGCCGCACAATGATAATCGATGTCACTATCCCGCATGACGAGAACCTCGTGAAGGCTGAGAAGGAGAAACAATTGAAGTATGTCGACGTAGCCCACGAGGTTGTGGAATGTGCCGATAGTCGTTACGGTCAATGGCCTTATCGCTAAGAGCCTCGACCAACATCTCAAGAGGCTCTCGTTGGGTGGCTGGGTGAAGAGCCTGATTCAGAAGGCAGTCCTCCTTGATACGGCGCGTATTGTGAGGAGGTTCCTGTCTCTGGGACCCTAACCACCGGTAGCTTGGACCCTGTTCCCCATGCCGGTGGATTTCTATTTTTATATATTTTTAAATGTTTTTTTTTTTAATTCTAATATTTAAAAATATAACTAATATGTAAAAAAGTTGAATAAAGATAATAATAATAACCCCACCGCTGTATCTCTACGTTGACGTCGTGGTGGGGCTTGCGCGCTCCGAACTTTAGGACTGTGCCGGTAGAGTTTACTTTGCCGGAACGGGTCTAGGATGAGGAGCCAGACCAAGAGAGATACAGAAACCCGCAGGGCAGCACGTGGCGAGCTGTTGGGCAGTAGCGACCCCACGGACCCCTATCTCTCGGGAGAAGTGTTGTTCTTCACCCCTGGCTTGCCTTTATTGGCCGGCTGGAGGGAACACTGACGAGAAACAGAGCTCCCACCTCTTTCTTGCCTTTATTGGCCGGCTTGAGTGGAGATTCGCAAGAGCAAATGTGCTCGGAGGAGTAAGATACTGGTATGGATCTAGACCGTACTTCCGGGATTGATTTGATAGCCGTGGAATACCTCTCCACTCCTCAAGCATCTCAGGAAGTGTTGCCCCCTTGTCGCTACGTCACTTGTGCTAGCGACCGTTTTCGGGGCCCATTATTGAGTGTGCAAGTCACCCCTAGCCATTTTATCCATATATCGTGTGTGTACCATTGATCAGGCAGGGGACATAGTCCTTCCATACTTCTAGGTAACCAATCCGCTATAGCCACCCAAACCCATAGCTCAATATGTTTTGTTTCTATTGTTCTGCAATAGTCCTGCACTAACCGGCGGTTGTCCTTGGGTGCACTTGCATAGTGCATACATGAATAATCGTCGGTTGGTGCCTCCTCATCATTTAAAATTGTCTAAAGGGCTTCTGCGTGTTGGCTTTGGCCCTCGTACGCCTTCGAAAGGTCCGGGATACCAGGCTCCCGAGTAGTCCCGAGAAATGTCAAAATAATAATAATAAAAATAACGTATTTTCATCAAGCAGCAGGAATACATCACGAATGAGGGGCCGAGCTCACAGCGATCAAATGGACAGGAGCAGAAGCAAGTATGGTGAAAATAATAAGTTAGTTAATTTTCTAAACGCATAATTCCTAATATTTTACAACCAGCGGTCGTTAACCCCATCATCAGCTGTAGCTTGAAATTATCAGTCTGTGAAGTTGCGCTAGGCAATTTATTTTTTACCTTGTATAACTGTAACCCTGCGTCCTAACCACAGAACAGGTAAAAAAGGTTAGAAAGGAAATAGTTCCTGATTTGTATTAGAACGCATGTCGCCGGTTATCTCCCACTCTTTAACTCCACTACAAGCAAGAGACCAATAAGTACGCGCATTATGCACACCAATAAGCCAAACGCACGCGATTTTGCTATTGGTTGTCACACTAACGCAAACACTGCGCTTGACGTACACTCACACACGCGCAAAAGCAATTTATTTCTCATGCATGTTACGGCGACCAAAAGGTCGATTATTTATATCGATAAAATTATTGTAATTTTGTTACTTTAAGTTTTACAATTTTTCGCTTTAATTTCTTAAGGGACGGGGTACGAATAGTGTGGACTTCCTAAATACATATAAATAATAATGTCCAATTCAATTCATTCAAGGGGGAGCATCAAATATAGCCGCAAAATTCAAATTTTCTTTCATTTTTAGGGTTCCGTACCTCAATAAGGTCAATTTTGGGGGGCAAATAAGAAAATAAAAAAAAATATATTTGCAAACTGTACTGTGCGATATATCAAATTCTACCCATGAATATGAACAACTTTTACTATGGGATCAACTCTAAAATCACGAAAAAAAATCTGTTGTTCCATATAAAGGTTCAATACCTACTCAACCAAAATGCATGAAACAGTTGATTTTTTTTTCTGGATTTCAGAGTTGGTCCCATAGACAAAGTTGTTCATATTCATGAGTAGAACACCCTGTGAAAATTTGCGCAGTGAATAAAAACTTCTCCTGTATAGATTTCAAACATGGATTTTCAGCTTTACGGCTGTATAAATCCAATAAACACGGCCTTATATAGGTATAATAATATCCACAAAAATGATCTAGGTGACAACATTTTAAGGTAATAATTAGGTACGCTACGCAAAAACACCAATAATGTTTTATAAAATGTAAATTATATACTACTTACTGAAAGGAGCATAACGATATTTTTGTGCTCCTGATTTTAAATATCTTTTCCCTGACTTTTTTGTTGTGCTACATTTAGTAGGTATCCACTCAATTCTACCAGAAACCTCAATCACAGATTAATATCTTAAAATCAGGAGCACAAAAATATCGTTATGCTCCTTTCAGTAAGTAGTATATAATTTACATTTTATAAAACATTATTGGTGTTTTCACTAACAGTAATCTTGTATCTGGATCTGTTGGAAATCTAAAAATAAAATTTAAAATGTATGTTTTCATTATACGAGTAACTAACACCAAAAAAAAAATCTGAAAAAAAAACCAACCCAGGAACTAAATTGATAACCTACATTAAATAATAATTGGTGATAATAAAAAAAGCTATTTTAATTATAATAGGCGCGTACCGAATCTTCCCTTTTTTATACATCAGTGATTAGTGATTACCTACTGATAATAATCATTTGTACGCATACATACTTTTAATATCGATATTGTTTACAACTTGGTACAACACTATCGATACGCATGGATTTCACTGAATTCAAGGTTTGGCTCGGCACACGCGACATCGCCATGAACGCAATACATTGCGCGATCGCTTACGTAGTACAAGATGGTACCCATGTATTGCAAGCAATGTATAATTTTGCATCTGTTTGCGATTGTATCGTTTTGTCTACAAACTACATAATACTATTGTAATAATTACAAATATCACTTGTATTTTAAAGTTTTTGAACTTATCGGTGAAAAGAAATCCCGTCTCGGGCTACACTACACACCTGGCTTCTTTTACGACACGTTATAATGGCGCAAGACGGCATAATTCTTTTTTTTTCGCAGAACTTCGTTTGCTGTCATAACAAGAGCGCGATTGTTCGCCGATGAAGCAAATTTTGGTTGACTTTGAGCGTTTGCTCATTTATTTGCCCCGCCCACAAGGCCCTTCTAACCTCTTTTATCTGTTCTGTGGTCCTAACCAAACACGATCGTCGCGCGAATACGCGACCGTTGCGTTCATTATACGATTGATCGTTGCTTTGACTGTTGTGAGTGTACTAATAGGAGTCAGTGATACTCGAAATAAAATAATTTTATTTTTTATTATGATGTTACTTTATATTCGGAAAACCAGAAGGTGCTCAGTCGTTGTGACCACGCGCTTCGCTTCACCGAACAAAAACTGACATTTATGAATGCGATGATCGCGTAAATGCGCGGTGATATACGCCGAGAAAAGAATTGCCGCGTCTTACTAATAAAATTCGTGGACGGACTGCCAACAAAGCCGTGAGTTTCTAGATACCTACGCCATTAGTGTCGTAGTGCGAGTAAACGGTGACACGCTTGGTTTGTACGGAAAGTGTTGACAATGCCGCCTCTAGCAGCGGTCGTCGAGCCGTCTCCGTGCTCTGTGGCTATAGGGTACTTATTTTCTACTTATGTAATACTAGATTTTGTCAGCGGTTCCACCCGCGTGGAGGTCGGCAATTAACCCACGGAAACGTACTACCGGGAAAAAAGGATCCTGGTTATAAACTATATAATCCTAAAGCATAATACTAATGACTCGTGAATTCATGCAAGCCTAGTACTTTTTGTTCGGTTCCTGCTTAGAAATTGTGCACGAATGTAATATTTATGTACGCCAGCATATCAAGCTATTACAATCTGTCAAATTTCTATCGCCTAAGCATTAGGTTCAAGATTAATTAGGATTTGACAGTTTCGGGTAGCTTGATGTACTGGCGACTGTACTATCTTGAATTCATGCAAGCCTAGTACTTTTTGTTCGGTTACTGCTTAGAAATATAGCACTACGTTTCGTGAACAGAATACCGTGTTGTATGCATGCAACGTATCACCGAGATAAAAGTATCCTATGTATTAATCCAGGTTATAAACTATATGTATACCAAATTTCATTAGAATCCGTTAAGTAGTTTTTGCGTGAAATGTAACAAACATACAAACACATTCACAAACTTTCGCTTTTATAATATTATATTATAGTGTGATTTACTACTTCTGCACAAAAACCAATCATTGGATCTCATTGTGAGAATGTTAATTTACATTATTTTAATTCACTGTTTCAGAGGCGACAAGAAGTTTTCATCCGAGCGTTGTTACTTCTAATTTATAATAATTTGCGAACAGTTTTAAGATATTTAACAATAAACTATTACTTATTTTATAGCTTCGGTACTTTTATTGTAGATTGTATCAATTTACCCCCGCGTCCTTTCGTCGTGCGAATACGCGATACCGAATAATATCCTAGATAATACCGAATGGGCACGCCACAATTGCGGCGATAAGTCCCCTCTTTGAGGAGTGGTTGGAGAGGCCTCACGGCATCCTCACCTTCCGCCTGACGCAGATCCTCACCGGACACGGTTGCTTCGGGAGGTTCCTGTTCCGGATAAGGCGGGAGGAAACGCCCGGGTGTTACCATTGTGTGGATCGCCCGGAGGACACGGTGGAGCATACGGTGGAGGTCTGCCCGGCCTGGGCAGAGCACCGCCGCGTCCTCGCGGAGGCGATCGGCGGCGGCGATCTCTCGCGTCCGGCCCTGATACAGGCCATGGTACGGAGCGAGAGTGCATGGGAAGCCGTCACCTCCTTCTGCGAAGCAGTAATGCTCGCGAAGGAGGAGGCTGAACGCGTGAGGGAGAGGCAATCTTTGCGCCCTCACGCCCCTAGTCGCCGCAGGAGACGCCCTGGGCGTCGGGAATCGATAGCCGATTCCCGACCACCGTAGGCGCGGGCTTGCGGATGGCGAGCAATGGGTAGCTCGCCGTCCGGTAAGGACCAGGCCCGGGTCGACGGCGCGTTGTGTTCCACGCGCGCCTCAAAGAGATGTCAGCACTAGCTGAAGGGGTCCGCTAGGGCCGATGCCCGCCAGGGTTGCGGGTTGTTCGAAAGAGTTACCGTGGCCCAGGCACAGGCAACTGAAGGAACACGGGTGGGTTTTAGTCAGTAGAAGTCTGACACGCCCTCCCGCTCCACCCAGAGCGGGAGAAGTTATTTGATGATTTCCCATCCACAAAAAAAAAAAAAGATAATACCGAATAGCGCCCTCTGTCGGCGCGACCACGCATTCAGGTACACCGATTGATCCATGGTTAACTCAACCAATGGTTAAACATAGTAACTAATGGTTGACAATGTGAAAGGCTAAACATGAATATGTTATGTAGTTAACTCAACCAATGGTTAAACACAATAACTAATGGTTCAATTTTGGCTAAATGTGAAAGGGTAAACATAATGTATTCATGTTAGTTCATTCATACTAAAAAATAGTAATATTATACAGGGTGTTTGGCAGAACGTTGAACATACGAAAATGGTGGATAGGTGGAGTCATCTGCTACTTACTCAGCTCTAATTTATTTGGCCCTGGCCCCCTGGATATGAAAAAAAAAAATATTGCTTTCTTCTAGTTTTACTACTTTCTTAAATTTTAAAGTTAAGAAAGTAGTGAAACTAGAAGAAAGCAATATTTTTTTTTATATGGGAAGCTGCCATTGTTCTTTCTATCGCCAAAGCATTAGGTTCAAGATTAATTAGGATTTGACAGTTTCGGGTAGCTTGATGTACTGGCGACTGTACTATCTTGAATTCATGCAAGCCTAGTACTTTTTGTTCGGTTACTGCTCAGAAATATTGCACTACGTTTCGTGAACAGAATACCGTGTTGTATGCATGCAACGTATCACCGAGATAAAAAGTATCCTATGTGTTAATCCATGTTATAAAATATCTGTATACCAAATTTCGTTAAAATCCGTTTAGTAGTTTTTGCGTGAAAAAGTAACAAACATACAAACACATTCACTTTTCGCCTTTATAATATTATATTATAGTGTGATTTACTATTTCTGCACAAAAGCCAATCATTGTTTCTCATTGTGAGAATTCAGTTCTTCTAGTTTCACTACTTTCTTAACCTTAAAGTGTAATTTTTATTAAAAATGGGTGAAACAGGCAATATTTTATTTTTTTTTAATCTTTAATGTTGGCAGATTCTTTAAAAACTATTGCTTTATTCAGATGTTTACTAGAATAAAAGTTATGAGTCCTCAAACTTACAGAAAGATGTAAAAAATACTTAAATCTTAATTTAAACTTGCATTAAAAAAAAAATGATTAAGTAAGGAGTTCCAATTCTAGCAAAACATCCCTAGTGTGTGACCTTTGTCAAACTTTTTTTTATTAAAGCAAATTACATAATTTGCTTTAATAAAAAAAAGTTTGAGTTTTTTCATAATTTTATCAAGTAGGAAATTGACGAAACTCTACCTTTACAGAAAGTGAAATGTTTTGCGAAATTTAATACTGCAAGGTTGGTAAAAATTAAAAGATCGATTGAAATTTTTTAATTTTCTTACTTGGCCCCAAAATTGACCTCTATATTCGAAATTCATTTATTTACGTTACACGTCCGCGTTTGGGTCACAGAAACTCATAAGTGTACTAAATTTCAACTTAATCGGTACATTAGATTCGGAGCAAATTGTCTGTGACAGACAGACAGACACACGGGTGATCCTATAAGGGTTCCGTTTTCCTTTTGAGGTACGGAACCCTAAAAATGATTGCAAAGTTTGAAAACTGAAAATCATCGGACATCATTTCAATCGTCACGGGCGATGAAACGTGGCTTTATTATTACTACGTGCCCACAAAGCAGCAAAATAAAATATGGATGATAGAAGGCGAAGAAACTCCGGCTGACGTAAAAAAATCTAAGTCAATAAAAAAGAAAATGGTCGTGGTTTTTTCGGTATTTGGGGAATTATTGAACAAGGAGTTCTCCGTGAGCAGAAGACTGTAAACGCTGCTTGGTACACCACTTCCGCAACTTGTTCAGGAATTCAAGAAGCTTCGTCCAAAGTCACAACTCTGCACTTGGTATCTTTATCATGATAATGGACCAGCACATCGTACTGACGTTACATGCCAATTTTTGCGACATGCCGCGGCCGGCTTGAAACTTCTTGAACATCCGCCTTACAGCCCAGACTTGGCACCACGCGATTTTGCACTGTTTCCTTTCGTGAAAAGTAAAAAAAGGGCAAAAATTTCGGGACGAAGAAGCTTTACTTTCGGCCTGGGACAATACAGGGTGACTCAGAATACCTCTTTTGATCCAGCGGCCCCATATTCTGTTGTGCATTATTAATCATTAGATGAAGTCCCCAACAATGTTCATTAAAGTTTTTTCTTGAATGCCTTCGACATGTCAAAGTTTTCTTCATATTTTTGATGGAGTCAACCCTAAATTTGGTTGACCTCTATTCTCTCTTCTTTGATATAGGGATGAATGCGTCAGATAAGACACTTAACACATAATAGTAAAAAGCCTATAATTTTCTTGCATCAGAGAGGCAAGTTGATTTTTTTTTTCAAGATTGAATTAAGTCTTGAATACCAGTATGATATGCGAAATACCTACGCAGAGTAGAAGTAGACGTAGCTACATACATCTGCATAAAACTGCAGTTTAAACCCAACTACAAGGTTTTTATAAAATACAAATACCTAGTAAAAAGTTTAATAAAATAAATATTAGCTCCCTATGAAAATTAATTCCATTTATTTAACAGGTATCTATCCTCAAAAGTAAGATATCGAACTATTATACGAGAGTTCGGAATCTTGTTTTAAAAAAAAACAATTATTTAATTATCTGGAAACGGGGTTTATTACTTTAAAGAACAGGAATTAGTAGAAATAATGATTTAGGATTTAAGACTTCCGACCCGTACCGAGACTCAGACCGAACTCCTGTCTGAACCCAATGAATAATACTTCTAAGTTAATAAAATGCTGACTAGGTAAGTATGTATGGCGGTCAGCCATTCTATTGTCATTAGCAAGGTATAACAGCCCCCCCCAAAAGACTGAAATTCGGGGATAAAGGCCGAAATTCAGGAAGTTATACAATTTCTCGTAATCTAGGCAATGGAATGGCAGAGTTTTCAGGTTCAGTATTAATATTACTGTTATTGTCATCGTCATCGGTATGAGTCGTCGGTTTAATACATGAGCTATAGAACTTAGATCTATGCTTAGAAATAATCTTATATGACTTAAATACTATAAAAGATATTATTATTATTAAAATACACAAGGTCAAAATAGAATAATGTGTCCCGTATTTTACTAGAAGAGGTTCTTCATTGATAATTTTATTTAAGTCTGAAAATATCTGGTCATTTTGTTTATTTAAAGTTAGATCATCCAAGTTGATGTTTTGTAGTAAAATAGGGGATATGTTGTTATTTAAGGTAGCAGTAGTCTTAGTATCTATTTTACAACATGAATCATTGATAATGCTAAAGTCCAAGTTAGGAACAGGAATGTCTATATTGATGTCATCTTTTGACGATATAAGTCTTGCACTTTTTGTGTATACTGTACATTGATTAGGAATTCGTAATATACCGGTTCCGGACACTATGATTTCATGTAATTCGGAGTTATCACAATCCATTGACACTTTACTTGGGCGAGATTGTACGAAAATCCACTGATTATTCATAAGTGGTTTCCAAATGTCCAATTCGCCGACAATCGTTTTAGTTTCGCATTGCGTAGGGATAGCATTAATTGTTTTCGTCAATAGTTCGCTTTCACATGTAGGGTTGCCACTTGTCAACAATACCGTAGGTATCTCACACAGAAAGAACTCAGAGTTTAATGTTTTACATTTATCTAGGTTATCTAGATTACAGAAGTTTATCTTATCTTTAGACATAGCAATATACGAGCTAGAAGGTAAAATTAAACTAAAAGTATTTGGATTATCTGACCCGTGAGGGGTCGGTAATGCTAGATTATGATACAAGTTAAATTCGTCATTAGTAACTAAAGGGATTTGTAAAATGAATACAAGTTTATTTTTATAATAGTAACACGCAACTTCAGATATGCTTAATATTAAATGAATGTTATCTAGACTTAGCGTTATAGGAATTCCAGTACCTCTAGGTAGGTGCCGGTCGTTATCAATGAGTTCATTGTATAACTGCGCCGGACTTATTATGTTTGGATGTAGGATGTTTTGACTGCTCAACATAATAGCGTTTGTTAAATCTTCAAGCTGAAACGACAATGCTAGTAGAGAGCTTTCGAGGCTACTAAGTATGGAATGGAATTTTGTTTCAGATATTAGAATTCTAGAAGTTTCTGTGATATTATTTAATTGTAGTATAAGTTGACTTAAAGTAGTTTTAAGTGAATCTTCGTTATCTTTTAATTTATTAATCGTTTGTTTGTAAGATTCCAGAGTAGAAGTAGTAATTAAGATGTTTTCCTTCATTAGTTCCGCGAGCTTTTTCTCGTGATTTTGAAAGGATTCAATCGCGGAGTCGTATTTTATTGCGTCATCTTCGTCTAGAGTACCGAAGACGTGTTTGAGAACGGTACCTATTCCGCCGAACCAAGCTGATCGTTTACTACGTTTTGACATTAAATGTGAGATAGATTCGAATTCACGTTTAATATCGTTGTATCGAACTGTGAGTGGGGATAGTATGTTTCCACATTGAAGGTTGCTCGATTTTTGGCACGTTTTCCTAACTATGTCTAGGATATCATTGAGGTTAGTAAGATGAGGATTTATTAGGGAAATGTTTACGTGACTAATAATATTTAACTTTCCATTAATTGCTTTAAGTTTTCCTAGACTATCGAAGTATATGCCGGAACTAGAAGGAAGTGGCTTGATAAAGTCCTGATGCGCATTGACCGAAGCGCTGAAATAGAATGAATAGAGTCAGTTAGACTATGCTAGATACTTATTATAATTACTAGCTAATACTTACATAATAATAATTAATTATTTCTAATATTTCTTATTCTAATCGATTTCTAACAGTAGTACAGTGTCTTTGGCTACTGCGGGTTTCATTTGGTCGAAATGATGAGTCACATGACGTCTATTGATAAGGAGCGTGGCTGTATTATTATCGTGAACTTTGATGATTTTATATGGTCCTTTCCAGATAGGCGATAATGCCTTTTTGAGCCTTAGGTGGGCTTTAAGGTAGACATAGTCACCAGCTTTGTAATGTGGTGGTGATTTTGTGAGTGAGTCATAGTAGGATTTAGAAGATTCCTTGGATTTTAGTATATTTTCCAACGCTTTTCCTCTGGTGTATCTAAATTTATGTTGTAACATTTTAATATAGTCTGAGTAAGTTGTACTAGATTCATTTTCATAGATAGAATTAGGAATAAAGGGTTTGTGACCGAATATTAACTCGTAAGGAGTAAATTTTGTAGTTGAGTGTTCTGTTGTGTTATAGGTTAGCATAGCTGTGTACACATAAGTAGGCCAATTATCTTGATTTTCGTTTACGAAGGATTTTAAATATTCCTTGAGAGTTGAATGACTGCGCTCTAAAGCTCCTTGCGTTTGAGGGTGGTAAGGTGATGACCATAATTGTTTGATTTTCAGAAATTGGCAAGTAGTTTTGAAAAGGTCTGACGTAAAGTTAGCACCTTGATCCGTTAGAATAGATTTAGGAATTCCAAATAGGGATATAAAATGGATAAGACAATCGCTAGATTCTTCGGCGGTTGTGCTACGTATAGGATAAGCGATAGAGTATTTGGTTAGATCGTCTTGTAAGGTGAGTATATATTTTAGTTTAGCGGAGCCTGATTCTGGTAATGGTCCTACTATATCTAATGCCACTCTCTAAAACGGAGCTGTGGATGTAGTAGTGATCTCCATGGGAGCTTTATTTAATTTTCTTAATGCTTTATTTTCCTGACATAATTTACATTTCTTGACATAGTCTTCTATGTCACTTCGCATGCCCTTCCAATAGAATTGTTCCCGGATTCTGTTGTACATTCGTGTTGATCCTAAATGCCCGGCTGTAGGAATGTCATGATTCTCACGCATAATTTTAGGTCTCTCGCTTAGAGTAGGGTATATTGTTTTATTTAGGTAAACATGGATTTGAATTTTTGTATTGTTAAAAATGTGAGTTAGGATATTGTAAATTTTTGTGTAGGAGTGATGGTCGAATGGACTTTTGAAATCGGAGATAGCAATGTCTGTTGTTTGTTCAGATTTCAGGATTTCGTCTCTTACTTGTTTCAGAGTATCATAGATAGCGGGATAAGATGATTCGTCAAAGTGGTGAACCTTTGTGAAGATGAAGTAAACAGTCTTGTTGTCAAATTCAGTTTTTAGGAAACGGTTTAATTCCTTTTCAGAATTAAGAATCTCGTCTTGTTTATTGGAATTTAGGAGAATTTCGGAGACGTAAGGATTTGATTCGTCTAAATCTATAGATATAGGAATTATTATTATTTTGCAGGTTGTCTTTAAAAGACTTTCGTTGTGTTCCTTTAGAATTGTATTGTAGGTATTTTCTTTATTTGGAATTGATTTTAGAAATCGGGAGTAATTATCGTTATTTAAAATTGGTTGTTCGTTTGGCGAAGGGATTTCTAATGAGTCAAAATCAAGGTTGAGGTCAGCACTATCAGGGCTAATGTCAAGATAAGGTAAGTCTGGTCCTAGATCTATGAGTTCTGGAGATAGTGTTGGTTCAACTTGTGGTATAGGATTTTGTAATGTATCAGGGTTGGTGTTTGTTTCTTGATTTAATAGGTCGTCATTCTCGAAGGAAAACGGGATGGGAGATGGTAGAATTAAGAGTGGGTCGTCTTCCAAGACGTCACCGAATTCAGTGTCAGGATCTAGTATTAGAGTGTCAGGGGGTGAAGGTCTACCTTCAATAGGGTTAATTGGAAATCGAGACAATGCGTCAGCGTTAGTATTAATTTTCCCTTTCTTGTATACAATGTCATAGTCAAATTCCTCTAATTTGAGTCGCCAGCGTACTAACCTAGAACCGGGATCCTTACAATTAAATAACCATTGCAAGGGTTTGTGATCAGTGATTATGGTAAATCGATTTCCGTAAAGATAGGGGCGAAAGGCTTTAGTTCCAAAAATGATGGCTAAGCATTCTTTTTCGGTAACACTATAGTTACATTCAGCCTTATTCAGCGTTCGAGACGCGTAAGCAATTGGACGGTCTTTTCCTATCGGACCTTGCGACAGAATAGCAGAAACGGCGAAGTTGGAAGCGTCGCAGGTAAGAACGAAGGGTTTGGAAAAATCAGGATATGCTAGCACTGGTGACGTTACTAATTTCTTTTGTAAATTTTCGAAAGCAAGTTGTTGTTCATTATTCCAATTAAATGGTGTATCCTTCTTCAGAAGGGATGTTAATGGTTTTGCGAGTTTGGAAAAGTCAGGTATGAAACGTCTGTAATAAGATACTAGTCCAAGGAAAGATTTCACATCTTTTGGGCATTTAGGTATTGGGAATTCAGTGATACATTTAATTTTTCTAGGATTTGGTTGTACACCGTCTTTGTTGATGAGGTGGCCAAGATAAGCGACTTCTTTGCATAAAAATTCGCACTTATCTGGTTGGAGCTTTAGGTTATAATTCCTGAGCCTATTGAAAACAGAGGATAAATTTTGAATGTGACTTGGTAAATCAGGGGAGTATACTACAATGTCATCTAAATAGACAAAACAACGTGAACCTTGAAGTCCAGATAAACATGTGTTCATGAGTTTTTGGAAGGTTGAAGGGGCATTCTTTAACCCGAATGGCATTCTCGTAAATTGAAAATGACCCTGAGGTATGGAAAAGGCGGTTTTAGGAGCGTCTTGCTCGGATATAGGAATTTGATGGAAGCCTGAAGCCAAATCTAAAGTTGTGAAATATTGGCTTTTCCCTAATTGATCTAGAATCTCTGTTATTTGTGGAATAGGGTATGTTTCTCCTATAGTGATGTCATTGAGTTTTCTGTAGTCAATAACGACTCTCCATTTGCGTTGTCCCGATGCATCCAGCTTTTTGGGAACAACCCAGATGGGTGAGGACCATGGTGAGTTTGAAGGTGTTATTATGTTTTGTTCTAGCATTTTGTTAATTTGACTTTCTACTTCTTTTTTATGGCATTCAGGGAATCTATAAGATTTAGTTTGGATAGGGACATCTGTATTTGTTCTGATATTATGTTCGGCGGTTGTGGTATATGTGAGTTGATCATCTGGAAGATGGAAGATGTCGGAAAAATCTGTGCAGACTTGTAATAGGGCGTTAGATTCTTCTTCATTTAGGTGAGAAATCCTAAGATGCTCGAGAACCTTGTTAGTTCTTGCAGAGGCATTAGTAAGAGGCAGTGATTCATGGGGATTCGAACAAACGTGAGTGTCTAGAGGTTCCAATGTTAGCTTAAGGTTAGCTCGAAGTAAGACATACTCTTCAGAGGTGTTGACTACCGTAATGTTAATACGGTTATTTTCTTTCACGTTTACGATGCAATTGGCAACTAATAATGAATCAGAGATATGTTGGTCTATTATTATACCTTCTCTTATTTTTGGATTACTTACTGTGCATTCAATTACAGTTTCCGTGCGAGGAGGAATATTATATACTGGTTCAGCGAATTTTAGTTTTATGCAGTCTTCATCTATCTGTAAGGTTTCCTGACAATAGTCGATTTGACAACCTAAACATTTAAGGAGGTCGTTGCCTATGATGCCATCGAAAGTTAGACTAATATTTTTGACAACGTGAAAATCGTAGGCAAATGGTTTGTTATTTTTTTTGAATATTTGCATTTTGAAGCTGCCTAGGGTTGAAGTTGTTTCGTTTCCAGGATCTATTCCTTTGAGTGTTATTTTATCATCACTTAACTTTGGGATTTTGGACATGGAATCTAATTTCAGTAGGCTTATGCAGGAACCTGTGTCAATTAAAAAGGATAAAGGCCTATCAGCGACGGAGGTTTGGATTACTATGTGAGGTAAGTATCTCTTTTCTATATTTTTTTTATTTATTTTGTAAATTATAGCATTCGTTTTTTGTTTCAGGTTTGGTAAGTTATCCGAAGATGAAATGTAGGTATTTGGTTTTGATATTTTACAGGCTTTAGTAGATGATTTGGCAGAAACAGCAGATTCGGTGCATTCGGTATATGATTCAGTGGATTTAGTATATGACCCAGTGGATTTGGTAATTGGTTTCATAGAAACAGTGGGTTTAGTAGATGATTTGGCAGAAACAGCGGATTCAGTGGATTTAGTAGGTGATTTGGCAGAAACAGCGGATTCAGTGGATTTAGTACGTGATTCAGGGAATACAGTGAGAATAAAGGCATCGGCTTTGATATAGTAGGACGAATTTCCCGCGCGACACCGGCCGGGAAATCTTACTCGTTTAAATCGTTTTGATCGTCGTCGTCAGTTTTTTCTTCATTATCCTGATTTACGTTAAAAACCTTCCGGCCTGGCTTATAACTTGGAGCTTGCGTAGGGTTAGATTGACGACCATTTGAAGTAGAAGCAGTAGATTGGTTCCTACTATTGTTGTATTGTCTTTTACGACAATTTTCAATAACGTGACCTATGTTTTTGCAGTAACGGCATATCATGTCGTTGGTATTTACTGTTTTTGAATGATCGGCTTGGTGATTACGCGGAGTTGGAGAACGTGGCGATTGGAAGTCGCGGCGATAGTTCGTATTTCTGGGTTTATCGTTATTGGAGTGAGTATTGGATGTTGATCTTTTATAAATATTCGAAATGATTTTTTCTTCTTCTACTGCAAAGCTTATAGCAGAGTTTAAAGAGTCTGGGTTGCGACATCTAACGACTTGTGATACCCGTGGCAAGAGTCCTATAATAAAAGTATGAAGCGCAAGATCTTGCATCGCAGCTACACGTCCTGCTAATTCAGTTTTCTTTTTCGTTGGAATGGAAATATTTATTTCCGTAAGTAGTTTCGCTAAGCATGTTTCTATTTTTAATGCGAATTGGTTGACTGTTTCGGCAGGATTCTGCTTGCAGTCCTGAAGTTCGGTGAGTAGGTGAGCGTAATGCTTCCTTTCCCCAAACTGTTGTTTTAGGAACTCGATGAATTGTTCAAAGGATTCGAACTACATGCAGTGTGCATGTAGTTTCAGCTTTATCTATTAGTTGACTTAGAATGAATTTGAATAAAATAGGTTTCTGAGTTTTTGTGGCTGTATTAAAAGCGCTCTGGCAATTAGCAATGAAGGGATTTAGTTTTTCCCTGGAGCCATCGAATGGCTTGATGAATTTAAATAGAATACCGAGTTCTATTTTTTCTTCGATTTCAACTTTTGTGCTCCTAGAGCTACTGGAACTTTCTTCCTTTGGTTCGGGTCTAGAAGTCATGATTAAACTTTACAAAACAAAATAAAATTTAGGCTTATTTTATAAGGAGTCTTCTCCACCTTATGTTACCTTGTACAAGTTACTCAGTGTTATAGACGCGTAATCGAAACGCGTAGTCTAAACAAAATATACAGGAGTCGCACAGTGAGTTCCTTATCAGTTACAATGTAAGTATTATGAACAATGTATGTACAATAGGATTAAATACTTAGAAATAAGATTTATGTAGATAGAAATAGTGGCTCTGAGTTAATTCTGGTATTCGCCCTAGGATATAGTAGTAACCGAAGTATTTTCTAGATCACTCACAGGAACGCCGTCATTATGAGGATACTCAGCTTCATCGTGACCGCTTCACCAGCGGTAACAGCAGAACAGCAGACGTAGCAGACCTCTGTACCAACAGAGGGTGAAATCCGGTCTCGGTTGCAGGGTGCAACACACAAGACAGGGTGTCGATCAGCCACTTGGATTTATTGCACTTCTACGACACAGTATTGATTTAGTAAGCCACTAACTTTCAGCACTTTAAAACACTTAGGTAGAACACTTGGTTTCACTGGCACTTTCAGGTTTTTGGAAGATTTTCTTTAGAGACGTATTCGGGTAGGGGATTTTCGTATCCCACCGCTGCCACCAAATATTATACGAGAGTTCGGAATCTTGTTTTAAAAAAAAACAATTATTTACTTATCTGGAAACGGGGTTTATTACTTTAAAGAACAGGAATTAGTAGAAATAATGATTTAGGATTTAAGACTTCCGACCCGTACCGAGACTCAGACCGAACTCCTGTCTGAACCCAATGAATAATACTTCTAAGTTAATAAAATGCTGACTAGGTAAGTATGTATGGCGGTCAGCCATTCTATTGTCATTAGCAAGGTATAACAGAACGACCTAACTGTTTTCGTTACTCTTTGGTGAAATACATTTTTATAAGAATTAATGCAGTTTTAATCCTCCGATTGGTAGAAATGCCATCAATATCTTGCCATTTCCTACACTGTACTGCACGCCCATTGCTTCCGGCTTTAATGATAAATGATAAATGATTTTTATTTCTGTAAGTAGGTTTGTACAAACACTTTTACAAGTCAATATTTTTTTTTTAAACTAGATGAGGTCGGCGTTTCCTATCTGACTACTCTGAGAAGAAAGGCCGAAACAAACTCAGAGGTCACAGTCTCTTATAAAGTCCAGACATAATCTTGGTCACTTCATGTGAAGACCATGTAGATTGGTGTCTGAAATGGTCTTTTGAGGAATGAACCACACAGATTGAGAGGACCTGTCCAGTCAGTGCACGCATTTGTCAGTAATCGCGCAGCTCAACTCAGAACTTAAGGAGCTCAACGATTCGACGAACAATACCAAAGAAAGGACATTGGGGTAGGCCGCATAGATTACTCAAACTGCCAGACCATGATTAAAAATAACTGAGAGAAAAAATAAAACAAACAAAAAAAAAAAGCAATGACCTACATAGTCTTCACATTCACAATAAAGTAAAATAATATAATACTTACAAAGTAAATATTAATGTCAACATTCAGTATGCAAAAATAAAAATAATATAAAATAAAATTGGAGCAGTTCATTCCCAAGCCTTTTTGTCCTCAATATAATCTTTAACGGTATAAAAAGCTTTCTGACACAACTTGCGTTTAATGAATGATTTGAATTTATTAAGACTCAGATCTTGAACGTGGCTTGGAAGTTTATTATAAAAGCGTATACATTGACACCTGAATGACCCACCTATTTTCTTGAGCCTTGTTGGAGGTACAACAAATTTGTGTTTGTTCCTAGTATTTATATTGTGGATATCACTGTATTTTTTAAACAATTTAATGTTTTTATGGGCATATAAAAGATTTTCAAAAATGTACTGAGAAGGCAAAGTCAGTATATTAATCTCCTTAAATTTCTCTCTGAGAGATTGTCTCGGACTTAATTTATAAATGCATCGAACAGCTCTTTTCTGCAAAACAAAGATAGTCTGAATGTCGGCTGCATTTCCCCACAACAGAATACCGTACGACATTATACTATGAAAATAGCTAAAGTACACTAAACGGGCTGTCTCTATGTTGGTTAAATTACGAATTTTCCTAACAGCGTATGCTGCGGAGCTTAGCTTTTTTGACAATTTATCTATATGTGGGCCCCACTGAAGCTTAGCATCCAAAGTTAAGCCCAAGAATACTGTGCTATCTTCAGGATTCAACTCTTCGCCCTTTATCAACACGTTAGTTTTCACCTGCCTAACGTGAGGTAGTGTAAACTTAATGCATTTGGTTTTTTTTTCATTAAGGAGTAAATTATTAACACTGAACCAGTGAACTACTTTTGAGATCGCTCTGTTTACATCGTCAGTAACCAGCTGCTGACGTTTAAGTTTAAACAAAAGTGAAGTATCATCCGCAAACAAAACTATATCATGATTATCCTTAATGAGGTAGGGCAAATCGTTAATATAAATAAGAAATAAGAAAGGACCAAGAATCGAGCCCTGTGGGATCCCCATTGTTACTATAGATCCGGGCGATCTTTTTCCATTAACGTCAACGCTCTGAATCCTATTACTCAAGTATGAAGTAAGAAGATCCAGAGCGGTGTTCCGGATCCCGTAATGGCGGAGTTTCCTGATTAACGTTTCATGAAGAACGCAATCGAATGCCTTGGACAAATCACAAAAGATGCCCAAGGCATCGCATTTGTCTTCCCATGCATTATAAATATGTCCTAAAAGTTCTTTGTTCTTTCTTATTGGATATCGGCATCGGTTGAAGAATGCTTCAAATCCGAAAGATTTTTTAAACTGAAATGATTTTGAATGTTATTTAATCATAAAAATAAGATTCAAAATCATTTCAGCTTACAAAAATCTTTTGGCGTGCCACCGTGCCGCCGCGCGCGGCCTTTGAGCTCGCCGCCACCTTGGAAAGAAAATCACTAAAAGATTCCGTACATGTGTAATAATAACGCGATTCTATTCTAAGACCGGGCAATCTTTTTGGGGTTTTTGGATACTGTATTCGATTATTTTGGAATTAGATTTGTTTCATAATTATGGCAATGTATTTTATTTCTTTATCATTTAAAAAATACAGAAAATAGGTAAACCACTAAGATTTGTAATTAATGGTACAAATACTAGTCAACCTCGATAATACAATTTTAACTGGCTGCTTATCACATCATGGGACAGAAATACCGTAAGCAAAATGTAGGTGTACTGCTATCACTAGGTACAATATTTTATTTTAAAAATAGTACCTATTTATTATCGGAATTCACTTAATATCTTATTGATTCCTAAAATTGTGTACATGTTTATTATTGTAGGCTAGTTAAGTAATTAGGCATTTATTTCGCTAGTTCACTTCATTCTTTCGAGTTGGATGCATGTCGTCTAGTTTCGCGTTGGATTGCAGTGAATTTTGCGAGGAATCATGACCGAATATGCGAACAATGAATATTATGACATGATAATGTGTGTAGGTGCGACTGACGGTAATCTTGCAGCAGCAAGACAACTGTCTAAGTTCTGTGTACCTTTTGTGTTTGTTGTCCTTATTGTGAATAAGTTCATGTGCTAAAACTATGAGTGTACTTACGTGTACCTACGTGTGTAAAGCTGCGCAGGATTTGAAAAGGAAAATGGTATGTACAAACTTAATAATTACCGTACTGTTCATTTCACTCGCGCGATGAGGCAACAGCTTGCCAGGTCAAAGGACGCGACAATACCTACATACCTACGGCCTGCGGTCATTGATTTATTTGGCTCCGCCTATCTAGGGTTGCTACGACATAGCAAAATTAAAATATTATTTGTATTTTGTAAGAGAAAACCGAAATTATTTAAAGTTGAGATATGACCATGGCGACCTTCCAGAATAACTAATAGTGTATTAAACAATACACTGTTTTCGGTATAACAGGGGTATTTTGAATCACACTGTATATGTGCGGAAATTCCTGAACAGAAATGGAAAGACATTTTTAGTGATTGGTTTATAAGGATGCAGAAGTGTATCTAATAATAGTGGTGCCAATTATTTTGAAAAACTGTGAAAAATAAAGTTAAATCTCAAGACTTTCAGAACACCCTACGTAGTTATGTAGTTTCTTTACATTATAATGCCAAAAGTTGCACTTTTCCGGGGTGTTCATGCCCATTTCTTGTCCAGGGAGCATTTTTCATTCCTAGCAGTATTCTGTCTAACAGAAGATTTTAATAAAATTCGTAGGTACTGTGCTAAAACTATCATTTTATTTTAAACCAAATTGTGTTTTTTGCATATTTCTACGAATACGCAACACTTCCTACATCAATAAAACTCTAATAACCTCTTAATTAACTAAAAAACTTGGATAGATATCGTGCAAATGGTCTCATTCAAATAATTTCTTCTAAGAAAAGTACTCGCAAGCGGCGTGAGTGTATAACTAATTGCGTAACACACTATCGCTCGGAATCGATTTCATTTTGACAATTATTGCGTTATTTACGTCGTCGAGCAGACAAAATTTTCGAACATATGAAGCAATGGATTAGCAATTTGTTTCAAAATGATTCAGATGCTGATCGGTAGTGTGTTACGCAATTAGGGTGCTGATGTATAATTTTAAACGAGGCAAAAGGAGTATGTAAGGATCGTAGCAGATGGCGTTGGCTGTAGTTTTTGCCTATCCCTATTTATGTATAAGAATTTTCCACCTCGCTGTCTTTGAAAGCCAATTTTAGCCAAAGTAGCAACATTAAGCACTACTTTTTATAATGATTATGAAAGCTGAGAGTATGACGCATTCTTGAGGCCTACTGATTGACCGAGATTTTTAATATAAAGTTGAAAAATGTCATAATTCACCGAACATAAATTATTCACTTTCGGCCAACTTTTTCATAAATTTCAGCACAGTTACGAAGCTGATTATTTTATTGACCTGATGTTATTAAAGCTGCTTTGTTACCAGTTTTTCCTTAGCTCGTTTGTTAACTGCGCTGCGCTCCATCACAGAGTACACTTTACACACATTCTCACACACATCTGCACCAAAGAATATAACTAATAAATAGCACAGACATTTAAAGGATAGCAGACCAAACATACGGTAAAAATTGCGTAGCCATTACGGACACATAGAGAGTGTTGTCAATACAGGGCCGAACTAGGGCTGGTTGCCGTTAATGGCGCCGATTCCCTTGTTCACAAACTAAACTAAATTTAAGTTCAGGGCATCTTTTTCTTTCTATTTCATTAAGAAAAGGACAAGATAAATATTAGTTTAGTCCCGCACATTAGTCAGCGCCCGATGTAAATTGACGTATTTTTAGTAGCTAATTTTTTAATCACGTCTAAACTTGTATAAGGAGTATCTAAATTTGACAGGGCTAAGTTACTCTCCTCTATTTATCGTCTGTCCTTTTCTTAATGAAATATATGTACTGAACATAAATTTAGTTTAGTTTGTGAACAAGGGAATCGGCGCCATTATCTAACGATATTGAAACAACCGATATACTTACTGAAAATCCGGGAAAATCGATTGTCTCTGGTTAAAGAAGTGTAGATTACATATCAATAAAGTCTTAACGAATAGTACCATCTATTCTCGTGGTTATTGTAAAAGGCGACTAAGGGAGTATTTTATCAGGACGATGGGCACGGAGCAGTCCACTCTTTTGATGTCCGGCTTGACGGTATATATTGTTCATACAATAAAAAAATTCGTCTTTGTTGCCAAATTCGTCCCTGACTAATTGTGTTAAGAATATGGCGGGGCGGTGTTGTTATTATTCTAAGGGCGGGCTAAACGGACAACAGTGCTGCCACCTATGACGAGCTTTCAGTTTTTAACCCCATCCTATACCCAGAGTCTCCAATTCAGATTATTTTTGAAAACAAAGGCGATAACAGACCAAAAAATATCCTCTTAATGGTAATTCCCAAAAAGTGGCGGAAGAATATGTTAGATTTTCTTTTAAGTACTGATTTTAGAAATAATAATTTTAAAATTATCACACCGTACCTACCTAATTATTTTTAGAAAATTTCGGTTTTAAACAAAGTTATTAATAAGATTTTCTGGTATGAAATATTTTATGATACTGGTAACACTGCAGGAGTTCCTAACATTTTCAAACTTCGTTTGACAGTACGTCTAAGCTGCGTCTTTTCCCGTGGTATTTTCAATTCATCTTGTTGTTTCCATGTTTTTGTTGTGTTAAATTTTATGATAAAATCTTTTGTAGCACTGTCCTGTCATTATGACAGTGACATTTCTTGACGTTTCTTTGTTTACAAAAAAATATCTGAATTAGAGACTTAATGTATAACTAATATCACAGATGGGACACTCCGCAGTTTAGGTATGAAGCTACAAGTACGCGGCGGCGGGCCTATCTCACTGGGCCAATTCAGTAGGACTGCCGCGGTCAGAAGGTTACGCGTTAGAAAGAGAGGCAACTTGTAGGTGAATATAACTGTAGGTAAGAAGCGTTGTGCGGTTTGATTTGCACTTTATTGTAACGTAGCAAGAGTCGTTTTTTATTTAAATGATTTTGCGGAGTGTCCCATCTGTATTAATCTGTGCTAATATTATAAATGCGAAGTAACTTTGTTTGTTTGTTACCTTTAAACGCCTAAACTACTGAACCGTTCATCCTGAAAATTTGCATATACGTTGTCAGGTGTACGGAAAAAAAGTACTGTTCCAGAGGAAAAATAAAGTTCTTATGATAATTGAAGGCGCCGTGTCTTTCAAATCATGATTGAATTATATTATTACAGAAACTTGCGGTTTCTATCCTCTTATCATCCTAACTAATATGCAAAAGTAAGTTTGTTTGTTTGTTACCTTTTCACGCCTTAACCACTGAACCGATCATCCTGAAATTTTGCTTATACGTTTTCACGTGTACAGAAACGGACATCCCGCATAAAAGTACTGTTCCCGAGGAAAACAACAATAACGTTCTTATGATAATAGATGGCGCCACGTGTCTTTCGAATTATGATTGAATTATATTATTATAGAGACTTCAGCAGTGTTAAGTTTTTTTTTTTTTAATTTAAATACCTAATACATTTTGTGAGTCTAAGAGTGTCGAAAGACCGATTTTTCATAATATTATAAATGCCAAAGTGAGTTCGTTTGTTTGTTACGCTTTCACGCAACCGCTGAACAGATTTGGATGAAATTTGGCACATGGGTAGATATTACCTGGATTAGGACATAGGATACTTTTGATCCCGGTAACGCGTTCCCGTGGGATGATTTTCGATAACCACGCGCGCGAAGCCACGGGCAAAAGCTAGTAACTAATATTATAAATGCGAATGTGTGTTTGTTTGTTGATTATGCTTTCACGCTAAAAAGCTGAACGAATTTGGATGAAATCTGGCACATGGGTAGACCATGATCTGGAGAAGTACATAGGATACTATTCATCCTGGATCGCAGACGAACTCGTTGGCGACAGCTAGTTGAGAAATAAATATCCAGTGATTTGTTCTTGTCAAATAAATCATCTTTATTAAAAACTAAGACAAAAAATAAAACCAAAAAACAAGACAGTCACCACCATCAAAATCTTGTAGAAACTAAAATCTGTCACCAAAACTGTTCTGAGTTGTAAAAGAACTACCCACTGTCATCCTCACAGTTCTGGCAACACTGTTCGTCATTCAAATCCCTACAATGTTCGCAAATCAACACCCCGGTCTGCATTTTCTGTTTCTTCTCATAGTGGCAACATAGCATATAGACACATTTGTCGCACTTCTCGTTTTGCGTGTCATGGCAACACTCATTTTTCGCGAAAGAGTCTCCACTGGACATGCAAGTTTGACAACACTTGCAGCTATCATTTCTTTCAGCTCCGAAACCGTTTTTATTTTTCTCTGCCTGACTTTTGACTAAAGGCAGTACTCTGGGTCCATTTCTGACCATGGGGCGGTTAGAGTAGTCTGAGTTCTTACTACTTTTCCTAACAGTCGCGAACATTCTGTTAACTTCTTCGATTGCGTCTTTTGACCTCGATTTCTCCTTCAAAGAATACTTTAATTCTTCCAACTTCATTTGAGGTATGGAACACGACTTATGCTTGATCAGGTCTAGTGAATTTTGTGTCTTCAGATAAACTGGCTGGCAACAGTTTACTAGTGTGAATTTTCCGATTTCCATAACATTTTTATTGTCATCTATAGAATATTGGAAGGTACTGACAGACAATCTAGGTTTATTTTTTGGACTCTTTTCATCATTTTTGTTAGCTGTGGAAACGGCGACGTCTTTTAAGAGTCCAGACTTAACTTTCTCTTTGCTGATATCGACTTTATTATTTTGGAAGACTGTCAACACTTCGTTTAGAAGAGTTAAGCCTTGCACCACATTCGTATCCGAAGTTTGCACTGTCTTAACATTTGGATCTTTTTTTTGTTTGTCTTTCTCTAACACCATTCTTCTTTCCATGTTTTGACTGCAATCTAAAGGCTGTCTTCTGTCTGGCTTTTGTTGTATGTCAGGACTTTTTTCCCTGCAATCTTTGGTCTTATTTCTCATCATACAAAACGTTTCTGTTTCTGCTACTAATCTTTCCCTTTCTTTCATTTTTCCACTGCGATCTTTACTTTTCTGACAAATAGGGCAACTTTTAGGTACTTTTTTATAACAATCGCTAACATTCCCATCTGTTCTCGGGTTCAGGCATACAGCACACACATGCGTATTATGATAGCCCTTGCTGCAACATTTTTTGTTTGCTTTTTCTTCCATTTCGTTTCTTGGGTAATACTCGCAATTTTTGTAAGTTGTTATGTGTATACGGATGCGTTTTATTCTAGCTCCCGATATCATATGGAGTTCTGAAATTATAGAAAACTCATGAATATTGTATACCAGCCTCTGTGGTTTCCTAAAATTATACTGTTACTATTCATCCTTGAGGCGATAACTGCATAAAAAATTTCGAGTCAAGATTTAAATCTTTGGTTTAGTGGGCCCTTAAACATCCTCTCGTGTGAACATGCAATCCAGGAGAACTGGAATCATAAGGCCTCTTGTCCACGATAAGAATGATGATGATCCGCATACGCAGCACCTTGGCCACACTTGGCGGATACCGCGCGTGATGCGACTGGGAGCGTCGATGGTTTTACGCGACTATTCTTGTTTAGTTGTAGTTTGAACCAAAGATTTAAATCGGTTAAAGCCCCTCCATACAAGTAATCGATACAAATGGTGCGAGCGAATTTCATCCCGCATTCCTTGCGGGATTCACCTCAGTTTGGCCAGTGATTTCAGTGATTTCGGATCTATACGCCTCACCGTGGACCTCATGTGTTTGCTAACTCAAAAATCTAGTTCAAAAATGGTCCAAAAATAAGTTAAATATCTATAAAAAAGATCTTACTCCACGAGGAGGAACGACTATATTCCTTTTCATATTTTAATCCCGCAAATATTCTTGATTAAATTCAGAAAAAAAAAACTATAAAACAATAAAAAATTAAATATTTTTGGCTAATGTCAAAAATATATTTGAATTTGACAGAAGAATAGTTTTATCAAAAGTCTATCTTGTTTTTATCCTTTCCATAATGTGCAAGCAGTTTTAAGTAGAAATCATTGGGTATATGGTAGAATAGAAACCTTTCCATTTAAAGTGAGCATCCAATTGGTAGGGGAGCCCAATAGGCGACTTTGTGATTTACTCAAGCACGGCAGGTTTACTTATGGTTGATACTGAGTGTAATTATCTATATAATTATGTATTTACAAAAAAAAAAGTAGTATATGTAGTATATCAGTTATCTGGTTTCCATAGTACAAGCTCTGCTTAGTTTGGGATCAGATGACCGTGTGTGAAAAATGTCCCAGGATATTAATATTAATATATTATTATTATACTTTGCACCCTGTCCAGTACCACCACCTCTATGCGCTCTATACAGGATGTTAGGTTAAACGAGGGACTTACTGAGGGAGGGTAATCAGTATTCGTTTCTCATCCCAAATATGTAAAAACTTATAACCTTAATTTGTGACGTAATTGTCTAATAAAATACATGATTCATGAACACTGAGCGCGCAAGAAGGTGTACTTGTAAACAGTAATGTAATCACGCGGCGAAACACGTGCCGGTCCTGACGAAAAGGAAGCCCGTGCGCAAACCCCGCCCCTTTTCTTTGAGTTGTCTCCGATGCACCGACAGGACTCACTCCCCCTTCCACGCTGACCGCAGTCTATGCGAGTGCGCCGCTATTTCCGCAGTCTAATTGCGCTTCCGCGTATCGCTTAAACAACTCCGCTTACATCGCGATAAAAGTGTCCTGTAAACGTGTTATTGAATAAATAAAAATTACGTCTTATCCAATGAATAATATTGGGATATGGTTCGAGCCATTAATTTATACCGAGAGATCGCTATCGCTAGAGCAAGAGTGCATGTTGCCAGACTTTTTGCGAAATTTTTGGTATGGTTTTGTTTGTTATTTATCAGTTTTTTTTTGTTTCTTTATTCATGTTATGTAACTTCTTCATACAAAGAATCATGCTGCCATTTCAATGGTTCATAGCCCACACTAGTTGTATTCGGAAGTAGATATCTTGTTCATATTTATATTAGTATCATATAAACATGAACTCTTGTGGGTTTGAATACGTCCTTCGCTTAAACAGACATACTGTACAAGGTCGCGCCGCTGTCTACGGCAGCCGATCAGAATAGTAAAAAAAAAAATCGATGGTTAGAAAAACCTACTTGAGCGTGTCAGATTAAGGTATGGTGGGTTAATTACATGGTGAAAAGTATGCGTTTCAATAATTTGACGATTTGAGTGTGTAGTAAGGGAGTGGGAGAGTCACAAGTTTGAAAAAAAAGACACCTCGAAATAATTCAAGAATAACGGGAAGAATATAATCTGCATCTTCTAATACCTAGTGTATTTTGGAGTCCTCGTCAGTCAGTTTCCCTCAGTCGTCAGTTTACTTAATTCGCCAATTTCGTTGATTAGTCAGTTTCATTGATTAGTCAGTTTTGCCGATTAGACAGTTGCGTCAACTCGACAGTTTATTTATGGTTCACCAGCAGATGTTACAGCGATACATACATAGAAAATACATAACAATTAATAGATGTTAGTTCTATTGCACACCCAATTTACAGGTAAACACCACATGCGATTATTCTATGTTACAAAGTCAATTATTATTAGTTAGGTAGTTATTAGTCAGTTTATTTAATTCGCCAGTATTGTTGATTAGTCAGATTCACTGATCGGTCAGTTTCTAGTGTTTGCCAGTTTTCGTCGATTCGACACTTCTGCTCACATTTTTAGCCAAATTTACAAAACATTATACAGACTCATTTTGTTATATTGTCGTATACATATATACATATATATATATATATATATATATATATATATATACATATATATATATATATATATATATATATATATATATATATATATATATATATGGATATATGTGTGTATGTATAACCTTCAATTGAATTTAAAAATTTGAGGCAACGAGTTAGGCGTTGTAATAACAACTTTAAAATTTTTTTAATAATTTATATTGTACAGTAAACGCTCAAAAGTCCATAAGCGTGCTAAGGATTACACTGCTATGAACTGTGCGAGCACGAACCAGCACGCGTGTATGAGCGATGTCTCACTCAACATTCCGCAGATAACACACACTAATGAATTGTCGCGTGTCGTCGTACTACGCGAAATAATATTATATTTCTGTTGAATTTAGAATACTCGTCATAGTATTCATACATCGTGCGGCATCCTACCGTGCGGGCGTGTTGCTAAGAACGTTTTGAGTTTAAAAATGTCGAAAGCGGTGAAATGTGTTTCCTGCAACATTGTTATTGACGAAATGTTATCGTATGTTCAGAACAAGTTATCTGTGATTGATGAAGATACACTAGTGCGAATATGTTCCTCTGCGTTCACCAGCGAAGAGATTGAGAAATCGAAGGAGTTATTGTTCGAATCGGTTCCGATGGAAAGGACCAAAATAAAGCGGAAAAATAAGGGTAAGGAGCGAAGAGATCTTGTGGACATAGTGAGTGTGTTTAAAACTGTGGAGCCGGATTTATTTCCTATCTTCGTTGCGAAAAATCTGGAACGGTTACCGCCGATTCTTTTTGATCACCTCGATTGCACGAAGCTACTCAAAGACCTCCTTCGAATGCAGACCGAACTTAAAGAAGTGACGGACACGTATGTCACGCAGGCACAGTTGGATGAAGTTAAGAAGGACATTTTAAAAATGCAGAATGACTCACTAATACCGGCGTCTGCGTGTAAAATTAATACTATGAAGCGAGGCGGATGGTTAATGGATAGTGGACCTATTGGATTATCACATGTTCAAAATACGTCATTGGATGAGTGCATAAACACAGTCGATGAATCATCGCTAAGTGGGCCTGACAACAACATAACGCGATTTCGAAACATTACGAAGGTAGATGGGGAAATTTCTGACAAAAATATAACGGCTGCGACGAGGGAGCGAGCGCGAGGTGCGAGAGAGAGTCCCCCGCCCGGTGTAGCGGCCGTCGTCGCCAGCCCGAGTGAAACCGATCGGCCGGCCGCCGCCGCCGTGACGTCGCCGCGGCGATACTACAGCGCTGCTACAGCTGCGCCAGCGCCGCAGCCGAGATTACAGCAATCTGTATCAGCTGACGTTACGAATAATATTTACTGCGAAAACGAACAGGGGCCTAAGGAGTGCACGAGTAAAATTATGACAGCCTACCAACCCAAGTTGGCTGGCAGGGATGACGTTGAAGGATGGCAAAGTGTTTCATATCGTAGGAAACATATGAATTACCGTTATCACGGCTCGGCTGGCAGTGCCAGAGACAATGTAGGGAAGTTCAAGGCCGCCGTGAAAAATGTGCCTATATTTATTACGAAGGTGCACAAAGATACGACAGAGCAAGATATAGCCGACTACGTCTATCAAAAAACGGAAGAGGTTATAACTCTTGAACGAATATTGTTAAAATATCCGAAACCCTATAACGCATTTAAATTCCTTGTGCCGGAATCTAAATTATCTTTTTTCCTGAATAGCGGATTATGGCCTGAAGGAATTATTTTCAGACGATTTGTGAATTTCAAATTAAGAAATTCGAACGCGAACGGTGTAAACATAGGCACCGTGACCGGCTCATTGTAACTAGCTCAATGGATATAAAGTCTAATTACAAACTTATTAGTTACAACTGCAAGAGCGTGAAGCGCTCCGTGGAGAGTGTAAGGCAATTATGTCGCACATCTGACATAATAGCCTTACAGGAGACATGGTTGCTGCCGGGAGATATCCCGTTCCTGAGTGAAATAGACGTGGAGTACGGCTGCACCGGGACGTCGGCGGTGGACGTTAGCGCTGGCATGCTGCGCGGCCGCCCCTACGGCGGCGTCGCGCTGCTGTGGCGAAAGAGTGTGTTTACCGACGTATCGGTGGTGCAGTGCGATAACCCGCGAGTGTGTGCCGTGAAAGTAGACGCGGGTCAAAGGTCATTCTTGGTCTTCAGCGTGTACATGCCGACGGATAAAGATGTGAATTTCACGGAGTTTACGGAGTGTCTCGGTCTGGTGAGTGCTGTCATAAACAATAGTAATATAGAATCGGTATACATACTCGGGGATTTTAACGCGCATCCGCATGAACGATTTTTCGGCGAGTTAATGAGTTTTTGTGTAGAATCACAGTGGTTATGTGCGGACATCGAGCTACTAGGGTTGGATTCTGGAACTTGTACATTTATAAGCGAGGCAAACGGATCGAAGCGCTGGCTTGATCATTGTATAGTCACTAAATCAGCTCGGGAGACTATTGTAAGGGTACAAGTTAAAGAAGACGTCCTGTGGTCTGATCATTTTCCTCTAGAGATTGAAATTTTGTTAGATAAAATCAAGCCTAAATTTCATAATAATTGTAAGCAATATAACGATGTGTGCTGGGGTGATAGAAACTCTGAGCAATGTGACATGTATAGTAATTTATGTAATAATAATTTAAAATTAATTGATTTTCCCATTGAAATGACCGAATGTTGTGATTATGTATGTAATAATGTGGATCACAGAAATGTTATTGACAATATGTACGATAAAATAATTCGTATATTACGCCGGGCAGCTTCCGATAGTCGTTCGTCTAGTGTTCCCAAATACAAGAAGCCGGTTCTCGGTTGGAACAGGCACGTAAGTGATGCTCACAGGGCGGCCAGGGAAAAGTTTGAGTTGTGGGTTTTGTACGGCAAGCCGGCGGAAGGTCGCGTGTGGAATGACATGCAGACGACTCGTAAGATTTTTAAATCACGTTTACGCTGGTGTCAGAATCATACTGACCAAATAAAAATGGACATCCTTGCGTCGCATCATTCCAGGAGCGACTTCCGCAGTTTCTGGAAGTCTACAAATAAAATTAATAGTAAACCAAGTCTACCTGTGAGTGTCAATGGTGTCTGTAACCTGTCGGGAATAGCAGACTTATTTGGGGACCATTTTACCGTTAAGTCACCTTTGGCATCCACACAGTCCACGAGCGATGATGGTTGTAGTGGTCGGGAGGTCGGCGTCCGGTTTACGGCCAAAGACGTAAGGCAGGCCATAAAATCTATGTCACGGGGCAGGTCTCCGGGCCATGACGACCTGAGCATTGAACACCTAAGGTATGCGGGATATCATATGCCCAGAGTGCTGGCGATGTTCTACTCCTTGTGTGTAGGACATTCATACTTGCCTGCGCCGATGATGAGGACTGTGGTGGTGCCAATTGTTAAAAACAAAACCGGTGATATTGGTGACAAATATAATTATCGACCGATTTCCCTGGCCACTATAGTCGCAAAGGTGCTTGACAGTTTGCTGAACACTCAGCTTGATAAACATCTACAAATACACGACAACCAATTTGGTTTCAAATCAGGTCTCTCTACTGAAACGGCTATAATGTGTCTGAAGCAAACTGTCAAGTACTACACGGATAAAAATACGCCCATTTTTGGGTGTTTTCTTGATTTATCGAAAGCGTTTGATCTGGTTTCTTACGATATTCTATGGCAAAAATTACACCAAACAACGATGCCCGAGGAACTAATCCGTACTTTTAAATATTGGTATGGGAACCAGATCAACGTTGTTCGGTGGTCAGGGGCGTATTCAACACCATACCGGTTGGAGTGCGGCGTGAGGCAGGGGGGGCTGACATCGCCGAAACTTTTTAACCTCTATGTGAACGCGCTTGTGGAGGAGCTCAGCAGCACACATGTCGGCTGCCATATTGATGGAGTATGCCTTAATAATATTAGTTACGCGGACGACATGGTGCTGCTGAGTGCTTCTGTAGGTGGACTGTCGCAGCTGCTTGACATCTGCGAAAAATATGCTGGACAACATGGGTTGGTGTACAACGTAAATAAAAGTGAGTGGATGGTCTTTCAGGCTCGGGGAAGGTCCCTAAGTCAAACACCTAAAGTTAGACTGAATGGCTACCCCCTTAGTAGGGTAGAACAGTTTAAATACCTTGGGCACTTGCTAACCCCGGATCTGAAAGATGATAATGACATAGAAAGGGAGCGTAGAGCGCTGTCTGTTCGTGCGAATATGATAGCACGCAGATTTGCTCGATGTTCAAGAGACGTCAAGATCACCTTGTTCAGGGCATTTTGCACGTCCTTCTACACGAGCAGTCTGTGGGTGAACTATACGCAAAAGCAGTACAGCGCTCTACGCGTCCAATACAACAATGCATTCAGGGTGCTGTTGGGGCTGCCTCGCTTCTGTAGCGCTTCGGGGATGTTCGCCGAAGCGCGCGTGGATTGTTTTTATACAACCATGCGCAAGCGGTGCACATCCCTGGTGCGCAGGGTGCGGGTCAGCCCGAACAGTGTCCTGAGCGCCTTCGCCCAGCGATTCGACTGCCAGTACATGTATCACTGTGACATGGTGCATGTACGGGCTAATGTGGAAATATTGTTTTAATTGTTTTGACTTGTATTGTTGTGTATTTTTGTATTGAATTTGTATTTAATTGTATTTGTATTAGTGTATTTTATAATTGGTCCGTGTTGACTTTTAATTCAATAAATAATAATAATAATAATAGTGGCGACCTGTTCTTACCATTGCATTGCTAAAATTCGCATAAACATAACATGTGCTGGTAGCTGTTTGGGCTAAGCAATGGTTTCACGATCAATGAAGTCTGAGTTCGAATCTTAATCACAATGTGGGACTGTTTTTTGTTTCTTTGGAACCATAATAATATATTTGTACTATTTTAAGCAAAAACTTGCTAGATGTTTATGTTCATTTATTTTTATAAGAAGTTAAATATTAGTTATTGTATTATTATTTAACTATTTTTGTGATTTTTAATTTATCTTTTCGGTGTTGGAAGGTTGAAATAAAAAAGTCGTGCTGAATGGTAACAAAAATGTTTATTAGTTTTATTTACTTATTTATAAAATTAACAAACTTAAGAGAATTGTGACGTTACATTCCTACTATATTTTGGTTCCAGCGCATTGTTGCGCTGGAACCAAAATAAAAGCGCCAAACCAAATAAAAATTGTTTAAAAATAAATTAAGCTATCTATCAAAAATATGTTCAGCCAGAGTTTTCAATTACCTAATACGCACATTTTGAATGCAATTTTGCAATGAAATTACTTAGGATTTTAGAATTAGAGAAAAAAATATAAAAAAGTAGAGGTATTTTCGGAATTAAATTCTATCGAGGAATTTTAACCCAATCGTGTTTTCCTTCAGTCAGAGTATTGATCAAATAGTCAATAAATATATATCCAAAAATTAAATCTATACATTCAGTAATAGTGTAATAAATGGTTACGAAAAAGCCCCCAACTTATTTTGGTATCGCCTTAACCGCTAGGTCATCTTTACACATGTTATAACTTTGAAATTATGAACTACAATCAGTTGTTGACGACAATAATTATACATGCTTATGTTCTTGGAAATAGAAGGTCTTAAGTCAAACTAAACGCCAAGCTATTGCTTTGTGAGTTTGCTTATCGACTTTTGGTCGCGACTGTAGCTAGACTAGGGTCAAGAGCAAACCCATCTTAAATTTAAAAAAAAATGTTATTAATGCTATCAAAAGGGAGGTTGTATTAATTGATTTCCAAATTAAACAAACATCAATTTATTTAAGAGAACGCGATACATAAAAAGAAGATCGAATAAATTGGATGAACGAATTAAAAACATTATTGGTGACTTTTTATAAGGGCCCGAAACAATTGACGTTTGGACATGTTTAAGTCGGTTAAGACTTAACATAAATAGAAAGATAATAAAAATAATAAATTAATTGAAATCCAGGATTAAAAGAAATATTTTAAAATTCTTCTATTGATTTCTATTAAATTTTAATTGACTCAATTTTATTTTTATTGAATTTACGACTCAAGATTCAGATACGATTCAGATTTCAGTAAAGTAATGTTAGAAGCTAAGTTTTTTTTTTTAAATATGTATTAGCTTATTATAATTATGTTATGTTAAAAATACAAACTGACTTTGATTTTAATGAGGTTAGGTATTCCTTACAGCATGTGGATAATTTAACCATTATCCACATGTGTTTATTCAACACGTAAAACTTTTCCCTTGAGTGTAGGTGCATAACTGACGAATCGACGAAAACTGGCAAACACTGGAAACTGTCGAGTTAAGGCGATACCAAAATAAGTCGGGGGCTTTTTCGTAACCATTTATTTCACTATTACTGAATGAATGGATTTAATTTTTGCATATATGTTTATTGACTATTTGATCAATACTCTGACTGAAGGAAAACACGATTGGGTTAAATTTCCTCGATAGAATTTATTTCCGAAAATACCTCTACTTTTTTATATTTTTTTTTCTGTACCTAATTCTAAAATCCTAAGTAATTTCATTGCAAAATTGCATTCAAAATGTGCGTATTCGGTAATTGAAAACTCTGGCTGAACATATTTTTGATAGATAGCTTAATTTATTTTTAAACAATTTTTATTTGGTTTGGCGCTTTTATTTTGGTTCCAGCGCAATGCTGCGCTCTCTTTTTTTCGCATGTTTATGTAACTGACTCTATCACTTTCTTATTACCGCTCAGTTAGCTTTTTACATATCGCCTTAAGAGGATTGTGAAGCGCCGATACGCGGCGCGATTTTTGGAGGCAATTACCTACATTTCATACAATTATTTACATAAATATTGTTTCGGGCGATAACGTTTTCACTCCCCTAAACCTTTACGAAATGAGACAACTTTGATCTCTTTACATTCAGCATATTTTAATCTAGGTCTGTACGTTTTTTGTTTTTAGTAATTCATTTTAATTTAATTTAAAAAAATAAAAATGCTCGAGGATTTTTTATGTCAAAAATATAGATATTTAGATTTAACACAACTTATATTGTATACAATATGTCTTTATAATAAAAACGTACGGACCTAGTTTTTCATCATATCTACAACATTTCCAAAAATTATGAAAATTATATTATGTTTACGGGGAGAAAAACGTTATCTCTTTTTATATGAAAATTTACAGCTTCACAATCCTCTTAACGCAACTGTCTAATCGGCAGAACTGACCGATCAGTGAAATTTTTTTTATTAATTCGTCATTCCAACACGATACCATTGTCATTTTGCTAAAAGTAATCTCGTAGTAGTCGTAATCTGCTAAATTCATAATGGTCGATTATTGGTAGGTCAGTGGTCTCGTAATAGAATCGTGGTACTGATCAAAAGAACTGTCAAAATTTTAGCAGATTACCGCATACGTCAGTCTTTCATTTGTCATTATAGAATAGAATAAACTTTATTTCGAGGCAACTCATATATGGTTAGTAACATTGTTTTTAACATTTTGTAAGAGATTACCATTTTAAGCCATGTCTTTCAATGGAGTGTCAGTGGTTGATCATTGGAAAGTCATAATGACGCCATTATATTAGTAGATTACAAAACTTGTCAAAATCAACAATTATGAAATCAATGACAGACCATTCTGACACTATTGCAATAGCAGACTTGACGCCCTGGCGAATTAAATAAACTGACTAATAACTACCTAACTAATAATAATTGACTTTGTAACATAGAATAATCGCATGTGGTGTTTACCTGTAATTGGGTATGTAGTAGAACTAACATCTATTAATTGTTATGTATTTTCTATGTATGTATCGCTGTAACATCTGCTGGTGAACCATAAATAAATAAACAAAACCCTGAAAATGTATATATGTACGCCAGAAACGGCAGAATATTATGAACATTTAAAACCATGTAACAATACTTACATTACAATTGATTACATACCACAAAAATAAGACACGAGTGCCTACATAAATTCTGATGCTTTAAAATTATTCGAATACAGTAAGAATAGTCAGTATAATATTCGAGTATATTATATATTAGCATATTGAAAAGAGGCGAAAATTCGAATAATTCGAATATTCGAGTTGCAAGCCCTAATTTCTGCATGTAACAGATGCTGTTCGCGAGGCTTGCGAGATAGCACATCCTGTGGATGCGTTTGGTTACGGATTTTCCGTCTAGGATTTCATTCATGACCCAGCTATAATAGTGCTGGTCTTTAGAGAAGATGTAAATGTTGCCGGGCACTGATTCATATGCATACACCAGTGTGTTCTCGTTATTTGTGTGAACATGCACATTTACGAGGTAGAATTCGGATGCGGCGATTAACATATCTTCACCACCCCATAGAACGTCTCTTTAAACTGCGCGGTAATGTATTTTATTATCAGTTGTTCCTGAGAAAAATTGTTGTTAGAAGGAAAGTCCTGAATATTATTCAAAAGTGCTAAGTAAATACTGTTGTCGTCACGATTAGCAAGGGACGGAACTTAGCTTGCCCTGAATTGACACTCGACACAAAAATAAGGTCCGAGTTATGGACTCTGTTATACTCCGGGGTTATTTTGTTGAACTTATGGCTAATTTGCAACATTTAACAAGTAAAAAAATTGTTTCACTTTAGTTACTGGGAATCCGAATCCAGTTTAATACTATATTTTCATAACCTTGCAACACTTTAGACGAAAGCATAATTGGACCGGCCTCACCAATCTTGCTTGCCCCGGAATCAGGATCCAATAGACAGCGATCAGCTCCGCGCCTGCAACTGCATACTAGTTTGAAACCAGGAGCATAGCTTCCACCAACAACAGCACTGATTAATTTTGGTGACCGAGAACAATTTGTCGCGAAAATGCAACCCCGCGATGACGCGCCGCAAAACTTTTTATTCTGACGAAGCGAAACTCGACACGTCTGCTCTCTACGACATTAGTTGTCCGAACCTGTTTAGAATTAAACTTTTTAGTCGCCTCCTAAAACTTAACAAAATTATTTCCTTTTCTATGTAAGGCCAAAATATTCATTTTAATACAATCTTCATTTTTCTGACACCACTTGATTTTATTTTTAAACACAGCGGTAATAATACGCATGTTTTCAAAAATCTAACTTTGTAAAGGGCTACCAGCCTCCACACAAACCTTGAAATGGAAGCTTTTTTTTGGGTGAGCAATCATCAAATAACTTCTCCCGCTCTGGGCGGAGGGGCGTGTCAGACTTTTACTGACTTAAACCCACCCCGTGTTCCTTCATTTGCTTGTGCCAGGGCCACGGTAGGAACCTGCGGTGCGGTGCAATCAGGCTAGGTTTCATTTTGACAATTCAACCACATTCATTGCGTTATTTACATTGTTGAGCAGACAAATTTTTCTAACATATGGAGCAATAGATTAGCAATTTGGGTCAAAATGATTCAGATGGTCTTGAAAGGAAGCCAGCCGGTGCAGACCGGTAGACGCTCACCTTTAGACTCCAGAATAATTTTGACACTTAAACCTCAAAAAGAAAAGACTGATGTTATTGACCGAACTTCTCAAAATCTATGAATGAGTCTTCTTTTCCTAAGGATGCCATGGAAACTGTCACCTCGAAAACAATAAGGCATATGTCAATAAAATTTAACGAAGGCAGAGATTCCGAATAAAAAATTCTTTGTAATATTTTAAATTCACAGTTTAATATTTATAATAAATCCGAGTGACGTCAAAAAATTTAAAAATTTTGGCTTCCAGCCTGTGAGAACAAGAATATTTCCAAATATGTCAGTATTAGAAAAAAATAGAATTTTGAATCTTAGTGAATATTTGATGAAATGTAGTCGGAAGCTTGTCAGGAATAAGCACAACTGAGAAGCGGCGATGTATATGTATTGATAGTTTAAGAATACAGTATTAACACATTAGCCTTTTTCTATTCATCTCTGATTTGCATTCACTACTAACTTAAACGTTTTCATAAAATTCATTGCAGATCAAATAATCGAAAATACAATCCAAAGTGCAGAAAAATGCAAGTGCACAAATCAAATTATGATATATAAGAAGAAATGAAAGAGAGTAAAGCTGTTTATGTGAGAAAACGTGACTTTAACAAAGAGTTAAATACGAAATATCAATTCTACACCACCAAGATCCTAACAGACGTAGAATATTTGCCCGAGCCTACAAGATATGACCAGAAAACCCAAGAAGTGGGTTGTCAATACGATAGTAAACGTGATAATTTGATATGCACTTGTAGGTATCTGGCACCGCCTAGAAGGAGACAAGAGATCAGATACTTCGGGTCGCCAAAACAAATCTACGCGTACCAAAGATCAAGGAGCTTCACTGATATAGGAGTGGGCAGTGTGAAGGCACTGCAGAGGAAGAAAGTGAAGAGGATATATCTACCAGAGACAATCGAGAGGGGAGTCGGTAGTTCGGACTTGTCTGCGTACTTCTTACGTAAGTGTAGAAGATGATGATAGGAAGTTGTAGAAGTTTTTGGTGATGATCAGCTCTTGTTACAACATTTTTAGGGCCTGCTTTCAATCCACCTACCTTTAAGTCTACCTATTCTTTTTGTGGCTAGAACATTAACGGCTTAAGGCAAATAAACTAGTTAAGACGCAGATATATGCCAACGGCCTTGAGTGGTTAGCTTGCGTGTTCTGTGTTGAGCTCACGCAACGCGTCGTACGTCCAGGACTAGGACTCGCCCATCAAGGAGCGCTGTCCCAAATTATTAATTTATTATACATAAAACAGAAGGTATTATATTAAAAGACAAATAATTAATTATCTTTAAAATGTTAAAGGTTTGATAAAAATATGCTTGATATTAGGTCATTCGGACCAAAGCCGCCCACACTAAAATTCAAATAAAACAAAAACTGTTTTGTTTCATTTTATATTTATAGCAACATAAGCTAGAGGTAATCGCCTTTAGAATTTATAACTGCTTGCCAGCGCTCAGGTAATTTTCTAACGGACTGGTATCTTCCATCTTCGTTGCCAGCCTTTATCTCCATGTCTAGGGCAGCGCGTAAGGATCCAAGGTCAGAATAAACACGGCCGCCTATGTTGCGTTTTAACTGATGGAAGCACCCATAGTCACACGGACTGATGTCGGGAGAATAGGGCGGCTGAACCCAATGCTCAGTGTGGCGTGCACTCGTCCACTTGTCCACAGGGGAGTGACGGTGAGGCCGAGCATTGTCATCCAACAGCCACACTGAGTGCTTACGGTTCGGAGCCGAACTGTTCATCAAATTGTTTAAAAATTTAATATAGCGTTGGTGATTCATTTTTCGCTGTGACCCAATATTTCATAATAGCAGATGCCGTTGTAGTCCAACGCTAGCACCAACAGGAACTTAGGTCCAAACTTTTCTGCTCGTGCCTCTGTTGGTTGTGTTTCGCCCTGGTAAAGCCATTGTTTGGCTTGGTCCTTCTCAGGTTGTCGGTATAGGCTGATCCAGGTTTCGTCAATATTCAATGTATGCTTTAAACGGCTTGATTGCTGATTATACTCGTATGCACGTAAATTATTGGGTTGGCTAATAAGTAATGAGCGACATACAACTATTTTATTTGTATTTATTTATTAACTGAATAATTGTTAATCATTAATAATATATTCACCGTCGTTTTCTACTACCATTCGCCATCGATCTGGCAAAGAGTGAATGGCGTCCGCATAGAACTTCGTTGGTTTTGAATTGAAGAAGTCATCTAAGTATTGTTTCAAGCGTGGTTCATCGTCAAAGCTTTTTTCCCGTAAATTATTACTAAGTGATCGGAACAAGCTGAAATCAGTTGGTGCTAAGTCCGGCGAATATGGAGGTTGGGGTATTATTTCCCAATTAAGCTCCAATAGTTTTAGCCTGGTACTCTTAGCAATTATAGGCGGCCGGGCATTGTCGTGCAGGAAAAATATTTTGTCGTGTTGTGGACGTTTGCGATGGATGTCAAGCTTCAGTTTTTCGAGTTGATCACAATATACTGTTGAATTCCCAGCTTATTACTCCATGTATATCCCACCAGACAGAAAGCATTACCTTGCGAGGATGAAGGTCACCTTTTGACGTTGGTTTTCCCTGTTCTTTACATCCCAGCCACTGGCGCTTGCGTGTGTGATTAACATAGAGAACCCACTTTTCATCTCCAGTGACAAGATGATCTAACCAAGTAAATGTGCGGCGGAAAGATAAAAGTTGTACACAAATCTCAGCTCGGTAGGTCAGCTGATTTTTACTTAATTGATGGGGTACCCAAAACTATATTTGTAAGTCTTTCCCAAACCATGTAAATGATTTTCTATGGTGCCATGAGAGCACTCGAGCTGAACAGCCAAATCGCGTGTAGTTCTTCGAGGATCTTCTTCGATTAATAGTTTTAATTTATCGATATCTATTTCCACGGGGCGCCTAGACTTGGTTGATCGGTTAAGGAAAAATCGTTATTGCGGAACCGTTGGAACCAGCGCTTTGCTGTTGCTTCGGAGACTGCATCGTGAGCTATCCTTTGACATATATTACGTGTAGCTTCTGCAGCAGAATGCCCAGATTGAAACTCATATAATAAACAATGTCGTACGTGGGTTTTAATATCACTCATTTCTTTGTGAACTTTAAGGCACTAACAGCCAAACTATCAATAACGCGCATGAGCGCGACTCGCTCTTTATATACCCTCTGCTACAGAACGTTCTCGAACCTTTCCGAAAATTCTAGAAATTATAAACTAAAACGCTCATTTCTTATTAGCCAACCCGATAATTTTTGCGTAGTCCACACGCTGATCCATCTGGTCTTGAGTCAATTCAGTTGCATGGTATATGCAATAATAGATTCGACTGCATTCCTTTATCAAATAGTATACATTATATAGTACCTAGATCTGTCATGCTTCGTGGGGTACGTGTGCCTCGACTATTCCACACGGATTTGTGCAGGTCTAACGCTGGGGTGCGCGTGCCACTTCGTCGCCTCGTTGATGCGTACAACACTCACTTTATGGAGCTTGACATATTTACTCTTTCCAGAAATCGTTTCAAGGCAAGAGCAATAGAGTTACTAAATTCATAAGTATATATTTCTTTTTCTTCTTCTTCTTCTTACTAGTCTTTTACGATGCACACTAATTGTCTGTTTTCTTTTAACTTTTTTTTTGTGAATTCGTGGGCAATGTTGTGGGTTACATGTGTAGTAACATAAATATGGAATAGATTGTGTATAAATGTATTTCTAAGTATTGTGCTAATTTAAGGATCTCTAGTTAAGCTTGGCATGTAACTGTTTTTTGTCCCTAACAAATAAAATAAAATAAATTCGCGCGGTACCCACTTTGTGTTAGTTTTGCGCATTTTGAGTATTTTCGTCATAATTTCATAACAAGTGGTTCTAGGTACGCCAGTGTGAGCCGACAGCGAGGTAATTGACCAAGCTCTAGACTCCTGGAAAACATTTTGGATTACCTTCAAGCGTTCCTCAGTTTCAGGTCCAGATTTACGGTCACCTCCACGATGTTTCAAAACATCATAGTTCCCAGCCCTGAAGCGCCGGTACCACTCTTTTACTGTAGTTGGAGAGAGTGCATTAGACGTCATCACTCTGACCAATTTTCGATGGGCTTCAGCCGCTGTGAGTCCCTCCAGAAACATAAACTTCACAATTTGACGCTGCGCGACGATGTCGATGGAGTTTCTTCCTTCTGTATTTACGTTCGGAGCCATAACAACAGTCATCACTGCAAATTATGAACAACAAAAATGACCACGCTACTAGCCGGACAAATAATTATGACGCAATAATTACTAACAATTGCATCGTATATTTTTTTGAGCGGGCGGGCGGGTTTGATCCGAATGACATAATAGTTTTTGCGTGATTCTCAGCTTTTTGTCCGTGTTAAATATAAGTTTACAATTTAATTACACTATGTAATGTAAACATAATCTAAAATATTGAGAATATTTTAGATTGTTTATATTACGTATACATATTAAAGTTATTAAGAAAATACTCTCATTTAAAAAATATTTTTTTCCAAATCATTAACACTACTCGTTTAGACGTGATCTTTAGTTTAAAATTATTAAAAGTCTGATATCGTCGCCTTAAGAGGCACATCAAAAAATTGGGTTTAGACATATTGGGTATACTCGTATTGAAGCAGGGCGACGCATCGCAATATATAGCAAATGTAGCAATTTGGCAGTTGACGTTTATTTTGAGTTTTATATATATTTATTTTTGTTTAAAGTATTAAATTTTAATTTCTTATGAACTAACGTTTATTCTGAGTAATAATATTAATGTAGCAAGAAGTAGAGTAAGAACACTAAAGTCGGCCATTTAACGCTAAAATCACGACTGAAATGTAATAGGCCTCTTAAAGACGATAATGTCACACTAATTAACAGTACGCTCATCTCATAATACTCCTGACATACTGACAAGCTCGTCTTCCATTCGCCCGCGAACACGTTGGTCAAACTTGGCGTGCAAGAAGTTTATCTTTGCAGGTGCAAGATCGTTAGAGTGGACAACTAACATTTTCATATCAATCAATCAATCATTACGATAAATGAAGGGGATCTTGCTGTGGGATACATTAAGGCGAAAGTACCAGGGTAGCCGACGAAATTTTCTTAAGACCTGCTAATTACAAAAAAAAAAAAAAACAATCTTGAGAAAATTTGAATTTTGCGGGCTACATTAGCGCATCCCCCTTTAAGATCTACCCTACCCATCCAACTAGACGATTTTTAAACAATATATCAATAAGGTAACTTTTTATTTCAGAAAGGTCCAAGCAGCACCGGGCAAGTAGTTATTATGAAAATAAAAGAACATCATCAAAGTGCGTGGGAGGAATAATAGAATATAATATAGGTTGCGTCATAAATGAAAGCCTGTCCCCTATAATACGAACTATATCAGGATCGACGAGCTACAAAGAATCCACTTTCAATAAAACCATAGAAATAGGAAGTAGTTCTGCTGTGAAAAGTTTAACAAATACAACAACACAAATCGAAAGTTCAAGCAAAAAGGACATTGAAATAAAATCTGAAAAGAGAGTAGAAGAGATAGCACAATCAATAATAATAATTCAGGAAGATTCAACAGAGATGAAAACGATCACAATAGATTCAAGTAAAGCTGCGGAAACGAAACAGAAACCAGCAGAGAAACGGTCCTCCTCAGATTCATTGCTACAACATGTCCATAATCTTGAGAACCCTAGTGCTGAACCAAATAGCCACCCCTTAGAGGCCGAAGATCTTATGGAGAATAAACTTGAAATGGAATACCTAAATATATTTGCGGCCAAGTCTAAGTCTAAAGATTCAAAACATAATTCACCCACTTCCGACCTCAAGAGTAGTTCAACGTTGAAACGAAGATTTGAAGCTCTACGACGAGGATTGGCTAGGAAGCATGACTCCAAGAAAACCGCTGTTATTGACAATAAAGTATCGAGTCAGGTTAGCGCACGGAGCCGTAAGGACGTCTCGATAAATTCTGATCCACCTTCTTTAGAAGGAAGATCTTTCTCCAACACGAAACCTTACAGTCCCTTCGCAATGAGGTACAGTCGAGAAAAGACTATGTACAATCCCAGATCTTCACACTACAGACGGGCTGTGACTGGCGACGAAAAGGAAAGAGGCAGCGCCGAGTGGTCTTCGAAAGCTGCTGACAACGACAGCGAAAGCCAGGGCGTCAAAGGCATGTTTAAGTTATGGGGGAAGAAATTCAACTTGGAAGAAGAACATTATAAGAGACGCTGCACTCCGAAACCCTCATATAACTCCACAAGGAAAGGACCCACGAAAAAAACTGTGGTACCCAAACTACAGGTTAAGCCGACTAGTAAAACAGAAATAGATGAGAAGAAAGAGGGCAGAAAGTTCTTTTTCTTTAAAAATAAAAAGAACACCAAAGAAAAGGTTTTTAAAGCTAAGAAAGGCGTTACTGCAGGACGTTGTGAGGTAAGGGATGGACTAGTCATCAAAATACTTGGTGGTAATGTTTTTGACCCTGAACATGTTCAGAAAGTACCAGAAATTAAACCCGATGATTATGAAGAAATGGCAAGGAAAGCATGGCTCAAGAAATTCCTTACACCTTCGATTGATTCACGGAATAGTGTCAAGGTCCGGTGGAACAACAAAACTTATGCCCCAAGCAGTAGTACTGTCTTCGAACTGATGGACAATATCTATCAAGATACTAGCATAGTCTTCAGATCTAAAAGTCAAGTGACAGTTCAGTCATCATACAAATCTTATACAAGACAGCATGTTAACTTTATGCAACAAAATATAGAAGCCTGGATGATCCCAAAAACTATTACAGACAGACCGAACTTACAGCTGCCAGTTAAGCAAATAAAGCAACAGCTGACATGTAAATCAGACGACAGGAAAGATAACATGGAAGTTATAATCTCAGACCAGAAATGGTTTATAGACAAATCTAAAGCGTTCTCACATAAAATAGAGGTTGTATTACATTCGAAGAATTTCTGTAAACTTAATAAGGAGGAAAGTTCAGAATATCTAAGGATCGACATACCGAAAGGATTCTTCCTTGATTCTAGTAATGATGAAGTCAACAAACATACTAAGAACCAGTCTAGTGACGAAGAGGTTTTTAAAATTGTAGAATATGAAACTGGCAGTGACTTGAAGAAGGACACAGCAACTCGTAACTTGAACATAGGTGATCACAAACAAAACAAGATAAAAGTGACTGTTAGTGTGAAGGAAAATAAAAAATGTGTAGAGGACGTTCTGGAGACGACGAATAAAAAGCCAACGCATCGGGACGTGGTGATACAAGGCAGTAACGTGCACATACCGAAGAGGTGCGATGTCGTCGGAGTTGGAATAATCACGCATAGAGACCTGAGTCAAGTGCGGAAACCAATGTAAGTGTAGATGTTTACATATGTTATGTTTTAGATTTAACTTGATTTCTGAAAGCTTCACTGCATACGAGAAGTTAATATACAGCCAGGGAAATTAATGTTAACCTACAATATCGTCAAAGTCGCGGGAAACACCTGGATGAGGGAAGAACAGAACCGGGAAGTATGGCAGAAAAAGGATATTTCGTGCTGAAATGATGATGATGAAATTGACACCCTACGTAAAGTTTCCGTTTTATAGCTTTCACCGTGAACGTGCTTATGAACTTCGCTAGTTTTTATTCTATCTTGCGAGATTATACACGTAAACTATCGAAAAAACAAAGCATTTATGCCTGGGCCCAGCTATCGCCCCGCTTGAGACAGCTATTCGCTACAAACGTCATTTCAAAGCGTCAAAAACAAGGCCACGAAATTCAGATCGAGGCACATGACACGCCTGTTTCGTGTACGCTACCGCCAAGACTTACCAATCAGAGACGGTTCACAATTTTACGAGTGATAAAATCGGACAGACTGTGAACCCTGTCGGTAAGTACAGATTCGTTGACAATTTGACGGTTTGACATGGATAGATTATAAACTATCAAAAATTAATACGATATATTAAGCAGTATAATACACTTAATTTATCGACAGTTTATAATCTCGCGAGATAGATTATAAACTACCGATGTTCACAATGATACGGTGACAGCCAATTCATACAACTGTCGAAGAATGAAAATTGTGATTTTAATATAAGGAAAATTTAAGTTGGCAGTACCTATAGTTCCTTAAAAATTACAATTCCCTGACTGTAATACACTCGCGAGCAGTCTCAACTGGAATCACTAAAACAATTTTTTACAATTTCTATGCAATGAACTATGATTTAGGTATGGATATACCACAATCTTTGATAGGTATGTTAGCTTAATTTCATATTGTTTGGTGGTCCTGAAACCCTATAAAATGTGGGCGTTTTGAAAATTTGTCATCAGTCCAATGTCTCACGTCACTGGGAAAACTGAAGCTAAAAGAAAATGGAAACCACACACCTATAGAAGCCACTCGAGTCGTCATCCTAATCCAGCAAGGGTTGTTTCAGCGTACTATCGCTCGACAGCTTCATCTGAGCCAGTCTTGTGTCTCGAAGGTATACAAGAGGTTCAGGGAGACTGGAAAATTAGTCCAGAGACCAGGATCTGGATGACAGCGATGCACTTCAGTGAGAGATGATCGATTTATTGTCACCTCTTCTCTCCGAAATCGACACCTGACCGGCGTGGACGCCCAGCAGCAGCTCAGAGAAGTTCCGCGAGTGGGCTGTCAGCGAATGGACAGTGAGGCGAAAACTCAAAGCGAACTTGACCCCAAAAAGACCAGCCACTGGACCCAAATAGTCTCAAATAGGCCCGGCTTCAGTTTGCTCGCGATCACGATCAATAGAGCAGAGTTCTGTTCGAGAGGACGAAACCAGGATGTGCCTGCCTGGAAGCGACCGTCAACGGAGAGCCTATAGGAGACTGGGGGAGCGTTTCGCACAATGCTATTTTGCGGAAACAGTGGCATAGATACGAGGGTTGGTCCTGTATGATGTGGGCGGGGATTTCTATTGAAGCAAAAACTGAGCTGCTATTTGTACCTGGTGGAGGTCGAGGAGGGGGGTAACCGCAAAGATACATCAACGACATGCTGCTAGGCCATGTGCTCCTCTACGCTGGGTTTATTGGCGAAGATTTCCTGATAATGCACGATAATGCTCGCTGCCACACCGCTGCAGTGCAAGTACCTGGAAGAAGTCGGGATTCCCACACTAGACTGGCCAGCCCTCAGTCCTCACTTGAATCCGATTGAAAATATGTGGGACGAGCTGAAAAGGCGGGTACGTGGAAGTTGTCCAGCTCCGGCGTCGATAGAAGACTTGAAAACTGCTTTAGTCGAAGAGTGGCAGGAAATCCCACAGGATTAATGAAAAACCGTTTACAGGTAGTCATAGATCTGATTATGGCACTCAGTAGCACCCGGGTAGGTTGTCACATAGACGGAATTAATGTAAACAATATAAGCTATGCTGATGACATGGTGCTACTGAGTGCATCGGTATGTGGTATTAAGAAACTGCTTACCATCTGTGAAGCATATGCTGAGCAACACGGATTAAAATATAATCCACTGAAAAGTGAAGTCATGGTCTTTGAGGCCAGAGGAAACAGTACAGGTAACATGTTTCCCAACATTACGCTTAATGGTACAGCTTTGCGTAGGGTGTCTAAATTTAAGTACTTAGGACATATGCTGACCTCTGACCTCAAAGACAATGATGACATTGAGAGGGAACGGACGGCGCTGGCAGTGCGGGCGAACATGATGGCTCGCAGGTTTGCACGTTGTTCGACGGAAGTCAAAATTACACTTTTTAGATCGTATTGTACATCATTCTACACGTGCAGCCTGTGGGCTGACTATACTCAAAAGTCTTACAGTGCCCTCCGAGTCCAATTTAATAATGCGTTCAGGGTGCTGATGGGGCTGCGGCGATTCTGTAGTGCATCAGGGATGTTTGCTGAACATCGCGTAGACTGCTTTTATGCTACGATGCGTAAAAGATGCGCATCCCTGGTGCGTAGAGTTCGTGGCAGCGCCAACAGCATCCTTAGCATGATCGCTAGTCGGCTGGACTGTACTTACATCAGTCATTGCTGCGCCATTGGCGCGGAATGCCGCAAAAATGATTGTTGAGTTTCTTTTTATATATTTTGTTGTGGGTAGTTTTACGTATTACTAACACTAGTCTATAAGAACATTGTTACTAACAAAATGGACACCATGGTCTGAAATAAAGTATTGTTATTATTATTATTAGGGCCGGGGGGAAGAGTACCAGAGTTGTGTAGCTTATTTGTGTTGTTACTAATAACAAATTACTAACACCTTTTAATTTTATTTATATAATAATATACTGTACTACCAACAGCCTAGTAACGCCATCTTAAAAAAAATGTCTGAAATCAAGATAAATTATTATTATTACCTATAGTAACGGGGTGGTTTTGGGATCTACCTCCTAGTGGTCCACCCCGGGCAACGGCACCACAGGCTTGCCTGTGGTACGGCTGAACGATCCCACTTAGCGGTGGTAGGCTCCGCAAGGGGCCGCCTGGCTCGCGACCACCATCCCACCGGAGTCCGGCGCCAAGCAGCTTGCTGTGTTCCGTCGGTGTGTGGGAATGCCAGTGCCTTTGGGGGAGAAGGAGATTGTCAGTTGCGCTGTTTGGCACCGGTTGTGGTCTCTGAGTCAGCTAGCCGGGTAACTCATTTTGGAGGGTAGCGGGATCCGAAGCACGGTGCCAGCCGTTGGCCGACCGCAGTCAGTAGGGGGCCCAAGTAGCACGCCAGCCACGTGCCAAAGGCTGCCCCGCCAACTCGCGAAAAATCCCGGTATGCTCCACCGTGCCAGCCGGCGACTGGATGGGAGGACCCGGTGGCCATATCCGGGGGGGTTCGGGCGTCCCCGCAGTCTCCAGATGAGTTCCCCGTAGGTTTGGTTGGCTCTAGTGTTCCACTTGGATCACTGAGCGGCGCCTCGACAAGTCGACTTTTTCCCCAACAACTCCACTCAATATGACACACAAAGCGAAGAAAAATAAGGTAAAACAACGGCTGCACTTCCTCCCACTAAAAGTGCATCTCACTAATATCAGGGGGTTGCACTCCAATCTCGATTCGGTCCATCACCACCTTGAGACCGAGAAGCCGCACCTGTTTTTCCTAACGGAGACGAAGATAACAACCCCGTCGGACGTGGCGTACCTCAACTACCCGGGGTACTCTCTTGAACACAAGTTCAAGAAGCAAGCTGGGGTCTGTGTGTACGTCCGCGATGACATTTGTTGTCGTCGTCTCCGTTGCTTTGAGAAATCGGGTTTCTCTTTTTTTTTTTTTTTCAGCTACTTGTGGATACTGGCGTGGAGAAATCTCTCTACATCGGCATCTACCGATCGCATAGCGGTGATCAGGAGACAACAGCGCTCTTTAATTTCCTCGTGGAGTCGACTGACGTAGCCCAGCAACGGTACCCAACGGCGAAGCTCATTTTTCTGGGGGACTTCAACGCCCATCATAAAGAATGGTTGTTCCCATACCAGAAAACTGACCATGCTGGGTTGGAGGCGCGCAATTTTGCTTTAACGCTAGATCTGACCCAGATGGTGAATGTGGCAACGCGGGTACCGGATGTTGACGGCCATACACCCAATTGCTTGGACCTTCTGCTGGCATCTGATCCGGACAGTCATTCAGTATCGGTCTCAGCCCCGCTGGGAACGTCTGACCACTGTCTGGTGAAATCCATATCAACCTGCTCTCCTCCAGATGAGAGCCCTAGAGGCACGAGGCGAGTATGGCGATACGGGTCAGCAGACTGGGATGAGATGCGGCACTTTTTTGCGTCTTATCCATGGCGGCAAGTGTGCTTTTCCTCGGGTGACCCCTCGCGCTGTGCTGACGCGGTTGCGGACGTGATTCGGCAGGGGATGGAATATTTTATTCCATTCTCCGACATCCCGCTCGGTCACAAATCCCGGCCTTGGTATAATGCAGAATGTGCCCACGCTGAGGCCCGAAAAGAGACTGCCTACCAAGCCTGGGTCAAGGCCCGCGACCGCAAAGTTAGAGCGCGCAGGGTTCGCGCGAAGAAGAGAGCCTTTAATTCTGCCGCCAAGTTCTGCAAGCGGGTTTTGCGTAGGGCACGTTTTGACCATGTCGGACATATCGGGGCCAGGCTGGCTTCGCACCCTCCGGGTAGTAAACAGTTCTGGTCCCTGTCTAAAGCGGTTGAAACGAATTTCTGTCGTCCCACTTTGCCTCCTATGATGAAACCTGATGGGTCGCTGGCTCACTCTGCAATTGAGAAGGCAAATTTATTTGCATCTCTCTTCGCAAGCAATTCACGTCTGGACGCTGGCTCAAAGCAACCACCTACTGTACCTCATTGTGACTCCTCGATGCCGGAGATCGCAGTACACATTAAAGAGGTCCGAAGAGTATTGTGCAGTCTAGACGTGAACAAGGCCAGCGGGCCTGACGGCATTCCAGCGAGAGTGTTGAGGCAGTGTGCGCCTGAACTGTCTCCTGTATTGACACGTTTGTTCCGCCTCTCTCTTGAAAAAAGAACGGTGCCGAAATCCTGGAAGCTTGCAAATGTACAACCAGTGCCCAAAAAAGGCGACCGTGCAGACCCTGCCCATTACCGTCCGATCGCCATTACCTCCATTCTGTGCAAAGTTTTGGAAAGGGTACTGAACAATAAGTTGCTGAACTACCTTGAAGACAATGATCTCCTCAGTGACCGTCAATATGGCTTTCGCCGCGGACGGTCAACTGGCGATCTTCTTGTGTATGTCACGCACTGCTGTGGCGAAGCCATCGAGAAACACGGCGAAGCACTGGCTGTATCGCTTGACATCTCGAAGGCCTTTGACAGGGTCTGGCACGCTGCTCTGCTCAGCAAGCTTCCTGCTTATGGCATCCCAGCTGATTTTTGTAGCTGGATATCAGATTTCCTTAGTGAACGGTCGATTAGAGTAGTTGTTGATGGCTGCTTTTCTGACCTTATGGCTATTGATGCCGGAGTTCCTCAGGGGTCTGTTCTCTCTGCAACTCTTTTCCTGCTGCACATCAATGACCTGCTTCGGCCTGGTATTGTTGGGTACGCAGATGACAGTACAGTTTCAGAGAGATATTTGTCCAGAGCAAAAACCAGCGGGGCCGAAGTTCGTTCCTTGAGAGAGGCCATGGTAGAGCGGACAGATTTGACCTTAAGCTTTGTCTCCCAGTGGGGTGATGATAATCTGGTCTCTTTTAACGCCACCAAAACGCAGGCGTGTCTTTTTACCGCTAAAAAGAGTCGTTTCGCCCAAACTCCTACTTTTCGGGGTACATCTGTTCCTGTAACTGATCGACTTGAGCTCCTAGGCATGGAGTTGACATCTGGTCTCAACTTCGGCGCCACCATCGAGTACAAGGTCCAAACTGCGGCCAAGAAACTGGGCATCTTAAATAGGGTGAAGCGATACTTTACGCCTGGACAGCTTTTAACCCTTTACAAAGCGCAAGTCCGATCCTGCATGGAGTATTGCAGTCACCTTTGGGATGGATCAGCTAAGTACCAACTCGCCGCGCTTGACTCGGTGGAACGCAGAGCTAAGAGGCTCATTGGCGACGTAAAACTGGTGGATGCCAAGCTTCATAGCTTGGCTCATCGCCGCAAGGTTGCCTGCTTGTCGGTCTTCTACAGATTGTACTTCGGAGAGTGTGCCCGAGAACTCCACGACCTCATTCCACCGGCCCCCTTCTACCACCGGACATCTAGACGCACTGCCAGTTACCATCCCTACCTGGTTGCTATTCCACCAATTCGCACTAAGCGCTTCCAAATGTCTTTTATAATGCGCACAGCAAAAGAGTGGAACTCACTACCTGCGTCTGTGTTTCCGAACGTATACAACCCTAATCTATTCAAAGTGAGAGTGAACAGGCTTCTTCTGGGTAAGCTCACTCCATCGTCGACTTTGTCTCTGTCACCTCTGACCTAGACTAGAGTCAAGAGCAAACCCATCACAAATAAAAAAAAAAAAAAGTAAAAAATTGTTTTGAGCAACGCACGATGAAGTGATTCCAGTTTATTGCTCGCGAGTGTATATTTTTTCTCTGTTATTGTGATTGATTGATCATGGACTAAATGTTGCCCGTATTGTCTCTTCAAGACTGATACACATCGCACAATACAGGCGGGCCGCACTGCAACTTTTTGAATTGAAATGCGATGCGCTGTAAATGCTCGACGCGGCTGCAATCTGCGTTCAGCTTAACGCGCCCATTTTCTGCTATCTTGTAGCACATACCTATATTTAAATCACAAACTATATTTTACTAATTGCAGCTTGAAGATCCAAGATGGCTGTTCTGACGAAGAATCGGAACATAACCTTCTGAAGCCCCACACGAAGAAATGCGAATTTGCAGAGAGCTACTTACAAGAATACTATCGGCATTGGACGCCTCTGGGTATCGACTTATACTCCTGGTGTGTCAGCGATTCACAGCTCAAGTGCTCGTCAGAACAATCCAGGTCTAGCTACCACAATCAGGGGGATGGAACAAAGTCCTGTCCCAATATTTTCGAAGACTTCCAAACGTCGGCCATCGTCACGTCATGCGGCGCGTCGTCTTGTAGCCAGTGCTATAAACTTCAAGAAAATGCTTCCGAAAAAAATTCAAAGTACAACAAAAAAAAAAAGAAAAATGATGCGAAAAAGCACGAACTTGATATAAGAGTCCAACCAAAGGATTCCATCGAAGTTTTTAAAAGAAGGAAGATATACGCAGCGAGTATGAAGGCCAAATGGAATTCCCCTAATCCGGACTTCGATGAGCCGTCGACTGTGCAGAGTTGTGACAGTGGTGTGAAGATGACTACGCCGCAAACTGGGTGCCCGAAGCTAATTAAGCCTTGTTGCAAGACAGTAGAGCCTAAACCAAGAAAACGAAAATGCAAAAAGCATGTGTCTCTGCCTGACTGCGATACAATGAACAATATGCTAGCAAGGCAGTTAACCACTAAGGTGCCCGAAAGCATTTTGGCATTCAAAGGGAGTGGTTGCGACATATGTAGCAAGAAGGATACTACATGTCCTAAGCATGCGAAAGTGAATCCAAACCCGGTTTGTGAGATCCCGCGCCCCCCTTGCAGGGATTCATGTGAGCAGATGAAGAAGCCGCCTTGCTCAGCGTCTAAACAGTCTTGCGATAAGCCGCCGCCATGTCCACCGTCATGTCCGTCGCCTGGTTCGAGGTCTCTTGCCAGTTGTCCTCCTAATCCTCAGCCTTGTAAGAAGCTATCACCGTGTGGGTCAAAGCCTCCGTCATGCCCTCCTACGCCATCCTCTTGTCCTTCCCCCCCAACTTGCCCTCCGTCCCCTCCATGTCCACCAAAAAAGAAACCTCCCTGCCCTTCGTCGCCTCCTTGTCCACCGAAAAAGAAACCACCATGCCCTCCGTCACCCCCATGTCCGCCGAAAAAGAAATCACCTTTCCCTTCGTCACCTCCATGTCCGCCTAAAAAGATACCACCTTGCCCTACGTCACCTCCATGTCCACCGAAAAAGATACCATCTTGCCCTCCGTCACCTCCATGTCCGGCAAAAAAGATACCATCTTGCCCTCCGTCACCTCCATGTCAGCCGAAAAGAATACCACCAAGCTGTCCCTCTACTCCGAGAACGCCACCGTCTCCTCAGTGTCCACCAAAAAGGCCGCCATGTCCGTCAAAAAAGCCACCGAGCTGTCCCCATTCTCCACCATGTCCGCCGGAAAGTCCGCCTAGCTGCCCACCATGCCCTCCGCCTTGCTATAGGAAGCCACCACCCTGTCCACCTTCTCCACCGCCTTGCTGCATACGGCCACCATCACCCTCTCCCTGTGTGAAGCCAGCCAGTTGTCCTTCACATCCATCGTTTTCCCACATCCACGACGTGGAGAGTCCACCAAAGCCGGCGCTACCACCGATATGTCTCCACATGCCACCTTGCGCACCTCAGCTCCAACCACCCACACCACCGCCAACTAGCCTAACGACACCTTGTCTACCACCCCCAAAACCAGAACCGGGTTGTTTCTGTCCACCATTGCCACCACCGTGTATAAAGAAGCCCTCTCCATATCCATACACACCACCTCGGCCGCCAATCCTACCACCATGTTCTCCCCCGCAGCAGTCCTCTCCTTGGCCATCGGTCCCATTCCCGTGCCCACCGAAGCCGTGCCCACACAGACCACCGTGCACTCCACCACCTTGCATTAAAAATAATAAAAAATGCCCAAGGGCTCCCCCGTCCTGCCCCACATCACCTCCGATATGTTGCACCGATCCTAATCGATGCCCTGCTCTTCCCCCACCTTGCAAAAAGTCACAAAGTTCTATCAAGAAACTCTTCAAAAGAAAGCAACCACAAGTATGCCCAGCTTCATCCCCGTGCAAACCAATGCCCTGTGAACAACCTTTTTGTAGGTCACTAGCGTGCCAGCATTCTATGACATCGATTTCGTATAACGCACTCCATCCTGACGCACCCTTCTATTATTCCCCTATTCATCCCTGCCCGCCGGAAGAAGAACCTAACAAGCCAAAATCTAAGAAGTGTAGCAAATCACCTTGTAATACCAATGATGACTTCCCATGGCCAACCAAAAACCAGATGTCTAATCAGTCGTCGAGAACATCGCTTTATCAAAATTATCAAGAGTCAAATGGACAATGTATGAGAGAATGTCCAATGATGCCTAGAATGTCATGTGAAACGGTGCCCTCACTCAAAGCACTCAAAAAGATAGATTGCAAGACAAGTTGTCCGAATTATCCGGGATCGCCACAGCTACCCTTGACTGAAATATCTGGGATGCAGTGTCCCGCGCCGCCCCGCCATCCATCGCCTCCCGCGGCACCTATCAAAGTATCGGTCCCAACCCCATGTAAAAGCAAATCAAAAATGTCTGGGCTTTTTCTCAAAATGATGCCTTCAACTAAAAAGTCAACGTGCTCTAAAGATTGCCTTGCCTGGGAGAGCGGAAAACAGAACGACGGATGCATACATCTTAATAGCCAAGAGAAAATTACCATACGACTGAAAAAAGAAACACCAAGCACAGAAGAGATAAGAGAAGGCCTTAATATAAAAGTGCAAGATGAAGACGGTATGACTTTATTTGAGAGAAAAGATTACAGACTGCAACATGCAGACTGCAGTTTAGACAGGCGGCCTTCTTTGTTAGGTGAAATGTACAAGGCATCCGAAGTACGCAGAGTAACCACAAATGACTCTGCGCACGTCATAGGAACAGATAAAAACAAACGCAAAGAAATTAAGGAAGTCGCAAGCGATGCCAGTATAAAAAATCTAATAGAAATTCAATTTAAACTGAGAGTCACACAAGGAGAAAAAACTACTGAAATTGATGTAGCGAATGACGGTGAAAAAGAAAACGGAGAGAATATTGAGCGCAAAGAGCCAATAAAGCAATCAACTCAAGAAGTTTTCGTAGTAAAAAATGAAGGCGAACGGCCTGCTGAGCATTCAGATCAAAAGAACGATATTAACATTCGCATAGTCATAAAAAACTTTAAATCTAAATCGGAGAAGAATAAATCCGTGAATTTAAAACAAGAGGACTACAATGACTTTTCAAAGAAGATATCTGCTAAGTTCCACACAGTTTCCACTGGGTACAGTGACATTTTCCACGATGATAAGGTGTTTTCAGTTCATAGAGCTACTGTTGATCTAACAACTTCAGTCGATAACACTAAAACGAACCACACAAGCGTGCACAGCAACAGAAGCATGCATAGCAAGAAAAGCGTGCACAGCAAGAAAAGCGTGCACAGCAACAGAAGCGCGGAAATAAGGAACGAACCGGCAAACGAAATCGGAAGGGCAATTTTAATGGGTTCTTCTGAAGTTGCTGTATGTAGATGCTTTATGACGGAGGAGGAAAAGAGTGAAGATAACGAAACGAAGTCATGTCCAAGTCAAAAGAACAGTAATACTAAAGATATTCATGAGAACGCAGAAGAAACAGATGCACAACTGACAGATCACAAGTATGAATATAATGAAGACACCGATACAGACAAACCAATGAAATACGACACGGAAGAAACGGACACGGATAGACCCGCGAAGTATGATACCGAGACAGATACGGAAAAACGGCCTAATAAAAAATACAATACATTCATGTCTACTACAGATACCGACGAACCAGACACGCTACCAGAAATAAAGAAATCACAAAATTTAGACGTGATTGTCAAACCTCAGACTAAAGACGAAAAGAAAGAAATGTTAAAACACGTGATGGAAAGAGTACACGATACTAAATATAAGAACAAAACTCGAATGAGAAAACTACGAGATATGCTTAAAGTGATATTGACTTCTGATAGCAGTGATCATGAGGACAATAAAGTACCGGCAAGCGACTTAGCTAAAGATGTTACTTATGCTTCATTGAAACCCAATTATTTTAGAGATACTGACAGCATGAATAATTACTATAAAGTGGATAGCAAAACAGTGTTTTCAGAAGCAGTAATCAACAGGCAAGTTGTCTACCCATCAGTTGAGATCAATAGTGATTGCAGTAACAGCGTCCGCAGTGTCGACGTTATATCATCTGAGAACGAATCGAAGAGAGGAGGAGGATGCATGTGCAGCACTGTGGCTGCTAGATTGAAACAAGCTTCGAGACTCGGATGCGAAGGAGGTGGCTGTTGCTGCGCCGCTAAACAAGTATTCAAGAACCACGAAGAAACCACTTGCGAATTGAAGAGGGAATCAGATTGCACGCAAATTGATTACAAAACAACGGAATTTGTAGACGTACAAACGCAAAATTCTAGATATTTGACAAGCAAAATTAATAGCACCAACTTATCAGTACACAGCAGTATTAGACAGAGTATTGCCGGCTGCATCAACTTTAAGGAAGGAATAAAAGCAGATTCGGGAGTTTTAAAAGTGGATTCTAGACAGTTGAGCTTGAGGAAGACGATTTGTCCTGAAAGGTGCCATGTAAGAGAATGCGAAATGAGAAAACGCAACAGAAACGCAATTCTGAGTATATCTGACGAAGAAAAAGTCGTATTACTCAGTGGTCCATCTACTCGAAAAGACGAGAAAAAACAAATGACAGCGATGCATGCTTCAGACATCTTGCAGTCTTATGAAGCCAAGAAAGCCGTTTTGGAGATTTATACAGAGAAAACTATTTCGGATGATGGAGAGCATTTGGTAGCAAAATTACCAAAGTTTGTGTATGACAGAGAGCAAGAAATTCAGGCGAATTACGAAGCTATGGCGACCAACACCTATAAAACTGTTTGTAAAAAAAATATTATTATGATGGCTATCAAGAGATAGTGAATAATATCGAAGGTAGCTTTGTTTTTGTCTTATATGGGAATCTGTGTAGATTGTTTTGGTTCTTATTATTTGGATTATACGGTATTTGTTTCGTATGTTTTTGTTTGATTGTTAATGCGCGCTTTCACACGTACAGTCAGCCTCAAAAAGATGTGTATATGCCACCGTATAAAAGAACTTCGTTAGTTTATTAATTATTTCTGTTAGACTGTTAGCTCGCGCGGCTCGCGCGCGGTTTTTATACATCAACAAGAATTCATTAAATCGTCTACATTCTTTGCAAAACATATTTCACATTGGGTTAAAATTTTAACCCTTTGACCGCCACGTTAGTAACGAAAATCTGTGTTCTATTAGTGGTTCTCTTCGCCAAACGACAAATTCCTTCTTTCATACCTACAAAATAATAGTCACGGCAAAAGTATATATCGATAAAACATCGATACATTTTACTTGTGCGTGGTTTACGAATAAAAATTGCTTATAAGTACCATTGAATTGTATACCCATGTTTCACCTTTTTTTCGCAAATTAGTCATCATTACCCAGAAGTTACAGCGTTAGATAAGAGCAGATTTTATGATAAAAAGGTAATTCAAATATTTTAAATAACAAAGCACTAATCTTGTTTGACGACATCCACTGATGTTAGAAGCCGTCATTCACTGGCGTGGCCAGCACTGCGCTTATAGGTAAATTTTGCCACCTCTGAGCTAGAGGTGTACCAGTGTGATATCGATATTATGGCATGATATGTAATATTCTATATAAGAACGGATCTATATGGAGCAACCAGACGGCTTCAAAGATGGTTCAACAAAAGTATGAAAACTGAAACGAAGTTTATACGGACTAAAGCAAGCGCCACGTTGTTGGAATTCTTGTTTTGCCGAGATTCTTCTGGATTTAGACTTCAGAGTGACACCGACAGCTGTTTGTTTGTCAAGGAAATCAAAGGAAAGAAACTACTCATAACATTGTACGTAGATGACGGCCTAGTAGCTGCTACAAACGCAGAAGTAACAGAAGCTTTTCTAAATGATTTTTTTTTTTATTTTTATAAATGGCATCTCGTAGTTGACCTAGAGAGGCCGTGACTACTTAACCGGACTATCCTGTGGCTGCCTTAAGAGAACTCAAAGCCTCCAGCCAGGGGCATAAAACTTACAGACTAAGCGACTACACGCTAAGGACTCCCCCTGTGGGGAACGGGCTTCGGCTTAGGGCGTCGCTGGGGGGAGGACAGCAAGATGGGACAGGCTGGATCAGATTTTGTGATTATTATATTACTAAAATAGTTTTTTTTTTAATTGGCTTCGCACGGTGTGTGCACCACCGCCCGCTGTATAAAATCATCATCACCAATCAATCAAGGAAATCAACAACAGAATAATAAGATACAGAGATAGCAGATTTAGTAGATTACACCGAACGGCCGACGGATAACGCTTCCGCATGCAACGCAGCCAAAAAAAAATAATTATTTAAAAAAATTAAATCGACTTCAAAAAGAAACCAACTCAAAATTATGAAATAACTTTAGTTTCGGAAGTCGGTGTCTTGGGATCTGTATTTTAGTTTTTTACCACCGACTTCCAAAATTAAAGTTATTTCATAATTTTGAGTTCGTTTCTTTTTGAAGTCGATTTAATTTTTTTTAATTATTTTTTATTTCGTAATTTTTAGTTTTTAGTAAAAACTGGAATATTTGATTGTAATTAGTAGTTAATAGTTTTGTTATAAATATTGCACTAGAATTTGACCAAGGTTTTGATATGTTTTCTCTTTGACACCACACCCGTAGCTCGTATCAATAAGCCAGGCCGTCACACTTACACGTTGAAAGCTAGGTCATCCTAACTATTGCAATTGGACCAATAAGCACTTAACTGGTCATCATCAGACCTTCAGAAAGTATCATGTAGTAGCATCCGTGCTCAGTTAGATAAATGTTGAAAGCCAGGTCATCCTAACTATTTCCGTTACTGAGAACTTAATTTTGAGATGTGTGCCCTAAGTTGAAGTAAATGTAAGCCAACAAACAAAAGAATGGTCACGATGCGATTAATAGTTTCGGAGAAATGCGTGGACAAACATAGATATATACAAACATACATCTATAAAATGTGTGAATATCTCCTTTTTTTGAAGTCGTTAAAAAGGAATCGGACCCGCCCGCCTGCGGTAGTTTTACCTATAGTCATAGCGCCCCTCGTAGCGGCCGGGTAGTAGTATCCAACATTTTAATAATTTGCTTTTCTCAAGAAAGGGTGCGTTACCTTTCATGTGAGTGATGCCAAGTGAGAGGTTGCACCGCTCCTACCCCCCCCCCTCCCTCCTCAAATATACCTATATATACCCTTATAAAAAAGTCCTTCCTTCGCCCCCCCCCGACCGATCACCATGTTCGGCAAGCCGATCCCTTGGGAGACGCGAGCCAAATACCTCGGTGTGACCCTCGACCACCACCTCTCCTTCGCTGAGCACATAAAGCAGGTGCGTTCGCGCGCCGCTTTCGCTCTCGGTAGACTCCACTCCGTTCTGAATGCACGTAGCAAATTGTCACTTAGGTGCAAATTGCGCATTTATACAGCGTGCATTCGCCCCATCATGACCTATGCGGGTTCAGTGTTTGCGCACGCAAAACCCCACCTCATTCATAGGATGCAGGCCCTCCAAAACCGTTTCCTCCGAAAGGCAACGGGAGCCCCTTGGTTCGTTCGGAACGAAATCCTCCACGTGGATCTCGATATTCCCACCATCTCCCAGTTCTTGAAACGCAATTCCAAGCGTTTCTTCGACTCAGCCACCAACTATCGCAACCCTCTGGTTGTCGAGGCGGCTAGCTATGTCCCCTCTCGTATTAGTAAGGTCCGCCGCCCCAGGCTTGTCCTCTCAGATCTCGACGACCCCATAACTCTTCTCCAGGAGAGCAGTAGGGACCGTAGGAACAAAAACAAATCGACATTCCGACCTCGCCGCCGAGGTCCCTCGCGACGACCCCGTAATAATCGTCCTCCCCCCCGTCCCTTGCTCGGGTATGATGTGCCAGCTGGTGGCGTAGCTGAGCCTGTAGCTTTAAACTCCCCTGACAATAATAATTCTAATCTGATCCAGCCTGTCCCATCTTGCTGTCCTCCCCCCAGCGACGCCCTAAGCCGAGGCCCGTTCCCCACAGGGGGAGCCCTTAGCGTGTAGTCGCTTAGTCTGTAAGTTTTTTGCCCCTGGCTGGAGGCTTTGAGTCTTCTTAAGGCAGCCACAGGATAGTCCGGTTAAGTAGTCTCGACCTCTCTAGGTCAACTACGAGATGCCATTCAAAAAAAAAAAAGTCCTTTCTTCAGAACAGGTGAGTAGGGTGGCCATTCTTTGGAGCTGATGAAACCAGGCAAATTATCTTTGCACCACTGTGCACTGTTGAACACTTAAGGTCCTGTGAGTGTTACCAAAGTGCTGTTGATTCCAAGGACGAAGCACATTTTCAAGAATGTCTCGTCGGTAGTTTTCTTGGTTACTTAGGCACGGTTAGTAGTCTAACATAATAACCGATAACATCTTATATAAATATATAAATATCTGTAACTACCAAGAATCGGGCTTACAGGATTGGTGTTTCTTCGCATAAGGTTTTCTTTGTATATAATGGACTGGCAGGCTTATTACGTATCTTTCAAAAGCCTAGCAATAGCAAAAATGTACCGCTCGCTGATATATAATATCGATTTGCGATTGAAAAGCAATTATTGCGAAAATTTTGCTACTGCTAGGCTTGTGCAAAATACATAATACGGGTACCGGTAAAATTGGAGAATTGTCTTTTTCGCAATGTGGTGGTTTCAGTTCCGTGATGTGTTAAATCGCTAGTAATAACTTTTAATTTCATATAAACATCTTGCATCTCCATCTATTTTTTCTTCTTGGACCTTTAACCGGTATATGTGTTCTGAATACCCATCGCCATGAAACTAGTATCTTTTATTGCATACTGAACATAATGCAGTAGTTTTTATGTCAACGTAGTTTTTACATTTATAGCAAAGTACTAAACCTGACTGTTATTATCTTAGATGCCATGTTCATGTTCTTCTACGGAATCTCTATAACAGTCGCTTGAAGATATTTATTTCAAACAAAATGTTTATTTATTGTTGAACACAATATCATCCGCATGTCCGCTACTCGTTATGATTTTTTATTTAAAAACCGAATTTAAATCGTGGAACAGAGGTTCGTTGGATGTCAAAGTAGGCTGTGAGTGTAGTATTTCGACTTGTCACTAGATGGCATTGTTTCCATATTTGTAATAGATAGGTTTCGTGGAACAGAGGTTTATGTTTTATGACACCAAAATTCAAAATTTCAAAACAAACAGTGTGCAAACAGTCATAAAGCTCCGGTTATAAATATTATGTTTTTCACTAGTTTTCATATACAAACGTGGATTAATTTATGACACCATGCACTTTATTTGCAGTTGACAATGAGTTTGGGACTTATTATCAGAGAAATATTAGAAGTTAATCGTTAAACGTTATCAAAATGTGTAAGTAGTTAGTTTTTGTTTTTAATGTAATATGCACAGTTATTTTCACAAACGTTTTATAGTAACTATTACACACAATTTTAGCCACTTTTAGACGAAACTAAATTTATTTTTTATTATGGAGCTATTGTTTACACTGGCAGTGACGCCATATCCCGTCTACACATAATATGTATTAATTAAAATATTTAAGTAACGTGTATTAATACTGAGCCATCTAGTATGATCTCAAGTTTCCTTTGTAGCCCTAGTTACTAGGTACTAATTTTACTACAAGTTGTAATACCGTTAATTACCCGTACCGGCCAGCTGGCGTGGTTGGTTAAGATACCGCCTATCATGTCGCAGGTCGTGGGTTCGATTCACATCCAGGACAAACATTTGTGTGCATGAACATGTCTGTTTGTCCTGAGTCTGGGTGTAATTATCTATATAAGTATGTATTTACAAGACAAAAGTAGTGTATGTACCTAGTATATCAGTTATCTGGTTTCCATAGTACAAGCTCTGCTTAGTTTGGGATCAGATGACCGTGTATGAAATGTCCCAGGATATTATTATTATTATTTTGATTACCCTTCCTGTTTCAAGTGTCAAAAAGTTACTTGTTACAGTCGCGAATCGTACATCAACATACAACCTAATACTTTGGCTTCTGCAAACCTACCTTAACTAGCGCAGCAGTCAGAATACTGTTTTCTGTCAATATTTTTTTTTATTTTTAAATACTTCCTAATTATTAAAAACATAAGAAAATTTTGAATTTCGCGGGCTATCCAGGCGCTTTCGCCTTAAGTCAAACCTTAAAGATTTAAATCTCTAGATTAGCCATCATCATCGTACTTAGTCACGCGAAAAAGAGTATACCTGTACTGAGAAGAGTGAGCTCACACATTATTTAATAGCGTTTTCATGACAATTAAGTCAAGTCACTGCGTCAGTGTGTCAGAGGTGACAAAACGAAATACGCATTCGCAACTATCTTTTGACGCGGTAGGGCGAATCTAACGATTTAAAACTTTGCCGCTGTCATAATTTTCATGACAGCCGTTATGTGCAGCCACCGCTCATCTACGAAACCGTAATAGCTTTACAAAACAAGCAAGACAAACTTTTCAAGTTCAATTTTTTCTACCTTGTATACGAGCTTACAGGAATTACAAATGAAAATAACAACCTCTGTAAAAGTATATTTTTATAAATCCACAATACAATTTTATTTAAGTACGTATATAAAAATTTCAAAAAAGTCGGGAGGTGTCGTGGGACACCCGGTTGGAACGAAGTTCCTTTCGCTATAATAATATATTATGTATTAATACAGAGCCATCTAGTATGATCTCAAATTTCAAGTGTCAAAAATGTTTGAATTTGTTTTAGCTTGCTAAAAACTGTACTAGATGGCTCTGTATTAATAAACAAAAACTCTTAACAAGTGTTAAGATTTTTTGTTTTAAATTGACGGCATAAACGCTACTACACAGGTTCAGTAGCTGGCTCCAATTGAAGTCCGTGTTGGCGCCGAGAACTGACTTTCACTGTTTACATGCAGTCAGTAATCGTACTACTGACTTCCAAATCAATTTACATGAAGACAGTAACGGGTCAGCGCTGACTTAGTCCGAGTTTGGAGTCAGCTACTGACCCTGTGTAAATCTGCCTTAACGCTTTTTCGTTACGTCACAATTTCTGCCAGTTTACTCTTACCACAAACCGCGTTAAAGAACCACACAGCACAGTTAAAGAACTTCGTTCCAAAAACTACCTAATCACTAGAAAATATAAGATCAATAGGGATACCATAATAATTACTTAAAATAAAGATTTTATAGTCTTCGAAAGACACGCATTTACTATCTATCAATGCTAACTGGTCTAGCAATTACAAGAGGGAGCATATCATGAACTAAGCCGAAGAAAATCTACTTAAACTGTATGTTTCTGCTGGACATAGGCCTCCCCCAAATATTGCCATAACGACCGGCTCCACGCTGCTAGCATCCAGTGGATTCTTGGGACCTCAGCAGGGCGTCAATCCACCTTGGATCTAAGTGAGCAGTGGATGCCTTTCGCCCGAGATGATGACGAGGATGAATGCTACATACGAAATCATATATTAAGTACCTATTTATCTAGGTACTAGTTTTTTTCTGTTAACCACATCAATTAAACTAAATTCAATATTATATTGCGCTTTAGCCTGATTCAGACTTTGTTAGTAATTTAGTCAAGTGGCGTACTAGTAATTTAGTAACTCAACGTTTAGTAACTTACCAAAAATCGTTCGCACTAAGGTCGAGCACAGTACTTACTTACACGAGTTTAGTGGTGATTTGCAAGATGACGTAATAAAGTGGACAAGCTGATGATGATTATGGTAATAGCTATTTTAAAAGAGATGGATGAAGAACTTTGTGTGATAAAGAAAAAAAGCTATTTGTACGAAAATGGATTAATAGAAGAGATGAACTAGGAGCTACCCGTTGTCTTTTGGAGGAATCAGCAGTAGAATATCCTAAAGAAAATTTCGATAGTTTGAGAATTATTAATTAGTCCAAAAGTTGTGTAAATTTTTGCGACAGCTAATATGAATTCGACTAATTTCGACCAGGGACCGGACAACCCCGCTTAAGAGTTAAAGCCTTTGGACAGGGTAACCCGTACATGGGGTAACTCATATCACAGTGTTACCTTTTGTTCGAGGGACATCCTCGAAACCCAGCGAAATGGTTAATACCTTTATTAAGGTGGTTACGTGAAGGGGTTAAACCCTTCAATGACTTAAGCCTTTGAAGAGGTTACCTTCTCGAAAAGCTTTTTTTCGTATTACCCTGGGTTACCTAATAAACTTGAGCTAGTAGTTGCTAGTAAGTACTACTACTCGTACTAGCAACTACTTGAGTAGTTCCGTCCGAGTTCCGAATCAAATGACGAATGATGAAAATAAACAAGTATAGACACGAAAAAATAAATATTATTACAATGTTTAGCATGTGTGACGAGCAAAAATGAACTATAAGATCATATAGACAATAGTTACTTTTCCATGTTTACAAGTCGCTCGGCAAGTCGGTACACGCAAGATTGGCGGACCGCCGGGCGCGGTACGATGTCACGTGCGGTCGTGGTTATGCAATTTTCAAACTAATATCAATTGTAAACAGTGCATATTACAATGTCTTGAATGGCTTACCCTGTTACAGTGTTACAGGGTGTTGAAAGGGTAACCCGTTCGTAACGGGTTAACTACACCCGTTCGAAGGTGTAACATGTATCATAGGGTTTTTTTTGAAGCGCTTAAAAAAACCCCTTCAAAAAACCCTTAAAAAAACCCTTTCAACGAGTATCCGGCCGGTCCCTGATTTCGACAGGTTCAGACTTGTTTAGTCGATCATCCAGTGAGCATTGAAGCATGGTGGGAGGCGCTACTTACTGCCCGATTAAATAACAAAATGGATTGAACCAACTAAATCACTTACAAAACTACTCGACTAAATTTTGGGTATTCAGACATATTTAGTTACTAAATTACTCGCCACTTGACTAAATTATTAACGTAGTCCGAACCAGACTTTATGATAGGAGTAGGTTCACGTCAATAGCAAGTACAGAATAACAGGTCGGCTCCATACCTAACAACGAGCGCAAACGCACGCACACATAGACACGTACAGCGAGTGCAAGCGCACTCGCGACTAGTATTTGATTGAGATCACCGCACATAGACACCTACAGCGAGTGCAAGCGCACTCGGGACTGGCATTTGATTAAGATCGCCACACATACACGTACAGCGAGTGCAAGCGCACTCGCGACTGGTATTTGATTGAGACCGCCGCACATTGACACGTACAGCAAGTGCAAGCGCACTCGGGACTGGCATTTGATTAAGATCGCCACACATAGACACATACAGCGAGTGCAAGCGCACTCGGGACTGGCATTTGATTAAGATCGCCACACATAGACACGTACAGCGAGTGCAAGCGCACTCGCGACTAGTATTTGATTGAGACCGCCGCACATTGACACGTACAGCAAGTGCAAGCGCACTCGGGACTGGCATTTGATTAAGATCGCCACACATAGACACGTACAGCGAGTGCAAGCACACTCGCGACTAGTATTTGATTGAGACCGCCGCACATTGACACGTACAGCAAGTGCAAGCGCACTCGGGACTGGCATTTGATTAAGATCGCCACACATAGACACGTACAGCAAGTGCAAGCGCACTCGGGACTGGCATTTGATTAAAATCGCCACACATAGACACGTACAGCGAGTGCAAGCGCACTCGCGACTAGTATTTGATTGAGACCGCCGCACATTGACACATACAGCAAGTGCAAGCGCACTCGGGACTGGCATTTGATTAAGATCGCCACACATAGACACGTACAGCAAGTGCAAGCGCACTCGGGACTGGCATTTGATTAAGATCACCGCACATTGACACGTACAGCAAGTGCAAGCGCACTCGGGACTGGCATTTGATTAAGATCACCGCACATTGACACGTACAGCAAGTGAAAGCGCACTCGGGATTGGCATTTGATTAAGATCACCGCACATTGACACGTACAGCAAGTGCAAGCGCACTCGGGACTGGCATTTGATTAAGATCGCCACACATAGACACGTACAGCAAGTGCAAGCGCACTCGGGACTGGCATTTGATTAAAATCGCCACACATAGACACGTACAGCGAGTGCAAGCGCACTCGCGACTAGTATTTGATTGAGACCGCCGCACATTGACACATACAGCAAGTGCAAGCGCACTCGGGACTGGCATTTGATTAAGATCGCCACACATAGACACGTACAGCAAGTGCAAGCGCACTCGGGACTGGCATTTGATTAAGATCACCGCACATTGACACGTACAGCAAGTGCAAGCGCACTCGGGACTGGCATTTGATTAAGATCACCGCACATTGACACGTACAGCAAGTGAAAGCGCACTCGGGATTGGCATTTGATTAAGATCACCGCACATTGACACGTACAGCAAGTGAAAGCGCACTCGGGACTGGCATTTGATTAAGATCACCGCACATTGACACGTACAGCAAGTGCAAGCGCACTCGGGACTGGCATTTGATTAAGATCACCGCACATTGACACGTACAGCAAGTGAAAGCGCACTCGGGATTGGCATTTGATTAAGATCACCGCACATTGACACGTACAGCAAGTGAAAGCGCACTCGGGACTGGCATTTGATTAAGATCGCCACACATAGACACGTACAGCGAGTGCAAGCACACTCGCAACTAGTATTTGATTGAGATCGCCGCACATAGATACTTACAGCGAGTGCAAGCGGACTGGGGACTGGCATTTGATTGAAATCGCCGCACGTACGCGTCTGCACCTGTTTTTGCTTTTTAAATGGAACCAGTGCAGCAGGCGAGGTTCAAACTCACGAGTTGACGACCCATAAATGTAAAGTGTGCTGAAATACACACTTGTTGGGCACAACTAGGCGACAAATTGAATGTGTGTGTATGTGTGTGTACATAATAATTATGTTTGGGAAAAAGCCGCTCGAATTGTGCCGAGCCGACCCGAACATGATTCAGAGAGGTTAGATGCCGAACGGAGTTTACCCATCGAGCCGAATGAATGCTGAATATGTGTAGTAATTGCTTTGAATGTTGCCCGAACAGCATCCCTAACATTAAATTAAGTAGATTCAATTCGTATAAAATATTCGATTATAATTTTGCGATTATTAAATTGACATTATTACATCGATATCACTTCAATATCAATCCATGTCTTATACATGCTTATCTATAGGGTGACTGGTAATTAGTGACCGATACTTAAACGCATGATTGTACTCATGACAAACAACTTTTACTACGGGAACAAACCTGAAATCGCGAAAAAAAAATCTACATTTTGACGAGCTATGCGAACATAAATGTTGGGAACAGTTGACATTTTTTCGCGATTTCAGGATTGGTGCCATAGTAAAAGTTGTTGTTATCATGAGGACAATCATGTGTTTAAATATCGGTCACTAATTACCAGTCACCCTATATATTTTATATAAAGCTATTTAAGAGCATGATGCGAGACATGCGTAAAACGACGCGTACATGGACGGAATTATTTAGCTCTAGTAGGGGACATTTACGCGCGTAAATCGCCATCTGTGGGCAGACTCCTACTGTTTCCATTCTCCATTTAAAGTTTCGTCATTTTCTTACTAAAAAAAAAATGACGAAAATATTAAAAACATAGAGTAAGCAATATTATATACTTTTTAGGAATATTTCATTCTTAATAAAATACTAAAGTAATTAGAAATAATAGGTAAGCCTTGTGCTAGTACATCATTCCGTATGAGTGTAAAATTGAGCTAAAACATAAATGCTAAGTATAGGAGCCGCATTTATTAAAATGCTCTTATGCTCTACAAAATTAGAGATAATTTCCTTTGGCATGACGTTAGGATCGCATCCGTCTTCTTACAGCCGAGTCTGGAATCATAAAGTTGCTCTTATTAAAGTATTGCACAAAGTAAGCATTTATTATGAAAGTAAAATAAAGCATAACTACATATACCATCATATATGTATCATCAGCATGTATGTTTATGTATCATATGTGTATGTGATCTATGAAAATAACAATATTTCCAAATTAAGTACTCCTTGGACATCGGCCATTCCTGGAGCTAGACCACCACCTCTTAAAGCAGTATTATTTTAATGTTACTTCAGTGTGAGAAAGAGATGGATCTCTTTCTCACACTGAAGTAACATTAAAATAATACTGCTTTAAAAGGTAGTGGTTGGCCCTCTGACTTCCTTTTATTATGACCCAACATTTTGTTCCCCACAAGGCAGCATGTCGAAATTAGAATTAATTGTAGATATAACAAAACAGTTCTTAACGTTACCTGCATACAAACCAAAAAGTCCAGCTTGCCATAAAAAAAATAAAAAAAAAACAATAATATGTCGATAATTTGAACAGGCAGTGCAATATACAGGGTGTGTCGTAAATAGTGGTCCAGAGTAAAGGAGTCGATACACTGTATTCTTATGTATCACATACCGAAATTTTAACCATATTCAGTTAAGGGTCTCAGAAAAAAAAATATTGTTTTTTTTAATTTCTGTACCTTGCTTCACGAGATTGGCTGTAATTTCAACAAATATCAAAAAAAAAAATCTGTTTTTTATTACTACTCTTGAATATGTGTACTATCATATCCAAACCCTTTTTTCTATTTTAAAGTCAAAGGTACTTAAAGAAATTAATTTGTTTCCAATTTCAATACTCATATCCAGCAAATCATATGACTTTAGGGGCATATTGTGTAAAAAAAATGTACTGCACTGTTAGTACCCATTAGTTTTAAAAATACCTCATTAAATGCAGATTACAAAATGGTAAAATATTAAGTGGTAAGACTTCAGAAAAAAATGTTATTAGCATTCAAAATGAAAGACGGCTAAATTTGCTCAAAACATTTTTTTAGTTAAGTAGTAACTTAACAAAAAAAAAAATGTTTTGAGCAAATTTAGCCGTCTTTCATTTTGAATGCTAATAACATTTTTTTCTGAAGTCTTACCAACATTCAGATATTTTTAACGTACCTTAGGTAAAAAAGGTCTATTGTATTCCTGGAATTGGTAACAAGCCATACAGATAATAAAAAGCATTCAAAAGGGCTCGGGGTGTGAGTTATGGGGAGTGATAAAGAAGGAATGCGGTTTCTTTGTTACTATTCTTTTGAAGAATGAGCGAGACAGACTAATTAGCAACTAGAACAATTAAAAAAGACCCTCTAGCTAGCCAGTGTGATTCCGTACGTCGCATGCGCCTCTCGTCTCTTTGTGTGTTATTTCTGCCGTTAAATTTCTATTTTGTGGACTTTGATTTGCTTCTGATTTGGACTTGTTGTATTGGTGAACCCTACGACTCTGGCAATGTTATTTTGACTTTGAAACTCTTGATGATTTCGAAACACGTGCAGTGAAGTGGCGAATTAGAGATGGCTCAGTACACGCCGAGAGAATATGCCGAAATGCATCTTATTTACGGCGAATGTGGCTGTGTCGGTAGAGTAGCAGCTCGACTGTATCGAGAAAGATATCCCGATCGTCGACACCCTGATCACCGTATATTCAGTAGAGTACATTCTGCCTATTCCGAAGGTCGATTACTCGGCACAGGCATCGGCGGCGCCAGCGAAGGACGGCCGAGAGTGTACGACGACGGAGAGATAATGGATTTAGTCCATGAAGACCCAACTACAGCTGTTCGTGTCATAGCACGGAGGACGGGCATTTCTACGAGGACCGTTCACCGTGTTATTCAAAGGCATCAGCTGTACCCTTACCATTTTAAAAGGGTACAAACTTTGTTGCCAAGAGATGGGCCATTTAGAGTACAATTTTGCAGAGAAATGCTGAGTAGAATTCGAGCGGACCCACAATTTTATAACAAAATAATGTGGAGTGACGAATCATCATGTAAAAAAGATGGTTTTTTCAATATGCACAACTTACACAGCTGGCAGCTAGAAAATCCCAACTTAATCAGACAGGATCGATCCCAGTATCAATTTAAAATAAATTGGTGTGACCAATTTATTTTAAATTGATACTGGGATCGATCCTAATAAATAATTGGCCCGTTCGAGCTACCCGAAACGTTGAATGGGGAAAGATACTTAAACTTTTTGCAAAACGACCTCCCAGAGTTATTGAGAGATGTCGATCCAGAATTAAGAGAAGCAATGTGGCTGCAAAATGATGGCTGTCCCGCTCACTACGCAGTTAGTGTGCGTGAATATTTAAACCATACCTATCCCCAAAGATGGATTGGGCGGCAAGCCCCAATTTTATGGCCACCTCGTTCGCCAGACCTGAACCCCCTTGATCTTTTCTACTGGGGGAGTCTGAAAGAAACTAAAGTTTATGAAGTCCAAATCACTTCAGTTGCACAATTACGACAAAGAATCCAGGCAGCGGCTGAAGAGATAAAAACAAGTGGGTTTGCACGCAGGCTAAAGCGATCTTTTATTCGGCGGTGCAGAGCATGCATCGCCGCTGGTGGTCGCCACTTTGAACATTTGGTATAATAACAATGAAAAAACTTATTAATTTACAAATAGTTGTGATAATTAGTGATTTTTTTTGTTCTGTAAAAACATTTTTTTTTTTTTCTGTAAAAACATTAATTTCTTCTGTAAAAAATATTGTAATGAATAATTCATTGTTCGACTTAATTTTAAGTTTGAGTTAAAAATACCAATACTTAAAGGCATTTACTGTTTTAAGGTTTATCTTTTCGTATTGTTTCGTTTCAAGTAGTATTGTTTTAGTATTAAAATTGCTGCGCCCTATCTGGGTTCAATGCTGTACCTGTACTGTGCCTGTACTGTCAACAACTTTTGTACAATGACGATTGAGTATTGATTATTTTAATAAATGGTTAATTTGAAAAAATGTTTTATTTTAAAAAGCCAATCTAAGAACTTACAATAAAATACTTATTGGTTTAATCCTTAACAGTTTGCAATACTTGTAATTTACTTAACCGAAAAAAATGTTTTGAGCAAATTTAGCAGTCTTTCGTTTTAAATGCTAATAACTTTTTTTTCTGAAGTCTTACCACTTAATATTTTACCATTTTGTAATCTGCATTTAATGAGGTATTTTTAAAACTAATGGGCACTAACAGTGCAGTACATTTTTTTTACACAATATGGCCCTGAAGTCATATGATTTGCTGGTGATGAGAATTGAAATTGGAAACAAATTAATTTCTTTAAGTACCTTTGACTTTAAAATAGAAAAAAGGGGTGGGATATGATAGTGCACACATTAAAGAGTAATAATAAATAAACTGAATTAAAAAATATTGATATTTGTTGAAATTACAGCCAAATTCGTGAAGCAAGGTACAGAAATTTTAAAAAACTTTTTTTTTTTTTCGGAGACCCTTTACTGAATATGGTTAAAATTTCGGTATGTGATACATAAGAGTACAGTGTATCGACTCCTTTACTCTGGACCACTAATTACGACACACCCTGTATAAAAACTAAAATTTTATTTGTATAAAGGTAGTAACATAAACAAAAACATGCAACATAAACACACCCGGCTTACCTTAGATCACCGACCACCAGTGGTTAACGCAACAAGACAAAAGTGCCGAAAAAATGTGAATAATTGTGGACTTTTGTGCCCAAAGTGTACATCGAGTCCAGAGTAGGTAAACGTGTTGCCTTTTGAGCCCGAAATGTATCCGTAAAATTTTCCTTTAGTGTAGCCATAATAGAAAAAAAGCAAAACTGCTGGTCTAGTCTGTAAGAATCTCACCGTGAAGACTTAGCTAAAATGAGCTGTCAATAGTGATAATCTCTAGCGTCATCTGGAATGACATCTCTTTTCAAGATTTTTACAGAAGCTTTTTTCAACTGAAGTGTAATCTTTCTGAAGAAATTATTGATAGAATTCTAAGGCACGAAAGTGTATTATTTAATTAGTTTTTGAGCGAAAAGTGTTGTGTAGGCACTTAAGGTTTTGATTCTAGTATTTTATCAGATAAAATAAATGAATATTTTAAACCTTATTTTAATAACTGTACTTTTCTCTGATTTCATTACACTTTTTGGGTTAATGAGGTAAATAAAAAATCACATATTGGAAATACGCATTTAATTCAAATATCTCTCGCGATATACAGATAAGTAAGTACACAGGATAATACAAATACATTTATCGATAAACATGGTAGGTACAGCACTAGCAAAGTTCAACAAGATAGGTACAAACGTTTTGTACATTTATATTATATAACAACAATTACGATATTATCAGTTTTAGCATACGTTATTTTATGACACAAGTAAAATAGTTTGTATTTCATATAAATGAAAGAATTAAAAAAAAAGTACCTATGATGTTAAAGATTACATTTTACTATTATAAAAAATAAATAAATTACGCTATTGAAAAAGAATAAAAAATATATTGCGACTCAACATTCAATTTCATAGATTTTATACACAGATCAATTAAAATGAGCCTAAAATCAGATCGAAAAACATTCTATTAAATTCGGATGTTTATAAAAGTAAGCTAATTGTGATGGCAACTTTCCTAATTCTATGAAACATTATATATAATATTATACATTATATTATACATTATATAATATTATATGAAACATATCGGTGAAATAATTGAAATGGATAAGATTTTTATTTTTATTAATGAATAGTACTGATTAATTAATCAAATGTCGTATGTTCGTTAAAAGAGGCTGTTTGCTTTGTTTGAGATTAGAAAAATAATGCCTAAAATATTTTGCAAATAAAAAAAAAACTATTTTAGGGATATTAAAAAAGCAGTTGTAACATGTAGATAAAAGTATTTTTATTATGCACGAAATTAACGTACATTTTTATAGAGTTTTCTTTGCAACATACATAAGTAAATTTTATTTCTATTTAAAAATATTATAATTATTGTAAAAACAACACGTACCTACTCACACGTATATGCCCTACATTTAAAGTATAAAATAATATGAATGGATATCTGATTATCATTCTCAATTCATAAGTATCTCTTTTATCTGTTGAGCCTAAATAAGAATAAGCTTGCACGTTGAGTGTTCAATTGAATGACTGTTTGTCTGATTTAGTGACACGTGTGCTAAGATTATGATGATAAGCCCACTTAAATCTAGCTTAAGTTACACTGAGCTAGTACAGTATAATTTGCAAGAGAAAAAGCGGTAGATTTTCACACGTATGACTAAATAAGGTACCTATTAGAAACCTCTTTTAATAAAACTGAAACGATACTGTACCGGCGAATCGTAAAACGGGTAACGAAAGGGCATTTCATGCCTTTTTATTGCGTTTGTATGAAAGTGTTAGACATCAAAATATCAAAGGTAAAGCCTGACTTTCTTTATTGCAAACGATATGACTAGCTTTAAAGCCTCGTTCAGAGTGAATAGGTACGCATGACGCGACATATCAAACGTACATTTTTAGTATAAGCTGACCTGTCATTGACCTGCCTGCTTCGTTGATCTAGTGGTAGCCAATGTTATTGGGTTTTTCCATCTAGAATTTCTCAGTAGTAGCTCGGAGTCTGTATATGTGCCCGGTTGATGGCAATAAGCTTGCCTATTACATGGGACTTAAACATAACTGGCGAAATGTGGGTGTACTATAGATACACCTCTGCTTAACCCTTCGGGGATTACAGGCGTGGTGTTATGTTATCTGTACTGACGTGTAATTGTACGGAAAGCCTATACAATGCGAGGTCCGCTTATCTTAAGACTGTTAGTGCACGGCACCGGGAACGGGACGTCAACGGGAAACGAGATTATTCGGACGTAGTAAATGTAGTGTCGATGTCGCTACGGTCGGCGCCGTCATCTGTTCTCTCGTTGACGTCCCGTTCTCGGTGACATAGCTTGACGTGACGTCGCTTGCACACGTTTACAGATGTTTTAAATCACAAAGCATCGTTGGTCTTATTTGGGCGTATATGACGAATTGTTTCGTTTGATGTAGACTCTGAGTATCATATAATATGTAACAAAAACCCTGTTGTTAATATTAGTGATTGATAGTTAACGTATACATTTACCTACAAGCACAACATTGATGAAATTATAATATTAAAAAAATAAGCATTGGCTAGTCGAGAGGTCAAAATCAAATTATCAATTGTGCATAAAAGTACCGTGTAAACCAACATTCTGAAAGATTTTCATTCATTAAAGTGATAAACAACAGCTGACAAGGTCACGAACTTGTGTAGAAAAATACACACCGGCGCACCGATAGAGTGGCGGGAACGTTCTCTTTCTGATTTCGCGTCATCGCTTCATGCAGAATTGCAGAGGTAAAAAATCAGTTAAACATTATACACATATTAATAATTAAATATTTATTTAAATCATTTTTGTTGAACAGTTTTTTATACTTGCTTTATTACGTATGTTACCGATTCTTAAAACGTAGGTAGAAGGAACAACAGGGATTTTGTTACATATTGTATAGTCAGTTATGACGTTTCAACAGACCGGATAATTATTTTATTTTATTTATTTTTACAATTTTAAGAAAGTTTACAGACTAATGAAAAAAATGGTAACAAAATGTAACAATTTGACAGTTGCTAATTACAAGCTTCCACAACTGATCACATCAAATCAAGGTAACCCGAGACATCATACAGAGACAATGTCAGGACTCCCCCCACATTAAGCCTAACTAGTATCGTTAGCTGTCACGGAGAATTATTTGTTGAAAAGACACAAATGAGGACGCAGGTTCGATATCCGAGTTTGCCATTCACTCTGGACAAGCACTAAGATATTAATGTATTTATAATGTGAAAGTCTATCGTGTGACTGTGCATAATTTGGCTTGGCTTGTCCATGCAGATATGGCATTATTAGATTTTAGAATATGTATATTCTATACATAGAGGTTTATGCCTAGAAATATGTGGCGCGTTAAATTTGTGGTCAATTTGACCTCATGACATGAAATGTCTTCTTCCTAGTTTCTAAAAAGCAGGAGGTTATGTCTTATGTGACCTGGCTTGGAACTGTTTTGTTTAAAAGGGCTACCATTGTCTTTCGCTTAAAAAGTTGTTCATTGAAAAATTTAAAGTTTTTATTTATTGACCAACCGAGCGAGCGAAGCGTCTTTGCTTCAAGTCTGGCAAAATTTGCTTTCGTCTGTCAGTTTGTTGCTACGTATTTTACAACCGGTCTAGACGAAACTTGATACACAGGTTTTACCACTTTATATTTTTTTTTTGTCGTCGGGGGTTTTTGTTTGGAGGGGTGCTTCCTCCAAAAAGGGGGCTACTGGATATCTCCGCCTTATAAGATCCGATTTCGATGCTTCTTGTTTGATGAGGGTCTCCGGCGTGATAAGCAGAATAGCTCCTCAAAATGAAGTATACTGCACACTTTTAGATTTCTACCAGTGGAATCGGGCCTTTAAGTACTAGGTAGAGATCGATGGAGCACCTGGGACCACCTTCTCATCACAAAACTTGAGAATTCTGAAAATAATTATCAGAATTCCCTAAAACGAGGCTTTAAAACCAATATTAATGTTAGTTTTACAATAAGGTCGCCAGATGGCGCTTCTGTGCACCGCTCTACGCGAGGTCTACTGTTCCCAGAACTAGTAGTTTAGTTTTGAAACGATCTTATTCTACATTTAAACCCGAACATAGCTGACATGAATCTTCTGAATGACCTGTTTTTGCTGCTGAATAATAATTTAATTTTATACAGGGACATTGCCACAGCTACCTACAAAATACAAGAGCTTCTTACACACGATATACCGCCAAATATATTTATACAAGGTGTAACTTAAATAACGCACAACCTCTTAAGGGGTCATTGTACTCATCATTATGAACAAGTTTTACTATGGGATCAAACCTGAAAAAATCAATCATTTTGACGAATTATGCGAACATAAATGTACTGAACAGCTGATCTCGCGATTTCAGGTTTGGTCCCATAGTAAAAGTTGTTCATAATAATGAGAACAATGACCCCTTAAGAGGTTGTGCGTTATTTAAGTTACACCTTGTATATTTTGTACCATACATTTATGTAAATCAATTAAATATATTGCGAAAATTATTTTATTTAAAATTATATTTTCAGAATAATAAAAATATTTTGCATTATGCAAAATTGAAAACAAATAAGTATAATGAGCATGATTATAATAATTTACTTAAGATAAAATAAGATTGGTCTACTTAAAAATTAAACGTATGATGCCGTTTTTATATCATCATAGCTAATCATTGATTTGTAAAAACCGATTTCATTGTATAAGTTAAAAAAATCAGATCTAAGATAATCAGTCTATCAAAAGAAATAAAAATGAAAATAAAAGGTAAAACATAAAAGCTGACGAGATTAGAAAGAAAAGGTAAAATTCAGGTTCATTAAATTGTATGAATTAACTTTTTATACTTCAAGTGGATTATTTTTTAAATTACACCCTTATTTATAAAAGTGACATAACAACTTCACTCGCGAGCAACCAAATCGACTCAACCCCTATATAACCCGTGCATACAATGTAGTTTTTTTTTTTTCAAATAGTTCTTATCCCATTTATGAAAAAGTATTTTCTTTAAAGCCTGACGTTTCAGCTTTAAGATGTTACCATAAGGATTAAAATCGGTTTATTTGTATTCGAGTAATTTCTATTTGAGTCGAAATGCATGATTAGGAGTTGAGTCGACTTGGTTGCTCGCAAGTATAGTAGATGACGAATATTAAACCTGCTCAATTTAAACTGTTATCAAATATTATGACATGATATTTTTGGTTGATGTTATATCAGTCAACCAATAAGACTGCAGATTTGATAACGCTTTTAGAAATCAGATATTTGTTCTACAACAATGTCATAGACAACACACGTTCATCAGTCATTAGCACGGATTTTTATAAATAAGGAAAATAATGGCTCCATTTAAAAGTTACATATCTAGAAATATTTCTCTGAACAATAGCCCCTTCAACCCTTTTGTTAAGTATAAAAGTTAATAGAACATTATAACAGTTTATTATAATAACTTAACATCTTACAAAACCAACATACCGAAATAAATTAAATTATAGCTAAACAACACACTGGCAACCCGGTTTATAAAGCAAATTTATGTAGTATGTAGATACAAGTAAAAGAAAAAAAAGGAACCCTAAAAATGAGATTTTTTAATCAGTTATCTTAGACATCTCTGATTGATTGAAATGGCCAACGCGCAATAAGCAAATGTGGTGATCAATGGTTGTTTATTCTCTTTACGGAGAGGCCTAATTGTTCTGCAGTGAGACAATAATGACGATAATTATTATAATTACGTTTTACAGTGTTGAATAATACAAAAAAGATACTTCTATTTGGTTAAAAAAAAACCAGCTGCCAGCGTGTTAAATTATGGTGTACACAAGAAAATATAGTTGCCTAAAATAGAGATTAAAAATACTGATTTGGAGCTATAGTACGTGACCAAAACAATTAGGCGCATGACAGCTATGAAGTTATTGGAACTAGGGAGGGAACACCGGAACGGTGATTGATATTGTACGTATTATCATCCCTGCCGAAAGCGAGTACACGACTGCACGTCACTACGGGAAGCGCGGGGATAGGTGCCGGGTGCGGGCGCCGAAACCGAATTCCTGTCATGCGCCTAATTGTTTTGGTCAAGTAGTACATACAGTCACGAGTCATTAATATGTATACACTTAGCAAAATTCAAAAGCGATTTTCTTGTGAATAACGACTGCAACTTTGAGATAAGACCTATTTCATAATTACTATGGGTTCCAAAATACTATGTTTATAACAACATAAAATTACAATCAACAAAATTGGAAAAATCACTTTTGAATGTTGTTTCGTGTATGCATATTAATGCTCATGACCGTACATCATACTATAATCAACGCAATATAAGAAGTCCGATTTGACAGCTATCAAAATACTTTGTGTAGTGATTGGAAAAAAATAGATTGCTTTAAAAACCGATTCACGAGACATTGATTTATCATACTTAAAGAGTTTGTAATCGACAATTTATCTACATTACCTACTTAAAACTGATTCCAGAGGCATATCGTTTTATTACACGTACGTGCTTGTAATATTTAACAGTTATTCCGAAAATCCCAACTAAGTTTAAATTTGGGCGAGTTTCAAAGCCAAACCAAGCCATAAACTAAAACCGATATAATGATTTCTTTCGGAAGGTTTACGTATAATAATAAATTTTATATTATGCACCAGTGCCGTACCTAGGAATTATAAATATCAAAATATATCTAAAAATACATTTGATCAGATTTTGTTTTCACATGTTTAAACATTTAATAATACAGTAATAATAAGTTTTTCTCTTTTCTAAATTAACGTTTGTAAAAGTATCGATTTTTCAAAACATCGATATTATTCGGTCAAAAACGGCTTAGATCAGTCACAGCACTAGGACAACGAACCCAAACACATGACACTGTAATAACGCCCTGTCGGAATATTAATCAACAATTAATTCGTGTTTTTCAGTACATTCTTTCAATACTAAGTGAAACTTGGTGCTTACGAATGGTAACTCATTGCTATAGAGTATGGATAACATAGTAATTAATTGGGATTATGAATTTGATTTTTCAATTTCTTGCGTAGACGTTCATACAAAGTTATCGCTGCATGTAGTATAATGAGAAACGTCAAATTGGACTTCTAAGATTGCGTTGATTAAAACTAATGTTTTTGCACCTTCTTCATTCAAATAATTGATTTACGGTATGTTTTTCTCATCCAACGTAAATTATTTAGGCATTTATGAATGGCATCTTATTTTTTAAACTCTTAAATCGATTTTATATTTTATTCCGCCATATAAATTTCTGTAATTATTTTTATAATTCATTTTTTTAAGCAGAATTGAGATTAAATTTATGAGAAAAAAAATGTCTTTTAATTTTACTAACCGACTGTAGTATTCGTTCATTGTGTTATTATATTAATCAGCTGTCATATCAGGTACTACAGTTTTTTTTTAAATAAATTAGTCACTAAGAGTGCCATTCATAAACAATTATCTATAATATTAAAATTAACAACAATGGCAGTGGGTAGATTCTTATCCTAATAATAATAATATATCGATTAATATAATTTTATTGATACAATTACTATAAAGATGGCAACATTAATATGCTTCTTCAGAACATTTGGCTACATGGGGTTTTAAGAAAAGTTTTATGTTGGCTTTTTACAGTAACTGGAGACCGTAATATTCATTTTCTTTTAAAGGTAGCATAATTCTTTAGACAAATTAAGACTTGGACACACTAAAACAGAAAAAAAACATAGGTACCTCGGTTTTTAAAAGCCTGTTTAAATTATTGCGATTTTAGAATTCAGCATACTATGACATAGTTGTTTATTTACTTTTTACTTTAAAGCGAAATCGTCAGGGTAGGCCGCGAAATTCAAATTTTCTTACGTTTTTTGCAATTTACAAGTCAGCATTAGGTTGTACGTTGATCAAAATGTGATTCGCGGCCGTAACTAGTATGTATTTAAAGAATTAAAATCATTAAAGTCACCAATACAACTCTTTAAGACCAGGTAATCCTAATGAATGACTATTTCATGAAATCTTGACATTTGATGATTATACTAACTTAAGGAGTTGTATTACTTATGTTAATTATTGTAATTATGTAAATACAGATTTGTTACGACCGCGAATCATACTATATTCAACATACAACCTAATACTGGCTTGCAAATTGCAAAAAAAAAAACGTAAGAAAATTTGTATTTCGCGGGCTACCCTGACGCTTCCCTCTTAACAGGGAATTGAGAAAACGTAAAAGTCATCAATGTTGCGTTGCGAAAGGGATGGAATCTTGCTATTCCTGTTTAGCTACACACACTTCATAGTACGGCTCGAGCTTTACAGCAAATTTGCTGATCCGAGACTGTCAGAAACCGATGATTAAGTATATCTTAGTCAGATATTGTGGACTCAGTAGTTGCCATATTAGGTTTTATTAAGACAAAATATATTCATTAAGTACATTTACCATTAGTTTTTGATCTCCAGTAAAGCCATATTTCATTGGTAAAGCACCAATATTATAAAATACTGATTTGAACGTTTACATTAGGCTTCGTAACAATTAATATCAAGGATAATAGGTTCACTTTTGTATTAATTTATTGCAATATAATTTCAGTTGTAAAGAAAGTTTTGTATCTCTCTATAGATATTTTATATTATTATAATTCAAGATATAATTTATTTTTTTCTACGATTTCAACAAATTATATTGCAATAAACTTACAAAAATAGCTGCTTAACTCAATATTCTAACACGGTTCCTCGTCGTCTGCATCTGTATGTATTTCATAACTCGATATTGTAATCCTTGATGTTTCACATCTCAAGTGCGTAATTTCCACCTGTTATAAAAAGTTGTAATCAGTTTCTGAAGTCATTATTACACTTGCGACTTCTTAAAATGTTTTGGTTTTTATTGAAGGGCCCATCAAAATATGTGCTGGATTGTTTGCACTGCTTTCAATGCGTCTGGTCAGTGGCTTTATTTTTCACTTAAAATTATAAACTGCATTAATTCATTCTGAGATCACGGTTGAAGATGTATGGAAGAAGACGTGCTGCACTGACCACAAATATATTATATAAATAAGGGATGGTGATGACGAAGAATAAACTTCATAGTCCCGGTAGGTACTCTAATACTTTGATGGGACCTTAAACTATGCGATTCAACTAAGAATAGGAATAACCTTGCGCCATATTGTGACGTTTTAGCAAAACGTCACAATAAGCGCAAGGTCGTTTACTCATTTTGGAGAAAAATCAGTGAGATATAAGTATAGAACAAAAACAAATAATAAAAACAGATAACAACAAAAACAAAAACGAATAACAACCATTTTTTTTTGCAAGGTTTATTTTTCAAGATACAGTTCACAGATCGAGTTCATTGACGTTCCTAATCTTAGTTGAATCGGATTATAAATTTGTGCAATAAAAACAAGGCACTCGTGTGCACCCATTTTAGTATTTTCATTGATACTTTACAAGTACTATACTAAAATACGCACTAATGAATTTTAATTAATGTTAATTCCATGTTAGTGAAGTCGTAGGGAAATTATAGAAAGGGCTTAAAAATAATCTGATATTTCAAGGGGAATTTACATAGCCTCATCGGATGAAATTTAATGTGCGTCCAACGCTTCCTGGGCTGTCTTACCAGCCCCACTTCCAATTTGCTAAGTGGGCATAGATCATATTTTTCAATTATTTTTCTAAGAATATGTGCTGCTTCTTCTAATTTACTTACGACTTTTAAACCATACTTATAAAATAATATCATAATATAAATTTCTTACCTTTTGCAAGCAGTTATCCATATCAAACTAAGTATAAGAATGTCCGCTTTAAGCCAGCCATAGGTAAGATTTAAGCATGATTTCTATTTTAGTAGTAATCTTAAATGATGGTAAGACTAAATGGTAGAAATTTTAGAACAGGCAATTAATTAACTTATATGTTCACTATCATTAGTGTGTTTCTCTAACAATAATTGAAGTGACATAATTCAATTGTCTAAACTAACTAACCCGTCTAAAATGGTCAATTTTCTAATTACAATATAATATTAGTTAGGGTAACAACTACTGTCAAATATTTAAGTTTTATTTAATTACGGTTAATTGAAAAATGTTGCCATAATATTATCTGTAGCGAGTGCTAATTCTATGACAGTATTAGAGAAATCGAACTTATGGAAAGTTAAAAACCATGTGTATTTTACATGCCTTGTTAAACTAATTTTGTGTTTGAAGTAAGGCAGAAATGCAATACTTTTTCCTATAATGTAGTACACACGAAGACAACGTATCAAGCTACACATTTCTAGTATAAGTTGACCTCGCAATGTATACAGGTTTTCCGTGCAATGAAATGTAAGCTTATACTGGAAAATTATAGATCGATATGTCATCGTGCATAATGGTGTTCAGCTGTATCCGGCAACATTGGAAGCCGACCCCAAAGTAGTTAGGAAAAGGCTAGGCTTATGTCATCGTGCATGCTACGGTCATAAAACGGATTAAAAATATTCAGTACTTTTTTTCTCAAATGTTTATTCTATATGTCGGTCGTTTTAAATAGTTAACAACAACAAAATATACATTATATTGATATATAGTAACAACGACGAGAAACGTAACAGTTTATACACACCAGACTACGTTTTTGTAAGGGTGACCAGTGGAGAAAAATCATTTTAATCTGTATTTTTTACTAAAGTCAGCCCATTTCATGAAGTCTTGTTTTTATGACAATGACGAAAAGTCCGAATCGCAATAATAAGCTAGACTTCATCACAGGCAAATCTATACCATCATAATCCTTGTTGAACATATTTACTCTTTTATTGTTACTTGTAAACTCGATGTTTTTTTTTATGTTATTGTTCAATGAAGCAGGTGGACCACCTGATGACAGGTTGTCACCAACGTCTATGGACATTTGCAATACCAGGCATCGCAGGTACTATCAGAGAAACAGACATCGGAACACCGTAAGGACTATTCTTGCTTGCAGCGCTCGGCCGCTATAATAACGCTTGCTAGCAGATGTTGTCATTTGTGATGATCGTGTGCATGGGATTTATTTCTCACGGTGTTCAGATGTTCGTTTCTCCCATGGTACGTTGCCGTGTCCCATATTGAGATAGCGCAGTTTTGAAATCATTGTGTATTTGTCAGAGCCGTACTTTTGCAGCTTGAATTGTGCGAATTGTGAAGGAAATACGTTACCTCCATTTCTTAAATTGTTGAATTTCTGACAAAAATATATGAATATCACATATTTATGTCGTGCTAAAAGTAACTTCACACCGTAAGTATTGAATTTAAGTAAATTTTAACATTAAATTAGGTGTACTTAAATTGAAGTACTACTACACTAATCGATATACAATTTGTACTGTACCAGTGATCCTACAATGAACACATTTATTTTTAATTATTTTTTAATTTATTCTTATCAAGGTCACCACTTACAAAAAGGTTTTAATTTAGTTTTTTGATCTGTAAGCACTTTTACAATATTTGATTATAACGAACAAATCTATACTACACATTAAAATGGTCAGTTGTATAACCATCATTTTCTTTTATTTTCGATTAAAATACAGTATTATTGCCAATATTTTTTTATATAGAAAATGCATACATGTGACCTGAGCCTTGCCTATAAGCTTTATGGTCAACTAAATGGTAACTTTTAAAGCCGACGGAAATGTATTAACATTAATATTTTATAACTTTATTTTTCGGTAAAAATACTTACAGATCTCATACAGTTTCATAAATATTATTACACTCACATGAAAGCGGATTATATGTATTTCAAAAGCGTACAACGAATTGCTTTTGTTAACTGACAACCTTCATTTTATTAATAGCAATACATGTAAACGGAAGTTATAAATAAATACGAAAGTGGGAGTTTTGGTCGACTTAGTGTTGGCAACACTGGATCTCGTGGCAGTTACTTTTTTCAAAAAAGAAGTTCTGTTTTGAATTGTCTTTTTAATTTTGTACTTTGCAACGGATTGATATGATATTTTACGAACGACTGGACGCGCATACTCTAGTCTGCAGATCACACAATTACAATAAACTAAATTGTTAGACTATCAGTTATTGAAGTAACTACGGGCAATATCGGCTTTGTTCGAGTTGAATGTATGTTAGGGTTTTATAACGCATCGTTTTATTAATCAATTGTGCCGATTCTCTTGTTCAATAACTAAACTAAAATTAGAGAATCACTATCTTTTACTAACACGCAGTGCGACAAAAGGACGGCTATATCTATGAACTAAGTTAGAGATGTCAAACTAGTTTACGCCTTACGCTTCACCGTGTTATTTGTCGACATTTTTTTACGTGTCCTCTGAATTTGTATGGAAATATTAGTACCAACTAAATTTGACAGCTCTAATTTACGTCAGTCTCTTTTTTGTTTTATTAGAGAGAAAAAGTTAGCAATAGCCTAAATTAAGTTTAGTTTGTGTACAACAGAATCGGCACCATTGTCTTAGAAGGAGATCGACATTTCAACGAATGTCTTTTCAGCCCTGTGTTTTATGTGCGTCTATCTGTTTCTTGACAAGTTTAGTCGACTGTCGTATTGTATATGACATACGACAACTGATTAAATCGATTTTTTTAAATAGTTGAGCGTAAGCTGGTATTTTAATACAGAGTGTGGAAAGTTGTGTTATATAGATATTCGTATCTCCACGTTATACACACATACTCGTTTCATCATATCACCCTGTTTGTCTCTAACTCCACTAATATGTGTCGAGATCAGTCGATTGCTGAATATGATTAGATGAAGTCAGTCGAAACCTTCATTTTGGGACTTATTTAATATATTCAAAGTAATTTTGTAATTGATATACAGTTAAAAAAAAAACTATCATTACTATTTTATTCAAGGTGGATCCGTAGTGGTAGCCCGCGAAATTCAAACTTCCTTGTATTTTTGCAATTTGCAGGTCAGTATCAAGTTAAGTAAGCTAAATATGATTCGCGACAATAACAAATATGTATTTATATAATTATAACTCAAAGTTATATGTATATAATTATATAAATTTATAATATATAAATACATATTTGTTATTGTCGCGAATCATATTTTGATCAAGATACAACCTGACTCTCGAGCTGCAAATTGCAAAAAACGCAAGAAAAATTGGATTTCGCGGGCTACCACTTCGTTTCTACCTGAACCAAAAACGAGGTTTTTAGAGGACTTAAAGTCTCAGATTTTTTTTTTAACTTTAGCCTACTCATATTATTTTTCAGATTTTTTGTTATCTAAATAACTATCAAATAAGTCCCAAAGTACAAAAATTATATTAAAATTATTACTTCCTACACAATAGCTAAGTTACATAGTCTAAAAACATTTTTTTGTTTTAAAAAAATGGGTCCGTTGTTTTTGGCAATTATTAAATATTTCGAAAACGGCGCACACGGCACAACATTCATCAACTAGCGTTTCATTTTACTATATTTTTTTCAACAAGACAATGGCAACACTTAGTTTAAGATTAAGTTACACCAGCCGATATTCACGCAACAGTTATTATTGCTTAATTTTATTAATAAATTAGACAATCCTGCGCCATTTTTTAACAAAAGCTTTATTTATTATTACGCATTCCTTAAAATGGAAGCACCCAATTTTGTGTTTATTAATTATTGAGATTGCCATGACAAAAAATGTTCCTAAAAAGCTAGCGTCGTAAAAACAGAGTTTATAAGCGTTTATAAATATGTTTATTGATATTTTAATCATTTGTAATCCTTTTCTACTCTTTCTTTTAGATGCAACTACAACCCACCGTAAGCAGCGTCCAAAGAAAAAAGGGCATTCATTAATATAGCGTATGCGCTATGTAAATATAAACAAATAAATAAAGTATACATAGTATGTAAGAATATAAATTTGTACGTAGGCATTTGCCAGAAATTGTTAGCTGAATTGTTGACATCCTATCTAAAAGTAATCGTCGCGCGAATACGCGATCGTCGCGTCCTTAAGTCACTTTTTTTCGGTGTACCTGAACGCGTGGTCGTGCCGACAGAGGGCGCTTTCCGGTTTTCCGAACAAAAGTGACATATGGACGCAACCGATAGTGTATTCGCGCGACGATCGCTTTTAAATATGACGGGAGTCTGACTTGTGTTAGACAAACTTGCGTCTTGTGGAGACATTTTGATACAGAATCGCTTTAGTTAATAAATATTAGTATAGCAACAATTTCTGGCATTACGTTTGAGTTAAAAATAAACGGTAAAAAAACAGAAATAAATATTTGAATTCTGAAACATTTACAAAAAGAAATACCTTCAATAACTGTTTTCAGAATTGTTAATCTGAAAACAGTTTAGGTCAATTCAGACCCAAGCAGCAAATCCTCGCGAAAGGGGTTTGAACTTTTTAGACCTTGTCCCGGTTTGCCATTTTGATTATTTTTACGATAATACCTGTATATGGATAGGGGGCATATAGACAAACAAAAAATGACCGTGATATAATGTCCTAAGTTGTCACATTACCTAGATAATTCAAGTTATAAATGGCCATGATGAGCGCAAATATTTTCGTTTCATTCATATCTTGGTAATGTGACAGTTTATGACATTAGATCACAATCATTTTTTGTTTGTCTGTATGCACCCTATCCATATATAAAGGAATCATCGTGCGAAGCCATTTTAAAAAATAATCAAAATGGCGAACCGGGACGAGCCCTAAAATGTTCAAACCCCTTTACTGACTCCATTGAAAATAGGACTTTATTACCACAGCCTCGAGCCGACTGTGTCGATATTCATACTATTTTATACTTTAGGCTATGATAATACGGACCTATTTACAATAGAGCTGGTAAATTCCGCGTGGATTATTCCGCTTGGTCTAAACTGACCCTGTTCACTGTTTTATGGCAATTGTAGGTAAAGCTGGGTGCACGGTAATGTCACCGTCAAAGTTCGGTACAAATATATTTTTACCGTTCATTTTCGCATCGGAGGAAGCTGTAGCGTGTAAAATGCTTGTCAGTATGGTTAATATATTAAATCCCTTACCAAACATGTGATATTATTTACTTACCCGTTCCTTGCTTTAGTTTAATGTACAGACGCCAGCACATCAAGCTACTACAAACTGTCAAATTTCTTTAATAGATTTTCAACTTTATCGCTAAAGCATTAGGTTCAAGGTTGATTGGAAAAATTTGACAGTATCGGGTAGCTTGACCTGCTGGCGTTTGTACCTATCGGAATTTTGAAGAGACGGTTGGTAAAAAGTTTAAAGGTATTTTATGAGTCGAAATTTAAATAGCAGTGGTCAAATGTCAAAAAAAGTAAGTAATTATACTGCCAAATAAAATGACAATACCATAATCTAAAACCAAACATCTACTTCAAATGAATCAACCAGCTAAAACTCTCGAACTAATTATGAAACAATCAAACCGTCTCTCCAAAATTGAACCAATCACCCAGCTCTGAATCAGACAGCGTATGAATCACTCACCACTTCACTGGTTAGACAGTTGATGGTGGTTGGAGGGAGGGCGCGCGCGGGCGGCGGCGGAGGGCGCGGGGAGCGGCGCCCCTCCCGCGAGTCACTCGGCGTGGCGCCGCGAGCTGGAGTTATTGGGTAGCCTGTGGAACAGACCAGTTTCCTTATGTAAGCTTGTGCTTGTTTTTGTGCAAAATAAATAGTTTTTCTTGGTATCATTTCTTTATCACCTGTTCCTAGTTATAAATAAAAAAGAAGTGCTTATAGCTTGGAATAGGTCTTCTTAAGGGGAAAGCGCCAGGGTAGCCCGCGAAATTAAAATTATCTTAAGTTTTTTGCATTTTACAAGTCAGTATTAGGTTGTAAATTGATTGAAGTATGATTCGCGACAAATATGTATTTACAAAATTATAATGTCAAGATTTCATGAAATAGTCATTCAATGGAATTACTTGGTCTTTAAGAGTTGTAAGTATTGCTGACTTCAATTACTATAATTCTGTAAATACATACTTGTTACGGTTGCGAATTGTATTTTGATCAACATACAACCTAATTACCAACAACACAAACTGCAAACAACGTAAGAAAATTTGAAATTCACGGGCTACCCTGGCGCTTTCGCCTAAAATGCGACTAATTAAATTGACTTTGTAATCGCGTTTATTGATTCTTGATTGGACGTTACGTGCTCTCACTAAATATACTATTATCTTGTTCGGAGCTATTGAGGTTAGAACCAGAGCTCGGAACAGGTAGAGTATAAACTGCTACGCAGTTCGGCAGACATTGTTTGTTTTTTTTTTTGTTTACACCGATTTTGGATTTAATAAAAAAAAATATATCTAAACTTTGAGGAAAGCAGTAATAAAAGTGGATAATACCTCCTATAAAATCTCGGAATGATAAACATGACGATTAAATCTCGGGATTTAAGAAATTGTGAATTATTTATTGTACTTTGAAGACATTCTTAACAAATTAAATATTTATAATTAAATAATAAATAATTAGCAATTTCTAAATCCCGGGAAATAAGAAATTGCGAATTATTCATTTCACTTTGAATACATTCGTAACAAATTAAACATTTATAGTAAATAATAAATAATTCGCAATTTCTTAAATCCAGAGATTTAAACGTCATGTTTATCATTCCGGGTCTTTATAGAAGGTATTATCCACTCTTGTTACTTCTTACATGGAAGTTTAGGTATTTATTCTCTACCTATTCCGATCTCTGGTTATAACATAATATAAAGTCTTATTCTGTGGAAAATTACCATCTTTCATGCAACGACGATTTTCAGTTTGTTAAACAGTTGCAATTGAGATCTTTTGAGTTACCTATCAAGTCTAAACTAATGAGACACAATTTATTATATTATTTACTAGCTTCTAACGCGACTTCGTCCGCGTTATTTTTTTTTTCGCTTAGCGTTCTTTCTTTTTTCTTTTTGAGACTGACTTGTAACGTTTGTTTATAATGTTCCACCATTCGAGGCGAGCTTGGTTACAGAACGGCGATACACAAGACGCGGCAACCGCTCGCTTCGAGCACATCGCTCAAGCGCGCTCCATTTCTTGTACAAAACGGCGATATACTAAACGTGGTGAACGCTCGCTTCGAGCACTTGACTCAAGCATACTCCATTTTTATTCAGAATTGCAGTAAACATGCAACAACATCGAGCGACTGGCTCGCTGTACTAACTATTGTAACGTATTTCAAAGCAAAAAAGTCAGTCTCCACCTTAAGAATTGTAGTGTGATGTTAAATAGCCTATAACCTTCCTCAAAAATTGGGCTATCAAACGCAAAAATAATTTTTCATATCCAACTGGGACTTTCAGAGATTAGCGCGTTAAAACAAACTCTTCAACTTTATTATTAGTATAGATATAGATTGCTATTTTAAATGTTGCCGGCGGGGCTCGAAGTATTAAGATGCAAATGAAAACATACCTTGTTCACTACTACTGGACTCGGTGAAGCTGGGCGTGCCCTCCGTCCACGTCGGAGTGGAACCCTCAACAGACGCAGGCGGTGTCCAGCACACACTGGAAACACATATCAACATGAATTACCTAACGATGTGCTCACTCAATAGCCAAAAAATCAAACAAAAATACTGATACGATCCAAAACGATCCGAACAACAAAGAAAATTAAACTTTATAGCAATAACACAGCGGCTGTTTCAGAATAAACTCAGTAAACAACAATTGTCATTTTGACAATAAGTTTAATGTTCCCATTTTGAGAGAGTTTAAATTCTTTAGTCTAACGCGATATAATCAAAACCAACAAAGTTGGAATTCATCCGTCTTGTATCTGTATCTCCTTGTTGTTTTTTAAACAAATTTGACTTTGGAGCCACGATTTCTATCGTAGAGAACTGAGAAATTCGCAGGTCGAATAGCGAATTTTTAACGGATGAGTGATTATAATTCTTGAGAGGCTTTCAAGCAGATAGGCTGCCAACAGACGGACTGCACAGCAACAACCACACACAGTCGATATATTCAACTGCATGCAGTTGTACGTTCGACTTCGTACAGTCGTGACTTCAACTTTACGCGGTCGGCTGCAGTCGTGTGAACTCGATATTAACCGCATACAGTCGTGACTTCAACTTCGACCGCGTGAAACTGCACACTAACTGTATGCGGTTAGCGATCAACCGCATGAAGTTGAGGTCACGACTGTACGAAGTCAAACGTACAACTGCATGCAGTTGAATATATCGACTGCGTGCGGTTGCTGCTGTGCAGTAAGTCTGTTGGCAGCCTTACAGGAGTACTATTTTGGCCACGTATATACAGATATCTTTTTGTTTTTATAAATTTTCAGAACGGGAACCTATTTGGCTAATTCTTTTTTTTTTTTTGTTGTGTTTGCGATTGTCAGGACAAGGTTTGTATGAAAGAAAATGTTTTAAAACTTGCCGGGAAAATTCGGGAAAACTAAAAGTGTATTTTCTATGGGAATTTTGTACGAGATATTGAAATTTTGACCAGGACAACGTTTGTCGGGTCAGCTAGTTTCATATAAAAATAATTAAGAACCATTTTTACCTGGCGTCATTACTGCGCGCACTGCTCAGCGCAGCCGGCGTCAACGCCAAAGACGACGCCGAAGACGTCGTCATCACACTCGCCGCACTAGACGCGCCTCTGCGTCTACCAGAGGCACTTGACGACGTTGTTGATGATGAGTTCGTGCGACTTGTCCTGGGAGGTGGAGCTTCTTCGAAAGGTGGTGGAGGCGTCGAACAACACGAGAGAGGGGCACCGCCTGATGGTAAGCTAGCGTTACTACTTGGTCTAGCAAGACAATGTCTTAGAGGATAGGTGGACTTATGTTTGGTGGGTAAAGGCGTAATGGTTGTGGAGGTGAAAAAGATGATGAAGACAGGCGTAGCTTTTTGAATTGGCTTTTTTACCGTTATAGCTGCGTTCACATGCGTGACATTTTAACAAACAATACATACATACAATGGTCCGTGACAATGGCACGGTTGTCTGTATATTTTTATGAGGTGTCGGAATGGTTCGATGTGTGGCTTTAGATTACCGATTACTGATTATGCCACGCGTATATGACGCGGTCACGGTGCCCGGTCCGTTGAAGTGTCTCAAATATGAACGCAGCTTTAAATGACTTATATATTAGTTAGTTATGTCAGACTCCCAATTCAAATGTGGCTACGCTTGTATAGTTTAATGGTAGGTAATTCAAAAGACTTAAGCTAACACTAATATGAAAGCCAATTGTGGACGATGTTTAGGTTACTAAATACTAGTTTGATTCTAGTTCTAGCTAGTAAGACTTTAAAATAATTAATGATTGCATGTAAAAAACGGTGCTTGTTTAAAAAAAAGTTCGATAAAATTTTTGCTATTGTACTTTAACTGCCGTGGAATTCCAAATCTACTAATAATAATCTATGAATCCGTGAAATTCTGTGAAATTTCACTGCAATATTAAAACTTTTAATACAGTATTAAGAATTCTACATGCAACCTTCTTGGAAATATTAAATGAATTAGGTACTGAATTAAAAACAAATAGAATAAAGGATATTGAATTTAAAGTCAGGATGAAAAAGTATTCTTCTGTCATTGTTAACAAAACTTCAAACAGTGAGAATATCTACTGCCTAGATATCATTTGAAGCTTTGCCCAGTTTAAGTATTGCAAATATATCCTTTCCTGTATTGTTTTTATAAAAAACTCGGTAAGTTTTAACCCTCAATAATGTATTGAACTAAAATCAAAGATTGGTCTGGCAATATTTTAATGAAACATAAAATATTTCATAAGTTGCTATATCTAGACGACATTATTACCGTCACCAATTTCCCACATTATTACTAAAACCAAGAGAAAGCTACTTTTTCCTAATTCAGATTACTATAGAAAAGAAAATACGTGAAAAAGACAAATGAAATCTACATACAATCTAAAGTAAATAGTAGAGTGATTGATAATGTAGCAATTAAATACAAGGGTGTTTCTCCGTTTTGGCGAAAAACACTTTCCGGTGGCATGTGTTTTTTCTGGAAACAATTTAACACTGAGGCTGATTTGCTAAATAGCTCTCATGGGATGAACTTTAAGGCGCATTATTCAATATATGCATATACCTGTCGAAAATAAACAAAATTAACAAAACATCACGCAAATCGTCATTTACCTCGGTTTCCAAATACCACCACTTAAAATCTTGCTGTCGTAATTTATACAAGCGACGGAATGAAAAATTACTTGACGATAATTTTAAACTAATAACCGCCCAATTAGAATAAGTAAAAAAATCAAATACATTTGTAAAAAAAAAACAATATTTGTGTTTAACCTAAAACTTTCGTCACAAGAAAAAAGTCATTAATCGCATCAATGTTTGCAAATATGTAGCGAGGTATATGCATATATTGAATAATGCACCTTCAAGTTCATCCCATCATATTTTTTTAGCAAAACAGTTTGTGTTTAATTTATTGATTTCAGAAAAAAAAAATCATATACCACTAATGATGTGTTTTTAGCAAAACGGAGAATCACCCACAAACAAAAAAAGGATGCACTATATTAAGGAGAAAAGGAGTTTAATAAAATACGAAAAACCAACGACCGAGCAATTAAAACGTTAAATATAGAAAAAATGGCAGTTATTACGGATCACAACACAATCTAGAAACAACTACATGCTTGACTAACAACAACAATAGTTAAAAACATGAATTGGCTTTGAGCCTCAAAGAAATATATCTTCAATCCATCTTCCTAAATTAAGTATATCTTCAATCCGTCTTTCTATATTATTGTCTTGTAATTTTACTTAGTTTTCAACTTTTAGGAGACCGTGATTTCCTTCTCTTTAAGATATTACTTTAGATTATCTTCAAAATTGTTAAGTTTCATCTACAGCATCTCTTCAAATTCTTTTTTCATTTTTATAATTATCTTTCTCTTATCCGATTTCCTTTTAAAGCTTCCCTTCTTTTTCTGTCTCGGTATCTTATTTGGAGTTTTTGTCAATGGCGTCTCAGAAAATTGTTTAATTTTCTCGTGAACATTGCCACTAATTGATTTTGAAACTACGGGATTCATAACCGTTGTTGCTAACGAGAAATGCTTCTTGTCAATCGCTGTCAAACTATCGTGAGTGTATTCTATCGGTTCAAACATTTTCTTAGTTTCTTTGACTAATCTTTGCGTGTCAATATTCTTTCCTGATTGCTTACTGTCTTGTGAAGATGATATGGAACTTCGTCTTGAGCTATCAGAGTCCGTTTGGGCTTTAAAAATATTTTTTTGGAACATATCGATCTTGGCTTTGGCTTTCTTGTGACATATAACTTCGTCTTTCGTCATTCCTCGTTGATAAGTTCTTATTTCTACTTTTGGTTTGGGTTTCTTCTCTTGCAAACCGTTTTTGTCTCTTTTAGATTGAGTGAAATTCAGTTTTTTAGATATGCCTGATATTATTCCTGGTTTAGGGCTGTTCTTTTCTACTTTAGCTTCTGTATCTACTTTTTGAGTTTGTTCTATCTTCATTGTATCAGCCGGAGCTATTTTTCTCAATGTTCTGGCCGCGGATATGAGGTCTGATGATTTAACGTTGTGAACGCTCACTTTTTCATTCGAGGAATCTAAGCTTATCTGAGTTTTTCTCGTCATTTTGTCGCCTATGTGGGTCACATTTTCCTTTACAAATTGCGATGGAGTTTTAGATTGTTTAGCTCTAACATCTTCGACTGTTTCACGTATTTCCTGAACAACAATCCTTTCTTCGCTACTAGATTCAGTAAGAGACGTATCATCGTAATCTCCAGAGTCCAAATGTTCTCTCAATACTTTGTCGATGTTGAATTTAGCCATCATTGAAGTTTGAGCAATCAAATCTTTACCGGGATAAGATCTCTCCGTGATACTATCAGCTTCTTCTACGAAGTCAAGGAAAGAGTTCGAAGCAACTAATTTTGTGATCTTAACAGAACTGTTTGATACAGACGGTGGGATGCGACATGCAGTGGGTTCTTTAAACTTAAAATCATGCCCGTAAAAACAGAAGTCATCATCACTGCTAGTGATAGGTGTCTGCGGAGGGATGTCACTCACAGAGATATTTAAATTCGGATAATCACCTTTCGTGTCGATGCTAGACGCTTGGGAGGAAGCGCCTCCACGTTTAGCTTTAGGAGACCCTCTCGGAGGGACCGGAGGGGGGACTCTCTGCTTTTGGGAGCCTTTCAAGACGGCGGGGAACGCGATGTCGGGCTCTGACACGGCGACAGTCGTCTTAGCCGAGGACATGGTGACTTTAGCGGCAGTCGAGACCGGTGACGTCACCGATATCGGCGTTATATGCGCTGTCACATCCGATAAAGAAACTGGCGATCGACAAAAACGCTCAAGATTTTGTATAGGTTTATTAATAATTAAAATACACAATAATAAAATGTATAAACGCAAAATTTGGCACATTTGAAAAACAGATTATAACAATAATAAAAATATTAAAAGATTTGTGTATCATTGGAAGCGTAGTTACATTTACAGACGGGTTTTACGTAATATCGTTAAATATCCAAAATGGCGTGTTTGAATTTATATTTTTTAGATGGAGCTTGACCGTTTAAATAACGTATTTTTTATTGGTGCATCAAGTTTATGTATTAGATATTAAAAATAAATTACAGCATGCAGATTTAGGGAGTAAAAAGAAAAGCGAAGATTGATGGTATACCCAATAAGAAAAAAGTTCCAATAAGGCCACAGCAGCATGAAAAAAGGAGAGATAACATGACCATAAGTTTATATATTTTTTAATATTTATGTACGGCCACAATTTCAATTCTAGCCAGAAATGTACTTATTTTAATACTAAAAAGGATAAACAAAAAAAAATAGTTGGGTTTTAAGTTAAAAAACATAACCTAACCTAAAAAAAATAACCTTTTTTAGGTTAGGTTATACTTTGTTGATGACCATTTATCCTTTAATGTAGTAAAATAATTAAAAAAATCCTTTAAATTGCCTTTATTTACTAAGCAAAAACCGTAGCAAGGGATCCAGGACCTTTCACATGGGTCACTAAACTGATTATGGTGACAAGAATTTTGAAAAAAGGTGCGAATAAATTTTGAATAATATTTTTTCGCGTGAAATCAAATTACTGACTCGACAATTAAAGCAAAAGCAACAGTGACTTTATTATGAAATAAAAAATAATTTTGGCACCGACGATGAAGCAGCAAATTAATTTGTAATCTACATTTAGCCAATTGATTGATTTAATGTATAATTTAATGAATTCTGAATATTTAATTGAATCAAGCGATTAATGGGTGTGGGAACAGATTTATACAATTTTGATTTAATGTTTTCTATTTAAAAATAATATTAAGGTTTAAAAGTGTACTCCTTGCTACACTTTTTGTTATATTATATTTTATTGTAGTTAGATAGTACTTAGCAGACTTAAGTAGATATTCATTGATCAATGTTTTGTGGTATATACGAAAGAACAGAATTGCTTTTTTATTTATTACCGACTTATATTAGACTGCTATTTTTTATTATCTCATTCGATTTAATTCATTCGAGCATAACATGACGTATATTTCCTGAAGGATGAAAAGGCCAACAAAGCATGCGTAGTTCATACAAACGAAATACCAAAATAATTTGTAAATCAAACATATTCTTAAGGTAGTGTGTATTTATTCAGATTGGATTACAGAATATCTAGGTTCCCAAACACAAATTTTGAAAAGACACTGATTTGAAGACGAGATATGAGGAATTTAAAATTTGTATAGAAAACTTATTTTTCTCATATTTCCTGTTTAAATCTATGTTCTTATTTAATATATATTTGGGAACCTAGATATTCTGTAATCCAACCGGAATAAATACACACTACTTTTACAATATCTTTGATTTACAAATTATTTTGGTATTTCGTTTGTATGAACTACGCATGCTCCGGGGGCGTCTTAAGCTACGAGTAGGGAGGTAGCCGCCACATAACGGCAACAGTGATGGCTGTCATGAAAATGAAGGCAACGGGGTTTGACTTTACGGAAAAAAAAAAACGCTCCCTAGGCAAATACACCAACTTACTTAAATAAATAACGTTTCAGTGACGTCATTCGCAGGTAAATTGCAGATGCTATGTGACTACCACCGCTACATTTGACTATTTATGTTTAAGTTCTATTTAAAAGAGGGCGAGTCTATTGCCACCAGTGCACAAATCCAGAATCCAGGCTACTATGTACTAAGAAATTCCTGAAGGAATACACAATTATTCATTGCCTCGAACTCCGAGGCATTCGATGCCATTCTGTACTTTCATATCCCACCAAAAGTATTTTTCTTTCAAACACTAGTTAATATATTGTCTTTCTTTACATCTCTTAAAACATTGTCGTTGAAAAACGGCAATTAGTTGTCACATTACGACATTCAGTCTCACCTGCTTTGACGCTCGCGACACCACTCGATCCTGCTCCTATCCGTTTGATAGCGTGAAAATATTACGTCATATTCGTGAGCAATAATTTCATAAAAATATAAAAGGTAATTTTGCAAAAGTGTTCGCGAACTTGGTTGATGTTGATGCACTACCATGCTTCCAGATGCTTAACCCTTCGAATGCCGGAACGCAGGTCTGCGCACCATTTTTTTATGCGAGTGCGCCACTCGAAAAAACACCTAATTACATTAATGTAATTAGGTGTTTTTTCGAGTACAGCTAAAATCGCGCAGACCTACGTTCCCGGCATATGAAAGGTTAAGTTCTACTAGTTTATTTTTTACCTGACATAATCAAAACAAATGAAACCTTTCCAAAAATATCAGATGTTAAAATTGAAATTGTTTTCTTTTTTTTTCAAATTGCATTTACTTAAGCACTCTTGATTACTCGCTTGACGTGTAGTGAAGGCGAATGCGCTCGACAATAATGAATCTGCCTAGCCTTTTCCCAACTACGTTGGGTCGGCTTCCAGTCTATGCGGATCCAGCTGAATACCAGTATTTTACATTGTGTATTCCTGTTCGTCCTCCTGGTGGCACGAATGGGAATTTAATAAATAATATTGAATTCGTTCCATAATTTGTAATTAAATTATAATAATAATTAAAATTCAAATAATTTAAATGATAAATTTAATAATATTTTTTAAATTCCTGTTCCAGGGGGACGAACGGGAATACACCGTAGCGATTTACTATCTGACCTCCACAACCCAGTTACTAGGTAACACGATACCCCTTGGTAAGACTTATTATCTAGTAAATAAAACTAATTAAGTCCAGTCAACAAAAATTCACATTTATTAACATAGTATATACATACAATTTTGGTCAAACAGCTCAAACGATATACAATATACTTAACAGTCTACCGCACAAGTATACTATAACTTACACTGGTTCAGTGTTAAACACTGTTGTTCGTGACTGTACAAGAAAAACGAAAGATTTTTTTTTGTAATTTTCTCTTTTTTCTCTCTCCAAAACGCTACAATTCCATCGCATTTTTTACAAATAATTATAATAAAATTGAAAAAAATGTACAGTCGCAGACAAAAGTCAGCTATGAAATCGAAATATTTAAATAAATAAACTGACATTCATTCAATTAATCTCAATACATTGTGAAGGGTGTCTTATTAATTCTACGGAATATTGTCTACACGCGTTGTTAAATTAGTGGTAATAAAAAAAATGGTACTTACAATGGATATAAAATATTAAAGTGATTGGCATTAAAATTGTGACAAGATCAATACTTTTTTTTATTAATAGAACGTGACTAACTAACTTGCTCAGTAGAGGGTTTTTAAAAACTAAATTTAAATACCACACCATCAGCGTCATCGGATTATGAGAGTGAAGGAAGAGAGAGTGCACTTGTGTCTTGCGCACACTTGTGCACTATAATATCTCCCGCGCCGAGAGCTAGTCTCCGTTGGGATTGTCTGGAGTACTATTATTATAAACTCGATACTTTGTTAAGGGAGTATTCTTTTTTTTTCAAATTAGAAGTACCATAGAATTACTTACAATTTTGGAAGACATGTTTTTAAATACAGGAAGTAAGATACAGCCCTCAACAGACTGACATGGTGAATTCAATATATCATACTAAGATGACCAGTACATGAAATTATTTCAGGAAGATTAAGGGAATCCAATAAACCAGATTTGTTTGTGTTTTTGTGCACAAATCGGAGCATCTATTACTGGTTGAGATGGGTAGGTAATAGGATTGCTGTGAGTTCGATGAACTCTGTAGCTAGGCAGAAAGTGAACAGCTGATTTCACGCGGCGTTTGTAAGAATAATTTCAACATCAATTGCTGATTTTTTTCAGCTATTTTATTTTATATAAATGGAGTACTGCGTACAGAGAATGTAATTTTACATTGAAATAAAGGAATAGTAACTGAAAAAACGTCAAAAATATGAAAATTTTCCTGAGAAATTTGCCGGTGGAATATGATTCAAAATAAGGAGCTGAATTCACCCTGTTAGTTTGCGGAGGAATGTCCCTAACACCCTGTATAATACCCGAAACGGCTGACAAAAATATCAATATTTATTTTAAAACTAATAGTTTGATAACTCAGTTCATACTTTTTGTAACGTCATTCTTGTTTTTATCAATTCATTGTCATTGATAAACTGAATATCAGCCTGAAAAATACCCAATTGAATTTATTTCCTAAAGACCTCAAACATCGGAAAAATAAAAATACAGACACCACAAGTAAATTACGATAAAACAATAAAAATAATATTTCTCTAATAAATAATAATCAATTCATAAAAAACTTTACATCATATCCCAATTATTATTTCAGTTCAAGTTATTCTTTTACAAGACTGCACTACAAAATTGTACTTTATTTAATTTAAACTTCACTTCTCTATCGTCTCTTTCATATGTATATTAGCGTGTAGAGTGATAATTCATGACTAAAATGTAAAAAATGACAAAAAAAAAAAGTCGATCGTAGCTGTCATTTTAGCCTAGCATATTAAAATTCACTTTAAAAATTCATACTTAATATGTTTTTCTGATATTTACTGGTATTGTCATATTAATAAAACACATCTTGGCATTTTGGTTTTTAACGAAATATCAATAAGCATCCTTTATTTTACTTAAGTTTGAAGTGCAGTCTTCAAAAACCTACTCTCATCACTGGACCAAAAAACATTTCCTTAATGATTTCAACTTACTTGATTTTTAAAATACACTGATCAGCAAATATTTATTGAACCACATTTTTAAATAAATAAACAGCACCACGTTCTGAACTAAAGGCATTTTCTTGGCTAATTTGTCACTTCATACATGACCGTATCATCCTAACAAATATTAGAAATGCGAAAGTGACTTTGTTTGTTACGCTTTCACGCTAAAACGGCTGAATGCATTTGGATGAAATTTGGCACACGTGTAGACCATAACCTGAAAAGGATATAGGCTACTTTTTATCTACATACCACGCGGGCGAAGCCGCAGGCGGAAGCTAGTTTGGTATAAGTTTAAACGTACCTAGTTTTTTTGATTAATAAAACTAAAAGTGGTAATAGCTACGTGGTACGTACGGCGCATCCTGAATAGTCCTGATACCTTGCTATATTTTGACCGATACCGCTGTACCACGCCTAAGGTATGTGCGCGGCGAGACCGAGGAGGCAGTGCAGGCCGCTCATTCGTCAGCGCCCTTGGCATCGCGTCCCCCACCTCACCGCGCATTCCTTAGTGAAAAAATATTTTTGCTAATAGTTTGACCAATACCGCTGTGCGAGGTACAGCGGTATCGGTCAAACTATTAGCAAAAATATTTTTTTACGAGGCTTTATGAAGTTCATACTGATACGGGAATAAAACAAAATATACCATGATATTAGTAAGTAGTTCAGTACAATTTCCTGATCAGTGTACAAATATTTATTTAATTCTAGTAAATAGTAAGGCCCACATAAAAAAAAAACATTACTTAGCATGTCTTTGGTAAAGATAATAATATATCCCCGTCTCTGTCTTTCTCTTGTTATTCGATAGTTGCACGACTGTGACAGCGATACTGCTTAGCCATAGCATGAGCCAAGTAACGTCTTTTTTATAATTTGTCTTAGGCTCACTTTCACCACACATCACTAAGCGCGTTTAACGCTAATCGAATTTAAAACATCGCTGTTTTTTTCAATCGTTTGAAGATGACAGAGACAGAATGATGTTTTAACTGTGTTTAGCGTTAAACGCGTTTAGTGATGTATGGTGAAAGTTAGCCTAAGACGATGCAACGGAAACTTCTGTTAGAACCTGCTTTAACCTCAAAAAGAACCCAATCGCACATACATTCGTTCGGAATAAAATACTGCATATATTACATCTTTTAAAATTAAAATGTTACATAGGAATAAGTATAGGTAACAAAACAGACTAAATCGACTGCCTATGTAGGTATTTAGTTGACATCGAATTCTAATTTAGTTTTATAAGTCAAAATAATAGTTCAGCTTTTTTATAAAAACGTCAAAAATGTTAGTTATCAACACAATTTACCATAATAATTAATGATTAATGGTAATACAATCTATTTTTAAATAATATCAACTAAATATTATATAAAATCATTAATGCAAACGTAATAAGCATTTCAGTAACATATTTGGTGATTTCAATCATTACCGTCTATTTTTATCGATATAAAATCTACGGCCTTGCATTTTCGTTTAGATAAATCATTGTCATTTATTAAATATGTATTGTCAATACTTATTGCCTTATATTTACGAGACATAGACAATGTGATCTCTCGATATCATCTATCTATACTCGATGAGGAAAAAAATTGACTGCAAATACTAGCCGTTATTACACTAGTCACATATAAAGCATTAACAAACACTAAGCTATTATGAACTATGTCTTTTACTTTTAACTGAACTACTTCGATAATCGTAAAATATCGATACACAAATACATTACATTCAACAACAAACATCCCTAACATCAATTCATAAAACACACTTTCTTACAATACCTTAGAACAGTAATTTCTCTATCGATAATTTTCGATATATACACTAAAAATTTATCGATATATCAATAGTAAAGTGACGTCAGATATATTTGACAAAACTATCGATTTTTGTGTCATACCAAATTCTTGTGTAATCTTCTTCAATCTGCTGGCGGTACTACTATTATAGTACTCCCACTGTCTTTACCAGAATATATTTCAGCTTTTTCTATACTTCTGATGTAGACAACCTCTTTGATAAATTCTTCTTTCGATTCCGAATCTCTTATATGTTCATCGCCGTTCAATTGTACTACGGACACATGTTCGGTTAGCAGTAGATTACTTTCCTTCATAACTGGAGATTCTGGTCTAATATAAACCGTTTGTGTGGATCTTACTTTACGAAATCTCATATCTTTGGGCAGAGTCGATGTTTCCCTGGCCTCTAAACTCGGCGTTGCTGACTTTCTATAGCTAGAACTCAAGCTTTTAGGTAAAGTGTTAGACGTTTCAGCATTTAAAACGCTTTCTGTCTTAACTAAACCTATATCTACGAAGAATTTCTTGAATTTTTCTACGAAAGTTGGAGACTTTGCTCTATTGAGACTGTTGGTTAATCTCTCATTCGAGTTCTCTTTTATTTCGTCGATTCTTGCAGGTATGTTCGAAGTGCTTTTATGCTTCTCTAGAATGTTCGATCGACGTTTCCATTTAGCGTCTTCATCTTCATCATCTATAAAGGGTATATCTTGGAGATTATTTTCATTTCTTGTGTCTACAGCTGCGTCCTTTTTCTTAGGGAAGTTTGTGTGTGCTTCAACGTATATTTGCGGTACACTCGTGCTTGTATTGTCCGTCTGAATTCCACTGTCAGCTAGGCTACCGTTTATATGGGAGCTTCCCGCTCCTGTGCTTAAGACTTTGGTTAATTGATCGGATAATGTGTCCATACGATCTTGAATTGAGGCTCTGTATACATTGTTACTATATGACGTTCCTGGGTCTCGAGTAACGTTCGAAGTATCGAACTCTATACGTCTAGGGAACGTTCTGTCTCTGTCTGTCTTTAGTCGATCAGACAGTACGGAGGGGTACTCGGTAGGCGGCTGTACGCTCGGATGCCTCTGATTCCAAGTAGATATAGTAGTGTCAGTAAAATCGCTCATACTGGATCTTATTGAAGATCTAGGCGATAGTCTCGACTGCCTCAAGACGTCAGGGTTGTAATCTGTTATCGGTCTGCCGATGTAGATACGTCCTGAATAAAAAACGTCTTTGTGAAAATGGTTGTATCGTTTGGACGTTTTTTTTTTTGGTACATTTCAGTTTATTTCGCTCCCCCGTCGGCAAACCATGCTTTGAACATGTTGAGCACCAACACCGTTAGCACAAAAAACACATCACATTTTTTTTTTTGTAAAACGTCAAACGCGGTTATAAAAAATTGGAAAAATAAATTCTACAAGAATAAGGAAACGAAAAATAGGACGGTTCACAACAGCGGGGTAACAAACACCGGAAAGGGGGGAAGGGTGGGGGATAAAATAAACTGAAATGTATAATAATATATAGGTACCAACATAATTCGCATTCAATGTTAGGGTGAGTTGGGGTGAAAACTACTTTGTTTTAAAATAATTGTAATGGTTACTAATAAACTAATATTAGTTTTTGAACAACCGAACATTCATATGAAGCGAGTTGACGATAAACAAAATATTGATTTAATTTCATTACAATTTTACTTCAGAAATTATTCCATGTAAAAGTTCAATGTTAATACATAATTATGCATGCTTACACCACAAACACAGATTACTACAGATAGGACACTCCGCAGTTTAGGTATGAAGCTACAAGTACGCGGCGGGCTCGACTTGTTGGGCCAATTCAGTGCGGGCTGCTGCGCACCGGCCGGCTCGCACGGTCAGTGCGATACTCACACGCCGCGTCGTAAAAGAATACAACTCTAACGAGTCAGAAGGTATAAGAGTTACGCGATAGAAAGAGAGGCAACTTGAAGGTTAATATAACTGTAGGTAATAAGCGTTGTGCGACCTGAATTGCACTTTATTGTGTCATAGCAAATCGCTGTTTATTTAAATGATTTTGCGGAGTGTCCCAACTGTATTAATCTGTGCCACAAATCACTAAACACTTAGCGCTAAAAGAATTTAAAACATCATTCTATCTCTGCCAATCGTTGGCGTTAACAGATACAGAACGTTTGATGTTTTAAATATGCTGATCGCTAAACGTATTTAGTAATTTGTGGTGAAAAAGAGCATTAGATTAGTTTTAAATAATATAATAATAAATTTTAAAATTGTCTAAGGGGCCTCTGCGAGTTGGCTTCGGCCCCTGGTACGCCTTCAAAGGTCCGGGAACCCAGGATCCCAAGATATTACGCAGACACTTTAAAATAATAAAATTTTATTAATTAGTATTAATAAGTTTTATTAAAAATCGTAAAAGAATTTTATTACATCCGAACCCAAAAACAAAATAATCGTCAATTCGCTTCAAAAAAAAAAAAAAAAACTACGAAAAAGGTAAGTAGGAGAGTACTAAAAACAATGGTTTCTATCATACCTGGTGTATCGATCTCCTCCTGCGGTCTCGATGGCTTGGCGATGCTCTTCCTCTTCGACGGAGAGTGTTTCAGGGCTATGGAGATGAAGACGATGCGATTAGGTTGTGTGGTGATGGCAGGAAAAAGGAATATTATTGTGGTTGTTTTTTTGAATATATAAGGTTTATCTTTGTACTCATCATTATGAACAACTTTTACAATGGAACAAACCCGAAATCGCAAAAAAAAGTCAGCTGTTCCAATACGGATGATGACTAAAAATTTTTTTTGTCCGTCATGTTATTATTAAAATATATTGGACACGTATTTTTCTTTTTCTACGTAATCAAAAGATTACGGTGATAGATTGAGTTAAAATGTGACATGACGTCACGCCTTGGTAGATTTTATACGTAGAAGTGACGTAGCGAGCCCCCACTCCCGAACTTTAACGCGTGTTATCGAAGTATTTTTTTATTAATATGATAAAGCAAAAAATACGTGTCTAATATTGCTTTATTATCTGAGTGACGGACTAAATAGAATTTCTTTTTTATTTACCCAGGCATCATCACTATTATTTTCGCATAACTCGTCAGAATGTAGGGAACAGCAGATTTTTTTTCGCGCGATTTCAGGTGCCTACCAATACCAAACCTGTACCCATAGTAAAAGGTTGAGAATTAAAAGAGTTTTAAATTACAAAAGTCATGCTCGAAAACACCCTGTATTTGTTGATAATAAAAGTTATTACCTATTGTTTTAATAATTTTCATTTTAAATTCAATCAATACAGCGTTTCATTTTTCTACAAAGGTAAATAAAATAATTTCTGATGAAAATGCCATTTAATTCCGGATGCACGAAAAAACTTAGTTCAATTCAATTTTGTATAATTTTTAAAGTTCTTTTTTTACGTTTTACGCAGACCACAATAATATTCCAAAATATGTACAAAACTTAAAAGAAAAACGGTTAAAATAAAATAAAATAAAAAAATCAGCTCACTAATTGAAAAAAAAGCTCTTTTTTCTCAAAAATAAAACATATCAGCGTGAACGCTTAAATTTGCAAAATAACTGTCAAAATGTTCTCAAAAAGCATTCTAATACAGTGAAGAATTTCGTGAAAATATATTAGAAGGGATAGTAACATCAGAAATTATTACTTATAAATTAATAAGTTTTAAAAACGCTGTTAGCAGTTAAAGGGAACCCGCAATCTTTGGTAAAATTGCATGCAATTGATGTTATTTTAATATCACAATCTAATATTGATCGCCGATGTTACTATTTCCAAAAGTAAAAAAATAGATAAAACAAAACGGATTATTTTTCATATCCAATAACGTCCTCATAAAACTCCATTATGACATCATTTCGCATTTAACATTTAAAATAAAAACAAAAACATTCGAAATTCAATTCAGAGAGACAACTGCAAAATGACATCTGTCAAACGAAAAATAAAAAGAAGAAACATAGACATACGAGTACACGTGCTTCGTTGAAAGTCGAAAGAAACCACAGAGAGGTAGCTAACTACAATAGGGGATGAATGAGGGGTGAGCTCGGTAGTTGGAGCCACTTGCGATGTCGGGTATTACTAGTACAAGACCACAACAAATTTGCGGGTAGTTATCGTAAATAATGATAGCAGTACAGGGTACTTTTAATGAAGTTAACAAAATTATTATTTTTTCATAGTTCACAGATGTTTTACAATATTAATTATGTCTTTTTTCTTCATATTACAGTCTTTTTTCAGCTTTTTCATGCCCATACGTTTTGATCTTAGAAAATTTCAAACTAAGTACCACAATACTCCTTCAAAAATCATATTTACAACAACACCACACACAAAATACTGGAGACAATTCAAAAAACATCGAGGGTCAAGGTCATGAAATGGGGGGTCAGGGTCACAAGGTCACATCATCATGCTTGCACCCCCAAAACAACTGGGACTTACTCAGACCTCCACGGACCCGCGCGAGTATCCGATTACGGACAATTGTCGGGAAGAAAAATGGAAAAAAACACAGATATTATTTTCGGCTGGCAACATTATTCAAGGGCGTGCATGATCTCCGTTATATCATCATGCTATATTGCATCCAGTTATATTTTTAACGTAAAAAATAATATTGAAAATAAATTAAAAGTGTCTAAATACATGCCTGATTATATTGCTCCGAACGAAAATTAATTTAAATAATAATTAAATTAAATATTTAGTGTAAATAAAAACCACGTTATTCAGCTAATTCCTACAAAAATGAGGTTTAGGTGTTGGTGTTTTTCCTCCTTCTAAACACAAAAAAAAAAAAATCTACTGAAAACACGATACGACTATAAAGAATACTAGACATAGACCGTTAATAATACTTCTATGAAACGAATATTTTGTCTATGACAAGAAATAAAATAAAATTGACTTTTGTGCAGTCAATAACACCTTTTTAGTCACAAATTAAATATAGTTATACTTAACACACCATGCTTTTATCTAAATAACACACAACATATTTTACTACTTCAATTTTTTTATCATAAACTAGGATTGAAAATAGTATCCCCAAATAATGACTACCTTCCTATATTCCGTATATCAGATAAATTTATGACCAATTTTTGATTATAGAATTTTTGTTCCTTAGTATAACGTAGGAATTCCCTAATTTTTTTTTACTGTGTCGTCCGCCAATATCGGCACGACAATCAGTGTCGGCGACGATACCGTTGACTAAAACGACACAGTGTGAAATCGTTTAGTAGTAATTGAATGAAACCACCAGTACGGCGGCGATATCGTGTAGTTATCGCTATCGTCCAATGTTAAAACGGTTATTATGTGCAATTTTATTTGCAAGTGTTTGTCATTCGACATATTGAAACTACGAACATACTTAGGCATTATGTAAACTTTATCCCATTAAACAGCTCTTGTCTTTCGGGTGTTCACACAGCGACTAGTACAATTTTACCGGAAAGAAGTTTTTTCCTAACGAACTTTTCCCAAGACGAACTTTTTTAAGTGTCGATTTTTCGTCTGGCGTGGACATTCTCGCCTCTCAATGTCCGAGTAACTCTCCTCATGTAAATGAGATTTTATCAACGACATTACAGAACTTTCGTTCTCTACTAAACTCGCCACAAAATAATAGGTCCGTTTTGACAGCCCACATCGTTTCATATGCCAAAGAGAGACAAACATAGCGGCACGAAGAGGGACACCCTCATGTCAAAACGAACCTATTATTTTGTGGCGAGTTTACTACCAAACATTTTCTACTAAGTAACACCAACACCCGCCCCTCTATTCACAGCCACACACATTATAATATACAAATAACACAGTAATCCCTACGGTACCTATGTAAGAGGTGACTAGCGTTCGGAACTTGCGATGGTTCCCCTTGATCTCTGGTAGGTCCACTGATGCAACACATACATTTTTTGTTTAGTAAGTTTATTGGAAGGCGTGGCCTGGAGGTGGAAATCGGTCCAGAGCGTACACAGATAATAACGAACGTGGTGAACGAGACTAAATAGAGAAATAATAGCGCTAAAAGGTTCTTTTGGAGTGTGGCCAAAATTGGAACTAACGCCGCTATCTTGTTTTTCAGTACATTTCACAAAACAGTTGCACAAAAATTTTGCCGTCAACGCCCCCCTGTCAACGTCATTCGAGCATCAAAAGATACTAGTAGCAGTGTATCATGAAATTTACTGGATTGGACAGGTTTTTTTACTTTTCCCTTTACAAGCGCCGCCTTTACATTGTTATACAGTTCTTTCACATTTCGCTGCTTTGCATGAATACCCGCACAAGCCAAAATTTTGTAATTACTGGTTTATAACACAGCCAAATGCAAAATAGTCCTTATTTCATGGAAGTAAGACTCACATTCATAACGGCAAAACCGCCGATTATGCTGTTATGAATGTGAGTCTTACTGACCTTGAAATAAGGACTATTTTGCATTTGGCTGTGTTATAAACCAGTAATTTCAAAATTTTGGTTTGTGCTGGTATTCATGCAAAGCAGCGATTTCTTTTACCTCTGATTTTGCATTACTGTCAATGAAATCTTTATTATCCTTACAATGAAGTTGCTGTTGGGTTGCTGATGTCAGAGATAAAATAGGTGTAAATGAACTGTAGAAGTTTGTCGGACTATAGAGACGACAAAGCTTGTGTGGTGTTTGGTTAAAAGTTTAGACAATGTTATACAAAGGCATTCATTTATTAAAGTAGTTGCACCAGTTAAATTCTAAGACTTGCTTTCTCAGTATTTAATCAATAGGGATGATGACTAAATGATTTTTTGTCCGTCATGTAGATTATGAAAATATATTGGACACGTATTTTTTCTTTTTCTACGTAATCAAAAGATGACGGCGATACATTGAGTTAAAATGTGGCATGACGTCACGTCTTCGTAGATTTTATACGTAGAAGTGACGTAGCAAGCCCCCACTCCCGAACTTTAATGCGAGTTATCTAAGTCATTTTTTATTAATATGATAAAGCAAAAAATACGTATCTAATATTTTTTTATTATCTGACTGACGGACTAAATAGAATTTCTTTTTATTACCCAGGCATCATCCCTATTGGATTTCTCGAATTTCAATGAAGTTGATCGGGCAGCTAAATATATAAATATTGCTACGCGGCCTGCATTTTACGATTTTTTTTTTATGATTGCATTTCAATTTTATTACACTTTAACTTTCATGTTCGTTTTATGCACGTTCGAAATCGAGACCAATTCCCCGAATCCATTCTCTAGGCCACGCCACAGAACAAGAATGTTTTTGATAAAAAGGGGTAGTTTCTTAACTTTCGTTTTACACACATCAATATTATAGTAGAATATTCTCTAACACAGTTTTAAGACTTTTTATAGTAACATGTTCTCATGTGCATGCCATTTCTAGAGCAACCACACTCTATGAATGATGCTTGGCATCAGAAATCGGTATACATAGCATACTACCCGGGGCGAACTTTTCACGAGACAAACTTTATTCGAGACGAACTTTTTCGAGATGCAACATTTCTTGGGACGTGTGTTTTGCGTTTCGAGGCAAACTTTTCTCATAACGATTTTTATTTATTCAAAAGTTCTACAAAGTCATAAGGAGTCTTAAAACCATGTTGGTAAACCGCCCCCTACTGATTAGGCAACATTTAGACGTTAGACACAATGTTAGCATTTAACTATTGGAGATCGAGTGTACTATGAAGGTGTGAACAAGGCTTTATTATAAATAGATAAAGGTACTTTGTTTCGTATAAAGATTTCGTAATTTTTATGATCTTGGACAGCTTTTAAGCTGATTTTAATTTATTATAAACATGTTTAGAATATATACAGGGTTATTGGTAAAACACCAACAACCTCTTAAGGGGTCATTCATTGTACTCATTATGATCAACTTTTACTATGGGACCAAACCTGAAATCAATCAATCTGCCCAGCCTTTTCCCAGCTATGTTGGGGTCGGCTTCCAGTCTAACCGGATGCAGCTGAATACCAGTATTTTATATGGAGCGACTGCCTATCTGACCTCCACAACCCAGTTATTGGGTAATACGATACCCCTTGGTAAGACTGGTTGTCAGACTTTCGGGCTTCTGACGACCCGTAACGACTGTCAAAGATCCACAAAAGACAGCCGGGACCAACGGCTTAACGTGCTTTCCGAGGCACGGAGGAGGCTCGGTATGTAAAGATGGTCACCCATCTACGGACCAACCCCGGCAAGCGTAGTTTAACCTGAAGGATCGACCCATGCAACTGTTATTACTTAGCCACGAAAAAAAAATCAGCTGTTCAGTACATTTATGTTCGCGTAATTCGTCAAAATGTACTGAACAGCCGATATTTTTTTTGCGATTTCAGATTTGATCCCATAGTAAAAGTTGTTCATAATGATGAGTACAATGACCCCTTAAGAGGTTGCTGGTGTTTTACAAATAACCCTGTATATTGATCTGTTTTTGGTGGAAAGTAATACTGGCTGGTAACTCGCAGCCAACTAGCTTAATTAGCCTTTCAGTTAACGGCCTAGCGTTTTAACTAAACGGCGGCCGTTCAACTTGCGGCCTGAATGATATTCAATTATAGGTTAGGTTGAAGCTGTGACCTGCCACGCGCGAGCCGAATTGGTCGCACTAACTAAGCCGGTCGAAATGGGTTAGGTTAGTTAGAACTGTGACCAACCCCGCGCGCAAGCCGAGCGAGCAAAGCGAGCGGTGCCGCGGCAGCAGCCGGCGAGCGATACTTCCAAAGCCTAGGCTGTTAACTAAATGGCTAATTAAGCTAGTTGGCTGCGACATATACTGGATGTTTTTTTTTTACCGTCTTGAAAAAAATAAGGCACTATAGGTGAACGGAGTAAAAGTCTATGGTATAACTATTTTTTTTTTTTTTTTTTTGAATAGCTTAGACAGGAAAGGATCTATCAATAAACACTACACATTTGAGTAAACTAGAACAATAAAAACAGAAATTTTGAAAAAACTTTATAGATCGTTAAAAAAATATCGAAATTTAAATCATACGCACTGCGCAGGGTGCGTAATGCGTATGATTTAAATTTCGATACAATTTTTTTTTAACTATGTATGCCATAGGATTTTACTCCGTTCACCTATATACCCTATTTTTTTCAAGACGGTAATAAAATCACACGGTATATTAGATTAATTTGACGTTATTTACTGAATTATCGAGAGATTGTGGGTTGGTACGTTTTAGCTGTAACTGGGAACCATAATTAATGTTCACACTTTCATAGTAAATATGGATCTACATAAGGGATTTTTCTCAATATAAGAGTCAGGTGAAGATGGGAAGGCAGTATTAGTATTATAACTTAAATGATTAAAAAAAAAACTTTTTTTTTTTTAAATTCATTCACAGGAACAGCTTTAATTCATTTCAAGAAAAAGTACTTATATTTTTAGTGCTATCGAATAGACTTCTGTTTACTATCGACCCATCTCCTAATTGACCTCGAAACACAAATATATTAGGATTTAATATTGGACAAACATCTATAAGAGAATTAATAGCGACATGATATTGAGCTTAACTAATGACAGGATTTCAATAGAAAAAGAGAAAATTTAAATACTTGAAATTATTTAGACTGGTAACCCTAAGTTGTAGATGGCAACATTTAAATACCATAGTGAAAGGAACCTCTTTGGTTATAGAGTAAACAGACTTGAGGAAAAGCGTAGAGTAATACTTACACGAAGGTATTTTCTTAAACACGGTCTTAGCCATGAAATCTAAAAATCTCTGCGCGTAGAAACTCGGTCTATGCACTGAAACTGTGTCCTGAAATTATGGAAAAAAATATGTTAAATTATTGTAATAACCACCATCTTTCTGAAAGTTGAATGTACTATCGAGACATTTTTCTTGTATTGTTCTGTATGAAATGCAACATCCATGTCGATAACCCTCTTCCAGTCGCTCTCAGTGGTACTCAAGTCACCGATAATATTACCCATGCTGTTACCCTTGCCACGGGTACTTACCCCATCGTGTATCATGCTCTTCCACGTGTGCTCCAGTTTCTTGCGGAGGCGGTACGACTGTAGGATGTCGATGATACCCAAGAACAGGAGGAGACGCTCGCCACGCGCGTTCCTTGCAGGAATGCCGCCAGGACTGGAGAAAATGTAGGAAATATTGTTGTGAATTTAATATTATCTCCAGAGTCATAGACTATAAGTTTTTGAAGTGAAAACTTCTTTAGGCGCGTTGAGCGATTTTTTGGTAGGGAGAAGTCTTACGGGTTCGCGTCACCACCACACCGTAGCATGCTATGCATAGTTTTAGTTTAATTTTTCACGTCTGTTGGCAGTCCCATGACTGCCTATTTTTTATACGCCTTTGCGCTGTGATTTGCATGTCATTCCGAGTATGGTCATAATATGTAAGGACGGGAGTAATTTTTAAAAACACAGTTGTTACACATTATGATACTACTGACAGTAAGAAGGTATTCAAGTTTCTAAATACGTTCAAATGAGGAAATAAAATTAATACGAAGTGAAGGCGAGTAGTAGAACCCAAGGAGAACTGCAGAATGATGCAGCTCATAGCCTGTTGCCTTTGATCATCATACAATGACCAGAAAATAGTTTGCAGGGAGAGGACTAGTTATAGACTGATACTAGTCTAAAAACGATAAATGCAAAACACTCACGGCACATCCTCCTCTTCATCAATAGGCTCACTTTCAGCCTGTATGCTCTCCATCGCGGTGGAGTGGGCCACCAGTCGCTGACGATTGATAGATCTGGAACAGACGGCTTTGTTTAGTAGGACGGAAGGGTAAAGAGCCGGTTGTATGCACAAGGGTAAGGGTAAAGAGTGTTCATTGGAAACAATAGTTGCACAACATTAGCAACATAGTTATTTTGTCACCGAGATATGAGATTGTTTATACTTACGCTGTTGTGAAAGCCAGAAAATATTAAGAAATAGGGTAACATAGAATAGTGTGCATTTCGATCCAAATTAAAATAAGGATCAAAAGCCACAACTCAGGACCAAATTTCTTAGTTTTTTTTTTCTGGGTGCAAATGGACATGAAGCTAATTGAGAGAGTTGTATTGTAATCTTACTTTTAAATATAACTTGTGCATACAAAAAGCATATTTCAGGATACAGAGATACTTCAGATAAATCTTTGTAAAACCATTTGAACAGTGCAACAAATGATTATTTCCGAAGTGTGAAATACAACGTGCCATCCCAAAAATAATTAATTTATGATTTTAGCAGAAGATGGCTTAGTATTTAGTTAACTTAATCATGCCAAAACAAATCACGAATGGTCAAGAATAATTGTATTTTTGTATTTAACACTTCAGCACAATAAAAAAACCTCGAACGAACACTTGATGCATGCTTTTAGATTTCCATACACATTCACATTTAAAGGCTCCAGAGTAAAAGAGAAGAAGTTGAATAAACGTGAAACTATTGCAGTCGACTGATGACAGCTGCCTAGCCTTTCCCACCAATATTAGGGTCGGCTTCCTGTCTAACCGGATGCCTCTAAATACGACCTGAACCGCTTTTAGTCAGTCGCTGTATGAGGAGCTTCCGAAAAGCGACTAAGTCTCTGGTCGTCGATGCTAAAAGTTCCGTGTCTGCTATAGAATGCTAAATCTCAATGTAGGCATTGAGAGGAAGCGTAGGGCTCTTGCGGTCAGAGGTAGCCCGCAGATTCTCCCGGTTCTCTGAACAAGTTAAGATTACGCTTTTAAGGCATATTGTCAGAGCTTTTACACTGGAAGTCTGTGGATCTGTCACACCAAAAGATCGCTGGATACCCTGCGCATCCAGTATAATAATATCTTCAGGATGATGTTTGGGCTGCCACGTTTCTGTAGTGCATCGGGGATGTTTGCGCTGTTTCGGAATGATGGCTTTCATGCCATCATTCGCAAAAGAACTGTATTCCTGATCTGCAAAATGCGTGGCAGCCGCAACGAAATCGTAATTGAAGACTGTAGCAGATAGGATAGACACTTAACAAAAGGCGGACTGGAAGTTCCTTTGTTAAGTCAGTGAAATGAAAGTGAAAAAAAAAATGGAAGTTAATATTAGATGACTGACTTAACAAAGGACCTCCAAATCGGGGATGAGCCACGCTTTGGAGGTCCTTTGTTAAGAGTCAGTAAAATGAAAGTGAAAAAAAAAATGGAAATTAAGTCAGTAAAATGAAAGTGAAAAAAAGAAGGAAATTAAGTCAGTAAAATGAAAGTGAAAAAAAAAATGGAAATTAAGTCAGTAAAATGAAAGTGAAAAAAATGGAAATTAAGTTTAGATGACTGACTTAACAAAGAACCGCCAAAGCGGGGATGAGTCCCGCTTTGGAGGTCCTTTGTTAAGAGTCAGTATGAAAGTAATGAAAGCGAAAAAAAAGGGAAATTAAGATTAGATGACTGACTTAAAAAGGACCTCTAAAGCGGGGCTTACTTATTAAGTCAGTGAAATGAAAGTGACAAAAATATCTATCTGCTACAGTCTTCAATTAAGATTTTTCGTTGTAACTGGCAAGCATTCTGATCAGAAATATTATGATGGTATCTGAAATACATATTACTTTTTTAGTCCCAGAGGTCCCGACTCCCAAGGAACCTCTTATTTTTCTTTTATTTGCAACAAACAATTTTATGCACTCATTGTCACCTTAATGGATGTGTACTTGTCAATATTTTTTTTTAAAGAGATCTTTTCACAATGGAGCCTCAATTTAGTTGTTAGAACATGCATAATAATTAATAGTAATAATATACAGTTACAGAGATAGTTTGTCTCCAGTTATTCGAGTTAATACACCTAACTATTAGATCACATGACGAGTAGAGTAGTGGTGTGGAGATTACCAGTTAGTGGAGTCCATTCGATTCATAGTTGATATTTTTATTCTTTAGCTAAAAGCTCAAAACGGCTGGTTGACACTTCCCATGACCCAAGGGCTGTCTTTTGCCTTGGCCAGAGGCTAAGCATTGCCATGCAACATGGCAATGCCGCCAGTCTCTTGGGTACCTCGAGTCGACAGTGATGCGGATGAATTTTTCGATTTTAGTTTGTGAATAGTTTTAGTAATGTTAGGATATTATTTTTATTAATTAATTACGATAGGTTGTTATATACATACATATTATTTTAATTCTGAATAAAAATGTCTCATTTCTGTCAAAGCTCAATGTAAAACTAGGACTATTGATAAAAGAGAATTGAAAGGTTTTTTTTTTTTTCAACGGTTTGGAAAGACATGACACTCCTTTCATATCATCTGCCTAGCCTTTTCCCAACTATGTTGGGGTGGGCTTCCAGTCTAACCGGATGCAGCTGGATACATAGAGATACAGCATATCTGACCTCCACAACCCAGTTACTGGTTAATACGATACCCCTTGGTAAGACTGGTTGTCAGACTTTCGGGCTTCTGACGAGCCGTAGTGACTGTCAAAGATCCACGAATGACAGCCGAGACCAACGGCTTAACGTGCTTTCCGAAGCACAGAGGGGTCTTGGTATGTAAAGGTATTCACACATCCATGGACTAACCGCTACAAGCATAGCTTAACCTGATCGATCGACCATGCGGCTGTTATTACTTAGCCCCATCCTTTCGTATAACAAACCATTTTAGTCTAGTTCTTTTTACCCAATTATGTTTTTCCACTAATTGCTTATAGCAACCATTAAAAAGAAATCTTCTTTAACAAGTGTATTATTAATTTTTTTTTTTTTTTTTTTTGTTTAAACAAGCTTGTTTGATCCAGATTTATTCATCTGGATCACGAGCCCAAACTCAATAGAATTACGTCGATTTATTTCTGAATTCCCATGGCCGCCTTCCGGCTCCATTATTAGATCAGCTCCATGTCATAATAAAATTGCATTGTCATCCGATTTACATATGCATGTAAAATTTCAGTTCAATCGGAAACCGGGAAGTGTTTACAGGCAGACACCGAGACAGGTGAAACTAAATAAAAGCTTATAAAAATGATTGAATCGAATTAATTGTCCACTGTGGACTTTTTAAATCAAGTCAAGTAGTGAGTGACCAAGCGGGCCTAAAAACGGGTTTACTGTTATCTAACATACTTGCACAAACACCCAGACATGTCTGGGTGTTTGTGCAAGTGCTGTCCACAAATAATATTTTCGTCATAATCGCATTACGACGACACACACAAATTTTGAAATCCCAATCAAACAGCCCCATAAACCAGTAACCAACACACCACCAAGAAATAAAAGAAATAAGAAAAATACATACGAATAATAATACGAAAAATGTTAAATAATAATACGTATTATTAAATTATTAAAAATAAACATTCAAAAGAAATAAAACTCAGTCGTACTGCGTCCGTTTGACTTGCGCGGTGAAATCCTCCCTGCCTTGTTCCGATCTGAAATGGTTTTATAATAAAAAAAGAGATACAGTACCGCCACCGATAAATATGTAGAAACCGTCGAGTTTTATATTAACATTTTATCACCATAGCATAGCCGACAGGTGGGATAGCCCCATACTGGGACATTGGATATGCCTACATGCCAGTGGGGCGTAGGTGTAATTAGATACCTATAGTAACTACACTAGTTTCTTTTTTTTTTGTGTACTAACCAATCAATGTACTCTGTCTGAAATACTTATTAGATTTTTTTTTAATACGAACTTTTTTATGGCATAATTTTTTAACACAGTTCGCAATCGAACTGTTTTAAATATCCAAGGATCATCAAAATCATGCGCAGATTTATGGCTATTAAACAATCAATTTAACATGAGTAAAAACATTTTAAATTAATATACGACTTTTCGAAAATAGAGTTTCACCATAATGGTTTTTTTGGAAACTTTGTGGTCTGTTTATTTATGTTAGTTAATAATTAACGTCGAGTTTATATCAATAACCAATGATAGAAGCAATAAAAATACCATACAATATTCTATCAACTATACTGATTTTTAATTTGCTTGACTAAAATGACAACATACAGACTAAAATGTCAAAATTACAAAAAAGGTCGATCACAGATGTAACTTTGGTCTAGTAAATTAAAAATCAGAGTTTACTAAAGGGTCACCGCCTAACCAAAACAGTCTTGATATACTTAATTATTAATAAAAAGTCTTTTAATCATCTACTGTTTTCTTTATGTTGAACAAAACACAATTTTTTGAATACTGTGGCTTATTTTGAATAAACTATTTTTAAATTCGTGTAGCATTAAACGTTTAAAGGTGCACCGAACGTTTGCCTTTGTCTGTCTTTTTCTGTACGTGTAAAGAGTAAAAAAAATAACCACACTTTTGCACTTTTTGAATTTTTTTCATTGTTATTTTCATCACATTGCTCTTAAGTAAGAAACGATTGCGTATAAACGCTCCGGTCATCTATGAACTTAATTTTAGTAAATTAATCCTAATATCAAATTACTTATTTATATTAAAATAGCAGGGAAATAGAGGACAAAATTACTCGAAAAGAGGTAACTTTGCGAATTTATTCGATCGAGCCAACTTTATCAAATCGTGTTTCCATCGCGTACACTGCCTAGTATATATACCCAATAACATATTTCCCTAGCTTTTAATTTAATCGTTTACTTTTTGAAACAAGGGTTATAAAAACGTGTGTGTGTATAGTAAAAAAGCTCGGTGCGCCTTTAAGGTTTTTGCGCAAAGGTAGCCCGCGACATGCGGGCGTTTTTGCGATTTGCAGGTCAGTGTCAGGTTGTCTCTTAATCAAAATATGATTCGCGACTATACCAAATATGTATTTATATAATTATAACCATAAGAATCATCAGTACATCTCCTCTAAGTTAGATTTTAGTTTTTTTTATTTTTTTTTTATTAGATTATTCTTATGGTTATTTATAACTGTCTCTGTCACCTTCAAACGATTGATAGAAACAGAACGATATTTTAAATTCGTTTATCGCTAAACGTATTTAATGATTTATGGTGCAAGCGGGCCTGAATCTTATTCTGAATAAATCCTTTTAGTTAACCAACCTCGTTCTATTAAGTCCCTTCCGTGATTCTCCTTCGGCGTCATCGCCCTCGCTCTGACCGGAGTCAGTACGTTTTCGGGCTACCGTCTTCTCTCTTTGAGCTTCGTCGAGGTTGTGAATGCCGACTAGTAGAGAGTAGTCCATGATCTGGAGATAATAAAAATTGATAAGGGTTATTGGTGTAAAAAGAATACTGTGAAGACAAACGACCCTCGTTTGGTTCTTTTTTAGTGCAATAGACACATCATTAATTTGTGGCAGCATCTACAACGCCACAATATGCGAACTACGCATTAGAGACCTGCAGGGCTAACAAGACACACGCGACAATTACTCACTTTCGCGTGATTAATTTTCTGACAGCGCAACACTTTTCTCGTTTTCTGACAGCGCTGCTATACAAAATACTCGACTTGTTCTGTCAAACTTGATGTTTTCTCGACAAACCCTAACATGGCACTTAAGTTATCTCGAATTTTGACAGTTCAACACGAGATAATCTCCGATTCTTCTGTCATTTAGTCGTCCTCGGTTTTGACGACGAGAAGAGTAGACAAAATTTTAATACAAAAAAAAAAAAATTACATACATTCATAATTGATCATCATTCTCCTGCCCTTGTCCCAATTTATTTAGGGTCGGCGCAACATGTCTTTTTCTTCCATACTTCTCTATTAGTCGTCATCTCGGTAGTCACTCCCTTTCTGGCCATATCATCGTTCACACAGCCCATCCTTCGTTTCTTTGGCCTTCCCTTACTCGTATAGCCCTCCCACGTTCATACTCAACACTTTCCTGACAACATTTTCCTCTGTCCTCCGCATCACATGCCCATTTACCATTACAACCGATTCCCACACAACTTTTCAGTCACCGGTGTCTTCCTCTTACATACTCATTTCTTATTCTATCCGTTCGCGTAACTCCACACATCCCTCTCAGCATTCTCATCTCGGCTGCATGCAATTGCCTTTCATTCATTCTTTTTATGGCCCAACATTCTGATCCATACAAGACAGCAGGTCTAACCATTGTTTTATAAATCTTCCCCTTGAATTTAAGGGGAATGCGGGAGTCAGACATAACACTCGTCTGGTCGGAGAATCCTCCCTTTTCTATGGAGGAAGAGTGAACTTCGCACTCAGTTCCTTCATACCTGTAAATTAATAATTTGTGGCTTTTCTAATACTCTTACCACAGTAAGTTGGTGCAGAAGTATTTTATTCCTTAAACGAAACTGCATCGATTGACACCATAAAAATAAAACGTGAGAATTGACATTTTCTACCTGACTGTACAATTTTTTTAAATCTGTGAATACATCTAGTAATTACTAAGATAAGACGAAAGCGCCAGGGTAGTCCGCGAAATTCAAATTTTCTTACGTTTTTTTTTTTTTTTTGCAATTTGCAGGTCAGTATCAGGTTGTATGTTGATCTGAATATGATTCGAGATCTAGCAAATCTGTATTTATAATAAAAAATCATGAAATCAAATGAATATTTCATGAAATCTTCATGTTTAAGGATTATACTAACTTAAGGCGTTGTATTACTGATTATAATTCTGTAAATATACATTCATTACGGTCGCGAAATCAACATACACCCAAACACTCAGCTGTAAATTGCAAAATACGTAAGAAAATTTTAATTTCGCGGGATACCCTGGCGCTTTCGGACAGTCTCCTTAGAACGTTATCCTGCAGCCACATAACGGTTAAGGTACTTGCCCATACTGCCTCATCTCAAAAATCGATCCTGTTTATCGATGGCGGCGGCAAACTCTAATTCTGTTTCCGCGATTTGGGATTCTGAGGTCAGTATGGCTCTCTGCAATTTGTAGATCGCTGCTAAGTATCATATACACGAGCGGCACGTTGCTCACGGCAACTGCAGCCGTCAACACCAGTCGGCGTCAGCCGTAGACGTGTCGACAGCTGCAGTTGCCTCTGCCGTTGGCAACGTACCGCTCATGCATATGAGCACTAACGTAGTTATATTAGTTACCTTAAAGCTCTCCAGCACTCGACAGTCGCGCTGCATAGTCTTGATGAGCGCGTTGTACGTGTCTGCTTCTAGGAACAGACCCTCGGTGTGGTGCTCCATGAAATCCAGGTCCTTGTAGGTAGGCGACGTCTTCTGACGCTCGCCCTTGTTTGCCTGGAATGAAGAAGATTAAAAGATATAATAAGCTATGAGAATTTAAGAGGCCCCCGGAGCATGCGTAGTTCATACAACCGAAATATCGAAATAATTTGTAAATCAAACATAAACACGTAAATCATTTATAAGGTAGTGTGTATTTATTCCGATTGGATCCCAAATGTATATTTTAAATGGACATTATATATTTGGGAACCTAGATATTCTGTAATCCAATGGGAATAAATACACGCTATCATAAGAATATGTTTGATTTACAAATTATTTTGGTATTTCGTTTGTATGAACTACACATACTCCGGGGGCCTGTTAAGACGCGATTTCGCGGAATAGTACAGTCAAACAGAAAGATAAATGTCCAATTCTTGAGGAAGGCTATATGTAAGTAATAGCATGCTAGGATAGGAGCCGAACACAAAGAAAAAAAAAGTTGCGGGTTGGTAATGTCACGTCTTCGAATTGTTGGTTCTAAGACATGCCGGTTTCCTAACGATGTTTTTCTAGACCGTTTTGAGAGCAGTGGTGATAAAATAATTTATACAAAGTAAAATGCCTACCTGGGTTCGAACCTACGACCTAACTGTAAGTCGCGGCCGTTTCCACTGGACGACTGCTGCTCCGCTTTATTATTTAGAGTATAAAAGGCAAAGAGAAGCTATCTAATAATTTCTACTATCTATCTAGGAAAGGATCTGATGTCCTGCATAGAGACATATTTTATTTATTTATTAAAGAACACCAACAGCAACATTCAACATTGGTTTGCAAGAGTATTTACGGAAAGTATTACTGCCTAATGTATATCCCTTTAAGACCGGGAAAAAAAAGTCTTGCGTAGCTTGTTTTCGATCTTATATTCTAAGTACCCATGTCCAAAGTCATCCTAGAAAAATAATAAAAAAAATCCCGCCCCCTCACGCCATGTCACGATAGTGCGATATCGGCGCGAAAATATTTTTGTAAAGTTGAACGCACGATCGTATAAGAGCGTCGTTAAAGGAATATACAAATTATAGGTGTACATAACATTTAAAGAAAAAAAGACATTGGACAGAAGCTGTTTATAAACTAAAAGTAAAATTTAAACAAAGTTATTTAACTTCAATAAAATAAATTATATAAAAAAAAAACAATTAATGAAGGGAACATAACATACAACAGAAATTAAGTGATTAAATGATAATTGTTAAGTTTTATTTTTTGTTTGAATTTATGTTTATTTTGAGCATTTTGTAATTGTACCGGGCCGTGGGCACCGATATTGGTACGACAGAATGAAGGACAAAATGTGTTAAACTCGCCACAAAATAATAGGTTCGTTTTGACAGCCCATTTCGTTTCATATGCCAAAGAGAGACAAACATAGCGGGACAAAGAGGGACACCCTCATGTCAAAACGGACCAATTATTTTGTGGCGAGTTTAGTTAGGACAGCGCGGGAGGAACAGTGATGGGAAGCTCTGCCTCCGGACACATACCTTCCTCTTATAAGTAGACCCTTTGAGATCGTACTTCATATGTAGCTTGATGGACGACGGCAGTATGTTGTTCATGGCAACCAGTCGAACGTTCTTACTGTTGCACTGGTAGCAGTATAAACCGAAGAATTTTGGCAATAATGTGCGTGGGTTCTGAAATTATTAAAGAAACATAGATTTAGTAATTGGAGCAGTAATTGCAGGTGATGTGCAAGGCAAGTCATCTAAGTTACCTCGCAAGAATTTATCAAAACTTATCAAATAATAATAATGCATCTGCATTCTTTTTAACCGACTTCAAAAAAGGAGGATCTCTATTCGACCCATATCTATGTATGTTTGTATGTCCGTGATTTTCTCAAAAACTAATAAACCAATTTTGATGATTCTTTCACTAACGTGATCTACATACACACTTTCAGGAAGGTTTTAGTAAATAATACATTAGGTAATTATTCTTATGTACGAAGTTATATGCATAAATGTACTGTATTTCCGGCGTTTCTAAGCGGATTTTGACGATTCTTCTTTTCGTTCGTATTGAGCATATGGTATTTTGTATATTCAAGTAAAAATGGAAAAAAAAATTACTTAAAAAAAAAAAACCGACTTCAAAAACCTAATACGAATAAAATAACTTTCACAAAATACCAGCTTCGGAAGTCGGTGTCTTCGTTCTTCAATGCACTAATAGCTTGGCACCGACTTCAGAAGCAGTTAAGAGGACCCTTCCCGGCCCGTCTATCGTCAACGCGAGCATGGTCGAAAAGCTTGTTGTTTCATCCAGCGCAATGCCCAACGAAAACTAGTGTGCGGAAATTTTATGAAACTTGTTCCAGGAAATACTTGTTTTTCACGAGTTTGTGAAATAAATGTTTGTCATTTAGAATCTCATTTACATGTGCGAGGTTTCTATCGATATGTTTTCTTTACTTTTACAATTTATGAGTACATTATAAACGGCCAAAGTTCAGGTAAAAATTGTGCAAAAAAGCATATTTTTGGAGGCTTTTATACTGAATTTGTTTCTCCAAATTTTTATTTTTCGCTTTGATAGAAACCTAGATACAGTGCACAAAATACCTATTAGTTCAAAAATTTCTTAGAAAGATATGTTAAAACGCTATAATCACGTACGAGCGTTTGTATGAAAAGTATGACGGCTTGGCCCCTCTTAAGTATTTTATTAAAGTTATTTTATTCGTTTTAGGCTTAGACTTCAAAAAGAAGTCGGTTTTTACTTCTTTTTTAAGTAAATTTAGTTTATTATCGCAGACTATCAGGCTGCATATAATTACAATAGATCGCGCCGTAGTTGATGATGGGGTAGCCCATTGCCATGAACCAAGTGACTTTCCTAGTTTTCCTTATGGATAACCCCAACTACACTGCCCGATCTTGGGATCGTAACCTGGATCCCATGGTCAACACTCACACTTGCAACCACAGCCTAGTTAGACCATCGAGGCAGTCCTTAGACTGTACAGATTGTATTAGGTCTATGACCAAAAAAAAAAGATCAACCAACCTAATCAATGTTCAAATAGCATCCCGGCAGAAGTTTCTATTGAAATTCCCCCTTTTTATGATGAAATGATCATCGTTTGTCAAGTAAAAGATGCTGCTCCTAGATTGCTCAACTTGCGCAGCAAAGAGTGGTAGTACTTCCCCAGACGAGCTCCTTCACAAAGAGCTCTACTACTAGTAGGGTGAATATTCGAGCGTTTTAACCGCCGTCATTACCTTCCGCCAAATGTTGATGAAAGAGAATATAGTTAATGAAATATTTCATCAATTCCCAGAATCTGCTTAAGGACCAGAATCAGGAATTGCTGAAATATTTCATTAAATATATTCTCTTTCATCAACATTTGGCGGAAGGTAATGACGGCGGTTAAAACGCTCGAATATTCACCCAGTAAATAAGGTCCAAAAAACTGACCTGATCAAGGTTCAAGTAGTATCCAGGCGGAAGTTTCTGAAGAAACTCCCCCTCTTTACGTTGCACCGTCTTGATGAGGAACTCATCATTGTTAGTCAAGTAAATGATGCTACCCCTAGGTTGCTGAACTCGCGCAGCAGAGTGATAGCATTTGTCCAGACTAGCTCATTTGAAATAACCTCTACTACTAGTAAATAAGGTCCAAAAAAACTCACCTGATCAAGGTTCAAGTAGTATCCCGGCAGAAGTTTCTGTAAGAACTCGCCCTCTTTATGCTGCACCGTCTTGATGATGAACTCGTCATCGTTTGTCAAGTAAAAGATGCTGCCGCTCGCGCCCGGGTTGCTCAACTCGCGCAGCGGGGCGCTGCACATTGACATCTGGTAGAAATCGATTAACATAATATGGTTTGGAATGGCGCTATAGTGACATGTGATAGTTTGATGTTTGCTTGTGATGTTCTTCTGTAGGTTCGAGATTGCCTTTCTGTGATACTTTATACGTCAATTTAATCTCGGTTATCAGTAAGAGTCCCTTATTATGACTGTTAGTATCGGAAAATAGTGTCTCTAATTTGTGGTAAAGAAAAGTTGCAACAACATCATTTTGTTACATTGCACACATACTGTATGCAATGATGTTACTACCAACATAAAAACGTGTTGCACAGCTTTTATTTACCTTGACTCTAATGCCCTAATATCATGAATATTTCACATAAAGTCCTCGTATTATATAAAATGCTTTTACTATAGCTATTAGTAGCTATTAGAACCTACTTGTAACGGTACAGGTAGACCAATTTTTGATAATACTCACATGTAGTATTCACCGATTCGTATCTGCCAGACAAAATTGCCTCTTATAATCACTACATAACACGCGCCTTGAGATTGGGAAAAATGGGATTTCCTTATTCATTTAGGCAAATTGGACGTGTATTCTAACTCTAGATACAAATTAATAAATCACTAATACACCTTTAAGGAAAAGTCGTGACTGATGATAATATCTCATATTAGGCGTATTGCACGCAAAACAAATATATTTACGTGTTGTGTCCACTTTATAAGTAAATATTATATTGTAATGAGTGTCTATTTATTTTGTAGTCAATCTATGAGCATGTTCAGGCGGTAGAATATTTAAATTAAAAAAAATACTTTATTTGAATTGACATAGTGGATATTTATTTATAGCTCAATTAATGCGAATATTTGGACAAAGTAACTCCTTTAGAACTTGGCCTAGGTTCTGGAGCATTCTGAATTGTATTGTGACTACCCGACTACTTTCTAATATTAGTTTTCTAATTCTATGTTTCCTATGCCTATATTGGTCTAAAACCAAAATGTGTGTGGGCGTTATGTCTCTTTTCGTTTTCATGCTATCATATCATAATCACAGCACAGGGGTTTAGTTCACTGAAGGTTCTCACAACGTCAAAAAATGGAACTTCAAACTGTTCAAAGTGATCTGAACAAGTAAGAAAATCATAGTGATCTTTATTATCAATAAGGTTGCTATTGGGTTGCAGCCATTGCCAAGTCTGTCAAAATCACAATAACCTATCTTTATTTTCGTTGCAATAAGGTAGCTGTTAGGTTGCAGTCATTGCCAAGTCTATTAAAATCACAGTGATCTTTATTAGCGTTGCAATAAGATTGATATTGTGTTGCAGCAATTGCCAAATCTGTCAATATCACAGTGATCTTTATTGTCGTGGTAATAAAGTTGCTGTTGGGTTGTAGCCATTGCCAAGTCTGTCAAAATCACTGTCATCTTTATTGCCGTGGCAATAAGGTTGCTATTGGGTTGCAGCCATTGCCAAGTCTGTTAAAATCAGTGATCTTTATGGTAGTGGCAATAAGGTTGCTATTGGGTTGCAGCTATTGCCAAGTAAACTTATCTCAACATTTTGGCCTGAATGACAGTCGCTATCATTACGAAACGATTTGTAACTTTGGTTCAAACTTAAACCTTTCAACCCTTTTTTGTATTTCGAACGTAATTTCGACTGAGACAAAGTTCTAAATTTAAAACTGACAGCTAAGACTCGGGGTCAAAAAAATCGGGAAATTAGTTTTTGTGTTAAGAACTTTTAGGTCAGAAAAAAGTTCGACATTAAAAAATGGCTCTATGGATTAAACCTGGGTCCAAAGATAAATAAATGGTTTTGTAATAAGGCCGGCCACGTTTAGTTGAAATGAAGTGTGATTTTCTTGGACAGATCATTTTGAATAGCCAGTTCGTCAATATACAGTGTTATTTGTAAAACACCAGCAACCTCTTAAGGGGTCATTGTACTCATCATTATGAACAACTTTTACTATGGGACCAAACCTGAAATCGCGAAAAAAAGTCAGCTGAACATCATTATGAACAACTTTTACCATGGGACCAATCCCATAGTAAAAGTTGTTCATACCTAATGATGATGATGAGTACAATGACCCCTTAAGAGGTTGCTGGTGTTTTACAAATAACCCTGTATTTTAGGCAGTGACCGTACTGTAAAATATGCTAGGTGCCACACATTTTTATTTTACATGCATCGTGCTAAAAACATTGATCAAAGCTACGTGAGTTCTATTAAATTTAGGACATTCTAAAGAAAGTATCTAAATCGGTGCTTTTAGTCTGGAAACTATCACATTTACTGGTAGGCTGTGGCTTGCGATACCGATGAAGCGGAAGAACGGAGCTGAACTGAGCTGAGCGAATAATAAATGTCCGAAGCAATATGAGTATGATTACACATCTAGGGCTTTCTAGTTTCCCCAAAACGCTGTATTCCCTAAAAGGGGGGTATGCAACAGTATGTAGGTAGTAGACCTGCATTTCGACGGTCATATTTTAATGCCCATGAAATAGGGAGAGTGAATATTGCTATTTATAGGTGACACAAATCAAGACACTCCGACCCAGGGATCGAACCCATAACTTATTAGGAAATTGCACATTAGCCCCATGGACAAATTATCGTCGTGACCACAGACATATTAGCTTCGTGAACACATTGACACCCAACACGTGTCACATAACGCTCATTTGTTTATCACTTTCCGCTCCGCTCTACAATGTCGCAAACCACAGCCTCTAGCGTAAAGACTCGTCTTTATAAAGCGATAAAAGTCCTGTTTTCGCAACGCTGCACAGCATGGCGTCAAGTCATTGATCTATGGATTTTACTCGCCAAGTCTGGCATCTCAAAAATTAACTATTTATAGGCTGGCTTTCCACCAGAGTTGTGCCAGGAAACGGAGCGATGAAAGAGGAATAAAGACATCAATAGAAATCAATACATATTCAAAGCAAAGCAATTCTATTGGTGGATTTATTTCCTCGCTTATTCATATTCCTTGTGGATACCCAGCCTTAAGAGCGTTTATTCCGCGCGGACTGGCAACGTCGCATCTCTACAGGTTTTTCGTGATTATTTTAATACATTTAAATCAAATTACTTACTATTTTTTTAATACACTCTATAAATCGTTGGTATTTATTTATGTATGCTATTTTTTACACTTATTTTGGTATTTACTCATAAAAAAAATTGACAGTATTCTACATTATAGAATATTGTGAATTTTTATGAGTAAATACCAAAATAACTGTAAAAAAATTTGAATACATACTTATAAATACCAACGATATACAGTGTGTTACTGCTAGCCCGCGCGAAATAAACGCTCTTAAACCAAACAACCATTATTTACGTCACTGAAAGTGAGTCAAGAAGTTTTGAATTTTACGTCGAGTATGACGCAAGTTTCAGCGATTTAACGCTGGGTCAAAACCCCGTTCTTTAAACGTATCTACGACATTATTTCGCCATATTCCAAACGTCACGAAACTCAGGACATAATTGTAGTAGAAATGTTTGGCTTTGTATAGCGTTATCTCTGTCACTCATACCTGTGTGACACTCTTTCTAAAACTCAATTCGTCTTACTACAAAACTAAATCTAACTTTAGCCAACTTTCGGGTCAGTATTTGTATTTCAAACCTTATTCCGACTTACGTAATGTTTTTAATACAAAATTGATAACTTAGATTCGGGTTTAAAATCAGTTTTTGTATTTAGAACTTTAACTCTGTCGAAATAAAGTATGAAATTCAAAAATGCCTCGATAGTTTAAGTCTGGTGGTTTAAAGAAAAACCTTGTTCACCAATGAATAGTAAAATGTTTGCAATGATTTGCAATCTACTCGGTGAACTAAACTCAAAAGATATATACTTAAAGTATCTAGTATATACCACATGGAACTGCTCTTCTGGGCAAGTTTTATTTTTTTGAGATAGCATCTAAAATTTACAATATCTATCTTATTGTAATTTTTTTGGACATTTTAAACACCAAGGAACTCACTCAAATATAAATTGCGTATTTTTTTAATTAACAAAGCTTACTACACGATCCAAGATTTTCTTAATAATTAGATAGTGCTTACTACAATCTGTCACTATACACCTATTTCTTATTTTGTAAGATTTGCTTTATAAGTGATACCTATGAATATTTTTATACTGCATGTTGACATAATTAATGTATGCCTATTCCGCAGGACATAACGGAACTGTAATTTACCTAACATCTGTCTGTATAAGCTATGCCACCAAAAAAAAAAAAATGATTTGATTTGATGAAACTGAACGCGATCAGGTACTTTCAAACCGCGATCAAGACCTGTCAGTGTCTTCATTGTTGTGGAATATTGACACTGACTGCTCCTGAACGGAGTTCAGATGTGCTGAACGCGTTCAATTTCATTGGTGCATTTGGCACTAAATCGCCATAAAAACGAGCCTTCAATTCTACAATCCCAAACAGAAGAACATCTAATAAAGCTTCCAAAAAAGTTAATACAGTAATCTTACTAAGAAATCATCGGGCTGGATCCCGAATAGGTCGCGGAAATATCGGAACGCTATTGGCGCGTAAGTCTTGAATTTGAATTCTGAATAGTGATGTGCAGGCGTGTGATTGGATCCTTCGTGTGGGAAATTCGTCGTTTCCACGGTCATGAAATCTTGCATGAGGAGATCTCGCTCTGGTTTGGATGCTAGCCCGCCAATTGCATGCTGGATTCCTGTGGGAGACAAAAAGGAATTGTTAAGATATTGTTTTGATAAATATTCTTTATTAATGAACGCATGCGTTCTTGCATATAGGTACTACCTAATGGCACATCATTGATACAGATTACGCCTGACGAACAACTATCGCTAAAATATTATTACAATAGATTGTAACCACACGGGATTTCTCATTGACAGTGGTCCATTTTCACAGTCACCATAGATAATATTTATTTTTATTACAACCATAGATGGCAGAAGAGGCCTAAACTTCACATTTTTCTGTCATCGAGCGTAAGCGGTCATCGAACCGCTAAGCTGAAAGTTTATTATGTGATGATTAACTACTTAGCGCTTAGCTCCTTAAAGGTATAGCGCGATAATAATCATTTAAAAGGTTAAATCTGTAACTATCTGCTATAATCGTTTCCCATTCAGCCCAGTAAACTAATGGAATAATTCGACTGTTGTCATATATTGTGTTCTCTCTCATATCAGTCTCATTCCTACGAAATTTATGGGAAAAGTTTTTTGCGAATTCACACTGTTCTAGTACTGAAACCGGAGTTGGTCTTTTAGTGTTTTTATCGATTGGCATAAAAAAAAGTTTTTGTGAAAATAGCCAATTTTCTTGCTGACTGTATTTTTTTTTTACCCGACTGCCAAGGAAGGCTTATGTTTTTCGCGCGTATCTTGTATATTTGTAAATTTCTTTATTACCTCGTATCTTCCAAACGGCTGGATGGATTTCGACAGTTTTAAGGTATCTTTATATTCGTATTAAAAACCCAAGTGTCCTTAGAGAGGCGATAGAAAAAAAAAATTGGCAGATTTTTGACGCGAAATAGTAATGTTGATAAAAAAAAATAACCAAACCTATCGAGTAGGGTATAAAATAAAGGAAACTAAAAGGGGACTACAAAAATATATAATTATGTAATATGTTTAAATTTAATTAGGAGTAATACATTGGTCAATATTTGTTAATTATATTTATATATCAATAAAACTAAAAAAAATAAAATAAAAGCAATATAAAAAAAAAAAGCCCGACTACACAAACACATAACTGAAAAGAGAAAAACAAGCATTACTTAAAATCTATTGAATTCTGGTATCGCAGGCGGAGACAAACCAATAACCAATAAATAATATATAACCAATAAATAATACGAGTATGGTGTAACATCGCCTGCGATACCAAAATTCAAAAGATTTTAAGTAATGTTTGTTTTCTCTTTTCAGTTATGTTGTTTGTGTGTCGGGTTGTTTTTTTTTTTTTTTTTAATATTGTATTTATTTGATAATCAAATCTATGAATGTTTCAAAAAGTTAAAGAGTATTCTCCAAAGACCATTCTCTTGTAGCAATAACAGTCAATGTACCTACCCTTATTGCCCCATCTCAAAAATGCATTCTGTATAGGTATGTCATGTCATGATTGACTACTTAGCTCCATAAAGGTATAGCGTGATGATAATCATTTAAAAGGTTAAATCTGTAAACATCTGCAATATTCTAACCTTTTGGCTCGTCTTTTTTTACAATTTGCAGTAAATTAGAGAAGAATAGAAACATAATGCAATATTGCTCAACCCCCATAGCAAATAGCGTGATAATTTATACCTTACAGACTGACCAGACTTCTGTGTCAAAATATATCCTCGAAAAAATCTGGTTTATCAAAATAATGCAGTTCGATAAACAAGATTTAAAAACAAGATCCAAGTAAGCAAAATACGTCAACGAACAATATAGCAAAACTCGTCACAGCTTCTGCAAAAAAAAAAAAACCTCTCAACTCATAAAAAAAGTGGTCATTCATTCATTCCATTGGTCTTGCTGACACAACAGACAATATGTAATGCTTGTCAAGATAATTATATTATTACAATGCTAATGCTAAGTCATTAGTAACACCACGAGTCCACGGTCAAAGGCTACTTCTTGAGAAATCGACCTTGAAAACTAGTGAATATTTACATAATATTGAAGAGTTTATATCTGCGTTGTTTACTGCTGCATGAGCAGTAGGAATTTTTACATATCATCACACCTGCAGGAACATACATAGGGGTACAGACGCCAGCAGGTCAAGCTACCCGAAACTATCAAATTTTCCCAATCAATCTTGAACCCAATGCATTAGCGATAAAGTTGAAAATCTATTAAAGAAATTTGACAGATTGTTACAATCTGCTACAGTAGTAGCTTGATATGCTGGCGTCTGTACATAAATTAAGTACAATGCAGTAGGGCAACCCTATTGCTTATCCTAACTAATACTTATTATAAATCGTTCCTTTTAGCACTGACGTGAAGGACCTTGGCTTACACATTGATAGTACCCTGAATTGGCATACTCAAGTCGCTAGCGTAAGCCAGAAGGTTACTGGAACGCTGCGGGCTCTGTACCGGTTGAAAAATGTATTACCATCGAGTACGAAGACAATGCTTGTACAGTCCTTAATTTTTCATATCATCGATTATTGTGATGTGTGCTATTATGACCTGAATGCAGATCTCCTCGACAAACTTGACCGTCTTCTCAATAACTGCATTCGATTCGTTTTCAATCTGCGTAAATACGATCATGTCTCCGCGCATCGGTCGCTTCTACAGTGGTTGCCCATACGCCAGCGCCGACAGCAAAGGGCGCTGATCACCTTGTTTTCATTTCTTGACTCTCCCTCTTCCCCTAGTTACCTAGCTTCCCATTTTCAATACATTTGCGCCAACCACAATAGAAATTAACGTTCATCTCACAATACTATTCTTCAATGTCCCACCCACCGTACAGACTTCATTCACTCTTCCTTCTTCGTTCAGTCTATCTCTCTGTGCAATGCACTCCCCCAGGAAATCAGGATGGCAACCAACCGACTATCCTTTAAAGTTAAAGTTCGCGACCACATTCGCAAGAAGCTGGTAGTATCATCACAAACGGTAATGTTTCCCAATCGTTTGTCTTATTTGTTTTAGTATATCTATTTATTGTGTTTATATTTATATATAGTTACGTGTATATATTATATTTATATGTATCTATATCTTTATATTTAAATATATATTTATTCCTCATCTCTCGCTGTTGCACCTACCACTGTTTGTCTCTGCATCACCCAAAGGTCGACTGGTAGAAAATGCCTATGGCATTAAGTCCGCCTTTGTACATTTTGTGTGCTTAAAGTATTAAATAAATAAATAAACGTGATGAAGGTGAGTGTTTATTAATTAGTTTGTTACGCTTTCATGCTAAAAGGCCTGAATGGATTTGGACGAAATTTGGCACATGGGTAGACCATGACCTGGAGAAGGACATAGGCTACTTTCCTGGATCGCAGACGAAGTCGTGGGCAACAGCTAGTTCTCCAAAAAAACTGAATAAAACTTTGGCCTACCAGGGAATCGAACCAAGGAGACACATCAGAGTTGACTTAATGAACTTGTCTGAATTCGACAAAAACTATAGGCAAGTAGGATGATCGTCCTACTTGGATGATCGCTGCTTGTTCTTTCTCTGTATGAGAAGAAGCCTTTACTATGCAGTGGAATAGTTACAGAAAAGTATTACCAAAATCTCTAGGTTTTCCCCGATCGGTCTTAAATTAGCTTTAATATCCCAAATCTTCACTTATTATTACTTTCAATCAAGCTGCCTTTTCCCAACAATTTTGGGGTCGGCTTCTAGTCTAACCGGATGCAGCTGAATACCAGTATTTTACATGGGTTGACTGCCTTATCTGACCTCCACAACCCAGTAACAGGGTAATACGATACTCCTTGGTAAGACTGGTTGTCAGACTTTCGGGCTTCTGACGATCCGTAACGACTGTCAAAGATTCACGAAGTTATATAAAAAAAAACTCTAAAATAAAAAGACCCTTATTTTTATTTTAGGGTTTTATGGTTATAAAAAAGACCCTATCGTAATCATCATTGTGCAGGGCGGGTCAAGGAAACAGGTAAGTAGAGTTGCACCGCACTGGTACGAAATCGCATGACACTTCCCTTTTCGTCTAATAATAGTCCTCCAGACCGTATTTCGGGCATGGCAGCCCATCTCAGATCAGATCAGCCTTCGGCGCGGGAGATATTATAGTGCACAAGTGTGTGCGCAGACACAGGTGCACTCTCTCTCTCTCTCTCTCTTCACTCGCTCTCATAGTCGGATAGGAATATTGATCTGTTATAAGAATGTATGGTAAGCCCCCGCTATAAAATATTCAAGTACAGACGTTTCAAGAACTTCCGTCCTTATAAAAATATCTTTGAGGCTTTTAAGTGGCGATCGAAATTTCAAAGAAAATGAAAGATTCAGTTACTTCACAAAGTAACTTGTATACGGGCTATATTCGGAACAAACATTTTACAGGGAAAAGAGGTACATCTACCAGGTTAAGCTACGCTTGCCGGGATGGGTCCGTGGATGGGTGATCATTTTACATACCGAGACTCCTCCGTGCCTCGGAAAGTATATAATACATAGCCGTTGGTCCCGACTGTCAGTCATCTTTGACATTTGCGTTCAGTGACTGGAAGCCACTATTTCAGGATAAATACAAAGCTATGTAATCTATTTACCATAAACATTTACAAAATTACTCTAAAATGCACTAATTTCTACAATATTATACAACAACTGTCGTTATCTAGCCGCTATTTGTCTAATGCTATAAAAAATCTTATAGACCTGTCAGATTGTTAAGAAGGACAATTATCTACTTTATTGTTAGCACTGCCTCTTGAAGTCTTAACGCCATAGAGGTGGCGAATTTAGGACAAAAAAAAATCGTATTCATCGACACGAAAAGGAGGTCAATGAAGTGAGATAGCAGTAGAATGCAGAAGTTTTAGCTATAAGCCTTTTTCTTTGACATACCTCGGGACCCTTGGATCCCCGACCTTTGCAAGGCGTACGAGGGGCTGAAGCAAACTCGCAGAGGCCCCATAGGCAATTTTAAACGATGAGGAGGCACCAACCGACGATTATCCCTATATGCACTATGCAAGTGCACCCAAAGACATCCCTCGGTTGGTGCAGGACTATTGCAGAACGTGGAAACAATACATATTGGGCTATGGACTTGGGTGGCTAAAGTGGATTGGGTAACATGAACTATGGGAGAATTACGTCTCCTGCCTGACCAATGTTAGTTTATAAGCCTTTTATTATTATGTAATAATAAAGGGTGTTATTCTAGAAATCTAAATGAATCGTTTAATTAAACTACTTTTATATACAGTTAGCACAATGTAACGTTTCTATCCATTATTGATTCAGACAATCTATATCCAATGAACGTCAATAAAAAGTTTTCTGTTGAAAAACAGTGAAATATGGATTAGTTCCGGTTCTCACAAAAAGTTCTAAATTGATTTGAATGGCAGTTTGTATTGTTGGGTTTTTTAGGATTTTTGTAATAAACTGATGGACTTACCTATCGTTACGATGTTTGTCTAGATTAAGCTTCCATGATTCGCGATACTCAAAATAATACATCTATGGCAACAATATGACTTTGAAAGGGCCTTTATGTAGTTGTAGTAAAGGTGATTTTCGGTTCACTGAATCAGGTCGGGTGACCGTACTATCGACAATAAGGACGCCTTTACACCTTAAAGTTGCTTTTTGTATACACTGATTCATTGAAAAAACCCTACACCTATGGTCCTTTGTTTTACTCGTACTTTGTCATAATAAGAACAATTGTCCATACTTAAACGAAAAGGATCCAACCTACATTACACCTAATGTGCGGGTTGGATCCTTTTCATTTAACCTTTCATATGCCGGGAACGTAGGTCTGCGCGATTTTAGCTGTACTCGAAAAAACACCTAATTACATTAATGTAATTAGGTGTTTTTTCGAGTGGCGCACTCGCATAAAAAAATGGTGCGCAGACCTGCGTTCCGGCATTCGAAGGGTTAAGTATGGACAATTGCAGCTTGCAAGCAAAATTGTTTCAAAATTAGTCTAGCGCTTGTTGATGGTACGTCTGGCACACGCTGTCACTGGGCAGTCAACAACGCTACCACCATGCTGACTGTTCAAAATGTAAGTGCCCAGATCGAGACAGTAATTGTTAAATCGGCATAAAATGGTACCCATTTCACTTCCCCTGATTAATGAAACAAATCAGAAGTGAAGAAGGAGTATTTTAGTAGGTAAGTCTATTAAAATTCATGTCATTTCCCGGTATTAAAATTGGTTTCCAAGAATCATTAATTAATTAAGTAATGAAATTAATTGTTTTCCCTTAACATGTCAGGTATGTATATCCCCATTTTTTCACGAGACAGTAAGACTCGTTTTCGTTATAACTTATGAGTATTATTATGATGACACATCGACACAACAAAAGCGTAACAGGAAAATTATTGTTTTTATTTTAATTGCAGTGAATCTGACATTTTAGCGTCAAACAAACTTGGTAAAGCTTTAGTGCCGTAGCACACCTCCGCCACAAAACCATAACAGCGAAACCGCAGTAGTTAAATTTAACTGACTCGCATGATGTTGGAACATCATGCGGTTTCGCGGCGGAGGTGTGCTAAAGCCCTTAAGGCGCTCCCTCGCCGGAGCATTCACCTGTAATGTAACAATCCAAGATTCGATTTTGAGCATTACGTTACAATACTGCCTTCCTGACCGAGCATTCGCCTTTAATGTAACAATCCAAGATTCGATAAAGGCTCTCCCTCACCGGGCGCATTCGCCTGTAATGTATGAGTGGTGAGTTGGAGCACCCGTGATACAATTTGTAATACGAATGCTTTTTGAAAACTTTCGAGTGTATCTTGGACATTACTGACATCGGTAAAGGAAAACATCGTGAGGTAAACCGATATTTTTTAATATAAGTCTGAAATCGCCAACACGTTTTGAGCAAGTATGGTGATTAATACACGTGCCTTCACCGTATGAGAAGATGCAATTGCCCTGCAGTGGTACAGTAATGCGCTGGTATTATGTGGAGCTGTAATAAGCACTCGTTGACGTAACTGCCGTGTTTTAAAAGTTACTTCAAAAATCATATATGTTTACGCCCCCTATTACATGGGGCCAAAATGAGTGTCATAATACAACCCTGCATAAGCCCTCGGAGAATACAGTCGTGACGTATGTTGCTGTAACACACTTGACACGGAACGATAGCGCGCCCTTGGATGTATATCGGTTTCCTATGCGCCACAGGAAGCACTGCTGTTGACATTTTTCCTCTTTTTTTCGAGTTATAACGTTGCTTTGTATGTTTGTTTAATGCAGAACGGAATGGTGGCGAATTTGAAAAAAGAATAACGTAGGTATAGTTAGACACAGTTCGTGTAACACAAAATACAAATACAAAAGTGAAAATAATGTTGCAGCAACAATATTGTGTGCCTCATGGCTGTACCAATAAGGTCCGTTTCAGCATTAATGCCAGACAGATGCTGGTTTTCTAATTAATCTTTCTAATAAAAATCGTTATAGCTATCTCTGTTTAGTCTCCCGAAGCAAATGGAAGGGTAGCATAAGTTTGAAGTCTTTGTCTGTGTCTGACTGGTGGCATCGCAGCTCCGAAACCAATTTCAGTGAGACTTTTATAATTACCTACTATAATTTGATAGACGGTCTCTAAATATGTAATTTTTGGTCGTAATACATCAAGCAGTACCTACATTTTCCTATGCAAGTTTGGTTAAATGTTCTCAAAAGGTCTTTCAAGGGTATTTATTTCCCTTTGTTTCAGGTTTAACCATACTACTAACACAAAAGTACACAAATGTACTCTATGTATTGTGGGTATACTATAGGTACACCTCTGTCCAACCCTTCAGAGAGTCAAGGCGTGATGTTATGTATATTACTATATTAATTGAACGCCATTATAAGCCACACCTAAAACTATTTTAAGACATTTCATAAACAGGAACAATAAAATAATGTTATTCAACAATTACAGCTTACCCCAGACTATATCATGCATTAACATTTTAGAATCCATTTTGACCACCTAATCCACTGCAACACCACTAAAGTACACCATTTAAACTGAACTTTTTACCACTAAATCACTAAAAATATGTCCATACCGCGATACAACGGGCACAAAACTGGTAATATTCACAAATTATTTCCTTAAAACTTCCACCAGCTAGATTATTGCATATTTTCCTGTTAATTCCTATAATAATAATAAGTAATAAATTGGTAATAATGACTATTACTGTACGAGTACTGTTTAATTGGCGGTTGGTGAGTGACTGATTTCAGTATCTGATATAACGGGAAGCGGGGCCTTAATATCAGTATTTACTGCGTACTTATTCCAGAGTTTGATATTGGTGGACAATATTAGTCATTTTTATAAGGTTGACACAGCTTATAAATAAACATTTAAATGATCATTTGTTACTATTACAAATCCGAATGATGCAATTTGCATAATCGCACAACAAAACGCCACTTCGATCTATGGAATGAATTCCCTTTTCACCTCCAACGTTTTTTAGATCATGACCAGTATTGGGGCAATTCACCTCGTTATTTGCTATCAAAAAAAAAAAACACTGTATTGATTAGTCCAGCTTTCGGTAGCTGCGCTTGCGGCTACTTGTGATGCGCTGTCAAGTAGTTTTGGCGCATGCGCTAAGGCACTTCAGGATGCGTCATTTAAAAACGTAAACTGAAAGGGAGGAGCAGGATTGACGTACGCATTGAGCACAAAACAAAATCCAGATTTTGCAGTACGCCACGTCAAGATGGTTGCTATGGCAGTGTAGATACTGGAGTGATATCTTTGAAATGGTCACAGGTGCCTAATAGTACTAAAATACTCTGTGAGATGTACCAGACGCCTATTCAATAAAACCGTCAGGAGACAATCCTACAATTTTCGAGCTTTCTTTCAGTTTTCTGCTTTTAAATTGCACCTTTTGTGAAAACGTAACAATTTTGACAGTTTTGACAAATATGTCGGATTGTTAGTTATTAGAATAAGTCCAGATGTCACGAAGCGTTTAATGGGAGACCCCCAGCATCATTGAATCAGTCGTTATGCCGCTCCAAACATCTGTACCAACCCTTATCCTCATATGAAGGAAATACAACCATGATATAAATAAATAATTTGTCGTTTAATTTCAACAAACGATAATTACAATAACAAACACATGAAAACGAAGCTCAATACCTAAGGAAAACCTTGGAACTGTGATCAAATGCTGATAATTGAACCGTTCACAACGAGTTTGTTGGTTTGTAGCTAAATTAACTAAATATTACGTGGACTTGTTAATTAACGACTAGAATATCTAATACTTCATTGATTTTAAAACCAAAAGTAGCTGAATATCGTTATGGGTAATCAGAATCCTGAAAAAGTTGTGTAAAAAAAAATACGAGATTTATTAACAGACAAGTGTTATTATAATTTGAATGACACTATTTGACATTTTTGAAATTATTATTATTTTTTTATTTTGCCTTAAGTTCTGTGACATTTTATGATTAATTTATTTTACTGACATCAATGATTATCACTGACTATAATCCAAGTAGGATTGAAGTGCCGATACTAATTCAGTCTTTATTTTGTGATCTAGTATTTTTATTATTATTATTTGTTTTTTTGTAAATTTTATGAATTAGTACGCCTTACGGGTGAAACATGTACGTACGAAATATTAATATTGTATCATCCTGCATGCTTAATTTGCATATATACGCATGTTTTTGACAAATAAAATTATCTTTATCTTTGAAAGTCTGTCAATCAGTCTTACCAAGGGGTTGTGTTACCCAGTAACTGGGTTGTGGAGGTCAGATAGGCAGTCGCTCCATGTAAAACACTGGTATTCAGCTGCATCCGGCTAGACTGGAAGCTGACCCCAACATGGTTGGGAAAAGGCTAGGCCGATGATGAAGTGGCTGAGAATCGAGTGTTGTGCCTTATGTCCAGATTGACACAAACCAAAAGTGGAAGGGAAAGTGGTTTCAAATTATAATAATTTCGATTTATCATCATCAGATGGTGCATTTAAATGGAGATGACCGCTTTTTCTCGCATCCGATATTTGACCAATCTTTACTGTTACGAAGCCAACTAAGTATGTTGTGTTTCTAAGTGGTTTTTGTATGACCTAATTTAGTGGACCGTCTGCGCCGAAATAATTTCATTCTCACATAAATTTCACCGATTTTTACGGAAGAATGTTTATACCTTTGCGTTCTGCTTAAAAATTAAATCATTTTGGCAGGTTAAACTGTTCCGGGTCAGGGTCTTCCGGCCGTCCGGAAATATGTGAACAAATTCATTTAAAATGTATGCAAGCCACGATGCAAGCTTTATTTTCCCCATCCCTGAAGGGACAGTGAACCAAAGAGGCAGACCCTCATATTATATATCTGTAGATCTATAATCTACAGAGTGTACCAGAAAGGCGAGCATGTGGTCAAATTCTAGGGTGTGGTAAAGAACATCAAGCTGAATAACTTTCTCCATCTGACCAACATCGTAATCACGAAAAAATTATCAGCCGTCCCATGCACTTGCATTTCTATAGGACAGTTGATATTTTTTTCGCGATTTCAGGTTTGGTCCCATAATAAAAGTTGTTCATAATGATGAGTACAATGACCCCTTTTAACGATGCCCATGAATTCAATGTCATCTTGTATTGCACAGTATGATAGTTACGGTACCCGAGCGTTAATTTCGCATATTATTATCTAGTTTTTAGACAGATACACACAGTCACACAGGTATCCGTATGAGTAACAGAGATGACGCTGTACAAAAACGAACTGTTTTTAAACTCGATGTGTCATCTCACATCTCAATGGTTACATACTGATGTATTGTTATTGGACACGAAAGAAAATGCTTTTCTAGCTTAAGGCACCTGGCCCACCGCCGACGACGACGTTTCAATTTGGTAAACCTAATTTGTAAAATATCTCATAAGAATAGGTAGGACACTGTCTAACGACCGTTGTCGTGGACCCATTAGTGAGTGTGTAAGCCCCCCCCCCCTCCTCCCCCCCCCCCCTATTTTATCTGTATTTTATATATTATAATTTTTTTATTCGGACTTTCACTGGAAGATAGCTGATGTTATAAGGAGTAACTTAGGCTACGAAAATATTTAGGGTTCAGCGCAAAAAAATTAAACATCAAATTTAAATAGCGCGGGCGAAACCGCGGCCAACAGCCAGTAAATAATAGATTCTCAGTTTAATTTTCAAAACTGGTCAGGCTGGTGCCATAGTCTTTCCATAGTTCTAGATAACCAGTTCACTTTAGCCACCCAACTCATAATGCACTTTGTGCACTTGCATAGTGCGAACAGGGATAATCGTCGGTTACTAAGCTGTCGGCTATTTTCTCGCTCAAGAAACGTACGATTGTAATCCCGTGTCATTAAAAGAGATACATAATGATCGCTGACTGTTCACTCACACCACGCACGGACGAGTACTGCCGCACAAATACTGCCCGTGGGAGAGATGCCCGAAGCATGAAAGTATATATTTAAATAAACATTCAATTTAGACAATGATCACAATCGTTTACAATGACAATCGGAAACGGATATTATGCGATGCATCTCGTGAATTTGGCAGGCGAATGCCCCCATCACGTGGCTCGTCTGAGTCAGAATATTATCAGGAAAGAATTCCTTACTTATATTGAGTCATTCATGAGTGCACCGAAAATAATAAAAAAAGTTCTTGAATCGCGACTGGGTTTTCGGAGAATTCAATTGAAAGATGAATACGTCATTAATTGGGCCAAAAATTATAGTGGGGACCAGCTTTGCTATTCTGTACAAATCTCACCGTAAAAACTTAGGTGAGGTGAGCGTGGAGTGAGCTGTCAATATAGTGTCAATCCCTAGCATCAGGTCGAATGACAGCTCACTTAAAACTCACTTCACCTACCCTTCACGTAGAGATTTTTACAGAAAAGACCGGTTGGGGTTTTCAACTTTTCATATGCTCCTAAAGATAGTCAATATTAGAGGAAGGTCAAGTGTCTTTCGACTTTGACAGTCGACCTTTGAGCTGGCCTATCGTAGTACGGGGTTTTAATATAATAAGAGGTCAGCTTATACTGGTTTTGTTTGCATTTGATGTGCGGCTGACTGTACAATGTGCGGTGCAGAACTGCTAACTGTCACCTTGACCTGCGCCATCAAAAGCCTTGAAAATTATTATGGTAGGACTTAGCAAAGGGACTATTGTGGGACGCTCTGGACAGATTTATTGAACATCTTTAGCGTAAAACTGTGTCTTTGCTCAGCAGTGAGATGTTAAAGGCTAGAATATAATGATTACGTCATATCATGATTTTAGCATGACTGTATATTTATTTGAATAGATCCTCTGCCTAAGATTGGTTCTGCATCGTGGGTGCGTTTACATTCACAAATGTCCAATGCACGAACGCTATTGTAGGTCATAGGCGAGTTCATTGGCGTGCAATTAAAGATGCCAGAAGAAGAAAGCTATGGACTGCTTTAGATTGATGATGATTATAATAACATATTACGAACTAAATTGTGCCAGCGAATTCGCCAGCGCGGAGGTCGGAAATTAACCCACAGAAACGTACTACCGGGATAAAAAGTATCCTATGTGTTAATCCACTTTATAAACTATCTGTGTGTCAAATGTCATCCAAATCATATTAGAAGCATAATACTAATGATTGAAATATTATCGTTAATTCATGCAAGCCTAGTACTTTTTGTTTGGTTTGCTGCTCAGAAATTGTGCACAACGTGTCGTGTCTTGAATTGATATAGGTACGTTCTATTTTGAATTCATGGTATCCTAGTGCTTTTTGTTAAGTTACAGAGGTATTTTTATAGCATATTTTCCATTTTTCCAAACTTACATAACTTTCTTATTTATGACCAGATTGAAATAAAGCAAACAAAAAATATTAAGTGATGCTTACCACAATACACTAGTGAAAACCGCACCCAAATTGGTTAAGGCGTTTCTGAGATTAGCGCGGTCAAACGCACAGACAAACACAACAATTCTATTCGACTGTTGATTTGTGGAATTGCTAACAGCAAATCGACTTGTTGATCGATAGATTCAAACCGAACCACAAGACGTCCGGAATCCCCATTACGCACTTCTCTGAATGTCAAAACTTCACCCTACGTCACCTCATCCAACCTGACCTCTGATAATGCAACCTGACCAAGTGACCAATGACGTAGATTAACAAAAGATATCGATCGAACAGTGACGTAGACCGTTCACATGTCGAGACTCCATGACGTGTACGGATAAACTGTGATAGTATTATTACTAGTGATCCAACAAATTATCTTTGTACTGTGATAAGATTGTCTGTCCAATCCTTAAGGTGTTGTCTGATTTGGAAGACGGATTAATACTGTCTGTAGTGGAAGAATAGCATTGATTGCACTAGAATAATCTTACACTATTATAGAAGCTGGTTAATTGAGTAAGACGCTTACAATGCAATGCCTTTCATCTTAATAGTTCGACAACATTCATTGCGTCAATTTTGTTGTCGAACAGACGAATTTTTCAAACATACGAAGTAATGGATTAGCAATTTCAATTTCTTTTCCGGTCGTGATTGAAAGTGTGTTACGCAACTGGGACCACTTTAAATCAAGGGGTGCAGTGCAGGTCAATAGATATTAGACAAAAAGTAAGATTTTTTTTTGTGGGAAATTATCAAATAACTTCTTCCGCTCTGGGCGGAGCGGGAGGGCATCTCAAGACTACTACTGACTAAAACCCACCCGTGTTCCTTTCAGTTGCCTGTGCCAGTCAGTTACTGCTAACATCTCATTGAGGAGCGCGTGGAACACAACGCGCTGTCGATCCGCGCCTGGTCCATATAGCTATCCATTGCTCGCCGTCCGCAAGCCCGCGCCTACGGTGGCCGGGAATCGGATCTCGATTCCCGACGCCCAGGCCACGGCGACTAAGGGCATGACGGCGCAAAAATTGCCTCTCCCTCACGCGTTCCGCCTCCTCGAGGCTTCGCGAGCACTACTGCTTGGCAGAACAAGGTGACGGCTTCCCATGCACTCTCGCTCCATACCATGGCCTGGATCAGGGCTGGACGCGAGAGACCGCCGCCGCCGATCGCCTCCGCGAGGATCTACCATGAGCCCTAACATGATACCATGTTGTACACCATGACTTGCTCTGCACTTCACCTGCCCTACGAATGATTATAGTAGGTACGAGCGGCAAGTCTTAACTCTGTCCCAATCCTGCGAACCACATAGGGTTGACGACAGTGAAAGTTAATCTGTTGCTCCCTGGGTGGACAGACAGCCAGGCCGGCTTCCACCTTAGGTGGCTGGTTATCTCTTAATCAAAAATTTTGTTATATAATTTTAGCTACTCGTAGTTCTGACACGAAACAAAAGGTGGAAGAATCTGGAGTAAGCCCTGACACTCAACTGGAGTAATTAGAATTCTGTAGCACGAAGTAGTCGCTCCTTCTTTAACTTCACAGAAAGGGAGGAGGGTTGAGTGTCAGTAGTAGGAGTTTTATATGCTAATTAATTAACTCATCATTTGCGACAGCAAATTCATCATCTTCCTGCCATTGTCCCATGTTACTTGGGGTCGGCGCAACACGTTTTCTTCTTCCATTCATGTCCACTGTGAGGCAATCATTCACTCCCTTCTCTTTCATATCGTTCATGACACAATCCATTCATCTTTTATTTGCCCTTTCTCTCCCTCTCCATCCATCAACTTTTATATTCCAGCCTATTCAGAGACAAAATTAACACAAAGATAAAACTATTGTTTACCACAATAACATGCATGTCAGGAATTATCAGGTTACATAAAATTAGTGATATATTATCTACCTAATGTGTTTTAAATATATTTTGTGGTCGATGAGTCATCCAATATCAATGTTTTGTGGTGTAGTAGTTATGATTTAGATACTAACATGGCATTCCTCATTCCCATATTTAATTTACTTTTGGAAGATAATGGTTGGTTAGTAGGTTACATAAGTACTGCGCAGGCTAATGCATTTATGGTCAAAAGAAAATCTAATCTAACTGCGGCGGGCGGGATGCAAATTTGGCGTTTGCTTTGCTTGCTGTTGCTACTGAGTTCTAGGTCCTATTTAGTAAAATAACCGTTAAGATACTTAGATTGATCAAAAAATTCATGATATCAACCAATATTTACCTAGTATATTATATACTAAAACCTTCTTGAAAGTATGTAGATCACGTTAGTGAAAGAATCATCAAAATTGGTTCATACGTTTTAGAGAACATACATACATAATTGTGGGCCGAATACAGAACCTCATTTTTTAAGTCGGTTAAAAAAAACTCTCCGAAAAAAACGAAATGTACACAGACTCAGAAGGTCCCGCCAAATCTTGCCCACATTGTCTTACCCAGCCACTGAATATTTTATCGAGTTCTTTAACTATCCTTGACTTACCATATTTCTATTACAAATGTCCCGTTTGGCGTTTTAGAATTTATGGCAGCCCTAATACTAACTACATTTCACCATGTTTATACCTTTTCTTTTATTTAAAGATGATCTTGACCCCTACCACTATTAGTATCGATCAGCCTACCTCAAGAAATATATCCTTGAGGTAAACACATTGAAGTTGCTATAAATAACCACTGTATTAAAAACACAACTCATTTCCTAGGTAGGCTGGTACAGTAAGCCACACGTCTGTGGCAACAAAACCAGTATAAGCTGGTCTCGCATCCGCATTGAAACTGCGTACTACGCTAGGCCAGCTCAAGGTCAGTGTAACCACCGACGTGCTGCCGCGTAGGGTATTTATAGTAGATATATACGCTCGTCAGATATAACAAATGCATGACTGATAAGCATCAGTAATGAGCATTGAGCATCCGTTGATGTTTGACTTTACAGTTAGTAAACTCGTAGGTCTTGTGGGTAGCTTAAAGGTGTATCTATTCATACACGAAATCTCTTAAGGGGTACTCATCATTACGAACAACTTTTACTATGGGACCAAACCTGAAATCGCGAAAAAAAAATCAGCTGTTCCAGTACATTTATGTTCGCATAATTCGTCAAAATGTACTGAACAGCTGATTTTTTTTTGCGATTTCATGTTTGGACCCATAGTAAAAGTTGTCCGTAATGATGAGTACAATGACCCCTTAAGAGATTTCGTATATGAATAGATACACCTTATATATACCTATATATATTATATATACAACCATAGAGCACGGAATCGCTGCGCCAGCAGCGAAAGTGCCTTGAGCGTCTTACTTCTGTCACGGACCGCCATCAAAGCCGTCAGTTTCTAGAAACGTCATTAGTGTCGTAGTGCGAGTAAACGGTGACGTTTGGTGTATGGAAAGTGTTGACAATGGCGCCTCTAGCAGCGGTCGTCGAGCCGTCTCCGTGCTCTGACCACGCAGTCTTCATGATCCACAGTCGTATACGAACTGTGGATCATGAGGTTTGGCATCCTAAGTCTCGTCAAAAAAAAAATTAGGCTGGGGATAAACGTCATCGCCTCATCAGCATACAGCATCTTACCGTACGCTTAGAAATTTACTGCACGCGCATCATAACCACCATAGAAACCGAAGAAAGGAAATATAGAATTACAGATTGTAACAAAAAAAAAAAATAAAGACATAATATACTACTACACACTACTAACACTAACCACTAATATACAAAATTAGTTTTAGTATATAGGAAACCCGAAACACGTGTCTAGTATTTTTATGTAAAGAACCTATGTACAAAATTTCAAAACTGTATCATGAAAAATGACAAAGTTATAAAGCATGTTATTATGTTACCTGGTTGTCCGTACAAAAAACATGGTCAGCACGCGCCCCGAGCCACCCGCGCGCGCCTTTACCCCCAGCGTTGCGCTACGCTCGCTCATTGATAATTAATTTGGCAGTAGGTACTAACCGTACGGCGATTATATTGTAATTAACTGGTGATAACATTTTCCATCACACTTCAGGCTTTGGGCTGTCGTAATGGTCAAGTGTAGGTAGATATTATTATGTACTTTATTCGTAAATGCAGTAAAGTGATAAAATGAAGTCAATGAGATTTGTTGCACATAATGCCAACCCCTAAAAGTTCAAAATGGATGAAAGTGTTAAACATCGCATTACTTAACCAAAGCAGGCTGTAGGTACAAGTAATAACTTTCTACAATTAAACATCTTGGCGTGTTTAAAAATATTAATCATCACTATATACAATAATTGCACTATTTACGATTGATTGGCTACTGAGTTATCGCCGGAGGCCGAAAGGTACCGTAGTCGCTAGATCTTTGTGGATTGCTCCTAGTAAAACCACAAACTGCTGGTGTACGTACCATTTCTGTGAACTGGAAGTCTGTGTATGAAATAGACACGGGTACACGATACTTTTTACATACGATAAGTACATACACAATCAACCAAAACGCAACTGTATGCCCACGGCGGGGGCGCGCACTCACGCGGAACGAGACACGTCAACACGTGCGTGTCAATCTGTAGCATCCGGGAGACTGAAGGAAGGGGTGGTTTTCCTCCCACCCCGCTGAGCGCCCGCGCCTAGGTAAGTACCTGTGGTGCCGATGCGCGAGATTGCGGCCCGATAGGTACTTAGTGTCATTGACTTATTTTTGGGAGAAAATATAACATGGTGAAAAAATATTGGAATCGATTCAGTTACTTATTCTGAACAAACTATATTCAGGTTTCGCATATACTAAAAATAATGTTGTATACTGAAAACATAAAAACAAGCTGCCCGCCTGCGATACCAAAATTCAATAGATTATATAATACATGTTTTGCAATTAACTCATTACTAGCTTTTATTTGATACCAATAGTGTTGTAATTTATTTTAAAAAATACTTTCCTTCCTTTTTTTGTATTTCCAGATACAGTATGTAAATATTATATGGCCTATGTCACTCCCACAATTAAGACGAAACTAACGACACCTCATAATTTAAAATCCATCAAGCCGTTTAGGCTATAGAGCATGCCAGAGAAATAGACATACATAATAGGTTGAGGAAAAAGCTTCTTCGCATTTTTTAAGAAAATTCAAAACATTTTTTAATATAGTTTATTTACATTTACCTAAAGTATGTAGGTACCATTTTGTTCGATAACTTTTTGCCATCTTGTAGGTAGGGACATGATCCCATTGCTATAGAAATTTTGGGACTTCTGGTCAAAATACCGCGACAAGTGGTTTTGGCAGTCCTCTCGTGAAGTTAACCTGACACTGCCTAAAGAATTCTGAAGAGACCGAAACAGGTGGAAATCTGAAGGTGCAAGGTCAGGACTATACGGCGGATGCATTAACACCTCCCAGCCAAACTCTCTTAATTTTTGCTGAGTGGCTAAAGATGTGTGAGGTCTAGCGTTATCATGATGAAAAACCACACCCCTTCTGTTGATTAATTACGGCCGCTTTCTCTCAACTTCTTGCTTTAATCTCATCAGTTGTTCGCAGTAGAGTTCAGAATCGATGGTCCTGCCTGGTGGTAACAGCTCATAATGAATAATGCCCTTCCAATCCCACCACACACACACAGCATCACCTTGTTGCGAGTTAACCCGGGTTTCGCCACAGTCTGTGAAGCCTGACCGGCCTTTGACCACGACCTTTTTCGCACGTTCTTGTCATACGTGATCCACTTATCATCACCAGTTATCAGCTTCTTCAAAAATGGTTCGGTTTCATTACGTCGTAATAAAGAATCACAAATGAGTACACGGTTCATTAGGTTTCTTTCAGTGAGCTCGTGAGGTACCCAAATGTCGAGCTTTTTTGTGTACCCAGTTTTTTTCAAATGCGCCAAAACTGTTTTGTGGTCAATTTCCAGTTCTTCAGCTACGTCGTAACTACTGCTATCTTGCTCCACTTTTTCAAAAATGGCATCCATTTTATCCGTAATAGGGCGACCAGAGCGACGTGCATCTTTGACATCAAAATTTCTGGATTGAAAACGCTTAAACCAAATTTGTGCTACTCTCACAGACACTACACTAGGTCCATAAACATCGCAAATTTTTTCGCGGCTTGCGTTGCATTTTTACCTTTTTGTAGTAAAATTTTAAAATGTATCGAATTTCTTCATTAGATTCACTCATCTTGACGGTACGAAAAACAAATGAAAATCACACATTTTCCTAATTTGAATTTGGAATTATGTTCTTTAAACTTTCAATGATACCAAAACCAGCCAGATACAAATAGTATAGCCAAAGAGATTTTATTACAAGTTCATACATACTATAATGCGAAAAGACTTTTTCCCCAACCTAATACATACTCTACAAAAACATTACCCTCCTTCTGGGGCAGTCGGGTAAAAAGATTATTACGCGATGTCGAAAATAAACGAAATTTCACTTTGTATAGAAAGAGATATCTAAATGTATATTCTTTGTAGAGCAGAGATAGCAGTGGTACTATACTGGTCTACTACGCGTGACTGATACGGTGTCGAACGAAACGCTCACTGCTGCAGTTTAAAAAATATCTCTGTGCCGTTTACACTGAAGTGAGCGTTCAATGAGTGAGCCTTTATTGTGTTTATTTACAGCCTGGAGTTAAGAACCCAGCAGCCGAGGTATGTAAAGCCGTCGGTCTAGTCCTGCACCGGACATCTCCGTTCGAGTCGGATTGAAGAGAGGAACTTGAGTGCAACTATGTTTGCGCACACATTGTATTATGCACTACAATATCGCCTACGTAGTTGGCTATTGTAGTCACCATCGTCGGAACTTTTTTTTCTTTCTACTCTTTTGCCAAGCTACACTTTGACTGGATGCCGGATGTGACAAGAGTATAGTAGGTTTAAGTACGCACATCCGTCAATTAAATCGACCTTGTGCAATACACAGATGAACCATAAAATTACGATTCGGGTTAGTGCTATTACTCTGACATGGAGGGATATAGTATGGATTTGCAACCTGCACAAAATTATGATTATTTATTTTCTGTTTGTGTCATACTACTTAATGTTGTTCTTGTGCGAGTCCCAATAAATACTTTCTTCTTACATTCTTTAAATAGTTTGCATGCCTTTGTGCCACAACAACTTCTGATTGGTTATAGATAACATGAGTATGTCAACTCAACTCCAAACCATTTACTAATTATAGGCACTTTTGAATTGTCGGAAATATTAAGTTAGTTGCCCTTTCCAAAGCGAAATAGGAAGATGCTATGGAGAAGAACGGGCTAAATATCAACCAAGTTATATAGAACTGTGACGATGGAAGAAAGTATGAATCTGACGACTGTTTAGAAAGAAGTACGGGGGGTAGGGAAGATCAATTTAAGCTGGTAAGAAGAGTAGTAGAGATTAACAACTTCCTGCAGTAAGTGGCACATTAGCACTTAACTTGATGGGACAGGAATATTTTAATGCAAACAAGTACATATGTAGGTGGATTTATTGCTCATCTTTAGATACCCATCCCTCATTAAGTAGTTTATATCTCCAACAAAAAGTTCGATGATCGCTATCAATGATCGTTATCGATGATATTGATCACTTTCGATAAAGTTCACAATATTATCTATTTTTTTTATTTGAGATGGGTTGGCTCTTGATTCTAGTCTAGGTCAGAGGTGACAGAGACAAAGTCGACGATGGAGTGAGCTTACCCAGAAGAAGACTGTTCACTCTCACTTTGAAGAGATTAGGGTTGTATGCGCTCGGAAACACAGACGCAGGTAGTGAGTTCCACTCTTTTGCTGTGCGCATTATAATTGACATTTGGAAATGCTTATTGCGAATTGGTGAAATATCAACCAAATAGGGATGGTAACTGGCAGTGCGTCTAGATGTCCGATGGTAGAAGGGGGCCGGTGGAGTCAGGTCGTGGAGTTCTTGGGCACATTCGCCGAAGTACAATCTGTAGAAGACCGACAAGCAGGAAACTAGTTTTGACGTGAGGTGGATAAATATTTAAATTTTTAATTATGACTTTACCTGTTAGTTTTGTCGAATGTGGTCTATAATGATTAAAGAGTGCGGGCAAAAATCAAAATATTGGTACTTATTATTCACAATGACAAGATGATGATGACACACAACACTGTATTTATCACACTGGCATGCAAGCTAAGTACTTGCGTACACTTGCGAAAGTTACTGGCATGTATTCGTGACTATACGGCTGTTAAGTCCTGAGAGATTCTCTAGAATCATAACAAGAAAATTTCACAATCCTCTTGTAGCACATTATAATATTAATGTTTCCATTGTTTGAATACGTCACACGTCACATTGACCCGTCATAACCCATGCAAAGACAAGGAAAACCATAAGACGGTATAATTCAAATTGCTAGTACATTACAAAACAGTTGTTCTCGTCAACTTAATTTTCTATTACACATAGAATGTGAAGATAATATTACCAAAGTGCGAGTCATTGTTTTTTACTTTTTTCAAGTAAGTACTCTTTTATCGTTTTTATGCGTTTGCTAGTAAATGACATGATGTTTCTAGTAAATATTTTCATACATAACCACCATATACACAACAACCTATTCAGCGGGTACCAGTAATATGCGGGACTTGGGCTGATCTCTCTTCTCTGAGAGTCGGAGTGGGCCGTACGTAACCCACCAAACGACTCCAGTGCGGGTTGGTGGTTATCAAAGGAAGTCTTTAGACCAAATCGGTTGTCATGGGCATATGATGCGGAGGAATGAGGAACATGTTGGGAAGAGGGTTTTATTAGATACATTTGTGTCTTTATAAGTGGCTTTATAAGTAGGAGAAGACCGAAGAAATGATGGATGGATTGTGTGAAAGATGATGTGACCAGAACGTGGGTGACTTTTGAGTTCAGAGATCTTTTTTTTCCTTTAGGGACTCGCCTGGTGTCAGAGTGTTTATGCCGCGCATGGGCCTCACATTCCGTCGAGAAATATCTCTCAGGCATGCCGGTTTCCTCACGATGTTTTCCTTTAACGTTTTTTAAGCAAGTGATAATTATACAATACGCACATGAATCCGAAAAGTCAGAGGTGCGTGCCTTGGGTTCGAACTCGAGACCTATGACTTAGCAGTCTGACGGTCACACCACTAGGCTGTCACTGCTGTAGAGTTCAGAGATGACGCAAAAAGAGATGTATGAAATGATATGAAATCTTTTTATTTTGAATGGAATCTTTTTATTTCCAGATATACAATCCACACATAAATGGAAGAAGACATGCTACGGCGACCACAAATAAATTGGAATAAGGACAGGAGGATGATGATGATGATGATCTTCAGACACCTTTTTCCGTTTATTGTTAATTACGATGAAGGAGCTCGTGGCTAAGTAATTAAAGCCGCACAGGTCAATCCATCGGGTTAAGCTACGCTTGCCGGGATTGGCCCGTGGATGGGATCTTTACATACCGAGACTCATCCGTGCCTCGGAAAGCACGTTAAGCCGTTGGCGCCGCTGGGGTCGCGGGTTGTTTGAAAAAGATACCGTGGCCCTGGCACAGGCAACTGAAGGAACACGGGTGGGTTTTAGTCAGTAAAAGTCTGACACGCCCTTCCGCTCCACCCAGAGCGGGAGAAGTTATTTGATGATATCACAAAAAAAAAAAAAAGCCGTTGGTGCCGGCTGTCATTGATAGATCTTTGAGTGTTACGGGTCGTCAGAAGCCCGAAAGTCTGACAACCAGTCTTACCAAGGGGTATCGTATTACCCAGTAAACGGGTTGTGGAAGTCAGATAGGCAGTCGCTCCATGTAAAATACTGGTATTCAGCTGCATCCGGTCAGACTGGAAGCCGACCCCAACATAGTTGGAAAAAGGCTAGGCAGATTGATTGTTATATACGATGAAGAAATTCTTTAAAAATTGCCACATCCATTATCTTCCTACTTCGAAACTCAACCCACAGTCGGCGATCTAATTTTAACCATTACACAAGCTAACATCCTACAGGTTTGTTTACAAAATAAACTGTATATTAACGGTAGCGGAAAATTATCTGTTTCATACGTAGCAGTGTTAAGGTTAACATAACATCACCCTTGTATTCCACGATAGAGTATGCAAAAGTTTATAATATTGCAGCCGTTTTTCCCTCGTTATGTATAAGTCTTACATAGGCGGCGAGAGCATTGCCATCATCATCATCCGATACGCCGATATACAGGGTTATTTGTAAAACACCAGCAACCTCTTAAGGGGTCATTGTACTCATCATTATGAACAACTATTATGGGACCAATCCTGAAATCGCGAAAAATAAATCAGCTGTTCAGTACATTTATGTTCGCATAATTCGTCAAAATGTACTGAACAGCTGATTTTTTTTCGCGATTTCAGGTTTGGTCCCATATTAAAAGTTGTTCATAATGATGAGTACCTACAATGACCCCTTGAGAGGTTGCTGGTGTTTTACAAATAACCCTGTATAGGCATCGGCGATATTTTTATTGCCAGTACAACGATACTTTTCAAACGCGCTTCAAAAAAGTAATGTAAACGCGCGTGCTGTTTCGTCTATCTCGTTGCAAATGAGGCACGAACAATGACGTCTTGCTAGTCAAACTTGAAAAAAATGGCGCAGAAATAGTTTAGTTTCCAAATGAGTTCCGTCGCATCTGAGAGACATTTTCCATCGCAGCAGGTCGCATTCAAACAGACTTGCGAAATCGCCTCGCAAAATTTGAGAATACCTACTTTGTTTTTTAAACAAAAATGTTTTACTAACACTGTTAACCATAATTATTATTAATTTTAATATCGAATAATCTCATTCTAAGGGCCGGTTTTTTGATCCGTAGTTAACTCAACCAATGGTCCAATTGACTGGCCTGTTGGTCTAGTGGTTAGTGGCCCTGACTGCTATGCCGGAGGTCGTGGGTTCGATTCCCACCCAGGACAAATGTTTGTGTGATGAGCATGATCATTTGTTCTGTGTCTGGGTGTAATTTATCTATATATGTATGTATTTAGAAATATATAAGTATTTTTATCAGTTGTCTAGTACTCATAACACAAGCTCTGCTTAGCTTGAGGCTAGACGGCGTTGTGTGATAGTTGTGGAATATTATATATTATATTAATAGTTGAATTTTGGCTAAATGTGAAAGGCTAAACAAATATTTTTTAACATGATTCTAGTCATGTTAAAAAATAGTAACTAACGGCATTTTGGCAAACACATTTAGCCAAAATTCAACCATTAATTACTATGTTTAACCATTGGTTGAGTTAACTAAGGATCAAAAAACCGGCCCTAAGAGCTAATTTTTTTCAATCGTCAGATAACTTTTATTTAAGGAATAAATATGGCGGATTGACAGCTTTTGTATAGAAAATATGTAAAACTACTACTAGCCGCGCTTGACTTGGTGGAACGCAGAGGTAAGAGGCTCTTTGGCGATTTGGCGACGTAGAACTGGTGGACGCCAAGCTTCACAGCTTGGCTCATCGCCGCAAGGGGTTTGTCGGTCTTCTACAGATTGTACTTCGGTGAGTGTGCCCAAGAACGCCACGACCTGATTCCACCGGCCCCCTTCTACCATCGGACATCTAGACGCACTGCCAGTTACCATCCGTACTTGGTTGATATTTCACCAATTCGCAATAAGCATTTCCAAATGTCTTATAAAATGCGCACAGCAAAAGAGTGGAACTCACTACCTGCGTCTGTGTTTCCGAGCGCATACAACCCTAATCTCTTCAAAGTGAGAGTGAACAGTCTTCTTCTGGGTAAGCTCACTCCATAGTCCACTTTGTCTCTGTCACCTCTGACCTAGACTAGAGTCAAGAGCCAACCCATCTCAAATCAATCTGCCTAGCCTTTTCCCAACTATGTTGGGGTCGGCTTCCAGTCTAACCTGATGCAGCTGAATACCAGTATTTTACATGGAGCGACTGCCTATCTGACCTCCACAACCCAGTTACTGGGTAATATGATACCCCTTGGTAAGACTGGTTGTCAGACTTTCGAACTTCTGACGACCCGGTAACGACTGCCAAAGATCCACGAATGACAGCCGGGACCAACGGCTTAACGTGCTTTCCGAGGCACGGAGGAGTCTCGGTCCCATCTACAGACCAACCCCGGCAAGCGTAGCTTAACCTGATCGATCAACCCGTGTGGCTGTTATTACTTAGCCACGAGCTCCTCCCAACCCATCTCAAATAAAAAAAAAAAAAAAACAGTCATACTTATTCTTCGGATAACAGTTATCTGACTATTGAAAAATCAGACCTAAGTCTGTAATTTTTTTATAAACCCAACTTGTATGTTATTTATTTTACATTCATTTAAATTCAATAAGCGTAATTGACCTAGGTATCGCCGACATTTTTACAAGAATATCGTATCGGCAAAAATACAATATCGATGCATCCCTACTTTTCACAGTTCTACCACATAATGCACAAGCTATTAGATGATACGAACCATTAATGGCATGGCATTGATCAATACAAGTGACGTTTGATCGTCGAATCGAGTAAATAAACATTATAATGGCTTTAAACGCTTGTTTATTGACATTCAACAGTGTGTTTGTACTTGTACTACTAGCATAGAAAGTACTAGAACACTGTGTTAGGATGTAAAGACGATGGGTCAGGTGACATTTTCTGGGATGGACCGTTGGCTAGAATGGTGGTACCTACTTAGGGCGAAATTATACACTTGCCTGTAACTGGCTGGTGGCTATGCAAGTAGCTGGCATGACGTTGTGACATTGACCAATCAGAAATTATGGTAAACGGCATGCCAGCCACTTGCATAGTTTTGTACAAGCTACAGGCATGAGTATTTTCGCCCTTAGGGTCGGCGCAACACGTTTTCTTCTTCAGCCACCCAAAGATAACGATACAAAATCTCACGTTAATTCACTCACGCTGCGCCATCATCATTCTCCTGCCCTTGTCCCAATTTATTTGGCGTCGGCGCGACATGTCTTTTTCTTCCATACTTCTCTATTAGTCGTCATCTCGGTAGTCACTCCCTTTCTGGCCATATCATCTTTCACACAGTCCATCCATCGTTTCTTTGGTCTTCCCTTACTCGTATAGCCCTCCACGTTCATACTCAACACTTTCCTGACGATATTTTCCTCATTCCTCCGCATCACATGCCTATACCATGACAACCGACTTCCACACAGCTTTTCAGTCACTGGTGTCACTTTCAGACTTCCTCTTACATATTCATTTCTTATTCTATCCATTCGCGTAATACCATACGGGATGTATGCATTCTCATCTCGGCTGCATGCAATTGCCTTTCATTCATTCTTTTTATGGCCCAACATTCTGATCCATCACTCACGCTGCGCCGCCAACGCCAAATAATTTTGGATCATGATGATTACACGCACTCCTATTTACCATTGAAGGCAGAAACTACAGAACGCTAAGTGCTATGATCCTCATTATCCCTTGAATTTTCTAGTGGAACCCAATGACGAGTTGTCCGACTCGTCGATGGACCTAGAACTAAAGCTTGCGACCACGCGACCAAGGGGAAGCAGAAAAAACTTAAGTAGATATTTTAATTGACAATGGCGCCGATTCCGTTGTTCACAAGCACTAAACTAAATTTAAGTTCAGTGCATCTTTTTTTTTCTATTTCATTAAGAAAAGGACATAAGATAAATATTAGTTTAGTCCTGTCAAATTAGTCAGCGCCTGACGTAAATGGACGAAGGTATTTTTAGTAGCCAATTTTTTAATCACGTCTAAACTTGTCTATGGAGTATCTTAATGTGACAGGACTAAACTAATATTTATTTTATGTCCTTTTCTTAATGAAATAGAAAGAAAAAGATGCACTGAACTTAAATTAAGTTCAGTTTGTGAACAAGGGAATCGGCGCCATTGTAGACCTTAGCTAGTTGTCATATACGTTATATTATCTAATTCTCATACTAAAGTCCCACGGTTGCGTGTGAAAAACATTTTAAATGTCTCGGGTCAACACATAACCGTTGGAAATAATATAAAAATACTGTTGGGATTGTCAACATCCGGCTAAAACGGTTCATTTTAAATATGGGTTACGTTAGTAATACCGTGAAATGAAAAAAAGAATATCAACTGGTATCATTTGCGGTTTTGGGCGAGGCAATCTGAACAGACGACTCTGCGCCAGATTGGACTGACAGGCATAATTTCACATGCATCAGACGGCTTGGGGCTTAGTTTTACCAATTTGCTTCTAATAGCAATTGTTCTGGCTGTAGTTAGTGATAGCTCTTTATTTTTATAAGGACAATAGGCTAATTCAGGTCACTAAAGAAGTTTAGCAGTAATGCTGTTGCAGTCAAATTTCGACCAAAACAACAGTTTCAAGTATTCTCTACCGCCTGTCAGATACGTTCACATCACGCGAGCGCACTAAGAGCGCATTCTACTGCTACGCCAAAAATTACAAGAATAGGGTTTAGCACGAAACTTGAATTTAACTGCAACTACACCGTAACTTGTTCGGCGCGTCATGAAATTACGTGAATTAGCTTGCGTTCGTTCAGTTCAGACGCATTTGAAAGTAGAACTGATTATGTATGCCTTAACACATTATCTGCTTAATTCTTTATGCAAACGCTTCTTTATGCTACACCCTTACCGACCCTTATTTTACGATGTTTTCGAAACAATAGAGATGCACAACGAACGCACAGGTGCGCCGCACTCGAAGAAAGTTATGTAAATTGTATGGACGCGCACACGCGCCGTCATGCACCTGGTGAACGTCCGAAAACGCGCATGTGCGTCTGCCGCGCCTAATGTATTAAAGATTTTGTAAGCGTATGGGAAACCTTCGAACATGACGTGAGTTGCAAAGGACAGACAACATAACAAGGACACCAAGGAACGCCTTTTTCATCTTAAAATAAACCAGTCTGATATTTTTTCGATCACAACACAGCACATTGCACATGAATTAAAGAAACGGAGAAAACACGAGAAATTCTAGTGTCATGGGACCTCGTTTTAGGAAACAGGAGAGATTTAGGACGCTGTGACCGTTTCTAAGCAGGTTTAAACTTTTCAGGATCTTGGTATCCTGTGAAAATTCTTCTGCCGTTCCTCTTTTTTTTAACGAAGTTATTTAACGCGGCTTGCGGTAGGAGTTGACTGTTAGAAATAGTCACGTAACGAAATAGCGTTACGCCCCCTCCCTCCACCACCTCCATGCAACTTCTTCTCTGTTTCTCTCTCTAAAGTGTGAATGTGGTCAAAATGAAAATCCAAAAGGGTGGCCGTGAAAATTTTGAAATTTTTGATGGGTGTCGATTTCACAGTTTTCGAGGGTGCTAAAGTCGATAGTGATGTGATGTCAAAATGTAAATGCAAGAGAGAAGACAGCGGCTGTGAAAATTTTGTTTTAAATCGTTAGAAGAAACTTCGTTCCTGACGGGGATCTTCCCTGACCGAACACATTTTTTTTTTAAATTTACTATTTAAACCGACTTGTCTCTTGTGCCTGTAATTACATTGGCACCCACACTTTTCAACCCGGAACATAGCATCGTTGCTATGTTCCGACTTGGCGGCAGAAATAGGTATGGTGGTAACTTCTCGGACAAGCTTTCACAAAAAGATCTACTACTATACTGATCTACTCATCAGCCTGCAGTTTGTGGGTAAAAGCTCTCGACTTTATTTCAATTACTGATGGTTGAATTTTAAAGATAAACAAAGTCGCAACGAATACCTAAGTCAAACAGAAGTTGCTCAGAAAAATGCTACAAAGTCCAATCAGCGATTGGCCTGTCATCACACAAGTACCCACTTAGTAAAAGGATACATTATGTGGTATGTAATGGTATCTATTAGCATGTAAATACAATATATACATAACACGTAATACGTACTTAGATGTTACATGTGGCTGATGACGTTTCGCCATTATCATTAGACTTTAGGCTGCCATCAGACGGACTGTACCGCAACCACCGCACGAAGTCGATATATTCAACTGCATGCAGTTGTACGTTTGACTTCGTACAGTCGTGACTTCAACTTCACGCGGTTGATCGCTTACAGTATACAGTTAGTGTGCAGTTAGTCAAGGAACAGATAACTGTATGCGGTTAGGGATGGACAGCGTGTGCCGAGAGTACACGACTGCAGCCGACCGCGTGGAAGTTAATATCGACTGCACACGTATACGGTTAGTGATCAACCACGTGATGTTGAAGTCACGACTGTACGAAGTCAAACGTACAACTGCAAGCAGTTGAATATATCGAATGCGCGCGGTTGCTGCTGTGCAGTCCGTCTGATGGCAGCCTAAGTTAATTGGAAATGAGTAGTCACCAGTGTAATTTGCATATTATAAAAAGGTTGTGCTGTGAAGCTGGAAAACCCACTGTTTTGCCACCTATTTTGCAGAGACTAAAGTCCCTACTAAAATACTAATTCTAGTGCAGGGCGAAAACACCTCGTTTCCTAATGGCACGATTTTGCAATGGTCTAGCTAATATCAGACCTTTGGGGGTACTGGTTTTATAAGCCAAGAGTCTCTTAGAATGACAACCTAGAAAATATCTGATGACAGATATAGCAGTTTTGCATGACAATAACGAAAGTTCTTCCTTTGAGCACCGTGCCAGCCAGCGTTTCATCCATTTTGCATAAAATTGTTTATTATAATTTCTTCAACACCAAGCACCTATTATGCATATGCAAGGACTATTTTGCAAAAAAGACTATTTTATCGTTTATTAACTTACCGAGCTGTATAGATCCCATAATCTGCGAGGACTGTATCTTCTTGTAGGTGATCTCGCCACCCTCGCCGACTCGACGATGACCGATCTTTCTGTCTGATTTATGCACCTTGCTGATGGCCCCCGAGGGGCCCACGGCCGGCTGTAAAAAAAAAAAACCATAAGAATTATATTTTTATTTTTATGGAATCCCCTAAAACAGAGAGAGGTGTAACACATTTCGTCAGTTATGTTTAAGACCCATGTAATATGGCGGGCTGCTACTAAGATATTCCTGAAGGAATAATCCAACAATACCTTGTCCGACCTGGGTATTGATCCCAAAGAACCCACCCACGTTCAGCCATCGAGTTTCATCCATAACCCTAATCAATCAGCCTATAATGTTCCGACTGCTGGGATACAGGCCTCCTCTCTATGAGAGGGAGTGGGCTGTATCCACCACGCGGGCCTAGTGCGTGATTGGTAGATATCACATGTCTTCGAATTTTTGGTTCTAGGACATTGCCGGTTTTGTTGTTTATTGTAACAATTACCTATTTCATCATCATCAATTATTGTATTGTCAGACAGCTTCTGTGATTATTTCAGTTATAATTTCGGCAACACGAACTTGGCACAGAGGCAGAGCGACGGGAAGCTGTTAAAATATATAGAATGTGTTGCCTGCAGATAGTTGTTTCTGTTCTGGCTGTATACGTAAGATTTATGTTTTTGTAAACGCATTTACAGATTCTACAACTTGGTACTGGAGAAATTAATACCGTGGCGCTAGGTAGGTCTTTGGTCTTTGAATTTCGTTAAGACCGTCGTAGTGTTAAAAAAACGTCTCTCATATAGTTCGCGTCACGTAAGTTTGTCGCTCTGAAACCAGGCTTGCCAATGCGCATGGCATGGCGCGTTGCTGTTTTAGTATAGACGTTGACTACTGCGCAGTCATTTGTAGCCTACTTCAGAGCGACAAACAAACATGACGCGAACTATACATAAATTCGAATGACTGTTTTGTATTCATTCGAAATTGCATTGCATCGTCTGCATTCTTCCTACCTATTAAAGGATATAACATCGTCAAAACTGGACGTTTTATGACGATACATAACTGCACACATATCCATCCATTCAGCTTCCTTTGAGAGGTGACTAAACGCATTAAGCATTTGCATATTGTATAGCTTTTATTAATTATTTTGAATAAAAGAAAAATTTAACAAAGCCTAATTTTATAAACAAGTTTTTTTTTGTTGTTACTAATTAGAGAAATAAAGAAAAAATAAAGAAAATTAAGTTTATTTGTCACGGAAACTCGTGCATATAAAAGATAATTAACTTAACTTGAGTACATTCATTAAGGAATAAATTTGAGTTCAGCCTCGATAGTTCCAATTTTGCATAACAAGTTTATTAAGAAAACGGCAACGTTTCTTAACTGTGTCAGTGTTTTGTTTAAGAAAATGGAGTTTGTAAGGATAGTAGCAGGTGGCGTTCTGTAGTGTCTGCCTACCCTCCATGAGAAGAAGGCGTGAGTTCATGTATGTGTCACAGCCAGTTAACGCAGCCTAGCCTTTGGAGGAAGTGCTCGCCGTCCGCTGCAGCGCGCAGCGGCACCACTCGCTCGCCTCGCGCGCGAATGTTCACAGTTCTAAACAAACCTAACCCATTTCCTCAGGGTGCCCTGGCTTAGCTACTGCGACCAATTCGGCTCGCGCGTGGTTGGTGACAGTTCCAACCTAACCTATAATTGAATATCATTCAGGCCGCTAGTTGAACGGCGCCGTTTAATTAAAAGGCTAGGCTGAGCTAGTTGGCTGCAAGATATGTATGTTGTGCTAAAAATTCGTCCTATGAAAATATGACCAAGCAATTCTTTTTTGTTTTGTGGCAGTGCCCTTAATTTATTTGTGGTCTACGCAGCCTTCGTGCATTTTTTCTCTATCAGCTCCTTTCACCCCCTATCTGGACATATTGTCATGGCACACAATCCATTCATCGATTCTTCGGTCTTCTACTATTAGGCCTCATGTACACGGATAGTTAGGAAAATGAAAAACCGGTCTATCGACACCCTAGACTCACAAAATGTATTAGGTACTTAAATAAAAAAAAAAAAAAACCTCTTAACATTCGATTCCCACCCAGGACAAACATTTGTATGCATGAACATGTCTGTTTGTCCTGAGTCTGGGTGTAATTATTATAAGTATGTATTTACAAAAAAAAAAAGTAGTGCATGTAGTATATCAGTTATCTGGTTTCCATAGTACAAGCTCTGCTTAGTTTGAGATCAGATGACCGTGTGTGAATAATGTCCCAGGATATTATTATTATTATTATAACACACTTCTAAAGTTTCTATAATAATACCGTATTTATAATGCGCACAGCAAAAGAGTGGAACTCACTACCTGCGTCTGTGTTTCCGAGCGCATACAACCATAATCTCTTCAAAGTGAGAGTGAACAGGCTTCTTCTGGGTAAGCTCACTCCATCGTCGACTCTGTCTCTGTCGCGTCCGACCTAGACTAGAGTCAAGAGCAAACCCATCATAAATTAAAAAAAAAAAATCCTATAATTCAATCATGATCCGAAAGACACGTGGCGCCATCTATTATCATAAGAACGTTATTGTTGTTTTTCTCGGGAACAGTATTTTTTTCGGGATGAAATACCTTTCATCCCGAAAAAACCCCCTATGTCCGTGTAACCTAACAACGTATATGAAAAATTTCAGGATGATCGGTTCAGTGGTTTAGGCGTGAAAAGGTAACAAACAAACAAACTTACTTTCTCATTTATAAGATTAAAAAATAGGATCTCAAGACTTCCACGCGAACGAAGTCGCGGGAAAGAGCTAGTGGTAAATAAATTATTAGTAATTAATTCATTATTAATATAAGTACCTAATTCAGTATTCTTCAAAGTAGGGTATGTTTTTCTTCATGAATCCGTAGAAATATGAAGGTAAGTCTGACTAACATAGGTAAACATTGCGTAATCATTTTTACAACAATGTTATTCTTGATAAAAAATAGATTTCATCTTATCACGCACAAAAACTGAAGTAGTCTCAGTATGTGCCATGTTTACTGTTACTGAGTGCAGAGATTTGATTTTAAAACATATCTACAACGTTTTGTTCGTATTTCTACAATGGCCGCAACTCGCCAGTGCGAATGCTGAGTCCCTATAGGTTTGATCAAGATATTTTATTTAGGAAATTCCCTGTTCCCAGTCGTGATTTGTGCTAAGGGCAGCGACACACCTGCCGAAAGTTACGCGACGTAAATAAGACGTGTTTAGTTTTCAAAAATAACAGTAAGTAATAACAGCCGCATGGGTCGGTCCATCAGGTTAAGCTACGCTTGCCGCGGTTGGTCTGTAGATGGGTGACCATCTTTTCATACCGAGACTCCTCCGTGCCTCGGAAAGTACGTTAAGCCGTTGGTCCCGGCTGTCATTTGTGGATCTTTGACAGTCGTTACGGGTCGTCAGAAGCCCGAAAGTCTGACAACCAGTCTTACCAAGGGGTATCGTATTACCCAGTAAGTGGGTTGTGGAGGTCAGTTAGGCAGTCGCTCCATGTAAAATACTGGTATTCAGCTGCATCCGGTTAGACTGGAAGCCGACCCCAACAAAGTTGGGAAAAGGCTAGGTAGGTAGATTGAGTTTTCAAAAATAAGTATAAATTTTAAAAGCTTGAGGCACTGATGTATGCTATCCGTTATATCGGTTTTATATCAGTGCTACTCGTCAAGACAAACTCGATAGGGTTGCGTCGTTTCGTTGTAGAGTTACTATGGCCACCTTTCGGCTCCATCATCAGAGCCTGGATACCATCTACGATCTGAGTACTCGTCGAAACAAATCAAACGAGCCTCAACTCGGTGTTATTGCATTGTTTTAGTACTGAGTTCCTGTGGCCACCTTCCGGCTCCATCATCAGATCAGACCGATGGTACTACAATATTGCATTGTCACCGACTTTACATACATGTGCTAAATTTCAACTCAATCGAACACCGGGAAGTGGGTCAAATTTAACTTGCGAATTTTGAAGTCAACTGACGAACAATCCAAGTTAAATAAGAGCTTGTAATTATAGGCAAATAAGCACAGGTATAGTGCTTCCATATTTCACCATTTGTTTAGATCCCATGAGCCATATTGAGACCATCATCAGGGCATTAATACATTCAGACTCCATAAAACTCCACTTTCATAGATTATATCCTATTTATAAAAATACTATTTTATCCCACAATTTCCTATTCTGCATCTATTTTTGACTTTTCCTCAGAGTCTGACTAAATATTTTCCTTGAACTGTAGGTATTTTTATAAGGAAAACATGGCAGGCTATAAATAGATAGCTTATTCAATACATGTAGAGGAAATAAAATAAGAGCTATCACACGATTGCCGTATAGCATGTCCTAGAACTAATAATTATTGGTTCTAGGACATTCTATACGCGGGCCCAGGGCGGATTGGTCGATGTCTATGTCGTCGAATTTATTTTTAATAACGAAAACACGGCAGGCTATAAATAGATTGACAGCTAATCAATACACGGAGAGGAAATAAAATAAGAGATAATATAGGGTGAGTGGTAATTAGTGACCGATACTTAACACGTTCTGTGCGGCCGACACGTATGTGCGATTTTCGAACGTTCACCAAGTGCTACCGTCGCATATGCGTGTCCATACAATTTATGTACTTCCTTCGAATGCGGCGCGCCGCACCTGTGGGTTTTTTGTGTATTTTTTGTGCATCTCTATTGTTCTTGGCGTAATTGTTTTATGACTCATAAAAAATGGGAAAATTTTCAAACACACCTACGCGTCTGCCGCACTTGGGATAAGTTTGTAACGGCGCACATATGTGCCCAGCCGCACTGGGTAGAGTTTCTTCAATCGCGCCTGCGCGCTCATAGCACCACACGAAGTATTTTTTGGGCGCGTATGAGTGTTTGCCGCACAGGGTTTAGTGTATCATAAAGCAGCACTTGGGGCAAGTTCGCCAAATAATTCAGCAGTGAATGTGTTAAATACATGATTGTACTCATGATAACAAACAACTTTTACTATGGGACCAAACCTGAAATCGCGAAAAAAAAATCGTTATGTGAAAATGAATGTATAGGACAGCAGATTTTTTTTTTTTCGCGAATTCATGTTTGGTCCCATAGTTATGGTTGTTTGTTATCATGAGTCCAATAATGTGTTTAAGTATCGGTCACTAATTATCAGTTACCCTATAACTTTAAAAATAAAAATCAATTGTCGAATGTATGCACGCGCATCACTTCAGTACGGTTGCACCTATTTGGATAATTCTTTTTTTGTTGTTTGTAATAATTGTCAGCACAAGGTTTGCATAAAAAAAAAAAATTGAAAACTTGCCGGGAAAATTGGCAAATTCGGGAAAACTGAAAGTGCTTTTTCTATGGGAATTTTGTATGAATTATTGAAATTTTGAGAGGTGTCAGCTAGTAAAAAATAAATTCGAAGACAAGCGACATCCACAAACCCGCACTTAGCCCGCGTGGTGAATTACGGCTATTACGGCCACTCATAGATACTTGGATTTGTTGACCATTTCTATTTTATTAAGTAACTAGTACTTGTTGATAGGCCTACACTGTCCTTCCATACAGAAATAGTGTAATTTGAAACAATTCCAGAAGCCAATTATTTTTAAAATTAACCGTGGAGTTTCTTGCCGGCTCTTCTCCATTTGAAACGACCAATTGGAACCGTGCACCTTTATGAGAAATAAAATAAATGGAATTCCCTCTCACAGAGAGAACGCCTGTCCCAGCTGTAGTTGCAAAACTTCCGAAAAATTCTGAATAATTCCGGAATACTTCTGGGAAAGTTTCTTTAAATCAGAATTATTCAAAATGAATTTAATTAAGATTTTTATTTTTATTTTTCTGAAAAATCGTATTTTTCATCGATCGTCGATCGCCGCCGCCGCCGCTGCCCCTCTGTGCGCCGGCCACTGCCGCCGCGCCGCGCACGCCCGACTGCCACGAGTCGTGCGTCGAGGCGATGGCGGTGCGGGGTGCGGTAAGAGGGGAGATGCTCTCCGGAGAAGTTTTCCCCCCCGCGAGAAACATTCGTACCCCGCAATCGAATGTTCCCGCCGAATATTTGGCCCGAATAATTCAATGGGAATAAACGTTGAAATATTCCCAAAGTTTCGGAATATTTCGGAATACTTCCAAAGTATTCGACGGGAATGATTCGGAATTTTTCCCGCCAGCATCTATCGTCCCAGCGATAACGTGCTGAGTAAGTTTGAGAAGCTAATTAGATTATGGTACACTTTATTAGTGATCGATGTGCTACACGATTGGCGATGGTGTAACATAATTGGCACAGAGTAGGGAAGCGTGACCAGTGCGACAATGTTGACCTCGTCTTAGCAGTCTGTGACCTCTCGGTTCCGGTGGTTTAGTCCATACAAGCTGTTTTATGCTAACTTTTAGTTTGCCTACCGGACTTTCTAGGCTCTGTATGTATTGTGTTTTACCTATTAGTGTAAATGCAATTCAATGAATATTTTCGTTTAAACTAACGTAAGCAATATCTTATTTTTTGAAAATTGTATAAATAAGCGTGTAGCTGTAGAGATTATCTATCGGTCATCATGATTTTCGTAGTATCTAGTACCTATAGGCTTCAATAGATAGCGTAAGACAACAGTATATTTTATGAATTAAAAGTAGCCCCAACTCGTACTTCCGAGTTAATTTTATTATTTGTGATGCTAAGCTGGATTTAGTTTCGTAAAATACCTAGAGCATTCACCCGCTTCTGAAAGCCGACCATAAAATAATTGGCAAGATCTATCGTTTTTAGACTAGTTTAAGATTGGATAAAACGCAGAACAAACAAACAATTCCTACCATTTCTAATAAATATGTCACAAACGTTGAGACAACCGTTCTACCTCCCAACTTGGCAGCCTGTAGCTTCCCCTACCACCTTCTCTAGCCGAATGTAGGTACATTCGGCTATTTATAGCCATCCACCCACCATCGTCGCGGTAACCACTTACAAGGACAGAACAGAAGACTGACTTGCAACACTTCCAACAAAATGTGTAAAACAATTCTCAATTCTGTCTTTAAAAGATCACTTTTAGTGTACGAACCGAGTGAAAAAGCGTCCAGCGGGGCGTTCAGCGTTGCGTGCAAGTTCACCGAGCGCCGCTCAGCCGTCACTCAGGCCACTCGCGAGTGTTTGCATTTGTTTAACAAGAACGTCGCACGCCCCGCCCCGCCGGACGCTCGAGTCGAGCGTGCACTCAGGCCGTACACTTAGCGATAAGACCGCCCATGTGTCACCCTATATAAAATTTCTAAATTTAATTTTGTAATTATTAGGTCTTTATATGAAATTGCCGTTTAGTATGCAAAAAGTTAAAGTCATTTTTATTTAAATATTTTTTATTTCAATCAATCACAATATGCACCCATGCTATCGATGCACATCATTCATCACCAGTGGTAATTTTTCAAAGCCCTTCTTGAAGAAGTCAGGTGTACGGGAGCCAACAAACTCTTCAAAGGCATTCTGTACTGCCTCTCGGGTATTGAATTTTTTCCCTGCCAAGGAGTTGTCCAAATTTTGAAAAAAGTAGAAGTCTGGCTCAAGGTCTGATGAGTACGGTGGATGACGCAAAACTTCCAACCCTAGCTCTTGTAGCTTAAAGACCGTCTGTTGTACCATATGAGGTCGAGCGTTGTCGTGGACGAGCAGTGGGGACGAGCGATTAACCAAGGCTGGCCGGAGATTTGCGAGCTTCTCCATCATTGTGTCCAGTTCCTCATAGTACACATCCTCAGTAATACAGGTGTCATTTGGTAAGAAGCTGTGATGAATTATACCAGCACTAGACCACCAAACAGTGACCATGACTTTTTTAGGGATACATTTTCGTTTGGAGCATTGTCTAGGCGCTGAACCAGGGTCTAACCAACATGATGACCGCTTACGATTATCAAAAAGAATCCATTTTTCATCGCAAATGACAATGCGGTTCAAAATCCCTTCGTTTCTTTGTCTGTTAAGTAACGCAAGGCATACCTCAACGCGTTCTTCGCGTTGGCGATCGCTCAGTTCGTGCGGCACCCACTTATCAAGTTTTTTTATCTTGCCAATTTGACGCAAATAGACCCATATTGTTTTGATGCTAACGTTGAAAGCTGTTGCTAACTCAGCCGTAGAATAAGTATGGTCAGCTTCCACTATCGCCTTTAATTCGTCGTTGCTGACTTTAGTTTTTGGGTGACCACGGGGTTCATTTTTTAGATCAAAATTTCAATGTCGGAAGCGTTCAAACCAAAAAAGAGTCATGAATTCGTTTGTAGTGTTCACTCCGTATACGTAATTAAGGCTTGGCATTACGCCGTTGACCTCGTTCAAATGGGCGTTCCCGCCGAGAATGCCCCGCGCACCCCCTCATTATAATTACGCGCGAAGCGATCACTAATTACTGATGGGTAATGGAAAAATTTCGGAAGGAAAAGAAAAGAAAAAAAATATTTTTCCGAAATTTTTCCAATATTTTTCCAATACTTTTCCGATATTTTTCCAAATCAAAAAGCTGACTGTGATTAAAAGATTAGAAAAAAATAAGACTATTAATGTGCACTCTGACATCAAGCAATGAACTGACAATCAATGAATGACATCAAGCAATGAATAGACTGCTTGAATATCTACGAGACTTTTTGCTGCAGTTATTATTCTAAGGTCTTTTGCCTGCTTTGCATGTGTGTCATTACTTTCGTTTTTTTTTTTTTGTAACGTGCGTTTTGTTTGTGCAGAATAAACAGTTTTTTCTTTCTTTTCTTTTTTTTCTTTACTGAAAAATTATAAATATCTAATCTTTAATTTTTTTATTTATTTTGCCATAATGTTCTCTTATTGGAAATTATATACATAAATAAGAAAGAAATTACAATGTGCACTATAAGTATGTACACAAGTAGTTCTTTTTGGCCGGGTAGACGTGAGCCGACGACGATGCGCAGAATGCACAATTGGGAAAATACCATGTGCAGATGGCGCAAGATGGCGGTTGCGCTCATTTCAACCCGCGGAGCAAATTGCGTCATTGGAATCAGTTTCTTTTTGACAGTTCAAAAACATTCACTGCATTATTTACGTCGTCGAGCAGATAATATTTCGAACATGCGATGCAATGGATTAGCAATTTGCTTCAAAATGATTCAGATTTGATTGATAGGTTGTAACGCAATTAGGGTGCTGGTCAAAAAGATTGGGGACTAATTGGACTACTGTAATTAATCACGTCCAGGCGGAGCATTATACTGAACTGTTACTTGGTCCACATTCACATGTTTTCCTTTATAACCGTCTACAAGTTTTAAAAGATAGTAAGTTTCTCATGTACGGTAGTACATATTGCAATTCTTCTAACATTAAAAAGCAAAAATCATTTTCTTTTGTCAATATTTTCTTGTTTCTTGGCACAAAAATCGGAGCATAATTAATCATACCTCTAAAATGAAAGTGTATGAATTTCATACTCTTTCATTTTAGAGGTATGATTAATTTTGCTTGTATTGCGCTGTTCTTCTACAGCTGACTTAATTTTGGCGGGTTCTTTTCCTGGGTTGATTTTCGGGTTTGTATAACTAGATCGGTTTTTCTCTGAAACTTGTTGGTGATATAAAACCCACCAACGGAAGATTTATTGTTTGTGTAGATGCAGTAGAAAATATTGATCATGATACTTTTCGCCAGTAATGATTCGGATTCTTCAACAGAATAGATGTGTTAATGCAATAAAACCCTTTAAACTCTGTGTTATTTTACTTCCTGAAGTCAAAATTTTACAGTAAACAATAAAAAAACACATATCACAATCACTCCACTTCTAGTTCTCCACAATTCAACCAAACGCTTCGCAAAATAATAATAGATCGCTTAGTTTAAGAGGATTGCGATTAAAATAAAACGTCCACCGACCACGAGTTCACTGCTCGTTTTACAAGATGGCCGCCTCACTAGTTCTCGATGTTCGTTTTTGAGGTTGACATTTGTACAACAAGTCAATTAAGTCTAGAAAAGCGGAGGCGCCGACCATGTTCAGGTAGGCGTGGATTATCGGGTAGAAAGGCAGTATTTAAAAAAATAACGCCTATCACAATCACTCCAATTCTAGTTCTCCACAATTCAATCAAACACTTCGCAAAGTAATTATAGATCGCTTAGATTAAGAGGGATGCGATTAAAATAAAACGACCACCGACCACGAGTTCACTGCTCGTTTTACAAGATGGCTGCCTCACTAGTTCACGATGTTCGTTTTTGAGGTTGAAATTTGTACAACAAGTCTATTAAGTCTAGAAAAGCGGAGGCGCCGACCATGTTCAGGTAGGCGTGGATTATCGGGTAGAAAGGCAGTATTTAAAAAAATAACACTTATCACAATCACTCCACTTCTAGTTCTCCACAATTCAATCAAACACTTCGCAAAGTAATTATAGATCGCTTAGATTAAGAGGGATGCGATTAGAATAAAACGTCCACCGACCACGAGTTCACTGCTCGTTTCACAAGATGGCCGCCTCACCAGTTCTCGATGTTCGTTTTTGAGGTCAATTAAGTCTAGAAAAGCGGAGGCGCCGACCATGTTCAGGTAGGCGTGGATTATCGGGTAGAAAGGCAGTATTTCAAAAAATAACACCTATCACAATCACTCCACTTCTAATTCTCGATAATTCAATCAAACACTACACAAAATAATAATAGATCGCTTAGATTAAGAGGGATGCGATTAAAATATAACGTCCACCGACCACATGGTTGCGTGCGCACCTTACCAAAAATCCGAAGTTACCTACCTGCTCATTTTACTAGATGGCCGCCTTACCAGAGTGCTCGGTGTTCGTTTTTGACGTTGCCATTTGTACAACATGACAATTGACAGTCTAGAAAACCGGAGGCGCCGACATATTATTAACCTCATGTAAATAAAACAACTAACTAAAAATGATAACAACACCACGACAATTATGCTGTACCTACTGTATAGGAAAATAAACATAAAATGACAATTTTAGTTTAGTATTGCCAATCCAACCAACAATTTCCTAACCTTTTAGAACGAAGTAGTAAAAATTTTCATTGAACATATTTTTTTATTTGGCCTTAATTAGATAATATGATAGCATAAAAGAACATAGATAATTAATTGAATTTATTTTGTATAAATGTCACTTTTAGACGTTCAAATAAGAATTCGCCATTGTTCTTTTCGAGTTAATCAAGCCACATAGTAGTATCCTCCCCTGCAAAATTTACTGCCCATTTTCACCCCGTAAGTATTCTTTATTTTTAGTCTTATGTATAAATAGTGAGTTTAGAGTTAATTGGTCAGCGCGTTAAAATTTTGACACACCCAATTCCCCTATAGCCCCCTAAAGGGGAATTCGGTGTGTCAAAATGGGTAGTTTAGAAAAACGAAAATTAAAATGTTCATAATTAACATAAATATGTATTCGTGCCAAGTTCAAGTTTATTAACTCAAGGAATAAGATTTTTCATACAAACAAAAACCCCCCTTTTCACCCCCTATAAGATTGAATTTCCAATAACCCCTTCTTAGTGCTCCCCTAAATTATAAAAGGAAGCCGTGTGCAAAATTTCACGTTCCTAGACCCAGTAGTTTCGGCCGTGCGTTGATTTGTCAGTCGGTCAGTCATTTTATTCAATCAATCAGTCAGTCATTCATTCAGTCAGTCAGTAAATATGTTCAGTATAAATAAAACCCTTTAATTCATATGTTATTTTAATTCCTGTAGTCAACATTTTACAGTAAACAATATTTTTCCATTATTTTTCCATATTGAAATTTTTCGGAAAAATAAACGGAAAAATTTCCAAGTTTTGAAAAATTTCCGAAAATTACCCATCACTATCACTAATATTCTATTTTGCGCCGCTAACTGCCACAAAGCCATGACGCGCGACGCACGCATAGGTAGCCTGTTGCATATTTCAGAGCAGTGGTGCAGAACATTTTTAGGTAAAAACTTGTATGTTGTAGAAAAACAAATACAACACTTGTGTAAATTATTATATTTTTAGAAAATATATATTTTTAATGACTAAGAACTCATTGTAATATTACTAAAACAGAAAATGGGCGGCAGAATATAGACAGTTATTATTATTAGCTTTCCCCGCGACTTCGCTCATAAATAAAAGTGAATAAGTTTGTACCTAAAAGTACTACTAGTAGTTCTTTTAAGTACTTCAAATATTTAAAAAAAAACGCAAAATAAATCAACTGGAAAATCTGAGCAATACTTTGTGTATTGCTCAGATTTTCCACTTGATTTATTTTGCGTTTTTTTTTTTTGCCGGCCATATGCTTGCACGAAGCTCAAATGCCATATTAGGTTCATGGGGTCCATGAACCACAATGCGTCCCATATGGTTTGTGGGCCCCATACGACCCGTGACCTCAGTTCAATTTATTATAAGTCACAAGCGGTCGTGGGCCCGGAACTTATTAGTTCAATAAGGCCGGCCACATACACAGACTGAATTCCGTTTCGGAATTCCGTTCCGAAATATCGATTCGGAATTTTCGAAGGCAGTAAATCCATACAAAATCAAGGATGTATCACACACGTACAGTAGTTCTTCGTTTATTTTGAATAGCTTTGCTGCTTTCGAAATTCCGAAATGATATTTCGAAACGGAATTACGACTGTATGTGGCAGGCCTAATCAATTATTCATTCTTTTTCTAATTGAGTTTTAGCAATACTTTCATTTTCTAGCCCATGTTTGACTGATTTGACGTGATCTATTAGGTTTTTATAAATTAAATTCTTCACCATATTAGCACAACTGATGTCATTGCGTTTTTTAATTATGTTACCGAAATTTGAAGCCGTCAGTTAATTTCTTCTTAGTTCGAGCCATTCACTTGACTCACTTTGAAGTATTGTACCTGTTTCAATTCTTATTCTTTCATCTTCATTCTTCTCTAAATTTTTCAAAAATATAATTTTCGATTCCTCTAGCATTTCCTTTGACATATCGGGGTAAAACAAACAAACAGCAATACGTTTCCACTTATAATATTACTAGGATTTTTATGTAAAACACATAAAATATTTACCTGTATAGTTTTTATAACAAATATGATTTGTTTGTCGAGATTCCTTTATTTTCTGCTCTAGCGCAAATGTAGCAGAACTTATCTTTGACAGCTATGAACAATATTTTATTGCTACGTTTACCAAGTATGGCTGCTGCTCCTGACAGTGAGGAGTAATTTTTCTTGTATGATCTTTTTCCCCAACATCCGTCAGCAATGACATCAATTATCGGTATGCCCTTTGCATTTACTTTACCCTCTTCAACGGCAGCACATCTTTCCTCTTCAGTAGCTTCGTTCAAAGATCTTAACGCTTCAGATTCCCACGTTTTGTTTACTATATCCATATGAAAGGTGAATCATTTTTGTGAGATCTCAGGAAGTCCAGAAGTTGCGTATGTCCACATCCTGCTGCTATTGCCCCAGCTACGGTACATGTGTTTAAATTCATTTCTTCTGGGGTGTTGTCTCCCTCTATTATAAAACTCATGTTACATAAAAGACATTTCAGTTTTAATTTATTCATTAAACCTGTCAAACGTTCAGAAACGATTTCTATTGACTTTAAACCGCAGTCCAATGGTCCGCGGCTTGATATTTCTTGGAGTGATTTAAAAAAATTACTGATGTTTACAATACGTTTACCAATCGATAATTCTTCAGTTCCCCTAAAACAAAGTAAAATATAAAATTCAGTTGAAATACTGATGGCTTTAAAAAATATTGTAGCTTATTTTGTATACGTTCATCCACGTTTACTTATAAAAGGGTTACGTTAATCCAATTTTAAAATATGTCATTTGATTTGCTTATAACTTTAGGGTCCTATGAAACTCGCCAACCTCGTTACTTTTCGACCCCTTGTAGTCCGAGAGTCGCAATCTGCAGGTTACATCCATGGGGTCCAAAGAGGATGGACAAAAAAGTCCACATACTGTCGGAATTCCGTTTCGAAACATCGATTCGGAATTTTCGAATGCAGCAAATCCATGCAAGATCAAGGATCTATCACACACGTACAAGTAGTCCTCCGTTCGAAATTTTCTCCGATTCAAAATTACGCATGGTAGTCTGTGCGTGACTTTGTATGGGTTTGCTGCTTTCGAAATTCCGAAACGATATTTCGAAACGGAATTCCGGGACGGAATTCCGACTATATGTGGCTGGCCTAATTATTACCCTGTATTAGCAATCTGATTGCGATGAGTAATAATACAGGGTCAAATTAAATTAGCTAGTGAAACTCCACAGACGTGATGGGTATCGATATCTAAACATGATGAACTAGTTAGCTGCGACACATATACAGGTTCAAATTAAATTAGCTAGCGAAACTCCGCAGACGTGATGGGTATCGATATCTAAATATGATAAACTAGTTAGCTGCGACACATATACAGGGTAAAATTAAATTAGCTAGCGAAACTCCGCAGACGTGATGGGTATCGATATCTAAACACGATAAACTAGTTAGCTGCGACACATATTCAGGGTTAAATTAAATTAGCTAGCGAAACTCCGGCCAACGTAAATTCGTACGTGTCTAATAGTAACAAGCTATAGATTCACTGCATGCGAATCTATAGCTCGTTATGTCGTTACTGTGCCGCCGTGTCGTAATGCCGCCCGGTCGTTTGGAATCTATACCTTGTTGCCATTAAACACGTACGAATTTCCGTTGGCAAATTCGAAACGAAAACAGTTTCTCGTTCTGGCGACGAAAGGTACCTAGGTAAGTATAAGCAGCTGATAGGTAGGTACCTGCTTAGGTACGCATATTACTTATACGTACCTACCTATATCTTTTTATCAAAACGCTTGATTGATGGTTACTAGTAAAATGTTAGATAGGTACTCAAATTATTTACCGTTTCATTCTTTTTATTCTCCTCTTGTATTTTATTTTCAAATTACGCTTAGTGCGTCTTTTTTGTCACCCATATTGATTTTATAAATAAACTTATATTAACACAAACATTTCCTATGTAGTATTACTAACTATATACTAAAAACTACTCTAATATTTACACACACAAAAACTATTAAAATCAACAAAATAAGTAGGTAGGTATTTGTTTACAATACTTTCTAATGGTATTGTCACCAACGAAAAAATGCGGGAAAAAGTGGTACAGGTCCGTTCAGCACTGCGTCTCGTCCCGCACTAAATTAATAGGCGACAGAGGGGTTGCTCACGCGATTGAGTGTCGATTTATGTAAAAAATAATGACTATAAGTAATTAGAAAAGTTATTTTAAAAAATAAGCCGAGGATTCCCTAGGTATTGTATTGTGTAATATCATGATGACTATAAAAAAACCTAGCGATTAATAGATACGAAGAAAAAAGGTTTTATATTTCTAAAACAGGGGTTACTTTTCATGTATGTTAATGATATTTAAAATTATTTTTTATTTTTTTCGAAGTGAAGGGGACATGTGTTTTATTGTGTAGTTTAACATATTTTTTTTAAAGATCATTATGGTACGGGTTATGGAGAAAAAAGGTTTTAAACTTCTTCAGTTCCAGCCTGATTTACATATAGCACCGCCTTAATGTTACGGGCCGTTAGTGCGGCATTGCTACCGCGCCAGAACTCGTATTCCATAATTACTCGTATTTTTATCCTGTCCATATTGATGAAAAAGATACAAATGTAGTGAAAACACAAAACAATAAACAAATGACCGATTTTGAAAACAGAATTCCATATTTTTTAAATTAAATTCATTTGAATTTAGAATTTACTGCCAGCCATACATAAATTATCGTTTCAAATGGCCAGTATTGAAAAACGGCAACTTCATTGGTAAAGACCTATTTATTATCTTTAACCCAATGGTGTATACAATAAAGAGTATTTTATTCTATTCTAAACCACATAAAATATCAAGGTCTTCTAACTTCTTGTAGAACTAAAACACCGCTTCAAGATAGCAAATAATTACTTTAAACATCACGACTGACTGGCTGAGTCGTGGAGGTTAGATAGGCAGTCGCTGCATGTAAAATACTGGTATTCAGCTGCATCCGGTTGGACTGGAAGCCGACCTCAACATAAGTGGGAAAAGGCTACGCAGATGACTGTCCCGTTGTTGGTGTAGTGACTGCTACGTCAATCTAGTGGTCGTAAGTGCGGCTGGTGAGCATGAGATCTTCAATCGGTAAGTAAGGAGTGTTCATTAATTACGTGTGGCCTTTGGCGGGGGGGAGGGAATCAAGCCGAATCTCACCAAATCTCACATGGCGGAGTCTCGGAAAATATTACGTAATTTTTATTCCCGCAAGATCAGTGTGAAATTGCGAGAAAACTGGGTAATTATTATATAAAAAAAAACTAGCTGCCCGCCCCGGCTTCGTACGGGTGTACTAATGAAGAAAATGAGACCAAATCTTCCCTTTACAGTAAGACCATGTAATGAAATAAAATGACAATTAAATAATTTCACAACGGTAACACACTGAGTTCTACAAACTACTATTGCTGGCATTTTAAAAAATAGCAGTTACATACTTATAATATAACGTTCTACAACTTTTTTCGCAAAACAACCAAAACGACATTTTTTTTTCGGATGTCCTCACAGTACACATCCTCACAGTACTGAACAATTAAACATGAATCTGTCAATTCTGTCAATATTTTTGAAGATCTCACTACTGCTTTCTGTCTCGATCACTCACTCACTTTTTTATCTGAGGATTTTTCAAACATTCTCTTTCGTACACACCTTTTCCAAACAATTACAAACAACAAAAAAGAATTAGGCAAATACATGCAACCGTTCTGAAGTGATACGCTTACATACATTCGCCAATTATGCATTATACGCATTTTGAAAAGCTCACTTGAGATTAGGGGCGAGCCAAATCTCACGGACATCTAACCAAGAGGAGCCGAAAAATCGCCAAAATCGCCTCGTAATTAATGGACGCCCCCTAACACGATTGTTTTGTAATGTTAATTACTTTGCGCACTTGAAGTATTTACCCTCTTATTCATAAAAAAAAACTGACACGCTCTATAAACTCAAATCATAATTCGAAAGAAGTTGACAAAATACCTCCATAACTAAAATATGTTTTATAGAACGTTTTAGTTTTTTTTTTATGAGTAAGGGGTTTATTGTATAGCCTCAAGTTCTTCTAACTTAACAGACAACTGTGCTGCTGGGGAGTCTGTTGCGCCGCTTCTTTCCAGCTAAATAAAGCACTAGGAAGTGGTGAATGGCGGGCGTTTTGCGGGACTGTCTTATGTAATTTTGACGTTCGAAAAAGTGCTGATGCTCAGCCTAGTTTGAATAAATGACTCGATTGTGATATGAATAATTGACACCAAAAATGAGGTCTCAAAAACAACTGCCTGTATTGTGCATGAGTTTGTCACCCCACATTTTAAGTGATATTTCTGCCACTAACTGTCATATGGTCGCACCACCTAAATTGGTAAGGTCAACGATCCCAAACAATAATGGGCTAGCCCTAATGAGACTGAGTCGTTATATTCTGATACATTTTAATATCCATTGTGTTCTAATCTGGTAGATAACAATTGTTACATTTTCTGTGATTTTAGTTTATATAACTTTTTTGTTCGTTTCGCCATCCATTCTCAGGGTTAGTCAGATAGGAAATGTCTCTTTTTTAGTGTTCCGTACCTCAAAATGAAAAAAAAAAACGGAACCCTTATATGATCACTCGTGTGTCTGTCTGTCTGTAGCCGACCGTGTGTCCGTGTGTATTGTGTATACCTATAGTACCTATAGATTACAGGAAAACTTATAAGAAGTCGTATGGTCTTAAAATAACATGGCAGTTGGAATGTATGGGAGAACATGTTTATTTTCAACTACAATATTAAGTTTGTTCTGGGGATAAATTCATCCCAACTACGGAACTCTTCATTGTGCGTGGTCCGCCGACACGCACTTGGCTGGTTTTTTTCTTTTAATATTACGTGCGAGTTATTCCGATATTCAATTTACAGAATAAACAATTTAATTTAGTATGGAGATGAACAAAACCCGGAATCGCCGCGCCAGTAGTGTCTAGAGACAAAAAAAATATCGTGGCGCTGAAAATGCGTTGAGCGCAGAACTTCTGTCACGGACCGCCATTCAGAGCCAGTTTTTATACATCATTTGTGTCATAGTGCGAGTAAACGGTGACATGCTTGGTTTGTATGGAGTGTTGACAATGCCACCATTAGCAGCGGCCGCCAAGGCGTCTGCGTGCTCTGTGGACATGAAGAACCTTCACCAATACGAAATAGAAATGATCGTCTTATGCACCCTAGGCAGTCAACCCCGCTACCAACCTGCTGACTGGCTAATCTTTCTACGAGGACAGTAATAACAGCCGCACAGGTCGATCGATCAGGTTAAGCTACGCTTGACGCGGTTAGTCCGCGGATGGGTGACCATCTTTACATACCAAGACCTCTCCGTGCCACGAATGCACGTTAAGCCGTTGGTCCTAACTGTCATTCATATTTGACAGTCGTCACGGGTCGTCAGATCTATACGGAATAGATCCTTGCTACGGGTCGTCAGAAGCCCGAGTCTGACAACCAGTCTTACCAAGGGATATCGTATTGTGCAGTAACTGGGTTGTGGAGGTCAGATAGGCAGTCGCTCCATGTAAAATACTGGTATTCAGCTGGTTTAGCAGTTTGAGCCAGTTATACTGGAAGCCGACCCCAACATGGTTGGGAAAAGGCTATAGGCAGATGCTATGATGAACTTGTTGTTCGGCTTCGTCTCCTGTGTGACTATCCCTTTCTAAAGCTTGTTGTGACCATCTGGGACATTTGCGGTGAACCACTTTTTGACCTTATTGCTAAGATAATAAGGTTGAAATATGCTTGACCGCAAATATCCGAGATGGTATATCATACCTAAGCCAAACTTGACGAATGCCTAGTGAAAATGCTCTATTATCCCTAAAAGGGTTAGTTTACATACTAACTTCCACTATTACAACTAAAAGCTTTTAAGCCATATTCCGCCATAACTCGTAGGCTTAAATAAATACATCCTCTTTTGCCAAAACCATAGCCATATTTCAAGGATGACATAATATCCTGGAGTTCCTACACTGCTATAACCAAGTACTTTATTAGGACGACTGTCTACATCGATAATAGTCGGTCTGTCCAGACAAAAGTAAGGCTGATTACAGACTGAGTTCCATGCTAACTCGGATCAAATGTCTCATCAGCAGAGATCGGAATAGGTAGAGATACATACCTAATAAAATCCCAGGAATGGAAATACCTCCTATAAAATCCCGGAATGATAAACATGACGATTAAATCTCGGGATGTAAGGGGTATGCGTCAGGGTGGCCCACGAATTCAAATTTTCTTACTTTTTTGCAATTTTCAAGTCAGTATTAAGTTGTATGTTAAATACAGTATGATTCGCGACCGTAACAAATACTTATTTACAGAATTATAATCATTAAAATCAGTAATACAACTCCTTAAGTTAGTATAATCCTCAAATGTCAAGATTTCATGAAATAGCCATTTATTAGGTTACCTGGTCTTAAAGAGTTGTACTGATGACTATTTTATTTAATACTAAGTAGGAAAAAAAATGGTTAAACTTATTAAAATTGGAGTGCGGGACTTACTATTATAACTAGACATCGAATTTTATGCATTTGCATGTTAGCATATCGTCGCCTTGGAGGGCAATAGAGCTAAGCCACAATTTTCGCATAATTCATTAACGTGTTGAGAAAGAGCCATAGTTTATAGTAGTCAATAAATCTAACAGATATCATGACTGTAAGCAAGTTTTTTTCAAATTTGCCTATAAACTTTATTGTCGTTTCAATAAGAGTCAAATATTCTAAGATAATTAAACGTCTGTAACTCATAAGTGTAGTTCTGTGACTTGGCTCTATTGCCCTCCAAGGCGACGATATGCAAATGCATATAGCTCTATAAATACGGCGTTAATGCATATTTCAGCCTTTTTTCCCAATAATGCATATTTCGTTTAGTAGCGGTACGTACAGAAGAGAGCCTATATCGCCCTCATCTCACCACAAGTTACCAGATGCCATAGAAAAGTTGGAAACAAAAAACCTTCCTCTATTTAAATCAATAGAAACACTGGAAATAATGAGCCAACACTGGCTAGCGCCCTTCTTAATTCAATATCGGAAAGGATTCGTCGAAAGTTAGACGCTATGTTGCTTAAAAACCCGAGTCTTTAACACGTTGGCTACTACATACGTGTATACTCGTAGTAACTTTTTCAACAAAAACTATGCATAATTTTACGAATATTTCGTGGTTTTTTAAAAATGGTTTTTTGATTTTGCATTGTTCATATTTCGGCCTTTGTGAAGAGGTTTTAATGCATATTTCGGCCTTTATTAGTGCATATAATCCGATGTCTAATTATAACATGATAATATAAATTCCAAGATGTGAAGAAACAGCACAATGTCGTCCTTGATATTTTGGTTTTTAATATCATTTATCTAAGAACATTTTTCGAATACTCATACGCCTGTTCTTGTTGTTTACAAGAAGATCGTGTCAAATTACAACATAATGAAGCAAAACAACAGACTTTGTGATTACGCGGTAACCACTTACTGTGAAACTACTATAGACTGTAGATTCAACACGAGTACTTAGTATTTGTAAATACCAAAGTGTTTACCAAGAAAAAATCTGAATATAAACAAAATAACCTATCAAAAACAACAAAAAAAAACAACTACCAAATTCTTTTTCAAAAAAAGGAGTGTAATGTTTTCAATGTGAGTTTCTCTATTCCCCATAACTTTTAAATGCCTGAACAGATTTGGATGTATCGTTAGATTCCTTAGATCATCCCGAGTGACATTTTTAAAATTCTGTATTAGTCGCACTTTCAATCGTGAAAGAAAAAATCATCAATTACAATTACAATTTTATGATGAGCATATGAAAAAAAAACTTGTCAATAAGGACTAATTATTCAATAGTGACTCTTACTTATTATTTTATTTTATCACTTTATCTCTCTTGTTATTTAACTATTGAAAAATAGCCCTAAAATGTATAAAATAAATTAAAATACACAACTGCCCTGCCAAAAAACGAACTAAAAAGTAAAAAACAAGTTGTAATAGTAGTTAATCTGTATACATATACAAAGCGAAAGGTCACTCATTAACTCCCTGACTAAACATATTTAATAAAATTTTCATTGACCTCTTATATTAAAACGTGTCCCACAGAACGGTCCCCGATTGCAATGACAATATTTTATTTACCTGTTTAGTCAGGGAGTAAATGAGTGACCTTTCCTTTGTATATACAGATTAACTATTACTTGCTTTTTTTACGTTTTAGTTCGTTTGCAGCAGGGTAGTCCTGTTTCTAATTTTTTTTTTGCACTTCTGCAGAGTTCGCGTGGCCAGACTCTATCCACAACAGTTCCACGATCTATGTCCTGGCTGTTCACAAATCCTAAACCCGAAAATGTTGTCAGTTTAAAACGCCATTCTTCCGGCTTCCGAAAAATGTGTCAATTTCGATTCGACACCCCGTCGAATGGTTGTGTGAATAGCTGGTGCGTTTCATCCTATTTCAAAAAATATGTGGGGTCCGAGTGCTCATGGTATGTTCAACGAAATCTCCAAACGGCTGGTTGACACTTCCCGTGACCCAAAGACTGGCTTTTACCTTGGCCAGAGACTAAGCATTGCCATATAACGTGGCAATGCCGCCAGTCTCTTGGGTACATTACCAGTCGATAGCGATGCGGAGGATTTTTTTCGACGCCATATTTTAGTTTTTTAATAGGTTTAGTTACGTTAGGAGATATTTTTAACTTAATTATTAAAAAACAAGGGTATTTGTAAAGTTTTCTCGAATACTGATAGAACTAAAGAAACAATATTGAAATATGCCTGTAATTACACCGGAGCCCATAACAACCAGAAACAGCAACGATGCTTGGCGGCAAAAATTCAACGGCCGGACTGACTGTATCTCTACAATACATCGTGGTTGACTCAGACACTCAGAACTCACAATGGATTGTAAGGTTGGTTCCCACATTGTATGAAGGACTTTACACTCCATTATGTGAAGAATTTTACTTTAAAATGCTTGTATTGTGAGTTTTTGTCAATGTTGTAGCTTTTTCCTTGTGTTTAACAAGTTTTCCATTGAACGTTTTAAGACTACCAGTTTCGTAGCAATTAGCATCTTTTCGAACTGATTAAGACCATTTTTAACAGACTTTCAAAAAAAGGAGGAGGTTCTCATTCGTCACGTAAATATTTTTTTTATGTAGGTTCCCTGATTTCTCCGTCAATTGTGAACCGATTTCGAAATTGTATTTTGTTTAAAAGTGTATACTCTAGAGGTGGTCCCATTGTTACGAAGTCAGAATCTGATATGGGGATCCCATGGAAATCGAGGACAACCCTCAAATTTCATAGGCACACCTATAGGAATTTGGATATTTTTTTATAGAAACTCGTGCATTTACTCTTGGAAAGCACCATTTGGTGAAGTGGAACTGATGATGACGACCACAGGTGGCCATCGGAACTACTCTATAATAAGTATTTCACGGGTTGCGATTCGATTAAGTACTTTAATATGGTTGCTAAGCAATTTATGCTCGTCACAATACATAATTATGGTGAAGTTGACCTAATTGTGACTTCACCATCAGCTCCAGTTCTCCTGGCTCTTACTAGAAGAACTTTTCAACAATTAACGTCCCTACATCGGGAAAAGCAATATTTTGTAAAAGATGCTGAGCAGTTGGCATTAGGCTATTGTATCTTAGATAAAATACAAACGGACCCACTAAAAAGTGAAAAATAAAAAACTTTATAAAAAAAAACCGACTTCCAAAAAAGCACTATAAAGTACAGCCGTCTGCGCGAAGGTCGGACTCGCCAAAATATTTCGGACGTAGTATGCGGCGTTAATATGGCATATATATGGTAAATATTAAGTTTTAGTGTCGCAAATTGTCTAGCTCTAGCCTGTCAAAGACGTGTTGCTGCCACGGCTAAAACACAAGGACTAGCGTTTTCCTAACTTTTGATGTTCAAAATGTGCTGATTCGTAACCTAATTTAAATAAATAAATTTTCGCTTTGTCATAAGGGATTATAATTCCGAGTGTGTTAGGGCGGGACTACACATGCCTGTAGCTTATACAAAACTATGCAAGTAGCTTGCATGTCAATGTACAGACGCCAGCAGGTCAACCTACCCGGAACTGTCAGTTTTTTCCAATCAACCTTGAACCTAAAGCTTTAGCAATAAAGTCGAAAATCTATTAAAGAAATCTGACAGATTGTAGTAGCTTGATGTGCTGGCGTCTGTACCATAATAAAGCTATTACTGGTTGGAGAATGTCACAATGGCATGCAAGCTACTTGCATAATTGTTTTGTGGCATGTGTATTCGCGCCCTTAGGGCCGGTTTTTTGATCGGTAGTTAACTCAACCAATGGTTAAACATAGTAATTAATGGATGAATTTCGGCTAAATGTGAAAGGCTAAATATGAATGTATTCATGTTAGCTCATTCATATCAAAAAATAGTAACTAATGGCATACCTCATTCATATTTAGCTTTTACATATAGCCAAAATTCAACCATTAGTTACTATGTTCGAGTTAACTACGGATCAAAAAACCAGCCCTTAGGAAATTGACAACGTCAAACAAAAATATTTGACTTCGTCTACGCACAGCCATAAAACCATGAAACGTATTCGCGCAGTTTCAATGGAAACGACTCTTTATTCAGCACCACTGGCCGTATGCCAGCTTTGTATCGCTTTTTCCCCATAGACAATATTTATAAAGGATGAATACTGATTTCTTAGGCTGTGAGGCAGACACCTTGGTCTGTCTGATTATAGTAGGTATACGTATGGATATTTCACATGGACTTTGTGAAAAAATGCGATGAATATACGAATATACACGACTGTATTCCCGAGATGAAGGGGTGTAGATAAAGTACAGTACACGTACACCCTCTTGTCACCAGTTGGGTTATAAAGACCATGCAATAGGAGTCTTAACCATAAATTCAACATTATGTGACGCGAATATGAGGAAAACGTGGGTAACAGATAGACACAGAATGTTCTTAACAGGCCTATCACCAAATTGCGTTCTGACAGATTAGGTAGATTGGGTATTGAAGCATGGCGACGCATCGCATTATGTAGCAATTTGGCAGTTGAATTACGTTTATTTTGAGTCTTATAATTTATTTATTTTTTGTTTATTAAAGTAAGAAATTTTATTTTTTTATGAACTAACTTTTATTTTGGTATACATTTTACGTGATAATATTAATGTAGTAAGGATAAATTTACAGTTAATTCTGAGCGTTTTTTGTAGTTTTATAGTTTTGAATAGGATTTTATTTTTATAGATATTCCATACATATTTCAAAATTCTGAGGCCGCAAGGTTGCCTGCTTGTCGGTCTCTTTATTTTACTTCGATGGTCCTAGTTTATCATTTGTGACTTCGAGTTACGACTACATGTATGGCTATATGTAAGTGGGCACGCCCTTTATTACTGGAGGCTTTTAATTTAGGTATAAAGTTCTGCTTACGTTTTTAGTTTTGTATTTTTGTTTCTGCTTGAGTATAGTTTCGACTTTTTTTTCTTTTCTTCTTTTTTTATGGTATATTGGCGAGTGCTAGCTGACTTATAGCAAATAATTAAATTAAATTTAATGTTTGTGTTGTGTAATGTACTTACATGAAATTTGCGCAGTTATGTATAGAATATTTTTTTTTTTTTTATTTAACTGCACAGACAGCTGTGCTGCTGGGGAGTTTGTTGCGCCACTTTTTCTCCTCAGCTAAAGCACAAAAAGTGGTGAAGGGCGGGCGTTTTGGGGGACTGTCTTATGTAATTTTGACGTTCGAAAAGTGCTGATTCTCAGCCTAGTTTGAAAAATGACTTTTGATTTTGTTGTGCCTAGTTTTTTTGCACGCAGGGTGCGTAGTGCGTATGATTTGCATGTCGATATTTTTAACGATCTATAAAGCTTTTCAAAAATTCTGCTTTTATTGTTCTAGTTTACTTCAAATGTGTAGTGTTTATTGATAGAGCAATTTCTGTTTAAGCTATTGAACAAAACAAAAAAAAACTAGGTGCTTATGCCATAGGCTTCTACTCCGTTCACCTATTGTACCCTATATTTTTCAGGCGGTAAATAAAATCATCCAGTAGGTATATATGATATACGTTTATATACATATTATATAAAGACTTTTTATTACGCACACATGGTGTGCGCTAGACGTTTGAGGGGTTAAGTATATAGCGGACAGTTAGGAGTTGGCAAAAATCACGGTCGAAAAGCCCTCAATTCTTAGGTTTTTCTTAAAGTACGAAACTCTAAAAAATCCACTCAGTTCGTGCTTTCCAATGCTTTAAAAAATTATTTTGTTATATCAACACATAAAAATAATATACGAGTCGTAATATTTTTGCCATAGGCAGTACGACATTAAAAGTTGTGAAGTGAAAGTATCTACATACAAACTAGTAATTCGTCACTCGTCAGCCAATAATTTTGTCAATTATTATTATTTTCTCAATCATTGGGCGCCTCTGCTTTACCCTTCAGAGAATAAGCGTGATGGTTATGTTTGTTGTGATATCTAGTCCCAATTTTTCCCACGGGACTGATAAAGAGCTGTCTTATCAGTGACGGTCATTCACCTTTGATAACAATGTGTTAAGCCTTTTACTTAAATGAAAACATCAGTAATAATTAGTTTCTAAGGGATTATCAATTACTAATTGAATGAATAAGATAATCAGGGACTCAAGTTGACGCCGCGTCGTCGCTGTGCTAGCGTCGCATAGACGTCGTGGCTGCGCTAGCGTCGCATAGGCGTCATCATCTGCCTAGCCTTTTACCAACTATGTTGGTTGGAGTCGGCTTCCAGTCTAACCGGATGCAGCTGAATACCAGTATTTTACATGGAACAACTGTTTATCTGACCTCCATAACCCAGTTGAGTTGAAAAAAATCAACTGCTCCCTACATTAATTGTGTTCGCTCAACACGTCAAAATGTAGGGAACAGCAGAATTTTATTTCGCGATTTCAGGTTTGTTCCCATAGCAAAAGTTGATCATGAGTACAAGACTTCAGTCTTAAGGTGGTGCGTTATTTAAGTTACAACTTGTATATGTCGAGGTAGACCACAGCGAAGGTGGTATGACGATCTGATAATGTTTGCAGGGCCAACATGGCTAGAGATCGCACAAGACAGAGAGGTTTGGAAAGAAAAGGGGGAGGGCCTTTGGCCAGCAATTAATCTCATTTAACACGTAATAATAACGCACGTCTAGGTAAATAAGAAAATGTTATCACTACATTAAGTAATTACCGTGAAACTGTTATATCAAAAGTAAACAAGAACCTAAATACAATGATCACTATGAAATCCATATCAACCTGCTCTCCTCCAGATGAGAGCCCTAGAGGCACGAGGCGAGTATGTTGATACGGGTCAGCAGACTGGGATGAGATGCGGCACTTTTTTGCGTCTTATCCTTGGCGGCAAGTGTGCTTTTCCTCGGGTGACCCCTCGCGCTGTGCTGACGCGGTTGCGGACGTGATTCGGCAGGGGATGGAATATTTTATTCCATTCTCCGATATCCCGCTCGGTCACAAATCCCGGCCTTGGTATAATGCAGAATGTGCCCACGCTGAGGCCCGAAAAGAGACTGCCTACCAAGCCTGGGTCAAGGCCCGCGATCGCAAAGTTAGAGCGCGCAGGGTTCGCGCGAAGAAGAGAGCCTTTAATTCTGCCGCCAAGTTCTGCAAGCGGGTTTTGCGTAGGGCGCGTTTTGACCATGTCGGACATATCGGGGCCAGGCTGGCTTCGCACCCTCCGGGTAGTAAACAGTTCTGGTCCCTGTCTAAAGCGGTTGAAACGAATTTCTGTCGTCCCACTTTACCTCCTATGATGAAACCTGATGGGTCGCTGGCTCACTCTGCAACTGAGAGGGCAAATTTATTTGCATCTCTCTTCGCAGGCAATTCACGTCTGGACGCTGGCTCAAAGCAACCACCGACTGTACCTCATTGTGACTCCTCGATGTCGGAGATCGCAGTACACATTAAAGAGGTCCGAAGAGTATTGTGCAGTCTAGACGTGAACAAGGCCAGCGGGCCTGACGGCATTCCAGCGAGAGTGTTGAGGCAGTGTGCGCCTGAACTGTCTCCTGTATTGACACGTTTGTTCCGCCTCTCTCTTGAAAAAAGAACGGTGCCGAAATCCTGGAAGCTTGCAAATGTACAACCAGTGCCCAAAAAAGGCGACCGTGCAGACCCTGCCCATTACCGTCCGATCGCCATTACCTCCATTCTGTGCAAAGTTTTGGAAAGGGTACTGAACAATAAGTTGCTGAACTACCTTGAAGACAATGATCTCCTCAGTGACCGTCAATATGGCTTTCGCCGAGGACGGTCAACTGGCGATCTTCTCGTGTATGTCACGCACTGCTGTGGCGAAGCCATCGAGAAACACGGCGAAGCACTGGCTGTATCGCTTGACATCTCGAAGGCCTTTGACAGGGTCTGGCACGCTGCTCTGCTCAGCAAGCTTCCTGCTTATGGCATCCCAGCTGATTTTTGTAGCTGGATATCAGATTTCCTTAGTGAACGGTCGATTAGAGTAGTTGTTGATGGCTGCTCTTCTGACCTTATGGCTATTGATGCCGGAGTTCCTCAGGGGTCTGTTCTCTCTGCAACTCTTTTCCTGCTGCACATCAATGACCTGCTTCGGCCTGGTATTGTTGGGTACGCAGATGACAGTACAGTTTCAGGGAGATACTTGTCCAGAGCAAAAACCAGCGGGGCCGAAGTTCGTTCCTTGAGAGAGGCCATGGTAGAGCGAACAGATTTGACCTTAAGCTTTTTCTCCCAGTGGGGTGATGATAATCTGGTCTCTTTTAACGCCACCAAAACGCAGGCGTGTCTTTTTACCGCTAAAAAGAGTCGTTTCGCCCAAACTCCTACTTTTCGGGGTACATCTGTTCCTGTAACTGATCGACTTGAGCTCCTAGGCATGGAGTTGACATCTGGTCTCAACTTCGGCGCCACCATCGAGTACAAGGCCCAAACTGCGGCCAAAAAACTGGGCATCCTAAATAGGGTGAAGCGATACTTTACGCCTGGACAGCTTTTAAGCCTTTACAAAGCGCAAGTCCGATCCTGCATGGAGTATTGCAGTCACCTTTGGGATGGATCAGCTAAGTACCAACTAGCCGCGCTTGACTCGGTGAAACGCAGAGCTAAGAGGCTCATTGGCGACGTAAAACTGGTGGATGCCAAGCTTCATAGCTTGGCTCATCGCCGCAAGGTTGCCTGCTTGTCGGTCTTCTACAGATTGTACTTCGGAGAGTGTGCCCGAGAACTCCACGACCTCATTCCACCGGCCCCCTTCTACCACCGGACTTCTAGACGCACTGCCAGTTACCATCCCTACCTGGTTGCTATTCCACCAATTCGCACTAAGCGCTTCCAAATGTCTTTTATAATGCGCACAGCAAAAGAGTGGAACTCACTACCTGCGTCTGTGTTTCCGAACGTATACAACCCTAATCTCTTCAAAGTGAGAGTGAACAGGCTTCTTCTGGGTAAGCTCACTCCATCGTCGACTTTGTCTCTGTCACCTCTGACCTAGACTAGAGTCAAGAGCAAACCCATCACAAATAAAAAAAAAAAAAAGTAACAATGTATTTTTTTAAAGTCTATGATTTACTTTAACTGTCTTGTTGGTCTAGTGGTTGCAAGCACGAGGTTCTGGGTTCGATTCACAGGTTGGACATAGTGCTATTGGGTTTTTCCAACAGGAATTTCTCAGTAGCAGCCCGGAGTCTGGATTTATACCCGGTTGATGGCAATAGGCTCGCCCCCTATTTCATGGGACTTAAACATAACTGATGAAAAGTGGGTGCACAAAGACACCCCTGCCTAACCCTTCGGGGATTACAGGCATGATGGTATGTTAAGATTTACATTTTTTTCAATCATGACAACCTGATGTGCCAGATAGAAAAGTGTGTGTCAGCTCAGACGCACAGCTTAAGTTTGCTCCTTATGTACAGACGTCAGCACATCAAGCTACTACAATCAGTCAAATTTCTTTAATGGATTTTCAACTTTATCGCTGAAGCATTAGGTTCAAGGTTGATTGAGAAAATTTGACAGTTTCGGGTAGCTTGACCTGCTGGCATCTGTCTGTCTGCTGGAGTCTTTGAATATAATGGATAGATTGACCACTAAAATGAAGACTGACCAAATATAAACAAAACTCAAAAAGTGCACTTTGCTTGTATTTCACTTTTCATTTTTTTCCATACCGAGGGCCTTATATGAAAATCAATTAATAAGGAGTAAACTCCCAATTCTACATTTACATGTTACTCCAGAATTTGTGACTTTTTCATGCAAATCTGGTAACTGTAACTAACTCTTTGAGTGTTTAAGATTAAGTAGGTAACTCATCCAATCTTTGACATTTATAATATTAATGGGATATAATTGTACTGCTGATACAAAAAGAAGAAAGATTTACCTCAAATTTCTGCCATATTGTAATGGCTACAACAAACAAAAAAGCTAAGCATTCTTTGATGATAACGATTTAATAGGTTCACACACAGTAAACAATACACAATATGTTTTATTGTTGTGAGGGCTATAGCTGAAAGTGTTAATATTAAAATAGGTAGGTATAGGAAGTTGCATCACAGAGGAAAACCAAATATCAAATAATAAGGAAAGGAATTGCATAATTTTAGAATTTAATCACTTTTAAGCTCTATTACCAGTTACATAATAATGTTTGAACTTTTCTGATTTCAATTGACTATCATATTTTATTTGATGAAACTCATTGAGTAATAAATAACTGGTGTTTTCAAGTTCATTCCAACAAACTGTAATTTATTCAAAAATAATAGTCAATAAACCTGCTAGAAGCAGGTAGTATAAGATTAGCTATTAACAAAAAACGAAACTATGACAAATAAAAAAGAATCTGACAAAAAAAAAAACAAATACTATTTTTTGTTAGCATTCAGAGTAAACTCTATTGTTGATTACAATGGGTTTTAAGTACTGTTTGCTATACTTGGATTATTGTATTCAGTAACTTGACATTATTTTCAGTTAATGGACTTTTCAAAAATGTGAAATCAGTCAATACTCATTGTTTAAGTTTAGTTTTTTATATACAATGAGACCACCATGGGATACCAGTTTCTGGCACCAAATAGATCACTACCTATTTGGTGTCAGAAACTGGTATCCCTCCAACTGTCAAGTTACTGAATACAATTAAAATTCTAGGGCATTACTTTTAATTGTAGAGTTTAGAAGGAAGATAATTCATTATTTTTTTGTTACAGAGACTACCGCTATGCTATGTACTAATCTTAATTTTGGACATGGATAATACTCATATTTTTTGGCTGTGTGGTAGAAATAAGGAGGATGTTGGCTATAATGAGTTTAAAAGTCCAGTAAAAGTGGAAGAAAAGGCTTGAATAAACATCCAAATAAATTGAAAATTTAAATTGGCTAAAACAATTTTGTGATTGTTTGTGGTTGTAAAGATTAAATTAAATCTGGCAATGATGTAACACACCTTATCTTTAGGTATTACATTACAATCAAAAACAAATTTGTACAGAAATAAACCAAAAACTGCTTGACATATTTTGGTAAGTTTATCTCCATAGTACTAGTTCTAGGAAAATTTGGTTGGTGTTTGTGCATTTTTTTAGCTATAGATAGGCGTAAATGTAATAACTGTGAATGTATGTGTTACGAAGATTATATTGTACGCACAATAAGTGTTACTTATTAGTTTCTCACCGCGTAATTGTTAATGAATCTTGAATGCTAATTACACACAATTCAGTTAAACAGTCTCTACAACACTTTCTCCACAAAATTTCCAACTTTTCATGCAGTTATGAATGAAATAGTCAAAATAATAACAAATAAAACTATTACTTACATCGTACGGTACATTTTTCTCAGCAATTGAACTCTTGTCTCGATCTGAAAAGAAGAAAAATGGGCCGATGAGTATTGTGAAAATCGTCCCAGTTGACGACGTTATTATCTTGTTACACTGGAACAACAATGGAATGCGTTGTAGATTTATTAGATTTAGCAATGCACTACCATCTTCGTCAGCGCCCGAAGGTCCAGTCGCGCTATCAGGCTTTTTACAAACCGAAGTGTCCATCACTTCGATATGATCAGTATCTCCTGAAGCCATTTTTATTTTTCTGTTACATCCCCTATTTTGAAGTCTCTCGGTTGTATATTTGCACAATATTAATTCGCATGGCTCACATCACACTTGGATCGCTTACACAATGATTCACTATAATTTAATTATAAGAAATCAATTAGTTTACGCGAAAATGCTCGCCCGAAACATCCGTCTGACACGACCACTCATAGTAACTGGGTTGCCAATTAAAATATTAATGTTTTTGCGTATAGACAATAGAGTTAAGTGGGTGGATGGGGCTGTTATCGGCAGGCACAGGGGATATTGTTTGTGTTTTCAAATGTTTTGTTTCCTACATTTCTGACAACGTTATCAAAATGTATAACGTTGTAAGAAATGTAGGAAACAAATCCTTTAGTAACAAAAACAATATTTAATCAAATATTTACAATAGGAGAAAATCCTTCAAGAGCGCCATGCATGCAGCTTTTGCCAGCGGCTTGGCTTGCAAAAGCTGCATGCATGGCTGTTTGGAAATTAACCCATGGAAACGTCCTACCGGGATAAAAGTATCTTAAATGTTGATCCATGTTAAACTGTATCTGTGCCAAAGGAGATCCGCCAAAATTGCCTCAGGCCCAGCGCAAAAGAAATGTATCTCAGATTTTAGAGTAATAACAGTAGAAATATTAGGTATATATATTGCCAAGCATAGTTTTTTTTTGACCGGAGAATTTTCGCGAGCGATGACACTTGTAAGGCAAAACTGCATCTTTATGTGGTGTTCTGTGCTTAACTAATATTGACAACTTAAGTTTGTATTTTTATATGTGGCATATGTGTACCGGATGCCAGCCTCGGTCCTTCGATACGTGACCTGTGGGGCAATTGCGTACCTACGCACTATCAATCGGAATCGGTTTCATTTTGACAGCTTAACAACATTAATCGCGTTATTTACGTTGTCGATATACCTATATATATAGGTAGGTATATGAAATGTAAAAAAAAATTACATTATTTATATAAAAATGCAATGCTTGTTCTATTTTATTGTTATTTCCTTTATTTCACTATACACATAAAAATTATATTTTTACATACATCGGTATCGGGAACAGGATCCAAGCTACCGCGGTCAGGGCTCCAGAGAGAGGAATCTCGTAACAATGCGAGCTGTGTCCAGAAGTAGGTACCGCTATCTGAATCAAGTCCTTAATTCAGCTGCCCAACGACAGCCTCCTTAGGTGTTGGTCGAGGCTCTTGGCTAAGGCATTGACTGATATGATTATCAGCACCAGCCAAGTCAAATTACTGGGTTTATTTATCTTTCTCGGCTTTCACGAGGTTCCCATCATGCCGGACCGTTATGTCAATAATCATTGCGCGCCGTTCTATTCGATCCACCACTACTATATAAGGCTTATTGGCAACAGTACAATGTTATATTTCCATTTTCCAGAATGGGTCGCATTCATGTAGTACGGCACTTCCGAATATACAAGTCTGTATTTCGGAAAAAGTTGCTGATGGATTATCCTAGCTACAAGGTTGTATTGTTGCAAGTACTCTTCGTTATCTAAACGAGAACACTCTGAGATAATGTGTCGAATTGATTCTCCCGATTGGTGTCATGCCCGAAAGATGTTAGCCGTTCCGTCATTCACAATAAATCTTCAATAATTGTTTGTCGTAATAACTTAGTCCATAATTACACAGACAAACCTTCGGTTTCGCCAAAGAGGTAACCGGAATGCAGCCAGGGTAAGAACGGTAGCAAATCTACATCGAGTCTTTGTACGGCCAGGAAAAACCGTATGTGAAGCTCCTTACTCTGCCATACCACTCTGCGATCGTTAGTGTCAAAGTAGTATTACTTTGACACTAACGATCGCAGAACGGTTTGGCAGAGCACTCGAGTGGCGCAAGCCTGTGTAGGTTGCGCCACTTCTCGTTAGCCAAGGAAAGCAGGGTGAGGCGCTTGTCCACGGCGATCACATCTCGATGCATTCCCATACCAGCTTCCAGGATATATTCCCTGAGACTGCATTTCTCGCGATTGTAGAGGATATAAACCTAGATCTAGATCATGTTCATTATTTCTAGTTCAACCCAGATCATAAATAACATTTATTATATGGATGTAACTTGCAAGTGTTCTTTTAACGTGATAACAAGAACAGTAAAGTTCTTTAATAGCATCGATTCCAGAAATCGCAGTGTTAAATAACAAATACGTGTAGTAAGTTTTTGATCTTACGTGGCGTGAATTTATTCTACAGCGAATCAGGACTTCTTCACTAGAAACTTTCTTTAAAAACTGTTTAACAACCCTAAAAGTGACATTTTTACATCTAGCGCATAGGAAACTTCTCCGGTCAAATAAACTATGTTAGTCACCGAATTTGGCTTTATAATATTTCTACTAATCTCTGAAATCTGCGAGACATTTTTGCGCCGTGCCTGGGGTTTTTTGTATAGGATTTGGCAGATTTCCTTTCATCCAAATCCTATTAGAAGCATAATACTAATGATTCAAATATAATCTTTATTTCATGCAACTTTTTGTTAGGTTTACTGCTCAGAATTGTGCACAACGTGTCGTGTCTTGAATTGATAAACTATCCTAAATTAATAATGCAATTGTAGTACATTTTCTTGTGGTTTGTTGTGGTTACAGAGGTATTCCTTTCCGACTTCCTAGGTATTTTCAGTGTAAAATACTTAGTAATGTACAATTTTAAGTGACCCATCTGTATTCATCTGTGCCACAATACATTAGTGAAAACCGCACGTTTCTGAGATTAGCGGGGGCAATCGTATAGACAAAATGTCAAACAAACAAAACTTCTAAAATCATTGTTTTGGGTTCTATTGCATTAATAAAGACCGCTAATAATACTTTTTCTCAAATATCTTCCATGTACAGACAGCGATCAGTTATACTTTTTTATTATTTTATGTATAGATAAGGTAGTACCAGTCAAAGAAAAACAAACGGTAGTCTTCTTTTATTAAAAACACAATTATTGCGAATTTTACTATAATAAAAACGTTATTATTCAATGAATGAATGAATTAAATGTTCCAACCCCTGCATGACTTGACTAGACTAAATCGACTCGATCACTCGAATGAACCCTAATATTTGCTCTAGTGTTTCATGGGGCTACAGAACCCATTGCAATTTCAAAGAGTAGACCGGGGGCCCCGACAATGGTAGGGAAGACGTGCCCTTAGGATATGGAAGGGATATTAGAGCCGTACCAGATATGCATCCTAGAATAGAATAGAATAGAATAATTTTATTTCAGACAGAGTCCATAGGGTTAGTAAAAATTTTACTTAACATCTAGTGTTGGTAAGTACAGACACAGAACAATAATGTACAATTAAAATTAAAATTCAGCGTGGAGCTGCATCCACCTCCGCAACGCCGGGGAATCCCACCGATCGGTACTGCTGGTGCTGCCACGAATACGCGACATCAGGGATGCACATAATTTTCTAATGGCAGTGGGAACCCCATCAATGTTATTATCCGCAAACATCCTTGACACACTACAACGCCACGGCAGCCGCAACAGCACTCTCAGTGCATTATTGTATTGAATGCGTTGGTCACTGTATGCCCGCTGAGTGAAGTTGACCCACAGGCTGCACGTGTAGAAGGACTGACAGTAAGCTGTCAAAAGCGTTACTTAAGCGTTGAGCTAGAGTAAGCAGTGGAATTGTGGAGAGACGGATGATATTTATCAATTTTTTTTTTAAAGTGATATATGTAGTATATCAGTTATCTGCTTCCATAGTACAAGCCATAGCACAAGCCATAGTACAAGCTGCTTAGTTTGGGATTAGATGACCGTATGTGAAAATGTCCCAGGATATTATCGTATTGTCATCTATGGGTGGGCATTTTTTAACAATGTCACCGCCAGGTTGGTTCACAGAATCTGGAATGATGAATATTTGAATGTTTTCTTCTTTGTTCCGATGAGTTGTCGGCCTTAACGCGGCTTGCGGTTCATTATTTTATTCCTTTGCCTATTCCAGGCTTAACACAAGATTTTGTTTATAAAAATATGTATGTTTAGGTTAAGGTATTTTTCTATGGGCCTATGTCGCCTGAAATAAATGGTATTATTATTGTTATCTCCTTTATTCATTTTTTTTACATATAAGTTATATTTTTAAATATTAGAATTAACAAAAAAAACATTTAAAAATATAAAAAATAGAAATCCACCGGCATGGGGAACAGGGTCCAAGCTACCGGTGGTTAGGGTCCCAGAGACAGGAACCTCCTCACAATACGCGCCGTATCAAGGAGTACTGCCTTCTGAATCAGGCCCTTCACCCAGCCACCCAACGAGAGCCTCTTGAGATGTTGGTCGAGGCTCTTAGCGATAAGGCCATTGACCGTAACGACTATCGGCACAATGATTGCCGAGTCCACATTCCACATAGCGACAACCTCGTGGGCTAAGTCGAGATACTTCAATTGTTTCTCCTTCTCAGCCTTCACGAGGTTCTCGTCATGCGGGATAGTGACATCGATTATCATGTATTATTATTATTATTATAGCTGGGCATTCATAAATTACAACCAACTTAGAGTAGGACGGAAATTCACGCTTGTCGCGTACCTTGTTGGATTGCTACGTGGCATGGAGCGTAACCCAGGAGTACTGCAGCGCCTGAGTGTATATGTACCAGACTGTTTTGAGTAGAGGCGGCGCGGCGCCGCCTGCCGCTGCTGGCCGTGCCGGTTGCCAGGACCAACCTTCTCGCCAAAACACTATTAACGATCTTCACGGGAAGATCAATGTATTTACATGTCATTTGAGTGAATTTGCAAAAATACTCTTGTTTATTTTACGTTATAGTGTAGATTAGATGAGTAAAGTAGTTATTATTATTTTTTGGATGTTATTATATGAGTAGTTCATATAATAACTAGTAATAGTTTTTAATGTTTTTATAGTTTTAACCTTAGTTAATTTTAAGACCGCGCTATCGCATTAGGCTTACACCTGTAATAATAGCTGTAAGGGAGATATTAATAAATAAATTCACGGTCAGTTCATTTGCATTAAATCAAATGGATGGACGCCAGTAGATTAAGGGCACTCAAGAACTGTCCATTTGGATTAAATCAAATGGATGGACGCCAGGCCAACATCACGAAGACGGATGTAGCCATACCATTGATGCCATGCCCAAGCACAATAAAGACGTATATTTTCAAGCATGTCTAGAATATCATCGCAATGCATGAGGGTGTGGAGCTCCGGCATTATAGTAGATTTACTTGGTAGATTTACCAATATTTTTGCATGGTAACTCTGACAAACGCCATGTTTATTTCTTCAATTCGTTGCCGCGGTAAGAATTTTTTTATAGGTTATTAAATATCTTGGCGTCTTTATCAAAAAGCTAAATAATTACAGCTTATTTATCACAAACGCGTTGATAAACAAGTAAAAATTACCGGTGCAATAACGTTTCGGTTCCAGTTTTTGCGAAAAGGCAGTGAGCAGTCGGAAATTTCAAGAATACATTAGGTATTGCAGCGGCGTTCGTTGAAAATGGGCAAAAAAGTAAAGGAATATAAATCTGGCGACTTCATCTTCGCCAAAGTAAAAGGATATCCAGCATGGCCGGCCAGGGTGAGTGTGAAATATAAGGGATTCCATTGCTATTGTGTGTTAAAATGAAAAAGTTGTACCCTTTGTGTTATAATTGGGTGTAAGCGCGGGAAGACATGTTGTATCGCGGCCCCGACGCCTTCGCACTGCCCCACAAGGCCTCAGAAATCAAACAGAGTCTATACTAACCATATAATTTGCTTTTTTGGTATTGACACAGCAACAGATCATTAATTTACTATTAAAATTGTCAATAACATTATTTTAGTGATTTTAATGACTAAACTAAATTAAATTTCGCGTTCAAAACATATTTCTCGTGCCTACATAACCAAATTATTCATGAAATGTAACAATAACAGAATTCTAAAGATAAAATTTTGTCACCATTATGTGAATGACACTTGCAAATTGCATAGAATCAAACCATATTGCTCATATTTCCAAAGATTTCAATTTAGGATAAAATATCCAAGCATGTTAAGCATTGTACCTCCTCATAGCTTTATTTTGTTATAGTTCTAATAATTAATGAATCTGAGATTATTGACATCAACAAACATTAGATAACCCTTTTAGCTGTCATTTATTCTGGTTCCTGTCTGCACCTGGCCAAATTATGTGATTTCTGAGATAGGCAATTTTGAATGGCAACTTAATTCACCTAATTGTGTTCAGAAAAAACTACAACCACTTATAATTAATTAGATTAATTTTTTATACAAATATTCATTGTGATATTGATAAAGACGAAGTAGGTATTAAAATAACTCCAAGTAATTTAATTGTATTTGTTTAATATTAAATATTTAATTTAATATTTTAACGACTTTGTTAACATACCTACATTAATTTGTTTAAACATTGATGTTATGAGGAAACACAAAATGAAATGTTAGTTCTACTTGTATACCTACATAAAAAAAAAACAAATATACATCCTGTATATAATATTATGCCTGTTTACTTTGCAGTGGTAGACAGAAAAATGTATTTTCATTCCATACTAGAAATTATTTACAAATGCATTAATTAACACAAAAATAATTTGTTGTAATCAAACTGTTTCATTTCAGGTGCAAAAGCCGAATGGCAAGAAGTATTTTGTATATTTCTATGGCACGGGAGAAACGTAAGTGCAATATTTTTGTTTATGCTATACTGAAAGAGGAGCTTGTGGCTAAGTAATAACAGCTGCACGGGTCGATCCATCAGGTTAAGCTACGCTTGCCGGGGTTGGTCTGTGGATGGGTGACCATCTTTTCATACCGAAACTCCTCCATGCCTCGGAAAGCACGTCAACCCGTTGGTCCCGTCTGTCATTCGAGGATCTTTGACAGTCGTTACGGATCATCAGAAGCCCGAAAGTTTGACAACCAGTCTTACCAAGGGGTATCGTATTACCCAGTAACTGGGTTGTGGAGGTCAGATAGGCAGTCGCTCCATGTAAAATACTGGTATTCAGATGCATCCGGTTAGACTGGAAGCCAACCCCAACATAGTTGGGAAAAGGCTAGGCAGATTGATTTTGCTATACTGAAATAAAATGGTTTGTAAAAAGCACATTTGCATAATTATTTTATTTGCAACTGTACACAATTTATTTTATTGGGTCAATTATTTACAGGGGATCTGAAATGTGGCCATGAAATTAAAAATTCTTATGTGTTTTCAAATACAGTGCAGTGCAAGAGATTTTGAATCCCTCTGGCTACACTGAAGGAATTGCCTAAATATTTTTAGTTTTTGTAATTCTCGTTATGAAAATGATTAAATTGAAAATACAATTTATCAATTAAAATATCTTATCACAATCAATTCCGTTTCAATGGAACTGAAACATGCATTTTTGCCAATTATTTCCATCAAAAGAAAACAAATCTTATTTGCGTAGATGTATTGATGATTCATTATAATTATGTAAATACATACTTACTTTGTTATAGTCATGAATCAAATTTTGATCAAGATGACACTGACACGAACTTGCAAATTGCAAAAAATGCAAGAAATTTTGAATTTCACTGATCCACCTTAAGCCATAGCATAGCATAATCAGCCTATTATGTTCCCTCTGTTAGCATAATCAGCATAATCAGCCTATTATGTTCCCTCTGTTAGGACTCTGGCCTCCTCTCTATGTGAAGGAGCTAGTCTTAATCTAGGGTCCAGTCCAAAGAGTATAATAATTAAATAGGGGTCCACTCTGGCTTGGTGGAGGTCACAGGTCTTTGAAATTTTGGTTCCAGAATATGCATATTCTTCATGATGTTTTCTTTGAGATGGCAATCTCATACATAATTATGGTCTGTTCCAAAATTATCTGATGACAGTGTAAACAAACCTTGTTCAGGTTGTATTCTTATGAAATCACTCACTAAAGGGAATTAGTAACACATTCCTTTGTATTTAGAAGGTTTCTACTTTATATCTCACTACATTTTCCGACAGTTATTGTTTGAATAAAATTATTAAATTGTAATTAAGGAATCATTGATCTGAATTGTCAAATGGAAAACATCTTTGTGGTGATATAAAATTAGAATTTTAGGTTTAAGTATCCAAATAATTAAAGCACTCCATTTGTAAATGACATTACAAATATCCACAGGTACAGTCGCGACCACAAGTCGGCGTTTAGTTTGACTTAAGACCTTCTATTTCCAAGAACATAAACATGCATAATTATTGTCGTCAACAACTGATTGTAGTTCATAATTTCAAAGTTATAACATGTGTAAAGATGACCTAGCGGTTAAGCGCGTGCAGATAGATGAGTGAATCAGTGAGCCGTGAGTTCAAATCTCACGCAGTACTTGACTTTTTGTAAGTTTTTACTTGATTGGAAGTAATGGGACAGAAATATAATATTCTTTATCTTGTTCGCTTGGTCACTCATTTCGTAAAGTTAGAAAGGTAGATCATAGAAAACTAAATAGGTATTGACAATTATATATATATGTGTTATTAGAATATCCTTTCTTTGTTATGTTATTATGAATTGACTAAGTGGGTATACAACAAAAAATCCTATGAACGGTTACAAAAAAACTTCTTTTATCTAGTAGGAATGTAACATCATAATTCTCTTGAGTTTGTAAATTTTATAAATAATTAAATAAAACGAATAAACATTTTTGTTACCATTCAGCACGGCTTTTTTATTTCAACCTTCCAACACCGAAAAGATAAATTAAAAATCACAAAAATAGTTAAATAATAATACAATAACTAATATTTAACTTCTTATAAAAATAAATAATAAATGAACATAAACATTTAACAAGTTTTTGCTTAAAATAGTACAAATATATTATTATGGTTCCAAAGAAACAAAAAACAGTCCCACATTGTGATTAAGATTCGAAATCAGACTTCATTGCGACAATTCATTAGTGTGTGTTATCTGCGGAATGTCGAGTGAGACATCGCTCATACACGCACACGTACTGGTTCGTGCTCGCACAGTTCATAGCAATGTAATCCTTAGCACGCTTATGGACTTTTGAGCGTTTACTGTACATTTTCGGATCCATTTGTTTATATTTCCATCATTTTTGACACTTTTTGCTCATACTATAGTCATAATTGTTTTAAATTAATTTCATGTCATTTCCAGTGCAAACCTCTCCCCGAACATGATATTTGACTATGCGGATAATAAAGACAAGTTTCTGACTAAGACTGTGAAGAGACGAGACTTCAACGACGGTGTGAAGCAGATTGAACATGACTTTGCGAACAAAGTACCACTGGAGCAAGTGATAGGGGTTTCTGTTGAGGTAAGATACATAATTTATTCCCACTTTACACTTTTGCTGTTTAGTAGCCTCTTAAAATGGTACTGGATGCAAATAGGGCCTTTGACAGCTTTTTAAATTATTTTTTCGTCACCTACGATAAAAATAAACTTTGTAAAGTCTATGCTCTAGCATAGAGACAGCACTACTATGATTTGAATTAGTACAATCATCCGTTTTTTCATTCATTCCGTTTTAATAATAATTATAACAAGTGTGGAATAGATTTATGAATATTATAGTTGGAGGTGTATAAAGGTTATCGCAGATTACTGTAGCATGTTGCTGTGCATCATACAGCAAAACTGAAGAGCCCAGTACAGCCATTTCATAGTGTGGGATATAGTTCATTTTAAATGTACCAAGTGATGTAAAAAGAATTTTTCCAATGCGTTGCGTTGTGGCGTGGCCTGCCCAAATGTGCTTTGTTACACATTTAGCCAGCTAAGGTATAAAGAAATATTTTAAATATTGTCCCTCAATAGATACCACCAGCTGAATCTTCAACCAACGACTCCGCCAATGATTCAACAACAAATGATACGTTGGATGACACTGGTGTTGATACTACTGTTGCTGATGAGAGTATTGCTGACGATGTGAGTATACTTTTCAAACATTACCCCACTCTCTTTTTACTATCTTGTAGGAGCTTTGATATACAAACATATGGCTTGCCACATGTTTGTGTTATCCTTGCCACTGAGCACGGAATCGCTGCACCCGCAGGCAGCTTCTCATAATCAAAATATGTATTTCATTTCACATACACCTACATGGGCACTTATGAAACTTCAGAAGTTAGGTGAACGGTTCCAATTGGTTCTTTCCTAAGAAGAGCCGGCAAGAAACTCCACGGTTACTCTTAAAAATAATTGACTTTTACAATGTTTTTAAATTACTGTGTTAATAGGTATGGGAGGATAGTGTAGGCCTGTCAACAAGTACCTAGTACTATACAAAATAGAAAATGCTCTACAAATGTGCAACATTCTCGCATTCTCAAATAATAAAAGATAAATAAAACAATAAAAATCTATTTAAACCTAATGATTGCCATGTGCCCATGTCTAGAGAAGGCAGTACTAATAAAATTTGCGGCGCCGAAAGTGCGTTGAACGCACAACTTCTGTCACAGACCAGGTTCAAAACCATCAGTCTTAGAAGCCATTTGAGTCAGTACTGTGAGTAAACGGTGACATACTTGGTTTGTATGGGGAGTTCTAGCAGCGGCTGCAGAGGCATCTCCGTGCTCTGTGATCCTTTCTTATTTCATAACCAGTGATAGGAATAGGTAGAGTATAAATATCTAAACTTGAGGAAAGAAGTAACAAGAGTGGATAATATTTCCTATAAAATCCCTGAAACATGACTATTAAACCTCGGGATTTAAGAAATTGTAAATTATTTATTGTACTGAATATACATTCATAACAAATTAAATATTTATAGTAAAATAATAAATAATTCGCAATTTCTAAATCCCGGGAAATAAGAAATTGCGAATTATTTATTTCACTTTGAAAACATTCGTAACAAATTAAATATTTATAGTAAATAATAATAATTTTCAATTTCTCAAATCCCAAGATTGAGTCATGATTATCATTCCAGGATTTTATAGGAGGTATTATCCACTCTGGTTTCTTTTTTCCTCAAGTTTAGGTTTTTATACTCTACCTATTTCGATCTCTGGTTATGAAATAAGAAAGGGTCATAGAGCACGGATATGCCTCTGCAGCCGCTGCTAGAACTCCCCATACAAACCAAGTATGTCACCGTTTACTCACAGTACTGACTCAAATGGCTTCTAAGACTGATGGTTTTGAACCTGGTCTGTGACAGAAGTTGTGCGTTCAACGCACTTTCGGCGCCACAAATTTTATTAGTACTGCCTTCTCTAGACATGGGCACATGGCAATCATTAGGTTTAAATAGATTTTTATTGTTTTATTTATTTTTTATTATTTGAGAATGTCTCTCTATTTATAATGCTTTTTCACTGTCTGAATTTGTACAGACCGGCCTGTCGAGAGAATGCGTTCTTGACCCCAGTTGGTTGCATACTATCCAATATGTGTTTTGCAAATTCGATCCTTTTTACTGCTAGAAATTGTCCAACTGACAGGTGTCAGGTACGCATTCTCTCGACGGCCGGACTGTAAGGAATCGAATGTTCTTAAAACTGATTGGTGGAGAGTAAAGGTGGGCGTTTTGGGGGTTGTATTTTGTAACTTTGACATGCAATAAGTGCTGATGATTTTTTATTTTAATTCAATCTCTCTTGATTGTTTAATTTGTCTGTTAGTACGCTTGTGACATGTGATTTGCAAAAAAAAAAAATGTTTTTCAATTCATAACTGTTAGAAGCTGAATAAAGATTATTTTGTTTAATTGACAGACTACCCTCAATGCAACTCAGAATGATACCGCAGTTGAAGATTCAGATGACACTGGAAACCTTGTCATTGATGAAGGGAAGGTACGTTAAAAATTAAACACATGCAAGCAACCAAATCAACTCAACTCCTAATCATGCATTTCGACTCAAATAGCAATTACTCGAAAACAACTAAATCGATTTTAATACTCATGGTACCATCTTAAAGCTGACCCGTCAGGCTTAAAAAAAAAATGAACTCTCATAAATGGGATAAGATTTTTTTGAAAAAAGAACTACTTTTTATGCACAGGTTGTATGGGGTTAAGTCGATTTGGTTGCTCGCGAGTGTATTACATGTCGCGTGTATTCCCCGTAAGGGTAGGCAGAGATGTATTAGCACTCCCACATGCGCCAGTTATGTTTAAGTCCCATGTAATAGGGGGAGAGCCTATTGCCATCAATCGGGCACAGATCCAGCTTCTGTGTTTTAAAATTGAGAAATTCCATATGGGAAAACGGAAATACCCAATGACAGTCTGTCTTGTGACAAATTACAATAGGGATGATGACAACTTTTTTTTTTATTTGTCCGTCATGTAGAATAGTAAAAAATATTGCACACATATTTTTTCTTTTTTTACGCAATCTAAATATTACAGCGATACATTGAGTTAAAATGTGGCATGACGTCACTTCTTGGTAGATTTTATACGTAGAAGTGACGTAGCGAGCCCACACACCCGAACTTTAATATGTATTATCTAAGTAATTTTTTATTAATATGAAAAAGCAAAAAATACGTGTCTAATATTTTTTTATTATCTGACTGACGGACTAAATAGAATTTCTTTATTTTTACCCAGGCATCATCCCTATTAAGATAGAGTTAAAAATTGCTTGGTAATTTCTTGTGGCGTGTGTTCTCGTAACAGTACGACAATGTTCAGGGTTCCAATGTTTATCTTGGGCATAACCGAACTTTGCCCAATTAAATGTGACTGGTTCAATAAGGGAATGACGGATTTTGCGCGTTAATTCATTAGGTGCGGCCGACGCGCATGCGCGTTTTCGGACGTTCACAATGTGCTTGCGGCGCGTATGCGCGTCCATACAATTTACATAACTTTCTTCAAGTGTGGCGCGCCGCACCTGTGCGTTCGTTGTGCATCTCTATTGTTTCGAAAACACCCAAGATATTTTTTGTACGCACCCGAGCGTTTGTCACACAGGATTAGTGTAGCATAAAGAAGCAGATAATGTGTTAATCTATAATAACTGGACCGTGTTATGCAGAAAGCAGCCATGTCGGGAAAAGTGCAAACAGAATTACAAGCATTATTCTGTCGATGGTTCCATTATAGATGTATGAACAAGGCTGCATTTGACGGTTCATATCTCCGTGATAAAAAGACATATCAACATGGCTGTTTTTGCAAAAATACTTGTATGTCGAAATTAGTATGACTGTGTCATTCATTTCAACTCATTTTTGGAAAAAGTGCCACAGGGCTGCTTTCTGCATAACTAGGTCCAACTAAGGTGGGAATATAAAGCAATTTTTATTGCGATAGTCACATTTTATTCGCTATATCTCGGTTTTTCCGAAGATTAACCGTTGGAACGTTTGAACATTGTCGTACTGTATGCTTTTTCAACTCTTATTTCTATTGACATTTAGTAATAAACTAAATCAATTTATCCTGGCGTCTATGAAATAAATACTGAATAATTTATTGTTTTCATAGCAAAAGCTAACCAAAAAGACTAAGAACGACATCAAAGCGAAAGAGACTCCAGTCAAGCCAGTTAAAGAACCTAAGACTCCTCGGGGCAAAGGCAAGAAGGATGATCCCTCTAAAGAAGATGATGACGAGGTAGGGAAGAAAGAAGAGGAAATTGTCAGCAGAAGTGGACGGAAGATACGGCCGAAGAGGTATTTAATCTATTCATTTATTCATATATCCGTTTTACACATTATTTTATTTTTATCCAAGACCCGTCCGTGCCTCGGAAAGTTCGTTAAGCTGTTGGTCCCGGCTGTCATTCGTGGATCTTTGACAGTTGTTACGGGTCGTCAGAAGCCTGAAAGTCTGAAAACCAGTCTTACCAAGGGGTACCATATTACCCACTATGGGTTATGGGGTTCAGACAGGCAGTCGCTCCATGTAAAATACTGGTATTCAGCTGTATCAGGTTAGACTGGAAGCCGACCCCAACATCGTTGGGAAAAGGCTAGGCAGATGATGATGATTTCATTTTTATCTTGGATTTTAGCGTACAGTACTTTGATTCAAGTTATTATGCGCCTCGGCAATTATGTTCTATCTTCGGAGATACGAGCGCGCGATGATGATGATCTTGAGTATTCAGTAAAAATTTTAATAGCACAAAAATACGATATGCTAGTAATAATCAGTTGGGATCTAATGTGGTTACTATGCCCGACATTCGAGAGTCAGAAACTCAATGCTGGAACTGACTTTTTAATAAATTCAACTAAGGGCTGATTTTTCAATTGTCAGATAAGTTTTATCAGAGGACTATACATAGTCTGGTCATAAGTTTTGTCACATATGGAAAGTTAAATAACTGACCCAATGAGTTATGCACTACAACCATTTATACATCAAATGAAGGGGTATAAAATACAAATTTACACCACATTAAAGTTATTCGAAATGTCCTCCTCTTGCTTCGATACAAGCTTTCAATCTGCAAGGCCAGTCATCAATCGAAGCACGCACGACGTTCATGTCAATATCGGCGACTGCTTTAATCAGGGATGCTTTAAGTGACTCCAAGTTGCGATGGGGTTTAGCGCAGGCCTTCTCCTCTAAATGCTGCCATATTTTGTAATCCAAGGGATTTAAGTCTGGACTGGATGAGGGCCAATCTTCATGCCTGATAAAGTCGATTCCACGGGTCTTGAGTCAGTTTTGGGTACTTTACGCCTTATGAGCCGGCGCAGAATCCTGCTGGAATACTCAGTGCTTGTTTTCGAACATTGTTTGTGAAAGAGGTTCCACAATGTTTGTTAGGACTGTGTTTTGATATACAAGGGCACTGGTTGGCACTTCTTTTTCACAAAAAACACCTCCGTTGGACCCAAATAGGACACCACAAGCCAAACCATGAATGCCGAAGGGTGATGACCACGCTGAACACGTGGCACACGTCTGCTCGCTTCTTCACTAGAGTGTGCATACATTATCATTTTGTTTGTTGAAACTCTCCTCAACATTAAAAATTTTTTCGTCTGAAAAAAGTATTTTGCGGTATTTTTTTCTCGCGTACCGCCTTAACAAAACCTTCGAGCTTTCGAGTCTGATTTTCTTCAGCCGTGCGTTAAGAAGATGTGCTGTTTTTTTTTCTATAAGCACGCAGTCTTAGGTCTTCATTTAACACCCTTTTAACAGTAGTTCTGCTTATTCCCATTTGCAGAGCCAACATTTTTTGCTTGTGGACAGGATTTCGTTGGATTCGCGCCTTCACTGCTTTGACCGCTAGAGTCCGAACAGTACGAGGTCGACCGCTCCTTTATTTATCTTCTAATCTTGAATATTCCCTGAATCGTTTGATAGTACGATAAATAAATCTCAGTGGAATTTTAAATTTTTTTAGCAGTTTGAAAATCTCAGTTGGCGCGTGACCGCAACGATGCAATGCAATTACTACGACTCTTGTCTTCTTTGCGCGTCCACTCCATTTTAGAAAATGAACAAAATTCCAGAAACCCTTTGTTTTTATTTTCTTTAAATATTCAAATTTCTAATGCCCATAATATTTTCCTCGACTTGCATTCTAAATTCGAAATTTTACCTATGTGACAAAACTTATGGCCCGACTTACGTAGGTATATGGCAGTTTGTCAGCTTTTGCATAGAAAATAGGTTAATTTTTTGTTCTATAGATAAAAGTTATTAAGCCATTGAAAAATCGGCCCTAAATAGACAATATGTACAGCTCTATGTTCGTACTTCCAAATAAATTAGTGCAAACAAAACTTTTGAGCAACAAATAACGAGGTGTGACGTCCATACTATACATTGGTAGCTTTTAGCACTAATTTGGAAATAAGAAACATGGATATTGTCAATAAAAATCGTAGTGCTGCAATTATATTTTGTTTTATTTTAACATTGGATTACGTAAAGACATTTTGTAAAGTTATCAACTTGTCTAAATAATATAATCCACAGATTATTAAAAGCGTCTCGTGCCGTAGCGTAGTTTTTGAGTTCTAAACTGAGGTAGCGATTGTGACGAACAAATATGTATATAAAAGTACAGTCAGAGAAACGACTACGTCAATTTAACGTTCCATCAACAAATGCTAGGCCTTTGAAATTTTGAAACAATTTTGCTGCAATTGTATTTATAATATGACAAAATATAACAAAGCACCATAGGGGCGGGGTTTGTTCAACGAATCGGTGTATACAAAAAGCAACTTTAATTAAGAAATAATGACTGTTATGATTTGATTTAATTTGCTAAACAATAATATAGCTGACTACAATTTACCATCGGAAATGTATATAATGGTGCTGATTCTGTTGTACACAAAATAAACTTAATTTAGGCTAACTTTTCTCTCTAGTAAAACAAGAAAGAGACGGACGTAAATTAGGGCTGTCAGATTTAGTTGGAAGTAATATTTCCGTACAAATTCAGACGACACGTAAAACATGCCGACTAAAAACACGGTGAAGCGCAAGGCGTAAACTAGTTTGACATATCTAACTTAGTCCATAGCTCTATCCGTCCTTTTCTCGCGCTGCCGCTGCCTGTTAGTAAAAGTTAGCGATTCTCTCATTTTAATTTAGTTATTGAACAAGAGAATCGGCGCCAATATCTATGTATCTGATATGTGTGTCTACTTAGCTATTCAGATTGTGCTATTAATATTTGAGCTATATTGTTTCAAAGGTTTTTTTTTGTGTATGGTAAAATTAAATTAGCTAGCGAAACTGGGCAGACGTGATGGGTATCAAATTGATCGATATCTAAAACGACAAAAAGAAAGATAGAGTATTGCATCATAATAACAAAGTCATATCCCCAGGTACATGGACGAACAAACAGATGAGAACACAACACTACCGTCGCCCGCGCCGAAGAAGCGACGAGGTGGCTCACCCACCCCTGACAAAGAGAAAGATAAGGCGGACCCCAAGGAGAAGGTGCCCGAGAAAAATATTAACCAGTTCAATGCAGTTACACAGGTTAGTTGCATTCAGTTATTGTTAAGGGGGCTGTTGCATTTTATCATCTCTCTCACTGACACTTGACCAAATAAAGAATGTTAAATGAAAAGATGCTTTTTTGATAAATGTAATCAATTAGCAAACTAGTAAATAATATATTAATTTAATAAGTAATTATTAAAAATACATTTTTATTGTGGCATTTATTTAACTCATCAAAAACAGATCATAGTACTTTTTGAGCTAAGTTTATTAGATAACACAATAGAAATGTTTTTTTTAATTTAATTTATATTATTTACTAGTTCGTCAATAACAAAAAAAGGCATCTTTTCATTTCACAATCGTAAAAATTTGGTCCAGTGTGAGCGAGAGAGGTGAAAAAATGCGACAGCTCTCTTAAGGGGGAAACGCCAGGGTAGCTTTCTTACGTTTTTTGCAATTTGCAAGTCTTTATTAGGTTGTATGTTGAAAGTATAATTCGCGACCTTAACAAATGTGTATTTAGATAATTATAATCATTAGAATCATAAATAATAATGATCCTCAAATGTCAAGATTTCATAAAACAGTTGTTCAATAGGATTACTTGGTCTTGAACGAGTTGTATTGATGATTATAATTCGGTAAATACATACATACATAGACTGGTCATAAGTTTTGTCACATATGGAAAGTTAAATAACTGACACAATCAGTTACGCACTACAACCATTTATACATCAAATAAAAGGGTATAAAATACAAATTTACACCACATTAAAGTTATTCGAAATGTCCTCCTCTTGCTTCGATACAAGCCTTCAATCTGCAAGGCCAGTCATCAATCGAAGCACGCACGACGTTCATGTCAATATCGGCGACTGCTTTAATCAGGGATGCTTTAAGTGACTCTAAGTTGCGATGGGGTTTAGCGCAGACCTCCTCTAAGTGCTGCCATATTTTGTAATCCAAGGGATTCAAGTCTGGACTGGATGAGGGCCAATCCAATTATCATGCCTGATAAAGTCATCCTCCTGGAATACCCAGTGCTTGTTTTCGAACATTGTTTGTGAAAGAGGTTCCACAATGTTTGTTAGGACTGTGTTTTGATATACAAGGGCACTGGTTTTCACTCCTTTTTCACAAAAACCACCTCAGTTGGACCCAAATAGGACACCACAAGCCAAACCATGAATGCCGAAGGATGATGACCACGCTGAACACGTGGCACACGTCTGCTCGCTTCTTCACTAGTGTGTGCATACACATTATCATTTTGTTTGTTTGAAACTCTCCTCAACATTAAAAAATTTTTCGTCTGAAAAAAGTATTTCGCGGTATATTTTTCCCGCGTACCGCCTTAACAAAACCTGGCTTCTTTCGAGTCTGATTTTCTTCAGCCGTGCGTTAAGAAGATGTGCTGTTTTTTTCTTTTCTATAAGCGGGACAGGATTTCGTTGGATTCGCGCCTTCACTGCTTTGATGACTGCTGGAGTCCAAACAGTACGAGGTCGACCGCTCCTTTGTTTATCTTCTGTTCTTGAATCTTCCCTGAATCGTTTGATAGTACGATAAATAAATCTCAGTGATATTTTCAAATTTTTCAGCAGTTTGAAAATCTCAGTTACCGCAACGATGCAATGCAATTACTGCAACTCTGTCTTCTTTGCGCGTCCACTCCATTTTAGAAAATGAACAAAATTCCAGAAACCCTTTGTTTTTATTCTCTTTAAATATTCAAATTTCGAATGCCCATAATATTTTTCTACCCTGGCGCTTTCGCCTTAAAACATTTAATCCTGTCAGGCAGTGATAAGAACTAGGAAAAACGATTTTATTGCTATGTAATAAAGCCGATATAAAGTCAAATTGTTACCATGGCAGCAGAGTTGACTGAACAGTCATGGAACTGTATTGATTAACAGATTGACGTGCTATGTAAATGTGTCATGTTAGGCGTACAACACACATATTTGGGTCGCGGCCGATTTCCCTCCCCGGCTTATGCCGAATCATGCCGCTTATAGCCGTTTCAAACCTACTGCTACAAGTTTGTGTGATTTTAATATAGAGAACGCTTTTCCTACGCCCGTCCTTTTGATGTGCTTTACAGGTCGCATCTTAGAAACCTCCTTAAATCTCCTTCCCATTCCACCCTACTCCTTCACTGTGCACGCGGTTCGGTTGTGGAATTCACTTCCATCTGACATTAGGGACTGCCAAACTGTTGCAGTATTATAAGAAGAGTGAAAGAACACTATCTTTCCATTTCGTCATAGTTATTAGGTATTTTAGTGATATTTATTCTAGAAGTATGTATGTATTTAAGTATTTATTATATGTTTTATTTGCTAAGTGAATTGTTTTTATAGTTTTTCTGTATTCTTATTTTCGCTTCTATTCTTATCCTCTGTCCTATCGCAGGTATGCTGGAAGAGATTTCTTTAGAAATAAGCATCACCTTTGTACGTATTTTTCTGTCTGGGTCAATGACCGCTAGTAATTGTTGCTTGATGTGTAAGTTGATAAAATTGTTTTATCATGTTGAGATATCGATATCAATCATGTGTGTGAAGTTTACACAAAATAAAAAAACTAATTTTTAAACTGTATTTTAAGTTTCAAATTATTATCTTTTTTAACTGACTTCAAAAAAGGAGGTAATCAATTCGACACATACGTATGTAATATTATTGGAACTGCAATATATTCACATAAATGATAATCTATAAGGGCTTCCAAATAAATATACAAAATTTTATAAGTAGATGTATGTATGTTTATATGTTTGTATGTATGTTTGTTTAACCACGCATTTCTCCTAAACTGTTAATCGATTCGTGACCATTTTATTTTTATTGGCTTACATTTACTTCAACTTAGGGAACAGTGCAAGTTTCATCAAAATCGGTTTAATAGTTTTCTAGATAATGGACTAATAGATGTAAGTGACGGCCTGGCTTATTGATACGACCTAGGGGTGTGGTGTCAAAGGGAAAACATCTCAAAACCTTGGTCAAATTCTAGTGCAATATTTATAACAAAACTATTAACAACTTATAATTATTAACCTCTTGACCGTCGGGCCTCTTTATGCACAAGTTCCATAAACGTCGGCCCATTTGGAAGTACTTGTTGATTTTTGGGCAAGCCTTCGAAAAAACGCAGATTTCGTTAATACATAGCCAGTTAAACGTTACATGTTATACCTTCCTGGCTTCGTTATTAGATTACCTAACTACTTATACCATTCATTATGCAAATACAACTGACCTTATATAGTAACGATGCGTTAAGTTTTTGTTTTGATAATTTTCACTCACATAACCTTCAAACTTTCTCACATCACATCTAATCTACACAAACATTCACCAAAAAAACACTTTATTACGATAACACAAAATCTGTAGAAACGATAAAACACCACACATTAACAACAATCCACTTATAAACAATAACCAAACCATAAAAACTATTTGTTTACGCAACGACAAAATTTCGGCGCGAACTCCGCACGCCGCCGGCGGCATCACTGCCGGCGAAGTACCGTTAACGCAAAAACACTACGAACGAAATATTTAAATTTTATATTTTTTTACTTTCGATTTCTGTTGTTATTTTATTAGAAATCATTATTGTTATTTCACTCTGTTTATTATCTTGCTTTATTTTAGATAACATAATATTACTGTTTGACTTCTTATAAAATAGTTATGAGGGGTTCAATAAAATATTGGGGATAAAATTTGTTACTCTACGATAATATGCATTTTATTATATTTATTTCGATTTACTTATTTGAAAAGCAAGTCAAGTTAGGAAAAATAATATGGTGAATAAATAAAACATTATGTAAATAGGGATGTACTTGGGTAGAAAAAATATAATTATATTTAGTCCGTCAGTGAGATTATCAAATAATATTGGACATGTATTTTTTGCTTTACCAAATCAATAAAAATTGACAGAGATAAAACAGCGCATCAAAGTTCAGGAGTGGAAGGTTTTAACGTCACTATTTAATATAAAGCGTACCGAATAGTGACGTCACACGATATTTGAATGCATTATATCGTCGTTACTTTATGTTTAGGAGTCCAAAGAAAAAATACTGTAATGTAATGTACAATATTTTTTATTAATCTATACTCCATTTGCAATAAGAGTAGACAAATAAGATAAACCTTTTTTATAGTACGTTCTACCGGTTTTGAATTTTATTGCGTAGGTTGCATGACAAATGGCAGCTGCAGTAAACATTTGGTATTGTAACCACTTTTTTGCTTTTAATGCCATCCTTATGTGTACGGTATAGAAGTTAAAATCGGTTGAACAGACTGTAAAAAGCTTTATTTAAATGTCTTATTTTATTTCAAATGGAGTATAGGTACCTGACGGACAAAGAAATAATTTTCAGTCAACATCGCTATTATTATCGTTCCATAAATCCACCCATTCTTCACCACAGACTGGAGGGCTGTGTCCTAGCAGTGAAAACATAATAGCCCGATTGTGCCTAAGCAATAACAACTACGTACCTACCTATGTGGAAGTAATTATTGTGTTTATTCATGTTAAAATATGCCTGATTTTTCATATTTCGCCACATGGCTAAGTATGTTTTATATTATATATACCATTCAAGTGAAAACTAGTATTGCTTTCAATCGTCCTGGGTTGCTGAAATGACCTTGTATACTTACTGAGAGTTAGGTATCCGATTTCCATATAGAAGTGAGAGTTTGGTAAAGTTTAAATAAAATACATTTTATAATTATGGTAATCATTTATTTTGACTAGACATGTCCCATTCTTAGTATAGAACAAAAACTTAATGTTAGGGTTACTAACTTTTACTAGAACAACACACTAAAAACAAGTACAATAAGAACGAGAAGGTTGCCCGTCTAAAACAATTTTATCATATTATCCAAGGCTTTCAGAATGCTATTAGAACTACCGCGCCTCCTTATCTGTTTTTATTTTGGTCAAGAAATATATTACAATAAAAATGTGTTATGTAAACAAAAAATACAATGAAAAAAAGATGAACACGTACTTCTAGAGTACAACAAACGAAAACAAAAAAAAACCAATACAGAAACAGTTAAAATAACAGCTAAGAGATCGCAAACATGACGCATGGATTAGTACCATTTAGCTGAAGTAGTGACGGGAAGGGAAGGGAAGCTAAACGGAGCCAATACACGCGCCAGGAGAAGGAGGAGGAGGAAGGCCGCATGCAGCAAACAGTGGGCGTCCCATACCGACGAAATGCGGCCCTCATACGAGGGTCCGGATCTCATTCATAATCCACATGCATCATCACAATCAAACGCATTCGATCATGTTCATACTCCACATCCACACCGCCAAAAGATTCATATACTAAGTTCGCCTCCGTTTACGCCCACGTATATCTTCGCCTGGGAGGTCTACTGTAGAATGCCAATTTCTCCAGCAATCTCGAAAACAAAGAAATACGTCACACTGAGTGCACTTAGTGTGAATCAATTTGGTTTCTTTCATTCGAGCACACATAGCACATCTTCTTCTAGACTCTCGCCCTCTCAAATAATCTGGCTCGTGCACGATATCCCGCCTCAGCCTCATGAGATCCCCTACTGGCTGGCTTAATTCTGGTAGACAGGGGCGATGCTGACTAACCAGACCTTCAGCAAGCTCATAGCGGAACTCACGATGCGTCACAGGCAATATTCCGCGCCGTTTCAGAGAACTGACATACATCACCAGAGCATTGTGAATGCTCACATTCAGCAATCTTTTAAACATCTTGATATACCACTTCACGCCTCTCTTTCGCTCTAACAAATACATGGAGAGTTTTTGATCTTTAAGATCAACTCCCCCCATGGATTTGTTATAATCCCTTACACACACAGGCTTCACAACTTCTTTTCCGGCCCTAGTTCCAATGAAAGTATCGGGATGGTGAAAGGTGGATATAATGTTCACCATTTTGGAGTCCATCCACGAAATTATGGATACATCTCCGCAATGGCGAGATATTATAGTCCCCTTTTTTACCTTCTTCGGTACTTTAGCTATGTCACTAGGGACATTTCGACGGCATACACGAAGGGTTCCTAGGCAATCAAAGCCCAAACTCTTTAGATATCGTGCTAGTGATGGACAATTGTAAAAATTATCCATCACTACACAATGCCCCCGATGTTCAAGGCCTTGCAATAGCTCAAGAACCACTTCCGTGCTCTTCCCCCCCAAATTGACGCCAAGAGATGGATCTCCACCGGACGACCCATCAGACTTGCCCGTGTAAATTTGGAATCCAGCCATATAACCTGTGCTGGACTCACACAGCTCATATGACTTTATTCCAAATCTAGCAGACTTTGACCTTATTGTCTGAACCCAAGACAAGCGGCCCTTGAATAAGGTCAAAGACTCGTCGATGGATATGTCCGGCCCGAGGTTGTACAAAGATTTGAACTTCTTTTCGAGATGTTCAATTATAGGAACCAGCTTATCCAACTTGGCCGACAGTCTTGCTGTGTAAGTTTCCCCAGTTTGCGAGAATTGCTGACTCGCGACAGCGGTGTTGTCTACAAAATGAAGAAACTTACACAGCAAAAGATACCGATTATAGGACATAATACGGCGGAACATGGGTAATTGGAGTACGCCATTTTGTGTCCAATATTCGGCTACTGTCGTCCGCGGGTCGATAGCCATATACATAAACATCGCGAAAAGAACCATTATCTCGTCCGCATTCGTGTCAGTCCACGAAAGAAGGCGAGATGATGGTGTCAACTTCCCTGTACTACGCTTAGCCGCGATTGTCTGCTGGGCGTATCGGTTAGTTTCAAGGACGATAACCTCTATGATGTCTTTATCCCATATGTCGATAAAGGCATCATAAGGCGAATCATAGTCTTTGAGTGGCCCAGGGGTAGGACCTGAGAATTCCTCACGAACTCCCCTGAACGACTCAAAGTCCGACACCCACAAGAAACTAGCCGACGTACCCAGTAAGCAATCAGCTGCGTCGTCCATGGCCGTATCCATCTCGTTCACGATTTGCTGTATGGGTCCTTCCAAATCCTCCGTTTCGGGAACGTTTCCCTTCCTACCGGCGGCGACACCTGGCATGTCAAATTCGTCGTCGAACTCGCTGTCCATTTCACTGCCCACTTCACACCTAAGCGCCCTTCTTGACGTTGCCGTCAATCCCGAAATTGAAGGACGAACTTCAACTTCGGAGTTGACGGTTATGTTAGATGTGGCGCTAGGTGTTGGTGGTACAGGCGATTTGGCAGCTGAGTCCGGCAGATCTTCTACCCACCGTTTGACATGCCAGGGGACCTCGTTCATCAGGTCTTCAGCCTCTTCCACCGACATGTCCATGGCCTCCACCCGCTCGACGACATCGATACTGCAAACAATACAATATACAATAACAATAACTGCCTCGTTAACCTAGTGGTCCTAAGCGTGACTGCTACGCTAGAGATCTTGGGTTCGATTCCCAGGTCGAGCAAAGTGTTATTGGGTGTTTCTATGAAATTGTCAGTAGCAGCTCGGAGTTAGGATTTGTGCCCGGTTAGTGGCAATAGGCTCGCCCCCTGTTACATGGGACTTACTGGACTGTGGGTGTACTGCAGGTACACCTCTGCCTAACCTTTCGGTGAATACAGGCGTGATGATATGTATGTAATAACAATACAACAAAAAAAAACGTACCAAGAAGTTACTCTATGAAGGAGAGTTAGAACTTACCAGAGTGGCACGGTGGGCTCACATCTGACACGTCGGAGGTGGCCACCGGGGGTCTGCTCCAAGGGTACAGTCCTATCCTGCACGTAGAATGACCCTCCCGGGGTCGCGAGGACAGGAACTGCATGAACGGGGCGGTGGCTAAAAACATATGAAGTACAAATTACTTCACTGATATTAAAACAAAAATAGTTAGGTATATGCTTTAGTATAAGTATAAGTACTTACAGCGGCGGTGGGGATGGAGAAAGCACCGGTTCGGGGCGCTCACTGATGAGCCCCATCATCAGGGCTCGACGAGCGGCGCTATTTTTATTACGCCCCCCCCCCCCCATTTCAGCTGGAGAGGGGGTCACACTCCGCGACCTCGAAGCCGACTGCCTAGCCAAGCTAAAAATATAATAAAAGGAATATTTACTACAGTAAAAGCCTACCTGTAAAAACTTTACTCCTAATTTAATTGATGTTATCATATTTTGAAATCTATAAAAAAATCTCAATATTTATTATTCTTAGACATGATAAAAACTACATAAACTAAAAAAAGGCAAAGAACACTAAAATATACCTAACAAATTTTAATCGGACAAATTTTTTTGCTGACATTACTTTATTACCTACGCTTATGGCGGGCGGGAATTTTACTTTTGGAAATACGATTACGATGATAATACGCAATAATGTCGTTAGCTATTAGCCAAAATATGTTTGTGGAACAATAATCTAACTACATAAGTGTATTTCAAACACTAAACAAAAATATTTATCATAAAACATTACGAAATACGGCGGCCATAACTATCAAATTATGAACATTACAAAAGTTTCGTAACTTTTTCTCGACATATTTATAACTTTTCTATAAACTATCACTTCATACGAAATCTATACTTATTTCTCAATAATTCTGTATAAAAATCTCATAAGCTTACTCACCGTTTCCTTCTTGAAAACATTTTTTCAAAACTAGGACACCCGCACGAATCACTCGTAAAACAACAAATATGGCCGTCACAGAGCTTCACAGAAGCACTAATTTCTTTCTATTTTTTTGCTTCCGTTTTGTTGGCACTCCTGTTTAAATGTTACCAAAATAGGTCAAGCATGAATCGACTAATCGAATGATACAGCTAGATCGTGTTGCAAGTGCCAATAAATAGAAAATATTACCGTCCAATGACAACCATGCGTGTTGACAGTTGTTATTTTCCAATGGTGTAACGGTGGCGTTTCGAGCCATTAAATCTTATTTTCCAATGGTGTTACGCCGACGTTTGAGAGGTTAACAAATATAACAAACAAATATTCCACTTTTTACTAAAAACTAAAAATTACGAAATAAAAAATAATTAAAAAAAAATAAATCGACTTCAAAGAGAAATTAACTCGAAATTATGAATTTTTTTATTGTTTTAAGTCCCCATCATGTCTGCGGAGTATCGCTAGCTAATTTAATTTGACCCTGTATACGGACAATAAGTTAACAGTCAATTTCCTCAACATTTGTTTTGCTGACTGTACATCTTGCTCACCATCATGTGCAGTCAGTTCTGGTACCACCTTACTTATTAGTTTCTTCTTAGATTGTCGATGGCGTCATCCCAGAATTTGGCTACGAGTTTGGTACCTTCAGTAGCGTTCACCACCTCCTGTAACGTGCACATAACAGCTTATGTTTTATCACGACGGATTAGTAAAAAAATATTTAATAAAAAAACCCGACTGAAAAAGACAACTGAAAAGAGAAAAACAAGTTACACCATATTTTCAAGTTATTGGCCTGCAATACCTTACAAAAAACAAAGTTCAAAACATAATAATGCTTGTTTTTCTCTTTTCAGTTATTGTATCTTTTTGCAGTCAGGTTTTTGATTTTTTTTTAAATTTCAAGCATTTTAGTTTATTGTATTAGTAGATGCAATATACATATTATTTAGCCTTTGTCGCTCTCACAGTTAAGACGAATCTAACGACACCTCATATGTTAAAATCCATCAAGCCGTGTAGCCTACAGAGCGTTCCAAAGAAATAGAATACATAGGTTCAGTCACGAACCGGGATTGTTGAGACACTAGCTTATCATCTTAAATTGGTTGTGTTACACGAATGTCGCCTGTGAAATTTGACATGTGACATTTCAATAACGAAAAATGGGCGGCATTCGTGTAACACAACCAAGTTAAGATGATAAGCTAGTGACTCAACAATCCCGGTTCGTAACTGTACATACATGCTCGTACATACGCTCGAAAAACGTTACCCTCTTTCTGGGGCAGTCGGGTAAAATTAGCTACGATTTAATCTTATTCCAATAGGAATAAGTACTCATAATGTTTAGAGCTATTTAATTATGAGTGTTATGATGTACGAACAAAAACATGATTGTATTTATTGTTTACAGTCTGAACTCGAAGATCTGAAAGAACCGTTTAAACCAGGTAAGAAACCAAATATTTAATATAATGTAACATCATATTGCCTATACTGCCGCCGTAAAGAAAAAGGACGTATCCACAGACATATTGAAATGGAGAAAAAATAAAAAAAATTTGTTCTGTTAAAATACAAGATACAAAGGCAGATGCGTTTTTTAATAGTGAGAATTATTAGGTTTTCGTTAAGTTTACGCCAATATAAAAATACTGGTAGATGCGTCTTTTTTTGTAGATTCTGAAAATGTAAATAACTCCATTTCGAAAAAAATGTCAGATAAGTACGTCTTTTTTCGTTATGACGGCAGTATATTCCACAAAAGAAGGGGTAGGCTAAGGTATATGCATAATTTACTCACATTTTGCCAGTTTTTTATAAGTCCCAAGTGTGAGCGTGCCTGTTGTGGGCTGTTCCCACTCCTGGGACACAGGCGTTCTCTCTTCGAGACGGAGTGGACTAATCTACCACGCGGGCCCAGTGCGGGTTGGTAGATGTCACAAGTCTTCGAAATTTTGGTTCTATTGCCAATTACCAGACACAAATTCCCTACTCCATGCTGTTTCTGTTAATTTAATTACGGATAAATCCAATAACACTGTGTAATCCGGGAATCGAGCCCAGGAACACACTTTATTATTTCTAAACCCTCTTGATATCTCATTAGTTAACCCATAAATATTTTTTATTAAAAAAAAAAAAAAAAAAAAATAATTTGAATTGAATTTTTCGGGCCGACTAGATCAGCGGGTCCTAAACTTTAAGGGTACAGAACACTCGACACCTCACATTGATGAATGAAAGACACTGCAATGCAAGAGTACATAAAAACCTTTATTAGGAATACTCCAAAAAAAGTAAATGTGAAGAATGAAAATATTTCCCTGTTTTATTATTAATATTATGTATTTTAAAGTTTGGACAATTGTATTCGCCAGCCAAAATAACATTTGTTACTGTGAAATTGCCTATTTAACAGCCAACCAAAATAATTTGATAAATCTGACTCGCGGAATCCTTGAGAATTTTCCACGGAACCCACTAGGAATCGCCGAACTCTGTATTTTTTCGATTTTTGATCCAAGAAGGCGCGCGCACACACGACCTGCATCATTGTGAACTAAAATTAACTTATGTAATTTAATAGAATATACTTTATATTCTTCCATGCTCGAACCATCGGTACATGGCTTATTGAATAGCAACATAGGTACAGGAACCTAGGTATCGGTTTCAGGAACGACCGATAAAGATACGAAGATAAGTAGGACAACAATAGTCGAAGAGGTCAACCAACTCATTAAAGACGTACCCGATGAAAAGTTGGAAGCAATGACTAAACACTTAATATTTGTTCTACAAATATATTAGGTTGGGGAAAAAGTCTTTTGGAACTGATGATGACGACCACAGGTGGCCATCGGAACTACTCTATAATAAGATTTTCACGGGTTGCGATTCGATTAAGTACTTTAATATGGTTGCTAAGCAATTTATGCTCGTCACAATACATAATTATGGTGAAGTTGACCTAATTGTGACTTCACCATCAGCTCCAGTTCTCCTGGTTCTTACTAGAAGAACTTCTCAACAATTATTAACGTCCCTACATCGGGAAAAGCAATATTCTGTAAAAGATGATGAGCAGTTGACATTAGGCTATTGTATCTTAGATAAAATACAAACTGACCCACTAAAAAGTGAAAAATAAAAAACTTTATAAAAAAAAAACCGACTTCCAAAAAAGCACTATAAAGTACAGCCTTCTGCGCGAAGGTCGGTCTCGCCAAGATATTTCGGACGTAGTATACGGCGTTAATATAGCATATATTAGGTTGGGGAAAAAGTCTTTTCGCATTATAGTATGTATGAACTTGTAATAAAATCTCTTTGGCTATACTATTTGTATCTGGCAGGTTTTGGTATCGTTGAAAGTTTAAATTTTAAAGAGCATAATTCCAAATTCAAATTAGGAAAATGTGTGATTTTCATTAGTTTTTCGTACCGTCAAGATGAGTGATGAAGAAATTCGATACATTTTAAAATTTTACTACAAAAAAGGTAAAAATGCAACGCAAGCCGCGAAAAAAATTTGCGATGTTTATGGACCTAGTGTAGTGTCTGTGAGAGTAGCACAAATTTGGTTTAAGCGTTTTCAATCCGGAAATTTTGATGTCAAAGATGCACGTCGCTCTGGTCGCCCTATTACGGATAAAATGGATGCCATTTTTGAAAAGTGGAGCAAGATCGGCATATCAGTAGTTACGACGTAGCTGAAGAACTGGAAATTGACCACAAGACAGTTTTGGCGCATTTGAAAAAAACTGGGTACACAAAAAAGCTCGACATTTGGGTACCTCACGAGCTCACTGAAAGAAACCTAATGAACCGTGTACTCATTTGTGATTCTTTATTACGACGTAATGAAACCGAACCATTTTTGAAGAAGCTGATAACTGGTGATGAAAAGTGGATCACGTATGACAAGAACGTGCGAAAAAGGTCGTGGTCAAAGGCCGGTCAGGCTTCACAGACTGTGGCGAAACCCGGGTTAACTCGCAACAAGGTGATGCTGTGTGTGTGGTGGGAATGGAAGGGCATTATTCATTATGAGCTGTTACCACCAGGCAGGACCATCGATTCTGAACTCTACTGCGAACAACTGATGAGATTAAAGCAAGAAGTTGAGAGAAAGCGGCCGGAATTAATCAACAGAAGGGGTGTGGTTTTTCATCATGATAACGCTAGACCTCACACATCTTTAGCCACTCAGCAACAATTAAGAGAGTTTGGCTGGGAGGTGTTAATGCATCCGCCGTATAGTCCTGACCTTGCACCTTCAGATTTCCACCGGTTTCGGTCTCTTCAGAATTCTTTAGGCAGTGTCAGATTAACATCACGAGAGGACTGCCAAAACCACTTGTCGCGGTATTTTGACCAGAAGTCCCAAAATTTCTATAGCAGTGGGATCATGTCCCTACCTACAAGATGGCAAAAAGTTATCGAAAAAAAATGGTACCTACATACTTTAGTTAAATGTAAATAAACTATATTAAAAAATGTTTTGAATTTTCTTAAAAAATGCGAAGAAACTTTTTCCCCAACCTATTATTTATCGAACGACAGAAAAAACGAATCATTTTTAAGTAAAATAAAGAAGAAAAATTTACGTTTTATTTTATTTCACATTGTGGTACAATAAAGCATAATATCATTCTATCTGTCTGTGATCGAAGCCAGAGTAACAATTAATACTAATAGTGCTATTCTTAGTATATTCGAATTCACCCTAAAGTACAAATGTACACGTAAAAATGGCGTCAGTGTTTATAACCTCATATAACTTTGGCTGAATACCAAGCTTACCTTTACAAAAAAAAAAAAAACATCCAAAATGAATTCCAATTTCAAAAGATTTATTTTACCGCGGAAATTACAAAATATTTTTGCAAAAATTAAGTGCTGTTATTTTGTTTTGTTTAAAATTATTAAATAATGGGCGATAAAAGTAATGAAAATAGTCAATTTAGTTTCAAAGATGTCATATTCAGTCAATATGTCGATAATTTCGCTACAGAAGATTGTTTGAAGAGCTATGAGAATAATATCGGATCACAGGATGCTAAAATGTGTGCAGGTACTTATTATTTACTAATGATATACTGTTGCATCAAAATTCATCTTATTTTTACATTAAGATTCGTATAATTACGTAATAAATAATTAAGACATTGTAATTTCGTAAATTCGTGAAAAGGTTAATGATAAAATAATAACAAAGGGTGCAGATAAAAGAAAGTTGTTTGCCGTTATTATTATTTTTTACCGATTTAAAAAAAAGTAGGAGGTTATGCATTCGGCGAGTGGTTTTCTTTTCGGTTTAAATTCCACTTTTGCTAATATAAATTAGCTAAAATGCATTTTATGTGTTATCATGACATGGAAACGTGATCATATGTTTTAGGCAAAATGCTTTAGGCACTTATTGAAAATCGACTGGTACAAACAAACTTAAAAAAAAAAAACTGAATTTTATGTATTCGACGCGTTTTTGTTTCCTCATCTTCATGTTTTCTAAATATTTTTAGGTTTGAATTCAAACAAAGTAAAGGTAGAACCGAGTGTTTCCCAAACTAAAATAGTACCGACATTCGGTAAGAAGAAGAATTTGAAGAAAGATGGCAAAAAACCAGTTGTGAAAACTAAGAAATTCGTTCCGCCGGTTAAAAAGACTTCAAATAATAAACATAATGCAACTAACCCTAATAATACTGGTAACATACAACAAAGTTTGGACCTACGTTTGCAACCAATACCCAAGATCAACCAAGCCAAGCCTAATCCGAGCCAAGATTCTGAAAGCTTAAACTTTACATCACAGTTCATGCAAAATATGGATATTGTGAATACGGGATTTGATAATAATATGTTGCAGATTACTCAAAATTGTAATAATAGTGAGACCTATCCCAATTTACTTACTACCTTAGATGATATTATAAACATAGGTAGTATGGACTTATTTAATAAACATCAAGGAATTGAAAAAGTTGATCATATATTAGAAAATGTATCAAATACAGAAGGATTACCACACTCACAAGGGATGTTACTCACAGATACTCTAGAAAAAAGTAAAACCATTAACAAAAGAGTTTCATTACCAACGAGAATGAAATCAAACTTACTTGGCGGCATAATTTCAAGTTCATTAAATATATTGGATGATGAAGATATAATTCCTGCTGAAGATCTTTTTCTAGAAGCACATTCTGATCAGTCAAGTATAAAAAACCTATCTCAGACTGAAAATCAATCCTTTTGCTCTGTAACCTCTTTGAGTAAAACATATAAAAACTTAGATTGCAATAGTTTTAAAAATGGCGGCAATAGAATACCAGAAGGAAATGAGTTTTTGGATTTATTTAAAAATAATGCCTGTGAAAAAGTTAAGCCTGTAGCTATGAGTACCGAGTTTGGTGATATAGGTTTTAATACAAAATATTCTGACCTTATGAAGGATTTTGGGTTAATTGATGAACTAACTCAAGATGAGAAAGATACTTGCTTGAAGATTATAAATATGTATTCTAAAGAAAACAGTATATTGATGGCAATGTTGCCCAAGTAGTTATTGTAGGAATAAATGTTATTGATAATTTTTTGTGTTTTTCATTTCTTATATTTTAGTCAAATAATGTAGGTTATTCTCAGTAGCAGCTTGGAGTCTAGATTTGTGACCGGTTTAAGGATCATCGTTATTTTTTCTACAAACCTACCCCTTATTACATGGGATTTATAACATAGCTGGCGATGTGAGTTATTTATATTTACTTAAAACATTGAAGTAATCTAAAATCCTAACAAATAGTCATGTGTCATGTTCCGTACTACATCACCAAAACAATTAGGCGCATGACAGCTATGAAGTTATTGGAACTAGGGAAGGAACACCGGCACGGTTATTGATACTGTACGTATTATCGTCACTGCCGAAAGCGAGTATACGACTGCACGTCACTACGGAAAGAGCAGGGATAGGTGCGGGGTGCGGGCGCCGAAATTGAATTCCTGTCATGCGCCTAATTGTTTGGTCAAGTTGTACAGTTTGACAACGTTCAAAGGTTTCATCGTTTATTTTCGAAGAAACCGTACTTTGCCGAATTAAAATGGGATTGACGGAATTAGTGCGTCGATTTAGGTGGGAATATGAATCAATTTCTATTGGTCGATATTCACATTTTAGTTGCTGAATGAATCTTCAAACGTTGTCGTATACAGTACGACAACGTTCAAAGGTTTGCAATCTTTAAAATGGCAAGTAAATTAGAAAAGGTTGGTCTTTGTATAGCGTCGTCTTTGTCACTCATACCCGTGTGACTGTCTCTTTGTAAAGCTTTCTTAGAGCTGAGAAAGTTATAAATTCAATGTATGTACAGACGCCAGTACATCAAGCTACTACAATCTGTCAAGGTTCTTTAATAGATTTTCAACTTTATCGCTAAAGCATTACGTTCAAGGTTGATTGGCAAAATTTGACAGTTTCGGGTAGCTTGACCTGCTGGCGTCTGTACATATTTTTTTCATATTTTTTCTATCAATTTTATCTACAAGGTGTGTAACTTAAATAACGCACAACCTCTTATAGGGTCATCATTACATTTTGACTAGAACTCGTCAAAATATAGGAACATCAGATTGTTTTTCATTTTCTAATTAATTAGTACAGTGACCGCTTAAGGGAAGAGGTTGTGCGTTACTTATTTAAGTTACATCTTGTATATTTTATATTATCTATCAATTTACGTTCACAGAAGACGCAGAGAAAGATAACATTCTAATAGCTTACCTGCCTTCGGGGCAGTATATTGGGATCAAGCTGTTCCAGTCGAGGCCTAATAGCTTCAAAAACGAATCTACAAGGCTACAGTGGGATAAGCAGGCTGCTTTGAATGCTGTCACACTTAAAATGCAGCTAGGTATGTACAATATTTCAGAATTAGTTTCATTCTAGACTTATTAACGCTTTCAAGGCCACTAAACAGCCACAGATGTCATAATAATAAAACTTCAATTCTGTCTCATTCAGTGTTATTCAGTCTTACCAAGGGGTATTGTTTTACCCAGTAACAGGGTTGTGGAGGTCAGAATGTCAGATAGGCAGTAGGTCCAAGTAAAATATTGGTATTCAGCTGCATCCGGTTAGACTGGAAGCCGACCCCAACAGTTGGGTAAAGGCTAGGCAGTTGACGATGTTAGTTTTACTTTTGGCAGATGATGGCGTGGGTTACATGTTTGTTATTTTGGTTTAAGGATTTCTTGTATTTTCTTTAACATGTAGCTTTTTTATCCTAATGAATAAAATAAAATAAAAACAAGGTCACGGTGCATCACCACATGTGCTAAGGACGGTCACAGTACGGTTATATTAGAAAGGAATCAGAAATACCTATCTGTTAGCTCTACATCAGCTGCGTAGGCTTTTCTCAACTTACTATGTTGGGGTCAGCTTCCAGTCTGACCGGATGCAGCTGAATTTTACCAGTATTTTAAATGGAATGACTGCCTATCTGACCTCCACAACCTAACTGCATTTTGGAGGTCAGATATTGTATTATCCAGTAATTACTGAGTAATACGATACCCCTTGGTAAGGCTGGTTGAATAGTAATTTATTAGTAATCGAAGTTGTGTGTGCTGTGTTGTAGTTTTTTTATGCAGATAGGAAGGAGGACCTTCGTCAATGTCAATTTAGGATGACCGCATAACTAAACTGACCCTTATTTTTTTTTTACTCAAATAGGACATGGGTTTATACAGGGTTATTGGTAAAACACCAACAACCTCTTAAGGGGTCGTTGTACTCATCATTATGAACAACTTTTACTATGGGACCAAACCTGAAATCGCGTAAAAAAACTCAGTTGTTGAATACATTTTGACGAATTATGCGAACATAAATGTACTGAACAGCTGATTTTTTTTTCGTGATTTCAGGTTTGGTCCCATAGTAAAAGTTGTTCATAATGATGAGTACAACGACCCCTTAAGAGGTTGTTGGTGTTTTAGCAATAACCCTGTATATGCCAGTTCATACGTTAACAATGAAAATAAACACAACTTTTTAATGTTCTTTATTTAGAGAAAATGTAACTTAATACAATTAGTGTTCACTATTATTATATTCAGATTAATTATAATTATTTTCATTGCAATAAATTCACAAAAATAAAATCAATCAGCTTTCGAAAGCAAAGTTCCTCTGACAGTAATTATTAAATTATACGTAAAATATTTTCGCGCGGTTTCGCAAAACGTGACTATTATGCATCCCAGAGCTTTGTTTGGGGACAATGGAATAGGTGACCGAGAAAAGGGACAGTCCCGGTCAAAACGGGACGTGTGGTCACTTTACGCACAAATCGACTACACTGTTAGGTTGTATAGCAGCCCTTTGGACCGTCCAACAAAGGATAGCTCACAAGACGCCCGCCGGTCACCTACTTGCATAAGAAGGGAAGAAGTGGCACCACCGGCCCAGCCTTTTCCCATAATGTTGGGGTCTTCCAGTCTTACCTATTAAAACTGTAATTTGAAAACATTGTAAAAGCCAATTATTTTTAAAAGAGTAACCGTGGAGTTTCTTGCGGGCTTTTCTTCATAGGAAACAATCAGTTGGAACCGTGCACCTGTTTTCTGATGTTTCATAAGTACCCATGTAGGTTTATGTGAAATAAAATATTTTGATTTTAACTGGATGCAGCTGAATACCAGTATTCAGCTGCATCCGCCATTCTCGTCATTCATTGTTTTTTTTTTTTTTTTTTTTTAATTGTGTGGATTCATGATCTGTGTCAAATAAACTTATTTTCTTTCTTTTCTTTATTTAAATAAGATTTTTGTCAACAGAAAGAGGTCACATAACATCGCAGTCGGTTCTAGCACAGCTGGTGACAGATCTTAACCTCACAGACGAAGAGAAAGCGACCCTGGATAAGGAAAGAGAAACTGGTATGTATTTACAGTACCATAATCTAGCTAGCCTTTTCTTATATTGAATAATTCGGCATTATACAAATACGATTACGATTCGGTTTGTATGTCATGGTCATCAGCTGTTGAAGTTAATACCAATAATACTCCGCTGGAGTCCGTCGAACGTCAGTTTCCGTGTACGCTTTGGCATTTTTTACTTGTCGTTATAAGCACAAAATAAAGCACTTTGTCCAAGCCGTTTTCACGATTCCCGTTTGAGATTCGTTAAAAAATAAAGCCACTTATTTCTTGCTTAATTGATATCAGAAAACACTTTAGGCAATACTCAACGCCATTTTAATTATTTTGATTAGCAGCGCTACAGGTGATAGAAAGTGGAACTAATTGTTTAGATTTGCGGCGCAATTTTGTATACGGGAGTTCGAATCGTTTTCGGGTCGACGGCAAAGGTAAAAATATTGTAGATATTATGTTAGATGAGTTGGGCCCAGTAGGAGGCCACGCCAATCGCCGCATCCGTGTCATTTTTTAGGTCCTCAGCTGCACAGCTGTATGGGCACTTTGGCCACTGCAATATATGGGACATGGTTTGTTCAAGAGCACCACATTCGCACTGGGTGTTGCTAGATTATGCTTGTAGCGGCGTACTTGGTCCACAATCGATTGATTTGTTTCCACAAATCCCACTGCAGGTCATGTTCGGGTGGCACCCTGCAGCTCCTGGGGCTGGACGAAGTTGTGTGGTGACGGATGATGTTTTTCCCACAACTGTATTCTTTACCTTTGGCGGTTGTTTTTGGATGACCTGAGAATAACGAAGAAAGCTCTTCCGGCTCTTTAGTCTACCCGGTGTAATCATACTATTTGCCGACGACGACCCCTGCTACCCACCCCTTAATCCCTTACATTTGTTTAAATATGTTTTTTTTTTCTTTTACAGAAGAGAAAAAGTCCCGCGTACAATTTCTGAAGACTGAAATGAAGTTGATAGAACTAGATGCTAAAATTAAAACGTGCTTGTCTCTCGAAAAGGCAGATACCGATATGTGTTTGAAACTTTTGGACGATTTAATGGGTAAGTGCTTCATACCTTTACATATCACACACACTTAAAAAAAAAAACCGGCCAATTGCGAGCCGGACTCGCTCACGAAGGGTTTTGTACCACCATATAATATTTAACGCTACATATTTTAAAAATTACTTCAGTCTTTTCTTGTATGGAGACCTTCAGTATTTCACATTAAGATGAAAAAAAAGAGCTCTGTATTTGGACAGCCGTTATTATGTGACTGTTCACCGGTTTCTGAGGAAACCAAAGCTTAGTTAATCTAGTAAAAATATAAATTCTTACAGGTTTAGATATAAAACCGTTAATGCTGCTAAAACACCCGACATGTTTGGAGACAATCAAACGCATGCGCGCGTACGTCGGCAACACGCCATCTTGGGAGCTCACAGAGAGTGCGGCGCTCGTGTTCACTAAGCAAGCGCATCGCATCAGGAAGCAAGCCGACTGTGTTTACAAGAAAATGAAGGTAACACTAACATATTACTAATCAAGGGAAGCTTTTACAATGGCCAAAGAGAGGGAATGTCGTTTCATACCGACAGTCCTCCGTGCTTCGGAAAGTACGTTAAGCCGTCGGTCTCGGCTGTCATTCGTATCAGACAGTCGTCGCGGGTAGTCAGAAGCCCTAAAGTCTGACAACCAGTCTTGCTAAAGGGTATCATGTTACCCAGTAACTGGGTTGTGGAGGTCAGATAGGCAGTCGCATCATGTAAAATACTGGTAATCAGCTGCCGACCGGATGGTTAGACTGGAAGCTGACCCCGAGGTAGTTGGGAAAAGTCTAGGCAGATGAAACGAATCGCATACGTCGGCAACACGCCGTCTTGGGAGCTCATAGAGAGCGTGGCGCTCGTGTTCACTAAGCAAGCGCATCGCATCAGGAAGCAAGCCGACTATGTTTACAAGAAGATGAAGGTAAAATTGACAGAGACTGTTTCCCAGCAGTGGGAACATTATAAGCTATTATCATGTTATGTTATAGGCGACGGTGGCACTTCCCTTTAGTTGAACTGTCGGTTTTTGCCATCCAATAACCAGAAAAAAGAAAGACTCGCGCAAACCTTTTTCTTAAACTCATACTAAGCTATGACCCGAGTTCATCAACTACATCATAATCATTGATTACGTAACGGTTCTGTTGGCATTTAACAGTTGTTTAATCAAACCGTTTTTTTCGAGTTCACCATTTACTTCTAAGGGTAAATTTGACCACACATCACTAAACGCGTTTAACGCTAAACGAGTTTCAAACATAATTCTGTCTCTGTTATCTTCCAAACTGTTGAAAGAAACGGAGCGATGTTTTAAATTCGTTTAGTGATGTATGGTAAAAATGAGTCTTAGGGCCAGTTTTTTGATCCGTAGTTAACCCAACCAATAAACATAGTAACTAATGGCTGAATTTTGGCTAAATGTGAAAGGCTAAACATGAATGTACTCATGTTAGCTCATTCATATTAAAAAAAATAGTAACTAATGGCATAACTCATTCATGTTTAGCCTTTCATATTTAGCCAAAATTCAACCATTAGTTACTATGTTTAATCATTGGTTCGGATCAAAAAACCGGCCAGGGTCGGTTTTTTGATTCCCAGTTAACTCAACCAATGGTTAAACAGTAATTAATGGTTGAATTAATGTTTATTTATAAGTTCTCCTATAATCTATAGGTACTTGTAGAACTATTTTCTGTATTTTGTTCAAAATTTTGGGCTCGATAGTTTCGAAGATATGGGGGGAATGGTCAATTTTCGTCTATTTTCTTAAATAACTTTAATACTTGTTATTTTAAAACTATAAAAAATATAATATACACTCTTTTGCAAAAAAACGGGCACCTAAGGACATTTACGTTCTAAGGTCGATTTGAGTTGCGCGTTGAGATTTAAGGGCGTCTCGCTTGTGCTGGGTTTGTTGCGTGCATGCGTTCAGCGTTGCTCATGCCAGCCTGGTGGGCAAGCAAGATGACCTGAGCCCATCCGTAGATATTTAGACCCTTTTATATGTTTATTTTCTTTCTTTCTTTTTGCTTCGACTTATAAGTAGTCAATAAGTACTTGTATGTCACAAAACTGTATCCACGGGAACACTGCCGACAAACTGTACAGCAGTTTGACAGAAAATATGTGATTTTTTTGTTTAGAATTTTCTTGAATGAATAAATAAATAATAAAAAAAAAAGTTAATCAAATGAAATTTAATTGTTCGACGTAGTCTGCATACTAATAATCGTCTAAGTGAATTCAGGCAATTAAAAAAAAAACGAATTCTTTAAAACCGATGTACACGGCCAAACAGAAGTGTTCGGCAATAAAGACAAGAAGATTTTTTTTACTTTTTTTTTAAATTAAATAAAGTTACAAATTTAAAAACCTAATAACGAGTGTGACCTCTTGCCAAAATCACAGCTTGAACCCTTCTGGGCATGCTTTCCACGGTGTTTTTAATAACGTTTTGAGGAATACGTTTCCACTCTTCTGCAATGACTCTTTTTAGCTCCCTGATGTATGGTGGATCAGGTTGCACTGATCTTACTCGTCTCTTTAGCACATCCCAGACATGCTTAATTGAATTGAGGTCAGGACTTCGAGCTGCCCAATCTAAACGACGGATCCCAACTTCGTGCATGTACGCTTCCACGTCGCCAGAACGGTGCGGGCGAGCATTTTCGTCCATAAAAACGGAATCTTCCCCAAGTGCAGTCAATGTGGGTTTTGCATATTCCTTTAACGACGCTCTTATACGATCGTGTGTTCAACTTTACAAAAATATTTTCGCGCCGATAACGCACTATCGTGACATGGCGTTTTCTCAGGGGGGGAGGGGGCGGGATCTTTTTTATTATTTTTCTAGGATGACTTTGGACATGGGTACTTAGAATATAAGATCGAAAACAAGCTACGCAAGACTTTTTTTCCCGGTCTTAAAGGGATATGGAATTAGGACTTTAATTATGTACCGGTGTGCATTTAATGTTCCATTTTCTATGAAAACTAACTCCGTACGCTCCGTCGAATTAATTGCTGCCCAAACCATAACGGAACCTCCGCCAAAAGGAGTGATATCTTCGAAACACACTTCTTCGCAGCACTCGCCGGCGTCGGTCCTCTCCACACAAAGAGATTCTAGCTTCATCAGAAAACAATATTCCAGTCCTCCAGAGTCCATGAAGCACAGTTTCGAGTAAACTGAAGTCGAACAACACGGTGCTCACGGAGTAATTTAGGGCCCCGAGCTGGGCGGTAACTCCTGATATTGGCAGCCAAAAGCCTCCTCCTGACCATCCACAAGCTAACTTCTACTCCTCTTCTTCAAGGCTCTTACTTCTCAAAGCGGTCATCTCTTGGTTCTGTGCATCGTTTTCATCCCGAACCGGGTCTTCTTTTGACCGAACCGGTCTCTTGATACCGATGCCAAGTCCTCTGGACAGTTGAACAACTCACATTTAGCCGCTGAAACACGTAAGTCTGCGAACAACCTTCTTCAAGTAGGGCTATAATCTTACCGGCCCTTTTCGCTTTCACATCAAAAAGTAGTATTTAATGTAAAAATAAAGATTAAATTGTTTAATTTGCAGAAAATATCCAAAAAGTTTTAAAATTTTAGTAATCAGTAAAAAATTCGTTTCAGCAATTAATAAAGCAATTTTACAATAATCCTTAACACATTAACTGCTGAATTATTTGCGAATTGGTTCCAAATGCTGCTTTATGATACAAACTTGTCCCAAGTGCGGCGAGACGCTTATGTGTGTTTGAAAATTTTCGAGTTTTATGAGTCATAAAACAATTACGCCAAGAACAATAGAGATGCACAAAAAACCCACAGGTGCGGCGCGCCGCACTTGAAGGAAATTGTATGGACGCGCATAAGCGCCGCCAGCACATGGTGAACGTTCGAAAATCGCGCATGCGCGTTGGCCGCGCATAACGTGTTAATAATCATTATTTTTCTTTTGTTAATTTCAAAATTAAAATTTGGAACGTAAAGAATCATGCCAGGATGCTTCAAATAACATGCTAGTACATCGTCAAATTAATAAAACCTCTTTTTTGTTCTTCTTCATTGAAGTAGAGAAAAAAAAATCTAAAAGTGCCAGTTTTTTTTTTTTTTGCAAAAGTGTTTATTTGAGACCCTCACAGTAAGCCCTTTCATTTGATAATTATGTCACACGGTACATCTTGTAAAACTTTTTTTTATTTTAATTGTCTCATTTGACCCCCATAAGTGAACCCCATATTCAAAATTCGTTTCTTTACGTTACACGTCCGTGTTTGGGTCACAGGAAATCCATATGTGTACTAAATCTCAACTTAATTGGTCCATTACATTCGCAGCAAATTGGCTGTGATAGACGGACTGACAGATAGACATAAACACAGAGACACGAGTGATCCTATAAGGGTTCCGTTTTTTCCTTTTGAGGTGCGGAACCCTAAAAACGTAAATACATCATAAATCCAGCCTCAAATTACTTAACAGTTTCTTGACCCACTGCTACCTACAGTACCTACAATCAAGTAATTCCAAACCACTATGTTTGTATAAACGGAATCTTGTACCAAATGCTTTCTCGTCACATTCCTCGAAATAATTGCGCCTTGTTTATACGGGGAGTGCGCAAAATTCTTAACTTTAAAATCATCTAACACATTATCCTCTTCAAAGATATAAATCAATGTGCCTTGCATTTTTAGTAACTTGAAGTGATGCACAATGCAAAACTTCACGACAGGAAGCATACACGAACGGTTAACTGAGTTGGCTACTTCGTTTCAAGTTAATGGTTCAATTACAGTACAATCAATGGTTACTGCGTGGTGAACAGCAAAGTATTGTTAAACAGCTGTTTAAAATTTAATCATCTGTTGAACTCGGGTCTAAGTGCTGTAACGTAACAAATAGCCGGGGCTATTAGCTAGTCACATGATGAGTAGAAAATACAGGGGTTCAGTAAGAAACACAAAGATAGTCGTAATAGCTTCAGGGTGACAGGAACCAGGTCTGCAGCGCGTGACGCGTGCAGTGACAGGGTCAACAGGAACCAGTCTTGTTGCGCTAGACGCGCGCATTAGCACCACACCAGAAGTATCCACAGGCAGTAGAGCAGGAACGAAGATGAGGCTGCAGCGCCTTACTCCAAGAAGGAGTAAAACCCGTCGACAATGGCCTAAGTCACTCCGTTAGAGGGAGAGAAAGCGGCCGTGACATAGCTATAACGCTAGGAGTTCAGAATGTCCGAGGAGGACAGGAGATAGGGCTCAAGCTATGACACTAGAGGTTCAGTTTTGAAGCGCGTACTTGGACTGGTTGCCGGAGTCCACCGGAAATAATACTGCTTGATGACTTCTGACTTCACATGGTATTTATTGCAGGAAATAGACTGACTCGTAGATAGAAATAGATTGCTTCGTTGATAGAAATTGATTGATCATTACAAGCAATGATGGGTCCCTTTATATGCCCCGTCTCTATCTCTGTCTTTTCTCTTTGTATTCTAGAAATCAAATATATTTTATATTTTAAAGATACGTCAGATTAGATGGGTAACAAACACAGCCAGCGACCACTAACATGAGAACTTGGTCTTAACACATAGCTTACAATGGAGACTAAGGCATGTGTTCACCGACATTCTAACCACCGGTTAGCTATTTAAACAGTTGTTTTATGTCAAATTTGGAAGGAAGTTTGACATAAACCAACTGTTTAAATATGTAAACGGCAGATTGAATGTTAGTGAACACAGCCCTAAGGCCTGTTTTCACCAACATTCAAACCACTGGTTAGGTATTTAAACAGTTGGTTTATGTCAAATTTCCTAAGGAAAGAACTGATTAAAAATCTAAACAGCTGTTTTAAAGTCGGTGAACGCCGCCCTTAGCCTTATAAAAGAATCAAATCTGACAAATGACATTTGAGTTTTGACAATATTAAAATATTCAAAGGTTCTTACAAAAATGAGAAAATGAATGTAAAAGGCATGAATAATCAATGAAACTGCGAGGATTCCACTGGAAATAGTGTTTAGTATGTAAAATGTAAGTATAGTGAAAGTTCTAGTATGAACCCCCAGCTCGTTCAATGTGAACAAACTAAGAACATGTGGTTGAAAAAGCGAAATACCACAGTTCTATATTTGTAATGTTATGTTACAGGACCTGTTTAGTCCACTAGAAGGGCTATCGTTCTGGGAGTACTTCACGAATAGAGTGCTCAAGTTCAAGAAAGCCACATCTACGATAAGCGCCGATGAGCTACTAGAGATGATACATGAACCACTTGGTAAGTAATATAATATAATATAATATAATATCTTAGGACATTGTTCACACACGGTCATCTGATCCCAAACTAAGCAGAGCGTGTACTATGGAAACCAGATAACTGATAAACTACATACACTACTTTTTTTTGTAAATTTGTTTATATATAAATTTATTTTTATATATATTTATATATATATTTGTTTAATATTTGCTCCATGAAAGTAAACAAACTCTGTTTTGGTTAAATTCTTACGTAATCAGTCACTTATGGGAATTAGTTACCACATTCACCTATATTTAAAACGTTTCAAGTGTCAAGACTTTTTCAACAAAAAAAAAAAAAAATATTTTCAATAACACTTCGATCAACAATACCAATTAGATAACGGGTCACGTACAAAATCAAGGCTAAATACTGTTCGCGTGAAAATAATATACATAATCATCATTCTCCTGCCCTTGTCCCAATTTATTTGGGGTCGGCGCAAGATGTCTTTTTCTTCCATACTTCTCTATTAGTCGTCATCTCGGTAGTCACTCCCTTTCTGGCCATATCATCTTTCACACAGTCCATCCATCGTTTCTTTGGCCTTCCCTTACTCGTATAGCCCTCCACGTTCATAATCAACACTTTTCTGACGACATTTTCCTCATTCCTCCTCATCACATGCCCATACCATGACAACCGATTTCCGCACAACTTTTCAGTCACCGCTGTCACTTTCAGACTTCCTCTTACATACTCATTTCTTATTCTATCCATTCGCGTAATACCACACATCCCTCTTAGCATTCTCATCTCGGCTGCATGCAATTGCCTTTCATTCATTCTTTAATATACATAAATAGCTATATAAAAATAATATACATAAATAGCTACATTATTATCGAACTGAGACAAAAGTTTCAAAACAGTTTTAAGTTCAATCGAATTACAATCTTGGCACCTAGTAATAAAGTGACAAATCTTCCAAACATTATCTTAATACTGTTTTTTATTTAAGATGTGTTTGCTCTTGACTCTAGTCTAGGTCGGAGGCGACAAAGACAGAGTCGACGATGGAGTGAGCTTACCCAGAAGACGCCTGTTGACTCTCACTTTGAAGAGATTAGGGTTGTATGCGCTCGGAAACAAAAACGCAGGTAGTGAATTCCACTCTTTTGCTGTGCGCATTATAAAAGACAGTTGGAAGCGCTTAGTGCGAATTGGTGGAATAGCAACTAGGTAGGGATGGTAACTGGCAGTGCGTCTAGATGTCCGATGGTAGAAGGGGGCTGGCAGAATGAGGTCGTGGAGTTCTCGGGCACACTCTCCGAAGTACAATCTGTAGAAGACCGACAAGCAGGCAACCTTGCGGCGATGGGCCAAGTTATGTAGCTTGGCATCCACCAGTTTTACGTCGCCAATGAGCCTCTTAGCTCTGCGTTCATTCGTCACGAAAAACGAGCAAAGCAATAAATCACTCATACCTGTCACTTAAAAATGAAAAGACAGGTTATTAGTTTGAAATTTACCAACAAATAAAGTACTTTTTCTCGTTATTGCCTTGCGACCTACATCGTTTTGGTCCGTTTCTGTTGGCTTCTTGGCCAATATTGGCCGTAGTGGCTAACCTTGGCCAAACATTTGTAGCGGTGGTTTAAAATCGTAAAATTTGTTAAAAATTTGATATTATTTGTTAGTTTACTTACTTATTCTACAAGTACTTACCGAAAATAAGACACTCCGGCCGTTAAATTGCTTTTTCGGGCATTATTTTTGCAAGTTTTGAATACACATTGCGGCATTGTGAAAGGCATTAGCGCAGCATTAGCTGTGTTTCAAGCGAACTAAACAAAATAAGAGCTCACGTCTCAAGTGCGCTGTTATTTACCGAGACGTATGTTTTGCGCCGACCCGATATTTAGTTGGTTTTGTTGATCGAAGGCATAAAATTATTAAATTGTAATCGAAAAATCTTTGGCGAAAATGTCGCTGCTTTGCATGAAAACCAAAATTTTGAAAATACTGGTTTATAACAGCCAAATGAAAAATAGACCTTATTTCATGGCCAGTAAGACTCACATTCGGCAAATTGCCGGTTTTGACGTTATGAATGTCATAAAGATGTTTTTCATTTGACAAATTAAAGTTATTTTTTAACCTACATCGCTGCTTTTCATGAATACCCGTGAAAAGCAGCGATGTAGGTTAAAAAATAACTTTAATTTGTCAAATGAAAAACATCTTTATGATGATTTCAAATTAGAATTTCGGGTTTAAACATTCAAATAATCAAATCAAAGCACTCAATTTGTAAATGACACTACAAATTGGCGTTTACGTTTTTATGATCCATGTGTTTACAGTTTCATCAGATATTTTGGAACAGACTATAGTGCTTAGCATAGCATAATCAACCTATAATGTTCCCAATGCTGGGACACAGGCCTCCTCTATGTGAGAGTGGAGTCTAGTGCAAAGCAAGGCTTATGTTCTAATAACTACGTAAAACTTACCCTTTGAACCTTTTAGGGTGCAATGGATGGAAAACACCAACCATTCAGATAGATCCATTAAATTACTCGTAATAAATAAAAAATAGTCCAACCTTTTTCTATCTATAAGTTTTGTCACATGGAAAGTTAAATAACTGACACAACGAGTTACGCACTACAACCATTTATACATCTAATGAAAGGGTATAAAATACAGATTTACACCACATTCAAATTATTCGAAATGTCCTCTTGCTTCGATACAAGCCTTCAATCTGCAAGGCCAGTCATCAATCGAAGCCCGCACGACGTTCATGTCAATATCGGCGACTGCTTTAATCAGGGATGCTTTAAGTGACTCCAAGTTGCGATGGGGTTTAGGGCAGACCTTCTCCTCTAAGTGCTGCCATATTTTGTAATCCAAGGGATTCAAGTCTGGACTGTATGAGGGCCAATCCAATTATCATGCCTGATAAAGTCGATTCCACGGGTCGTGAGCCAATTTTGGGTACTTCTCGCCTTATGAGCCGGCGCAGAATCTTCCTGGAATACCCTGTGCTTGTTTTCGAACATTGTGAAAGACGTTCCATAATGTTTGTTAGGATTGTGTTTTGATATACAAGGGCACTGGTTTTCACTCCTTTTTCACAAAAAAACACCTCCGTTGGACCCAAATAGGACACCCCAAGCCAAACCGTGAATACCAAAACAGATGTGTGCCACGCTGAACACGAGGCACACGTCTGCTCTCTTATTCACTTGAGTGTGCATACACTTTATCTTTTTGTTTGTTGAAACTCTCCTCAACATTAAAACTTTTTCGTCTGAAAAAAGTATTTCGCGGTATTTTTTTCCCGCGTACCGCCTTAACAAAACCCGGCTTCGTTCGAGTCTAATTTTCTTCAGCCGTGCGATAAGATGTTCTGTTTTTTTTCTATTATCACGCAGTCCTGGGTCTTCATCTAACACCCTTTTAACAGTAGTTCTGCTTAGTCCCTTCTGCAGAGCCAACATTTTTTGCTTGCGGACAGGATTTCGTTGGATTCGGGCCTTCACTGCTTTGATGACCGCTGGAGTCCGAACAGTACGAGTTCGACCGCTCCTTTGTTTATCTTCTAATCTTGAATCTTTCCTGAATCGTTTAATAGTACGATAAATAAATCTCGGTGGAATTTTCAAACTTTTCAGCAGTTTGAAAATCTAAGTTGGCGCGTGACTGTAACGATGCAATGCAATTACTGCGACTGTGTCTTCTTTGCGCGTCCACTCCATTTTAGAAAATGAACAAAGTTCCAGAAACCCTTCGTTTTTATTTTCTTTAAATCTGGCGACATGAAGTTGCACTATCTGTACACCCCACTTCCCTACTCATTCGAGAAATTACAAGCGTGATATTATGTTTCTAAATATTTCAGAGATGTCAGTCCCCACTTCACATGACATGAAAGAGGCTATCGTCGCTGCGAATGAAGCGGAACAGCTCGAACTGACACAACCGGACGCAGAAGATACAACAGAAAAAGCCAAGAAGAAATCTACACCAGGTTATTATTATTATTTTTTTTAATAATTAAAAAGACAATTTTACTTCTATATATACTTCCTTCCTTATGTAGATGTGGCAGAAATAGTTGCCGGCAAGCATCATATGGATCGAAACTGGTGTAATGTTGTTGTTTGTTGGAAGCTTCGCCGCGAGAGAGCGCCGAGTGTTTGTCACTTGTCAAACTCATCTTGAATTATAGTATATTCGCGTTAAGAATGCAGTGAGTCATCATTGTCCATCGGCCTAGCCCCGCCCCCTAACCAATCAAATCTTTTCAAATTACAAAGTCAAGTTCACAATGACAGTTGAAGGCATTGCGTCGAACGCAACGGTTGGTCGGATCTTGCAGTTGCACTGATGACTCACTGCATTCTTAACGCGAATGAACTATAAAAGCGACTAGATAAACGACAAAGACACTTAGCGCTATCTCGCAGCAAAGTTTTTAACAAGGAACTCCATTGGTAGCGAAAAAAGTAATAAACACCTAGCGCCATCTACACGGAACTAATTTGAGTTTTCATCCCCACTACAGGCAAATGAGAGCAGTGGTGACCCAGTGGTAACGGCCGCGACTTAAGGGTTGTAGGTCGCAGGTTCGAACCCTGACAGGCGCTTTACTTCATGCAAATTACTTCGTCACCGCTGCTTACAAAACGGTGAAGGAAAACATCGTGAGGAAACTGGCATGTTCTAGAACTAAATATTCGAAGACATGTGACATCTACCAACTCGCACTGGGCCCGCGTGGTGGATTACGACCCACTCCCTCTCACCGAGAGGACGCCTGTATCCCAGCTGTGGGAACATATCAGGCTGATATGCTATGCTGTTATTATATTCAGCTTTGTGTCTGCCTCTTGTGTTGCAGATACTTAGCATGAGGGCCGACTCTGACAACCAATATTTATAAAGAGCTATTTCAAAGCATCCCTGATAATTGAGGAGCGTCAGAACAAAAACTGATCACATTTTGACCTTTTTTAGGGTAAAGGAACCTTTATAGAATCACTTTGTTGTCCGTCTGTCTGTCTGTCAAGACCCTTTTTCTCAAGAACGCGTAGAGGTATCAAGTTGAAATGTATATCAAATACTCGGGTTTATAATCTCTTTCAGCTGTAAAAAAAATCAAACTTGTAAGTCGACGCCATCAAAATATATATTCGTTTATATCGCATATTTTCGCATATTTTGCGATTTCACAAGGGAATCAAGACCTATAGGGTTCTTCCCGTTGACCTAGAATCATGGAATTTGGCAAGAAGCAATGTCTCACAGCACTAGTAAGGGGAAAAGTCTGAAAATTGTTAATTTGTAATTTTATCACATAAAAAAATGGATTTACAAACTTTTTGCAGTTGGAGAATTGACTGTGACGTATATCAATGTATGGGAGAACATGTTTTTCAACTAAAATGTTAAGTTTGTTTTTGGGATAAATTCTTTTCCACTACGGAACCGTCCATTGTGGGTAGTCCGACACGCACTTGTTTTTTTATGATGCCAATTGGTTGTTCTCGTACATATCTTGCTCTATGGTTAATGTAACCTGATCGAAAACTGATAAATCCGTCCGCGAAATAACCGATAATTACATCAATCGTACTAAACAACGATGGCGATCGGAACAGATACCGATAAATCCCTAACATTATCCAGTTGGTTTGGTCAATAACCAATATATCCATTTTCTTTTTTTATATAACTTAACAGGTACCACGGTCCCGAATACAGAATTTAGGTTTCCAAACAGTGATGGTAACACCAATAATATGATATACTTCTTTGTACTCTAAATTAGAAAACCATGAACCAAAAACACAAATGTATTTATCGGTTTTTGGTTCTGACGCTCCTCCTCAATTATGTATCTTTCCGAATCTAGCTTGACACCATGCGATTCTGAAAAAGGGTGCTGTGAGTGAATCCTAAACTGTCAAAACGCTAACATTATTGCTCAGCATTTAAATTTTAAAACAGTTCCTAAAACTCACCTCAATCCCTCTTTACTAACATCTATAAATATCCACAGCAAAATCAAAGAAAGAAAAGAAAGAAGCGAACAGCACTTCGAAACCGCCAATCAAACGGCAGTCCTCTAGAAAATTACAGCAAGAAGAAAAAGAGAAAGAAACTACAGAAGAAATCCAACCAGAGGCAACGACAGAAGAATCAGAAGCGACGAAACCTGACGAGGAAATTCCCGAACAAGTAGAGGAGAACCGAGAAAAAACACCAGAAAAATCGCCAGAGTCTGAAAAAGAGACAGAAAGTCCACCAGAAGATAAAGAAGCTGGGAAAGAAGAGAATGGAGATGTGGAGAAGGATGAAGAAGAGAAAGTTGTGGAGAATGAAGCGGAGAAAGTGGAGAAAGTTAAAGAAAAGGAAGATGTCGGAGAGCCGAGAGCGAAACGATCGAGAGAGGTTAGTTCTTGTCAGCTGTTTTAATTTGGATGCTATTTAAACGCTTGCCTGAATTGTACCTATTTTACTACAAAAAAGCATAATCATTTGCTCAGCGAATTATGTCAGGGTCGTATTCCAGTCTAACTGGATGCAGTTGAATACCAGTATTTTACATGGAACCACTGCCTAAACCGCCACAACCCAGTTACTGAGTAACACGATACCCCGTGATAAGACTTGGTAAGAATTAAATCACAACCTAATGTTTTGGTGAGCATTTATCCTTTTTGGTAGTAAAATAGGTACATTTCAGGCAAGCATTTAAATTGGTTCCTTTTAATATTGGGTACTTGACTATTTTGATTTAGAAAATATATAGATAGAATGCTCATTATTGCACACCTAATAAAGCAAAAACAAATAAAGGGTGATATAATGGGCAGTATTATTGTAATAATCGATTTCTGCTAGAGAACCTTAACATAACAAGACAACAACTACAGTCGGCTCGTTAAGAACTGAGTCGTCGGGCTGTTATTAGTCTGTCTCGCTCGCACTTATGGAGCTTATGGAGTGCAATAATGATGCGCGTAATAGTAAAGTGCGTTTCACGAAAGGATTCCCTTCGCCTTAATGTAGGCACCATTGCTTTTCATTGAAGAATTGCTTGCAAAAACCATTCCTTCATTGAAAAGCAACGGTGCCAACATTACGGCGAAAGGAATTATTTTGTGAAACGCGCTTTAGGGTGTGTGCATATTCCTGTTTACCGGTGTTTACCGAGTCGTCGGGCCATAAACCTTAGTGGCTGACGTTTATGGCCCGACGACTCAGTTCATAACGCGAGTACTATAGTTAGGAAACGTACCTGTCGAAATGCGAGTAACCGTACAACACTGCCTAATAGTCGTGATGTTATTGTGTAACGGATAAATTTAAATTGTACTGAAACGTCACTTTAACACGTGATATAAAAAAAATAATTTAAAAAACTAAATGCAAGACGACATTTTCCTATCTATTTATTTTCTCTGAGTAGAAATGGCGAAACAAAGTCAGGGGTCAAAGTCTCTTTTAATCTTGGTCAATCAGGTTAGATACCATATACATTAGTGCCTGAAATTCCAATTTCACCAATGAAACAGAACGCGATCAGCACATTGAAACTGCGTTCAAAAGCTGTCAATGTCAACATTCCATAACAATAATGACAGTGACAGCTCTTGAACGCGGTTTAGACGTGCTGATTGCGTTCAGTTTCATTGATGAAATCCGCCCTAAGTAAACGATATAAGTTTTACACAGTTTTTCGCTGATAATGGCCAAGTTTGATAGTCTGCAATGGTAATATGAAACCCAAAGCCACGTGATTTTGGCGAATCTGTCTTACCGCAGATGAGCTAAAAAGGCGAGTTAACTTATTATGTTGATATTTGTCTTTCCCTAAAAACTCGTTATGGCTGCCTTTGGTAGGTGTGTCCGTTCCTTGGGCAATTCAGTTATCCCAGTAACTTTATCTATCAGAGATAAACGTTCCTTAACATAAATACTAGTGTCTCATTTCCACCTCCCAATAATTATGGTGGCTCCAATCCTCAAAGTCAAGTCAGTCATATTTTTTTTGCATGCATGCATAACATACGCTAATCTTGGTAGTGATAGTAAAAATCTAGATTTCAAAATTGCTTAAACTAGTACTTATACAGGATGTTTTCTAACTGGGATCACTTTTATAGCTTTGTGCCAATCGTTGTAAATGTGATGTTACAAATCCATCTAGAGTTTCTAAAATTGTTTATAACATATTTTGAACTTAAATTGAGGTTTTACTTAAACCTGTTTTTAAAAATATAGATATTTCTTTTTGTAACCTTCTATCCTTATTATCCGACTGCGGCGAAGCTAAAAGGAAGGGTTATTTTTTTTTGTCTAACGGTTGACATAGAGCTATCACAAAGATTGCTGTTAAAAATGTAGCATTCTATTTGATAAAAAAAAGGAAAAGCATGAAAAAAATGTACAGCAAATAGTTAAAAAAGAATTTCATTTTTACAGATTAGAAGGAGACGAATCCATGTAATATGATGATGTTACTATAAACAAAACAATTCTATCGCGGAAAGGGTCAGAAAAGTTTTTTTTAATAGATTTTCTCTATGCACGAAGTATTTAAAAAGTAGTCAAGTACCCAATTTTTGAAGTAACGCATTCGCGAATTTAGTTTAGCTAATTATTTTTTCTTAATATTTCTTACACGTATGCCGCTTTTGGGATTTCGGATTTCCAGCTTGATTAGTAGCTTGTCTATAGAAGATTCAGGCAAAATCATTCGGATAGTTTAGCATGATAAGTACTTATAGATTTGTTCGCGATAATCGATTTTCGCTATTGATATATCGATTGTGAAGATCGATTAAGTTTTGCGTTTGATAGGAGCAAATCTGTAGGTACTATTAGGGATAGATTTTTTATCAAATTACTACACAATAAGAATAAATTACACATTATACCTACATTATATAAGAAAATAATTATTATAGTTGTATGTGAGCGTCATAATTATTGTAATTTGAAACTTATGTCAATGCACATAAAAGTCATATGACTCGCGCTATAATTTACCACAACTATCATTCACACAGTAATAACTAACATAGAGAAAGCCATATGACATAATGTTTTGTCATTTTCTTTCTTACGAAGCATCATATAAGTAAGACGGAGTATCCCTTATTTCGGTTTTTTTTAGGCGTAGACACTTTCATTACCGTGGTAACTGGGAACATTCTGTTAATTTTAGAAGGTCTAACACCTGTATTTATAAATAAGTAAAAGTAATTACTCAAGTGAAGTAACGATTTTTATTCTATAGTTTAGTATTTACTTGAAGTTATAACTGTCAATGGTTTGAATTCTTAGCCAAGTAATAGTCACCGTTTTCATTACTTAAGAATTGAGAACTCGACCATTTTGCGTTTGATTTTTCAATGGAACGTTGATTCTATTTAAGCATTTACTCAAGTAAGTAATGTACAGACGGCAGCAGGTCAACCTACCCGAAACTGTCAGATTTTCCCAATCAACCTTGAATCTAATGCCTTAGCAATAAAGTCGAAAATCTATTAAAGAAATCTGACAGATTGTTAGTAGCTTGATGTGCTGGCGTCTGTACATTACTCGACTATTTATTTATTATTATTAGCTTTATTTTATCCCTTATTTTTAGTTTTTGTGTTGTGTACTTATTTATTTACTCGACTATAGAATAAGATTTTTTTAATGAAGAATTATATTCTTAAGTAATGACTTCATTATAAAATTACTTAGCAGTAAGTAATTGCTTGTTTATAAATACAGGTGCTAGTACTGTGAGCTGTTAACCAACGTGTGTATGGTTGACATAAGCCTTTCTATGCTAGTTATTACAGCAAACGGGTTTTGTCGACGGAAGAATAGACAAAATGACAGATTGTAGAAAGATTTCTAACGTCTAAGCATGGCGATGTGTCATTTTGTCTATTCTTCCGTCTACAAAACCTGTTTCTATGGTGGTCATGCTACGTGTACTTTAATGACTATACCTGTCATTTTAAGTGGGATTCGCTGAGGTAGCGCGCGAAGTTTCTGTAATTTGCAGGTTGGTGTTAGATTGTATGTACGTTAATCAATTGGCGACCATAGCAAATGTTTTTATAGAATTATAATCATTAGAATCAATACAACTCCTCTAAATTATTATTATTTATTTACGGCAGGTAATTGTATGTTGATCAAAATAAGATACGCCAACGAACAAGTTAAAAAAAAAAAATAATTTCGCAGGCTGCTCTTCCGCTTTTCCCCTAATGTTTCATTTGTCTGATGCCGTATTATGAAGTCTTAACACGTTCTGTGCGGCCGACACGTATGTGCGATTTTCGAACGTTCACCAAGTGCTACCGTCGCATATGCGTGTCCATACAATTTATGTACTTCCTTCGAATGCGGCGCGCCGCACCTGTGGGTTTTTTGTGGGTTTTTTGTGCATCTCTATTGTTCTTGGCGTAATTGTTTTATCACTCATAAAAAATGGGAAAATTTTCAAACACACCTACGCGTCTGCCGCACTTGGGATAAGTTTGTAACGGCCCACATATGTGCCCAGCCGCACTGGGTAGAGTTTCTTCAATCGCGCCTGCGCGCTCATAGCACCACACGAAGTATTTTTTGGGCGCGTATGAGTGTTTGCCGCACAGGGTTTAGTGTATCATAAAGCAGTATTACGTTCAAGTTCAAAGCAATTAATTATCAAAAACGTCAAAAATCTCACATGTGCTTTTCAAAAGTTACAGTGTTTTGGATTGGCAGGGCAGTGCAGCACTTGGGGCAAGTTCGCCAAATAATTCAGCAGTGAATGTGTTAATGCCACCATTTCCTTCAGTGTGAGGTAGAGACGGAGCTATACTTGACTCATAGCACTATATCTTTTTGGCAACAGAAACATAGCCTTAATACTTCATAATATAGGTCCTGATAAGTACACATGAAAATTGTATCACCCAAAGACTATTTTACGATTTAAAAAAAATTGTTAGCGAGGTTTATTTATTTATCTATTCTTAGGGAGAATTATTTATTTGACTGAAAATCATAGTAATGTATAATAGGTTAGTGTTGCTAGCATGCACAAAAAAAATGTTGCTAGTAAAAAATATGAGCAATATTTTTAAAATAATAGCAAAAATTATTATATTAAAATATATATATACAGGGTTACTGGTAACTCTAAAAATTCCTTGTAGGACGTCATAGTAGGGTTAAAATGCAACAAATTAAGGCACCAAATGTTTTTAAACTATTATTTTTTTTTGCAATATTATGAATTTATTACATTTATTATGATAATAAAATGTTTGATACTAATCAAATATTTTGTTTGAACTCCAAAAGTGCTGATTCTCAGCCAATTTTAAATAAATGATATTTAAACTAGGCTGAGAATCAGCTTTTTGAACGTCAAAATAGAGTCCCCCAAAACGCCCGCCCTTCACGAAAATGGCTATAGGCTACACACGCTATTACATGGGACTTACTGTTGAAATCTGGGTGTGTAAGGGACAACCCTTAGGAGATGTAGGAAACCACTGTCGCACAACATTGTTACCGAAACAAGAGTTGAAACATGTGTTACATAATACAGGGTGTACCAGAAAGGTGTAGACCATTAAACTGAACAATTTTCTCCATGGGACTAACATCGTAGTCGCGAAAAAATAATCAGCCGTCCCTTACATTTGGGTCGAGTAGGTATTGAAACTTTCTATGAGACAGTTGAAATTTTTTTTACGATTACGATGTTGGTCCCATGGAGAAAGTTGTTCAGTTTGATGGTCTGTTTTAAAGTTGATCACACCTTTCTGGTACATGCTGTATACTGCATGTAATGTTGCCAGTAGCATGTTGTTGCGACTTTGGTAGGTATGCAACTTTTGTTTACCCTGAATATGGAGCTTTAGGCTTATTGATTAGATTTACATTAAAAGTATCGAATCTCTCACTATAAAAGACGTAGATCTAGTTGTAGTAAGTTAAAATGTTAAATAATTAAAACATAACCACTAACATTTTGTATGTATTTTTTGTAACCTAACAACACAAAAGTAGCAACTAACGTATTACAAAAACTAGCCGCTAATAAGGCTTGATAGTGGCATGATAGAATTTCATCAACTTAGGGCGAATTTCACTAATGAATATGAACGCGATCTGCAGCACATTTAAACCGCATGCAAGAGCTGTCAGTGTCAATATTCCATATAACAATGATGACACTGACAGCTTTTGAACGTGGATTAGATGTGCTGATAGTGGTCAGTGTCATTGGTTAAATTCACCCTTAGTACTGTACAGACAGCGACAAAACATGAGGACAAATAGATTGTTTTAAAATAATATGGAACAACAACTAAGAAATTTAAACAGAATCAAAACAGTACACGTAGCATGCGCTACGCTCATTCTGACCAGAATTATATCTAATTGTGATAAAGTAATTATTCGTTAATTTCGTTGTTTTGATCATTTTTAACAATCTGTTCTTCCCTATATTTTTGGCGATGACTGTTCTTTCCTATAGTAATATAGTCATTACTATTTAAGAATGATGCAACCAAATTTTAACTATTTCTTCTGTTGACTCGTGTTCGCGTTATACATACTTGTATAAGTGCGAAATTTGTTCCAATTGAAAATTTTATGTGCATAGACATACCAGGGTCTGGGCTTCTCGGACTGGCACGGTTTCTGAATTGAGAGATTGAAGTTTAGAACATGCCAAACACGAACGCGAAATTCAAAATTTCTTTGCAAAACGTCAGAAATTTAGAATTTCGTGGGCGTCGAGTAAATGTTAAAGTAGTCTCATAAATCAGAAACCGACTATCAGTACCCCATAACTAAGGTAGCATTGGGTGCCCTACGGCAATCGACAGCGATACTGCTACATTTTTTTATTTATAAATTGTCTTTGCAACTAGCCCGTTAGCCGCCAATATCACTTGCCGCGCGATAGCTGAAGCCCCGTAATCGTGGTAAACATAAGTTGCTCAATGTTGTTTTAAAAACATGTTTTTATCAACATCGAAAGTTATGCTGGCAATTAGTTGTTAGTGTTTCAGCAACATAAATAAGTGTTGCGTGAAACTTTTGTTAACTTTACAACATATTATGTAATAATGATACAGTGTTTCTTGCAACATTTGATGTTACGGGAAACACTGTTTAGCAATTGTTTCTCAACTTTTATCTGCCATGAATACGAGACTTCATTGTTTTTATTTTTATTGCTGCTATCCTCTGCTTTCTGTCGTAAGGCATCAAATGCTACCTTTAAATGTTTAAATAATTTTGTATTGACAAAATTATAATTATTTACAGAGCAAGAAGACTGAACCCCCGCCGCCAAGGTCACCTGCTAAGCGAAAGTCAAAATTTTAAACAATCTTGTTTTATAAAACAAACATTGGATTTTATTTTTATACGAACGGCCGCGCGGCGCTGTCTTGTTATGTACTGTGGGTGCATTTTTATATTGTATTAGAAGAATAATATATTTTTAATTAATATTACTTAACAAAATTGGCGAAATGTGGGTGCATTCCTCTGCATACCCCATCGGGGATTACAGGCGTTATGTTATGTTATGTTACATTTTAATTAAATATCGGCCATGTAAGGTGGGTGAAAATCGAACAGTATTGGTTTCGCTAAAATATGATTAAAAACGATGTATAGTATGTAGGGTGACTGGTAATTAGTGACCGATACTTAAACACATGATTGTATTCATGATAACAAACAACTTTTACCATTGGGATCAAACATGAATTCGCGAAAAAAAATCAGCTGTCCCATACATTCTGTTGTTTTTTTTTTTCGCGATTTCAGGTTTGATCCCATAGTTAAAAGTTGTTTGTTATGAGTACAATCATGTGTTTAAATATCGGTCACTAATTACCAGTCACCCTATACAGGGTTATTGGTAAAACACCAACAACCTCTTAAGGGGTCATTGTACTCATCATTATTTATATATAATATATATATTATTGGTGTTTTACCAATAACCCTGTATAGCGTCAAATAACTTTGCCGCTCTGAATGAAGTTCGCGCAAATGACTGCGCAGTAGTCAATATCTATACTAAAACTGCAGCGCGCCATGCCATGCGCATCGGAAAGCCTGGTTTCAGAGCGGCAAAGTTATTTGACTCGGAGTTAATAATATAGGTACTGTCACACAAGACAATGTTTGACAGCTAGTTTCTTATGCTCGTGTGTGTGACAATGACGACGCTCTACAAAGCTGAACATTTAAAAAAAAATTCGAGGTTTTATAATTTCGGCCGGGTACTGAGATGGATATAGAGTTCAAAATATATATATTTTTTTTTTTTTTGAACTATGCTAACTGCATTAGCGGGCTTTGTAAACTGTAAAATTTACCTAATTGTACGGTTACGGCAATTTTGCATTTTTTTTAGTGTTTCTTCACTGCTCGATCTCATATTTTCATCATAGCATAATATTTATAATATTTTAAACACTTAAACTTTTTGTAGCTGGCCAAACTACGGCGAATCCCGTACGGGATTCGGGACGAAATTCGCTCGCGCCGATACTGTCATCTAACTTGTATCCAGGTCAGCGCGAATAGCCTCGTGACTCGTGTTCCCGAACGCATACAACCCGAATCTCTTCAAAGTTAAGAGTGAACAGGCTTCTTTTGGGTAAGCTCACTCTATCGTAGACTTTGTCTCTGCCACTTCTGACCTAGACGTGGCTATCGTCTAGAGCAAACCCTTCTCAAATAAAAAGACTTCCTAATCATTAGAACAAATGATTCGCCTCAGTTTGACCAGTCCTTTAGATCAGTAGTCGGACGCCACGCGCCTTGCGTATTTATCAAATTGCGTTAATTTTATTGCGCGATGCAATACATAAATCAGTGTGTGTGGCGGCGACCGAAACGTTTTCACGTAAGCGAGCGATTTTTTCCCGCGGCGATTTTTTTTCGCGCACTGAGTTTTCAACGCTCTGCTTAGCGTAGAGAGTTGAAAATCCAAGAGTGTTTTTTCGACCCGCTGGGATGCACTCAGTAAGATTCTCAATGCTCGGCTCAACACCGAGAGTTGAATATAAAATTAATTGACTTTTCAATGCTGAAGATAGGTTATCTTATTTTCCAATTACAATTGTTTTACTCATTGGAAGTTCTTTTAAAGTACTTGATTTCTAGTTTTTCAAATACGATATAAAAATGCATCCACAAAGAAAGCGGTGAAATACGCTAGTTTTTATGTAAAAATTAACGTAAACCAGTTTCTATGACATGTAATTGAAATAATCATAGATTAGTATGACATATATGAAGACACCTTTAAAGTTTCCAAAGCGAATCTTTAAAACATATAATTTATGATACATAAGTTATGTATGCAATGTTTTTTAGGAGTTTTTTCGTTCCCAACTTCCATGCTTATTTTTTTTAAAATATAATTAACTATGTCAACGATTTTGTTAAATCTAGAACAGATTATAATATTAAATATGTATTTTCTTTCCTTACTTCTTTGGATTGTATTGTGATAATCAGGCTCCTTCGAATATGCTGCCTTTTATATGAATACTCTAGAATTCGTCAGTAAGTCAGTAAATTGATTCATATCGAAATTATTGTAACAGCTATAATTTAATAACTTGGCAAAACGAACACCTTGTTTTTATGGCACTGCTCAAATTCAAGAATAAAGAGGATGTCTATGCCTTTCGAAAATTATTATTATGAATCTGCGGCCTTTTCGAAGTAAATATGAGTATAAGGTCCTTTATTTGCTAATTATAAAGATAAAAATAATTTTATTTTACAAGTATTGGTATAAATAAAGGATAACAAAAATTGTAACAAGGTCAGCCAATACCATGTAGGCATGCATAAGATACCATAAAAATACATTAATTTAAAAATCTCTAAATATCCTTTCACTACTAAAAAAACTTCGAAGTCTTTTTTTATATAAAGAAACCAGCAGCTCTTTCCAACTCTTCGGTTTTTTGTATATTCCGTGTCTAAACCAAATACCGGTGTATATCAATTATCTTGTAATGCTTAGTTTTGCACTACTAGATCCTTTAGTAATATGCCTTATTTTGAACAACTATCCAACACCCTAATTGCATAACACACCTTCAATCACAATCCGAAAGGATTTGAAGGAAATTGGTAATTCATTGCTTCATAATAATGTTTGAAAAATTCACCTGCTCGGCAATGAAAATAACGCAATGAATATTGTTGAATTTTCTAAATGAATGGCATTGGGATTGTGAGTTAGTTACACAATTACCCCGCTGTCTGAAACAGAGCATTCTTTTGTTAAAACTTAGTTCCTTTTTGACAAAATTTGGAATTCCTATGGTTCATTTCTTGTGGTTCATGTTGGTTTCTTGATCTAAATGATTATAAACTGTAAATAAAGTACTACTAGGTTGTGCATAGCTTTTGCAAGAAATATCATGTTTACTAGGTTATTATAAGTAGAAATAGGTACTATCGAGGAAACGAACATCTATACACCGTAACGACTATTCTTGCTTGCAGCGCTCGGCCGCTATAGTAACACGCTTGCACAACAGATGTGGTCATCGTGTGCACGGGATTTTGTTTTCAAAGTGGTCAGATGTAAGTTTCCTTTATAGTACATACTTGTTTGATTTTTCAGAAAATTGTATATGGTTAATAGTAATTGAGCACAGATTGGGAACGTTTAAAAGCATGTAGGTATATGGAAGTTTTCAAAGTTTACTTTTGTCAATTTCATCTCTTCAAGACAATCTTTATGGTTAAAGTACATTTTTTTTATTGTATTAGACATATAAATAGAGATAAATGTTAGTTATAATTTACATTGTAAATACTTACAATAAACACCTACTTATAGGAATCTTTGGTTTTATTTGGTGAAAGCTGAAAACTTCTAGATTTACCATGTGAGTCGGATTAGACCTACACTATCTCACCTGATCTGCACGCTTGCCAGAGTGTAAAAGAATCAGAATCTAGCCCAAAACCATGCAAATTCCTCAAACCACCTACACGGCAATGATTTGTATCGATGCTACACGGGTCTTCCATTGCCCGTATTGGCAGGTAAATTGGTGATTGCAGTTTGTTTAAATTCGGGACAATTGCGTAACGGTATCTATCGGAATCAGTTTCATTTTGACAGTTCAACAAATTTATTCGGATATTTATGTTGTCGAGCAGACAAACAATATGAAGCAATGGATTAGCAATTTGCTACAAAATGATTCAGATTTCGATTGATAGTGTGTTACGCAATGGGGCCGGCCGGTAAAAGCTAATCATAGATGGCGCTGCCATAGGTAGTGCCTTGTCATAGACTGACCGTATTTATGCTTGCAACAGTGTTTTTATTTTTACGTTTGATGAATTAAAATATATGAAAATAGTGCCTTTAACGATGGCACACATGGCGAGTCAGTGAGTTAATTAGAGGAAAAGTTGAAGAAACCCGGCGCCTCTTTACGAGGAAGGAAAACTGATTAGATCAAAAGGTAAGCTGCACCTTTTGGATTCGCTTCTTTAACATAGTTTTTACTAATTATATAAATATAATATATACAAATTTACTAATTCATTGTCAGTTAACAACAGCTTTCTAGAGAACAATCTTAAAATATGTGATACTATCTTTTGCCAGCAGCTTCGCCCGCGTGGATTTTGGAATTTATTCCACGGGAACCTTTTATTTTCCCGGGATAAAAAGTAGCCTATGTGCTATTCCAGACTATAATCTATCTCTGTGCTAAATTTCATCCAAATCCGTTCAGCCGTTCTGGCGTTATGGAGTAACATCCAAACATCTTCACAAACTTTCACATTTATAATATTAGGAGGATTTCTGTTGCTCTCGATATGTTTTAGTTATCCATGAATCAGCTGATGTGGATTCTAAATCTTGTCACACATGAATTTCTATATTTGCAGAGACTTTAGCAACAGTACATTCCTCATGGTGACCCTGCAGCGGTACAACATCACCTAGCCTTTGTAACGTTGATGGCTTTTCTTGAAACAAACTTTTTCTGCAATTGCGAGCTCTAACGTCCTTCTCTGGATAAAGCCTGTTTTGAAACAGGCTTTTCTTCCATGGGAACATAGAAGGAATAGCACTTAAAAAAAATGTGTAGATGTTCTACCCCTGTAAAATAAATAAAACAAATACTTTTAAGGCGAAACACTTAAGTAGCAAGATTATTAAAACATTAGGTATTCAGACATCGGACCTTAAGAGAATATTATTTACTGAATTTTTTGTAGTCACTCTCTACGTAACCTTGATTGGCTTTTAGGTATAAAATCAACACGTCTTATTGGTTTCAGCCAGTTTTTGATTTTAGAGTCCTTTGAATAATGGTGGTTTTCCGTCTCCGAACAAGTGGGTACGCTACACTGCGTCATTTCAATTAAATAAATAAAAAATAAATATTAATAGTACAAAAACACCACTGTTTTGGGAGCGATCTACGCTAGCGCCATTTTGACAGTTGCCAGCCCCATTAGGGTGCCTTGACCTGTCCTACCCCCGATGATTCGCTAAAAGCGAGTACCTACCTAGAGCTAAAAACGAGTTGGCGAGCAATGACCAGCGGTGGTGTAGTTGGGATAGTTTTGTCGCCGGGCTATGAGCGAGTATGACGAGTAAAATGGCTGCCCAGTCATTTGCTGGTATGAGTATGTACACTCGCTGAGGGACTCGCTTGGTATGTACATACCAAGCGAGTCCCTCAGCGAGTGTTATTATAGTCGATAGCTAGTCGTCGGCGGTAGGACATGTGCCAGTGGATAGAAGGACATTGCTGGCTTATCTCAAGGGGATGGCCTATTGACATAAATAATTCTTTAGATCTGAACCTAAATTAACAAACATCAATGGGAAATAGGACAAGGTTTGGTCAAATTTTTTCCGGAGAAAACGGACTTATCTAGTAATGTTAGCCTATAACAGTAGTAGCTACTACAGTTCGGCAAAGGACAAGGTAAGTTGCGGAACTAAATAAAACACGGAAATGATATAGGTAAACCTTAATTTACTTATTTATCCTAAAGGTAGCAAAAAAAGATCTATAAATTTCGTCGCCTTCTCTTTCTGTTTTCTCCAGGATACATGTTGAGGATCTTTTTGGCAGATTCTTTTGCTTCATCTTCGACTGGAAAATAACACATGTTCAAATAAAAAATCAAATAAATTTATTTGTGTACACGGTTACCTGTTTTCTCGCTATTCCCGTAAGCCGTGTCCCCGTTTAACAAATAATAAAATAAAAAAATGGACGGGGACAATCGGCTGCCCCATTTCAAAACCTAGTACGGACTTAAAACAAAAGTTTACTGGGGGGGAGATAAATGCGATGCCTTGGGCAACTTTTGTGATTTGTCCAAGGCATTCGATTGCGTTCTTCATGAAACGTTAATCAGGAAACTCCGCCTCTACGGGATCCGGAACACCGCTCTGGATCTTCATACTTGAGTAGGTAATAGGATTCAGAGCATTGACGTTAATGGAAAAAGATCGCCCGGATCTTTAGTAACAATGGGAGTCCCACAGGGCTCAATTCTTTGTTGATTTAAGAAGATTATATTGAGGACAAAAGGGCTTGGGATGAGCTGCTCCAAATTTTCTTTTTTCTCTTTTTTATTTTTGCATATTGAATGTAGACATGAATATTTACTTTGTAAAATATTATATTATTTTAATTATTATGAATGTGAAGACTATGTAGGTTATTGCTTTTTTGTTTGTTTTATTTTTTCTCTCAGTTATTTTTAATCATGGTCTGGCAGTTTGAAAAATTCATGCGGCCTACAGCCCGCGGCACGTAAGTTGGCAAGGTTTTGGCGTAGTGGGGGTAAGTTCGCGCATGCTACACTTATTGCAACAAAAAGATGGTCACTTTTATTGCTTGTCATTATTCTGTGGTTATTACCATAATTTATTTTTAAACATAACTATTTAGAAGAAAGTTAAAGAAAGGAGAAGAATTCGTGAAGTATATTAGGAGTAATAAATAAAATATACAGGGTTATTTGTAAAACACCAACAACCTCTTAAGAGGTCATTGTACTCATCATTATGAACAACTTTTACTATGGGCCCAAACCTGAAATCGCGAAAAAAAAATCAGCAGTTCAGTACATTTATGTTCGCATAATTCGTCAAAATATGTAACAGTACACATCATAAACCATTTTTCTGCCATGTCTACGTAAAATGGTATTTGTTTGTGGCATTATCTAAATTTAAAAATTCAAACAAAACAATAACAAGAACTTGTAACAAAAGCTCAACAATAACAAATGTTACAATTTTAGTGCACGCAAGTGTACTCGGGAGCGAATGGAACGTGGACGCGACGCGAGAGACAAGGGTCGACTGACCAACCAATCGCGCGCTCGGAATGATGCTACCTCATTCCCCGCGTCCCGCTCGCGACCAAAGAGATCTAAAAAATGACTTCTGCGCATCTAACGACTCTTGCCAACTTACGTGCCGCGGGCTGTACCCAAATGTCCTTTCTTTGGTATTGTTCGTCAAATCGTTGAGCTCCTTAAGTTCTGAGTTGAGCTGCGCGATTACTGACAAATGCGTGCACTGACTGGACAGGTCCTCTCAATCTCACACAGATTCACAGGTTCTTTCCTCAAAAGTCCATTTCAGACACCAATCTATACATGGACTTCACATGAACTGACCAAGATTATGTCTGGACTTTATAAGAGAATGTGACCTCTGAGTTTGTTTCGGCCTTTCTTCTCAGAGTAGTCAGATGGAAACGCCGACCTAATCTAGTTTAAAAATAAAAACCATGATTCACTTGTAAAAGTGTTTGTACAGACGCCAGCAGGTCTACCTACCCGAAACTGTCAGATTCTCCCAATCAATCCTTGAACCTAATGCCTTAGCAATAAAGTCGAAAATCTATTAAAGAAATCTGACAGATTGTAGTAGCTTGATGTGCTGGCGTCTGTACAAACCTACTTACAGAAATAAAATAATGATTTTATTTCTGTAAGTAGGTAAAAAACGTTAAGTGATCCCGGGGCAGTCAATGGGGGTTTCGATGCTTAAATGCCTATATCTGCTTATTTGTGAGTTTTTAACGCTGTTTTTGTATTTGGTAGGGACTTGGTAGGTTAGCAAGTTTATGCAATAAAACGTTTTTTTTTGTTTTATAATAAAAAGTGTCCCTTATTTTGAAATGGGGCAGTCGCGATGGGAATAAACCACAGGTTATAGGGTGTTACAAATTATAAGGGCATCTCTGTGTCCTGCCACAGTAACTGGCATACAAACATTACACAGTGACATAAATATTAAAGCAAGAATAAAAAAAAAGAACATGAATTTATATCGTTCATTGGCGCACCAAATCTCTTTTTTTTTAACGGGTTTGACCCTTAGTTTGAACGGGTACCGGAAAACTAACAAAAAATAGCCTCTGCTTACCCAGGAATCGAACCCGGCCTGTTTTGCAAACCACACATAAGATCAATAATGTTACGTGTCAAAAGAAAGAATACTGTTAATTATTTTTACCCGACTGCGGCGAAGCCCAGAGGGTACATAATAATTTCTCTGAAACGAAACTTACGGCTCCTTTTAAGTCATTCTCATCTTATCGTTAGTTCGCTTTTCGCCCTGCCTCATAAACAAACACCAATGAAAAAATACAACTCACATTCATCTTCAGAGCTATCTGGCTGATGTCTCCTCAACGAAAGCTGTTTATCAAACCCAATACCATCATACTGGCTATTCATCGCCGAAGCTCTAACTGACTTATTTTCCAAAAAATATATCTCCGACAAAGGCAGCTGTGGGTTGTAAATTCCTTGAAACAACCCCAAATAGTCGGCCCCTGTAGGAATATGATGATCATTTCTGTAACGCCTGTCTTCAAATTGATTTCTTAGTCTATTTTTACTACTAGGACCTTCGCCTGGATCGGACGCTTTTTTTTCACCCTTATCATCGAAATATTGTCCAGAAAAACAAATGAATGGTTCGGAACTAGCTTGAGATAGATTCTGGTCATCAAGACCGTAATTAATTACAAATCCAGGCATGTTTGCCTCAGTCTCTGATATGAATTCGAAATCTGAAGAGTTGTAGCCATCATCAGAATCTGGTTCATAACAATCAGCGTGAGTTAAAATGGTGTCTTTTATTTCTTCTGTTTGTCTTTTCTCGTCTTCAGTTGATGAATTTATTGAAATAATATCGATGTTTTCATTTAAATTCGAATTTGTGTCGTTTTTATTAAGATTTCTTATTTTATTCTCTTTGCAATAAGTTTCAATTTCATTATTCTTAAAAACACTTTTAACAGAACCGTTTATAGAAACCAAATCTTCATTTACAGCGTCCAGTTCATCAAACATTTCGATAAAATCGTCTAAATTGATCAACTCTGTTGCAAGATCATCAGTTAAAGCAGTTGCATCTATATTATTTATAGCTTCTTCAAATTCTTTAAGGTTTTCAATAGTTTCATCAGTTAAAGCAGTTGTATCTATATTATTTATAGCTTTTTCAAATTCTTTACGGTTTTCAATAGTTTCATCATCTATAGCATTGTTGAATGAGTCGGATTCAGTGTTATATGTGGCGTCATTTGGAACCATAGCTTTGTTAGTAACTTGAATTTGTGTGAGATCATTATTACTCTGGTTTATGTCAGGTTCATCCTCTATAACATTAACAACTGAACTTGCTTCAGTAGTATTATTTATAATCCTATCATCTTCAGGTCCAATATATAAACCTATTTCATTTTCCTTAGGTTCTTTGTAAGTATTATCATTAGGCCTGATTTCAATGGGAGCAACATTTGCTAGATTATGAAAAATCTTAGTAGTACCGAATTCATCAATACTAACAACAGAAGAATCGTTGTTTGTATAATTTTCTTTATTATTTATCGTAACATTACATTCAGTTTCTGGTTTGTTTGAATTATTATAATTTATTTGTGAATGATATTGATCAATATATATTTCTGTGGTTCTTTTTATATTATTGTTCTCCTGCGTGTCTGAGGCCACATTGTTTTCATGAGTTTGTAGAAATAATTTGAAAATTTGAAAGAAGTTCATTGTATGCTGGAATATCAAGAGTTTATTTTTAGTATCTATGGATATAGCTATGGCTAAGGGGTAAGGTACTCCTTAGCCATAGCTATATCTACGCAAAATACGAGCTTGGACGTGCAATTGACATAGATTTACGACCGAATTCGAGACTGCAGCCGGGCCCCAGCCCCTTATACTATAGGTTCTAGGGGACATACTTACATTACCTACAGGCCTACTGTTAAAATAAGACTTCTAGTAGGTACGGTATTGTTTTTTATCTGACGAAGCGACGCATGCTTTACTGACTTGTGTGTGGTTACGAAGTGTACAAACACGCTGTGAATGTTTGCGTGAAGACGAGTAGCGTCAGCACATAACACACACACGCATTTCGAACTTCGCCGTGACCATTATTGTCTCGGACGGTACCGAGAGCTGCGCTTACACATACATTCAGAGCATGTTTGTACACTTGATAACCACAAGTAAAGCACGCATCGCTTCGTAAGATAAAACTTACTATACCTAGTTATAGCACGTAAGTGTTGGCTGCGGGCACGAAACCAGCGGCATGACCGAAGTAGTCATACCCAGTCTGTATGATAAAGGGAAGGCGGCTATCAAGAACAAATTGATGAAGGCCAAATCGGTATCCATCACTACAGACATGTGGACGTGTGTGAATAATTTGACAAGCTTTTTAAGCTTCACCGCTCATTGGCTCGATGAAAAATTTGCTGTTCAACATGCGGTTCTGCAAATGGCTCATTTTACTGGACAACACACTGCACACAATATTCAATCTCACCTAGAAGAAATGGCAAAGAATTGGCAAATCGACTCAATTATACATGTGATAGTCAGAGATAATGGACTTAACATAGTGAAAGCAATTAATGACAGTCCATATATTGGAAAAGCATGTTTTATACATACTCTACAACTTGCTATAAATAGCTCATTGCAGGTCCAGGAAAATGTAAATGAAGCTCTAATAGCAGCTAAAAGAATCATGACTCACTCCAACCACTCCCCGCAAGCTCAAGAAAAATTGGTTCAGATACAAGAAGAGCTCAATTTACCTCAACATAAACTGGTACAAGACGTGAACTACTAACGAACGACTAGATGGAACAGTAGGTAAGTTTTATATGTGTCAACGTTTTCTGGAACAAAAACGGGCTGTGTCGTTGTATATTTCTGACAACAGCAGTGCAGTAAATATTCAAAAATTATCTGAGCGCCAGTGGCAAATTTTGAATGAAGTATCAAATCTGCTGCAACCTTTCGAAGAAATAACAAAGCTCACAAGTTGCACTTTTTCATCAATATCTGAAGTAATTCCTCATATTACGACACTTCTAAAGTATTTACAAAACGTAGGTAAACACTAAACAGGCATGCCCAAATGTCAATAAAATGCGAGAGACACTAGAAACAGAGTTAAAACACAGATTTGCAAACATTCAAGAGGAGAAATATTACACACTGGTTACATTATTAGATCCCAGATTTCGACTGAATTTCTTTTCTACAGAAAATATTGAGTCAATTAAGTCAGCATTTTTTAGAGAACATATCAGAAGGAGTGATTTAGAGACCAGCAGCGATGAAGAAGAAAGACTACCATTACGAAATGTGACAAATATGGGCACTCGCGAATCTCACGATTCTCATTTAGCATTTTGGAGTTGTTTGGAGAGAATTAGAAAACTATTTGAATGAGACTTTATTAGAACGTAGTATTGACTAATACTGACTGACATACTTTTACATGGTGGGCAAAACATGAAGGAAAGTATGAACTCATGGCTATTTTAGCCAGAATTTTTTTTAACTTCTCTAGCAACCTCTGTATATAGTGAACGGTTATTTTCGGAAGCAGGCAATGTATATGAAGAGAAAATAAATAGATTGTTGCCTCACAGGGCTGAGAGCCTAGTATTTCCACTTCATAATTTACCACTCATAAAATTTTAGTTATTAATTATGTAGTTTTAATTTGTTGATCATCAATCAATCATCATAATTTAAGTACTTATGTTAATTTTACGATATGATTATTAAAGGACATAATAGTAATCCTGAGAATCAGATCTTATTTTGCTAACATTGTCATTCGTCAGAAAAACTTAATTTGATTAAAACTTCAATTACCTACTTAAGGCCTATTCAAACCTAAGCGGTATTCGCTGCCGCTACGGGTAGAGGTACATACCGCGCGGGTTTCGCTTAGGTATTTAGTATTATGTTTCGCGGCAAGAGCGGTACAGATGAATGAACAGTAATATTACCGCATACCCGCTCGGTTTTCTCTACCGCAGACGGTAGCGATTACCGCTTAGGTTTGAATAGGCCTTAATTCTTAAAGTTTCCCCAAATTTGTTATTTTTTTTTCATTTCTGTATTTGTTACGGAAGATATATTTGTTCATTTGTTGATTTCATAGAATTTTATTTGACTTACATTGACATTTACTTAAAAAAACTTAATTAGATTAAAGCTACAAATAGTTATGGCAATTCCTAGTTTTTATGCTGCAAATTAATATTTGTTACTTAAGTTTTTTTATTGTTGATTTTATAAATTTTATTTAGCATAGGTACATAGACATTTATTAAAAAAAAAAAACTAATTAGATTATATACATATTTTAATACTTGTGTTGGTTCCTAAAGTAACTAGTTATTATATTATATTCTATAAAAAAAAAATATTTTCTGAAAAAAGTTGTTACTCAGAGCACTGTTCTTAAAATTGTTAATTTCATAGAAACGCGTGCCCGTGTTCCCGCCATAAGTGGCAAAGGAGGACACCGTGGAGTATTAGTGGGTTGGAGTTCCTCATAATTGCACTAACGCCCCGTGGTAGTGCTGTATGCGTGAGCATTTCTCCACGCAAGAAAACAAAGATGGTGACTGCGAAAATTTTCATATTTTTAGTCATACATGGGTGTCGTTTTCGTAGTTTTCGAGGGTGCTCAAGCCGATGTCAACATGTAAATCCAAGATGGCGGCTGCAAAAATTTTAAAATTTTTCGTCATGGTTGTCGTTTTAATAATTTTCGAGGGTGTTAAAGCCGATAGTGACGTTAAATGTAAATCCAAAATGGCGACTGCATGAATTTAAAATTATTTCGTCATGGGTGTCGTTTTCATGGTTTACAAGGGTGTTAAAGCCGATAGTGACGTTAAAATATAAATCTAAGACGGCGGCTGCGACAATTTTCAAATTTTCATCAAGGGTGACGTTTTCATAGTTATGAGGGTGCCAAAGCCGGATACTTAGGTCAAATTGTAAATCCAAGATGGCGGCTACGAAAATTTTCTAATTTTTCGCCAAGGCTGTCGTTTTAATGATTTTCGAGAGTCTTAAAGCCGATAGTGATGTTAAAATGTAAATCCAAACTGGCAGCTGCGAAACGTTTAAATTTTTTATCATAGGTGTCGTTTTCAAGTTTTTCGAAGGTGTTAAAGCCGATGATAAAAAATTTAAAACTTAGCTTTAGCTGTCGCCATGTTGGATTTTTATTTTGACCTCGGCTTTAGCTCAACCATGAAACAGATACCTGCGATGAAAACTTTGTAAATTTTCGCAGCCGCTATCTTGGATTTTCATTTTGACGTCACTATCGGCTTTAGCACCCTCGAAAGCTATGAAAACAACACCCATGTTTTAAAAATTTCGCAGCCGTCATCTTGGATTTAGATTTTTACTTAACTAATAGCTTTGGCACTCTCGAAAACAACGAAAACGACAACCATGACGAAAAATTTCAAAATTTTCGCAGCCGCCCTCTTGGATTTATATTTTGACCAAAGAAGAAGTCGCATGGAGAGGGACGCTGGAACCAGAGTGATCCAAGTGACATTTTTACCAATAATGGGTTTGTTACACAATGGCATAGAATTATTATAATTCTCTCAGGCCACACTGACCTAAGTGCTTCCCAGTACTTTTTTCCTTGAGGGATCGCAACATCTCACTACAAAGTGAAAAATAAGTTTAATTTCGGTAGTCGGTGTCTTTGGTTTTGTATTTTCTTTTTGCCACCGGCTTGTAGTGTTTTGTTTTGAAAGTCGGTTTTATTTTTTGCTAAAAAGTTGTTATTTTTCACTTTTTAGTTGTGGAACCTACCCCACACAAAATCGAATACATAATTGAGCACAATAATTGTAGATATATACTATACTAACTATACTAATATATACTGATATATACTATACATATACTACTTTGTTTTAAAAATACTATACTGATAAATACTATTTTGGTTTGATAAATACTATACTGATATATACTATACATATACTACTTTGTTTTTTGTAAATACATACTTATATAGACATTTAATTAACCAAGTGGGAAATATACGCATTATTGAAGCTAACTCAAAAACTCCCCAAGCAAAATTAATAAAATTTATATGGGACCACCTCGGAAGTATACCCTTACAAAAAAAAATCCAAATTGGTCCATCCGTCTTTGAGTAATCGCGTAACAAACATACAAAAAAAAAACATACAGGCGAATTGAGAACCTCCTCCTTTTTGAAGTCGGTAAAAAAAACATAACCCACTCAGGGATAGGTTGGGATAGAACTGTGACCAACCGCGCGTAAGCCGAGCGAGCGAAGCGAGTAGTGCCACTGCAGCGGTCGAAGAGCTCTGCTCTACTTCCAAGTTGCTCGCTATTAAATTATTTATATTATTAGGCAGTATTAGCGTAAGGTGCGTTACGTCGCAAGCAAGTTTGAATTTGTCGGTATTATTTCCGTCAGATTATAAACTATCGAAAAATAATGCGTTATTGTAAATGGTTTGTTGCAGTTCACAATTTTTCGACAGTTTTTATACCAATAATAATAATAGGTATCCTAGGACATTGTTCACATACGGTCATCTGATCCCAAACTAAGCAGAGCTTGTACTATGGAAACCAGATACCTAACTGATAAACTACATACACTACTTTTTTTTTTGTAAATACATACTTATATAGATAATTACACCCAGACTCAGGACAAACAGACATGTCCATCCACACAAATGTTTGTCCTAGATGGGAATCGAACCCACGACCAGTGGCATGGCTGGTGGTATCGTAACCAACCACGCCATCTGGCCTGTCAAATATTCCGCAGGTTTTTGTACCAACAATGTTCCGCAGGAGTCCTCCGAGCACCAGGATCCATTGACACCATAGCGTTCTTTACGTGCCGGATAACTAAATACAGTGTTAGCTACCAGCTAACACTGTATTTAGTTAACTCTTTATAACGAAACTCCGCCGAGCTTCTTTTTCGTTATGTGGAGTGAAACAACCAAAAACCTACTAAACACAATACTTAATTAATTAATACATATTTTTATTATTTATTTCTTGGTTTACGTCTTATAATACAAGGTGCTTAGTGTGTTTAGTAACAGGGGCCGACATTCTTAGAGACAATGCAATCCAATATCCAAGAGTAATGTCACACGTGTTCTAGGCAATTAATAATAACAAAACCAAGATAAAAGACATTCAGGTGTCTCTTAGAAACGGCACCTCAAAGATTTAGTCGGAGCCTTTTGTAGAGTGGTAACAACAGTAATGCTGATAAAATAATATACACACATCAACACGGTCTAGGGATATTCATACTCAATTAAATAACTCGAAAAGTACTGGCCGCATTGGAATCTTTTATACACCGATTTGTTTGTAATTTATCTCAGACTAATTCCAAATTCAAATTTTTGAAAATTCTTTTGTTTCGGTGGCATAAAATGTCTTGATGTGTAGTAGAGGGAATTTTCATTTGTGCGAAATTTAGAAAACAATACGAATTGGTTTAGTTACAGTTTTTTTTTCATTTTTAAACGAAAGATAAAGTTAAAATTGAAGTATTGTAGCCATGCAACGCCAACATTTAGGAGGGCGGAGATGTTACGAGCTGTGGGAATGCTGGAAGCTGGGTCTGTTCAGCGTAATGTTGCTGAGGCCATAGGGACCCACCAAAATGTAATTTCAAGATTGTGGACACGCTATCGTGCCACAGGTGAAGTAGCGGAGAGGCACCGGGGGCCAAGTCGCATCACTACCCCCAGACAAGACCGATTTTTGCAAATTACTGCGCGAGCTCAACCAAATGCAACGGCGACTCAATTGGTCCAAAGGCTGCGAGTGGAACACCAAGTGCTTGTGAGTGACCAAACTGTAAGAAGGCGACTGCATGAAAGCAATCTACGCTCTCGTAGACCACTCCGGGTCCCACCTTTACGGAGAGGCAATCGTGGACGACGATTAGAATGGGTTCGGAACCACGTGGACTGGGGCCGTGAGCAATGGTCCAATGTGCTGTTCACGGATGAATCCAGGTTCGGCTTCCATCCAGATTCACGAAGGACGCGTGTTTGGCGAGTTCCTGGACGATGGAGCCGTCTTCAGAACCCTCAGGAAGTTCACCCATACCAAGGAGGAACAATTATGGTTTGGGCAGGAACTCGTCTTGGAGGACGGACGGATCTCGTTTGGGTGCGGGGCAGTATGACGGCAGAACGATACGTCCAACAGGTGCTGGGGCCCGTAATCTTGCCCCACAGAACACAAATGGGGCAAGATTTCCTGCTCACGCACGACAATGCCCGGGCACACACGGCGAGAACGGTAGCAGCTTGGTTACATACACACAATGTTAGGGCCTTAGACTGGCCTGCTCAATCGCCAGATCTAAATCCCATTGAGCATGCGTGGGATATGCTGCAAAGAAGAGCTCTGAAGGAAGTTCCTGAAAATCTGGCTACAGAAGATCAACTTTTTGCGCACCTCAGAAGGACATGGGACAATATTCCGCAGCAAGACATTGACAACCCTGTTCTGAGCATGCCGAATCGTTGCCGATGTGTTATGAACATCATGGGCGCTTTCTCAGACTACTAACTTCAAGTTTATAAACACAAATTAAATGATTTTTCTATTTTTTTCAGTTTTTACTCACAAATTAAAAGTTAATTCATATACGATTTCCGTCTATGCTTCCTTTTTTTTCCACAAAATCCTGAAATTTTAATCTAAGTACCTTAACCATTATTAAAAAATGGTAGAATATTAAATAACGTATCTTTTAAATATATACATGTCATATAAATAATTAACACATTGATAGTAATACGCTTTTTTAAAAATATTCCTAGACCGTGTTGATGTGTATTTACTGACGTCTTAATATGTACCTACCTACGTATTTCTTCGTAATAGAGAATGGTTGTTGCGCTATAGTGTATAAAAGTATTTATACGTATATAATGCAAATTGAACTAATTTCTACGTTATATCGATAGAGTTTATACTGTAAGCTCAGACCAAATGGACTGAGACTGTAAGTACTTCAATAATTTGCCGTGGTATTTTGTAAACGGCGCGGCGGCGTTTGAATTTCTATTAAATAGGTATCTAGTGACAAGGCAATTTACATTTTGCCTTCGGCTTATTTCATAACTGCGAGCGTTTTTAAACGGACGATACCGTTTGTAAAAGACGGAATCATACAAATTGCCTACGACAAATACACACTTATCCCTGTACATAGCAATGTTTTAAGTAGGTAGGTACTCACTTAGTCCAAAAAAGTATCCAGCCTTTAGTAAAAAATATTACTCTCCTTATTATGCTCTAAAATAGGTACTACCTATTTCATTTTACCAAAAAAACACTTAACAACATAAATCGTCAAAATTGTACTGTGCTGTGGCACTGCGCGAGTGAAATTTAAATGTAAATTTAGAAAAGGCGGGAAATGAGCATGCAGGCAAAGGTCAAAATTCATAGAGCCTAAAAAATAAGAACTAAAATCTAGTTATCAAATGCTTTTTTATTTATAAAAAATGCATGTTACAAGTTTGGTATGTATGTTAGAAACGTTTATAAGGCCAAATTATGGCAGTACGACGATGTCCAGTAAAGATAATTACCTACATGATAGTAGGTGAACAACCATGGTTAATGCTGTATTCATCAAATAAAAACAACAAAGATCTTTTAATCATTCTTACATTCGAATTTATAGCCTATAATTAAATTACAAAGTTAGCTGTGTCACTTTTTTCCCGACTTCTTGATGCCTCCAGTTGCCAAAGGGCCTTTTTGTGAGGCCTTTGCTTTCGCCTCCTGAAAAATAAAAGAAGACATTATTAGCAAAGGCATAATGAGTAACGAGTTGATGACATTCTCGATAGGATAGATCGCACAGCTTACATTAATTTTTTATTGAGATTTCACAGCAAAGAAATTGTAAATTAATTTTAAATAATTAGGGGAATAAAACTATGGCTGGTTTTCAGCCTTAATTTTATTCACATAATTATTTTTAGTAAAATAGACGTACGTAGTTTTTTAGTATTTAGTTAAAGCCTGGGTGGCACACGCGTGTCACCAGCCGCCACGGTCAAGCCCCGCCGTGTGTCACCCGATTCACGGGGCTCTATTATTACTAGGTACTTTAGGGCTAATATCCTGTGGGCAGTTAACTCTATGGCCTGAAGGATATAGTCTAATTGATTCAAAACTATAAATACTGTTTGAAACTTGTAAAAAAAAAAAAAGTAGAAAACCACTGCGCCCTGACCCCCCCGTGCACCGCGCGAAATCGCAGACTGATGTTGACGTAATAAGTTTGCGCCTGCTGATCGGTTAAACAAAAATATTATTAAAAAAAGCTTTAGGTACAAACCTGTAATGCCTTCTGTTGTTCCTTTAACTTTTGTTTATGAGCTAGGTCATCCTCGTCGAGGTCCTTGGTGTCTTTCTTCGGCGCCTTCAACGGCTTTTTCTTACCACCTTCACGGCCTGACATCTGAAAATATCACGATGTAAATATTATTAAAAACAATGGTTTACAATTTTATTGTAACACCCCAGATTATCCCAAGGGTTTTGAAATAATTAATTTCCTTTCAGCAAAAAACAACACTGGACTGAAGTTTTCTATCAGCAGGCTCCAAAATGTTTTAGGCGTAAAGTTCCCCCGCAATTTATGTATTAGACGTTTTATCTGAACACACAAGTAGGTAATAAATAAAAAGTACCTACATAATATTATAAAAAAAGGATTACATGAAGAAGTCTTCCTCATATGATCTACAATGGATGTCACGGCTAAAATTGACTAGTTAACAATACACGGCGCCAAACTGTGACTCACAAATTAGTAAGTATATTTAAAGGTTATTCTTAATTTGATAGTGACCTTATTGGTGATGTTCTTCAGAAAGATCAGATGCGTAGTACTTACATGTATGACCTGATGTATGAACGTAAACTAAGCAAAAGAAGTAGGTATGTGAAGATTGTAGCAGGCAGGTTCTGTAGTGTTTGCCTACCCACATGGGTAGAAAGCGTGAGTTTAGTTTATTTATTTATTAAAACTTTGTGCACTAGTAACAAATAAAACCATACAAAGGCGGACTTAATGCCCGAGTTTATGTATGTATTCAAAATTTTATAAACTGAAGACTGCCACTTTGGTCTAGCAATAGCAAGTGTAAATACTGAGAATGGCTCGTTTCCCAAAAGAAATAATTTTCAGTGCCATACTAATTCTTAATAAGAATATAATAAAGAGGTTATTGTTTTATGTAGGCGGTAATCTTCGGAACTAATAATCCAATTCCAAAAATTATTGTTGCTAGAGTATTGCCGAGTGTCATTGGATATAAGATGCGGATGAAGTTGCAGCAGAACCTTTTACTTAATAAGATTAACTTGAGCCAGAATTCAGCCACAGACAGGGTTAGCAGTAGGTTCTACAAGATACAGAAGCCAGTGAGTAAACTAGTTCAACTTGAGTTAGGCCTATCGCCATGATAGACCCATTTGATTGATTATAAACATGTTTCATTTCCACAAAATAGTCTTTAAATATAACTAAAACCGTGAAGTGAAAACCAATTTAATATAGCACCCAGCTTTAAACGAAGGACAATGCTTGTAATCCACCGCTCTGAATGAGTGCTTTAAGATAATTTTGTGACAGTCAGGTGCATAGTACTCACAACCGGAGTGCATGTTTGACCAGATGTATACACAAAACAAAAGGAAAAACAAAGCAAAAGGAATATGTAAGGATCATAGGTGGTGTTCCGTAGGTTCTGCCTACACCCATGGCATGAGTTTATGTATGTAGGTATGTAAACAGTTCTTCACAATATACAGTCAAGGCAACAATTTCACATTGACATGGCAATAACCATATTTTTAAGAATTTTAGCATTTTAATAATCAATAATAATCATCTCAATCTGCAAAAATTGTGTGCTTCATTTTAAGTTTTCAAATATGGCAATTGGCCTTCAGGTGTTACTACTGATACATGTTCGGTTGACTATGTAACAATTTTTATTCAATCTATTTGACGACAATCTTAAAGTCAAGTTAGATATTGCAAAATACTGAATCTGGGGGCTGACTTGGTTTGACCCAACAAAGCAATGAAAACATTAGGGTTAGGTATATTATAATTTTATTAACTTCATTATCCTATAGCTGGAAGACATAGGCAAGTGTACTACTATATTACAATATTGCCATACAAAATATACAGGGTGGCCTGTTTACAGTGGTTCAAAACTATTTATTATACTTAGGGCATTATAAATGCAAAGTTTGAGATAGAATCCTTGTGATCGGACCTCTTGCTCGCACTTAAGCCCTTATGGAGAAGTGTGTGTTACTGTGATGAGTGCATTATGGATACTTAGCTAATGACTCATCAACATTTTATTACCTATGTGTTTGCATTTAGCTAATTATTGACAAACAATTCATGCTCATTGTGCATTACTGACATAATTAACTTTGCAAATAGGAAGCCTCTTACTGAGGGCTTTCCGAAATACCCCCATGTATGTTTATATTTTATTTCATAAGGGAAAACAAACAGTAGTACCTATATTAAAAATAAACATTAAAAATTTAAATTAACAAATATATGTACTACCCATTACATTTTCCACATGTTAAGCGATTATTTATAGTTAGGAGAAAACTAAGCTCAAAGGAAAATATATTGTTCCAATTTTACAAACAAAACTACAATCTACACAAATCTCCATTTTCTAAAATGTGTGAAATCAAACTCTCTGTAAAGTGATCAAATCAAATTATTTATTTGATTTGATCATTTTACAGAATGTGGTACCAGAAATTGTAATTGACTTTCGAAATTAATAATAATAATATCGTTGGGTGGCTGGGTGAAGGGCCTGATTCAGAAGGCAGTCCTCCTTGATACAGCGCGTATTGTGAGGAGGTTCCTGTCTCTGGGGCCCTAACCACCGCTAGCTTGGACCCTGCTCCCGCTACCGGCGGATCACTATTTTTTATATTTATAAATGTTTTTTTTAAATGTTTTTTTATAAAAATATTTAAAAATGTAATAAAATAAGTTTAAAAAATAAATAAAGGAGATAATAATAATATCCTGGGACATTTCACACACGGTCATCTGATCCATTAATTGTGACTATCGAACTATATAGAGTAAAAACAAGACAAGACAAACAAGACGTGCAAGTGAAATGCTCAAAACGCTCGAGACGTAGTTTAATCAATGAACAAAAACGTGAAACATCTTTTCAAGCTACCTTTTATTATTTTATAAAAAGAAAAAAACAATTCATTCGTTTTCTAATCTAGCGCGTCATTGGCTCACATTTTTCTATTAGGAATAACCTCAACGCCCTAATAGGCAGAACTATGAAAAACATTTTCATTTCACTTTTTTATTTACGCAATAGCGCTTTGAAAGGTCATAACATGAAAAATACTTACATTTAGAAGTGGTAGTGGAGATGTAATACGAATGAATTCAACTTATTTGAAGAAATACACGCCTTTTCCCAAATTAAAATGAAGAATTGATTGACGTTTTGACAATTTTGTAAAACTAAATATCTACCTGACAGAACGTGAACTGTGTTGCTAGGGATAACTGCTAGCCTTATCCGTTAGCTTGTTCGTTCGGAAACTGTTTTTTCTTGTAATGCATATAACGTCCAAAGAGGTGCCAACAGTCATGCTTTATTGTTTGAGATGCAAATGCAGATGCTCCATTCTAACTAAACTTAACTCTAGGGGCAAGTTTATTTAGAATGGATGCTAGATGCTAGGCATGGCGGCAAATATATTTTGACACACATCAAAATCGGTCCAGCCGTTTAAGAGGAGTCAGTAACATATACATGTACAGAAGAATTAAACGCTTGCGCTTGCTTGTTTGTGCTCATTTAATGATACATGAGACATATTAGGGTTAAAGGGGAGACACCAAAGGAAAGGCCGTACTAAAGATTTTTAAAATAAAATGAAGGAATTATTCTTAAACGTAATATAATAATTATTTTTATAGATATTGTTACATCAACTCTGGATGGATAAAATGGCGACAGGTCACAGAAACAACTTGCAACCCACGGATGCCCCTAAAGTTAAAGGGGAAAATTTATAAGTCCGTGATAAGGCCTGTCGTACTTTATGGATCGGAATGCTGGGCCGTGAAGAAGACGGATGAAAAAGATAGCACGCAGCGAAGATGAGAATGCTGAGATGGATTTGTGGAATAACGAAAATGGATAAAGTAAGATATGCTTATATAAGCAGAAGTTCGAAAGCGAAAGTGCCGCCAGTGACAGGAAAGTTGAAACGAAACACTGCAGACCCACCGTACCCCTGGCCGTACCCCTGGTGGTACGGTGGTTTTTTTAAAGCTAAACGATACCACTGTATGAAGTGAACGTAGTGCTGTGCTGATATACTAGACGGACAGAAAATGATAAACAGTTATCTCGCATATTAATTACTCAATAATTGATGCGGCAATAATGCATGTTAAGTACTGCGCAAATCTAACTCTTTAGTTAAACCGTACATAATACATTTTTTTCAAGCGTTCATGACAGATGACATTTACACTCGACTTAGTAAAAATAAAAATTTAATTGATTTGAATTCTTGTGGAAAAACCTATAATGGACGATGAAATCGTTTGGCTTGGTATGGGCATATGATAGGGAGGAAACGCATATGACTAAAAGAGTGATGAATATACATGTTGATGGATGGAGAGAGAGAGAGGAATGACAAAGAAATGATGGATGAATTGTGTAAGGAATGATATGAAAGAGAAGGGAGTGAATGATAGCGTGACGGTTGAAAGGGGAGAATGGAAGAATAAAACGTGTTGCGCCGACCCTAAGTAACATGCGATAAGAACAGGAAGATGATGATTGTTACACATCTGTTGTTCTCTGAGTGAATTCACAAGGAATGCATTATTTATAATTACTTACAGGAAATACCCGCACCTCCACGTCAATGCGCGTATTTTGCGGAATAATTAGTTATAGATGTTAGTTTGTATTACGTTAGGATAAGCGCATTTATCGCATTGGGTTATCCTGTAAGGATAAATGTAAGTAGATAAATAAATAAATACATATCTATATATATATATTTTATTGAATATGGATAAGTAGGTATTTCTTTTACATATTAATACTGGCTGATAGATCATCATCATCTGCCTAGTCTTTTCCCAGCTATGTCGGGGTCGGTTTCCAGTCTAATTGGATCAAAATAGAAATAAAGAGAGAGAGAAATGTTTTAATGAATTTTTTGTCCCGTTCCCGGTGTGGTGGACAAACAGTCTTACGCTTGCTGCGGTGGGTTCGTGGATGGTGAGCGTCTATATGTTAAGATGGTGATCGAGACGAGACCCTATGTGCCCTGGAGAGCAGACTAAGCCATTGGCCCTGGCTGTCATTCGTAGATCTTTGACAGTCCCAACAGTCTGACAACCTGTCTTACCTGTATTACCCAGTAACTGGGTTGTGGAGGTCAGATAGGCAGTCGCTCCATGTAAAATACTGGTATTCAGCTGCAGCCGATTCCCGAGTTGGGCAAAGTGTTATTGGATTTTTCCATCGGGAATTTCTCAGTAGTAGCCGGGAGTCTGGATTTGTGCCTGGTTGATGGCAATAGGCTCGCCCTCTATTACATGGGACTTAAACATAACTGTGGGTGTACTATAAGTACCTACACCTCTGCCTAACCCTTTGGAGAATACAGGGGTGATGTTATGTTAAGAATTTTCAGTACATAGTCACCGGAAAGTATCGGATGTCGTTGTGTTATGCTTTGTTCCTATAAAAAAAAAACAAACGACTTTCCAAAAAAAAAAAACCTAAGTAATTGAAAAATAACTTCCATTTCGGAAGTCTTTGATCTGTATTTCAGTTTAACCACCGACTTCTGAAATTAAAGTTATTTTTTAATTTGTAGCTTTTTTTTTGGAAGTCGGTTGTTTTTTTTCTAAAAAGTTTTTTATTTTTCACTGTTTAGTGGGTCAGCTTGTCATTTATCTAAGGTACAATAGGCTAACGTCAATTACAAACGCCTTTTACAAAATATTGGTTTTCCCGATCCAGGGTTGAGGAGTTCTCCTAGTAAGAACCAGAAGAACTGGAGTTGATGGTGAAGTCACCATCAGCTCCACTTCACCATAATTATGCATAGTATCTAATCCATCCATCTGTGGTCTTCATCATCAGTTCCACTTCACCAAATTGTACTTTCCGAGAGCAATTGCACGAGTTACTATAAAAAAAAAAACCGGTCAAGTGCATGTTGGACCACGCACAATGAAGGGTTCCGTAGTTGGGATGAATTTATCCCAAGATCAAACTTAAATTTGTAGTTGAAAAACATGTTCTCCCATACTTTCCAACTACAAATGTTCATAGTTAAAGGAAAAGGATCCAACCCACATTAGGTGTAATGTGGGTCGGATCCTTTTCGTTTAACTATGGACAAATGTAAGTTTGTACGCACAATATTGAGAGATTTACCATGTTATTTTAAGACCATAGACTTCTTATAGGTTTTCCTGTAATCTATAGCTATAGAATTAATTTCTGCATTTTTTTCAACATTTTAAGCTTAGTAGTTTCGGAGATAAGGGGGATGGTCAGTGTTCGTCTATTTTCGTAAATAACTTTAAAACATTTTGTTTTAAAATTATAAAAAAAAATATATTTGAGACTCTACAGTAGGTACGAGTAAGCTCTTTCATTTGATATATCGCACGGTACAGTTAGCATTTTTTTTTCTTATTTGCCCCCTAAAATTGACCCCATATTCAAAATTCATTCATTTACATTACACGTCCGTGTTTGGGCACAGAAATACATAAGTGTACCAAATTTCAACTTAATCGGTCCATTAGATTCGGAGCAAATCGGCTGTGAACGATGGACAGACAGACAGACACATGAGATCCTATAAGAGTTCCGTTTTTTTCTTTTGAGATACGGAACCCTCAAAATACCCAAATCTCTTTAGGTAGGTATGCCTATAAAATTTGAGGGTTTTCCTCGAATTTCATGGCATCCCCTCATCTGATTCTGACTTGGTGAGAATGGGACCAGCTCGAGAGCAGACAGAAAATTGATTTTTTTTTTTGTTTGAAGGGGTATCCTTCAAACAAAAAAAAATCAATTTTCAAAATCGGTCCACAATTGACGGAGAAATCGCTGTACATATATAACGAAATAAAAAATATATACGCGAAGAATTGAGAACCTCCTCCTTTTTTTTGGGGTCGGTTAAAAACGGATCGTTTTGCTTACCAATGGTAGCATTTTTAATGCCAAACTGGGCATTATATAGATTGGTAAACGAATTTTACCTGTGATAGCTACTTCCATAAGAGAGGGTCTACTATGCAAAGCTATGAGGTATTTGCTTCATTATTACCTACTATTAATATTACTGTTGTGACTTCACAACACATAGGTAATAAAGTAGGTATGTATGCTTTAAGGTGCATTCAGACTGACTGCGGTCGACCAGTCACTTTTGATATCGAACGAACGTCAATCAAGAAACAAACGACGATCAATCAATAACCGCGATTATAAATTGTAGTAGCTAGTATAGCTACACAATGTTAAAATGGTATATTTGGCACGCCTACGCACCACCACGTGCTTGCGGGCCGGCGGTTGGGCATAGAATGGCCCCCACTCATCCCGCACCTTTGTACGACAAATCATAAGTATATCTCTGTATGTAATACGTACACTACATCCCTTACTTATTTTAATTTATTTTATTTCTGTATTAAATACCCCTGTTTAAGTAATATGGATCTTTAGGGAGAAATAATAAGTTTTTTTTTATATTTATCATCTAGTATTTATTAAGGGCTTATGTTTAACTTATCACTAGATAAAGTAAAATATAACATAAAAAAAAACACTTTTTACTGCCAAAAATAGTAAATTATAACTAAAATTTTTACATCTTGCTATCCTAGACTCCAAAGTAATCATTGTAAACCTAACCTTTTTTTTTTTTTTTTTGTCGCTGAGAAATGACATTACGCATCTCCGCTCGTCGGGGGACGACACGGAGTATGTGGGACTCCCTGCCAGAGTGGCAGTATATCCACTAAAACTCAGCGGTGTTCCCGCAACGCCGTGATGGGAGGGCCATGGGAAACCGGCTCATCCTTTACTTCCACAACCCTCCCGGCGCATGCCCGCCTAGCTGGCGGGCCCCGCATGCCCCCCAGGCTGGGGGGCTACAGGAATGGCCGGGAACACCTGGCCATTCCCGATTGTAAACCTAACCTAACCTAAGCTAGAAAGAACATTAAAAGTGAATCAAACAAATACAAAAAAAAACCGAACCTAACCTAACGCAATAATTTGCTCGCTAAAATTTGATGATCATTTACTATATTTGGTCTTTGAATACAATTTGAAGTGCAGAGAGCTTAGGGTATCAAAGTATTTTTCGGTGGTCATTATATTTAACACATTATCTGCTTAATTCTTTATGCAAACGCTTCTTTATGCTACACCCTTACCGACCCTTATTTTACGATGTTTTCGAAACAATAGAGATGCACAACGAACGCACAGGTGCGGCGCGCCGCACTCGAAGAAAGTTATGTAAATTGTATGGACGCGCATACGCGCCGTCAAGCACCTGGTGAACGTCCGAAAACGCGCATGTGCGTCTACCGCGCCTAATGTATTAACCCCTTTATTAAGTTGCAAGTAGTCTGCATGATATTACTTTTCTGTAGTGAATTACTTATCTTTTATTTACTAAGGTAGCCCCAATTTAGGCATATTTATCAAATTAGTTTTTTTGTAATCATCACAAGTAATTACTTTATTTTAACTCCATTATAATCAATACAATTTCCTGTTTATTTTGTTTGTTATGTCCTTCCTATTCCTTTCCCGTTATTTTGGTTTTTTTTTACTTATTTTGCACAATATTGTATAATGTCAAGTTTTATGAGTAAATACCAAAATAACTGTAAAAAAATAGCATACATACTTCTAAATACCAACAATATATAGAGTGTATTAAAAAAATAGTAATTTGATTTAAATGCATTAAAATAATCACGACAAAACCTGTAGAAATGCGACGTTGCCAGCCGGCGCGGGATAAACGCTCTAAGTTTCTTTCGTTACAAAACCGCTTGAATTCTTCGCTACAGAACTGTTTTCCAGTATCTGCAGTTATTGCTATTGGATTTCCAAGATGGCTACACATTTCTTTTAGATTTAATATGATATCTGCACTGGAAATCTTTCGAGTTATCTTCACCTCTTTATACTGACTAAAATAATCCACAACGATTAATATAAATTCTCCACTCGGAAGCGGTCCCATCAAGTCCATAGCTATGTCTACCCATGGCTCATTTGGAGATTCTCGTCTCTTAAGAGGGTTTGGTGGATTTGGAGCTGAGACAATGGTGCATCTTTTGCAAGACTTAACAAAGGCCTCAGCATCTTTATCCCACTTAGGCCACCACACTTTAGTTCTCAATCTAGCGTTCATAAAAACTATCACAGGATGACCCTCGCCCCCGCCAGGGTTGCGGGTTGTTCGAAAGAGTTACCGTGGCCCGGGCACAGGCAACTGAAGGAACACGGGTGGGTTTTAGTCAGTAGAAGTCTGACACGCCCTCCCACTCCACCCTGAGCAAGAGAAGTTAATTGATGCCATGATGATTTACCATCCACAAAAAAAAATAGATGACCCTCGTCAGCTGCCGTTAAAACTTGATTGCGTAGTTCACTTGGGATTACTATCCCAGTTCCTCTCAATAAAACTCCTTCATGTAAGCACAGCTCATTTTCAAATAACTTCATCATCCCATTTATTATTGTATAAATACGTTCTTTAACCTTTATATTTTCTTGATCTTTTCTTGAAAGTTTTATGATTTCTTTTAGTGTCACAGCGGTAGGCTTAGCTTTCTCCACAATCCAATGTACGTAATTTTCAATTTCATTTACGGATGAATTTTTCAAATGGCATAATCTCGACAAACAATCTGCAATGTACTCTTTGCCTCGTTTACGACCTTGATCTGGTCTAGTCTGGCGTTAAAGTGGCTTATGGTCAGTTACCAATTCGAATTCCTTACCATACAGAAAAACGTGGAAGTGTTCTACTGCCCATACTAATGCCAGAGCTTCCTTTTCTGTATCGCCGTTCAGTCTGTCAATGTCATGCCCCTAAGCGATAATCCGTGGCTCTTTGTGGTCTATCTGTATCAAGACACCACCCAATGCTACTGGACTAGCATCGGCTATAACCACTGTTCGATATTTCACGTCATAGTAACCCACGGTAGGAATACAGGATAGTGCCAACTTTACTTCATTAAACACGGCATCCTGTTTGTCATCCGTAGAAGTTACTAATTGCTGATCCTTTTCCTTGCTTGTTCCGAAGTAACTCCAAGTAAGTAACATGTGAAAACTTGTAATTGGCCATATTTTGTTTAAACTATTACCTACTGTATCTGTTTAGCTGTAAGTTTTCCTAAAATAAATAAAATAAAATAAAATAAACTCTTTGAGAGGTTCAGTTTTCGTCGCTAAATTAGGCATCCATTTCCCAACATATATGCTCTAAAGCTCACCTATGTTATCGTGTGGTCGAAATCCCTGAATATTTGATACACATTTCTGTAAAGGTCTCCCTTGTCCGAAAATTCATGTAGAAGAAATTGTATCTCAGTCATTCCAAATAAACATTTGTGTTTTCTTAGCACCACAACGTTGTCTTCCACTAAAGTTTCTATTACTTTTCATTTTTGGTTCCATTTGGTTAATCTGCAGTCCAATTTTGAGAATTCCTGGTTCCGTCTTCTATTATGTAAAACGACTTGTCACCTATTCTTACATCAGCTTCGAATGCTACACTTAGTTTTAAAGGTTCATTACTTCCATGTCCATAAAATGTTTTCTTAGGGTTTTTTGTCTGGTTACTTTTGTAGTCCATTGTTTTTCAAGGCTCGCTATGTTTTGCCTGTGATGTGTACATTTACATCCAGAATTCACTAACATGTTGACTTCTACCCTTCCTATACCACATTCTAATTCGCTGTCCTCACCTATTCTGAATGTATATCATCTCCACGCCTACTGTTTGTTTCGGCTCTTCTTTTAGTCTTTGTGCTTTAAATTTCTTACTGTCTGTATTATTATTAATTACAATTTTCCTTTTCAATGGTAGTCTAGTTTTACAATACTGTCTAAAATGCCCTTTCAATCCACATTTTAAGCAACCTTTATCCCTAGCTGGACACTTGATATCTTGGAAGCCGTGGTATTTGCTTCCATATCTACCACAAACAGTATTATGTCCGTGTTTTATAATTGTCTTTGTTAGTACCCTCTTTTATTAGTTTTTGAATCGAGTTTATTTACATGTTTGTGTTTTATGGTACCATACCCGAAACCCTCTATTTGCCGATTAACTGCTTCGAGGGCATTTGCCTCAGCTATTATGTTGTCTAATGTCATAGAATCTCTTTTCATTCTTTGGCCTTGTAATGAACATTTTTCAGTCATCTGATCTATAATTTGATCAACTTTATCTTTAAATTGACATTGGCTTGTTGTCTTTAACAAACTATTTTTTTTTTTAATTTTTCAATGTTTAATTAAGCGAAATAAATGACGCTCATAAACTTTGCTCTGTTTCGGTGTAAATTAGGCATCCAGTTTATTGTAGTCTTGAAGATATCTGAATCAACTGTGCATGTATCTGATATTGGTTTCAGGAATATTGAAGAATATTTCTTGTAAATTTAAACCTAATAATAAGCTTGCTCTTTTCTTCTTACTGTTATCAACACCAAAAGCATTGAGATAGATAAAGAGTGCTTGTTTCCAACGCTGGGAGCGTTGCTCCTCGTTCAAGCTCCAACCCTCCAACCGAAGAAGGTTCTCCTTCGCAGTCGAACTTCTCAAGAATGAGTTGGGACATTGCAATTTATTGTTGTTCCAATATCAATTTAAAGATCAGATAATTCTGCTTATTTATTACACTCAATTGACAATATACCCATGGAGCCACATGGTGTAAACCCATTGATCTGAAGTTCAATTGATATATCTTTATATGCAGATGCTAATAAAATAATAATATTTTAAATAAAATCACCTTTACTGATTAAGACATTATTATTATTGCTTTTTTTAAATATCTATTTTTTCTTTTTATAATCTGGTTTTTAAGGGCTCATTATTTTCTAATGTCGTCAATTAGTGACCATTAATGCTGTTTAGGACATAATATCACTGAACATTGTCAAACTGAGTCAATTTAATGACAGTGCTGCTTTTACATCACAATAATAACATTGGTATCAATTTATTGATCAGTTTTGATTTAAAACGCTGTTTTGATTTTAACCGAGGAGCTCGTGACTAAGTAATAATAGCCGCACGGGTCGATCCATCAGGTTAAGCTACGCTTGCCGGGGTTGGTCTGTGGATGGGTGACCATCTCTTCATACCAAGACTCCTCCGTCCCTCGGAAAGCACGTTAAGCCGTTGGTCCCGGCTGTCATTCGTGGATCTTTGACAGTCGTTACGGGTCGTCAGAAGCCCGAAAGTCTGACAACTAACCTTACCAAGGGGTATCGTATTACCCAGTAACTGGTTTGTGGAGGTCAGATAGGCAGTCGCTCCATGTAAAATACTGGTATTCAGCTGCATCCGGTTAGATTGGAAGCCGACCCCAACATAGTTGGGAAAAGGCTAGGCAGATTGATATTTTGATTTCAAGCGCTAATATCTACGAGACTTTTAATGCTAGAGTAATAGTTGAGCATTCAAAAGATAGGTCATATTTAAAACAATTTTAAGGTCGGATATAATTTGCGTGTGACTTCACACTGCAAGAACACGCGCATGCGCGCAACCCTCTACTTTTCGCTATGTGCCGAAATATCAACTCGTATAGCGCAAAGACGTGTTTATCTAGATCAGTTATTCGGCTGTCTATGTCAAGAGTTGATAAAGCCCTACCAGGACCTAAAGAGAAACAACAGAAATATTGGCCAAAATAGGGTTAAAAATGAATATGAAGTTAACAATAGCAAAATAATGTCAGATTTCGTCTCATATCGGCCGTAAATTTTAAATACATAAAAAGAACTGCAATTGAAGTAAGCTTGCGTCAAAAGAAATGCAAAGAGCCTAAAAAGTACTAGTGCTGAGCAAATACAATATAGCTACGGCAGCCTCAAAAACCGTAAGAAGATCTGTTACAAATAGCAAAAAGTTTAAGATATGGTCTCATATCGGCCGTAAATCTGCTCTGAACTGAAAAATATCACAATCAATGAGAAATGCGAAGAGCGTAATAAGTCTACTATTGAGCAAGTACTATGGTTACGGCAGTATTGGTAACCGTAGTAAACTTTCGATCTGTTATCACGAAAACAACCGTCGCGGGCTCGAACTGCGCCTACTAATTTATTTATATGTAAGTGTTTCTGTGACAAAATAATAATGTTGACTTTGACACTGCATCGCATCGACCTGAGGCTGCAGTTTCGACATAGATAGCGATAGCTTTACGACCGAATTCGGTCGCAAAGTCCTAGTCACTAAACAGTCAAAATTGCATGACAAACACGAAAAAGTCACATGTCTCTCTACTCTACTCTACTCTACTAGGACTTCTTCGCGACCGAATTCGGTTGTAAAGCGATCGCTATCTATGTCGAGACTGCAGGTCCAGAACGGTCGATTTCATCGATCGACCACAGTGAAGTTACACCCTAAAGGTGAACACAGACTTGGCCGCACCGCACGCGCAGCAGTCGCTGCAGTCATTGCTTTTGTTAATGGTACTGCGGCGACTGCGGCGCGGGTGTGAACTTTATAATTATGAAGAATTCAAATGCGATGACTGCGGCGCGTCGCGTGCGGTGCGGGTCAGGTCTGCGTTCACCTTTAGTAAGTACTTAGAAGAATCAGCTAAGTACCTACGGCAATCAGGTAAGTATCCACGTTCGATTTTCCTCCTCTAACCGACAGAATGCAGTATTATAATTGCAATATAAAACGAATGTGTTGCATTAATTATTATTGATATCCGCTGAACAAACGTGTTCGTTGATACAAAAATGAAGACCTTAATTATGTTATTGTTATTAACAGTGTTCTTTTATATTTTAGTTACTAATATGGGTAAGTTATATTATTGCTTGTTTTTTTTTTCTTTTTTGTGGAAATGTTTTCGCACACGAGGCTCTACCCACTCCTGGTTTGTCGAAATAGGCTTCTCCTTATTATTAAGACTTTTTGGGTTGGACCGTTACATGGCACGATAGAATCTGCTTTACTGACGCATTTTACATAACGCCGTAATGTCAATACCACAAAATGATTTCACCGGTCGGCAAAAAAAAAAAAAAAAAAATCGTGAGCTAAAAGTGATGTGTGTCTATGTGATTCTTCAATAGGCTTTGGTTTGCCGAGTCCAAATCTGGTTACAGATTTTTGCTACTACGTCTAGTTTTCGAGATAAAATACCGGAATTGAAAAACTAATATAACTTAAAAAATAAGAATTATTTGGCAGATCGCTTCCTTTTATAACTGTTAAGTCCTGTTTCTCTATTAATTTCCCAGCAAAAAATTTCTCAGCTAGCATTGCTGGGGTCCTCTTGCCGTTATACCTTTTTTCCATGTGCGCAATGTCTTGGTGAAATCTTTCCCCCTACTCATCAGACACGGCACCAAGATTTTCTGAAAAAAAAATCCAATTATGACATACTCGTATCTACCTACATTTTTAAAAGCTTCTCATGCTCTTTTTTCCTCATCAACCAACTTAGATTTGAATAATGGGTCTTTAAAGATTTCTCTTATTTGAGGACCAACAAATATTCCTTTAAATTTGGCGCGTCGCTCATTTATTCAAAACAATCACTGCGCTTGCGCATGTTTGGTAGTCAACAGCTGGCTATCTATTTCTAATACAGAGATAAATACAGAAAACAATGAAATTCATGTACCAACATTCACGAATACCTGCATCGAATTATGACGAATTTTAGTGTAATCCAAAAATGCTCACTGCATCAAAATTTGAAGTGCCGGATAAATTATGACTACATATTTCGATTTACCGTGTCCATATGTATCGAGTTCACATAAACACACTTTTGCTCTTATTTTGGTGCCGACCAGTGTATTCACACCAGTGTTTTACATGTCAGACCGAACTAAAAATGTGACACTGACCGACTCAAAGAAGAATTTTAAAAAAAGTTTTATATTTCATAACATGGCGCGGGCATTAAAAAGGTTAAGTTCCTATGTCAACTCAACAATGGTGCCGATTGTCTTGTTCAATAACTAAACTAAAATTAGAGAATCGCTATCTTTTACTAACAGGCAGCGCGAGGAAAGGACGGCTATAGCTATGAACTAAGTTGAGAGATGTCAAACTAGTTTACGCCTTGCGCTTCACTGTGTTCACGCAGAAACTCTTAAGGGGTCATTGTACTCATCATTATGAACGACTTTTACTATATGGGAACCAACTTGAAATCGCGAAAAAAGTTAGCTGTTCCAGGGAAATTTATGTTCGCATAACTCGTCAGAATGTAGGGAACAACTGATTTTATTCGCGATTTCAGGTTTGATCCTAGGTATAGTAAAAGTAGTTCATAATGATGAGTACAAAGATCCCTTAAGAGGATGCCCATGAGTTCAATTTCGTACTGTATAATCAAGTCAAATCCGTGAACAAATACTTTAAACAGATTTTTTTTCCACAGTTTCCGCCAGCCGTGTCATGTCAGCCGCGAAAATCAAGAAACTTTATTTCCAAAACAAGACTGGTTAAGGAAGGACTAAGAATATATTAATCACGTTTGAAATATACTTATAAAATTTTTAATTAAATTACAAATAATAGCATCACCGTCATCAGCTTACGGCTGGCAACAACTGGACATAGGCCTTACTATTGCATGCCATTCAACTCAGTTCTCGGCAACTCTCATCCAGCTGCTGCCAGCCACCTTGCGAAGATCGTGGCTCCACCTAGCCTGAGGACGACCTACCTTCCGTTTTCCGATTCGCTGTCTCCTTTCAAGAACACGTCTATCCCAACGGTCATCGGTTCTACGACTAATAATGGCCGGCCCATTGCCACAGCTTGCTCATTCTTGTTCTTCTTCAACTTTGGTTCCTCTGCCAAATAATATGAAACTAATTTGATGAAAAGCATTGTTATGTAAATAAATTATATTAATCAATAATTCATGGTCTCTAAATTATTTTAAAGTGGCAAAAATAATTGAAATTGTCTAAGGGCTGATTTTTCAACACACTCCTTGTACGGGACAACTACAAATGATAAGAAGATTAATAAAATGCTATAGGTAGCTAATTGATACAGTGATCACTTATGATTATGGTGATTTTTGGATATCGAAATGTTTTGATATTGTGATAATGAGTACACGCGGCGAAGACCGAACACGAACTGAAGTAAATTGCGCACGTGGTACAAAACTGCTTATTTAAGGATATGAATTGTACGGGTGGATCGTACATGCTCCCAGGCACGAGAGCCTAAGATAACAATGAAAAGTACAAATATAAAAGTCAAAATCAAAACATAAAAGTACTTAAAAAAGAAATAACAATCGAAAGCACAATCTAGGTAGATATACGCAAACTTAATAAGTTTCTAAAAGTGTAATTCATATTCACCGAAAATAAATAATAATAATAATAATAATAATATTCCACAACTATCACACAACGCCGTGTAGCCTCAAGCTAAGCAGAGCTTGTGTTATGAGTACTAGACAACTGATAAACATACTTATATATTTCTAAATACATACATATATAGATAAATTACACCCAGACACAGAACAAATGATCATGCTCATCACACAAACATTTGTCCTGGGTGGGAATCGAACCCACGACCTCCGGCATAGCAGTCAGGGCCACTAACCACTAGACCAACAGGCCAGTCAAAATTCGACGTAGCTTTGTTTTGTTTACGCACACATTGATTACACCCGAAATTGCATTGAGCTCAATTTCACTAGGTCCCGATTGCTCATTTACACTGATTACACACACTCTGAAGCTGCTGATGAGTCAAGCGCACGGGCAGAGCCACGCTGCGCACACACCGCCACACGTGCACGGTTCCTGCCGCGCACAGGGCGAACACCACCAAGTATATCACAGTGTAGTGGTGCAGTGCAAGTCGTGATATGAGAACCCGTCGTCATAGTCTTCATCAACGCTCGTTACATCTTTCATCTGACTCAACTTATCATGGACTTCTTTTACTAGACCTTGAGTCTCGATGTGAGTATGGTCAGACTGTTCATCGATTGCACCAATAGGTATCGATAAGTTGATTATTTTGTTGATGGGTGGGATAACAATCCTGAGAACGTCTGAATTTTTGAACACGCTGGCCTTCGGACTGAGATGTTGTCACATCAAAACTTTTCTCTGCTACGTACACGCGCCCTGTATATAATTATTACATTTCCATTGTCAGACTTTACTCCTCTCTACTTGTTTGTTTACCATGAGCATGAGTACACGATTCGCAACCCACGGTCTGCGATAGTTTCCGGAAACCCGAACATCATTCATATCAGTCCGGAAATACCACGTGACATCCAATTTTGAAATGATGAAGTTTTGAATGTTATTGAACGGAAAACAAGCAGGCGGTCCCTTTGATGGTAAGTGGTCACTGAGTCACCACTGCAATAGAGATGCCAATCCTGGGCACCCGTACCTAAAGCTACGGTTTCTAGAAGAGCGATGGCCGCCACACAACGGCTGCAGTTTCGGCTGTCACGAAGATGACTTTACAGATTTAATACCAAAAATACTTCAGTTAAAAAAAAAACACGTTTTAATTTTTAACTTTATTTTATTTTTATAGCGGCAATAGAAATTCATAATCTGTAACAATTTAAACTGTCTACCTATTACGTCATTATCATGAGATACAGCCCGCTGTCAGACAGACGGACGGACGGACGGACAGCGGAGGCTTAGTAATAGGGTTCCGTTTGGCACCCTTCGGGTACGGAACCCTAAAATCGCTCTCTAGAAAACACACCAACCTACTTTCAAAATGTTATAGTGACGCTATTCTCCGGTATATTGCGGACACCGCTCTTTTACGGAACAGTAGCTTAACAGCCACTAAAATAATATCTATAGCTACTAAGGTTTAAAGGTTAGTAAATAAAAGCAAATCATTACCCAACTAAATTATTTATAGTGCTCTGACCAGTCAATACAAATCCAACTAAATTAACGAAGTCGTTAAAAGTTAGTTGTTGAGATGCGAAGCAAGTTGTCAGACATTGGTTGTAGCTGGAGAATTTGTTGGTGTTACCGCCACAGCCGGAGTATGAGAACTGGATACAGCGGGAGCTAGTTCTGTCGTAGCCATACCTGAAAATGATGAAAGGGAAGTTGTAGAAACAGATTTTGTAACTGAACAGACAACTGTGCTGCTGAGGGGTTTGTTGCGCCACTTCTTCTCCCCAGCTAAAGCACTAGGAAGTGGTGAAGGGCGGGCGTTTTGAGGGACTGTCTTATATAATTTTGACGTTCGAAAGGTGCTGATTCTCAGCCTAGTTTGAATAAATGACTTTGGATTTAGTTTTTTATTTTTTTATTTTGGAAACATCCTCTAAGAACTTATTGACCTTCTAACTATGCACACTTTAAAAAAAAAAACAATTGAGCGTCTTTCTAACTTCGCCGGAAGAATAACGGTCGTCTACTGACACAATTTTCGGGTTTTGGATTTGTGAACAGCGTTAAGTGAAACATTGATTGATGGAAAGAAAGTAATAATAAAAACCTTTTTCCAAAAAAGAAGAATCGACTTTCAAAAAAAAACACTACAAAGTGAAAAATTACTTTAATTTTGTAAGTCGCTGTCTTTGGATCTTTATTTTAGTTTTTTTCCACCGACTTGCAAATTAAAGTTATTTTTCACAATAATATTTTTCAAAATAGGTTTATTACATAGAATAAAACATAAGATTAATCATAAAAATAAAATAAAATTGAATAGATTAGACAAGGTTTATTTAATTAAAATAACGCACAATCTCATTTTACTCATCATTCAATCAATCTGCCTAGCCTTTTCCCAACTATGTTGGGGTCTGCTTCCAGTCTAACCGGATACAGCTGAATACCAGTATTTTACATGGAGCGACTGCCTATCTGCCCTCCACAACCCAGTTACTGGGTAAAACGATATCTCTTGGTAAGACTGGTTGTCAGACTTGCGGGCTTCTGACGACCCGTAACGACTGTCAAAGATCCACGAATGACAGCCGGGACCAACGGCTTAACGTGCTTTCCGAGGCACGGAGGAGTCTCGGTATGAAAAGATGGTCACCCATCTACAGACCAACCCCGGCAAGCGTAGCTTAACCTGATGGATCGACCCGTGCGGCTGTTATTACTTAGCCGCGAGCTCCTTATTGTACTCATCATTATGAACAAATTTTACTGATTTGATTTTTTAGAGCTGATTTTCTTTCGCGATTTCAGGTGTTCCCTACATTTTGAAGAGTTATGCGAACATACTCGTAAATGTAGGGAACAGCAGTTTTTTTTTTTACATAGATGATAGACACACAGATAGATGTCAAGGGACTTACTTCGCTACTTAACTAATGCAAAATGTAAATTAGCCTTCATTGATTGAGTTAACTACGGATCAAAAAACCCGGCCTTAGACTAATAGACCTGTCGTTTTAGTATGCGCAAATGACATTCAACCTTAGTGACAAAGCAATTGCGAGGCCAGCCGTCCTAAGGAAAAAAGACGTATCTGACATTTTTTTTCGAAATAGAGTTATTTACATATTCGGAATCAGCAAAAAATCTATCAGTATTTTTATATTGGCGTAAACTTAACGAAAACCTAATAATTCTTACACAGACTTCTTAAAAAAGAATTCTTAAAAAGACGCATCTGCCTTTGTTCTTTGTTAGATTCTGATTTTATTTTTTTTTAATTTTTTATTGTGTTTAGTTTATGTCCACTTTTATCTTTTTTTTTTTTTCAAGTTTATAATTTTACATTCGTTAATTCCGTTATTAATTATTGTTTTTGTCCGGCTGTGCTGTGTCACAATGAACGTTCGGCAACTCAAACTGTTATTTCTGTTAATTTTGGGCCACCAAGATACAGGCTGAGCCTAGTTTGGGGCCCATGGCTATTTCTACTTTGCTTGTTTATTATTTTCATTGTATTCTCTGTGTCTGTATGTTACCTAACTAGTGTGTGTGTAAGTAAATTATTCTTATTCTTATTCTCCATCTAGTTTAAACAGGACAAAATATTTTTTTCTGTATTTCAATATTTCTGTAGATACGTCCTTTTTCTTTACGGCGGCAGTATATCTATGGTATAGCGTTTTTTTTTTTGTGATTTTGTGTTTTTCGCTATGCGTCCTTTAATAAAAGATGAAAGATTACGCTTGTAATCCACGAAGGGTTAGGCAGAGGTGTACCTATAGTAACACCCACATTTCGCCAGTTATATTGAAGTTCCATGTAATAGGGGCGAGCTTATTGCCATCAGCCGGGCACAAATCCAGACTCTAGGCTGCTACTGAGAGGCCATGGTACGGAGCGAGAGTGCATGGGAAGCCGTCACCTCCTTCTGCCAAGCAGTAATGCTCGCGATGGAGGAGGCTATCTTTGCGCACTCACGCCCCGCGGCCCGCGCCCCTAGTCGCCGCAGGAGACGCCCTCGGCGTTGAGAATTGAGAGCCGATTCTCGGCCACCGTAGGCGCGGGCTTGCGGACGGCGAGCAATGGGTAGCTCGCCGTCCGGTAAGGATCAGGCCCGGGTCGACGGCGCGTTGTGTTCCACGTGCGCCTCTACGAGATTTCAGCACTAACTGATGGGGTCCGCTAAGGCCGATGACTGCCAGGGTCGCAGGTTGTTTGAATGAGTTACCGTGGCCCTGGCACAGGCAACTGAAGGAACACGGGTGGGTTTTAGTCAGTAGAAGTCTGACAAGCCCTCCCGCTCCGCCCAGTGCAGGAGAAGTTATTTGATGATTTCCCACCAAAAAAAAAAAAAAACGGAGTAAATCCTGATGGAAAACCCAATAACACTGCGTGACCTGGGCATCGAACCCAGGACCTCATTCTCAGCAGTAGCCCCTGCAACCACTAGGCCAATGGGGCAGGCATGTTCAAAATCAATCTGCCTAGCCTTTTCCCTAGTTCTTTTCTAGTTCAAAGTGAGGATAAATTTGTCGTATAAAAAGGACTAATGTCATATTAAAAAATCTACCGAAACTCCACAGAAGTGTTGGATAACAGTTATCCGAATCTAAATGATAACCAAAAATATATATCAGTTTAAAGAACTCTTTTTCTGTGTAAGCTTCACACACGTGATGGCCTGATAGGAGTTTCGCTAGCTAATTTAATTTGACCCTGTATTGTGTAGCATACCTTAGAGTAGGAGTAGATAGGAGAGACAGCACGCCACAGTTGCCAGGATCGATTGGCAATTGACAACTAGCACCTAAAAATATAGACTCAATATTAGATAAATAGTGTAATGCATGGTGATGGATTGTCGCGGTGCCCAGTCCCAGAAGATTAAGGACCGCAGTCTTGAGAGGACAGGCCACATTGCTCACAGATAACAAATCAGTCAACCTAACCTTTTCCCAACTATATTGGCGTCGGCTTTCAATCAAACCGGGTGCAGCTGAATACTATACGAGTGAGACTGGTTGTCAGACTTGTGGGCTTCTGACAACCCCTTATGGCATTCAAAATAAAAATTCTTATTTAGGGAGATTTATTGTACCCAGTAATGAAGATTTATTATTCATGATTTTCTATGATTAACCCGTAACAACTGTCAAAGACCTATGAATGACAGCCGGGACCAACGGCGGTTAAAAGTGTTATAGCGGCTTAGCTGACCTCCAAACAGGCCGATCTAGGTACAGTAATGCTATTCTGTAAAAATCTCACCGTGAAAATTTAGGTGAAGTGAGCTTTATGTGAGCTGCCATTAGTGTCAATCTCTGGCATATGGTTGACTGTCAGCTTACATAGAGCTCACTTCACCTAAGTTTTCACGGTGAGATTTTTACAGAATAGCACTGCAGACCAGCCGGATTGGCTCCTGTTGCTCCAGGCCCCAGGCTACAGAGGCCATGTTTCAAAGTAGGGCGTCCCCGACGGTGACCGTTTTGCGTCAGATAAGTCGGCCGTTGTGCGACACTACGTCATAAGGGTTTCAAATGATGGCTACGAACCGACCGCGGCAAGCGTCACGAGCCCATGCATTGTTTGCAAAAACTATAGGCCAAAGAATTCTGGAGTGATGCCCAATTGCCAGAAACGGTAAGCGTAGGGTAAGCCCCTCAGAAAATGGACTGACGATACGGTGTGCCGCTGTCTCATGCCTGTCTGTTCGGGCGATGGGATTCCGTAGTTAACCGTTCGCAGACCACTCTCTTTGGAGGCCTAAGATAATTATAAGGTCTCAATTTTAAGTGCAAGGCCTGTTTTGAAATAAAACCGCAAGATTCTAAGGTATAGTATATAAGGTCTTGTATTGCTAAACAAATGTTTAGAGGTATGAGGAACATGGTGTAAAGTTCACTCATCCTACATAGAATCCTCCGACCAGACGGGTGTTGTGGTGGGCTACTGCCCAAAGATTAATTTCGGGACGTTGATATATGCTATTAGCACGGTAAACTCTGCTTGCGCGATGCAGGATTTTTCGTGACGTCAGTGTGATGCGTAGTTCGCATGTGGCGATGTAGATGCCGCCACACATGTTCGGGCCGATACATTCTATTTGACTGTATTTGTTATACATCGACGCCGACCCGAAGCAATTACTACACATATTCGGCTTTCATACGACTAGTGGCGATCCGTAAACTCCGTTCGGCTACTCTCGGCTCGGCACAAATTGAGCTAAGTCGAGCCACTTTTCCCGAACATTATGTATATTTACATATGTTCGATTATGTCACCCGGCTGTGCCAAATCATGCCGAGCCAAAAGTGTAGCATCCTGCACCCTTGAAGTTCTCTGCTTGGGCTAGCGTTAATCTATTCTGTGCTTGAGTTATTATTATTAGTTACTATTACACTGTCTGAAATTGTACTTTAGAAAATTATTATTGCACATACTTACTATTTATTTGCTGTGTATTCGCCAAATTGATTAGGGCAAAAAACGCCCAGAAACTCTTAAACGTCGACATTTCACCTTAGTTAGACACTTTTAAAACAACTTAAAATAAAAATAATTATGTATTTGACAGTCTTTTTTCACTCGTAGGACGAATTTCGATAAGAATTTCAAGACTTAATAATTTAATAGTTCTTCAAAGAAGGCTAGTTGATAGCAAAGTCTAGAAATCTTTATATACCAATTGTTTTAAGTAGTTATCTCGATAAAATTGGCACAAGGTTACTGAAACATTGTCACCATTTTACACGGAGTATTGTGTAAATGGAGTACAAGCCTGCATCCCTTCCATGCAACCACCGCGGTATTTTAAAAGTTGATGGCATGTATAATGAGATGTACACTATTTCATATTTATATTTTATTTAGAAAAGAATGGAAGATCAGCGGGGTAATTGCGTAACACACCAGTAGCAATGGCTTTCATTTTGACAGTTCAACAACATTCATTTCGTTATTTACTTTGTTGAGCAATTTTTTCAAACGTATGAAGCAATGGATTAGCTATATCATTCAAAATAATTAAGATTGAGATTGAAAGTGTGTTACGCAAATACGGTGCAGCTTGGAGACCTGACAGTGAGCGTCATGATTTAAAATGAATAGCATTATTTATTCTAGGAATAATTATTATATAATATTAATTTAAATACGCCTTTCATTACTCGATTAGCACCCTAACTACATAACACACTATTAATCGAAATCTGAATAATTTTGAAGCAAATTGCTAATCCATTGCTTCATATGTCCGGAAAATTTGTCCGCTCGACAACGTAAATAACGCAATGAATCTTGTTGAACTGTCAAAATGAAACCGATTCCGATTGATAGTGTGCCCCGCCGGTAATATAATGGCACGGAGCCCTTATAGTACTAATAGAATACGCAAGTTGGTGTGGCAATTCACCGAGCTATGTTGGCCATAGAACCGATGACCGTTGGGGTAGACGTGTTCTTGAGTGAAGACTGCGGCTCGGCATATGTAAGGTAGGTCGATTTCAGGCTTGATGATGCGACGATCTACGCAGGGTTTCTGGTAGAAGCTGGATATGAGTAGCCGAAGATTGAAGAGGCCTACATCCAGCAGTGGACTGCTATAGGATGATGATGAGATTCTGGGGCTGAATGGTGTCCTTGACAACTATAACATAAGAAAGAGACAGCTGTATCAATTGGAGGGAAGGTGCCAAAAGGAAAAAACGGAACCCTTATAGGGTCACTGTCTGTCTGTCTGTCTATCCGCCTGTCACAGCCAATTTGCACCGAATCTAATGGATTAAGTTGTTCGTACACGTGTGAATTTGAGACCCAACCAGGGACGTGTAAGATAAAGAAATGGATTTTGAATATGGAGGTCACTTCAAGGGGGCAAATAAGAAAAAAATATTTTTTTTGCAAATTGTACCGTGTCATATATCAAATTATGAAAGTGCTTACTGTGAGGGTCTGAAATATATATTTATTATAATTTTAAAATAAATTACTTTAAAGTTATTTAAGAAAATAAACGAAAATTGACCATTCCTCCTTATCTCCGAAACTACAGAACCTAAAATTTTGAAAAAATGCTGAATATAATTCTGTACCTGTAGATTACAGGAAAATTTGAGTTACTCCCACTATTCCTACCATGTATACGAAATAGTAGGAATACATGGTAGAAATAGTCTACATATAATGGTCTTAAAATAACATGGTTAAGTTTGTTCTTGGGATAAATTCATCCCAACTACGGAACCCTTCATTGTGCGTGGTCCGACACGCACGTGGCCGATTTTTTAATACCGAATACTTCGAAATATTGTAAAAACTTCACATTGTTTTGTACCGAAAGCTTCCTTTTGAGTTTGTATATAATATAATAATAATAATTTATTTATGTACAGACGACAGCACATCAAGCTATTACAATCTGTCAGATTTCTTTAATAGATTTTCGACTTTATTGCTAGAGCATTAGGTTCAATGTTGATTGGGAAAATCTGACAGTTTCGGGTAGGTTGACCTGCTGGCGTCTGTACATAAAGGTTTTGTACAACATGAGGTACTTACAAAGTATGCATTGTTAATAACATGGTGTAGGTACAATAAATTGTTGGGTAAATCGCTGCTCTCCTAGCTAGATCACTGAGCAATCTAGTTTTGGTTAAATATGTGAGCCACTCCATGACTCCATGTTATGTTGAATCATGCCACTTGAGATCACCGCATTTAATAGCCCTATTATAATTAGTAAAAAACTAAGTGATGGATTAAGGAAATTATGGATACTTTAGTTGTTGAATAGGAATAAAGAAAATAAACCATGAATTGAGGAAAAGTAACAATAGCTAATTCATTTTAGAACTTAAGGCAAAGAATGGCGCTATTTAAAAAGTCCTTGTTCTAGATTTGTGGTTTGTTAGTATACTACGTATTAGGAACCACCGAGACGGAGCGGGCATGCACTCTCACCGCCATATAAATTTAAGGTTTTTCTAGAACAGCAAGCCGTGTGGGCGGCGCGCGGGCCATACAATGTCTTTTACACCATGCCACACTAGATTTTGTGTAACTTTTGCAGCACGCCATGTGGGCGACCGGCGGGACACGTCGTTAAGTTTAACAGCAGGCGTGTGGCCCGCTGTGATTCCAAAAAATCATGATTGAATGAATGAAATGCACCGACCCCAGCGTGGTTTGACCAGACTCAATTACTCGAATGAACGCAAAGATTCACACTAGCCTCATGTTACATGGTGCAACAGAGACCATTATATATCAAGCAGTAGACTGGGGGACGCGATAATGGTAGGGAAGACAGGCCCTTAGGACATGGATAAAGATTAGTGCCTACCCAGTATGCACCGTAAAGTAAGCAATGGAATTGTGGAGAGACGGTTGTTATAATATATGGATGGGCTCTTTTAACGACGTCGCCGTCAGGCCCCTTCAAGTTCAGCTTCACGGGTGAATCCTTAGGCATGATTAAACTGCATTCTCGACATTTTCCATGTGACTGCTATGCTGCGTTGTTCTAGACTTCGTGTGAGGTCCCGCTACCATCCGCTTCAGGTTTGTTGTAAATCTCGCTAGTAGGTAGCCCTCTCAATCTTATGTCGCTCCTCAGTCGCGTCCCTCCCAAAATTGTCTTTTCAAAGTTCTCAGTTCTCTAGCTAAACTTTATGCACACTATTACATAATATAATAAGATACGACAGGATTTTTGTCGGAGTTTATCCGACAAAAATCCTGTCGTGGCGACATCGTGGTGCCTGCGCTCCTCGCGCCGAGCCGTAGGTGCTTGAGTTCACCGTAATCTCTGTTCAGAATGCGAAAAATGATAGCGAGACTGCCGAAGGGTTGGGGTCATGTTTGAAACCAAAATTGACACAATATATCGATAAATAATTGTTGTTGTCATAAAAAATGTTTTTTTGGAACGAAGTTCTTCTTGTAACATTATTGTTCGCAATTAATTTTTTATTCACTAAAGCTTCGAAATTAGGCAAAGGAATATTCTTGTAGCAACTTCAACTAACTCCGGAATTGAAATGAATAATTATTAATTACTGAATCTTCACCATTCAAATAGGTACCGAGTGAAAAATCTCTGATTAATTATGTTTTATCTTTTGATATTATAACACGCATGTTGTAACGGATTTAGTATAATATGTTTTTCTTCTTACAGTCTGGCTATAAATACTGTTACAGTTAAAAATAAGAAAGATATTACATTTGAATTTGGAATCTGTCATTTTTATACGACTGTTCATTGAATTTTCTAATTTTGGCGCCAATGTTTGGACAATATTTTGCGATATTAAAATAGAGTGGGGTGATAAAGAGAACCGAATCGCTGTGATTGCATTACACAAAGTTGGTATGGAGCCAAATGCAATTTTTAAAATTCTCCATACGCTTGGTATTAGTCAAATGTTTATGTACCGGGCTATTAATAGGTACAATGAGACCTCCTCTGTTTGTGACGGAAAAAGATCTGGCCGTCCACGTAGTGTTCGTACGAAAAATGTGGTCAAAGCAGTAAAGCAAAAGATTTTATCTCGGGAGATGAAGATAGCACCCAGAACCATGTCGCGTATTTTAAAAGATGACTTAGGACTTGCAGCCTATAAGAGACGCACTAGTCATTTTTTAACTGATAATTTAAAAAAGAATAGGGTGGTAAAATCGAAACAACCACTGAAGCGGTACGCAAAGGGAGGTCACAGAAAAATTTTGTTTACGGATGAGAAAATCTTTACAATTGAGAAACATTTTAACAAACAAAATGACCGTATTTATGCTCAAAGCTCTAAGGAAGCTTCCCAATTAGTCGACAGAGTGCAACGTGGGCATTATCCGACTTCAGTGATGGTTTGGTGGGGTGTTAGCTATGAAGGAGTGACTGAGCCATATTTTTGTGAAAAAGGTATCAAAACATCGGCACAAGTGTATCAAGATACCATTCTTGAGAAGGTAGTTAAGCCCCTTAACAACACCATGTTCAATATCCAAGTATGGTCCTTCCAACAAGACTCGGCGCCGGGTTCATAGAGCTCGGTCCACGCAATCTTGGTTGGAAGTGAACGTTTCGGACTTCATCAGAGCTGAAGACTGGCCGTCGTCTAGTCCCGATCTTAATCTGCTGGATTATGATTTATGGTCAGTTTTAGAGAGTACGGCTTGCTCTAAACGTCATGATAATTTGGAGTCCCTAAAACAATCCATACGATTGGCAGTGAAGAATTATCCCATGGAAAGAGTGCGTGCTTCTATTGATAACTGGCCTCAACGTTTAAAGGACTGTATTGCAGCCAATGGAGACCACTTAGAATAAGCTTTTTATATTTTAAATTGTTTTATATTTATGTATTAAACTAACACACTGTAAAAGTAATAAATATTATTTGCAATAATTTTTTTTTTTCTTCGGGACAATATTTATGGCAAGACTAGGTATCTAACAATTTAGTAATACTATCGAAATTGATATTATTTTGTCGTCGTTTTACATTTTTAGGGTTCCGTACCTAAAAAGGAAAAAACGGAACCCTTACAGGATCACTCGTGTGTCTGTCTGTCTGTCTGTTCGTCTGTCACAGTCAATTTGCTCCGAATCTAATGGACCGATTAAGGCTTGGCATTACGCCGTTGACCTCGCTCAAATGGGCGTTACCGCCGAGAATGCCCCGCGCACCCCCTCATTATAATTACGCGCGAAGCGATCACTAATATTCTATTTTGCACCGCTGACTGCCACAGAGCCATGACGCGCGACGCACGCATAGGTAGCCGGTTGCATATTTCAGAGCAGTGCACAGTGGTGCAGAACATTTTTAGGTAAAAACTTGTATGTTGTAGAAAAACAAATACAACACTTGTGTAAATTATTATATTTTTAGAAAATATATTTTTTTAATGACTAAGAACTCATTGTAATATTACTAAAACAGAAAATGGGCGGCAGAATATAGACAGTTATTATTATTAGCTTTCCCCGCGACTTCGCTCAGAAATAAAAGTGAATATGTTTGTACCTAAAAGTACTACTAGTAGTTGTTTTAAATACTTCAAATATTTAAAAAAAAACGCAAAATAAATCAAGTGGAAAATCTGAGCAATATACAAATCTGCCGGCCATATGCTTGCACGAAGCTCAAATGCCATATTAGGTTCATGGGGTCCATGAACCACAATGCGTCCCATATGGTTTGTGGGCCCCATACGACCCGTGACCTCAGTTCAATTTATTATAAGTCACAAGGGGTCGTGGGCCCGGAACTTATTAGTTCAATAAGGCAGGCCACATACACAGACTGAATTCCGTTTCGGAATTCCGTTCCAAAATATCGATTCGGAATTTTCGAAGGCAGTAAATCCATACAAAATCAAGGATATATCACACACGTACAGTAGTTCTTCGTTTATTTTGTATGGCTTTGCTGCTTTCGAAATTCCGAAATGATATTTCGAAACGGAATTTTGACTGTATGTGGCAGGCCTAATCAATTAATATATAATTATAATATACAGAGTCGTCCATTTACAGGGTCCATTTTTTTTTGGTTTTGATGGTTTTTTTTGATCCATTTTTATTGCATGTCAGTGACTGATGTTGGGATTAAATTGGTTCAGGTTATACATTGACAAAAGCAAAATAAAAACACATTCAAAATTATAAATGATAAATGATTTTATTTTTGTAAGTAGGTTTGTACAAACACTTTCACAAGTCAATCATGTTTTTTTTTAAACTAGTTCTGGTCGGCGTTTCCTATCTGACTACTCTGAGAAGAAAGGCCGAAACAAACTCAAAGGTCATAGGCTCTTATAAAGACCGGACATAATCTTGGTCAGTTCATGTGAAGACCATGTAGATTGGTGTCTGAAATGGTCTTTTGAGGAAAGAACCACACAGATTGAGAGGACCTGTCCAGCCAGTGCACGCATTTGTCAGTAATCGCGTAGCTCACCTCAGAACTTAAGGAGTTGAGCTCCTTATCCGATTCGACGAAAATACCAAAGAAAGGGCATTTGGGCAGGCCGCATAAATTACTCAAACTGCCAGACCATGATTAAAAATAACTGAGAGAAAAAGTAAAACAAACAAAATAGCAATGACCCACATAGTATTCACATTCACAATAATTAAAATAATATAATACTTTACAAAGTAAATATTCATGTCAACATTCAGTATGCAAAAATAAAAATGAGTAAAAAGAAAATTTGGAGCAGCTCAATCCCAAGCCTTTATGTCCTCAATATAATCTTTAACGGTATAAAAAAAAAAAGTATTCTGACACAATTTGGTTTCAAAATTCTGAGAAGTTTAATTGTCTACAACACATTTTTTTTGCATTTGCTTTTTCTACATTATAATCATCAATGTATTTTACTTCATCGTCGTCACTTTCATTTCTTTTGTTTCTTTTTGAAGATATGGGAATAATTTCTACTTACACTTCTGCATCATGTGTTGCATCATTTATTTCTTCCATATTATTTCGTTCTCGCATGTTAGCTAGATTTTCTTTGTTTTCCCTTCGTTTGCTTTTTATTTCAATAGCACGACATATATATTCGGGATCTCTAATTGGCATTTTTCGTGGGTGTCGTGGGTCAACTAATTCAGGTAAAATACATTCTGTGTAAAATGTTATTAGTTTTTTTTTCATTGTTTCTTCCCAAAAGCCGTCGTCCCTATATATAATATCAGTTTGTATTGCCTTATTTTCTCCCGACCATAAACCAAATAAACATTTTTCTTTTTTTGTTATGTGGAGTTGGCCTTGAACTTGGTAATACCAACTGTGATCCTTATTTATTCTAAATTTATAGATAGATAGGTAGATGGTCCTGTAAATGAAGACAAAAAGTACAATAATGTAGCTTTCAGTATACAAAACCTATATTACGGCTTTAGTTCTCTAATGGGTTACCTCTACCATTTTTATATAATAGATATTTAGTTTGATTTCAAAATAATAAGGCGAACGATTTACGTTTAGTTAATTTATAAAACAAACAAACAGCAATACGTTTCCACTTATAATATTACTAGGATTTTTATGTAAAACACATAAAATATTTACCTGTATAGTTTTTATAACAAATATGATTTGTTTGTCGAGATTCCTTTATTTTCTGCTCTAGCGCAAATGTAGCAGAACTTATTTTTGACAGCCATGAACAATGTTTTATTGCTACGTTTACCAAGTATGGCTGCTGCTCCTGACAGTGAGGAGTAGTTTTTCTTGTATGATCTTTTTCTCCAACATCCGTCAGCAATGACATCAATTATCGGTATTCCCTTTGCATTTACTTTACCCTCTTCAACGGCAGCACATCTTTCCTCTTCAGCAGCTTCGTTCAAAGATCTTAACGCTTCAGATTCCCACGTTTTGTTTACTATATCCATATGAAAGGTGAATAATTTTTGTGAGATCTCAGGAAGTCCTAGAGTTGACGTAATTTCCAGAAGTTGCGTATGTCTACATCCTGCTGCTATTGCCCCAGCTACGGCACATGTGTTTAAATTCATTTCTTCTGGAGTGTTGTCTCCCTCTATTATAAAACTCATGTTACATAAAAGACATTTCAGTTTTAATTTATTCATTAAACCTGTCAAACGTTCAGATACGATTTCTATTGACTTTAAACCGCAGTCCAATGGTCCGTGGCTTGATATTTCTTGGAGTGATTTAAAAAAATGACTGATGTTTACAATACGTCTACCAATCGATAATTCTTCAGTTCCCCTAAAACAAAGTAAAATATAAAATTCAGTTGAAATACTGATGGCTTTAAAAAATATTGTAGCTTATATTGTATACGTTCATCCACGTTTACTTATAAAAGGGTTACGTTAATCCAATTTTAAAATATGTCATTTGATTTGCTTATAACTTTAGGGTCCTATGAAACTCGCCAACCTCGTTACTTTTCGACTCCTTGTAGTCCGAGAGTCGCAATCTGCAGGTTACATCCATGGGGTCCAAAGAGAATGGACAATAAAAGTCCACATACTGTCGGAATTCCGTTTCGAAACATCGATTCGGAATTTTCGAATGCAGCAAAACCATGCAAGATCAAGGATCTATCACACACGTACAAGTAGTCCTCCGTTCGAAATTTTCTCCGATTCAAAATTACGCATGGTAGTCTGTGCGTGACTTTGTATGGGTTTGCTGCTTTCGAAATTCCGAAACGATATTTCGAAACGGAATTCCGGGACGGAATTCCGACTGTATGTGGCTGGCCTAATTATTACCCTGTATTAGCAATCTGAATGCGATGAGTAATAATACAGGGTCAAATTAAATTAGCTAGTGAAACTCCACAGACGTGATGGGTATCGATATCTAAACATGATGAACTAGTTAGCTGCGACACATATACAGGTTCAAATTAAATTAGTTAGCGAAACTCCGCAGACGTGATGGGTATCGATATCTAAATATGATAAACTAGTTAGCTGCGACACATATACAGGGTCAAATTAAATTAGCTAGCGAAACTCCGCAGACGTGATGGGTATCGATATCTAAACACGATAAGTTTATCGTGTTTAGATATGAATATGTGTCGCAGCTAACTAGTTAGTTAGCTGGGCTAGCATATTCAGGGTCAAATTAAATTAGCTAGCGAAACTCCGGCCAACGTAAATTCGTACGTGTCTAATAGTAACAAGCTATAGATTCACTGCATGCGAATCTATAGCTCGTTATGTCGTTACTGTGCCGCCGTGTCGTAATGCCGCCCGGTCGTTTGGAATCTATACCTTGTTGCCATTAAACACGCACGAATTTCCGTTGGCAAATTCGAAACGAAAACAGTATCTCGTTCTGGCGACGAAAGGTACCTAGGTAAGTATAAGCAGCTGATAGGTAGGTACCTGCTTAGGTACGCATATTACTTATACGTACCTACCTATATCTTTTTATCAAAACGCTTGATTGATGGTTACTAGTAAAATGTTAGATAGGTACTCAAATTACTTACCTTTTCATTCTTTTTATTCTCCTCTTGTATTTTATTTTCAAATTACGCTTAGTGCGTCTTTTTTGTCACCCATATTGATTTTATAAATAAACTTATAATTAACACAAATATTTCCTATGTAGTATTTCCTATGTATTACTAACTATATACTAAAAACTACTCTAATATTTACACACACAAAAACTATTAAAATCAACAAAATAAGTAGGTAGGTATTTGTTTACAATACTTTCTAATGGTATTGTCACCAACGAAAAAATGCGGGAAAAAGTGGTACAGGTCCGTTCAGCACTGCGTCTCGTCCCGCACTAAATTAATAGGCGACAGAGGGGTTGCTCACGCGATTGAGTGTCGATTTATGTAAAAAATAATGATTATAAGTAATTAGAAAAGTTATTTAAAAAAATAAGCCGAGGATTCCCTAGGTATTGTATTGTGTAATATCATGATGACTATAAAAAAACCTAGCGATTAATAGTTTCGAAGAAAAAAGGTTTTATATTTCTAAAACAGGGGTTACTTTTCAGGTATGTTAATGATATTTAAAATTATTTTTTATTTTTTTCGAAGTGAAGGGGACATGTGTTTTATTGTGTAGTTTAACATATTTTTTTTTTTTTTTTAAAGATCATTATGGTACGGGTTATGGAGAAAAACGGTTTTAAACTTCTTCAGTTCCAGCCTAATTTACATATAGCACCGCCTTAAGTTGAAATCTGGTACGCATATGTATTTCTGTGACCCAAACACGGACGTGTAACGTAAATAAATGAATTTTGAATATGGGGCTCAATTCTGGGGGGCCATTAAGAAAATTAAAAAAAAAAAAGTTTTGCAAATTGTACCGTGTGATATATCAAATGAAAGGCCTTACCGTGCGGGTATCAAATATATTTGTTATAATTTTAAAATAAATTTATTTTTAAAGTTATTTAAGAAAATAGACGAAAATTGAGTATAAAATTTTGAAAAAAAAATACAAAAAATAGTTCAATACCTATAGATTATAAGAAAACCTATAAGAAGTCTATGGTCTTAAAACAAAATTGGGCATACAAACTTACATTTGCAGTTGGAATGTATGGCAGAAAACGTTTTTCAACTACAATGATAAGTTTGTTCTTGAGATTCATCCCAACTACGGAACCATTAATTGTGCGTAGTCCGACATGTACTTTTTTTTTTATTGAAATTAAGCCAAAACCAAGCCAAGGTTAGACTTGAATATGACATTTTTGTCATAAATCGATCTTAACTAAGCCAATTATGTCAAAATCAAGTCAAATGTTATGGAAATTTTATACTTCTAAAAGAAAAAAGACATAGTTTAACTTGATTGTGTATTAATTTGGTTAAAAAAAATCGACGTAATTTTGATTTAAATTTTAAGTCAGAAGTAAGGGCCGGTTTTTTGATCCATAGGTACTTAACTCAACCAATGGTTAGACATAGCAACTATTAGTTGAATTTTGGCTAAATGTGAAAGGCTAAACATGAATGAGTTAACATGAATGTATTCATGTTAATAATAATAACAATAATTTATTCGCAAAAACATGTGTATATACACACACACACACACACACACACACACATAGGTGCATAAGTATATGTAGGATGACAAAATAGAGACAAAGTAGACGTGCTTAATACATGTTTGCCAAATGTTATGGCATGCAAATCTTTAGAAAAATTTAATTTTAAATTAATTACTTTTCAAATAATTATAATTAACAGAATAAAATCTTTATATAAATTTAAATTGTATGTAAGTAGAATAAATATGTCACAGTCATAATAGTAATAAAAGATCATAATAACATGTCACAATTATAAAAAAGAAGTACAAATAACAGTAAAAAAAAATTCAACCATTAGTTACTAGGTTTAAACATTGGTTGTGTTAACTACGGATCAATAAAACCGGCCCTAAGTGTTATTTTCGACCCGGGTGCTCACTGTTACTGAGCCCGACAAAAATGTTTTGAGAATAAATGTGAGAGAAATTGTTGGTCCTTCGGGGCCCCCTGAGGATGGGGGCTCTGGGCACGTGCCCCGTATCAAAATCAAAAGTCATTTATTCAAACTAGGCTGACAATCAGCACTTTTCGAACGTCAAAATTACATAAGACAGTCCCCCAAAACGCCCACTCTTCACCACTTCCTAGTGCTTTAGCTGAGGAGAAGATGTGGCGCAACAAACTCACCAGCAGCACAGCTGTCTGTTCAGTTAAAAAAAATATATATATATATATATATATATATATATATATATATATATATATATATATATATATATATATATATATTCTATACAACACTGCGCAAACTAATATATCTAAGGAAATTACGCAACACAAACACTAAATTAAATTTAATTATTTGCTATAAGATAACAACAACACACGCCAATATACCAAAAAAAAAGAAAAGAAGAAAAAAAATCGAAAACTATACTCAAGTAGAAATAAAAATACAAAACTAAAAACGTAAGCAGAACTTTATACTTAAAAATAAAAGTCTCCAGTAATAAAGGGCGTGCCCACTTACATATAGCCGTACATGTAGTCGTAACTCGAACTTACTCGAAGTCACAAATGATAAACTAGGACCATCGAAGTAAAATAAACAATGAGTTAAATTACTAATAACAAAAGAAAACCAAGGTCAGCAAGACGACCAGTCACCACAAGCAGCACCCGTTCAAGAGCATAACGTAAAGATCAGCCATTACCCCTCGCCATATTTGAGGGAAGGAGACCACCCGACCCCCGACGCCACCGCAAGCAGTGGCATCTAAGGGAGCATGACGAAGTTGCTGCCGGTTGCTCAGGCAAGAAAACAATACCACTAATAAAAATAAAAATATAAAATTAAAATGAGTAGATTATGTCAATGATAAATAAAAATAAAATAAAAATAAATTGACCTTTACAGTCAAGAAAATAAATAATTATATGAACTCATATAACCTCAGTAGGTAAGCTAATTCTGGAGAAAACACAGCGACCAACTATTCGTATCGTTTAAGTAATCGTTGATAGAATAGTATGCCTTTGAACAAAGGTTAGATTTTACTTTAGCTTTAATCGCATTGTAGGGCAGATCTAGCAAAGAAGAGGGTAGCTTGTTATAAAAGGATATAGGTACCAAGCCCAACAAATGAGTTACGAACCTTATGAAGTCGGTGAAATGGAGCACGTAATTTGTCCTTATTTTTGGTTAACATTGCGAATATCACTGTTTTTAGTGTATAAATGTATATTTTGTCTAATATACTATAAGATGTTGGCGAAGATGAATTGTGATGCCACCGTGAGAATAACAATATGTTTAAAAAAATCTCTCAGAGAAACTCTGGCACCGAGATGGTAAAATGCTCGAACAGCTCGTTTCTGAAGAACAAATATATTTTGAATGTCAGCGGCTTTGCCCCAGAGTAGAATACCGTATGACATGACGCTATGAAAATAACTAAAATAGACTAACCGAGCTGTAACTTACACTCAACCTGAAAAGATAGCTGACATTTTTAACATTTTTTTTATTGACATAACGAATGACACCATTGACCCATCTATTGACTATACACCACCGATGACTCATCATCCAAATACTATGTATTTGACCCCAACTAATGACATCAATGTATATAAAATAATAAACTCTTTAAAATCAACTATCTCTACAGGCTACGATGACATTAACACAAAAATCCCTAAATTATGCTCTACATTTTTATCAATTCATATTAGCCATATTATTAATTTGTCATTTAAGCAAGGTCTATTCCCTTCACGGTTAAAATTCTCAATTGTTAAACCAATCCACAAGAAAGGTGATAGAAGTGATATAAATAATTACCGTCCAATAACACTCATACCAATATTATCAAAGGTCTTTGAAAAGGTCATGCATGAAAAACTCTCCGGATTTTTATCCAAATACAAAATTCTAAATGAAGATCAATTTGGTTTCAGAAAAAATAAATCGACCACAACAGCTTGTTTTGCTCTATTAAAATTAATAACGAAAAGCCTTAATGATAAACTACCAATTTCCTTCATTTTTCTAGATATGTCCAAGGCTTTTGATTTCGTGAACCATAGATTGTTAATTTATAAACTAGACCGATATGGCATAAGGGGAAACGCATTGAAATGGCTAGAAAGCTACCTTACACATCGACAGCAATGTGTTGAGATTTCGGGACAAACAGGAAATCAAAAGCTCGCATATAGGTCTCAGTATCGCGAAAATAACTAACCCAATAAAATAACCCAAGGGACCATAATAGGGCCACTTTTATTCTTGCTATATGTTAATGACTTGTCTAGTGTCACTTCCCACAATTGCATACTATATGCTGACGATACGACCCTCAGTATTATAAATGAAAATGACGACATTGTTGAGTACCAAAATGAAATAAACATGACATTAAATAAAATGATTACATGGCTTGAACAAAATAATCTTCATATTAATATTAACAAAACAAAAATGATACAATTCCAGACATATAACAGTACGCGTCCACCGCTTAAAATACAATACGGAAATGAGACAATAGAAGAGGTCGATTACGTAAAATTCTTGGGGATAAAAATTGACAAAAACTGTAACTGGAAATCTCATATTGATGATTTATGTAAGAAGATAGATAGATTTTGTATTCGTTTTATATAGACTAACACGTGTGGCTAGTGTTAATGCGGCACTATGTGCATACCATGGCTATGTGTCATCAATTTTGCGCTATGGTATTATGATATGGGGTAATTCGGTTGACCTTAAAAGAGTGTTTCGAGCTCAGAAAAAATGCATACGCTCAATTTGTGGAGCGCACCCACTGGACAGTTGTGTTCCACTATTTAAAAAACTTAAAATACTGCCACTTCCAGGACTATACATTTTTGAAATTTGTATCTTTGTACACCATAACAGACATGAATTTGACCTGTATAACGATGTTATATCCAGACCCAGCCGCAAAGTGCATATGCTTAATGTTCCTAGGCGTAGACTTAAATTGTTCTCTAATAATGTATACTGTATGTCCATTACTGTTTATAACAAATTACCTGATTGCTTCAAAACCCTCAGCCTCAGAACATTTAAATGTAAATTATTTAACTTTCTTTTAACAAATGTTATTACTCGACTGAAGATTTTATGAATGACAAATTTACCTAATTATTTGACATTATTGCCTATAAATCACATTTTATCTCCTTGACTTCATTGCATTTTGACTTATATAATTAATCCTTTTTACAACTATTGTTAAATTTATTCAAAATTTGTAATTCTAATTCTTCGTTAATTTTAATGTTATGATTTTTGTATGCCGGAAACGGCAGAATATTATGATCGCAATACATAATTCATATAACAACTTTGTACAATATTCTGACAAATAAATGCATTCTATTCTATTCTTGTATCAACGTCAGTGAATTGTCTTAATTTCCTGACGGCGTAGGCGGCTGAACTGAGCCTTCCCGCTAGGCTTGATATATGTGGGCCCCACTGAAGTTTGGCATCTACTGTTATGCCCAGAAAAACTGCCGAGTCTACAGTTTTAAGCACCTCTTTATCCAAAACGATATTGGTTCCTAGATTCCTAACATTCGGTAAGGCAAAATTTATACATTTCGTTTTCCTAGCATTGAGAACTAAGTTATTTGTCGTAAACCAATCTGTAACCATTGAGAGTGCACTGTTCACGTCGTCAAAATATTGTCTATTCCTGACTAGAGGTATAATCTGCATACAGTAGGTACAACGTTAAATAGATGGTTAAGTCATTGATATACACTAAGAACAAGAATGGACTCAGTATTGAGCCTTGAGGTTTTCACACCATTTACCTACATCTACACTTTGAAACCTATTATGTAAATATGAATTTATTACTTTAAGGGGAAAGCGTCAGGGTAGCCCCAAAATTCAAATTTTCTTATGTTTTTTGCAATTTGCAAGACAGTATTAAGTTGTATGTTAAATAAAGTATGATTTGCGGCCATAACAAATATGTATTTACAGAATTATAATCATTAGAATAATAATATGATAGTAATACAACTCCTTAAGTTAGAATAATCCTGAAATGTCAAGATTTCATGAAATAGTCATTTATTAGGATTACCTGGTCTTAAAGAGTTGTATTGATCACTTTAATGATTCTAATTATGTAAATAGATACTTGTTACTGCCGCAAATTATATTTTGATCACAAATAAATAAATAGCGACTACCTTGACGCTTTCGCCTTAAGAGCTAAAGTGTGCCCTTATGGTAAAGACGGTATTGCCCGCGTGGAGAATTACTGCCCAGTTACTGTTACTGACCTGTGTCCCAGCAGTGGGAACATGCGGCTGATTATGCAGACGGAGACGTGAAGGGCGGGCGTTTTGGGGTACATAAGACAGTCGTCTTATGTAAATTTGACGTTCAAAAAGTGCCGATTCTCAGCCTAGTTTGCCTAGTTGCCTAGTTCTGCAAGCGGGTTTTGCGTAGGGCACGTTTTGACCATGTCGGACATATCGGGGCCAGGCTGGCTTCGCACCCTCCGGGTAGTAAACAGTTCTGGTCCCTGTCTAAAGCGGTTGAAACGAATTTCTGTCGTCCCACTTTACCTCCTATGATGAAACCTGATGGGTCGCTGGCTTACTCTGCAACTGAGAAGGCAAATTTATTTGCATCTCTCTTCGCAAGCAATTCACGTCTGGACGCTGGCTCAAAGCAACCACCTACTGTACCTCATTGTGACTCCTCGATGCCGGAGATCGCAGTACACATTAAAGAGGTCCGAAGAGTATTTTGCAGTCTAGACGTGAACAAGGCCAGCGGGCCTGACGGCATTCCAGCGAGAGTGTTGAGGCAGTGTGCGCCTGAATTGTCTCCTGTATTGACACGTTTGTTCCGCCTCTCTCTTGAAAAAAGAACGGTGCCGAAATCCTGGAAGCTTGCAAATGTACAACCAGTGCCCAAAAAAGGCGACCGTGCAGACCCTGCCCATTACCGTCCGATCGCCATTACCTCCATTCTGTGCAAAGTTTTGGAAAGGGTACTGAACAATAAGTTGCTGAACTACCTTGAAGACAATGATCTCCTCAGTGACCGTCAATATGGCTTTCGCCGGGGACGGTCAACTGGCGATCTTCTTGTGTATGTCACGCACTGCTGTGGCGAAGCCATCGAGAAACACGGCGAAGCACTGGCTGTATCGCTTGACATCTCGAAGGCCTTTGACAAATTCTGGCACGCTGCTCTGCTCAGCAAGCTTCCTGCTTATGGCATCCCAGCTGATTTCTGTAGCTGGATATCAGATTTCCTTAGTGAACGGTCGATTAGAGTAGTTGTTGATGGCTGCTCTTCTGACCTTATGGCTATTGATGCCGGAGTTCCACAGGGGTCTGTTCTCTCTGCAACTATTTTCCTGCTGCACATCAATGACCTGCTTCGGCCTGGTATTGTTGGGTACGCAGATGACAGTACAGTTTCAGAGAGATACTCGTCCAGAGCAAAAACCAGCGGGGCCGAAGTTCGTTCCTTGAGAGAGGCCATGGTAGAGCGGACAGATTTGACCTTAAGCTTTGTCTCCCAGTGGGGTGATGATAATCTGGTCTCTTTTAACGCCACCAAAACGCAGGCGTGTCTTTTTACTCCTACTTTTCGGGGTACATCTGTTCCTGTAACTGATCGACTTGAGCTCCTAGGCATGGAGTTGACATCTGGTCTCAACTTCGGCGCCACCATCGAGTACAAGGCCCAAACTGCGGCCAAGAAACTGGGCATCCTAAATAGGGTGAAGCGATACTTTACGCCTGGACAGCTTTTAACCCTTTACAAAGCGCAAGTCCGATCCTGCATGGAGTATTGCAGTCACCTTTGGGATGGATCAGCTAAGTACCAACTAGCCGCGCTTGACTCGGTGGAACGCAGAGCTAAGAGGCTCATTGGCGACGTAAAACTGGTGGATGCCAAGCTTCATAGCTTGGCTCATCGCCGCAAGGTTGCCTGCTTGTCGGTCTTCTACAGATTGTACTTCGGAGAGTGTGCCCGAGAACTCCACGACCTCATTCCACCGGCCCCCTTCTACCACCGGACATCTAGACACACTGCCAGTTACCATCCCTACCTGGTTGCTATTCCACCAATTCGCACTAAGCGCTTCCAAATGTCTTTTATAATGCGCACAGCAAAAGAGTGGAACTCACTACCTGCGTCTGTGTTTCCGAACGTATACAACCCTAATCTCTTCAAAGTGAGAGTGAACAGGCTTCTTCTGGGTAAGCTCACTCCATCGTCGACTTTGTCTCTGTCACCTCTGACCTAGACTAGAGTCAAGAGCAAACCCATCACAAATAAAAAAAAAAAAGTTTGAATAAATGACTTTTGATTTTGATTTTGGATCTGAAGACGGACTGCCTCGTTGTTCTAGTGGTCGCAGGCACTACTGCTGAGCATGAGGTCCTGGGTTCGATTCCCGGGTCGGGTAACGTGTTATTGGATTTTTCCATCTGGAATTTCTCAGTAGCAGCTCGGAGTCTGGATTTATGCCCGGTTGACGGTAATAGACTCGCCCCCTATTACATGGGACTTAAACATAGCTTGCGAAATATGGGTGTACTGTACTAACGCCGTAAGGAGAAAGGACGTACGAGTATCTACACAAATATTGAAATGAAGAAATAAATATTTTGTCCTGTTTAAACTATAAGATACAAAGGCAGATGCGTCTTTTAATAGTAAGAATTATTAGGTTTTCGAAAGTTTTGGTAGATGCGTCTTTTTTTGCTGATTCCGAATACGTAAATAGCTTGATGCTTGAAAAAAAAAAAAACAGATAGGTACGTCTTTTTTCCTTATGAAGGCAGATCGCAGCAGGTATGATGAAATGTTTGTAATCTGAAGCTAGAAGCTAGAGCTGTCCATGTTTATGATAGAGGTAGAATCAAAATGAGCGGGGACTATTGTTTATCGGGATAGAACTAAATCACAAATGTTAAAGGTCAAACATCGTTTATTATCGAATAAAAGGTCAGGTCTGCTGATATGTGCTGACCCCAGTGATATTAGCTACAGGGACATATTTGATAAATAATAAAACATGAGCCTAACCCAACTAAGTAGTTGGGAAAGGCTAGGTGTAACTTTACTTCTTTACCTACCTCCTCGACTAAACACAATGGGCTCAATTTCGTAATCATATTCATATAGAGGCTCGTGGCTAAGTAATAACAGCCGCACTGGTCGATCCATCAGGTTAAGCTACGCTTCGCGGGGTTGGTCTGTGAATGGGTGACCATCTTTTCATACCGAGACTCCTTCGTGCCTCGGAAATCACGTTAAGCCGTTGGTTCCGGCTGTCATTCGTGAATGTTTGACAGTAGTTACGGGTCGTCATAAGTCTGACAACCAGTCTTACCAAGGGGTATCGTATTACCCAGTAACTTTGTTGTGGAGGTCAGATAGGCAGTCGCTCCATGTAAAATACTGGTATTCAGCTGCGTCGGGTTAGACGGGAAGCCGACCCCAAGATAGTTGGGAAAAGGCTAGGCAGATTGATTCATATTCATAAATGTACAGACGCCAGCAGGTCAACCTACCCGAAACTGTCAGATTTTCTCAATCAACCTTGAACCCAATGCCTTAGCAATAAAGTCGAAAATCTATTAAAGAAATCTGACAGATTGTAGTAGCTTGATGTGCTGGCGTCTCGTCTGTACTAGCTTCTGTCCGCGAATCCTTCCGCGGGTTTGTGAAACAATTTTCGGAATTGGATCAATAGTTCAGAAAATTACCCCATACATACAAACGCACAAATTTTACCGATATGTACAGTAGCGCTCAAAAGTATTTTGACAAATATATTAATTGGGCTAATTAAAAACAAATATGAAGGATACAATTCATTAGTTTATTTTCTTGAAAGATATTCAGTATTCTACAGAATAGTAATAAAATCGGCCTATTTTGCAACAAAACAGAGTTTAATTTTTAAAAAGTTAAGAAAAGGATGGTTCAAAAGTATTTTGACACTGTTGAAAAAAAAAACGTTTTTAACACATAATTATTATCTACAGAGATAAGCATATCAATATTTAGTAGCATATCCTTTGGCCTTTATAACAGCCTCACATCGCGCCGTCATTAAATCAATTAACTCCTGTAATTGGTTCATCGGAATATTATTCCACTCAATTTTGAGAGCTTCATAAAAAGCTTTTTTATTCAAATATTTTTGTCTTCTCACTCTGCGATTTAACTCTTCCCACAAATGCTCCATAGGATTCAGATCCCGACTTTGACTTGGCCGCTCCAGAACTTTGACTTTTTCGCGTTTTAGGAAATCACTTATGTATTTGGATTTGTGTTTGGTCTCATTATCATGTTGAAAATACCGATAATAATGTGAGTCTTCAATATATTTGCATACACGAACCGATCCATATTTCCTTCGATCTGAACTTGTGGTCCAACTCCAGAGCGTGAAAAACATCCCCAAACCATCACACTACCACCTCCACTTTTGACTGTGGGTATTTGGTATGGATAGTTATATTTTTTATTCTTAGGTCGTCGAATATACTTGATTCCATCGGATGACATTAAATTAAATTTGCTTTCATCACTCTACAATATCTTAGACCAGTCTGATCTTGACCATAATAAGTACCGTTTCGCAAATGCAAGTCGGGACTTTTTGTTTTTCGTGGATATAAAAGGTTTTTTGTCGGTCTTCGGCCATGTAATCCTAAGAGTTTCAAGCGTCTTTTGACCGTAGAAACGTGAATGTCTACATTGTATTTTTCTTTTAATTCATGCTGTATCATTACAGCTGTCATCCGAATATCACTTGTTGCGAACTTTTTTATAATATGATCGACTTTAGGAGAAGTTTTTTCGGCCGGCCACTTCGAGACTTATTTTCGACAGTCTTTCGTTTATTATACACTTTATTCCATGCATTAGCAAGCTGCCGAGACACATTAAATATACGAGCAACATCTGTTTGTTTTAGTCCTTACTTTAGTGCATTAATAACGGCTTTTCTAAAGTCACTCGAATATTCTTTACACTTAGGCATATTGAAATAACAATAACAAGTTAACAAAAGTTAGAAATTAAAACTTAGTAATATGTAACGTGTATGAATCCACAAAGCTAAATGCATGTCAAAATACTTTTGAGCCCGCGTTGGGCCACGTTCGTTTGGCGGCGTAAAATGTAAACAAACAAGTCAAAACTTGACGCTTCTAAACAATAGCAGTTCCACTGCTCTACACTATGCTTATGACATTTGCCCGTAGGGTTTTATTTTAAAAGTCATATTAACGAATTTTATGTTGTCAAAATACTTTTGAGCGCTACTGTATAGTATTCAGGGTGTTCCAAAAATCAACGGCAATTTTGGGGGAATCAAATAAGAAAATTAAAAAAAAAGTTGTGCAAACTGTACGGTTTGATATATTAAATGAAAGAGCTAGCAGCTGTGAGGGTCTCAAATATATTTTTCTTTTATAATTTTAAAATAAATTGTGTTAAAGTTATTTAAGAAAATAGACGAAAATTGACCATTCCCTCCCTTATCTCCGAAACGACTGAGCCTAAAATTTTGAAAAAAAAAAATACGGAAAATAGTTCTCTATCTATAGTTTACAGGAGTCTGCCAGGAAGTTTGTGGTCTTAAAATAACATGGTAAATCTCTCAATATTGTGCGTACAAACTTACATTTGTAGTTGGAATATATGGGAGAACATGTTTTTCAACTACAATGTTAAGTTTGTTCTTGGGATAAATTCATCCCAACCACGGAACGCTTCATTGTGCGTGGTCCGACATGCACTTGGCCGGTTTTTTTGAGATGTAACTAACCGTTCTGTAAAGGAGAATGACCAAAAGAGGTACCAAAAAGTCTCATGTATCAAGATAAAAAATTTATAGTAATTATTTTCATATATGTTTACGGCATGACCCGTCGGGGATTTGGTTTATGAATAGGGAATTTAATTTTAAGTAAAAAAATATTCAATTCAATTCAAAACATTTAATTCGGACAATAACAATTCAAGTTTTGTTAGTAAGTACAGTATTTTTAAACTATGTTAGTACACATAATTTATACAATCAAATCTAAATCAAATTAAAATTAAACCAAAATTAAATTAGATTAAAATCATAAAAAACATAATAACACTAATCAAAACCAATGAAAACCCCTACCAATCGCAAGGCCCCGAGTACCCAGGTGCGTGTGCATCCAGTGCCCAACGACTGGACTGAAAATGTTTCGATGGATTAGTACTGTGCTCGTTTTAATTCAATGTTGTACATCCAGATACACATTGTATATGATGGTACGGGACCCTCGGTGCGGGAGTCCGACTCACTCTTGATCGGTTTTTTTCGGAAGTCGGTTATTATTAATATTATTTTTTTTGTAAAAAGTTTTTAACCAAAGAAGATAAGGTTAAGGCTTACTGAATACGTCCCTGCTTTAAAAACAATTGCCGAATATATACATATAGCCATGTAATAACTAGCTAATATCTAGCGCAAACATTGTTTCAAAGTGAACGAGTCAACTTTAGATAATTACAATGAAATTATTTTATTTCCTTTTCGTAGTGTTTGGAGCTCTGGCTGTATGTGAATCTAAGGGTAAGTCTAAAACCATTTCAACTTGTATTTGACACAGAAAATGAATATTCAAATCAGTGAAAGCCTTTTTCACCTTTCCGAATAAGCTGCAGTTTGGTTATTTGGCAGATAATCCTACTATAAAATCACACTAATATTATAAAGGCGAAAGTTTGTGTGTGTGTGTGTGCTTGTATATTTGTTACTTCTTCACGCTATTGTTACAGTTGATTGTACTTAAATTACTTGACCAATAGCGTATATGGCAAATTTCATAATTGGACAAACAGACGATTGACGAACTACAGCTTTGACCAATATCAAATTTCACGAATTGCCGATTTGACGAATATCGACTTGCCCAATGTCGTTCAACCCGCTCAAACAGCTGTATTGTCCCACTGCTGGGCGAAGGTCTCCCCCACAGCATTCCACTCTTCCCTGTGTGTTGCCTTCTCCGGCCAGTCTCCCATAAACGCCTGTAAGTCATCACGCTAGCGTTTCCTCAGCCTCCCTCGGCGAAGACGCCCGTCTTTTCGGTCCTACTGAGTGACGTGATTTTACTTAAAAATTTTTTGACGTGAAAAGATATTTTCGCTCGGTGTACTCGTGGCAAGTTTATTTCTGACTGACAAAAACATGTAACATTTCGACCGCTACACTACGAGACTTTTAATGCTAGAGTAATGGTTGAGCATTCAAAAGATAGGTCATATTTATATAATTTGCGTGTGACGTCACACTGCGAGTTCACGTGCATGCGTGCGACCCTCTCACTATGTCATATAGCGCAAAAACGTGTTTAGTTAGATTAGTTTTACTGGTGTCTTTGTCAAGAGTTGACAAAGCCCTACCAGGACCTAAAGAGAAATCACAGAAATATTGGCCAAAATAGGGTTAAAAATTAATATGAAGTTGATGATAGCAAAATAATGTCAGATGTCGTCTCATATCGGCCGTAAATCTGCCATCGAGCCTACTAAGTCTAGTGTCGAGCAAATACAATGGCTACGGCAGTATCGGAAACCGTAGTAAAATTTTAATCTGTTTTCACGAAAACACGACGAGGACTCGAACTGCGCCTACTAATTTGTTGTTATCCGCAGCCGGGTTTACATTTATCAGTTTTATTTTGACGGGTTATCACGACAGTTGCTCGTGGCTAAATAATACCAGCCGCAGAGGTCGATCGAAGGTTAAGCTGCGCTTGTCGAGGTCGATTCGTGGATGGGTTTGGTTACATATCGAAAACCCTTTGTGTCTCGGAAATCACGTTACGCCATTGGGCCCGGCTGTCATCCGCAGATCTTTGATAGTTGTTACGGGTAGTCAGAAGCCCGAAAGTCTGACAACCATTCTTACTAAGGGGTATCGTGTTACCCAGTAACTGGGTTGTGGAGATTGGAAAGGCAGTCGCTCCATGTCAAAAACTGGTAATCAGGTGCATCCGGTGCTCGACCGCCACATAGTTGGGAACAGGCTAGGCAGATGATCACGCCAGTTTAATCAAAATAGACCACTTGTTTTCAGATCCCAAATGCCTACAACCTACAGATGCAGGGTTATGCTATGGACACAAAACTATGTAGGTATTATATAATACTCGTACAGTACACAGCACAGTACAGTATACAGGTGAATTTTTCAAGTGGTTGGCCAAATTCGAAACTACTTCATGTGGTTTTTTTTTTAAACCTTAAAGTGAAAAAATTGTGTTTCTTAAAAAAATGTATGGACCCTAGCTGCCCATATTTTTTTTTAAACTGGGGACCAGTTTGGGCAGCGCATGTATGTATTTTATTGTCAACGTTTTTCATGATATTTAGTAATTCGTATATCGCCGTGTCGCCTTTGTTTTTCCTAAAACCTTATTCTAGAAGGTTTATGTGTTAAGAAAATAATAGGTCTTTACCTATGAAATTGCCAATTTTTGATACCTGCTAGTGTGTCTGTATCTGCGGGTGGGGGACCCCCCACCCGCAGATACAGGGATATCCATTAATTACGCTACATTAAAATGGCACAAGTGCATCGACATTTTTTTTTTTTTTTTTTTATTTTTCTATGTAAGTAAATCGGCAATTTCATAGGTTTTAGAATAAAGAAATCTCAATGTTTTGCGAAGTCGTAAAAACTTTGCGAAGCAGGGGCGAGTCAAGAAACTACGTAGTAGTTGGCGGGTCGCAGGTTTGTTTATAAATTTTACCTACCTACTTATAACTGATATTTTTTTCAGGTATACATTTGATACTGCAACTGAACAGTGTGTGAGTTTCATCTATGGAGGTTGCATGGGTAACGACAACCGTTTTGCTACTTTAGATGACTGTCAGGCGGCTTGTTAAGATTTATAATTAAATTTAATTTTTATCAGTGCGGTTTTATTTCTAAATACATTAGTCAGGCGTTAATATTATGACTATGAGAGATCTAGGTTTAAGCCGCGTCCTATTTAAAAGGGATCGTCGCGCGAATACACGATCGTTCGAACTTTTTGTACCTGAGCGCGTAGTCGCGCCGACAGATGGCGCGGCGCTGTTCGGTTTTCCGAATAAAAAATGACATGCACGCACCGATCGCGTATTCGCGCGACTATCGCTTTTAAAAATGGGACACATTTACAGTCCGCTGGTGGATATAAGCCTGTCAGTTAATCGCTATAGATCCCATACTCACAGTTCCCTTTATGGTTTTGGATTGACGACCAATGTGAATCCAGAGTGCGTGGCCGCTAGCCGGCGCAAGCCTGTATGTACCCTAATTGCGTAACACATTATCAATCGGAATCTGTTTCATTTTAACAGTTCATTGCATTATTTACGTCGTTGAGCAGACAACATTTTCGAACATATGAAGCAATAGATTAGCAATTTGCTTGAAAATGATTCAGATTCCGATCGATAATGTGTTACGCAATTGGAGTGCTGGTAGTACAAACTTATAGACTAATATTACTTATTATGTATTGGACCTTGGACCTTGTCCGCCTGATAAGACCAGCGACTGCAGGCCAGCTGTTACTGTGTGGGGCCCTTTAGAAAGAGACTGTATCTCAGGTATAAGCAGTGACGGATTAAGACTACTTGATGCCCTAAGCAATCCACGCCTGTGGGCCCCCCTATCCGTATGTCAACTAGAATCGGTCTTTAAACCTTTACCGACTAAAAACATTAGTTTTTTGTAAAATAAGATGATGAGATGTAACGTATCTTAGAAGTGGAGTAGGTGCGACAACAATAAAAACCAAAGCATAATTTATTTATGTATTTATTGAAATGCGCCTTGCGGCTTTTTCGGGCATTGAATTCACGCAAGATAGTATTAACGTCTAATGTTTTTAACATATCGGACTCTATGTATAATATCGATAAATTATCGAGCCTTTCTTGTATCATCTTTGTCCTTTTTTCATTTTTTAATATTTTTAATTTTGAAAAAGAACGTTCCGCTGAGCAATTTGTAATCATAAGCGATAAAAATATACGCAGGGCTGTTTCCACATTAGGGAAAGCTGATTCAATTTTATCATCATGTATTATTTTATACAATTGTGCGTGAGTTTGATGTAAACTTGTGCGAGCCGAATCACTGGGTCTGGAACTTATTTTACTTATGACATATGAATGAAACTGTTGAATTTCTGTTATTAAGTCGGTGTTAAGATCTTCTGGATATGTGTTTACTAGATTTGTACTGTGCTGACTGTATTCTGCAGTTTGATCGGGACAGATAATTTTATCGGCATCGGGTATTTTATTCAAGAATGAGAATTTGTCTGCTGTTTCTTCGTATATCTCTCCTCTTTTTCGCATCTCTGCATTTAATTTATCAATGATGCTATAATAACACGTTATTTTGAATTGCTCTCTTGGGCCGAAACTTACTTCAGGAGCTGAACCATCATTGGGCATTTTCTTTCTTCGTCTTTGACGGGTGTCTTTGTATTCCACATCTGGTAGCTTTTCTTTTGCGCGGGCTTCTAAAGAATCAAAGTCGCACCGCAATTTTTCTAAAAAATCCACGAGTGATTTGTAGAGATTAGCGCAAGTCTCTAGAGTAACTTCTGGGTCTTGCAATACCTTGCTGACTTTTCGGAAGGTTTGCAAAATTTCGTCCCACATGACCAACATGAGTACGAACTCCAATTCTTGTAGTTTATTTGACAAATTAGCTGCTTCTCTTCTGGTTTCTCCTTTTTGCATGTCATCTACAGAAATGGCGTCTAATGCATCTATAATTTTATTATATGTCTGTGAAATAGCTGATGTCGCTTTAGCGTGTGCTTCCCATCTCGTTTCTGATAAAGATTTCAAAACACTTTCATTATCCAAATGATATTTTAATATGCGCCACCTTATGGTTGAACCAGAAAAAAAATTATATAGATTTTGGACTAATGAAAAAAAATTTACAGCTGCTAGGCAACAATCCACGGCGCTTCGACCTACTAAATTGAGAGAATGGGCTGCGCATGGGATATATATTGCAAACGGATTCGCCTCTAGAATCTTCTGCTGCATGCCATTGTAACGCCCAGACATATTCGAAGCATTGTCATAAGACTGGCCTCTGCATTTTGAAAAATCTAATCCACAATGTTCTTCAAGGTATTGAAGAGTCTGCTTTGCCAGTTCATCTCCTGTGTGATGCGTTTCCAACTCAATAAATGTAAGAAATCGCTCTACTGGCTGCCCATCTTTTATATAGCGAATAACTACGCTGAGCTGGTCCATGTGCGTCAAATCTGGCGTAGAATCTACTGAAAGACTATAATATCTAGAATCTTTTATCTGCGATATAATTTTACCATGCACTTCTTGGGCCATTATCATAATCAACTCTTCGTAGATCGTTTTAGATAAATAGGAGACGTTTCCTTTTCCGGTGTTTCCATATTTGGTTAAGTGTGCCGCTAAAAATGGATCAAATTGACTTATAAGTTCCAGCAACGCTAGAAAATTTCCATTCTGAGGAGATCCAAATTTCTCTACTGCACCGCGAAAAGGAAGGCCTCTTTCTGCCAATGTACGAATAACAGCTATAACTCGCTGTAATACGTGCTCCCAGTAAACATTCTCTTTATTAATTTGCTTATCAAAACCTTGATGCAAGCTTAAACCTTGCCTGCGTGTTAAATATGTTAATAGACAATCTCTGTGAATAGAACTCTTTTCGTGACCTTCAATCATTACTTTGGTATTCCTCCAGTCACTAAAACCTGTTGAACTAACAAAAACTGAAGATTTATCTGAACAAAAAAGCTTACATACAAAACAGTAAAGTGACCCTGTAGACGGCGAATAAAGTAGCCACTCTCTTTTGTAGTTTTCGCCATTAGGCTTTCGGCCAATAAATACTTTTTCATGGCAGTAACGCGACGTTGAACCATAAGTTCGACGGGATTTTTCAAATGAACTATTATGATTTTGACAGTCATTTGGTCCGCCAGACAGCCAATATTCCACGTCAACGTTTGAAAATTCACGCCATAGCCCTGGGTCATTTTCTTGATTTGGTGCTCTGTTAATTTCAGTTTCGTCTATTATATCTTCAGTATTATTCAAGGTTTCAAATTCAGAATCAGAAGGTTCAAAATTTTCTTCACTGTTTTTTGACGTCTCTGGAATTGGAATATCAACTGATGGCGGTGGTTCAGATTGAGGGGGACGGAAAAAACTTGTTAACTTTTTTGTTTTACTTATTGTTTCGGCTATTTTTTTTTTATTCTCTTCTGCGTGTTTTCGTTTTTGTGCACCACTCAATTGCGAACGCTTCATGTCTAGGGGTATGTAAAGAAATAAATGATTAAAAAGAGTACCTAAACGCTGTAAAGTGGAATCTAATTACTCCGAAGCCGAAGGCTTCAAAGCCCTTATAAATTCAATTCAATTCAAGCTAAAATTGAATAATTAGGCATACCTAGTGATATTTTTTTACCTATGTATTCTTGCCTATTATTTTGCAAACGAAAAACATTCGATGCCTACCTTAGCGACATCCGAAAATTCTATTCCAAAGAAAGAAACCGCAGCGGTAAGAACTTTCCTATTCATCATCCTAATGATTATTATCCTAAAATATATTTATCCTAAAAAATATTTATATCCTAAAATATTATATCAACTGAAACATGGTTAAAGAAACCTGACAATGATTTTTAAAATAGCTACTCAACGATACCCCACATGACATAATTTGTCAATTTTTTTTTTTAAGAAACGTTATGGCGTCTGGGTCTCTGTGATGAGTTTTGATTATTGTCATATCCTTAGTGACACTCGCAAGGTTAAGACAAATCGATTGACGTGCGAATCATCAAAATCGGTAAACGCGTTTGGTCTCTACAATGGTACAAAGGAACAAACATACATACATAGACTGACAAACACATTAGGTACCCTCCCGCAGCCGGGAAAAAACAATTGACGAATCGGGTAAATGCAGCTCCTTCTCTGGACCTGATCATCAGATCAATCCCAACTCCTCATAGAACCTATTGTCACCGGGCGGGAGGGAATACAGCTTAACACCTTTTAGTATTGATTGTCCTTCATACCAATCGGACCGCTGGAAGTCGCTCAAAAATCGATCGCAATATTCCGCCTGTACAAACTTATAAACTTACTTGACGTGAAGTGTAGTAAAAGCTTGTAACAATACCTATTAGCTTTTAAATTAAAGAAACACGCCCGACCGATAAATATCGGTAGTCGTCTTTCGGTAGGTATCATTTGACGCGCGTGTCATTGACCTCGCAAACTAATTTACCTGCCTAGGAAAAAACTATTTCGGAGCTTGCGGAAACCTTCAGCTTCGACTGGTTTGAGTAAATTTACATAACCAAAAGTAATTACTTAAATGAAACAAAATACTTTAGATATTTTGACTTTGGAAATTATCAAAACAAAACAAAAAATAAAACTTTACGTACCTAAGCGAACACAATATGTATTATGAACTGAACTTGAATTAATTGTCGACAAACACACTCACACTAATGTGCACTGTAGATTTTTAGTTTACTGAAACTATCGACTTACTTATTAATTATCAAATTAATTGTATTACGTACGCATAGAAGCCGGTTGGCACAATTACTCAAAAAACAAAATACTTGATTGACACAGATTTGCGGGGGCGCCAGGCGGGGGGCTCGCCGGGAAGGGGTTGTTTGTGATTGGCTGATCGCAATTCCGGTACATTCGAATTGTCGAATGTACTAGCGGGCAGCGAGTGGGCAAGCGGGAGCGGGGTTATGATTCTAGGTCGGACTCTATGTCAATTTAAAACGCGCGATATTTCAAATTAGTCCTAGAAACTTTTTTTGGTGTGGTTTTTGGTGACGTGAGAGTGAGACGTGATGCCCTAAGGACGGATTTTTCTTGTGCTTCTTCTGGTGCCCCCCGAGAGGTGATGCCCTAGGCAATTGCTTAATTTGATTAAGGGTTAATCCGTCACTGGGTATAAGTGAAAGAGACTACGCTCGCTGAACTTTTACTAAAACTCCATTTGCCATTTTAACGGCTGCGTAGGTACTGTACCTACTCTTATTATGCTGTAACCTTTTTACTCAAAAAAGGGGATTACTAGCAGTCAATTGGCAATATACCTAGACCTCTCCCAATGCAAGACACTGAGCCCAACTCTCGGCCTCACTCCACAGATAATAATCTTTATGGGGCTCACTCGTCGTAGCACCGAACTACGCCGTAGCAGCCTACGAACTACGGGGAGACAATGATCTACGAAAGAAATTTTCGTTTTATATACTAGATAAACCATGTGAAAGCCCTTTACTTTTTCATGCGATGGTATTGAAACCAGCGCCATCTATAAATCTTTATTGAAATCATTTGCCAGAAGACTGTTTTTGTTTTGGAATAGTTTTACATTCTGTCAATAGATCTATCTGCGTTCTAAAATTCGTTGTTCGGGCTGGAAATATCAATAAGGCCCACTTACACGGTTAGTCGGGTTAAACTTATAAATGTAGGAGTTTGTAAACTCGGAGTTATGTTGTTAACATTTTAATTCTTATTACGTGTTGCGCCTTTAACCTTTTCGCCGCCAACGTACACAAAACGCAATGTCTCGCCGAGCGCCAAGCTATAAATGTATAACTAAATATACAGTAAACAGTAGTGATGGGGATATCGTCATATCGATGAATAAGATTTGTACGCGTAAAGTTAAGATTTAAAGTTGATTTTACGAATATAAATAAAAACTGATTAAATATTTCCATATTTGTTTTATTTCACAGTATCCTTAATAAGAAAAAACAGTATAATTTATGAGTATCAAAGAAACTAATACATAACTCAATTAGAACTATAAGGAATGGGGTACATCTCTATTTGTTTCATGATCTCATTCTTTAACTTCATATCAAGTTATTGGCACTGAGGGCACGTTGAATTCGATTCTGATCAGGGATGGGGTCTATGGTCTTTCTTTCTTCTATTTTTGATTATTCCTGTGTTTTTTTAATAACTTCAGTCAACGTTTTTAGATTTTAGAGATGTAGAACTATTTCAGTGAAAGCTGACATTGCGGAAATAGTGAGTAAATAAGAAATTATTTTCTATGGAACATGGTAAGTCTGGCATCTGCCGGACTGCATGTTTGTCACACTTACATTATTATAATGTTTCGATCATTATTAAACGAAGTGCAGTTTTAAATCTGCATAAGATTTCAGGTTTTTATAAAACTAGTAAATAATCATACGAAAATATAATACCTGGCTAATAATCAATAATACTATTATTATTTTAGCTTTTTAATTTTTACTGTTTTTCAGAATAACTCTTAGACCCATTCAAAAAAACAGAATCATCATTCTGTTGCGATTTAACGCGCGTTGTGTCACTGTGTACGTGAGAGCGACAGCCTGTGCGAGGCTCCACCCATTTATTCTGCGAAATGAAAACGCGTACAAGCAAGTCATACCAGATTTATTTTTGATTTGGGTCGAAAATCACTAACATAATCGTCTAATGATTTTTTTTTTGGAGATTCAAAACTGCACCTTGAATATTTTTTATTTTTACTTTATCGTATACGATAGCTTTCTGTTTGAACATAGAAGTACCTATCGAGTATCGATATAGTATCCATATTTTTTTTTATTTTAGGCATCCCAGTAAAGATTGGAAATTGAGTAATTTCACATACACAAAAATAATATTAAAGTATAAAGTATATTCACCAAAACTAAAGTAGGATACGTTATATATTATAAAAAGTATAATTAGCAACCCTCCTATGAGAAAGCTCTCTGACTACTGTTATTGTATGTTATCTGTGGAGAACACGGGCAGTGCAGTCGTGGGACCATAGACCACAGCTTAGTACCTACACACACACCATCATAAAGCACACAAGCTCAACGTACCTAAACCATTTTTTTTGTTTTATTTTGCTGTTCGGATTGAATCTCACAAATATGTTTTATTTTATTTGAACTTTTATCTCCTCAAACCGTAAGGTTACCAATACTACAAGTAACGCTTATTAGGTATATGGTTTACCCAGTGTCTCCAGATTGGGAAAGTAAAATTATAATGTCCTAAACTACAGTATATTTTACAGTAACTAGGAACTTTATCAAATTTTAAGTATTTTTAACTATTAAATTGAATGCTTATTGTCTTTTCTTCATTATTTTTAATGTCGATAGACCACCGCCTTCATCACTTTCCGAAATAGTTTTCGGTTTATCCCTACGAGCACAGTGAACCTGTGAGCGCAACAAAACTAAACAAACATGATGAAGTCATAAGCATAATAACCTAACTAAAAGTAAACGCCTCAAATTGAAACCCATACACGAAACTAAAATCTAACTACATAATTTCACTAAGAAATAGCGACACAGTTTGCTAGGTATGTCCCCTTTCCGCATAATAATATGACCAAGTAGATATAAGCACAGAATAGGTACATAAATCATAATATCTACAATATAACGTTACTTTTCATCCATTTAGATGATTTTTATACGAATTGCAATTAGGTTTCCTTTTTTTTCTTTGAAAAGAATTTCTAAAAAAGTTAAAATTACAGTGCTTTCATACACTGTATTTACTATAATAGTGTATAGAGTACAAAAACAGTGCCTAAATCTACTGTAATTACAGTGCATCTGGAGATACTGGGTTCACCGAACATTTTACATACTTATTGAATTCCTACTCTTTGATGAATAAACATTATTATTATCATCCAGTTAGACATACCTCAGAATTATCTTCTGGTTCAATATTCTTCACAAAATACTCCGAGTCCGATTCCACACCTTGCAAAATTTTCAGAAGTTCGTCCGAATCAAGTTCTTCACTCATTTTTCTATTTGCAAGTGAAAGAAAGAACGTTGCGTGCGCGCGAATCCGATTTTGTGCTGCACTATGCCAAAGTGACCTTGACAGCCGCACGCCTATGACGTCACTAACCAACTTCTATAGTAGTTCGTGGCACTCGGTGGCGCACAGGGGCATAGACGAAAAATTGTTTTGTAGAGATGGGAAAATAAGTATCGACAAGAATTAGTAACAACTTTATAATTACGTATCGGCATCTACCTGAAGGTCGAAATTCATCTACTATCCTTTGTAATGAAGTAGATAACTAAGTTCATATTTTATTGACCTCAAAATGTTTTCGATATTCGTAACTTTCTGTATTTATAAATATTTCAATGGTGAAATCAACCTTTCACGGCACATCACTGGCCAACTTGATATGAAGTGATTGGCGTTCTGAGGAAAGTAACAAAATTCGGAGTTTCTGTTTTTGCCGATTTTAGGACAAACTAGGGCTTATTTTGTGTAGAAAAATAAAAAACAGGGTAGTAGACAGTGCTATCTTAAATAATAAAATGAAACAAAGCTTTTAATCACAGTATATTTATTTTAATAAGATAATTAAAATGAACAACTTCTATAGAAGTTGTGGCGCTGGTGGCACGAAAATCCCGAACTTCTATAGAAGTGCTTGGCGGTGAAAAGGTTAAAAGGAAACACCGGGTTAGTTAATCTGGCATAGTGTTTTTTGAGCTGGGCACAATATTGCTGTTCAATAGACGAAACACAAAAGAGATTTGCAATAACTTTGCACTGAATAGGAAATCCGATCAAAAATGAATGAACGGAAATTGTATACCCATCTCTTTTACTCTACACTACGATACATAATACTTTCTTGTCTTTGCATTTTATAACATGACATTTGATTTTAATCGTTTTGTACTAAGTCTCCATGGAAAGCACATACAATACGTATGTGGTTTGTGGTTTCCATGGAGATTTAGTTTACTGATTGACGAAAACGTCAGATGGAAAAATATGTTTAAGGTTTTTATAATTTGTAGGTATTTATTTCTAGATAAGTTCATGAATATATTGCCTGCTGATATAGTACTGATTTTTCACTTACGTCGAACAATATACCTAAAATAAGTTGTCGGTACCTACCTCATAACGTCAATTTATTTTGACATTACTTACACTAACCCAGCGTTTAGCGACTTAGGGCCGGTTTGTTGATCCGTAGGTAACTAATGGTTGAATTTTGGCTAAATGTGAAAGGCTAAACATGAATGTATTCATGTTAGCTCATTCATAGTAAAAATAGTAACTAAAGGCATAACTCATTCATGTTTAGCCTTTCACATTTAGCCAAAATTCAACAATTAGTTATCTACTATTTTTAACAATTGGTTGAGTTAACTACGGATCAAAAAACCGGCCCTTAACTCTTCCACATCGGTGAGTGAAATATTTAGAAGTTTAACTCTGGGTTTACCTCTAAGGCTCATTTTCACTACACATCAGTGAACGCGTTTAACGCTAAACGAGTTTAAAACATTCCTCCGTTTCTTTCAATCGATCGAAGATGACAGAGACAGAATGATGTTTTAAACTCGTTTAGCGTTAAACGCGTTTAGTGATGTGGTGAAAATGAGCCTAAGTGTACGACCCAAGTGAAAAAGCGTCCAGCGGGGCGTTCAGCGTTACGTGAAGCGGCGAAGAACATACACCGAGCGCCGCGCCGCTCGGCCGTCACTCAGGACTTAGTGTACGGCCCACGTGCACGCTCGACTCGAGCGTCCGGCGGGGTGGGGCGTGCGACGTTCGTGTTAAATACATGCAAATACTCGCGAGTGTCCTGCTTGAGTGACGGCCGAGCGGCGTAGCGCCCACACGGTTGATTTTGACGGGCAAATGTGGTCCGTGTGAATAAACTATTAATTTTTATACAAATTAGCGCCCGTCCACGTGGTGTCGTTGTGGTACGTGTGATCGGGCCCTAAGTATCTCTCCTGGATTAATATTTTGACCTCATTTTCAGTATCCACACCCCCGAAAGCTAAGACACTCTTGACGAAAAATGCACAAAATATAATCGGTCCTATTTGCTGGCAACCATATTTGCTGGTAAAAAAGGATTTTGTAAGGCTAAGCGCCGTAGGTAGGATTTTTTTTTGTTAGCATATATTGTGTCTAGGGAATGCACGTTTTAAAATCCGAATGTTTAAGAACAGATTTTTGGTCAAATCCGGATTATCTGAATTTTACGAACTTTTTATCAAAATAAATAATAAAATTAATTTCGTCGATTATTACAAAAAAAAAAAAAAATACAAAAAATGCACTGTTTCATGCAAAAGTGCAATACCTACACGGTAAAAATGGATGGTATTGAACAGCTAATTTTAGTTTTAATAAACCGAAGGTTTTCTACACTGAAGTTTAGAATCATGTACAGCAGTGCTATTCTGTACAAATCTCACCGTGAAAACTTAAGTGAGGTGAGTGTGGAGTGAGCTGTCAATAGTGTCAATCCCTAGCATCAGGTGGAATGACAGCTCTCTTCACCTACGTTTTCACGGTGAGATTTTTAGAGAAGTGACTGGCTGAATTCACGGTAACGCGTTTGCGCGTCGATGTCCCTGACACCCTGTATTTGTGTAAAGAAAGATAAAAACTTAACTCCAACTACGACAAACACACCAACTAAAAAGGTATAAACAGATATCGATATCGATTTTTTTTCGTACTAAGTAATATATTGGTGGTGGTGTGACGATCTGATCATGTTTGCACGGCCAACATGGCCGCCGCTGGGGTCGCGGGTTGTTTGAAAAAGATACCCTGTGTGTGTGTGTGTGTGGCCCTGGCATAGGCAACTGAAGGAACACGGGTGGGTCTTAGTCAGTAAAAGTCTGACACGCCCTTCCGCTCCACCCAGAGCGGGAGAAGTTATTTGACGATTTCCCATCCACAAAAAAAAAAAAAAGGGCCAACATGGCCAGAGATCGCACAAGACAGAAAGGTATGGAAGGGAACAGAAAGGCCTTTGCCCAGCAGTGGGACATAAACTAGGCTAGCAAAAAAAAGTATAATCTGTGTATTTTTGTAATTAATTAAACCATTGTTTTATTTTAATTTATATTTATTTTATTCTCACTTTTATAAGCTTTGGTCGTTTCCTAACATCAAAAGGAGGTCATAGGTCTAAGTTGCAAAATTGTTTTAGCCGTGATTTCGCACATGAAGTATCGTGATTAAAAAGACAATCGCCTTCAAAAAAGTGAAAAATTCTATGTGACCAAAACAATTAGGCGCATGACAGCTATGAAGTTATTGGAACTAGGGAGGAATACCGGAACGGTGATTGATATTGTACGTATTATCATCACTGCCGAAAGCGAGTATACGACTGTACGGGGCCGAAACCGAATTCCTGTCATGCGCCTAATTGTTTTGGTCAAGTAGTACATACAGATGAACCACAGATCTTAAAAACACAGGAGATATGCTTTGTACACAAAATTATTCCGTTCCAGATGTCTCCACGTTGCCCCCACTTAATGTACACGGCACAAGAGCTCATATTTCTCCCGCACACAAAGAAACTTACAGCAACACTAATAAACTCACTAACAAAACACACGCAAAAAGAGGGCGGCGCATCTACCTGTAGCTACGGACTCAGAATAAACATACATGTGCAAATTACGCAACTAGTGATGTTAAGTGGTGTAATCATAGAAAAATGTCGATGAAATTTTCCTAAAGATTTTAATGACTGGGAAAATAAAATGATACAGGTGTTTCCCTCAATATACCTACTCTATACAAGTGAAGTTTGATCAGAATTGGAAAATTAACTAACTAAAGTTAGTGAAATTTAATACAACTCGAATCTAGACTAGTAACTAGTAAAACTTCAAGATTTTTATTGACATAGATTTTATTGGCCAGTAAAATGTAAATATTTATTTAAAACTTGCCGTTTAGACGGTTTAGGTGTTGCGATCTTAGTTAAATAGTGTAATCTTACGTTTATATATTTTTCCATTACGGCTTTTATAATTATTATTATTCATTGGCAATTGATTGTAGGTATTGGTGAAAATTTATGTTTTCAAAAAGATTCGTACCTATAAAATGCAATAAGGATTTCGACATGAGCTCCTGTCTAATATGTTTTAATGCAATTTTCGTGATAACAGGTGAAATAATAAACAATTTTATTATTACTTCCATCCGTTTACATATGGTTATTACGTCGTGGGAGGAAATAAAAAATTCCTAAAATTACTAGTATATATATATATATATATATATATATATATATAATATTCCTAGTATATAGGAATATAGCTAATATTCTCAGTAGCTATTGATTCAATAAAAGATAAGTCGAGTAATGAAGAAATAGTAACAAATTGTATTATATTTTTAATAATTAATTGTATCATTTAAGAATGATACAATAGGTACAATAGAATCGTATAAAATATCGACTACCACAAACCTCACATCACATCTCTAACTGACAAAAGCCGGCAACGGCCGCTTCACGAAACTATCGTGTGAGTGAGAGTATCAGTAAAACACCAATTGCGCTATTAGACCAGCCGATTCATTGATCAATTTGTACTAAGCAATCAAGCAAGTCAAAAATCATAAACAGCGCAGCCGTCGCAAGTTGACATTCGGCTAATGACTGAAATTGGCATCAAGCCACTTTGCGACCAGACGCGTTCGCAAGCGCTACGCCTCCTTGCCATATCTTCTGTTTTTTAAGATCTGTGAGATGAACACAGAATCTCCTTTTTTTAAGTCGGTTTAAGTGGCTTATGTGTTAGTCTAACATCTAGGATCTATCTATACATATACTAAATTTAAAAAGTGACTTATGTGTTAATCTAAGATCTATCTATACATAAGTATACTTTTCATCAAAATCCGTTACGGAGTTAATAATAATAATAATAATTGGCCGGCTGGAGTGAACACTGACGAGGAACAGAGCTCCCACCTCTTTCTTGCCTTTATTGGCCGGCTTGAGTGGAGATTAGCAAGAGCAAACGTGCTTGGAGGAAGGAAGTATTCCAGTAAGGTGCTGGTAGGGATCTTGACCGTACTTCCGGGATTGTCCTGATAGCCGTGGGATACCTCTCCACTCCTCAAGCACCTCAGGAAGTGTTGCCCCCTTGTCGCTATGTCACTATGTGCTAGCGGCCGTTTCCGGGAGCCCATTATTGAGTGTGCAAGTCACCCCCTGCCATTTTATCCGTGTATAATATATGACATTGGTCAGACAGGGGACATAGTTCTTCCATGGTTCAAGTTACCCAATCCACTTTAGCCACGCACACCCATAGCCCAATATATTTTGTTTCCACGTACAACAATAGTCCTGCACCAACCGAGGGTTGTCTTTGGGTGCACTTGCATAGTGCATACAGGGATAATCGTCGGTTGGTGTCTCCTTATCATTTAAAATTATTTAAGAGGCCTCTGCGAGTTGGCTTCGGCTCCTCGTACGCCTTACAAAGGTCCGGGACCCCAAAGTCCCGAGAAATGTAAAAAATAAAAAATAATAATAATAACTTTATTTTCCAATTTACTTATAGGCGATATGTAATATTACCACAATATTGTTTTTAAATTGCATAAATCGCTGACTATCTCCACTGGCACCCAAGCTAAGATTAAACTATTTGTTATCCCTAAATAAATAAATAAACTAATCAAGTTAGTCAAGCTAATCATATTACGAGTGTAGCCGCATGCGAAAGTGCAGGCTTCCTGTGTCAGTAGGTATATACCCGTAGTATAATCTCTACTTTATCTTTCTGTCAATAGAATAATTTTCGAAATCGGATCAGTAACAACAATATACCAATTCTTAATTATACTTTCTATAAATCGTAGGTATTCTAATAAAATATAAACACTCGATTTCAAACATAAGAATATATCGACTCTAGCTGTTGACTGTATTTTGTTTGAAAATAAAACGGAATGTCGATAAATAAGGCAACGACAGTAGTACATCCCTAGAAGACGACGAATAGTAATGACCTCGTTACAGAAATATCAATCTTATTTGTAACGAAATACAGCTTTAAATTGAATGCTTTTATTATAGTGACATCTAACGATGGGTAGTATACTTGATCATTCACGTGCACTTTAAACGGAAAAGTTAATAAATACCTAAAAACAGCAGAAAATAAACGACTCATTAACTATAGTTTATTTTTACTTTCATTCAATATTAAATTACCAATCACACAAAGGATTTCTTAGTGTTATGTGTGACTGGTTCCGATACTAATAAAGCGCCATGCGATTTCTATTGCTTTTTCCGTTTTTGTTCTGTGAGCGCACGGGTGCAACAGACACCACTGAGTGTGTATACGAATGTAGTGTTAAACTACGCTTGTAATTAAAACTACATTGACATACATCACACTTGTAAGGTGCTTCACCAGTGTGTATACGAATATGAGTTGTTAAATGAACCTTTTCAATAAAACTACGCTGACATAGATCACACTTGAAAGGTTTTTCACCAGTGTGTATTCGAGTATGTGTTGTCAAATTAGTTTTGTAACGAAAACTACGCTGACATACATCACACTTGAAAGGTTTTTCACCAGTGTGTATTCGAGTATGTGTTGTCAAATTAGTTTTGTAACGAAAACTACGCTGACATACATCACACTTAAAAGGTTTCACATCATTTTGTGTACGATTATGTTGTATAATTTCTTTTATTCGAGTACGCTGATCAAATTCTTTGAAATAAGTGCCAGGTTTGAACGTACGTTTTTCAGTTGTCGGGATAACATTCGAGTTCGTTTGCTCGGCTGTTATTGCATCTTCTGGATTTGTCCTTCGTGTGTCTACTTTTGGTTTCTTCGCAACGCTCGCCTCTGCTGTGGACATGCACACGAATCAAAATAATAGCGCTTTCCATAAATGAATCAGTTGTGCTATTCTGTAAAAATCTCTCCGTGAAAACTTAGGTGAAGTGAGCTTGAAGTGTGCTGTCATTCGACCTGACGCTAGCTAGGGATTGACATTATTGACAACTCACTCCATGCTCACCTCACCTAAGCTTTCACGGTGAGATTGTGCAGAATAGTACTGCTGATATTCCTATTTAGAAAGAATTTCGTATTTTCTCCGACAAATTTCAAATCTCCTTCGCCCTTATACAGGTTGTAAGTGTAAACAGTGTCAACCTTTTAAGGGGCCATTGTACTCATTATTATCAATAACTTTTACTGTGGGACCAAACCTGAAATCGCGAATAAAAATCTGTTCCCTATATTTTTTTGACGAATTCTGAAATCTGCTGTTCAGTACATTTGTTCGCAACAAATGTACTGAACAGCAGATTTTTTTTTAGGTACAATAGCAAAAGTTGTTCATAGTACAGTGACCCCTTAAAAGGTTACCACTGTTAACACTCACACCCTGTATACGGTAGTTTCCGAAAATTAATTATTATTATATTAATTATTTAGATATATGTATTTGGGTCAAGTTTAATTTCCATTTATCGTTTCAACAGGGATAATTTCGTACTGGGATCGGTTCCGAACAAAATATAAATTTTACCTACATTCCCATCGAATCCCACAAATAGGGGGCCGGATTGTGGGATCCGATCGGAATATTTTTTCAAGTCGTAATTTCGTATGAGCCCGTTGCCTCGAGCATGTGAGTTAGATTAAAATGTCCATCCTACTTGGAGTATTTTACAAGGTTACTATATTTCAGCCAATTTACACAAAACCTTAATAAATTATGCACCTAAACCTTCCTCATGAAACACTTCGTCCATTGGTGAAAACCGTATAAAAATCCGTTTGGGAGTTGCTAAGGAGCTGAGGAGTTGTGTTTGTAGCTGGGGCACTTTGTTTTATAATAATATATTATGACAGTGATGTTGACGAAGGTGTTACTTACTATCAGGTTGGCACAAAAATGAGACACTTGGTTTACGTTTTATAACACAGAACAGGCTTCTACTAGGTAAGCTCACTCCATCCGTCGACTCTGTCTCTGTCGCCTCCGACCTAGACTAGAGTCAAGAGCAAAATAAAATAATATATTTTTATTATTATTATTACAATACAAAAAGCTTAGTCAATTATGTAATCACCATTAGCATCTAAGCCTTATTGCCAACGATCCGGCTATGCTTGGATGCCTTTCGCCCAGAACTCTGATGGCTGTGCCTCGAAAAAGTTGTTCAACTCCGCCTCTACATCAGAGAAATCATTAAATTGTTTACCCGCAAATGTTGTTTCAAATGATGGGCTCTAAACAAATGATAGTCTGATGGGGCGAGTTCTGGGGAATAAGGCGGGTGGGGTATCGTCTTCCAGCCCAAGTTCTCCAACTGTTGGACGACACACGATAACTCGTGCAGTAAAACGACATTGACTCGTCTTGGTCTTTTTTTCTTGATAGCAGCAGATAGTTTGGTGAGCTGGGTTGAATATTTATCAGCGTTTATAGTTTCATTGTGTAATAGTTCATAAAGCCTTGCGCGTCCCAGAAACAGCAAAGCAGAACTTTTAAGCGGTTCTTTTGACTCAGCTTCGGTTGAGTTGGTGGCGTTTCTTCTGAAGGCAGCCAAAATGCATGACGTGTATCGTTCTCGTAATGAATCCATGATTCATCTCCAGTAACCAGGTCAGACAAAAACTCTTTACGTCGGAGTCGCAGCAAAAGTTATTGACAGATATATGAACAGAAGACGACTGGCGTCTGTAAGGATGTGCGGTACCCACCGAGCCAAAACTTTTCGATACCCAAGCTCATGCAGATGGGTTTCCACGGCGTGGTGACTGCAGTTAAGTGCTTCCGCTAATTCACGAGTGGTAGCATCCGGATTCGACTGCAGTTCGCGGCGTGAATCATCATCATTCACTGCGAGTCATCAAGACTCCTGTCTACTGATTTAAAACGGTCAAACCATCGGGACACCGTCGCATGGCTTGTACTTCCAGTTCCCAATGCAGTGTTGATATTGTCAGCCGCAGCCCGCGCACTGTGGCCTAACAAGTACTCATATAAGTATAGTGTTCGAACTTGTCACTCGTCCATTTTTGTTTAAACTTGCTAAACCTAAACTGCGGGATGTGCCGTGTCGGGGCATAGCACCCCGACCGCGGAAGCAACACGGTGGCTCGTAACCACGGGCCCCTCATTGTGGTCGCCACTGGCGAGTGGATGGTTGGGCGTGCGGCATACACGCCCATGTAGAGAGGTTTCTGTAATTTGTCTGTAGGCACGCCACGACGTTGATGCCCAACGCCGCTTTATTCACCATAACTCGGCGGACAGGCCATTACCGGGTGAGACCCTCATCTACATGAGGGAAGCCCAGCAAGTGGAGTCCAGCGACAGAGTTATGGTGGCTAAACCGATCGCGAGGGCGGCTTTATATACCCCCACATCACAAGTACCTAGAATGTTCTACAACATTCTAGAATACTATCGAAAACAATTAACTTAAAAAAGGAAATGTATAGTTTTGTAGTCTTGTGTCTCATTACTTTTGTGCCAACCCAATATACAACTCTGATGCTGCGGGTGACACGTGTTGTTGTATGTTATTTATCTACAGTGGTTTGCGTTATTCAGTCCTAGTACGTTTGGGCGTCGGAATAAATAGACCCGCGTGCTTGATTGTATTAATTATTCTTGTCTGAGTAAGCAGCAAGCTCGTCATGCTCCCTAGTTGACGCAGCTTGCGATAGCGTCGGGGCACAAACACAGCGAGGTGGTAATGGCTGATGTCTTAGAGTAATTATGCTCGTGAATGAGTGCCAATTGTGGTGAGTGGTCGTCTTGCTGGCCATGGTTTTGTTATTGTTATCAGAAGTTAACAGTTTATTGATATAACTACGCTGGTCCCAGTTTATCATTTGTTACTTCGAGATACAGTCCCATGGATAGAATTCAACATTGTACAATGCACATGTAAGCGGGTACGTCCTTTTGGTATCGCTAACCACTCCATATTAGGTGAACCATTGGCCAGTTTGCTTAGCTATAGATTAACTAACTAATACTTACTTTTCGTCTCACTGTCTACTTCTTGTTCATCTTCCACTTGAGTTTTAAACTTCATTAAAATTTCATCATCAGCTAAATCTAGACAGCTATTGTCAAAGTTTTCCGGTTCTAGCTCTGTAAATATACAAAACAGTCAATATTATTACTCTTTTATTATCAACTAGCTGGGCCCCGCGACTTCGTTTGCACTGTTATTTTAGTATATCGTGTATCTTACGACTTCCGTAAGATACACGATATACTAAAATAACAGCCACATTTTAATTAAACTTCCTCGTCCCCCGACCCGTCCTCGCTATTTGTTCACAATTTCATGGGTTTAATTTTTCTTGCGCGGAACCCTAATTCTTTTTCTAAAATAAAAGCCTAAGTTACTCCTTATCCGGGTGTTACCACTGTGTGGATCGCCCGGAGGACACAGTGGAGCATACGGTGGAGGTCTGCCCGGCTTGGGCAGAGCACCGCCGCGTCCTCGCGAAGGCGATCGGCGGCGGCGATCTCTCGCGTCCGGCCCTGGTACAGGCCATGGTACGGAGCGAGAGTGCATGGGAAGCCGTCACCTCCTTCTGCGAAGCTGTAATGCTCGCGAAGGAGGAGGCTGAACGCGTGAGGGAGAGGCAATCTTTGCGCCCTCACGCCCCTAGTCGCCGCAGGAGACGCCCTGGGCGTCGGGAATCGATAGCCGATTTCCGGCCGCCGTAGGCGCGGGCTTGCGGATGGCGAGCAACGGGTAGCTCGCCGTCCGGTAAGGACCAGGCTCGGGTCGACGGCGCGTTGTGTTCCACGCGCGCCTCAAAGAGATGTCAGCACTAGCTGAAGGGGTCCGCTAAGGCCGATGCCCGCCAGGGTTGCGGGTTGTTCGAAAGAGTTACCGTGGCCCTGGCACAGGCAACTGAAGGAACACGGGTGGGTTTTAGTCAGTAGAAGTCTGACACGCCCTCCCGCTCCACCCAGAGCGGGAGAAGTTATTTGATGATTTCCCATCCACAAAAAAAAAAAGTTACTCCTTATAACATCAGCTATTTGCCAGTGAAAGTCCCGTCAAAATCGGTCCAGTCATTTCGGAGATTAGCCGGAACAAACAGACAGACAAAAATTTTAAAAATAGTTTTTTTTTTGTTATAAGTACCGTATGTACTTACATATGCATTTAGTAAAAAGCTGTTATTTTGACATTACAAACAGACACTTCAATTTTATTTATTTGTATAGACTAGCGACCCGCCCCTCCTTGGTACGGTTTTACGACTTGACAAAACATCGTGATTTCTTTATTATAATAATGTAACTTTAATATAAATGTATTATACAAATACACTTTCCTGAATAAATTCTCTATATGACGGTGGAAACCTCATGAAAATCCATTGCGTAATTTAGAAGAACAACGCGGACATACAGACAGACGCAAAAAGCGGCTTTAATTTTATTTATAGTAGGTATGTATACATATGTCGCAGTAACTAAGCCATGGCACCGCGACCAAATGGGCTAGACTAGATTAGAACTGTGACCGACCGCGCGCAAAACGAGCGAGCGAAGCGAGCGTTACCGCGGCAGGGGCAGGCGACCATGACTACCTATTTTTTTTGTTTTAATACACGCCACCTAGTGGTCAATCTTTGTAAACATAGGGTAACTAGAATTCGCTCACACGTCTGTGTATGTGCAGATGTTATTTTAGGAGTTTTGTGCTAGGAATGTGTCTAAATGGGTGGATTTTGAGGAAATGATATTATGAGCAAGTTCAATAAAGTATAATGTCCGAGTACCGCGTAAACTACTCCTACGACTTCCTAATGTTCCAATTACACATAAAACAAAGTAAATTAAAAATGTTGACTTCAGTGCCATCTAGCGGGAAATGGCTATGAGCAGACCGTATGCTTCACCTCCAAACACTACCAAAACTTTGAAGTAGTTCAAAACATTTTTGATCAATATAAAATAAATAAATTATAATCTTAGATTGTTATTTTTGATCTTAAAAACATACCATAACTTTGATGTTCCTCCTTTGGCTCGATAATATCATCTAGTGCCTCACAAACTGCTGGTAATTCTTCTTTGATAGCAATACTTTCTGTTTGACATTCATCAATTATACTTATGTGCTCTATTGGAGATTTAATAAACCCACTGAAAAACTCTAAGTGGTTTTGGTTTATTAAAGAATTGGTCTGTAAAAAGGTGATTATAGTATTAGGAAAATATGCTGAAGACAGTCCCACAAGAATCATCTACCCAGCCTTCTTCGTCAACACGCCGGTTACTGGGTAATACAATACCCCTTGGTAAGACTGGTTGTGAGACTTTCGGGCTTCTGACGACTCGTAACAACTGTCAAATATCCACTAATGACAGCCGGGAACAAAGGTTTAACATGCTTTCCGATGCATGGACAGATCTTGGTATGTAAAGATGATCACGCATCTATAGACCAACCACAGCAAGCGTAGCTTAACGCGATCAATCGACCCGTACGCCTGTTATTACTGAGCCAGACACAAGCCCTGCATCATAGTCCCACAAGCACTATCCTTTTTTCATTATACTAAAGCCACAATCCAATGAACCACAGCCCAATGTTCTGTGGAGAGTTGGCCATGCTACCAACCTCACTGACCACTGCACAAGCTGTTGTTGCATAGCTCATACCACCATTAAAGAGATACTGCCACATACAAGTTTCATACATAAGTTGTAGCAGCATTATGTAGATTATATAACATGAAATAATTGTAAACACCTACATTTGACAAAAGTGTACATATTAACATTCTACAATCAATGATATGGCTGATGCGAAATCCATACCTACATGATAGGTATGAGCTTAATACATTAGGCGCGGCTGACGCGCATGCGCGTTTTCGGACGTTCACCATGTGCTTGACGGCGCGTATGCGCGTCCATACAATTTACATAACTTTCTTCGAGTGCGGCGCGCCGCACCTGTGCGTTCGTTGTGCATCTCTATTGTTTCGAAAACATCGTAAAATAAGGGTCGGTAAGGGTGTCTACACCCAAGATATTTTTTGCACGCACCCGAGCGTTAGCCACACAGAATTAGTGTAGCATAAAGAAGCGTTTGCATAAATTTTGCTAAGAATTAAGCAGATAATGTGTTAAGAGGAATTTCAGAAATTCCACATTTTACTGAAATTATGAGAATAAATAGCTGTTGAAGAATATACTTCACCTCATAATCTTCATTCATCATCTGAGCAAACAGCTCTTCGGCTTCCAGACACTTTCTCAGAAATCTGTAGCATTGTTTTAGTCTAGCGCAGCAGAAGAAACAAGCAAGAATCGGTCTACTATCTTCAGTTACGAACTGCAACAAAATTTGTCTTACACTATTTTGTTTTTATCAAGAAAAGTTCTTAATGCATTCTGTGCGCATCTTACAGAGAAGGTATGAGCATTGGTCACTTTTCTTGCTCAAGGCATATTGGCGACTTAAGAGCGTTTATCCCGGGCGGGCTAGCAATTTCGCATTTCTACGTCTTTCGTGATTATTATAATACATTTAAATCAAATTACTATTTTTTTTAATAGACTATCTAGATCGTTGGTATTTATAAGTATGTAAGCTATTTCTTTTACAGTTATTTTGGTTTTTTGCAGTTATAATGTCAATTATTATGAGTAAATATCAAAATAACTATAAAAAATAGAAATACCAACAATCTACATAGTCTATTAAAAAAAAATGTAATTTGATTTGAATATATTAAAATAATCACGAAAAACGTGTAGAAATGCGACATTGCCAGCCCACATGGGATAAACGCTCTTAAAATACATATTTGTTTTAAGTCCAGGTTTCATTATGCTGTTTTCCTTAAAAAATGTCAGTGATTTCCATCTTCGGTCAGTGGGTAGCCTTAGGGGCGGAGACGAACTGAGGGTCGTCAACAGGGGAAGATAGAAATCGCTTAAACCGAAAGTTCATACCTATAGGTAGGTATGAATCTATGCATAGGAGAGGCAATTAAAACCTTATAGTTAAGTAATTTATATAAGTCTTAAAAAAAATATCAACATACTGGAATATCAGTTAACTTCTTATATAGTTCATGCAAGCTTCTGTTGACCACTATATGCATGCGAACATTTTTTGTTAAACATATCCTACACATTGGCAGTTTTTCCATCTTTTAACTCAAAAAGTATCACTAATGTTATTTGGTTCCACTTCACATTTATTTATTTTAGAGAAACACTGTTGTGTTGCCTACAAAAAACGAGGAAGGCTTGAATACGGCTTCTTTTCTACGAAAATAGTTAGTTAGTAAATTTTATTTATATCTCTCGTGGGTAGCCCAGACTGTCCATGTAATCCATAAGAATTGTTATTTACTCCCATTACACTATCCTACTACGTATATACCGGTAGTCATTGATAAGATAATACCACAATAGTAAAATACAAATGATACATGTAATCAATAATAGTCTTACTTCAAAATAAAAGTTTTAGAAAGCTTGTTGACGTTGACAACTTGACATTGACAGCTACAGGTACAGATAAATTCTACTAGATTTTTTTTTGTGGAAAAATGACCTGGTTACTGAGGCTTTTAAGTAGTCTTTTTTATATGTATAGATTTTGGTACAGTCACGAGCGTATTAAGAGGGTACCGAGCGCACAGTGGCACCCTCATCGTTTGTTTGGTTATTTCTTTTATTTCAGTATGAAAATGCAGAAAATAAGCACGTTAAGTTGTGCTCCACAAGACTTTAGGTTATTATTATTACAAACAGTAGTTTTATATTGTTAAGTTTTATTGTAATCCTTAAAACGGAAAATAGTGGCCACTTTTTTCTTTTTTATGGATATACAATGAAACTCCACTTTTTTAAGATTTTTAAAAAATCTTTTTTAAAATGGTTTCACATATCGGCAATAGTCGGTAAATTATTATAAGTGTTAATTTAATAGCACTTATTTAAATCAGCGAAATATATGTAATCTATTAAAATATGCATAAAAGCTATCTAAATCACTTCAAATTTGCGTACAAACGGTCTAAATCACTAAATATACATATTTATTTCATCATTGATACGAAGTAAAACATTTTAGTGCGGTTCCCTTACATGAAACGAAGCGTTCAATGACGATACATAATGTCAAAAGTGACAAAATTTTGCTAAATTTCTGCTATTTGGTTAATTGTTTTTCTCGTAAACTATTTATTTCCTCAACTTAAAACTTTACATGGAGGCTTCTAATAATATGATCTTTCTGTAAAAAAATTCTTTCTGTAAAAAAAAAAATCTGTAAAAAAAAAAGACTCTCAATTCCATGTCAGACAATGTAAAACTTAGCCTAATATTCTTTTTACTAGATTTCCTAAAGAAAATGAAGCATGGAGAAATGATTGGATCCAAATAATTAGTAATTGTAACGGTGAAAACGATTAGATTCCAAATAGTGTCATTTGCAGTTTACATTTTGAAGCTAATGACTATTATACAACTAAAGGAGGACTCCAACGTGTTGTTACATATGCAGTACCTCAAAAGGTAAATTGTCAATCTAAGCTAATAAGGCATTTATTTGGAAACTTCGAAACAGCTTCTACCTGAAAATTGCAAAAAACGTAAGAAAATTTGAATTACGCGGGCTTAGCGTTTTCACCTTAACCTTTTCAAATGGCACGGTTATAATTCTGCCTAAATGCCCAAGAAACTTGTCTGCCGACCTGTATTTGTCTTAAAATCAAATAATAATAAATGGGTAAAGGCTAACATAGCAACCCTAAATTCACTCACACATAAATAGTCGCCGCCATTACTGCGCCTCAGTTTTGTCATAGCGGGAATTCCGTCCGGCTTTTTTTATACGTCCATGCTCACACCATGCAGGTGTAATTTTAATTCAAAGTGGCCAGTACGTTAAAACGGCAAATTCATATTAAAACCCTGTTATTATAAGGTCGCAACTGCTGACTATGAGGTGCTGGGTTTGATTCCCGGGCCGGGCAAAGTGATATTGCGTTTTTCCGTCTGGAATTTCTCAGTGGCAGCCTGGAGTCTGGATTTGTGCCTGGTTGAAGGTACATATAAGACTCGCCCCCTATTACATGGGGCCTATACATAAATGGCGAAAATTGGGTGTACTATTAGGTACCTACATGTCTGCCTAACGCTTGATTACAGGCGTGATGTTAGAATTACATTTGTAGCGCAGTTGTATAATGCCGTGGTCCCACGGCCCGCTGATCATGCCAGGCCAAACCCACAGGTCATGGGAACAGTTGGCCTGCGGTGGCCTGCACCCTAATTGAGTAACACACTATCAATCGCAATCTGAATCATTTTGAAGAAAATCCGTTCTAAATTCTAAATTTGCTAATCCGTTCTAAAAATGTCTCTGCTCAGCAACGTAAATAACGCAATGAACGTTGTCGAACTGTCAAAATGAAACAGATTCCGATCGGTAGTGTGTTACGCAATTAGGGTGCTGTTGACGCCGCCCATCCGATCGAATGTATAGGATGACCCGTGGGAATGATCGGCACGGGCCGCGACAGGCCTCGATGGGCCGTGGGAACGCGGCATTACGCATCCTGGAGTGTGTGCATGCCTGTATATTGGGGAACTATTACACCGTAGCGTAGCATCACTACATGTTATAACATTTTAATATTTTAGTAATAATTGGTTCAATTTGGATCTTGTTAAACAGGCGAATAATGCCTGAATCTGTTTCATTTTGACAGTTCAACAACATTCATTTCAAACACATTACAAATTTTTCGAACATATGAAGCAATGAATTAACAATCTGCTTCAAAATGATTCAGATTCCGATTGATAGTGCGATACGCAGTTAGGGTGCTGTCCTATTGAACGACATAGATTTCACCCGTGTACATACCCTAGTATGTACACAGGTGACATCTATGTCGTTAACAAAGGTTAGCAAATACAGGTTCAGTACTATTAGGGTACAGAACCTGTATTTTTAGCCATCTCCTTTACATGGGTATTTCTATCATCTATTTAATATTTTTCAATAGCTTTGTTAGACCTTAAACCTACATACTACATCAAGTCAGTAACCATTTACAAACCGAGCAAAATAATCAATCTACCTAGCCTTTTCCCAACTATTCTGGGGTCAGCTTCCAGTCTAACCAGATGCAGCTTAATACCCGTATTTTACATGGAGCGACTGCCTATCTGACCTCCACAACCAAGTAACTGGGTAACACGATACCCCTTGTTAAGACTGGTTGTCAGACTTGGGCTTCTGACTACCTGTAACGACTGTCAAAGATCTACGAATGATAGCCGGGACCAAGGGCTTAAAGTGCTTTCCGAGGCACGGACGGGTCACTTGGTCAACCATCCACGAACCGACAATGGCAAGCGTAGCGCACCTTCGACTGACTCGAGAGCTGTTACTGTTATCATTTAGCTACAAGCCCGTCCTCATTTACGAGTACATGCCGAGCAATACAGATAAAAAAATCGGTTTGGTCTGATAGACGCTCGCCGCCAGTACGCCGGAAATACTTGTATACGGTATGTACAGGGTGCTCTAGCATATTTTTCAGTGTTCATCTTTTAACGGAACTGCTATTTCAGAGCACGATTACATTTCGATTGGAAGTCTACTTATTTCGCAAATAAATTGTTTATTACGCTTGGTGTGGAAATGTGTAGTTGGACATTCATTATTTTGTAAGCTTCGGCCTTTTGCAGTCACTGCTAATTATTGCAAAATCAAGGAAATTACCTAATAATAATAAAACGTTTATTATAATGGCTCATTTTGGCGAATTATGCGGACATAAATGTACTGAACAGCTAATTTCTTTTTCCCGATTTCAGGTTTGTCCCCATAGTAAAAGTTGTTCATAATAGAGATGGGCCGACTATGACTTTGGCCGACTAGTCGGCTGCAAAATAACTGAATAGTCGGCTGACTAGTCGGCCAAGCCGATCATTGCTATTATGTATTATGTTATAGGCTAAAAGTATGCAAAAAAAAAAAACTGTTATACCAAGGCGGTCAAAATATATAGGTGAAGAATTTAGAAGTGCTACAGATTTAGAATTTAATAGAAAGCTATATAACTGGTTGTGTGAGAGATGTTTTTATTCCATAAATGAATATATGTAAAACATGTGACATCTGCATACTGACATTACTTAAATAATACTGAAACATTTTAATTATTCTTGCTATTATTATTGATCGATATTTCTATTATAAATTATTATTTTAAATGAATAGAATTGTATTTCATTTTAATATTATTAATTGCATTGTAATCTAAATTTATATTATGAAATTATTATTACAATTATTTTTATGTGTTTGCTAATTACAAAATGTGTACTGCATGCTATTATGTATAACCAAGATATAAAATCTAATATTTGTACGGCTGAAAGGCCGAATATAGTGAAACCCATAGATCTTAAGAACTTAGCTACCTATATTCTTGCAAATAAATATATTATATATCATTAATTAATTCATTCATTCATTGCTTTCGAATGTTATGTTAGACAGAAGTTTATTTTATCTTATTTGATTTTTGGGTCTAAGTCCAATTAAGTAATTAGATAAAGAAAGAGTTCCTTTCCCATTTCTAAACTGTTTGCTAAATAATTTTTTTTTTGTTGGTAGATAGAAGTATTATTATTATTTTGATTTGATTTCTAGATCTAAGTCTTATTCATTATTATTAGGTCAAAGGAAGAGTTCCTAATTTCCAATTTCTAAATTTGTAAACCTACATATTGCCAATTGTTTGATACGAGTATAGTGTTTCTTCTTTTTGTTAGAAGTACCAAGTAATTTTACTTTAATTTCTGGATCTAATTCCAATTAATCAATGGACCAAATGAAGGGTTCCCCTAATCCTATCCTAATTTCCTATCCTATTCTAGATTAAGATTGATTATTATAAAATAATAACAGTAAAGATTTCAATTTCATTTCAATCACCCTCTTCTAAATTTTTAAGCATATTAATACGAGTAAAAATTGGGCCTACTAGTCGGCGATTTTAGCCGACTAGTCGGCTTTCCCGACTATTCGGTACATCACTAGTTCATAATGACCCTTTAAGAGGTAGTGCGTTATTTAAGTTACACCTTGTTTAAGTATAAAACAAAACTTGTGTTAATAAATATAGCTTAAAACTATGTTAGTAACACTTCACTTCACTCACTTGTCTTTGAGCTGTCCTGTGGCACTTATCCTCGGAAGCGACGGAACACCACGTCCTGCGGCCAGAAGTCTTCTTCCATGACGACGGGCAGGTAATAATTCGGCCTTGGCCTCAGCATGTACCTTGTCTTCTAGCGCACGTACTCCACGATGTCCTCCGCCTTAGTGCTGTAGTGCAGGCGGGAGATGTACACCGATCCGGGTAAGAGCGTTTATTCCGCGCGAGCTGGCAACGTCGCATTCCTACAGGTTTGTCGTGATTAAATTAATACATTTAAATCAAATTTGTATTTTTCTTAATACACTCCATGTATCGTTGGTATTTATAAGTATGTATGCTATTCTTTTTTACAGATATTTTGGTAATTAGTCATAAAAATTGACAATATTCTATTCTGCTAACAGAAGAATAGAATAATAGAACCCCTCAGCTTTTCTACTTTCACTCCTGCTTCCATTGGACGGCCACTTAATTCTACTCTCTTCCACAGGTCTCTGATGGCAACGTGAAACACCTGCAACGCTTTGGCAGCAACCATATGTCTGAAAAGTCCCGAGTGTTTACTCGACAGTGAGGTGAATACAACGAGGGGCATCATTTAGAGGGCACGCACTCATAATAGGTTGGGGAAAAAGTTTCTTCGCATTTTTTAAGAAAATTCAAAACATTTTTTAATATAGTTTATTTACATTTAACTAAAGTATGTAGGTACCATTTTGTTCGATAACTTTTTGCCATCTTGTAGGTAGGGACATGATCCCATTGCTATAGAAATTTTGGGACTTCTGGTCAAAATACCGCGACAAGTGGTTTTGGCAGTCCTCTCCTGATGTTAACCTGACACTGCCTAAAGAATTCTTAAGAGACCGAAACAGGTGGAAATCTGAAGGTGCAAGGTCAGGACTATACGGCGGATGCATTAACACCTCCCAGCCAAACTCTCTTAATTTTTGCTGAGTGGCTAAATATGTGTGAGGTCTAGCGTTATCATGATGAATAAAAACTTTTTAGCAAAAAATAAAACCGACTTCTAAAACAAAACACTACAAAGTGAAAAATAACTTTAATTTCGGAAGTCGGTGTCTTTCGTTTTGTATTTTCATTTTTTGCCACCGACTTCCGAAATTAAAGTTATTTTTCACTTTGTAGTGTTTTGTTTTAGAAGTCGGTTTTATTTTTTGCTAAAAAGTTTTTATTTTTCACTTTTTAGTTGTGGAACCTACCCCACACAAATTAGAATACATAATTGAGCACAATAATTGTAGATATAGCCATGTAAATAACAGTGATAGGAAGTTATTAAAACATCATCACATCATCCATATAAACTAAGTGGGAAAAATACGCATTATTGAAGCTAACTCAAAAACTCCCCAAGCAAAGTTAATAAAATTTATATGGGACCACCTCGGAGGTATACCCTTTCAAACAAAAAAAGAATTTTCCAAATCGGTCCATCCGTCTTTGAGTAATCGCGTAACAAACATACAAAAAAAAAAAAAAAAAAAACAAAAAAAAAATACAGACGAATTGAGAACCTCCTCCTTTTGGAAGTCGGTTAAAAACCACACCCCTTCTGTTGATTAATTCCGGCCGCTTTCTCTCAACTTCTTGCTTTAATCTCATCAGTTGTTCGCAGTAGAGTTCAGAATCGATGGTCCTGCCTGGTGGTAACAGCTCATAATGAATAATGCCCTTCCAATCCCACCACACACACAGCATCACCTTGTTGCGAGTTAACCCGGGTTTCGCCACAGTCTGTGAAGCCTGACCGGCCTTTGACCACGACCTTTTTCGCACGTTCTTGTCATACGTGATCCACTTTTCATCACCAGTTATCAGCTTCTTCAAAAATGGTTCGGTTTCATTACGTCGTAATAAAGAATCACAAATGAGTACACGGTTCATTAGGTTTCTTTCAGTGAGCTAGTGAGGTACCCAAATGTCGAGCTTTTTTGTGTACCCAGTTTTTTTCAAATGCGCCAAAACTGTTTTGTGGTCAATTTCCAGTTCTTCAGCTACGTCGTAACTACTGATATGCCGATCTTGCTCCACTTTTTCAAAAATGGCATCCATTTTATCCGTAATAGGGCGACCAGAGCGACATGCATGTTTGACATCAAAATTTCCGGATTGAAAACGCTTAAACCAAATTTGTGCTACTCTCACAGACACTACACTAGGTCCATAAACATCGCAATTGTTTTTCGCGGCTTGTGTTGCATTTTTACCTTTTTTGTAGTAAAATTTTAAAATGTATCGAATTTCTTCATTAGATTCACTCATCTTGACGGTACGAAAAACAAATGAAAATTTTTTCAAATGAAAATTTTCCTTATTTGAATTTGGAATTATGTTCTATAAAATTTAAACCTTCAATGATACCAAAACCAGCCAGATACAAATAGTATAGCCAAAGAGATTTTATTACAAGTTCATACATACTATAATGCGAAAAGACTTTTTCCCCAACCTAATATTTGCCCCCTTCCAGATTTTTGACGTCTACGCTTCAACCCGGGTAGCATGGCAGGAATCGCACCCAACACCTTGCGCGTGGTCTGCATGAGCAGGCGGCGTCATCAGCGCGTCATCAGCAAGCTGAGGCGCGGCGCGGCGGTGACAAGCCTCGACCGGACGACCACTCGCTTCCACGGACTCCACCGCGACGCATGATTCTCCCTCCGAATTAAATTCATTTTACTGTTTGTCCGGGAAAGTTAATCTTGTAACAAGCACGGCAATAAACCATTGCCTAAAAAATAGAGTCCACTCTTTTTATTGCTCCCCGCGCTAACATTGGAAGGGTATGGTAGCACGTTGGATAGAATATTGTCAATTTTTATGGGTAAATACCAAGAAAACTGTAAAAAATAGCATACGTACTTATAAATACCAACGATACATGGAGTGCATTAAGAGAAATACTAATTTGATTTAAATGTTTTTAAAATAATCACGAAAAACCTGTAGAAATGCGACGTTGCCAGCTTGAGTACCAACTTAATTTTTCCGTCTGTTCAAATCACCACTGTCATTCTTTGAAAGTTACATGTCTGTTTGTTTGGGTGTTATGGCAAAATTATGTAGTGTGTCAATTTTTGTAAATAATTATTCTCCCTGACTGTACGTAGTGAAAATCATTGTTAAAATTCTGACAACCATTCTTACCCGTCGCAGTCGTTCCATGTAAAATACTGTATCCGGATAGATTGGAAGCCGACCGCCACATAGTTGGGAACAGGCTATATGCAGACGATGTTGATTCACTGGCCGACAAACAAAAGTTTTTTTTTTTTTGGTGCGGTTAAAATTTGTTTAGATATTGTTTTTGAACATGTTTCTGATGACGTACCTATAACTATCTTATTTGTAAATTACCCGTGTCACAAGTTTTATATTTTCTACAATTTCGTTGTTTTTGCGCTATGGCGAGCTCATCAAGATGTTGATTCTGATTGACAAATCCAGATTCATATTGTTATATTTGTGGCGAATATACCATTGAGGAATACCGAAAACGCATATCAGAGTTCGTTGAGCATCAAGGCAAGCCTTGGGTGTTTCATTTTGTGTGTAAAACATGCAGTGAACATTTGAGACAATGGACAGATTGCAAAAGAAGGTGTATGAAGTATGGAATACCGATAATTTGGAGAGAACAACAAAATCACTTCGACGACTGTTGTTTCTGTTTGGTTAAAATGGTCGGCATAAATCGTAAAAATCGTAAAATAGACTTCTCCCGATGTACAACATCAACGAGAAGACCTGTACCTACCTCATTCCGAATGTGTCCCCGTGCCTACGTACAATTTGTAAAAGCATTAGACAAATCAGGTCCATGCTTTCAGTACATCACAAGGGCATTTCCAGCTTTAAGTACCTACAGAAAAACTGATGGTCCACAGATAAGACAGTTAGTTATAGATGATAACTTCGCAAAATCGGTGAATGAAACGGAACTCGCTGCGTGGAACTCATTTGTCTTGGTGATTAAAAATTTTCTTGGTAATCATAAGGCAGAACATTATGAAATTCTTCTAACCAAATGCTTTTATCTTTTCAAGACTTGGGGTGTAATATGAGCATCAAAGTTCATTTCACTACGTCCCACTTAACCTGGGTGACTAAGTGAATAACAAGGAGAGCGGTTTCATCTAGATATCAAATTCGTGGAGGATCGGTACTAGCGTAGATGGGATGGAATGGATCACAGATCACTTATACTCAGGAGAAGAATGTCAACTCAATACAAAAACATAAAGGACAAAAACTGGTGCACGACACGCCATCTCTTGTCGTACCCGAGTAAATTATTGAAAGTATTTTTAGCGGGAATTTCGAACCTTCCTCTTTTTTAAAATTAGATAATGCTTTGATAAAATGCGGGCTTATGCACCTGCAAGAGCAGCTGGGACAAAAAATAATAAACAGTATGTGTTGATTGTAAATGTATAAATTTATTTATTTTCCATTACAATATCGTACATAGATAAAATGAAATGCAATCAGACCATGACCAGTTTTTAATTTGGCTTCGAAGTAGCAATGCAAATGAGGATGGAATTTTATTTTGAATTAATTTATTAACACTATCATCCTTTTCTAAAATGTTTAAAACTGCACGATTTTTTAGGGTTTTCACTCTTTCCTTAAGGTAACAAATATTTTTCATTAGCCTTCTGCATTTACTTTGGAATCGCTTTTCTTTTTCAGATTTTGTTTGTCCTGGTTTAGTCTATCACGTGTTGTGTAGTTCTTACTTCCTGGTTTTGGAAACCGATGTAGAGTTATAGTTGGATTCTCATTTGAACTGCCACACATGAAGCACTTCCTTTTGTGTTCTTTCATCGTAAACACACAATTTCAGTTACTATGAACAAAAAATGAACAAAACAAAACAAACAAGCACGAACTAAACAGGTAGCCATTTGCATTCTGTGTTGCTATGCGGCGTTTTAACCTTCCTCAAAATCTTTCCTGAATACACTTAAATCATTATGAAATTTTATTTTAAAAACGTAGGTATACAATGATTTATGTTTAAATTATTATGTTATTTGTCATTTTCTATTGTTAATAACGTTTTTACCTAAGGTGCGTAAAAGGAGTTAAAAGATAGATGCACCTATGATTGAGGTAAATGTTAAAAACATAGCAACACCTTATTTTGGACAGTATTTTTTTTTATTTGATGAGCCAAAAGACATAAAAAATAATTTGTTATAAGTATTTCTGGCAACATAAACCTGGGCCCCGTAGGCATGTCCCTGTTTCGACAGTAAGAGTTGACACCCCCTGGGATGGATACTCACATGATGCCTGAATACTGCCGGGCTCTCATGAGAGACAATCCAAAGAAAAACATTAAAAAAATGAAGATAAGATTTTTGTAGGTATTCTGAATAAGTACCTAATATTTTTTTTCATACAAATCTTTTTTTTTTTTTTTTTAATAACTCCATAACTACAGCTGATAAAAAAAAAACTTAATGCATATTTGAATTCAGTGAACCAAGTACTCTCAAAATCAGGCCTAAAAAATACCGAAAATTGTGTTGGCCAGTTTATAGAACGCAGATAGAGAGACAGACTAACATAAAATCACGCTTGTGTGTGCTCGAAGGTTTAGGCAGAGGTTGCAGATACAGAGGAAAGACTCACCAACATTCTCCCGCCCTTCTCCCAATTTATTTGGGGTCGGCGCAACATGTGAAAGAAGAAGAATAAAGAAAATACGTTTATTTGCGATAAACATGGCGCAAAGAAACAAAATAACAAAATAAAATAATTAAAGAACAAGTTTGGGGAAAATATGCGTCACATTCACGCAAAACGGCCGTCGCTCAGCATAATGCCGCGACCCCCCAAGTAACACAGACATGCTGAATAAAGTTTGAGTAATAGCAATTCGCAAATGTTTACAGCTATAAGTTACAAAACGTGTGAGCAAGTGGATATTAAAAGAGCCAAATTCTGAATAATATTCTCTTTTGGCCTTTATAACTCTTTTAGCTTAGTAAAAGTTGTATTAAGTTGACTATTTTTCTTAAAGCTTAGTAATAACTTCTATACCGCATTATAACACAGATGTTATTAAGCCTAAAGCATTACAGATGACTTTAATTTGAAAAAGAGTGCCTGGGATAGTATTTATCTGTATAATAGTATAAGTAGCTGAATAAACGTAGTTATCTAATACTAATATACAAACTTTACTCAGGTTATTGCTTATGAAACCACTATATGCTGTAAAATTGTGAGTCTTCTGAATAATGGTGCAGTTAATTTCTATTAAAAAGCTTGATTTTGAATAACCGCTTTTATTTTGTCTTCAAGTCACATAAGGTTCCATATTTTATCAATTATTCAGCTACTGTATAAAAATGTTTTCTGGGTTCTATATAGAGCTTATTTCGGTATATTAGAAATAAAGTCATGGTTTATAGCTAACTAACACAGATGTAAGTTGAATGATGTATTCTTATTCCGCAATTACATGTAAAAGTAGCATTTTTAAACAAGTTATACAGAGTTTTTCTGAGTAGTAATTTAATTAGGACGTTTAAAACATTGTTTGTCGTTATGTATTGTTGTACCGCGGGTTTGATGTGAACAGATTGATAAAACATGGAAAGAAAATCATGGAAATCTAGGAGAAGAACTGGAGGAATCCGTCGTAATAGTATGAAGGAGTACATAAAGTTAAAAGATACAGTTTTAGAGACAGCACAAATTAATCAAATGGTTTGTACTGATAGTCATAAATTGAGTCAAGTCCGAACAGATCCAGTTGAAGAGAGTTCCGTACCTTCAAATAATGTCGTTATTTATGTTGAAGAGAATTCCATACCTTCAAATAATGTTGATATAGACTTTGTACGGAATTCAGAAGCCAATGGTTCCGCATCTTGTGAAGATGAATCAGATGTGAATTTCATTGAATTTAAAAATATAAATTTTTGCCGTAAAATTAAAGAATGGGCTCTTAGTAAAAATATATCACAAATCGCATTGAAAGAATTGATGGCAATTGTCAATGAGAGAATTCCCGGAATCTTACCGACAGATCCTAGAACATTACTAAAACTCCCCGAAATATCACTTTAAAAACAATTGAAGGTGGAGAGTACTGGCATAACGGTCTCACTGCACCATTAAAAAAGTGTTTTTAATGCTGTGGAGGAAGTACCATATTGTATATTCAAATTTGAATTTCGATGGCCAATACTGTGTAATTTATATGAAAAACCGGAGATAGAACCTTTTATTGTGGGAATTTATTATGGATCTGGAAAACCTAAAACTAAAATGAATATTTAGAAGATTTTTTTACTGAAATTGATTATTTCGAAGGAGCAATAGTAGAAGTGATAGAAATAACTGTAAAATATATTATAGGGCATAAAATAGAAGATACCTTTGAAATATTCGATAAACCTATAAAATCATCTTATTTTAATATGTTCAAAACAAGTGCTCTGAAGAAGGAAAATCGCAACATTAATGTTAATTTTTCTAATGTCAAACTGAAATTTGTGAGTAACACATACAATAACGAAATTTATTTTATTCCTTTGTTGCATACTTTGACAACATAAAAGTGAATTGTAGAATAGTAGGTAGTCAATTATTATAAATAAAAGCGTTTAAAATAATCACAATTTCTTTTATTTCTTAAATTTTAGAACTTAACACAATATCAACCATAAAATACAAGACGATTTTCTAGTGGTTGCAGTCTTGAAATGAGAAGATCGTACTCGTACCCATGAAACGTAACAACTTTTACTATGGAACCAATACTGAATGCGCGAAAAGAAATAGCTGTATGTGTACAATGTAAAAGTTAATACCTAATCCAGCACGTTTGGGAAACTTGAATTTTCCCCATAGTAAACGTTTTTAGTTTCACTGTCACCTCCTTCCTGAACTTCAGAAACCTAGAAATCACCCTGTAATCAAAAACAAAAAAAATCAAAATGAAATAAAAAACTACCGCTTACTAAAAACTACTACTAACTAAAAATAGAAAAGTTCAATTTGTTCTAAGTCAATCTAGAGCCCTAGATCCCACTAGCGTCAGCTGGACGTTGCTCTAGGGTTTGTCATAGGTACCATCGACAAAAGCCAGGCCTAAAAAAAAATCTCAACCATTTGAGCAAATGGGGGGTCAGCTGATTGCTAACTAAGAAGTATGTCTATTAATCACAATTTATTTAATTAAGCTAGCATTCTTAGTTGCCGAGACTTTCAGGTATTTTTATATAACCGTAATTCATTGCTCTCGAGTGTAGGTAAGTATACAATTTTTCCTGAAAAGTTGGGTCTATCGCATTTTATTTTGAACCCTAATTAGCTGTATAATTAATCATATTTAGTAACTTATTCAAGTGTTATTCAGATATTTGTACTACCAGATCGCTATTTTTCAAATAAAAGCTTAATAATTAGAAAGGCGTGACTTTTTATCCAGAGTTATGTAAAACAGCTGCAGTGCGTGGAAAGCTTTTATTCAGCTTATAATGAGTCGCCATTAAAACTTATTTTTAAGTAACCTATTGAATCATTATGTATATCAAATGCCTAATTTTAGTAATTAGTTACAGTTAAAAATACAATTTATTATTTATTTAATGACTTTTGAAAGATAAGCATTAGCTGTGTTATCCTAAGTATTTTTGTCAACACAAAAGTCTTTATTTATGTGTTATTTACTATCACTAAACTTGATTACCTAAGCGGCGCGTGAAAAATGTTGAGATAATTCATATGCTATTCACGATAAAACTACTTACGCAGTAATATTTAACGAGTATCATGGTTTATAATACATAATAACATTTACTTACCAAGTCTCAGATTCACTGTGCACGTCGTTATTGATTTTATTCAATGCAACGACATATGAAGTGTCGTACGTGTTACGACATATGCTGCTTGTGGTGACTGGTCGTCTTGCTGACCTTGGTTTTGTTTTGTTATTAGTAATTTAACTCGTTTTTTTTTTACTTCGATGGTCCTAGTTTATCATCTGTGACTTCGAGTTACGGCTATATGTAAGTGGGCACGCCCTTTATTACTGGAGGCTTTTAATATAGGTATAAAGTTCTACTTACGTTTTTAGTTTTGTAGTTTGATTCTGCTTGAGTATAGTTTTCGATTTTTTTTTTCTTCTTTTTTTAAGTATATTGGCGTGTGCTAGCTGACTTATAGCAAATAATTAAATTTAATTTAATGTTTGTGTTGCGTAATGTACTTGCATGTAATTTGCACAGTGTTGTATAGAATATATATATATTTTTTTTATTTAACTGAACAGACAGCTGTGCTGCTGAGGAGTTTGTTGCGCCACTTCTTCTCCTCAGCTAAAGCACTAGGAAGTGGTGAAGGGCGGGCGTTTTGGGGGACTGTCTTATGTAATTTTGACGTTCGAAAAGTGCTGATTCTCAGCCTAGTTTGAATAAATGACTTTTGATTTTGATTTTGATTTTGATTTTGTCAGAACAAAGACGCACTGCAAGATTAAACACCACTTTTTTTCTACTTTACAACATAACTCTTAATTTTGTTTGAAAAGTATTACGCAAATGAACTTAATCCTGAATAATTTCTGAATATCAATATCCATATGCATTTGTCTGAATAAATATGAAATAACAGGTCTATAAAAGAGATGTCAGCTTTTTCTCAGATGTTACTAAGCTAAGTGGGCCATTACTAAGCTATTACCCAGACTTTAAATCGCTGTTATACAGACTAAAGCATTTAAAACTGTGCCCAAATTGCTTGATTAACAGCTGAGTAGACGTTTAGTCAGACATTATCCAGACAATAGTTTCAGCTTATAGTTTCGCGGATAGCTATTATTCAAACTTTATTCAGCATGACTGTGTTACTGCCCATACAAGACAGAGCCTCAGCGCTGGTTTTCAGCGACAGCCGGCGTTGACGTAATGACGTCGACCGGTGCATCATGTAGTGGAAGTACAAATGACAATTAAAATAAGATAAATAAGATTATTGAATATTTTCAAAGTTCATGTCTTTTTCTTCCATACTTCTTTATTAGTCGTCATCTCGGTAGTCACTTCTTTCTGGCCATATCAATTTTCACACAGTCCATCCATCATTTCTTTGTCTTCCCCTACTCGTATAGCCATCCATATTCATATTCAAAACTTTCCTGACGACATTTTCCTCATTCCTCCGCATCACATGACAACCATGACAACCGATTTCCAGATGAAAGACTAATTTCTGATTTATTTTTTCTCGACTATTTTCAGTCAGAAATCCAAACAAGTATGATCTGGATTAAGAAATCAAGCTATCACAATTATACACTCATCACTGAATTTTATAAAAACCCCTCACTGGGTCGGTCTAGGGAAGTCAATGCTCTGAAATATCAACATACGTCAACCCTCAACAGTGGCCGTCTATGTGTGTGTTTGTAAATATGTGTATGTGTAGATATATGTGTGTGCAAAAGTGCGTGAGTGATGTGTGTGTGTGTGTGTGCAAGAGGGGAGCTAGGCTCGTTAAGAATGACTGGGGTTGGTTTCCATTGATTTACGGTAGCATTTTTTTTATTTTTTTTATTAGTTTCTTCCGGTGACTTCGTCCGCCTGAACTTCAGAATTGGGTCCAGAAAGAAATGAAAAATGCAGATTGACATATAACATTGCTACAGTTTAATAGATCTTTCTAAGAAGAATTATTCCGAAATACATTGTTTTCATATCTACTCTAACTCTCTACTCTCTAGGTTTACGCGGCGCACGCCAGTAAAATCAAGCTCCCAGACATCTTCAACAATCATCGTTATATTTCACCGAATTTACACAAAACTAAGGTTTTGACCTTCCTCATGAATCACTCGTCCATTAGTGAAAACTGTATCTATGAAAATCCGTTCGGTAGTTTTTGAGTTTATCGCGTTCAGACAGATAGACAGAGACACGGCAAAAAATAAACAAATTCCCCCCCGACTTTATTTTATAATAACTACTAGCTTATACCCGCGACTTCGTTCGTGTGGAAGTCGTAAAACACCACTATACACTAAAAAAAAGCCACGTTTCTCGCCCGCGTTGTGCCTTTATTTTCGCTTAGCGTTCTTTCTGACTTTTCTTCTTTTTGCTCGGCTCCTAAGGGTTGTAGCATGATGTTAAATAGCCTATAACCTTTCTCAAAGATTATACTAGCAAATGAAAAAATAATTTTTCAAATCCAACTGCAAATTTCAGAGATTAACGCGTTCAAACAAACTCTTCAGGTATTATATTAAAGTACCTATACAGATGTAGTGATAGTTAGGGCCTCGTTGCTAAGTAACAACAGACGCACGAAGTCGAGGGACCAGGTTAAGCTCCTCTTACCGCTGTCGGTCCGTGGATGGGTCAACCTTTACATACCGAGACTCCTCCGTGCCTCGGAAAGCACGTTAAGCCGTTGGTCTCAGTTGTCATTCTTATCCAAGAATGACAACTGAGACCAACGGCTTACCAAGGGCAGTCTTACCAAGGGGTATCGTATTACCCAATAACTGAGTTGTGGAGGTCAGATAGGCAATCGCTCCATGTAAAATACTGGTATTCAGCTGCATCCGGTTACACTGGAAGCCGACCCCAACAAAGCTGGGAAAAGGCTAGGCAGATTGATTTTATTCTTATTATTGCAATATGTGGTTAGCTAGTGACCTCGACAATTGATCATAGTTTTTCTTGCCCGAGCAACCGGCAGCAAGTTCGTCATGCTCCCTTAGATGTCACTGCTTGCGGTACCGTCGGGGGTCGGGTTGTCTCCTTCCCGCAAATATGGCGAGGGGGGTAATGGCTGATCTTTGCGTTATACTCGTGAACGGGTGCTGCTTGTGGTGACAGGTCGTTTTGCTGACCTTGGTTTTGTTTTGTTATTAGTAACTTAACTCGTTGTTGATTTTACTTCGATGGTCCTAGTTTATCATCTGTGACTTTGAGTTACGACTACATGTACTGCTATATGTAAGTGGGCACGCCCTTTATTACTGGAGGCATTTATTTGGGTATAAAGTTCTGCTTACGTTTTTAGTTTTGTATTTTGTTTCTGCTTGAGTATAGTTTTCGATTTTTTTTTTTTGGTATATTGGCGTGTGCTAGCTTACTTATAGCAAATACAAATTTAATTTAATGTTTTGTATTGCGTAATGTACCTATATTATTATGCGCAGTGTTATATAGAATCATTTTTTTTTTTTTAACTGAACAGACAGCTGTGCTGCTGGGGAGTTTGTTGCGCCACTTCTTCTCCCCAGCTAAAGCACTAGGAAGTGGTGAAAGGCGGGCGTTTTGGGGGACTGTCTTATGTAATTTTGACATTCAAAAAGTGCTGATTCTCAGCCTAGTTTGAATAAATGACTTTTGATTTTGATTTTGACAATTTTTTTTTTTATTTTTTTTATTTGTGATGGGTTTGCTCTTGACTCTAGTCTAGGTCAGAGGTGACAGAGACAAAGTCGACGATGGAGTGAGCTTACCCAGAAGAAGCCTGTACATTAACCGACTTTTAATGATTCCCCTTGGTAAACTGGTTGTCAGACTTTCGGGCTTCTGCTAGCCGTAACGACTGTCAAAGATCCACGAATGACATTCGGGACCAACGGCTTAACGTGATTTCCGGCTGTTTTAACTTAGCTTTGACGAATTATGCGAACATAAATGTACTGAACAGCTGTTTTTTTTTTGGCGATTTCAGGTTTGGTCCCATAGTAAAAATGTTCATAACGATGAGTACAATGACCCCTTAAGAGGTTGTTGGTGTTTTACCAATAACCCTGTATACCTAATCTGTCAAAACGCAATTTTGTGATAGGCCTCTTAATTAATGTATTATTTGCGAACGTAACAATTAAGTATTTACAGTATTATAATCATTAGAATCAGTAATACAACTTCAGTTAGAATTGGCCTCAAATGTCATGGTTTCACGAAATAGTCATTAGTAATATGAATTTAGAGAGTTGTATTGATGATTTTAATGATTATAATTCCATAAATACAGATTTGTTACGGTCGCGAATCATATTCAGATCAATATCAAATTGCAAAAAACGTAAGAAAATTTGAATTCCGCGGGCTACCCTGGCGCTTCCGCCTTAAGAAAAATAATGATGGTATTTGATTGACTTTTGGTGAAAAACAATTCAAACACTTGTTTCTGAATTTTTTAAAATTCTATTCCTAAGGGTCTGAAATTAGGGCTTAAAAGTTTGGACAGTAAAGTCAGAAAACTTTCCGGAAAAAGTGGCTAACAAAGTTTGCTAGTTTTTATTTTTATTACTAGCCTTTATTGTCTCACTGCTGGGTAAAGCCCTCCCTACTCTCTTTCTACCTCTCTCTGTCCAGAGCTACCAAGGACCAATCTTTATTATAGGAGTCCAGCTCATCCCGCCATCTTCGTCTGGGCCTGCCGCGATGTCGTTTGCCAATTATGCGGGACCCACTGGGTCGGTAAGTTTGGCCCATTGACCGTCTGACATGCGGCAGATGTGTCCAGCCCAATTCCATTTAAGCATGGCTTTCCGAGTGACATCAGTTATTTTAGTGATGGTGTGAACACTTAAATAAAAATTATTTACAAAAATCGGTGGCACTATACAGGATGACTTTGAAAACATGCGACAAAATTTAAGAGGGTTTTTGGACCAACTTTAACTATGGGACCAACTCACAAAAACTGTACTTCAAAAACGAGCTGTTCGAGCAATTTACCAGCTAGGTGCTAGAGTTTCTCTGAGAGATTTTTTTAAACATATTGGTCACGGTGGCATCACAATTCATCTTCGCCAACACCTTATATATTAGACAAAATATACATTTATACACTAAAAACAGTGATATCCACAATGTTAACACCAGAAATAAGGACAAATTACGTGCTCCGTTTCACCGGCTTCATAAGGTTCATAATTCATTTGTTGGGCTTGGTACATCCTTTTATAACAAGTTACCCTCTTCTTTGCTAGATTTGCCCTTCAATGCGTTTAAAGCTAAAGTAAAATCTAACCTTTGTTCGAAGGCATACTATTCTATCAACGACTACTTAAACGATAAGAATAGTTGGTCGCTGTGATTAACTCAAGACAATGTTTATGTTCTTTCTCCAGAATTAGCTTATCTTCTGACAGGTTATATGAGTTCATATAATTATTTATTTTCTTTGACTGTAAAAGTCAATTTATTATAATTTTATTTATCATTGACATAATCTACTCATTACAATGTTTTTTTTTTATGAGTGGTATTGCAATATGTGGTTAGCTAGTGACCTCGACAACCGGCAGCAAGTTCGTCATGCTCCCTTAGATGTCACTGCTCGCGGTAGCGTCGGGGGTCGGGTTGTCTCCTTCCCTCAAATATGGCGAGGGGGTAATGGCTGAAGTCTGCGTTATGCTCGTGAACGGGTGCTGCTTGTGGTGACTGGTCGTCTTGCTGTCCTTAGTTTTGTTTTGTTATTAGTGATTAACTTTGTTATATAACTTTGTTTATATTACTTCGATGGTCCTAGTTTATCATTTGTGACTTCCGAGTCTCAGCTTCATATACAATCTTCATGTATGTAAGTGGGCACATCCTTTATTACTGGAGGCCTTTATTTAGGTATAAAGTTCTGCTTACGTTTTTAGTTTTGTATTTTTATTACTGCTTGAGTATAGTTTTCGATTTTTTTTTTTTGGTATATTGGCATGTGCTAGCTTACTTATAGCAAATAATTTAATTTAATGTTTTGTGTTGCTTAATGTACCTAAATTATTATGCGCAGTGTTGTATAGATTCAATTTTTTTTTTAACTGAACAGACAGCTGTGCTGCTGGGGAGTTTGTTGCGCCACTTCTTCTCCTCAGCTAAAGCACTAGGAAGTGGTGAAGGGCGGGCGTTTTGGGGGACTGTCTTATGAAATTTTGACGTTCAAAAAGTGCTGATTCTCAGCCTAGTTTGAATAAATGACTTTTGATTTTGATTTTTGATTTTGAAAAAAAAAATCGACCTTCTTATGGAAAAGTACATACCCGATTGGACCATTTTGTATAATAATAATAAAACATTTATTATCAGGCTACAATGGCCCATAGATACATACCTTACAAATTAACATATATAAAGTATAAAACAAAACTTTTGTTAATAAATATAGCTTAAAGTATAAGGTCGAAATTTTTTTGCGAATTCCAAGTTGATCCCATAGTTTAGTTATTCATGTTGATGGGTAGAACATCCCTTTAAATTTTGTCGCATGATTTCAAAGTTACCCTATACCTATATACTTATCCCACATTTTCACGGGTTCAATGGAACCAGGAGCTAGTCATGTAAAGTGCGTGCGGCCGACACAGGCGTCTAGATACTTTAAGCGTATAGCTGTATAGTACTAAGCTTTACATGCCGCCTCATGTGATTAGAAAATACATATTTATATAATATTTCTATTAAGGCGAGTATAGTCGTGAAATGGTCGTTTTTGATAGCCTAATGCGCAAATGAGCCTACAGAAAATTCCAGAAAAAATATATATCATAATCGGCCAACTCCGTTTTATACAATTTTAGAGAAAGGCAAAAAATAACTTGACGTGTTGCTACGTCAGTGTTGGGAGTTGCCGAATTGCGCACGCGATTTTCTCAGTAATTTTGAAAGCTAGGAGTTGTTTCATTTTGCATACTGTAAGTCATAACTCCGCGTATTCGACATCAAAACATGATTTTGGGTCAAAGGTGGAGTTAGCCGGTTTGCAGGTTAAGCCGTCGATTATGAAACTTTGATATGTATGTACCTATACTTCAATCTGAGCATCATTATTTGTTTTCAACTTTAAATTCGGTATTGGTTCTAAACCAGTGGCGTGCACAGAGATTTCAGACAAGGTATGCACAGCTAAAAAAAAACTTAGCAGTTTCAGCTTGTTGCTGTCGGTGGCCCAACGACTAGGACTACCTACCCTACCTGAGTTTTACCACAGAAGCCTTTGGCTTCTCATGACGTTTGTTTGCGACCACTATGAATATCTAAATAAGTGATACTTATATGATATGCAAAGTGGCATTTAAAAAGGCCGTGGGATGTTTATTTTTTTTTCTTTGCGCAAATGAATTTTAATTCAAAATAAATTACTACTTTAATGTTAACTGATTACTTTCTACAAGTTAATGTTTATAAATCAAATCGACGCGCCTATCTTTTTTTCAGATAGTTATGCAAAACGTCGTCGTAAAAACTGCTACATCGTTATACTAAAAGTTCTTTTCCAATTGCTATCATAGACAAATCTGTGAGTCTGTTTTGGCCCTGTATGTTTCGTAAATATGTATGAATTCGTTTTAGACTAGAAAATGATCTTGCGGTCGGTCGAAGCGCTACTGAATTTTGATTTAATTACCGACGCAACACTAGAAATTAAATCATTTTGGGTCCTATTCGATAACCCCGTGAATGAGCCACCCGATGTTGATTGTAAGTGGGTTTCCAAATTTCCATCATATTTAGCTAACAAATCTACAATTTCTAGAAAATTGCCTTTATTAAAAGACAACCTGGATTTGTCATAACCACAGAATGCTAATTCTTGTTTACCAAGAAAACAAACTACATCAACTTTCGCTTTGTGTTCAATATCTAACTTAAACTGGCTATTCAAACTAGTCTCTATTCTACCTTTACCAATAGTTTGGAACTTCAAGCAGGATTCCAGATGTTTTTCTGAAGAATCGTGTTTAGCAGCCCGCATTGTGAAAATTAATCCTTTATAGGTTCCAACATTCTTTTTATCTTGGTGTGTAGGTAAACAAAATGCAAGAAAAACAGTACAATATGTTTGTGAGTACATACACAACCTGTTAGCCAGTGATAATTATCATAAAAGTTTTCATGAAAGTAACGACTAGCAGCATTACTTTTTTTTTTAGATAAATCCAACCCACACACTGCAATAAATTTAAATTTTTCCTCAAAAGATAACGTCGAAAACGCTGCAGATTTTAATTAATTTAGACACACTTCGCCAGCACAGGACTCTCAGGTATAATTTTACATTTTTTACAATAAACTTACTGAATAATCACTTAGACAGTCAATCACTTGCGCCGAGAATAACATATACAATATGGCGAAAAAACTTTGCAATTACGTTCCGAACTAATACGAACGAATGAATTAGTCGGTCATTTGGCCAATCCGACTAAAAAATGTCAACCCTTTGCAATCAATAATTAGGCGGTTCTTTTACGGCTTCTCAATTTGGACGGTTTGCAATAAAAGCAGGGCTTCCAAATGTCGAACACGCGCACACGTTTTCACGCACACAGATACACTTTTGCTGTGTACTACACGATATTCCAAATCTTGCGTTGTATGAAAAATAAGCACGGCGTAATAATGCTTTTGCTCACTCACTCACTGCGCTTGCGATAGATGGCGCGTAAACACTGGAAGCGAATGTGGGTTCGTGTGAATGGCGAATAAGTTAAATTTTTTTTTTTTGAACTATAGTTATTTATCATTTACAATTAGATGGGCATGTGTGTATGGTACTACAGGGTATGCAGTGCTTATTTGCATGTATGGAGTGCACGCCACTGTTCTAAACTACAAGAGATATTTTCACGGCTTAGCGACAGTAATATTGATAAATCACTTATCTTACAACTGTGCATTTTTTTATTTTAAAATAATGATATTTTTTTATAAAACGCAACTTTACTTGTAGCAGCGGAAATTTTGTTAATATTCGCTAACGGGTCCGTGCGACGACTGTATGGGACTCCGGATCGACGACTATACTCACCTTAAGTTTTCTTTCATTACATTAGGTTAGGTAGAAGTAATTATTTTATTTTTATTCGCTAAGCATGTTGGGTTGAGCGTTGGATAGAATGTTGAACCTCGCTTATTTGAAAATACTCGGTGTGTGATGATAATAAACAGCGATGCACTAGGAACATAGTTGAGCAGGTTGATATAATAGGTACAGACGCCAGCACATCAAGCTACAACAATCTGTCAAATTTCTTTAATAGATTTTCAACTTTATCGCTAAAGCATTAGGTTCATGGTCGATTGGGGAAATTTGATAGTTTCGGGTAGCTTGACCTGCTGTCGTCTGTACCTAAATTAACCGTGTTATTTCCGGTAAACTTTAAAAAATCACACTGACATTTTCCTGTTCAATAAATTCAAAATTTACATTCTTAATATACTAAAGTCTAAGTCAAAGTTTTTTTTTATTTGTAAAACATAGGTGGGTGTAAAAACAGGTCTTGTAAATATAACATGGGTACACTATGTTTTGCCGCTGACGGCGTACAAATATTTATAAAGTGGTTCTTATCTAAAATAACACTTATGTAACAGAATTAAATTCAATTAAAATTAAATAACAAAATTAATCCGCAGTAAATTACATAAAAGTAATCCTAAAATAAAAATAAAATGGTTAACAGTTCTGCGTACAAAATTTGTCAAATTTAAATCATGAAACTATAAGTACCAATTTTTAAACGACGAAAAAAAGAAGGAGGTTCTCAAGGCAACGCGTATATATTTTTATGTATGAGTGACCACGCATAATTTTTTACAGAGTAGTCGGATTTTAAATATTCTTGTTTTATTCGGGAGTGTATACCTCGAATGGGTAGTTTTTGAGTTAGCTTATTTTTCCCACTTAGTTCATGTGGAGGATGTTATAATAATTTCCTGTCACTATAATTTACATAGCAGGTAGTGGTATTCGAATTTTGGTGGGCTACGTACCACAACGAAAAATAAAAACGTTTTTATAACAAAAAAAAAAACCGTGTGAAAAATAACTTTAACTTCGGAAGTCGGTGGCAAGAAACGAAAATAAAAAACCAAAGACACTATCATTCTCCTGCCCTTATCCCAATCTATTTGGGGTCGGCGCAACATTTTTCACCTTTTAGTGTTTCTTTTGGAAGCCGGTTTTTTTTGTTTTTTGTAAATAGTTTTTATATTAACTTCACTTATTTAATTAATGTAGGTAATCAATAATTTTGGATCTTAATTATAGCGAATTGTTTTAGAAACTAAAAAAAACTCGATCATCTGTAATGTACAGACGCCAGCAGGTCAAGCTACCCGAAACTGTCAAATTTTCAAAATCAACCTTGAACCTAAAGCTCTAGCAATAAAGTTGAAAATCTATTAAAGAAATTTGACAGATTGTAGTAGATTGATATGCTGGCGTCTGTACATACAACAATTCTTGCAAATAAATTTCGTTTCGTTTCATTTCATAAACAAAGAATACTTACGACTGTTATAGAATGGCAGATGAATAAAAATGATAAATTCAAGTAAGCTTTGCGTTTCCTTGACTGCACTTGATACAAATATTTAACCAACACCAAAAATCATGCGTTTTTTTTATTCGACTTGGATTTGAGGATGAAAGACAACAAAACACTAAAGATAACGGTGGGGAGAAAGACTAGGTATGGAACCTCAAGTTGGAATTTTCTACCTCCATCTAAGCAGGTTTTTCTTGCTACAGACGACCAGAGTTCGGTTCTCTTTAAAACTTCCAACATAGGTAGCTATTCATGCACAACCATTCGACAATCTTCCGAGTCGAAAATGACACATTTTCGGTTACTTGATTTGCCTAGTTCCCGACCACTAACAGCCATCGGAAGAAGTATAGTGGTCGTCTCAGCATCATCAGCGAAAACAGCACACTGCTGGACATAGGTCTCTCCAATTGCACGCCATTCAGCTCGATTCTCGGCAACTGTCATCCAGCTGCTACCAGCCACCCTGCAAAGATCGTCGCTCCCCTAGCTTGAGGGCGTCCTACCTTACGTTTGCCGATTCGCGAGTCTTCAGTCTAGAACACTTCTACTCCAACGGTTATCGGTTCTACAGAAAATATGGCCAGCCCATTGCCACTTCAGATTGCTTGTAGTGGTCGTCTATTTGGACTAAACTGTCAAATTTTAAGGGTTACGGATTAGTGAACAGTGTTCAGCACAACATCGACAACGTTTGTAACATCAATTGTTGTTCGATTCGTCACGGAAGCGTATCGAATGGTTGTGAATAGCTAAGCAGTACCCTAATTGCGAAACACACAATCGGAATCGGTTTCATTTTGACAGTTCAACAACATTCATTGCGTTATTTACGTTGTCAAGCAGACAAATTTTTCGAACATGAAACAATCGATAAGCAATTTGCTTCAAATGGTTCAGATTCCGGTTGATATTGTGTTACGCAATTAGGGTGATTTTTTTAGAACTTTTTCATATTTTCTATAATATTGTGATAAAATGGGATCGTTTGTTTTTAGTATAAGGGTAGTAGTCTTTTGTTCTTACAGGACAATTTAATGCCTTTGGTTAACCAGCTTTTTTGTGTCGTTTGTAATTTAAATTGTTGTAAGGGGATGCATTTATTTAAAATATCCCTTCATTTATTGCTCAATGCTTTATAATTATCGTCAATGTAACCTATTGTTAGTATGTCATGCCAATTCTGTTTATTTAATTCGTATTTAAATTATTGTTGTATATTGTGGGTATTATATAATTTTTTTTTTAGTGTACCAGGTTGTTTGTTTAGTATTTTTATGAAGTTCCATATTGAAAATAGTTGCATTGTGATCTGAAAACCTAGTTCTTCAAAGATTGCATAATTATTTTTATAGTAAAAATTTGTAAATATTAAATCTAAACATATCGAGGTAGTTTGTGAAATACGGGTGGTCTCTTTTATGTGTTATATAAATTTATATTCCAGCATTAGATCTAGAAATAGGTTTGTTTTTAAATTTTTATCTAAAATATTAATATGAAAATCACCTCCTATTTTTACATTATATTTAACAAATTTACTATTAATGTAAGACAAAATTTTTTTTCAACTGACAAATAAATACTTCTTCCTCTCTCTTTTTCCAATAAATAGTTACTATAACAATATTTTCCAGTGGTAGTTCAAAAAAAAAAAAAAATCAAATTCCGAAGTCATTTATTCAAACTAGGCTGAGATTCAGCACTTTTTGAACGTTAAAATTACATAAGACAGTACCCCTAAACGCCCGCCCTTCACCACTTCCTAGTGCTTTAGCTGGGGAGAAGTGGCGCAACAAACTCCCCAGCAGCACAGCTGTCTATTCAGTTAAAAAAAATGAATCTTTATAACACTGCGCATAATAATTTAGGTACATTACACAACACAAAACTTAAATTAAATTATTTGCTATAAGTAAGCTAGCACACGACAATATACCAAAAAAAAAAATCGAACACTATACTCAAGCAGAAACAAAATACAAAACTAAAAACGTAAGCAGAACTTTACTAACCTAACCTAACCTAACGCCTCCAGTAATAAAGGGCGTGCCCACTTACATATAGCCGTACATGTAGTCGTAACTAGAAGTCACAGATGATAAACTAGGACCATCGAAGTAAAATAAACAACGAGTTAAATTACTAATAACAAAACAAAACCAAGGTCAGCAAGACGACCAGTCACCACAAGCAGCAATTGCACATGCTTCTAAACAATATTCAATAGACTTATCTTTTATATAACGTATCTCTTTAAAGTCGATATGGTTTTGCAGACACCGCCACCTCCTCGATTATGGCGACAATATGATGCTGCTATGTTGTATCCGCTAAAATGTAGGTTACCATTTTTTTCTTGCGAGAGCCAAGTCTCGCATAGACATAGCTTCATAATAGGTTGGGGAAAGTGTTTCTTCGCATTTTTTAAGAAAATTAAAAACATTTTTTAATATAGTTTATTTACATTTAACTAATGTATGTAGGTACCATTTTGTTCGATAACTTTTTGCCATCTTGTAGGTAGGGACATGATCCCATTGCTATAGAAATTTTGGGACTTCTGGTCAAAATACCGCGACAAGTGGTTTTGGCAGTCCTCTCGTGATGTTAACCTGACACTGCCTAAAGAATTCTGAAGAGACCGAAACAGGTGGAAATCTGAAGGTGCAAGGTCAGGACTATACGGCGGATGCATTAACACCTCCCAGCCAAACTCTCTTAATTGTTGCTGAGTGGCTAAAGATGTGTGAGGTCTAGCGTTATCATGATGAAAAACCACACCCCTTCTGTTGATTAATTCCGGCCGCTTTCTCTCAACTTCTTGCTTTAATCTCATCAGTTGTTCGCAGTAGAGTTCAGAATCGATGGTCCTGCCTGGTGGTAACAGCTCATAATGAATAATGCCCTTCCAATCCCACCACACACACAGCATCACCTTGTTGCGAGTTAACCCGGGTTTCGCCACAGTCTGTGAAGCCTGACCGGCCTTTGACCACGACCTTTTTCGCACGTTCTTGTCATACGTGATCCACTTTTCATCACCAGTTATCAGCTTCTTCAAAAATGGTTCGGTTTTATTACGTCGTAATAAAGAATCACAAATGAGTACAAGGTTCATTAGGTTTCTTTTAGTGAGCTCATGAGGTACCCAAATGTCGAGCTTTTTTGTGTACCCAGTTTTTTTTCAAATGCGCCAAAACTGTTTGTGGTCAATTTCCAGTTCTTCAGCTACGTCGTAACTACTGATATGCCGATCTTGCTCCACTTTTTCAAAAATGGCATCAATTTTATCCGTAATAGGGCGACCAGAGCGACGTGCATCTTTGACATCAAAATTTCCGGATTGAAAACGCTTAAACCAAATTTGTGCTACTCTCACAGACACTACACTAGGTCCATAAACATCGCAAATTTTTTTCGCGGCTTGCGTTGCATTTTTACCTTTTTTGTAGTAAAATTTTAAAATGTATCGAATTTCTTCATTAGATTCACTCATCTTGACGGTACGAAAAACAAATGAAATTACACATTTTCCTAATTTGAATTTGGAATTATGTTCTTTAAAATTTAAACTTTCAATGATACCAAAACCAGCCAGATACAAATAGTATAGCCAAAGAGATTTTATTACAAGTTCATACATTCTATAATGCGAAAAGACTTTTTCCCCAACCTAATATATTTCGATGTTGCTTTTTGATGGTGACGGTTTAAAACCGCTTGTGATGTTGAACATTCCGGTTTCTGTAATGAATACCTACTCACTGTTTTCGGACGGTAGTAATGGAGGACATGTCTTCGGAATTATCGAAACATATTTCGTTTTGGAAGATTTTGATTTTGGTGTACGAATAGTCATTTCAGCTGTACAGACTTTTTTATAATTCTTTATTACGAGTTTACACTTTTCTAGTTCTTGCTTTAAGGAAGTGTTTTCCACGTTTAAGTTAGTTACTTCTTGGTTTTCAATTTGTAGTTCCTCCTGTAATTGATTAATTTTTTCTTAATATAAATAATTAATCTTGCGCCACCATGAGTTAAAGGTAAACCTAGAGGTAAACTTCTAAATATTTAACGTACCGAAGTGAGAGAGTTGAGTCGCTAAACCCTGGGTTAGTGTAAGTAAAGTCAAAATAAATAATAATTGACGTTATGAGGTGTCTGATAATAACTTATTTTGTATTTCATATTGTTCGACGTAAGTGAAAATTCGGTGCTATATAAGCAAATATATTCATGAACTCATCTAGAAATAAATACAAATTATAAAAAAAATAACTTAAACATATTTTTCCGTCTGACGTTTTCGTCAATAAACTAAATCTCAAAAATCAAGAAACCACATACAATACGTATTAGTACAATACGATTAAAATTAAATGTCATGTTATAAAATACAAATGCAAGAAACAAGAAAGTATTACGTATTCTAATGTATAGTAAAAGACATGGGTTTTAATTTCCGTTCACTCATTTTTTATCGGATTACATATCAGGGCAAAGACATTGCTATTATGTTTTACGTTCCTTTATTGAACAGCAATGTTAACAGCTCAAAAAATACTAATGCCAGATTAACTAAGCCGGTGTTACTTTTTAGTGGCGCAACGTGTATATGAGTTAAAATGTTAATTTACTTAACTCCGAGTTTACAATTCTACATTTTTCAATAGTCAGATAACTTTGATCCGAAGAATAAATATGACAGTTTGACATAATTTCTATACAAAAGCTGTCAAGCCGCCATATTTATTCCATAAATAAAAGGTATCAGACGATTGAAAAATTAGCCCTTAGGGTGCGTTCCCACTATGTCGTGACGATTATCATGTCGATTAAAGTGGTCGTGGGTTGTGTATTTAAATGGAGGTCTTCACATATAGGACGACATAATTAATTTTGCAGTGACGACACAGTGAAGTTAAACTTTCGATAATGAGGACAGCTAGAGACGACAGTCGTCCAACAATAAATTAATACATACATACATAGTGGGTACGCGCCCTTATCCGACAAGTGCAAGTGGGCCTTAAAGATTTTTTAAACGTAAATTCATAAACCCCAGAAGGACGGTCAAGAAACTCCACAGACACTCTTTTTTAAATCAAAATATTGGTTACATCATTCATGTTGATATTATACATGTGAGAATGATCTAGAAAGACGTGCACGTTAAAAGTTTCCGTAATAAAAATATTAAAAAAAGCAATCCAAAAATTAAAATAAGGCATGTCAACTAAGGGCCGGTTTTTTGATCCCTAGTTAACTCAACCAATGGTTAAAAATAGTAACTAATGGTTGAATTTTGGCTAAATGTGAAAGGCTAAACATGAATGAGTTATGCCATTAGTTACTATTTTTAGTATGAATGAGCTAACATGAATACATTCATGTTTAGCCTTTCACATTTAGGCAAAATTCAACCATTACTTACTATGTTTAACCATTGGTTGAGTTAACTACGGATCAAAAAACTGGCCCTAAGAGATGACCAGTCCCTTCTGATGGCGCCCGATCACGAACATGACTTAAGGGCGGCCAACCCGTCATACTTTTCAAACAAACGCTCTTACGTCATTATGGCGTTAAAACACATAATTTTTTTGAAAATTTTAAACTAATAGGTATCTTGTGCACTGTATGTAGGTTTATATAAAAAAAAAACAGACGAATTGAGAACCTCCTCCTTTTGGAAGTCGGTTAAAAAGCCAAAAATAAAAATTTACCGAAACAAATTCAGAATAAGCCTCCAAAAATCTGCGTTTTCGCACAAATTTTACCTTAACTTTGGCCGTTCATAATGTACTCATAAATTGTAAAAGTACAGAAAACATCTGCATAGAAACCTCGCACATGTAATGGAGATTCTAAATGATAAACATTTATTTCACAAACTTTTAAGGCTTACTCAAAAACACGTATTTCCATGTATAAGTTTTATGAAATTTTCGCACACAATTTTTCGCATTGTCACTTGCTTGTTAGTACTTATAAATCATAAATAAATAATAAATCATTTATTTATTTGCAAACGGGTAAGAGATACATAGATATTTTTCCTTATAATAAAGTTCTCCATGTTTTACCATCATATGGGTATGCAAATATTGTAGTACAATTTAAAACTATGAATAATGTCTAAATTCAATAAATCACAATTATATAATCAATAAAAATAATTTTAAATAAATAAAATAACTAAATTAAATAATAATAAATAATACATACCTAACAATTCAATTCATAATAATCAATATTAATCAAGTTCATAATATTATAATGAATAACAAATAATTTATCTTAACATAGTAAATCGGATGTAGCAGGCCTCGCATCTTTCATTTAAATAGGTACTCATTAATATGATAATAACATTTCGCAACTAAAAATTCGTGTATTTTGGTTTTAAATAGATCTATATCTTTAATCTCCATGATGTGTTTAGGTAGTTTATTGTAAATTTTGGGTGCCATACCTAAAAGATTTTTATAGAACATAGCTGCCTTATGTGGTGTTGCGCATATTTCATTTTTGTGACGTAAACTCTTTGGGTGATTATATCGGTGCATATTTGCTTTAACATAGCTTGCTACTTCGTAAATGTAAAGACAGGGAAGTGTAAGTAGCTGAAGTTTTCGGAAATGCGGCTTACAACTGTCTGTGCTTTGAATGCCACATGTTGCCCTTATGCATTTCTTTCTTAATTTTGTTAGTTTGCTATGCTCTTTTTTACTGTTCGTATTTCCTGTGCGTGTCCCAAATAAAATATTTTTCTTTCTTTCTTCTTTCTTTACTCCTCACTTGCGCTGGATGAAACAACAAGCTTTTTGACTATACTCGGAAGGACCCTCTTAAGGGTCAGTCAGCACCATTTGTTCAACCATTTTGAACACACACGCCACGATCAGCGAAACATCTGAGTGAGCATGACATACTCTCAGCCGCCAGGGCACATTCTATCTAATGAAAGACGTCCTCAGTAAATAAATGGTAGCTTTATAGTCGGTACATAGTACTCATATACGTAGGTACTACTTGTCACGCAAGTGTCAATTTCAGAGACGACGCCGCGACGCTCGACAAAGTTAGGACTTTTTCTAAAAGCAATGTGCCATATATAGGATGTCTGCGAAAGGGTGTCGCCAACTTAAGGGTGTGATACAGACCATCAAACTGAACAACTTTTTACCGGGGATCAACAAATCGTGAAAAAAAAAAATATGGGACGACTGACTTTTTTCAGACACCCACTGCTCTTACATAGGTACCTAAGTCTCTTCGCCCCGTGCGAGCTGCGACACCCTTCGTATATATTTTAATAAATAAGCTAGTGTTTTAATTACTTACTGACGCGTTTTATAATATATCTCACGATTTTAGGCTCGCTACACACATACGACAGGGGCAATTTTTATGTTTGTGATTTTACTCTAGTTATACTAACTAGTTGTTTATAAGACCATACTTCCATTTTATCAAAAAATAAGGTAAGTTTTATTTTGCATAAAATTTTACAAAATTATAAGTAGATTAATAAATGAAAAAAAAGCAACTAAACATTTATTTCAAAATCATTCGGTCAAAAGACAATAAAACGAATAGAAAGGTTTTTTTCAAGAACAATAAAAAAGAGGCAAAAAAAATATATTTCAAATCGCGAACATGCGTTCCTAATTCAAACACATACGCGCGCAATATTATAAATACGCACACATAGACAACCCATTGAGTGGTACGCGTGAAAATTCACGCCAGCACGTTACGCGCTTTTTTTTAATTACAACCCCACGGCGCTATTGTTGCACAACCCTAGTGGGAGGGGATCTGGGTGTAGGGCTGTCAAAGAAGGTTTAGAAAAGAATATTATTTTGTGTGTTGATGGGATGACACTTTTATATTATTGGCTAAAGAGTGTTATTATTTTCTACGTTTCACACAAAACTTAGAAGAAAAAATATCACAACTGTCATATTAAAATATTAATTATCAGTCATATCTGTACTAATATAATAAAGTTGAAGATTGTTTGTTCGAACACGCTAATCTCTGGAACCAGTCAGATTTGAGAAATTATTTTTGCATTTGATAGCCCAATTCTTGAGGAAGATTATAGGTTATTTAACATCACGCTAGGACCCTTAGGAGACGAGCAAAAAAGAAAGCCAGAAAGAACGCTAAGCGCAAACGAATTAAAAGCCCGAGCAGGCGATACGATACGACGGGGTGGGTCGGGGGAACCAGAAATTTCACGCGGACGAAGTCGCGGATAGAAGCTAGTGAGTCTACAAAACGGCAAACTACAATGTGTCAGTCTGCTGAACAATACATATCTAAAAAAAATATATATATCCCTGACGGTACAAAATATTTTAGCATGGGTCGAGCGATCAGGTTAAGCTGAGCTTACCGCGTTGGTCCGTGGATAGGCGACTATCTTTACATACCGAGACCCCTCTGTGCCGCGGAAAGACCGTTAAGCCGTTGTCCCGGCTGCCATCCGTGGAACTTTGACAGTTGTTACGGGTCGTCAGAAGCCCGATAGTCTGACAACCAGTCTTACCAAGGGCTATCGTATTACCAAGTAACTTGGTTGTGGAGATCAGATAGGCAGTAGCTCTATGTAAAATACTGGTATTCGGAAGCCGACTCCAACATAGTTGCGAAAAGAAAAAAAAAGGTTTCAACACTGCGGAAGCTACTAACGGTCTGAGGGCTAATTTCCACAATTAAAATGTTCAAAATCTAGCCGCAATCTCCTCTCAGCAACAATTAATATCAAAAACTTGTCAAAAATGTATAATGAGATATTTTTGACAGATTGTGACAGAGATTACAATGCGAAAGTTTTTTAATTTTTTTATTTGAGATGGGTTTGCTCTTGACTATAGTCTAGGTCGGAGGTGACAGAGACAAAGTCTACGATGGAGTGGGCTTACCCAGAAGAGGCCTGTTCACTCTGAAGAGGTTCGGGTTGTATGCGTTCGGGAACACAGACGCAGGTAAGAGCGTTCTTAAAAATACGGGAATCTCCCTTCAGCTTACATTACGCATCCGTCATATCGATTCGTTGTTGTTGTTCACTTTGTTTATAGACGGACGTAATCGTAATTTTAGTAACAGATAGTTAAAAGTGGGGTGGTGTCGTAGGACACTCGGTTGGAACGAAGTTCCTTTCGCTATATTCCGGAATTTTTCCGAAAGATTTAAAGCATTCCGTTGTCACTCTTGTACACAAGGGTGGGAACGTAGACGATGTCAACAATTATCGTACCATATCTGTGCTGTCATCAATCTCAAAAATATTAGAAAAAGTAATAAACAAGAGAGTAATTAACTACTTACAGAAATACGATATTCTATCTAATGCACAATATAGGTTCAGAAGAGGACGTTCAACTCAAGACGCTATTAAGGCTTTGACATCTGAAATTGTTAATAAAGTGGATAAAGGACATATATGCTAACAGTGTTCTTAGATCTCAAGAAAGCATTCGATACCGTTTCCGTCCCTATCCATCTGCACAGGCTAGAAAGCATAGGCATAAGAGGTACAGCTCTCTCCCTTTTTGAATGTTATCTTAAGGATAGACAGCAAATGTTAAGATAAATAACTTGTGTAGTGTTGAGGAGGACGTCTACTACGGAGTCCCACAGGGGAGCGTTTTGGGTCCGCCACTCTTTTTAATTTATATTAACAGTCTGTGCAATATGCAGATCAAAGGAGGGCAAATCTTTTTATACACAGATGACACTGCAGTTGCTTTCTCAGGAACGTCATGGCAACATGTTAAAACTATCGATGAAGACGGTCTGACTGAGATAGCTGTTAAGACGAACCTATTAACTCTTAATATCTCTAAGACTAATTTTATTTGATTTCCCCGAGCCGGCGATCACAGCCTGGACCTGACTTTGGAATTACGACTCATGGATGTCTAAATAATACCCTCTGTAACCGTAACTGTGATTGTCAAAACTTTCAACAAGTCAGCTCCACAAAATATTTGGGCATAATTGTTGATCAAAGACTGTCATGGCACCTTCACATTGAGTTCCTTATGAAAAGGATCAGGAAGCTCATTTGGGTCTTTAAAACTTTGCGACATGTTATGTCCGCCCAACTTATAAACAAGATCTATATACAGATGTATATAGCTCTGGCGCAACCTGTAATGACTTACTGTATTCCGATTTGGGGTGGAGCTACCAAAATTAAATTCCTCGATCTGGAAAGACCTCAGCGATCACATATCAAGGTGATGTACTTTAAACCGTTTAGGTTCCCTACAACAGATCTCTATAAAACTAGCAACTTGCTCTCAATGAGAAAACTTTATGTTCTAATGTCCATAACCCTGCATAAGTGTCTTCCATTTGACTCAGCTACTCAGAGCAGATAGCGCAGAGACATAGTGGCCCACTCTCCGGGGATTCGAACTGTCTTTTCTAGACGTCAATATATTACACAATCCACCTACATCTATAATAAACTGAACCGAAAATTAGATATACGTATATACCATGTTGTTATACGATTGTAAAAAAGCAATTACTGAATGGTTGAGATCCCTAACATATGAAGAAACAGAAAATATTCTGACCGGGTTAAGTTAAAAATAAATAAATGAAGCGGTACACACACACGCACATACTTACACATACGCACAAATTCACCCACATATACACACACATACATACACCTACGCATATGAGCACACCGAGACACACACTGAGAGCTGCTAAATTATTGTTTTATTTTGATTTTGATTTTTCTTCATACCGCCCTCTTTTTACTTATTAGCCTCATTATTGTTAAGTTACCACATAAGGGAAGAGTGCGACAGCCCCGACACAAGTACTGTTGTAACTTACTGGGGCTGTCTCAATTTATGTACGACACAATGTTTCGTTGAAATAAATGTAGGATGTTAATTTGGAACGCACCATAATTAAAAAAAAAAAATGAGTGTGAACGCAGCAATGAGTGAATGAGAAGATGGCGAGCTAATGGAAGACGATGAAGCGCGGGAAACTCCAAACTTGGCGGACGCGTCCTTTTTGTTAAAATTTATAATTTAAAAAAAACCTGTAATATAAGATCAGTAGTCGTAGTTTTAGTGTCCTATTTTCTTTTAATTATAGTTTAAATTTAGTGTAGTATATTTTCTTCGATAGTGGTAAGTCTTTTCTAATTTTTGGAGAACAAAATGAACGACCCGCCTGATCCGGGGGGCTTCGTCCCCCCGGCAGGCAATTTTGTAACCATAATATCAAATGAATCGGGCATGGATACCGATGGGTCGTCTTCGGCTCGTCACCTTAAAAGAAGCCGTGTACATATTTGCAAGCACTGCAATAAACGCCGCCGTACCCGTAAAAACCACGGTTCCGAATCGTCGGGTTGTGGTTGCGTAGAATCATCTACTTTAGAACGTCCTGCATCAGAGCCTAACTGTTCCGAAATAATAGTATCCAACAAAGTTACTGATATTCCTGCTCCTTCCTTAGATGTTCCCACTCAGATAGGTCGAAAAACCTATGACAAAACCGACAGTACGCCTTTTGTTATTCATGTTCAAAAACAATTAATTTCACCAGATGATGGAACGTCGTTGCACCCGATTACATTTGGCAAATTTTTGAAACATAACGCCTTCCAGAATATAATCAACGGTAGCGTCAAAAAAATCGGGCGCAATAAAATATCACTATCTTTTTCCAATTTCCTGGACGCAAATTCCTTTATTACCCATAATAGTCTTCAGACACATAATTACAAAGCTTTTATACCAACTTTTAACGTCACTAGAATGGGTTTAGTACGTGGTGTTCCTGCGGAATGGTCTCCGGAGGAAGTTATTGATAATATAACAGTACCAATTGGTTGTGGTCCAATTTTAAAAGTCAGACGCCTTAATTTTAAAACCACTGTTGATGGTACAACCATTTGGAAACCATCCCAATCCATAGTTGTTACATTTGATGGGCAGGTTCTACCAAAAAGAATTTTTATGTGCTATAATGCTTTACCTGTAGATCTATATATTTTCCCTACTGTACAGTGTTTTAATTGCTGTCGTTTTGGTCACACTAAAGTTCAGTGCAGGTCCAAACCTCGTTGTTATAAATGTGGCCAAGGCCACACTGGGGACAGTTGTGAAAGAGAACAAGAAAGTGCATCTTGTTGCCTTTGCTCTGGCTTTCACTATGCTACTAATAAGTCTTGCCCAGAATTTTCTAGGCAAAAATTAATTAAAACATATATGGCACAAAGTTCAGTATCTTATGCTGAAGCAGCAAAAGTACATCCTGCAGTAACTAAATCGTATGCCGATACACTTCTATCTTCTCCTTCCAAAAACTTTGCACATACTCCATCAATCTCTTCGCCTAATAGAATGCCGCCTACTTCAAGTAGTTATAAAAAGACTGTCTTCCTCAAACCACGCTCCCCTCCCAAATCTGTACAAGGATATAATAAAGAAGCTCACAATGCCATTATTAACGATTTCAACATTCCCCAACCAGCTAATGGTTGTGCCTTTTCTAATAATCATAATAATGAAAAAAAAGACACAAATTTTTCTATAAACGATTTTCTTTCTGCACTACACAATCTTCTTTCTCAGTTCAACATTTCACCGTCCAACGTTGCCCCATCTTTCAATGTATCTCCATCCATTCATAATGGACAACACATCCAAAATAATCCAGTGGAACTGCCGCAGTCTAGTAAACAAAAAGAGTGATGTTATATATCTTTTAAACAAATATGAGCCATTTGCCTTTGCCTTAGCAGAGACGTGGCTCAAATCTAATCATATATTTAAAATTAATGGTTATTTAACCATTAGAGAGGATAGATCTGATGGGTATGGTGGAGTAGCTATACTTATCAAGAATTCTATCCCTTTTTCTATCATTACATTACCTCCTCACAGTGAGGAAATTTCAATTGTAGCTATTAAAGTGCATCACACTTGTCTTGTTTCTATTTACATTCCTCACCCTTCCTCTTCTATTCTTCAAGAGATAAATAATCTCTTTTCTTTTCTTCCAAAGCCTTTCTTAATATTGGGGGACTTTAATTGCCATCACCAATCATGGGGTTGTTCAACTTCTAATTGTTATGGCGATGAATTACTAGATATAATAGACTTACATAACTTATGCATCTTGAACTCTGGAGCTGCCACACGTCGTTCAGATCCCAATCAGAACCAAAGTGCAATTGACCTTTCTATCTGTTCTCCAAACTTAGCCTCTTCATTAACTTGGCATACTCTATCCTCTACTTATGGTAGTGATCATTTTCCAATAGTTATTTCTTATCCTCTTTCCAAACCAAATGCACCATTAAGAAGATCAAACTTAAAACATAAACTACCCAATAGAAATAATAATAAAGACTGGGACAAATTTAGGAATATTGTTGACAGTAAGGTTTGCTCCTTGCCTGTCATTTCTAATGGCAATGAAAATAGTTGTGCTGAAGCTTTGGCACTCATATTAATTGCAGCGGCAGATGAAGTTTTTCCTGTAAAAAATAACAATATTAGTACAATTCCCTCGCCTCCGTGGTGGGACCAGGAGTGCACAGAATTGATTAATAAACGTAAAGAGGCTGAATACAATTACAACCTTGATATGTCTGATATTAATTTTGAAATCGTTACTAACTTAATTAATGAAACTTACAAACTTTTTAAGAAGAAAAAATTTGAATCTTGGCGTAACTTTTGCTCATCAATTTCACCAAATACTCACCCCACGATTATCTGGCGCAATATTCGTAGATTTAGGTCCATTTATAATAACCCTTCTCTTATCCCCGACACTTTAGCCAGTGAATTTTTAGATAAATTAGCACCAGCTTGGGTTCCAGAGGTTATTAACCTTTCTCTCGTATCCAATAACCAAGACACTCAACATACGACGCTAGATCTTCCATTCACTCTCACTGAATTAAAGGGTGTTATTCATAAGACTAAGGATTCTGCACCAGGCTTTGACGGCATCCCGTATTCCTTTTTTGCTAATTTAAATGATGATGTCCTCAGTTATTATTTAGAGCTTGTTAATTCTATCATGATTACAGGAAACATCCCTGTGGAATGGAAACGTCAAATGGTGTTGCCATTTCTTAAACCGAATAAAACCCCATCTGATGTTTCTTCATACCGTCCCATAGTGTTGTCTTCAATTCTAATGAAATTAGCGGAACACTTAATTAAAAATCGCCTGGAATGGTATGTTGAAAGTAAGGGTCTTTTGGCAGAATCACAATATGGTTTTAGAAAAGGTAAAAGTACAACTGACTGTTTAAGTATTTTAACATCGGATATTCGATTATCCTTCTCTAATAACCATTCCACTATTGCAGTTTTCCTTGATATTGATGCAGCTTATGATAATGTTGTATTATCAGTTTTACAAAATAAATTAAAAGCCTTACAAGTTCCATTGAATTTGTCGAATTTCATTATTAATATTCTGACTGAACGATCTGTTAACATGATAATAGGAGATCATGAGGTATCCCATCTTGCTTGGAGAGGCCTCCCGCAGGGTTCTGTGCTCAGTCCTCTCTTATACAATATTTACACTTTCGATTTAGACTCGTCCTTAATTACTAACAATGTTAAGGTTCTTCAATACGCCGACGACGTATTATTATATTCTTCAAGCCAATCTGTTGAACAAGCCAGCTGTGCTATCAATTCTGCTTTATCTACTCTGGAGTCATGGTTACATCTAAACGGTTTGGATTTATCCACGTCTAAATGCGCGGCTGTTTTATTCACTCGGAAAAGAAATATTCCCTTGGTAAACCTCTTTTATAAGGAAATACCTATTCCAGTTACAGATAAAGTCAGATATCTTGGTATAATACTTGACTGTAAATTAAGTGGTGTTCCTCATTGTGATTATATCGTTAACAAATGTGAAAATCACCTAAACATGCTTAGATGCCTCTCTGGTGTATGGTGGGGTGCACATCCATTTTCTTTGAAACTTGTTTACAACGCAATTATCAGAAGCACTCTAGATTATGGATTGTTCGTTCTAGAGCCTGGTAGTGTTATGGCTTTTAAAAAATTGGATCGCATCCAGTCTAAAGCATTACGCATTATTTCGGGTGCCATGAAGTCTAGTCCCATTAATGCACTCCAAATTGAATGTGGGGAAGCTCCTTTATATCTTAGAAGACAATTCCTATCTGACAAATATTTGTTCCGGATTCTTCAGCTCTCAACTCATCCTCTCATTCCTAAACTAGACTCTTTAGTGTTACAGATTGAATCGTCAGATTACTGGTCCCATAAACGTGCTCCTTGTTTAGTTGTAAGCTATAAAAAATTCCTTTCACTTTCTTCTCCAATTCACCATTCCAATAAACTTCCCCTGTTTAACAGTAGTTATGAGAGTCTACAATTCAGCCCTATCATTAAATATAACTGTGTAAGTAAATCAGATCCCGATTGTCATATAAGTTTTAATAATTTTCTGGCTGAACACTCGGAGTATCACTACATATTTACTGATGCTGCCAAGCGTTCGCCGACGGGTTGTGTTGGGATAGGTACTTACCATTCTCAATACAACATTGTCCAAAAAATAAAACTGCCTCCGGAGACTTCAGTTTTTACGGGGGAATGTTTCGGTATTTTAAAAGCCATAGAATATACTCGTGTTCTTAAGCTCAAAAAAACAATAATTTTTACCGATTCTCAAAGTGCTCTTCTAGCCATCAATAAATCCCCTTTTGAACACAAATCACAGCTCCCAATCATTTATTTAATAAGAGAATTTGCGTTCAGAACCATTTCGGAAGGTAATACTTTGCAATTTGCATGGATTCCGGCCCATTCTGGAATCCATGGCAATGAAGTTGCTGACACACTTGCCGGTGATGCGGTGCAGTGTGGGGATTTAGTTCCTTATACTAATTTTAGTAGTGACCTTGTGATGTTACCTAAAACTTTTCTTCGGGACACCTGGAAGGTAGCTTGGGATATCGGAAGTAAATTAAAGGGCCGTTATTTTTCAATTATTCAGCCCGACGTTCCGGAAAAACCGTGGTTTGGCAGGGCGAAGTTTGGCAAGGTGGAGACCTCCGTTTTAATACGTATGAGACTGGGTCATGCTTGTTCTCCAGCCCATCTTGCCAAACTTCATATCATCGACGACCCCATCTGCTCGTGTGGTACAGACGTAGGCGACCTTAACCACATTTTTTTCTCCTGTCCCTTATATGACCGTTCTTCTTTTCTCAGTAACCTCTTGTCCCTCCGTATTCCTTTTCCTACCTCAATACTTTCTTTACTTTGCACAAATAGCTTTCCTGTATATAAATGTATAGTATCATTCATCACTCTAAATAATATTAAGTTGTAAATTTTCCTCATTGTAATTTGCTCATTATTTACTATCTTCACCTTTATAAATATACTGATCATATATCCGTCCTATCCTAAATCCCGTTAAATTATTCATACTAATATTTTCGTTTCCCTAACTTTGAAATTATTAATAAACTTGACATTGGCTAAATGCACAAACCGTGCGAAGCCAAAAGGAAAAAAAAAAAAAAAATGGAAGACGATTAAGACGACTCTAATGTTAACGTGTTCTTTTAAATATTAAAAGAAGCTGTAAGACGTGAAGATTATTTATTTCGGTCATCCAACACTCCCTACATAAATATTTTGTATTTGTATTTATATATTAATACAGAGCCATCTATCTAGTAGGTATGATCTCAAGTTTCAAGAGTCAAAAGTTTTTATTGTTTTTTTTTTGTTTAATAAATAAACTGACTTTTTCAGGTATAACGCTTTTTGGTTACGTGACAATAGAACTTCGTTCCAAAAATAAATTAAAATATAGCGTTAGTGACAGCCCTGTGTTACATTTTATCGAACTGTGGGTTCGTCAAAGAGCGTGCTGCTGTACCACGGTAATATAGAAATACACGCAGTCGTTCGTATTCATAGTTTGAACTTAGACGTGAATAAATGTCATAATATATTCCAGCCTAAATAAATGACGTGTTGCACCTTTTCAAATAAATACCTCATTAAACCGACCGATAAACCACACATTAAACCAGTCTAAATTAATGTCACATCTCTTACCGACTTTCATACCTGTACGCGTAGTATGACCACCATAGGGTTTTGTCGACGGAAGAATAGACAAAATGACAGATTATAGAAATATTTCTACGCATTCTACGCGTCTAAGCATGGCAATGTGTCATTTTGTTTATTCTTCCGTTGATAAAACGTGGTCATGCTACGCGTGCTGTACATAACACGGCAAATATTACTAAGGACGAAAAGTGAAGACAGTGTCCTGCGCATGCGATTTTTTACCATGTGCGGTGCAACTATCGCCCAGATATGCCAATAATAAAATTGGCCGGTCAGTCTATAACCCCTCGGCAAATATTAATCTAAGAAGCTAGGACTTAAGGCGAAAGCTCCAGGTAGCCCGCGAAATTCAAAGGTTTCTTACGTATTTTGCAATTTGCAGCTCAGTATCAGGTTGTATGTTGCTCTGAATATGATTCGCGACCGTAATAAATTTGTATTTTTAGAAATGTAATTATTAAAATCGTCAATACAACTCTCTAAGTTCATATAATCCTAATGAATGACTATTTCATGAAATTTTGTCATCTAAGATTATATTAACTTAAAGGAGTTGTATTACTGATTGTAATGGTTATAATTTTGTAAACACTTAAGAAAAAAAAAACGTAAAATTTGAATTTTTCACTCCAACCTCCAGAACAAGGTTTTTTTTACCCTGCAATTGGACTAATTATAGCAATATAACCCAGAGATTCATACGAATTGTTGACAATGTGAACCTGTGTTACGCAAGCATAGCCGAGGCAAATCGCTATAGTGTGCATCGCCCTGAATTCACATAACAACATAGCGCGATACCCAGAAGCTGACGCGGCACAACTGCCTCGTGTCGAACGAAGCTGACACCGTCTCCGCGGGTGGCCGCCGATTTCAACTTACGTGGGAACGACACTTTTACGTCAATCGCTGACCATATAGTACATTTAGTTATTAGCTGGATTAAAGTTATAATTGTAATTTTGGTGAATTTTAATTAAACATTAATTAAATAAAATTGTTTTTTTTTGCATCTTCTGCTGCCTCCGAACTTAAGTGGCGCAGTCGGTAGGATACTCGAAGTATATTAGGTACGTGACGCGTCAAGATTTCCCCTAAAATCGGACCGAAGTCCCGCGTGGCTTACCGATTCTCGAGTATCCTGAATCTACATACATCGTGAGGCGCCAGCAGAGGTGAATCCAGACATCGATTCGGCAAAGAAGACCATGTTGTAAGTGCTTTGAATCTTTCAAATCCTTACTGTTCTATTTTTAACCTTGATTTTTACCTATCATTTACTATAAACTATTTTCATTTTTTCGTTTTCCTTTCAATTCTAGTTATAATTATAATTGATTTTATGTGTATGATTTCTTTTTAGCAATTTTACATATTAGTTTTCAAGATTTTCCACCCAAGAGTGTCGCGTAATCGTGGTTTAGATAGTAGTAGGTCGAATAGGCTTATTGCTATAGACGAGTATAGACAATTAGGTGAATCAGTATTACCGGATACAAATATGTCTCACGACAAAGTAGGAGAAATTTTTAATTCGCTCCGGATTCTGCCTGAATTCGACGGCAACCCTAATGTGTTAACCCGTTTTGTAAATCTTTGACCAACTAGTACTCGCATATTTCAAAACTGAACCGGGCAACGAGTTAACCAATTTGGCACTCTTAAATGGCATTTTAAACAAGGTTACAGGTTCCGCGGCTCGATTAATAAATAGTAACGGTATTCCCGAGAATTGGATTGGTATTAGAAGCGCGCTAATTAATAATTTTGCTGATCATCGTAACGAGACCGCTTTATATAATGACTTGTCCTTACAGACTCAGGGGTCTTCTACCCCACAGGAATTCTATGAGCGATGTCAGAATTTGTTCAGCACAATTATGACATACGTCACATTGCATGAAACTGTGTCTACTACAGTTACGGCGAAGCGAGACCTTTATAAGAAATTGACCCTACAATGTTACTTACGCGGTTTAAAAGATCCCTTAGGCTCTAGGGTTCGTTGCATGCGTCCCGAGACGATGGAAAAAGCATTCGAGTTCGTCCAGGAGGAGCTTAATACACTTTATATGCAGCAGCGTATCGAAAGCGGGTCTAGTAAGAAAGATAACAATCAGCAGCCTCCCAAGCCTAACTCCAACCTACCTCTGAACCAGTTTATGCAGCAATTCCCTACAATGGGCGTCCCCGGTCCTTCGAAACCACAGTTATATAGCATGCCTGTACTTCCGCGTCCCCAACAGTTCTTCCCTCAACCTAATCAGGGTTGGCGGCAAAATATGCCCCAATTACAACAACCTCGTGGCCCTACGCGGACTCAGCAGATGTTCCGAGCACCACCTCCAAATTATAATGCTCAGAGTAATGCCTTTAGACCTCCGAATGGTGTACCCGTACAGCAAAGTACTAGCTATAATAGTACGCCGCGTCCCATGAGTGGCGTCACCCACTTTGTGCCTAAACCATTACCTCCCATAAGACATGATTGGCGTACAGCCGGCAATCCGCCACCTAACAATTACTTTAAAACTCGGGAAGTTAATAACTATGATTGTGTTTATGATCCCTATTATGATTTTGTATGTTCAGCCTATAACCAGGACTATGACCCTTACCAAGAATACTTAGACTATTATTTTAACTATGGGCAGTACGAAACCCCAGTGGTAGAAGAAATTAAACCAAATGACGAAACCGGAAATGAAAATCAAAAGCAAGACGGAAATTTTCCCCAAACTCCGAAACCAGAAAAGCCAAAATAGACGTAAACTTTAACATACAGAGGCAACTTGGTTATATTCAAACCCATAACCCACCTTTAAAATTTCTCATAGACACTGGGGCGAACCAATCTTTTATATCACCGCAAGCAGTTGAAAAATATTTTTCTAATGTACCTCTTAACTACAGCCCATTTGAAGTAACTAACGTGCGTACCGTTTATAAAAATAATTATTCGATAACTTTGCCTAACTTTCCCGAATTTAAAGAAGAAGGAAATATCACTTTATTAATTCTAGACTTCCATAACTATTTTGATGGATTAATCGGTTTTGATTTATTAGATTCATGGGGCACTAACATTGACTTAAAAAACAAAAAGTTAGTCACTAGAAACACGGAAATACCCATTACTATGTATGACTCTCGCAATGCTAACATTTACGAAGAAATTATACCAGCTCAGACATCTAAATTAGTGAGATTGCCTATAAATTCCCATGATGGCGATGTATTCGTTCCCGACCAAATAATTAGTAATTGCTTAATTTCTGACTGTTTCACGACCGTAAAAAATAATAGAGGTTGGGTACAAATTTCAAATGAATCATCTAATGACGTAATTTTCTCTATGGATCGTCCCGTTACTGCCGAGCTATTTAATGTAGAAGGCGAACAGGTAGATCAATTAAGTAACCGTACGGAGGAAGTTTTACGACGCCTCCGGACCGACCATTTAAATCCAGAGGAACTAGCAAATCTAAAAACTTTATGTGCCCGGTACTCTGACGTTTTTTATCTCGAAGGAGAACCTCTAACGTTTACAAATAAAATAAAACATAGGATTAGAACGACCGATGAAATCCCCGTCCATGCTAAAAGTTACAGATATCCGTATATCCATAAACAAGAAGTTAAAGACCAAATTAATAAGATGCTCGAACAGAATATAATCAGGCCTTCGGACTCTGCGTGGAGCTCTCCCATTTGGGTGGTCCCCAAAAAGGCAGATGCTTCTGGTAAAACCAAGTGGCGACTTGTCATAGACTTTCGTAAAGTCAACGAAAAAACTATTGACGATAGATATCCCATACCTAACATTTCGGACATATTAGACAAACTAGGTAAATGCCAATATTTCAGTACACTCGACCTTGCCAGCGGATTCTACCAGGTGGAATTAGACCCCTCTGATATACACAAAACTGCTTTCAATGTAGAAAATGGCCATTATGAATTCCTGAGAATGCCGATGGGATTGAAAAATTCTCCGGCGACATTTCAGCGTGTAATGGATAATATCCTGAGAGACCTCCAGGATATCTGCTTGGTGTATTTGGATGACGTCATCCTGTTCAGCACGTCCCTGCAAGAACATATTATTAATCTAGAAAGGGTTTTTAAAAGACTGCGAGAATCCAACTTCAAGATACAGATGGACAAGTCCGAGTTCTTGAAGCTGGAGACAGAATTTTTAGGTCATGTCATATGTAAAGACGGAGTTAAACCGAATCCAGATAAAATTAGCGTTATAAAAGATTACCCATTACCTAAAACTACTACAGAAATTAAACGTTTTCTCGGTCTTCTCGGATATTATAGGAAATTTATACCGGATTTTGCACGTATCACCAAACCCATGACCCAATGCTTAAAAAAAGGAGCTAAAATAGCCTGTGATCAGAATTATGTAAGTTGTTTTGAGCATTGTAAGAAATTATTGACAAATGACCCGATTTTGCAATATCCAGATTTCACCAAAGAATTTTTACTGACCACCGATGCTTCTAACGTCGCATTGGGGGCCGTATTATCTCAGGGTCTAATAGGTTCAGACAAGCCCATTGCATACGCTTCTAGGACCTTAAATTCAAGTGAACTTAACTACAGCACGATAGAGAAGGAATTGCTTGCTATCGTATGGGCTTGCAAATACTTTCGACCTTACCTATTTGGAAGGAAATTCAAAATTATTACTGACCATAAGCCTCTGCAATGGGTCATGAGCCTCAAAGAGCCTAATTCCAGACTTACACGGTGGCGTTTAAAGCTGTCAGAATACGATTTTTCGGTTGTTTATAAGCAGGGCAAATTTAACACCAATGCGGACGCCCTATCCCGCTTAGAGATTCACAATGAAGACGTAAGTTCAATAATAGCTAACCCGTCCGAGAAGAATCAATCAACCGATGATTCCCGGACAATCACAGCCTCAGAGGCCCCGAGTAACTCCCACACCTTAACTGTCCATACCGATCGCGAAAACCCCATTCTAGAAGTCCCAATCACAGAGCAACCACTTAACAAATTTACTAAACAGTTAGTACTCACTGTCGTAGGCGATATCAAGGGGAGACCAACCGTCACAAAACCCTTTGAAACGCACACGCGTACCGCTGTTCAACTATCAGAATCCAATCTTGAGGAGGATGTCATTAGTGCTATTAAAGAATACGTCCATCCCAAAATCAAAACAGGCCTACTAATAAACCCACCATTAGCAATGTATACGGTTATCCCAATAATTCAAAAGACATTTAAAAATTCGGCCATGAATCTTACGCTTACGAAAATCGAACTCGAAAACGTAAGAGAATATCTAAGGCAACAAGAAATAATTAACAAATATCACGACGGTAAAACAAATCATAGAGGCATAACCGAATGCTACCTAGCCCTGTCTCACAAGTACTTTTGGCCTAAAATGAAAGAGCACATTACTAAATTTATTAATGAATGCACAGTTTGCGGCCAGGCCAAGTATGACCGACACCCTCTAAAACAACAGTTCCGTCTTGTCCCTCCACCAAGTAAACCTTTTGAAACTGTCCATTTAGACCTGTTAACTATTCAGGGTGAGAAATTCCTAACTATCGTTGACGCTTTCTCAAAGTACGCTCAAGCGTATTACTTAAGAGATGGGACAGCAGTAAGTGTGGTGCAAGCGTTATTAAAATTCTGTACCCATCATGGAGTACCTTACACAATAGTGACAGACAACGGACCAGAGTTCACGAACCAGCTGTTTGCCGAGTTCACAAGACTACATAAAATCCAGCACCACAAAATAGCACCCCACACTCCCAATGAAAACGGAATTGTGGAGCGATTCCACTCAACAATCTTGGAACACCTACGTATCTTAAAGGTGGAACAAAAGAATGAACCCATTTTAAATCTGATAAATTATGCCCTTCTGGCTTACAATAGCTCCATACATAGTTTGACAAAATGTAAACCAATCGATGTTATTACGGGACATTTCGACCCACGTGACCCACTGGACATAGATTTAACCACCCATTTGTTACAACAGTATACAGTAGAACATAAGAACAAAATGACTAATGCTTATAATTTAATTCATGAGTCCAGCTTAATCCAACGTAAAGATTTAATAGATGCTCGTAATAAGTCTAGAGAGACGGAAAACCAGTACTCACCCGAACAACAAATATTCGTGAAAAATCCCCTTGCTTCCCGACAAAAGATAGCACCCCGCTATACGCATGACACCGTCATGGCCGACCTACCAATACATATTTATACGCGCAAAAAGCGTGGACCAATTGCTAAATCCAGGTTAAAGAGAGTGCCTAAAAGTGCCCAATTGTTGCAGGACTCTCCTAGTACTTCATCTGCTCCTGCATTCGGCTCTAACACAGGAGATAAAACTTGAAAATCTTGACGATGGCCCAGGTGTATTACCCTTTAAACTAGGTCCCTGTAACATAATATCTCATTACCATTCGTTTCTGCAACACGTAAATCTTCAGGAGTTACAAGATAAGGTTAATGTCGTTCATAATCAATTAAAAGAGATAAGTCCCGATCTTCACAATAAGAGCCTTTCTTTATTCCAACCTCATATCGAATACTTAGAAGATCAGCTTCAAACCGTCCTTGACCAATTGCAGTCATTTGAAACTACTCGTTCTAAAAGAGGTCTCGTAGATGGTCTCGGTTCTGTCGTTAAAAGCATAACCGGTAACCTTGATCATACAGATGCGATACATTTTAATAAGGCGATCAAATCTCTTCAAGATAGTGAAAACAAATTATTAACGGAATTTAACAACCACGTGAGTTTAACTAAAACTTGGATAACTCAGCACTCTAAAGTAATAGATAACATGGTAGATAACCAAAATAAATTAACAGCTTTAGTCGGAAATATGAGTCGAAGTCTAGAGAAAGGAAATCATGAATTAATTCAATATGCTCATCTAGGACAAACAATCTTAATAGTTAGTGACAACGTTGAGAGACTGTCGCGAGAAATATCGAAATTACAGAACGTACTAGCGTTTATACGGACGTCTACAGCACACCATGACGTCATTAGTTTAAATACCACTAGATCTATAATAAGTAAATTAACTAGGCTTTATGGTAGTGATAAGGTATTAGATATAGGAGCTCGTGAATATTACGACGTCATACAGTTAGGTTCATATTATATAGGTAATGAAATAGTTATAGTCTACAAATTCCCAATCATCCTACCTCAGACATATGATCTATACAAAATATCCATAGTTCCTAACAAAAACCATGAGATTCTCGTCCCTCATTTCCAATTCCTTGCGATCCATTCGAAAGATTTCAAGTACATAGAGGCTGAATGCCCGAAGTCCACTAAGGGGTATCTATGTGAAGAGATACACAACGTACAAAGCCGAACGTCACCGGACTGTATTGGAACCCTCATCACGCAGCAGCAGAGACTTCCCGAATGCAAACCAGTCGCAATATCTCTTCAAAAACCAGCCTACGAGAAACTCGACGACCGTCATTATACTATCAACCTCCCGACTCTGACGAAAGTACGCCTGTCCTGCGAACAAGATCTCCACAAGTTACTGCAAGGAAGTTATCTCGTCATGCTTCCTCACAACTGTTTTATTCAGACAACAGAGTTCGTCATCTCAAACTCCAACGACCGATTGAAGGGTCAAGCCTCGAAGATAATAGATGTCCCTAAGGAAGATACACCTAGCCCAACAGCATACCCACTATTCAAACTCAACTCTATCAACTTGGATGATCTACACGCAACCAATAAGGAGATTTCACTGCAGTCGCCAGTACACTTTGACACACATGAAAATGGCAGCCTCTATCATACAACTATACCGCTGTATGTGTTACTACTCAGTGCATGTGCACTATTCGCTTATTTCATCTACCGAAGATATCACCTGAAACAGATAAAGATTAAGAAAGAATCTTCCAGCGACCAGGAGGCTCAGCAGCACAGCATCTATACCGTTCCGGAGACTCATAGGAGTAGTACAGATCATCTCCCAGCGCAATTTACGACCAAGGTCTTCAATAGTCGCTGTTCTACGGGGGGAGGTGTTACGCAAGCATAGCCGAGGCAAATCGCTATAGTGTGCATCGCCCTGAATTCACATAACAACATAGCGCGATACCCAGAAGCTGACGCGGCACAACTGCCTCGTGTCGAACGAAGCTGACACCGTCTCCGCGGGTGGCCGCCGATTTCAACTTACGTGGGAACGACACTTTTACGTCAATCGCTGACCATATAGTACATTTAGTTATTAGCTAGATTAAAGTTATAATTGTAATTTTGGTGAATTTTAATTAAACATTAATTAAATAAAATTGGTTTTTTTTGCATCTTCTGCTGCCTCCGAACTTAAGTCCTGTAACAATAGCCAATTATTTGGACCACAATCTAATTAAATGGTATAGAAGGCATTGGCTGTTCGCCAAGCCATTTATAATTAGATAGATAGTAAAAGTGTGTTTACGTTAACACATTATGGCTACGGTATAGTCAACAGCATTTTATTGTTATTACACCTAATGAAACGGTCATGCGAAGTTAAGTGAGCGTACAATCATCCAGACATCCATAGTAACACTTTGGACGATGACAGCGCTTCTATTTAGTAAATGATAAATGATTTTTATTTCTGTAAGTAGGTTTGTACAAACACTTTTACAAGTCAATAGTAGTAGTAGTAGTAAGGGTAAGGGCGTTTTCAGTCGTTACGGGTCCACAGAAGCCCGAAAGTCTGACACCACACTTACCAAGCGGTATCGTGTTACCCAGTAACTGAGCTGTGGAGGTCAGAAAGGCGTCGCTCCATGTAGAATACTGGTATTCAGCTGCATCCGATTAGACTGGAAGCTGGCCTTAACATAGTTAGAAAAAGGCTAAGCAGATGATGATGATGAAGGGCGGTTTCAAAGATCGTGTTGGTACTGGCGTGCGGTTGACTGTACTTTTCGTTGTTTACCTATTTGGAAACGAGCTTGGTGATGTTTGCAAGTAAATTACGCTGTGTACATGTTAGTAATAAAACCGAATATCTACCTACTTGGGCGTTAATATACTACATTGCGTTTAAAACAGACAGTTTCAGACAGGTATGTATGGAGTTACAGAGACTAAGGTTTTTTTTTTTTTTTGTGAATGGCATCTCGTAGTTGACCTAGAGAGGTCGAGACTACTTAACCGGACTATCCTGTGGCTGCCTTAAGAAAACTCAAAGCCTCCAGCCAGGGGCAAAAACTTACAGACTAAGCGACTACACGCTAAGGGCTCCCCCTGTGGGGAACGGGCCTCGGCTTAGGGCGTCGCTGGGGGGAGGACAGCAAGATGGGACAGGCTGGATCAGATTAGAATTATTATTGTCAGGGGAGTTTAAAGCTACAGGCTCAGCTACGCCACCAGCTGGCACATCATACCCGAGCAAGGGACGGGGGGGAGGACGATTATTACGGGGTCGTCGCGAGGGACCTCGGCGGCGAGGTCGGAATGTAAAGAGACTAAGGGCAACACAGCCGATTTTTATTTAACTCATAACATAACACCACGCCCTGTTTGCACTAAGAGTTGGGCAGAGGTGTAGGCGAGGTAGAGGTATCGATGCGTCGCTGTCATCGACGCGTCTACGGCTGCTGCCGACGAGTGTCGACGGCCACCGACGGTTGCCGTTGGCAACATCCGTGCCTCTTGGGAATATAATCACTAAGGGCTGGTTTTTCAATCACTAGTTAACTTTTTTCCGACGAATAAGTTTGTCATTTTGACAGTTTCTGTATGAACAATCTGTCCAAACGTCACATTTATTCTTCAGGTAAAGGTTTTTAATGATTGAAAAATCGGCTCTAAGATGACAAGTCCAAAATCGGAGTCGGTTGGTGTCGGTCGCTAGACGGCCTCATCCTCCTGTTCTTATCCCATTTTATGTCAGCCGCCATTTTCCATATCTGTATTAGCCGCCATCTTACTTTTCACTTTCATTCTAACGAATATCTCGCATGTAAATCTCTGGTGTCCGGAAATACAGGCCTTATGCCTAGCTCAGGCACCAGTCTCCCATAGTATAATTAAAACTATTATGTGCTGTCCAATACAGCACTATGAATACGGCCCCCTACGTCACTCTATAGACGTGTATAGATTCGCAACAATCACAAGTGCTATGAGCTCATTTCATTACCTACGTCATTAGTTTACCATCACGACTTGTACATGACGAGGTCGGCACACATTAGCATTGATCTAATGTGTGAATGTGTCAAAGACTTTGGTTCGTAACTTTTTTTTATTAAGAGATGGGAGATCTATTACGGGAATTCCACGAGTGAGTTTTTTTAATGACGAAAAGAGGTATTAAATTAAAAGGGTGTCTTATAGATTGTATTAGGTAATCAATTGGGATGTTTTTAGAATTTATTTTGTATCTTAAGCAGTCTGTATAATTAAATTAGGAATCACAAAAAAAATAATTAGCAAATATGTCCATAGTTAAACGAAAAGGATCCAACCCACATTACACCTAATGTGGGTTGGATCCTTTTCGTTTAACTATGGACATATTATCAGAAAGGAATGTTTTCAAGGGTTTGACTCATGCATCGCTACATTTATTACAACAGTTCAAAATCATCTCTGAAAATTCAAGAAAAAAAATGTTTCACGAAGTGAAAAAAGGTAACCTTATAGAGGTTTTGTGCGCTCTGGAGAACATCTTCATTTCTATATTATAATATTGCCTAGCATTCTTAACGTCTACGTCAATCAGCGTCGACAGTTTAGCAGAGAAAACATTTTTTTTTTTCAAGACTTTGAAGTGTGATTTGTCCTCAAAATTGTCAATGGCAGCAGCCCCTCATTAAGACCCAACTTAGGACATTCATCTCAAAAACATATAAAAAAATGCCCTCTCGATAACCCAAAAATATTTCATAATATTTTCCGTATCGGAATACAAAATGACCAGCCTACCCTCTTCATAGCGTAGCGTGAAGTATTAATTTAACTTGGCAACATTTTTGTAAGTGGGCAACACTTCAGTTGTATTGCCTCATTGAGGGAACCAAGATGGCGGACGGTGGACGACTTTATATTCGAGAAATATGCAATAATACCTACATTATTTACTGTGCTTCGAAGTTTTGGGGCTAGGAAGTAAGAAAAAAATCATTGTTTCGAGTTTAGCAGTGTTTTATAGGAAAACTGTCTATATCTTATGAGGCATGTGCAAGACCTATGTGCTACAAACTAGATAGCAACCAGTATGACCTGCGTGCAAGTCCCTAGTTGTTAGGGTTCCTAAAACAAAGGGTGCCAACAGAACCCTATTATTAAGGCTCCGCTGTCCACTGTTGGTAGACCCTTGAATTTTTTACAGTGTGTACTATGGCCGCAACAAAAATAAAAATAATGTTAAAAATTACAGGGATAAAAAAATATATTGTACAGTGGTACAGAATTCTTCTTGTACGGGTCTACAGCAGAGTCTAAAACTACCTAGGTACTCAAAATTGAACTTAAAAGCCTACCTGATAGTTTTGGTTACTCATTGTTGTAACTAAAACTTTTATGAAGATTTATTGGGTTTCACGTTTTACAATACCAAACACTCGAAAGTAATGATTACAAATTAGGTAGCATTATTAAAACATGTCTTACGGGTGTCGTTACGGGTCGTCAGAAGCCCAAAAGTATGAACCCAGTCTTAAAAATGGGTATCATATTACCCAGTAACTTGTGGAGTCAGATAGGCAGCCGCTCCATGTAAAATACTGGTGTTCAGCTGCATCTGGTTAGACTGAAAGTCGACCCGAACACAGGTAGGAAAAGGCTAGGCAGATGATAGCATAATTAGAAAATCATATAATAGCTAAAAGATGGCCAAAACTCGTAATTAAGGCGATACGTAAAAAGCTAACTGAGCGGTAATAAGAAAGTGACAGAGTCAATTACATCCACATGCGAAAAAAAGAGAGCGCTACAATGCGCTGGAACCAAAATAAAAGCGCCAAACCAAATAAAAATTGTTTAAAAATAAATTAAGCTATCTATCAAAAATATGTTCAGCCAGAGTTTTCAATTACCTAATACGCACATATTGAGTGCAATTTTGTAATGAAATTACTGAGGATTTTAGAATTACAGAAAAAAATATAAAAAAGTAGAGGTATTTTCGGAATTAAATTCTATCGAGGAAATTTAACCCAATCGTGTTTTCCTTCAGTCAGAGTATTAATCAAATAGTCAATAAATATATATCCAAAAATTAAATCCATACATTCTGTAATAGTGAAATAAATGGTTACGAAAAAGCCCCCAAATTATTTTGGTATCGCCTTAAAAACGTTCAAAATGTAGTCGGAATATCATCTCGGCAAAAATCAATGTCAAAACCTTATCAAAAACGATTTTTTTTTGTCTTAAAAATACGGGAATTGCCCTTCTGGTTGATTTTTCTCAAAACACAAATCTTACCGCATCCGCCTTAAAATAAGTATTCATCCCTCCTGCCTCTCCGAAAGAAAATCTTCAACTTTTTTCCTAAGAACTCTTTATATTTTTTTTAATGTCTATGGAGAGCTTTATGAAAGGTCGAGATAGGATCTTGGCGACGCATTTCGAGGACATTAGAAAAAGATATCTTGTTTAATGAAAACCTTATTCACTTTTGGAGGCAATTCGTTTATTTTGACGTTAAAAATGGCGCGAAATAAAAAATACTTCGTAAAAGGTTAGGAAATGGTAATAAAAAAATTAAATTATTTTTTGTGGAGTCTCAGGTCGGTTTTTATTGTTTTTTAGTTGGTTTCGCGACTTTTTTATTTCTTTTTTTACGGATTTGGTAGTAAAAGAGAACAGCCTAGGGTTTATCTATCAAGAACAAGTCGTAAAAGGGCTCGGCTGAAGGTTTGTATTACACTGTGATATAATGTAATGACCTCTTTAGTGAAAATTTTATGAAATAGATATAAACTTACTTACTAAACTTACTTACTTACTTAATAAACGAACTTACGTACTTATAATAATACTAACTAATTTCATGGTTATAGGTATTAAGTACTTTTTGGCTAATACACAGCAAATTGATGTAGTGTGTAACAATAAACAATATATTAAGAAATTTGACACCCTAACGGCCGAACCCTATTTATCACCAGTTTTGGCATACTGGAGATAGAAAAACCTATCTATCTATGGTTTTAACGTCCCAATAATCTAAGGCAGATAAAACAAAAAATAGAAAAAAAACAAATAGAATTATATTGTCTATCATCAGTAGCGATCTGACTTTTACTTCTATTTACTAGTTATTGGGTTCGACCGTTAGTCAATTTGCTGTGTTATAGTAATTTCCTACAACTGTCAAAAAATTTCAGCACAGACCTCAAAATCAATCTGTCTAGCCTTTTCCCAACTATGTTGGGGTCGGCTTCTAATCTAACCAGATGCCGCTGAATACCAGTATTTTACTTGGAGCGACTGCCTAGCCTGTTTGACCTCCACAACCCAATTACTGGGTAACACGATACCCCTTCGCTTAGTAAGAGTGGTTGTCAGACTTTTGGGCTAACGACTGTCAAAGATCTACGAATGACAGCCGGGACCAACGGCTTGACGTACATTCCGAAGCAAGGAAGTGGCTCGATATGTAATGAACGGTCATTCATTCACGAACCTGTTATTATACATATAGCCAGGAGCCCTTCAAGTCAAAGGATGACATTTGCGATTTTAGTATATGTACGAACAGTTTAAGTTGGTAGTCCATTTGCTCAGCAGTCTAGTTCCCTGACTATACAACAATCCTTGATCCCGCATATTAACAAGATGGTACTTTCCCGATTCCGTTTGATATTTCACAATATTAAAACTTCAAACCAACACCCTATTATTTAGCCCCCATGTCGTAGAGGCGTTCAACCATAGAAAAGTCTTTTGTCTATGACGTACTATTAATAACTGGCACTATTGTCTTGCCTAGTGACATTGTGGGATCATAATAGCTGTTGAAAATCAGTCAGCTGAACATTTTTATTAAATTTTCTTTTTTGATGTGAATAAAAATGAAAGGTCCAATGATTTTTGACATGTTTGAAATTGAGATGAAATGATTGGCGCAAATAGAAATGATTTGTGGTTAGAACGTGCAATAGAAAAGAATTACGATAGAAAAAACTATATTTTAAATTTAAAAAAAAAATTCAGAAAGCAAATCAATCAATCAATCTGCTTAGACTTTTCGCTAACTGGATGCTGCTGAATACCAGTATTTTACATGGAACGACTGCCTATCTGACCTCCACAACCCAGTTACTGGGTAACACGATATCGCTTGGTACCTACTTGGACTAGTTGTCAGACTTGGGCTTCTGATTACCAGTAAGGGAGCGTTCATTAATAACGTGAGGCGTTTAGGGGTGGGGGTACGGGGTCGAGCCGAATCTCGCCCAATCTCACATGGGTGAGAGGGGGGTCTCGGCAAATATCACGTTATTTTTTTTTCGCAAATTGCGAGAAAACTGTGTAATTATTATAAAAATGAAGAATTATGAGTATGACACATTATTATGAAAATAATGTTTATTTAAATAAATCCAACGCAATCAAGCACATATTAAAGAGTACTAAAAATAAACATTTTTAAAAATCTCACGTGAGATTAGGGGGGACGGACGCCAAATCTCACGACAACGGCTTAACTTGCTTTCCGAGGCACGGAGCGGTCTCGATATGTAATGGCTGGGCACCCATCCACGAACCGACCGCGGCAAGCGTAGCTTAACTTTCAATCGACCAGTGCAGCTATTATCATTTAGCCACGAGCACTAGACCAAAACTTTACTCTAAAAACAGCATCCATTAAAACCTCTCCCATATTTAACTTCCAATACTTAATTAATGGAGTTCCATTTTCAAAGTTGGCACTACGTGGTAGATTCGGTGCCTCTCGATGGCATATTAAAAATAAACGCCTTTTTTTTGCGCGCCATTTAGGTCGGCCATATTACAATATAAATATGGACAGTATGGAAATTAGGCTTATTTGTTGAAATAATTACCTACGCTCCTCTTGGTTGTCGCTTTCATAGTTTTCGAGGGTGCTAAAGCCGATAGTGAGGTCAAAATGTAAACCCAAGATGGCGGTAAACAAAATTTTAATTTTTTTTATCATTTTGACCTCATTATCGGCTTTAGTATTAACACCATCGAAAACTATGAAAACGATACCCATGATGAAAAATTTTAACATTTTCGCAGCCACCATCTTCGATTTACAAATAAATTCACGAATTTCTCATGATCGATCACACGGGCCATATTTCACTAACGATTATTTGTAACAATAAATCATTCTTACCTTTCAAGAACAGCACGGAGTTTAAAAACGGAAGCTTCGGGTTTGGAGAAGTCGAGTTCAAACCTCGACACGGCACCCGTGACTGAGAGCACTGCGACTATCACTTAGGGGTTTCGTCGATGCGCGCGTCTATGTGAGTGTGTAGTTTCGAACAATTGTTCGTAGCTTCTGTACTGTCCATTTTTATATAGTGGCTATATCGACGGTTAATATATCGACACTTGATTCGCGATTTGTGTGTAGTACAAGTTATAAGGGAAAAGTGACGCAAGTGTAAAGTGCTTTGAGAAGGAGCTCGTCTGGGGAAGCTTGTGGGTGCCGTGGCCGGTATTTACTTTGAGGCAAATGATACATTACAGCATTTGATGCATAACGTGCTAACAACATAAATATTGTCTTATACAGTACAATGTTTAGCGCCCAAAATTATTAACCATACCGATAATTAGTAGTCTATTTACTGATCCAATTTGCGACTTAAGACATGACAGATTGTTTAATCCATTGGTTGAAGTTTGCCATGTTATGCCGTGGTCCCACGGCCCGATTTCTCACGGGCTAGGCCAGGCCGACAGGCCGTGGGAACAGTCGGCCTTTTTTTTTGGATGAGAAATCATCAAATAACTACTCTCCCCTCCCGCTCTTGGCGGAGCGGGAGGGCCTGTTAGACTTTTTCTCACTAAAACCCACCCATGTTCCTGCAATTGCCTGTGCCAGGGCCACGGTAACTCTTTTAAACAACCCGCAACCTTGGCAGGCATCGGCCCTAGCGGACCCCTTCAGCTAGTGCTGACATCTCTTTGAGGCACGCGTGGAACACAATGCGCCGTTGATCCGGGCCTGGTCCTTATCACACGGCGAGCTGCCCATTGATCGCCATCCGTAAGCCCGCGCCTACGGTGGCCGGGAATCTTTGCAGACGGAGCTGACGGCTTCCCATGCACTCTCGCTCCATACCGTGGCCTGGACCAGTGCCGGACGTGAGATATCGCCACCGCCGATCGGCTCCGCGAGGACGCGGTGGTACTCTGCCTAAGCTGGGCAGACCTCCACCGTATGCTCCACCGTGTCCTCCGGGCGATCCACACAATGGTAACATTTCAACAACCGGGCGTTTCCTCTCGCCTTATCCGGAACAGGAACCTCCCGAAGCAACCATGTCCGGTGAGGACCTGCGTCAAGCGGAAAGTGAGGACGCCGTGATGTCTCTTCAAGCACTCCTCAAAGAGGGTACTTATGCCCGCAATTGTGGCGTACTGGGTGACGACAGTCGCACTCTCCATGTCGCCATGAGATTCCGCCGGAGCTCTGTCCGCTGTGCCGTGAATTCTCGCGGCAGCGGAGTTACGCCCCAGCGTTTTGCCTGCTCGCGCCACTCCCATGTGTATGCGAGGACTTTTGCTTCCAGCTATGAGTGCAGCGCTGCCGCGGCGGTGAAACCGGCGATTTCACCACCGCGACAGCGCTGCATTCAAGGCTGTAAGCCTTAGAGAATAGCACCCCAGATCCCACGGCAGCAATCCGGCAAGGAGGTTCGCCGCCTCACCGGAGACCGTGCGGTATCCCCGGACTAGCCGGTTGGCCATGACCCTTTGGGACGCGTTCAACCGGCGGGCTAGTCGCCGTCCCAAGGAACGCGGTGGGAACAGTCGGCCTGCGGTGGGTTGTCATCGCCTGTGCGATCGAATCTAGGGGATGATCTGTGGGAATGCTTGACACGTGCCGCGACAGGCCTCGACAGACCGCGGCATTAAATCTTTAATAGAACACTAATTAGTACATCACAGGCTGGTCAATTCTCTCTCAAATTGATTGTAAGTAGGTATTTTATCTTTTTTAGTATCGTTGTGGCCAAATTTATTACATCCAGCAATTTCTAAAGCAAAATCGGTGTTATCTTTTCACTAATACCACACTTTTAAGCGCTTCCACTTTTGTAGTGTAGGTTCCCACAAATTAATTACCGGTCGGTACCAATGACGTGAACAAAATGGCCGACATGACCTCGTAAAAATACAATGTATGTTGCAACTAAAACGTTTTCATTTATTTTTATATATTTTTCGGGGGACAATGTAAGTTTTAGAGTATATTTCGTTTTACACTGTCTCGATCTTATAATTTAATCAGACATCACCCACGACTCTCTGCCACTCAATCTGCCTAGCCTTTTCCCAACTATGTTAGAGTTGGCTTCCAGTCTAACCGGATGCAGCTGAATCCCAGTATTTTACATGGAGCGACTGCCTATCTGCCCCCCATAACACAGTTACTGTGTAACACGATATCCCTTGGTAAGACTGTTTGTCAAATTGTTGGCTTTCTGACTAAACGTTAGGACTGTCAAAGATCTAGGAATGACAGCCGGGACCAACGGCTTAACGAGGTTTCCGAAGCACGGAGGGGTCTCGGTAATGGATAGTCATCCACGAACTGACCGTAGCAAGCGTAGTTTAACCTTCGTTCGACCCGTGCGGTTGTTATTATTTAGCCACTGCTTTCTGCCACTGATTGTTGAAAATAAAAATGTGCTCTAATTAATTGGGGTGTTCGGGAAAACGATTTGGCACACGGATCGATGCAAAGATATGCAACAGTCAAAGATCGGAACCAAGATTTGACTGGAAATAAAATTATAAATTTCAGGAGTTTGGTGTGATGGCCCTGTGGCTGGGGTGAAAATCCGGACAAGTACCAATGTGACTATTCAATTCTTAGGTATGTAAATACTTTGGACACGTCACAATTGCGGCGATAAGTACCCTCTTTGAGGAGTGGTTGGAGAGGCGTCACGGCGTCGTCACCTTCCGCCTGATGCAGGTCCTCACCGGACACGGATGCTTCGGGTGTTTCCTATTCCGGATAAGGCGGGAGAAAACGCCCGGGTTTTACCATTGTGTGGAACGCCTGGAGGACACGGTGGAGGTCTGCCCGGCTTGGACGAAACACCGCCGCGTCCTCGTGAAGGCGATCGGCGGCGGCGATCTCACGCGTCCAGGCCATGGTATGGAGCGAGAGTGCATGAGAAGCAGTCACCTCCTTCTGCGAAGCAGTCATGCTCGCGAACGATGCGGATGCGGAACGCGTGAGGGAGAGGCAATCTTTGTGCCCTCACGCCCCTAGTCACCGCAGGAGATGCCCTGGGCATCGGGAATTGGTAGCCGATTCCCGGCCACTGAAGGCGCGGGCTTGCGGTCGGCGAGCAATGGGTAGCTCGCCGACCGGTAAGGGCCAGGCCCGGATCGACGGCGCGTTGTGTTCCACGAGCGCCTCAAAGCGATATCAGTACTAGCTGAAGGGGTCCGCTAGGGCCGATGCCTGCCAGAGTCGCGGGTTGTTTGATAGAGAGTTACTGTGGCTATGACACAGGCAACTGAAGGAACACGGGTTTAGTCAGTAAAAGTCTGACACGCCCTCCCGCTTCGCCAAGAGGGGAAGAAGTTATTTGACGATGTCCCAACAGAAAAAAAAAGGATGTAAAGGCTTTCTTAGTTTATCTTGGACTTACATTACTGACTTCGGTGAAGGAAAACATCTGTATGAGAAGAGGCCTTTGCCCATGTAATGGGACAATAATAAGCTGATAATATTATAATAGGAGTCGAGTTATCTCGTCAAACACAAGTCAAATTGTAACTTTAGTCTAGTTAAAATTGTTTTGGACAATTTCGGCATCATGTATTGCATATTCACTAGCACTACCGTTATTTAACTTCACATATAACTTCTTTTATAAAAATAATGAGTCTATGAGTGTGTCGGATAGGTCGGTTCCCATTAGAACCATAAACCTAGAGGAGCTAGCCACAGATTAGAAATCATACTTAGAAAATAATGACCATAGAATTTTTAGAGAAGCACTTACTATTCAAAATAGGAGGGGTCATGACGCGATGACGTGGAGTTGCCAGACTTTGCCGCATTTAAAAGAAATGATTTTGTGTTCTAATGTTGTATATAAATGTGACCTAGGTATATAATTTACCGTGTAGACATTTGGTTTTGACAAAATAGTTTTGCTAGGCCTTTTAACCACGGTGAGGAATATAATAAGTTAAGTACCTGGTCGGCCAAGTTCTGCTCGGGTGAAAATAGAGAAAATGATTTTTTTTCCAGGAATGAGACCTAGCTAGATCAATTTATCGCCCCCGTAAATCCCTATATTGCAAGTTTCATCGAAATCGTTAGAGCCGTTTTCGAGAACATGATCACAAATTTATATATTTATGTATTGGGCGACTGGTAATTACTGATCGATACTTAAAGACATGATTGTACTCATGATAACAAACATGTTTTTCTATGGGACCAAACCTGAAATCGCGAAAATAAAATCAGCTGCTCCCTACATTTTGCCGAGTTATGCGAACATAAATGTAGCAGCTGATTTTTTTTCGTGATTTCAGGTTCGTTCCCATAGTAAAAGTTGTTTATTATTATGAGTACAGTCTTATGTTTAAGTATCGGTCACTACTTACCAGTCACCCTATATATTGCTCATTTAATAGTATATTATGATATACAGATCCTACTAATATTATAAATGTGAAAGTTTGTGAAGATGTTTGGATGTTTGTTACTCAATCACGCTATTACTTAATTTTATACCGGTAAATGTACGGTTCCCGTGGCATGATTTCCAACATCCACGCGGGCGAAGAAAAAGCTAGTATGGAATGAAAATGTACAGTACTTAAAGATAAATTTTTACTTGCATGCACCTTATCCATGCCAACATTTTGAATGAAATGACAGTTTGAAAAGGTGCCACGTGCCCCTTAGAGAAAAAGGTGTTTGAAAATTGCTGAACATTTTCTCTCCTTAACCTCTTGTCACCTCTACAGACTTACCTACCAAAATTAAAAACATATTTTTGGATAAGGAGGAGTATTTTCAAGAAGGTACAAGTTTTTCTTTGCGTGCCTAAGCACTTACTAACTAGTAAAAAAAAACTACTTTTTTTTTGCAAAAAAAAGTTCTACTGATTTTATATTTTGTAATCTGGCAACCCACAAGGCCCTCAACATCTGACCCCTGGTCTAGGCAAGCAGCTGGACTACTAAAGCATGCGACCCTTCTCTCGTGGTTTCGATTAATAATAAATAAATACTGCACGATTGTTTGTCGTCCAGAATCAAAGATTATAGGAGTAGAAGCGACGAAACGGATTTTTAAATTGAAAACTCAAAAATTTACTGCATTTATGAGTTTGTTACTTAAGTTTCGACCATATAACCAACCATGATAATTGTTTTGGTCTTGGGCTCTCATACCTACATACCTAAGCCCCAAATAAAAAATAGGGTTTGTCAATCCTAATCTTGATATATTTGACTGCTGTATTTCGATCGAAAGAAAGATCTTTTTGCGTACCTACAAAAAAAATAAGAAATAGTTTGGACATCTTTTTAATTGGTCTGACATCTGACTACTTATAAACAGCGTTGACATCAGACTACTTATAAGGACACGAAAACAAGTTAAATAAGTAACCATTTTATTTTAATAAAATCCTTTTAACTCAGTCACGCCACCAATTTTCCGTTATTAAGAATCAATTCAGAATTTATTTCTATGCCGCGCTATTAAATATGACCCAACTAGTGGCCAGTGCGTGCTATAGAAAAAAATAAATTGTCCATTGTCTATGGACTAAATGGGGTTGCGTTCGGCCGTGTTCACATAAAAAAACTACTATGCACTTTTAAAAAACTTGTTCTGCATTTGTTTTTTGTTTATTCTTATTTTTGTTTGAGGCTTGACCAGTGAAAGTGTTTGTGGCCTTAAGGTTTCAATAAGTATTTATTTATTTATTTATTTGGGACAAACAAACAGTAACACATTATATCTGCGCAAGTAATATAAACAAAGATATTATATAAATGTGAAACTCACAACGTTATCCACAGCATATACAATTCATATAACTTTACTAATGAACAATCTATGCGAGTAAGACTACAAGACTGTTCAAATAACTATACATCGGAATCCTTAAGTTTCTTTATCAAAGCAGAACGAAATCTATTTGCTGACACTGAGAATAAATCTAATTCTGTAGTTTCTGAACAAAAATCATTATAGTTTTTGCACAAGCGACGTAGAGACGCCCGCAAACCAGCATTGGTGCGGCAATAGGACACAGCAAAAAGAGGACGTGCGCGCACCTCTCGTCTAATAACAGTTCTTGGGACATAGTAGCATATTTTATTAGTAATCTCAGAGCAATTATACCTGTTATAGCATACATCGAAAAGAAACATAATTTCTAGATATAAAGTAGGTAGCTATACTGAAGTACCTATTTGTTATGGGGGTTAACCTTATTCAATTGCTAATATTGTTATTGACCTGATTTTGTTGGAAGGGCGTTGACTATTTTTGTCGTTGTAAATGTTACAGGTCAGATAAAGCTTTGGTTTCCTAGGAAAACGGCCACAACGGTCGTCATGAAAATCTGTAATTTACACCAGTATTGACATTAAATCAAACTCCGCCCCCCAAAAATTTAAATCGCTAGATGTACCCTCACCGGACTTAGTCACAAGATAAAGGTCCATACTAAGAAAAGTGAGCACACACAGCGTTTTCATGATAATCAAGTGAAGTCACTGCATCATTGCGTGTCAGAGGTGTCAAAACGAAATAGAATTTCGCCTATCTTATGGCGTGGTAGGGCGAATCTAATGATTTAAATCTTTGCCGCTGTCATCATTTTTATGACAGCCGTCACTGCGGCGGTTAAGTGCGGCCACCTCTCTTCTAGTAAACCGTAGCGTAGTAACTAAATCAATGTATATTAGACAAGTAAAATACTTAAGATTGGTACAGTTGGTACCGCGGCGGACTAGCTCCGGTGGTAACAAAACCAGTATTAGCAGGCCTCTTATTCTATTGAAATCTCGTACTGCGCTAGGCCAGATAAAGGTAAAAGAGTTTCTACCTGAACATATGGTACCTGTAGGTACATTACATTACAATAAAATTCCTGTTGTAATTCGTGTAGTTACGGCATACAACGGGTTAATAGATGTATGTTTGTTGGTTATGCCTTCACGCTAAAACGGCTGAGCGGATTTGTATGAAATTTGGCACATGGGTAGACCATGACCTGGATTTGGACATGGAATACTTTTTATCCCGGTAGTACGTTCCCGTGGGATAATTTCCGACCGCCACACGGGCTAAGATAATGTCCAGATAATGTCAGGAGCACTAAACTTTCTTGACAGTTATCATTTAACTAGCCTTTTCCCAACTATGTTGGGGTCGACTTCCAGTCTAACGAGATGCAGCTGAATACCAGTATTTTACCTGGAACGACTGCCTATCTGTCCTCCACAGTACAGTAACTGGGTAACGAACTTACGAACTTAAAATCAACACAAATAATACAAACTTATAAAACAATATTGAATTCCTCTGAACCCTTAACATAATATCTACCACAGACAACTAAACAACTCATAACAAGCTTAACCTGAAAAAGTATAAAAAAATGAATGAAAAATAAATAAATAAACGTATTCACACAAAATGCTTACCTTTACTCACTGAACGCGGTCTTGTAGCGCTTTTACGCAATTCAGTATCGCGTAAGAGCATTTTTTTTCCTTCAGTTTCCCTTCACTGTCTTTATATACTAAGAGCACTGTATCCCGCTCTTTTTCCATATTATTTTTACATGGTTTATGATGAGAGGCAGAACGTAGTTGCCTTTGCCAAGCGGCGCACAATAAGAAAATGTTGCAGCTTTTTTCTTGTCTATTCTTAGTTTGTGTGGAGTTAGCTTTTTACATTTTTTGTTTATCTGTGTTTTACTTACTTTTATCACACTTTTATGTAGTTTTGTTGGTGTTAAACGGGTTTTGGAGTTTTTTTTTTGGTAACGGATATGGGATGTACTCGTAGTAACTAATAAGATTAGTGGTAAATATTCAATTAAATAATATAAATTTAAATGAAACATGAACTTGGTTTACTGCTATTACCAATTATGTACCTCCGCATTAAGAAACTAGCTTTTGCCAGCGGTTTCGCCCGCGTGGATGTTGGAAATTATCCCACGGGAACCGTACATTTTTCCGGGATAAAAGTATCATATGTGTTATTCCAGACTATAATCTATCTCTGTACCTTTTAGCCAGATTCGTTCAGCCGTTTTGGTGTGATTAAGGTCGTGGCTAAGTAATAACAGCCGCAAGGGTCATCAGGTTAAGCTATGTTTGTCGGGGTTGGTCCGTAGATGGGTGACCATCTTTACATACCGAGACTCCTCCGTGCCTCGGTAAGCACGTTAAGCCGTTGGTCCCGGCTGTCATTCGTGGATCTTTGGCAGTCGTTACGGGTCGTCAGAAGCCCGAAAGCCTGACAACAAGCCTTACCAAGGGGTATCGTATTACCCAATAACTGGGTTGTGGAGGTCAGATAGGCAGTCGCTCCATGTAAAATACTGGTATTCAGCTGCATCTGGTAGACTGGAAGCCGACTCCAAGTTGGGAAAAGGCTAGGCAGATTGTTCTGATGTGTTTGAGTAACATCCATCCATCCATACTTTCGCATTTATAATATTAGTAGGATAGGATTCCCGGTTGTCATTTATAGATCTTAATTGACAGTCGTTACGGGTAGTCAGAAAGTTTGACAAGTGCCGTCTTACCAAGGGGTATCGTATTACTGCCTATCTGACCTTCACAAACCAGTTACCCAGTATCTGACTAGATAGACTAGTATAGACTGTAAGCCGACCCCAACATAGTTGGGAAAAGGCTAGGCAGATGATGATGATTACGAGTAAGAAATAAAAGAACAGTAAGATATTAAAAACAAAAAAAAATTTATTGTATAGTAATTATATGGATAAAATAATACAGAACAGTAGATACTACACAAGGTCAAATAAATTCAGTTGTGAAACTTCACAGACGAGATAGTATCGATGTCCAATGAGGATAACACAAAAATAAATATACAGGGTTATTGGTAAAACACCAACAGCCTCTTAAGGGGTCATTATACTCATCATTATGAACAACTTTTACTATGGGACCAAACCTGAAATCGCGAAAAAAAAATCTGCTGTTCAGTACATTTATGCTCGCATAATTCGTCAAAATTTACTGAACAGCTGATTTTTTTCGCGATTTCTGGTTTAGTCCCATAGTAAAAGTTGTTCATAATGATGAGTACAATGACCCCTTAAGAGGTTGCTGGTGTTTTACCAATAACCCTGTACATTTTTAGTCCTCAGCTGAATTAAACGGCCGCTGGTTGATAGTGCAGTTAATAAGGTACAGCCACCGCTCTTCTAGCAAGAAGAGCGGTTGAGCGTCGTGGGGACCTTTTGGATTTTGAAGATTAGATAGTAGAAAGAAAAAGGTTATATGATGTGTACCCTTCACCGGTGGCGGGAGCGGCTACAGGTTTTCAAAAATGCAAAAAAAAAAGACTATCACGTGGAAATATACTCGAGCGCGTGCGATATTGATAGTGTAAATGTACCACGTGTTTCTGTTAATGAAGGAAAATTAATCTGCTGGTTTGCACGGTGAGGGTGGTAGTACGAAGGGGTTCGCTCCCTCCACCAGTAATAATAATAATAATAATAATAATATCCTGGGACATTCCACACACGGTCATCTGATCCCAAACTAAGCAGAGCTTGTACTATGGAAACCAGATAACTGATATACTACATATACTACTTTTTTTTTTTGTAAATACATACTTATATAGATAATTACACCCAGACTCAGAACAAACAGACATGTTCATGCACACAAATGTTTGTCCTGTATGGGAATCGAACCCACGACCTGCGGCGTGATAGGCGGTATCTTAACAAACCACGCCAACCGGCCTGTCAAAAGCCAGTGAAGGTCTTATAGCCATTTTTAGGGCTCTGTATCAAAATGGTAAAATGGAACCTTCATGTCCGTCTGTCACAGCTGGATATCTCAAGAACTACTAGTGCTATCAATTTGAATTTTGGAATAGTTTTAGATGACGTTTGCCCGAATATTTTGCAAATAAGAAAGATTTTTTTTTTTGCAACAGGGACTGAAGTCTTAAATGAAAGAGGGCATGTGGGGTATCAAAGGAAAGAGCGCTGTTTGCACATTTCCAAACATTTTTTCTTATTTTTTTAGGCCGCACAGTTTTCGACTTTTGATGAAAAATGTAAAAAAAAATACCTTTCCCCCCTTATCTTCGAAATTTACTTCTATCACACAGAATATGTGATAAAAGTTTATGTAAAGATTATAGGCAAAATAAAACGATGTCTCTAAATGTAAATAGCACCCTTTTTATATATGGTAAGGAACCCTCAGTGCGTGAGTCCGACACGCTCTTGACTGGTTTTTTTCTTTCTACCACTAATCTTCAAAATCCAATAGGTCCTTACGACGCTCGAGTAAATCACCATTTAGCATAGTGGGCTCCCCTACTATTATATGACGTATGTCTGTGAAGTTCTTAACACCTTGTATGCGGCCAACAATGATCAGTAGGTACACACGGCTACATATCAAGCTATATTTCACCAGTTTATGCTGATCTCACATTGTATAGGATTTCGGTACAATGAGAGGTCAGCTTGTAGGTACCTGGAAATGTGTAATAATAATGTTCTCAAATTGATGTGCTCTAAGCACAGCATGCTTTGTGACACTCAGCCTCTGTCTCAAAATTGTTCTCATTTCCACCGCATCCGCCATAGGTAAAACGTTCACAACAACCAGAAGTAGAGTTGTAATAATATCTGAAAATGCATGGAATTAGTATGTGCTATTACATGAAGTAAAAAAAAAAAAACTGACAGTTGTAAAAAGACACAACGAAGCCAGAGTCACATGATAATCTCGTCGTTGCGATATTTTTTTTTTTGCTGGACCATAGCTATGAACCTTCACACATATACTGAAGGTCAAAATTCCAACTTTAATTTCACGTTTTTTTACGAAAACTAATTTTTATAACACTAAACTTTAAATACCCGCACGCCCCATATACCATTGCATGTCCCCATAAACACAAAGCTGAAGGTAGATGACGGCTTAGTGTTTGGTCTTTTTAGGTATTGTAGGTCAAAAAGTTAGACTCCTAAACCTTTAACCACAGAATAATAATATTATAGTAAGTACATCTTCATAGAAAACGGCCGAAACGACACGCTTCGAAATCTCAGTGTATACCAGTAGGCAACTGTTCAACTGCGCTGCGGTTGTTACGCACAGACGGTCGCGGATTTAACGCGGATGTAATGAATTCAAGGTCACTGCCTAGACTGTAACTTTATTATACTGTGCTTCAACTGTCATGTTAGAAACACCAGTTCTAACCAGCCTCTAGAAGGCCGATCGAGAGTTCAGAGGCTAGTTAAAATTAGGTATGATTTTTTTTAATTGTGAAAACGTGGTAGGTACTTGAACGTACCTAAGAAAAGCAGCACGACAGTTTCCCGCCACAGGTGGTTGCATGCATGAAGGATCTGAAAAAGAAGACATCATTAATAAGGAAATGGATAACTAGATCATCATCCTCTCATCATCGTCTCTTATCCTGATTTATTTGGGTCCGACACTGCAAGTCTTCTTCTTCCATACTTATTTGGTTTCCTCAGAAAGCGGTGAACAGTCACACAATAACGGCTGTGCAAATTGTGGCATTTCGCTTTTTAAACCACATGTTTTGTTTGTTAACATTGAATGAGTTGGAGCTCGCGGCTAAGTAATAACAGCCGCAAGGGTCGATCCATCAGGTTAAGCTACACTTGCCGGGGTTGGTTCGTGGATGGGTGACCATCTTTTCATACCGAGACTTCCGTGCCTCGGAAAGCACGTTAAGCCGTTGATCCCGGCTGTTATTCGTGGATCTTTGACAGTCGTTACGGGTCGTCAGAAGCCCGAAGGCTGACAACCAGACTTACCAAGGGGCATCGTATTACCCAGTAACTGGTTTGTGGAGGTCAGATAGGCAGTCGCTCCATGTAAAATACTGGTATTCAGCTGCATCCGGCTAGACTGGAAGCCGACCCCAACATAGTTGGGAAAAGGCTAGACAGATTGATTGACATTGAATGAGCTGGGGTTCATAATAAATTCGACACTGCAAGTCTTCTTTTTCCATACATCTTCGGTCACACAATAATGGCTGTCCACAGAGCGTTTTGATACCTTAATGTCAAATACTGGTGATAGTTACAGATTTTCATGTCGGTCGGCTAGTTTTTTCAACGCCGGATATCTTTATTCGTGGAATAAAATTGACATTTGACTGTTTTCGTATGGAAAAACCACAAAAAATTCAAAATGATCCTCGGCTTGCCGTCATCTCAGTATTTATTCTCTTTCTACTGTTTCTACACTGTAAGTCCGTAGCACGGGCGTTCGTTTTATCGCGTCCTTTTTTGCCGCGCATTGGATTTTCAACGCTCCGCTTAAGGCGGCGTGAGTTGAGAATCCAACTGTGCACTTTTTCAACGCGCTGGGGATGCACTCTGTTGGATTCTCAACGCTCGGTTCGAAGCCGAGAGATAAGAATCCAGAGCACGGATGCGAACGTGGGCTTACAAGGCTGTTTTGACACTCGAATGACGTGACAGGGTGGCGCTGTTGGTGAAAATTAGTGCAATTGTTTTGTTAAATGTATTGAAAAAACAAGATGGTGGCGTTAGTTCCATTTTTAGTCACGCGCCAAAAGTAGGTGCAGCTAGCCAAATTATTATTATTAATCAATTTATTTCAGATTTCAAAATAATCCATATAATTTTAAAATTACGCAATTGCATTACAACAAAATACACATACATAAATTAAATTACAATATTTAGTGTAAGTAAAGTCTTATAAACTATGGTAGTCAACAACCATCACAATACGCATCAAATTGTGTAGTTTGCGTAATCCGCACGAATAACAATCGTCTGCAGGATACAGTAGTGCTATTCTGTAAAAATCTCACCGTGAAAACTTAGGTGAAGTGAGTTTGAAGTGAGCTGTCAATAGTACCAATCCCTAGTGTTGGACGGGATGACGGTTCATTTCAAGCTCACTTCACCTAAATTATCACGGTTAGATTTGTACAGAATAGACCGACTTTTACCACTACCTCTCACACGCTGTAGTAAGGAGCTTACTTTCTTGCTAATAATCGCATGACAGCCGTCCGTTCAAGCCTCCACAAACATCTTAGGTACACTTCAATAGCGAGGCAGTCGCTACAGCATCCTGAAGAAGTTGTTGTATTGAATACACAGAGCACTAGCAGCCCACAAGCTAATCGAGTAAAATGATTGCCAGTATTAGTGCAGTACGCCTTGAAATGATTTATTTTCACTTCCCTCGAACAGAAAGCAAACCTCCGCGCAAGCATATTCCCCATGACAGCCAGTTCTCTGTGTTCCCTCTCTATATCTGTGTCGTCTTGCAAGTACTCTGTCATAATGTGCCTCAGATAACTAAAGCTGCTCACCATCCGCAGAGCCGCACCAGGTGGAATATGCACTAAAGCACGCTTTCCACTCTTGAAAACGAGAACTTCACTTTTCTTTGAGTTGTATCTCAGCCCATGTTCTACCGTGTACGCCTCACAGACGGAGACCAGTATACGCACCACCCGCACCGACGGTCCCAGCAGTATCATATCGTCCGCATAACTAACATTATTTACAGAAACTCCGCTACAAAACAACCCACATGAGTACTGCTGAGCTCATAGATGAGGTCTTTAACGTAAAGGTTGAGCAACATAGGAGAGGTTATACACCCCGCCTTGGGAACTCGAGGCGTGGGTGCTCGCCAGAGTATATGAATGGACGGCGGGGCGGAGGGCGAGAGGAGAACGTCCAGCCCCGGAAGAGCGGGAGGCCGTTCGGCAGGAGGCGAAGGACGCCATAGTCGTCCACTGGACGCGGGACCTCGCCGCCGCAGCCTTCGGCCGCCGAACCCTCGACGCGATTGGGCCGGTCCTGCGAGACTGGCTCGAGCGGCCACGCGGGTTCCTCTCCTTCCGTCTAGTGCAGGTGCTGTCCGGACACGGTTGCTTCAGATCGTACCAGCACCGTATCGGGCGGGAAGAGACGCCGTCGTGTCACGACTGTGGCGCGGCGGAGGACTCGGCGCAGCACACTCTCGAGGTGTGCCCGTCGTGGTCCGGGCCGCGCCGCAGTCTCACCGCGGCGATCGGAACGGATCTTTCGCTCCCCGGCTTGGTCAACGCCATGCTGGGGGATGAGGGGTCCTGGGTGGCAGTCGCCTCCTTCCACGAACACGTCATGTCCCAGAAGGAGGCGGCGGAGTGCACGCGGGAGGAAGACCCTCTCGTGGAGCCGCTCCGAAGGTGGAGGAGGGGTCGAAGAAGACGTCAGTATGACAGTTATCTCCGACTCCTCCCAGGTGGAGGCCAGCAGGCAACGGGTGCGGGGGTTTCACCCTCGCCTGTATTGCACAGGCTTCCACCATTGCCGGACGGGAATGGCTAGGTATTCCCGGCCATTCCCGTAGCCCCCCAGCAGGGGGGACATGCGGGGCCCGCCAGCTAGGCGGGCATGCGCCGGGAGGGTTGTGGACGCAAAGGCTGAGCCGGATTCCCATCAAGGCGATGAGGGAACACCGCCGAGTTTTAGTGGGTATACTGCTACTCTGGCAGGGAGTCCCACATACTCCGTGTCGTCCCCCGACGAGCGGAGATGCGTAATGTCATTTCTCAGCGACAAAAAAAAAAGACGGAACGTAACACGGAGATGACTTCAGCCGGCACACCCGCACCTTCCAATTTGACCCATAACCTATGATACAAAACCGTATCAAAGGCATTGGACAAGTCTAGGAAGTCTCTCCGTGTAGTACCTGACAGCTTGCTTAAGACACAGGCTTGCGCTCTCTGGTACCCACTCCTGAACCCGAATTGGGCATCGTTCAGCTTTATGTGCTGCATGAGTATGTTGTTAAGCAAGCTGTCAAGCACCTTAGCTATTATTGTCGCCAGCGAGATGGGCCGACTGTTTCCTTTATCTGACACATCACCAGTCTTGCTCCTAACAATTGGTACTACTATTGTTTTCGTCAGCTCTTCAGGCAAGTAACCGTGACACAAACACAGAATATAAAACATGGAGAGCACGCGCGGCAGGTGAACACCAGCAAACTTAAGATGCTCAATGCTGAGACTATCGTGCCCAGGAGATTTACCCGTCAGCACACCAGTTATAACCTTTAGCACATCTTTGGCAGTAAATTTAACAGTTCGCTTCTGAGCGATCTTTAGCCCTAGCATGGTCACATTTGCTTGCGGTGGAATCAGAGTATGGTTCAACTTTAAAATAATCTTTAAAGAGATCAGCTATCTCTTATACCATTTACACTCACAGGGAAGCCAGACTTCACATTCATTATATTTTCAAACACACATTCTATCCATCCGCTCGTTCCCTCCCTAGCGTTTCCCTTCACTTTAAATAGTATATTGAAACTTACCTATAGCAGCGTAAACCACTCCCAGAAATAAAATTACAAGAAGATAATGTACTTTCATTTTTAAATTAACGTAGTCTTTCAAACAACGTTTTAAACGTAACTCTACTTAACAGTAATACTGCAATAATTTAGGTACAATATTATTTTCTTGCCATTTATACCATCATTTGCATGATAAATCGTTTGCATGACAGGGCTGTATTAAGGCGACGATAACTGACTTTTAATGTTTTTAAACTGAAGGCTATAAACGAGTAGTGATTTGGAAAAAAAATATAATTATGTTAAATTAGAGCATTTTCATAATAACTTAATATGTTAATATTTTAGATTATGTTTACATTACATAGTGTAATTAATTTGTAAAGTTATAACTAACGCGGATAATAAACTGAGCATAACGCAAAAACTATCGAGTGTATATTTATGAAACCTTTGATTACCGTCTTGAAAAAATAGGGTACAATCGGTGAACGGAGTAGAAGCCTATGGCATACCTAGTTTTTTTTTGTTTATTCAACAGTTTAGACAGAAATTGCTCTATCAATAAACACTACACATTTGAAGTAAACTAGAACAATACAACCAGAAATATTGAAAAAACTTTAAAGATCGATAAAAAATTCAAAATTCAAATAGTATTATTAAAAAAGAAAACAAAAAAAAAAAACTAGGTAGGTATGTCATAGGCTTCTACTCTGTTCACCTATTATACCCTGTTCTAATATACTATATTTTGTATCGTCTTTGAAGTAATAGAGCTGAAATGCACGTAAATGCAAGTAAAAAAACCGAAAGGTAAAAGTTACGCCATGTAATTTTGAACTTTAACGAAATATTCTTAGTACTATTTTTGAAAGAAAATCATTTTTTTGTATAACACAACAACAACGAAGCGATACAAAATAGTTATGAACATAGAAACTCAAATATAAAGTTCTAATTAGTAATTTGAAGTATTTTCAAAGTATCGCAAAACAAAATTAATAAAAAAATTAATTAACATCATTTTAAAATTAAATTAAAATAAGTATTTACAAATAAATAAAAATACATTTCACGTTCAAACTCTTAAGCACTCCCATAACAACTCAGCGACGCCACGCGCATCTAAGGAGCGCGCTCCCCGAAATTACGCCACACAAAGGGCACCCTCCTGCCTATACTGTCTATTAGTGATACAGAGGTCCGTTTTTTTCCAAATGTAGCTCACCTCAATACCGCGAGAGCTTTTTTCATTTTTTCGATATCGCATTTAGTTTTTGAGATATAGTTGATTTTATGACAAAAGACCCTAAAAAATTGATCGAATTTTTCACATTTTTGCGATTTATAAGAAAATTTTTGACTCTTAAAATTTTTTTTCCACCATATGGTAGCCCTTGTTGATATGCGTCTTTTGAGACCTCAATTATTCATGAAAACTTACGACACCAAGGCGATGTCACACTCTGAGCGAAAATGGGGGCTATCGTACAGCGATCGAAAAAACATTTTCAATGTTAAAACATCATCCAATGGCGACCTCGGGCTTACAGTAGTTGAGAACCTATGGGGTTCGGTTGACATTCGAGCACACATTGACATGACCTATGCGGTTTTTTATGTACTTAGTCTTGCCATAAATATTGTCACGAAAAAAAAATTTTTTTTTTATTACAAATAATATTTGTTACTTTTACAGTGTGTTAGTTTAATACATAAATATAAAACAATTTAAAATATAAAAACCTTATTCGAAGTGGTCTCTATTGGCTGCAATACAGTCCTTTAAACGTTTAGGGCAGTTATCAATAGAAGCACGCACTCTTTCCATGGGAAAATTCTTCACTGCTAATCGTATGGATTGTTTTAGGGACTCCAAATTATCATGGCATTTAGAGAAAGCCGTACTCTCTAAAACTGACCATAAATCATAATCCAGCGGATTAAGATCGGGTCTAGACGACGGCCAGTCTTCAGCTCTGATGAAGTCCGAAACGTTCACTTCCAACCAAGACTGCGTGGACCGAGCTTTATGACCCGGCGCCGAGTCATGTTGGAAGGACCATACTTGGTTATTGAACATGGTGTTGTTAAGGGGCTTAACTACCTTCTTAAGAATGGTATCTTGATACACTTGTGCCGATGTTTTGATACCTTTTTCACAAAAATATGGCTCAGTCACTGCTTCATAGCTAACACCCCACCAAACCATCACTGAAGTCGAATAATGCCCACGTTGCACTCTGTCGACTAATTGGGAAGCTTCCTTAGAGCTTTGAGCATAAATACGGTCATTTTGTTTGTTAAAATGTTGCTCAATTGTAAGGATTTTCTCATCCGTAAACAAAATTTTTCTGTGTCCTCCCTTTGCGTACCGCTTCAGTAGTTGTTTCGATTTTACCACCCTATTCTTTTTTAAATTATCAGTTAAAAAATGACCAGTGCATCTCTTATAGGCTGCAAGTCCTAAGTCATCTTTTAAAATACGCGACATGGTTCTGGGTGCTATCTTCATCTCCCGAGATAAAATCTTTTGCTTTCGAACAGGATTTCTTCGAATTCTTTCCCTTACTTTGACCACCTTTTTCGTACGAACACTACGTGGACGGCCAGATCTTTTTCTGTCACAAACAGTGTTTGACTAATACCAAGCGTATGGAGAGTGTTAAAAATTGCATTTGGCTCCATACCAACTTTGTGTAATGCAATCACAGCGATTCGTTTCTCTTTATCACCCCACTCCATTTTAATATCGCAAAATACAATGTATTGGCGCCAAAATAAGAAAACTCAATGAACAATCGTATAAAAATGACAGATTCCAAATACAAATGTAATATCTTTCTTATTTTTAATTGAAACAGTATTTATGGCCAGACTGTGTATACTCGTATAACGAACAGTTGACGGGTTAAACATCTCTCTCAAATTTTTACCGAACTCTATTTAGTAAAAAAAAATATACTTTTGTGTTATGAATATTACATATACCATCACTTCTATTTCTACCGCCAATGCTGTGTTTCGGTTTGAAGGTAAGTACGTATAAAAAGTTTTTAATTCGGACCTGCTCAAAACCACTGATCGTGATACCTACTTTGATTATTGATATATGTTATGCGCCAGTCATCCATTATCAACAAAGACAATAAATTATTTGTTATCAAGAACGGCTGTGTATACTCGATAACTATGGAAATTATTTAATTAATTTCATATTACGTATATCAGGTAAAAATACATAATCCTGAAGCAGCTGTAAAAACAAATAAAATTACAGGTTGATTAAATGGTGTTTAAACTGGTATTTCTTGAAACTTCAGGGCGGCGCTGTCAGTAAAAGAAAATGTCAATAGATTTTTAAATTCAGTACATTTTCAATAAAGTTCCGTAGTCTGCCGTATACCAAAATAAATTGGACATCAGTTTTATTATTTAGAAGCCAAGGTTGAATAAAAAATGTTATCGAACATTTTATTTATTTATTTCCACTTACCCTATTTTACAGTTTGGTTTAAGCCACGCAATGAAAACCTTTCAGGGTTTATCTGTGTGATGGCGAATCGGTCAATTAATAGAATTATTGATTAATAATCCATAGTTAAACGAAAAGGATCCAACCCACATTACACCTAATGTGGGTTGGATCCTTTACACATGGCTACATAGGTATACCGCCGTTTACCCGAATTTTATTTGCCCTAATATCATTTGCCATAATAGTCAACAGCCATAATATCATACGACATAATACTCATTTGCCCTACTCTCATTTGCCATATTAGTCACGTGCCAGAATCATTGTTTCCCATAAAGTCACTTACCATAACATCATTTGTCATAATCATTGTAAGCCCTAATTATCACATGCCATAATTATGATATGCCATAACATAATTTGCCATCGACATCGGGTGTGTAACGGTTGTTTATATCGAGAGAAATTGGATGCAATTGGGACTTTAGGGCACCCCGACTCGGACAGGTTAGGTTAGAAGGGGATGGCGGGGTCGTGTGAGCGAGCGAAGCGAGCGAATAGACCCCGCCATCCCCTTCGTGGTTATTTTTTTATAAACCACACAGAAGTAGGAGCCCCGCCAAGCGGGGCTCCGTCGACCTAGCCCACCATCAACCATGCACAGAAAAAAAACCATGCACAGAATAAATAAGTTTATTCTTATTATACCAAACATTGCGCACCCATCGACATCGACAGCCAGAAAGCTAATAAGTAGGTAAGTATTAGAATTAAAAACAAGTTTAATAATTGTGGCGTTTAAATATAATGTCATCATGTGTAATGATTATTACGGGGCTTAAATATTTGTCTAATACTTGTTATGCCATTTAAATATTATGTCTAATAATTATTATGGCACATAAAAATAAGGCAAACAATACTTATGGCATTCGTATCTTATGGTATCTAAAATTCGGGCTATTAAAAGTATGTCATATGTCTTTTAGGGCAAATGAAACATTCGGGCAAATGAAATTCGGGTAAATGAAATTCGGGAAAATGATGATTATGGCATATAATCTTCGGGCAAACAATAGACAACCGGCTACATATCAAGCTATAAATATCCAGTATAAGCTGACCTCTTATTGTATGGAAATCCTATACATTGCAAGATCAGCTTATACTGGATTTTTATAAATTGATATTTTGCCGTCATGATAATTTTTTTAGCATTTTTAGGATCACTTCGTTGTCCGTCTGTCTGGCTGTCTGTCTGTCAGTCTGTCAAGACCCTTTTTCTTAGGAACGCATGGAGGTATAAAGTTGAAATTAATACCAAATACGTAGGTCTATGGTCTCTTAGAGCTCTTAAAAAAATCAAGCTTCTATGTCAGCGCAATACAAAAATTCGGCGATTTATGCGACATTTTTAATACTTGCAAGTAAATCAAAGTAAAGGAAAAGTCAGAAAACTGTTAAGGCGATACCAAAATAAGTTGGGGGTTTTTTCGTAACCATTTATTACATATTACAGAATGTATGGATTTAATTTTTGGATATATGTTTATTGACTATTTGATTAATACTCTGACTGAAGGAAAACACGACTGGGTTACATTTTCTCGATCGAATTTAATTCCGAAAATACCTCTACTTTTTTATATTTTTTTCTGTAATTCTAAAATCCTAAATAATTTCATTGCAAAATTGCATTCAAAATGTGCGTATTAGGTAATTGAAAACTCTGGCTGAACATATTTTTGATAGATAGCTTAATTTATTTTTAAACAATATAAATTTGGATCAGCGCTTTTATTTTGGTTCCAGCGCATTGTTGCGCTCTCTTTTTTTCGCATGTGGATGTAATTGACTCTGTCATTTTCTTATTACCGCTCAGTTAGCTTTTTACATATCGCCTTAATTTGTAAATGATAAATGATTTTTATTTCTGTAAGTAGGTTTGTACAAACACTTTTACAAGTCAACCACGTTTTTTTTTTTTTAAACTAGATGAAGTCGGCGTTTCCTATCTGACTACTCTGAGAAGAAAGGCCGAAACAAACTCAGAGGTCACAGTCTCTTATAAAGTCCAGACATAAACTTGGTCACTTCATGTGAAGACCATGTAGATTGGTGTCTGAAATGGTCTTTTGAGGAAAGAACCACACAGATTGAGAGGACCTGTCCAGTCAGTGCACGCATTTGTCAGTAATCGCGCAGCTCAACTCAGAACTTCAGGAGCTCAACGATTCGACCAACAATACCAAAGAAAGGACATTGGGGTAGGCCGCATAAATTACTCAAACTGCCAGACGATGATTACAAATAACTGAGAGAAAAAATAAAACAAACAAAAAAAGCAATGACCTACATAGTCTTCACATTCACAATAAATTAAAATAATATAATACTTTACAAAGTAAATAGTCATGTCAACATTCAGTATGCAAAAATAAAAGAATAAAATAAAATTTGGAGCAGTTCAATCCCAAGCCTAGTAGTAGTTGTAGTTTTATGTTATGGTTTTTAGTTTTTTATCTGGCGAAATGTGAAATGTGGGTACCTACTTATACTATAGCATGGGGTCTCAACTAGAACACATTATAATTAGTCTTGAATATAATTCATAGTTGGCAGCACAGGTAACAATTATGAAATTAACAATCACTAAAAAGCGATATCCTACGGCAGATTTTGGTTGAAGTAAGATTAGTACAAATCAAAACATCCTTGTTTAATGTTGATTTATCTATTTGCACACATAAATCACGTATTTTCAACAAAAACGATAAATTAACACATTAACTGCTGAATTATTTAGCGAATTTGCTCCAAGTGCTGCTTTATGATACACTAAACCCTGTGCGGCAAACGCTCATGCGCGCCCAAAAAATACTTCGTGTGGTGCTATGAGCGCGCATGCGCGGTTGAAGAAACTCTACCCAGTGCGGCTGGGCGCATATGTGCGGCGTTACAAACTTGTCCCAAGTGCGGCGAGACGCTTATGTGTGTTTGAAAATTTTCCAGTTTTATGAGTCATAAAACAATTACGCCAAGAACAATAGATATGCACAAAAAACCCACAGGTGCGGCGCGCCGCATTCGAAGGAAGTTATAAATTGTATGGACGCGCATAAGCGCCGCCAGCACATGGTGAACGTTCGAAAATCGCGCATGCGCGTTGGCCGCACAGAACGTGTTAAGCATTTTACTTCAATTCGAACCAATGGAATGTTAGAAGCAGTTGAAAGTAGCTTTCTGTCAAGCATTTCGTTTTAGAGCTTTTTGCAATAGATGGCGTTTTATTAAATTTGTCTTGTCATCACATAGACTAACCACCATTGAATACCGCAGACCAAAGCAGATAATTAAGCGCGTTTAGGAAAACCATTTAGAGCTGCACGAATTAATAAGTACCTACAGCTGCCCCATTTCAAAACCTAGTAAGGGACACTTTTTACAAAAATGGTTTTATAATAATAATAACAATAATAATAATAATTTATTTTGAAAAACATAATTACAATTATTGTGAAGCCCTGACTCCAGAGCTAGGTATGTAATACCTGTATTTCAGGAGTCAGTTTCTTCTTCCTTATTACATGCTTAGATGCAAAGATTTGCTAACCTACTAAGTCCCCACCAAATACAAAAACACAGCTTAAAAAACTCACAAATTAGCAGATATATTTAAGCACCGAAACCTAGTAACTTCAAATTCACTGCCCCGTCACCACTTTAGGTTTTTGCGCTCTCCTGTAAAATTTCGTTTTAAGTCCTTACTAGGTTTTGAAACGGGGCAGCCGATGTGCCGCATGGCATAAAAATAAAATATCAAATATTTGGCTTCGCAAACACGTCGTCTCCTACTAAAGCTAAAAACTGCTAGCTCAAACACACACATGAAACAATTATGTCAATTCAAGATATTTTTTATTGTATTGTTGTACTTTCCTTGAGCGCACGGTGCGATTTCATACTCGATGTGGGATGTACACAATCTATAGGTATCTCGATGTAGCCATCTAGTAGTATCGATGCCACCTAGCATCGATGTCACCTAGTATCTAGGCCGACTCCTATTATGTCGTTGTAAAACTACAGTTTCTGGCTTTTAATGAGTCGCTGATGCTGCCATCTGTTAAAAAATGTAAGAAAAAAAAATAGCCAGCTCAATAGCCAGACTTAGGTAGGTGTCATTTCTTTGGATGGGATTGGGTATCTGTACGCAATATTATATTATCTGTGGCTATAGGTACTTACACCTTTACCCAACCCTTCGAAGAAACAAGGCGTGATGTTATGTTTAACAATAGTTTTTTGCGAATACAAACTTAAATTTGCAGTCGAAGAATTGTCCGTGACGTATATCAATGTATGGGAAACCATGTTTTTCAAGTAAAATGTTCAAGTTTGTTTTTGGAATAAATTCTTTTGAACTACGGAACCTTCATTGTGCGTAGTCCGACACGAACTTGGCCGGTTTTTTAATTGATATTCTTTAACTTAGCTAGACAATTAATGATTAGCTTACTAAGATGGTTATAATAATAATAATACGAGTATCCTGGGACATTTTCACGCACGGTCATCTGGTCCCAAACTAAGCAGAGCTTGTACTATGGAAACCAGATAACTGATATACTACATATACTATTTTTTTTTGTAAATACATACTTATATAGATAATTACACCCAGACTCAGGACAAACAGACATGTTCATGCACACAAATGTTTGTCCTGGATGGGAATCGAACCCACGACCTGCGGCGTGATAGGTGGTATCTTAACCAACCACGCCAACTGGCGTTATGTAAATAAACAAGTCTACCGTTGAGTAAAACGACCGATAGGTAGTGGTCTTTGAAATAATGATTACCTATGAGATTAAAGTCATTTTCTCTTGTCTGTGAAGTTTCACTAGTTCACTAATGTAATGTAGTTACGATATGTTCTGCGACACGCCTCTGCCGTCTCAAAATTGTTTGAATTGCCGCCGCATCCACCCCAGACGAAAGTCAAAAGCCAGTTGGTGTCTCCCCCGGCGCGACTGCTGAGCGTGCGGACCTGGGTTCGATTCCCGTCTCAGGCAAAGTGTTATTGGGTTTTCCGTTAGGAGTTTCTTAGCGACAGCCTGGAGTTTGGAAGTTGGCGGTGTGGTACCCCTCGTGCCTCGGAAAGCACGTTAAGGCGAGTATAGTCGTGAAATGGTCGTTTTTGAGAGTATTATGCTTTTAAATGAGCCTACAGAAAGTTCCAGAAAAATATATATTATGAAACTTTGATATACATATATGTCGGATCCGGTCACTAGTACGGACACAAAACGAATCGCAAGCGCGCGCCACTGCCGACATCAGATGATCTACCCACACCTACAGCGTGCTTCTACAGAGTCGTGATGTTTAAGCCCACGGCGAGGAGATGAGGACATTCTAGTGTCTGATCGCATCAGAGTTAAGACGTCGCGGAACTGTACTCGATTCGTTGTGCTCAGTTAGTGTGTTAATTATAATTCAGAGTTATTGTGTTAGATTGTGATTTTAATAAACGTCGTGTAACGCACCCAGTGTATTTTCATTGCACGAAACCCATCTTCTGCCCACATGATGTCCGAATCTAACGGAGTAAATCCTGACGATCCTACATATACATACTTCAGTCTGAGCATTTCAAAATTTTAAGCAGCATTAAATACCATGCAAAAAATATATTGAAATGAGGTGGTTTTCAACTTTAAATTCGCTACTGATTTTCGCGACGATAATATTAGTAAATCACCTATTTTATAACTGTGCATTTTTTTATTTTGAAATAATAATTAATTTTTACAAAGCGCAACCTTATCAGCGGAAATTTAGAAATATTCGCTAGCGAGTCCATGCGACGACTATGACGCCCCCGGAGCATGCGTAGTTCATACAAACGAAACACCAAAATAATTTGTAAATCCAATAAATTTTAAAGGTAGTGTGTATTTATTCCGATTTGATTACAGAATATCTAGGTTTCGAAATATTAAATAAGAATATTGATATATTAATAAATTTAAATATGAAATATGAGAAAAATAAGTTTTCTATAGACATTTTAAATTCCATTATCTTGTCTTCAAATCCTTTCAAAATATGTGTTTGGGAACCTAGATATTCTGTAATCTAATCGGAATAAATGCACACTACCTTAAGAATATGTTTGATTACAAATTATCTTGGTATTTCGTTTGTATGAACTGCGCATGCTTCGGGGGCTTCTTAAGCCGTTGTTCCCGCGCCTGATCTTTACCCGGTCGTGTCGGATTGCCGTCCAATTGGACTAAGGCAGTGAGGGAAGAGAGAGTGCACCTGTGTCTGCGCACACACACCTGCACTATAATATCTATGAATACACTATTTATGGTTATTAGTTTATTTATATATTTTTTTTTCTCTAAATTATAGGTAGGTATTCTATTGTGTGTATTTTATTATTTTTTCATTCCCCTATTGGATTTGTAGATGTCCGTAGGTGTGTCCGTGGCATCACATGGGCCCTATCAGAATACCAGCGCTGCGGTATTTATTTAAATATTGCAGCTTTATGCTGAGATAGGAGCCTTTTTGGCCTCGCACAGGTATTTTTAATTGTTATATTTTGTTTTATTTTTTAAATGTTAATTTTGTTAGTTTCCTATGCTCTTTTTTTTACTGTTTGTATTTCCTGTGCGTGTCCCAAATAAAATATTTTCTTTCTTTCTTTCTTTCTTTCTTTCTTTCCCGCGCTGAAGGCTGCTCTCCGCTGAAATTGGTCACCAAACCCGAATTGGTCTGGAGGACTTGTTTAATAAGAGGAATTTGCTTAATAAGTAAATTAAGCAAATAAATTCAATTAAACTTCAAATTATCAAATAATTAGATACATATTACTACGAGGTTGTGGGTTTAAATCTGGCCAAATACCAATGTGACTTTTTCAATTAATTTTATGTACTTTCTGAATTAATCTTGGACTTTACTGATATTTATGAAGGAAAAACATGTGAGGAAACCTGGACTTATCTATACATATAATAAAATCGTAGCGAAGTCAATATATTTGAAAAAAAAGTTATTGCTACGAGTTCTGGGAACGAGTTTACTTCCGAAAATATTTGTATCGTTTTTAGAATTTTTGTCTGTCTGTACATTATGTTCCAGCATCACCATTCTGTTCGAATTTTCAATAGATATTCTCTATAAGTCAGGTCAGTCTGTGAGCTATAAATTATCACGCTATTTGCTATGGGGGATGAACAAAATTGCATTATAGTCCAAGATCCCAGAGCCGCCAAACCTTACTTTTTTTTCTGATTAACAAAATGTATGGGATAGAGTAGTATTAGTATGTATGTACTTTGAACATACGCATACCTACTAGCTTGGGCCGATGACCAATCCAGATGCATATCAAATTTACTGCTATTAGGTACTAAAGCACAAGACTTGTCTTAAAGTCAGCTGATTTTTTTGTACTTATGTTTTACAGAATATTGTTAATAATAAAAATATTCAATTCTGCCAGACACTTCCCGTGGGTAGGTCTTTCCGCCAGACGACGCTTTAAAGCGTGCAAAAAATGATGTCATCTTACTTTAAAGTTCGAGTCTTAATTTTTATATAATGATTCTCGGGGAACTATTTCAGTGCTATTTGTAACTAAGCAGCCAGATCAATCGTAGCTGCCAAACATCCCCCAAACACAAACCAAAATACTGGAATACCTACTCGACCCAAATGTATGGGACGCCTGATAATTTTTTCACGATTACGATGTTGGTCCCATGGAGAAAGTTGTTCAGTTTGATGGTCTGTAACACACCCTTAAGAGGGTAAGCTGTAAATTTTCATACAAAAAGCGATAACGTTTTTCTCCCTATAAATATAGTCTAATTTTCATAATTTTTGGAAATGTTGTAGGTATAATGAAAAACTAGGTCCATACGGTTTTATTATAAAGAAATATTGCATATGATGTAAGTTCCTCGAGCATTTTTATTAAAAAAAATTAAATTAAATTGAATTACTAAAAAAGAAAAACGTACAGACCTAGATTCGGGTGTACTGAATGTAATGACACTAAAATTGTCTCATTTCGTAAAGGTTTAGGGGGGTGAAAACGTTATCGCCCAAAACAATATTTATGTCAATAATTGTATGAGGCGCGAGTCTTGGAGACAATAACCTTATTGTCTCCAAGATTCGCGCCGCATATCGGCATAATTTTGACCACACCGTTCGGATACAACCTGTATTATGCAATCTCCCTGAAATACGTAAAAATACAACTACCTACCAACGATAACATTAACGTCACGTCAATATTCCATGACGGGATAGTTAATAACGTGCACAGAATAACTCCTAATGAAAAAACAACACTGCGACAAGCATTTTTGACCTACTTCCTTCTACATTTATGCTAAAATTCATTTCAACTATAAAAAATCTTCAAACAACTGAACTAATTTTCTTGAATCATATTATATACACAGATACACACGTTAAACTTTTAACATCCTTTTTCCGTCGGGGGTTAAAAACGAAGAAATGCAGAATAGCGTGATAAGTGCGTAAGATACATAAAATTGCAGTCTTTCATTTTGACAATTCAACGATATGCAGAATAGCGTGATAAGTGCGTAAGATACATAAAATGGCAGTCTTTCATTTTGACAATTCAACGATATGCAGAATAGCGTGATAAGTGCGTAAGATACATAAAATTGCAGTCTTTCATTTTGACAATTCAACGATATGCAGAATAGCGTGATAAGTGCGTAAGATACATAAAATGGCAGTCTTTCATTTTGACAATTCAACGATATGCAGAATAGCGTGATAAGTGCGTAAGATACATAAAATTGCAGTCTGTCATTTTGACAATTCAACGATATGCAGAATAGCGTGATAAGTGCGTAAGATACATAAAATTGCAGTCTTTCATTTTGACAATTCAACGATATTCATTGCGTTATGAATTTTTTAATCATATGAAGCAATGGGGGATTGTGTCGATCGATCAGGTTAAGCTACACTTGCCGCAGTAGGTCCGTGGATGAGATCTTTACATACCGTGCCTCGCAAAGCACATTAAGCCATTCGCGTCGATCCCTGCTGTTATTCGTGGATTTTTGACAGTCGTTACGGGTCGTCAGAAGCCCGAAAGTCTGACAACTAGTCTTATCAAGGGTATGTAAAATGCCATGTAAAATACTGGTATTCAGCTGCATCTGGTAAAACTGGAAGCCGACCCCGAAATTGGGAAAAGGCTAAGGGCCGGTTTTTTGATCCGTAGTTAACTCAACCAATGGTTAAACACAGTAACTAATGGTTGAATTTTGGCTAAATGTGAAAGGCTAAACATGAATGTATTCATGTTAGCTCATTCATACTAAAAAATAATAACTAATTGCATACCTCATTCATGTTTATCCTTTCAAATTTAGCCAAAATTCAACCATTAGTTACTATTTTTAAGATTGAAAGTGTGTTAGTTCCTTTATTCATTACATTCATTACGTAATAAAGAATAAAATGAACTAGTTGTCAATAGAGCCTCATCAAACCATAAACAAGCGCTGAACATTTGAAACGACACTCGAAAAAGAAAAAAATAAATTCGCGCGCTTTTTACCCGCTAACAAGATATTGCGTAAATGTCATCGAGGTATTAATATGGCGAGAGTGTAAAATAATATTATTTCTGTTTTGGGTCCAGAAATCCGTTTTTAATCACATCATGTAGCTGCTCATATCTTCATTTTTTCTTCTGCATAATGACTGCTTTTCCAAATCTCAAAAGCATAAAGTTGATACCCATTTTTTTTTGCGTGGAGAAATACTCATGCATACTGCACTACCACGGGGAGATAGTGCAGGTATGTGGGACTCCAACCCATTAAAACTCCACGGTGTCCTCCTCTGCCGCTTGTGGCGGGAACACGGGCACGCGTTCTAGCACTCATCACGAACACTGATGCCTACGGATAGTGTGAAAGTTGTTTGGTCAAAGAACGAAATAAAGCTAAGAGACATGGCTGATTCAAAAGAAATGTAAAATAAAGGACAGCATCCACCACAGACAAACTGAATCATGGCGGAAAGGGGTGAATATTCGAGCGTTTTAACCGCCGTCATTACCTTCCGCCAAAAGTTGATGAAGGAGAATATCGTTAATGAAATATTTCATCAATTCCCAGAATCTGCTTAAGGACCAGAATCAGGAATTGCTGAAATATTTCATTAAATATATTCTCTTTCATCAACTTTTGGCGGAAGGTAATGACGGCGGTTAAAACGCTCGAATATTCACCCAAAGATGAAAATAAACTTATGCATAAGCTCACTTCTTCCCATGGGGGTGACAAAAACTACAGAACGCCACCTGCTACGATCCTTACATACGCACCTGATCTTTCTGAAGAACAGCACCTATAAGGTCACTAAATAATGTTCTTCTAGGGCAGGGATGGCGAACCTCTATACATTTACAATACATGTCATTTTTCCAAAAAAATAATGAATGTGGCTATGACGTGCCATCAAACAATTCCAACTTAGTGACTACTGAAAACAAATTATAGAAGTTCAATCTATTTATACACGAAATCTCTAAAAGAGTCATTGTAATCAACATTATGAACAACTTTGACTATGGGAACAACCTGAAATCGCGAAAAAATCTGTAGTTCCGTATATTTTCACGAGTAATGCGAACATAATTGTTCTTTTGAGGGAACAGCTGATTCTTGTTTCGCGATTTCAGGTTTGGTCCCATAGTAAAAGTTGTTCAGATACCTGATTTTATTCACCATAATACCCAGTTTCATATTCAGTTTTATATCTAGGAGATGTTGCAAACTAGATGAAAAGGTATTAAGTACCTAAACTCTTGAAATCATGCCGTGGCCGAAATATTTTGTTACGTGCCATTGGTTCGCCATCCCTGTTCTAGGGCGTCCCTTTCCCGAGTTTTCACTCACACCTGCCTTGACCACCTTTTGATGACCGCCTTTCACTCATCCTCTCAACATGACCAAACCATCTAAGCATTATCTTTTAAATTTTTCTCGCTATATCTTCTTTTAAACCGCACCCATTGCCTTATTACATAATTCCTCTTATTTCTTCTCCAAAAGTTAGTACATGCATGAAGTGCGTGTACGAATGCCAACGGAAAATCACATTAATGCGACGGTGTGGTCTAATTTAACTATAAAAGTGTATGCTTTCCCCAGCCCTAGCACGATCAAAGAGGTGGGTAGGCTTATAAAACTTTTAGAAGCGGATGTAGAAAACAAAATAGGGTGTTCTAAAAACAAAAATAATGCGGGCTTTGAAAGAAAAATGGTTGTTTCATGTCTAGCAAATAGGTTGAAGTCAGTTGGTGTCCCTTTTCAAATTTTATTATCGATCATGCCTAATTCTTGTTTTTTGTACCCACCAGAACCATAAAAAAAAAACCGGCCAAGTCCGTGTCAGCCCACGCACTGTGATGGGTTCTGTAGTTGAAATGAATTTATCCCAAAAACATACTTAACATTTGTAGTAGAAAAACATCATACATTCCATCTGCAAAAAATGTATACATCGATATACGAGTACGTTCGTGGTTAATTCTCCAACTGCAAATGTAAGTTTGTAATAAAAAAATAAAAAAAAAAATGTGATAAAACTACAAATTAACGATTTTGGACTTTTCTTTTACTTGTGCTGTGAGAGCTTGCCAAATTTCAAGATTCTGGGTCAACAGAAAGTACCCTAAGTTTTTGATTTATTTGCGAGTATTAAAATATGTCGCATAAATTGCCGATGTTTTTTTATTACGTTGACTTAGAAGCTTGATTTTTTTAGAGCTCCAAGAGTTCGGACCTACGTATTTTATATTAATTTCAACTTGATACATCCTCCACGCGTACCTGCGTACCTGGCAACGAAGTGCCTATATGGTTTCAGTTTTTTCCTTTTATAGTATGGAACCCTAAAAACACATGTTGTATTAAAATCGTATCGTATCGTAAGCATCGAACGTACAGTCGTATGAAATGGCTATAAGACGACTTTACTCAGTGCCTAAGCGATACATTTCCCTGGCTGTCTCCACATTTAACCTTCGCCACTCGTGATGGCTATTTTATTGCACTCGACCAATTTGTTTTTGGAGTTTATTCCTTAATAATCGATTTTCATAAGGCCCGCCCCCACAGAGTACTTTTTATATACAGCCGGGGGGACTTATACGGTATGGGAAAAATTTGAGGAGTGAAATACAAGCGAAGCGTTGTCACGTTTTTGTGTATTATTTATTTTCGGCCGGTCTTCATTGTTAACAATCGTGCATAAGGAGTAAACTCCAGTCGTGCTGACACACACTTTTTAATTTTTTTTTATGAAAAATTATTGGCCTGCTCTAGATTTTTTCAAGTCTAGCTGCACATAGCGAGGTCTATGTCCTCTGTAGTGGCTGCGTGTGCGAGTAATAGGTGTTTAGCTGTGCGCTTGCTCGCATAATGTGAACACTCCGGGCCTCATCGTGTCCCAGTTACGGGCTAAGCTGTGGCTCAAAATGGCGCGTGATTTGATAATATTTACATGAGTTTAGGGGAAATTTTTTTTGAAGAATTATAAAACAATCTGCCTAGCCTTTTCCCAACTATGTTGGGGTCGGCTTCCAGTCTAACCGGATGCAGCTGAATACCAGTATTTTACATGGAGCGACTGCCTATCTGACCTCCACAACCCAGTTACTGGGTAATACGATACCACTTGGTAAGACTGGTTGTCAGACTTTCGGGCTTCTGACGACCCGTAACGACTGTCAAAGATCTACGAATGACAGCCGGGACCAAGAGCTTAACGTGTTTTCCGATGCACGGAGGAGTCTCGGTATGAAAAGATGGTCACCTATCCACAGATCAACCACGGCAAGCGTAGCTTAACCTGATGGATCGACCCGTGCGGCTATTATTACTTAGCCACGAGCTCCTGACAATTATGAAAAAAATCAGATTGTTTAAATTCTTTTTACAGTACCTGGAAGTCATCAAGCATCACGTGACAAGCATGATTACTTCTAGGCTAGCGTGCACCATCGGGTGAGATAGCAGTCGAAGCAAGCCAAATGGAAAATCAGTCTATAATGATCCTGCTACTGGGAAACAGGCCTCCTCTCTGTGAGATGGAGTGGGCCGTCCACCACGCGGGCCCAGGGCGGGTATTGAATGTGCATGGGAAGCCGTCACCTCCTTCTGCGAAGCTGTAATGCTCGCGAAGGAGGAGGCTGAACGCGTGAGGGAGAGGCAATTCTTGCGCCCTCACGCCTCTAGTCGCCGCAGGAGACGCCCTGGGCGTCGGGAATCGATAGCCGATTCCCGGCCACCGTAGGCGCGGGCTTGCGGATGGCGAGCAACGGGTAGCTCGCCGTCCGGTAAGGACCAGGCTCGGGTCGACGGCGCGTTGTGTTCCACGCGCGCCTCAAAGAGATGTCAGCACTAGCTGAAGGGGTCCGCTAGGGCCGATGGCCGCCGGGGTTGCGGGTTGTTCGAAAGAGTTACCGTGGCCCTGGCACAGGCAACTGAAGGAACACGGGTGGGTTTTAGTCAGTAGAAGTCTGACACGCCCTCCCGCTCCACCCAGAGCGGGAGAAGTTATTTGATGATTTCCCATCCACAAAAAAAAAAAGGGCGGGTATTGAATCCTTGGTGAATGTCACAAGTCTTTAATTTTTGGTTTAATGACATGATGTTTTTCTTCACCGTTTTGAGAGCAGTGGTGATGAAATTATCTACACACAGTAAAGAGCCTGCTTGGGTTTGAACCTACGATCTACTACTTCACATAAGAAATGAAATATCGTTGTATACTTCTTTTTGCTCCTAAACACAAGTAAGTACCTACGCCTGAAAGCAAGGTATGAATGTGTTACAATACCCTGAAACGGTTATGATTTTATGAATAATGCATGAACTCCTTGCTTCCCGTAGTACTTATCTTACGACGACGACTTGGCGAGAAACTTGGATGATAAACAACAATGAAAATTACGTCATGATTTTTTTTTTGTTTTCAGTGATATTTAGCTTGCGTTTACGCTCCGCTTTCTGCGGTCGGTCTGTGGATGGGTAACCATCTATTTGAATTCAGACTGAGACCATGGAAAGAAGAAATCATGATCCCGACTGTTGGTCCGCGTGACGACCGAGTGATACGGCAATGCATTGTGCTGCTGCGACCCAGAGTGCGATAGTTCATACAACATTTTTTTTATTTTTTTTTTATTTGTGATGGGTTTGCTCTTGACTCTAGGTAGGTAAAGTCGACGATGGAGTGAGCTTACCCAGAAGAAGCCTGTTCACTCTCACTTTGAAGAGATTAGTGTTGTATGCGCTCGGAAACACAGACGCAGGTAGTGAGTTCCACTCTTTTGCTGTGCGCATTATAAAAGACATTTAGAAGCGCTTAGTGCGAATTGGTGGAATAGCAACTAGGTAAGGATGGTAACTGGCATTGCGTCTAGATGTCCGATGGTAGAAGCGGGCCGGTGGAATGAGGAATCATCATCTGCCTAGCCTTTTCCACGTTGGGGTTGGCTTCTAGTCTAACCGGATGCAGCTGAATACCAGTATTTTACATAGAGCGACTAGGTAAGGATGGTAACTGGCAGTGCGTCTAGATGTCCGATAGTAAAAGGGGGCCGGTGGAATGAGGTCGTGGAGTTCTTGGGCAGACTCACTGAAGTACAATCTGTAGAAGACGGACACGCAGGCAACCTTGCGGCGATGAGCTAAGCTATGAAGCTTGGCATCCACCAGTTTTACGTCGCTAATGAGCCTCTTAGCTCTGCGTTCCACCGAGTTAAGCGCGGCTAGTTGGTACTTAGCTGATCCATCCCAAAGGTGACTGCAATACTCCATGCAGGATCGGCCTAGCGCTTTGTAAAGGGCTAAAAGCTGTCCAGGCGTAAAGTATCGCTTCAACCTAGGTAATCATTCATTCAATGTATGACATAGGTGTGTCAGTTGCATTATGGTTATGGTGGATTACAGTTCTTTAAATAATATTTAACGTGTTTTCATTAGCGCCTGAAACAGAGCTACTCGGGATGTGTAACTGTTTATGTTGCTGAGAGAAATATTAGGTTGGGGAAAAAGTCTTTTCGCATTATAGTATGTATGAACTTGTAATAAAATCTCTTTGTATCTGGCTGGTTTTGGTATCATCGAAAGTTTAAATTTTAAAGAACATAATTCCAAATTCAAATTAGGAAAATGTGTGATTTTCATTTGTTTTTCGTACCGTCAAGATGAGTGAATCTAATGAAGAAATTCGATAAATTTTAAAATTTTACTACAAAAAAGGTAAAAACGCAACGCAAGCCGCGAAAAAAAATTGCGATGTTTATGGACCTAGTGTAGTGTCTGTGAGAGTAGCACAAATTTGGTTTAAGCGTTTTCAATCCGGAAATTTTGATGTCAAAAATGCACGTCGCTCTGGTCGCCCTATTACGGATAAAATGGATGCCATTTTTGAAAAAGTGGAGCAAGATCGGCATATCAGTAGTTACGACGTAGCTGAAGAACTGGAAATTGACCACAAAACAGTTTTGGCGCATTTGTAAAAAACTGGGTACACAAAAAAGCTCGACATTTGGGTACCTCACGAGCTCACTGAAAGAAACCTAATGAACCGTGTACTCATTTGTGATTCTTTATTACGACGTAATGAAACCGAACCATTTTTGAAGAAGCTGATAACTGGTGATGAAAAGTGGATCACGTATGACAAGAACGTGCGAAAAAGGTCGTGGTCAAAGGCCGGTCAGGCTTCACAGACTGTGGCGAAACCCGGGTTAACTCGCAACAAGGTGATGCTGTATGTGTGGTGGGATTGGAAGGGCATTATTCATTATCCATCACCATCGATCCTGAACTCTACTGCGAACAACTGATGAGATTAAAGCAAGAAGTTGAGAGAAAGCGGCTGGAATTAATCAACAGAAGGGGTGTGGTTTTTCATCATGATAACGCTAGACCTCACACATCTTTAGTCACTCAGCAAAAATTAAGAGAGTTTGGCTGGGAGGTGTTAATGCATCCGCCGTATAGTCCTGACCTTGCACTTTCAGATTTCCACCTGTTTCGGTCTCTTCAGAATTCTTTAGGCAGTGTCAGGTTAACATCACGAGAGGACTGCCAAAACCGCTTGTCGCGGTATTTTGACCAGAAGTCCCAAAATTTCTATACCAATGGGATCATGTCCCTACCTACAAGATGGCAAAAAGTTATCGAACAAAATGGTACCTACATACTTTAGTTAAATGTAAATAAACTATATTAAAAAATGTTTTGAATTTTCTTAAAAAATGCGAAGAAACTTTTTCCCCAACCTATTACTTTAAGGCGAAAACGTCAGGGTAGCCCGCGAAATTCAAATTTCCTTACGTTTTTTGCAATTTACAAGTCAGTATTAGGTAGTACGTTGATTAAAATGTAATTCGCGGTTGTAACAAGTATGTATCTACATAATTATAATAATTAAAGTAATCAATATAACTCATTAAGACCAGGTAATCCTAATGAATGACTATTTCATGAAATCTTGACATTTGTGAATTATACTAACTTAAGGAGTTGTATTACTGATTTTAATGATTATAATTCTGTAAATACATATTTGTTACGACCGCAAATTATACTTTATTTAACATAAAACTTAATACTGACTTACAAATTGCAAAAAAACGTAAGAAAATTTGAATTTAGCAGGCTACCCTGACGACTGACCATTTCATGAAATGGTTGTATTGCATTAAATAGATCATCGACCGCTGGTCACGTGAAGGCGTTGATGTCGCTTTGTTAGGGTTCCGTACCAAAATGGTAAAAAGGAAACCTTATGGTGCAACTCAGTCTGTCTGTCTGTCACAGCTGGATATCTCAAGAACCACTAATGCCATCAACTTGAAATTTGGAAAAAAATCGAAGTGGGGCTACTAGGGCATGTGGGGTATCATATGAAAGAGCGCTTAGGCCGCATACATAGTTATCGACTTTTGATGAAAGATGTAAAAAAATACCATTCCATCCCCCCCCCCCCCCGCTATCTCCGAAGGTTGCATAGAGAAAATCAGAAATTATTCTGTGTGATAGAAGTTTATGTAAAGATTACAGGAAAAATAAAACGATGTCTCTAAATAGCACATTTTTTTTTATATATCATCATATATATAAAAAAGTCGGACTCGCTCTTGACCGGTTTTATTTTTGTTGTGCATTGGTCCTAAATAGCCCAGAAACTGCAACCAACTTGGATATAGAGCCCGCCGGCCGCTGCCACGGTACCGCTCGTTTCGCTCGCTCGGCTCGCGCGCCGTTGGTCACAGTACTAACCTAAACTAACCCATTTGGTCGGGGTGCCACTAGCGGCGTAAAAAGAAATTATACTTTGCGATATGCCCAGTGGTCTGCTGGGAATGTCGATAGGTTGTCTTCGCTAAATAGGTAGGTTGCTTTTCTATGATTTTTCTATGACTTTTGATTACGACTAAATAGGTTTCTGGACATTTCAACTCATGAAGCGTTTGGTCATTTCATGAAATGGGTTTCATGATATGGCCAAACGTCGACTGTCATATCATTAACTTATCATTGTTACTCTCACTCAATAAGGTTTTTTTTTGACACAGGTTTCTTGGGGCCCTGGGGTCTCGGACCTTTGGAAGATGTACGAGGGGCTGAAGTCAACTCGCAGAGGCTCCTTAGACAATTTTAAATGATGAGGAGGCACCAACCGACGATTATCCCTATATGCACTATGCAAGTGCACCCAATGATAACCCCCGGTTGGTGCAGGACTATTGCAGGACATAGAAACAAAACATATTGGGCTATGGGTTTGGGTGGCTAAAGTGGATTGGATAACTTGAACTATGGAAGAACTATGTCCCCTGCCTGACCAATGCTATTTATTATACACGGATAAAATGGCAGGGGGTGACTTGCACACTCAATAATGGGCCCCCGGAAACGGCCGCTAGCACATAGTGACGTAGCGACAAGGGGGCAACACTTAGTATTATTATTATTAAACGTTGACGTTTAAACGATATGCTCAATTTTAGCTGGCCATTTCATGAAACACAAAATTATCAATTCTAAGTTATATTATACTCGTAGTTAGCTGCTCAAAAAAATTACAATAATCAAGCAAGTATACAATAAGCAAGTGTATTTCTTTTTTATGTGTTCTTTATTTTATTGTTTATTCTGAGCATGTGTTAAATGTTACTCGATAAATTATATAACCTCATTGCTCGATAATATGTATGTTGTGGTTACCTGTATGTAAAGCAGTTCTCCTACCGCCGGCGAGGAAGCGACTATTTATCACCTATTTTCTCGCTCAAGAAACGTACAATAGATATACATTCCGTGTAAACAAAAGAGATGCATAATATTAATAGGTGATCGCTGACTGTTCGCACTGCCGGGGAGGACTCGCTTCACTGGTTTGTCGCTGAGCGACAAGAGCTATCAAAGATAATACTCGCTCAGCGATGCTCGCTTGGCGGTCAGAGCTCACGCCGAGAGACCAACCAGCGGTCATTTCTACCTAGAGATCCGCAGATATTAGGAACATATTAGGACTTCAGAACAATTACTACAACTATCCATTGTTTTAATAGAGATGAGTTTGAATATTCATACATGGCATAAGTTTGAATATACATGCTTTAGTCGACAGAAATCCCTGTGGGACTAACTGCCCAGAGCGAGTGGTGCGAGTAATCGCCCGTCGCACTCGGACACTCGCTGATAGCCCAGTGACAAAACTATCGGAGCTATACACTCGCTGCTCGTTAACTAGTTTACAGTTACTAGTTCTACTCGCTACTCGTTCATCGCCGGTGTTTGGACAACTGCCTAATTGGGTGTGCATTAGAGGATAACGTCTTCATTATACAAGTTTTATTATTTTAAAACATAATTGTAATGTATATCGTTGGTAATTCTTAAATAAATAATCTTATAAAATGGGGACACTTATGAAACAAGTGTATTATTTAAAAAAAATGTTTTTAAATACAAGCCTTTATTAGTCTGGATATCATCTATGATCAAAGTCCTTGTCAAGACAAATCAAATGAGCCCAAACTCGATAGGGTTGCATCGTTTTATTACTGAGTTCCCATGGCCACCTTCCGGCTCCATCATCAGATCAGTGAATGAATGAATTACATATGCTTGTAAAATTTCAACTCAATCGGATACCGGGAAGTGGGTCAAATTTAACTTGCAAGATTCGATTATAGACAAACATCGGGAAAGGTGAAACTAAATAAAAGCTTGTAAAAATAAAAAAAGACGTAATTAGTCTGCTCCCGTTTAACTTAAAAAACACTGTGAAGGTACTCCTGAGTAATGAACATTTTTCTATTACAAAATTTCATGAAAAAAAAAAAAGTGTTAAAAGACAGACTTTACTACCTACAAGACACGCATACTAAAATGGGCTCACGCATATCTCTTGACATATTTCTATTCACTTACATCAAAGCCTCTCCCACATAGGGATGTCCCCTCGCCAAAGCATACACTATGTAGTTTTGAATTACTTGCCATCTAGGGTTGGCACATGCCTAGAAATAGGGGAGAGGGGTAAACCAGTGCAAAATATTAGAAAAGTAGTCGCGGATATAATTATGTAGTGGCTGAGGGTGGTTTAATGGCTGGAGATCTGTATTTGATGCTGTTTTGTAAAACAGAATGTTTTTAAGTAGGTATTTGTACTGAAAACCGCATTTGAACTGCGAAAATCACTCTTACTGCTTTGAAATAACGAAAAGTTGCGGTTGTCTTGATGATTCTGGAAAGTTTACTCTGAGCCTCACACAAGTGACACGGCAAGACAATTAAAACAAAACATTTTTTTTTTAATAATATTGTGTATTCATGAACAAAATAATGCAGTACAGTAGGTACTTACTACACAAGGTTCAATAACTAACTTGCATTGTAAAAACAGTGACAGGAAGTTTTATACGTAAAAACATCATCAACATACAGAAAAAAATCCAAATATTGAAGCTAACTCGAAAATCACTCATCAAAACTATCATCATCATCATCTGCCTAGCCTTTTCCCAACTATGTTGGGGTCGGCTTCCAGTCTAACCGGATGCAGCTGAATACCAGTATTTTACATGGAGCGACTGCGTATCTGACCTCCACAACCCAGTTACTGGGTAATACGATACCCCTTGGTAAGACTGGTTGTCAGACTTTCGAGCTTCTGACGACCCCTAACGACTGTCAAAGATCCACGAATGACAGCCGGGACCAACGGCTTAACGTGCTTTCCGAGGCACGGAGGAGTCTCGGTATGTAAAGATGGTCACCCATCCACAGACCAACCCCGGCAAGCGTAGCTTAACCTAATGAATTGACCCGTGCGGCTGTTATTACTTAGCCACGAGCTCAAAACTATAATATCAAGTAATTTTCTTAATTATACCAAAAAAGAACAAACTCTCTAACAAACAATCTAACACTAAAATATAGGTTAAAATAGGATCAATTAAATTCAGGTGTGAAGCTTCACAGACGAGGTAATGTCGATGTCCAATGAGAAGAAAAAAGATATTTAGTTTACAGCTGAATTAAGCGGCCGCTGGCTGCTAGTGCAGTTACGCTACGGCCACCTCTCTTCTAGGAAGAAAAGCGGTGGCCGCCACATAGCGTCAGCAATTTATCGCCGGATGACGTCACTGAAACGATATCCTAACTAATATTATAAATGCGAAAGTAAGTTTGTTGGTTTGTTTGTTACCTTTTCACGCCTAAACCACTTAAACAATTATCTTGAAATTTTACATATACGTTGCCAGGTGTACAGATACGGACATAGGGTGCCTTTCACCTAGAAAAAAGTTCTGTTCCCGAGGAAAACAACAATAACGTTCTTATGATAATAGATGGCGCCACGTGTCTTTCGAATCATGATTGAATAATATTATTATAGAAACTTTATTAGTGTGATATGAGTTTTATTTATTTATTTAAGTACCTAATTAATACATTTTGTGAGTCTAGAGTGTCGATAGACCGGTTTTTCATCCTCCTAACTATCCTAACTAATATTATAAATGCAAGTGTGTTTGTTTGTTTATTGATTACGCTTTCACACTAAAATGGCTGAACGGATTTCGATAAAATTAGGCACTTGGGTAGACTATGACCTGGAGAAGGACATAGGCTATTCAACCAGGATCGCTGACGAAGTCGCAGGCAAAAGCTATTATTTTATGAAATTAAGTGCGTTTACCTAGAGAGCGTTTTTGACACCGTAAAGTCAAACCCCGCTGCCATCATTTTCATGACCGCCGTTACTGCGGCCGCTATTTGGCGGCCACCACTTTTCTAGGAATCCGTAGCTTTACGTGGACTAATAATTATGCGTTTAAAAAGTCATTTTCTCATGTCTGTGAAGTTTCTAACAAATTGTATGCGGCCAATAATTATCAGTAGGTATGTAGGTGCACACGGATACATATCAAGCTATACGTTTCCAGTTTATGCTGTTCTCACATTGTATAGGATTTCCGTACAATGAGAGGTCAGCTTGTACTGGAAATGTATAGCTTGTTAGCTGTGTAAGTTCTCAAATTGATGTTTATAATGCTCTAAGCACAGCATGTTTTGCGACACTCATCCAATGTCTCAAAATTGTTCTCATTTCCACCGCATCCGCCATAGGTAAAAGTTTCACAACAACCAGAAGTATAGTTGTAAAAATATCTGAAAAGAGTATGGAATTAGTATGTGCAGTAAAAAAAAATATTGACAGGAGTAAAAAGAAACAACGAAGCCAGAGTTACATGTTATTCTCGTCGTAGCGATATTTTTTTTTTTTGTGCTGGATCATATTTGTGAACCTTCTGGTTACGGAGATACTGAAGGCCAAAACTCCAGCTTTATTTTCACGTTTTTTACGAAAAGTAGTTTTGATAATTAAACTTTAAATACCCGCATGCCCCCATAAACCTGCAATGGTTTGTTTGTTACCTTTTCACGCCTAAACCACTGAAACAATCATCTTGAAATTTTACATATACTCGTACGTTGTCAGGTGTACAGATACGGACATAGGGTGTCTTTCACCTTGAAAAAAGTCTGTCCCCGTAAAAACAAAGCTGACGATTGACACAAAGATGACGGCTTGGTCTTTTTAGGTATTGTAGATCAAAAAGTTAGACTCTTAAACCTTCAACCATAGAATAATAATATTACGGTAGTACATCTTCATAAAAAACGGCCGAAACGACACGCTTCGAAATCTCAGTAGGCAACTGTTTAACTGCGACTGTTACGCACGGACGGTCGCGGATTTAACGCGGATGTAATGAATTCAAGGTCACTGCCTAGACGTATTACTGATTTTTGAACTTTGGTTTCCTCAGAAAGCGGTGAACAGTCACACAATAACGCCTGTGCAAAATGTGGTATTTCGCTTTTTAAACCACACGTTTTGTTTCTTTACATTGAATGAGCTGGGTGGGCTGCTGAGCTGGATAAATCTATGTTCAGGTCATATGACTTACTCCAAACTGTAACGTGACAAAAGCCTGGGCTATTAATTAGTCACATGATAAGTAGAAAATACAGAGGATCAGTATAAAACAGAAACATACGTAATAGCTTCAGTTTTCTATGACAGGATCAGCAGGAAATCAGGTCTGTTGCGCTAGACGCGCGCAATAGCACTACACCAGTACGTAGTATCCACATACAATAGAGCAGGAACGAAGATGAGGCTACAGCGCCTCACTCCAAGGAGTAGTAGCATCTATCGGCAATAGCCTACGTCACTCCTTTAGAGATTCCTCAGTCCAAGGAGGACAATAGAGAAGGCGACAGTGACTTAGCCATACCGCTAGCAGTTCAGAGTGTCCGAGGAGGATAGGAGACAGGGCTCAAGCTATGACACTAGAGGCTCAGTTCTGAAGCGCGTACTTAGGCTGGTCACCGGACTCCACCGGAAAATACATAATACTGCTTGATGACTTCTGACTTCACATGGCATTTATTGTATTCCAGAAAATATACTCACTTCGTAAATAAATAGACTGACTAGAGAAATAGATTCCTAAAGAAATAGACTGATCCTTTTTTGTTGTTGCTTGCCTATTTTGTTTCCCACTGTTGGGCAAAGGCCTAACCTTTTCACTTCCAAACCTTTCTGTCTTGAGCGATCCTTGGCCATGCTGGCCCTGCAAACATAATCTGATCGTCACACCACCTTCGTCGCGGTCTACCTCGACGACGTTATCTCCCCTGAGGCGTCCAGTGGGTGACGATCTTTGCCCATCTCTCCAGGTCTCACAACTGAGGCGGGCCGCAATGTCGTATGGCAAGCATCGCGGCTGAGGGTTAGAGGGCGCGGCGGGAGAGGAGTGCTGGTATTGCGGTGCGCCGCTCTCTCTACTTTCCGCGGCCTTTATGGGGTCGCCACCGTCTGATGGCGGACGCGGTGTACCCGCAGGGGAGGAGTATGGCGGTGGCCGCTCTCCCTATCCTCTGCAGCCGAAAACTGGTAGGCGGCCGGGCCACTGACCTGACCGGTCGCAGGAGGACCAAGGGTGCCTACACAGTGGTCGTCTAGTGCCCATGTGCTGGTTTTGTCCCTGGGATGGTCACGGCGTGCAATGTATTCTGGTGCGCCGTAAGGGTGGCGCTCTTGATGAACATTTAGTGCAATTATTTTGTGAAATGTATTGAAAAGAAAAAAAAAACAAGATGGCGGCGTTAGATCCGATTTTGTGTTGACAAAACAAGATGGCGGCGTTAGATCCGATTTTGTATTGACAAAACAAGATGGCGGCGTTATTTCCGATTTTGTGTTGACAAAATAAGATGGCGGCGTTAGTCCCAATTTTGGCCACGCGCCAAAAGATCCTAGTAGGTAGGTACAGCTAGCCATATTATGATGATGTTTTCGAACACACATTTCATCCATCCGTTCTTTGGCGTTTCCCTTCACTCAGTGCTCGTTTCCGGAGAAGCGAGAAGTCGCGCGTCGTGTGCGGCGTGGCGTCTCACGGCGCGTCGGACAGTCAGGCGGCGTGTTCGTATTGGCGCGTGCGAAGCCGCAGGTGTCGCTACGTTTTACCGTGAACGGAGAATTGGAGGAATAGCTGGCCGTAATGCTGCGTGCGCCTCCGCTAAAAACGTCGCGTGCTGCCATCGGCGGGTTTCGCATTTCAAGCAAACACGTGCAATATCACTTCCCCGTAAACGCTCCCATACAAAGCCATATGTTTGAATTTAGTGTAGGCCGCGCCGCCCAACGCGACTCGTGACGCCCCGCGTCTACATAAACGAGGCCTTATACGAGTAGTCTATTGAAACTTACTTTTAGCAGCGTAAACAACTCCCACAAACAAAATTACAAGAAGACAATGTAGTTTCATTTTTAAAGTAACGTAGTCTTCCAAACAACGAACGTTTTAGACGCAACTCTACTTAACAGTAATATTTAGGTATACAAACTGCAATAAGTTAGGTACAATATTTTCATGCCATTTATACCTTCGTTTGCATGACAGGGATGTATTAAGGCGACGATAATAGACTTTTAATGATTTTAAACTAAAGTTCACGTCTAAACGAGTAGTGACTGTGAAAATATATGTTAAATTAGAGCTTTTTCTTAAAACTTAATATGTGAATATTTTAGATTATGTTTATATTAAATAGTGTAATTAATTTGTGAAGTTATATCCAACGCGGATAAAAAACTGAGCAATAACTATCGAGTGTATTTTTATGAAACCTTAACCTTTTAAAGATAATTTCATTATATATCTTTTAGTATACGTGCTTTAATATAATTATAACCTCATGTTTTATCCTCACTTTATAATATTATAAATGCTAAAGTAAGTTTGTTTGTTTGTTTTTTACCTTTTCACGCCTAAACCACTGAACCGATCATCCTGAAATTTTGCATATACGTTGTCAGGTGTACAGAATCGGACATAGGGTATCTTTCATCCCGAAAAAAGTACTGTTCCCGAGGAAAACTACAATAACGTTCTTATGATAATAGATGGCGCCACGTGTCATTCGAATCATGATGGAATTATATTATTATAGAAAATTTAGTAGTGTGTTAAGAGATTTTTTTATTTTATTTTAATTTAAGTACCTAATAAGTACATTTTGTGAATCTAGATTGTCGAAAGATCGGTTTTTCATCCGCCTAGCTATAATATTATAGACAAGCAAAGTACAACCCGAGTTGATTTTCAAATTTTAAATTAACGCGAGCAAAAGCTAGTGTATAATAAATTATTAATGCGTCTAGTTTGGGACAGCGCTCCTTGATGGTCGAGACCTATTATTGGCTGGATTTACAACGCGTTGCGTGAGCTCAGCACAGAACACACAAGCTAGCCAATCAAGATCATTAGCATATATCTGCGTCTTAAGGAAGCTGGCAGTCTAAACTCTACTTGAATACCTATAGGCTAATAATGCGGGCTATGCTCGGAGTCTCTTTGAAGGACAAAAACTTTTAACAAAAAAAAAAAAAAAAAAACCACCGACTTCCAAAAACAACACTACAAAGTGAAAAATAACTTTAATTTCAAAAGTCTGTCTTTGGATCCGCATTTTAGTTTTTGCCACCGATTTTTTTGTAAAGAAGTTTTTTTTTTAACTTTTTAGTTTTTTTTTAACTTTTTAGTTTTTTTTTTAACTTTTAAGTTACAATAGTGTAATGTGGACTACTCGTCACCTTTTGCAAAATATTGCTTTTCTCGATGCAGGGACGTTAATTGTTGAGGAGTTCTCCTAGTAAGAACCAGGAGAACCGGAGCTGATGGTGAAGTCACTATTAGCTCCATTTCACCATATGCAGTGTGAAGAGCATAAACTGCTTAGCACGGAAGACGTGCCCTCAGGATATGGATAAGGATTAGAGCCTACCCAGTGTGCACCGTAAAGTAAGCATTGGAATTGTGGAGAGACGGGTGATATATATGGAAGAGCACTGTTAACGACGTCGCCGCCAGACTCCTTCAAGTTCAGCTTCATCGGTGAATCCTTTGGCAGGATTAAACTGCATTCTCGACACTGTCCATGTCACTTCTATGATGCGTTTATTTTATTTTATTTTTTTGGGAAAAAAACAGTTACACGTTACAGTTTTAGTGAATGACAAACTAGGGTAATAGAGGTAAACATGTAACCCACAACAATGTCCGCGGAATAATCTAATATGGAGAAATAATAAATAAATAAAAAACCACGCATCTACTGGAGGCGATTTAGTTTAGGAAGTTTTCATGATTATTAGTTACGAGTAGGAAGAGTTCATAATTATTGTGCAAGCAATTGAATAGCCATTCTTTTGAATTTTGTTTGAGATAGTGACAATATATCAAGATCGAAAAAAGTGTGTTTTATATAAATTTCCAAGAGACGACGGAGGGGCGCTCTTGCGCCAGCATTGGTTCTGCACTTGACAGTGTGGAACAGCCGGGGCACGCGCGCCTCTCGCCGCAATACAGTTCTGGGTACAATATAACAAAGTTTATTGATGATATCAGAGCAGTCAAAGTTGTTATTACATATGCCATGCAGCATCACAGCTATAAGTAGGGTACGCCTGGACTCCAAGCCTAGGAGTTTGTATTTTTTTAGTAGTTGTGCGTAGGATAGTTTTGAGCGGTAGCATTTATAGTGAATGGAGCGTAGGATTTTTTTTTGAACCGTTTCAAGCCTTAGCTTATATTTATCATATATAGTCGTTGTTCCAAAGACTTCGTCTTTTATCGACGCTATTTAGTAAAAAAAAAAAAACATTTGTGTAATGAATATTACATATACCATCACTTCTATTTCTGCCGACAATGCTGTGTTTCGGACGTACATATAAAAGTTTTAAATTCGACCCTGCTCAAAAGTACTGATCGTGATACTTCTATAATGTTATGCGCCAGTCATCCATTATCAACAAAGACATTAAATTATTTATCATGAAGAATGGCTGTGTAAGGTGTATACTCGACAAGTATGGAAATATTTCTTTTTTAAATCAACTGGTTCGATTCCTGGCTAGAAATATTGATTTTTCATAAATCCAAAAATTAAAACTGCATCAGTTTTAATTTTCATCAAAATCGAGCCCGAGATTCCTTTGAGAACTTTTCGCTATTTTTCATAGTTTTGGATTTGGCCATACAAGTTCACTTGAAAAATTCACCCATACAGGGCCATTTGTCAACACAACTAGTTTGTCTTATACATAACTATATTTTTCTCTGAAAATTCTTTGTTTTGTTATTGTCTTTTTTGACTTAAATATAAGTACATAGGTACGATATAATTAAATAGTTCAGAAATTACATATATGAGTCTTTCGTTCTACGCATCACAGTAAAGATTATAAAAATAAAGTATTTTCGCATAGGTACTTTATTTTTATGCAAAAGTATAAAGTACTTATATTTATCGAAAAAAAAAAAATTAAAATTAAAATTCATTTATTTCAGGTAAAGACCCATATTCAATACAAGGAAAGCACATACACTAATATATATATATATATAATATGAAATTTACAACATTCAAATTAATTAATAATCAAGTTAAAATTAAATGTCAAAAAAAAAAACTATTAAATGTCAAATACAATCATTAGGTAATAAGATAATCAAAATAATAATAATAATAATAATAATAACGCCAACACACGGTATCGATATAACGTCTACAGAACTGAAATTATACCTAACATGACAAATTATCCTCTCGAGACAGGCGCCACAACAGTGCCCAATGTAGGGACAATCAAAACGCTTGGCAATCATAACCAGGACTGTGTTGGAGCTAGCCCTCACCCTGCGCACCAAGGACGCGCACCGCTTGCGCATGGTGGCGTGGAAACAGTCGGTGCGCGCTTCCGCAAACATGCCCGAGGCGCTGCAGAAGCGGGACAGCCTCAACACTGCCCTGAACGAGTTGTTGTATTGGACGCGGAGGTCACTGTAAGCAGCTTGCGAGTAAGATGCCCATAGGCTGCACGGGTATACTTGCCCTCCTAGACAGTGCCCTTCGCTCCCGCTCAATGTCAACAAGGTCCCTCAAGTCGGCTGTTACCCAGTGCCCCAAGTATTTAAATTTGTTCACCCGTTGTAATGGTACATCATTCAGACGAATAGATGGTACATGTTGTGGGCATTTGGCGCCTCCCTGAAAGACCATGTATTGGCTTTTAACAACATTATACACCAGACCATGACTGCCAGCGTACTCCTCACATATCTTCAACAGCTCGCGTAATCCACACACCGACGCGCTCAACAGCACCATGTCGTCTGCATAACTCAGATTGTTTACACGCACATCATCAACATAGCATCCAACATGCCGACTACTGAGCGCGACGATGAGTGCATCCATGTAAAGATTGAAAAGTGTGGGTGAGGTTAACCCACCCTGCCTCACTCCACATTCAAGCATGTATGGCTCCGATAATGTGCCCGCCCATCTGACATTGTTAACCTGGTGTTCGTACCAATACTTGAAGATGTTAACAAGTTCATGTGGCATGTTTATGCCCTCCAGTTTTCGCCACAATACATCATACGATACCAGGTCAAAGGCCCTTGACAGGTCGAGAAAATACGCGTAAACTGGTGTTTCACGATCCATGTAGTATCGGACGGTATGCTTGAGACACAGTATTGCACTCTCTGTAGATAATTTGGGCCTAAACCCAAACTGATTATCGTGCAATGTCACGTACTTATTTAATCGTGTCTCAAGCAAACCATCAAATACCTTTGCTATAACAGTAGCAAGAGAGATAGGCCTGTAGTTGGTTTTATCGGCTAGATCACCGGTCTTATTCTTTACTACAGGCACTACTACTGTTTTCATGAGGTCGGACGGCAAGTAGGAATGACTCAGGCATAACGAGTAGAACATAGCTAAAACCCTAGACACATGTGGTCCGGCATGCTGCAGGTGCTCAATACTGAGGCCATCGTGGCCAGGACTTTTGCCTCTGGTCATATGTTTTATGATTTTATCAACCTCTCTGGCTAATATCCTTGTCTCCATCACCCCTACCGGCTCTACAGTACTGACCTCCGCATTTTGCCTTCCCAACTGAGGCTTTACCCTACTGGTCCTACCAGTCAACCTTACTTTCTTCTTTATTTCTTTTAGTCACATGAGTTTTATTTTCATTCCTTCACAAATGGCTCTAATACTACAAAACAACTAAATGCTGAAATCATTGAGGTTCAGTGTAACTGGAGCAGACACCGCGAATAATTTTTTTGCGAAGTTTTGTTTTGTCCCAAACTAATCATGTGTACCGGGGATGTCAAATGTGACAACCGCGGGGTTTGGACGTTTACAGCCTGTCGCGGACTACAAAAATTTTTTTCGCGGTGGAGTCTGCTCTGTCCACTAGGTTATTCGATTTTTGACACCTGTCAGTTTCATACAAACGAATATGTTTTGCGAATTTGATCCGTATAACAACTAGAAATTGGCCAACTGACAGATTTCAAAAGGTGAATGCGAGAAATAACACATAAATATAACATTCATTTAATTTAAAACCGACGTTGATAACATGAATAACCTAGAACCTGAATAAACTAGTGGACAGCGTAAAGTTTACATTGAATGTCAATGACTGGAATAGTGACCCTTTTGGCATAGACGTACGGTTAACTGAACATCAGTGGTAAGAATTTGACATTGACAGCGCCATTATGTCGTAAGAGTGAAGGAGGTTTTCATTGTTCAAGTTTCTTTCATTGATGGGCATGTCATCATCTGCCCAGCCTTTTTTCCAACTATGTTTGGGTCGGCTTACAGTCCAACAGGATGCAGCTTAATACCAGTATTTTACATGGAGCGACTGCCTATCTGACCTCCACAACCCAGTTAATGGGTAATACGATACCTCTTAATAAGACTGGTTGTCAGACTTTCAGGCTTCTGACGACCCGTAACGACTGTCAAAGATCTACGAATGACAGCCGGGACCAACGGCTTAACGTGCTTTCCGGGGCACGAAGGATTTCGATGTGTATTGGAAGGTCACCCATTCACGCAACTGTCACAAGCGAAGCCTTCGATTTAGCCATGAGCTGCCGCCACCTGTTCGGCATAGACGAACACAAAATATCTTTGCAATCGATAAGGAATGTTGGCTCAAAAGCCTCTTTGGCAAATTCCTTAATAATAAACTACATTCATTGCTCTATGTATGTATTTGTTACTAGCTATAATGCTACAACGGTTATTTTCTTAAGTAGTTCAAATATTTTTACAATTCGAACTGATTTCAAAGTCAGCGGAAAAAGAAGTGAAATCAAAGTTATTTACGTAAGTATGTATGCAGAAATGTGTGGTGTGGTACAGACCATCAAACTGAACAACTTTCTCTATGGAACCAACATCGTATTCGCGAAATAATAATCAGTCGTCCCATACCTAATATCTAATCAAAATCTAAGTCAAAGTTTTTATTTTTTATTTTTTTATTTGTTTTAAATGTATTAAAATAATCACGAAAAGCCTGTAGAAATAGGACGCTACCAGCCCGCGCCGAATAATCGCTCTTAAAGATTAAGAATAATTGTATAGCAATTATTTTTCACACCAACTGTGCCAAGATAATTCCTACACGGTAAACAAATTAAACATGTACTATCGACAAAACGAACGCCTTTACACCTTAAAGTTGATTTTTGTGTTCATTGAAAAAACCCTGCTCCTATGGACTTTTGTTTTAGTTTGTCATAAGTACAGTTGCAGCTTGCAAGCAACATTGTTTCAAAATTGGAAAGGCGTAGCTTTTGTCGATCGTACGTGTACAGCACGTGAGCAATAAGTTGACACCTGAGCACGGTTTAAATAGAAAAAAGCAAATAAAATAAAATCATTTATTTGCTTGAATAAGGGTGGTACATGATGTGATACATAATTACAACGTTCTTCATACCTACCATGTCCTACCGTAATAGGTGTGCAAGCATCTATTGTAAGATAAATATATTAGATATTAGATATTGTAGATAAGGGCTTGATTCAGAAAGCAGTACCTAGTCCTAGGACTAGGTACTGCTTTCTGAATCAAGCCCTTGACCCAGCCGCGCAATGAGGGCCTCCTTTTAACAATATTTACACGGCACGCATATTGAGGAGGTTCCTCTCTCTAGAGCCCTGACCACCGATAGCTTGGACCCTGTTCCCGATACCGGTGGGCTACTATTTTTTTATATTTTTAAATGATTTTTTTCTTTATTTTTGTTTTTTATAAAAATATTTAAAAATGTAAATAAAATGTGTAATTAAATGAAATAAAGGAGATAATTGTAATAAATAATATCTTTTGTAATAAATAAAATAAACATACATAAACTCACGCCGTCTTCCAATGGGGTTAGGCCAATGACTGTTTAATTCTCTTTGGGTTAGGCAGAACAACTACAGAGTGCCACCTGCCCAGATCCATACATACTCCCTTGGTCCCGCCCATGCTCACACATCCGGCAGAAAGACGCAAATAAAAAAATAATTAAAAAAGTTAAATCGATTTGAAAAAGAAATTAACTCATAATTATAAAATAACTCTAATTTCGTAAGTCGGTGACTTGGGATCTGTATTTTAGTTTTTTGCCACCGACTTCCGAAATTAAAGTTATATCATAATTTTGAGTCGTTTTCTTTTTGAAGTCGATTTAACTTTTTTAAATATTTTTTTTTATTTCGTAATTTTTAGTTTTTTGGAAAATCTGGAATATTTGTTTGTAATGAGTAGTTAATAGTTTTGTTATAAATATTGCACTAGAATTTGACCAAGGTTTTGAGACGCGTAGTTATTAGTCCATTATCTTGAAAACTACTGAACCAATTTTGATGAAAGTTACACTGGTCCCTAAGTTGAAGTAAATGTAAGCCAATAAAAAATAGTCACGATCAGATTAATTGTTTCGGAGAAATGCGTGGATAAACATACATACATATAAACATACAAACATACATAAATCTATAAAATTTTGTATATTTGTTTGGAAGCCCTAATAGATTATCATAATTATGTGGATATGTTGCAGTTCCAATAATATTACATACATACGTGTCGAATTGATAACCTCCTTTTATGAAGTCGGTTGAAAAAGAAAAACGCAGCACAAAAATTAAATGATAAATGATCTTTATTTCTGTAAGTAGGTTTGTACAAACACTTTTACAAGTCAATATATATATATTTTTTAAACTAGATGAGGTCGGCGTTTCCTATCTGACTACTCTGAGAAGAAAGGCCGAAACAAACTCAGAGGTCACATCTCTTATAAAGTCCAGACATAATCTTGGTCACTTCATGTGAAGACCATGTAGATTGGTGTCTGAAATGGTCTTTTGAGGAAAGAACCACACAGATTGAGAGGACCTGTCCAGTCAGTGCACGCATTTGTCAGTAATCGCGCAGCTCAACTCAGAACTTCAGGAGCTCAACGATTCGACGAACAATCCAAAGAAAGGACATTGGGGTAGGCCGCATAGATTACTCAAACTGCCAGACCATGATTAAAAATAACTGAGAGAAAAAATAAAACAAAAAAAAAAAAGAAAGCAATGACCTACATAGTCTTCACATTCACAATAAATTAAAAAAAATATAATACTTACAAAGTAAATATTCATGTCAACATTCAGTACGCAAAATTAAAAATAAAATAAAATTTGAAGCAGTTCCATCCCAAGCCTTTTTGTCCTCAATATAATCTTTAACGGTATAAAAAGCTTTCTGACACAACTTGCGTTTAATGAATGATTTGAATTTATTAAGGCTCAGATCTTGAACGTGGCTTGGAAGTTTATTATAAAAGCTTATACATTGACACCTGAATGACCCACCTATTTTCTTGAGCCTTGTTGGAGGTACAAGTGTTTGTTCCTAGTATTTATATTGTGGGTATCACTGTATTTTTTTAACATATATTACTGTTGCGCGAGTAATATAAGTTATATATGTGTAAAATATCCGCATTTTTTTATACATAGCTAATGTTACTCGGGAACAGCTCAGCTTTATGATAAGTATCTAAATCTTTACAAGGTGTAACATAAATAACGTACAACCTCTTAAGGGGTCATTGTAATCATCATTATGAACAACTTTTACTATGGGACCAAACTTGAAATCGCGAAAAAAAATCAGCTGTCCAGTACATTTTGACGAATTATGCGAACATGTACTGAACAGCTGATTTTTTTTCGCGATTTCAGGTTTGGTCCCATAGTAAAAGTTGTTCATAATGATGAGTACAATGACCCCTTAATAGGTTGTACGTTATTTATTAAACCGCCCTCGGGTCTCAACTTATCGCGTACGGTTAGTACCTACACAGATAAAAAAAAAAATACGAACCTACTCAAAGAGATTCATTAAAGAAATTCTCGACACTTCGATCCCCCTCTTAAAACAAAAAGAGATTCCTTACATTAAAAATAATAAACTCACTTATTATGTGTAGAATATCGTATCCAATTTCTCTTGACCCCTTCCCCCCTTTGCGACCCCAGTTTTGTTCAACCACGGGGGGATGTTAAGGGCGGATGAGGGGTCTCTGTAAGCTGGGTGTGTTAAGGAACGCGTGACACAACCGTACAATGCCTATTATACACTGACAAAGAGTCTGCAACCCTCTTTCACACCTACTTCGCTTTTCAATCCGATGTGGTATTTGCGTACATGGAATTACTAATGGATTGATTTTGCATTTCTATTCAATGAAAGTGTTAAATTCACTGGTATTTTAAATTCACTTGGTACTGACCATAGATAGAGAATGGGCTGAGCGTTCCGTATTCAGTTGTGCAGTGAATACAGACCGTATAGTACCTACGAGAGAAAAAAATCAATCTGCCTAGCCTTTTCCCAACTATGTTAGGGTCGGCTTCCAGTCTAAACGGATACAGCTGAATACCAGTATTTTACATGGAGCAACTGCTTATCTGACCTCCACAACCCAGTGACTGGGTAATACGATATCCCTTGGTAAGACTGGTTGTCAGAGTTTCGGGCTTCTGACAACCCGTAACGACTGTCAAAGATCCACGAATGACAGCCAACGGCTTAACGTGCTTTCCGACGCACGGAGGAGTCTCGGTATGAAAAGATGGTCACCCAGACCAACCCCGGCAAGCGTAGTTTAACCTGATGGATCGACCCGTGCGGCTGTTATTACTTAGCCAATAGTCCGAGAGACACAGCGAATTTGCGGCTAGTATTTGTTTGTTTAGTAGTATTACAGGTAATGGCTTCAAATTCGCTTTGTTTCTTTCTAGAGTGATCACCTTGGTGATAGGGCAAATGAAACGAGCCCAAACTCGATAGGGTTGCGTGTTTTTATTACTGAGTTCCCATGCCCGCCTTCCGGCTCCATCATCAGATCAGCTCCATGTCATAATAATATTGCATTGTCATCCGATTTACATAAGCACTGGTTGCTATTCCACCAATTCGCACTAAGCGCTTCCAAATGTCTTTTATAATGCGCACAGCAAAAGAGTGGAACTCACTACCTTTTTTTTTTTTTGTGGATGGGAAATCATCAAATAACTTCTCCCGCTCTGGGTGGAGCGGAAGGGCGTGTCAGACTTTTACTGACTAAAACCCACCCGTGTTCCTTCAAGTTGCCTATGCCAGGGCCACGGTATCTTTTTCAAACAACCCGCGACCCCAGCGGGGAACTCACTACCTGCGTCTGTGTTTCCGAACGTATATATATATATATACAACCCTAATCTCTTCAAAGTGAGAGTGAACAGGCTTCTTCTGGGTAAGCTCACTCCATCGTCGACTTTGTCTCTGTCACCTCTGACCTAGACTAGAGTCAAGAGCAAACCCATCACAAATAAAAAAAAAAAAAAAAGCATGTAAAATTTCAGCTCAATCGGAAACCGGGAAGTAGGTTAAATTTAACTTACAGGATTCGATTACAGACAGACAGACACCAGTACAGGTGAAACTAAATAAAAGCTTGTAAAACAATTAAAATAAAAACAGAAACTTCTGTATGAGGCCAAAGGCTCCTATCTCAACAAGGTGCTGCGACATTTAAAAATATAAATGTCGCTGATATAGACCGTCCACAGATATTTTACTTCTAATTTTGCATCATTTTCTCAAAATCACAGTAATCTTTATTCTCGATGCAATAAGGTAAGATAACGAGGTAAGATAACTGTGAACTTTCTGTATTCTGAAAGGGCACTGAAAAGAAGCATGAACACAAGTGTTCCTTATACTTACCTATAACGAAGTTAAGTACATAGCCATAATTTTTGGAAATTAATTCCCTAAAGGGGTATAGTAAATTTCCTCATATTTCCTGAATTTAGAAACGTGGAAGTTGGCACTTAGGCCATTCTCACATTACGATACTTACAGACAGACGACTAGTATCCTACGTGAGTCTCGAAGATGAGTCGTCGAGGAGTAATCTCACATACATTTGTATGGTGAATCGCACACTTCGCTACCTGTATCCAACGCGTTCACTACTAGTATCGCGACACCCGACTTACGTATCTTGCAGAAACCTAGTGATAGCAAAATTTGCGCAATAATTGCTTTTCAATCGCAAATCGGTATTATGTATCAGTGATACGTCATACTGATTTGCGATTGACAAGCGAATGAAATGCAATTATTGCGCAATATTTGGCTATCGCTTCAGCAAGATACGTAATAAACCTGCGTGTCGTCGCCGGCGCGTCGCGCGATCGCGTCTCTTACGAATTTCGGCAAAATGGCGGCAGAACACCTGTTCAATAGTTGAAGAAATAGAAAAATATCCATGTATAATGTATAACTTTAAATTGCCTGAATATATGAGAAAAGATACGTCTGAGAAGGTTTGGGGAGAAAATTGAAATCAATTATTTGTAAAAAAAATAAATAAAAACAAACTTAAAACCCGACTGCACAAACACATAAAAGAAAAAAACAAGCATTATAATCTATTGAATTTTGGTATTGCAAGCGGGGACTAACCAATAACATGAAATAGGGTGTATCTTTTGTTTGCCTTTATTATTTGTAATACATATTGGTATTACAAATAATAAAGGCAAACAAAAGATACACCATATTTCATGTTGTAATTTATAAAAAAAAAATACCTTCCCCTCCCTTTTTTGTATTTTGTGCCAGATACAATATATAAATAATATTGTATATATAGCCTATTGTCATTCCCACAAATAAGACGAATCTAACGACAGCTCACATGTTAAAATATATTAGCATTATTTAGACTAAACTACATGTAGTCTAAACGGCTTTGAAATTTTCGACTACTAAAGAGTTTGCAGCCGCTGTAAGTGACTTTTTTGAGGGTCTTGAAGAATATATGTTTTTTTTTTGACGGATAAAGGCTTTACAGGAAAGGTGGAACCAATGAATTGAGCTTGGCGGTGAATGTGTAGAAAAATAAAAATACTTTTGTCAGTGACTTCCTTTGTTTTCATGATAGGGCTTACGAACTGCGCAATCCACCCTACCAAATATTATTTCAACCAAATACTATTTTCAGGACCCCAAATATTTGATTTATTTGAGGTTCACAAAAAGAGGCGCAATCATTATGTTAGCGTACAATAATATGTTTAGGAGCGCAAAATGGGAATTATTAGAGGTTCAATTAAATACCAGCCTTAATTCAATACCAACTCCAAAAAATTCGTAGCTCACTCACAATCATTCACACCTCTAGATATGGTGACAAGCGCGCCACTCGAGAACTGTGGGACTCCATAATTTGTATAATGAACATAGCTTTTACCATAGAACACACCCCATAGACCCCATACACTACTAGCTCAATGGTGGATGCGTTGCACTGAGTTGCATATAAAAGGATCGAAGTAGGTATATTTATTTTGTATACTTAGCTTTGTTGCCTATGACGGAAAAGAAATCTATGCTCGCCTATTTTCTATTCTCTCCTGAGATACAAGTATCTTTTTACTTATGAGTAGTTCAGGAGTAACGAGTAGTTCAACCTGATTTTGACTACCATGGTCTTGTACGAGTACTACCTTGTTTAGTGTATACCTTAATAGTGTGTGTTTCTCCTTGTATAATATAAACCTACTATTATTATTATTCTTCTTATATCTCGGGACCCTGGAGACTTTTGGAAGGCGTACGAGGGGCCGAAATCAACTCGCAGAGGCTCCTTAGACGATTTTAAATGATGAGGAGGCACCAACCCACGATTAACCCTATATGCACTATGCAAGTGCACCCAAGGACAACTCGCGGTTGGTACAGGACTATTGCAAAACGTGGAAACAAAACATATTGGAGCTTGGCATAGGTGGCTAAAATGGATTGGGTAACTTGAACTATGGAAGAACTATGTCCCCTGCCTGACTAAAGTTATATAATTATGCACGGATCAAATGGCAGGGGGTGATTTGCCGCGTCCGGCCCTGGTACAGACCATGGTACGGAGCGAGAGTACATGGGAAGCCATCACCTCCTTCTGCGAAGCAGTAATGCTCGCGAAGGAGGAGGCTGAACGCGTGAGGGAGAGGCAATCTTTGCGCCCTCACGCCCCTAGTTGCCGCAGGAGACGCCCTGGGCGTCGGGAATCGATAGCCGATTCCCGGCCATCGTAGGCGCGGGCTTGCGGATGGTGAGCAATGGGTAGCTCGCCGTCCGGTAAGGACCAGGCCCGGGTCGACGGCGCGTTGTGTTCCACGCGCGCCTCAAAGAGATGTCAGCACTAGCTGAAGGGGTCCGCTAGGGCCGATGCCCGCCAGGGTTGCGGGTTCTTCGAAAGAGTTACCGTGGCCCTGGCATAGGCAACTGAAAGTACACGCTCCACCCAGAGCGGGAGAAGTTATTTGATGATTTCCCATCCAAAAAAAAAGGGGGTGATTTGCGCACTTAATAATGGGCCCGCGGAATGAACAAGGAAGGACACTTCCTGAGGAACTTGAGGAGTGGAGAAATATTCCACGGCTATCAGGACAATCCCGGAAGTACGGTCAAGATCCCTACCAGTACCTCACTGGAATACTTCCTTCCTCCGAGCACGTTTGCTCTTGCGAATCTCCACTCAAGCCGGTCAATAAAGGCAAGAAAGAGGTCGGAGCTCTGTTCCTCGTCAGTATTTACTCCAGCCGGCCAATAAAGGCAAGCCAGGCGTGAAGAACCAGACTTCTCCCAGGAGATAGGGGTCCGTGGGGTCGGTACTGCCCAACAGCTCGCCACATGCTACCCTGCGGGTCTCTGTATCTCTCTTGGTCTGGCTCTTCATTCTAGACCTGTTTCGGCAAAGTAAACTCTACCGCACGACGTCAACGCAGAGATACAGCGGTGTGGTTATTATTATTATCTGAGGCACTAGAACGAACGCGTGACGTACCAACTTTGACCGTGCTATTATTGATCGAAGCGTTACATTAACATGGTGCCGATTCTGTTGTGCACAAGCTAAACTTAATTTAGGCTATTGCTAACTTTTTCTCTCTAATAAAACAAGAAAGAGACGGACGTAAATTAGAGCTGTCAAATTTAGTTGAACTAATATTTCCATACAAATTTAGACGACACGTAAAAACATCGACTAAAACCACAGTGAAGCGCAAGGCGTAAACTAGTTTGATATCTGTAACTCAGTTCATAGATAAAGCCGTCCTTTTTTCGCGCTGCCTGCTAGTAAAATATAGTGATTCTCCAATTTTAGTTTCGTTGTTGAACAAGAGAATTCGCACCATAACGTATATTCGAACGATTATTGAATCGAAATTATAACTATGCATTTTGGTTTAAATGCGGCACTTTCAGTATCATACTAATTATCGTTCAGCCGTTAGTCCCGGCTGTCATTCGAGGATCTTTGACAGTCGTTACGGGTCGTCAGAAGCCCGAAAGTCTGACAACCAGTCTTACCAAGGGGTACCGTATTACCCAGTAACTGGGTTGTGGAGGTCAGATAGGCAGTCGCTCCATGTAAAACATTGGTATTCAGCTGCATCCGGTTAGACTGGAAGCCGACCCCAACATAGTTGGGAAAAGGCTAGGCAGATTGATTGACTAATTATTATAAATGTGAAAGTTTGTGAGGAATGATGGACGGATGTGTGTTACTTATTTCATGCAAAAACTACTGAATGAATTTTGATGAAATTTGACACACAGTTTATAACCTGGGTTAAACAATATAGGATACTTTTAATCACGATATTTCTACGGGTGCGAGACTTACGCGGGTGAAACCGCGGGGCGCTGCTAGTCTCCTATATAAATATAGTCTTAAAACTTAGTAAAACAAATAGGTACAACCAGAAAGGCCAACAGCATATCCCACACATACACTTTAAAGAATGGCCATCTAAAATGAGTAAATTTCATACGAGATTTAGGCGTGATGTGTACACGACTCCAAACTTACCTACGAGAAGCACGTACCTAGATCACGCTAAGCTAACAAAACCATGGGGTTCCTAAAAAGATCTTGCTTCCAGTTCACGGAAGTCAAAATAATTAAAATATTGTACTGTTCCTTCGTCCGTAGCTCACTTGAATATTGTTCGCAAGTTTGGAATCCCATGTATGCTGTTTATATCTCAAGATTGGAATCTGTCCAGCGAAACTTTACAAGATACCTGCAGTATACTACATGCGAGATGCAAAAGGTACCATCAAATTCGAAATCAATCAAAATCAAAAGTCATTTATTCAAACTAGGCTGAGAATCAGCACTTTTTGACCGTCAAAATTACATAAGACAGTCCCCCAAAACGCCCGCCCTTCACCACTTCCTAGTGCTTTAGCTGGGGAGAAGAAGTGGCGCAACGAACTCCCCAGCAGCACAGCTGTCTGTTCAGTTAAAAACAATTTGAATCTATACAACACTGCGCATAACTTCTACTTCCACTTAGGGAGACGCATCTACTTCCACTTAGGGAGAGAAGGAGTATATCAGATATCTCCTTCCTCGTTAAATTAGCGCAATCTTTCATAGACGCCCCGCAACTTCTCTCTAAGGTTAATTTACGCGCCCCTACCAGATCTGCTAGAACACCCTTTCTTTTTCTTAACGTCTCCCGCTGCTGCACAAATTACAGACAGAATTCGTTCTTTATAAGATGCGCTAAGTCCTACAATAAATTGTTTGACTTTTCTGAATTTGACTTATTCACTACTAAGCCGCATGTATTCATCCGAATACTTACTAAACATTGGTTCGAATTGGTTCAATAACTGTTTTTATTGCACTTCATGACGAGGTATTATCATGATTGTGTGTTATTGTTTAAAGTACATACCACCATTGTAATTATTTTTTTTTCTCTTTCTTTTTATTTCTCTGTAACAAGTTTGCTCTTCATAGTAATTTAAATGCGAAAACATGTAATTGGTTACTAGTTGATTAATTTAATGTTAGTTGTTAATAATAATAATATCCTAGGACATTGTTCACACACGGTCGTCTGATCCCAAACTAAGCAGAGCTTCTACTATGGAAACCAGATAACTGATATACTACATACACTACTTTTTTTTTTGTAAATACATACTTATATAGATAATTACACCCAGACTCAGGACAAACAGACATGTTCATGCACACAAATGTTTGTCCTGGATGGGAATCGAACCCACGACCAGCGGCATGGCAGGTGGTATCTTAACCAACCACGCCATCTGGCCTGTCATACTGTAATACTGTTTGTTTTCTGATTACAATAAAATAAAATAAAATAAATGGGAAAGGACTGTACAACGTATTAATGAAGTAGCACATCACAGGCGCCGTGGCTTAGTTGGTTAAAGCGCCTGTCTTGTAAACAGGAGATCGTGAGTTCGAATCTCACCGGGGCCTTGGAGCATCCTTTTTAGTTTTTTAAGAGGTCGGCGGCATTGTGCTCTGTCTGTAGAAGTATCATAGTATCTTTAAATTGATCTATAGTATCTACTGCTCTCGTCTGCTGGACATAGGCCTCCCCAGTTCCATTAATAAGTACCTACCATAGGTATCAAGGCTAGTAATAACAGTCGTTAGTCCGTGGATGGGTGACTAGCTTTACATACCCCTCCGTGCCTCATGATCCCGACTGTAATTCGTAGATCTTTGACAGTCGTTACGGGTCTTCAGAAGCCCGAAAGTCTGACAACCAGTCTTACCAAGAGTATCGTATTACCCAGTAACTGGGTTGTGGAGGTCAGATAGGCAGTCGCTCCATGTAAAATACTGGTATTCAACTGCCTCCGGTTAGACTGGAAGCCGACCCCAATATAGTTGGGAAAAGGCTAAGTAGATAAGATTCTCATCTCATCTACCTGATGCCTCTACAAAGGTTACCTCTCTCAAGGAGTTTTAGAGGCAGTCTTTCCATTTAATATACTGGTACTCGGCTGCAATCTGGTTAGACTGGTAGCCGACTCCAATATACGTAGTTGGGAAAAGGCTAGGCAGATTGAATGAGGTATCAAGGAGTTGTCTAAAACCTTTTCGAGAAGGCAGGAGAGTGGTTTATTCCTATTTGTAATTTGTTATGCTGTACAATAAGGAGTAGTAATAAAAATGTATTTTTAATAATTACCTATTCTTAATTACTAGTTCGCTAAATGATCACATTTTTCAAAAAAAGCATCTTTTCATATATAACATTCTTAAACATTTGGTCACGTGTGAGCGAGAGAGGTGACAAAATGCGACAATCCTCTTAAGTGTAATCCGTTATGAAAATCTGTCGTTTTCACCAGAACGCTCTGTATTTGGACAACCGTTATGTTGTGACCATTCACCGCTTTCTTGGGAAACTAATACCCGTTTTCACCAACCCTAAGTGACACATAAATTAATCCCTAAATATTATTGAACTGTTGGATTTTCAACTCTCGGTGCTGCGTCTAGCGTTGAAAATCCAACAGTGCACTTTTATTTAGGGATTCATTTTAGTGTCACTTAGGTTTGGTGAAAACGGGCACAAAGCTTTAAGCTACGATTTCTTAGAAGAGCGGTGGCGGTCACTAACAGCCGCACTGACAGCTGTCATGAAAATGATGGCAGCGGCAAAGATTTAAATCGTTAGATTTGCCCTACCTTGTCGATTTCTGATTCGTTTTGACACCTCTGACATACAGTGAGGCAGTGACTACGTTAGATTGTCTTGGAAACGCTGTTTAATAATGTGTGAGCACTCTTCTCAGTATGGACACTTTTTCTAGTGACTAAGTACGGTGAGGGCAAATCTAGCGATTTAAATCTTTGTGCAGCGGGGTTTGACTTAAGGTGAAAATTACAGATTTTCATGGCGTCCGTTTTAATAAGACGGAAACCACAGATATAGATAAAATGTGTTCCTAGGAAACCAAATCTTAAGACTTGCCCACCCCAGAGACAAAGTCTTTAAGAAAACCACATCCTGAAACTGTAGCAAGTTAATTTATTATTTAGCTAAGCCTTGCCAAGGTAAATGTATTAAAAAGGCAATTTTAGGCAATTACTATGCCGCCGCTCGGTAATCCTGAGAGAGTGCGCTTAAAGTGTCTAAGATCTCGCACAGACTGAGAAATGCTACTATCCTACTAATATTATAAATGCGAAAGTTTGTGAGGATGGATGGATGTTTGTTACTCTTTCACGCAAAAACTAATTAACGGATATTGATGAAATTTGGAACACAGATAGTTTATAACCTGGATTAACATATTATTCCTACGATATTTCTACGGGTTCGAGACTTACACGGATGAAACCGCGTGTTGCAGCTGGTATACAATATAAAGTTGTGGTCAAATTTAATGGTGGTGGTACCATCAAATTGAACAACTTTCTCCTTGGGACCAACATCGTAATCGAGAAAAATTATCAGTCGTCCCATACATTTGGGTCGAGTTAGTATTGAAGCTTTGTATACGATGTAGGTCTCATGGAGAATGTTGTTCAGTTTGATGGTCTGTACCATACCCTTAAATTTCACTAAGTACACCTTTCTGATACACCCTGTAGATGAGTTCAGAGGCTCGTGGCTAATAAACAGCCGCACGGTTAGATCGATAAAAGGTTACTCTTGCTACAGTCGGCTCGTGGATCTGTGACCATCCATTTCATTACGAAACTTAGCTTTCTGTTAGCCACAATGAGATCTGACCAAACTATTTTAAAGTGAATAGCACGCGGGATGCGGGAAAAAATCGCTCGCACCGGTTTTGTCAACTAACTAGCGCGAATATACTCGCGTTATTATTTTTTTTTTGTTATTTTTATTTTTTGCTTAATCTATTCAAAAAATGTGACAACGACGTACGTAATAACTTTTTTTATCGTATTATTATAATTATTACTTTATGGTATCATATTACCTAGTAACTGGGATGTGGAGGTCAGATAGGCAGTCGCTCTATGTAAAATACTGGTATTCAGCTGCATCTGGTTAAACTGGAAGCCGACCCCAACATGTTGCGAAAAGGCTAGGCAAATGATGATATATAATAACATTTTTGAAGTTTATAAATAAAAAAATATCCTAATTAGACGGGTGCAGTCATGTCCCAAATCCCGCGTGGGATTAGCGTCCGTGTAGTCAGAGCGTAAATGTGGCTAACAGAACAATTCAATTTAGATGCGACTAAAAGTATCTCAGTGTGAACAAGACGTTATTTCTCAGGAACTAAGTGATTAGTAATTTTAGCTAAATTCCCAGGCTCTAAGGATATAGGTACTAAGTCTTCGTCTGTTAAAGACTATTTTTGTAGGTAGTTTTAGTGCCAGTAGATGGCGACACTGGGTAATATAATACATTGACATTAGACGCTTAAGGCGAAAGCTCCAGGTAGCAAATTCAAATTTTATTAAGTTTTTTGTAATTTGCAGGTCATTATCAGATTGTATGTTGATCTGAATATGATTCGCGACCGTAACAAATCTGTGTTTATAGAATTAAAATCATTAAAATTATCAGTACAACTCTCTAAGTTCATATAATAATAATAATAATAATTTTTATTTTAGTTCCTTTTACAAACTAATTAATACATTTACTAACTTATAAATACTTAGTAGTAGTACCAAGATCTTAACAGATTGGCTTACTTACTTATACACGAACTAGTTGAATTTACACAGGATTTTAATTACCTATGAAAGGTGATCCTAATGAATGACTATTTTATGAAATCATGAGATTTACGATTATACCTACTAACTTAGGGAGTTGTATTACCGATTCTAATGATTGTAATTTTGTAAACACATATAGGTACATAATTGTTACGGTCGCGAATCATATTTTTATCAACTCACAACCTAATACTGACTTGCAAAATGCAAAAAAAACGTAAGAAAATTTGAATTTCGCGTGCTTCCCGCTTAACAAGTACATTTAAGGGGTACAAAGTAAGTATTAATAAGTAAAGCATTAGCTTAGCAAGCAATATCTTGATTTTATCGAATTCAAAAAGGAGGAAGTTCTCAATTCGACTGTAAGTAATATATGTATTCTTTTTGCATGTTTGTTACGCGATTACTCAAAGACAGATAGACTGAATTGATTTTTTTTTGTTTGTTGGAAAGGCTATACTTACTACGTGTTGCCATATAAATTTTATTAAATTTGCTTGGGTAGTTTTGGAGCTTCAGTATTGCGTATTTTTCCCACTTAGTATATGTGGATGATGTTTTAATAACTTCCTATCACTGTTATATACATAGAAGGTAGTGGTATTCGAATTTGTGTGGGGTAGATACCACAACTAAAAAGTGAAAAATAAAAACTTTTTAGCAAAAAATAAAACCGACTTCCAAAACAAAACACTACAAAGTGAAAAATCACGTTAATTTCAGAAGTCAGTGGCAAAAAACGAAAATACAAAGACACCGAATACCGAAATTAAAGTTATTTTTCACTTTGTAGTGTTTTGTTTTGGAAAACAGTTTTATTTTTTGCTAAAAAGTTTTTATAACATAAAATATATGTACCTTATAACTGCTGTGCTCCGTAAGTTCGTTTTCGCTTAGCGTTAGCGTGATGTTAAATAGCCTGATAACCTTCTTCAAGAATTAGGGCCATTTTTGCGTGATTGAGTAACCAACAAACTATGTTGGGTATATTCCCAACTATGTTGGGGTCGGTTTCCAGTCTAACCGAATGCAGCCGATTACCAGTATTTTACATGAAGCGACTGCCTATCTGACCTCCACAACCCAGTTACTGGGTAATACGATACCCCTTGGTAAGACTGGTTGTCAGATTTTCGGGCTTCTGCCGACCCGTGACGACTGTCAAAATTCCACGAATGACAGCCGGGACCAACGGCTTAACATGCTTTCCGAGGCACGGAGGGGTCTTCGTACGTAAAGATGGTCACCCATCCACGGACCAACCACGGCAAGCGCAGCTTAACCTGATCGATCGACTCGTGCTGCTGTAATTACTTAGCCATAAGCCCCTAGGATTTATAATAGGTATTATTTAGGATTAGGATGCCGCAGCATAAGAAATTCGCATTGTGCCTGTGATCTGACGTCTGAGTTGCGCAACTCTGGTTGCGCTAAATAGGATCTCCTATTTAGCGCAACCAGAGTTATAGACTTTGCGCGCTAATTGATATTTTTATAGAAATCCGACAACCGTCTAGTAGTTATGATCCGATCCCGCCTGACCCTTGCGGCCCTTCCCCTGCGACGCCCTAAGACGTGGTCTGTACTCTGTACCCCACAGGGGGTGCCCTTAGCGTGTAGTCGCTTAGTTTATAAGTTTTATGGCTCGTGGCCTTAATTTATTTCACAGGGAAGTCCAGTTAAGCAACTGACAACCACTTAGGTTGACCATTACAAAAAAAAGGACCAAGCGCATGTCGGACTACGCACAATGAAGGGTTCCGTAGTTGGGACGAATTTATGCCAAGAACAAACTTAACATTGTAGTTGAAAAACATGTCCTCCCATACATTCCAACTGCAAATGTAAGTTTGTACGCACGATATTGAGAGATTTGCCATGTTATTGTAAGACCATAGACTTAGTCTAAATTTTCCTGTAATCTATAGGTATAGAACTATTTTCTGTACTTTTTCAAAATTTTAAGCTCAGCAGTTTCGGAGATAAGGTGGGGAAATGGTCAATTTTCGTCTATTTTCTTAAATAACTTTCAAAAAATTTACTTTAAAATTATAAAAAAAAATAAAATATTTGAGACCCTTTTATTTGACATGTCACTCGATACAGTTTGCAAAACTTTTTTTTTAATTTCCTTATTTGTCCCCATATTCAAAACTCATTTATTTACGTTACACATCTGTGTTTGTGTACCAAATTTCAACTTAATCGGTCCATTAGATTCGGAGCAAATTGGCTGTGACAGACACAAGAGTGATCCTATAAGGGTTACGTTTTGTTCTTTTGAGTTGTTCCATTTTGTTCTTTTGAGTTACGGAACCCTAAAAAACATCGGGCAGTACTCAGTAGCCCCACCAGACTTAATACCCGTCTGGTCGGAGGATCTTCCCTTTTCAATAGCGAATGAGGAACTGTCCACCCTGTTCCTTACTCCTACTGGATTCATCCTCGGTCGACGACATCTACAGGCAGAGTTACCGGTCACCGGATTTTTACTTATCTGTTATATTTTTCTATAGTAAGAAAGAAAGAAAGAAAGAAAGAAAGAAAGAAAGAAAGAAAAACAGTTTATTCACGTGAAAGTGACGCACACAAAATACACATGAAAAGCGAAACACAAGATAATATAACAAACCACACTAAACATAAAACACAAAAACAAACATAAGTAGTACAATAAAGTTGTTGGAAATGTGCGTCACTACCCGCGAAACGGCTAAACGCTCAGCATAATGCCGCGGCTCGTGCAAGTACCTAGTACCTAGTGTTGATACTAAATAATTATAGATCATCAGCATCTGCCTAGCCTTTTCCCAACTATATTGGGATCAGCTTCCAGTCTAACCGGATGCAGCTGTATTTTACATGGAGCGACTGCCTATAATAATAATAATTAATAAATTATAGTTGATAAAATATGTATAACAATGATATTTAATATTCAGACGCTTTGGTAATAGCCTGGTGGCGCAATGGCTAGCGCGTTCGGCTGTTAACCGAAAGGTTGGTGGTTCGAGCCCACCCGGGGGCGATTCTTTTTAAAACCATACGCGAACAATATTGACAACAATATTGACTGAATGGAAACATGAGGTCTATGTATTTCAGTGATATCTCCATAGCCTCCGTGGCGCAATGGCTAGCGCGTTCGGCTGTTAACCGAAAGGTTGGTGGTTCGAGCCCACCCGGGGGCGATAAATATGTTTTAGTTGTTTTTTACACAAGTATCTACTTTGTTCTCCATGAAGGAAACTAGATACTTTATTAATTTTCGGGTAATGTTTTGAGGTCAAAAAAATAAAATGCAACATACGCTACCATTTTTTTTGTCACCATTCCTGCCCTTATCCCAATTTATTCGGGGTCGGCGCAACATGTCTTTTTCATCCATACTTCTCTATTAGTCGTCACCTCGGTAGTCACCCCCTTTCTAGCCATATCATCATTCACACAGTCCATCCATCGTTTCTTTGGTGTTTCCCTACTCGTATAGCCTTCCATGCATTCATACTCAAAACTTTCCTGTCGACATTTTCCTTATTCCACATGCCCTTACCATGACAATCCATTTCCACACAACTTTTCAGTCACCGGTGTCACTTTCAGACTTCCTCTTACATACTCATTTCTGATTCTATCCATTCCCGTAACACCACACATCCCTCTTAGCATTATCATCTCAGCTGCATGCTGCCTTTCATACATTCCTTTTGTGGCCAAACATTCAGATCCATACAAGAGAGCAGGTGCTACCGTTGTTTTATGTGGGAGTGGCAGATTGTTCCCGTTACCTGCCGCCTATTGATCCATCCAGTGTCAACCAATCGTCTGATCAACTTCGCCATCGCTTTGCACAAGTGAGCCGAGATACCAGAAGTCGGAGGAGATCGGGATCAGAGCGCCATCAAGCGCTATGGCTGCCTGGTTAGGGTTCCGTAACTCAAATGGAAAAATGGAACCCTTATAGGATCACTCGTGTTACTGTCTGTCTGTTCGTCTGTCACAGCCAATTTGTTCCGGATCTAATGTTTAAATTAAGTACACCTATGAATTTCTATGACCCAAATACGGACATGTAACGTAGATGAATTTTAAATATGAGGGTCAATTTTGAGGGCAAATAAGAAAATTTAAAAAATGTTTTGCAAACTGTACCGTGTGACATATCGAATAAAAAGGCTTACTCTGAGAGTCTCAAATATATTTTTTTAATAATTTTAAAATAAATTGTTTTAAAGTTATTTAGGCAAATATACGAAAATCAAACATTCCCCGTCCTTATCTCCAAAACTACAGAGCTTAAAATTTTGAAAAATCAGAAAATAGTTCTATAGATTACAGGAAAACTTATAAGAAGTCTATGTTCTTAAAAAACATGTTTTTCTACTACAATGTTAAGTTTGTTCTTATAAATTCATCCCAACTGCGGAACCCTTCATTGTGCGTGGTCCGATACGCACTTGGCCGGTTTTTTTTTGTCAAGCGCGCCACACGACTAGAAACGCGCGCGACACAAAAGCACCGCTGTGGTCGCGCGACACGTGGTGCCTTTGTGTTGCGTCGTGTGTCGCGCCTGTTTGAAGGAGCCTTTATGGTCGTTTTTCAGCAGTTATCTAGTACAGGCTCTGGACAAACGAGGGCAGATACTGCGCGGGATACGGGATGAAATTCGGTTGTAAGTACCAATTGTTTCAAAGTTATGCGCAGGATTCGTGTTAGTGGCCATACCAGAGCCTTTACACAAGTCACAACAGTCGAATATAACAGTGGGCTTAAAAAAAAAAGAACTGAATAAATTCTTCTTAAAGAATTTCTTTACTTTCCTGTCAATATGCCATAAAATGACAAAGAATATTTTCATAATTTATGTGACATAAATATCAAAAACTCTCACAATGTCAGGTTAAAAAATGGGAAAAAATTTGCACCAAAGTTTTAAATTTTCAAAATCACAATGAAATAAAGTAAAATATGGAGTTGCACACTTGCACGTAATGCCCGCCTTTGCCCAAAAATGAAATATTCGCAAGAAAAATGTTTGATTTTCAAGCACACCGATATTAAAAAAGGAGACAACCAAGTATACCTATAGGTAGTAAACAAGAATGGCTGGTAAGAACTTTTATACACACATAAGTAAGTCGCGAACCGAGATTGTTGAGCTACTATAGTTTGACCAAGACCGCTGTACCGCGCCTTAGGAATGCGCGTCGAGGCGGGGTGCAGCGCTGGCGAATGAGCGGCCTGCACTGCCCCCCGTCTCGCCGCGCACATACCTACGGCGCGGTACAGCCGTTATGGTCAAACTATAGCTTATCATCTTAACTTGGTTGTATTACACGAATGCCGCCTGTTTTTCGTTATTGAAATGTCGCATTATGTCAAATTTCACGCGCGGCATTCGTGTAACACAACCAAGTTAAGATGATAAGCAAGTGGCTCAACAATCCCGGTTCGTAACCGTAGCATAAACTCACGCCTTCTTCCCATGGGAAAAGAAGGCAGTATGCTAAGATGGTCATGTTGAGTGAATGAATGAAAGGCGACTCAATTCGTCTGTATGTTTTTTTTTTTTTTGTATGTTTGTTACGCGATTACTCAAAGACGGATGGACCGATTTAGAAAATTCATTTTTGTTTGATAGGGTATACTTCCGAGGTGGTCCCATATAAATTTTATTAACTTTGCTTGGGGAGTTTTTGAGTTAGCTTCAATAATGCGTATATTTCCCACTTATTTTATGTGGATGATGTGATGGTGTTTTAATAACTTCCTATCACTGTTATTTACATGGCTATATCTACAATTATTGTGCTCAATTATGTATTCGAATTAGTGTGGGGTAGGTTCCACAACTAAAAAGTGAAAAATAAAAACTTTTTAGCAAAAAATAAAACCGACTTCCAAAACAAAACACTACAAAGTGAAAAATAACTTTAATTTCGGAAGTCGTTGGCAAAAAACGAAAATACAAAACCCAAGACACCGACTACCGAAATTAAAGTTATTTTTCACTTTGTAGTGTTTTGTTTTGGAAGTCGGTTTTATTTTTTGCTAAAAAGTTTTTTTTACCAGCACCCTAATTGCGTAACAGACTCAACACTTTAATTGAAATCTGAATGATTTTGAAGCAATCCATTGCTTCATATGTTCGAAAAATTTGTCTGCTCAACAACATAAATAACGCAATGAAAGTTGTTGAACTGTCAAAATGCCAACTATGAGTTACACAATTACCCCGCTGATGTATGAACGTAAAGGAAGCAAAAAGAGTATGTAAGGATCATAGTAGGTGGCGTTCTGTAGTTTCTGCCTACCCCCATGGACAGAAGGCGTCAGCAGTGCGCAAATTTTTACAGGATGTTCTACTCATGAATATGAACAACTTTCACTATGAGACCAACTCTGAAATCACGAAAATAAACATCAGCTGTTTCATATAAAAGTTCAATACCTACTCGATCAAAATGTATGAAACAGCTGACTTTTTTTGTGATTTCAGCGTTTGTCCTATAGTAAAAGTGGTTCATATTTATGGGTAGAACATCCTGTGATAATTTGTGCACTGCTTAAAAACTTGTCCTCTTTATGACGGACGCCAGGAGCGTGGGCGTAGCGATAATATCGAGTACCCACCTACCTCATGGAACCCGCCCAAGAAACGATGACGATGACCATATCGAGGGTTCACGGGCTATTTGTATTAAGCGACATCCTGGCCGATATTAAGTTATAATCATATCTACCTGCATTAAAAAGTGAAAAACATAAAAAAAAACGGAGATAAACACTATTGATTCGTAACCCTCGATAGGCCAATTTTTCGTAAAAAATATTGATACTTTTTTACAATGTTCTTTTTTCCGAATAATGAAACGGAAATGCTCTCCTGTAAAGTTTCAAACACGTCGCTTAATACAAATAGCTCGTGAACCCTCGATATGGTCATCGTCATCGTTTCTTGGGCGGGTTCCATGAGGTAGGTGGGTACTCAGGCAAACCAGTAAAAACGTAGGCTGTAGCACTAAATCACAGTGTGATTCGCATTCGGCAATTTACAGTAGTCAGTAGTAGTAGCAATGAACAAAGGCTTCTTGTACGGTGAACGGGACAGTTTCGATCGTATAATCTGTACTACATATTTTGCTTTTTCGATGGACTCTGTTCACGTGCAGGTATGGCGGCAAATGGAAGCGCCAGCTCACGGCGTACACTGTACTAACGATAATTAAGTTACGGTTTGACCAATATTATGAAATCAATGGGTAGTAATATTTTGATAATGTTATCGACTTGAAATCGCTTGCGACGACATATGAACATATATACACGCTGCTTTTCTATTGACTAGGGAGCTGCCACAATAATGTTGAACTCATCATTATGAACTACTTTTGCTATGACACCAAACCTGAAATCAGGAAAAAAAAATCAGCTGTTCCATACATTTTGACGAGTTATGCGAACAAAAATGTAGGGAACGTCTGATTTTTTTTTCACGCTTTCATGTTTAGTCCCATAGTAAAAGTTGTTCATAATGATGAGTACAACACTATCGTGGCACCTTCCTAGCCAATAAAAACAGCTTGTATGTATATACATATTTGTAATCACGTTCTCAAAAACGGCTCTTACGATTTCGATTAAAGTTGCAATATAGGGGTTTACGAGGACGAAAAATCGATCTAGCTAGGTATCATTTCATCAATCTACTTAGCCTTTTTTAGCGTCTGTGTTTCCGAGCGGCATACAACCCTAATCTCTTCAAAGTGAGAGTGAACAGGCTTCTTCTGGGTAAGCTGACTCCATTGTCGACTTCACCTCTGAGCTAGACTAGAGTCAAAAGCAAACCCATCAATCAATCTGCCTAGCCTTTTCCCAACTATGTTGGGGTCGGCTTCCAGTCTAACCGGATGCAGCTGAATACCAGTATTTTACATGGAGCGACTGCCTATCTGACCTCCACAACCCAGTTACTGGGTAATACGATACCCCTTGGTAAGACTGGTTGTCAGACTTTCGGGCTTCTGACGACCCGTAACGACTGTCAAAGATCCACGAATGGCAGCCGGGACCAACGGCTTAACGTGCTTTCCGAGGCACGGAGGAGTCTCGGTATGTAAAGATGGTTACCCATCCACAGACCAACCCCGGCAAGCGTAGCTTAACCTGATGGATCGACCCGTGCGGCTGTAATTACTTAGCCACGAGCTCCAAAGCCATCTCAAATATAAAAAAAAAATGTGTACCACACTGTCTATCGGAAACTGAATCATTTTGAAACAAATATTGCTTCATATGTTCAGATTTCTCTGCTCGATACAGTAAATAACGCAATGAATGTTGTTGAACTGTCAAAATGAAACTTATTCCAATTGATAGTATGTTACGTTATTGGAGCACACGTACTGATTTTTCTAAGTGACATATGGGCTCAAAATCAATCGCTTTCGAGATTATATGGGATATTTTCGGTTTATTTTACATTGTTATTCGAGAAATACTATGAAATACAAACTTATGTTTGCGGTCGATAAATTCAATAGTGTGCATGTGCAAATATTCATCCCAATTACGGAATCCTTTGGGGCCTTAGCACATCTTCGCCGCGTTACCGCGAAACCGCAAGATGTTCCGCTGACGTTCCGCTACTCAAGTAGCGGAACATCATGCGAGTCAGTTATACGAATCCTTTGGGGCCTTAGCACACCTCCGCCGCGTTACCGCGAAACCGCAAGACTTTCCGCTGACGTTCCGCTACTCAAGTAGCGGAACATCATGCGAGTCAGTTATACGAATCCTTTGGGGCCTTAGCACACCTCCGCCGCGTTACCGCGAAACCGCAAGATGTTCCGCTGACGTTCCGCTACTCAAGTAGCGGAACATCATGCGAGTCAGTTATACGAATCCTTTGGGGCCTTAGCACACCTCCGCCGCGTTACCGCGAAACCGCAAGATGTTCCGCTGACGTTCCGCTACTCAAGTAGTGGAACATCATGCGAGTCAGTTATACGAATCCTTTGGGGCCTTAGCACACCTCCGCCGCGTTACCGCGAAACCGCAAGACTTTCCGCTGACGTTCCGCTACTCAAGTAGCGGAACATCATGCGAGTCAGTTATACGAATCCTTTGGGGCCTTAGCACACCTCCGCCGCGTTACCGCGAAACCGCAAGATGTTCCGTTGACGTTCCGCTACTCAAGTAGCGGAACATCATGCGAGTCAGCTACGATTAAAATTTCTGATCACTATAAATGCCAATAAGGATGGACGAAATGGCGATAGGTCACAGGAACAACTTGCGACCCACGGATGCCCCTCAAGTTAAAGGGGAAAATTTATAAGTCCGTGATAAGGCCTGTCGTACTTTATGGGTCTGAATGCTGGGCCGTGAAGAAGACGGATGAAAAAAGATTGCATGCAGCAGAGATGAGAATGTTGAGATGGATGTGTGGAGTGACGAGAATGGATAAAGTAAGAAATGAGTATATAAGAGGAAGTTTGAAAGTGGCGCCAGTGACAGAAAAGTTGAAAGGAAATCGTTTGGCTTGGTATGGGCATGTGATGAGAAGGGACGAAACGCATGTGACTTAAAGAGTGATGAATATACATGTTGATAGATGGAGAGGGAGAGGAAGGCCGAAGAAAAGATGGATGGATTGTGTGAGGAATGATATGAAAGAGAAGGGAGTGAATGTTAGTGTGACGGTTGACAGGGGAGAATGGAAGAAGAAAACGTGTTGCGCCGACCCCAAGTAACATGGGATAAGGGCAGGAAGATGATATAAATGAAAATCCACGCATTTTCTTTCTTTCTCCTTATTTATGTCATAAACCCCCGTTGCCCAAAGTGGCGTGACAGAAGTCTTTATCTCTCTGTCTGTCCGTGGCATTGTACTTTCCAAACCGATGGACTGATTTCAATGTGGTTTTTTTCCAGATGACGACGATGAAGAAGGGGGGATGGGTGCCGTCAGGTATCCCGTTATGCCCTCGTTGGTGGCCCTACAGCAGATGAGAAACAGACTTCATCTCGCACATTTGGGAAAAAAGCTCATGAAATGGACCGCCCTGGCTACTGGCAAAGAGCTCCGAAGACTTTCGTTAGAGATGGCAACGTGAGTCCTCACCTAAAATAAGATAACCGACATAGCTTGCAGAATTAGCAAGCTGAAGTGGCAGCGTTCCGGCCATGTTTGTCGAAAAAGTAATGTTCAGTGGCTCAAATGAGTCCTGCCGGTCTGTTCTGTCAAAATCTAACTGTGGAAAGTTTGGTGAAGTAAGCTGTCATTTCACTGCTAGGGATTGATACTATTGACATTTCCCTTTAAGCCCACTGTGTTCTCACTTTATCTAGGTTTTGACGGTGACATTTTACAGAACAGATCGGCAAGCGGCGGTGGGCCCTGAGCTAGATCGAAAAACGACCTTAACGCCTAGTTATTAACACCTACCTTACACTTTTAGAAAATTTGCTTTATAGTGATTTTTTTCTTAAAACTGTTACTGGGTTGGGTGTCAATCAAAATGTATTATTAACCGACATCAAAAAAGGAAGTTTTCTATTCGACCCATATGTATGTATGTATGTATGTCTGCGATTTTCTCTAAAACTCATGAACCAATTTTGATGATTCTTTCTCTAGCGTGAACTACATAGTTTCAGGAAGGTTTTAGTACATATATACTACATTAGGAAAATTTATGTACGAAGTTATATACATAAATATATACTGTATCTCCAACACAAGTGTTTCTGATTACTTACTGGGGCTGTCTCAACTCATGTATAGAATGTAGCATTTGAGACACAATAAACATTTTGAATTTGAATTTTGACATAATTCCAAATTCAAATTCAAATCTCCGGCATTTCTAAGCGGATTTTGATGATTCTTCTTTTCGTTCGTCTTGGGCTTATGTAATTGTATATTTAACTAAAATTGGAAAAATAAATTTACTTTAAAAAAGTAAAAACCCACTTCAGAAACCTAAAAGGAAGAAAATAACTTTCATCAAAAACTTAACAGCTTCTGAAGTCTGTGTCTTCAATTCTTCAATGTCAATGCACCTTAGCTTGGCACCGACTTCAGAAGCTGTTAAGTTTTTTTATCAAAGTCATTTTATTTTTGTTTAATATTTCTCATTTAGGTGAATCCATATTAATATTATAAAGGCGAAAGTATCTCTGTCTGTTTGTTACTTTTTAACCGACTTCCAAAAGGAGGAGGTTCTCAATTCGTCTGTATTTTTTTTTGTTTTTTTTTTTTTTGTATGTTTGTTACGCGATTACTCAAAGACGGATGGACCGATTTGGAAAATTCTTCTTTTGTTACCTCCGAGGTTGGTCCCATATAAATTTTATTAACTTTGCTTGGGGAGTTTTTGAGTTAGCTTCAATAATGCGTATATTTCCCACTTATTTTATATGGATGATGTGATGATGTTTTAATAACTTCCTATCACTGTTATTTACATGGCTATATCTACAATTATTGTGCTCAATTATGTATTCGAATTTGTGTGGGGTAGGTTCCACAACTAAAAAGTGAAAAATAAAAACTTTTTAGCAAAAAATAAAACCGACTTCTAAAACAAAACACTACAAAGTGAAAAAAAACTTTAATTTCGGAAGTCGGTGGCAAAAAACGAAAATACAAAACGAAAGACACCGACTTCCGAAATTAAAGTTATTTTTCACTTTGTAGTGTTTTGTTTTAGAAGTCGGTTTTATTTTTTGCTAAAAAGTTTTTATTTATTTGGCGAACGGATAAACCACCTAACCTCGATAACCTGATGGATAACCTGGGTTTTAGGTTAGGACGTATGATACTTTTTATCCCGATAATCTCCGACCTGCACGTGGGTGAAGCCGCGGGCAAAAGTTAGTGGGAAATAAAGTTATCTCAAACCTTATCTTTATTTTACAGAGCCATGGTAGACTATGGATTGAAAATAAAGAATGCATTCTTGCTGCTTGCTCGTGCTAGGTACTTCGTTCCGTCTATGAACGGAACGGTTCTTGAGAGTGTTCCTAAGCACGTAAGTACTGGTTTGAACATTATTTTGAACTACCTACACAAATCATCACTTCATCACAAACGAGAATACAAAAAAAATCTTAAGGTGGAAGCGTAAAGGTAGCCCGCGAAATTCAAATTTTCTTACGTTTTTTTGCAATTTACAGTACGTTGATCAAATTATAATTTGCGATCGTAACAAGTATCTATTTACATAATTAGAATCATTAAAGTGATTAATACAACTTTTTAAGACCACGTAATCCCAAAAAATGACTATTTCATGAAATTTTGACATCTTAGGATTATACTAACTTAAGGAGTTGTATTACTGATACTATTGTATATAATTCTGTAAAAACATATTTGTTAGGGCCGCAAATTATACTTTATTTAACATACAACTTAATACTGATTTGCAAATTGCAAAAAACGTAAGAAAATTTGAATTTCACGGGCTACCCTGATGCTTCCTCCTTAAGGTGAAATGGTGTCGTAGCGGAGTTTGGGGCAATGGTATAGCCAAACGCAGCATATAGAATTAAAAAAAAATATTTATTTTAAAATTCTACAAGCTCTATATAATTAAAATAAACTAATAATCCTCTTATGGCTTTATTGGAGAACGTATACCTTTATTTACAATCGAATAAAACAGTTTATTCTCGTAAACTGCAAATTTTGGGGAAACTGCGATTTTTTTTTGTATCGAGCCAAATTGTATCAATTGTGTTTTGGCCCACATAATTCATTAAAGAATATCTTGAATTTTTATAATCATGAAAAGAATAAGGCAGTGTAGTTTTCGAAGACAAAAATTGCGTGCAGCCGAAATGCGTCAAAATATCTTCTTTGGGAGCCAGATTGCCTTCAACACACAGCCTAAGCCGCTGGGTCTAGAGGCATGAAATTATGCGCAAGAGTTCCTTATTTGTGGAAGGAAGGATTTTTGAAAATTAATCCCCTAAGGCCCCACTTGCACGTTTAGTCGGGTTAAATGTATAAATGTAGAGTTTGTGAACTCAGGAGTTGTGTAATTTACTTTTAATTAAGTGTCCCATGTAATAGGGCGAGTCTATTGCCATCAACCGGGCACAGATCCAGGCTCCAGCCTGCTAGGTACCGAGAAATTCCAGATGGAAAAACCGGTCAAGAGCGAGTCGTACTCACGCACCGAGGGTTCCGTACTATCATATTAAATAAAAAAGTGTGCTATTTAGAGACAGCGTTTTATTTTTCCTCTCATTTTGACATAAACTTCTATCACACAGATTAATTTCAGATATTTCTCTATGCAAAGTTCGGAGATAAGGGGGGGAGGAACGGTATTATTTTTTACATTTTTCATCAAAAGTCGAAAGCTATGAGGCCTAAAAAAAGGGAAAATGTTTGAGAATGTGCAAACAGCGCTCTTTCATATGATAACCCACATGCTTTTGTAGCTCCACTTCGAATTTTTAAGACCCCCTTTCAGTCCCTGTATAATAATAATAATAATAATAATATTCCACAACTATCACACAACGCCGTCTAGCCTCAAGCTAAGCAGAGCTTGTGTTATGAGTACTAGACAACTGATAAACATACTTATATATTTCTAAATACATACATATATAGATAAATTACACCCAGACACAGAACAAATGATCATGCTCATCACACAAACATTTGTCCTGGGTGGGAATCGAACCCACAACCTCCGGCATAGCAGTCAGGGCCACTAACCACTAGACCAACAGGCCAGTCAAAATTATAGTACAGTATATTTTTATTTCTTTCTTATTTGCAAAATAGTTGGGCAAACGTCATCGAAAACTATTCCAAAATTCAAGTTAGCATTAGTAGTAGTTCTTGAGATATCCAGATGTGACAGACAGACAGACAGACAGACTGAGTCGCACCATAAGGGTTTCTTTTTAACATTATGGTACGGAACCCTAAAACCAACAACACTTTGCCCGACCTGGGAATCGAGCCAGGAGCCTCTTGCTCAGCAGTTGCAACCACTAGACCAACGAGGTGGTCATGCATTTTTACCCGACGGAAACAGAGGGGTGTTAACCGTTGTAACTTAGGTATAGTCTTTATATGGTGATAGATGGCAATCAGGGTCTGATGATGGAGTAGCAAAAAAAAAGGTATTTTGTGTTGCCATTTTTTAAATATATTTTTTAACTTGTGTTGTGCTTAGTTATAAGATGACCCTAAACTAAATAGATAGTGGTTTTTTCGCGATTACAATGTTGGTCCCATGGAGAAGGTTATTCAGTTTTTTGGTCTGTACCACCCCCTTAAATACCACACCTTTCTGATATGTGCTTTACGAGTATATCTAACGTAGGTTTACATAGTATAAAACATTAAGGGCCGGATTTCACCAATGAAACTGAAAGCGATCAGCAAAATCACGTTTAAGAGCTGTCAGTGTCATTATTTTCTTTGGAATATTGACACTGACAGCTCTTGAACTCGGTTTAGATGTGCTGATCGCGTTCAGTTTCATTGGTGAAATCTGCACTTAGTCGCTATTAAAGTCTGTGTGACCGCTTAGTTCTTCTAAACAGCTGAAAGGATTACCGCCACGTCAGTAAAGAAAATCTGTGTTCTCTACGTCAAGCGACAAATTCCTTCTTTCTTACCTACAAAATAATAGTCACGGCAAAAGTATTTATCGATAAAACATCGATACATTTTACTTGTGCATGTTTTACGAATATAAATTGCTTATAAGTACCATTGAATTGTATTATTTCACCCATGTTTCACCTTTTTTCCAACTTAGTAATCGTTACCCAGAAATTACAGCTTTAGATAAGAGCAGATTTTATAATAAAAAGGTAATTCAAATATTTTAAATAACAAAGTCCCAGCAGTAATCTCGTTTGTGAAGACATCCACTGACGTTAATAGCCGTCTCTGGCGTGGCCAGCACTGCGCTTACAAATTGTGCTGAGTTAGAGATGTACCAGTGGTTTGTTTTTCGTGGAGAAATGCTCATGCATACTGATGCATGAGCATTTCTCCACGAAAAAGAAAAATACTACCACGGGGAGATAGTGCAGTTATGTGGGACTCCAACCCACTAAAACTCCACGGTGTCCTCCTCTGCCGCTCTTGGCGGGAACACGGGAACGCGTTAGCACTCACCGCGAACCCGCCGCGGCTGTCGGTTACCGGAGCTTCCTCTGGGGAACATCGCCCATCACTAGCGCACAAGAACACATTGCGCGCCGTGACCACCCCATGCACCAAACCAGCACATGGGCGCTAGATGACTCCGTGTCTAGGCACCCTTGGTCTCCCTGCGACCGGTCAGGTCAGTAGCCCGGCCGCCTACCACTTTTCGGCCGCAGAGGATAGGGAGAGCGGCCAACGAAATGCGGCCCCACTGCGTCCGCTATCAGACGGTGGCGACCCCGTCAAGACCGCGGAAGGTTGGGAGAGCGGCGCACCGTAATACCGGCACTCCTCTCACGCCGCGGCCTCCGACCCTCAGCCGCGATACCTCCCATACGACATCGCGGCCAGCCTCAGTTGTGATGTCGCCCAAGCGGCACCGCAGCCTACCTGTTGGCCGCTACGTCGTCGACTTCCTGAGAAAAACACTGACGAGCGGCTCCTCCTCGGGTTCCTCTTCGCTTCACCGTGGGTGACCAAGCCACAGCTACTGAGCCCCCCCGCCTCGACAATGCGGGAACCCACCGAGGGGGGGGGGGGGGGTTGGGGGTACCAGTGTGACATCGATATTATTGCATCATATATATGTAATATTATAATCACGTGATTATTTTATTACTAAATAAGTACTTAATAATAACGGAGTATTTTTTTTTTTGTTAATTATTAAATTAATCAGTTCGAAAAAGTCCTTATTTTTTAGAAAATATGTAGATGTTAACATCATTTGGACCTATAGAAACCGAGATATTCGAGAAAAACCGATTTTTGTGACCTCAGTGACCTTTGGCTTTGACCTTGAATAACTTCGACGCAGACACGAGATTTTAGGAGACTTTTGAGACAACTTTTAGATCGCCAAAATGAGGGTGTATACGAGTTTCCAGCTTGTCTCTCATTCCGATGTGAAACCCGTAATGTCTGGACTATGTATGTGGATGTCAATTTATGGTGCCACTTATAGAGTTCGCGTCATATAAGTTTGCTGCTCTGAAGTGGGCTACAAGTGACTATATCAACTGTCAATATCTACAGGTTGCTCGGAAATTCGAGCTATTCCTTGAAAGGGATTGTACTAGAGGTCATTTACAACTAATGAAGACCTACCATTTTTTTTTCTACATTTTTTTCAAGCAAAACACATCTAAATTTCAAAAATTACAAAATAAAGGAGGTTTTCTTTCCATTCAAGACCTTTTATTTCTGAAATTATGGGAATTTAGGGCATGTATTTCTTAAATAAATTATTGCTCATTTATCATCAGTCAGAAAAATAACAAATACGTGCCGAGAGAGAAGTAGTTATTTTTAAATTATTTGTTTTAGGTGACCAGTCTGAAAATTTGAACAATAGTCCTCAAAATTTCCGTAACTCGGAATCCATTCATTTTCTACCCCTAGTTGGCGGGCTTCATTTGTTGGAAATGACCTCTAGTATAATCCCTTTCAAGGAATAGGTCGCATTTCCGAGCACCCTGTATACTAAAACAGCAGCGCGCCATGCCATGCTCACCGGAAAGCCTGGTTTCAGAGCGGTGAACTTACGTGACGCGAACTATACAACGTTATTTATTTTTATTTATATGTAGGTATATAATTATTTCAGACACAGTGATCCATATTTTTGGTAATGTATTTATGAATTATGTTAGTAACAAAAGATTCAATAAAATTAAAACTTCGATTTGAATACTTCGTTAACACAGATGTTTTTCATTTGACAATTTGAGGTTAATTTTATAATCTCAATTTTGGTCAACGATTTTTCAATAACAATTTATTAATGTTATTCAAACAATATTGTTGGAGAAAGTTGTGAGAATCTTCTAAATAGTGGTACTTACTTAAATGTGTTAGGTGTAACTAATTCATACATTTAGGTACAGGGTGTCTGAGAAAGAGTGTCGCCAACTTAAACAGACCATCAAACTGAACATTTTTTTCTCGGGAATCAATCGTAATCGTGAAAAAAAAAAAAGAAATCAGTCATCACATACAAAACGTCAATAAGTTACTTGACCAAATGTATGGGATGACATTTTTTTTTTTTCACGATTACGATGTTGGTCCCCGGCAAAAAGTGGTTCAGTTTGATGGTAAGTACCACAACCTTTAATTGGCGATACCCTTTCTCAGACAGCCTGTATATCTGTAATTCGTATGTAGGTACATAGTAGGTATTCTATTCTATAAGTTTATTGTGGATAAGAAAACCTGGTGTCGATTAATTTACACGCTAGGTACGTAATTATTACATCTTAGTGATAACACCATTATATAATTATCTTTATCAGCAAAAACTAATTGCTTTTATGTATTTTATCTTATCTGACACGTCAATAAATACCTATATTTTGAAGTGCTTATCGGTAATACAAGTAACATTAAAAAGAATCGCCCCCGGGTGGGCTCGAACCACCAACCTTTCGGTTAACAGCCGAACGCGCTAGCCATTGCGCCACGGAGGCTGTGAAGATGTCATTGAAATACATAGAAAGCTATATAACTGGTTGTGTGAGAGATGTTTTTATTCCATCAATGAATATTTTGAGTGTAGATAAAATGTAAAACATGTTTACTATAATTATTATGACATTTGCATACTGACATTACATAGATAATGCTAAAACATTTTAATTATTCTTGCTATTATTATTGATCGCTATTTCTATTATAAATTATTATTTTAAATGAATAGAATTGTATTTCATTTTAATATTATTAGCTGCATTGTAATCTAAATTTATATTATGAAATTATTATTACAATTATTTTTTATGTGATTGCTATGTGTACTGCATGCTATTATGTATAAATAAAACCTAATATTTGTACGGTTGAAATGCCGAATATAGTGAAACCCATAGATCTTAAGAACTTAGCTACCTATATTCTTGCAAATAAATATATCATTCATTCATTCATTCATAGACCTGATGTTTCCATTCAGCCACGGAAGCTTGTCAATATTGTTCGTGTATGATTCTAAAAAGAATCGCCCCCGGGTGGGCTCGAACCACCAACCTTTCGGTTAACAGCCGAACGCGCTAGCCATTGCGCCACGGAGGCTGTGAAGATGATATTGAAATACTTAGACCTGATGTTTCCATTCAGCCACGGAAGCTTGTTAATATTGTTCGTGTATGATTCTAAAAAGAATCGCCCCCGGGTGGGCTCGAACCACCAACCTTTCGGTTAACAGCCGAACGCGCTAGCCATTGCGCCACGGAGGCTGTGGAGAGGTTGCTGAAATACATAGACCTCATGTTTCCATTCAGTCACGGAAGCTTGTCAATATTGTTCGTGTATGATTCTAAAAAGAATCGCCCCCGGGTGGGCTCGAACCACCAACCTTTCGGTTAACAGCCGAACGCGCTAGCCATTGCGCCACGGAGGCTATGGAGATATCGCTGAAATACACAGACCTTATGTTTCCATTCAGTCACGCAAGCTAGTCAGTATTCTTCGTGTATGCTTTTAAAAAGAATCGCCCCCGGGTGGGCTCGAACCACCAACCTTTCGGTTAACAGCCGAACGCGCTAGCCATTGCGCCACGGAGGCTGTGGAGATATCGCTGAAATACACAGACCTCATGTTTCCATTCAGTCACGCAAGCTAGTCAATATTGTTCGTGTATGATTCTAAAAAGAATCGCCCCCGGGTGGGCTCGAACCACCAACCTTTCGGTTAACAGCCGAACGCGCTAGCCATTGCGCCACGGAGGCTATGGAGATATCGCTGAAATACACAGACCTCATGTTTCCATTCAGTCACGCAAGCTAGTCAGTATTCTTCGTGTATGGTTTTATAAAGAATCGCCCCCGGTTGGGCTCGAACTACCAACCTTTCGGTTAACAGCCGAACGCGCTAGCTATTGCGCCACGGAGGCGGCATAGCTTACAGTTAAATAAGTATGACATTACAATACAGAATGTCATATAATAGCCGCACGGGTCGATTGATCGGGTAATTTTACATTATTATCGAGATTAGTCCGTGCCTTGGAAAGCGTGGGCTGTCATACGTGGATCTTTGACAGTTGTTAGGGGTCGTCAGAAGCCCGAATATCTGACAACGAGTCTTACCAAGTGGTATCGTATTCCCAGTAACTGGGTTGTGGAATTCAGATAGGCAATCGCTCTATGTTAAATATTGGTCTTCAGCTGCATCCGGTTTGATTGGAAACCACCGACCCCGAGATAGTTGGGAAAGGCGAGGCAAATAACCTACATATATGTTTGTTTTTTTTTTTTTTTGTTTGTTCGTTTGAATGTGGTTATCTTCTGGAACTTCCCGTCGGATTTGATAAATTCTTTTTGCATTTGATAGCCCAATTTTTGAGGAAGGTTATAGATACTTCACATCACGCTAGGACCCTTAGGAGCCGGGCAAAACAAACAAAAAAAAAAAAATCAGAAAGAACGCTAAAGAAAAACGTAATAGTGGCAGGTGATGCGATGTGAAAGGGTGAGTCGGGGGAAGAAGAAAAATTTCACGCGGACGAAATCACTGGCAGAAGCTAGAATACTTATATAACAAAAAATGTAATTAAAAAATACGTATACGTACGTTCCGTTGGGAAGTATGGCTGTTTGTCGTCACGCTCCACGTCACACAATGGATTAATCAAAATTTACTTCTATAAGCTTTCTTTCATCCTTCGGATGAGTTCTATTGATTTTCGTTATCAAACTCATAACCGTTAAAGAGATATTAACAAAAATCGATGAATTTTATTAGATTTTTTTTCCGTAAAATTTATCGTTAATATGTTTGTTTGTGAGGCGTGCACTTTTGGATTTTCCAAATTTTTCCCAGCTACGTTGGGATAACCGCATGCAGCTGAATACCAGTATTTTACATGGAGCGACTGCCTATACATATTAGGTCTTTACCTATGAAATTGAATTGAAAAATATCAAACAATTTTTTTTTTAAGAAATATTTTCGACGCACTTTTGCCATTTTAATGAAAGTTCGTTGATGCCTCTGCTATAGATATCCTGGGAACGGGAATCGATAAATTTTTTAAAGATGTTTTCCACCGCCTCGTTGGATTTAAAATTTTTCATTGTCGAGATCAAAATTTCTAGAACGGAAGCGTTTAAAACAAAAACGCACCGTGCGTTCGCTAGCGGTATCTCATCAATACACGTCGTTAATATTGCGTGCTGTCTGTGCTGCGTTGGTGCCACGACGGAACTCGTTTTCAAAAATAATGCGCAATTTCGATTTTTCCATGGTTACACAAACATTCGATATAAAAAAAAATCGAATAGCGGGTAAACTGATTAATGAACTGATTTTTTTTTTTGTTAATGTCATGCTATATTATAAAATTTATTTGAATTTGGAATTCTAAATAGAATGAAAGATTGAGATGAAAGAAATGTGTGTCAACACCGGCGGCAGCCACTTCACGGATATGATCGTTGCCACTTAACAGAAAAAAATCTGAAGGTCCAAATAAAGATTTCCATCACTCAAAATATATATTTTTTTAATTTAGTAAAAAAGTTATTGAAAAACAAAAACAACCCAGTTACTGGGTATCATCACCCCTTGTTAAGACTGGTGGTCAGACTTTCGTGCTTCTGACTACCCGTAATGACTGTCAAAGATCTACGAATGAAAGCCGGGACCTACAGCTTAACGGGTCTCGATATGTAAGGGATGGTCACCCATCCATGAACTGACCGCTACAGGCGTAGCTTAACCTTCGATCGACCCGAGCGGCTATTATCATTTAGCCAATTTTAGCACGTCGTTAATATTTCTGTTCACCGTTTTCTCCTGCATGAGCTATTCTCGCGGCAATACGATAATATTATACCGCCGAAACCAGTGTAGTTATTTCAATAACAAAACAAAATTATTTTTACTTTAGCGAGAAAATTCCATTTATTCTTGAAACGCGATTTGTAGAGACTGTGAGAAAGACAAAGACGTACGTATCAGAACTCTATTTACATTTTAGCGTTGATAGGTCATGGTCTAATGGATATTTAAATATGATATGCATAGGTATCTGCATACATGGAACCAGAAAGCCAAAATTAACACAAACACACGCAGGCGCCGTGGCTTAGTTGGTTAAAGCGCCTGTCTAGTAAACAGGAGATCGTGAGTTCGAATCTCGCCGGGGCCTTGGTGGTATCTTTTTGTAGATGTGTGAGGCGAGTTTTTTGATAATAATAAATTATATATAAAAAACAAAACAAGTTTTTAACGTGGTTCTATCACACTCACACGCCATACATATCATAACAGTAAGAGGGAAAAACGGAACCCTTATAGCCACCACTCCACTTGCTTCCACTCGTGTGTCTGTCTGTCCCTCTGTCAAAAAATTTTTAAATAAACTATTTTAGAGTTATTTAAGACAATAGACGAAAATTTGCCACCCCCCCCCCCCCCACTATCTCTGAAACAATTAGCCTAAAAAAATACAGAAAATAATTCTATACCTAATAATAGATTACAGGAAAACTTATAAGAAGTCGATGGTCTTAAAATAACATGGTAAATCTCTCAGTATTGTGCGTTACGAACTTACATTTGCAGTTGGAATGTATGGAAGAAATTATAATAATAATAATAACCTGGGACATTATTCACACACGGTCATCTGATCCCAAACTAAGCAGAGCTTGTACTATGGAAACCAGTACATATACTACTTTTTTTTGTAAATACATACTTATATAGATAATTACACCCAGACTCAGAACAAACAGACATGTTCATGCACACAAATTGTTGTTGTTTTCAATTGTTTTTCAACTACAATGTTAAGTTTGTTCTTGGGATAAATTCATCCCAACTACGGAACCCTTCACTGTGTTTGGTCCGACACGCACTTGGCCGGTTTTATAATTATCACCACAAGCTGTGTGCCCGATGAGTTTTACCATCGTCAAAAGTGAAGAATTTTCCCACTATAACCACTTTAGAGGTTTCTTAGTGCTGGTTTACGGAACAGTAGCGCTATTCTGTAAAAATCTCACCGTGAATATTTAGATGAAGTGAGCTTTAAGTGAGCTGCCAACCGATGCTAGGTGTTGACACTATTGATAGCTCACTCCACGCTCACCTCACCTATGTTTTCACGGTGAGATTTGTACAGAATAGCACTGCAGTACATGGGCGATCGAGCTCTGCTCTGATGAAAAAAATCGACCTAGCTAAGGCTAGTTAGATCGATTGTTCACCTCAGCAAATCCCTACATTGCAACTTTCATGGAAATCGTTAGAGCTGTTTTCGAGAACGTGATTACAAATATTGCTAATTTACGACATTGTATACGACTTATGCAAAATTTAGACCTATCGGTTTAGGCTTATCTGCGGTTTATCTGTCAGTGAATGAATTTAAGATTTTTACTAAGAAAGAAGACTGTCTTTTTTATCTCTTTCTTTTTTAATAGCATTAATGTCTTCTAAAATAAAAAAAGATGTTAGGTATAAAAATATTTTTTTTTTTGGGTTAACCATTTTGAGAACGACCCCATTTATCATCTCCAACGAGTTATTTTGATGACGTAGCGAGTAATAATTAAAGCGGGTTGCAGACCAAGAACTAAGCTAAGTTTAGCTTAGCTCACATAGCTGGCGTAGTTTTTCAAGAGGGTTGCAGAACAACATGCATAGTTTGCGATCTGCACACAAGTATGAAAAACTAAGCCAGCAAACTACCTTAGCTTAGTTTTTGGTCTGCAACCCGCAACAGTCAGAAGTCGACTAGCAATCTCACAAAACTATGGCATAGCAATATTAGTTGTACTTATGACCTTCTTCTATAAGAACGTTTGACAATGGCAACTTTGGCAGCCCGTATAGCGCAGGCGATAATGGTCATTGCGGTGTAAGTGGACTTCTAGACGTTGACTGTACCTACATTATAAATGTGTTTCTGTATTTTTTATGAATAAACCTTATTATTATTATGTTTCCATAAATCTCGGGGCCCTGGGGTCCCGGACCTTTGGAAGGCATACGAGGGGCCGAAGCCAACTCGCAGAGGCCCCTTAGATAATTTTAAATGATGAAGAGGCACCAACAGATTATTATCCCTATTATAAGGGCCAGCACGCACATGTGACTTTTAGTTGGCCGATAAAGATAAAGTAAGATAAAAATATTATTATTTTGTAAAACATGAGTAAGTAAAACATGAGGAGCTCGTGGCTAAGTAATAACAGCCGCACGGGTCGATCCATCAGGTTAAGCTACGCTAGCCGGGGTTGGTCTGTGGATGGGTGACCATCTTTTCATATCGAGACTCCTCCGTGCCTCGGAAAGCACGTTAAGCCGTTGGTCCCGGCTGTCATTCGGTGATCTTTGATAGTCGTTATGGGTCGTCAGAAGCCCGAAAGTCTGACAACCAGTCTTACCAATGGGTATCGTATTACCCAGTAATATATCCTGTAACGACCGGCACCATAATTTCGTTTTGCATTACCAACAGCCCTGTTAGACCAGCCCGTTGTCCACGTCAACGAAAACGAGATGAAAGCACCGAAGTAGTACATTTATTTAATATGGCCGCATATCCACCGCACGCCTTCAACGGGACGTCATGTCCGGTTCGAATAATCTCACTTCTTGTTGCAGTGTTTATCCGACTGAATCTGTTGATCTGTTGTCAAAAATCGTGTCATGTGTTTTAGTTGGCTATTATAGTTAGTATAGGAGTGTAAGGGGGAGCACATAACAACCGGACTTCAAAAATTAATGCCAACCTCACCTGCGCGCGGTACACCCTGCCTGCCACTGACGGACGAGGCGCTGGCGACCGACCGAAGGTGGTATAACCATCCAACAAGCCAATCTAAATTCTCCAGAGTGATGGCGGGTAGCAGCGTTATCGCGGCGAAAGGATTGGCTCTGCGGTCACCAACCCGCATGCCCAGCGTGGTGACTATAGGCATTACACCTCCCAAATGATGAAAGTACCAAAACAACTAATCCTCGGTGGTCCTGCTATTCCTGGTCAAGGTAGCGGTCATGGTAGTGGCAGGACGGGGCGTGCGAAGAATCTCCGGGTTACGGCAGGTTATCAGCGACAACTGCATCTGGCTACGTACAATGGATGTTTGATGAGGTTGGACCACCACCTTGCCGAACTTGAGGTAAAGTTAGGGCGCATTAACTGACACATACTAGGGTTATCTGAAGTCCGAAGACAGGCGGAAGATACTATTACCCTGGAGTCAGGCCACCTATTCTACTTCGGCGGAGATGATCAGCTTTCTCAAGGCGGTGTCGGCTTTCTGGTCAATAAGAAACTTCTTAGCATCAACACGAGTAGCGCACTTTGTACTGAAACTCACTGGCAGGTACTACCTGAAAGTGATACAGGTATATGTGTTGACTTCGACTTGCTCTGAGCTGAGGCTATGTACGAGGATATTACCAAGGCAATGGCGTACGACAAAGGCCCACTACAACGTTGCTATGGGGGGCTTCAATGTCAAAGTGGGATCACAAGAATGTGGTGAATCGAAAGTCAGACTGTTCGGTGTGGGGCGCACAGGAATCACAGGTGGCAAATGCAGGTCAACTTTTTAGAGTCGTGCAGGGCTTGCGACTGTAAAAAGTGAGGTTTCTTTTCGAAGACCGAATTTATCGAGAATTCGTTTTTCGAAAAGAAGTCTCAAAAGAAGTGACAAGGGACGAGATCACCATGAAGCACATATTTAGAGATGTCTCTGTGACCAATGTGTCTTGTGACCTGTGGTTTAGTACCAAAAGCGATCACAGGCTTGTCCGAGGCACTCTAAATATAAATTTTCGAGCTGAGAGAATCCGCATGATGCGGCCGACCCTCCGACCAATGCAGCTCCAAGCCGCTCTAGGGTCCAAAAGGTTCTAACCGGAACTTAAAATCAGTTCGCCATGCTAGAAAATACTGGTGTCCCGCTGACTTTTCCGGTCGCAGCGAAAAATTAAGGTGTCCAAACTTTCTTCGGAGAGTCTTGGACTGATGCCATCCATGCAGCCGTCTTCGTCAGATAAAAGGGCCTTAAACCTAAAGATCAGAAATCTGACGCGACGTGACCTTCTGTGATCCAACAACCGCGACTTTAAGGTTACGATTGAGCAGAACCGAGGGTCTAAATCGTTCGCTCAGCAATTAGGAAGATTCCATCTGATGAAACTAAGAACTGCGCATGGCGTGACTTCGAAGTCCGAAATATTCGAGGAAGTCGAGGATTTTTACGGGCACTTTACTCAACGCAGACGGCGAATCCAGCGGGACATAGTGCAGATGACCATCGAGCCGAACTAACGCGCCACTACACAGAGGACATCCCGGATGTCGACCAGTGCGAGATTAGGGCAGCTCTCGAGCAGCTCCAGAACAACAAGGCACCTGGGGATGACGGAATATCGACAGAGCTCCTTAAAGCGGGCGGGGCTTCAGTCCTGAGAGAGCTAGCGAGTCTCTTTAACTCCGTCATTCGAGAGGGTACAACGCTTGAGACGTGAAACAGAGGTGCGTTGGTTCTTTAATAAAGGTGACAAAACCTTGTTGAAAAACTATAGACCCATCTAACTTCTGAGCCACGTATACAAACTGTTCTCGAGAGTCGTCACGAACGTCTCGCCAGGAGACTTGACGAGTTCCAGCCACCAGAACATGACGGTTTTCGAAAAGGCTTCAGTAAAGTGGACCACATCCATACTGTTCGGGACATTGTATATTACAGATGACCGCGGAGTACAAGCAGCCGCTGTATATGGCATATGTGGACTACGAGAAAGCCTTCGACTCCCACAAAATATGGGCAGTTCTGGCCTCTCTGCAACGAAGTCGAATAGACTAGCGCTACATTGAAGTATTGAGATGCTTGTATGACGTTTCACGATAACTGTCCAGATTCAGGATCAGACAACCAGTCCCATACAACTGCTTAGAGGGGTGAGACAGGGGGATGTGACATCCCCGAAACTAATTACCATTGCGTTGTGTATTCCCGTATTTTCTGGGATTCCGAGATTGATATTAAGAAAAAAAAATTAAGAAGCCGCTTCCATAATTTCTTAGCCAAAAATTTACTCTGAGATAGTCAATGTTTGCTCTCGCAAACGTAAAACATTTCCCGTTTTGGCGTTATGAGAGACCTTATGCTAAAGTCAAAACTTTTATTTCAAGTAGGTCATTAGGCTCTCAAAACGGTGTAGGAAAACATCGTGAGGAAACCGGCGTATCCTAGAACCAAAAATTCGAAGACATATGACATCTACCAACCCGCACTGGGCCCGCGTGGTGGATTACAGCCCACTCCCTGTCACTGAGAGGAGGCCTGTATCCCCCATTGGGAACATTATAGACGGATTATGCTTATGCTAGGCCCATTTACAAGAAAATAGAAGTAATTCTAGTTACATATTCGTACATAAATTCACGCCTTCTCCCCATGGGGGTAGGCAGAAACTACAGAACGCCACTTGCTACGATCCTTGCTCCTTTTGCTTCAACTACGTTCATATGTCCTTGCTAACAGTTTTAATTATCCCGCCTAGCCTTTAGAAGTAGGGTCACGGTTTGTGTCAGTTCTATCCTATAACCTAACCCATTTTGTCAGGGTGCCCTGGCTTAGTTACTGCGACCAATTCACAGTTGGTGACAGTTCCAACCTCACCTATAATTGAATATCATCCAGGCCGCTACTTGAACCGCCGCCGTTTAGTTAAAAGGCTAGCCGGTTAATTAAACGCCTAATTAAACTAGTTGGCTGCAACATAAAAAATCTGCACCCTAATTTCGTAACACACTATCAATCGGAATCGGTTTCATTTTGACAGTTCAACAACATTCATTGTGTTATTGACGGTGTTGAGAAGACAAATTTTTCTAACATACGAAGCAATGGATTAGCAATTTGCTTCAAAATGATTGAGATTCCGATCGACAGTTTGTTACGCAATTAGGGTGCTGGTCAAACACGCACGCCGGTTGCGAGTACTCTACGCACTTGATGCTAGTAGCCCGTTACAAAAGTTACTTTCGTATGGAGAAGAATGGAGTTTCGTATGGAAAGATGTCCTCTTTTTTCTCAGGATGCCGTCAAAATTTTGGTGTTGGTGTTGTATTGTCTGCTGTATTTTGGTGTACTACAATACTACTCACGATTGCCACGATGCGCCACGTCTATACTCTAGCTGGTATCGCCGGTCGGCGATAGATAAATGCAGCAGCGCGTATCACGGATCTCTAAAAGGTACGATTTGAGGTACGCGACTAACAAGGAGACCTTACACGCTTCGGGTCACCGATTTTGCCGCAGCTCTACGTAATGAAAGGGAGTTGCTAGTGTCGTATATTCCTAGTCTTAAAGGTGCACAACTCAAAAATAAGGGAGAAATTCTTCTTTAAAGTCAGTCTCACCATTTGTCCAAGTTTCAATAATACTAACTCACGAAAATTGTAGTGTCGAAATGTGTAGCTTGTAGGCTTCTTTATTCATATTTTTTTATAATATATATTAATAATGTTGATAATAATTTCCATTTTTATATAATAATACTGATCTAATACGAAAATTTTTCGAAGAGTTATAAAATTCGAAGTGGGGCTACTAGAGCATGTGGGGTATCATATGAAAGAGAGCTGTTTGCACATTCTCAAACACTTTTTTTTCTTTTTTTTTTAGGCCGCATGGTTTTCGACTTTTGATCAAAAACGTAAAACAAATTACCTCCCCCCCTTATCTCCGAAGTTTGCATAGAGAAAAATCTGAAATTATTCTCTGTAGTTTATGTAAAGATTACAGGAAAAATAATACAATGTCTGTAAACAGCACACTTTTCTATAATAGGTTGGGGAAAAAGTTTCTTCGCATTTTTTAAGAAAATTCAAAACATTTTTTAATATAGTTTATTTACATTTAACTAAAGTATGTAGGTACCATTTTGTTCTATAACTTTTTGCCATCTTGTAGGTAGGAACATGATCCCATTGCTATAGAAATTTTGGGACTTCTGGTCAAAATACCGCGACAAGTGGTTTTGGCAGTCCTCTCGTGATGTTAACCTGACACTGCCTAAAGATTTCTGAAGAGACCGAAACAGGTGGAAATATGAAGGTGCAAGGTCAGGACTATACGGCGGATGCATTAACACCTCCCAGCCAAACTCTCTTAATTTTTGCTGAGTGGCTAAAGATGTGTGAGGTCTAGCGTTATCATGATGAAAAACCACACCCCTTCTGTTGATTAATTCCGGCCGCTTTCTCTCAACTTCTTGCTTTAATCTCACCAGTTGTTCGCAGTAGAGTTCAGAATTGATGGTCCTGCCTGGTGGTAACAGCTCATAATGAATAATGCCCTTCTAATCCCACCACACACACAGCATCACCTTGTTGCGAGTTAACCCGGGTTTCGCCACAGTCTGTGAAGCCTGACCGGCCTTTGACCACGACCTTTTTCGCACGTTCTTGTCATACGTGATCCACTTTTCATCACCAGTTATCAGCTTCTTCAAAAATGGTTAATATATTAGGTTTTTTTATTAGTCCGACTCGCTCTTAACCTGTTTTTTTTTCTGAGTTGTGCATCTTAGGACTTCAGGAATATACAACACTAGGAAGTCTCTTTCAATACGTAGAGTTGCGGCCTAATCGGTGACCCGAAGGGTGTAATGTCTCCTTGTAAGACAGGCGACTGGGATGCGCGACATACGACAGCAGACCAAGACACTTCAAGACAGTGTCACATGTTGCTTTACCAGCACCGTAATTACGTAACACACTAGCTATCAATCACAATCTGAATGATTTTGCTCATCCATTGCTTCGTATGTTCGAAAAATTTGTTTGCTCAACAACGTTGGTAAATAACGCAATGAATGTTGTTGAATTGTCAAAATGCAACTTGTACATAAGTGTGTTACGCTATTTGCCCAGCTGTTTGAGGAGTGCGACAAAGACCAGCGGCGCAATTGCGTAACACATTATCAATCGGAATCTGTTTCATTTTCACAGTTCAACAACAACATTCGTTGCCTTATTTACTTTGTCGATCAGACAAATTTTGCGAACATATGAAGCAATGGATTAGCAATGTGCTTGTTAATGATTCAGATTCCAGTTGATAGTGTGTTCCGCAATTAGGGTGAAGGCTAGAAGCACAGAAGTCTTTTATTCCTTGTCAATAATAACCATAGACATAGAGAATGGACTAAGCGTTCCGTATTCAGTTGTGCAGTAAATACAGACCGAAAATTACGAGAGAGACAAAGCGAATTTGCGGCCAGGAGTTCTCTGTCTAGAATTCTGATTGGCCCAATGATGTATAAAATTTCATGCTTGTAAAATATCTGTACCTATAATCTTTGTTTAATCGATAAATAATTTTAATTTTTTTTTATCAATTTTTTTAAAACAATTTCAATAGAATAAAGATATCAAGATTTAGTTCGCCTTAAAAGAGATTCTTTTTCTATTATTAATATTATAAAAAGAATGTTTTCATTACTTATTCTTAATTTTAACCGACTTCCAAAAAGGAAGAGGTTCTTAATTCGGATGTTTATATTTTTTATGTATTTTCACATTACTCCGTCATATATAGATGGATTTGCAATTTTTTTTTGTTTGAAAGGGTATGATCTCGAGGTGGTCCCATTGCCACCAAGTATCTGATGAAGGAATCCCATGGAAATCGAGGGAATCCTCAAATCTTATAAGCACCTATAGGTCGCTACCTATAGGTGTGCTTATAAGATTTGGGTATTTTTTATAGTAACTCGTGCATTGGCTCTTGGAAAGTTTTGCTCTCGGAAAGCACCATTTGGTGGAGACCACAGATGGCCATGGGAGTTATGCCACAATTATACCTAAGTATTTCATGGGTTGCGATTCGATTATGTTAACACGGTTGCTAAGCAATTTTTACTCGTGATGGTCGTGTGATGGTGATTTCACCATCAGCTCCAGTTCTCCTGGTTCTTACTAGGAGAATGCCTCAACAATTAACATCCCTGCAACGGGAAAAGCAATAACTACCTTTTATTTTATTGTTAGTCACTGTATTTTAAATATTTTTCCTATTAATTAAAATTGGAACATTGCGCTTTGCAGAAAAGAGAAAGGTGTTGGCCGCATATTCATTTTGTCTCTTTCTAGAGAGTGGTACCTTTTGTGAAGCTAACGCTCAGTCCATGCTCTATATCGGTGATAATAATCACTTACTCAGAAAATTCAGGCGATACATCAGATTTTCAGACAGAAACCAAGGGTGACACGCGACATTATAGGTTCGGGAGACACGTGTCGCTTGCATGCTGGCTTTGTCGTTTCCCTCGTCGTGGTCGCTTGTCTCTGTCTCGCACTCCAAATGTTTTTCATTTGTTTTTATTACAAAGAGGTCGTGTCAGGAAAGAAATAATAACGTGTATTGGTCTTGTGTCACAGTCGCCTGTCTCGTTCACCTGTCGCGATCGCGTTTCTCAAATCTTACCTTTAGAATTCAAAACAACATTATGCAAAATTGTGGAGTGATTTTTGAAAAGGTCTCCACTTTTCACTAGACTGAAGATCTCTACGGAATCGTATAGTCCAGGCAACATCACAGTTTGAACCGCCAACAGAAACTATCAAACTGCCTCATTTATTATACTAAAAGGTGCATCAGCAATAGATTTGATACACCCCGGTCTAAACAAAGTTTTTGTTTTTTTTTGTTGCCATCGGTTCTGAGAAAGATTTTCACATTGTATTCCTCGTTACATAATAATAATATATAATAATAATAATATTCCACAACTATCACACAACGCCGTCTAGCCTCAAGCTAAGCAGAGCTTGTGTTATGAGTACTAGACAACTGATAAACATACTTATATATTTCTAAATACATACATATATAGATAAATTACACCCAGACACAGAACAAATGATCATGCTCATCACACAAACATTTGTCCTGGGTGGGAATCGAACCCACGACCTCCGGCATAGCAGTCAGGGCCACTAACCACTAGACCAACAGGCCAGTCAATATAATAATATAATATAATATAATAATAATTTGCATCTCTACTACACGCCACAGAAATTTGCGGATTGTGAATTTTTTTTCCAAGTGGAAAAAAGGCCTTTTGAAAAATCACTCCTCAATTGCACACCAGGGTACGGTTGTAGGTTTAATAAGATAGTAGACTCTATGCTTTAAAAAAATGTAAATGATCAAATTAAATTAGCTAGCGAAACTCTACAGATGTGCTGGGCATCGATATCTAAGCATGAAAAACTGGCCAACTGCCTGTCGGGCCACGCACAATCAAGGTTTCCGTAGTTGGGATGAATTTACCCCAAGAACAAACATAACATTGTAGTTGATAAACATATTCCCCCATACATCTCAACTGCAAATTTAAGTTTGTACGCACAATATTGAGTGAATTACCATGTTATTTTAAGATCAATACTTCTTATAAATTTTATAGAACTTTTCTTTGTATTTTTTTTCTTTCAAAATGTTAGGCTCAGCTCAGTGATAAGAGGGAATGGTCAATTTTCTTTATTAATTTTAATTTAAAATTATAAATAATATACGTATATTTAAAATCCTCATAACAAGCTCTTTCATTTGATATGTCCAAAAGTGAGCCCTATATCCAAAATTTATTTATTTACGTTACACGTTCGTGTTTTGATCACAGAAATTCATATCTGTACCAAATTTCAACTTAATCGGTCTAGTTCTAGTACGGAGCAAATCAGCTGTGACAAAAAGGGTTCCATTTTTTAATTCAGACGTACGGAATCATAAAAACAGGCCAAGTCCATGTCGAACCACGCACAATAAAGGGTTCCGTAGTTGGGATGAATTTATCCCAAGAACAAACTTAACATTGTTGTTGAAAAACATGTTCTCCCTTACATTCCAACTGCAAATATAAGTTTGTACGCACACTTGCGAGATTCACCATTTTATTTTAATACCGTAAACTTCTTATTGGTTTTCACGTAATCAACATGTAGGTATAGATCTATTTTCAGTACTTTTTTTTTCAAAATTTTTGTATCAGCAGTTTCGGAGATAAGGGTAATAGTCAATTTTCATCTATTTGCTTAAATACGTTTAAATCTATTTATTTTTAAATTATAAAAAAATAATTAAAATTTATTTACGTAATACGTCCATGTTTGGGTCACAAAAATTCATATGTGTGTCAAATTTCAACTTAATCGATCCAGTAGATTGGGAACAAATTAGCTGTGACAGACGGACAGACAGACAGACACACTAGCATAAGAATAAGAATAATAATATTTATTTGCTTAAAAACTTGGTAGAAAAAGATGGTAGAATACAAAAAAAAAAAAAAAATAACAAGAGCATACATGTGTTTGCTTAACAGTGATAAGTGTACAAGTCACAAGCATAATTTAACATTTATTGTCAAAGAAGTCTTTGACTCTATAAAAACAATGACTACACAACCAACAAATTTTTGAATAATCTCATATTTAAGGTTTTGAGATTACTTGGTATCTTATTATATACGTACATATATAGATATACGACTCAATCAATCTGCCCAGCCTTTTCCCAACTATGTATGTTGGAGTCGGCTTCCAGTCTAACCAGATGCAGCTGAATACCAGTATTTTACATAGAGCGACTGCCTATCTGACCTTCACAACCCAGTCATTGGGTAATACGATACCCCTTGGTAAGACTGGTTGTCAGACTTTTGGGCTTCTGACGACCCGTAACGACTGTCAAAGATCCACGAATGACAGCCGGGACCAACGGCTTAACGTGCTTTCCGAGGCACGGAGGAGTCTCCGTATGTAAAGATGGTCACCCATCCACGGACCAACCCCGGCAAGCGTAGTTTAACCTGATGGATCGACCCGTGCGGCTGTTATTACTTAGCCACGAACTCCTCACACACATAGATATACAACTTTTATTATATTTAGCTAGCCTCGGAAGGATATCCAGTACGAGCCTGTGGGGGTCGCCGGTTACGAGGATATAAATAGTAATCCTATAAGGGTTTCGTTTTTTTTATTTGGACGTACGGTACCCTAAATACAAAAAAAAATGTTAATAAAAAAACATCAGATTATATATATTTTTTTTTTTTTAGATATCGAAACCCATTACGTCAGTTGAGTTTAGCTAGTCAAATTAACACGTTCACTGTCCAGCCAAAATGTCGAAATTAGCTCTCATGTCCAATTTACTTTTTCGTTCCTATGTACTGAGGTACCTGCCTTTACACCACTTCTAAGTTCAAACTTCAAAATTGAAATTAAAAATGGAATTTCCATTTTTAATTTCAATTTTCAAAGCTTTGTAAGTCCTAAATAAATAACAAAAATTCGATGGCTCATTGCTTTTTATTTTACCTACACCATTGCTCATACGTTCGTGTATAATACTAGTATGTTTCTTATATTTCCACGAAGTAAGAACCCATTATGTATGAAAAGTGCAGTGACCCACATGTATGGCACGGACGTCTCGTTTCAACCCAAACTGTCCCACGTGTGGGTCACGGACAGTGAACGTGTTAATTTGACCTTGTCTTATCAGATGTATTTCTTTGTTTCAGGCATGTGTAACTATTACCACAGCTGTAAGAAGTATTGCAGGAGTGAAAGTGAAAAGCCAACAAGTCGTGGAAGTAAGTTTTAAGACAAACTAGCACTTTGCCCGCGTCTTCGTCCTCGCGGATTTCGCACTTTCCTCCATGAACTTTAACACCCCCTTTAAAGAAGAGTTTAAGAACATTTATTATTATTGTCTTTATTATTTGTAAGTCTTATCTAAAGACGTATTTGTGCCAAGTTTCAAAATTCTAAAAGGAATAAGGAATGAGATCTGTCATAGAAACTATATACCCCCTTTTCAACCCTTTTGCTTAAATTACTTCCCAAAATTAGCTTAGCTTGGCTGTCGCGCAGGCTGATGGGAAAAACTTGGATTGAATTAGGAAATACTTTTGGAAAGAAACATAAAATTTGGGTAGTCTAACAATAGCCTCCGTGGCGCAATGGCTAGCGCGTTCGGCTGTTAACCGAAAGGTTGGTGGTTCGAGCCCACCCGGGGGCGATTCTTTTTAAAACCATACACGAAGAATACTGACTAGCTTGTGTGACTGAATGGAAACATGAGGTCTATGTATTTCAATGACATCTCCACAGCCTCCGTGGCGCAATGGCTAGCGCGTTCGGCTGTTAACCGAAAGGTTGGTGGTTCGAGCCCACCCGGGGGCGATAAATATATTTTTGAACTAGAAAATATTGTGTTATTTATTTTATTAGTATGTAGATACTTATCAATTACGGATTAATTGTTAACAAAAAATTGGACTTTGTACCGATTACACAATTTTAAGAATCAGGTTTTTCCCTATCCATTCCTAATTATTTTTTACACTTTTATTCAGATTACAAAAGAAAACTGGTCACAGTTCTATGAAAATAAACTAATAGGAATTTTTGGTTTAATAATTTAAAAGTATTTTTCCTTAATTTTATATCTAAACTAGTGGCCCCGGCAATGTATGGGCTACGATAGAATATTTTAGCAAACGTGGAAATGCAATAACGCAATTATTTTTAAGGTTCCGTAACCGAAGGGTTCCAAATCCCTTTATTATTATGGCGAAAGCGTCGAGAGTAGCTCGCGAAATTCAAATTTTCTTACGTTTTTTTTTGCAATTTACAAGTCTTTAGTAGGTTGTACGTTGATCAAAATGTAATTCGCGGCCGTACACTAGTATGTATTTAATAATTAAAGTGATAAATTCAATTCTTTAAGACCAGGTAATCCTAATCAATGACTATTTCAATAAATCTTGACATTTGAGGATTATACTAACTTAAGGAGTTATTAAAAAAAATATCCTATATATAATTTGATGTTTTTTTACTAACAATTTTTTTTTGTTTAGGGTCCCGTAAGTCCGAATAAAAAAACGGAACCCTTATAGGATCACTATTTATATCCTCGTAACCGGCGACCCCCACAGGCTCGTACTGGATATCCTTCCGAGGCTTGCTAAATATAATAAAAGTGTATATCTATGTGTGTGAGGAGTTCGTGGCTAAGTACGCCGCACGGGTCGATCCACAGAACAGGTAATTTATCTGTTCTGTGGGTCGATCCATCAGGTTAAGCTACGCTTGGCGGGGTTGGTCCGTGTGACCATCTTTACATACCGAGACTCCTCTGTGCCTCGGAAAGCACGTTAAGCCGTTGGTCCCGGCTGTCGTTACGGGTCGTCAGAAGCCTAAAAATCTGACAACAACATAGTTGGGAAAAGGCTAGGCAGATTTATTGAGTTGTATAACTGATTCTAATGATTATAATTCTGTAAATACATATTTGTTACGGCCGCGAATCATACTTTATTTAACATACAACTTAATACTGCCTTGAAAATTGCAAAAAAAAAAAAAACGTAAGAAAATTTGAATTTCGCGGGCTACCCTGACGTCCACTGCGCGCAGGATGGATGGATAGCAGCGGATGAATCGATGGCATGAAGTAATTTTTTGTTCCGTTGGTGTAATTGCTGTAAGGCGTTCCAGTGGGAGGATAAATAAATTAAATAAATAAATAAATCCGTCTGTCTGTCAGCGGGCTGTATCTCATGAAACGGGTAGACAGTTGAAATTTTAACAAGTTTTGTATTTTTATTGCCGCTATAAGACAAATAATAAAAATAAAGTTCAAAATTAGGGGGGTCCCCCTACAATAAACTTTTGATTTTGATATTTTTTTTCTTACCCTGGCATGTGGGGTGTCATTATATAGTACAGATATATGTATAATATTTTATTAAACATCAAAATTATAGGAAATTGGGGCCGCAAATGTTGTCAGTTTAAGACCATTTTAGTACGAGCTCTATCACAATAGAGCACGTATAAAAACAACTAAACAAGTTAGGAATTTGAAACTTCTGTTTATCATGTACTTACTTACTATAAATTGTATTTGCTCAACAAATACTAAAAATGCGGATTCGGTATTTTGTTCAAATATGGGCGATTTTCTGCAACAGCAAAACAACTTTGTAAACAAACTATCATTATGAAATACAAACTTATATTTGCGGTTGTTAAAGATGAACAATATTCTTCGTTTAGTAAATATGTAGGACTGTCTTACTACAAAATATTTAAACACATGTTCGACGCGTGTCTTACTTCATTTATGTAAGGAGTTTGACGTAAGACGCGTGTTGAACTTGATTATGTTTACATCTTTTAAGTATAGTAAGGCCGATAGTTTTACGTTGTGTGTTGTGTGTACGGAACCCTTCGTAGGCGAGTCCGCCGACTCGCACTTGCCCGGTTTTTTTTTGGTTCGGAAGCCAAATAGCAAATAACCCTTATAATTTCATCGTGCCCGTCTGTCCGTGGGTTCGATCGACACAAAGCCTTTTTTGCTCTGGGACTATTGGCAATGGCATCATCTATGAAAATTGAGAAGAAGCTGAATTCTTGATAAACAATGTCACAATCTACCTAGCTTTTTCCCAACTACTTGGGGTCAGCTTCCTGTCTAACCAGATGCAGCTGAATACCAGAATTTTACATGGAGCGACTGCCTATCTGACCTCCACATCCCAGTTACTGTGTAATACGATACCCCTTGGTAAGACTGGTTGTCAGACATTCGGGCTTCCGACGAGCCGTAATGACTGTCAATGATCCACGTATGACAGCATGTTTTCCGAAGCACGGAGAGGTCTTGGTATGTAAATATGGTCACCCATCCACGGACCAACCGTGGCAAGCGTAGCTTAGCCTAACCGGTCGACCCGTGCGGCTGTTAATACTTACGCACAAGGGTGTATTGCAAAAACGAAATAAATAATTAGGGGTGGCACGCCTCATAATTATGTACACGAGGCCGAAGGAGTACCTATTGAGATTTCAATGCACATAAGCGTGTGGGGGGGTGGTACCCATATCGTTTTAAAATTCCATAAATAAAAAGTTACTGGTGTTTCTAAGTACTACGTGGCCAAAACAATTAGGCGCATGACAGCTATGAAGTTATTGGAACTAGGGAGAGAACACCGGAACGGTTATTGATAGGTACTGTACGTATTATCATCACTGCCGAAAGTGAGTATACGACTGCACGTCACTACGGGAAGCGCGGGGATAGGTGCGGGGTGTGGGCGCCAAAACCGAATTCCTGTCATGCGTTTGTTTTGGTCAAGTAGTAGGTATTTTTATTTATAAATGATAAATGATTTTTATTTCTGTAAGTAGGTTTGTACAAACACTTTTACAAGTCAATATTTTTTTTTTTTTTTTAACTAGATGAGGTCGGCGTTTCTTATCTGACTACTCTGAGAAGAAAGGCCGAAACAAACTCAGAGGTCACATCTCTTATAAAGTCCAGACATAATCTTGGTCACTTCATGTGAAGACCATGTAGATTGGTGTCTGAAATGGTCTTTTGAGGAAAGAACCACACAGATTGAGAGGACCTGTCCAGTCAGTGCACGCATTTGTTAGTAATCGCGCAGCTCAACTCAGAACTTAAGGAGCTCAACGATTCGACGAACAATACCTAAGAAAGGACATTGGGGTAGGCCGCATAGATTACTCAAACTGCCAGACCATGATTAAAAATAACTGAGAGAAAAAATAAAACAAACAAAAAAAGCAATGACCTACATAGTCTTCACATTCACAATCAATTAAAATAATATAATACAATATAATACTACTACTATATGTCAAATAGTTTGTGAGAATTATGGAATATTGTAGGCTACAACCGCAGAAATAACGTTCTTCACGTTAAAACGTCTTTTCGCTCGTTATACAGGTGGTAAGTTCAATATTTCTGACCGACAAAAACATGTAAGATTTCAACCGCTAATAACTACGAGACTTTTAATGCTAGAGTAATGGTTGAGCATTCAAAAGATAGGTCATATTTATAACAATTTTAGGGCACGATATAATTTGCCTATGACGTCACACTGCGAGTGCACGCGCATGCGTGCGACCTTCTACTTAACACTATGTGTCGAATATCAAATTTGTATAGCACAATAACGTGTTAAGCTATAGATCAGTTATTCTGGTGTCTTTATCAAGAGTTGACAAAGCACTACCAGTACCTAAAGAGAAACAACAGAAATATTAAAAATGAATATGAAGTTGGACAATAGCAAAATAATGTCAGATGTCGTCTCATATCGGCCGCGCCGTAAATCTTCGCAGAACTTAAAAATATCCTAACCGATGAAAGCTTACTTTATATGGAATGCAATGAGCCTACTAAGTCTAGTGACGAGTTAGTATAATGGCTACCGTAGTGTCGGAATCCATAGTAAAATTTCAATCTGTTTTCACGAAAACCAACGGCGCGGACTTGAACTGCGCCTACAATTTTGTTTTTCATAGTTTCTGAATGACTATGAAATACAAACTTATTAGAATATTGTAAAGCACGATAAGCCGTTGGTCCCGGCTGTCATTCGTGGATCTTTGACAGTCGTTACGGGTCGTCAGAAGCCCATAGATAGGTGACTATCCATTACATATTGAGATCCCTCCTTTCCTCGGAAAGCCGTTGAGCCAGGCAGTCAATCGTAGATTTTTGACAGTCGGGATCCTCAGAAGCCCAAAGGTCTGGCTACCAGCCTTACCAACGGGTAGATATATTGTTATCCAGTAACTAGGTTGTGGAGGAGAGATAGGCAGTCGCTCTGTCTAAAATTCTAGTAATCAGCTGCATCCTGTAAGTTTGGAAGCTGACCCTACAATAGTTGGGAAAAGTCTAGGAAGATCGAGGTATTTGTAAACAAATTAATTCAAATGTCTTTTCTTTTACAGGACGACAGCGATTCCTTCAAATATTTGGGGATGAGTAAAGGTGGAATGGTTATTAAAGAGTGCAAGGATGCGTGGCTGGACCTTGTCAAGCTAATGGTGTTGCTGTGTGAGTTACGAACGACATTCGTGCTGGTTGACGAAGCAAATAAGAATGCCACCAAGTAAGTGAGAGGAGGTAATCGACAGCAACCAAGACATTTGTGTGTATAATTGGACCGTGTTGTGCAGAAAGCAGCCATGTCGCGAAAAGTACAAACTGAGTTATAAGCATTTTTCTGTCGATGGTTGCATCATGGATGCATGGACAAGGCTGCATTTGACGGCTCATATCTCCGTGATAAATAGAGATATCGACATGGTTGTTTTTGCAAAACATCTTGTATGTCGAAATTAGTATGTCTGTGTTTATAACTCATTTTTGGAAAATGTGCTATATGGCTGCTCTCTGCATAACTAGATCAAAATATCGAAGTTATTAGCCGACCAAGATGAATAAATAAATATTTTTTCTCTCTTCACAAAGGTTCACATGGTTATACAGAGATGAAATTAAATGAGTGGGCATCGTTTTTAGGGATCATTGCACTCGTCATTATGAACAACTTTTACTACGGGACCAAACCTGAAATCGCGAAAAAACCCTGCTGTTCTCTTAGATGTAAGTACGTAGAGACCAGCAGATTTTTTTCGCGATTTCTGGTTTGGACCCATAGTAAATGTAGTTTATAATGATGAGTACAATGACCCCTTAAAAGGACGCCCTTGAATTCAGTTTCATCATGGTGTAAACATACAGCTATACTCCTATAGAGACAAGAGGATTATAGATAAGAAGGTTAGATGAAGAAATTAAGGAAATTAAATTGATTATTAAATTGTCATACTACGTCGGATAAAACTGCCAAAAAAGTGACAGTTGTGATTCGAATGTATTTAAAAAAAAAAAATTATTACTTACCTACTTATTATATTTTTCGAAGATATTTTTAAATGATTACTTGGCTGGAATTGATTGATTGAGAATTGTCTTGGTCGGCTAGTTTTTATTTAGATTCCTCTCAAATGTGTTCTAAGGTTTTAGTTACGAAATCATTTCTTAGTTGCTGTCAGCAAACAATTTATAGTTTTTGAATATTTTAAATAAATAGCATGATTCAAACTATCGAAATTTTCTTACGCTTGCGCCCGATGAGAAAATTGGTATAGAATTTACAGTAACCCAATCCTTATTCAATAATTATAGCTAAGCTACTCTATGCTTTTAAATTGCTAAAATATTTTTATAAGTAGATACTTAGTAGTACTTTGCTACTAATGTATGTGTGCAGGCTGGATAGAACTTCAGACAAAATAAGGCGACTTTAAAAAAGTAGCGTTATTCGGTAGAAAAACAATAAACCTACAAAAAATTGAGCATCATAATGCCGCCTGTCAAGAAATGTATAGCAACAAAATTGATACAAATTCTCTGCAATCGTACGAGTTGCTATGAAAAATTTGTGAAAAATGTCGCTGCCAAATTGTATTATAATATGGCGTAAAACAATAACGTCTAGCCGAAATACTTAAAGGCATTTTTTTTCTATTACGGCTGTTTGACGTTCAGCCATAATGTATTACGGCTAAATAAACGTATGCCGCATTGTCATAGCGCATTGCGTTCTACAATACGGCTCTCAACGTTCCGTCATTTGGCGCGTCCCCGTCGCTTTGTAGTTGTTAGTTAGAAAATGGTTAGGTTAGGTTAGAACTGTGACCCCATCTACGCTCGAGCCCAGCAAGCGCTACTTCCAAGTTGGTCGCAGTTAGTTGGTTTGGTTACCCTATATTTTCATCTGTTTGCAGTACGGCTATAGGTTGACCGCCGTTTTGCCGAACGTATCATTACGACATTTTGGCTGAACGTCAATCAGCCGTAAAAGAAAAGAAAACGCCTTGATGTATTTCTGCTAGCAGTTATGTATAAAGCCGTATTCTTGAATTTGGCTGCGACATATACAAGGTGTAAGTTGGAATAGCTGAAAACCTCTTAACTTCTCATTTTTAACAACGTTTACTATTCAAACAACCCAGAAATAGCAAAAAAAAAAAAAATATGATAACTCAACAAAATGTAGAAAACAGCTTTTTTGTTTCGCGATTTCAGGCTTGCACCAGCATTTAATTCTGAAGATTTATATGAATAATACGCTAATAATTAACTTAGATAAAGCACAGAAATGAGATGGATGACGGTCCCATACAGACTTGGCCCAGAAATGAGCACAAATAAAACAAAATGTATTAAGAAGCTATAATTGTATTTCATAGCCATATATATTTTTATTTGTCGTAAAACTTGGTGATGGGGGACGTAAGACCCTTCCCAAATCTGATCGACTTAAAAAAATAAATCAAACCTGACGATCGCGGAGTAATCCAGAGTCTTCCAACTCTGTATGAAACTGAATTTCACTCAAATCTAACGATGTATCCCAAACGATTAATTTGCTATGCTCCAGCTTATAGAACGTTGGATCTCCGTTGGAAACCAGGCAAAATCAGAGACCACTCTGATGTGAGTTAGAGGTATTGTTATTGTAGCCGAGATAAACTGCAATGCGAAGGTCCAAAGTCCAAGAAAAGCAAAGTCACTCACAAATGCAAAAAAGATAACCAGAAACACAGGCAGTGATATTTTTGAACAAATTACAAGAAATCACAACAAAACATTCATGATGCTGTCACACGCAGTACCATAGAGTTATAAATAAAATAGAAATCGTCAAAGACAGACCCGACTGACGAGTGTTATGTTTTTGACGCATGTATTTGTAAGGTAGTTATGCCCTATAGGATAGTAGATGGGGGGGGGGGGGGGGGTAGTGTTAGTAGGATTCTTTATTCTCTCGTAGCTCCAGACGTCTGGAAATGATTTACATGTCGTTAGGTTTGTGGTGACCGCCCAGAGTAACGCACTTCACTTTTAGTCGCAATCTGACGGATTTTGAAGGAAATTCTTAATCGAATAGGTGAATGGTGACGTTTCACAAAAATCAACATGGCGGACTTTAGAACCCAATAAGTAAAGTCGTGTAATAATAAGTTTTTAGTAAGTCAAAATAAAGGGCTCGACAAAAATATGACTAATGATGTCCACCAGGTTATTTATTTATTTTTATTAGTTTACCAACAACTCTTTACACTGGTTGCAATGCTAAAGGTAACATGCAAAAGTGTGATCCAACAGTGCAACAATCACTTACATACAGCCATAGTCATATTTTAGGAACCTTCTAGTGTCTAAGGGCCGGTTTTTTTATCCGTAGTACTCAACCAATGGTTAAACACAGTAACTAATGGTTGAATTTTGGCTAATGTGTTTGCCAAAATGTCATTATTTACTATTTGTTAACATGAATGAGTTAATATACATACATTCATGTTAACTCGTATTCATGTTAACTGTATTTCTCGGAGGGACCACGGGTAATTTTGTTACCCGTGGTCCTTCCGGGAAATACAATGCTGCCGAATTAAAATGGTAGTCTCGCAAATATGATTCGCGACAAGAAAAATTCCCTGTGAAAAATTCTCAGGGACTAAACGGTTACCTACTAAAGGATAATAAATGCTTATATTACTTGTTGTTAAATTAAATAAGTTATGATCATAGGTATTACCTATTTTGTATTTATTTTGTAAAACGACGAGGTTGGCATAATTTGTCTTTTTTCCAAGTAAATAAATATATTAAATATATTATATATAATCTCCCCGAATATTTGAGACAAAATAATAATCTTTTAAATTTAAATAATTTCTGCAAATATTTTTTAAATTGACCGAGAGAGCGAAAAGAGCGAGGCGTCTCTGCTTCAAGTCAAAATTTGCTTTCCCCTGTCAGTTTGTTCGTACTCCCTCTAGGTCATATTTGACAACCGATCTGAACGAAACTTGGTTACAGGTTTTACGACTTTATAGATTTTTTTTTATCGTCGGAGATTTTTGATTGGAGGAGTACTTCCTCCAAAAAGGGGCAACACCGGGGCTGCTGGATATCTCCGCCTTATGAGATTCGATTTCGATGGTTCTTTTTTATTTGAAAGGTAATAAGTAACTTTGGTGAAAATCTTATATAAATAAAATAAATGGTAAATATCCTGTTTTAAATTATTTTAGTTGTAGATATATTAATTTTTGCAAAAAAGTTTTTGTTCGTGAGGTACACAGTGTAACGTTGAAAACTATTTAATTAGCTAAAAGGTAAACAAACCAAATCGTTAGTCATTTTACTATCGTTCCGGCCGTTCACGTCACCTGAGACGCCTGTACTTTGTCTCACTCGCTCTCGTTCTTAAAACCAGTTTTCTTCCCACTTCATCATATCTTTGCGCGCCAATACAGTGTTTGCAGAACAACTAGTTATCTGTTGGTCTATGCTTATCCGCCCGGCACTGCTGGGCCAAACTTTATCCATGTCCTTTCGATGTTTTGACATAGCGAGCAGGGGCGGCTCGCTAGTTTTGCGAATGGTTTAAATAAAATAAAGAAAAATGTAAGTACGTAAAGTTTGAATCATGCTATTATTACTATGTAAATGTCAGTATTATTTGCTTATAAATAAGTTTTAAATAAGTTTTTTTTTTCATAATATCAAGTGAAATTTCAATACTTACCTACTCTAAAGAATGATAATTATGATACATAAAAAAATGCTAAAGGCTCACGCAGACAGGCGCGACGCGACTCTGGTATAGTGTTGGGTAACTCAGCCATGTGCTACCACAGTTGTAGCTACTCACTTGTTACAGTTGTGCTTCACAGATTAGCTACACAGAACATTTTGTACGATTGTACGTATTATACATACAATTGTACATAGAATATCTACTATTCTAAGCAAAGGAGATAAGGTCTAAATTTAATTGCCGTCTTTTGCTTTCGTTTGTTTGACGATGTCACGTAAACATTCTCAATGTTATTCTCTTCCCTCGTACTCGTGCGAGCTGTGTTAGTCGGCGCGTGTGCCTACTCTCTCGCGTATGTGTGCTGTGTCGCGTTGTCGTCACTACACTTCACACTCGACGATTCGCGGATCGCGCGGCGAGGCACAACGCACACGCGACTCACTTACACACTCGCAGATCATAACTCGCGGCCTCGCTTCATTCACTTTGTAAAAAGAGTACCTCGCACGATCCTCATTTTAAAAGAGTGTGCTACCCATCTCTACTCTGGTAGAACAGTTTCCATGAAGTTTTCATATAAACTGTTCTACCAGAGTCGCGCCACACTATTGCGTAACGGCTGTCTGCGGGAGCCTTAACAAGTATTTTCAACTAATACAACAGCTCTTGAATTATTCTTGTTTATTTATATGAAGAGAAATGATTCAATAAATTAAGTAAAATAATTGTCCGAAAGAATTTACAGTTATATTAATAACACATGACGTAACATCACGGCAGAAATCTCCCAAGGGTTAGGCAGAAGCACAGAGATGGGCCTACCTACCTACATCCACATTTCGCCAGTTATGTTTAAGTCCCATGTAATAGGGGGCGAGGCTATTGCCATCAAACGGGCACAAATCCAGACTGCGGGCTGCTACTCGTACTGAGAAATTTCTGATCGAAAAACTCAACAACACTTTGCTCGGCCCGGGATTCGAACCCATGAACATCATGCTCAGTAGTAGCACTTGTTACCACTAGACCAACTAGGCACATATACTTAGCTAGAAATTTTGTTAATTAATTTAACATCAATAAAATGGCTCTAACGTTGAGGAAAAAATAATGTTCATTTTTATTCATCTGAAGATAAGCGTCATAAAAACTGAATTAAAAAGAAAGTCTGGAGGCGTTGTGGGACACACCCGGTTGGAACGTTGCGTATTATGTATTAATACAGAGCCATCTAGTATGGTCTCAAGTTTCAACTGCCACTAAAAACTATACTCTGTATTAAAAAAAAAAAAACAAAGAGCTAAATTTTGACACTTGAAACTGACAGCATAACGCTTTTTCGTGACGTCACAATTTCTGCCAGTTGACTCCTACCATAAGCCGCGTTAAATAACTTCGTTACAAAAAGAAATTGTTTCTTTCCACGCCTATGTCCACCTGTAAGTTGTCACGGGCTGGAATATAAAAAAAAAGTATTTCATCAAATTGCATTGGTCAGTGGATTATTAGATAGAGTATATTGGGGGTAAGATCGGCGCTGGGATAAGACCTTACGAATCCGATTCTTGATAGATGCTTTTTTTTATAACTTTTTGTACGACTCTGCCTGACACTTCGGGGAATACAGGCGTGATGTTATGTGTGTGTGAATCAGATTCTCGGCTAATATGGCAATATTTTTTAATACTGACGAAATTTTTATTCATCTGCCTCGACCAGAATAAAATTTCGCAGAATGTGATATGTGTACGGTCTTATCCCAGGCGCTGAACTTACCCCAAACTGGGTATGTTGGCGAAATTTTTATTCATCTGCCTCAACCAGAATAAAATTTCGCAGAATGTGATACGTGTACGGTCTTATCCCAGGCGCTGAACTTACCCCAAACTGGGTATGTTGGTGAAATTTTTATTCATCTGCCTCAAGCAGAATAAAATTTCGCAGAATGTGATACGTGTACGGTCTTATCCCAGGCGCTGAACTTACCCCAAACTGGGTATGTTGGCGTCTATCGTTTTACAGCAGGTTAATTTGAAAAATAAATAAATATATAAAATATAATGGAACGATCAATTATTTTACTTAATTCTAATTGAATTTCTCTTCGTAGTTTTTAGTTGTAGTAAAATTAATAAATTTTTAGTAGAAATATGATATTGTTTTAAGATTAGGAAACAGTTTAAAATGAGAGAAAATGAGGTTTTGCCAACTTAGTGTCACTTTTATATTTAGCTTAAATACAATTTAAAAAAATAATTGTTTTCCTTGAATCTTGAAACAATGTTATATTATGTGTAAGTAGTTAAAAGTTGTCTAGTCTAGTTTCTATAGCTACCTATGTAAAATATCCCTAAATAGCCCTAAATTTAGGGCCAAGCTGCCGATGAACTCACCCTTTCTTCTCTTAGCTCTAAGGACTGGACGGCACCTTTAATTATTTAAATTTCTAAAATAAACTTACTACCCATAACTTAAGTCCTAACTTATTAATCTAATACCATTATACCTATGGCGTTAGTGAACTTATCGCCATTATATTATATTAAACTTTGTGATACAGTACCTGCAAAACTATCGAAAACTCTGATTGGTGAGACCTTTCTAACGTTTTTAAAATAGTAGACCATAATTATAGTAGACTATTAGAGACTAGTAGAGTTTGACACGGGTCGTCAGAAGCCCGAAAGTCTGAGAACCAGTCTTACCATGGGGGGTAACGTATTACCCAGTCACTGGTAGTGGAGGTCAGATAGGCAGTCGCTCCATATACAATACTGGTATTCAGTTGCATCTGGTTAATATATTTAACTTTATTGAAACTCTCAGCAAACAAATCTAATTTTCAATTAATCTCTATTCGCGATAGGTAAGTTCCGACGTCACACGTTGTGGAAACTTTGCACAAGATCTCGGATTTTTATATTAAATAATATGAAATATGATGAACAGTGTTGATGTAAATTAAAAAAAAATGCACAATCCATTAAGAAGATCCATTAAGAAGTGCATCTATGCTGCGGCGATTCCGAGGTAGTCCGAACAATATTTTGGGAACACTGGCGGAAAAAATAGATGGACCGTTTATTAGACTCTGGGCTGGGAGACATGTGCGTACGGACATTCTTTTATTTTAATTTATTTTTAATTTTCACTAACAATAGGTTAAGGCAATACTAACACATTATGGATCCTGTAATCTGAATTAAAGAGTTATTATTATTATTATTATTATTAAAATTTTCATAACTAGTAAAATAGTTAGCTTACGTCTTTTTCGGGTGACCCCACTGAAAAACAGCGCTGTGGGCCCCCCATAGCACAGCATCATGCTGAGTGGAAACCTTCTTGTCACAGTCATGGCGTGCCAGCAGCTGCCGACTTTTGTTTTGTGCTCGTGATTTGTGTTTTATTTTTCTTTTTGTAAAACTCGAGTTAATTATATTTTTGTATGCACGTGTTTCTGTGACAAATAAACATATTTTTCTTTCTTTCTTTCTTTCTTATAGGTATTATTATTGATTTGACATTTTTGCCTTAACCGCTATCGCAAAAAAACACGATAATATCTTGCGCTAGTACAATAAGTTGAATTTTGTTGAATAGCGTATTTAAATATTTATTTAGTTAATTTATTGCAAAAAAATCGCTTTTAATATTTTTACTAGAAGAATAATAAAAAAATTCGTTATTTTATTTTATCGAAATTTCCGGGGACGAAAATGTTTAATTTTCTGACCTACTTGTTAGTAATATCTAATCTCTTCGATAATCACTCCATAAAAACATGTCTGTTAATATTTTTCTACCAAGTTAAATTGAATTAAAACGTACACGCGAGGTTAGAATTTTCGCGATATACATTTTAACATTTTATGCACTCATAAAGTTCTTCTTCATTTTAACATACTCCCTTGTCACCCTACACGTTAAATGAAAAAAATCGTTGTTTTAAATTAATACAAAGTTAGCCTAAAATTCGACGTAAATACCACGGGCTAGAATAGGAAAGCGTTACAATTCACATTATCAAGTCGTTCATCAAATGGTTTAGGTCGTGCTGATTTTCTGTGCTCCCTTTGTCAGCACAATACCTAGTCTTGCCATAAATATTGTCACGAAGAAAAAAAAATTATTGCTAATAATATTTATTACTTTTACAGTGTGTTAGTTTAATACATAAATATAAAACAATTTAAAATATAAAACGCTTATTCGAAGTGGTCTCCATTGGCTGCAATATAGTCCTTTAAACGTTGATGGCAGTTATCAATAGAAGCACGCACTCTTTCCATGGGAAAATTCTTCACTGCCAATCGTATAGATGGTTTTAAGGACTCCAAATTATCATGGCGTTTAGAGCAAGCCGTACTCTTTAAAACTGACCATAAATCATAATCCAGCGGATTAAGATCGGGACTAGACGACGGCCAATCTTCAGCTCTGATGAAGTCCGAAACGTTCACTTCCAACCAAGACTGCGTGGACCGAGCTTTATGACCCGGCGCCGAGTCTTGTTGGAAGGACCATACTTGGCTATTGAACATGGTGTTGTTAAGGGCTTAACTACCTTCTCAAGAATGGTCTTGATACACTTGTGCCGATGTTTTGTTATCTTTTTATACAAAAATATGGCTCAGTCACTCCTTCATAGCTAACACCCCACCAAACCATCACTGAAGTCGGATAATGCCCTCGTCGTGTTGCACTCTGTCGACTAATTGGGAAGCTTCCTTAGAGCTTTGAGCATAAATACGGTCATTTTGTTTGTTAAAATGTTGCTCAATTGTAAAGATTTTCTCATACGTAAACAAAATTTTTCTGTGACCTCCCTTTACGCTTCAGTAGTTGTTTCGATTTTACCACCCTATTCTTTTTTAATTTATCAGTTAAAAATGACTAGTGCGTCTCTTATAGGCTGCAAGTCCTAAGTCATCTTTTAAAATACGCGACATGGTTCTGGGTGCTATCTTCATCTCCCGAGATAAAATCTTTTGCTTTCGAACAGGATTTCTTCGAATTCTTTCCCTTACTGCTTTGACCACCTTTTTCGTACGAACACTACGTGGACGGCCAGATCTTTTTCTGTCACAAACAGAGGAGGTCTCATTGTACAGACGCTAGCAGGTCAAGCTACCCGAAACTGTCAAATTTTTCCAGTCAACCTTGAACCTAATGCTTTAGCGATAAAGTTGAAAATCTATTAAAGAAATTTGACAGATTGTAGTAGCTTGATGTGCTGGCGTCTGTACCTATTAATAGCCCGGTACACAAACATTTGACTAATACCAAGCGTATGGAGAGTTTTAAAAATTGCATTTGGCTCCATACCAACTTTGTGTAATGCAATCACAGCGATTCGGTTCTCTTTATCACCCCACTCCATTTTCATATCGCAAAATATTTTACAATGTATTGGCGCCAAAATTAGAAAACTCAATGAACAATCGTATAAAAATGACAGATTCTAAATTCAAATGTAATATCTTTCTTATTTTTAATTGTAACAGTATTTATGGCCAGACTGTGTATATATACAATATATATGTATATATAAATACATCCTACTAATATTATAAATGCGAAAGTTTGTGGGGATGGATGGATGTTTGTTACTCTTTCACGCAAAAACTACTAAACGGATATTGATGAAAGGCACACAGATAGTTTATAACCTGGATTAACCAAAGAATACTTTAACCCGATATTTCTACGACTTCGAGACTTACGCGGGTGAAAACAATAAATAAAATTCTGTGTTTGTAATGTCAAAACAACAGCTTTTCACTAAATGCATATGAAAGTACCTATATATACGGTGCTTTAAAAACGACATGTTTGTCTGATTGTTCCGACTAATCTCCGAAACGGCTAGACCGATTTTGACGGGACTTTTACTAGAAGATAGCTGATGTTATAAGAAGTAATTCAGGTTACTTTTATTTTAGTAAAATAATCAGGGGTTCCGCGAAAAAAAAAAAACGCGTGAAATCCAACATCCACGCAGACGAAGCCACGGGTATAATGTTCCGGTATTTCGGTTTGGATTCCGTTCGAAAACTTTATCCTTAGAAGAAAGGGTGGTTTACGGCAGCAATTAAAAAATCTGTTTTATTCTGAAGCGAAAACGTGTCCAAGAAAATTGCGCTATCAAGAATACGGAAGATCATTATCATATTCATAGTTGATTCCATCTTGCTTGTGGCCGTCCAGCTACTCGTTCTAATTCCACCACCCTAATTGCTAAAGACTTGTGAAGGATATTGATAAGCCTAGGTAGCCCGCCAATTCAAATTTTCTTACGTTTTTTTTGCAATTTGCAGGTCAGTATCAGGTTGTATGTTGATCTGAATATAATTCGCGACCGTAACAAATCTGTATTTATAGAATTATAATCATTAAAATCATCAATACATTTTTTTTAAGTTCATTATAATCCTAATGAATAGCCATTTTATGAAATCGTGACATTTGAGGATTACTAACACAAGGAATTGTATTACTAATTCTAATGATTATAATTCTGTAAATACATATATGTTACGGTCGCGAATCATACTTTAATCAACATTCAACTTGCAATTAATAAATTATAAGTACTTGCAATAAATACTAGCACATAGCAAAAAAAAAAAAAAATTGCAAATAGAAAATTTGAATTTCGCGGGCTACCTTAGCGAATGCAATATGCACTCATAGAGTGGTTTAGAAGAGCTGTATGCAAAAATATTGTATATAGGTTTACAGGTAAGTCGACGTATCCCTTGCAGGACGTCATAGTAGAGTTAAAATGCAACCAATTAAGCCACCAAATGTTCTACCCAAATTCAGTACTTTTTGAGTTACTTAGTTTGTTTTTTTTTTTTTATGAAAAATCCAATTTAAAAATGACCTACGACGCGTCTATACTGGAAATTAAGTTATTATCATAGCTGATGCCGTAGCAGATCTTTGTTCATAATTAAAAGTAATTAAAAAAAATATTTTCGTAATTTCTGTCATACTTCATAAAAAAAAAAAACAAACTACTTTATTTCGGTAGAACGTTTGGTGGTTTAATTTGTTGCATGTTAACCCTACTACGACGACCTGCAAGGAATACGTCAAGTTACCAGTAACCCTGTATAAAGATATCAGTCACAGTTTAAATTATTTTACGCTATTATTATTAGACGCCATACAGGTTGTTATGTAGTGCACCACAAAGAGCATTTATTTGTACGCTTTATTACAAATAAATACAGCCATGAGAAATCTATACATCTATACATACAAATAAAGAAAATTAAAGTGACTGTTTGTAATGTCAAAATAACAGCTTTTACTAAATGCATAATTATGTAAGTATATACGGCACTTATAACAAAAAAAAATGTTTTTAAAAAAAGAATTAGGGTTCCTCGCTTAGTGCGGACGGGTGATACAACGCGGCGCGGCGGCGGGTCGGGGGACGATGGAGTTGTATTAAAATGTGGCTGCTATGTTAGTTTATCTTGTGTCTTTACTTTATCGTGTATCTTACAACTTCCACGCGAACGAAGTTTCAGGGTCTAGCTAGTTATAAAAAAAAAAAAACGAAAACAGATCTTTAGGTACTTTAAGAGGATTGTGAAGTGCCGATACGCGGCGCGATTCTTAGAGGCAATTACCTACATTTCATACAATTATTTACATAAATATTGTTTCGGGCGATAACGTTTTCACTCCCTTAAACCTTTACAAAATCAGACAATCTTGATCTCATTACATTCAAAACACTTTAATCTAGGTCTGTACGTTTTTGTTTTTAGTAATTCAATTTAATTTAATTTAAAAAAATAAAAATGCTTGAGGATGTTTTTATGTCAAAAATATAGATATTTAGATGCTAATAACTTATTCTTATGCAATATTTTTTTATAATAAAAACGTACGGACCTAGTTTTTCATTATACCTACAACATGTCCAAAAATCATGAAAATTAGACTATGTTTACGGGGAGAAAAATGTTATCTCTTTTTGTATGAAAATTTACAGCTTCAAATCCTCTTAAGTTACGCTTGTACAGACGCCAGCAGGTCAACCTAACCGAAACTGTCAGATTTTCCCAATCAACCTTGAACCTAATGCTTTAGCAATGAAGTCGAAAATCTATTAAAGAAATCTGACAGATTGTAGTAGCTTGATGTGCTGGCGTCTGTACAAAGATCTTTTGACGCGTGACATAATCAAGACAAAAGCAGCCATCTTGTTTTATCAAAACATTTATGTGACAATTACACAAATGTTGTTCTGTCTAGACTAGTCTGTTGATTCTTTATGAATAAATAATATCTAATAATTCAGGCGCCAAAAGATCTTTGTAGTACTATTATTCGTAAAGAAAAATATATAAAATTTGTACCTAAGGTAAAGAATTGTCTGGTAGTTATTAAATACTACACAGCGATGTTACACGAGAATGACAGACAAATCTAAATATAATTCTGCCATTTTGTTTAATTTAAAATATTTTATATTTGCGTAATCTCCATGGTATTTAAAAATAATGCCAAGATAAGTTGAGAAGCATAGAAGTATTTTTTATAAAGATATTGTAGGTATTTTAATATTGAATATACAATAAACAAAAAAAGAAGATATTTAAGAAAGGGTGAGTTCAAAGGATCTATAAAAGACAAATACAGAATATAAACAAGAGATTTGTATTCGCAGGAAACAGAATGTACTAGGGAGGTGTATTATACCAAGGATAGCTATTACAATGAGGTACATTACGTCTGAACTGGATGAACAAGAGAGAGAGGAAACATTCAGATTGAAACGATTCAAACAACTGAAATATAAAAAGATACCAAAAAAGGAGGTTAAAGAATCGGAAGAAAAACCTATATTAAAACCTGTACCAAAACCTGAACCAAAAGTTGAACCGAAACCTGAACCAAAAGTTGAACCAAAACCTGAACCAAAAGTTGAACCGAAGCCTGAACCAAAAGTTGAACCGAAACCTGAACCAAAAGTTGAACCGAAACCTGAACCAAAAGTTGAACCGAAACCTGAACCAAAAGTTGAACCAAAACCTGAACCAAAAGTTGAACCGAAACCTAAACCAATACCAGAACCAATAATAATCCCAGAGCCTCCCAAATTAGATCCTGTGGAACTTCTCATGACACACATTTCTGAAGTACTAAGACTGGCAGAGCTACTGGAATCTAAACGTAGGTTTCCTATAATATAATATTTCACTAAGCGTTTATTGTTGCAATATCCTCAAATGTAAAATCAAGGAGTTATCCTATCATCCTAACCCGTCCGACCAAATTAATCCTCTCATATGATAGCTACTGAAGTCTCTGGCGGCCTCCTGGCAAAACGCAAGAAATCACCGGATAAACCGCCAGAACTATATAATTAGTACCAAATATCCTTTAGGCTTATTCAAGGGATAAAAAAAATAGGGTAATGAGAACGATAGATCCGGATGGAACCGTAGGTGTAAAAAATCAAATTACAAGTCACAGTAATAGAAGAATTCCTCGACTCACCCCCCTGTAAACGATTAAATAATGATATGATTGTCAAATTCTACATTTAAACTTAACATTTTCATCAAACGAGGTTGCAAACCAAAAACCTTCTTGTCAAACGTGCCTGTAGTCTATGGAGACCATAGATATAGAGAATGGACTGAGTGACCTTATTCAGTTGGGTCTTTTTATATAGAGTCACTTTTGTTAGGCTATCGCTCAGGACGTTCTCTGTCTATGATAAAGATTGAATACTTAGGCCCATTTCACATTTAGCTCGGGCCGACAGTTTTACCTTTGCCGTTGGCCTGCTGTTGACACTATAAGCTTGTGTCCGACCTAATGAGAACACCACCGCCCGCGCCGCTAGCGTCGATTTACCACGGCCCGGCTCGTCACAAAACAGTTGAAATTTGGCTTCAGTGTATAGAAATCAAAATTTCTATATTTAATTTCGCCCTCCATGTTTAAAACGACCTCCCTGCATACATGCACACCATCGAATATAAACTGGTGGTGAGAGTGGAGAATGCGCGGGTGAGTGGGATGCGGGTGGCTGGTTTCGCCGCTCCTATTCGACAAGTGTGAACAGCGCAATACAAAGCAGTGTGCCAGTATTATATCTAACCCGATTGAAATCGTGGCTGAACGTCCGGTAAGGCTCTGCGCAAACGGGCCACCGACCTCAGCCACCGGTGGCTGCATTTGTAGCAATGGCAGAAGTGGGCGACAGCCACGGGTGTTCGGTAGCCGCCACATTTTATAACCCGTGACCGGGTGAAGCAGCGCGATAGTGGCGAATGTCGGCGTCAAGGTGTAGCCCGCAGCGACCACAAGTGGCGAGTCGTCACACGTGTGCCGTGCGTCTATAAAAAATATTTTAAAAAGTTTTAAGTCGCTGTCGCTGGCCACCGGTGACTGTGGTCGGTGGCCCGTTTGTGCCGAGCCTAAATGTGTCGTCGCCGACAGTTTCATCGGGTCACCCTAATGTGAACAGCGCTGTTAAAATACATATATGCCAATATGTATCCGACACTGTCGGTCCTACCTTGTGTGATCCGGGCCTTACTGTGTCGTGACGATCGTTTGTTGGCAACGGCATATGTGTATGTTTGATAAATAAACTCGCTAACCATCAAATTTTTGTCAAACACCCGACATTCCGACAATCTAGATTTCAATCAAACTCGCTCGCGGTCGCTCTAAAAGTTTGACAACGTTTTGTCAATTTATTTGATCGTTTATGGGTGCGGTGGTAAAGTATAATCGGTTCAAAGAAAGTTATTGACGCATGCGGCAATAAGGAAATAAATGACAGTGACAATGGCGGGTTTACTAGTATAGCTGGTGAAGCCTATGAGTTCTTTGGAACCTGTCAGCTTAGTAGGTCGAGTGAGCCTGAGACGGCATCTATTACGCCAGATACCAACTTTGCATTGCACATGACGTCACTAAAATCTTAATAGTTATCCACTATTTGGTCCTTTGAGGAAAGAACTGGACAGGTGCACACAACCACAGAGTGAACCAAAGAATAAATTGTTAAAAAAAGCTCATTAAGAAACCCCAACTCACAAGACGAGCGAGAGAGCAAGCGTGCCGTGATAGTGGCATAACTGACTAATGATGGTCTAGCTTGGTTAGGAGGATAGGATAAGAACTCCTCCCACTAGGATAGGTTTGGAGCAATATCTGCTGCTATGTATAGATACATCAGCATAAAAAGTCAGGGGAATTAATGGTTTAGCAATTTAACAATCCATTTATTAAATAAATTGTCCATGTAATTAAATCACAACTGTCATTCCATGACAGTTGAATGTAATGGCTAAACTTAGAGTATATAACAATGAAGAAGCCATACCGCGCGAAAAGTCTGTCACATTTGGCGGGGGACGCGGTAGCTACAATATAAAAAAAACAAAAACGGCTCGCTCGGAAAGACAACTCCGTACCATTGATGTTTTTATCGATATCGATATTCATTCGGAATTTTGCTTGAATCCGTGAAATAAATCAGCGGATGCATAAAATAGTTAACTTTTAATTATAACAACTATTAAATAAAAGTAATAACATTTTTATGTTATTGTACCAAGAATTAACACATTGTAAAAATAAATGTAGATTTTTAAAATTAATCGATTTGGAGTAAATATGGCGAATACATTTTTGAGGGTCCCTTTTTTTGTAATGAACGCGATTCTCGTGTCTGTATATTTCGTTATCTCGGCTTTAGCTAGTTCTACCACATCACTATTCAAGACGTCAGTATCGACATTGTTGCCTTGTTACGACATAGGTGGTGGTATATTTTAGTACTTATTTTTTTGTAGTAATCCAATTAGTTAGCCTTAATAACTTGTCAACATAAACACACTAGACATAAAGAAATTACGATTTCAGAAACATAGATTAAACAACCCATAGTTTTTAGATATGCTAGAGTTTTGTCGTTGCACAACCCTAGCAGACTTTTGATGCAATCATTACTCTTGATATTTTTCATTAAACTGAAAACTACATGACCTGCAATGTATTCTACAACCTTTTCCCCAAAAGGAGACAAGTATGTACATATACTTGACTATCAAGACTTCATTATCCATATCAAAATTTGGGGACGAGTTCACTTCATTTAAGCCCGAAGAACTCATGAAAACGATACCCATGATGAAAAATAATCGCATGTCAAGTGCATGTCACTTTTGCTGATTATATTTTCGTAACGCAAAAGAAAAATATTTTGAACCTTATCAACATAAAAACGAGATGTAGTGAGATATGACGACGTCACAAAAGCAATGTGAGGAAAAATACTCGATTCATGCCATCCGCCATTCTAAATCATTGTTAAATCGAATGTAAAATCAAAATGCATTTATGAGGTTAGGATTTTGAATTTCAATAAAAACATGACAAAATATTAAAACAATACTTACATATGGAAGGTTATTCCGTCTTTAATTTTGACGTATTTACACAACCAGGCATTTTCTTGGAGCACTGAATGAGAACCGCTCGTTTCGAAAACGATTAACGATGTGCGTTAGAATCGATTTGAAAGTAGTTTTTATGAACGTACTAGAACGTATTCTTGTACTTTAATAAAAGGGGAAAGTGTTCGTAAGGCTTCTTCTCTAGTGTTTATATACTCTAAGTGGCTAAAACATGGCAAATTGAAGGAGGATGTCAATTTCCTTAACAATTAATTTCAATGACGTAGATTGATTAAAAGAAAATTAAGTAAAATCAGGGCCGTTAACCAGGCTTAATTATGGAGTTTTCGAAACAGTCCAGCTTTGGTTTTTGGTGTTGTTATATTGTGTGACAGTCTATTTCTAAAACTCTTTAACTCCCGGGTGCTGTACTTGATTGTTCTACAAGGCAAACTATAATTCTACGTATTCATTGTAAGCAGTGATAGTATGACCTATACGTTACCTACAAATTATCACACCATATTATATTATTAGAAGTTTAAATTTGAAAATTCCGTTTTGCACTGAAAAAATAAAACATTTTTTTTTCTTTGGTGATATATATTTATTTATTCAAAGTATATAGATACCCTCATCCTAACTAATATTATAAATGCGAAAGTAAGTTTGTTTGTTACCTTTTCACGCCTAAACCGCAGAAGCTGTCATCCTAAAATGCATATACGTTGTCGGGTGTACAGAGACGGACATAGGCTACCTTTCGTCTTGAAAAAAAGTACTGTTCCCGAGGAAAACAACAATAACCTTCTACACCTCCTAAACATCATTATTTTAAGCAATTAGGTACACGTTTTAGTTCATTCATGCCATGACCATTGTTTAATTGAATTATGAACCTCTGCGTTCGATACCGTTACTGATACCGCCCCTAATTCTCAAAGATATTTTGCTCTTAGTTAGGTACTCTTTTTAAATCCACCTTAAAACTTTTGCTTAGGCTGTCAGTGTTGAGTATCTCTATGTTTATCATATTATGTAACCAAAACCCTGTTGTTCCTTTTAACACATGATTGTACTCATGATAACAAACAACTTTTGCCGTGGAACCCAACCGGAATTCAAGAAAAAAAGATGTGATCCCATATATTCATGTTCGCATAACTCGTCAAAATTTAGGGAGCAGCTGATTTTTTTTCGCGATATCAGGTTTGATCCCATATTAAAAGTTGTTTAAAAGGAACAACAGGTTTTTTGTTACATATTGTATATGCACTTTTACCTGGGTGTGTCAAGAGAATTATTTGACCAAATTAATTTGACCCTGTGTGTGCTTTGTGCTCATGGAATGTCTTAAAGAAACCCCCGCCGCATCACTGTAAAAACTACGATTTTAGCATCGTTACCTATAAGTATGAGTAATGTCGAGTATGACACTTAAGGCAAGTTAGAACTCCATTCCAGGTCTTCAGGGTAAACCAAGACGATGTTCTAATTTTGCTATTTTACGTTTAAATAATGGCTTCCAAGTATTTAGCGTATTCAAACTGCAGGATACCACGTTATCCTTCATAATGTGCCAGCTTTATATCCAATTACGGGTATTTTTTTATGTTTTATTCGCATTTTCGCGGATGGTTTTGCACCTATTATGGGGTACTGATTTGTAACATTATAGCTCATACTATCACGCCCTATCTGAAAACGTAGAGATGCGTTAAATGAAAATCCTTCCTATATATCGATATGTCCATATATATAATATGTAACAAACACCCTGTTGTTTCTGTTAGCTGCGTTATAAGAGTCGATTTATCACATCTAAGAAAACAATACATTAGGAAAACTCTTCAATAAAAAAGGCTAAGTGCAAGTCGTTCTCGGGTCTTATTACAAAACGGGTTCTAACTTTAGTCCGAGGTTTAAGTCATTTTTTTTAAATTTCGAACTTTATTCCAACTGAGGTAAAGTTCCTAATTTTGTATTAGGAATTTTAAATAAAGAAAACTGAATTTTTAATAAAGAACATTAACATTGTAGGAATAATGTTCAAAATTCAAAAATGCCTCGTAAGGTCAAAAGATAAACCTTGTTTTGTAATAAATCTGGGTTTCAATGCCACCAAAACATTTATATGTAGATTATGTTTTATTATTTGCTATGATGGTGAGAAGGCTATAGTAACACGTAATCTGTCACTTGGCTGATAGCAATACTATATTCTGATATAACTGCCTAATTAAATTGGTAAAAAAACCGTTGAAAAAAGAAATAAATTGTAACCCGATACATATGTATGTATCATACATATGTATGTATACATAGGTATGTAAATGTCCCAGAATATATTATTGTATCTTTAATTATGAATCTTAACAGAAGTACATAAGTAACGTATTGACATAATCACAATTTTTGGCAGCGATTCCACAGAAGGACACTGGGCTAACTTTATGTGACCTAGGACGGCTGAAAGTTCAGTTGAAAAAACTTATTGAAGTTAGTAAAGGCCCAAACCAAGATAGAGTATGCACCACATGTGGGAAAATTGGAAGAACTGTAAGCTCGTGCTCCTGTCAACCGAAGTTAGAAACACCTAAACCAGTACAAACTGGTAATTTTAAGACACCCAAACCTTACGGTTTTGAAGCTGCTATAAATTTGAAGACGTCAATACCAGAGTACATAATGAAACCCAAACCTTTGGTAGATGCAACGGCTACCTCCAAACCATTGGACTTGCAGGCAATGTCCAAAAATCGTATAGAAGAATTGGAAAGACATGTTGATCAAGTTATTTGCATGACTAATCACTATCAATGTGAGGGATTATTGTCTAAAAGTGCAGAAGATTTTTTAAAATGTTGTAAATCTATTAAAACTAAAATACAGGAGTTCGAAGTTAAGAAAATAGTTAGAGCAAAACTAGATCGTTTGAAAGATCAGATCACAAAATTAGAAAAAATAACAACTATTGTACAAAAAGAAGATCTATCGGCTGCTACCGTAAGCAGCTTTATGTCGTGTTGTAAAGAATTTAGAGCTAAACTCGACAGGCTTAAAACATGCAGAGGAGTACCTTCAGTTAGCAGTATAGAAAAGCTTTTGAACAAAATTGATTATAGCATAGTATTAAGCAAAGAAGCAAAACAGAGAGGACTAGTAAGTGAAAGCGTAGAGGAATTCATTAAAAGTTGCGTTGAAATAAAAACAAAAATAGAACCCCACGATGTACCAAAACCGCAAGTGATTGACGACCTGCTAACTAATGTAAACGATATTATAGATTTTATAAAAAAATATAAAGATTGCGCATTAGTATCGGATAGCATCGAAACATTTTATAAAAACTGTCAAACTACGAAAGCTAAGCTTGACAGCTATAAGGCACGTCCAGCACCGGATTGCGGGAAAAGCATTTGTCCCAAAACTCCGCCTATAACTCCACCACCTGAATTTGTTTCATGTCCATGTACAAAAAGAAGCAGCCAAGTGCCTTCGGCCAATTCTTGCAGCGCCGGAGTTTCAATTCCTTCCGAACAGGGTACTACAATGACATGCGTCCAGAGTGCTGAAAAACAGCAGTCGCACCTTTCTTACAAATCAAAATCTACCTATGATTCTGCACCATGTAATGATGCTACTTGTGTCTATAAACAGCCATCGATACTTTCATTCAAATCTTATCAATCTGCAGTTCCAAAAAAATCTAAATCTGTAAATAGTAGTTCCACGGTAAAAAGTAAAAGCAATGCCTCGGTAAAAATTATTGTAGTACCGAGAGAAGGAAAGAAAAAGAAGGATCTGAAGGCGGGCAATACAGTGAGTACAACGACAACAGTGAAAAGATATGTGGAGGTAAATGGTAGCATTGTTGAAGAAACGGAGACAGTAACTGTAACGCAACGTGTTTACGACTCACTAGAGAAGAAACCGTTAAAGACCAGCTCGTGTGGATCACGTGGATCAGAAAAAAGTAGTAAGACAGTTAATTTATGTAAAGTACCGGTGACGAAAGGATTCATAGAATCTGTGAGGAATATCAAATCTGAAACCTTAATCAGATCTTTAGACTTGGTGGAATCTTCATTCTCACCATTTCTTTGGACTAGTGTATCTGCTGACACGTGGATTCCTCCGGAAAGAAGCCATGTAAATGTGACTGTTGAGCAAGATCCGTTCTTCTGTGCCAGTCTAACTACTAGTGACGATGATTCAGTTTTACCAATGTAATCATAGAAACAGTCCTTTTAAGTAATATTTAGTTCAGTTCTATCATAATTTAGCTGATTACAAACTACTTAGCAACATGGAGCCAATGTCAACTAATACATAAGAATTAGAAGATTTATCACTGTCAATGAGAAGGATTATTGTCAAAAAGTGCAGAAGATTTAAAATGTTGTAAATCTGTTAAAGTTAAAATACAGGAGTTCCAAATTCAGAAAATAGTTAGAGCAAAACTAAATAGTTTGAAAGAACAAATCACAAATTTGGAAAAAATAACTATTGTACAAAAAGAAGATCTATCGCCTGCTGCTGTAAACAGCTTTATGTTGTGTTGTAAAGAATTTAGGGCTAAACTGGACAGGCTTAAAACATGCAGAGGACCACCTACAGTTAACAGGATAGAAAAACTTTTGAACAAAATTGATTATAGCATAGTATTAAGCAAAGAAGCAAAAGAGAAAGGACTAGTAAGTGAAAGCGTATTCATTAGAAGTTGCGTTGAAATAAAAACAAACCCCAAGATGAACCAAAACCGCAAGTGAATGACGACCTGCTATTTAATGTAAACGATATTATAGATTTTATAATAAAATATAAAGATTATATTTATAAAACGGTCAAATTACCAAAGCTAAGCTTGACAGCTACAAGGCACAAGGCAGTAAAAGTATTTGTCCCGAAACTCCGCCTAAAACTCCACCAAGCTCAGCATCGGTTTGCGGGAAAAACATTTGTACCAAAAATCCGCCTAAAACTCCACCAAGACCAACAAACACCGGGATGCGGGAGAAGCATTTGTCCCAAAACTCCGCTTAAAACTCCACTTCCTGTATCTGCTTCATGTCCATGTACAAAAACAAGCAGCCATGCACTTTCGGTAAATTCTTGCAACGCCGGAGCTTCAGTTCTCTCCTTGTACGGTACTACAACGACAATCGGCCAGAGTGCTGAAAAGCAGCAATCGCAACATTCTTACAAATCGAAATCTACCTATGATTCTGCACCACCATGTACTAATGCTACTTGGGTCTATAAACAGCCATCGATACTTTCATGCAAATGTTATCAATACGCACTTCCAGAAATATCTAAATCTGTAGAAAGTGGTGCCACGGTAAGAAGTAAAAGAATCAGTAAAAAATATTATAGTTTTAAGAGACGGATAGAAAAAGAAGGATCCGAAGGCGGGGGCATTAGAGTATAACGATAATTGTTGAAAAACCGGAGACAGTAACTGTAACGCAACGTGTTTACGACACAGAAGAAGCCTTCCAAAACCAGCTCGTGTAGATCAGAAAAAAGTACTAAGAGAGTTAATTTATGTGAAGTACCGGTGACGACAGGGTTCATACAAACTGTGAGATCTTTAGTCATCTATACCCACCGTTTCTTTGGTCATGTGTATCTGCTGACATGTTGATTCCTCCGGAAAGAAGCCACGAGACTGTTGAGCAAGATCCGTTCTTCTATGCCAGTCCAACGATTAGTGACGACGATTCAATTTTACCAATGTAATAGTCATTTTAAGAAATATTTAGTTCATTTGTATCAAAATTTAGCTGATTACACACTACTGAGCAGCATGGTGGCAACTACTCGTTTGAGATGATATTATCATAGTATTAAGCAAAGAAGCAAAATAAGAAGAACGAATAGTAGATGAATTTTATTGAAAGTTGTATAGAAATAAAAACAACAATAGAACCCCACAATGAACCAAAACCACAAGTGACTGACGACCTGCTATTTTATATAAACGATATTATACATGTTATATCAAAATATAAAAATTATGTATTCATATCAGAGAATATCTGAAATTATTATATAACCTGTTAAATTACCAAAGGTAAGCTTTATAGTTACAAGGCCCGCGCAACATTTATATTCGGGATAAGTATTTGTCCCGAAACTCCGCATAAAACTTCATCACCTGAACCTGTAACATTTAATATAAATATGTATCAGCAGCCATTACGCCTACGGGAAATTCTTACAGCGCATGAGCTTCAGTTCCTTCCGAACAACTTCCTAGCAGCAATACCTACTACAAATGCATGCGGTCAGAGTACTGAAAAACAACAATCTCAACATTCTTGCAAATCGAAATCTTCCCAAGAAACTGTACTAGCAGCATATATTAGAACTATAAGCAGCCAAAGTGCTGCACAACAGCCATCGAAATATTCATGTAAATCTGGTCAATCTGCAGTTCCACAAAAATCTAATTCTAAAGCAAGCAGTTACAATTTATGCGCTACAAGAAATAAAAGTCGTGGGAGGAAAGAATACAATAGATCAGAAGGGGGCTCTTATGGCAAAACAGTGAGTATAATGACAACAGTGAGAAGATATAGGATAGAAGGAGATAGATGGTAGCATTTTTGAAAATACGGAAACAGTAACTGTATAGCGACGTGTTTACACCCCACAACTGTCATCATTTTTTACAATAAATTATTTTGATCTGTTCATTTTCAATAAATATTTTTCTTCCCGTCGTTTGTTTTTTTACTTATTACTCATATGGGAAAATCATAGATTATTATTTTGTGTTTTCTAAAAGAGATTAGATATATTTGGTGCGCATATTTTAAAGGTCAATTTAAGCCATAAAAATACAATTTATACAAACAGTTTTATCATTATCATCTTCCTCTTGTCCTTCTTATCCTAATTTATTAGGATCTACAATACTTATACTAGGTGACCTTTAATGAAATGATGTAATAGGAATGTATAAATTTAAAAACTACCAGCTAGCTCTATCTACTTTATTGACATAATAACATAATGGGTTACAGTATTTGTAACTACTTTACGAAGGATTCGAACCTCCTTCTCCCTGGAGTTCTTAGGACGAAAGTAAAGAAATATTACCGGGAGAAAACCCAAGTAGAAAAAATAAATTAGATTCGCCTTTATGTTTACAATATTTCAAGTGGTGATAATACTTACTAGTATGAACTTCATTGTGGGATCAACTAAGTCACTATGAGATCAACTCTGAATTGTCCTATCTATCCTACTTAATAATATTTAGGTTTTTTAAACATACATTTTGGCGCCAAAAATTTAATAACTAAAAATTTAACGACGTATTATTCATCAAAATCAGTCAAGCCGTTTAGGCTACAAGAGGTTACAATTGAACGGACATACATATATACATACATACAGGTTAAAAACATAACCTTCCTTTTTTTACTTTGCCGCAGTCGGGTAAAACCCCTCCTTTTTATATAAGTTAGGTTAGAGTGAACTCGATTTTAAAGAAAAATTACATTTAGGTTTAGACAAACATCTTTTTTTTTTAATAAACATGTCAGGTCTAACATAGAGAGATTACTTACCTGGTAGAAATCAAACACTGCATAGCAATAGGAATTAATGACAGGTAAAATCAATTTTCCTAAGTTTTCACCATTTCCCTTATTTTTTTATATTATATTACGGTGTATCTTAATGGTATTTAAAAAGGGTGGCAAACTAATTGCTGACATGACCAGTTATATAGATTTTTTTATTTTGATTATTAGTTTATAACTATTTTATAATAGAATAAACGATTAACAAAATTGAAATAAGTAAGGAAGGGTGAGTTCAGTGGATTTACAAAAGAATGCAGAATATCAACAAAAGGTTTTTAATGAAATTCGCAGGAAACAGAATGTACTAGCGAGGTGCATAATACCAAGGATAGCTATTACAATGAGGTACATTACGTCTGAACTAGATGAACAAGAGAGAGAGGAGTTTTTCAGATTGAAACGATTCAAACAACTGAAGTATAAAAAGATAAAACAAAAACAGAAAGCCGCGCCTGAAGAAGACCTACCAATTTGCTTGGCGTTTCAAGAAGAGAAACAAAAAAAGGCAGAAGTATCGCCAAAACCTAAAGTCGATCCATGTTGTATGCCTACATCTAAAGAGGAAAAAGTTGTACCGCTACCACCTAAAGTCAAAATAATTATCCCGCCAACACCTAAAAAGCAAAAAGTTATACCACCACCACCTAAAGTCAAAGCAATTATCCCGCCAACACCTAAAGTCGACCCATGTTATATGCCCACACCTAAAGAGGAAAAAGCTAAAACGCCAATAACGGCTGCGACTCAGGAACGTTTGGATCATCTTATGAAACACTTAAATGAAATCCTACAAATAGCAAAGCAATCGCAGGCTGTAAAACAAACTCCAGAAATCGAAAGTTTTATCAAATGTTGTGATGAAGTCAAAGGTAAATTGAAGGACTTATCCTTCGCTACAACACCGCGTGGCAGTTCTAAAGTGTGTACTCCAACACTAAGTGTGGTCTCCCGTACACCGTCAGCACGATCAGTAATACAGTCAGATTTTTTCAAATTAGTACCAGTTACAAAAATGACATTAGGCGTATTCGAGAGCAAGTTTGAAGAAAGAATCAAGGTGACGAGGACGAAAAATCCGGATGGAACCATAAGTGAGGAAAAACAAACAATTAGAATACAAACTGAAACACAAACGCCTCGACCTCAGACAAATGGCGGCAGGGCCAAGAGCCCATGTGGTACAGGAGGTAGGCGGAGTGAAAACAGTGCTGGGAAAAGAGGTGATGGGAGCAGTGGAGACAAAAACCGCATTGCAATCCAAACGCCCAGTAGGACATCTAAAACCAGTGGGTCTCGAAAGGCCAGTCGTATCTCTAAAACCAGTGGGTCCCGAACACCCAGTTGTATCTCTCAAACCTTTAACACCTGTAATGTCAGTGGATTCCTTAGCTCCAGTACGAGCCGTGTACCCTGTGAAACCTGTGGGACCCAAGTGGGCTCAAAACCTATTGAGACCTCTAAGCCGTGTGAAACCTTTAAGTCTTGTGGATGCCCTATGCCCAGTGTGACCTCTAAGCCCTGTGGGACCCCGAAGGCTAGTGTAACCCATAAGCCCTGTGGGTGCCTTGAGACTGTGCCTTCTAACGCTGCAACCCGTCAGTCTTGTGATGCCTGTACCTGTGGATTGTCATCTTTCAGCAAAACTGTGCCTTACGTGGAGAGAAATGAGCAGTCTTCATGCGTCAGTTCTCTCAAAAGACCCACGATGAATACATGGGCATCGAAGCCCAGTGCGTCCTCATTATTGGGTTCATTGTGTTCCTGTACCGCAGTATCTGTTAGCAAAAATCAGTCTAAAGAATCACAAGGTCCCATGAAGACAAAACTCACATTCAAATCTGATTCAACATCCACACATTCATTCGTTCTTAATTTGCCAGAAAAGCCTGCAGAAAAACATTCAGAAAATAAAAGTACTTACTGTATTCCGAATTGCGGCGTCAGTCTGATAAGTAAAAATGCCAGTACCCAATCAAAATGTTTGTTTGCAAGCCCTTCTCCAAGTCTACAAGGAATTCTTTAAAGCGTACAAAAGCTGGCCAGACAGACTGCACAAGAACATCATCAAACGCACCAGAAGCTAGCACTGATAATGTAATAGTTGTTAGAGGTAGCAATCTAAATGAGCTAAGAAGGATGATTTTACCATCTGTTAATTCTATGGATTTTCATTCTATCTCGAACTGGTCGTACATACGTTTATGTGCTACTTCTCAGACATCAGATTCATCAATCACTATCTGAAAAGCTCCGTTTCAGCGAAATACACAGAATGTTTAACGTGTCTAGCGAATAAAGAATCAGAGGGAGAGGCTGATATATCCTATTCACTTGGGAGGCTCCCAATCTGTATTGTTTCAAATTACCCCAGAAAAAACGTCATGTGTCTTAGCTGAAAGCAAGGCAGCTGTTGCTGCTTTAGCTGAACAGATTACAACTTTTACAATTACAACACGTTCGCCTAATTCAAGCAATATTTGGTACCGTTTTAAGGACGTGATGATTCCAACCCATTCGAGACACTTTGCAACGATCAAGGTCGTGACAGGATTCGTCAGCGGTCATGTTCTAGCAGTACTGACTGTCACTGGTAAATGACCAGGATCTATGTGAGTTCTTGCACAAAGTAAGCTCATCAAGTATCTAGCACTAGAAAAATCAACGAAAATAAATTTATTATTGTCTATATTGTATCTGAAAAAAGCTGTAATGGATTTATACATCAAATTAGGAAATATCGATTTAATAAAACGAAGTATACTTGCATGTTTATCCGTATTCTATAAATTTTTTTATACTAGATTTTTCACAATTTACGTGTATACCAGCCACGTTTTATAAAAACTCCCTCGTTCGTCCACCGACCCCGCTGCATTGCATCGCCCACCCGTTCTATTAATTCGTTTTTGCTTAGCGTACTTTCTGACTTTTTTTCATTTTGCTTGGCTCCTAGGCTCTCCTCGGCTCCTAGCCTGATGTTAAATAAATAGCCTATAACCATACTCGAGAATTTACCAAATGTAAAAATAATTTTTCGAAACCGTCTTTTTTTATTCACAATTACAAATCAAATCAAATGAAAGTTATTCGTAAATGTAGGTTTCAATACCATATGATATTATAATACTACATTTTACTCGAGAGCATACAAATAATAATAAAGTTAGTTGTGTCGAAACAACAGACACACATTTAAAATGAAATAAATCAGTTACTTACATACTAACACACAATTACCAATGTCAAAATAAAAATAATCTAAAAACAATATTGTAAAAGTCTTAATGTCAGTGGTGTGGTATCCTCTATAAACTTAGTTGTGGAGTAGTAAAATTTCTGAATTAAAAGTTGTAGTTTCTTTTTAAACATATTATTATTATGATTATTTATCTGTAGTGGAATTTTATTGAAAATAACTGGAGCCATTTGATAAGTACTGTCACGTAGGAGGGCTGTTATACTGCGATCAACACAAAGAATGTTCGATTCCCTTTTTCTTAACCATGGATCAGTTGGGGCTCTTATTTTGAAAAGCCGTGGGTTTGTCTTAACAAACACTGCCACCTCGAAAGATGTAAAATGACGGCAATGTTAGAAGCTTCAAGGATTCAAAATATGGCTTACAACGGTCTCTTGAGTGTAGATCACATAAAGCGCATACGCATTTTTTTTTGTGCGATGAACACGTAATTCTTGTCTGTCGAGTTACCCCAGAAAACGATTCCGTATCTTAGAACTGATTCTACGTAGCTATGTTAGTCAATGGGCACGGCGTGACGGTTTACAAATTTAGACAGCTTATGAAGAGTAAAAGCAAAACTGAAGTTTTTTACAAATTTCTTCAACATAATGCGGTTTCAACGTAAGTTGTCTGTCTATCACTAACCCTAAAAACTTTGTTGTATCCGTTTTTGTAATTGAATGTCCATTGTGACTTATATTATTAATCGGTAGTTGTTGTCGTTGTCGCTGACAAAAATGCATTATACACGTGTTTTCTAAATTAATTTTTAAATTATTCGACTGCAACTCATCTATAGTTTCCTTTAGCGTGTTATTGATTTCTTGTTCATAATATCATTATTGTACCATCATTGGCAAATAATACTGTTGGGCGATTAATACTTTTTGGAAGATCATTTATGTAGGTACACCAGAAATAGTGGGGGGACCCAATACGCTCCCCCGAGGTACACCATACTTCACCGTTCTAGGTTTTGACCGATATTTAATTTCACGCTTATATTAAATATAAGCGTGAAATAAGATAGAAATAATAAAGAATAAGAATAATAAAACACAGAAATAACAAATTTTGTTATTTCTGTGTATTGCCTGTTGCTTAAATAATAGGTTGGGGAAAAAGTTTCTTCGCATTTTTTAAGAAAATTCAAAACATTTTTTTAATATAGTTTATTTACATTTAACTAAAGTATGTAGGTACCATTTTGTTCGATAACTTTTTGCCATCTTGTAGGTAGGGACATGATCCCATCGCTATAGAAATTTTGGGACTTCTGGTCAAAATACCGCGACAAGTGGTTTTGATGTTAACCTGACACTGCCTAAAGAATTCTGAAGAGACCGAAACAGGTGGAAATCTGAAGGTGCAAGGTCAGGACTATACGGCGGATGCATTAACACCTCCCAGCCAAACTCTCTTAATTTTTGCTGAGTGGCTAAAGATGTGTGAGGTCTAGCGTTATCATGATGTAAAACCACACCCCTTCTGTTGATTAATTCCGGCCGCTTTCTCTCAACTTCTTGCTTTAATCTCATCAGTTGTTCGCAGTAGAGTTCAGAATCGATGGTCCTGCCTGGTGGTAACAGCTCATAATGAATAATGCCCTTCCAATCCCACCACACACACAGCATCACCTTGTTGCGAGTTAACCCGGGTTTCGCCACAGTCTGTGAAGCCTGACCGGCCTTTGACCACAACCTTTTTCGCACGTTCTTGTCATACGTGATCCACTTTTCATCAGCTTCTACAAAAATGGTTCGGTTTCATTACGTCGTAATAAAGAATCACAAATGAGTACACGGTTCATTAGGTTTCTTTCAGTGAGCTCGTGAGGTACCCAAATGTTGAGCTTTTTTGTGTACCCAGTTTTTTTCAAATGCGCCAAAACTGTTTTGTGGTCAATTTCCAGTTCTTCAGCTACGTCGTAACTACTGATATGCCGATCTTGCTCCACTTTTTCAAAAATGGCATCCATTTTATCCGTAATAGGGCGACCAGAGCGACGTGCATCTTTGACATCAAAATTTCCGGATTGAAAACGCTTAAACCAAATTTGTGCTACTCTCACAGACACTACACTAGGTCCATAAACATCGCAAATTTTTTTCGCGGCTTGCGTTGCATTTTTACCTTTTTTGTAGTAAAATTTTAAAATGTATCGAATTTCTTCATTAGATTCACTCATCTTGACGGTACGAAAAACAAATGAAAATTACACATTTTCCTAATTTGAATTTGGAATTATGTTCTTTAAAATTTAAACTTTCAATGATACCAAAACCAGCCAGATACAAATAGTATAGCCAAAGAGATTTTATTACAAGTTCATACATACTATAATGCAAAAAGACTTTTTCCCCAACCTAATATGATGTGATAAGATCAAGGCCATTGCCGCGTATTTCACATCTTCCTAGTTTGTCGATAAGTATAGTACGATCAACAAGATAGAAGGCTTTCGTCATGTCCATATACGGGGCACATATGGGTATTGTGTTATCTACACTTGACATAACTTTCTTGAGAAAATCATAAATAGCAACATTAACTGACCCATTTTTTCTAAAACCTTTTTGTTCATCAACCAGTACATTCTCACTTTCGAGAAAATTGTACATTCGGTGGTGTATTATTTTTTTCTATAACTTTCGAGAATATCTGTATTAATACCACTGGTCGATAATTTTTAATTGAAGTCTTCTTCTCTTTCTTATACAACGGCTTAATAATAGATATTTTCCATCTTATTACAAAACGAGTTCTAACTTTAGTCCAAGCCCAAACCGTTGAACTCGTTATTGTATTATGAACTTTATTCAGAACACGGTAAAGTTACAACAACAACATTGGCAACTTAGACTCGGGTTTGACTTCATTTTTGTAATTAGAACATTAACTTTGTCGGAATAGTGTTCGAAATTAAAAAATAGCTGAAGTTTTAAGCCTCAGTCGTTTCAGCCTCAGATAAACGTTGTTTTGTAATAAAGCCGTTTAAGTTTATCAGGGAAGACTCGTTTATCCAAACATAAGTTTATAATATAAGATAGTAGATGACAAATAATATGATGAACTTTTTTGATAATGTGCGTTGTTATGTTATCATTTCCTGTACTTTTAGTATTTTTGAGAGATTTAATCGTTCTTGATACCTTTTCATAGGTTTTCATTATTTTGCGCGGAGCCCTAATTCTTTTTCTAAAATAAAAATGGCCTAAGTTACTCCTTATAACATCAGCCAATGAAAGTCTCGTCAAAATCGGTCTAGCTATTTTGTAGATTAGTCTGAACAAACAGACAGATAAACCGACAGAAATTTTATAGATTGTTTTTTTTTTTCTTTTGTTGTATATACAGTATATACTTTCATAATTTTGAATTTAGTAAAAGCTGTTATTTTAACATTACAAACAGACACTTCAATTTTATTTATTTGTATAGACTAGCTTCTGTCCGCGACTTCGTCTGCGTGAAATTTCTTGTTCCGCCGACCCACCCCGTCGCATAGCATTGCCTGTCCGCGTTATTTATTACAAGACTTTGTTTTCGCTTATTTTTCTTTCTAACTTTTTTATTTCTGCTCGGCTCCTAAGGGTCCTAACGTGATGTTAAATAGCGTAAAGCCTTCCTTAAGAATTGGACTATCAAATGCATGAAGAATTTGTCAAATCAGACTGGTGGTTCCAGAGATTAGCGCGTTCAAACATACAAACAAACAAAAACAAACTCTTCAGCTTTATTATTAGTGTATATAGATGACAAACGCAAATATCCTCTCAGATCCTGAAAGGGGAAGTTTGTATGGAAATGTGTCTTTTTTACCGGTGGAAAATTCCATCGGGCACAGGGCTTGGTTTGGTATCTCTGAGATGACGGCTAAATATAGGTACATAGTTGTATGGAAATATATTATCCTCACATATGGTTCTCAACCATATGGTTTTGACAAAACAGCAGAGATCCACGCTCGAGGATGCCGTGAGATGATGTTAGAAATACGACGAAATCTGTTCTATCACAAAGGATCACTTGGAAAACTGTCACGCTAAAATGGAATTGGGCTGGACACATCTGCCGCATGTCAAATGACCAATAGGCCAAACTTATGACCCAATGAGTCCCTCTTAATAGCAAGCGACATCGCAGCAGGCTCAGATGGAGATGGCGAGATGAGCTGGACTCCTTCAACAAAAACTAGACCTTAGTAGCTTCAGACAGAGAGAAGTGGAAAGAGAGCAGGGAAGGCCGCCCGCCTTTGCCCTACAGTGGGTCATCACAGGTTTTTAATAATAATATTACTGGAGCAACCCCACGGACCCTATCCCCTGGGAGAAGTCTTGTTCTTCGCTTCTGGCTTGCCTTTATTGACCAGCTGGAGTGAACACTGACGAGAAACAGAGCTCCCACCCCTTTCTTGCCTTTATTGGCCTGTTTGAGAGGAGATTCGCAAGAGCAAATGTGCTCGGAGGAAGGAAGAATATCAGTAAGATGCTGGTAGGGATCTTGACCTTACATCCGGGATTGTTCTGATAGCCGTGGAATACCTCACTCAATAGACTCAATAGCCTTGGTCGCTAAGTCACTATGTGCTACCGACCGTTTCCGGGGGCCCATCATTGAGTGTGCAAGTCTCCCGCTGCCTTTTTATCCGGTGGTACCAAGGAGCTACTCCTCATTGATATGGCCATTAACCAACAGGTTCATCGTCCCTGAAAAGATCGGTCAACATGTTGGATAGACTATAAGAAGGCCTATGACTCGGTACCACATGCATGGCTCCTGATAGTGCTGGAGTTGTATAAAGTAGATGTGCAGTCAGTCTAGTCTGCGCACCTTCATGATGTCGTGCATGGGGCAATAGAGGATGATCCTTCACTATCCAGGAGAATAATGTTTGACTCAAGCTCAGGCCCGGCTCTTAAACAAATCCCGCCAGGAATACGGGACGAACTTATGCCCTTTTTAAAAATCCGCGACTTTATGATTCGAGAGTTTTAACGGTTTTTTTTGTCTGTCTATTCGTGTCTGTGGCATAGTAGTTCGCAAATAAAAAATGCACCAATTTCAGTCGGGTTTCGCTAGAAAGCTGGTTTAATCAAAAAGGTTCTAAACAATATGTTTATGGTTTATTATTAGTAAATTCTCTGCAAAGCAACTTCAGTCAGATCGTTAGATTAGTTGTGACATTTCAGACATAGGGTAATTGCTGTAGTGATTGGCCACGCTTTAGTAACTGGCCACTCATAAAAAACGAGGTAGAGACAAGGAGAAGAAGCAAGCTCATGAATGAAAAGGACAAACAAATATTTTTCGTCCTTTTCATTTATGAGCTTGTTTGCATTACCTTCTTTCTACCTCTTTTTTATGAGTGGCCAGTTACTAAAGCGTGGCCAATTACTACAGCAATTACGTTATATTTATATTACCTTTATACAGTATGTTAACCAACAGAGGGCGTTCCCGTTAATCCGCAATAGTATAGCATCCATACATGCTAAAAAAAATATTACCATTCGAAAACAAAATGGTTTTTATTTTTTTTTAATATTAAAATATTCACTAAAAATGCTAAAAATATTCAAAAAAATATAAAAATATTCACTAAAAATAAAAACTAAATTGCGATGTTTCCGTCCTTCAAGTACGCGTGTACAGAGTGTTTCTTTTACGTATCAATTTAACATTTTTAGTGAATATTTTAATATTAAAATAAATAAAAACCATTTTGTTTTCGAATGGTAATATTTTTTTTAGCATGTATGGATGCTATACTATTGCGGGTTAACGGGAACGCCCTCTGTTGGTTAACATACTGTATATTAAGTTGCTAATAGTTATACCCAAGCGTACATAAAATTAAACATACGGACGAATTTACAACCTCCTCCTTTTTGATGTCGGTTAAATAAATATAAGCTCCACAGGGTGGTCTAAAACTGGGCTAAGGAATGCGTCCAGATGAGCGACTAAATTTATCCCGTCACTCTCAGTCTAGACATTATGTAAAATTAAATAGAATAAAAGCGACTAAATAAAAGTAAATAGTTAGCATTGTCTTAGTGTTTGGCATTGGGTACGGATAATTAGTTGGAAATAAAAGGACGAAGTAATGGAGACGTTTTGTTCTGCGTCTGCGCAGCTTACGCATTTGTAGTGTAGGGTTGCCAGCAGAACGGTTTATAAATATTCATTTAATGAAATAAAATTCTTGTAATTTAATCATTTATTTAATGGCTGATTTTTTGATAATTAATCTGAAAAATAATTGTGGTGATATACTTATCAGCTTTTTTATTCCTCAGACAAAAATTATCTGACAATATTTCCATCGCATGATATATCTTCATATGAGGAATAATTTTATTTTGAATTTTCACAGTTTTTCCATACAAAACTACCAGACGTCAATTTTATTCCACGGATAAAATATATCTGGCATATTCCGTATTCAGTGAGGTCGAAAACTTCTGGGAGTCCAGAAGGAGAAGCATGGGCACACCTGGGTACACCAATGATGGCAGGCACAGCAATGCTAGGGGTTGGCCTATGTCCAGCAGTGATCCAGTCTTTCACTGATGATGATAACGGTCAACATTAGTGAAATGCTAGCTTATTTTTTCTTATAAATGTCAAATCCGAGAATTTATATGAAATCCATTACGAAACAGATCCTGAAACTTATTTAGATCTAAACCCGTTTCAAATAACAGATTCCAACAGTTGTATGAAATGGTTGTAGTCAATTTGGTTAACACTTATTTTCCCTGACTGTACAACGAGAACGATGATGGAGGATAGACTGGACAAAGGATTATAATGGTTTATGATTATTCTTTTTTCTCAATATTTCTACACAACTTTTTCAACTGACAACCCTAGAAGACAATTGGCGCGCGGCCACGATATAGTACGCAGACTGTCTGTGACGTCACAGGGCATTCCTACGACTCCTACCAACGAACTGTATAATTATATCTACTATCAAATATCTTTGTCTGATCTGACGTGGAATCACCTAGCGTTGGAGTGAAAATACTCGTAAAGGTTGATGTATTTGTTCGGCGACTACCATGCAGCAATTAACAATAAGGCATTTGTTTTTGTGTGTATGGTAATGGTAATACGTATGTTTCATAATTTTCCTGCCCTTATCCCATATTACTTGGGGTCGGCGCAATACGTTTTCTTCTTCCATTCTCCCCTGTCAACCGTCACGCTATCATTCACTCCCTTCTCTTTCATATCATTCCTCATACCATCCATCCATATTTCCCTTCCTCTCCCTCTCCATACATCAACATGTATATTCATCTTTCTTTTAGTTACATGCGTTTCTTCTCTCCTCATCACATGCTCATACCAAGCCAAACGATTTCCTTTCAACCTAATACGTATGTTTATGCGTACAAAAATGTTTGCTTTTTCCTATTAAGTTAATTAAGCAGAAACTAAAAAAATGCCACCTACAATTTCTCACAAGACATACTTCTTTTGTGAAAGAATTAAATCGTTAGAATGGCCCTACAGCGTCAAAAATGGTTGCGATTCTTGACACCACTGACAAAGAGTAAACCGTAAGGTTTGTGGAGTTTGATATCATGGAAACCGCGAAATTATGTGGGAGCTCACTCATCTTAGTATGGATAATTTTCGGGCGATTAAGTACGGTGAGTGCAAATGTAATTAGTTAAATCGTTGCTTATAGCTTTGTGTTCGTAATTTATTAGATCAGCATGCGCGTTGGTTGAAGGTATAAACTAGCACGGATCATTTTGAAATAATTCATCAAAGACATAAATTGTTATGGCACTATCCCGAGCAAAACCTTGCGATAGTGCGTTGTTCAGGCTATTAACTCATTAATTAAGAGAAATAAACTACAAAAGCATATTATTAATGTTCGATATCCTATCATCACATTGCAGGTTCTTATGTGTTATAAATACATTTAAAATCTCCTTGTAAAAAAAAAGGATCATTGTGATTTCGACAAGATTAGAGTTAAAATAACTCTAATACTTTTATAATATTTGTCACAAGCGCCATTAAACAGTACCTCTGGTTTAGTCATCTAGTAAACTATCTTGTTACATTATTAATATCTTTGATTGTAACTATTTAAAGGAATCCTAGAACATAATGAGTTGAGTTAAATGTTGCAATGTTTTGTTAGCTTCAAGTCATAGCGGTCAAGTCGTGATATTAAACTAGCTTTGTTAAGGCGACGTCTGCTTTAACTGTCAACTTGCTGAATTGCGAAGTCTTGCTGAACTGGCCTATTGATTTTTTATCTGTTCCGTGATTTATCAAATGTAATTAATGTGTTTCACCAAACGCAACCGTCTATACTTTGAGTACATCTATAGATTTCAATGTTTGGATTTAGATATTAATAATTTCAAAATTCTGTTACGCGCTTATATTGCTATTGTTTTAATTTGCTGTCGTGTTGTCGTCCCCACCTGCAGGATTACTATACACTCACAATGAAGGTCAATATCAAGTTCAAACGCAGTAAAAAGTGAAATCATCATTATCACTCTGCTGCCCTTGACCCAATTTATTTGGAGTCGGCACAACATGTCTTCTTCTTCCTTACTTCTCTATTAGTCGTCGTCTCGGTGGTCACCTCTTTTCTAGTCATATCATCTTTTACATAGTCAATCCGTCGTTACTTTGGTAAAAGTGAATTATCATGCGATTTTGTACTCTATAACTGTTACGTTGATTTACCTTGCACATCTAAATACTTGTCAGGGTGCACATCATTGCACACTAATTGTGTGACACACTATAAATCGAAATCTGAATCATTTTAGAGCAAATTATCAATGCATTGCTTCATATGTTCGAAACATTTATCTGCTCAATACCGTAAATAACGCAATGAATGTTGTTGAACTGTCAAAATGAAACCGATTCCGATTGATAGTGTGCTACGCAATTGCCCCGCTGCCTGGCAAATGATTAATGACTTGGGGTCGGGGAAAATGTTCTTGTCTTTCATTCTCCCCGTACCATTGTGGTGTTACGATAAATCCCATTGATTACAATGGGATTTATCGTAACACCACAATGCTACAAGACAATTGTGTCTTCCCCTTAACCATCTAGTAACCGAATGCAATAATCAACTCTGCAACGCGATTGTTGTCTCAAAGATAAGTATTGGTTACAGATACCGACAGGCTGACCACGAAAACTATGAACTTTTAGACAAACTTTTAAACTTACACATAAATATAATAATTTAATATTATATTAAGGAATCTACGGATTTAAGTTCTCATACACACGAACGGCACGCGTCAACGGCAGAGGCAACTGCAGCCGTTGACACTAGTCGACGAGCGCCTCGTCGTCGGCTGCCGTCGACCACGTGCCGCTCGTGTATTTGAACATTGTACTCAAATATACTAGCGGCACATTTTCGACATGTTGACACGTGCCGCTCGTGTGTGCAGACGCCAAGTACATCAAGCTACCCGAAACTGTCAAATTTTCCCAATCAACCTTGAACCTAATGCTTTAGCGATAAAGTTGAAAATCTATTAAAGAAATTTGAAAGATTGTAGTAGCTTGATGTGCTGGCGTCTGTACATATGAGTACTAACTAACCCGTACTGTCTCACCGCTGGACAATCGCATCCGCTTCCCTTTTCCACAAACGTCTGTCCACTGCCGTTGCGGGCCAGTCCTTTCAGAATTCAAGTTCGTCCCTCCATCTTCGTCGTTGCGGGCTAAATATGTAGACATAACGGACAGTCGCATAACAAATTTTAATGTAGAAACTGACTGCCTTGTGGTTTAGTGGTCACAAGCGCTACGGCTGGTCCTGGGTTCGATTCCCAGGTCGGACAAAGTGTTATTGGGTTTTCCTATCTGGAGTTTCAGCTATACACACGTATTTTTGATGTGTAACAACTTTCCTCTCACTTTCCTGCAATCTGTGGGAGTGAATTCGTGAAAAGGGACGGAAGTGTGTAACAGGAAGCCACGCTATTTGATTTGACCAATGAGCGCGCGCGGTGCTAGAGTTGGTCGTCAGATGGTACCAACGCAAACAGATGTCAGATGTTACACATAATATGCGACTACAGTAAAGCTGCAGTGGTTTATTCGATAATAAGCTTCAGTTATAATAGTATAATATTAATTATTAATTTACAATTTTTTATAGCTTCATAATACTCTGTCAAAGGTACAGATTCTTAGTGTTGCCAATAATGCATGTATTGAACTATTGGTAGTAAATATTATTCGACGACAATTATAATATAATAATAATATACAGGGTGTCCGTTTACGGTGTAGCGAAAATCAAGGATGTGGCACAGACCATCAAACTGAACAACATTTTCCCGGGGACCAACATCGTAAACGTGAAAAAAAAATCAGTCGTGCCATACATTTGGTCATGTAGGTATTGAAGTTTTGTATGGGACGACAAATTTTTTTTTCATGGTTACGATGTTGGTCCCCGAGAAAAAGTTGTTCAGTTTGATGGTCAGTACCACACCCTTAATTTTCACTACACCGTAAACAGACACCCTGTATATATAATATATAATTTGGAAATGGCACGGGGCACTTGGCGCGGGGAATTCCGATCGCGCAGGTGGACGGTCAAGGCTGTGGCAGCTGTCAAGTTCAATTATTGTTTAATTACTGATTCGTGTTACTTAAAATTTATATACCTACTTTGATTGAGTAGTTTTTATTTTAACCAGCTAATCCATTTTGCCCATATTGAGGATGTTTATTTATTTATTATTATGCTCTTCAACAATGAGTACTATTACTTTACAATTTGTATAGTTCGTGTCAAATAACTTTGCCGCTCTGAATCCAGGGCGATGCGCATGGCATGGCGCGCTGCTGTTTTTAATTTTTAATTATTTTTATCAAAAAATAAATACCCTGCAAAGGCAGACTTAATGCCTCAGGCGTCTACCAGTCAACCTTAGGATGATGCAGAGACACGTAAATAACTATAAAATACAAAAATAAATATATCGATGTATACATACAGTAGAGGACAAAATTAATCCAGCGAATCAGCGCAGCGATGTTTCTGCCAACTTCTTACGTATATGCTCACGTATCTTCACTTTGAAAGACAACAGCTTGATTGCCGTCCTGATGTTCAGAGGGAGCGCATTCCAAAGAAACTTTACATTGCTTTAAGTCTAAGCGCCGCATTACTTCAAGCACTACATTATGCACACATAATAACACATTTAATTAATTAAAACAAGTAATAATACCTAAGTTTATAGTTTATATAAAAAATAAATTCACATAACAAGTATAATAATATAATAATAACCCCACCGCTGTATCTCTACGTTGACGTCGTGGTGGGGCTTGCGTGCTCCAAACTTTAGGTCTGTGCCGGTAGAGTTTGCCGGAACGGGTCTAGGATGAGGAGAAAGACCAAGAGAGATACAAAAACCCGCAGGGCAGCATGTGGCGAGCTGATGGGCAGTAGCGACCCCATGGACCCTATCTCCCGGGAGAAATCTTGTCCTCATCTCTGGCTTGCCTTTATTGGCCGGCTTGAGTGGAGATTCGCAAGAGCAAACGTGCTCGGAGGAAGGATGTATTCCAGTAAGGTGCTGGTAGGGATCTTGACCGTACTTCCGGGTTTGTCCTGATAGCCGTGGAATACCTCTCCACTCCTCAAGCACCTCAGGAAGTGTTGCCCCCTCGTCGCTACGTCACTATGTGCTAGCGGCCGTCTCCGGGGCCCATTATTGAGTGTGCAAGTCACCCCCTGCCATTTTATCCGTGTATAATATATAACATTGGTCAGGCAGGGGACATAGTTCTTCCATAGTTCAAGTTACCCAATCCACTTTAGCCACCCAAACCCATAGCCCAATATGTTTTGTTTCCACGTATAACAATAGTCGTGTACCAACCGGGGGTTGTCCTTGGGTGCACTTGCATAGTGCATACAGGGATAATCGTCGGTTGGTGCCTCCTCATCATTTAAAATTATCGAAGGGGCCTCTGCGAGTTGGCTTCGGCTCCTCGTACGCCTTCCAAAGGTCCGGGACCCCAGGGTCCCGAGAAATATCAAAAAAACAATAATAATAATAATATAATAATATCCTGGGACATTTCACACACGGTCATCTAATCCCAAACTAAGCAGGGCTTGTACTATGGAAACCAGATAACTGATATACCTACTACATATACTATTTTTTTTGTAAATACATACTTTTGTAAGTACACAAATTTGTAAGACCTCTATATTATTGACCCAAGTTCTCAGTGCCAGTGATCAGAAATAATAGAATTGTCACAATACGATTCGTATGTCCGTCCGTGGCGCAATGCCGGCCGCATTTCTGCCTATTATGTGCCTAAAGCCAGTCACGGCTCGACTGTTTGTCACCTATTATTAGATATTATGTTGTTTGGAAATCCGTTTCACTTTTTGGTAATTACTGTGTGTCATGCTTTGTTGTGTTTTATGCAATTGGAATTTGTAATAGCTTAATTACGTTTCCAGCAACGTCCATGTCCAAAAACACATTACATCACCCGAAAACCCGAAAGTCTGAGACCCAGTCTTAACAGGTGTACTATATATTTTTTAACAAACTTCAAAAAGGAAGAGTTTCTCAATTCGTCTATATTTTTTTTTTGTATGTTTGTTACGCGATTACTCAAAGACGGATGGACCGATTTAGAAAATTCTTTTTTTGTTTGAATGGGTATACTTCCGAGGTGGTCCCATATAAATTTTATTAACTTTGCTTGGGGAGTTTTTGAGTTAGCTTCAATAATGCGTATATTTTCCACTTATTTTATATGGATGTTGTGATGGTGTTTTAATAACTTCCTATCACTGCGATTTACATGGCTATATCTACAATTATTGTGCTCAATTATGTATTCGAATTTGTGTGGGGTAGGTTCCACAACTAAAAAGTGAATAATAAAAACTTTTTAGCAAAAAATAAAACCGACTTCCAAAACAAAACACTACAAAGTGAAAAATAACTTTAATTTCGGTAGTCGGTGTCTTTGGTTTTGTATTTTCGTTTTTTGCCACCGACTTCCGAAATTAAAGTTAGTTTTCACTTTGTAGTGTTTTGTTTTGGAGGTCGGTTTTATTTTTTGCTAAAAAGTTTTTTTAACAAGCTTTTATTAGTCTGGATATGATCTAGGACACAGCATCTGCCGGTACGTAATTTTCTGTTCCTTTATTCTTGTCTGTTTATTTGTGTGTACATAAATGGTTAAATAAAAATAAATAAATAAATACTGGATGATTTATTTAACCGTCTTGAAAAAAATAGGGTACAATAGGTGAACAAAGTAGAAGCCTATGGCATATCTAGTTTTTTTTTCTTTTCAATAGCTTAGACATAAATTGCTCTATCAATAAACACTGCACATTTGAAGACAACTAGAAGAATATAAACAGAAATAGATCGTTAAAAAATTTAAATTTCGATATACAGGGTTATTGGTAAAATACCAACAACCTCTTAAGGGGTCATTGTACTCATCATTATGAACAACTTTTACTATGGGACCAAACCAGAAATTACGAAAAAAAAAATCAGCTGTTCAGTACTTTTATGTTAGCATATTTCGTTAAAATGTATTGAACAGCTGATTTTTTTTCGCGATTTCAGGCGTGTGTGCGCAGATACACCTGCACTCTCTCTTCCCTCACTCTTATAGTCGGATGGGACGGCAAACTGACACGACCATAGAGAGATCAGGTGCAAGATGTCTTTATAATATTTCGGAACTAATGTCGAACAACAATAAATGATTTACATTCGAAATCTGTTTGACATTATACGAGTATTTTAAACCTGTTTGACATTATATTTTTAAACTTATGTGACATTATATTTTAAACCTGTTTTGACATTATACTTTTAAACCTGGGTGACATTATATTTTAAACCTGTTTGACATAACATTTTAAATCTGTGTTGACATTAAAAAACTTTTTTTTAATCTGTTTTGACAATATACTTAAAACTGTGACATTCTATTATAACTATTTAGCAGTATACTTAAATATTACTTAAAATGTCAATTAATAATGTATAGTTCATTATATGTATGAGTAAGTTGCATGTATTGACTGGCCTGTTGGTCTAGTGGTTAGTGGCCCTGACTGCTATGCCGGAGGTCGTGGGTTCGATTCCCACCCAGGACAAATCTTTGTGTGATGAGCATGATCATTTGTTCTGTGTCTGGGTGTAATTTATCTATATATGTATGTATTTAGAAATATATAAGTATGTTTATCAGTTGTCTAGTACTCATAACACAAGCTCTGCTTAGCTTGAGGCTAGACGGCGTTGTGTGATAGTTGTGGAATATTATTTATTTATTTATTTATTTATTTATTATTCAACACAATGTGAATTGTTTTATGAATAAATGAAATGAAATGAAAAGACCAGGCTTAACGTGCTTTCCGAGTCACCTGTTACTTCGCCAAATTTCAAATTCTGGGCTGTTACTAATGGAAGAAACCCAATAATACTTATGAATGACAGGCAGTCGCTCCATGTGAAATACTGATATTAGGTCTTTTGCTTTGCTAATCTCTTTACCCTAATTGAAATTGTTGCCACATTGCCATTGTAAATTAGTACTAAGTTGTAAATAGTACCTATGAAATTGCCGATGTACAGACGCCAGCACATCAAGCTACTACAATATGTCAAATTTCTTTAATAGATTTTCAACTTTATCGCTAAAGCATTAGGTTCAAGGTTGATTGGTAAAATTTGACAGTTTCGGGTAGCTTGACCTGCTACATAGAAAAAAATCAACAATTTTTTTAAAAGAAATATTGACGATGCTATTTTGCCATTTTATTTAAAGTTTGTTGATGCCTCTGCTATAGATACCGCCTCGTTGGATGTGAAATTGTTCTCCGTGGCTCATTGTTGAGATCAAAATTTCCAGAACGGAAGCGATCAAACCAAAAACGCACCGTGCGTTCTCTTGCGGTACCTTGTCCATACACGTCGTTAATATTGCGTGCTATCTGTGTTGCGTTGGTGCCACGAGGGAACTCGTATTCGAAAATAGCGCGCAATTTCGATTTGTCCATGGTTACAGAAACATCGATATCAAAGAAAAATCGAACGGCGGGAAAACAAATGAACAACTGATTTTTTTTTAATGTCATGTTTATTATAAAATTAATTTGAATTTGGAAAGAATGAAAGATATTGATCACATTAGCCGGTATCAAAAATCGGCAATTTTATAGATAAAACCTATTATTTATCTGCATCTGATTAGACTGGAACCCGACCTCAACATAGTTGAGAACAGGCTAGGCAGATGACCGCTATTCTATGCCCCGGAGGGGTACACCCACATTTTGCCAGTTACGTTTAAAGCCCCATAATTATAATACAGGGCGAGCTTATTGCGTTCAACCAGGCACAAATAAAAACTTCAGGGTGAAACTCTTAATAGAAAATGCAATGACGACGCCTGACACTTTAACTGCCATGTTTTACCGACCCCTAGGAGGTAGATCGACAGACGTTGGGGTTAGAACCAGGACCCCCATGCTCAGCATTCACGCTTCCATCCACCAGTCCAACGTGGGAGTTTTTTTTTTCTCTTAATAGTACAATAGGCCACACGTCAGTGGTACCACGGACTTGCGAACTACTGTACCTATTTTGTTCTATCTTTTGCTTAAGGGGTCCCCGGACACTTTTTGTTTTGATTGCTGGCAATCGTTGATCCCGGCTGTCATTTGTGGATCGTTGACAGTCGTTACGGGTCCTCAGAAGCCCACAAGTCTGACAACCAGTCGTGCCAAGGGTATCGGGTAAGTGTAAGGGTATCGTATTACTCAGTAACTGGGTTGTGGGCCCATTTAAAATACTGGTATTCATATTGCTTCCAGTTAGACTGGAAGTCGACCCCAACATAGTTGGGAAAAGGCAAGGCAGCTGATGATTATGTTGGCAATTGATCAATTGCCATCAATTACTATTGTAGTGATAAACATTGTCAATCGCTTGAATTGCTTTTGGTAGACGATCTTGAGTATCAATCACGTAAAAATTGACAATTACAATTGATCGTTTCGGGGACCGGGGAGCTTTTCTCGTTATTTAAAACACCGTGAAGTTAATAGTTTTGTTTTTAATAAACATTGATCGTTCTTTAGCTTACTTAATAACGATGAGTACAAAATCCAATATGCTGATAGCATCGCTGTTGAAAAGGGCGTGGCCGGTGTTTTTTGCACACTACTGTGTTAAGGCGAATGTTCTACGTTTATCGTCAAGTGTCTAGTGGAAACGGCCTCGACTGTACGTGAAGGTCCTGGATTTGAACCCAAAAAGGCACTTTGTGTATTTCTTTTCATCACCACTGCTGCAGATTAATACAGATGGGACACTCCGCAGTTCGGCTGTCTCACTTGGCCAATTCTGTAGGACTGGCGCGGTCAGAAGGTATAAGAGTTACGCGTTAGAAAGAGAGGCAACTTGTAGGTGAATATAACTTGTAGGTAATAAGCGTTGTGCGACGTGAATTGCACTTTATTGTGTCGTAGCAAGAGTCGCTTTTTATTTAAACGATTTTGCGGGGTGTCCTATCTATTATATATTAATCTGTGCCACTGCTCGCAAAACAGTGACGGAAAACATCGTGTCAGAACCGGCATGTCCTAGAACCAAAAATTCGAAGACATGTGACATCTACCAACCCGCACTGGGCCGCGTGGTGGATTATGGCCTACCCCCTCTCACTGAGAGGGGTCGTTGTCTCGGCAGTGGATACTTTATATACTGATCATGCTTACGCTTAGCTTCATCATGCGTGCAACGTCGACCGCAACATGGTATTGTGATGCGGATAAAACAGAAGAATAATGTGAGGAAGTTTTGAGCATAAATATGGAAGGTTATAATAGTAAAAGAAGACCAAAACAACGATGGATGAATTGTTTGAAAGATGAAATTCTAGAATGGGCTTAGTAAGATGACGGCTAACAGAGATGTATGGATTTATACTTTCCAACCATATTTTACTTTAGCGTCCATGAAGTAGGTATTGCATTTGTTTGTCTATAGTTGCTTGTTAATAAATAAGGAACTTCATAGGCGTGCTTATGTCAAAAGTAAAATAAATGGTTGGACATCTATACTAATATTATAAAGAGGAAACATTTTTTTGTTTGTTTGTTTGTTTGTACCGAATAGACTCCGAAACGACTGGATCGATTTTAACCATTTTCTCACCAATAGAAAGCTAAATTATCAGGAAGTACTATAGTTTATTATCAAACAAAAAAAAATATAGTGAGATTAGAGAGTAAACTTACAAAAAGTACTAGGATTGCATGAATTCAAGACAGCAGGTATATCAATTCGAGACACGACACGTGCACAAATTCTGAGCAGTAAACCTAACAAAAAGTACTAGGCTTGCATGAATTAGCGATCATATTTGAATCATTAGTATTATGCTTCTAATAGGATTTAGATGAAATGTGGCACACAGATACCTAGCTTATAACATGGATTAAACATAAATACTTTTTGTCCCGGTAGTACGTTTCCGTGGATTAATATCCGACTTCCACGCGAGCGAAGCCACTGGCAAAAGCTAGTCCTAAATAAATTGGAATAAGGGCAGATGAAAGCGGGAACGTTTACTTTTGAGTACTCGCTAAAAATGATCGCAATGTGAACGGGCCTCTTTGTTGAATTAACTTCGCCTTAACCCGTGTGTGGGTCACTTCGATGAAATATCAATTAAGTGTAACCAAAGTTAAATATTTATTCTGACGCGCCAATATAATGTAGTTGATATGATCTGTAACACGCCTTGTATTATTTTATGGCGTGGGCAGAACTTTAAGTCATACCTACACGAAGTTTTGTGGGCACATTAATTGTTCGATTCTGAGCAATATTGTTAAAATATGACGTCACAATCACGTTCACAAGAAAATTGTTGCTTGATTGATCTTCTAATACACATTAACACCTTTTTTTTGTGGATGGGAAATCATCAAATAACTTCTCCCGCTCTGGGTGGAGCGGAAGGGCGTGTCAGACTTTTACTGACTAAAACCCACCCGTGTTCCTTCAGTTGCCTATGCCAGGGCCACGGTATCTTTTTCAAACAACCCGCGACCCCAGCGGCATCGGCCCTATTAGACCCCATCTTTTGCTGACATCTCTTTAAGGCGCGCGTGGAACACAACGCGCCGTCGACCCGGGCCTGGTCCTCACCGGACGGCGAGCTACCCACTACTCACCGTCCGCAAGCCCGCGCCTACGGTGGCCGGGAATCGGCTATCGATTCCCGCCGCCCAGGGCGTCTCCTGCGGTGACTGAGGGCGTGAGGCTGCCTCTCCCTCACGCGTTCCGCCTCCTCCTTCGCGAGCATTACCGCTTCGCAGAAGGAGGTGACGGCCTCCCATGCACTCTCGCTTCGCACCATGGCCTGGACCAGGCTCAGACGCGAGAGATCGCCGCCGCCGATCGCCTCCGTGAGAACACGGCGGTGCTCTGCCCAAGCCGGGCAGACCTCCACTGTATGCTCCACCGTGTCCTCTGGGCGATCCACACAATGGTGACACCCGGGCGTTTCCTCCCGCCTTATGCGAAACAGGAACCTCCCGAAACAACCGTGTCCGGTGAGGACCTGCGTCAGGCGGAAGGTGAGGACGCCGTGGCGCCTCTCTAACCACTCCTCAAAGAGGGGACTTATCGCCGCAATTGTGGCGTGCCCAGCGCTGGGCTGCGACAGTCGCACTCTCCATGTCGCCATGAGATCCCGCCGGAGCTCTGTCCGCTGTACCGTGATTTCTCGCGGCAGCGGAGTTACGCCCCGGCGTTTGGCCTCCTCGCGCCACTCCCACACGTGCGCGAGGACTTTCGCCTCGAGATCCCACGGCGGCAATCCGGCAAGGAGGCTCGCCGCCTCACCGGAGACCGTGCGGTAACCCCGGACTAGCCGAATGGCCATGACCCTCTGGGACGCGTTCAACCGGCGGACTGGCCGCAGCCTCAGGGAACACGCCCACACCGGTGCCCCGTAAAGAGCCATGGACCGCACGGCCCCCGCGTAAAGCCTCCAGCAGGAGGCGTTTGGACCACCACACATTAACATCTAAATTTTTAATAAGTGGCACCAGCTTTTGCTAGCTGATTGATGCCTGATAAGAAATGCTGAAACAATGGTCTCTTTTGCCAACAATAATTGATGAAAAAATTTTACTGGGGCCCGTCATCGGGCCACGGAAAATGTGCATTAGTACTTTAATAGTGCTTGCTATTATTAAATTGACAGTAGCTATCCTGAATCCAGAACCTGGGACAATAATATTTATTAGTTAACTGAATCGAAGAGACCACCTCAGACATAATTAACTTACATGGTCTTCTGATCATTTTAATTTAAATAGATTGTAATAAATTAAAAAAAAACTGTACTATTTAGAGACATCGTTTTATTTTTCCTGTAATCTTTACATACACTTCTATCACACAGAATAATTTCAGATTTTTCTTTATGCAAACTTCGGAGATAAGGGGTGGGGGGAACGATTTTTTTTTACATTTTTCATCAAAAGTCAAAAACTATGAGGCATAAAAAAAAGAAAAAATGTTTGAGAATGTGCAAACAGCGCGCGCTTTCATATGATACCCCACATGCTTTAGTAGCCCCACTTCGAATTTTTAAGACGGGGGGGTCTTAAAAATTACTTTTAGAAAAAAGTACTTTAAGACGCCCCCTTCAGTCTCTTGGGCAAACGTCATCCAAAACTATTCCAAATTTCAAGTTGATAGCATTAGTTGTTCTTGAGATATCCAGCTGTGACAGACAGACTGAGTCTGTAATCTCGTGAGTTTTTTCCGTTTTTGTACTCAGAGTTATGGCTATAAAACACCAACCTCATCTAGTTTAAGTAAATAAAAATCTCAATACGTAGCAATTTTGTCGACAAGACCCTAAAATGTAACTGGCGAAGTGTGGGTGCTCTCAACTCATCTGCCTACCCCTGCGGGGCATAAAGGAGTGATATTATATTATTATTATTCAAGACGGTAAAAAAAATCATCCAGTATAAAAGAATGCAGTTTTGAGAATGCAGTTTTATTAAAAAAGTATGTATTTACTTGTTTTAGTCGAGTCCATTTCGTCACCTGACCCCGTGTTGTTCAGTTTTGTCATAAACAAGCGAGTTACATGTTTTGACCCCTACCATGTTTACTAAGTGCTATTCTGTACAAATCTCACCGTGAAAACTTAGGTGAGGTGAGCGTGGAGTGAGTTGTCAATAGTGTCAATCCCTAGCATCACGTGAAATGACATCTCCCTTCAAGTTCACTTTACCTACGTTTTCACGGTGAGAATTTTACAGAATAGACCGGCAGGACCTAAACGCAACTCAACGCAAGTTTTAGAATGCCTAAATGTATATGAACTACTTCAGTAAACAAAATCAGAAAAATCTTCAAGATATAACTATGCTAGTTAGCTAGTGTGTTGAAAACATAATACCTACGACTAATTTGATACGATAGAAAAAAAAAAACCGGTCAAGAGCGTGTCGGACCACGCACAATGAAGGGTTCCGTAGTTGGGATGAATTTATCTCAAGAACAAACTTAACATTGTAGTTGAAAAACATGTTCTCGCATACATTCCAACTACAAATGTCCATAGTTAAACGAAAAGGATCCAACCCACATTACACCTAATGTGGGTTGGATCTCTTTTGTTTAACTATGGACAAATGCAAGTTTGTACGCACAATATTGAGGATTTACCATGTTGCTTTAAGACCATCAACTTCTTATAGATTTTACTGTAATCTATAGGTGTTGAACTATTTTCTATATTTTTTTCAAATGGTCAATTTTCGTCTTTTCTTAAATAACTTTAAAATGGTTTATTTAAAAATTGTAAAAAAAAAAAAATACATTTGAAACTCACAATAAGCCCTTTTATTTAATATGTCATACGTTACAGTTTGCAAAACTTTTTTTTAGTTTTCTTATTTTGCCCCCTAAAGTTGACTCCCATATTCAAAATTTATTTATTTACGTTACACGCCCGTGTTTGGGTCACAGAAATACATACGTGTATTAAATTTTCCATTAGATTCGGAGCAAATTGGCTGTGACAGACGGACAGACAGACAGACACACGAGTGGTCCTTATAGGATCACTCGTGTGTCTGTCTGTCTGTCCGTTTCCGTTTTTTCCTTTTGAGGTACGGAACCCTAAAAATGACGAAGATGCCTCTAAAAACTTCGAGTAAAAATCTTCCTAGCCTTTTCCCAACTATGTTGGGGTCGGCTTCCAGTCTCACCGGATGCAGCTGAGTACCAGTATTTTACATGGAGCGACTGCCTATCTGACCTCCACAACCCAGTTACTGGGTAATACGATACTCCTTGGTAAGACTGGTTGTCAGACATTCGGGCTTCTGACGACCCGTAACGACTGTCAAAGATCTACGAATGACAGCGGGGACCAACAGCTTAACGTGCTTTCCGAGGTACGGAGGAGTCTCGGTATGAAAAGATGGTCACCCATCTACGGACCAACCCCAGCAAGCGCAGCTTAACCTGATGGATCGACCCGTGCGGCTTTTATTACTAAGCCACGAGCTCCGCCGAGGTTGGTCCAAATAGTGAAATCAAAAAGAAACTTACCTACTTTGTAACAAGCTTACAAAACATGTTAATTCAAAAATAGTAAAACCTCAAATTCTTTCATATCTTCACGCTATCCACTTTATAAGTTAGACAGATACCTATCGTGTTACTAAACACGCGATTCCAAAATAGAACGGCCGCCATCTTTGCTTCGTTGACGTAATGAAAATTGACAGGTTACTGAGATGTGGTGGGACAGACTGACACACCAGTATGGGTAGTCAGCTGTGATGGCAACTTAATGTAAGGATCTTACTATTGATCCTCGAATGGTATTCACCTGATACATTCTTGCATAATATAAAATGCAACGCCTGTGTTAGTTTGTCTCTATCAATCTGCCTAGCCTTTTCCAAACTATGTTGCGGTCGGCTCCCAGTCTAACTGGATGCAGCTAAAAGCTGCTGCTGCTTGGAGCTAGATGGATGGAGCGACTGCCCATCTGACCTCCACAACCCAGTTATTGGGTAATACGATACCCCTTGGTAAGACTTATTGTCAGACTTTCGGGCTTCTGACGACCCGTAACGACTGCCAAAGATCCACGAATGACAGCCGGGGCCAACGGCTTAACGTGCTTTCCGAGGCACGGAGGAGTCTCGGTATGTACAGATGGTCACCCATCTATAGACCAACCCCGGCAAGCGTTGCTTAACCTGATGGATCGACCCTTGCAGCTGTTATTATTTAGCCACGAGCTCCTAGCACACGCCAATATACCAAAAAAACCGGCCAAGTGCGTGTCGGACTACGCACAATGAACGATTCCGTAGTTGGGATGAATCCCAAGAACAAACTTAACATTGTAGTTGATAAACATGTTCTCCTATACACTCCAACTGCAAATATATGTTTTTTGTTTTATTAGATTATTTTTTTTAATTTCGCTTAAATACATTCCGTTTTTAGTAAGACCGTTTTATTATTGGCAACACTTCTGAAATGTTCGAGTTCCGTCGTATTAAAAATACGATAAAAAATAAAATAAGATAAAATACTTTAGTATACCTACACTTCTGCCAGCCGATTTAGGAAATACAAACGTTATATTATGCATAACTGCCACATTATATCACAAGATTACCCTGCTTCCATAGCGTGACAGTACGGACAGTGTCAAGTTTCTTGAAATAGTATACGTTGCACTCTGGCACAGACTACGTAGTACACGCAAGACGCATTGAGTCGTCAAAAGGGAGTGTTGATGTACATCGACATGTTTTGTCGAGTGTAAGAGATTGGTAAATAAATAAGAGTTTGATAATCTAAATCTATACAGGTTGGTCCAAATATCAATCTGCCTAGCCTTTTCCCAACTATGTTGGGGTCGGCTTCCAGTCTAACCGGATGCAGCTGAATACCAGTATTTTACATGGAGCGACTGCCTATCTGACCTCCACAACCCAGTTACTGGGTAATACGATACCCCTTGGTAAGACTGGTTGTCAGACTTTCGTGCTTCTGACGACCCGTAACAACTGTCAAAGATCCACGAATGACAGCCGGGACCAACGGCTTAACGTGCTTTCCGAGGCACGGAGGAGTTTCGTTATTTAAAGATGGTCACCCATCCACAGACCAACCCCAGCAAGCGCAGCTTAACCTGATGGATCGACCCGTGCGGCTTTTATTACTAAGCCACGAGGTTAGTCCAAATAGTGAAATCAAAAAGAAAAAATTTAATTCCCATGTATGTTCCGCGATTTTTATAGTTTTCGAGTTATTTTTGTTTTCGCAATTATTTACAGTTTTCTGCCGGTGGAACTTCATAAATTCATTTTTTTTTTGTAGTGTGTATTTTTCAGATTTTTTTTTTGTGACATGAAAGTGACATTCAAGACAATCATGTCACAAAAAAATACACTACAAAAATAAATAATTTTACAAAAACAAAAATATCGCGGAACATACGGTATTTTCGAATACCCCTGAATTCCTTATACCTCAAGGTACCTACTTTGAGGAATGAGGTATTCAGATTTTTCTTTGTGACGTCACTATTTGGACCATCCTGTATACTAATAATAAAGCTAAAGAGTTTGTTTGTTTGAACGAGCTAATCTCTAGAACTACCATTTGGATTTGAAAAATTATGGATTTGATAGCCCAATTCTTTAGGAAGGTTTTTTTTTTAATCAACCTGTATTTTCCCATTGCTGGGCAATAGTCTCCCCCAAAGCTTCACTCTTCCCTGTGTGTTACTTTCTCCGGTCAATCTCCCATAAACGCCTGTAAGGCAGCGTTTCCTCGGCCTCTCTCGGCGACGACGCCCGTCTTCTGAGTGACGTGCGTGACGACTCTGGCCCATCTGGAAGGTTACAAGTTCTTTAACATCACGCTATGACCCTTAGGAGCCGAGCACAAAAAAAAAAAGAAAAAACTTAGAAAGAACGCTAAGCGAAAACGAAGTATCGGGGCACACGCGGGTGAAGTCGTGGGCAGAAGTTAGTATTTATTAAAACTATAATAGGTACGAGGTTAAGCATTATTAACCTCATATCTAAGCCTCCATGTGTAGGACTTAGGCTCAATAGCACCACAAATCACTAAATACGTTGAGCGCCAAACGAATATAAAACATCGTTCTATTTCGGTCAAATATCGTTTAAGGTGATAGACAGAATGATGTTTTACGTTTTACGTTTTAAGGAGGAAGCGTCAGGGTAGCCAGTGAAATTGAAATTTTCTTAGGTTTTTTGCAATTTACAAGTCAGTATTAAGTTGTATGTTAAATAAAGTATGATTTGCGGCCGTAACAAATATGTATTTACAGAATTATATACAATAGAATCTGTAATACAACTCCTTAAGTTAGTATGATCCTAAAGTGTCAAGATTTCATGAAATAGTCATTTTTTAGGATTACCTGGTCTTAAAGAGTTGTATTGATCACTTTAATGATTCTAATTATATACATAGATACTTGCTACGACTGCAAATTATAATTTGATCAACGTACAATATAATACCGACTTGTAAATTGCAAAAAACGTAAGAAAATTTGAATTTCGCGGGCTACCCTGACGCTTCCTCCTTAAGGCGAAAGCGCCAGGATAGCCAGCGAAATAATTCAAATTTGGAAGTCAGTATTAGGTTGTATCTTGATTCAAATATAATTCGCGACCGCAACAAGTAAGTTTTTTTTTTTAACTTACTTTGTTCCACTGCTGAACAAAGGCCTTCCTCAAATCCTTCCAAGCATCCTTTTCCAGCGCCACCTCGATCCAACCCTTGCGGTACGCGTCTAGGTCGTCTTGCCACCTCTTTCTGGTCACTCACCGAGTCGCTAAAGTTCCACCTTGGCGTTTGCCAAAGAGCAATGGAGCGCAGCATTCTGAGCGTAAAACGAACTGACAGTTTGTATTTACAAAATTATAATCATTAACGTCACCCTAAACAGCTGTAATCATATTTATTTATTTATTTATACTGATTTAGGATCTCAACAAAAGATGTACACAATACATGAGACACAAATAAAGGGCGACATAAGGATTAAGTAGGTGTACTTCTTCACTTACAGGAGACCACAGTTTGCACAATAAAATATTAATAATAAGTAAAATTTGGAAATATTAATAAATTTGTAAAGGACATAAAAAAATAAGAAAAAACATTTAGAGATACCTACTTAAATTAAATTAAATCTATCAAACATTTCTTATATTTAGAGAGAGACTTGCAGATTTCTTAATTCGTAGTTTTAGCTAAATATTAAATGACTAAATATTTCATGATATCTTGACATTTGAGGATTATACTAACTTAAGGAGTTGTATTACTGATTCGCGAATCTTACTTTAATCAACATACAACCTAATACTGCCTTGCAAATTTCAAAAAACGTAAGAACATTTTAATTTTGCGGGCTACCCTAGCCTTAAGTATATCGCATTTAGAGATTTGTTGTGCAAGTGGCCCTTAGAAAGAGACTCGTCTCACAGGTTTGAGTAAACGACATGACGCTCTATAAAGACATGACACTCTACAAAGCCCAACTGTCGTCTCCTGATTATGGTACTATTTACTGGTATCCTAAGGCCGTTTGTCCACCGCCACGTCAACGGGACGTCTACGAGAAACGTGCTTATTCCATCCGAAGGTGACGTATCGGTGGTGATGTATATGTCACCATAATATTATTATGAACTTCGTTAGTTTATCTACATATCTCACAAGATTATAAACTATCGAAAAATTGTGAACTGCTACAAACCATTTACAATTTAACGCATTAGCAGCGGCTGGTGAGCGCTTCTTCCAAGGTTGGTCGCAGACTTGCAGTTGCTTGGCTATTTAGTTTTAGCGCAAGGTGCGTTCATCGCAAGCATGTTTGATACCAGTACACAATTGTCGGTTAACCATGGATAGATTAAAAACTATCGAAAATGAATACATATGTATTTTAATATTGTAAGCAGTATGGTACAGTTCACAATCTATAGACAGTTTATCACAATCATACGGTGACATATAGGTATATCGCTATTTCGGTGCTGGCATCTCGTTGATGTTCCGTTGACGTGGCGGTGGATAAACGGCCTAACGGTATTCTTAACTTTAAAAAACCGACCAAGTGCGTTTCGGACCACGCACAATGAAGGGTTCCGTAATACGAATGAATTTATCCCAAGAAGTAACTTAAAATTGTGAACTACAATTAAATAAGAATTAAAATAAGAACTACAATTGTGAGTTTGTACGCAGAATACTGAGAGATTTACCATGTTATTTTAAGACCATAGACTTCTTATAGGTTGTCCTGTAATCTGTAGGTATAGAAATATTTTCTGTATTTTCTTCAAAATTTTAGGCTCAGTGGTTTCGGAGATACCTAAAGGGGAATGGTCAATTTTCGTCTATTTATCCACTCTTCTAAAAAATTAATTTTGCTGTGCTGTGCTGTGTTTTAACATACCAACTGTTATATGTACACATTATGGAATGCATTAAAATTGAGTATTGAGTATTTTCCTAAATATCTTCAAAACAGTGTATTTTTAAATTATAAAAAAAAACTATATCTATATTTGAGATCCGCACAGTAAGCTCTTTAATTTGACATGTATGTCACACGGTATAGTTATCAAAACTTTTTTATATTTTCTTATTTACCCCCCAAAATTGAGCCCCATATTCAAAATTCTAATATTTACGTTACACGTCCGTGTTTGGGTCACAGAAATTCATACGTGTACAAAATTTCAACTTAATCAGTCCATTAGATTCGGAGCAATTTGATTGTGACAGACGGACAGACACACGAGTGATCCTATAAGGGTTCTGTTTTTCCTTTCGAGGTACGGAACTCTAAAAGTCACCAGAATTGGCAGGTTTGTCGAATTACATAGGTAAATGAATTTAGTGATTTCTTTGTTTGCGATTTAAGGGGTGGTCCCTTGTACAAGTGGTTTGATGAGTACAATGGCCCAAGGAGGTTTTCAGTTATTTTTAACCGACTTCCAAAAGGAGGAGGTTCTCAATTCGTCTGTATTTTTTTTTTTGTATGTTTGTTACGCGATTACTCAAAGACGGATGGACCGATTTGGAAAATTCTTTTTTTGTTTGAAAGGGTATACCTTCGAGGTGGTCCCATATAAATTTTATTAACTGTGCTTGGGGAGTTTTTGAGTTAGCTTCAATAATGCGTATATTTCCCACTTATTTTATGTGGATGATGTAATGATGTTTTAATAACTTCCTATCACCGTTATTTACATGGCTATATCTACAATTATTGTGCTCAATTATGTATTCGAATTTGTGTGGGGTAGGCTCCACAACTAAAAAGTGAAAAATAAAAACTTTTTAGCAAAAAATAAAACCGACTTCTAAAACAAAACACTACAAAGTGAAAAATAACTTTAATTTCGGAAGTCGGTGGCAAAAAACGAAAATACAAAACGAAAGACACCGACTTCCGAAATTAAAGTTATTTTTCACTTTGTAGTGTTTTGTTTTAGAAGTCGGTTTTATTTTTTGCTAAAAAGTTTTGTTTACACTTTTTATATGAAAACGACAAAGCAAGAAGATTTTGTTAGATTCGGCATTGCACTTGGCGTTCTGAAGTTTCTGCTTATCCCCAGAGGAAAAGGCTTGAGTTTATAAGTAGGTAATAGATACCCACTGATTTACTTGTCACAACACAAGGTAATTAGACCACGGGAATCGGACTAATAAGATTTCTGAGGTCATAATATGTTCCTCGGTTTCAGTCTCTTGACAGGGAAAAACTATATTACCTACTTTCAAAAACCGGTCAAGAACGAGTCGGACTCACGCATCGAGAATTCCGTACCATCCTACTTCCTATTCTACTATCCTACTAATATTATAAATGCGAAAGTTTGTGAGGATGGATGGATGTTTGTTACTCTCTTGCACGCAAAAACTACTGAACGTATATTCATGAAATTTAGGACACAGATAGTTTATAACCTGGATTAACACATAGGATACTTTTTATCCTGGTATTCTTACGGGTTCGAGACATTTTTCATCAAACGTCGAAAACTATGCGGCTAAAAAAAAATGTTTGAGAATGTGCAAACAGCTCTCTTTTATACAGAAGCGGCTTGACTCACTACGTTTGCTGAGGGCACAGTCGCTGATGTCTGATTCTGACATATCAGCTTCGTCTGGCTATCGCATTTACGCCTGTATGATACCTCACATGCCCTAGTAGCTCCACTTCGATGTTTTGAGACCACCTTTCAGTCCCTGTTACAAAAAAAAATATATATACATTTTAATTTCTTTCTTATTTGCAAAATAGTTGGGCAAACGTCATCTAAAACTATTCCAAAATTCAAGTTGATAGCATTAGTAGTTCTTGAAATATCTAGCTGAGACAGACAGAGTCGCACCATAAGGGTTCCTTTTTACCATTTTGGTACGGAACCCTAATAATTAGGGAAGTAAATTCTCAAGGGTAATACATACTTAATATTAACAGACTAGCTTCTGCCCGTGACTTCGTCCGCGTGCCCCTGACCCGTCTCATCGCATCGCCTAGCCGCGGTATGTTCTCGCTTAGCGTTCTTTCTGATTTTTTTTTCTTTTTGCTCGGCTCCTAAGGGTCGCGTAGCCTAAAGTATTTTTTTTCAAATCCGACTCCAGAGATCCGTAGTTCCAGAGATTAGCGCATTCAAACAAGCTCTTCAGCTTTATTATAAGTAATAGAATGGTCAAGATTTTACAGAGTAAACAGTGCACTCTCATAGGTTACGGATTGGTTGACGACAAATAACTTAGTTCTCAATGCCAAGAAAACGAAATGAATTGTATAAAGTTCACCTTAACGAATGTCAGTAATCTAGGATCCAATATCGTCTTAGATAAAGAGGTGCTTGAAACTGTCGACTCGGCAGTTTTTTCTGGACATAACAGTGGATGCCAAACTTCAGTGGGGCCCACATATTTCAAGCCTAGCGGGAAGGCTCAGTTCAGCCGCCTACGCCGTCAGGAAAGTAACACAATACACTGACGTTGATACAGATCGTTTAGTAGTATTTTAGTTATTCTGCTCTGGGGCAAAGCCGCTGACATTCAAAATATATTGGTTTTTCAAAAACGAGCTGTTAGAGCAATTTACCAGAGTATCTCTGAGAGATTTTTTAAAAGATAATAATTGGTATTCTCTTGGTGGCATCACAATTTTATTCATCTGCGCTAACATCGTGTACATTAGGCAAAATTTATTCGCTAAAAACAGTGATATTCACAATATTATCACCAGAAATATGGACAAATTACGCGCTTTATTTCACCGGCTTCATAAGGTTCATAACTCATTGGTTGGGCTTGGTACCTTTTATAACAAGTTACCCTCTTCTATGCTAGATTTACCCTTGAATGCGATTAAAGCTAAAGGAAAATCCATCCTTTTCTAAAAGCATACAAAAAAAATCTGTTAATGTCGTTTTCTTACAATTGTTTAGAAGTTTAGAAATATTCGAGTTCCAGTAGTAGACTACTTATATATTAGCTAAATAGCGACGTGGTTCGCCTTAATATATGCCAAAAAATAAAAGGTTGTTTCGATTGGTACGCAACCAAATGAGGCCAACGATTCTACATAATATTTGATAAACGGCGCACTAAAAAACCAAATTCTGGCACAATCCGAATTCCTGGAAGAATCGTGGTAAATTAAATGTCGATGGTTATTTTAAAGTACCTTCACACCATGGAATATAGGGTAAGTGGGAAGTTATTCGTGTCAATAATAAATATTCTTTGAATAGATAGGCCGTTTTTTGGCTGCCTCGGAAAGCACGTTAAGTCGTTTGTCCCACGGTTGTCATTCGTAGATCTTTGACGGTCCTTGCGAGTATAGTATACACATAAAAACGGGCTGGTGTCCGCAACTCCACGTCAATGTGTTTATTTTGTGTACGAGTAGGAATATCGATTATTCGATCCACCGCAGCTTCTCATGGAAGGCCAGCAACGCCTTGGTGTTACTGACAACCTCACGGAGGGTACCTGGGTTACCGAAGCATTTTGCCCTGTACGTGGCGACCACCGGGAAGTTTAGAAGCACATGAGCTTCTGTTTTGTCGTCCCCTATGCAGGCCCTACACAGCGGACTCTCTGTGACTCCTACGACAAAGAGGTGTTTATTCAATGACCCATGGCCAGATATAGCTACTGTAACTATACGCAGCTGTTGTTTAGTTAGTCGGAGAACCTATTTCGTGAGGCGGCCATCAATTGTAGGCAGTGCTTCCTTAGCCTGCCTGCACTCACTTTGGTCCGACCATAGTTTGTGATGTTGGTCCCTGGTGCGTTTCCTTACCAGAGTGCTTAAGTACTTTAAGGGGGAGTGGCGCGATGGATTCAGGTCCCACTGTTGCCATGCTTGTCCCCCTTCTGACAAGTTCGTCGGTTGCGTCGTTGCCTTGCGAACAGGTATTTCCTTTGACCCATTAAATGGTTAGTCATTGAGGGTAACCACCTGGTTAAGGCGCTGGTGGCACTCGTATATTAGCCCAGAGTAAACTGTGTTTCTGCTTGGCGCTTCCAGGACAGTCATGCTGAGAAGTCGTAGCGAGTAGTAGTCAGAAGCCCGAAAGTCTGACAACCAGTCTTGCCAAGTTGTATTGTGTTGCCCAGTAACTGGGTTGGTTTTTGTGTTGTAGAGGTCAGCTAGACAGTCGGCCCATGTAAAATACTGTTATTCAGCTACATCCAGTTGAACTGGAAGCTGACCCAGATAGAAATGGGGAAGACTAGGCTAGATGATGACATAATTACAAGAGACACACTGTTGTGATTCAACAAAAATTGCGACAGCTTTGAAAAAATTTTAACCCTTGAGAAATCATTTCGGAAAGAAAAATGTATTTTGCTTGCAATAGTCAATGCATTGATACGAATTCGCAAATCAGGAAGTCGCCATCTTTGTTTCTTAAGATCAGTAAAAGTTTACCTAATTACCTACTGCCCTAATCAAGACAGACAGACCCTGGCAAACCCATCCAACATGTCACTCAACATTAAGAAAGTTTTCCTGAAGATTCTATCTGGAGCAGTATTTTTTCAGGGGCCGTACCGTAGTCATTTTTGCAAGGTAGTCGATGTGCAGGGCAAGTCAAGGTGATGGTTAATAGTTGCACCGCACAAGGTTCAAAATCGCTTCACTTTTTTACACTGCAACTTGCTAATACTTTGGGCCATTGGATTTTTTGCCAGATTTTTTGTTTGGGAAATTCACCCAGTTATAAATCACTTCAAACGCTACAAGTTACGACGTACCGATCAAATAAGACGCCGTAATGATATGAACCCTAATAAATTAATCAATCCTTTGAGAAAATCGCCGCTCCCTGTCACGTCACGCGAACATGCCTGTTTGTATGGAACAGGGTAAGACAGGGTAGCGATTTTACAGTACCCGGGCGTAAAAATGATATAGCTTTAGAAAGACATTCACCATCACCATCCTGACCTTGTCCCAATTTATTTGGGATCGGCTCAACACTTCTTTTTCTTCCATACTTCTCTATTAGTCGGCAATCCGGTAGTCACCCCCTTGCTAGCCATATCATCTTTCACACAGTCCATCCATCGTTTCTTTTGGTCTTCCCCTACTCTTATAGCCATGTAATTTCTGATACACTATTTCCTATATTATTTTTTTATTATTATAACAAATCCAATCTCAGATACTAATCACAGATCATATTCTTTACGAGTATCACTCCTATACATTGGAACTGCAAATGTAAGTTTGCACGCACAATATTGGGAGATTTACCGTTTTTTAAAGACCATAGACTTTTTATAAACGTACATCCATACCTACCTACGTACATCGGTCTTAAAGTCTATATGGTCTGCATTGAACTATGTCCTGTATTTTTAACCGACTTCAAAAAATGGAGGAGGTTCTTAGTTCATCGGATTTTTACTCAAAGACGGCTGGACAAATTTGAAAAAATATATTTTTTATTTGAAAGGGTATATACTTTCTAGCCGATCCCATGGTCAAGATCTGATGATGGGATCCTGGATAAATCAACAGAACTCTTATAGGCACACCTATAGCGATTTAGGTATTTTTTATAGTAACTCGTGCATTTGCTCTCAGAAAGCACGATTTGGTGAAGTGGAACTGATGATGAAGATCACAGATGACCAACCGAACCGAATAATAAGCATTTCACTGGTTTCTGGTACTGGCTTTTTCACTAGTAATTAGGTACTTTAATAATGGTTACTAAACAATGTATACTCGTCACAATGCACATGGTGAAGTGGAGCTGATGATGACTTCACCATTAGCTTCAGTTCTTCTGGTACTTACCAGGAGAACTCCACAACAATTAACGTCCCTGCATCAGGAAAATCATCATTTTGTAAAAGGTGATGAGCAGTTGACATAGGCTTTTGTAACGTAGATAAATTACAACTGACCCACAAAAAAGTGAAAAATGAAAAACTGTTTTCCGCAAAAACAACCGACTAAAAAAAAACACTACAAAGTGAAAAATAACTTTAATTTAGGAAGTCGGTGGCAAAAATCTAAACCGCCGACTTCCAAAATTAAAGTTGTAAATTTTCATCTATTTTCTCAAATATAACTTTATAACAATTTATTTTAAAGTTATTAAAACTATACTTGAGACCCTCACAGTCAGCCCTTTCATTTGATATATCACACGTTACCTACAGTGTGAAAAACTTTTTTTAAATTTTCTTATTGGTCTCCAGAAAGTGACCAGCCAGTGGCGTGCACAGAGTTTTTAGACAGGGTAGACAGAAAATTTTAAAAGCCAAAATACTTACTGCATGTTGGTTTTGGTTCGTCGTCTTGTCGATTAAATAATGACGTAGGTAATAGCCACCTCAAATATCCATACATTGACTGATTTTATAGACATATCAATTTACGGATATTCAAAGTGGCCTTTCGGCGCGTTTGTTTGATGTTCAGTATTTGTAAAATTATGTAATAGCAGTGATACGATGGTGGTGTGAGTATAGGTACGGACGAATCTATAAAGGCACCTTCAAACAGGAGCGACTTGCATCGCGTGTCACGTCTGTTTGCAAGAGCTTTAAAGTTATTTTAAGATTTTTTTATTTGTAAATTAAATCTACACGTCTATCTTTCTGTAAGAATATCTGCAATATGGAATCATAAAAGTTGGGAAGGCGTTTCATTTCCGTAAGAAGTTTTTTTTCTATTGAAACCATGGAAAGATCTGTAAGACGTTTCTGGCCTTGTGTATTTCTTAAGTAGGTGTGTATACGTTTTAGTGACGAGAATGACCTTTCAGTAGAAGCACTGCTCGCCGGAACTGTAACAATTAATTTTGCCAACCGCAGTACTTCGGGGAAAACTGTATTTATGTTATTTTCGTAAAAATGTTCTATGATTTTGTAAATACTAAGGTTTTTGAATTCCGCAGATTTATAAACACATTTGAGCTCATTGATTAGGCGGTCTAAGTTAAAGTTGTGTGATTTATAAACATTTACGAATTGCGTTACTAATTCAACCGGAAAATTGTCATTATAATTATTGAAATTTTCGCATGATAGTAGTCCAAAAAATTTTAACTCTTTCAGATTTTTATAACGGTCGCGACATTCGTTCGATATATTGTCTATAATTTCAATAAAAATCCGCTTATAATTTATTTTGGCGTCCACAACATTACGTTTCCGTTTTGGCGGTCCGGTTATTTTTTTTACGCTTTCAAAAATGAATTCAAACCTAGATCTAAATGATTCTAAAAAAGATTCAAACTCATAAATTTTTTTGACGCAATAAATCACATCCGACGTCTTTTTTTGCATAATTTCGTAAAGCACATCAGTTTCTGCGAATATTTCGTTAAATACATGGAGTAAAAACTGGAATTCAAAGTCTTTTAAATTGTATAATAAAGAGGAAACTTGATCTAACGTCTCGCCATCCCAGGACTCTATGTGTTCAGCCATATCCTCAAATAAATCAATTAAATGTGAAGAAGAATTGAAAATGACATTTACAGTACGCGAATTGTAAGTCCATCGAGTGTCAGCAACGCGAGGCAATTTTTTCATATCAGCCATTTTATTGTAGTGGTTTTGCCTTTTGGTACTATTATTAAAGAAATTGGCTAATGTTTTTATGCGACTGAAAAAACTTTTAGTTTCATGAATACGTTCGCACGACTTGGAAAGTATCAAATTAAGGACATGGGCGGAACACCAAACGTACTCAGCAAGAGGACACTGCTGGCGAATCATCGTCTGAACGCCGTTCCGTTCAGATGATAACACAGCAGCACCATCGTATGTCTGAGCTATTAATTTCGCCAAACAGTTAAATTCTGATAAAATCTGCAGTATGATGGCACTTAAAGTTTTCGCGGTACGGTCGGAACTTACGTCAATATATTTTATAAATCGATCAAACACTTCTGACTCACGAAAATACCTTAAAACCAGTACTAGTTGCTCTTTTCCACTTACGTCTGGTGTTTCATCGACCATCACAGCAACAAAATCAGTGGAAGCAATTTCTTGTTTTATTGTTTGAATCATTACAGACGCTACACTGGAGATTAGGTCATTTTGAATTCGATTTGATAAACCCGTAAATGAGCTAGTGCAATTTTGCAAATGGTTTTCCAAAACTCCGTCGTATTTCGCGAGCACGTCGACCAGCTCTAAATAATGTCCCCTATTCTCTGACGAAGCAGATTCGTCATGTCCACGAAAAGCGAGCTCTTGTTTCCCCAAATAGCAAACAATGTCAATAAGTCGCTGAAAAATATTTCGGTTCCGATCGACTTTCGCGTTATGTCTATCAATGTCGATTTGTATCTGTGAATTTAAACGCGTCTCAATACGATTTTTTCCAAAGGTGTGATATTTAAGGGAAGCTTCTAGGTGTTTCTCAGATTGGTCATGTTTTTTAGCTGCAGTAGGAAAGTTATGAATATCGATGTAACCGGTATCGTTCCAGACCGCTTTATTGTTTGAAAATAGTAGACAAGGGAAGCAGAACAACCTATTGCTATGTATGCAACCTGTGAGCCAATAATATGAATCATATTGTTTTGTATTGAATTTACGATTGACTTTACCTTTAGTTTGTACTAATTGCAAATCCGGTGTACAACGACCTTTTACAATCACTTGTTTTTTATCACCGAATGATAGTTTTGAAAACGCATCATTTTTTATTTTCTCTATACACACACCACCTGAACAACTTTCACAGTGAATATTATCCATTTTTCACACTATTATCGACGTTAAACTCTTTAAATACCAATTATTATGGCTCACATCACAAACCAAAACGAATCAAACAAACAATGGCCACGAAACTAGTCACAAACTCGGAGCTAGTGCAAAAAATAATACGACAAAAGGAAATAGTGTAAGCTAGGGTGCAATATAAATGAAACAATGCAACTTTTTAAAATAGTTGTATAGCTAATTTCGGTTCGGAAAACATCGGACAATTTCGTAATTTGTCGTGTTCTGAAAAAGACACTGCCTATTCTGTACGGTTGTGTGCGTTATTGTGACATTGTGTGCTACGTATTTATAGGAACGCACACCCATTCAATTCGCATGGCCACGAGAGCACACATATAAACATTTAGACTCGAATAGTTTGTGTCTTTCCCGAGGCACTTCTGGTACTCAGGTCGTCGCGGCGCTAGTGCCGCGCAATACAATACTGAACGAGCTTGCTTGGAGCGACTGTTTGTTGATTTTTTTTTGTTTATTGTTAGTAAGTAGGTACTCGTCGGACTCGTAGATAAAATAATAATAGATATCAGAACAAGATTATACTGAATTAGGTAGGGTAGGCACTGTCTTTCTGTCTTTATGAAACGCACGCCACTGTGACCAGCATATTCAAAATTCGTTTAATTACGTAACGCGTTGCACTTGCACATGCACTTTCAGTTTTCCCGAATTTTCCAATTTTCCCGGCAACTTTTCAAAGATTTTCTTTCATACAAACCTTGTCCTGACAATTACAAACATAACAAAAAAAGAATTAGCGAAATAGGTGCAACCGTTCTGAAGTGATGCGCGTACATACATTCAGCAATTGATTTTTATTTATATTTTACTTTAATAAAAACATAATAACCTTAATAAGTCTTTTCTTAACCCTGACTCTCCTAACTAGTGTTTTGACTACATAATGAATACTTTCTATGACATGTAGCATACCGTTAGAAAGGGTATCAACTAAAGAACTTTTTAAAATAAAGCTAAGTTCAAAATAGCTCTTAGTTTTTTTTTTAACGAATTTAGATGTTGTAAAATTTCATACATTCAATAAAAAATTAAACTTTGGAAGCTTGTAAGGAATTTTCTTGAAACCAGTTGTATCAAACAAAGATGTATTTGGATTTAAATGACTTTGGAGAATACAACAAAATTTATTTTGTGCCACTACACCAACAAACAAAAAAGTTATTTCGAATTAAACCGCCAGCACTCGCGCCTTTGGAAATCACACGGTCACTCGCGTGTAGAGCATTTTGCTCACGTTTATAAATTTCATTAAATGCTAGTTTTACCAAAAAAAAATATAAGATTTTATAATTTTATTAAATAAAATACACTTTATTTATTCCAGAAAATATATTTCAAAAAGTTTTCAACATAAATCTTTTTTATTTTTAGTTAACAATCATAGGAACTAATTTGCCAGTCTTCTAAGGCAGTCTTAAGGAAAAAAAAAATTACAAAAAAAAAATTTATTAACTATTGTTTGGTACGTAAGACACCAAAACCTTGCCCTTGTGAAAACCAAAGATACTACTAGGTTTTGGTCTTTGTTTGATGTCAACAAAAAATGGTGGAATTTCTCTCTTATTTTTCCTGAGTGTACCTACGATAGTAGTCCGTGCAGCTAGTAATTCATCGGCTAATGGAATGGATGTAAAATAATTGTCAGCCGTAATATTTCTGCCTGTATTCAGAATATCTTGTGATAAACGTTTTACAACTGCAGATCATATTTTTGTGGACCGTTCGGTTGCTTTCCCGGGTAAATTTCTAAATTACTTGTATAAAAATTATTTGAATCACACAAAGCATATACTTTTATACCATATTTAGCTGGTTTGTTTGCTATGTACATGCGGAATTTGCATCGACCTTGGAACGACTCCAGCATTTCATCTATAGTGACGTTTTCTCCAACCTGGTAATTGGCTCGACACTTTGCGACAAAAAATTCGAATAATTCACGAATTGAAGCAATATTGTCATACTTTGCCCTTTCGGAACGAGTGTTTATATCATCGAACCTTATAGCTCTCATCAAAAAAAGAAACCTATTGCGGTTCATTGCAGCTCTAAAAATATCAGGTGCCGTGCCATCTTTGTCCCACATCTCTTTCAAATTCAAGTGATTCATCTTTTTTATACCAGCCACATGTACAAAATACCAATAAAGGCTTTTAGTTCTAAAATATCAACCTCTTTGCAATCTCTCTCCCTTGAAAATTGGTCCTTGATTTTCCTGATGTCGATATTTGTAAAGCCAACTATATCAGTCAACATTTCATCACTCACAAAGAGGAGAAAACAGTCCATTCTAGTGTTAATATTTTTAGCCACTGGTTTTACCCCAGGTTGTTTTTCGACAATATTGTGAGCTCTTGTCCTCACATTGGAACGAGACGGATTATAGTTCCACTTTGTACTTCCATCTTTGCCTATGTAACACAACTGATTTCCCAATGAAATAGAAGAAACCTCACCTTCTACTTCCGATGACGATTGTTCGGTGTCAGTGGAATGATGACTGTGTTCACTGTCTTGATAGCTTTCAATACTCGTATCATCGGCCCTAAAAGACGGGTCTTCAATGTCTTCCGAATCTCCCTCCATTAACCATGCCAAAATCTGTTCACCTCTTTGATCCCGATCCATCTATAATAGAAATAAATAATAGTTTCCTATGTCAGTAATTTTAAACCATAATATTACATAAAAGTAGCAGTAAAACTATCAATAAGATGAAAAAAATATAAGCCATGAGAAAAAAAAATACTTACGTCGATACTCGCCCGATGAGCAAAACACCGCTTGATGGTACACGGCGCAACAAACCTCCTTGTACGAGCGACTGGCGCGCGCTGGCGTGAAGTTAACTGTATCCAGGGGCGGGGGACGGAACAAAACTCAGCTACTGAATGAACAATGTCCGTACGCATAACTTTGACAAAATGGCGCGTGTTTTAAATTGACGGTGAGCAAAATGCTCATAGCGCGAGTGCTCGCGGGTTAAAGGAAACATTTTGGGTATTTTTTTTTCATTTAAAAAAAAGCATATTTAACCAACCGTGACATTTGGGACAAAGGGTGTATGGGTAGAACCTAGCTAATGACCTCCCAAATCCCTGGAAAAATTGTGTCGGTCCATGCGCCAAACAACCTGTATATACGTAGATTCTTGAGCAACAATCTCCTGAAACTGCACCGCGCCTTTCTTTGTACCACACCCCAAAAAGCTGAGCGTCAGGTGCTAATCACTTGTGTGACTGTAACCGAATAACCGCGAGCAACCAGTCAACCGAGCGGCGATAGCGACCAGGCAACCGAACGAGTCGATTTAGGTTGCAAACCAAACGGTGTACGATGTGTTTTGTAGAAATGTATGGCGGTTTTGGATCTTGATTTTGAAGGTGTTAACTTTGAAAGAAAATAAAAGCACTTTGTTAAATTGTCAATGCTCTGCTCAGCGCTTCAAGTTGAAAATACAATAGCGCACGTTATTTAGGCATTCATTAAATGTCACCTAGTGTTACTGGAAACAGGAATGATCCTCCTACAGCTCAACAGTTGGCTGAGGAAGGATGCGATAAGCCAACGGTGTGGTTTCATTTAGTTGCGACAAACATGACGCAAAGAAAGAACACAATCACAAAAAAGAACAAGTTGGAGGAAAATATGCGTCACATCCACGCAAAACGGCCAAACAACCCGCAACCCTGGCAGGCATCGGCCATAGCGGACGACATCAGTTAGTGCTAACATCTCTTTGAGGCGCGCGTGGAACACATCGCGCCGTCGACCAGGGCCTGGTCCTTACCGGACGGCGAGCTACCCATTGCTCGCCGTCCGCAAGTCCGCGCCTATGGTGGCCGTGAATCGGCTCTCGATTCCCGTCGCCCAGGGCGTCTCCTACGGCGACTAGGGGCGTGAGAGCTCAAAGATTGCCTCTCCCTCACGCGTTCCGCCTCCTCCCCATGGTGACGGCTTCCCATTACTCTCGCTCCGTACCATGGCCTGGACCAGAGCCGTACGCGAGAATCACCGGCACCGATCGCCTCCGCGAGGACGCGGCGGTGCTCTGCCCAAGCCGGGCAGACCTCCACCGTGTGCTCCATCATGTCCTCCGGGCGATCTACACAATGGTAACACCCGGGCGTTTCCTCCCGCCTTATCCGGAACAGGAAGCGTGTCCGGTGAGGACCTGCGTCAGGCGGAAGGCGAAGACGTCGTGGCGGCTCTCCAACCAATCCTCAAAGAACTTATCGCCGCAATTGTGGCGTGCCCAGCACTGAGTTGTGGCAGTCGCACTCTCCATGTCGCCATGAGATCCCGCCGGAGCCCTGTCCGCTGTGCCGTGATTTCTCGCGGCAGTGGAGTTACGCCCCGGCGTTTTGCCTCCTCCTAAGGCAAAACCTACGTTAGACAGAGCCACAGCGCCGGTTTTCAGCGATAGCCAGCATTGACGTCAACCGGTACCGATTTGCGATTGAAAAGCAATTATTGCGCAAATTTTGCTATCTCTAGACTTCTGCAAGATACGTAATACGGGTACGAGTCAACATGCAATGAGATACAAAAAACAAAACACGACTACTACTTTGATAACTTTTGTGATAAACTAGCCAGTGACCAAACTCACACAAAGCATATATTTTAATCAATCCATTTATGTAGATACGGTTATTTTTGCATTGTCAAAGAGTCTATACAAGTGTTCCTCATAACTCGTGAACGGGTGCTGCTTGTGGTGACTGGTCGTCTTGCTGACCTTGGTTTTAATGTAATGTTTTGTGTTGCGTAATGTATGCACTTAAATTATTTTGCGGGTGTTGTATATAATCAAATTTGTTAACTGAACGGACAGCTGTGCTGCTAGGGAGTTTGTTGCGCCACTTCTTCTCCCCAGCTAAAGCACTAGGAAGTGGTGAAGGGCGGGCGTTTTGGGGGACTGTCTAACTTTGACGTTCGAAGAGTTCTGATTCTCAGCCTAGTTTGAATATAGGCCTCCCCCAGAAATCACCCCACCAACCGGTCTTGTGCTTCCCGCAAACAGCTGATTCCTGCGACCTTCATCTTCATTGATCCTTCACAAACTAAACGGAATTTAAGTTAAGTACATTTCTTTCTTTCTATATCATTAAGAAAAGGACAGAAGACAAATATGAGTTTAGTCTGTCAAATTAGTCAGCGCCTGACGTAAATTAACGTATTTTTAGGAGCCAAGTTGTCTATGGAGCATCTAAATTTCAAATCTTGTTGGCCTAAAACTTCGCTATTTGCACGGCATCGTTAGTGGCGGCGCAAATTTCACTTTGGCTGCATGTTTTGGGACATGGAGGGCACAGGCTAGGAGGTGCAGCATGGTTTGCGGCACAGCTCCACATTCACATCCTATTGCCATTCTGCCGAGGTAGGAGACTTTACCAGGTTGGCAGTACATCTTCCCACTCTGGGCCAGAGACAGTTCCGGGCACAGATCTTAAAAACACAGGAGATATGCTTTGTACACAAAATTATTCCATTCCAGATGTCTCCACGTTGTCCCCACTTAATTTACTAACACAAAGCAAGAACTATAACAACGGCACACGAGCTCATATTTCTCCCGCACACAAAGTAACTTACAGCAACACTAATAAACTCACTAACACACGCAAAAAGAGGGCGGCGCATCTACCTGTAGCTGCGGACTCAGAATAAACACACATGCGCAAATTACGCAACTAGTGATGTTAAGTGGTGTAATCATAGAAAAATGTCGATGAAATTCAGTTACCTATAATATCTGCTCTTTTTCTAAAGATTTTATTGACTGGAAAAATAAAATGAAATAAACCTTCGAGATTTTTATTGACATAAGATTTTATTGGCCAGTAAAATGTAAATATTTATTTAAAACTTGCCGTTTAGACAGTTTAGGTTTTGCGATTTTAGTTAAATAGTTCTTATCTTACGTTTATATATTTTTTCATTACGGCTTTCATAAGTATTAATAAGTGGTTATTCATTGGCAATTGATTGTGTGGGTGAATATTTATGTTTTCAAAAAGATTCATACCTGTAAAATGTGATGAGGATTTTGACATGAGCTCCTGTCTAATATTTTTTCATGCAATTTTCATGTTATCAGGTGAAATACGAAACAATTTTGTTATTACTTCCATCTGTTTACATGGTTACTACGTCATTGGATGGAAATAAAAGATTTCTAAAATTCTTAGTTAGCTATTTTCCCATTAGCTATTGATTCAATAAAAGATAAGTCGAGTAATGAAGAAATAATAACAAATTGTATTTTTCAATAATTAATTGTATCATAGATATAATCATTCGTACTAAGTACAATAGAATCCGATAAAATATCAACTACCACAAACCTCACATCACATCTTTAACTGACAAAACCTGGCAGCGGCCGCTTCACGAAACTATCATGTGAGTGAGAGTATTAGTAAAACACTTATCCATTGCGCTGGACCAGCCGACTCATTGATCGATTTGAACTAAGCAAGCAAGCAAGTCAAAAATCATCAAGCCACTTTGAGGCCAGATGCGTTCGCAAGCACCACGCCTCCTTGCCATATCTCCTGTGTTTTTAAGATCTGTGGTTCCGGGAATTCCAAGTGGTTAAATCGCCAATGATCATCTACCACAAAAAAAAAAAAAAAACGACGCGTTTTATTAAGTGTAAAATGTCGTAAAAGTATTTAGTTGTTGCACACATTAATACAGATGGGACGCTCCGTAAAATCATTTAAATAAAAAGCGACTCTTGTAACGACACAATAAAGTGCAATTCAGGTCGCACAACGCTTATTACCTACAGTTATATTCACCTACAAGTTGCCTCTTTTTCTATCGCGTAACTCTTATACCTTCTGACTCAGTAGGGTTGTCTACTTTTACGACGCGGCGTGTGAGTATCGAACTGACCGTGCGAGCCGGCCGGTGCGCGGCAGCCCGCACTGAATTGGCCCGGCAAGCCGAGGTTGCCACGTGCTTGTAGCTTCATACCTAAACTGCGGAGTGCCCCATCTGTTTTAATCTATGGTTGTTGGTAAATTCGCCCCGAAAAACTCCGAAAATGAATAATTATATTTTCCCTGCGAAGAGCAATGTCTCCTAATTACGCCACTTCAGACGTAAATGAAAACAGATTAATTTAAACCAAAAGGACTTGGAGGTTGAAGGCCCTGCAAATTGGTATCACTATTTAAATTTGACACAGCGTTTAACGAATAGGTCCTTGGCAGGCTTTTCAATTATAAGCAATTAAATAAATTTCATATCACTTCACTTGTTTCTTCAGGCATGAATTAAAATTACAGACAAATGAGACATTTCAACTATTCGCGTATGAAAATTGACTGCGCATCGGAAAACGCCTTGGTATAAAGGCACCGCTCCACAGCAGCCCACGGATAAATCTACGTACTGTGTACGATTCGCTTTGTATTAAAAACCGGCCAAGTGCATGTCGGGCCACGATCAATGAAGGGTTCCGTAGTTGGTATGAATTTATACCCAAAACAAACTTAACATTGTAATTGAAAAACATGTTCTCCCATACATCGATATAAGTCACGGGCAATCCTCCAACGGCAAATGTAAGTTTGTAATTGAAAAACAATTTATTTGAAACTAGCACTGACAGCCCAAATAGCCGAACACGGCATAAAGATAGACTTCGGGTGCCACCAATATTAAACTAAAATTATTTAACAAAAATGTATACTGCATGTCGATTATTATTTACAATCATTTACCATATGCTCTGCAAGATTTACTGCTGACAATGTTTAAAAAAGTTATTTTCAAACTATTACTATTTAAAAGATTAAGATTAAGGACAATTTAGATGACAAGTTAATAGAATCTGTAATTTGTAAGTTAGACTAATTGACATCGCGTGATTGTGAATACATTTGCACGCCATGTTATGGCAGGATATCGTCGCAGTACATGCAATAATAGGTCGAATGTTTAGGTAGGTACCACTCTACAAGAAGGACTAAACACTGTTTATTTTTTGTTAAAATGTGATTTGTGATAATGCTCGCTTCCGATTGGTCGGTCGACATAGTTTTTGCAAACGTTACGGAAGCGTGTTCTGGATACTTACTACATGCCAAAAAAGGCAAAAACGGACAGTAGACATATTACCCGAGCGATATTACTTAATATAATATATTTATTTACCATTTTAACATTTAATTTTGCGAGAGACTGGCGCCTAAACTAAGCTCTAGGCCCGTATTTCAGGACACCAAAGTAGGTAATAGGTACTTAATACTTTTATTGCATTCATATTCATATATAAAGGAAGCATTTATTATTTATATAATATTACTTAAAACTTTATTATAATAATGATGTATTTTCTGAGAAACTAATAAACATGCCAAAAAGCAAAAATTGCATTTTTTTCACATTCGACCTATTGCATGTACCGCGACGATATGCTGAAACACATTTACCGTAACACCTTTTGTACCATATTCTAGCAAATAAATATTTTGATTTAATGATTCGATTTGAAATTAAAAAAAAAAATCCCTTGTGCTGTGAGACCTTGCTTCTTGATTCTAGGTCAATGCGAAGTACCTACCCTATAGGTTTTGATTTATTTGTAAGTATCAAAATATGTCGCATAAAAAGCCGTATTTACTTAGAAGCTTGATTTTTTTGTAGAGCTCCAAGATACCATAGAGCCCATTGACAATATTTGATATTAATTTCAACCTGATACCTTCACGCGTTCCTGAGAAAAAGGTATTGACAGACTGAAAGACTGACAGAAGTGATCCTTTAAGGGTTCCGTTTTTGCTTTTGAGGTACGGAACCCTAAAAATGAAGGACGAATGCGTGGCTGAAAATTATAAAACCGCTCAAATAACGTGGCAAACCTCTTCGTGCACATCCTACGTAGCAGGGGGCGGTAGGTTAAAAAATACAGTTAAGTAACACTTTATTTTTTTTCAATCTTTACAAAATAAGTCCCAATTAACAGACCTAATTGCCATAGCTACTGCATAGGACATTTTTAACAAATCTTATTCGAAAATTAAACTCAATTAAATTATTTCACTTGGCTAGGTTTTAGTTACTGTTAAAAAGGAATTACTTACTTTTGTTAAAAATCTTGGTGTTAAAGAAAGTTTTCTCAAAGGAGTTTATCAAGAATGGAGATTTGTCCTGGAAATGTTTTTACGGTCAGTTTAAACTGAAAGCAAACTACAGGTATCATTTGAAATACCTACGAATTAGTGTCAAACACATTTTTTGGCTAGTCAGCGCGTCAGATATCTAGATAAAAATCGAATGCTTTGTAGGAGGTTTTACCCGAAGGGGATCCACACACTAATGTAATTTTATTTTATTTTAATCACAATTATTTTAATTTAATCGAAATTAATAATTTAGTTTATTTGAAAGCATGATTTAAATTGAATTCAATAATTTATTGTAAGTAAGTAGACTAAAAGAATGAAAAATTATCTTTTTGTTGAATGGATTTTTATTTCATGTTATTTGTAATTTTAAATGTTATTTGATTGTGTGGAATTAATTTAGCTTTTTTATTTTTTATTCTTTTTAGGATTCTTTACCCAAAGGGTGCCAACGACCTAATTAAGACTCCGGTCAGTCCGTCTGTCTGTCATCTTTTGAACCATAATAGCTAGACACTTGAAATTTCCACAGAGTGACCGCCCTATACGAGTAACAACAACTATGGCGCCGTCCTATTGTCATCGCTCGTGCGATGATCGGATGCGATTTCATCATGCGATGAACCGCTCGCGCGATAATAAATGCTCTGCAGTATTAGTGGACGTATTAATAAGTTTATTCCGTTTCAACCTGCAGAGCGGCTCATCCCACTATCTCTGACGGAAGACGGGTTAAATACGAATTATGGAAGTTAACTCCAAAACTGCTCGAGCAAAGTTAATAACTTCTATTGGATCACCGAGCGGGCTTCATCCATCGAATGAAAAAAGAATCACGTAAATCGGCCCAGTGGTCACGGAGAAATCGGTATACTCTCTGAAAAACTTACATCTGACTAATTTGAAAACAAAATCCCGTGCGCACAATGACCACAGCGCTGCAAGCAGGAATAGTCCTTACGGTGTTTAAGTTTCCTCGATAGTACTTACATAATACATGAAAAAAAAAAATCATCTTCTTCCTTTTTTTAAAGAGACTGGTACACAGGGCAAGATTCACAGACCGCATTTTGACTGAAGAAAGCGTTTCGTAGATATCTTTATTTTGCATAATATATGTTACATAAAAAGTCATAAACATATTTTGCTTACTTAAGTACATACTTCAGCAAAAAAATACATTAAAATTAAATTATAAACAAAACCTATTACTAGTAGTAAGATAATTTTTTATCAAAAAATATCTTAAAATTAAATCATACAAATGTGAGCCTTAAGGTGATATAACCTTAAGGCTCACATTTGTATGATTTAATTTTTACATATGTAAAGAGCTAACTGAGCGGTAATAAGAAAGTGACAGAGTCAATCACTTCAACCTGTGAAAAAAAGAGAACGCAACAATGCGCTAGCTGGAACCAAAATAAAAGCGCCAAACCAAATAAAAATTGTTTAAAAATAAATAAAGCTATCGATCCAAAATATTTTCAGCAAGAGTTTTCAATTACCTAATACACACTTTGAAGGCAATTTTGCAATGAAATTACTTAGGATTTTAAAAATAAAAAAAATAAGAGGTCTTTTCGGAATAAAATTCTATCGAGGAAATTTAACCCAATTGTGTTTTCCTTCAGTCAGAGTATTAATCAAATAGGTAGTCAATAAACATATACCCAAAACTTAAATTCATACATTCTGTAATAGTGAATAAATGGTTACGAAAAAGCCCCCAAATTATTTTGGTATCGCCTTAAGAGTGACAAAAATCCGAATATTTACTAAATCTCATTGTTCTAGACATTAACGGCCGGGCTGCATCCTGTCCTACTTCTGAAAGGCAATTCATTAGGTACTGTAATCAGCTGATTATGAGAACAAACATGTCATGTATCTATAAAATAGGATAGAATACCGGTTGTATAAAATAACACTTCCATAGAAAGAATGCAAACCTCGAAAAGTATCTCGTTGACTTTCTTGTCACAAGAAAAGATTCAACAAAACCCTTCAGTACTCCATTAGGGCACAAATGTGATAAATATTCAAGTATTTACAATAACCTGTATCAAATCTGTAACATTGAATTTCCATATAAAATTTAAATCACTACAGACACAACTCACACTTGACCGGCCTCTATACTAAAGCAAAAGTCACCCCATAAAGTATAGAGCAGGAATCAAAGAGCCATGCATTGAGGTCATCGACCTCTTGGGCACAAAGTAGAGAGGATCAGAAGGTCAGCTTGATACAACGAGCGAAATCACACGCACACATAGACAAGCTTTACGTACAGCGAGTGCAAGCGCACTTATGACTGGCATTTGTTTGAGAAACTTCTGGGGTGGCCAACCTTGTACTAATTACTTTACTTCTTCTGCCCGCGGCTTTGCCCGCATGTATGTCTGAAATTATCCCACGGGAACGTTGCTACCGGGATAAAAGTATCCTATGTCCTAATCCAGGTCATAGTCCATCCGTATACCTATCATCCAAATTCATTCAGCCGTTAAAGTGTGAAAGGGTAACAGAGAGAGAGAAAAATAATCATAAATAAAGAAAAGAGAGAGAAATAATCTTTTTATTTTAAATTAAACAGGATTTTTATGATTCTAAATGTCAATTAAAAATAATAATAATACATTTTTATTTTATCACAATAGCGCCGCCATTGACCTCGTAATATCTCATATATATTAGCTAAAACTTTAAATTGTTATAACTTTCAAACGGGTGGACCGATTTTAATTAAATAAATAGTAATATAAATATTACCTCGACTCTGGCTATATTTACAATACCTTAAATCTCTTCAAAGAGGTAAGTACACAAAAATTCTAACAATCACATGAACTCCCCTATTTTACCCCCTTGAGGGATAATTTTACAAAAAACGCTGAAACTTTTTTATTTCTTACCAAAACATAAATTTGAATTTTCCTATCCCTAACTTACGAAATGCTGGGTTTCCCATACAAACTTTCATCTATATTATCCCCTATAGGATTATTTTTGAGACAAAGAAAGAAAAGAAAAAAAAAATAAGTTTAGGTTTTAGGTTGATGTCAACTCGACATTGGCTTTATTGATTTGCAAGAAATTAAATGCCATTTATAAGGTATAATGTGTCCTGAGTGGATGAAGAAAAGAATTTGAAAGCTGACGAAGACTGTAAAAGACTTGACTATACTACTGAGTTTCTTTCGGCCTTTCTTTTCAGAGTAGTCAGATAGGAAACGCCGACCTCATCTAGTTTTGAAAATATGATTGACGTGTAAAAGTTTTTGTACAGACCTTTTTTTATATAAGATGGGTTTGCTCTTGACTCTAGTCTAGGTCGGAGGCGACAATGGAGTGAGCTTACCCAGAAGAAGCCTGTTGACTCTCACTTTGAAGAGATTAGGGTTGTATGCGTTCGGAAACACAGACGCAGGTAGTGAGTTCCACTCTTTTGCTGTGTGACCTACTTACAGAAATAAAAGCATTTATCATCATTTATACAAACGCGTCTGTGTGCGCGCGTTTTCGCTAGTTGTATGGAGTTGACCTACTGTACTATTATCTACTCTGTGACTTGGGGTAGCCCCACCCCGGCTAGACGGTTTATTTATAACAAAATCGATCTGTTAGAGAAGGGTTGGTCCGGGATCGGTTCCCGGGTGAGAAGGTAGATGGCGTTTATTAAAAAGAAATTAGGATAGTGTTTGAAAATGGCACGGATTTTTATCACTTTTGCGCGGGAGTAGTGATTTCTTTTTTTTTTAATGGTCTATGATGTCAATGAAATTCAAAATAGACTCTATTATTGTTAATAATTTCCTATCTATCTCATCTGCCTAGCGTTGACAAAACTATGTTGGGCTCGGCTTCCAGTCTAACCAGATGCAGCTGAATACCAGTGTATTAACATCAAGCTACTGCCTATCGGACCACCACAACCCAGTTACTGGGTAATACGATACCCCTTGGTAAGACTGGTTGTCAGACTTTGCTGTAGGACCAAAACTGTAAGGTCATTCTCCGCCAACTTACAGGAGACTGAAAATATATTAATAAAAAAATTTACTTAAGTACTAAAAATATGCTCGCCCCTATTACAAGGTTTGATCGAAAACTAATGATAATCGGTAAATGTCTATTTATTTTTTTGGCTTGCTTTATTTACCCATGAAGTCAGCATAAAAAAAACTTTTTAGCAAAAAATAAAACCGACTTCTAAAACAAAACACTACAAAGTGAAAAATAAATTTAATTTCGGAAATCGGTGTCTTTGGTTTTGTATTTTCATTTTTTGCGACCGACTTCCGAAATTAAAGTTATTTTTTACTTTGTAGTGTTTTGTTTTAGAAGTCGGTTTTATTTTTTGCTAAAAAGTTTTTATTTTTCACTTTTTAGTTGTGGAACCTACCCCACACTAATTCGAATACATAATTGAGCACAATAATTGTAGATATAGCCATGTAAATAACAGTGATAGGAAGTTATTAAAACATCATCACATCATCCATATAAAATAAGTGGGAAATATACGCATTATTGAAGCTAACTCAAAAACTCCCCAAGCAAAGTTAATAAAATTTATATGGGACCACCTCGGAAGTATACCCTTTCAAACAAAAAAAGAATTTTCCAAATCGGTCCATCCGTCTTTGAGTAATCGCGTAACAAACATACAAAAAGAAAAACAAAAACAAAAAAAAAATACAGACGAATTGAGAACCTCCTCCTTTTGGAAGTCGGTTAAAAAAATCATATGACATATAAATAGACCACAATTCCCGGGGGGTACATTCATTTGAATATTTTTTTTTTTTTTTTCTATAGATCAGCCTAGGACATGGGATGCGACAAAGACAAAGATATTATTCGTAGGATATAGTACAAGGCTGGTAGGTAATGGCAAGTTCAGTACCCTAATTGCGTAACACACTATCGATCGAAATCTGTTTAATTTTGACAGTTCAACAACATTCATTGCGTTATTTACTGTGTTGAACAGACACATTTTTAGAACATATGAAGCAATGGATTAGCAATCTGTTACGCAATTTGGGTGCAGGACATTTAGCGGCGTACGAATATTTGCAAACATTATACATAAATATAACATATATAATATTATAAACCTCAAACCCACCTAACTTATACTACACATAGACATAATTATGTATATATGAAACTGAATAAATGTGGTCGTACTATACCTACCTCTGCTTATCCATTTAGGGGAATTCAATCAGGTTTTGTATGCTTTTTAAGAAAATTGAAGCTGTCTTTACCCAAAATGCTAGCTCAATGATACATGAACCTGTAACCTTCGTTTCAACTTTGCTCATCAGAACAGGTGCACGATTATAAATAGTCACAGAAAGACAAATCGATATCATTAAATATATTAATATTGATAACACAACTTATAAGGGCAGATGTTCTTCGGGATAAATCTGAAGATATTTTAGTTTTTTTTTTCGTCGTCTGAAAAAGTTTGTATGCCGTTGAATTACACCCTATTGCGTAACACACTTTTAATCACGATTCGAACGATTCTGAAGGTAATTGCTAATCCATTGCTTCATACGTTTGTACAATTCGTCGGATTGACAACGTAAATACTAATAGAGTCTAACGGGCCTCTGCAAGTCGGCTTCGGCCCCTCGTATGCCTACCAAAGGTGCGGGAGCCCAGGGCCCCGAGATATAAAACACATTATTCACACACGGTCATCTGATCCCAAACTAAGCAGAGCTTGTACTATGGAAACCAGATAACTGATATACTACATACACTACTTTTTGGTTTTGTAAATACATACTTATATAGATAATTACACCCAGACTCAGGACAAACAGACATGTTCATGCACACAAATGTTTATCCTTGATAGGAATCGGACCCACGGTACCAGCGGCATTATAGGTGGTATCTTAACCAACCACGCCATCTACCACGCCCGTCGGAAAGCTTAAAAAAAATTAAATTAGTTTATCCCCAAACTGGCGATAATTACGTATAACGTGCATGCTAATAATGAATGAATGTTGATGAACTGTCAAAATGTGCAGTATTCATAGAAGCATCTATATTATACCAAGTAAAAAAAGTTAACAAAAAAAAAAAAAAGTTAGGTAATGATTTTATAATAAACAGTGAAGCTAAAAATATAATAATAATTATAATAAGTTAGTCAGAAAACATAGTGTAAATAGGAAGTCATTTAATTTTGTTACACGAAGAATAAAATATCAGGCGTTTTCCGCGCAAGCTGTAGGTTAGTGCTATTTTTATTACAATTTGACGGACAGGTTGGCGAGTTTTCATTATTCAGTTATGAATAAAAATATTAGGAGCGGCACAATGTTTGCGAAAACACTCTGTAACCTACATTTTTATGTCAAAAGTCTGTTATATTTGTAACACGAGTGGTAAAGCTAGAGACAAACTGATCCTACGTAAGCAACGTATGCAACGTATATGATATCTAGACTCTTGATTTTATATGAAAAACTATGCAATATAAACACATTATGCAACGCAATCACACGTCTCCCACGCAACGACGACCTGCGATGTCCAGGTCGGCATGTGAAGGCGGAGGGGATGTTCCTATGCTATCCCACGAGTGCGACCAATGTGTTTTTAGAACTTACGCATAGCACATCGTATATGTTCTATATTCAATTTTTTAAATTCTTCTATAATCAAAACAAATAGACCATTTTGACAACAAAACGCGTGCATTTGGTGTACGCAATAGTCTAAATGGGAGATGAACAACTGATCGATCTACTCGTAGTAAGGAAATACGATGTCATTTAAAATATTAAATATATTGAATATCGTGATGTTACAGACCACAGCAGGTCAAGCTACCCGAAGCTGTCAAAGTTTCCCAATCAACCTTGAACCTAATGAGATAAAGTTGAAAATCTATTAAAGAAATTTGACAGATTGTAGTAGCTTGATGTGCTGGCGTCTGTGCATTACACAATGCAGCATGGGAAGAAATAGTTTTTTTTTTTAATCTCAATCAAGAACCCAATATATTCTCTTCTTAACTTTTGTTTTTGTGGCGCGGAAATATTCATTTTAAAATAGTCCTCAAGCTCGCTATCAGAATCACAATATATGACTTACAGCTCAGATTAATACAGATGGGACACTCCGCAAAATCATTTAAATAAAAAGCGACTCTTGCTATGACACAATAAAGTGCAATTTAGGTCGCACAACGCTTATTAGCTACAGTTATATTCACCTACAAGTTGCCTCTCTTTCTAATAAAAAATCTGCTGTTCCCTACATTTTGACGAATTATGCGAACATAAATTGTACTGAACAGCTGATTTTTTTTCGCAATTTCAAGTTTGGCCCCATAGTTAAAGTTGTTCATAATGATGAGTACAATGACCGCTTAAAAGGTTGGCACTGTTTACACTTACAACCTGTATAATACCAGCTGTTGCTCACGACTTTGTTGGTTATCCAAGCTGAAAAGTAGCCTTTGTCCTTTTCCAGGCCATGGTCTACCCATGTTCGTCCAAATCCGTTCAGCCGTTATAGCGTGAAAGCGTAACAAACAAAGAAACAAACAAACTCATTTTCGCATTATTTTATTAGTTATTTATTATTTATAATATCAGTTAGGATGTAACCTCCTGTGTTTCTCACAAAATCTTCTGATGTATCTTTCGATACATTGAGCAGTATGTACCCGGTTATTAGAGATGCAACCCCGTCTGATCGCGATTCTGTGTTTAATGTAATTAATATCGAAAACGTTTGAGTTATACGATACTATTTAAGATTAAGTGCTAGAGACTTTGCCAATAATAATGATTTATATAAGTTGTCACGAACTAATATGTGCCTAACACGCAACTACTCTCTTTTTGTATCTACATGTGTATGAACAAACTATATTTTTAATTTTTGTAATTGGTTTTAACTGTCTTAATTAAAGAAAGAAAGAAATAAATCCTAACTTTAATGTTATAAATGCGAAAGTTAGTTTGTTTGTTTGTTACCTTTTCACGCTTAAACCACTGAGCTGATCATCCTGAAATTTTGCATATACGTTATCAGGTGTGCAGAAGCGGAGATAGGGTACGTTTTATCCCGAAAAAAAGTACTGTTTCCGAGGAAAACAATAATAACTTTCTTATTATGATAGATGGCACCACTTGTCTTTCGAATAATGATTGAATTATGTTATCTAAAATGTCAATTAGAATAAATTCACGGTGATATAACAACCGGTCATTTTGTAGATAATTTAAGATACAATTTTAACGAAGTCGCGAGCAAAAGCTAGTAATACTATATAAATAATAAAAACTTTTTACCAAAAAATAAAACCGACTTCCAAAACAAAACACTACAAAGTGAAAAATAACTTTAATTTCGGTAGTCGGTGTCTTTGGTTTTGTATTTTCGTTTTTTTCCACTGACTTCCGAAATTAAAGTTATTTTTCACTTTGTAGTGTTTTGTTTTGGAAGTCGGTTTTATTTTTTGCTAAAAAGTTTTTATTTTTCACTTTTTAGTTGTGGTAACTACCCCACACAAATTCGAATACCTAATTGAGCACAATAATTGTAGATATAGCCATGTAAATAACAGTGATAGGAAGTTATTAAAACATCATCACATCATCCATATAAAATAAGTGGAAAATATACGCATTATTGAAGCTAACTCAAAAACTCCCCAAGCAAAGTTAATAAAATTTATATGGGACCACCTCGGAGGTATACCCTTTCAAACAAAAAAAGAATTTTCCAAATCGGTCCATCCGTCTTTGAGTAATCGCGTAACAAACATACAAAAAAAAAATACAGACGAATTGAGAACCTCCTCCTTTTGGAAGTCGGTTAAAAAGGAAAGTCCTGACTGACCGACGCATCAACGCCCAGCACAAACCTAGAAAACTGAAATTTTGCATAGAGGTTCCTTTTATAATGTAGACAAGGAATGAGGAAGGATATTCCCCTAAGGGAATAAGATAGGGGATGAAAGCTTGTATGGGAAATCGTCATTTTTGTAGTTTAAACCGTGAAAATGGGTATTTAGCATTCTGGTTCAAAATTAATAACCATGTGTTTTAACGTTTTTGGAAAATCATCCGCTAAGGGGGGAAATAAGGGAAAGTTTGTTCGGTAAAAAATACACCAAAGACACTTTAGTCATTAAGAGAAAAAAAAAAAGCTTTACTAAGTTTCGTACCTGTAATTATTTAGGTAACAATTTTTTTCTCTAAATTCCCACAGGATAAGGAATAAAGACAACATAGAGGATTTATATTTTCGCTTTAAAGTAATAATAATATAATAATAATAATAGTATCCTGGGACATTTCACACACGGTCATCTGATCCCAAACTAAGCAGAGCTATATACACTACTTTTTTTTGTTTGTAAATACATACTTATATAGATAATTACACCCAGATTCAGGACAAACAGACATGTTCATGCACACAAATGTTTGTCCTGGATGGAAATCGAACCCACGACCTGCGACATGATAGGTGGTATCTTAACCAACCACGCCAGCTGGCCTGTCAAAAAAAGTTCCCTTCAAATTTGCCATGCAAGTTGGTAATTTTCCGTTCTGTTATATTAGGTTGGGGAAAAAGTCTTTTCGCATTATAGTATGTATGAACTTGTAATAAAATCTCTTTGGCTATACTATTTGTATCTGGCTGGTTTTGGTATCATTGAAAGTTTAAATTTTAAAGAACATAATTCCAAATTCAAATTAGGAAAATGTGTGATTTTCATTTGTTTTTCGTACGTCAAGATGAGTGCATCTAATGAAGAAATTCGATACATTTTAAAATTTTACTACAAAAAAGGTAAAAATGCAACGCAAGCCGCGAAAAAAATTTGCGATGTTTATGGACCTAGTGTAGTGTCGCTCTGGTCTCGCTATTACGGATAAAATGGATGCCATTTTTGAAAAAGTGGAGCAAGATCGGCATATCAGTAGTTACGACGTAGCTGAAGAACTGGAAATTGACCACAAAACAGTTTTGGCGCATTTGAAAAAAACTGGGTACACAAAAAAGCTCGACATTTGGGTACCTCACGAGTCACTGAAAGAAACCTAATGAGCCGTGTACTAATTTGTGATTCTTTATTACGACGTAATGAAACCGAACCATTTTTGAAGAAGCTGATAACTGGTGATGAAAAGTGGATCACGTATGACAAGAACGTGCGAAAAAGGTCGTGGTCAAGGGCCGGTCAGGCTTCACAGACTGTGGCGAAACCCGGGTTAACTCGCAACAAGGTGATGCTGTGTGTGAGGTGGGATTGGAAGGGCATTATTCATTATGAGCTGTTACCACCAGGCAGGACCATCGATTCTGAACTCTACTGCGAACAACTGATGAGATTAAAGCAAGAAGTTGAGATAAGCGGCCGGAATTATTCAACAGAAGGGGTGTGGTTTTTCATCATGATAACGCTAGACCTCACAGATCTTTAGCCACTCAGCAAAAATTAAGAGAGTTTGGCTGGGAGGTGTTAATGCATCCGCCGTATAGTCCTGACCTTGCACCTTCAGATTTCCACCTGTTTCGGTCTACTCAGAATTCTTTAAGCAGTGTCAGGTTAACATCACGAGAGGACTGCCAAAACCACTTGTCGCGGTATTTTGACCAGAAGTCCCAAAATTTCTATAGCAATGGGATCATGTCCCTACCTAGAAGATGGCAAAAAGTTATCGAACAAAATGGTACCTACATACTTTAGTTAAATGTAAATAAACTATATTAAAAAATGTTTTGAATTTTCTTAAAAAAATGCGAAGAAACTTTTTCCCCAACCTATTATATTCCGTTACTATTTATAGCTTTTAGGATTTATAAATACTCCAGCATATATCAATCCGCTGCTCCTCTGATGCATAAGCAGTGCGAGAAGACATTGTTTACCTGGATTAACGCATAGGGTATTTATTTATTTATGGAAAGCACTGCCACATCACATACATATAACATTAAAAATATTATAAAAATTACTTCATAGCGGTCTGATGGTGGTCGGATGATGGCGTACATAACATTTACAATTCTTCGGCTTGGTGATAAACACAAATATCAAAAAAAGAGAAAAGAACTACAGTACAATGCAAATTAAATTAAAATTTTAACAATGAATACGGTTTAAATGTCCAACATAATTTAATAATAGGACTGTCCAATATAACTTAATAGAAGTGACAAATAAAATATAATAGGAATGTCCATTAAAGTGTAATAGAAATGTCGATTATCAATAGCAATAAAATAAAATAAAACTTTGGTACTTTTAATCCCGGTAGTACGTTCCCGTGGGATATATCTAGACGCGACGGCCAAAAGTACTTAAGTCAGTTCTTGTCAAAAAATTACTTAAGTACTTTTGGCCGCCGCGTCTAGATATATTCCGACAATCACGCGGGCGAAGCCGCTCGCAAAAGCTTGTGAGAAAATAAAGTGGTGTCACCACAAATAGAAATATCACAGAAACTTCAATAGGTTGAAGTTTCTGTGATATTACTATTTGTGTTTTGTTTTGTTAAATAAAAATAAAAAAGTATGTTTACACGTAAGGTAGAAAAATAAAGTGGTGTCACCACTTTATTTTCTCACAAGCTTTTGCTCGCGGCTTCGCCCGCGTGATTGTCGGAATATATATCCCACGGGAACGTACTACCAGGATTAAAAGTACCAAAGAGCTTATAAGTGAATCACTTATAAGCTCTAATCTAATCTAATCTAATACATACCTTATCAAAATTTTACGTTTTTTTTTTTTTAAGTTTTAATGTATATATTTTTAAAATTAATTAATTCTCAAAAATTTCAAAGAATGTGTGCAATATGGATGGGAGTTATAGAATTATGGAGAAAAGTTTCGACGCTGCGTGAGCGTGCGTGATCCATCGCCGCCCGTTATATGTCTGTCGCGCAAAGGATGGACGGAAAGCACGTCATGAAGTAATTTTTTGCTCCGTTGGTGTATTTGCTGTATGGCGTTCCATAATAATCAATCAATCTGCCTAGCCTTTTCCCAACTATGTTGGGGTCGGCTTCCAGTCTAACCGGATGCAGCTGAATACCAGTATTTTACATGGAGCGACTGCCTATCTGACCTCCACAACCCAGTTACTGGGTAATACTCGTACGATACCCCTTGATAAGACTGGTTGTCAGACTTTCGGGCTTCTGACTGTCAAAGATCCACGAATGACAGCCGGGACCAACGGCTTAACGTGCTTTCCGAGGCACGGAGGAGTCTCGGTATGTAAAGATGGTCACCCATCCACAGACCAACCTCGGCAAGCGTAGCTTAACCTGATGGATCGACCCGTGCGGCTGTTATTACTTAGCCACGAGCTCCATAAGATTAAGAGATTATCCAGAAGAATTATGGCGTTCCATAAGAGGATAAATAAATAAAATACTATCAAAATATCGTTATACTTAATTAAGCACTACTTAGAATAACTAATTCTGTAAAGTAAATAGTAATACTTATGCCCAGTTTTTGAATTCTTAAACGGAGTCTAAATTCTTGATAGCTATTGATTCGACAAAATCATCTATTTAAGCGAATTCCTTCCTTATGCTCGGTTTTTGAAGTCTTCAGATAAACCCTCGATAGTAATGCACTCGACTTTAAAGCTAAAATGTTTTTTATAGATGTGTTCAAAAACACGATTTCGAACCAATAATCACTATCGAATGGATATACTCCGTTTCAAAACCTCAGAAACCCATTCGTCAATTTATTTGTCTAAGTATTGTTACAGAGTTGTTGACATGGTTTCAATGTTTCATAATATTCTGCCGTTTCCGGCGGACAAATACATTTTCTGGGTTCGGGTTAGTTTGTTAGGTTGATATAACATTGAATAAAATAAAATAAGGATAACATCCAAAAAGCAAATTAGTCAAATAAATTGTGGAAATGTCAAAAACGATTAAATTAATGGCTAATCTTTCATTAATCAGATAACTCTTATCTAAAGAATAAATATTACAAATTGACAGCTTTTTTTATAGGAAATAAGTCTTATGAAGAGAATAAGAAGAGAATATAATTCTAGATGCGGCGGCCAAAAGTACTTAAGTCAATTCTTGACAAAAATTACTGTTTTAAGTACTTTTGGACGCCGCGTCTAGAATAACATTATTTATAAAAACAATAATTTGTACCTACTTATTAAAAAAAAAGTTATTTTTTTTTAGAATATGATTTGAATATGAATTTTGAGAATATGATTTTATGAATGAATCATACCTATTTAGTCGAGTAAAATGGCCAGTGTGACTAAATAGAAGCTAGGTACTGAGTTAGTATCTGTTCTTTTTTGAAGTTTGTTAAAAATATTGTGTAAATTAAAGAACACAGGGTTATATAGGGTTTATTTTTTTTAAATCCTACTTGATATTATAAATGCGAAAGTAAGTTTGTTTGTTTGTTACCTTTTCACACCAAAACCACTGAACCAATCATCCTGAAATGCATACATGTTGTCACGTGTACAAAAACGGACATAGGGTAACTTTCATCCCGAAAAAATACTATTCCCGAGGAAAACAACAATAACGCTCTTATGATATCATAGATGGCGCCACGTGTCTTTCGAATTACCATTGAATTTTATTTGTTATTTTTTTAATTGTAAGTACCTAATACATTTTGTGAGTCTAGACTTGTAGAGTGTCGATATACCAGTTAGTTAGTGCGCTTTTACGCTAAAACCGCTGAACAGATTTGGATGAAATTTGTCACATGGGTAGACTATGACCTGCATTAGGACATAGGATACTTTTGATCCAGGTAGTGCGTTCCGGTGGGATAATTTTCGACAACAACGCGGGCGAAGCCGAGGGCAAAAGCTAGTATTATAAATAAAGTTATGATTGGCGTCTGTTCAACCATACTTACATTTTTGACGTTTACCTCTTCAATCTAAGCAACGTTTATAAATATTTTTAACCGCGAAAAAAGAAGGAGGCTCTCAAGTCCGCGCGATGCGAAATATACAGGTTGACTTTGAAAACATGCGACAAAATTTAAGGGGGTGTTCTACCCATCAATATGAACAACTTTTACTATGGGACAACTAAGAATTCGCAAAAAAAAAATTACCTTCCCATGTAAAAGCACATACCCGATTGGACCATTTTGTATAAAAAGGTCGAAATTTTTTTGCGAATTCCGAGTTGGTCCCATAGTAAAAGTTATTCATATTGATGGGTAGAACACCCCCTTAAATTTTGTCGCATGTTTTAAAAATCACCCTGTATAATATAATTTTTTTTACCTACAGTTCTTTATCACCCAACGCATTTGTTTCCTACGTATGTAAACCTACCTATTACAAAGCTTAGACAACTTAACAAAATCATCACATACACCTACTTTATAATCACACCATATTTCCAAAACGGTCTCGGCAGAGTCGTAACTCGTAAACTACAGCAAATAAAACAAGTCAAATAGCTCTCAACTGAAATTTAACGCAACTTTACTCAAACTCAATTTCCTGAATGAAGGTATCGCATTAAACTCGTTCCCTGAGCGGCGTAATAAGTTTCGGGCGAGTTTGCGACTTTTTGTTGCGATTTTTAGTCGTTGATATTTGTACAAAAATTGGTTGAAAGGCTTTTCTAATTATGCAGTTCTTTTATGTAACAAGTAATATGATAGGTAGGAAACTAGAAAGAGCCCGCTCTTTTTTATATGTGGAAGGGAACACAGATGCTGGCGGAGAGTTCCACACTTTGGCTGTGCGCATAATAAATATGGAGGAAAAGCGCTGAGTACGACTGTTATATGAAATGGCCCACTGAAAATTGGTGGTGTCAATTTGCTTCCTCTAGCTCTGGAGCGTCGGACGATACCTACTTCATTAGATCTTAAGGCGAAAGCGTTAAGGTAGCCCGCGAAATTCAAATTTTCTTACGTTTTTTGCAATTTACAAGTCGCTATTAGAGTGTACGTTTATCAAAATATAATTTGCGGCCGTAACCATTTACATAATTAGAATCATTAAAGTGATCAATACAACTCTTTAAGACCAGGTAATCCTAATGAATGACTATCTCATGAAATCTTGACATTTCAGGATTATACTAACTTAAGGAGTTGTATTACTGATTAGAATGATTATAATTCCGTAAATACATATTTGTTACGGCCGCAAATCATACTTTATTTAACATACAACTTAATACTGACTTGCAAATTGCAAAAAACATAAGAAAATTTGAATTTCGCGGGCAACCCTGACGCTTCCACCTTAAGAAAAAACTTAAGTCTCGAAGTCCACAGATATAAAATATTTAATATATAAACGTAAAATACCATCGACCAATGGCGACCGCGGGCTTACAGTAGTTGTGAAGTAAGTTGTGAGTTCGGTTAACATTCGAGCACACATTGACATGAACCTATGCAGTTTATAGCAAAAAACGCGAATGCTCAAGGGGTATTATTTGATCTGATTGTACAGAAGTCCAAGACTAAGTTAAGGAAGAAAGAGTTTGCGGATAACTTGTGCCTCGTTTTGCTTGCCGAAATGTGGTTCTGTCAAAAAATCGCAATCTTACGCCGTTCCTAACTCTGTATTTGTTTCCAAACGTCGTGAAATAGGTATATTTGAATATAAACTACCACAGTTACAGGAAAAAATGATTTCATGTCTTATTGTGAATACAAATGGATATTATTCAAGTACGTCCCGACCCTTAAGAGGAACAGACCAACGAATATTTTTGTTATACAAGTTCTCCATCATTATTTTGCACGTTTTTTAGGGTTCCTTACCCAAAGGAAGATGCTCGTAGCTAAGTAATAACAGCCGCATGGGTCGATCGATCAGGTTAAGCTACGCTTGCCGCGGTTGTGCCGTGGATGTGTGATCATCTTTACATACCAAGACCCTTCCGTGCCTCGGAAAGCACGTTAAGCCGTTAGTCCCGGCTGTCATTCGTGGATCTTTGACAGTTGTTACGGGTCAACAGAAACCCGAAAGTCTGACAACCAGTCTTAGCAAGGGGTATCGTATTACCCAGTAACTGAGTTGTGGAGGCAGTCGCTCCATGTAAAATACTGGTATTCAGCTGTATCCGGTTAGACTGGAAGCCGACCCCAATATAGTTGGGAAAATGCTAGGCAGATTGATTGATCCCTCCGTGCCTCGGAAAGTACATTAAGCCGTTAATCTCGGCTGTCATTCGTGGATCTTTGACAGCCGTTAGGGATCGTCAGAAGCCTGAAAGTCGGACAGAGATATCGTTTTACCCAATAACTGGGCTGTGGAGGTCAGATAGGCAGTCGCTCTATGTAAAATACTGGTATTCAGCTGCAACCGGTTACACTGGAAGCCGACCCCAACATAGTTGGGAAAACTCTAGGCAGATGATGACTCAAAGGGTGCCACCAACAGGAGTTACATTATTCCGTCTGTATGTGTGTCTGTTGTTAAGAGGATTGTGAAGTTCCGATACGCGGCGCGATTTTTGGAGGCATTTACCTACATTTCATACAATTATTTACATAAATATTGTTTCGGGCGATAACGTTTTCACCCCCCTAAACCTTTACGAAATGAGAAAACTTTGGTCTTATTACATTTAATACACTTTAATCTAGGTCTGTACTTTTTTTGTTTTTAGTAATTCAATTTAATTTAATTTAAAAAAATAAAAATGCTCGAGGATGTTTTTATGTCAAAAATATAGATATTTAGATGCTAATAACTTATATTGTATGCAATATTTCTTTATAATAAAAACGTACGGACCTAGTTTTTCATTATACCTACAACATTTCCAAAAATTATGAAAATTAGACTATATTTACGGGGAGAAAAACGTTATCTCTTTTTGTATGAAAATTTACAGCTTCACAATCCTCTTAAGCTTTGTTTACATGAGAAAGTGACCTTTCCATAATAACGGCTGACCAGACTACAAAGAGTTTTTTGACCCCTTAATGTCAAATAAGTACTGGAGTACGGCCGCTATAACATGACATAAAGCTTTCCTCGGAAACCAAACCTTTATGGGGCTGTATCTAAACCGTAATAGACAAGATAGTTGAAATTTTTGTAAGAAAAAATGTGGGTAGTACCATCGCGGACACTATTACCTTAGTAATAAGGTCGAAAACTTGTTCACCGCAAAAGTCCGCGTTGTTACCTAAAGCTGCTATCGTAAATAATAATTACAGTACAACTATTTTCTTAATGTCCCTCGGCAATCATCGTATTTCCGAATATAAACGCAAGCTGATTTCCATGTTCATCATTATTTTATTAGATACTGGATGTTGCCCCCGACTTCGTCTGCGATCCAGGATGAATAGTAGCCTATGTCCTTCTCCAGATCATGGTCGGGTAGACCAAATTTCATCCATCATCAAATAAACACACTTTAGTTATAATATTAGTTAGGGATAGTTAGGAGGATAAAAACCGGTTTATCGACACTCTAGACTCACAAAATGTATTAGATACTTAATTTAAAAAAAAAAAAAAACTCCTAACACACTACTAAAGTTTCTATAATAATATAAATCAATCATGATGCGAAAGACACGTGGCGCCATCTATTATCATTAAGAAAATTATGGTTGTTTTTTCTTTTTTTCTTTATTTGTTTATAGAGGGTTTTAATAAACAAATAAAGAAAAAAAAAAAACAACAACAATAATTTTCTTAATGATAATAGATGTTGATTGATTGTTGTTTTCCTCGGGAACAGTACTTTTTTCGGAATGAAAGGTAACCTATGTCCTTTTCTGTACACGTGACAACGTATATGAAAAATTTCAGGATGATCGCTTCAGTGGTTTAGATGTGAAAAGGTAACAAACGAACAAACAAACTTACTTTCGTATTTATAATATCAGTTAGGATTTAATTGAGCTGTTCTAATTTTGTTGGTTCCTAGAGTTACCAATTGTAATTGATAACTATTCAAGAGGTCTTTGAAAAGCTTCTGTAAACTAGGATATCGTGTATAATAATTTTAATTCCGAACTTAGTAGTTTATTGTTGTTTTGTTTTGATAAGTAGGTACTTAGTTTTGAATTCAAATTGTTACACACGATAAATCTAATAATTGATGGACATGCAAATTAGCATTCTTTTGTATTCGGAAATACGATGATTGCCGAGAGACATTAAGAAAGCTGTACTTAGATTTGAAAAAGCAATCCAATTTCATCCGTAGGGACCATGTTTCATGCTGGATTATATTCGAGCGCATTATTGTGAATTGGTATTGAATAAATAAATTGAATTGAACTGCATCCCATACAAGAGAGATAAAAATAGCATGTTTTTATCCTACTGTAAGGAAACGGTAATTCCTACACACAAGCGTCTTTCGCCTCGTTCTAGTGCGTAGCTATCTTACCAAAAATAATTGTGTACGGAACCCGTAGTGCGCGAGTCTGAATCACATTCACTCCGGTTTTTTTTATTATGAAAAAACTTCAATGAAAACATCTTTTTGGTATGCTAATGTAATGCTTTTGTGTTTTGTCCCGAATTGGAGAAATTTTATCAGGTCAGAGTTGGGTCAAACGAAGATGATGTCGACCTTGGGAGTCATTTTGGATTCCATGTTGGAAAAAGGAATCAAAATTTTCTACGTCTTGTCTTGGTAAGGTAAAAATTGTAAATAAAATAGACGGGCCGTGGCTTTAATTTGAAAAAGTGATTTTATACCGACTGAAAAGCATACCAATAAAAACTTTTTAGCAAAAAATAAAACCGACTTCCAAAACAAAACACTACAAAGTGAAAAATAACTTTAATTTCGGTAGTCGGTGTCTTGGGTTTTGTATTTTCGTTTTTTGCCACCGACTTCCGAAATTAAAGTTATTTTTCACTTTGTAGTGTTTTGTTTTGGAAGTCGGTTTTATTTTTTGCTAAAAAGTTTTTATTTTTCACTTTTTAGTTGTGGAACCTACCCCACACAAATTCGAATACATAATTGAGCACAATAATTTTAGATATAGCCATGTTAATAACAGTGATAGGAAGTTATTAAAACACCATCACATCATCCACATAAAATAAGTGGGAAATATACGCATTATTGAAGCTAACTCAAAAACTCCCTAAGCAAAGTTATTAAAATTTATATGGGACCACCTCGGAAGTATACCTTATCAAACAAAAAAAGAATTTTCTAAATCGAATAAAAAAAAACACAGACGATTTGAGAACCTCCTCCTTTTGGAACTCGGTTAAAAATAGTTTTTTCCTTAGTGCTTATGAGATCTGAGAGTCCGTTGCTCCAATATGGGGGAAATATAAAGTTAGCGCATGTCAAAGTTGTAAAAAAAAACTTATAAAAAAAGTAATTTCATACCGCGCCAAAAACTTATGGGATTTTTAGGATTACTTGTCACCCTAAAAAAATAGTCAGCTGCATTGAAGTGGGGGGGGAATATATTATGTCAGTCGCGTAAGATTGTTATGATGGCACATAAAGGATAAATTCTAAACTATGGGTAGTAGGACAAAGCGGTCTAAGAAACTATGGCCTCAATTTTGAAGGAAAATAAAACTGCATTTTTTGTTTTTTTTTAAAAGCTTCTGCCTCATCCAGGAATCGAACCCGTTTTTCTAGAAAACCGCGTCTTTTTTATTGCATTGACCGATAGTATTGCCGACAAGGATCAAATACTGCAAACGAATACTTTATGTAAAATCGAAGGAAGTGTGAATTTTTTTTTGTTTCGTAAATTAGCAAAAATTGTATAATTTGTCATTTCCTTTGATTTGTCTGATTATATTATGTTCACAGCATTTGATCCATACCAGCTACACTATCGATTAGTGCAATAAAACAGGGTGCTTTTTTTTTTTGTAAAAAAAAGGGTTCGATTCCTGGCTCAGGCTGAAGCTTTAAAAAAAAAAACATTACTTAAATAAGTTTTATTTTTCTTCAAATTTGAGATCACTGTTCCTTTGACCACTTTGTCCTACTACCCGTAGTTTTGAACTTAGCTTGATGTGCCATCGCAAGAATCTTGTTAATTTACGCGGCTGACGCACATATTCCCCCACTTTCATGCGGCTGACTATTTTTTTTTTGGGTTGAAGAAAAACCGTCTCATAAGGTTTTGGCGCGGTATGAAATTACTTTTTTTATAAGTTTTATTTTTTATTTTGACTTGCTGTAACTTTGGTTTACCCCTTAGGTGCGGTGGCTGACTCTCATATTCATGATTACGGAATGTTAAACAACAATTAGAATTTTGAATTCGGTATAAAAGTGGTCGCAAAAATCGAGCAGTACTTCCCGTACGAAAAGTTATGGGCTTACGAGATGGGTAATCTATGTATTTGTTTGTTTGTTCGTTTGTTTTTCATATAACTCAGTAGCAACCCGAAATCTGGATTTCTGCCCGATTAATGACATAAGGCTCGCCCCCTATTACAAGGGACTTACAATATAACTGGTGAAATGTGGGAGTACTATAGGTACACCTCAGCCTAACCCTTCGGTGATATCAGGCGTGATGTTATCATTACATTTCATTAAAATAAAAAACCGGCCAAGTGCGTGTCGGACCGCACACAGTGAAGGGTTCCGTAGTTGCGATGGATTTATCCCAAAAACAACCATAACTTTGTAGAGTTGTAAGATTGCAAATGCAAAAAAAAAAAAAACTACAAATTACGATTTTCGGACTTTTTCCTTTATTTGGACTGTGAGACCTTGCTTCTAACCAAATTTCATGATTCTAGGCAACGGGAAGTACCCTATAGGTTTTGATTTATTTGTATCAAAATATGTCCGTATTTTTTATTGCGTTGACTTAGATAGAGTTTTTAGAGCTCCAAGGGACCGTAGACCTACTTATTTGATATTAACTTCAACTTGATACCTCCACGCGTTCTTGAGAAAAAGAGTCTTGACAGACAGACAGACAGACGGACAACGAAGGGATGCTAAAAGGGTTCCGTTTTTCCTTTTGAGGTACGGAACCCTAAAATTATAAAAAAATACCTTGCTACACAAAATTATCATAGATACCAAGAGAGACTAGGTAAAAAGTAAAATAAAATGCCCCAAATAAGTAAAATAAGTAAATTTGTTACGAAACTCATATTTTAACAAAATATATGTAATATTAGAGAGAAACACGATTGGTGAGGCGTGTAAATAGCCTGCACCTTTATTAGAGTGATATGAGAAAAAAACTTAGCTCAAAGACGTAATGGCGGGCTTCAAAAATAAAATAATTTGCCCATTGATGAATCCTCGAGGAACCAATACCATAAAATTAATAGCAGCTAAACATGCCCACGTACCTTTACAATCCAGAGATCCCACTCAGACCCAGGGAGATGGGAAGATATCTCGTTCATGCGTGCATGATGGCTTGTAGGTCTGTAGCTGCCGGCCGGCGAGCAAATCTTCTTAAATCTACCGGTGGAATGGTTGAAACTCCAAAAATCAACCCTGCACTATAAGTCCTCAATGAAGCACAGATGCAGGTCCATTTATTTTACGAGTATCGTCAAGGTTTCAACAAAAAAGGAATATTCAAAAGGCGGAGCGATTAGCACTCGCCATGTCTCTTTGCGGGGCGGGAAGAACACACTGACGCGCTGACGCCATCTATCGGTCATTTTGCGAGAAAACTAAAGAAAGTTCCGATACATGGGCGCTGCAACAACGAATATTGGCGCGAGGATTCATCAATTGAGAAATTAAAATATTTAATTTGAAACACTAACATATCCAATAGGAACAAATCCTAAAATGTTATTATTTTATTTTTTACATTGAAAAAAGCATTGACGCTTCACCAACGATAATATGTATAAATCAGCACTTTTTGAACGCCAAAATTACATAAGACAGTCCCCCAAAACGCCCGCCCTTCAGCACTTCCTAATGCTTTATTTTATTTTTATTTTATTTTATTTTATTTGGGAAAATAAACGGTTAACACATTACAATGTTATGATAAAGAACTTAGAACTAAAATGGGATTATAAAATATGTTTAACCTACAACATTTTCCACATAATATAAAAAAAAATTAAACAAAAACGAACGGCGTGCGATAACATTGAATATGATTAAATATAAAAATAAAGCTAAACGGAAACTTATAAGGTAAAAATAAAAAAAAAGAGAAAGAAGATTTAACTGAACATATAAATTAAAAATTATGGTTTTAGGGCTATTACGTTCATAATTTTGCCAAAATTTTACGCGCAATACCTCTAAATTCTCCTGTGGAAACAGCAAAGAACTCGATATCCCGGAAAATCTCATTAAACTGAGCAGTAAGACGCCGTAGGGGTGCTCGCGAGACTGCGTTTGATCGACAAGAGGTTACAGCAAACAGAGATCGCGCTCGCAGACCTCGACATATAGTTGTACTGAGTACTACGTAACTAATTCTATTGCTTATGTCTATACAATCATATGAATTGTTACATAAATCAAACAGAAACGTCGTTTCTAACATTATACGCCTAGATTTAAGGTTTTGAAGTCTATAGTTATTTAGTAAGTCGCTGTAAGATACATACGTACGAAAGCAACGGAAATGCATTGCCTTTAAAAATTTGCGTTGTGCTTTAGCTGGGGAGAAGAAGTGGCGCAACAAAATCCCCAGCAGCACAGCTGTCTGTTAGGATAGACAAACTTGATTCTATACAATAGACCTAGGTACATACCTACGTAGTTCCTTAGATTCTTGCTAAAGCTACTGGTTCCTGTAATGAACAACTTCAGTAATAGCAGTCCACTGACCTTTTGAATAATCTATTATTATCCACTTTGACGACAAAGCTTATAGAACTTGACTTAAAGTGAATTTAAAACTAAACTCTGAGCATGGAACCGCCCTAATTTAATCCCTATGAATAATTAAAAAGAAAATAGCCAGGCAGTTCCGAGTTGCGGCGTACTACAAAGAAAATTACCTAGCTAGTTTATCGAGCTTCGATTTAGACGTGGATTTGAGAAGGTAATTGGATGTGACAAGCCGAAATACACCCCTGCAAATTCCGACTATAAATCACTATTCAAAAGATTTTGAAAAATATAGTATGTCTGTGAGAAACCGTGAATAAAGCAACAAAATAATGATGTTGAACTATCTAAATAAAAAGCATCACCATTGTATGTGATGCCTGGGTAAAAAAAAAATCTATTAAGTTAGTCAGATAATAAAAAATATTAGACACGTATTTTTTGCTTTATTATGTTAATAAAAAAAATTCCTTCCCATTCCACCGACTACCGTACTCCTTCACTGTGCACGCGGTTCAGTTGTGGAATTCACTTCCACCTGACATTAGGGACTGCCAAACTGTTGCAGTATTTAAAAGAAGAGTGAAAGAACACTATATTTCCATTTCGTCATAGTTATTTTAGTGATATTTATTCTAGAAGTATGTATGTATTTAAGTATTTATTATATGTTTTATTTGCTTAGTAAATTGTTTTTTAGATTTTATGTATTTTTATTTTCTCTTTTATTCTTACACACAGTGTCTACATCTCTTTTTATCCTCTGTCCTATCGCAGGTATGCTGGAAGAGATTTCTTTAGAAATAAGCATCACCTTTGTACGTAATTTTCTGTTCCTTTATTCGTGTCTGTTTAATTGTGTGTACATAAACGGTTAAAAAAATAAAAATAAATAATTACTTAGTTAAAAGGCATTAAAGTTGGGGAGTGGGGGCTTGCTACGTCACAATTCAGTTTAAAATCTAGCAAGGCGTGACGTCATGCCACATTTAATTCAATGTATCGCCGTAATATTTGATTTCGTAAAAAAAAGAAAAAATGCGAATTCAATATTTTTTAATATAATCTACCATTACTCCGCTGATATTTTGGGACACAGAGGAGAGGATAGGAGGTAGAGCATAGGCTCACACATCCACATCCACATCCAAAGTGATCTTTGCGCTGCAACCAATGAAGACGGTGTGGAAGTGGCAAAGTTTTGGGCCAACAAGATCTGAAATACAGTCGTGCCAGCGACATGAAGGAGAAGAAGAAGACTCCGCTGATGTTAAATATTCGAGGAAACTTACTTTTTGAAAACAAAATCCCGTGCATACGATGACCACATCTGTTTGCAAGCGTTACTATATAGCGGCCGAGCGCTGCAAGCAAGAATAGTCCTTACTATCGACGAAACTTACTTTTGAAAATTTACCAATTTGAAAACAATCCCGTGCACACGATGGCCACATCTGTTTGCAAGCGTTACTATATAGCGGCCGAGCGCTGCAAGCAAGAATAGTCCTTACTATCGACGAAACTTACTTTTGAAAATTTACCAATTTGAAAACAATCCCGTGCACACGATGACCACATCTGTTTGCAAGCGTTACTATATAGCGGCCGAGCGCTGCAAGCAAGAATAGTCCTTACTATCGAGGAAACTTACTTTTGAAAACTGACCGATTTGAAAACAAAATCCCGTGCATACGATGACCACATCTGTTTGCAAGCGTTACTATATAGCGGCCGAGCGCTGCAAGCAAGAATTGTCCTTACTATCGAGGAAACTTACTTTTGAAAACTGACCGATTTGAAAACAAAATCCCGTGCATACGATGACCACATCTGTTTGCAAGCGTTACTATGGCGGCCGAGCTCTGCGAGCAAGAATAGTCCTTACTATGTATAGTGTATAGTTTCTCCGATAGTACATCTGCAGTACCAGAAGCATCGCAGATGCGTGGCCATCCTATAGACAAAGCTGAAATGTCTCATGAGCCTGTAATTACCCTTAGGCCGTTGGTCCACCGCCACGGCAACAGGACAACAGGACGGGTACGAGATGACGGTAAAGATACATACATTTAACATGGCCGCGTGTTCACCACACGTCTTTCAACGGGACGTCACGTTTGGTTTGAATAATGTCGTTTCTCGTGACGTCTCGTTGACGGTGGCGGTAGACAAAGACTGTTACCCTTTAAACTGGAACACAGCAATGCTACTTGGTGGCAGAAATAGACGAGAGAAGTGGTAGGTCTTCCCCGGGCAAGCTCGTTCACAGCTCTCCTACCACTAAAAGCATCTCTGGTGACCCCAATTAAATCCTGTGGCATTATTTCTTCTGGTATTTACGTATACACGGCAACATTTAAATCATTAGCTAAATTTTCACAGGATGTTCTACCCATGAATATAAACAACTTTCACTATGGTACCAATTCTGAAATCACGAAAAAAAAATCTGCTGTTTCATACAAAAGTTTTTGTGGGGGTCGGCTTTCAGTCTAACCAGATGCAGCTAAATACCAGTATCTTACATGGAGCGACTGCCTATCTGACCTCCACAAACCAGTAACTGGGTAATACGATACCCCTTGGTAAGACTAGTTGTCAGATCGGGCTTCTGACGAACCGTAACGACTGTCAAAGATCCACGAATGACAGCAGGAACCAACGGCTTAACATGCTTTCCGAGGTACGGAGGGGTCTTGGTATATAAAGATGGATCTATCCACGGACCAGCCGCCCTCTCAGATCGCGACGACCCCATAACTCTTCTCCAGGAGAGCAGTAGGGACCGTAGGAACAAACACAAATCGACATTCCGACCTCGTCGCCGAGGTCCCTCGCGACGACCCTGTAATAATCGTCCTCCCCCCAGTCCCTTGCTCGGGTATGAAGTGCCAGCTGGTGGCGTAGCTGAGCCAGTAGCTTTAAACTCCCCTGACAATAATAATCATTCAAATCTGATCAAGCCTGTCCCATCTTGCTGTCCTCCCCCCAGCGACGCCCTAAGCCGAGGCCCATTCCCCACAGGGGGAGCCCTTAGCGTGTAGTCGCTTAGTCTGTAAGTTTTATGCCCTGGCTTTGAGTTATCTTAAGGCAGCCACAGGATAGTCCGGTTAAGTAGTTACGGCCTCTCTAGGTCAACTACGAGATGCCATAAAAAAAAAAACGGACCAGCCGCGGCAAGCGTATCTTAACCTGATCGTGCGACCCGTGCGGCTGTTATTACTTAGCCACAGCCCGTTTGAACCGTAGCTTTATAGTATTGAATTGCTGCTTTGGAAATAATAAAAGGCACAGAACAAGAGGGTTACCATACAGTTTTAGAGCATGCCAATATTACCTACCTACCTACGCGAAAAATGAAAAGTGCGATATTTGCACTTAGGTAGTTAATTACATCTAATACCTGTCCCTTTTACCGCACTGCTCATCACCTACCCTGTAAATGATTATGGTAAGGCCCCAGTTATTTTTATTTTTTGAGATGGGTTTGCTCTTGACTACATTCTAGGCTAGAGGTGACAGACACAAAGTCTATCATGGAGTGAGCTTACCCAGAATAAGCCTGTTTACTCTAACTTTGAAGAGATTTGAGTTGTATGCGTTCGCGAACACAGACGCAGGTAGTGAGTGAGTATGAGTTCCAATTTTTGCAGTGCGCATTATATTATGAAGGATGTTTGGAAGCCCTTAGTGCGAATTGGTGGAATGGCAACTCGGTATGGATGGTAACTTGCAGTGCGTCTAGATGTTCGATGGTAGAAGAGGGCTGGTGGGATGAGATTGTGGAGTTCCTAAGCACACTCACCAGTACAGTCTATAGAAGACCGACAAGCAGGCAACCTTGCGCCGATGAGCCAAGTTTGGCATCCACCAGTTTTACGAGATGACGGCGCTGAAGTATAGATACATACATTTAACATGGCCGCGTGTTCACCACACGTCTTTCAACGGGACGTCACGTTTGGTTTGAATAATGTCGTTTCTCGTGACGTCTCGTTGACGGTGGCGGTAGACAAAGACTGTTGCCCTTTAAACTGGAACACAGCAATGCTACTTGGTGGCAGAAATAGACGAGAGAAGTGGTAGGTCTTCCCCGGGCAAGCTCGTTCACAGCTCTCCTACCACTAAAAGCATCTCTGGTGACCCCAATTAAATCCTGTGGCATTATTTCTTCTGGTATTTACGTATACACGGCAATATTTAAATCATTAGCTAAATTTTCACAGGGTGTTCTACCCATGAATATAAACAACTTTCACTATGGTACCAATTCTGAAATCACGAAAAAAAAAAATCTGCTGTTTTATGTGGCGGTCGGCTTTCAGTCTAACCAGATGCAGCTAAATACCAGTATTTTACATGGAGCGACTGCCTATCTGACCTCCACAAACCAGTAACTGCGTAATACGATACCCCTTGGTAAGACTAGTTGTCAGATCGGACTTCTGACGAACCGTAACGACTGTCAAAGATCCACGAATGACAGCAGGAACCAACGGCTTAACATGCTTTCCGAGGTACGGAGGGGTCTTGGTATATAAAGATGGATCTATCCACGGACCAGCAGCCCTCTCAGATCCCGACGACCCCATAACTCTTCTCCGGGAGAGCAGTAGGGACCGTAGGAACAAACACAATTCGACATTCCGACCTCGTCGCCGAGGTCCCTCGCGACGACCTCGTAATAATCGTCCTCCCCCCCGTCCCTTGCTCGGGTATGAAGTGCCAGCTGGTGGCGTAGCTGAGCCAGTAGAATTAAACTCCCCTGACAATAATAATCATTCAAATCTGATCCAGCCTGTCCCATCTTGCTGTCCTCCCCCCAGTGACGCCCTAAGCCGAGGCCCGTTCCCCACAGGGCGATCCCTTAGCGTGTAGTCGCTTAGTCTGTTTTATGCCCCTGCCTGGAGGCTTTATATTAAGGCAGCAACAGGATAGTCCGGTTAAGTAGTTACGGCCTCTCTAGGTCAGCTATGAGATGCCACACAAAAAAAAAAAAAAAAACGGACCAGCCGCGGCAAGCGTATCTTAACCTGATCGTGCGACCCGTGCGGCTGTTATTACTTAGCCACAGCCCCTTTGAACCGTAGCTTTATGGTATTGAATTGCTGCTTTGGAAATAATAAAAGGGACAGAACTAGGGGGTTACCATACAGTTTTTGAGCATGCCAATATTACCTACCTACCTATGCGAAAAATGAAATGTGCGATATTTGCACTTAGGTAGTTAATTACATCCAATACCTGTCCCTTTGACCGCACTGCTCATCACCTACCCTGTAAATGATTATGGTAAGGCCCCAGTTATTTTTTTCATCCTCATGACTACAGTCTAGGCTAGAGGTGACAGAGACAAAGTCTACCATGGAGTGAGCTTACCCAGAACAAGCCTGTTTATTCTAGAGATTTGGGTTGTATGCGTTCGGGAACACAGACGCAGGTAGTGAATGAGTAGGTCTGCCCGGCTTGGGCAGAGCACCGCCGTGTTCTCACGGAGGCGATCTGCGGCGGCGATCTCTCGCGTCCGAGCCTGGTCCAGGCCATGGTGCGGAGCGAGAGTGCATGGGAGGCCGTCACCTCCTTCTGCGAAGCGGTAATGCTCGCGAAGGAGGAGGCGGAACGCGTGAGGGAGAGGCAGCCTCACGCCCTCAGTCGCCGCAGGAGACGCCCTGGGCGGCGGGAATCGATAGCCGATTCCCAGCCACCGTAGGCGCGGGCTTGCGGACGGTGAGTAGTGGGTAGCTCGCCGTCCGGTGAGGACCAGGCCCGGGTCGACGGCGCGTTGTGTTCCACGCGCGCCTCAAAGAGATGTCAGCAAAAGATGGGGTCCAATAGGGCCGATGCCGCTGGGGTCGCGGGTTGTTTGAAAAAGATACCGTGGCCCTGGCATAGGCAACTGAAGGAACACGGGTGGGTTTTAGTCAGTAAAAGTCTGACACGCCCTTCCGCTCCACCCAGAGCGGGAGAAGTTATTTGATGATTTCCCATCCACAAAAAAAAAAAAAAGGTAGTGAATGAGTATGAGTTCCACTTTTTTGCAGTGTGCATTATATTATGAAGGATGTTTGGAAGCCCTTAGCGCGAATTGGTGGAATGGCAACTCGGTATGGATGGTAACTTGCAGTGCGTCTAGATGTTCGATGGTAGAAGAGGACTAGTGGGATGAGATTGTGGAGTTCCTAAGCACACTCACCAGTACAGTCTATAGAAGACCGACAAGCAGGCAAGCTTGCGCCGATGAGCCAATTTTGGCATCCACCAGTTTTACGTCGCCAATGAGCCTCTTAGCTCTGCGTTAAATTGAGTCAAGTGCAGCAAGTTGGTATTTAGCCGAGCCATCCCAAAGGTAGCTGGAATACTCCACACAGGAACGGACTTGCGCTTTTTTATTTTTATAAAAGGTCCTGGCGTAAAGTATCCCTTCACTCTATTTAGGATGCCCAGTTTTTTGGCCGCAGTTTGGGCTTTGTGCTCGATGGTACGTAGCGCTGAATTTGAGACTGGATGTCAACTCTATGCCTAAGAGTTCGAGCCATCAAATTAGGTGCATTTTAAAGATTTCACTCATCTTCCCATCTGTGGACGACGCACGCCTCAATATAATACAACTTGGGGACTCTTAGTGCCATCTGTCGACACTAGGAGTCATGTGTGATCTTAAATAAATTACAATGTTGCAAGGTGCGAGTGGTCCCGGCATAAAGTATTTTTTGTTGTTGGCAACTTTTTATATCACTTCTCTTTTTCCTCTGTCAATTAGCACCACGTCGCTTTCATATTATTTTTAGAAAACTATAAGAATTAGTATTTTTCGAAGCCCTGCAACCACACGCACCTCCCAAATTGATTCTAGAACCAAGTCTGCGTTTTATTTCGTCTCCATCTACAATAAATTGACTTCTCTTTTTCCTCTGTCAATTAGCACCACGTCGCTTTCATATTATTTTTAGAAAACTATAAGAATTAGTATTTTTCGAAGCCCTGCAACCACACGCACCTCCCAAATTGATTCTAGAACCAAGACTGCGTTTTATTTCGTCTCCATCTGCAATACCATCCCATCTTCCCTTGACATATCTATCAACTTTCTATACTCCTTGGTTACAAGTCCAACGATGACAGTTTTGCATTGAAAGTTTTACTAACTCAGACGTTCGTGGAAGGTCTATTTTTGTCATTGGATAGCATTTGTTGTGAAACGATTTGATTTATATAGCTGTTACCCGCGGTTTTACTTGCATCCAATAAAACAGATATTAGGCGCTTCACTTTTTGTTCATTTTTGCCTTTCATTTGACATATTTCATTCGAAGTGACAAGTGTGAACATAAAATGTGTTCAAAAGTAAAAAATTATCCGTGATCCGCTCCAAACGATGTTGGATTTCGGCACCATTTTTCGCTCGCCTATACCGAATGATCGAAAAATTAAATGAAAGGAACAGATGAACGTTCATTCATTGGAATGAACTTTCATCTGCTCCTGTCATTTCATTTATTGATAATTCTGTCTTTATCGTGTGAACGTCGAATGAAACAAAAAAAGAAACCAGCCCAGTGTGTGTCGGACCACGCACAATGAAGGGTTCCGTAGTTGAGATGAATTTATTCTAAAAAGAAACTTAACATTGTAGCTGAAAATCATGTTCTGCCATAAATTCCAACTGCAAATGTAAGTTTGTGTAGAAATTTACCATGTTATTTTAAGACCACTTTAATCTATAAGTAGAACTATTTTCTGTATTATTTTCAAAACTGTAGGTTTAGTAGTTTCGGAGATAAGGGGGGAATGGTCAATTTTCGTCTATTTTCTTAAATAACTTTACAACAATATATTTTAAATCAAATCAAATATATTTATTTAGGATCCAAAAATTAGATCCATAGGGGTTAGTAACAATAAACTTAGCCTAGTGTTAGTACTGTTTATTTATTTGACATAATTTAAGAATGCTGAGCACCCATCGCATGAACACGCGTCCACTGCGTCAACAGTGGAGAATCGCACTTGTTTGCCAACGCGTCCAGGATGCCGCAGCGAAGCGCTTCGCTTACGGATGATTGCATAAAATCAATCAGTGTGGGCCTCTTAAAATAATAAAAAAAATCTATTCGACACCCTCACAGTGAAGCCCTTTTATTTGATATGCCACACGGTACAGTTTGCAAAACTTTTTCGTATTTGCCTTTTTTTTTTTTTTTGTGGATGGGAAATCATCAAATAACTTCTCCCGCTCTGGGTGGAGCGGAAGGGCGTGTCAGACTTTTACTGACTAAAACCCACCCGTGTTCCTTCAGTTGCCTATGCCAGGGCCACGGTATCTTTTTCAAACAACCCGCGACCCCAGCGGCATCGGCCCTATTGGACCCCATCTTTTGCTGACATCTCTTTGAGGCGCGCGTGGAACACAACGCGCCGTCGACCCGGGCCTGGTCCTCACCGGACGGCGAGCTACCCACTACTCACCGTCCGCAAGCCCGTTTCGTATTTGCCTGCCAAAAGTTTACCCCCATATTCAAAATTAATTTCTTTACGTTACACTTTCGGGTTTGGGTCACATACTCTTTTGCAAAAAAAACGAGCACCTAATGAAATTTACGTTCTAAGGTCGATTTGAGTTAATTAAATGAAATTTAATTGTTTGACGTAGTCTGCATACTTATAATCGTGTAAATTAATACGCGTGAAGTGAATTCTGGCAATTAAAAAAAAATCGATGATTTTTTAAACCGATGTACACGACCAAACAACAAGAAGTGGTCGGCAATAAAGACAAGAAGATTGTTTTACTTTTAATAATTACAAATGTATAAACCTAATAACGAGTGTGACCTTCTCTTGCCAAAATCACAGCTTGAATCCTTCTGGGCATGCTTTCCACGATGTCTTATATCAATAACTTTTCGAGGAATACGTTCCCACTCATCTGCAATTGCTCTTTTTAGCTCCCTGATGTTTTGTAAGGAGCAGGTTGCACTGACCTTACTCGTCTCTTTAGAACATCCCAGACATGCTCAATTGGATTGAGGTCAGGACTTCGAGCTGGCCAATATAAACGACGGATCCCAACTTCTTACATGTACGCTTCCACGTCGCCAGAATGGTGCCGGCGAGCATTGTCGTCCATAAAAATGGAATCTTCCCCAAGTGCAGTTAATGCGGGTTGTGCGTATGGAATTAGGACTTCCATTATGTACCCGCTTGCATTTAATGTTCCATTTTCTATGAAAACGAACTCCGTACGCTCCGTCGAATTAATTTCTGCCCAAAACATAACGGAGCCTCCGCCATAAGGAGTGATTTCTTCGAAACACACTTCCACATAGCCTTTCCGTGGTCTTCACAGCACTCACCAGCGTCGGTGCTCTCCACACAAAGAGATTCTAGCTTCATCAGAAAACAATGCTTTATTCCAGTCCTCCAGAGTCCATGAAGCACAGTTTCGAGCAAACTGAAGTCGAGCAACACGGTGCTTACGGAGTAATTTAGGGCCCCGAGCCGGGCGGTAACTCCTGATATTGGCAGCCAAAAGCCTCCTCCTGACCGTCCACAACCTAACTTCTACTCCTCGTACTTCGTCAAGGCTCTTCTTCAGGTCCACACTTGACGCCTAACGATTCCGCAACGCCTGACTCACCAAAAAGCGGTCATCTCTTGGTTCTGTGCATCGTTTTCTTCCCGAACCGGGTCTTCTTTTCACTGAACCGGTCTCTTGATACCGATGCCAAGTCCTCTGGACAGTTGAACGACTCACATTTAGCCGCTGAGACGTAAGTGTAACGCTTTATCACTCATATAGGGTTATCCCTAGCTAGGGTTAACACAGTAAAAGACTTGGGAGTTGTATTTGATTCCAAACTTTTATTTGATCAACACGTAGATAAAATCATAAATAAGGCATCAAAATCACTAGGGTTTATTTTGAGAGTCTCATCTGAGTTCAGGAGCATCAAAACCATTAAAATTCTCTACTGTACTTTTGTTCGCAGTCATCTCGAGTATGCCTCTCAAGTTTGGAATCCCAATTACAACATATACATCAATCGTTTGGAAGGCATACAAAGAAAATTTTTGAGGTATATTCAATTCCGGTCTAAAACTTATTCTCCCACTCCTACGCTGTAAAAGATTCCATCTACTTCCTCTTTCTGAACGTAGAAGAATTGCAGACTTAGCGTTTTTAATTAGAATTGCTAATGGTTCTACCGGGCTTCCCGAATTGCTGAACAAAATCGGACTGCGGGTTCCTTCTGCTTTTCTGCGCAATCCTTACCTATTGCATACTCCTGTGGTACGAACGAATTACAGACAAAATTCATACTTAATTAGAGCGAGTCATACGTATAATGCGGTCTGCCGCCGGGGCGTCGCCATCGATGTTTTCAATACTAGCATCTCAAAATTAAAAAGGACTCTTTGTGATTTCTTTTTTGATCACGTAAACTAATTTATTTCAATTTACGCTGTTTTAAACACATGTTTACTTATATATGGTTTTTACTTAAAACATTGTCTACCTTCTCAATTTTTTATCTTTATAAGCTCTTTTCTATATGTGAAAACTTTTAATTGGCCTTAATTTTGTTATTCTCAATCGTGCAAAAATGTTTAGCTGTAAGTTTTCCAAAAAGTGTAAAATAAATAAATAAATAAATATCAAAAAGTGGTATTTAATGTAAAAAGAAAGATTAACTTGTTTAATTTGCAGAAAATATCCAAAAAGTTTTAAAATATTAGTAATCGGTAAAGAAATCGTTTCAGCGATTCGCGCCATTAGTAAAGCAATTTTACAATAATCAACAATAATCATGATTTTTCTTTTGATAATTTCAAAATTTAAATTTGGAACGTAAAGAATCATGCCAGGATGCTTCAAATAATATGCCAATACATCGTCAAATTAATAAAACCTCTTTCTTGTTCTTATTCACTGAAGTAGAGAAAAAAATCTTAAGTGCCCATTTTTTTGCAAAAGAGTTTATTATTATTCATAATGTGTACCAAATTTCAACTTAATCGGTCCATTAGATTCGGAGCAAATTGGCTGTGATAGACGGACAGACAGACACACGAGTGATCCTATAAGGGTTCCGTTTTTTTTCTTTTGAGGTGCGGAAGCCTAAAAATGACGAAGATGCCTCTAAAAATTTCGTTTAACGATTAATAATCATACTAACATACAATAAAGCAATCATTCTGATTTTTTTTTTGTCAGATTATTCTACAAGTAACATATTAATTGACAGGCCAGCTGGCGTGGTTGGACGGCCAATCGCCTATCATGTCGCAGGTCGTGGGATCGATTCCCATCCAGGACAAACATTTGTGTGCATGAACATGTCTGTTTGTCCCGAGTCTGGGTGTAATTATCTATATAAGTATGTATTTACAAAAAAAAAAGTAGTGTATGTAGTATATCAGTTATCTGGTTTCTATAGTACAAGCTCTGCTTAGTTTGGGATCAGATGACGGTGTGTGAAATGTCCTAGGATTTTATATTATTAACGTAGTAGTGTTTTAATTTTTTAATCCAATCAATAGATTTTTTGTTGTGAACTCCGTAATCATCATCACCATCCTCGAGCCCTTATCTCAATTTATTTATGGTCTGCGCAGCATGTCTTCTTCATATCCATCTCTATCACCCGTCACCTCAGTAATCACCTCCTTTCTGTCTTCATACTTTACAGAGCATCCATCGTTTTATTGGCCCAGAATTAGTTGATGTAACTCGGTTGCACTTAAATACTTATTATTTTTCAATAGGGATGATGCCTGGGTAAAACAAAAGAAATTCTATTTAGTCCGTCCGTCAGATGATAAAAAAATATTAGATACGTATTTTTTGCTTTATCATATTAATAAAAAATGACATAGATAACACGCATTAAAGTTCGGGAGTGCGGGCTCGCTACGTCACTTCTACGTATAAAATCTACCAAGGCGTGACGTCATGCCACATTTTAACTCAATGTATCGCCGTAATCTTTTGATTACGTAAAATAAGAAAAAATACGTGTCCAATATATTCAAATAATCTACATGACGGACAAAAAAAAAAATTTAGTCATCATTCCTCTTGGAGCAAACCCATTCCCTTACCTGGGAATCGAACCAGGACAAAGCAAACGCGCTTGCAACCACAAAACCAACGAAGCAGTCCTACCTAATAAAATCACAAATACAACGGGGTCGTATGAAAGGGTTATTATAAGTTTTACAAAAGTAGGTCACAAACAAGACCAGCATAAATTTAAGGGGACTACAGTATCTAAATCACGGTCACTGACGGACTGCATAGAAATGAAAGAGAAGCGCGATGACACAACGCTGGTAATTTATTGCAAGATATGAAGCAATGAGGTATCTATTTACAAAAAATCTATGATTGGACTAAAAAATTAAAAGTGTTGCTTGTAGAATAATCTGACAAAAAAAAATCAATAAATGTTTTTGATCGTTAAAAGAATTTTTTAGAGTTATTTCGTGATTTTTCTTTTCTATCGTATTAAATTAGTTGTATTATGTTTTCAACAAACTATCTTGCTAGCATATATCCTGAAGAATATCATATATTTTTCTGATTTTGTTTACTGCAGTAGATCTTGCGAGTACTGCTTGCGTTTAGTTGCGTACAGGTCCTGCAGTCCCCTTAATATCCTGGCTAATTATTTGGTAATTAAAATGGTAATTATTTCTCAATATAACTGCTACTTAACAGATAATTCATGAGTGAATTATTTCTGGGCCGTAATTAAAAAGTACATGTCACATTCATTATAGCTTGCGCATAAGATATTATATTATTTATGGATTTTCTAGGGTTGGCTCTGAATCAGTACTCAGGTTTGCTACCTAGTAAGTAGTTGGTCTCCACTTGTGTCACTTTTCAAATGAAGTTAGTTATCCTCAATCAGCCTGCGTTTTCCCAACTATGTTGGGGTCAGTCTAGCCAATTTAACATGGAGCGATTGCCTATCTGACCTCAAAGCCCAGTTACTGGATTAATGTCCAACCTTTTATGTCAGACTTTTGGGCTTCTGGCTACCCGTAACGACTGTCAAAGATCAACAATAGAACATAAATGGCAGCTGGGATACTAAGGGTACTAATAAATGGAGTACTAAGCCGGTCAAAATTGCTTGACAAGCACGAAAAAACCATTTACAGTTTCAAACCAGTTGCGGCGAGAACCGTTTTTTTTATTTAATCATGTTCTCCAATTTTCCACGTTATTCAAGGTTAATTTGAAGTGGCCAATAATTGTCTTTGAAAAAAACTAACTATTACCATTTTGCCCGTCTAGGTACCCCATTAGGACTTAGCGAGCGATTTCAGTCGTAAAGCTATACGAGTGTCGAGACTGCCGCCCCTGGGCTTAACATGCTTTGCAAGGCACGGGCGGTCTCGATATGTAAAAGGGTCACCCATCCAGCCTCGGCAAGCGTAACCTTCGATTGACCCCTAGCTACGGCTACTATTTAGTCACGAGCCCTTCCCGGGCCGCGGTTTTAATTTAATTAGGGTGCTGAAATCTGCAGTAACATTTTCCAGCGTCAGATTTAGATACTTTTTCTGTGGAATAAGATCGAAAGAGTTCGATATATTTGCCACGTTAAACGTAATAATAAAAATCGCAAAGGAGAGAGGACAGATTTTGTATGCAGACTGTCAAAAATTCCAAATTATTCTTTGAAGATATGGTAGAATAACAGACCTCCAGATTTCCGCTATGGCGACCAATTTCAGCAGAGCCTAGCCTTCGGCGCGGCCTAGTGCAGCCGTGTGTGCAGACACAGGTGCACTCTCTCTTCCCTCCCTCTCATAGTCCGATGGGACAGCAATACGACACGACCTAGTAGAGGTCAGACGCAGGACCAACGGCTGAACGTGCTTTCCGAGCCACGGGGTCACACCGCCAACTTCCAAACTCCTCCTGGCTAGACTAACAAAGTATAGGATAGGATATAGCTAAGATCTAAGGATCCGTATCCTAGAACCTAATTTCGTTTAATTCGTTTCTCATATGAGAACATCGACAACCCTTAAGCATTGCTCATAGGGAACTACGAGTATACGCTATTTCTCGTAAGAATTTTAACATTCGCGACTGCCGTTCCTTTAATAACGGTTTTATTTACTTCAAGTGGATACCTAGTAGTAGAGTTCTACCCCATACTTATTTCTACCGCTACTACCTCATACTCATTTCTACCGCTACTACCCCATACTCATTTCTACCGCTACTACCTCATACTCATTTCTACCGCTACTACCTGATACTCATTTCTACCGCTACTACCTCATACTCATTTCTACCGCTACTACCTCATACTCATTTCTACCGCTACTACCTGATACTCATTTCTACCGCTACTACCTCATACTCATTTCTACCGCTACTACCTGATACTCATTTCTACCGCTACTACCCCATACTCATTTCTACCGCTACTACCCCATACTCATTTCTACCGCTACTACCTGATACTCATTTCTACCGCTACTACCTCATACTCATTTCTACCGCTACTACCTGATACTCATTTCTACCGCTACTACCTCATACTCATTTCTACCGCTACTACCCCATACTCATTTCTACCGCTACTACCTGATACTCATTTCTACCGCTACTACCTGATACTCATTTCTACCGCTACTACCCCATACTCATTTCTACCGCTACTACCCCATACTCATTTCTACCGCTACTACCCCATACTCATTTCTACCGCTACTACCCCATACTCATTTCTACCGCTACTACCTCATACTCATTTCTACCGCTACTACCCCATACTCATTTCTACCGCTACTACCCCATACTCATTTCTACCGCTACTACCCCATACTCATTTCTACCGCTACTACCTCATACTCATTTCTACCGCTACTACCCCATACTCATTTCTACCGCTACTACCCCATACTCATTTCTACCGCTACTACCTCATACTCATTTCTACCGCTACTACCTCATACTCATTTCTACCGCTACTACCCCATACTCATTTCTACCGCTACTACCCCATACTCATTTCTACCGCTACTACCCCATACTCATTTCTACCGCTACTACCTCATACTCATTTCTACCGCTACTACCCCATACTCATTTCTACCGCTACTACCCCATACTCATTTCTACCGCTACTACCTCATACTCATTTCTACCGCTACTACCTGATACTCATTTCTACCGCTACTACCCCATACTCATTTCTACCGCTACTACCCCATACTCATTTCTACCGCTACTACCCCATACTCATTTCTACCGCTACTACCTGATACTCATTTCTACCGCTACTACCCCATACTCATTTCTACCGCTACTACCCCATACTCATTTCTACCGCTACTACCTCATACTCATTTCTACCGCTACTACCCCATACTCATTTCTACCGCTACTACCCCATACTCATTTCTACCGCTACTACCTGATACTCATTTCTACCGCTACTACCCCATACTCATTTCTACCGCTACTACCCCATACTCATTTCTACCGCTACTACCTCATACTCATTTCTACCGCTACTACCCCATACTCATTTCTACCGCTACTACCTCATACTCATTTCTACCGCTACTACCCCATACTCATTTCTACCGCTACTACCTGATACTCATTTCTACCGCTACTACCTGATACTCATTTCTACCGCTACTACCTCATACTCATTTCTACCGCTACTACCTGATACTCATTTCTACCGCTACTACCTCATACTCATTTCTACCGCTACTACCTCATACTCATTTCTACCGCTACTACCCCATACTCATTTCTACCGCTACTACCTGATACTCATTTCTACCGCTACTACCCCATACTCATTTCTACCGCTACTACCTGATACTCATTTCTACCGCTACTACCCCATACTCATTTCTACCGCTACTACCTGATACTCATTTCTACCGCTACTACCTGATACTCATTTCTACCGCTACTACCTCATACTCATTTCTACCGCTACTACCTCATACTCATTTCTACCGCTACTACCCCATACTCATTTCTACCGCTACTACCTGATACTCATTTCTACCGCTACTACCCCATACTCATTTCTACCGCTACTACCTGATACTCATTTCTACCGCTACTACCCCATACTCATTTCTACCGCTACTACCTGATACTCATTTCTACCGCTACTACCCCATACTCATTTCTACCGCTACTACCTGATACTCATTTCTACCGCTACTACCCCATACTCATTTCTACCGCTACTACCTCATACTCATTTCTACCGCTACTACCTCATACTCATTTCTACCGCTACTACCTGATACTCATTTCTACCGCTACTACCTGATACTCATTTCTACCGCTACTACCTCATACTCATTTCTACCGCTACTACCTCATACTCATTTCTACCGCTACTACCTCATACTCATTTCTACCGCTACTACCTCATACTCATTTCTACCGCTACTACCCCATACTCATTTCTACCGCTACTACCCCATACTCATTTCTACCGCTACTACCCCATACTCATTTCTACCGCTACTACCTGATACTCATTTCTACCGCTACTACCTCATACTCATTTCTACCGCTACTACCTCATACTCATTTCTACCGCTACTACCTGATACTCATTTCTACCGCTACTACCTCATACTCATTTCTACCGCTACTACCTCATACTCATTTCTACCGCTACTACCTCATACTCATTTCTACCGCTACTACCCCATACTCATTTCTACCGCTACTACCTCATACTCATTTCTACCGCTACTACCTCATACTTATTTCTACCGCTACTACCTCATACTCATTTCTACCGCTACTACCCCATACTCATTTCTACCGCTACTACCTGATACTCATTTCTACCGCTACTACCCCATACTCATTTCTACCGCTACTACCTCATACTCATTTCTACCGCTACTACCCCATACTCATTTCTACCGCTACTACCTCATACTCATTTCTACCGCTACTACCTCATACTTATTTCTACCGCTACTACCTCATACTCATTTCTACCGCTACTACCCCATACTCATTTCTACCGCTACTACCTGATACTCATTTCTACCGCTACTACCTCATACTCATTTCTACCGCTACTACCCCATACTCATTTCTACCGCTACTACCTGATACTCATTTCTACCGCTACTACCTCATACTCATTTCTACCGCTACTACCCCATACTCATTTCTACCGCTACAACCTGATACTCATTTCTACCGCTACTACCTCATACTCATTTCTACCGCTACTACCTGATACTCATTTCTACCGCTACTACCCCATACTCATTTCTACCGCTACTACCTGATACTCATTTCTACCGCTACTACCTCATACTCATTTCTACCGCTACTACCTGATACTCATTTCTACCGCTACTACCCCATACTCATTTCTACCGCTACTACCTCATACTCATTTCTACCGCTACTACCCCATACTCATTTCTACCGCTACTACCTGATACTCATTTCTACCGCTACTACCTCATACTCATTTCTACCGCTACTACCTCATGCTCATTTCTACCGCTACTACCTCATACTCATTTCTACCGCTACTACCTCATACTCATTTCTACCGCTACTACCTCATACTCATTTCTACCGCTACTACCTCATGCTCATTTCTACCGCTACTACCTCATACTCATTTCTACCGCTACTACCTCATACTCATTTCTACCGCTACTACCTCATACTCATTTCTACCGCTACTACCTCATACTCATTTCTACCGCTACTACCTCATACTCATTTCTACCGCTACTACCTCATACTCATTTCTACCGCTACTACCTCATACTTATTTCTACCGCTACTACCTCATACTCATTTCTACCGCTACTACCCCATACTCATTTCTACCGCTACTACCTCATACTCATTTCTACCGCTACTACCCCATACTCATTTCTACCGCTACTACCTGATACTCATTTCTACCGCTACTACCTCATACTCATTTCTACCGCTACTACCTGATACTCATTTCTACCGCTACTACCTCATACTCATTTCTACCGCTACTACCCCATACTCATTTCTACCGCTACTACCTGATACTCATTTCTACCGCTACTACCCCATACTCATTTCTACCGCTACTACCTCATACTCATTTCTACCGCTACTACCTCATACTCATTTCTACCGCTACTACCCCATACTCATTTCTACCGCTACTACCTCATACTCATTTCTACCGCTACTACCTCATACTCATTTCTACCGCTACTACCCCATACTCATTTCTTCCGCTACTACCTGATACTCATTTCTACCGCTACTACCTCATACTCATTTCTACCGCTACTACCCCATACTCATTTCTACCGCTACTACCTCATACTCATTTCTACCGCTACTACCCCATACTCATTTCTACCGCTACTACCTGATACTCATTTCTACCGCTACTACCTCATACTCATTTCTACCGCTACTACCCCATACTCATTTCTACCGCTACTACCTGATACTCATTTCTACCGCTACTACCCCATACTCATTTCTACCGCTACTACCTGATACTCATTTCTACCGCTACTACCCCATACTCATTTCTACCGCTACTACCTCATACTCATTTCTACCGCTACTACCCCATACTCATTTCTACCGCTACTACCTCATACTCATTTCTACCGCTACTACCTCATACTCATTTCTACCGCTACTACCTCATACTCATTTCTACCGCTACTACCTGATACTCATTTCTACCGCTACTACCCCATACTCATTTCTACCGCTACTACCTCATACTCATTTCTACCGCTACTACCTGATACTCATTTCTACCGCTACTACCCCATACTCATTTCTACCGCTACTACCTCATACTCATTTCTACCGCTACTACCTGATACTCATTTCTACCGCTACTACCTCATACTCATTTCTACCGCTACTACCCCATACTCATTTCTACCGCTACTACCTGATACTCATTTCTACCGCTACTACCCCATACTCATTTCTACCGCTACTACCTCATACTCATTTCTACCGCTACTACCCCATACTCATTTCTACCGCTACTACCTGATACTCATTTCTACCGCTACTACCTCATACTCATTTCTACCGCTACTACCCCATACTCATTTCTACCGCTACTACCTGATACTCATTTCTACCGCTACTACCCCATACTCATTTCTACCGCTACTACCTCATACTCATTTCTACCGCTACTACCCCATACTCATTTCTACCGCTACTACCTGATACTCATTTCTACCGCTACTACCTCATACTCATTTCTACCGCTACTACCCCATACTCATTTCTACCGCTACTACCTCATACTCATTTCTACCGCTACTACCTCATACTCATTTCTACCGCTACTACCCCATACTCATTTCTACCGCTACTACCTGATACTCATTTCTACCGCTACTACCTCATACTCATTTCTACCGCTACTACCCCATACTCATTTCTACCGCTACTACCTGATACTCATTTCTACCGCTACTACCCCATACTCATTTCTACCGCTACTACCTGATACTCATTTCTACCGCTACTACCCCATACTCATTTCTACCGCTACTACCTCATACTCATTTCTACCGCTACTACCCCATACTCATTTCTACCGCTACTACCTGATACTCATTTCTACCGCTACTACCTCATACTCATTTCTACCGCTACTACCCCATACTCATTTCTACCGCTACTACCTCATACTCATTTCTACCGCTACTACCCCATACTCATTTCTACCGCTACTACCTGATACTCATTTCTACCGCTACTACCCCATACTCATTTCTACCGCTACTACCTCATACTCATTTCTACCGCTACTACCTCATACTCATTTCTACCGCTACTACCCCATACTCATTTCTACCGCTACTACCTCATACTCATTTCTACCGCTACTACCTCATACTCATTTCTACCGCTACTACCCCATACTCATTTCTACCGCTACTACCTGATACTCATTTCTACCGCTACTACCTCATACTCATTTCTACCGCTACTACCTCATACTCATTTCTACCGCTACTACCTCATACTCATTTCTACCGCTACTACCCCATACTCATTTCTACCGCTACTACCTGATACTCATTTCTACCGCTACTACCTCATACTCATTTCTACCGCTACTACCTCATACTCATTTCTACCGCTACTACCCCATACTCATTTCTATCGCTACTACCTGATACTCATTTCTACCGCTACTACCCCATACTCATTTCTACCGCTACTACCTCATACTCATTTCTACCGCTACTACCTCATACTCATTTCTACCGCTACTACCCCATACTCATTTCTACCGCTACTACCTCATACTCATTTCTACCGCTACTACCTCATACTCATTTCTACCGCTACTACCCCATACTCATTTCTACCGCTACTACCTGATACTCATTTCTACCGCTACTACCTCATACTCATTTCTACCGCTACTACCCCATACTCATTTCTACCGCTACTACCTCATACTCATTTCTACCGCTACTACCCCATACTCATTTCTACCGCTACTACCTGATACTCATTTCTACCGCTACTACCTCATACTCATTTCTACCGCTACTACCCCATACTCATTTCTACCGCTACTACCTGATACTCATTTCTACCGCTACTACCCCATACTCATTTCTACCGCTACTACCTGATACTCATTTCTACCGCTACTACCCCATACTCATTTCTACCGCTACTACCTCATACTCATTTCTACCGCTACTACCCCATACTCATTTCTACCGCTACTACCTCATACTCATTTCTACCTCTACTACCCCATACTCATTTCTACCGCTACTACCTGATACTCATTTCTACCGCTACTACCTCATACTCATTTCTACCGCTACTACCCCATACTCATTTCTACCGCTACTACCTGATACTCATTTCTACCGCTACTACCTGATACTCATTTCTACCGCTACTACCCCATACTCATTTCTACCGCTACTACCTGATACTCATTTCTACCGCTACTACCCCATACTCATTTCTACCGCTACTACCTCATACTCATTTCTACCGCTACTACCCCATACTCATTTCTACCGCTACTACCTCATACTCATTTCTACCGCTACTACCTCATACTCATTTCTACCGCTACTACCTGATACTCATTTCTACCACTACTACCCCATACTCATTTCTACCGCTACTACCTGATACTCATTTCTACCGCTACTACCTCATACTCATTTCTACCGCTACTACCTCATACTCATTTCTACCGCTACTACCTCATACTCATTTCTACCGCTACTACCTCATACTCATTTCTACCGCTACTACCTGATACTCATTTCTACCGCTACTACCCCATACTCATTTCTACCGCTACTACCTGATACTCATTTCTACCGCTACTACCCCATACTCATTTCTACCGCTACTACCTCATACTCATTTCTACCGCTACTACCTGATACTCATTTCTACCGCTACTACCCCATACTCATTTCTACCGCTACTACCTCATACTCATTTCTACCGCTACTACCTGATACTCATTTCTACCGCTACTACCCCATACTCATTTCTACCGCTACTACCCCATACTCATTTCTACCGCTACTAACCCATACTCATTTCTACCGCTACTACCTCATACTCATTTCTACCGCTACTACCCCATACTCATTTCTACCGCTACTACCTCATACTCATTTCTACCGCTACTACCCCATACTCATTTCTACCGCTACTAACCCATACTCATTTCTACCGCTACTACCTCATACTCATTTCTACCGCTACTACCCCATACTCATTTCTACCGCTACTACCTCATACTCATTTCTACCGCTACTACCCCATACTCATTTCTACCGCTACTACCTCATACTCATTTCTACCGCTACTACCTGATACTCATTTCTACCGCTACTACCTCATACTCATTTCTACCGCTACTACCTCATACTCATTTCTATCGCTACTAACCCATACTCATTTCTACCGCTACTACCCCAAACTCATTTGTACCGCTACTACCCCATACTCATTTCTACCGCTACTACCCCATACTCATTTCTACCGCTACTAACCCATACTCATTTCTACCGCTACTACCTCATACTCATTTCTACCGCTACTACCCCATACTCATTTCTACCGCTACTACCTCATACTCATTTCTACCGCTACTACCCCATACTCATTTCTACCGCTACTACCTCATACTCATTTCTACCGCTACTACCTGATACTCATTTCTACCGCTACTACCTCATACTCATTTCTACCGCTACTACCTGATACTCATTTCTACCGCTACTACCTCATACTCATTTCTACCGCTACTACCTCATACTCATTTCTACCGCTACTACCCCAAACTCATTTGTACCGCTACTACCACATACTCATTTCTACCGCTACTACCTCATACTCATTTCTACCGCTACTACCCCATACTCATTTCTACCGCTACTACCTCATACTCATTTCTACCGCTACTACCACATACTCATTTCTACCGCTACTACCTGATACTCATTTCTACCGCTACTACCACATACTCATTTCTACCGCTACTACCTCATACTCATTTCTACCGCTACTACCTCATACTCATTTCTACCGCTACTACCACATACTCATTTCTACCGCTACTACCTCATACTCATTTCTACCGCTACTACCACATACTCATTTCTACCGCGACTACCCCATACTCATTTCTACCGCTACTACCCCATACATACTTCTATGTGATGGATGATTTTCAGGCTAATTTGAATAAATGACTTTTGATTTTGAGTTTTCTGTGTTTTAATTGTCTGGTTAAGGTTAGGCTAGTCGGTCATATTTCCATACAAACGTAGTACGTACTTTCTTTTGTTATCAATTTGTCTCGTCATTATCTATCTAGTCTTGTAAGCAAGCAGAATTGGAAAAAAGATATCGGTTTGGAAGTTATGAGCGTCTAAACTTCCATATTTTAACACTAATTTTAACGCATCTTTTGGGTGTAAATAAATAGCTCCCGGAGTATAAAAATGGCAAAATTGTTATTGTAAAGGCATAGATAACTTATTCAGGAATTCAAATAACTTTATTTTGAATAAATACATCCAGTAGTTTTCTCATAATATCTATACGCCTAAAAGTCTGTTCATGAAGTTGTACGCGCTCGTTTTCTTTATAAATCATCGTCTATTTCATTAAATAAATAAAAACTATATAAATAAATAGTACATAAATAAAACTAAATCAATAGGTAAATAGCATGCACATTAGCCACGCCACCAACGAGTTTAAGCCGTCTAGTGCAACCTTCAGTATGGGTGCCGGTGGAGGTAATTCTTAGAGCGTTGGTTTAATGCTCTAAGAGGTAATTACAGGCACTTATTTTGAGATATTTAGCGTTGTGTCTGGTACTTATTGCCTCTGATGTCTATGTAGGGACAGTCAACGTCTAGAAGTCCACTTACACCGCGATGACTATTATCGCCTGCGCTATACGGGCTGCCAAAGTTGCCAATTTGTAGTACTCGTATTGTCAAACGTTCTTATAGAAGAAGGTCATAAGTACAACTAATATTGCTATGCCATAGTTTTGTAAGATTGCTAGTCGACTTCCGACTTCTGACTGTACAGGCGGTGATGACTGTGACCACTAACATCTGATGGGCTGTCTAATTTTCAGCCACACAATATCATAAGTTACTAAGTGAGCAGGCCGTCAGAAGTCAAAAGTTCATCTCTTAGCTTCCACGGATTATTTACATTTTAGAATTTTTTATTTTTTTATTTTCAACGTGCACGTCTTTCTACATCGCACTAATATTTTGAATTAAAAGAGTGTTTGTGGAGTTTCTTGCCCGTTCTTCTCAATAGGAACGTATTACGCTTTGGAATGGGGAACTAGCTTCATCTGACTGTCTGACCGGCCTCTTGACGATTCAAAAATGCATGTGGGTAATAAGTTGGTATTTTTAAATCGATAGCTTCTTTTATAGTTTTTTTTTTTTTTTTGTTTTTGAGTTCAGACTTCTCAACATCACCAATCGTATCGGAATCGTGTCGTACCACTAAAATGAGCCTTTTTCTAACTATTCTTTTGCCTAGCCAATCTAGGCTACTCTATTATAAATATTATATAGGTCCCGATATCGATTTTATGCCGATTATGGGGAAAATACGGTATTATTAGTCAGGTCGGTAATTAAAATTGCTTTTAGCGTTAAATTTGTCATTTGCTAGTCAGGTATGGCAGTTGTTTCCTTGAATGAATGAATGATATATTCATTTGCAAGAATATAGGTAGCTTAGTTCTTAAGATCTATGGGTTTCACTATATTCGGCGGCCTTTCAGTCTTACAAATATTAGATTTTACATCTTGGTTATACAAATACATAGCGTGAAAAGTGTTAAATTCCAACTTAGCCCAATTTCATTGAAATACAGTAAGACAATGCGCAACCTAACCCTTTTTACATACATACTTATTAACTCACGCCTCCTTCGTATGGGGGTAGGCAGAAACTACAGAACGCCACCTGATACGATCCTTAGATACTCATACACGCACGTCGGTTGCGAGTACTACGCAACTGACCTTTCTGAAGAACATCACTAGGAATATGAACCCTTTTTATTTTGTGAAAATATGGTTTTTCAGTTACCTCCATACCAAATAGTCCTAAAAGCAAACGGTTCTAATAGCAAAACCACTTAGACACAAAACGACACTTCGTTTTGAAAACTGTAACTGTTTTGATAAGAGTGTAATAAATATTAGGTTGGGGAAAAAGTCTTTTCGCATTATAGTATGTATGAAATTGTAATAAAATCTCTTTGGCTATACTATTTGTATCTGGCTGGTTTTGGTATCATTGAAAGTTTAAATTTTAAAGAACATAATTCCAAATTCAAATTAGGAAAATGTGTGATTTTCATTTGTTTTTCATACCGTCAAGATGAGTGAATCTAATGAAGAAATTCGATACATTTTAAAATTTTACTACAAAACAGCTAAAAATGCAACGCAAGCCGCGAAAAAAATTTGCGATGTTTATGGACCTAGTGTAGTGTCTGTGAGAGTAGCACAAATTTGGTTTAAGCGTTTTCAATCCGGAAATTTTGATGTCAAAGATGCACGTCGCTCTGGTCGCCCTATTACGGATAAAATGGATGCCATTTTTAAAAAGTGGAGCAAGATCGGCATATCAGTAGTTACGACGTAGCTGAAGAACTGGAAATTGACCACAAAACAGTTTTGGCGCATTTGAAAAAAACTGGGTACACAAAAAAGCTCGACATTTGCGTAGCTCACGAGCTCACTGAAAGAAATTTAATGAACCGTGTACTCATTTGTGATTCTTTATTACGACGTAATGAAACCGAACCATTTTTGAAGAAGCTGATAACTGGTGATGAAAAGTGGATCACGTATGACAAGAACGTGCGAAAAAGGTCGCGGTCAAAGGCCGGTCAGGCTTCACAGACTGTGGCGAAAACCGGGTTAACTCGCAACAAGGTGATGCTGTGTGTGTGGTGGGATTGGAAGGGCATTATTCATTATGAGCTGTTACCACCAGGCAGGACCATCGATCCTGAACTCTACTGCGAACAACTGATGAGATTAAAGCAAGAAGTTGAGAGAAAGCGGCCGGAATTAATCAACAGAAGGGGTGTGGTTTTTCATCATGATAACGCTAGACCTCACACATCTTTAGCCACTCAGCAAAAATTAAGAGAGTTTGGCTGGGAAGTGTTAATGCATCCGCCGTATAGTCCTGACCTTGCACCTTCAGATTCCCACCTGTTTCGGTCTCTTCAGAATTCTTTAGACAGTGTCAGGTTAACATCACGAGAGGACTGCCAAAACCACTTGTCGCGGTATTTTGACCAGAAGTCCCAAAATTTCTATAGCAATGGGATCATGTCCCTACCTACAAGATGGCAAAAAGTTATCGAACAAAATGGTACCTACATACTTTAGTTAAATGTAAATAAACTATATTAAAAAATGTTTTGAATTTTCTTAAAAAAATGCGAAGAAACTTTTTCCCCAACCTATTATATTTAAAACACAAAGTTAGTCAAAATCAAAATCAAAATCAAAAGTCATTTATTCAAACTAGGCTGAGAATCAGCACTTTTTGAACGTCAAAATTACATAAGACAGTCCCCCAAAAACGCCCGCCCTTCACCACTTCCTAGTGCTTTAGCTGGGGAGAAGAAGTGGCGCAACAAACTCCCCAGCAGCACAGCTGTCTGTTCAGTTAAAAAAATGATTCTATATAATACTGCGCATAATAATTTAGGTACATTAAATTAAATTATTTGCTATAAGTAAGCTAGCACACGCCAATATACCAAAAAAAAAAAAAAAAACGAAAACAATACTCAAGCAGAAACAAAATACAAAACTAAAAACGTAAGCAGAACTTTATACCTAAATAAAAGCCTCCAGTAATAAAGGGCGTGCCCACTTACATATAGCCGTACATGTAGTCGTAACTCACAAGTCACAGATAGGGATAAACTAGGACCATCGAAGTAAAATCAACGAGTTAAATTACTAATAACAAAACAAAACCAAGGTCAGCAAGACGACCTGTCACCACAAGCAGCACCCGTTCACGAGTATAACGCAAAGATCAGCCATTACCCCCCTCGCCATATTTGAGGGAAGGAGACAACCCGACCCCCGACGCTACCGCAAGCAGTGACATCTAAGGGAGCATGACGAACTTGCTGCCGGTTGCTCGGGCAAGAAAAACTATGATCAATTGTCGAGGTCACTAGCTAACCACATATTGCAATACCACTCATAAAAAATAAATAAACATTGAAATGAGTAGATTATGTCAATAATAAATAAAAATAAAATTAAAATAAATTGACCTTGAGAGTCAAAGAAAATAAATAATTATATGAACTCATATAACCTAGTGTCGTAGGGTGAGGGTAAGATGCCTATTATGAGATAGGCGCCAAATATAAGATATTGGCTAAACTATTAACGGCAACCAATTGGCGTTAGTGTCGACGGGAGCGTCATAGCAACGAGTCCTGTGACAACGCGTGCCAGATAGAGGCGCTGTTAGAATGAGAGCATGCGGATTTTTGCGGAAGCAGAAAACAACATTTTTGCCATTAAATCTTTAAGAGGACGACACGACATTATTTTCGTGCTAAATGTTATAGATTTACGGTCATTCGATCAATTTCACAATATGTGTGGTTTGTTACTTTGTCTTCCTTGTCAACAAAAAATATGCAGCTATTTTGTGAAATTTCTGTGTGCTCGTAATATGAGATATGTTGGAATACCATAATTGAAGTATCTCTTATTAGGATACTTTGGCGCAAGTTAGGTTGAGAAATAAAAGTTTTTGATATCACATTTATTTGAAAGAGGTCAGTCTACATATAGTTAAAAAATGCAATTCAAAATTTTTACTAAAATCGATTTTTTATTTTTCATTTGTTTTGAACGTCTAACCGGAAGGAACCTAATATGAGATTATATTTCAGATTAGGAGCCCTAGTATCTCATAATATGGACCATGCCTACAACGCAATTTCTGACTTTTCCGTTTTGTCTACGTAAATATATTTTTTTTGAAAACAACTTTTACTATTGGACCAAACCTGAAATTGCGACATTTATGTTCGCATAACTCGTCAAAATGTGTGGAACACCTTATTTTTTTTCGCGATTTCAGGTTTGGTCCCATAGTAAAAATTGTTTGTTATCATGAAGTACAATCATGTGTTTAAAGGTCTAAATAGAAATTACTTTGTTACACTATTTAATTTCGCTAGTTAATATTGTACCTAGTGGAGCTCCAACTGCGGAAACTGTTTTTTTAGAGTAAAAAATATAAATAGTATCTCATATTCGGCATCTTCACACTACTTTGACGGCTGTATGAAATAGCTTTAAAATAGCATTTAAATCGTCAAACATGCTAACTGAGCAAGCTAAACGCAAATTATAAATTTCGCGCCGCAATCTTTTATGCTAACTCCAACGGTTTCAAATTGCGCGCGCAATTTTTTTAACTCCCGCCATTCGACTCCATTTTGTTGCCGCGTAAACAGTGTTATCAGTGTTCCCTCTGATTTTATTCTATTTTTTTATTCCTCACAAGTAGTATGAATGGGAGTTAGCAATTAGCTTACCTAAAGTTACAAATTCGAAATTTTACTAACCAAATTTTTGGTTTGAATATTCGGCTTCAAAAAAAAAAAACGCGTATCATCATCGCAAATCATTGAAAATATTACGTGTTAAACATAATATTTTCAATGATTTTCATCGAAATCTAATCATTTTACTGCAGAAAAAAAATAAAATGCAAAATTTATAAAGTAATTAATAATTTATAAACGAAAAAATCAGTTTTTTGCGTTTTTCTCCATAAATTTGATGTAATGTCAGAAATTGGCGAATAAAAAAGTTGTTGATATTTTGATTATCTACAACTTTTATATATAAATTTTTCCGATAGAAGGTTTAGTTGGCCGGAAATCATAAAAATCATTATTCACCCCTCGAAACGACTATTTGGGGAGGGGGGTTATCCCCCCCACTTCTCACCTCTCTCCCGGGACTTTATTTACTTATAATTAAAAAAAAAAAATCCGACCAACCATGTACTTACATACTGCTATTTTTTTTTCTCTCAATTATTTTTAGCGCTGGACTATAAGTTTAAAATCATGAATAAAAGTCGTTCATCAGCGCCTTAATCGTTTAAGCAATTTCTGAGATATTTAACCACAATTATGTAGATCTAAGATGCTCAATATATCTGAAGGAATTAAATTAAAAAGTGCGAGTAGAAATAACCTTGGTTAGCCGTAAATAACCGAAAGGGGCGTGGCTAATGGCGAAGGGGCGTGGTTAAGGGCGATGCGTCTTAATATTTTCCCATATTTTTTATTACTTGGTTTTAATATAATGCGGGTTTATCCTTTAGAGTAAATAGTAGATCTTTGAGTTAACAGATAGGTCAGATTGGCAGTTGCTCCATGTAAAATACTGGTACCTACACACTTATTCAGCTGCAGCCGGTTAGATAGGAAGCTTTTTAAGGTTCCGTACCTCAAAAGGAAAAAACGGAACCCTTATAGGACCACTCGTGTGTCTGTCTGTCTGTCACAGCCAACTTTCTCCAAATCTAGTGAACCGATTAAATTGAAATTTGGTACACGTATTTATTTCTGTGACCCAAACACGTACGTGTAACGTAAATAAATGAATTTTGAATGTGGAGGTTAATTTTGGAGAGCAAACAAGAAAATTTAAAAAAGAAAGTTTCAAACTGTACCGTGTGCTATATCAAATGAAAGGGCTTACTGTGAGGGTCTCAAATACATATATGTTTTTATAGTTTTAAAATAAATCATTTTAAAGTTGTTTAATTAAATAGACGAAGTTTGACTATTCCCCCCCCCCCCCCCCTTATGTTCGAAAGTACTGAGCCTAAAATTTTGAAAAAAAAATACAGACCTATACATTACAGGGAAACTCATAAGAAGTCTATGGTCTCAAAACAACAGGGATATTATTAATTGCACATCAAATAAATAATGACCTATCAATTTATTTCCATCATTTATATACTTTTTTACATCAAAAAAATACTGACTGCACAGCAAATTAACCAGAGCGTACATACATAATACTCAGACTCATAGCAAAATGACATGGTGACTAATATTAACTCCGAGGTTAGGTTTGGTTAGGTTACATACTTTAAACCCTTTACACATAAATACGAGCTCCGTTCTAGGATGCAAGAGCGAGCAAAGAGCACGAAGGGTAAAAAAAGCTTTATTGCGGTGCCGCGGTGCGCCACGAATATAAATTGTGTCTTATTTAGTTATATTTTGAGTTGAGTATTTTGCTGTGCAATCAGTAATTTTGATTGGAATTCGGATTATTTTTTGATACAAAAAGTAATATTTTGATTTGCGTTTAAATACTACCCAAAACAACATAGTAAATCTCATCTTCATTTATCCCAACTACGGAACACTTCATTGTGCGTAGTACGACACGCACTTGGCCGTTTTTTTTTAGCCTAGTTTTTTAACCTAACCAGGTTTGGAACCTAATATAAGTCTGAATGAATCTGAATTTGAGTCTCGATTAGAGGCAATAGGCTCATAAATACAGTATTTTAACTGTAAAATCACGTAAATCAGCGAAATCGGCTAAATTTCGTATACGGCCTCTTAAGTAAGTACCTATAACTGGGGAAATGTGATTGTACTCACCTGCTAAGTATACAACTCTGACTGCCTCATTGGGGAGTGTCGTGAAGTTCTGCCATGTTTAACGCACGAAACCCTATAATCACCTGTCTATCCTTTTCCCAACTTGTTGGGGTCAGCTTCTAGTCTAACCGGATGCAGCTGAATACCAGTATTTTACATAGAGCGACTGCCTATCTGACCTCCACAACCCAATTACTGGGTAATACGATACCCCTTGGTAAGACTGGTTGTCAGACTTTCGGGCTTTTGACCAACCGGGACCAACGGCTTAACGTACTTTCCAATGCAAGGAGCGGTCTTGGTACGTAAAGATGGTCACCCATCCACGGACCAACCGCGGCAAGCGTAGCTTAACCTGATCGATCAACCTGTGCGGCTGTTATTACTTAGCCACAAGCCCCATAAAACACTTTATAAATAAGAAACCTGCAGTTCTCAAAGGCCTACATGAGAAAACGTACGAAACTACTGATTTAAAAATTTAAAAAAGTTGGAAAATTCTGCAACAGTTTTAAAAGCGATTTAAAAATCGGTGTAACCGTTTTAAAATAGTTCCTATTACCGTCATTTAGGGTCAAATAGACAGTCGGACAGACAGATCTATAAGTGATTGTCATAGAGTAAAAATGCACAGATGCGAAACTGCCGATCCAAAAATATTAGAATGTAAGCGATACGTACGAACCTTATTCTTTTGATAGTAATGTTCATATTCGTGTAACCAAAAGTTAAAGTGTGTCAAACGAATATGAACATTGATTTCATACTAATAAAGTTCATATTCGAATGAGACACTTAGGATAACTGTAGGTACTTAGCAGAGTAAAATCAAAGTACGGTTTTTGAATGTTGCCCTAAAGCTTTGGTTTCATAAGAAAGCGGTTCCGTCATAATATAACGGCCGTCATGAAAATCTGTCATTTTCACCCACGGAACAGAAAAAAACAAGTGGAAGTGCCCACGCAGCTATCCGGCGAGTGTCACAATTACCTATGCGGAAAAATGTGAAATAATAACAACCTTTGTCAGTTGTATGTCTTAATTTTGTATGAACAAGAAATTCTACTTTGACAAAAGCTTATTTGTTGTTCATACAAAATTAAGACTTATTACAACTGACTAAGATTGTTATTATTTCATATTTTTTTCGCATAATTGTGATACGCCGGATAGCTGCGTGGGCACTTCCACTTGTTTTTTCTATTCCGTGTTTTCACCAGTATTTGACATTAACTCAAACCCCGATGCCCTAAGATTTAAATCGCTAGATTTGCCCTCACCGTAGCTACTTAGTCACAAGAAATAGTGTCCGTACTGAGAAGAGTGAGCTCACACACTATTAAATAGCGTCGTTTCTCTCACTTATACTTGTATGACAGTCTCTTTCTAAAGTTTAAAATAGCATATTTACTTACAGCACTGTGACAGTCTTTGACAGTCGTTACGGGTGGGTAGTCAGAAGCCCATAAATCTGACAACTAGTCTTACCAAGGGGTATGGTGTAACCCAGTAACTGGGTTGTGAAAGTTAGATAGGAAATTTCAGCTGCATCCAGTTAGACTGGAAGCCGACCCCAACATAGTTGGGAAAAAGCTGGGCAGATTAATTGATACTGCATTGACTATGAAATTTAAAATCAATCTGTCTAGCCTTTTCCCAACTATATTGGGGTCGGCTTCCAGTCTAACCGGATGCAGCTTAATACCAAAATTTTACAGGGAGCGACTGCCTATCTGACCTCCACAACCTAGTTACTGGGTAATACGATATCTCTTGGTAAGACTGGTTGTCAGACTTTCGGGCTTCTGACGACCCGTAACGACTGCCAAAGATCCACGAATGACAGCCGGGACCAATGGCTTAACGTGCTTTCCGAAGCACGGAGGAGTCTCGGTATGAAAAGATGGTCACTCATCCACAGACCAACCCCGGCAAGCGTAGCTTAACCTGATGGATCGACCCGTGCGGCTGTTATTACTTAGCCACGAGCTCCTTGACTATGAAATTAATACCTACTCACTTTAAGATGGGTAATATAATTGATTGATTTTTTTTGTCATTTTTAGTCTAGGGTCTAGTCCCCAGCATCGCACGGGTAGCCCAATCACCCGTGCGACGCCGGGGCGGGTCGTTAGTGATACACTCGCGAGCAATAAACTGGAATCACTTCAGGGCGCGTTGCTCAAAACATTTTTTTACAATTTCTATGTAATAAACTATGGATTGTGGTATATCGTTTGAAAGTTAATTTTGTTAGCTCACAACCTCTTTCAATATCATAACTTCGTCGACTTCGTCGGCGTGAAATTACGGCCTCCGAGCCACCGCGTCGTATCGTATCGCCCGCACGCGCTATTACTTAGTTTTCGCTTAACGTACTTTCTGACTTTTTTTCTTTTTGCTCGGCCCCTAAAGGTCGTAGCGTGATGTTAAATAACCACCTTCCTCAAGAATTGGGGTACCAAATGCGAAAATAACTTTTCAAATCCGACTGGTACCTACTTGGTTCCAGAGATTAGCGCGTTCAAACGAACAGACTACAGCTTTATTATACAATTCTCTCGGGGTCAGAAGAAAAAATGACCAAATTATTAATATGTGTAAGATCCTTCACGGAAAAACAGATGCCCCTGAACTGCACGACGAACTGTCCCATATTTTTGCTCCAATAAATTATAGCCGTAACAGGAGGTACAGATTGTTCACCGTGCCTCGGAGTCGAACTGTCGCTCGAGCCCAGTCTCCTGTCCCTCGCACACTCACTGCGCTCAACGCTCTCTTGGATGCTAAGCCTGAATGTGATGTGTTCGCGGATGAATGGAAGAAGATCTTGTCAGTATGTCTGGAGTATTGTGAGAAGAGCGTATGACTGTCAAGTAGTTATATACTTTTATTATTGTACTTAAATAAATGACTTAACTAATGTAATTGGCCTTGGCCGTTTTATGTTAAATAAATAAATAAACAGGGTGGCGGGACATCGACGCACAACCTGTTACCATGGATTCAGTATACAGGGTTATTGGTAAAACACCAACAACCTCTTAAGGGGTCATTGTACTCATCATTATGGACAACTTTTACTATGGGACCAAACCTGAAATCGTGAAAAAAAAAAGCTGTTCAGTACATTTATGTTCGCATAATTCGTCAAAATGTACTGAACAGCTGATTTTTTTTCGCGATTTCAGGTTGGGTCGCATAGTAAAAGTTGCTCATAATGATGAGTACAATGACCCCTTAAGAGGTTGTGTGTAAAAAACAGCTTTTTCCTACAATACCTATGTGAGCCAAAATGTAAGAAACAGCAAATTATTTTTAATAGCCGACGAAAATTTTCGAAGCAGATCCAGGACCATGTATTGAATCCATGGTAACAGGTGGCACGTCCATTTGCCTGTCACCAGGGTGGCACCGGTGGTAATATAAATAAAAATCATTATAAAACAATGGTTAGACCTGCTGTCTTGTATGGATCAGAATGTTGGGCCATAAAAAGAATGAATGAAAGGCAATTGCATGCAGCCGAGATGAGAATGCTAAGAGGGATGTGTGGTATTACGCGAATGGATAGAATAAGAAATGAGTATGTAAGAGGAGGTCTGAAAGTGACACCGGTGACTGAAAAGTTGTCTGGAAATCGGTTGTCATGGTATGTATAGGCATGTGATGCGGAGGAATGAGGAAAATGTCGTCAGGAAAGTGTTGAGTATGAACGTGGAGGGCTATACGAGTAAGGGAAGACCAAAGAAACGATGGGTGGACTGTGTGAAAGATGATATGGCCAGAAAGGGAGTGACTACCGAGATGACGACTAATAGAGAAGTATGGAAGAAAAAGACATGTTGCGCCGACCCCAAATAAATTGGGACAAGGGCAAGAGAATAATGATTAGCATAACACAGGTTCAGAGGATGTTATAAAAGGTTCATAAGAGTACACTATACTGGATGATTATTTTTACTGTTTGAAAAAATAGGCTGCAATAGGTGAACGGAGTAGAAGCATATTATTATGGCTTTTTTTTTGTTTTTTCAATAGCTTAGACAGAAATTGCTCTATCAAACATACACATTTGAACTAAACTAGAAAAATAAAAACAGAAATTTTGAAAAAAAGTTATAGATTGTTAAAAATATCGAAATTCATATCATACGCACTACGAAGGGTGCAGGAACATTATGTCACAATAATATTATTCTTATTAAATTTTTTTTTAAATTTCGTTACACTTTAATTAAATCTTAACTGATAAATTATAACAGTAATGGCAAAAAAAGATAATGTCATAGTAATTAAAATTATTATCATATTGAGTTAGGTATTGGTCTAGATTAATTTCCTAATCCATACATAATATAAAGGGGGAGAATATGAGATTCGCGTCTATACGGTTTTATTAATCTATGGCGCCGTCTATGTTGAATGCTAGACTTTTATTTTTAACTACCAGGCTTTTACGTGGAAATTCGTATGGCTAGCTGGTTTACAAAAAAGGAGGAGCTTGTGGCTAAGTAATAACAGCCGCACGGGTCGATCCATCAGGTTAAGCTACGCTTGCCGAGGTTGATCTGTGGATGGGTGACCATCTTTTCATACCCGAGACTCCTCCGTGCCTCGGAAAGCACGTTAAGCCGTTGGTCCCGGCTGTCATTCGTAGATCTTTGACAGTCGTTACGGGACGTCAGAAGCCCGAAAGTCTGACAACCAGTCTTACCAAGGGGTATCGTATTACCCAGTAACTGGGTTGTGGAGGTCAGATAGGCAGTCGCTCCATGTAAAATACTGGTATTCAGCTGCATCCGGTTAGACTGGAAGCCGACCCCAACATAGTTGGGAAAAGGCTAGGCAGATTGAGCTGATTTACAAAAAAAAAATTGTAAAAAATGTGGTCTACTTTTTACTTAGAGGTGAATTTGTTTAGTTAATTTATTTATTTTACTATTTGAGATGGGTTTGCTCTTGGCTATAGTCTAGGTCACAGATGACAGAGACAAAGTCTACGATGGAGTGAGCTTACCCAGAAGAAGCCTGTTCATTCTAATTTTGAAGAGATTCGGGTTCTATGCGTTCTGTAGTGAGTGAGTTCCACTGATGATGAAGGATGTTTATATTTAATTGGAATCTTATTAAAGAGTTTCACGTCATTAGTATCATTACAATTTTAGTAATTAATCCGTGAACATCATCATGTCTCAGTCATCTGCGGCTCATCCCTAGGCTCAAAACTTTTCAGTAAGGCGGCCTGACAAGTGATGGTTTTGAACTTAGGGAGGGGCTCAAAATTTTTCAGACCTAGGGGGCTGAAAAGTGATGGTTTTGAGCCTAGGGATGGGCCGCGGATGACTGAGACATGATGATGTTTACGGATTAATTACTAAAAGCGTAATGATGCTAATGACATGAAACTCTGTTTATACTAAAGAGGCAACTTACTTTCGCAAATTAGTAATATGCAGCGCGAGACAATAATGACACTTGAAGGTACTTTTGGCTCAAAACTTGGGGTCAGCTTCCTGTCTAACCAGCAGCAGGCACCTGAATACCAGCATTTTACATGGAGCGACTGCTTATCTGACCTCCACAACCCAGTTACTGGATAATATTGTACAATACCCCTTGGTAAGACTGGTTGTCAGACTTTCGGGCTTCCGACGACCCGTAAAGACTGTCCAAGATCCGCGAATGAAAGCCGCGACCCGAGGCACGACGAGGTCTTGATATGTAAAGGATGGTCACCTTTCCACGGACGTACCGCGGCAAGCGTAGCTTAACCTGATCGATCGACCCGTGCGGCTGTTATTACATAGCCACAAGCCCCCTATTATATGGGACTTAGATATAACTGATGAAATGTGGTGTACTTTAGGTAAGTTATAAATCCTTAAATTCTGAGTTGAGCTGCACGATTACTGACAAATGCGTGCACTGACTGGACAGGTCCACTGTTGTGTGGTTCTTTCCTTTTTTTTGTGGATGGGAAATCATCAAATAACTTCTCCCGCTCTATGAGGAGCGGGAGGGTGTGTCAGACTTCTACTGACTAAAACCCACCCGTGTTCCTTCAGTTGCCTGTGCCAGGGCCACGGTAACTCTTTCGAACAACCCGCAACCCTGGCGGGTATCGGCCCTAGCGGACCCCTTCAGCTAGTGCTGACATCTCTTTGGGGCGCGCGTGGAACACAACGCGCCGTCGACCCGGGCCTGGTCCTTACCGGACGGCGAGCTACCCATTGCTCGTCATCCGCAAGCCCGCGCCTACGGTGGCCGGGAATCGGCTATCGATTCCCGACGCCCAGGGCGTCTCCTGCGGCGACTAGGGGCGTGAGGGCACAAAGATTGCCTCTCCCTCACGCGTTCAGCCTCCTCCTTCGCGAGCATTACTGCTACGCAGAAGGAGGTGACGGCTTGCCATTCACTCTCGCTCCGTACCATGGCCTGTACCAGGTCGGGACACGAGAGATCGCCGCCGCCGATCGCCTCCGCGAGGACGCGGCGGTGCTCTGCCCATGCCGGGCAGACCTCCACCGTATGCTCCACCGTGTCCTCCTGGCGATCCACACAATGGTAACACCCGGGCGTTTCCTCCCGCTTTATCCGGAACAGGAACCTCCCGAAGCAACCGTGTCCGGTGAGGACCTGCGTCAGGCAGAAGGTGAGGATGTCGTGACGCCTCTCCAACCACTCCTCAAAGCGGGGACTTATCGCCGCAATTGTGGCGTGCCCTGTGGTTCTTTCCTGAAAATACGATTTCAGTCACCAATCTACATGGCCTTTACATAATCTGACCAAGATTATGTCTGGACTTTCAAATAAACTGTGACCTCTGACTTTGTTTCGGCCTTTCTTCTCAAAGTAGTCAGATAGGAACGCCGACCTTATCTATTTTTTTTAAATATGATTGACGTGTGTTTGTACAAACTTTTATTATTAGCCTTTATTGTCTCACTGCTGGGCAAAGGTCTCCCTACTCTCTTTCCACCTCTCTCTGTCCAGAGCTACCGAGGACCAATCTTTATTAAAGGAGTCCAGCTCATCCCGCCGTCTCCGTCTGGGCCTGCCGCGATGTCGTTTGCCACCCATTGGGTCGTAAGTTTGGCCCATTGATCGTCTGACATCCGGCAGATGTGTCCAGCCCAATTCCATTTAAGCGTGGCTTTCCGAGTGACATCAGTTGTTTTAGTGATGGAACGGATTGTTGTATTCTTAACCCGCTCCACAAGTTTGATACCCAGAATACTTCTTTCCATAGATCTCTGACAAACCTACTTACAGAAATAATATCATTTATCATCTACACCTCAGCCTGACCCTTCGGAGAATACAAGCGTGATGTTCTATTCTGTTACAAGTGTCAACGAAATTATAGTTGTGATTTGAATAAAAGGACAATTCCTGATTCATATCCTCATTTTCCGCCATTTTGTATTACGTATCAAAGTTATAACGTATTCTCATGAATTAATTTAAAACTAAATAAATCAAAGAACTTGCGAACATTATTAGGGTTCCGTACCTCAAAAGGAAAAATTGGAACCTTTATAGGATCACTCGTCTGTCTGTCTGTCTGTTACAGCCAATTTTTGTCCGAATCTAATGGACCGATTAAGTTAAAATTTGGTACTCATATGAATTTCTGTGACGTGTAATAAAGGAATAGATTAAAAACATAAATAAAGGAATTTTGAATACTTATTGGGGTCACTTTGGGGACAAATATGATAGTTTACAAAAAAAAAGGTTTTGCAAACTGTACCGTGTGACATATCAAATGAAAGGGCTTACTGTGAGGGTCTCAAATAGATTTATTTTTATAATTTTAAAATATATTGTTTTAAATTCTTTAAGAAAAAAAAAAACGAACATTGACCATGCCTCCCATATCTCCGAAACTACTGAGCATGAATTTTGAAAAAAAAAAATACAGAAAATAGTAAATCTATAGATTACAGGAAAACCTATAAGAAGTATATGGTCTTAAGATAGTATGGTAAATCTCTCTATATTGTGCGTACAATCTTACATTTGCAGTTGGAATCTATGGGCGTACACGTTTTTCAATTACAATGTTAAGTTTGTTCTTGGGATACATTCATCCCAACTATGGAACCCTTCATTGTGCATGGACCGACACGCACTTGGCCGGTTTTTATATTTCAGACTGGCTGCACACGTTACCATAATAACAGAGTAAAAATAATAATCACTACTGTTTTGTCTTAGACGGGGTCTTTGGATATGTATTTTAGTTTTTTGCCACCGACTTCTGAAAGTAAAGCTATTTTTCACTTTTAGTGTTTTTTTTTTTTAAAGTCGGTGGTTCCTTTTTTGTAAAAAAGTTTTTATTTTTCACTTTTTATAATTTGTAATTTGTAATGGTCAGTTTGTAATTTGTCTAAGTTACTGTAGCCTAATGTCAACTGCTCATCACCTTTTACAAAATATTGCTATTCCCGATGTAGGGACGTTAATTGTTGAGGAGTTCTCCTAGTAAAAACCTGGAGAACTGGAGCTGATGGTGAAGTCACCATCACCATATGCATTGTGACGAGTATAAATTGTTTGGCAATCGTATCGCAAGTCGTGAAATACTTAGGTATAATTGAGTAGTTCCGATGGCCATCTGTGGTCTTCGTCATCAGATCCACTTCACCAAATGGTGCTTTCCGAGAGTAAATGCATGAGTTACTATAAAAATACCCAAATCGCTATAGGTGTGCCTATAAAATTTGAGGGTTTCCCTCGATTTGGTTACTATGGGATTACCTCGAGAGTATATCCTTTCAAACAAAATAAAATTTTCGAAATCGGTCCACAATTTTCGGAGATTCTATATCGGTGTACATACATTAAAAAAAAACCGGTCAAGTGCTTGTTGGACCACGCACAATGAAGGGTTCCGTAGTTGGGATGAATTTATCCCAAGAACAAACTTAACATTGTAGTTGAAAAACATGTTCTCCCATACATTCCAACTACAAAATGTCTATAGTCAAACGAAAAAGATCCAACCCACATTACACCTAATGTGGGTTGGATCCTTTTCGTTTAACTATGGACAAATGTAAGTTTGTACGCACAATATTGAGAGATTTAGCATGTTATTTTAAGACCATAAACTTCTTATAGGTTTTCCTGTAATCTATAGTTATAGAGTTGTTTTCTGTATTTTTTTCAAAATTTTAAGCTCATCGGTTTTGGAGATAAAGGGGGGAATGGTCAATTTTCGTCGTATTTTCTTAAATAAGTTTAAAACAGTTTATTTTAAAATTATAAAAAAATTATATTTTAGACCCTCACAGTAAGCCCTTTCATTTGATATAGCGCACGGTACAGTTTGCAAATATTATTATTTTTAAATTTTCTTATTTTGCCCCCAAAATTGACCTCGATATTTAAAATTCATTAATTTACATTACACGTCCGTGTTTGGGTCACAGAAATACATACGTGTACCAAATTTTAACTTAATCGGTCTATTAGATTCAGAGCAAATTGGCTGTGACAGACGGACAGACAGACAGACACATGAGTGATCCTATAAGGGATCCAGAACCGGTAAACAGTATTCTTCTAATGCACATCCTCCACGTGCCAAACATGCTCCTTCTATTCTGCCGCCCGCCGGTAAGGAAAATGGACGTACGAGTATCTACGGAAATATTGAAATGAAGAAAAAAAATATTTTGTCTTGTTTAAAATACAAGATACAAAGGCAAATGTGTCTTTCAATAATAAGAATATAATATAAAAAAATACTGGTAGATGCATCTTTTTTTTTTTGCTGATTCCGAATATGTAAAAAACTCTATTTCGAAAAAACACACTAGTAAAAGACAAAGACACTAATATCAAAATCACAGCCATGAGATGTTCTACTCCACTTTTCACCTGCCTTTCAATCTGTTGTTTAGTCTTCCGAAAGGCATTATTTAAATTCATTCCACAGACGAAACGGATCTGCTAGCGAAACCAGAACTTTTATCAAAGAAAAGAGTTCGTAGAACGTACAGTAAACGCTCAAAAGTCCATAAGCGTGCTAAGGATTACATTGCTATGAACTGTGCGTGTGCCTGTGTGAGCGATGTCTCACTCAACATTCCGCAGATAACACACACTAATGAATTGTCGCATGTCGTCGTACTACGCGAAATAACATTATATTTATGTTGCATTAAGAATACGCGTCATAGTGGCGACGTGTTCTTACCATTGCATTGCTAAAATTCGCATAAACATAACATGTGCTGGTAGCTGTTTGGGCTAAGCAATGGTTTCACGATCAATGAAGTCTGAGTTCGAATCTTAATCACAATGTGGGACTGTTTTTTGTTTCTTTGGAACCATAATAATATATTTGTACTATTTTAAGCAAAAACTTGTTAGATGTTTTAAATGTTCATTTATTATTTATTTTTATACGAAGTTAAATATTAGTTATTGTATTATTATTTAACTATTTATGTGATTTTTAATTTATCTTTTCGGTGTTGGAAGGTTGAAATAAAAAAGTCGTGCTGAATGGTAACAAAAATGTTTATTCGTTTTATTTACTTATTTATAAAATTAACAAACTTAAGAGAATTGTGACGTTACATTCCTACTAGATAAAAGAAGTTTTTTTGGAACCGTTCATAGGATTTTTTGTTGTATACCCACTTAGTCAATTCATAATAACATAACAAAGAAAGGATATTCTAATAACACATATATATAATTGTCAATACCCAGATATGGGTATCTGGGTCAGCAGAGTTTATTCAAAACTAGTCTATGATTTAGACGTTATGAACATGTTTTTTTAATGTAACGTCACCATGAATGTATCGAGGTTATAGCTTAAGTGTTCATTTTCTTGACGAAAAGAAGATTGAAACTAAACCTCAATTTAAGATCATTAAATAATTACGGATATGTCAATATTACTAAATATTCAGCTACACCGTCTAATTAAAAAAAAAAAATCTATGTATTAATATTTTGTATAACCCCCATTATTTTCAATACAGTCAAGTAGACGTTTGCGCATGGACCCTACAATATTACCACATATTTCGGTTCCTCTTAAATTTTCCCATACCTCCATGCAATGGATTTTTAATTGTTCTATACACCTTTCATCCCGTGACTCCCACCTTTGGACCATCAAACCCCATAGATTTTCTATGGGGTTGAGATCGGGTGATCGCGCTGGCCATGGAACAACAATTATCTCCGGGTGATTTTGAAACCACTCACGCACACTGCTCGCCCGGTGAATAGGACAATTGTCCTGCACAAATGTTATTTGTGTCAACTCATCAGCTGGGTAAATGTTGCGCACAGTAGGTAACATGACATCGTCTAATACTTCTACATAAGTAGAACTGTTGGCGCGTGGAGGAATAAAAGCCAGTTCTCCTGGCCCTGCTGCACTCATCCATCCCCACATATTAATCGTAATTCGACCTGAGTCTGTATTAGGAATTACGTTTTTATCACACCAGCGAGTGTTATCCTTGCGCCATAAATGAAGCCTACCCTTTTGACTAGACTTAAATGTCTTTTCATCTGAAAATATGGTAGTATTCCAGTCAAAATCTAAATAATCCCGTGCGAAACGTAATCGTTCTTGTTTATGTCTTTCTGTCAAGAAGGGCTTTTTAGCTGGTCTTCTATGATGCAAGCTTTCAGCGTGGAGAGCACGGCGAACAGTTTGCAATGAGGTATCGAATAATTCCGCAAAGTGTCTCGTTGGTTTGAAACGATTTGATTCATACTCGCCCACCATATGAATTCGCTGCGCCTCGCTAATAAGCGACGGCCTTCCACTTCGCTGTCGACTAGCAAGGCTACCCTCTTCCTCATATCTTTTGATCCAGAGACTTACAGTATTCCTCTAAAACAAAAATAAAGTAATATTAGGCAGCTATAACAAAATACTAAAGAGACTCAACTTTTATATACTATAGATATTATATATATATATATATATATATATATATATATATATATATATATATATATATATATATATATATATATATATTTATATAATATCTATAGTATATAAAAGTTGAGTCTTTGTTGATTGTTGTTGTTTGAGTTGATTTAATATAATAAAATACAAAATACTCTGCATTTAAAAATCCAATAATAAACACAAATTATTTATTTTATAGACCTCATGATGGATTTAAAAAACAATAAAAAGAATTAATCCATATGTCACCAAATAATCTTAGGTATAAATTTCAAATAAAAGATACAATTCAGTCCAGTTTCATTAGATATTTGTGTTCTATTAAGACCACTTTTATGCAGCGCAATAATAGTCGCCCTCGTCTCAATATTAATATTTGCCTGCATTTTGAGAATAACTGCTAACCGCTATCTATTAAACCACACGTCACTAACCAACAACTACAACCAACCGACAACGTTCATTCAAATCAAGTTAAATATTCCTAAAACTCATGTCTACCTCACAGAAATCGAAATTATTTATTTAGTTTTCTATGATCTACCTTTCTAACTTTACGAAATGAGTGACCAAGCGAACAAGATAAAGAATATTATATTTCTGTCCCATTACTTCCAATCAAGTAAAAACTTACAAAAAGTCAAGTACTGCGTGAGATTTGAACTCACGGCTCACTGATTCACGCATCTATCTGCACGCGCTTAACCGCTAGGTCATCTGTACACATGTTATAACTTTGAAATTATGAACTACAATCAGTTGTTGACGACAATAATTATGCATGTTTATATTCTTGGAAATAGAAGGTCTTAAGTCAAACTAAACGCCAAGCTATAGCTTTGTGAGTTTGCTTATCGACTTTTGGTCGCGACTGTACACAAAAAAAAAGTAATTCAGGCCTGTACTATTTATGGTTATAATAAAAATTATTATCTATGGTTAAGTGACTGTTATGAGAAATCCCGTGTGTTTACAATCTACTGATTATTTAAGTTATAGCCGTTCGTTAGGAATAATCTGTAAGAATGCATCAGTCAATGTATCAGTGTTGTGCCATTTTGCAGGGAAGCAAATAAAAAAAATAAAAACTTCGCAAACAATGGGAAATTGCTACTGTTGTCGACCTCAGGACGAGCTGCGGGGCAATTGCGTAACACTATCAATAGGAATCGGTTTCATTTTGACAGTTCAACAACATTCATTGCGTTATTTACGTTGTCAACCAGACAAATTTTTCGAACATAAGAAGCAATGGATTAGCAATTTGTTTCAGATTTAGATGGATAGGGCGTTACGCAATTAGGGTGCTGCTTCTCACACGGACATCTGCAGTGCTATTCTATACAAATCTCACCGTGAAAACTTAGGTGAGGTGAGCGTGGAGTGAGCTGTCAATAGTGTCAATCCCTAGCATCAGGTGGAATGACAGCTCTCTTCAAGCTCACTTCACCTCCGTTTTCATGCTGAGATTTTTACAGAATAGACCGGCTGTACGTCACTTGTTCTCGCGTCACCAGTCCCGACTCTTTTCATATTTTGGCTCCTGAGATGAAACTACAAACGTAGTATAGAGGGAAATTTTGAAAAAAAATGTGGAAGTTATTTTAGTATACATATTGTGTTGTCTTATGACTTCCACACGAACGAAGTTGCGGCCATAAGCTAGTAGTCTTATAAAATTTAAAAAGTTTTCTATGACTTCAAAAGGGTCTTGATTTGTTTGATTGACAGAACTTGTTTTATTAGATTAGATGAACAACATTTAACATTTTAAATGTTGTTTCTTCACAGAAAAAAAAATATGATTCTAAAATAGACTTTAATCTCAGTAAGCTATGATTACAAATTGTTTGCGAACTAGGGATTATCGTGAAAAGCCTACAATTGCAAAACTTTAATTTTTCTTTTAAGAATTTTTGTGACTGACTGTAATGAAATATTTTTATAGGTAATATGTAAATGGAGCAGTTTGAGAATTGATAACGAATAATCGGTGGAGTACTTTAAGAATAATTCCAGATACCTATGGGAACAAAATAATAAGTATTTTTAAATAATAATACTTCCTTGGAGTAACTTGGGAATTCATGTATGAGATTCTTATCTTTTTAGAACAAAAGAATGGAGTACTTTAGGAATAAGCCATTTAATTTGCATATTTTAAATGTTCCTGATTCTACCTATCCTCATTTTTCGCTATTTTGTATAATTTATCAAGTTATTAACGTATTCTCGTGAAAAGAATCATTTAAAACTTAGTAAATTAAATTACATGTGAACAATATTATATATTATACACAAGTGATATAATATCAGAGTATCGTTATCAACATCATCAATGGCAGCCTTCCACCCACTGCTGAGTACAGGCTTCCTTACTCTTGTAACATGCTTCCCTGGTCCGTGCGAGTCTCTGAGTATATATAACTAATAAAATTAAGTTCTGTTCAGTCATAGATTTTCTAATTTATAATATTGCTATCTACGTATATAAACTCACGCCTTCTACCTTGAAGGTAGGCAGAAACTATAGAACGACACCTGCTACGATCCTTACATACTCATTTTCCTTCATTTATGTTCTTATATTGGTCATACACGCACGCCGGTTGCGAGTGCTACGCACCTGACTACCTTGTTGTTGTTACTCGCCTTTCATTCATCCTCTCAACAAGACCAACCCATCTAAGCATACTCTTTTAAATTTTTGTCCATACATCTTTTAAACTGCACCGTTGCCTTATCGCGTCCTTCCTCAGCCAGCTGAAGAGCTGTAGGACGCTCACGTCTGTTTCTACTAACACTAGGTGACATTTAATAAATGCCTAAATAAAGGGGGCTATTGGATTTTCAACTTTAAGCGCTGAGCTAAGCGTTGAAAATCTAACAACGTACTTTTATTTAGACATTTATTAAAAGTCACATGTGATGAAGTTGACCACTAACACAATATACTCATTGGTAAGGGAGGTATAAAATGTTAAGGAAACGGCGTAGCTAAACAATAGGCACATTTCCATGACTTGTACATTGAATCAGTCTAACCTTACCTTTATTCATAAATTTCTTGGAATCCTTCAGTTTTAGATTATTTAAAATAGTAATAATTATTGTGTGACTGTCGTTTTTGTTTTAATGTCAAACAAAAATCATTAAAACAATGTTTTGCAAAAAAAAAAAAATAAGCAGAATGAAAGATAAATCGTTTGAAATGTTCACAAAGATGAAAAATCTTTGCAGAAATAATTTTTAATCCTTAGATTTTGCAAAATAGGTAAACAAATGTTTTGTTTGACTATTTTGCAAAATTGCTACCTGAGACCAATTTATATAAAAGCAGCTGTATTACCAACAGTTATCGGAATCGTGCCCGTAGCGCGTATAAATAACATAACATCGCGCCAAAATTCTCCGATAGCAGAGACGTACTTATATTGAATTGATCCTGGCTCTTCTCTGAAAAGACCAATAAACCGTGCACCTGGCTTCTGACGTTTCATAAGTTTATGTGAAACAAAATATTTTGAATTCAAATTTTAATATTAAACCCACATTTTGTTTTGGTCCCATGTAAATGGGAATACATAATATGCATACAGCGAAAGGAACTTTGTTCAAACTACCACTGTTCTACGACACCTCCCGATTTTTTATTTAATTTAATTTATAATAATCCTTCCAAGCATTTATTTTATTTTTGATTGTTGCCGTCAATAAATAAGGAACACAGGTGTACTTATGTCAAAAGTAAAATAAATGGTTTGAAAGATTATATGAAAATGTAAGGGATATTATCCAATATTGCGAAGGGTGAGTTAACCGGCATTGACCAAATTTTATATAGAAAATAACAAAAATTACAACTAAATACGTTTACAGGGAATATAACAAAGTTTCAAAAGAAATCATACCACGGCTCATCAGTACAATAAATGAAATGTCAGAAGAGTTAAAAAAGAAAGAACAGAGACATCTATTATTAACAACAATAAATGGGAAGAAATTTCAGAAAGAAATAGATAAAGTTTTGAAAAAAGTTGTCGTACAATCGGTAGCTGAATATTGTGAAAAACATGGTAATAAAAAAATAGCAGTTGTGCCAAAAAACGCTCATAAAGCTTCCTTGATAAACAGTGATATGACTGCGAAAAGAACTGTAAAAATGCCACCACAAAAAGATCAACTAGTTGCTGAATATAGGACGACACTACCATATAAGTTGCCAGATAATAAAACACAGCCTCCAGCAAAAAGTGTTGAAAAACCTCAACCTGTAACTGAGGTGTTTTCATCAGAGATATTATCCAAGCAAGAATTAGTGGAAAAAAGCATGGATTCAATAAAGAGAATATTGCCATATTATGATGAACTTCAACCTATTCAACAAGAGCGAGTATTTACAATGGAAAATGTCAGACAGACATTTGATGAAATTCTTCAAACTCCTCAATTCGAACCTCCATTTCCAACACTAACTCAAAAAGATTTCGTTATGGACCACCATTCATCGCCAAAGGATGATGAAAAACAGAAATTAGAAAGTACTCCTCCAATAGGAACTAAATCACATATTGAAAGTCAACAATCAAAAGAAATACAAGAATCAACATTTAAAATGAACTCCGTAACTTCACAGAATCAAAAAACGGCGCCAAAAACTCAACAAATGTCGGAAAAATATCAAGAGTCTGAAAAACATTGCACAATCATGATATCCGATTCTACAAAAGGCATTCTGGGTCAACCAACTTTACCAGAAACAAAACTAACAGAGAACGATGAGAGTAAAGGTGCGAAAATAAGTGTACAAGTAGGAGAAACTTCAAATCAACTTATTCCACTTAAAGATACCTCAAAAGCAGAAACGCCAGAAAAATTCTCGTTAAAAGTAACACCAGGAGTTGTTCAATTTAAAAAAAATCTGTCAAAATCATCTGAGAAAAAGGAACTAGTAGTCTTAAAACTAATAGATGAATCAGACTACTATGATAAGTTTATTCCCCCAGTTGCTCACAAGAGATATGCTTTACATACGAATTTACAAAAACATGAAGAATTAGACGCTGAAACGAAAAAAGAAAATGGAGAATCATTTGAAACAGGCGAATGGTTTGAAACGGCAACGTTTAGTTCAAAAACTGAAGTTTATCCAGATATAGCAAAGATGTTTCCCAGAATGGCTATATCAATTTACGAATTGTACTCAAAATGTGAATTACCAGCCAAACAGACTAGTGAAAGTCATTTACACGTTTCTGATTTTATTCCAAGAGAAGCAGCCTATCTTTCTGATGATGTTGTGAACGCCTTAAAACGATATAAGTCAAGCCCAGGACAGTCATTGTCATCAGACCTAGCGGATTTGGAAAAGGTTCGATACTTGGATCAGTTTGATTTTTCTGATGAATTTGATGATATAATGAAACGACAATATTCGGATACAAAAAACAAAACAGAAATAAAATTTAACAGAAAATTTTACTGATATGTAATACTGATACACTATAGGTGCTGTTTTACTGATGTGTAATGGAATCTAATTCTTCGGTAGATAGACTTGTTTTCAAGTGACTCACTCACGATTAAAAGCCTCCAAGAACTTTGGACTTGGATAAAATTAATGAGAAGAAATCTGAGTCAGATGGAGAGAAACAGATCTTTGCTTAACTTTGGGCCTTTCATCATAATGCTAGATTCAGTCACCAAAGCATTGTAGTACTCAGGCCTAGAAAAAGAAATGAATGACGAAGATAACGATTAGCTAGATCACCAATAGTCAGTAGCGAAATAAATTGTGTCAAATCAAACTGATTGTCATTTATATCTTCTACCTAAAATAAAATAACGCTGATTTTATACATTATAGGTAACTAAATAAACTATGAAATTACTGTTTAGTTTTGCTTTAAAACATATGTTTCTGTTTCTACACATTTTGATCAACGTACTACTTGTAAATTGCAAAAAACGTAAGAAAATTTGAATTTCGCAGGCTGGCGCTTTCACCTTAAACGGGACCTTTTTGCCTGTCGCCGTCAAACCGGCAACAGAAAATCGCTCGCATTTTTTTTTCCTTTTGGAATCGCTCGCATGCTTGTAGCAGGCACAGATAAAAAAGCCTTCGCTAATTTGTATAGCAACGAAAACGCTGCTCGTCTATCTTGCCAGTGTACAGGGTGTTTCACAGACGAGTGATCAAACTTAGGGTAAAAAAAAAACAATCAGTCGTCCCATACATTTGGTCAAGTAGGTATTGAAGTTTTGTATGGGACAGCAATTTTTTTTTACGATTACGATGTTGGTCCCCGGGAAAAAGTTGTTCAGTTTGATGGTCTGTACCACACCCATAAGTTTGATCACTCGTCTGTGATACACCTTGTATAGTAAAGTTTCCATCTTTTAAATCATAAATAGGTAAGGTACATATTATTATGTTCAATCAATCTGCCTAGCCTTTTCCCAACTATGTTGGGGTTGGCTTCCAGTCTAACCGGATGCAGCTGAATACCAATATTTTACATGGAGCGACTGCCTATCTGACCTCCACAACCCAGTTATTGGGTAATACGATACCCCTTGGTAAGACTGGTTGTCAAACTTTCAGACTTCTGACGACTTGTAACGACTGTCCACGAATGACAGCCGGGACCAACGGCTTAACGTGCACGGAGGAGTCTCGGTATGTAAAGATGGTCACCCATCCACAGACCAACCCCGGCAAGCGTAGCTTAACCTGATGGATCGACCCGTGCGGCTGTTATTACTTAGCCACAAGCTCCTCTACATACAGACATATTATTATGTTCGATAGTCAGAAATTCAGCATTCAGTGTGAGTGATGTAGGGTTTCCTAAAACTGTAAGTTCTAAAATATTTAGAACTCGCGCCGATTTTACGCCGATATGGAGATCGGCGGCGGCCGGCGTCGAAAAAATGTCGGCGGCGGCGGCGGGTAGGCGCGGCGCACACGTCTAATCAGTGTATCTTTACCTACAGGATGCTCGGAGTATTCAGGACTCGACGTATTCCTTGAAAGGGGGATATTAGAGGTAATTTCCGACAAATTAAGCCCTATCAACTAGGGGTCGAAAATTAATGGCTTCCGAGTTACGGAGGTTTTTAGATTATTGTTCAAAATTTTCAGACTCCAAGGTCACCAGAAACCAATAATTGAAAAATAAGTACTTCTCTCTCGGCACGTATTTGTGATTTTTCTGACTGATGATAAATGAGTGATAATTTATAAATATAAAAATAAAAACATGGTCTAAATTTCCATAATTTCAGAAATAAAAGTGGAAAGATATCTTTTTTATTTTATATTTTTTGAGATTTAGAAATTATGGAAATTTAGACCATGTTTTTATTTTTATATTTATAAATTATCACTCATTTATCATCAGTCAGAAAAATCACAAATACGTGCCGAGAGAGAAGTACTTATTTTTCAATTATTGGTTTCTGGTGACCTTGGAGTCTGAAAATTTTGAACAATAATCTAAAAACCTCCGTAACTCGGAAGCCATTAATTTTCGACCCCTAGTTGATAGGGCTTAATTTGTCGGAAATTACCTCTAATATCCCCCTTTCAAGGAATACGTCGAGTCCTGAATACTCCGAGCATCCTGTAGGTAAAGATACACTGATTAGACGTGTGCGCCGCGCCTACCCGCCGCCGCCGCCGACATTTTTTCGACGCCGGCCGCCGCCGATCTCCATATCGGCGTAAAATCGGCGCGAGTTCTAAATATTTTAGAACTTACAGTTTTAGGAAACCCTACATCACTCACACTGAATGCTGAATTTCTGACTATCGAACATAATAATATGTCTGTATGTAGAGGAGCTTGTGGCTAAGTAATAACAGCCGCACGGGTCGATCCATCAGGTTAAGCTACGCTTGCCGGGGTTGGTCTGTGGATGGGTGACCATCTTTACATACCGAGACTCCTCCGTGCACGTTAAGCCGTTGGTCCCGGCTGTCATTCGTGGACAGTCGTTACAAGTCGTCAGAAGTCTGAAAGTTTGACAACCAGTCTTACCAAGGGGTATCGTATTACCCAATAACTGGGTTGTGGAGGTCAGATAGGCAGTCGCTCCATGTAAAATATTGGTATTCAGCTGCATCCGGTTAGACTGGAAGCCAACCCCAACATAGTTGGGAAAAGGCTAGGCAGATTGATTGAACATAATAATATGTACCTTACCTATTTATGATTTAAAAGATGGAAACTTTACTATACAAGGTGTATCACAGACGAGTGATCAAACTTATGGGTGTGGTACAGACCATCAAACTGAACAACTTTTTCCCGGGGACCAACATCGTAATCGTAAAAAAAAATTGCTGTCCCATACAAAACTTCAATACCTACTTGACCAAATGTATGGGACGACTGATTGTTTTTTTTTTACCCTAAGTTTGATCACTCGTCTGTGAAACACCCTGTACACTGGCAAGATAGACGAGCAGCGTTTTCGTTGCTATACAAATTAGCGAAGGCTTTTTTATCTGTGCCTGCTACAAGCATGCGAGCGATTCCAAAAGGAAAAAAAAATGCGAGCGATTTTCTGTTGCCGGTTTGACGGCGACAGGCAAAAAGGTCCCGTTTAAGGTGAAAGCGCCAGCCTGCGAAATTCAAATTTTCTTACGTTTTTTGCAATTTACAAGTAGTACGTTGATCAAAATGTGTAGAAACAGAAACATATGTTTTAAAGCAAAACTAAACAGTAATTTCATAGTTTATTTAGTTACCTATAATGTATAAAATCAGCGTTATTTTATTTTAGGTAGAAGATATAAATGACAATCAGTTTGATTTGACACAATTTATTTCGCTACTGACTATTGGTGATCTAGCTAATCGTTATCTTCGTCATTCATTTCTTTTTCTAGGCCTGAGTACTACAATGCTTTGGTGACTGAATCTAGCATTATGATGAAAGGCCCAAAGTTAAGCAAAGATCTGTTTCTCTCCATCTGACTCAGATTTCTTCTCATTAATTTTATCCAAGTCCAAAGTTCTTGGAGGCTTTTAATCGTGAGTGAGTCACTTGAAAACAAGTCTATCTACCGAAGAATTAGATTCCATTACACATCAGTAAAACAGCACCTATAGTGTATCAGTATTACATATCAGTAAAATTTTCTGTTAAATTTTATTTCTGTTTTGTTTTTTGTATCCGAATATTGTCGTTTCATTATATCATCAAATTCATCAGAAAAATCAAACTGATCCAAGTATCGAACCTTTTCCAAATCCGCTAGGTCTGATGACAATGACTGTCCTGGGCTTGACTTATATCGTTTTAAGGCGTTCACAACATCATCAGAAAGATAGGCTGCTTCTCTTGGAATAAAATCAGAAACGTGTAAATGACTTTCACTAGTCTGTTTGGCTGGTAATTCACATTTTGAGTACAATTCGTAAATTGATATAGCCATTCTGGGAAACATCTTTGCTATATCTGGATAAACTTCAGTTTTTGAACTAAACGTTGCCGTTTCAAACCATTCGCCTGTTTCAAATGATTCTCCATTTTCTTTTTTCGTTTCAGCGTCTAATTCTTCATGTTTTTGTAAATTCGTATGTAAAGCATATCTCTTGTGAGCAACTGGGGGAATAAACTTATCATAGTAGTCTGATTCATCTATTAGTTTTAAGACTACTAGTTCCTTTTTCTCAGATGATTTTGACAGATTTTTTTTAAATTGAACAACTCCTGGTGTTACTTTTAACGAGAATTTTTCTGGCGTTTCTGCTTTTGAGGTATCTTTAAGTGGAATAAGTTGATTTGAAGTTTCTCCTACTTGTACACTTATTTTCGCACCTTTACTCTCATCGTTCTCTGTTAGTTTTGTTTCTGGTAAAGTTGGTTGACCCAGAATGCCTTTTGTAGAATCGGATATCATGATTGTGCAATGTTTTTCAGACTCTTGATATTTTTCCGACATTTGTTGAGTTTTTGGCGCCGTTTTTTGATTCTGTGAAGTTACGGAGTTCATTTTAAATGTTGATTCTTGTATTTCTTTTGATTGTTGACTTTCAATATGTGATTTAGTTCCTATTGGAGGAGTACTTTCTAATTTCTGTTTTTCATCATCCTTTGGCGATGAATGGTGGTCCATAACGAAATCTTTTTGAGTTAGTGTTGGAAATGGAGGTTCGAATTGAGGAGTTTGAAGAATTTCATCAAATGTCTGTCTGACATTTTCCATTGTAAATACTCGCTCTTGTTGAATAGGTTGAAGTTCATCATAATATGGCAATATTCTCTTTATTGAATCCATGCTTTTTTCCACTAATTCTTGCTTGGATAATATCTCTGATGAAAACACCTCAGTTACAGGTTGAGGTTTTTCAACACTTTTTGCTGGAGGCTGTGTTTTATTATCTGGCAACTTATATGGTAGTGTCGTCCTATATTCAATAAGTATGTATTTACAAAAATTCAATAAGTATGTATTTACAAAAAAAAAGTAGTATATGTAGTATATCAGTTATCTGGTTTCCATAGTACAAGCTCTGCTTAGTTTGGGATCAGATGACCGTGTGTGAATAATGTTCCAGGTTATTATTATTATTATAATTGCTACTGAAGGCTGCGTATGGCGATGTCGACCTCAGAACGAGCTCCTTCTCACCCGGACATCTGTGCGTAGCTTGCTCCCGCGTCACCAGTCCCGACTCTCTTCATATTTTGGCTGCTGAGACCAAAACTACAAACGTAGTATACAGGGAAGTTGTATAAAAACGTTGCTTTTATTTTAGTATACAGTCGACTCTCAATAATTTGGAACTCAAGTGACTAGAGAAAAATTTCAAATTACCAAGATTTCAAAATAATAGGAGTTTTAATAAACAAGAGGGAGGTAGGAAAATTTCAAGTAAACAAGCTGACTCACTTTAACTTTCGAAGGTAGACTGGAATTCGAACTATAAACTCACTCATATCTTATTTATGTAATCAATCGACAGGTCTGTCCATGTATATAAAAAAACGTTAGGTGCATTATAAACGCTTCAAATTATAGAGAGTAGGCAAGCCCGGATTTCCCCCCCGGGGGGTTCCCGCATTGTCGAGGCGGGGGGGCTCAGTAGCCGTGGCTTGGTCACCCACGGTGAAGCGAAGAGGAACCCGAGGAGGGGCCGCTCGTCAGGGCTTTTTCCAGGAAGTCGACGACGTAGCGGCCAACTGGTAGGTTGCGGTGCCGCTTGGGCGACATCGCAACTGAGGCGAGCCGCGATGTCGTATGGGAGGCATCGCGGCTGAGGGTTGGAGGCCGCGGCGGGAGAGGAGTGCCGGTATTGCGGTGCGCCACTCTCCCTACCTTCCGCGGCCTTGACGGGGTCGCCACTGTCTGATGGCGGACGCGGTGGGGCCGCAGGAGTGTCGGTATTTCGTTGGCCGCTCTCCCTATCCTCTGCGGCCGAAAAGTGGTAGGCGGCCGGGCCACTGACCCGACCGGTCGCAGGGGGACCAAGGGTGACTAGACATGGGTCGTCTGGCGCCCATGTGCTGGTTTGGTCCATGGGGTGGTCACGGTGCACAATGTGTTCTTGTGCGTCTGTAGGGGGGGGTGCTCCCCAGAGGAGGGTCCGGTGACGGACAGCCGCGGCGGGCTCGCGGTGAGTGCTAACGCGTGCCCGTGTTCCCGTCACAAGCGGTGGAGGACACCGTGGAGTTTTAGTGGGTTGGAGTCCCACATAACTGCACTATCTCCCCGTGGTAGTGCAGTATGCATGAGCATTTCTCCACGGAAAAAAAAAAGGCAAGCCCGGATTTCAAATTATTGCATGTTGACGGGCAAGATACTATTCAGTAAACTTCAAATTACCGAGGGGACCAATTAACATGGATTTTATTCAATTTATTAAGTATTTTTCAAGGCACCAAAAAAAAATTTCAAACTATCGTGAGATTCTAATTATTGAGAGTCGACTGTACTGTGGTTTCTTAAGTCTTTCACGCGAATGAATTCGCGTGCAGAAGCTAGTTACTAAATGAACTATGAAATTACAACATAGGTATTTAGTTTTGATGTGAAAAATATGTTTCTGCTTCTACACTGTAGTGTTTGGAACATTCTCGAACGATGACGTCGGCGGAGGTGGTGCTCGCGACGGCGTCAACGACGACACGGTGGGATGCAGGTGAAGAGGCGCCCGCGCCCGCCATCTCCGAATAAAAGCGGAACTGTGGCGTAGGAAGCGACACACACGATCATCTTCCTTGAGCCTTGTACGCGTCGTCAAGTCATTTTTATTGTAACTATAGCAAATAGCAATAAATCATTGAAACCTGTAATCGACCATCGTCATTGAATACAGTCCTCAAAAACTCCTTAACAAATTGGTCCTTCGAGCCGGATTGCTTTCCACAGCGCGGGTGAAGGTGCGAGACAGCAAGGGTGACTGTCACGTTGCGAGGGTGCTCTTGGACAACGTTTGCGGTACTACGCAAACTTTGTAACTCAGGAGCTGTGTGGTAAACTGGATTCACTTAAACGTAAACTACAAAATAACGGGTATTAACCAGCAAACTTGTAAAAACACAGTCTTGTTCTCTAATCTTACAGTCTTATTCATGTAATTATAAAACAACTTTAGTCTATTTATAAATCATTACCGTGGACATTAATTGACATTAGTACTATTCCATTGCCACCAGGCATCTGTCTAGCTGACCCTCACTATTAAGAACCGTCAAGCGTAGATATATTACTTAGGTGCTGAACAGTTTTGGAATATTTTGGGTATTAAGAATATCAATCAAGAATCTTAATTAGGATGGCTTATCTCTGGGTATATTGTACAACCTAGTCGATCCCGTAACCAACCATTATGTAATTTCGTTCAGAACATGAAAACTGAACTGACTCACGTCTGGGAGCTGGATTCTATACCTGATAAACATTCATTGTTAGCCGAGGAACGTGCACGTGAAGAACATTTTGTACGCACTAACTCGTGGTGAAGATGGACGTTTCATTGTAGAAATGGCATTTAAACAACTCGAAACTTTAGGTGAGTCATATCAGATGGCGAAGGATCGATTTATTTCGCTAGAAAGTAAGTTCGTCCGTGATCCCTTATTTGATAATAGGTATATTCATTTTATGCCTGAGTACCGAGGACTAGGGCACATGACTTAAGATACAATTCAAATGATATTATAAGTTACTACTTACCCCATCACGGCGTTATGCGCGAGCAAAGAACCAGAACTAAATTACAGGTTTTTCTTTAAATCACTTACAAATGATTGGTCCGACTGTCCAGGACGATCTTTAGTCTATTTTATTACGCTTTTAGTAACAAAGATACGTAATATCAGCGGATATTGAGAAAATGTACACAGAGCTATAGATTCTGGTAGAATAATTTCCACAGTTTTCATAGAAATTTTTCTACAAGAGTTGCGTCATGCTTAGAGATGGGCAGAGGGTTTAAACCCAATGGGTGGAAACGGGTTTAAACCGGGTTTTTTGGGTTTAAACGGGTTTAAACCCGAATAAAAACCCAAACAGCGGGTCTAAATTGAGTACTTTCACTAATATCTTGGATCGTGGACCTAACACGATTTAGGTACTTCTAGTGTTTTTTGGAGTATAAATATCACTGATAGTGGTGCATTTAACAGCACATCAAGTTTGACAACTTACTCTTGCACATGATATTTCAACAATTGTATTATTTATGCAAGTATTTCATCACAGCCCATTCAAAACTAAAATATCAAGCATATTTAAAATAATAGCTATAAGTAGTATCACACATACTAGTCTACTGTTGATCTCAGAGATTGACTTTTGCACGTCCCCGGACGTAAAAATTCTCAACCTCAGAATGGGTTTGACAGACAGAAGTGCCCACTAGGGAAGTTCTAATTGAACGAATAACCGGCGCGTTCCAAACTATGACAGAAGAAATGCGACTACGTACAGACGCCAGCACATCAAGCTACTACAATCTGTCAGATTTCTTTAATAGAGTTTCGACTTTATTGCTAAGGCATTAGGTTCAAGGTTGATTGGGAAAATCTGACAGTTTCGGGTAGGTTGACCTGCTGGCGTCTGTACAACGACAGTTGAAATAAGAAACAGATGTCGTGCGTGCATACGAAATGGAGGAGGTCAATTTGAACAAGATTTATAACTTTTGTTAACTATTCTGTCCCACTGCTGGGCAAAGGCATTTCTCCCATTTCTTTCCATCTCTCCCGGCGGGTGTTTTGCCTCCTTTTTTATAACTTTACTTTAATAAAAACATAATAACCTTAATAAGTCTTTTCTTAACCCTGACTCTCCAAACTAGCGTTTTGACTACATAATGAATAATTTCTATGACATGTAGGATACTGTTAGAAAGGGTATACTAATAACCAAGGACCGGACAACCCCGCTTAAGAGTTAAGCCTTTGGACAGGGTAACCCTTACATGGGGTAACTCACATCGCAGTGTTACTTTTTGTTCGAGTTACATCCTCGAAACCCAGCGAAATGGTTAACATCTTTATTAAGGTAACCACGTAAAGGGGTTAACACCTTCAATGACTTAAGCCTTTGAAGAGGTTACCTTCTCGAAAAGCTTTTTTTCGGGTTACCCTGGATTACCTAATAAGTAGTAGTTGCTAGTAGTAGCTTGAGTAGTTCCGTCCGAGTTCCGAATCAAATGACGAATAATGAAAATAAACAAGTATAGACACGAAGAAATAAATATTATTACAATGTTTAGCATGTGTGACGAGCAAAATTGAACTATAAGATCATACAGACAATAGGTATTTTTCCATGTTTACAAGTCACTCCTCAAGTCGGTACACGCAAGATTGGCGGACCGCCGGGCGCGGTACGATGTCACGTGCGGTCGTGGTTGTGCAATTTTCAAACTAATATCGATTGTAAACAGTGCATATTACAATGTCTTGAGTTGGAATGGCTTACCCTGTTACAGTGTTGCAGGGTGTTGAAAAGGTAACCCGTTCGTAACGGGTTAACTACACCCGTTCGAAGGTGTACCATGTATCATAGGGTTTTTTTTTGAAGCGCTTAAAATAACCATTTCAAACACCCTTTCAACGAGTATCCGGCCGGTCCCTGCTAATAACTAAAGAACTTTTTAAAATAAAGCTAAGTTCAAAATGGCTCTTAGTTTTTTTTAACGAATTTAGAAGTTGTAAAATTTCATACATTCAATAAAAAATTAAACTTTGGAAGCTTGTAAGGAATTTTCTTGAAACCAGTTGTATCAAACAAAGATGTATTTGGATTTAAATGACTTTGGAGAGTATTATTTTGTGCCACTACACCCACAAACAAAAAAGTTATTTCGAATTAAAGGAAACATTTTGGGTATTTATTTTCATTAAAAAAAAAACATATTTAACCAACCGTGACATTTGGGACAAAGGGTGTATGGGTAGAACCTAGCTAATGACACCCAAATCCCTGGAAAAATTGTATCGGTCCATGCGTCAAACACCCTGTATATGTAAATATTAGTGAATAGTACTAGAATATTCACAAATATTTACATTATCCATGTTTAAATTGATAAATTTCACCAAAGCAATAAACACCCGAATAAAAATCCCGTGGGAGGGAATAAATGGGTTTTTATTGGGTTAAAACCCAGTAAACGGGTTTTAACCCGGTTGATTGCCCATCTCTAGTCATGCTGTCGCGTCGCGCCTGTCTGCGGGAGCCTTTATAGAGGGCGAGACTATTATCGTCAACCGGGTACAAATCCAAACTCCGAAGTGATAGGTAGATGAGTTCTGATGATAAAACCATGTTTAAAAAAAGCAACCGACTTCCAAAACAAAAAACTACTTACAAATTGAAAAAATAAAATAGGACCACCTCGAGAGCATACCCTTTCAAACAAAAAAAGAATTTTCAAAATCGGTCTACAGTTGACGGAAGTTAAGTTGGTGGAAATACTTAAAAAAAAATAGAAAAGAAAAAGTACAAAAATAAAACAAAATACAAAAAAAAAAATACAAAAGTCGAACATAATAATAACCTCCTCCTTTTTGAAAGTCGTTTCAAAATAACTTACGTTAGCATAATTCAATATTATGATAATTTTAACGTTTAAAAATACTAAGTATAAATAAAAGAACACCTACTAGAAAACGACAATAGTAATAAACTCTTGTTTAAAAAACTTTAAAAGGAATGTTGCAATTTTTACAAATCCAGTTCTTTGATACTGCACCGAGGTGCAACATTCTAACACGTTACACAATTACGATCGTGATTGTGTCAACAGCCCTCTGTCATATAACCATAAAAAAACCCATTTCTCCAAAAAAAAACACAGATTTTTTCTTAAAAAAGATCCACTTTTCAGCAAAAAAAAGATTATAAAAGAAAGTTTCTGAAAAGATACACGTAATCGTGTAACAATAACAAAAATATTGAAATGTCATTGCGTAGTTAAAGAGATTGCCCAATTTTTTCTTTGTTCGCGTAAAAAGTGGTGTAGGGCTGTGCTTAGCATTTATAATAATATCGATAAAATAACCTAGCATATTTTTGTCCCACTGCATGGCACAGGCTTCTTCTCATACAGAGAAGGCATGAGCATTGATCACCACGCTTGCTCAAGACCAGTTGGTGATGTCAGACTTATATCAACTATAAGTCCAGGTTTTCTCACGATGTTTTCTTTCACCGATGTCAGTGAAGCCCAAGATGACCTTAGGAAGTACAAATGAATTGAAAAAGCCACATTGGTACTAGCTCGGACTCGAACCTACAACCTCGTGAGAGAATTTTTTAGCGTATAGATGTCTTCATGTAGAACACTTTCGCAAAATTTCACACTGCGCAAACGCCTAGTTATTGAGAAAAAAATACCTCATCAAGACATACTGAGCGTCACGACATAACTACTATACAAGTCTGTAATAGAGATCAGAGGCCTCTTATCACGCAGAAAAGGAAATAGTATTGATCACCATGCTTGCTTAGTGCAAGTTGGTTATTTCCATAGATATAGATAGAACTAGATAACGCAAGTATCACGATCTATATAAAAACCTAGCGTGCTATTTTTTGACTATCTACTATGACATGCACTAATGATGGGAAAGAGAAACCCAAATCGATTCAGTCGCCGCCGCGTGCGGTATCCGTCTCGCCACACCCCGCGCCAGTGCTCACCCAGCTATAATTAGGTGCAGTTTTAAATATATTTTTAATGTTGTAGACTTATAAATAATAATAATAAAACTAATAATTTAACATCGTTTGCATTCCTATTTTACACATCTTCATTTTTTGTAATATTTCTCCATAATTAAGGTTATACTAAATAAACAAGACGTTTTGATTATTAATTATTAAAATTGTCTACATAATAAGTATACAATTACAAAATCATTCCTCTATATTGCGAAGAATCAACGACGTTTTATTGTAGAATGAACAACACTAATCGACACAAAAATGATAAACGTGGCTGTACCACGAAACTGAAGCGATATACGATAAGTATCACTCGTTTCAATATTCATGGTAGCCACGACATTCGTCAAATTTCATCAACTGTTAACACAGAACGTCACATCAACCGCTCCAAGTAAAAGTCGCAATGTTTTACGAATATAGACATTTTATATTTTTTAACTGACGTCCGACTAGCGCGGCGGACAAGCGTAGACTGAGCCTACCTAAGAATTTTATGCTTAAGCTGGGCACGCGAAGTAGGTGAGCCTGCGTTACTTATGTCTGTAGCTGTGGTTATTTCAGGTCATTGTAACCCCTAGTATATAGGTATATACATAACAATTGCATATTGGCTATTACATAACAATGTAATAGCCTATAATATGTTGAGTTATTTTACGTAGGTAATACATTTCAGAAAACTTTTAGTAACGTATTTGCATAATGCCCACTACCTCATATTCTGATGTCGACTATCGATCTTAAAATGCTAGTTATGTCAAACACAGTAGGTTACCCACAATTTCACCCGCATATAGAGTTAATCCAAAATAATAATGGTCTTTTCCTATCCTTACATACGGCGCTCAAACCTGGTCTTTGACAGTTCAGCAGAGGACCATGCTCGAGATTTGTCAGCGAGCGATGGAGCGCAGTATCCTCGGAGTTCTCTTACCGACCGGGTACGGAACACGATATGCGCTCTAAGACACAAATCGCAGACGTCACCCAAAAAGCAGCCAAGCTCAAATGGGACTTGGCCGGACACGTTTGTCGCATGTCGGATGCATTGTAGGCTAAGACCACCACAACACGGGTTCCTGCATACGTCCAACGAGATCGCGGAAGACCCAGGCGAAGATGGCGGGACGAACGTGACGCTTATACACGTGGGTTTGGTCCATAGTGGCTCAAGATCGAGTTGAGTAGAAAGGAAGGCCTTTCCCAGCAGTGGGATAATACAGACTGGATATTGTCAGAATAACGGGCGCCGTCGTCGGGTGCTATTGAAAATTTCGTAATGGAATAAATCCCATTAATACTTTGTTCGAGGATCGAACTTAGGACCTTTTCTCCGTTTTTGCTAAAAACATGTCATTGGTGGCATATGATTTTTTCTTTTTCTGAAAACAATAAGTTTTGCTAAAAAAATATGATGGTATGAACCTGGATGGTGCATTATTCAATATACTCGTATGCATATATCTCAACCTCCTAGCGAGGGAGACGGACTTATTTTGTTTTTCTCTGAGTGAATTCACAAGGAATGCATTATGCATAAGTAATACTCGTACGGGCTGGTACCCGCAACACATCGCGCGTACTTACGTAATAATTAGTTATAGATTATAGATGTTAGTTTTTGCTATGTTAGGATAGCGCATTTACCGCATTGTGGGTTATTCTGTAAGGGTAAATGTAAGTAGATAAATCAATAAATAAATATATAAATATTTGCAAACATTGATGCGACTGACGATGTTTGTTTTTTGTGATAAAGTTTTAGGTTAAAAAAAAAATTGTTTATAATAATAATATATAATATCCTAGGACATTGTTCACACACGGTCATCTGATCCCAAACTAAGCAGAGCTTGTACTATGGAAACCAGATAACTGATAAATTACATAAACTACTTTTTTTTTGTAAATACATACTTATATAGATAATTACACCCAGACTCAGGACAAACAGACATGTTCATGTACACAAATGTTTGTCCTGGATGGGAATCGAACCCACGACCAGCGGCAAGGCAGGTGGTATCTTAACCAACCACGCCATCTGGCCTGTCAAATGTTTGTTTTACAAATGTATTTGATTTTTTTACTTTTTCTATTTGGGCGGTTATTAGTTTAAAATTATCGTCAAGTATTGTTTTCATTCCGTCGCTTGTATAAATTACGACACCAAGACTTTAAGTGGTGGCGTTTGGAAACGGAGGTGAATGACGATTTGGGTGATGTTTTGTTAGTTTTCTTTATTTTCGACAGGTCTATGCATATATTGAATAATGCGCCTTCAAGATCATCCCATGAGAGCTATTTAGCAAATCAGCCTCAGTGTTAAATTGTTTCTAGAAAAAACATATGCCACCGGAAAGTGTTTTTCGCCCAAACGGAGAAACACCCATCGGTCGCACTTGCAGCGGCGACTAAGAAGAAGAAGTAGTCGAACTAACTTTTCACCCCCAAAATATTTTGTCTTTCTCCAAAAATCAAACTTATCGATACTTTGTCCCCTCCCTAAGCCGAAGCCATTAGCGACGCGATATCCCTGTCAACTGACATAGATCAATCATAATCATCTTTTGTTATCCGAGCCATCGGGAAACCCCGGGCAGCGAGCAACTTGCCCGGACGAACTAATATATTGCCACAATGATTTTTAGATGTAAGATTATTCCTCGATTTTTATTACCTTCAAGAATGGAAGAGGTTCTCAGGAGGACACGTGTTTTGTGTGTATTCAAATAAATAAAATTGAAGGATGTCAAAATAACAACTTTTTACCAATAAATACATTTTTACATATGAAAGTATATGCGATATAAATATAATACAAATATTTTTCTTTAATTTTTGGTTGTGTCTGTCTGCATATTCCGGCTAATCTCCGCAACGGCTGTAGGGATTTTCACTGGCAGATAGCTGATGTAATCATCTACATGATGATAATCTGCCTAGCCTTTCTCAGCTATGTTGGGGTCGGCTTCCAATCTAACCGGATGCAGGTGAATCCCAGTATTTTACATGGAGCGACTGCCTACCTGACCTCCACAACCCAGTTACCAACGGCTGGAGCGAGTTTGTCGAGACTTTCGCTGGCAAATAGCTGATGTTATCAACTACATAATCATCATCTGCCTAGCACTTCCCAACTAGGTTGGGGTCAGCTGAATGGTCACAGAATACCAGTATTTTATATGGAGCGACTGTCTATCTGACCTCCACAACCCAGTTACTGAGTACATGATACCACGCGGTAAGACTAGATGTCAGACTTTCGAGCTTCTGACGACCTGTATCGACTGTCAAAGATCCATGAATGATGCTGATGTTATACGGAGTTACTTAACCTACGTTTATCTTTGAAAAATAATTAGGGTTCAGTGCTGAAGAATTAAACCCATGAAATTGTGAATAAAATACGATTCAAATAGGGAACTAGTGACATCCACGCGAGCGAAGCCGACCAGCCGTTGTCTTTAGTAATAGAAAACAAACGACCAGAGGGCCACATTAGCACTGGATCGCAAGCACTGGAAGTCATGGGGAGGCCTTTGCCCAGCAATGCCATGATGATACAGGCTGTCAGTAAGTGTCTTCTTCTCGTGTCAATGGTACTTTTTGAAGTGAAAACTTCTTTAGGCGCGTTGTGCGATTTTTTGGTAAGAGAAAATCTCGATAAGTTCGCGTCACGAGTCACTTACTAAGTGACGTGTTGCGCTGTCAATTTTTCACTTATGTTGGTAGTCCCCATGACTGAGTATGGTTTTTAGTGTTCCGTTTTTTCCATAAGGGTTTCGTTTTCAAATTGGCTGTGACAGACGAACAGACAAACAGGCGTCTGTCTGTCCGTCTGTCACAGCCAATTTGATCCGAATCTAATGGACCGATAAGTTGAATTTTGGTACACTTATGAATTTCTGTGACCCAAACAAGGACGTGGAACGTAAATAAATGAATTTATATGGGGTCAATTTTGGGGGGCAAATAAGAAAATAAAAAAAAACAAACAGTTTTAGTTTTACAAACTGTACCGTGTGACATATCAAATGAAAGGGCTTATTGTGAGGGTCTCAAATGATTTTTTTTTTTTAAATTTTAAAATAAATTGTTAAAAAAAATATGTAGACGGAAGGTTCCTATTCCCCCTGTTATCTCCATAACTACCGAGCTTAAAATGTTGAAAGAAAAAAAAAGTACAAAAAATAGTTTTATACTTATAGATTACAGCAAAACATAAGAAGTCTATGGTCTTAAAAAACATGATAAATCTCTCAATATTTTGCGTACAAACATACATAATTTTGCAGATGGAATATATCGGAGAACATGTTTTTCAACTACAATGTTAAGTGTGTTCTTGGGATAAATTCATCCCAACTACGGAACCCTTCATTGTGCGTGGTCCGACACGCTCTTGGCCTGTTTTTTTTTATTTATTTATTTTTTTTTTTTTTTATTTTTTTTTTTATTGTTTGAGCCCAGTAGGCGGCCACGTTGATTGCGGCATCAGTGGCGTTCATTAGGGCTTCTTTGTATTTAATGCAAGTGTACCTACACTAAAGACACTTCAGCAAGTGGGACATGGTCTGATCAGAATCACCGCACTCACCAGCTGGATGTTGAATGGATGAGTAATCCGATTAACACATGCTGTAGTGAAGAGTAACAGTATACATAATATTATAAAGATGTAAAAGGGGAACGCCTAAAAAATACCATTATACTAGATTTCATATGAGAGCATGAAACGGCCGCAACTTAGTTTTTTATTGCTTAGAAATTATGTTTTATTTTTCCATAAATATTTTTGTTCTTATTTTAAAAATACGTTCACTTTTCAATCGAAGTAGAAAATATATTGCAAAGATAATAAACTATATGTTTGAGTGTTAAGGTTTATTCTTATATGCAATCGCGTCTACTTGAACGATGTGTTTTTGTTCCTAATTCTTAAGAGGATTGTGAAGTGCGCGATTCTTGGAGGCAATTACCTATATTTCATACAATTATTTACATAAATATTGTTTCGAGCGATAACATTTTCACTCGCCTAAACCTTTACGAAATGAGACAATTTTGGTTTCATTACATTCAGTACACTTTAATCTAGGTCTGTACGTTTTTTGTTTTTAGTAATTCAATTTAATTTAATTAAAAAAAAAAAAAAAAAATGCCTGAGGATGTTTTTATGTCAAAAATATAGATATTTAGATGCTAATAACTTATATCGTATGCAATATTTTTTTTATAATAAAAACTTACGGACCTAGTTTTTCATTATACCTACAACATTTCCAAAAAATATGAAAATTAGACTATGTTTACGGGGAGAAAAACGTTATCTCTTTTTGTATGAAAATTTACAGCTTCACAATCCTCTTAATATTGTTATTGTTGATCGAAGCTCTGAATCGATTGCAATTTTCTTACAGGCTTTCTTGTTTTACTGTAAGTCCAATACACAAACGAACAAGGTGATGGCAAGAGGTCACCACTGCCTATGGACATATTCAATACCAGATACATTGCAAGGGTGTTGCCATCCCAGAGACAATGCTGAAATGAATCACACAATATAACATCACGCCTCTTTTCCCCGAAGGGTTAGTCAGAGGTGTCTTTATAGTAGGTACACTCACTTTTCACTAGCTGTGTTTAAATACTATGTAATAGGGAGCGAGCCTGTTACCTTCAACCGGGCACAAATTCAGACTCCGAGATGCTACTGCAGAATTTCTGATGGATTACCCAATAACACTTTATCCGACCTGGGAATCGAACCCAAGAACTCATGTTTAGCAGAAGCGCTTGCGAATACTAGACCAATGAGGCCAACATTCACAAATCACGTCAAAATCCATCGGTTGATGTTGCAATGCTTGGGGGGCCGATGTCCACAAAGGAAGTATTTTATTTTACTTTATTGGGACATAAAACCGTTACACATTACATATAAGGTATGCCAGAGAATTTTAAAAACTAGGTAAACATGTAACCCACAAAAATGTCCGCGAAATAATAGTAACAAACAGTTATACAATTAAATTAGAAGTATTCTGGCTGAAATGATGATGATGTGACTGCACAACTGTTAAACCTTTACTTGCATATTTTATAACCAAGAAGATGACGAATCATTCTTTAAAAATATTTCGTAAAACGGTAAATGGTATCGTCAGTATTACGTGGTATTACTGTATCTTTATCTTTTACAAAATTAGGGTTGCGTTTATTACAAATTTTTACTCATAGCAATTGTTTGAAAAAGGAATTTATATTTATCTGTTGTACCCTTTCTCTTTCTTGTAACGGTTTGTAATAAACGAATAAAATAATAAAACAATTGTTTGTCGCGCTGTTAACCCGTGTCTCTACCCTTTCTAAAAGGGTTTGCCTGTCATAAAATTAGCGGTAAATAGAATGACTGTTATGTCCTTTTAAATAGGTATTACATTATAATAGACTGTCTACGTTGTATTTCGTTCTGCAATTAAATTTTTGGAGAAAGTTTATTACCATACTAAAAAACTTTACAAAAATAAAAATGAAATGTTGTTCATTGTTACACTACGGACGAAATATCTTGGCAACTCTGAACATAGGCACTACGAACTTTTGCGCATGTTCTCTCACTCACACTCGCCTTATTTGTTACGCAGGCATACTCAACTTCCATACAATCCTGTCGAAATCCCTAACAAGAGACGCAAACAGTCTGTAAATCAAGCACATGGGTAGGGCTAGTGGCCAGTAATCATAAAAATTATAATAAAATAATTAATAAATAGAAAAAAAATATTTCAAACAAACTAAATAGGTAATCATAAAATAATAACTAAAATTAGGAGGGTTGTTGTACATTCGCCACAAAATAAATTCACCACGAAAAAATGTATGTGTAAACTCGCCACAGCTCTATTTTCATGAAGTAAATTCGCTATATTGTTTGTTTCCGCACAGACAGCAGAAAAAACAAGCAATAAGTAGAATGAAACGTTATTTATTTATTTTTCATAATCACAGAAACTCACATATAAATCACAGTTCTACTTGCAACTAAAATATACACTAATATTGTTGGTTTTGTTCGTTTTTAAGGCCGCGTTGTCAAGGACAGCGTGACCTGCGTGACACGCCTAATCCAATCATGTATTGCAAGTGGCTGATCATTCATTTTCATTTCGCGCGCTAAAACCCAATAACTTTGCTTGCTAACAGTATTTTATGCAATAATATAAATAAAATAAATAAAACCGACTTCCAAAACAAAACACTACAAAGTGAAAAATAACTTTAATTTCGGTAGTCGGTGTCTTGGGTTTTGTATTTTCGTTTTTTGCCACCGACTTCCGAAATTAAAGTTATTTTTCACTTTGTAGTGTTTTGTTTTGGAAGTCGGTTTTATTTTTTGCTAAAAAGTTTTTATTTTTGACTTTTTAGTTGTGGAACCTACCCCACACAAACTCGAATACATAATTGAGCACAATAATTGTAGATATAGCCATGTAAATAACAGTGATAGGAAGTTATTAAAACACCGTCACATCATCCACATAAAATAAATGGGAAATATACGCATTATTGAAGCTAACTCAAAAACTCCCCAAGCAAAGTTAATAAAATTTATATGGGACCACCTCGGAAGTATACCCTATCAAACAAAAAAAGAATTTTCTAAATCGGTCCATCCGTCTTTGAGTAATCGCGTAACAAACATACAAAAAAAAAAAAAAAAAACATACAGACGAATTGAGAACCTCCTCCTTTTGGAAGTCGGTTAAAAATTATGTCCTATGAAAACGTGATGAGTTTACACACATTTTTTATGCAAGTGGCGAAATACTTTCTTTGTGGCGAATGTACAATTAGGATCACTCTATGCAAAAATGTAATTCATGAAGCTATTGTATGCCAGCTGGTAAAATGCCGTTGACCAACACCTTTTTTTGTTCATCGTTTGTCTATTGTTCTGACCCAGTAGCTTCATGAATGAATTTTTTGCAAAGAATTGTCCCAATTTTAATAAAACCCCAGAAAAAAAACGCTGTCTTATCATTTGATTTTTTTCTGGGGTTTTATTCGAATTGGGACCACTCTCTTTTCATGAAAAGTCGAAAACTGTGAGGCCTAAAAAAAGAATAAATGTCTGAGAATGTGCAAACAGCGCTATTTCATATTTCTCCCCACATGTCCTAGTAGCCCCACTTCGAATTTTTAAGACCCGCTTTCAGTCACTGTTGCAAAAAAAAAAATATATATATTTCTTTCTTATTTGCAAAATAGTTGGGCAAACGTCGCCATCGTCTAAAACTATTCCAAATTTCAAGTTGATAGCGTAAGTGGTTCTTGAGATATCCAGCTGTGACATACAGACAGACTAAGTTGCACCATAAGGGTTCCTTTTTACCATTTTGATACGGAACCCTAATAATGAAGAAACATCGATGTTTTATCAAGTCATAAAGCTCGTGGCTAAATAATAACAGCCGCATGGGTCGATCCATCAGGATAAGCTACGCTCGCCGGGGTTGGTCCGTAGATGGGTGACCATCTGTTACATACCGAGACTCCTCCGTGCCTCGGAAAGCACGTTAAGCCGTTGGTCCCGGCTGTCATTCGTGGATCTTTAGCAGTCGTTACGGGTCGTCAGAAGCTCGAAAGTCTGACAACCAGTCTTACCAAGGGGTATCGTGTTACCCAGTAACTGGGTTGTGGAGGTCAGAAAGGCAGTCGCTCCATGTAAAATACTGGTATTCAGCTGCATCCGGTTAGACTGGAAGCCGACCCCAACATAGTTGGGAAAAGGCTAGGCAGATTGATTGAAAAGCCGTGCGAAGCAGGGGCTGGTCGCTAGTCTGATATAAGCGGACGAATGAAGCGAACTGTCCTGACATACGAAACTTTAAGTAAGTACAGTCGCAGGGATATGGTTGTTAAAATTGTTACAAATATTGCAGGAAAAAGTTCTCAAAAATTGGTTAAACCAGATAGAGAAGTGTTTAACTTTTTTTGTCAATAACATAACATCATCTGATTTATCCCAAAATCGTTGGGATAAATCCTAGGTAGATTGATTGAATAACTTAAGAGGATTGTGAAGTGCCGAAACGCAGCGCGATTTTTGGATGCAATTACCTACATTTCATACAATTATCTACATAAATATTGTTTCGGGCGATAACGTTTTTACTCCCTTAAACCTTTACAAAATGAGACAATTTTGATCTCATTACATTCAGTATACTTTAATCTAGGTTTGTACGTTTTTCGTTTTTAGTAATTCAATTTAATTTAATTTAAAAAAATAAAAATGCTCGAGGATGTTTTTATGTCAAAAATATAGATATTTAGATGCTAATAACTTGTATTGTATACAATATTTCTTTAAAATGAAAACGTTCGGACCTAGTTTTTCATTATACCTACAACATTTCCAAAAATTATGAAAATTAGATTATGTTTGTGGGAAGAAAAACGTTATCTCTTTTTGTATGAACATTTACAGCTTCACAATCCTCTTAAGGCGGACTGTTAATTATTTTAAACTGAAGATCACGTCGATCGAGTAGTGATGATTTGGAAAAAATATTTGTTAAATTAGAGCATTTTCTTATTAACTTATTATGTGAATATTTTTGATTATGTTTATATTACATAGAGTAATTAATTTGTAAATTTATGTCTAACGCGGATAAAAAACTAAGAATCACGCAAAAAATATAAAGCGTATTTTTATAAAACCTTCACCATTTTGACGAGTTATGCGAACGTAAATGTAGGGAACAGCTGAAGTTTTTGTTATCATGAGAACAATCATATGTTTAAGTCAATCAATCAATCTGCCTAGCCTTTTCCCAACTATGTTGGGGTCGGCTTCCAGTCTAACCGACCTCCACAACCCAGTTACTGGGTAATACCCCTTGGTAAGACTGGTTATCAGATTTTCGGGCTTCTGACGACCCGTAACGACTGTCAAAGATCCACGAATGACATCCGGGACCAACGGCTTCACGTGCTTTCCGAGGCACGGAGGAGTCTCGGTATGAAAATATGGTCACCCATCCACAAACCAACCGCGGCAAGCGTAGCTTAACCTAATGGATCGACCCGTGCGGATGTTTTTACTTAGCCACGAGCTCCTCATCAATCATGTGTTTAAGTATCGGTCACCCTATATACACTCCTTTGCAAAAACGGGCATCTTACAGTCATTGGCTTTTCTATGGATATCTAATATTATTATTTTTAGTATGTCATTAGCATAAATGTAAACTTTCAAAAATTATTGTACGCTTTTCGAGAAATAAAAAAGACCACAAATATACAAACTGCTATGGCCACCTACTATGCCTACGCTCATGCATGGCTTAGTTACGGCGGCGCGGCGTAATAATGTGCGGAAATAGCACAACGCACCGGCGCTGTTCACAACTTAAAAAAAGTTACTTCGGATTTTAGTTACCTAATATAAAACAAACGGATAGCTGCAAACCCCATTTCATAAAACTAAACAATCTAACTCTTCCTTCTATATACATGTTGGAAATCTGTAAGTTCGCACACACACACCAAGACTTTTACACTAAACGAGAAGACATACAAGCAAAATACACACTCCGACACAAAACACGATTAAACCTACCGACATCCCGTTTAATAATGCACTCTTATAGTCCACTGGTTATGTCGATAAAAATGGGTAGTATTTAAACGCAATTCAAAAAAATGACTTTTGTATCCAAAAGTAATCCGAATTCCAATCAAAATTAATGATTGCACAGCAAAATACTCAACTCAAAATATAAGTAAATAAGCAACAATTTATATTCGTGGCGCACCGCTCTTTATCTTAAAGTAAAGCTTTTTTATTCATGCATAGCTAATAATGACTAGCGCACATTAAACCTTTTACCATTCTTGAGAAAAACAAATTATTGTAACTTAGCCTTCATGCCCTTCGCTCGCTCTTGCATCCTATGTCGACGGAGCACCGCTTCGCTGGGCTCCTACTTCTGTGTAAAGGGTTTAAAGTAACCTAACCAAACCTAACCTCAGGGTTAATATTAGTTGCCATGTTATAGCAAAATGTGCTATGAGTGCGAGTATTGTGTATGTACGGTCTGGTTAATTTGCTGTGCAGTCAGTATTTTTGATGTAAAAAATTATTTAAATGATGGAAATAAATTGATTGGTGATTATTTATTTGATGTGAAATTAATAATATCCCGATGAAAATGTATAATAAATTGTTACAACAAATGTTACCTACCATCTAAGCATATACATTGTGAAATTGGTCCCGGCTGTCATTCGTGGATCTTTGACAGTCGTTACGGGTCGTCAGAATCCCGAAAGTCTGACAACCAGTCTTACCAAGGGGTATCGTATTACCCAGTAACTGGGTTGTGGAGGTCAGATAGGCAGTCGCTCCATGTAAAATACTGGTATTCAGCTGCATCCGGTTAGACTGGAAGCCGACCCCAACATAGTTGGGAAAAGGCTAGGCAGATGATGATGAATGCAATAAATAAAAAAAATAAAAAAATGACTAGAAATTTCTTATTAACAATGAGAATAAAGTTTTTAACACTTAAATCCTGGAATCGGTGTTTTAGTCAATGTAAACAGAGAGCCGTGTTAAAATGGACGTTTGTATGGGTATAATGAAATTAAGACTACGAGTATTTTTATGGTATTTTAATAAAGAGAGACATTAAAAAATAGAAATTTATAACGAGTATGACCTCCCATTGCAGCGTTTATGGCATGTAATCGTCTTGGCATGCTTTCCACTAGGCTTTTTATGGTGTCCTGTGGAATGTGTTCCCATTCAGCCGAGATCCTGATGCTTTGTGGAAGTGGTTGGACAGATCGTACTCACCTATTTAGGAGGTCCCAGACGTGCTCAGTGGGGTTAAGGTCGGGGCTACAATATTCTAAATCTGATCTGACTATTGAGTTAAAAGATTGCAATTTTAGTTGAGGCGCGCATAAAATCTTTACAGTTACGCAGAATAAAACCCAACATCTTAAACCCTTTAGTAGCATTTTTATCAACGTGAATATTAAACCGAAGCTTATTGTCAATATAAACACCCAAATCACGAATAACTTCTTTTTCGTAAATAATTTGGTCATTAATTTAATAACAAGTATGACCTCCCCTTACCTATCAGCCGCTAAAACCCTCCTCCTCACTGTCCATAGGCTAACATGTGCTCCTCGTACCTCTTCAAGGTTTCTTTTGAGGTCTATGTAACTGCATTTGCGGTTCCTCAGCGCCTGAGTCAATAAAAAGCGGTCGTCTCGTGGTTGTGTGCAATGTTTTCTCCCAGAACCTTGTCTTCTCTGAACGCCTGTCTCTTGGTATCGAGTCCAGGTTCTTTGGACGGTTGAACGACTCACGTTTAACCGCTGTGAAATGTAACACGGGCTACACCCCTCTTCCAGCAGCGCTATAATTTTACTAGCTCTTATTGCTTTTTCTGCCATTACAATCGACACAAAGATAAAGGCAGGATTATGCGTCAAACATAAATTATTCTACTAAAAATAACGAGATGTTAGTTTTAGTTGCCTGATAACCTTTTAACCGCAAACCCGCGAAAAGTAAGTAAAAAGTCACTAACTGAAAAAGGGATTATTATTTTTAAAAACAAAAGTTTCGAACTTGGAATTAACTTTTCTTCATACCCAGACTCTTTATTAAGTGCCAGTAACATAGTTTGGCTATTAAAACCTCTTTAGAACTAAATGATTACCAATAATGCAGAAAAATCAAGACCGCCCGTTTTTTTTTTTTTTTTGCAAAGGAGTGTATTATATGACCTTAAAAAAGGAATTATTTGAGGTTCGATTAAATACCAACCTTTTCAATATTTAATTAAAACACTACAGACACTGCCCTCCCCGCCTGTACTTCCATGCAAACCGCTAGACACTAGACACTGCATCCAGATCCGAAATCTGATAATTTTAGAATACACAGCCGGGCTAGAATATCTAACTGGCTTAGCTGTACCAGGCAGGAAAGTTCGAAGGATATTCTAATCAGTATAGTGTTTTGGTGGTTCAATAAAGAAGGGTTTTTATGGAATGTCTGTGAGGTTTTTAGGGTTCCGTAGTCAACAATGAACCCTTATAGTTTCGCCATGTTCGTCTGTCTGTCCGCTCAGAGACTGTTGTAACTCGGCTATACAAATTAATCACGCTAAAAATATGGTAAAAAAAACCTTAAAAAAAAATTTTTTTAGGGTGTTCCCCTACAAGTAAAGTGGGGATAACTTTTTTCTCGTCTGTCCCATGGCGTTGGCGTGGGATGTCATTAGATAGGTCATTCAAAAATATTTCGGATACGTGAAAACCATTTTTCGATTCAGGGATCCGTTTGCGAAATATTAGGCTTTAAAGTCTTTATAAATAACATAAGTAAGTGTTTTCATCATTCCAAATTTTTGTTATATGCTGATGATCTCAAAGTATACAGACCTATTCGTAGCATTCAGGATTGTTATCTTCTCCAAGAGGACCTGGATAGATTGACGGACTATTATAATATAATATAATATAATATAATATCCTAGGACATTGTTCACACACGGTCATCTGATCCCAAACTAAGCAGAGCTTGTACTATGGAAACCAGATAACTGATATTCTACATACACTACTTTTTTTTGTAAATACATACTTATATAGATAATTACACCCAGACTCAGGACAAACAGACATGTTCATGCACACAAATGTTTGTTCTGGATGGGAATCGAACCCACGACCAGCGGCATGGCAGGTGGTATCTTAACCAACCACGCCGTCTGGCCTGTCATACATGTATGTATGTATGTATGTATTGTTACACTAGTAAACTCCATCAGAGCATCCCCAAGTGCAACTACCAAAATTTTACCAAAAATAAAAATATCATAAGGTTTTCATACTCATTGTGTAATGTTTTATTGAATAAAGTAAACTCCGTTCGTGATCTTGGCGTATTACTTGACTCAAAACTCTGCTTGGATCTGCATATCGAACAAATTGTAAATAAAGCATATAAGATGTATGGATTTATAATGAGATCTACTCATGATTTTAATCGGACCTCATCGTACCTCTGCCTGTACAAAACCCCAGTACGTTCCCAGCTCGAATATGCCGTATCCATCTGGAAACCGTACTATCACAAATACATTGATATGATAGAAAACGTCCAACGTAGATTTCTTCTTTTCGTCACAAAAGTTATCTAAAGTATAACCAGTTGCTCAGTAAATAAAAGCTTTTGACGCTCAGCTCTAGACGAAAATAATTAGAAGCAATGACATTGTATAATATAGTTAGGCAATTTTGATTGTATAGATTTAAATAATGTGTTGTGCTATGCAGTTCCCAGAACTATCCATAGACGGCGGGTGCGTTCAGGCAAACTCTTTGCAGTAGGCACCTGCCAATCTAATACTGGTCTACGATCGCCAGATCGGCGAATGACAGCAACTTACAATGAAATATTCGAACACATAGATATATTTGCATGCTCTTTGAAAAGGTTTCGTAGCCTCTTGTATGAGAAACTTGAAGCCTTGGACTAATTGTTTCTAATTGTTTGCTGATGTTTCTAAAATACTAATATTTTTAACTATTTCTTTTTCTTATTGTTTTTATAATACGTATAAGTGTAACTGTCATGCATGAAACAGTTCACCTAATAGTGACTTTAAGGTTTGTTTATGTATGGTAATCTGTGTACAGCTTTGTGGGCTACATTATTACTTATGTGATTTATGTTTTTCTGTTTGTAACATTGCATAATGTAGCTGTTTGTTGTTCCTATAAGAATAAGAATATTATTTATTTGCAAAAATACGAGTAAAAAAAGTTGACAAAAAGTAATACACATAGTTTTCCGTCATATTCTACCAGGTATCCGGTGTGCAAATCTTAGTTAAATGTACACAAACCGAAAATTTATAAGTAAAACAGTAAAATTTAAATTAAACAAAAAAACATACAGTCAATATTAAACTAAAAAAATAATAATCCGAAACTAAAAATTAAAATTTAATATTCAATAAAATGTTAATAGTAGAGGTAATTAAAAATACAAAGTTATATCAATACTTTGTCCATTAAAAACTCGGAAATATTATAATAGCTTTTTTGTAATAGAAAGTTCTTTAGTTGTTTTTTAAATAAGTTTACATTTAATTTTTTCATGTGTATATTAAAAATTAAATAAAAAGTGTTAATTTTTGTTACAGTTAACTGTCCCCACCTCAGCCAGCTAAATGGTTGTTTTTGGATATGACAAGGAAAACTATCACAGCTATGTAGGCTTACAAGTTGACGAGCAATAGTAAGCCTACTTACAATTGCATTTGGAATGTATGAGAGAACATATTCTTCAACTACAATGATACAAAGAAAGAAAGAAAGAAAACCAGTTTATTCACGTGTTAACTTTGTTCTTGGGATAAATTCATCCCAACTACGGAAACCTTCGAAATCTTTGTGCATGGTCCAACACACACATGGCTGGTTTTTACAAGCTTTTATATGTCTCGATGTTTGTCTGTAATCGAATCTTGTAAGTTAAATTTGACCCACTTTCCGGTATCTGATTGAGCTGAAATTTTACATGTATATGTAAATCAGATGACAATGTAATATTATTATGACATGGAGCTGATCTGATGATGGAGCCGGAAGGTGGGCACGGAAACTCAGTAATAAAACGATGCAACCCTATCGAGTTTGGGCTCATTTGATTTGCCTTGACATGGACTTTGGTCCTAGATAAATATTTAGAAAACGAGTCCCACTATGCGACGCCCTTAGCTGTGCATAGTTTTAGTTTTATTTTCTAAATAGGCGAGAGGCCCCTCAGGCCCCGCCAACGCTCGGGGCTCCCGGAGTCTGCTGCGATAGGTCAGCATTAAAAAAAAAAAGGCGCGTCGCTTGTGCGCCCGCCGCCTCGACTCTAACTCGTGTGAGCGATCCGCCTAAGTAAATATAACATCATCTAACCAGTTACCTGTATCCTGACTTTTCAAACATTCTTCGCTAAATGTAAACTAACATTAGTGTTTAAATAACATCTTTTGCACTTCTGGAATCAGTTGTTTGTTAAAGATTGTAACATAACCTTACTTTTACTTAACCTGTATTAACTCAGCTCTCAGATTGTCAAAACTTAAACAGAATGTTCAGCGAGGGACTGATAAGTTGGAAACTAATACCATTTTCATCTCGTTACATTCAGGCTTAAGATTGTATGTAATCGTTTCCGTCTCCTTTAATTCTCAGTGTGATTTGTGAATTGCCCTTGATATAATGACCAATAAGCAATTTAATTCTAACTTAATAAGTTCAAAGAAATAAATGCTATAGATTTATTTATTTCATTACATGGTTATGAATAATTAAGTTAAAAATGTAATAAACTAACTTAAGTAAAACTATTAAAAAACTAAAATATGGCGTCGAAAAATTCCTCCGTATCGCTAAGAAATAAATAGGTATATATAGGTAGCTACTTTGTCGAATGAACGTTTTATACAACGTGTTTTTTATATACCATAAGTCTAGGGTATTAATGAAACCATCATTTTGAACAACTTTTACTATGGGACTAAACCTGAAATCGCGAAAAAAAAATTAGCAGTTCCCTACATTTTGACGAGTTTTGCGAACGTAAATGGGACAGCTGATTTTTTTTTCGCGATTTCTCGTTTGGTCCTATAGTAAAAGTTGATCAAAATGATAATCTTATTAATACCCTAGAGTTATGGTATATCAAAAAAAAAAAAAAACACGTTGTATATGTGTGTCTTTGAATACAAATCGACGATAGTTTGTAGTCGACAATTATTAGTAGACAATTATTCATTTAATAAATAAATACAAATAAAATAGTTGTATGTCGCTCATTACTTATTAGCCAACCCAATACATTCTACCATATTTGCACGCAAACATTAATTAGGTTCTTAACTTAGAAAATACTTATTACTTGTTAATATTTTTTATAACTATAATGTACGGAGTACTTTATCTCAGTGCTAAAATTTGCTTAAATATACGTAAAATTGAATCAAATCTGGCTTAAAACAATAATAAATATATAAATTTAAATTTTTATAACAATAATTATCTACCTACTTAAACAGAGCAAAACATGTTTTTATAAGTAGACAATGTTTCTTATAGCTACTCTCAAAAAAGTTTATATTAAGTTAGCGTTTCACTTTTGTATAACCTAAAGCCATTACTTAGCCTTTTTTACATGTCTATTTTCATTTACACAACAAATACCCACATTTTTTCTTCAAATTTCTTAGTAAAGAATAAAAAGCCCTTTGTCCTCTGGGAGTCACGGACTCAGGCTATGTTTTAGCAGCGTAGTTGACACGTTGCGCAAACACGTAATATTAGTGCGCTAAGTACTGGAGGCTAAGTGTTAAGGTGGCAGTTTATCGTGGTGTAACATTAATACCTATAGAAACTGTCATCAGACAGGTCGCTATTGTATTCGTTAGACCTTTAACCAATCTGTAATATACACTAGATTTATTTTAGAAGTTTGGACGCAGACAGGGTATCCAAAAATGAGACGCAGATGCAGGTTGAGTGTGGAATGTATATATTTCCTTTTTTTATAAATGGCATCTCGTAGTTGGCCTAGAGAGGCCTTGACTACTTAACCGGACTATCCTGTGGCTGCGTTAAGCGAACTTAACCTCTCGAATGTCGGAGACTAAATTGACTTGACTGAAATTGTCAAGCTGTCAAGCTGTATTAGGATTACATTATCATAAAGGTCATTTTAATATTTTCACTTGTCAATTTAGTGTAACTGTCCGACTTAAGACATTTGGAGAATTTTTTCTTATGTCGAACTGTGTAACATAAGACATTCGAGAGAAGCCTCCCGCCAGGGGCATAAACTTGGGGTGCGTGGACAGGAAACCTCCCCGAGTGCCCGGGGGCTGGAGTTCCCTTACGGATACGTCCGGGGGGAAGGCCAGTCTCCGGGACGGTGCACCCTGGGGTGCGGGCAATGGTTCCCCTTAGGCACGTGTGCCTAAGGGGTTTTGTTGCCGGTATGCCAATATCCTGTCGGAGGTACGCTCCAACGTGTGTCCCTCTGTTCTAAGCAGAGACGCACAGCGGCGGAGTAAGAGCGGGCTCGGTGTGCACTAACCCTGCCGCCGGGCAGGCAGGAGGAAGTCATTTCCTTCTGCCACCGTTAGTATCGTAGCCCCGAAGATTGTTCAAGGTCATGTCTCTGACTTTTGACGGGGGTCGAGGGTCTTGGCTTAACCGCCCGGACCGCGAGGAAGAAAACCTCTATAAAAAATTACCCCAAACCTTCAAGCGGCGGCGCACCGTGAGGGAGGTTGGTAGCTTGATTAATGGGTAGCTAAATTAATCGCTAGTGCGAACCACAGTTTTGAGCCAGTTATAAAGTTTTTTACTCGTGGGAACAAATATGGGACCAAAAATAACTAGACGAGAAGAGGAGAGGGAGAGGAGTGATGCGGGGTCGGAGTCCGACGCCGCATCGGGAGTGAAGGGCGCGAAGGGCATTTTTAAGAGCCCGGAGTGCGTAGTGGTGGGGGCCGCTGAAAGGAAAAATGCTTTCCTGAAGCGGAACCTAAATCCGGGAGATGCCCAGGAGTCTTCCTCGGACGGCGGACTTAAATCGGCTCCGAAATATGCTCGCCGGGGCCTAGCCCGGAAGAGCAAGAGCCGGGTAAACGCCGCACAGGAGGACGGCTCAGCCGGGTCGGCCGAGGGGAGCGCCGTGGAGGCGTCTGGCGATGAGTCGGACGCCGCTGGTGGCTCCAATTCGGAGCGGGCCAGGTTTGAGGAGGTCGTGGTCGCTGCATTCAAGGGTGTGGCCCTGAAGAAGAAGCAGTCTTCTAAAGACAAGGCCATACCCGCAGCCAAGGCCTCCATTATGGCGGCAGCGGAGGCTCTAATTCAAGGGCCTCCGTCGGACGGAATGTCCGAAATGCGGGCGGAGGTCGCCCGCTTGACAGCCGCCATGGAGCTTCTCCGAAAGGAGAATGAGGAGCTCCGAGCAGACCTGGCCAGGCTCCGCGGAGCCGGCGCTCAGGAGGGGGTGCAGGAGGGGGTGCAGCAGGGGCAAGGCGGCCTCGGGCCTGCAGAGGACCGAGTTCTGGCCTTGGTGCGGAAGGAGCTGGCAGCCCTTAATAACCGGTTCTCGGTCCTTGAGGGAATCGTCCTGCGGCCCCCGCTAGGCCGACTGGCGGCCTCGGGCCAGCCAAAGGCGGCTTCGTATGCCGCCATGGCTGCCACGGCCAAACCAGGGTCGGCAGGGCAGGCGAAGGGCGGGGCCGTGGCTGCGAAGGCGCCTGCGACGGCGCCTGCGAAGGCGCCCACGAAGGCGGCCGCGAAGGCGCCTGAGAGGGCCCTAGCTGTGGCGGTGACGACGCGGCTGCCCCCGCCTCCCAAATCTCCTCCGGCTGACGCCGAATGGCAGGTAGCTGGGGAGAAGAGGAAGGAGGGCAAGGCGGCAAGGTCGGCCAAGCGGAGGGAGAGGCGGCGGCGGCGCAAAGAGCGAAGCGTCGCGGCGAGGTTACGTGCCCCAAAGTCCGCAGCTGTAGTGATCACACTACAGCCGGAAGCGGAGAAGAAGGGCGAGTCCTACCGCGACGTGCTCGCCAAGGCGAGGGCGGCGGTGAACCTGGAGGAGATCGGTGTGACCAATGGCATGCGGGTAAGGGTCACTGCGACTGGGGCTCGGATGCTCGAGATCCCCGGTGCGGCCAGTGGCCCGACCGCTGACGCTCTGGCCGAAAGGCTCAGGGCGTCCTTAAATGCGGACGAGGCCCGAGTGTCCAGACCCGCCAAGTGCGCTGACTTGCGCATCCTGGGTCTGGACGACTCCGTGACGGAGCGAGAGGTGGTGGCCGCCGTGGTCAAGACTGGGGGGTGTGCCTTCGAACAGGTGAAGGTAGGCACCATCCGTCCTGACTTCACGGGGATGCGAGCCGTTACGGTGAGCTGCCCCGTATCGGCGGCCCACAAAATAGTTGGGGAGGGCCGAAGGTTCCAGGTGGGCTGGGATTCCACGCGGGTGAAACTGCTGGAACCCAGACCTCTGAGGTGCTTCCGTTGCCAAGTGGGCAACCACGTGGGAGCAAAATGCACCTCGGAGGTGGATCGCAGCAGTCATTGCTTCCGTTGTGTTCAGCCCGGTCACAAGGCCGGCTCGTGCAATGCCACGCCGCACTGCTATCTATGTGCGGCAGCTGGCAAGCCGGCCGATCACCGGGCTGGAAGCAAGGGCTGTGGTCTACCCACCAAAGCCCGGGGCAGGGGCAAGCCCTCCGCCTCCGCTACCGCCGTCACGACCGCAGCCGCCGCCACAGCCGCCGTCGCTGCCGCCTCCACTGCCGTCGCCGCCGTACTCACTGCGGCAGGGCCCTCACAGGAGGCTCAGGGGGGGGCTAATATGGAGTGCCAGTAATGGCCCCATTACGCCTCCTCCAGGCGAACATCAACCACTGCGCCGCCGCTCAGGATCTGTTGCTCCAGAGCATGGCGCAGTGGTCGATTAACATCGCCGTGGTCGCTGAGCCGTACTTTGTCCCGCCCAGTGATCACTGGGTGGAGGACCTGAGCGGCTCAGTAACCCTTATTTCGTCGGCCGCCGCCGGTACCCTGTCCCTCGAAGCCGTCAAGAGGGGACAGGGTTGCGTTGCAGCACGGTTCGGGGGGATTGTCGTGGTAGGGGTATACTTCTCCCCGAACCGAACTCTCGCCGAGTTCCACAACTCCCGTGCGGAGTTGAAAAACGTCGTCGTCGGGTTTCGTTCCCTTCCCGTGCTCGTCCTCGGGGACTTCAACGCCAAGAATGTGGCTTGGGGTTCCCGGTATACGGACACACGGGGCAGGATGGTGGAGGACTGGGCTCTGGAGACAGGCCTGGTCATCCTAAACCGGGGTTCTGTCCCCACGTGTGTGCGGATGCGGGGCGAATCAGTGGTGGACATTTCGTTCGCCAGCCCCGCTCTATTGCCACATGTTGTTGACTGGCGCGTCATAGAGGGGGTGGAGACCTATTCCGACCACCGGTACATCCGGTTTGATGTCTCCGCCCAGACCTCGAGCGCGCCGGTCCGACAGGCCCCGAGTGGTCCGCGGTGGGCGCTGAAGAAGCTGGACCGGGAGCTCCTCCTGGAAGCCTCGATCGTGCAGGCCTGGGTGTCACCACCGGACAGGCCTGCCGACATCAACGACGAGGCGGAGTGGTTCCGGGAGGCCATGTCCGAAATATGTGACGTGGCAATGCCCCGGGTCCAGCCCGGTCGCGCCTGGCGCCAGGTGTATTGGTGGTCGCCGGAGCTAACGGCTCTGCGCGAGGCGTGCGTTGCTGCGCGGCACCGGTACACCAGGCACCGCAGGCTCCGTATCCGCCCTCCGGATACGGAAGCCATTCAGGCGGAGCTGTACGAGGGGTACAGAGAAGCGAAGACCGCCCTCCGAGCGGCGATCTTGCGGGCTAGGGATCTGGCTCGCGAGGAGTCGCTGGAGACTCTAAACAGGGACCCATGGGGACGCCCTTATAAAATGGTACGGAATAAACTCCGTCCATGGGCGCCCCCGCTGACGCAGAGTCTCCGGCCCCAGCTTGTGGAGGACGTGGTGAGCGCTCTGTTCCCTTCGCGAGGGGAACATACTCCCCCGCCCATGGCTCCGCTTCCTGCGGTGCCCGTTGCGGACCACATCACCGACGACGACGACGATGCTCCGGAAGTGACCGAGGTAGAGTTGAGAGCGGCGGTACGTAGGCTGAGTGCCAAAAATGCCGCCCCAGGACCCGACGGCTTACCTGGAAGAGCCTGGGTTCTGGCCTTTGGGGCTCTCGGGCCTCGACTAGGGGGGTTCCTAAGCGCATGCTTGGAGAGGGGCCAGTTCCCACTTCGTTGGAAGACGGGGAAACTGGTCCTCATTAAGAAGCCGGGGCGCCCTGCGGACTCTCCGTCCGCTTACCGACCCATCGTGCTGCTCGACGAGGTGGGCAAGCTCTTTGAAAGAGTTATTGCAGACCGCCTCGTCGGGTGGCTGGTGCAGGAGGGGCCGGATTTGGCGGAGAGCCAGTTTGGTTTCCGCAGGGGGCGCTCTACGGTGGACGCCATCATGCGCGTGCGAGCCCTCACGACGGGGGATGCTGTTGCCCGGGGTGGGGTCGTCTTGGCGGTGTCTCTAGACATCGCCAACGCCTTCAATACCCTGCCATGGAGTTGCATCAGGGAGGCACTCCGGTATCACCGGATGCCGACCTACCTCTGTCGAGTGGTTGAGGCCTATTTGACGGATAGGGCCGTCATCTACCCCGGTCATCAGGGAGAGTGGAACCGGCGAGAGATGTCGTGCGGTGTCCCACAGGGATCGGTCCTGGGGCCGCATTTGTGGGACATCGGATACGACTGGGTGCTGCGCGCCGACCTCCCTAGCGGCGTCAGCGTGGTATGTTACGCTGACGACACGCTGGTCCTGGCGCAGGGGAGGTCGCACCAGGCGGCGGCTGAATTAGCGACACGCGGGGTTGCGATAGTCGTTGAGAGGATCCGGCAGTTGGGACTCGTGGTGGCCCTGCACAAGTCCGAGGCCATGTGTTTTCATGGTCCTCGGAATGCGCCACCGTCGGGTTCCCAAATAACGGTAGGAGGGGTTCGCATCGGAGTCGAGTCGACGATGAAGTACCTGGGACTCGTCCTCGACAGCCGGTGGAACTTCGTGGAGCATTTCCGACGTTTGGCTCCCAGACTGGAGCGGGCTGGGGCTGCCTTGAAGCGGCTCCTGCCCAATCTAGGTGGTCCAAACGCCTCCTGCCGGAGGCTTTACGCGGGGGTCGTGCGGTCCATGGCCCTTTACGGGGCACCGGTGTGGGCGCGTTCCCTGAGGCTGCGGCCAGTCCGCCGGTTGAACGCGTCCCAGAGGGTCATGGCCATTCGGCTAGTCCGGGGTTACCGCACGGTCTCCGGTGAGGCGGCGAGCCTCCTTGCCGGATTGCCGCCGTGGGATCTGGAGGCGAAAGTCCTCGCGCACGTGTGGGAGTGGCGCGAGGAGGCGAAACGCCGGGGCGTAACTCCGCTGCCGCGAGAAATCACGGTACAGCGGACAGAGCTCCGGCGGGATCTCATGGCGACATGGAGAGTGCGACTGTCGCAGCCCAGCGCTGGGCACGCCACAATTGCGGCGATAAGTCCCCTCTTTGAGGAGTGGTTAGAGAGGCGCCACGGCGTCCTCACCTTCCGCCTGACGCAGGTCCTCACCGGACACGGTTGTTTCGGGAGGTTCCTGTTTCGCATAAGGCGGGAGGAAACGCCCGGGTGTCACCATTGTGTGGATCGCCCAGAGGACACGGTGGAGCATACAGTGGAGGTATGCCCGGCTTGGGCAGAGCACCGCCGTGTTCTCACGGAGGCGATCGGCGGCGGCGATCTCTCGCGTCCGAGCTTGGTCCAGGCCATGGTGCGGAGCGAGAGTGCATGGGAGGCCGTCACCTCCTTCTGCGAAGCGGTAATGCTCGCAAAGGAGGAGGCGGAACGCGTGAGGGAGAGGCAACCTCACGCCCTCAGTCGCCGCAGGAGACGCCCTGGGCGGCGGGAATCGATAGCCGATTCCCGGCCACCGTAGGCGCGGGCTTGCGGACGGTGAGTAGTGGGTAGCTCGCCGTCCGGTAAGGACCAGGCCCGGGTCGACGGCGCGTTGTGTTCCACGCGCGCCTCAAAGAGATGTTAGCAAAAGATGGGGTCCAATAGGGCCGATGCCGCTGGGGTCGCGGGTTGTTTGAAAAAGATACCGTGGCCCTGGCATAGGCAACTGAAGGAACACGGGTGGGTTTTAGTCAGTAAAAGTCTGACACGCCCTTCCGCTCCACCCAGAGCGGGAGAAGTTATTTGATGATTTCCCATCCAAAAAAAAAAAAAAAAAAAGGGGCATAAACTTACAGACTAAGCGACTACACGCTAAGGGCTCGCCCTGTGGGGAACGGACCTCGGCTTAGGGCGTCGCTGGGGGAAGGACAGCAAGATGGGACAGGCTGGATCAGATTGGAGTGATTATTATTATCAGGGGAGTTTAAAGCTACTGGCTCAGCTACGCGACCAGCTGGCACTTCATACCCGAGCAAGGGACGGGGGAGGACGATTACTACAGGGTCGTCGCGAGGGACCTCGGCGGCGAGGTCGGAATGTCGATTTGTGTTTGTTCCTACGGTCCCTACTGCTCTTCTGGAGAAGAGTTATAGGGTCGTCGGGGTCTGAGAATATATTTCCAAAAATCGGTCCCTTATATAAAATCTCTGCTGCAATAATTAATACATAGTGGGTACATATAAAAGGTTAGCTAGAACAGAATAGAAATACCCTACGTGCTGCATTTAACAAGTGAGTAAGTATTAGTAATATATAAGGTAGGTATACTATTCCGCTACATAGACATAGCTTTATATTTTCTTACTGATTAATATGTAATTTTGTAATATATAATATTACAAAATTACATTACTTCTGTGTAATTTATATGTGAACTTACAAATAAAATTATTCTATTATTATTATCTCCTTTGTTAGATTTTTTTACATGTATACATTATATTTTTAAATATAAGAATAAAAAATAAAAATATTTAAAAATATAAAAAATAGAAATCCACCGGCATGGGGAACAGGGTCCAAGCTACCGGTGATGAGGGCTCCAGAAACAGGAACCTCCTCACAATACGCGCCGTATCTAGGAGGACCGCCTTCTGAATCAGGCCCTTCACCCAGCCACCCAACGAGAGCCTCTTGAGTTATTATCATTATTATTATTTCTGTCTTAAGATATAATATAATAATAATATAATAACCCCACCGCCGTATCTCTAAGTTGACGTCGTGGCGAGGATTGCGCGCTCTGAACTCTAGGTTTGTACCGGTAGAGTTTACTTTGCCGGAACAGGTCTAAGATGAGGAGCCAGACCAAGAGAGATACACAAACCCGCAGGGCAGCATGTGGCTAGCTGTTGGGCAGTAGCGACCCCACGAACCCTACCTCTCGGGAGAAGTCTTGTTCTTCACCTCTGGCTTGCGTTTATTGGCCGGCTGGAATGAACACTGATGAGGAACAGAACTCCCACCTCTTTCTTGCCTTTATTGGTCGACTTGAGTGGAGATTCGTAAGAGCAAATGTGCTCGGAGGAAGGAAGTATTCCAGTAAGGTGCTGGTAGGAATCTTGACCGTCTCCACTTCTCAAGCATTTCAGGAAGTGTTGCCCCTTTGTCGCTACATCACTGTGTGCTAGCGACCGTTTTAGGGGGCTCATTATTGAGTGTGAAAGTCACCCCCTGCCATTTTATCCATGTATTACATAATATTGAACATCAGGCAGGGGACATAGTCTTCCATACTTCTGGGTAACTAATCCACTATAGCCACCCAAACCCATAACCCAATATGTTTTGTTTCCATGGTCTGCAATAGTCCTGCACCAACCTGGGGTTGTCCTTGGGTGCAATTGCATAGTGCATCCAGGGATAATCGTCGGTTGGTGCCTCCTTATCATTTAAAATTATCTAAGAGGCCTCTGCGAGTTGCTTTCAGCCGCTCGTACGGCTTCTAAAGGTCCGAGACCCGAGGGTCCCGAGAAATGTCAAAAATATTAATTATTTATTGTGACTTATAAGTTTTGTTACAAACAAATATTCATATATTACTAAGGTAAAACCTAAGTGCTGCTGTGGTGCTTGCAAGGCTTTACACTGCAGTGTCCCACAATCCTAAGACCCGCCGGACTATCAATAAAGCAAACAAACAAACAGAAGATATTAAGTTACTAATGTATTGTGAAACTTTAAACTTGCACTTTATGGTGAGCTCGACAGACGCTAGGTGGCGCTATTGGTAGGTATAACTATGATATTACAACCTTACTCTTAGATAGGGTCCGTGGGGTCGCTACTTCTCAGCAGCTCGCCACATGCTGCCCTGCGGGTTTTATTATTATTATTAAATGTACTGAACAGCTGATTTATTTTTCGCGATTTCAGGTTTGGTCCCATAGTAAAAGTTGTTCATAATGATGAGTACAATGACCCCTTAAGAGGTTGTTGGTGTTTTACCAATAACCCTGTATACAAAGCGAAAGGTAAACAGATAAACAGAAACAAAAAAGAACAGATAATTAAAATTGTCATTGCAGTCGGGGGACCGTTCTGTGGAAATCTAAGAGGTCCCCCGACTGCAATGTCAATTTTAATTATCTGTTTAATCAGAGAGTAAATTTAGCTATGTATTACAGATTAACTAAACAACTTGTTTTTTTTTTAGTTTTTAGTTCGTTTTTTTAGCAGGGCAATCGTGTTTTTTTTTTAATTTTATATATTGAAGGGCTTGATGAGCACATTCCGAAAAACTTGTCACTAACAAGTGACAAGTTTTTCGGAATGTGCTCATCAAGCCCTTCAATTTGATACTTACCCATATTGTAATAATTGATGATTTTTTTTCACATTTGAATATGGCGTACTGCCCCCAAATGGATTTAAAAAAAAAAAAAAAATAGTTATATCCAGTGTCGCTAAGGATGATGTAAGGATTCTAACGATAACATATACATCCAAAACTGTTCAGGCATTTTAAAGTTATGATGAAATAAAGAAACTCACATACATACATGAACTCTGAAAACATTACCTACACTCCTTTTTTGAGGCAGTCATGTAAAAATAATCTATCCATGTCTTGTAGCTTAGTTACACCTTTTGATATCCAGGAGAGACATACTCTAAGGGAGTGAAGTAGAGTACTGTGGAGATTCTAACTCCACAGGGGGGTAGTTAGCTATAAATAACAGATCGAAGAGCAATATATATATTTAAACTTGAAACGATAAAATATTCGGAGAAAACGCGCACTTCTTTAATCTACACTGCCTATCCCCTAGCTCAGGCCGAACTGAGCCCTAAAACAAAAACACGAACTACCTTTTTACTTATTTAAATAAAAGTAATAAAAAAAAAACTAAAAAACCCGGCTGCGGTAAAACTGAAAAGCTAAAAACAAGCCCATTTTATATTAATTAAAACTTGGAACCATAAAAGTTGTATATATTTTTGTAATCACCTTTTAAAACCCTTCATTTTGATATTCCACTCGATGGTATTAAAAGAAAAGAAAAAAATTTCGAACTCCACAATATGGCACCCCAAATCCGCCATTTGATTTTGTTTTTGCTTTTAAAATCAACAAACCTAAAGTAGTATAATTTATCCAAATCCGTTCATTCGTTTAGGAGTTACGAGGGAACATAGAAACGCACATACATACATACATACAGGTCAAACACATAACCCTCCTTTTGGGCTTCGCCGCAGTCGGGTACAAAGGCAGTTCTATACTTGCTTGAGCGATAGAATGTCAGCCAGTAATATAAAGTATAAGGTTGCCCATTGCCTAGAACCTTTACCTTTAAAAGTGCAATACTAACACGATCAAAATGTATGGAACCGCTAATTATCTTTTTTTTATATTTCACAGTTGGTCTCATAATGAATACTACACTCCTTTGTAAGGATATCTCTTCTGCCGTATTTTTAATATGACATTGTGTTGACAAATACCAAAATCGGTAGTTCCTGATATCGGGTGATCCAAACAAACTGACACATTACAAGATAGTGGCTACTTATCGTACAGACATGCTATAATATTTACCTACGTAACAAACATAGGAAGCTTATCTGCATGTTCGACATGACATAAACAAACAGACCATCGCGCCTATATTACGAAAAAGAATAAATAGTGCAAAGCATTAAAGTGCTGACTAATATGAATTAACATAAAATTGATGTATTTATTTATTTATTTATTGAAACATGGAAGACTTACAGCTAAAAAAATAAAATAAAATAAAAAAACTTAATAAAAAGGAAACAGTAGTCAACAGGAAGCCCATTAAAAGTCTTCACGTATAGAAATAGACTGAAATTTATAAGTAAGCATACAATAGCAATACGTAGTACCTACTTAATTACTTTTACTGAAATAATCACTTTTACTTGTTTATAAATACGGGTGTTATTATTTGAAGAATTAATGTATAATTTTCATACCACTAACATAATTCTTAAGTACTCACACCCGTATTTATAAACAAGCAATTACTTGCTGCTAAGTAAATTCTTAGTTAAGTCAATTCTGGAGGATAGAATTCTTCATTATAAAATCTTATTCTATAATCGAGTAATGTACGTTACTTACTTGAATAAATGCTTGAGTAAAAATCAACGTTCCATTGCAAAATCAATCGCAAAATTGTCGAGTTCTCAATTTTTAAGGGTAGCCCCCGAAATTAAAATTTTTCTTACGTTTTTTGCAATTTACAAGTCGGCATTATCAATAGTATGTTGATCAAATATGGTAACAAGTATGTATTTACAGAATTATAATGATTAAAGTCATCGTACAACTCTTTATTACCAGGTAATCCTAATGAATGACTATTTCATTAAATCTGGCCATTTGAGGACTACACTTACTTAAAGAGTTGTATTACTGATTCTAATGATTATAATTCTGTAAACAAATGTTTGCTACGGTCGCGAATCATACTTTATTCAATATACAACCTAATACAGACTTGCAAATTGCAAAAAACGTAAGTTAATTTTAATTTCGCGGGCTATCCTGACGCTTCCCCCTTAATTAAAGAAAATGGCGACTAACTATTACTTGGCTAAGAATTCTAACCTTTGACAGTTCTAACTTCAAGCAATTACTAAACTTTTGAATAAAAATCGTTACTGGAGTACTTGAATCACTTTTACTTGTTGATAAATACGGGTGTTATTCACTAACACATAATATTGTTGTTCATACCCTTTTTGTTTGAAATAAATAATTCTTTGATTTAATTTGATTTGAAAGCGATGCTTAACACTAGATGGATGAAATGGCGGCAGGCCACGGAACAATCTGCGACTCCCGCATTCCCCTTAAACTTAAGGGGAAGATTTATAAAACAATGGCTAGACCTGCTGTTTTGTATGGATCAGAATGTTGGGCCACAAAAAGTTTGAATGAAAGGCAATTGCATGCAGCCGAGATGAGAATGCTAAGAGGGATGTGTGGTATTACGCGAATGGATAGAATAAGAAATGAGTATGTAAGAGGAAGTCTACAAGTGACACCGGTGACTGAAAAGTTGTATGGAAATTGGTTCTCATGGTATGGGTATGTGATGCGGAGGAAAATGCTGTAAGGAAAGTGTTGAGTATGAATGTGGATGGCTATACGAGTAAGGGAAGACCAAAGAAATGATGAATGGACTTTGTGAAAGATGATATGGCTAGAAAGGGAGTGACTACCGAGATGACGACGGGTCACGACAGCCGCACGGGTCTACCGATCAGGTTAAGCTACGCTTACCGCCGTTGGTCCGTGGATGGGTAACCATCTTTAGATACCAAGACCCCTCCGTGCCTCGGAAAGCACGTTAAGCCGTTGGTCCCGGCTGTCATTCGTGGATCTTTGAAAGTCGTTACGGGTCGGCAGTTGCTCCATGTAAAATACTGTAGGTATTCAGTTGCATCCGGTTAGATTGGAAGCCGACCCTGTCGGGGTCGGCTTCTACTTCTACTTGGGAAAAGGCTGGGCAGGTGATTAGCGTAGCGGATAAGCAGAGAATAAAATGTAGGTTTAGTAGTGTTTACAGAAGCTTTTCAAAGACCTCTTGAATAGTTATCAATTACAATTGGTAACTCTAGGAACCAACAAAATTAGAACAGCTCAATTAAATCCTAACTAATATTATAAATGCGAAAGTAAGTTTGTTTGTATGTTTGTTACCTTTTCACGCCTAAACCACTGAACCGATCATCCTGAATTTTGTGCATATACGTTGTCAGGTGTACAGAAACAGACATAGGGTGCCTTTAATCCAGAAAACAAGTACTGTTCCCGAGAAAAACAACAATAACGTTCTTATGATAAAAGATGGCGCCACGTGTCTTTCAAATCATGATTGAATTAATACGCTTTCACGCTAAAACTACTGAATGGATTTGGATGAAATTTGGCACATGGGTAGACTATAACCTGGATTAGGACATAGGGTACTTTTGATCCCGGTAGTGCGTTCTCGTGGGATAATTTCCGACAACAACGCGGGCGAAGTCGCGGGCAAAAGCTAGTAATGAATATTCACCATCAATTAACCACTTTTGTTTGACGGATTCACAAATCCCGTCTTTAGCCAATCCTATTCCGTACGGATGGCTAAATGGCTAGTATATTCGTTAATAGGATTTGTCAAACGTATAATACGCATTAGGTGACGCTGAAGAACTAGGGCGGTATTATGTGGTGGCCATGGGTCTATGGTGAAGCAGAATAGTCCTGAGACTCTATAATATCTAATACGAGCCTATTATTGTCCCACTTCGGAGTAAAAGACCACTTTTCATACAGAGAAAGTACGAGCATTGATCACAACGCTTGCTCAAGGGGGGTTGGTGATTATAGACTTTTATCCTGGTTTTGCGCTATGTGATCCAAGCGGCATGTAGGGCGATATTGAGGTATAATATACTAGCAACTCCCCGCGGTTTCACCCGCGTAAGTCTCGAATCGGTGGGAATATAGAACCAAAAGTATCTTATGTGTTAATCCAGATTATAAACTAGCTGTTTGCCAAATGTCATCAAAATCCGTTCAGGAGTTCTTGCGTGAAAGAGTAGCAAACATCCACCCATCCACACAAACGTTCGTATTTATAATATTAATATATAATATATTTTTTTTATTATTAGGATTGAGAAAGTTCATAATCTTTAAATGCCAGTTTACAAAACAAAATGCAAAACGAAAATACAAAACCTAAGGGCCGGTTTTTTGATCAGTAGGTAACTCAACCAATGGTTAAACATTGTAACTAATAGTTTAATTTTGGCTAAATATGACAGTATTCATGTCAGCTTATTCATATTAAAACATAGTAATTCATGTTTAGTTAGCCTTTCACATTTAGCCAAAATTCAACCATTAGTTATTATGTTTAACCATTATCAAAAAACCCTAAGACACTGACTACCGAAACTAAAGTTATTTTTCAATTTGTCTTGTTTTGTTTTTGGAAGTTGGTTTTATTTTTTGCTAAAAAGTTTTTTTAATAAAAGCTTGTAAAAAAAAAACTTTCTCTGCTCCACATAATTATCACTGCATGTTTAAACAGGCAAACGAGTGATAAAGAATCGTCGAACCAGGAAAGAAAGAAAGACTGTCCCGCCCACACTCTAACTTATTCACCCTCTACTCTACACCCACCAGAAACCGTATCATCTCTAATTAAGTAGGATTTTATTGCATAATGCTAATGAGTGTCTGTGTTGGGAACCGTACCTTGGCCTCTTTGACAAACACGTATTGTGATGTTGATAAATATGGTAACATCACGCCTGTATTCTCCCATGGTGTTAGCAGAGATAGGTACCTTAAATTTAGTCACTTATTCTTCATCGTCATCATAAATTACTTCATCACCACTGGTCTCAAAATAGTATAAGAAAATATCGTGAGGAAACCGGCAAATTCTAAAACCAAAATTTCAAAGACATGTGACATCTACCAACCCGCACTGGGCCCGCGTGGTGGATTACGGCCCTCTCCCTCTCACAGAGAGGACGCCTGTATCCCAGCAGTAGGAACATTATAGGCTGGTAAGGTGACTGTATAAAAACTGATATGTCAAAAGGCAGACAAGCTAAAAGATGGAGAGATATCAATATTATCGGAGGGACAATCAGGTCAACAAAAGCTAATAAAAACTTTTTAGCAAAAAATAAAACCGACTTCCAAAACAAAACACTACAAAGTGAAAAATAACTTTAATTTCGGTAGTCGGTGTCTTTGGTTTTGTAATTTCGTTTTTTGCCACCGACTTCCGAAATTAAAGTTATTTTTCACTTTGTAGTGTTTTGTAAGTCGGTTTTATTTTTTGCTAAATAGTTTATTTTTCACTTTTCACCTATACCTAGCGAAAAGTTAAAGAAACGAACCACACAAATTCGAATACCAGACAAAATAGTTAAAATAACAATGATAGGAAGTTATTAAAACATCGGACGAATAAACTATGTGGGAAAAATATGCATTATTGAAGCTAACTCAAAAACTACCCAAGCAAAGTTAATAAAATTTATATGGGACCACCTAGGAAGTAGAATACCCATTCAAACAAAAAAAGAATTTTCCAAATCGGTCCATCAGTCGTTGAGTAATCGCGGAACAAACATACAAAAAAAAAAGATACAGGCGAATTGAGAACCTCCTCCTTTTTGAAGTCGGTTAAAAATAGAGAAGAATGGAAACATCTGGAAGAGGCCTGTCAAGTTTGTCACAGGACACGCTGGCCACTAAACCAAGAAATCCGATGTACTAGATACACAAGTTATAAGTATACAAGTTAATTGCGTAATACACTATCAATTGAAATCTGAATCATTTTGACAGTTCAACAACATTCATTGCGTTATTTACTATGTTGAGAAGGCACTTTTTTCGAACATATGAAGCAATGGATTAGCAATTTGCTTCAAAATTGTTCAGATTCCGATCGATAGTGTGTTACGCATATAGGCACCCTACCCTATGTTCTATGTTATTGGGTTTGGTTTCCGCACTTAATCCTTCAAGTGGACCATTGTGCGTGAGCCATAGCGGCCGTCGGGGTTTATTCCAACCAGCCCACCTCCCTCCAGAAGTTGGTCACGGCTTCTGGTCTGTTCAGAACATCTGTTAAAGATTTGGGTGTCCCGAGGGTTTCTGTTCTAATCTGGGCAACGCCTGTGCACTCGAAGAGCACATGCGGAACGGTTTCCTCAGCCTCCATGCAAGCTCTGCACAGAGGGCTGTCCGTTATGCCCATTGTGTAAAAGTGTTTGTTCAGCCAGCAGTGTCCTGTGATGGTCCCCGTCATCAGGCCCGCAGGCCGTTCCTATCCAGGCGTAAGAGTCGCCTGGTCAGTTTGCCATCCAGGCTTGGCATAGCCTCCCTGGACTGCCTGCACCCTGGTGCCGAGGACCACCACTCCTCTGCTTTTGTTTGGGTGATCTCTTGCAGCCATCTGCGTAATTGGTTGAAGGGGATGGGTATGATTGGTTCGGGCCCATAGACTGACGCACTGGATGCCCTCCTAGCAAGTTCGTCCGCTGCGTCGTTACCCAAAGACCCACTGTGTCCTTTTATCCATTGCAGTGTCACTGTGTTGCGGTTAGATACCGTTACTCGTTCTAACGCATTGTGACATTCTAGTATTAATCTTGAAGTAATATATTTTTTCTCTAAGGTTTGGAGTACTGAGGCACTGTCGGAGAGTATACGTATATGGGTGTCCGTAACTCTCCTGGCCTCTATGGCATACGCCGCTTGAATAATGCCCACACATTCTGCCTGGTAGACAGTGTTGAACATTCCCAGCGGGCTGGATATGTTTATGTTGAGGTCGTGCGAGAAAACTCCGGCACCGGTTCCGGAGTCGGTCTTTGACCCGTCAGTGTAAACCCTCAGCTTCGGGCCCGAGTGGTCACGCTGTTCTTCCGTGAGTATTATGTTGTAATGTTTTTTAAAATAATGTTGTTTCGGGGCTCTGTCGCAGGCTGATGCCATCATTGGCCGTTTTTTGATCGCATCCTCCCTTATGCGTATGTGTTTAACCCTGGAGTCTTTGCTCAGGGTTCCGGTTATATTGAGCCTAAAGGCGGCCAAGGCTGCCTCCTCCCTCACAATGAGATGTAGTGGAGGCAGTCCAAGCATTGCTTGTAGTGCGGCCGTAGGTGCGGTTCTCATGCAGCCAGTGATTGCCACACAGGCTAATCGCTGTAGTTTTTCGAGATCTTTCCGGGTTGTGCTCAAGTCTGTCCTGGGCCACCAGACTAGTGAGCCATAAGTAATTATCGGTCTGATAACTGCGGTGTATAGCCAGTAAGTGACCTTGGGGTTAATCCCCCAGTTCCTACCAAGCAGTCTCTTACACTGCCACAGGGCTATGCTGGCTTTTGTGGTGATGTAATTAGTATGTCTAGCCCAGTTCAACTGTTTGTCCAAAAAGATGCCCAGGTATTTGGTTTCAGTCGATAGGCTTAGGGTAGTTCCAAAGAATCGTGGTAGTTGTAGTGTTGTCAGCTTCCTCTTTTTTGTAAAAAGAATCAGCTCGGTTTTGGTAGGGTTCACTGATAGTGTATGTTTATTGCACCAGTCCTCTACTATCTTCAAGGCCTGACGCATGAGATTACATAGAATGTTTTCGTGGGTGCCGTTTATTATTATGGCTATGTCATCAGCGTAGCCAACAGTGATATATCCTTTATCATTGAGTGTCTTAATAAGGCTGTCTACGACCAGGTTCCATAGCATCGGAGAAAGGACGCCCCCTTGCGGGCAGCCCTTTGCTACAATGGCCCTCGTAGTGTCGTTCACTGTCACTTGTACAGCTCTCAGTTTGAGCATGTTTGTGATCCAGCCACTCAGGGTTGAGTCTATGCCGTATCTATCTAGGGCCATGCCAATACTGTTGAACATGGTCTTGTCGAAGGCACCCTCAATGTCAATGAAGGCGGCCAGTGCTGAGCATTTGTGGTCCACTGCGCACTCAATCTTGGAAACCACAGTGTGTAGTGCAGATTCCGTTGATCTGCCAGTGGAGTACGCATGCTGTTGTTTATGTAGTGGTTTTATCCTAAGAGGTCCATCTCGGATGTATCTATCACATAGTCTCTCGAGGGTTTTCAGTAAGAAGGATGTGAGGCTTATAGGTCTGTAAGACTTGGGTTGTGTATAGTCAGTCTTTCCAGGTTTGGGTATGAAAATGACCTTCACTTCGCGCCATGCGAGGGGTATATATCTAAATGCTAAGCAGGCGCGGTAGATTTCCACCAGCCATGGCATCAGATGATCTACCCCCCACTGCAGTAAGGCTGGGAAGATGCCATCCAGTCCTGCGGACTTGTATGGCTGGAAGGTATTTATGGCCCACTTTATTCGGTCTTTTGTTACTATATTGTGGGCTCTAGTCCAATCGTGATCCGTTGGGGTCCATTCTGGTTCAGCCCCCCACGTCCTGTCCTCCAAGAGCTTACAGTTTGGGAAGTGAGTCTCCAGAAGGACCTTACTGGTTTCTTGGTCGGTTAATGTATATGAATTATCGGGTTTTTTCAGCGCGCCGAGGGTTCGGTCCTGATCGGTTGATAGGATCTTCCTTACCCTCGCAGCTTCGTTGTTCGTCTCAATGGATTCGCAGAATTTACGCCACGCAGTTCTTCTGGCGGTTCTGATCTGCTTTTTGTATGTGTATTGGGTTTCTTTATATATTTCCCAGTCCTCCGGGAGTCTAGTGTTTTTAGCTCTGTTGAATTGCTTACGTAGTGCATTTCTGAGTTTGCTAAGTTCAGCGTTCCACCAAGGGTTTCTCTCGCCCTTGAGTTGTGGCGCTCTTAGCTTGCAGCATGCATAGTAAGCTTCGGTTAGATATTCTGATAATTTTGTCACGGTATATTCTAATTGTGCTTGGTCTTTTATGGTTATTTGTGATAGGTGCCTAGCTAGTAGTGAGGCTAGTAGGCGTTTATACCCTGGGACATTGGTGCGCCGTGGGTTGCGTCTCGGTTCTGGTTTCCTTGTGTTGGCTGTTAGTGTAAATCGGATCCTTCTATGGTCTGAGCAAGAGGGCTCGTCTGATACGTGCCAATTTGTGATAAGGTTAGTCGCGTTTTCTGTAGCAAGTGTCAGGTCTATGATTGTTTGACCTCGAACTGTGACCCAAGTGGGTTCTGAGCCGCGGTTAACAATGTTAAGGTTAGTAGAGAATAAATATGTGGATAATACCTCTCCTCTGGGGTTCGGTGCGTCGCTGCCCCAGAGCGGGTGATGGGCGTTCGAGTCAGTGCAGATGATTAGGTCAAGTTTGGCGTGCTCGCAGTGCTGCACCAGGTCGGCCATCTCCTTCGGAGGACAGTCTGCGTCCTCCCCCGGCATGTATACCGAGGCCAGTACTATGTCTGGGATGTCACCTGCAGTCTGGAGCCTGACAGCCGTCAAGTCTCTGGAACAGAATTGGGTGAGTGGTGTGCTGGGAATATGTTTGGGTATGTATGCGCATGTTCTTGGTTTGTCTGAGCCGTGTGTGTTGAGGATTAGCTTACCTCCGATGTTACCGAGGCCACATATTCTGTATTTCCTGATCCATGGCTCCTGGATCAGTGCAATGGTTTGGGGCTTTACCTCCAGTGCCCTGCGTAAGCTAGCTGTGGCAGTTTGGCTGTGCTGGAGGTTGGTTTGAATGATATTGAGGGGTGATGACGGCGGTGGGGTAGAGTTAGTCGGAGCTGGATCCATCGGACGATTTTCCCTCTAACTCTACCCTGTTCTGGTCTTCATGTGGGTCACCCGGCGACGAGGCTAAGAGCTGCTCGCTCCAGTCGGGTGATGCAGTCGGTGTGGGGTCTATGTCGGCCATTGCCGCTCTGGCCATGTCCTCCTCAAGTTGGGCAATGGCCGCGTCATTCGTCTGTGTCGTCGGTTGTGGCGTCTGTGTGTCCGTGCTGTCAGTCTGGATGTCAGAGGGTTGGGCCGTGGGCCAGAAGCGTACGTATATCGACCCGAGTAGGTACGATATTCGTCGCTCCCGGGCCAAAACCCTTTCAACCTCCTCCGGTGGCACACCCAGGGTCAAAAATGTCCCATAGTTGTCACCACCGACGGCTGTTGCCCTGTAGAGTGACCATCTGGCGATGTCGTACCAGGTATTCTGGCGAACCAGAATATTCTGGAGTCGAGCTACGTCACCTCGGTATCGAGGGACGAAAAGCGAGGCTCGGGCACGAGTGGGTACGTCAGACTGTTTCAGTACTGTCAATGTAAGGTCAGTGTCAGGTAGTCTAATCTTGGGTACATTCTGGGTCAACCATGCTAGGGCATTGTCGTCCTCGCACCACATCTGCACCGTGCCCTCCGCTACCCGTGGGTATCCGCGAAAGGCCGGGAGTGGTGTGGTCGCGTCAGTGTCCATCAGCATGTTCTCGAGGTTAGTCTTAATGTACTCGGCTTCCTCTTTTGTCAGGTCTTTGGAGGGGGGAGGAAAGCAAATTGCTACGGCCAGCCTCGCAGGGATATCCTTCGTGGCCCGCGCGTAGGTTCTCCGCTCTCCCTGAGCAGAGTGGACCCTCGCACGTTTTGCGTCCCCTTGGATCGTGCTCGGAGAAGCCGTGTCGTCGGGGCGCTCCCTCTTTACCGGCCCCGGACCGCTTGGTCCTGGCTGCGGCTTTGAGGTGCTTGGCAAGGTGTTGGCTGCCAGAAAGCTCCTATGCGAGGCTCCAGCCCGCCTTTTCCTCCTATGTCTGGGTCGAGTTCGGTCTTGGGTTCTGTCAGGGTCCTGAGGTCGGCTGGCTACCCCGGCATGCTCTGTCGTCGGGGACTTTTCGCGCCGGGTATTCCCTACACGGACTTGTCCCCGCCCACATGTTTCCGCGTCCAGCCGCTTTTCGCGCTGGGTGTCCCCTTCGCGTACTTGCGGCTGGTCGCGTACTTCCCCTTCGGCGTCCGATCGCGCTCCACGCCGGCTAGTGCCTACGCAGATTTTGCGCTTTCGGTCGCCTAACTCTCTCTTCCGGGCCCTGATTTTTTCGCGCTTTTGTCGCAGCAGGCGTACTTCATCAGTCGGGAGCGTGGTAGAGCTGCCAGGCTCGTCCTCCTTCCCCGACCCTTTCTGTGCGTGTGTTAGGTCGTCTAGCCTGACCTCGATCCTCTCACGTTGGGATGCCAACGTGCGAAGCTCGCTGTCCAGGCTCGTAATGGGTGCTTGGTCTTGGTCATTGTCAGGGTTATAAGTAACACTCTTCCTCACGATACTCTGTTGCCAGAGGCTCGTGGACGGCGCGTGAGTCGCAGCCGGAGTAGGGTCTTTTGGCGCGGTAGTCGCAGCCGTGGTCTGGGTTATTGGCGCTTGTTCAGCAGCCTGGGTTGTTGGCGCTTGTTCAGCAGCCGGCCGCGCTGAATAGCGCGGCACCAATTTGCAGTGGGGTGCCCCCCCCCAGATTACGTTGGGGGCTGACCGCCGAAGCGATGTGGGATTCCCCGGCTTGGCCGGGACCCACCTGAGTAGAAACTTTGTCCTGCTGCTTCATGGTGATAGGTGGTGGGCTTTTTTGGAGTAGAGGTTGCCCCTCCTCTGGGAACGACGGGATATAGGGATGGGAGGGAAGATGTCTAGTGGATAAGGTCCAGGGTTTTGAAAGGTTACCCAGGTCTGGGAATTGGCCTGGGATTTAGGAACTACGGGATAATAAGGATAGGAAGGAAACGGCTTATTTGGATCATGGATACATGGGAAAAGGTTCATGGGTTACCCTAAGCCTGGGTTTTGGCCTTCGGGAACTTCTCTTGTCCGGGATCTCTAACGAGATGCTCCGGGCGCGGGGTCGATGTTATCCGCCGATCCCGCCCCCGGAGTTGGGCTATCCGCAACCTGCCCACCCGCTCGGTTGCAAGAGAAGAAGTGCCTGGCAGTCCGGGTCGTCTCACCGCTGATGTACCTTTACATAAGCGTTGAGACGACCCAGGCTCCCCCGAGGGCACCCTACCCTAGTTTGGTACTATGTATAATATGTAAAATGTTTATTATTAGTAATAAAGACTTCATAAGCCTAAAACGTAGATTTTCCCAACTATTTGAAGGTCAGGTTCCAGTCTAACCACCCGCCAACATGTCATCATTTATTCTTATACGTCATTATGAATGTAATAAACACGTAGTTTGAATTTTTTTTAAATTAAGCTGTACATTTACATCTTCAGTTTCAGCCGATAATAATCCAATGCTGGGCATAGGCCTCGCTGATTGCATTGGACTTAAACCAGTGGCACTTTGTGATGGCGGCTGTGACAGCTTACAAATTATAAAAGTACATCTTATCCATTCTAAAAATTACAGTTACAAAGGTGTAGCTACGTTATGAGGCTCGTGGCTAAATAATAAGTTGAGCAGTTAATCCAGGCCGCTGTCATTCAAGTATCTTTAATAGTCTTCACGGGTCGTTATAAGCCCAAAGTCTGATAACCAGTCTTATCAAGGGGTTTGTATTACGCAGTTACTGGGTTGTGGAATCGCTTCATGTAAAATACTTCTATGCAGCTACATCCGGTTAGACTGGAAGCCGACCCCAACATAGTTGAAAAAGGCTACTAGGTACGTTACCTTTGCGGCCCGTACAACAATGTAGGATTTTGAAATCTATTTCCCCATATTTAAAACAAATAAAATCATTTATCAGTCATTTCATCTGTCGCTTCCGACCTAGACTATACGTAGAGTCAAGAGCAAACCCATCTTAAATAAAAAAATAAAACATTTAATACTTTGCAAACATAGGTAATTAGTACATCGATTTTTTTTTTATTTATGTTGTGTACCGTCCCATGGACATGCAAATTATAAGATAACTTTGAGATGGATCAGCAAAATACCAACTAGCCGCGCTTGACTCGGTGGAATGCAGAGCTAAGGGGCTCATTGACGACCTAAAACTGGTGGATGCCAAGTATCATAGCTTGGCTTATTGCCGCACGGTTGCCTGCTTATTGGTCTTCTACAGATTGTACTTCGGAGAGTGTGCTCAAGAACTCCACGACCTCATTCCGCCAGCCCCCTTCTACCATCGGACATTTAGACGCACTGCCAGTTACCATCCCTACCTGGTTGCTATTCCACCAATTCGCACTAAGCGCTTCCAAATGTCTTTTAATGCGCACGGCAAAAGAGTGGAACTCACTACCTGCGTCTGTGTTTCCGAGCGCATATAACCCTAATCTCTTCAAAGGTTGAGTCAACAGGCTTCTTCTGGGTAAGCTCACTCCATCGTCGACTCTGTCTCTGTCACCTCCGACCTAGACTAGAGTCAAGAGCAAACCCATCTTAAATAAAAAAAAAAAAAAAATACAGGCAAATGCTTAGTTTAGGGGTCACTGTCCATTCCTGTTCTTGTACAACCTGATTACCTATTAACACATAAATTTGAAAATTTGAATTACAAGAAAAGATATTCAATCTGCTTAGCCTTTTTCCGACTATGCTGGGGTCGGCTTCCAGTCTAACCGAATGCAGCTGAATACCAGTATTTTACATGGAGCGACTGCCTATCTGACGTCGACAACCCACTTACTGGGTAATACGATAAATGATTATTACAATAAATAATTCTATATTTACCTATACATAGTTTGTTTGTATTAGATACTCAGAAATTAAATTTTCCATGAATTTACATAGAGTTCTTACAACACTGTAAACAACCTATGGTTTCAGAACCTTTTATACAGGATTCATATCACGGGTGTAGATAGAGAATGCAACTGTACATATTAGTTAGTTATTAAAACACTCATGTGATACTATTTACATTATGATAAACCCACGTTCGTGTTTTAATACCCCTTATTATACAATAGTTGCATAAATAACTGTTGCAAGACTACTGTTTACGTACTTACCTACCTATATAGGTGATCTAGCCTCAAGGCCAAACCCCCTTATTGCGTCCTCATCTATCAACCTATTGTCTGCAAAAGCCATTAAATCTGCCTAGAACCATTAAGGCAAGTCGTAATAGCCAATTACACAGTTTGTTAATGACACATTAACAGTTTGACACTTTTATGTCATCTTAGACTTTACAGTGATGATTTTATAATGACATCAACTACTCCTTACGCCTCCATAAACTGCTTATAACTATCTTGCTGGTCGGAGGCCCTAGTACGAACGCACGACGTAAATGTAACGAACGATTTGCTAACCGAAAATATAGGTACAAAAGCATTTTGGTTAACATTTTTGCGACAAGCATAATTGTATCTTATAATGTACTGTGGGATAAGCTTCGGGAAGAAACCAGCACACCTAGGGACATGATCAATATACTGGTACAGTAATCAAACTAATAATGTTAAGTGGGCGGGCTCATTTTCCACAGAGTACAGGTTAGAGTGCGGGGTGAGACAGGGAGGGCTAACATCACCACGGCTCTTCAACCTGTATGTGAATGGACTGATAGAGGAGCTCAGCAGGGCTGGTGTCGGTTGTTCTATAGATGGCACTTGTATAAACAACATTAGCTAGGCCGACGATATGGTCCTGCTGAGCCCATCTGTTAAAACCCTCGACATGCTCTTAGGCATATGTGAGAGGTACGCAGTGACGCATGACCTCAGGTACAACTCCAAAAAAAGTGAACTACTTGTGCTCAAGGCGGGTAACAAAACTCCCACTACCATTCCACCGGTCAGACTTGGAGGAATGCCAGTAAGTAGGGTCACAAAGTTCAAGTACCAGGGGCATTGGGTCACCGAGGACCTCTCTGATGATTTGGACATTGAGAGGGAACGTAGGGCATTAGCAGTGAGATGCAATATGCTGGCGCGCAGGTTTGCAAGGTGCACAAAACATGTTAAAATTACGGCGTTCTGCCAGTCATTGTACACCTGCAGCCTGTGGGTCCGCTATACGCAGAAGGCTTTCAGTGCCCTACGGGTCCTCTACAATAATGGGTTTAGGATGCTGTTGGGGTTGCCGCGTTACTGTAGTGCATCGGGGATGTTTGCGGAGGCCAACACTGACTGCTTTAGAGCAATAGTACGCAAGAGAGTGGCCTCCCTGATGCGTCGTGTGCGGGGCAGCACCAACGGCCTTCTAAACACCATAATGGAAAGGGTTGAGTGTCCTATTGTGCGACACTGGAATAAGGTACACACTTCAGGTGGTGTCCGTTTTAATGTAACGTAGGCTTTTAAGGAGTAAGTAGGTATAAGACACTAATATTGACAGGCCTGTTGGCGTGGTTGGTTAAGATACCACCTATTATGCCGCAGGTCGGTTCGATTCCCATCCAGGACAAACAATTGTGTGCATGAACATGTCTATTTGTTCTGAGTCTGGGTGTAATTATCTATATAAGTATGTATTTACAAAAAAAAAGAAAAAAGTAGTATATGTAGTATATCAGTTATCTGGTTTCCATAGAACAAGCTCTGTTTAGTTTGGGATCAGATGACCGTGTGTGAATAATGTCCCAGGTTATTATTATTATTTATTTATTTTTTACATTTCTCGGGACCCTGAGCTCCCGGACCTTTGGAAGGCGTACGAGGAGCCGAAGCCAACTCGCAGAGGCCCCTTAAATAATTTTAAATGATAAGGAGGCACCAACCGACGATTATCCCTGTATGCACTTGGGTGCAGGACTATTGTTGTGTGTGGAAACAAAACATATTGGGCTATGGGTCTGGGTGGCTAATATGGATTGGGTTACTTGAACTATGGAAGAACTATGTCCCCTGCCTGACCAATGTTATACAATTATACACGGATAAAATGGCAGGGGGTGACTTGCACAGTCAATAATGGGCCCCCGGAAATTATTATTATTATTATCATCTTGGAGTCAGATTAACGGACCGTATTAGGAACATAGTGCTGCGCTCCAAAACACGAATCGCCGACGTCACCCAAAAAAAAAAGACAATCTGAACTGGGACTGAGCCGGACACGTTTACTGTATGTCGAACGAGTTATGGGCCAAATCTACTACCATGTGGGTCTCAGAAAACGTCTGTCGACATCGAGACAGGCCCAGGAGAAGATGTAGAGATGAGCTTGACGCCTACAGACAGGATTGGTCCACACTAGCTCAAGACAGAGAAGAGTGGAAAGGGTTTGCCTTGCAGTGGGATAACACAGGCTAAAAATGAATAAATAATAATAATGGATATTTATGAATAAATCTTAAGACTAAGTAAATATAATGTGCCAAACGAGTATTTTCAATTTATAAGATGGTTCGAATAGACGTCACGTTGAGTCCGTGCGTTCGTGCCAGACCCACAGATCTGAGTTTGTTAAGTGTTTAGTTCAGATAATTAAGGAAAATAGTATAGTTAACATACTTCTTTTCTTTGATATTTCTCTATTCTTATGACCATTTCTTTCATACCTAGCCAAATGATAATGATGCCAGTCTCTTGGGTACCTACCTACATTACCAGTCGACAGCGATGTAGATGAATTTTTCGATGCCATATTTTAATTTGTGAATAGTTTTACTTAAGTTTTGTTTTTTTACTATTGTTAATTTAAAGGTCAGTAAATATATACTTATTTCATTACACATTTAAGAGGATTGTGAAGTGCCGATACGCGGCGCGATTCTTGGAGGCAATTACCTAGATTTCATACAATTATTTACATAAATATTGTTTCGGGCGATAACGTTTTCACTCCCCTAAACCTTTACGAAGGGAGACAATTTTGGTCTCATTACATTCAGTATACTTTAGTCTAGGTCTGTACGTTTTTCGTTTTCAGTAATTCAATTTAATTTAATTTAAAAAAATAAAAATGCTCGAGGATGTTTTTATGTCAAAAATATACATATTTAGATGCTAATAACTTATATCGTAAGCAATATTTCTTTATAATAAAAAAGTACGGACCTAGTTTTTTATTATACCTACAACATTTCCAAAAAATATGAAAATTAGACTATGTTTACGGGGAGAAAAACGTTATCTCTTTTTGTATGAAAAGTTACAGCTTCACAATCCTCTTAAAAGAAAATTACCAAATCATACAACATCCAAAGGTTGTCCGGAAAAGATAGCTTTTAGCGATAAGACCTAAGACCGCCCATTGTGTCACCCTATATAAAATTTCTAAATTTATATCTGTAATTTACAGGCTTCGTTCGTATGTATGTTGCAATGTTCCTTTTTCACTGCTAGATAAAGGCCTCCTCCAAGCAGTGGCGTGCACAGAGTTTTTAGACAGGGTAGGCAGAAAATTTTAAAAGCCAAAATACTTACTGCATGTTGGTTTTGGTTCGTCGTCTTGTCGATCACTTGTTTTTTATCACCGAATGATAGTTTTGAAAACGCATCATTTTTCATTTTCTCTATACACACACCTCCAGAACAACTTTCACAGTGAATATTATCCATTTTTCACACTATTATCGACGTTAAACTCTTTAAATACCAATTATTATGGCTCACAAAACAAATCAAAACGAATCGGACAAATAATATGGCGAGTTGGCGACTAAACTAACTCGGAGATAGTGCAAAAAATAATACGACAAAAAAGAAATAGTGTAAGTTATGATGCAATATAAATGAAACAATGCCACTTTTTAAAATAGTTGTATAGCTAATTTCGGTTCGGAAAACATCGGATAATTTCGTAATTTGTCGTGTTGTGAAAAAGACACTGTCTATTCTGTACGGTTGTGTGCGTTATTGTGACATTGTGTGCTACGTATTTATAGGAACGCGCACCCATTCAATCCGCATGACCACGAGAGCACACATATAAACATTTAGACCCGAATAGTTTGTGTCTTTCCCGAGGCACTCCTGGTAGCGGCGCTAGTACCGCGCAATGCCACAATACAATATGATTTTTATACTGTGACAATACTGAACGAGCTTGCTTGGAGCGACTGCTTATGATTTTTTTGTTTATTGTTAGTAAGTAGGTACTTGTCGGTCGTACTCGTAGATAAAATAATAATAGATATCAGAACAAGATTATACTGAATTAGGTAGGGTAGGCAGTGTCTTTCTGTCTTTATGAAACGCACGCCACTGCCTCCAAGCAACGCCACTTCGACTGGTTCTGTGCTTCCCACATCCAGCGGATTCCTGCGGCCTTCACAAGGACCACCTAAATTTGGTAATTTTTGACTCGGAAATTTGGCATACGTATGTAATGCAATATTACGACACCATCGATCTGATGATGGATCCGGAAGGCGGCCACAGTTTGATTCGTCTTGACAAGGACTGATCATAAAAGCTTGTTTTTATAGTGGATATATTAAAGAGTAGGTATTCTATCTGTGGGGCTTGTGACTAAGTAATTACAGCCACACGGGTTGATCGATCAGGTTAAGCTACTCTTGCCGCGGTTGGTCCGTGGATGGTTGACCTTTACATACAAAGACCCCTCCGTGCCTCGGAAAGCACGTTAAGCCATTCGTCCCGGCTGTCATTCGTGGATCTTTGACAATCGTTACGGGTTGTCAGAAGCCTGAAAGCCTGAGAACTAGTATTACCAAGGGGTATCGCATTACCCAGACATTGGGTTGTGGATGTCAGATAGGCAGGTGCTCCAGTTAGACTGGAACCCAACCTTAACATCGTTGGGAAAGAGCTAGGCAGATGAAGAGATATCCTATCTATTTAGAGTAGACTCATCATTATCAGTCGCATCACTCCATTCGCACGGCATTCAGCTACTGTCATCCAACCTTAGCCACCTTGTGAAGATATTTTTATAACACCAGCCTATTAGTGTCCCAAAGGCCTATTCTCATACAGAGAAAGAACGAGCATCGAGCACCATGCTTGCTGAAGGCGGGTTGGGTCCAGGGTGACTAATGAAGGACTTATATTTTTTATCCCCAAAAATTATACATAGGTACCTATATAAGGCTTACAATAAAATTATAAGCAGGTTCTTTTGTTTTAAAATCGTTACAATTAATATATAATTATTAAAATAATTATAGGTACTGATGTTACGGTACCGTTTCTTTTTCTCTAAATACATAATGAGATAGAAATATAACCTTATTCGACCATTTAATATTTAATAAGTAGAGTACTTAAAGTAAACGTTGTATTTTGTGGCTGCTTTAAAATGAATGTAGAGGCCGTTAAATACCTATATTATATTTCCTTAATTTTGTGACCAGTTAGGTAGGTAAATAGTAATATACGTATGTACCTACTATGTTTTGCCTTATGTTAAATACAATACAACTTATAATACCTACCTATATCTCTATAAATAAAAATCAATTGCCGAATGTATGCACGCGCTTCACTTCAGAACGGTTGCACCTATTTCGCTAATTCTTTTTTTGTTGTGTTTGTAATTGTCAGGACAAGGTTTGTACGACAGATTTTTTTTGGAAAATTCTTCGGAAATGTCGGAAAATGGTATTTTTGTATGTAAACAGACAACGCACAGCCTAAACTAATGGAGATAGATACATGAAATTCACCCGGGCGACGCCGGGCATAAACAGCTCGTTTGATAATAAAGACTGAAGGACCTCTAAAACATCAAATTCAAACTAAATTGTTATATCATTGTAACACAAAAATCTATTATCTAATAATTATTCTTATAATTAATATTATTTATCAATCAAATAGGTCTTATTGGAATTTCAATCTTATTTAAACCAAAAAGAAACAGATTGTAATCATCATTCTTTTCGGACGTAATAATCGATTCTTAATTGTCAATGGAATCCTCTCAAATCGAATACCTACTAAGAGTTTCATTAATAACATCGACAGCCAAAAAAGTAAAATTTTATGCGAAATAAAATCATTTGGCATAATTAGCATAAAATTATAAATGATTATTGTGTGCAATATCGTCTGCTGTACGGCGTCATACCCTTTTACGACTGTATAAACCAGTTGTGAACTTTTTTCAATGGCCGCTTATGGATGCGTTCATGTCGAACCAAAAAGCTCTTCATTTAAACTTTCGAATAAAAATAATTTACTATTGCAAAATTAAGACAGAAAATAATTAGATTTAAAGACAAAATGACAGTTTGGTTAGTTAATTTGTGTATTTAACAACGTTATATGTTTTCGTACAGGGCAACAACTAAAATGGCGACGGAGGAAAAGCTCGGCAAAGCTCGGAACGCGTCGGTAACGCGGGGTGTGAAGGGGCGCGGGAGGGGCGAGCATGCGTACCGAGCCCGCAGGTCGCATTCCAGTAGTTCGGCCGACCACCGCGCGGCGCTTACGTGCCCGTCCCAGTCCGCGTCGCCCGTTCCCAATACAAAGAACACCTCTGTATTGTAAAAAATCTGTGATGTATTGATTAATTTCAACTTTATCCTCACACAAGTAGCCGTCTAACACAACCGTGAAGTTCAAACCAGTGTTAAAATCAACGAAAGCGTCGTTTTCAACGCGTTTTGAATGGGCCACGTCCTATGGAATTCCACATTTATCGTTGAATAGAATCTAGCGGACGGAGTAACATGGAGGACCCATCGCGTCGCCTCTGAATGGATTGATCGTGTTTTATATGTGAAATTGTGGACGTTCAGTGATGTATAGTGATCATGGAATATAAATATGGACTGGTGTATGTGCGATAGTGTGTAGCTAACAGCGACTTCGTAGCATCTTCGTCGAATAATGCCAGTCGAGTAAAGCAGTCAGAATGGTGTCGCTTACTTACTTTGGGCTCCGTCATACGCCGTGGACCGTCCTTGTGCTTATTTTCTTCATCGAGAGCGTGATGGGGAACTATGCGAAGTCCTTCTATATACATTGGAACACAACAAACAGCATATTCAGAATAGATAACACAGATCATGTATTCGACTTGAATAAAGGAAACGCTCAGTTCGAATATGACCAAGTGAACATAATTTGTCCAGTGTACACCCCAGGGACTTTTGAGGAGGATACAGAAAAATATATAATTTATAATGTGAGCAAAGAAGAATATGATACGTGTAGAATAACTAATCCGAACCCCAGAATAATTGCCATATGCGATAAACCGCACAAACTGATGTTTTTCACCATCACCTTCCGGCCGTTCACTCCGCAGCCGGGTGGTTTAGAGTTCCTGCCTGGAAAGGACTACTATTTCATATCGACGTCCAGTAAAGATGACTTGCATAGACGTATCGGGGGTCGATGTTTGAGTCACAATATGAAGCTGGTGTTCCGGGTGTGTTGCAAGCCGGAGGAGCAGTCTCCGGCGCCACAGCCTCAGCCGACGCCCCCGCCGCCCCCACCGCCGCCGACGACTCCAGCGACCACCACAACGACCACAACAATGAAGCCAGTGACTAAAAAGACGCACAAGTACGACAAGACGCCGAATGAGGTGATCAAGAGTGAGGAGTTGTCTCACTCTCGCGGGGCAGCGCTGGCTTCGTCGCTCGCTTTGGCATTGGCAGCGAGTGCTGTGCTAGCTCCGCTGGCTCGGTGAATGTGCGCCCGGGCGGCGCGACCACCGCGTCCCGACCTCGCCGACAAACCAGGCCCGGCCACCACACAAACTTTACACACGCTGCATTTACGCCCTGACACTTTAATTTACACGTGAATCTGTGCATTGTGTGATAAAAACCTCAAGTGGTGTACTGCATAAGTGTTGTGCCCTAAGGATTGTGGATCTTATCGAGTTGTAAGTAATCGAATGGTGATTTAGGGATGTGCAAAACTGAAGTTCCGAACAAGTTCCAATTTGAAAAAAGTTTAGTCTATAAGGAACACGAAAGCCTAATTTTATCTAAGTATAATGGGCCTACTGAGTAATCGAACTAATATGTGAAGTTAATTTCATTAGAGGACATCAAACTGTAGTCTATGATCAGTTAAATATATTTATATATAAAGAAATGTTAACATGTATGATAAAATTAGGTTTCTTAAACCATTTAGGAATTAACGATTTTTTATATTTTTCATTATGCAAAGGATATTTGAATAAGACTTAGGGTTCTTAATGGATCAAATGCAGATATAGGAAAACGTATATAAAAAATTAGGTAGCTTTTTAATTTTTAGTTCAAAAGACAAGTTTTTTTTTTACTTTCACAACGGATAATGCATTGAATTAGATTTATTTATATTATAAATGAAAAACTTTGGACAAGTTAAGAATCTTGTCTAGAAAACTGTGATTTTGGTTTTAGTATTTTTTCTCTTTATAATATGCTTTTATTATGTGATATATTTACCTTTTATGTATTAAAAGTGAAGCCTTTTCACCTCATTTTTCTTGACTGATTTTTGCATTTCAGCTTTTTTCTTTTATTTAACGGAAAATAAATTGTTCGAATAATAAGCACGTCACTATCTTTGGAAATGGCGGTAAAAAGTCAATGAAATGTCAGAAAATCCGCCAATTTCTTATAAAAAAATAGCAAAATGAAGTAACAAAGGTAGTAAGTAACATGCATTTGTAGCTAAATAAATAATAATTCTGAGACCTACACCTATTCGAAAAATGGAATTTTGCATATGTTTGATGACAATGAAAATTTCATTTTTTTTTTTCCAAAATACGGATTAAGCACTGTGGTGCCATTACTAAAACGTGTGAAAACAATGTTTAACATAATAACGAAATAGTCAAATAGTTAAATAGTAGACGAAATAGACCGGTTTTCTGTTAGCCATAACTCAATAGTGACAGTTGATATATTTTAGGTAGTTTTTAAGAAGAAAACGACTGAGTTTCAAATCGTATTGAGAAAACACGTAAATTGCGTCACTTTTCATGCATAATGCTTAAGCTTTTCCGTTCTTTCTTTCACGTAAATATGTATCTCACATATTTACGTGAAAGAAAGAACGGAAAAGCTTAAGCATTACGCATGAAAAGTGACGCAATTTTATGCAAAGCTAAGACAACGCAATCTCTCAGATACGTCTTTTTGGGAAACTGGATAAGTTAAAGGTGTGCCAGAAGAAATATATGCTAATTACGGTTCTAAATATACAGCAAAATAAGTATCAACTTGCGAATTCCAAGGGTTAGAGCAGGGAACTCATTATAATGTTTCATCTCATAGAAATGATATTCGACCTAGCTAAGATGAGCCTATAATTCATTCCGAATGTGACAGACGAAGCTATCTGTCTCAATTCTCAGAGATTTATACACAATAAATAACTGTATGAAGTAATAAGAAAAATGGCAGGCATCATTTTCATAGTAGAGGTAACTAGGAAAACAAAAATGTTACCAGAAAACTTACTTTAGAATAATGGAAACATCTGGCCATAACAGCTAAAAAAGACTTTTTTATCGTTCCACAAATAAAGCTAATTCAAGATAAAACGATCGTGACACATAAAAAGGTTTTATTCTCTTTTAAAAACAAAACGGTTTTAACAGTGACTTTGGTCATGCATTGTTTTCTAAACAAATGTGAGATTAAATATAGAATCCGGCCGTGTATGAGCGACGAGCGTTTATTATGTGAAGTTGAATACACACTGTTGACTAACATAATTTTACAAAGATGATATTCATGATTATCCTCGTGCCCTTATCCCAATATATTTTGGGGACAGCTCAGAATGACTTCTTCCTACTAATATTATAAATGCGAAAGTTTGGATGGATGGATGTTTTTTACGCAATCACACAAGAACAGCTGAATGGATCTGGATGAAATTTGGCACAGAGATATAGCACATAGGCATTTTTTTTGTCGCGGTAGTACTTTCCCGTGGGATAATTTCCGATATCCACGCGGACGAAGCCGCTGCCGCTGCCAAGAGCTAGTTATCCATAGATCTTTATCAGCCGTCATCTCAGTAGTCATACCTATCATCTTTCGAAAATCCATCCATGGTCTCTTTGGTCTTTTGCTGCTCTTATCCACATTCATACTCAAAACTTTGCTTATGATATTTCCGACGATATTACACAAAGATGGATATACATAATATCCACCTTCGTACCAATACTGAATATTGGACCAGCTGCTTTGTGAAATGTTAATACAATTAGAACTGGTTCCCAGTTTCTGTCACCCAGTTTTTTGATGACCATGAAACTAAAATTTTAATGGAAAATCGATTTTAGATTATGCATATTTGAGCGTTAAAAGTAAATAGTAAGCAATGAGGTCTCACTCAGTCGTGACTTGTAGAATTTCTGTTCTCGATAGTTATGCGCAATTAAGTACAAAAAGAATATTCGAATTATGGAATTCTCCTCAAATGGAAACTTGATAAATGTGCCCATTTTTCTTAGGTGACACTAACACTTGTTTGGTGTGGAATGATGAATATAACGAATTTTAGGCAAATATTTTTATCTTCCTTATTACCTACTTAGTTGTCACTGCTTTCTGTAGGTAGTATCTTGGCGAGTCCGGACTTCGCGCAGAAGGATGCGCAGTAACATATTTTAGGAACCAAATGGTGACATGAGACCAGTGTGAGTGATAGGACATGCGCAAAAGTTCGGAGAGCTTATGTTCAGTTTCGCCAAGATACGTCGGCCGTAGTGTAAGCTGAGACAGTTTAGAGCTAATCCTTAAAAAGGATAACACTCTACCTCTCTCTCTAAAAGGAGGACACTCTACCTTATCTCCCACGACTGGCGAAATATTCTATCCCAAACAGTGAAGACAGTAGATATCAATCCTATTCAGAAACTTAAAGATCCATTATCCACTTAATCAGCTTATTTATTTATCAGCTTATTCCCACTGCTGGGACAAAGGCCTCCTCAGGAAGAACTAAAAGATCCATAAAAAAATACTTTGACATTTTGGTCGACGGATATTGGTATCGCTACAAATCTTCTTATGTGTACATTTCACACGATGTTACCGGAAGATACGCCCCAAAAACATTTCGATGGTTTAAACAATATGCTTTACCACACCTCGGTCCAGGAAAAATGCGTACATGCCTGACGTAAGTACTCACAATGCGTCACAATACTGAAAACTTTGAAGGTGTGAGTTACTGCAAACAAGGTGCACATGCCCCTGAATTCTTACTATAACTTCATCATCATCATCATTTTAGCCCGTTATCACCTACTGATGGCTATAGGCCTCCCTTTCTTCCGCCATACTTCCCAGCTCTGTGTGTCTCTCATCCAGGTCTTTGACGATATAGTTAAAAGTGCAACTCCCTGAGTCTGAGGTTCCCGATAGCAAGTGTCTTTAAGCTGAGAGTGAATAGGTACTTCTAAGCAAGTGTGCTCTATCATCGACCACATTATTACCGCTTACCATCAGGTGAGATAGTGATCAAACGCAAGCCTATCAATATTAAAAAAAAAAAAACTAGTATGTCGCTACAACATTCCTTCGAGTGATAAGGACAGCATGAGACTTAACGACTTAAAAACTGCAGTTGCATTTGAGGATTCTACCGATAGACGGTGTATTTGGCGTATTGTATTGTGTCCTTGCCTATGAAATTATTATATCTTTGGGAATAACAATCTCATAATTTCCTTATATAGTCGAATGGTAGGAGTTCTGAGTCTGCTTTCGTCTGAAGTTATTAAACTTGGTTTTTACCAGGGTTCCAACACAGCTGCTATTGTTGTGTAGAAAGCCAATACTAGTGGTGTTAGGAAATTCTAATGGTATAACAATTACTTTATAATGTAATGTCATTGATGTCCGTTGTTGTAGATTATTCCAGATAATGAAGAAATCTTGTTTTCGCAAATTCTTAACTCTCATGTACAGCAAGCTACTACAATCTGCCAAATTTCATCAATACATTTTCAACTTTATCCCTAAAGCATTAGGTTCAAGGTTGATTGGTAAAATTTGACAGTTTCGGCGTCTGTACCTTCATGATGATTGTTGAGTATGGTCATCACGAATTGCTGAATATAATGTCGCCTTTTATGTGCTTCATTTATTTTCTTTATATCTCTGTCTCCTTTTCATATTATCACCTCTTAAATATTCACGCTTGGTTTCAAGTACACAATTCTAAGCATAGTTTAGACTTTTGCTAATGTCATTAACATTAGAACGTTTGGAGTATTGCTTAAACCTTTAGAGAAAGCGTGAAGTAATAAATTATAGAGAACAATAGCCGCCTGGTTCCAATATAATGTCTTAGTTGGAACTAAGAGCCGTATCTTTGCCAATAATGAAGTGTAACCCATATAGTTTACTATAGTAGCCATTTCATCTTTTGAAAGCATTTTCTAGTTGAATAACCTAAAGCTCCATTTACACGATACCAGTTTCTTCTCTCATGATCATCTGGTTAGCTGTTTCCCAACTATGGTCGGCGTCTAAACGAATGCAGCTGAATACCAATATTTTACATGGAGCCTATCTGACCTCCACACCCCAGTTACTGGATAATACGATACCCCTTGATAAGACTGGTTGTCAAACTTTCGGGCTTCTGACGACCCGTAACGATTGTCAAAGATCCACGAATGACAGCCAGGACCAACGGCTTAACATGCTTTCCGAGGTCCGGAGAAGTCTTGGTACGTAATGATGGTCATCCATTCACGGACTAACCACCGCTAGCGTAGCTTAACCTGATTGATCGACTAGTGCAGCTTTACTTAGCCACGAGCCCTCGTGCCCACGAGTTATACAAGTTTCTTCCCTGTGGCATACAATAAAATAGAAGCAGCGAATGACTTGCATCTTCTAAACACTGTTCTAGAAGGTGCATCTTTTTTGGTAGGTGTTGCTTCAACCTATGGTATGCCCGATGGGTATGCTATCAGGCAAATAAATTGCACCGGTCTTAAATTCGACTAAACGGGACAGCTTGTAAACAACCAAGTGTTTTGGGTATAAAAACTAGGCATAAATTGCTTTGAAAATAAATATTCACCACTTTCACACTATGAAATGCTTCTTTAGAGTCCCACTGGGCATACTCTTAGGACCATTTCTTTAACGTATCAATTCCCATCGTATTTCTACCCTGAAAGTTGTTAAAGGCAAGAATATAATCCCAAACACAGGTATAAGAAGTAACCAAGTCTCGACTGACGTTGAGTGCTTCTATTTTTATTTTAAACCAAACAGTTAAACGTCTACTTAGCATTTCTGGGTACAGCTCGTTTGTTTAAACTTGTCTTAAGCTATTTTCAGTGTCTGAAGGGATTGTGAACGAACCAATCTCCCTGGCATGTTTGTAATAATTTAGACGTGTAGTTTTTTTTTGTACCTTTTTGATGTTTTGGGACTTGTTAAAAACGTAGTCTTCTTTTTTTAAACTGCAGTAATGGTTTGTCTTTTTGGTGGCTTATAGAGATGTTTTTGGAAAAGGGTTCGTTTGTCATTAGTACGTTAATGTCTGACAAAGGTCTTGCTGTAAACAAGTAGTTCATTTATTTTACATAAATACATAAACTCATGCCTTCTTCCCATGAGGGTGGGCAGAAACAAGAGAACGCCATCTGCTACGATCCTTACATACAACATTTGCCTCATTTACGTTCATACATCTGGTCAAACACGAACGCTGGTTGCGAGTACTACGCACCTGACCTCTCTGAAGAACATCACCAATAAGGTCACTATTATATGTCTTCCTAGGCCGTCCCCTAGTAGCGTATTCATATAGTATCCCGCCATGGTACCATTGAGTCTGGAACAAAGAATGATTAAAATGTTACGAGTCAGCACCTTTGTAAGTCAGATTGATAAAACTATAAATGATACTCTTTATTTTAAATAATAATAATAATAATAATATTCCACAACTATCACACAACGCCGTCTAGCCTCAAGCTAAGCAGAGCTTGTGTTATGAGTACTAGACAACTGATAAACATACTTATATATTTCTAAATACATACATATATAGATAAATTACACCCAGACACAGAACAAATGATCATGCTCATCACACAAACATTTGTCCTGGGTGGGAATCGAACCCACGACCTCCGGCATAGCAGTCAGGGCCACTAACCACTAGACCAACAGGCCAGTCAAATAAAATACTGTTGCTTTATCTTACTGCAATGAATAGATTCTTTGTCATCTCACCAAAGGAATTAAAGTAGTTAACAGTACCTACTCTGCTTTTGATGAAACCGACATGATAACCACCTCATTGATGAATTTAGTAACGCAAAAACAACTAACGTACTTTGAGGATTTTAATTGTTCGTAACTATGTAGTTTCTGCGATTATTTTTAAAGTTAATAGTATCCATAACAATTTTATCAGTACCTTGCCAAATCGGTCTGTAGCAGTACTTAATGAAATAATTACCTCTGGTTTCTCTATGAAAAGGCCGCAATCAAATCAGTTACCTACTACTAACATTGCAAATTGCCAAAATTACGGAGCATTAAAATCTTTAAAATCATGATACTTGATTTTGTTTTTTCACTTAGGTACATCTTTAAACGTTGAAACGAATTATTAAAACAGCAAAAACTTGTAATTTCTGCTGCCAAAAATCAAATCCACCGTCGAAATTAATCTTTGAAAAAGTAATTTATATAATCATTTACATCGGCTTCAGCAAAGGAAAACTTCACTAACCATTTCATCGTAATCAGCATCATTCTCCTGCCCTTATCCCAATTTATTTGGGACCGGCGCAAAACGTCCTTTTCTTCCATACTTCTCTATTAGTCGTCATCTCGGTAGTCACTAACCATTTATTTATGTATTAATAAAAGCTCCAAACTTATACCGCATCCATGCTGTGGCTGTCTTACACCGTAATATCAATAAATATATCAACTCATTAAATTTTATGTTCAGCAATTTAACTAATTAAATTTATTTTAAATATATGGGTTTAAAAATGGACTTATGATGGATATAATATGATCGTGGACAGTTATGAACTAATAAAATAGCTATGTTACATTCTGGTATTCTATTAGGGGGAACTAATAAGTTTCTTAAAGTAACTATGAAGTTGCGAGCCCACCCTAGCTAGAATCATAATCTGACTAGCCTTTCCCCAGCTATGTTGAGTCGGCTTCTAGTCTTACCGGATGCAGTGGAATGCCAATATTTTACATGGAGCGACTGCCTATCTGATCTCCACAACCTACTTACTGTATAACACGATTCGCCTTAAAAGACTTGGTTGTCAGACTTTCGGGCTTCTGTTACCCGTAACGAGTGTCAAAAATCTCTCTAGCGAGCATGATCATAAAAATTGGAATCTTTGAAACAAAAGGTACATTCAAAAAAATATATAATTGTATATTCTTAACTAACAATGATATGTTTGTCGTGAGTAGTGGAGTCTTGTTTTTTTTTTTTTTTACTTTTGTGACTGTTCGCTCTTTATCAATTATTTCACGATTTTTTGAGTTTGACCTTAACAAGAAAAAAACCGAATCTGTTGACCCGTTGTACACACGATTTTTTGCCGTGAAAAGCTACGGTTGATTCGCCTTGTGTAGGCACCGTCGTCGCGTATTGTATGGATCACTATGGAAGTTTGTTGACAGAACTGGTGGTATGCGTGTCTTAAACAAGCTTACACGATTATTCTGCGGTGCGGCTAGCGCGCCGTATTGTAACGAAATCGGGCCGTGTACAACGGGCCTTAAAATATCACTTTTTTGTCCATCTGTCACAGAGGTTTTTCTCGACATCTGTGGAACGAAGGAATTTGAATTTTGACATGATCTTAGGCCTTAACGACGCGCACACGGATTGCCAGTCAAAGACCAAATTTTGCAATTCATTTCATTACTTCTTTCTTCAATGTTCAAGACCTTAGGCATACAGAGTTAAAATATATTTCTTATGGTCAATAAGAACTTTAAAACGGCACTGTTGGTCTTTTATAAGTTGATTGTACTCCTCAAAGGCCTGCTGTAACCGGTTCAGTAAATAACGTACTGGTTTTAAAAATAGCACCAGCTAAATGATAGTTAGCAAGTTCATTGCGAGAACACAATATTACTGACAATATATCCCTCAGATACTAAACATAACATCACGGTTTTATTCCCAGAAGGGGTAGGCAGAATGTAGATACACGCAAATGTCGCCAGTTATGTCTTATGTTTAATACCTATTATTGACCCTCAGCATGGCACAGGCCTCTTCTCATACAGAGAAGGCACGAGCATTGATCACCAAGCTTGCTCAAGACGGGTTGACGATTTCAAACTTATATTAACTATAAGTCCCGGTTTCCTCACGATATCGTCGCCGATGTCAGTAATGTCCAAGATGAACTAAGAAAGTATTTTAAAAAAAGCCTTGTAACATGCAACGAAAGATGTTCTTAATCTTTTCACTATCACGAAAATAAAACCATATATGACAACAAATTCTCAATATATTGATCCACCACCACCACCTTTTAAAGCAGTATTATTTTAAGGTTACTTCAGTATGAGAAAGAGATGGACCTATACAGGACGTCTAGCTCCATCTCTTTCCCATACTCAAGCAAGATTAAAATAATACTGCTTTAAGAGGTGGTGGTCTAAGCTCCTGATGACAATTGATTGAGTAATGAAAATTAAATAATAAACAAAATAAGCTTTATTATTATAAAGTTTGCCACAAAAGTTTGGAAAGTGTCATTTCATTTACAAAAGTGAAATTAAATCGTTTATTCTGTAAATAGGATATCGGATCCACTTTTACACGTGATATTAAAAACAAAAAAAATGTAAGCTAGATGGTGCCGACATTTCCTATCTGACTACCCCTGCGAAGAAATGGCGAAACAAACTCAGGCGGTAAATGTGCCTGTCAGGATTGCGGGTTGTTTGAAAGAGTTCCCGTGGCCCTGGCACAGGCAACTGAAGGAACACGGCTGGGTTTTAGTCAGTAGAGTATAAGTTAGTTGATAATTTCCCGCCCCAAAAAAAATAGAGTTTAAGGATAATTTCGGCCTTGCAGTGTCATCTCTGCCACTCTTATACTATGAGACAGTCTCTTTTAAAGCATTCGATTTGCCATATGAAAGCCTGGAAAGCCGGGCAAGTACTATTGTGACTTTTTCAATTTATTTATCTACTTTATAAGTTTATCTTGGACATCACTGATACGTGGACCTATAATTGATATCCTAAACTATTAAATGAGCAATATTATATTTATTTATGTATATGTAATCACGGTCTCGAAAATGGCCCTAACGTGGTCGACGTCGCATGCGCATCGCCACTGCGGGTAGGTGTGCATGAGCTGAGGGATACAATACCTACATGTTTAGTAAAGCCCACGACACAGTGATTGTTTCACTGCGTTTAAAGATAAATTTAAAAAAAAAATCGTTTCGTTTAAAAATAAATTCGTTTTTCTCTTTGTTCACCCAAGCACATAGCTCGGTCGACTAGCAGTGCTATTCTGTACAAATCTCACCGTGAAAACTTAGGTGAGGTGAGCGTGGAGTGAGCTGTCAGTAGTGTCAATCCCTAGCATCAAGTGGAATGACAGCTCACTACAATCTGAAATCGCCAATCCATCTTGAGCAAGCGTGGTGAACTGGTGATCAATGCTCATGCCTCAGCCTTTGGATTTGGAAGCCTATGCTGGTATTATTACTGTTCCAACTTTCCCTCAATTTCAGTTGGGCTAGCTTCAAATCTACTTACAATATCTAGATTTTGCTCAACCTTAACATTATAAATTTATGTTTATTACAATTACTAGGCGTGTCTTACGGCGCACCTACTTCAAATTGTTGGACAAAGATATTGTTTTGGCCCGCAGCACTGCTTGCTTAGTCCAAAATTATGTTGGTGTATATTGTCAGTATCTATATTAGTGACTCGTATACGTGTAGAAGTAGTTGTTGGTCTTATTTCATAATTTGGAAGTGTGTTATTGGTTATTACCTTCCGCCCGCGACTTCGTCTGCACGTCCACGCTATTACTTCGCTTCTCACTTTTTTCTATTTGCTCGGCTCCTAAGGGTCCTAGTGTGATGTTAAGGTGAAACATGCGGTCTGCTCTTGGACATTTTCCCGCTAGATGGCGCTGAAGTCACCATTTTTTAGTTTATTTTGTTTTATGTGTAATTGGAACAATAGTAAGTCGTAGGAGCAGTTAATGCGGTAATCGGACATTATACTTTATTGAACTTGGTCAGAAAAATGTATGGACGGCTCATCAAAGCATCCTCCTTAAATAGTCTTCCTTAAGAATTAGGCTATCAAATGCATAAAGATTTTTCAAATTTGACTGGCAGTTCCAAAGATTAGCGCGTGTTTTATTTGGTCATATTACTTCTTTCGGATGAATTGCATCATTCGTTTTGTCCTTAGTCAATGCTGTTTCTATATCTGGTGTATTAATGACTGTGATAATTTGGACTATCGCTCTAAAATTGTTAATTTTATTTTTTATTATCTCGGTCTATATCCTGCCATACTGTGTAAAATAAAATCCATGGGGAGATATTCTGCCTACACACTTCCAACATTACTAGGTATATTTCTTATCACCCATTGAAAAACCCAAATCTGACGAGAATATTCTGGCTGGCTTCAAATAAACGTCATATCATGCACAACTCTAATTACAAAATTTTAATCCAAACTGTAATCTTTCCCATCCACCATCACAAAGCATATTTTCCATTACTTTTGTTGTTCGTTATCATCATCACCCTCAAGCAAGTTCTTTATCATGTTGGGGTCGACTTACAGTCTAACCGGATGCAGCTAAATACCAGTATTTTACATCTAACCTCCACAACACAGTTACCATTAAGTTCGTTGTTATTTCCAACGAAGATATTACAAAGATATTCCAACAATATTTGAACTGGTTTTCATTTTACGACGTACACTGCTACTTTTGCTACTATTGGTTGATCTACCATAAATCTTCGAAGCGTTTTATCTAAAAATGTTTATGCCTTGTTGCAATAAAATTTAATTATCTCCCATTAATTTTTATTTTATACACTTCTGTTAGTATTTGTTACATGTCTGTACGAGACTCCTTTCTCTCCATTTATTTCTATGTTAATTGTGTATGAGATTTTAAACAGAAGTTTGAGGAAAACAAGGTTCATAAATCTCTCTACTGTTATTATTTTTTACTTCACAATTATGACTTCATTCAACTAGGACTTTCTTAACAAATAATTATGTTGTTTAAATAGTCACCATCAATGTTGCCAATACGAATAAATGGATATAGCTCGGTCTATTAAATCTTCTTTTTATCTGATGATGGGCCGTTAGGTTTATTACCTATACTTAACATAGCAAACGTCGGCTTTAGTATAAAATATTCGATTCCGAAATAATGAAAGCACTAGTGGAAGATATAAAGTCACGGGAAATTATAAGATAAGAATTAAGATATAAATTAGTTTTTTTTTATCTAATTGACTGCCAATTTTAATTATCCGTATGTAGATAGGTATATTCAAATCACAGCTGTCATTCTCTAACACCCGTATTTATAGACGAGTAAAAGTGATTACTTAAGTAACGATTTTTATTCTATGGTTTAGTATTTACTTAAAGTTAGAATTGTCAAAGGTTAGGATTCTTAGCCAAGTAATAGTCACCATTTTCTTTACACTGAAAAATTGAGAACTCGATCATTTTCCGTTTGTATTTGCAATGGAACGTTGATTCTTACTCAAGTAAGTAATGCATCACTCGTCTATAGAATAACATTTTATAATGAAGAATTCTATCTTCAAGTAATGACTTCACTAGAAATTACTTAGCAGCAAGTAATGGCTTGTTTATAAATACGGGCGTAACAGTTGTATAACAGGGCCATAATAGGGGAAATTGACGTAGTGTTTCAATTTGATAAGCCATTAATTTTCTTGACGCTACAAACAGTTAAATTAATACGGACTAAAATTCTAGGAAGGTCAAGAGCCAGAAAAACGTTCGCTAGAGTAATTCTTAACTTAATGGCAGACACGGCCCTCCTAAAAAGGAAAGTAATATCCATAGCCACCTCACCAGCCAAACGGGTTGTTGACCGCATCTAGTTGAAGGAAAATCTATCTTCTATATCTATATAAGAACGATCTATCTTCTCCGATAGTTATATTCGCTCAAAGAACGTCGGCCATTTTTCTTTTAGTTCGAACTTCGAACAACATAAATGCAAATGAATCTTGTACCGAGACAGACACGTCTTCGTTTAATGATTTATCGAATTCGATATTTGAAAATATTTGTTTTTTACTAATCTTTTTGATATTTCGTCGGTGTTATTCTTCCTCTTTTATTTAGCTTTTTTGTGTGGGCATGTATTACTGCTGCCGGTGGGGCCCGGCTGTTACGGGTAGTCTTTAACTTCAATTCTTCATTAATGGCTTTTGTGGAAGAAACACCAGAACATTGCCAACATCACGTGGATACTATGATAGACCATGAAACGACGATTGAATATTGATCAGTGGATTTCGAGTAGTTAGAAGCCCGAAAGTCTGACAATCAGGCTTGCTAATGAGTAACGTGTTACCCGTTGACTGGATTGTATAGGTCAGATAGGCAGACACTCCATGTAAAATACTGGTATTCAGCTGCATCCGGTTATACTGGAAGCTGCCCCAACGAAGTTGGGAAAAGGCTAGGCATATGATGATGATTTTTTTAATGCTGCTAGCGTTTTCCCCTTCATCATCGCCTTTTGTTTGTCCTGTTGGTTATGAACCATATATGAATACTTACTCTATCTTCAAAACACTCATTATTCTTAACTCCATCTTTCGAAATCATTATAGACAATTTCCGTCCTTTAGTGTATTTTCAAATTGACGTCCGATCAATGATAGAGAGTCTGGCCACGCTTACTCTGCATAAGTGAAAAAAACGGTGGAATTTGAAAATCTATAGACGGCAACTCCGTCTGTACTACGGAAAAAAGAATTTGATACTAGTTGGCTTTGTTTTTGTTTTTGATAAATTATTTTGTTTATATTCAGCTTGAATATTAGGTTTTAATTCTTCACTTATTCTACCTGGAATTTACAAGTAATAATTAATCGTAAAACTGTATAGTAGTTTAACAGTGAGTGATTACCACATAACCACAAAGTTTGTTGTTTTGCTTCACTATGTTGTAATTAGACACGATCTTATTGTAAACAACAAGAACAGGCGTATGAGTATTCGAAAAAAATGTTATTCTTGATAAATAATCTATTTCTATTACGCAAAAATCAAAAGCCAAAATATCAAAATCATTAGATCTACTTGATTAGATCTACTACATGATAAACTTTGTGGGGTTGCCAATTTATTTCAAGGCAGAGTAAGCGAAGCCAGACTAATACTTTTGCGTTCATATATTCATTGTGTACTGTGATGTCCTCATTTATAGGAACATTGGACAGCATTTCATTTGAAATATCTCAACCGTCAGCGAATGCATTATTGATCTCTGATTGGATTGCATAACGTGCATGAGCAGTAACTGGTTCAGTTATATTGTTTTTTATTGCGTAACTACTATCTCGTGATTTTTTCGTGCTTGTCAAGCAATTTTTGCCGTCTAAAGACCCCATTAGGACTTTGCGACCGAAGTCGGTCGTAAAGCGATCGCTATCTATGTCGAGACTAAAGGCCCTACACCTATCGGAATCTGAATCATTTTGAAGCAAATTGCTAATACATTACTTCATATGTTCGAAAAATTTGTCTACTCTACAACGTAAATAACGCAATGAATGTTGTTGAACTGTCAAAATGAAACCGATTCCGATTGATAGTGTGTTACGCAATTAGGGTGCTGGTCGGTTAGCCGGCTTTTAAGCTTTGAAAGCATTGTCAGAAGTTGCGCTTATAACTTCATCTGGTAGCCGTTAGGTAGATAACATCAAATATTACCATCTAAATATAATATCACGCCTTATTTTCCCGAAGGGTTAGACAGAGATGTACGGACGCCAGCAGGTCAAGCTACCCGAAACTGTCAAACTTTCCCAATCAACCTTGAACCTAACGCTTTAGCGATAAAGTTGAAAATCTATTAAAGAAATCTGACAGATTGTAGTAGCTTGATGTGCTGGCGTCTGTACTTATCTTCTATACAAATAAATAAAATTGAAGTGTCTGTCTGTTTGTAATGTCAAAATAACAGGTAAAATGCATATATGAAAGTATCCTACGGTATCTACCCTAGGATACTTACAGCAAAAAAAAAAAAATTATTTTTGTCTGTTGGTTCCGGCTAATCTCCGAAACGGCGGGACCGATTTTGACGGGATTTTCACTGGCAGGTAGCTGATGTTTTAAGGAGTAACTTCAGGTTACACTTATTAGAAAAAAAATTAGGATTCCGCGCAAATAAATTAAAACCCATGAAATTGTGAACATAATCCGATTCAAATAGATATCGACACGGGCAACAGATTAGTATATAAAACCATCTTGTTTCCATATATGAATGTGAATACAGTGACATTGATTATTATATAATAAGCCACTTATCAGACTCCGGGGCTATCAATGAATGTAGGTCACAGACTGCGACTAAGTATTAATAATACTATACAGGGTCTCCAGTAAAGAATGGATAACCTTGAAATAGCATTTAATAGACTATGACCGTTCTAAAAAAAATATATATCTCAGAAAGTACATAAGATTTTTTAGAAAAAAATTGTAACTTTTTTTACATTCTTCTTCACCACGACCACAAATGAATGAATTACATCGGTTATTTGTTGTTATACAATTGTATGTTGACTATGGCCGATAGGAAGCAGTAAATATTGTGACCAGTAATTGCAGTATTTAAAAAAAAAGTATTTGGGATACATTTTTTTTTTGTATTTTTTTAGACTGGTCATAAGGTCTATTATATGCTATTCCAAGGTTATCCATTCCTTACCGGAGACCCTGTATAATTATTATGTAAGAACTAAGAAATATTGAAGGGTCAATTACAGATAATATAATTGCCAGTCTATACTCAACACATTCCATTAATGCAGTAAGGTTTAGGAGAGTATCGCCCGAAACAATATTTCAAAAAGGAAATGTAGGTAATTGCCTCCAAGACTCGCGCCGCGTATCGGCACTTCACAATCCTCTTAATCCAGAATGAAAGTAACCTCGGTCCCTGGCTATCTACTCCATTTGTCAAATTTCGTAACGATCGCCAACGAGAAAACAGATGACGGCGCTGAAGTAGCGACAATACATTTACTATGGACAAACAGTCTTAGTGGTTAAAGCACGAAAACATTACAGACGGACAGACAGTATGGATATTATGAAGACATATCTTAAAAAAAAAAACACAAAGAAACAAACATACTAAAACCTAGCCATCATAAAGTTGTAGACAGCATTGTTTGAATACAAAACAAAACAAAAAACAGTATGTTATTATAAAAAGAGGATGAGCAAGAAATGGCACTAAATTATACGCGAAACTACATTGAAGATAAATCATAGGAACGCATTAATCATGTGAATCAAACGACCTCATCCGTTCGTTTGTTATTTTCGGAACAGCGATGCTCAACATTTTGTTGACGCCCCTTTAACATAACATAACATCACGCCTGTAACCCTCGAAGGGTTAGCCAGAGGTGTACCTATAGTACACTCACATATCGCCAGTTATGTTTAAGTCCTAAGTAATAGGGGGCGAGCCTATTGGCATCAACCAGGCACAGATACAGGCTCCGGGCTGCTAGTGAGAAATTCATGTTGGAAAAACCCAATAACATTTGGCCTGACCTGGGAATCGAACCAAGGACCTCATGCTTAGCAGTAGCTCATACAACCACTAGACTAACAAGGCAGTCATGAAAAGAAATGTTGATATTATAGCTTTGTCATACGAAAATATTATTTTGCCCATATACAGGGTTATTTGTAAAACACCAACAACCTCTTAAGGGGTCAATGTACTCATCATTATGAACAACTTTTACTATGGGACCAAACCTGAAATCGCGAAAAAAAATCAGCTGTTCAGTACATTTTGACGAATTATGCGAACATAAATGTACTGAACAGCTGATTTTTTTTTCGCGATTTCAGGTTTGGTCCCATAGTAATAGTTGTTCATAATGATGAGTACAATGACCCCTTAAGAGGTTGCTGGTGTTTTACAAATAACCCTGTGTAACATAGACGCCATTGAACAAAATACATATAATATATCATTCAAATAGTAAAGACTACAGTTATGAAGAACAAAAATTTAAACATTAATAAAACCATAAACAATTTTAGATTCGCTGGCTAATTTGTTTCGAAAATTAAGTAATAATTAAGTCTTAAAACTTAATGTAAGTATACAATTAAGATACCGATATCATCAATAACTTGCTAAAAGATAAAATGATAATTATAATAAAACGCTTCTAATAAAGATGGCAATTAAAAACTTCATTTTTTAGCGCGCGCTTTGAAGCAGCTTGTTCTTAGTTTATAGCTTTCATTTATTTGGAACTAATTTTGCCATTGGCGGATTGTAATTGATTATTTTTTGTTCTGGTAACAATAAAATAACTTTTTTCTATGCCGTCTGACATAAACTTTTTAGGTTACTTGCCAATTTTGAGTCTTTAACTTTATCTATAGTACTCGTCACAGCTTTCGTAACTATCGAATTTCGGTTTGAGATAGTTTTGATATCTTCTTCATAGATTTGAATTTTTTGGCTCATCTCTCTTGAGCACATCCGGGTCATCAGGTTTCCTAGGTCTCCTTCGAAAACGACATTCAGGTTTTGGTACGCTGCAAAGAAAAACATAATAATATTTACTGACTACATTTCTCGATCAAGGGCTCATCCTCTGGCGCTATAGATATATTTCTATGAAGCACAGTTTTAAAGTAACCGTTAAGAGAACACCATTTTTAAATTATAACGGACATTTCTGTAAAGAAATGAGCCGTTTCACTGAATACTAACATCAAAGCAAGCGATTGATGCCCCCGTCAGTTTGTCAAGAAAATATGGTGGGCAAGCTATTTTTATTTCATAATGTTACTGAGTTTCAAGTCTTTGAATCTTACGTGGATTTATTTATTGGATCCGTTTCAAAACAAAAGGTTTATTTTTGACCTGCGGTGGATCTGGGACTGAGGATTTAAAACAATGTAGATTATTTCAATTCGCGCCAGCCAGTAAAAGTCTAAAGCCCTGTTATATTGCTTTAATCACCTCATTTGGCAACTGTACTGGCTTTTGTAATTAAACATCTCTCTCGTTAATATGCTCCTTCTTATTCATGGCATTATGACATTTCTTTTTTAGCTTAAAGTAATTTTCAAACCTTTCATAATCATCGCCATCTGCATAATGGCAGCTTTTACAAATTTTCTTCAAAATTGCGTATCTCAACGTTATGTATCAAATCAACCCGTCTTCAGGATATCCATCTAAAGTCTCCCAGATGATACATACCCAATACTTTTCTACGTATCGAATCGAATGATTCCTATCCGTTATGTGGCAAATCAATTAATACTTTTATGAGTCATACCAGCTTCAATATCTGCAACCTCAGTCGGAACTTCTAATTTATCCCGCTTTTAAAATCTCACAATACACATTCAATACACATTCTGAATCTGTTAAAGTTTTCCGGGTAATCCATTACACGACAGCATTTTTTTTTATCGAATAAAAAATGGCCGGCCTTGATTGAGTTCATTCCCAGTATGAGCGTAAAATCGTTGTATTGGTTCGATGGTATATCTTTTAGTTATCTAAGATATTCTTTTCTTGATAGTTTTTGTTCGATAAATGATTCTTTATGGTTATTGTGTTGATTTTAAAAGTGGCGAGAGAATTAGCGAGAATTTGGTGTATGTATAATATGTTGATGATTTTGTTATTTTTTATTGGACGATCTTCATCTGTTTTTTTTTTTTCATCTTCTGCAGTTTATCTAACACCATGTTTAAATCTATGAATGTGATGCTATGTGTTCATAGTGAAGGTTCTTCTTTTACTATTTTTGATTGACTGGTTACAGTTTTTTCGTCAAGTCCATCTTTCCGCCACTTCTTTCTAAAAATTTATTCCATGTTAACATTATTCACATTATCGCCATTTGCTGTTTCGTTCATTCCACCATTATAATTGGGCCATGATACAAAACAATGTTTAAAACAAATATCAAAATTAAATACCGTACTAAAATCGTTGTCTGTAGCAAACTTGTTAATGAATGAATGCCATGGAAAAAGGGGAAAATAGTGTGCGGATAAACCCTATGAATTGGGTTTCAAAGGGTTAGAATCCTATTACATACCAAAATCTATAGCTTGAATTCATACCTTCGTTGACGACGGTCTAAATGTATTAGCCGCGACTCTTTCTGATGCATGACTAGTAAGACCTTCTCTTTATACAATGATTTGTAGTACTAATAGGTGTAGCAACATTTGCAGCAGTTGTGTGTATTTAATTTACTAGATCTATGTCAGTTTAGGGGTGATGTATATTAAAGACTTGTGTATTTCGACGAAAAAAATTTGTTTGTGAAAAATAATTTCTTGTGACATATAGACTATTATTATCCTTATAAAATCAAAAAGGGAACCAACTTCATTTGTTTCTTTTGTTAAATCTATTGCTACATATTTTCTTCAGTTGCTACTTTTAGCAGCTTTCGATACCAGTATGTTATCAGGTATTTATGTCTTTAAAATCTAAATCAGAATTCATTTATTCAATTTGGCTGAAAATCTGCACTTTTAGAACGTCAGAATCACATAGGGCAGTACCCCAAAACGCCCGCCTTTCACTACTTCCCATTCCTTTAGCTGGGAAGAAGTGGCGCAACCAACTCCCCAGCAGTTCAACTGACTGTTAAGTTAATAACATTAGGGATGATGCCTGGGTAAAAAAAAGAAATTGTATTTAGTCCGTCAGTCAGATAATAAAAAAATATTAGACACGTATTTTTTGCTTTATCATATTAATAAAAAATGACTTAGATAACTCGCATTAAAGTTCGGGAGTGGGGGCTTGCTACGTCACTTCTACGTATAAAATGTACGAAGACGTGACGTCATGCCACATTTTAACTCAATGTATCGCCGTAATCTTTTGATTACGTAGAAAAAGAAAAAATACGTGTCCAATATATTTTAATAATCTACATGACGGACAAAAAATCATTTTTTAGTCATCATCCCTATTAGTGTACACAGCGATGGGTGTCATTCTTTGAGACTATAACAAATGCCACAGGGCTATCACGAGTAGATACTATACGCTTAAAGTAGAAAAACGCTAAAGTTATTCAAGGCGGTAGCGCGACGGTTCTTTGAAGATCCCTCATTAGCATTATCAATTAAACATTAAAGACAGCTTTGATGTCGTTCCGACAGTAAATTACTAACATGGTGATTGCCACTTTACTTTTCTTTAGGATCAGGACTACAATTAACAAAATGCCATATTATTTAGGAACAGACTTCTGCATTTTTTAGTAAAAATAAAGTTTTCCACTGACATTGACAACTGACACTTTTGGAATACCTCAGTAAAGGTATGGAGCCATACCGAATGGCGCTATCGTGAATGCCCACCTTAATAATGAACTAACATAGACACCGTTTGCGCTTGTGTCAATTGTAGCCACATTGATCACCAGCTCACAATACTTAGACCTTCCAAGCATTGAAGCATCTTTCTCGTCAAACTGAGAGCCGAGACAAAGTGACATTCAAGCAGACGATGATGGAAAAGTCAGAAATGTGTTGGATTGACATAAGCTACGAAAAAGCTTGTCAACTTAGCCAGCCAAGCTAGGCCCTCTGGTGACCAAGGTGTCTATGACTGAAAGTAGAGAGACAAATTGTCTTTTTATCACTTCTATTAGTTTTTACTTTACGGTAGATACAGAAGAGTCATATTAAATCAATCTGCCTAGCTTTTTCCCAACTATATTGGGGTCAGCTTCCAGTCTAACCGAATGTAGCTGAATACCAGTATTTTACATGGAGCGACTGCCTCTTTGACCTCCACAGCCTAGTTACTGGGTAACAGGATACCTCTTGATAGGACTGGTTGTCAGACTTTAGGACTCAATGGTCAACGAATGACAGCCGGTACCAACGGCTTAACTAACTTTCCGAGGCACCCCTTCCGTGTCTATATACGTAAATGTAATGGATGATCACCCATCCACGAACCCACTGCGGCAAGCATATCTTAATTTTCGATCGGGCCGTGTGGCCGTTATGGTGGATTTTTATTACCTACAGAATAATAATGCTAGGTAGAGTTGTGAAGCAGAATAACATTAGAAAAATAATTGACAATGCATTTAAAATTCTCGATACAATTTGAAACTCAAACGTGAAGAACAAACATTTTTTCTTAGTAATCTCTCTAATTAGTTTTGATTAGTTGTGCTGTGTACTTAGAAATAATAATTATTGCCTGATTATTGTTATTAATTAAAATGATGACCTCATTTGCAGAATCTCGAAAGAAAATCAGTCCGCTAGTTTATAATGAAAAAAAAAACATAATTTTTATATTTAACTCTGAAATGTTTCCCAGACAGAAATTGGTTTTTGCGTCAAAAAATTCAGAAATATGACATAGGTACATCGGGTATGTTTTATTTTTGTAAAATTAAGACCTGTTTAATTTCGTTACTAAATAAAAAACCCAGACCTAAAGCGCTGCGATAAATACAGTGAAGCATGCGTAACACTACACCTCGCTCTGTGCATACACGCTCACACGCACACATTTACACCAAACTACAGTTAAACTACACCTCATTACGTGTACACATCTTTACGAAACCCGAAACGTGCGGGCTCACGTCACTGTTGACAGCGAGAGCTATATCTTGGTTTTATTTTGTTTAGTCTGAAATTTTAGTTAGTAAATCTGTGGTATTTTGTAAGTGATTGAGTGAGTGACCTAATAAAAAAGAAATCTGCCTATCTTACGTGCCCGTGGTATATTTGAATTGCTTACGACAGCATTTATCATTATAATGGCTATTTAGGCAATATCTGTCAGTCTTCATTGTTTAATCTATGTTAATTTGTTTTACAGTGAAACATAACCTTTGTAACCTCTTAATTTTGTTTGTAAAATAATTTTACTATCTCTTCGACAAAATAATATTATTTTGTGAAAATTAAATATTGTCTGAAAACGATATCACCTTGGTATTTGACATAATGTAACAAGTGCAATGGCCTAAATTTAATAAGTTTCTTTCACAGATTCAGAAGATTTAGATATAGAATAGAGAAATCTACAAAAAGTTTGAGTAACCAGTTCAAATCTTATGACGTAAGATGAATTCTGTCTGGGAATTATTTTAAAATAATTGATATTGTGTAAGCCTAAAATTAATTGTCTGTGACAAATTTCCTTTAACGCTAATTGTTAGTTCATACTAAAATAAATGATCGATCTAGTAACTCAAGTCGAGAGCAACAATCCTATAACTTGTGCCTGGTTTTATCGAATTTTCGTTGAAGCTTTAAAAGATTTTTTGCAAAAAAAGATAACCAACCTATCTTTATTCTTTTTTTCTTAAAAACTTAAAAGCTTCAACGAAGTATGTTGGTAAAACGTTTGTTTGCTCAGTAAAGGTTGTAAAATCTAAATGTTTCATGACCCAATTCTGTATTTATAATCTTGTTTTACTCGAAAAGCAAGAGCAATGAACTATAACTAACCGTTTTCTATTAATACGTTCAAATAGGTGAATTAAATTTGATCGAAAACGAGAAAATGGATTAACGATATTATTAACTCTGTTTTTTTATGTAAAACTTTTTTCTACTTACAGGATTAATTATATCAAAAATGAATTTATAAGGTTATTTTAATAGTAGTTCATTGCTCTTATTATCTTTTCTTTTTATTACTATTTTAATGAAATAAAGTTCCATTTTTATTAAGAAATATTCGCATTGGTGCTACTAGCGATCGCTAATATAGGTTTTACATTTTAATTTATTGATACTTTTGTACTTATTTCAGATTTTTTATAGACTTTTTCGATGTACTTAATTTTTTTAACGTTTTTATTAGCGAGAAAATTTTAGAAATATGAAAAGCTTCAGCTACCTCTTTAAACTGTTCTAAAGGTATTTTTGTAAAAAATAACTAATCTTAGTATTAGTAAAATAAGCTTAAAATTTTGGGTCACTAGATCGGTCATAATATGTTGCGATTTCCTAAAAACGAAAAAAAAATATTCAAAATCCAAACTTTTCCTAAAAATGGATATTAATAAAAAATGAGTGCGTGAATTGTCACGCGAAAGAGGGTTCTATAGATATTTTTGGAACAAACATTTTGTTTTTCACCGAAAAACTTAAAAAAAAACCGAAATATTTTTTTGCTCAAAAAAGATTACCCTGAAATGAAATTGTATAATATTGGAATATGTTTTTTATTTGTTCCTCTAATACCTACGGGACCCTAAAGGTTTGAAGATACTTAATAGGTTGTAGGGCGACGGTAAAAACCGTTGTGTACTGTACAATATATTTTGCAGCTGTATTGTTAGTTAATGCTGTAATTATTAAAAATACGCGGCCATAACGTCTCTGGTTTGATTTGGAAAAAAAATGTAAATTTCTCGGTAGGGGCAGAGGATTGATTTATCTTTTCATGTACTTAATTTTAATTAAATATTTCATATTTTGTAAAAAGTACTAAATTATATAATTATTTTTTTCTAAACTATGTATGTCCAATATGTCCACATTATCTTACACAATTCTGTAAAAATATTAATTCGTTTTTTTTTCAAACATTTTGTAAAAATGTTAGATATTTTTTTGAAACAATATCTCTGCCTTTCTGCCTGAATTATGGGACAAATAGTAATAAAAGAAAATTGTTATCGAAATTGTTTAAATGTTTCGCCTGGCCAACACATTCTGTCAATTGAATGGCAAAACCACGTCGCCATATTGACATTTTTTTGTTTGCGCTTGCCACCAGATTTATACTGCAATATTTTAGTACTATTGAGAACAAAAACTATTTTGAGCACATTCAATTGGTATAAATGAGTTGAGGCCTCGCGGAATAAGTCAGGCCACAGACGCTAGAACAATGCCGTAGAAAATGGCCTCGATCGCACTACACGTCGAATAATCACAGGTTAGAAAGAGATAGAATGTAATGTCATCTCTTTTTCTTTGAATATTTGGCTTGCAGTATTGGTAGGACCAGTCAACTCTGTAGATATTACGACTCGATATTATTAAATGTAGGTATTTATCACTTGAAGTGTATAGCCGTAAGGCCAAAAAGCACTTTTGGACTATTATAGCAAATGGGTTTTAGAGTACGTGGGTCTTTCGAGCGCATCGTTTTAGAGTCGGTGGTCTAAAAGAGATTTGTAAAAATAGTACTGGAGGTTCGAAAAATATATGTACCTACTAAGAATTTGGTAATAAATAACTTGTAAATATGTTGTTAAAATAAGTGTAGTCCCTGTAGGTATTTATTTGTACGATTTCGGGCCTTTGTTGAAATCCAAAGTTTTTAATTTATTTTTCGACCAATAAATGTTGGAGAGAACTATTGTTTTTGTTTTATTTCCATTTTTGTGTGTTGCCTGTGGGTGTGTTTTGTCCAAAACAAATATGTTTTTGAAATCTAATTATTGGTAAAACACCAACAACCTCTTAAGGGGTCATTGTACTCATCATTATGAACAACTTTTACTATGGGACCACACTTGAAATCGCAAAAAAAATTCAGTACATTTTGACGAATTATGCGAACATAAATATACTGAACAGCTGATTTTTTTTCGTGATTTCAGGTTTGGTCCCATAGTAAAAGGCTTGTAATTCCTTCATTATTTGATTTTCATGGATACCTATAAACTGAATTGGAATTGAAATGTCCAAGATAAATGCACGTTTTACAAAAATGCTTTTTAAAACAAATAACAACGCATTTTTTGAACAAAATAGTTTTAGCACTTCGCAAAATCTGTAGAGTTTCAAATGACCCTTATGCACCAAACCAAAAACCGTCAAATTTAAAATTCTTTATTTAAAAGTAAAGAAATACGATGGCTGTATAATTAGCACTAATGTATGGCGACCAAAAAGTCATGGACACCGTGAAATGTATCATGATCATGAATCATTCATGGGGTAACAGTCGTCACCGTGCATTTTGGAAGGACATGACAGCCTAAGGGCCGGTTTTTTGATCCGTAGATAACTCAAACATAGTAACTTATGGTTGAATTTTGGCTAAATGTGAAAGGCTAAACATGAATGAGTTATGCCATTCGTTACTATTTTTTTAATATTAATGAGCTAACATGAATACATTCATCTTTAGTCTTTCACATTTAGCCGGAATTCAACCATGTTTAACCATTGGTTGAGTTAACGACGGATCAACTAAACCGGCTCTTACTATGGTTTTAAAAACCTTTAGAGCAGATCAAAATAAGCATAGAATAGCCAATGTCATTATCTGCCTAGCGTTTTCCCAAATAATTGTTGAGGTCGGCTTCCACTGACCAGATGCAGCTGAGCTCCAGTATTTTACATAGAGCGACTGCCTATCTGAACTCCACAACCCAGTGACTGGGTAATACGATACCCCATAATAAGACTGGTTATCAGACTTTCGGGCTTCTGATTACGCGTAACAAGAAAAACACCACCACCACCACGAATGAGAGCCGGGACCAACAGCTTAACGTGCTTTCCGAGGCACGGAGGAGTCTCAGGATGTAAAGATAGTCAGGTCAGCCATCCAACCCCAGCAAGCGTAGCTTAACCTGATGGATCGACCCATGCAGATGTCATTACTTGACAAATGAATTACGTATTCTGAAGTGGTAGGTATAGAGTAAGAACACATTTCTTTCGCTAGTGTTATGTTTTAGGCACCTCTCCCACCACGACGATTAACGAGAAGCGAGTAGAGCTAGCAAGTAAAAAAGAGTTGGTGTGCAACGAGCAGCGAGCGCGGGACGGCCAGATATGCGTAAGTACCAAGAATGAGTCTCTCAGCGAGTGTTCTGCTCGCCAAGACAGCAATGCTGAGAGACTACTCTCTTTGATAACTCTTCGCTGTGACAAACGAGTACCTACTAGCCAACGGTGTGAACATTCAGTGACCAAGTCTACAGTGTTAGGTTAAACGATACCAAACCTGAAATCGCGAAAAAAAATCGGCTGCTCCCTACATTTTGACGAATTATGCGAACATAAATGTACTGAACAGCTGATTATTTTTTTGCGATTTCAGGTTTGGTCCCATAGTAAAAGTAGTTCATAATGATGAAGTACAACGACCCATTAAAGTAAATCCCTCGTTTAACCTAACACTGTATTATGTACTGTGGCAAAGGTAATTTAATAAAAAATATCTTTCGAATCGATGACATCCACGTGTCTGCCTTACAGCTAACTCATAACGTAATTCTTTTTTAGGGTTCCGTACCTCAAAAGAACAATCGGAACCCTTATAGGACCACTCGCGTGTCTGTCTGTCTGTCCGTCTGTCGCAATCAATTGGCTCCGAATCTAATGGACCGATTAAGTTGAAATTTGGTACACGTATGAATTTCTGTGACCCAAACACGGACGTGTAACGTAAATAAATTAATTTTGAATATATGGGTCAATTTTGGGGGCAAATACGAAAATTAAAAAAAGAAAGTTTTGCAAACTGTACCGTGTGACATGCCAAATGAAAAGGCTCACTGTGAGGGTCTCAAATATAATATGTATTTTTATAATTTTAAAATAAATTGTTTTCAACTTATTTCTCCCTTATCTCCGAAACTACTGAGCCTAAAACTTTGAAAAAATACAGAAAATATTTCTTTATATATAAAGGAAAACTTATAAGAAGTCTACGGACTTAAAATAACATGATAAATCTCTCAATATTGTGTGAGGTTTGTTTTTGGGATAAATTCATCCCAACTATGAAACCCATTCTGGTCCGACACGCATTTGGCCGGTTTTTTTCTTCTATTCTCAATACAAATTAATGTTCGTCTCATAATTATGCCATCAACCACAGATTAATACAGATGGGACAATCCGCAGTTTAGGTATGAAGCTACAAGTACGCGGCGGCCTCGACTTGCCGGGCCAATTTAGTGCGGGCTGCCGCGCACCGGCCGGCTCGCACGGTCAGTTCGATACTCACACGCCGCGTCGTAAAAGAAGACAACCCTCACGAGTCAGAAGGAATAAGAGTTACGCGATAGAAAGAGAGGCAACTTGTAGGTAATAAGCGTTGTGCGACATGATTTGCACTTTATTGTATCGTAGCAAGAGTCGCTTTTTATTTAAATGATTTTGGGGTGTGTCCCATCTGTTTCAATCTGTGCAATCAACACAAAACGGACTCGCGGAGGTTGCATGTGTGTGTTAAAACGATGCAGGTTAAAGGATCTACTACATGCAGTACCTATGCCTAACTCTAGGAATTACAGGCGTGTTGCTATGATGTTATGTTACTTCCATTGAATATTGATAATAAGATTACTGCAACTGATTGACATCCTCACTGCAAAGACCAAAATACTGAAATACGACCTAGATGACTCATTAGATTTGGTCTAGATTGCTGATTGACGACTGTCGTGAGTACAGGCAAGTATTGTTTAAGGCTTATAATTATGTTGGAATTTATCAGATTGTCTGTTACTGCAGCCGCAAGACAAAAGTCTAATAAGATAAACTGAAGGAATTCTGTACTCGTAATTAACTACTAAGGCGAAAGCTCCTAGTAGTCCGCGAAATTCAAAATTAGAACACGCAGTAGCCTCGGTGCGTGCTCCTAGAGGCGGCATTGTTAACACTTTCCATACAAAGCGTGTCACTGCTCACATTACGACACGAATGACGTATAGAAACAGACGGCTTTCAAGGCGGTCCGTGACAGAAGTCCTGTTGTGCGCTCAATGCACTTCGCCGTAATTAATTTTATTAATACAGTCGGCGTGGCGCGGCAATTCTGTGCTCTGTGACCGTAATATATGAGAGTCTATATCAAGTCATTGTATCTATTTCCAGGATTATCAATATTAAAATATAGAGAGGTAAAAGGAGATGTTTCAAAATGTATGGACCTTGGGCCATGTACGTGTACACTATACGTAAAAATAGGGAAATACATTTAAAACAGTTCTCAACTGTCCAATTTCTTTAGAATGGCTTTGTTTGGTGGTAAACCACAATTAATTACACTTTAAATTGCAACACACAACAAAAACACGTCATGGTGGTATGCTGTCATTTTGATTGATTTACGACGTTTGATATGTCAAGAAGAGGACTGAATTGACACTATTTTGACAGCTGACAGTCCTCCTTCTATGATCAACGGTCGATCTATGTTCTACTGTCATTGTTTTTATGCACAGAGTAACTAAATCGGTGAGACGCCATGTTGAAAGTCGATAAAAATAATTGATAAATATCAATTCCCTACCACAACAGTAAACATTTAAATGCATTATCAGTATTTTTACCGAATTCTACGGATTTTTCTCTTTCTTTTGAGGTAGTGTACACAGACCTGGCCCATTTTGAAACATCTCCTTTGTTTGTAATTTAGTATGTTTGTATCAACCAACCCGCCGCGACTTACGAGTTGTAACTTGTGCTTTACTTTGTGTTATTTAACTATTTCATCTAAATATATTCTATCAAACTATTTCATCACCACTGCTCTTAAAACGATGAAGGAAAACATCGTGAGGAAACCGGCATGTCCTAGAAACAAAAATTCGAAGACTTGTGACATCTACCAATCCGCACTGGGCCCGCGTGGTGGATTACAGCCCACTCCCTCTCACTGAGAGGAGACCTGTGTCCCAGCTGTGGGAGTATTATAAGCTGAATGCTATGAGCTGAGAATCAATGACTCAATGCTCTGCAGTCGCCGGCGTGAAAACTAGACTAACGAATAACGAAGCCTTGCCAAATGTTACAATTTAAATAATCGATCAGCATCAAAATGAACTTCAATCACAAAAACAAACGACTGTGTTCTAACAAGGGTATTAGAAAGTGTTTCCAGTACTGTTGTTCTGTAACTTCTATTGTGTAACCACAGTGACCATTATACCTTGACACATCAGGATGGAATTGTTATACAAGGTGTAACTTAAACAACACACAACCTCTTAAGGGGTCATTGTACTCATCATTATGAACAACTTTTGCTATGGGACCAAACCTAAAATAGCGAAAAAAAAAATCAACTTTTCAGTACATTTTGACGAATTTTGCGAACATAAATGTACTGAACAGCTGATTTTTTTGTTGCGATTTCAGGTTTGGGTCCATAGTAAAAGTTGTTCATAATGATAAGTACAATGACTCTTTAAGAGGATGTGCGTTATTTAAGTTACACCTTGTATAGAGAACTAGTTTATGCCTGAAAAGTTTTGAGCCTAATTACCTACCTTCAAGTGTCATTATTGTCTCGCGCTGCATATTACTAATTTGCGAATACTCTCTTTAGTATAAATACAGAGTTTCATGTCATTAGCATCAGTCCTCTCAGATCCCGACGACCCCATAACTCTTCTCCAGGAGAGCAGTAGGGACCGTAGGAACAAAAACAAATCGACATTCCGACCTTGCCGCCGAGGTCCCTCGCGACGACCCCGTAATAATCGTCCTAATCTGATCCAGCCTGTCCCATCTTGCTGTCCTCCCCCCAGCGACGCCCTAAGCCGAGGCCCGTTCCCCACAGGGGGAGCCCTTAGCGTGTAGTCGCTTAGTCTGTAAGTTTTATGCCCCTGGCTGGAGGCTTTGAGTCATCTTAAGGCAGCCACAGGATAGTCCGGTTAAGTAGTCTCGACCTCTCTAGGTCAACTACGAGATGCCATTTATATAAAAAAAAAAAACATTAGCATCATTACGATTTTAGTAATTAATCCGTAAACATCATCATGTCTCAGTCATCCGCGGCCCAACCCTAGGCTTAAAACTTTTAAGAGCGCAATTGTTGCTCAGATTTCCCAACTATGTTGAGGTCGTCTTCCAGTCAAACTGGATGCAGCTGAATACCAGTAATTAAATGGAGCGACTGCCTAACTGACCTCCACAACACAGTTACACGTTAGCACGATACACACGCGGTAGGGCGAATCTAATTATTTCAATCTTTGTAGTACTATATGTATGAAAAGAGAACAATTAGAATTAGTCACGTATGAAGTTTTAGTTGGCAGTTTTAGTATTGTTTACATAGCTAAGTAAATTTCTTGTCCATTGTGTATTTTTGAATGTTTAGGGCCCATTTCGCCAGATTACGTTTGCAGCGGCTTACTTTGGATTACCAACTTTAAACAGACTGCGGACACAGGTAGGCCGAAGCAAGCCTGTTCAGGTGGAGATTCATAGACGACTCCGCCTTGGAGTGTAATCGTGGTGGCTGCTATACAGGGTTATTGGTAAAACACCAACATCCTCTTAAGGGGTCATTGTACTCATCATTATGAACAACCTTTACTATGAGACCAAACCTGAAATCGCAAAAAAAAATCAGCTGTTCAGTACATTTTAATGAATTATGCACCTACATAAATTACCTACTGAACAGCTGACTTTTTTCGCGATTTCAGGTTTGGTCCCATAGTAAAAGTTGTTCATAATGATGAGTACAATGACCCCTTAAGAGGTTATTGGGGTTTTACCAATAACCTTGTATAATAGAACTAGTTTCTGCCCGCAACTTCGTCCGCGTGAAATTTTTTGTTCCCCGACCTGAACTTTGTTTTTGCTTAGCGTTCTTTCTGACTTTTTTTCCTTTTGCTCGGCTCCTAACGGTCCTAGCGTGATGTTAAATAGCAAATAGCCATCCTCAATAATTGGGCTATCAAATGCCAAAAGATGTTTTCAAATCCGGCCGGCAGTTCTAGAGATTAGCGCGGTCAAACAAACAAGCAATAAAACAAACTCTTCAGCTTTGTTATTAGTATATAGATTAGAGGCCAGTTTATGCCGGTTTTGTTATCATTGACGTGCGGCCTACTGTACCTTATTATTGTAAACCACTACCTATGTGCTCTCATCACATCACCCTATGGCAATTCTTATAACCAGTGATTATAGCACCTAATAAATTGTAACTTTTTCTTACATTCTTAATTCAAAATGGAAATTCTGCATACCCTTTAGTAATTAACATGATCATTTAGGACTGTTAACAGGTAAAAAATCATAGAATAGGTAATCATCAAATTAACAATATCCTTATTTGAAAGTCGGTTAAAAAGAGGAGTTTGGACGGGTTTTCTGGAATCACAATGTACGGTAATGAGCTTAGATTTGTGAAGTATGGATAGGAATTGTTTATTTCAACATTTTTGTTTTCTGAAAAGCTCCAGCTTGAATCTAGATTTAAGAGGATTGTGAAGCTGTAAATTTTCATAAAAAAAGCGATAACGTTTTTTCCCCCGTAAACCGAGTCTAATTTTCATATTTTTTGGAAATGTTGGTATAATGAAAAACTAGGTCCGTTAGTTTTTATTATAAAGCAATAGTGCGTAAGATATAAGTTATTAGCATATAAATATCAATATTGTTTTACTTAAAATCTTCCTCGAGCGATTTTTTTTTTTTTTTTAAATTAAACTGAACTGAATTACTAAAAAAGAAACGTACAGACCTATATTATGGTGTACTGAATCTAATGAGACAGAAATGGTCTCATTTCGTAAAGGTTTAGGGGCTCTAAAAATATTTCATAAAGGAAGTAACTGGAAGTAGGTAACTGCCTCCACGACTCGCGTAGCGTATCGGTACTTCACAATCCTCGTAAGCCCGTAATGTCTCACCGCAGTAAAAACAAAATGTAGGTAACTGCCTTCAAGAGTCGCGTAGCGTATCGGCACTTCACAATCCTCGTAAGCCCGTAATGTCTCACCGCAGTAAAAAGAAAATGTAGGTAACTGCCTTCAAGAGTCGCGTAGCGTATCGGCACTTCACAATCCTCGTAAGCCCGTAATGTCCCACCGCTACTACATGACTTGTAGATATGTTACCCACAACAGCTTTTTACATCATGCTAGAGAATAGTCTCAGCCTTTGTGTTATTATAAGTTTTGAAATCATTTATTAATTCCAAGCTAGATCAATCAACCTTCCTAGCTGTTTGAAATAAAACAACGAGCGAAAGTACGTAAAATAAGGATTTCACTTATATTTGAATAAAAACAAAAACAATGGTGAGTTACACTCAACGAACTTTACAGAAGCGAAAAAGGAAAAGTGTGTTGCCACTTCATAATTATTTTTAAGGCACATTAATGTTGCACTAATAAAATCAAGAAAAAACACAAACATATTATAGGGTAGGCCTTTAATGTGGGACGCAACCTGTGTCGACAGCCAGACGCCATCTCATGTTCCAAGCTCGGCGTGCTGTGCTGGCGCCGCCGCTGCTGCGGCTGCTGAGACCCTCAAGCGGCGCAAATACGGGTAATTATGGGTAACTAGAGTTTTGAGCTTTTGGGGTCGAAACGCTCGGGTCATGGGGCCCGAGTCCACGCCTTCTTTTTAAGGAAATTTCTCGCCGACTGCTTTATACTTTTTTTTTTGTGTGGGAAATTATCAAATAACTTCTCCCGCTATTGGCGGAGCGGGAGGGCGTGTCAGACTTCTACTGACTAAAACCCACCCGTGTTCCTTCAGTTGCCTGTGCCAAGGCCTCGGTAACTCTTTCAAACAAGCCGCAACCCTGGCAAGCATCGGCCCTAACGGAACCCATCAATTAGTGCTGACATCTCTTTGAGACGCACGTGGAACACAACGCGCCGTCTACCCGGGCCTGGTCCTTACCGAACGGCGAGCTACCTATTGCTAGCCATCCGCAAGCCCGCGCCTACAGTGGCCGGGAATCGGCTCTCGATTCCCGGCGCCCAGGGCGTCTCCTACGGCGACTGGAGGCGTGAGGGCTCAAAGATTGCCTCTCCCTCACGCGTTCCGCCTCCTCCTTCGCGAGCATTACTGCTTCGCAGAAGGAGGTGACGGCTTCCCATGCACTGCTTGACACTTAACATGACCAGAGGGCTGGCTCGTTCTTTGGTCAAAGATTTAGCACTGCCATTCAACGTGGCAATGCTGCCAGTCTTCTGGGCACGTTTCCAGACGACAGCGACGCGTACTTCGACACCTAAATTTCCTAGTTTTTGTATTTATTTGTGTATATAGTTAGTCATTTAAATTTGTACTTGGTGTAAATAGTTCTATTATGTATATGCTGATAAGCATTTATTGTGTGTCAGATTATAAATTACTGCAATTAATTACATTACTTTATAATATTTCAGAATATCAAAATATATGTTCACATTGTACTGAACACTAGCTTTTTTCCAACTAGTCGGGGCGGCTTCCAGTTTAACCGGATGCCGCTTAATACCAGTATGTTACATGAAGCGATTGCCTATCTGATCTCCACTACTCAGTTACTGGGTAACATAATACCCTTTGGTAAGATTGGTTGTCAGTGTACAGCCTGAGTGCACGCTCGACTCGAGCGTCCGGCGGGACGGGGCGTGCGACGTTCGTGTTAAACACATGCAAACACTAGCGACTGTCTCTTCGCCACTTGCACGCAACGCTGAACGCTCCACTGGACGCTTTTTCACTCGGGTCGTACACTTACCCGTATCGATTGTCAAAGATAAAGATAAAGATAAAGATAAAGATATATTTATTGCGTAACTGTGTACATTAAGATCGTATTTATAAACATTACATTTTTAGTTTCAACAGTCTACCCAAGTCGGATATGCAATAGTTTTGATGGAAGTAGGCATTCACATAAATATTATTTTTTGTCAAAAAACTCATGCAGACTATAAAATACATTGTCAATCAAAAATTTTTTCAATTTATTTTTAAACATATTTCCATTTAATTGCTTAATGGCTGGCGGTAACTGGTTGTACACACGAATAGCTCAATCTACGAATGACAGCCGGGACCAACGGCTTAACGTGCTTCCATCCATCCAGGAACCGACCGCGGTTAGTAAAACTTAACCTTCGATCGTCGTGCGGTTGTTATTATTTAACCACGAGCAGCTTAAAAGAGCTTTTAAATCATGCTTGGGGATAGTCATAGCCTTTGTGTTATTTTAGTCTTAAAATCATTAAGAGTATCAAAAAATTGCGTTTTGACAGTAGATGTATTGAAGCACAGAAGCATGTGTTTAAGTATCGGTCACTAATTACCAGTCACCCTATATACATAGATAAGAAAAAATTGCGAAAAAGTAGTTCGCTATGAACTATACTAATACCACACAATAAGTCAATATTGTCGAAGACTTTCAGTTTCTCAGAATAAGAACGCCAAAGTTGGCCAATTTATGCAACAATCACCGTCAAAACGTACTATATATGGTTTAATCACTTCTTTAGCAAAGCTGGATATAGTACTGGGAAGGCTCGAACTTCATAAGGGGCTCAACTAATAAATCATTAATACCAGGTAAAGCAATTAGATATTGTATTTTAAATTAAATAAGTACATATTTTCAACGCGAACTACTTAAACCGAACCTCTCTTCCTTCTGGCTAACCCCTAAAAAACAAAACTAGATCTGCTTTTTTATTCAAAAAGTAGTTCGATATTTGCTTGAGCGGTAGAATGTCAGCCAGTAAAATATAAAGTTGCCCGTTGTTTGAAACCTTTACAGTACTGTTTTAAAGTGGAATTGACTGTGCTGTTACCTAACCAATTACATATTGAAACATTCGACGACTTTCTAATCAATTCTTTCTGGTCATGTACTAGACCATTTGGCAATATAAAGGTTGGCAGTGACACGTTAGAAGCCTGATTGGATTTAAAACACAACATAAAACCTTCAATTAAGAATAATACGTACAATGTAAGCTTTCCAGCCAGTGACTCCATGTAAAATAGTACTGGTATTCAGCTGCATTCGGTCAGGCTGGAAGCGGACCATAAAACATAGTTGGGAAAAGGCTTAGGCAGATAATGGTGACGAACCAAACATTAAATTTTTATTTTTTTTATTGCTGACATAAGTTTATTATTAAATACGCGGGATCGAGGTCAAGAGGAGGCCCATGCTCTTGCGCTTCCATAAAAACTGTGCATGTTTTGCAACAAGGACTTGAAAAATCTTTACCTATTAAAAAAAAACCTACTTCCATAAATCAAGCACAAAATAAAAAATAACTTTAATTTCAGAAGTCGGTGGCATAATGGGGGTCAATTTTGAGGGGCAAATAGGAAAATTTAAAAAAATGTTTTGCAAACTGTACCGTGTAGCATATCAAATGAAAGGGCTTACTGTGAGGGTCTCAAATCATTAAAGTTATTTAAGAAAATAGACGAAAATTGATCTCCGAAAGTATTGAGCTTAGCCTAAAATTTTGAAAAAAAAAAAAAAGAATACAGAAAATAGTTCAATACCTATAGATTACAGGAAAACATAAGAAGTCTATGGTCGTAAAACAACATGGTAAATCTCTCAATATTGTGCATACAAACTTATATTTGCAGTTGTAATGTATGGGAGAACATGTTTTTCAACTATAATGTTAAGTTTGTTCTTGGGATTCATCCCAACTACGAAACCCTTCATTTCGCGTAGTCCGACACGCACATAGCCGGTTTTTTTTTTTAAATTTATAGTATCAATGAACACTAGGTTTTCCAAAGCACTTAGACATTGGCAGACATCGGCTTTGCTTGCCATAATAATAAAAAATAGAATAGAATAGGTACATTATTTATGCTAACACAAAAACCTAAATTTGTATAGGACCACCTCGGGAAAATACTCTTTCGAAAGAAGAAAGAATCATCGAAATCAACTTACAATTATTGGCAAAGATATCACTGAACATATACTTATACAAAGTTAGTTAAAACTGGAATACGTAGCAGTAGACTTTGCAAATACACCAACTAAAGTATGTCACAAAATGTCATAACACAAAACAAATTGACCAGAAAATGACGATTGCATTTCCACATTTCTTTAATCCAAGTTGCATTTACAGACTGTTAAAGGTTTTTGTAAAAAAGTTAATAGTTTTGCATCCGCTTATCGACTACTGGGTTTAATTAATACTGTTGCAATTAATTGTCGCGGTTTTACTAAATGACTAGTTTCTTTAGTTAGAGCATTGTTTGTGCAATAAAAGATTTCTTTGTTAACCGATGAAAAAAAAAAAGGAGGTTCTCAATTCGACACGTATATCCCTTAATTGCATATAATATTTATACACAAAACAAATAGTAATCGTCTCACTTGGACAGATGATTGACGATTGATGATTGACCATGACAATTGACAACTGACTGTTTTTTTTTCGTTTCTAAACTGCTGCCTAAACATTGATGCTCTGATACATGTCTGTAAATAAATTAATTCTAAAAAATTATTTACGTTGGAAATTTCCATCACTATGAAATTAAGGGTCAAATATATATTTTTTTTATGTATGACCACGCATAACTTTTTGTAAAGTAATCCGATTTTAAAGATCTTTGTTATATTCGGGAGGGTATACCTCGAAGTTGGTCCCATAAAAAGTAAATAATTTTGCTTTGGTAGTTTATGAGTAAGCTTCAATAATACGTATTTTTTTCTCACTTAGTTTTATGTGGATAGTTGTATGTGGATAATGTTCTAATCTATTTTGCAGGTAGTGGTACTGGAATTTGAGTGGGGCTAGGGTACCACCACCTAAAAAGTGAAAATAATAACTTTTACAAAAAAAAAAAAAAAAAACATTGACTTCCAAAAAGGTAACTGAAAAGCGAAAAATAAAAAAAAACACTTTTACAAAAAAAACCGACAAAAAAACTGAAAAGTGAAAAATAAATAAAAAAGCTTTTGAGTGTAACTAAACTCCTAAATTAATTTGTTACAAAAGTCGGCGCCAAACAAACAAAGAGGCAAATAAATTACGTAAATCGTATAAAATGGTATAATAGCTTGATAGATCTTCGTTGAATGTTTGTTTGGCGCCGCCTCAAAATTTGTAACTTAAATTAATTTAGGAGTTTTTTTTTTTATTTATTTTTACTTTTCAGTTTTTTTTTGTCGGTTTATTTTTTTTGTAAAAAAGTTTTTGATTCGATGTGTTGTTAATAATATAATAAAGAAACAAAGAAATAAAGGATTATTTGTCACAGAAACAAATGCATTAAAAAATATAAGAAAAGAAAAATAAACAAAATAGATGTTTGTCGAAGATGGAGCAGACGAGTCCTATAGTGTAGACCTCGTATTGTGGGACACTCCCCAGCTAGATCGACGTGGCGGGGGCAGACTGGATGCGTAAGGCTGACCCCACATTTGGCGTGCGCGATCCTCGGGCGTGCGAGTTGCACGGACGCAGCGCGCGCTTATCGCGCGCGCTGCGCGAGCGTCGGGTGTTACCGCCGTGTGACGTGCATGCAGCGTGCGCGCAACGCGCTCGCGACGCTCGAGTCGCGTTCTTACCCCTTCGCCCGCTATCCCCGCCGCCCGCTACTGTTTCGGTTCTTCTTACTTACTCGAGCGTCGCGAGCGCGCCGCGCGCGCGTTGCGCGCACGCTGCGTGCACGTCACACGGCGGCAACACCCGACGCTCACGCAACGCGCACGCGGCGCTCGCGCTACTCGCACGCCCGAGGATCGCGCACGCCAAATGTGGGGTCAGCCTAAGGCGGAGGACAGGATGTTGTGACGCAGCCTGGGAGACGCCTATGTGCAGCTATGGGCTGCGATAGGCTCAGTTGAACTACGAGCACAGAACAAAAATAGTCGGTAGCGGTACGTCGTGACTGTGACAAGAAGCCTTCCATTTAGCTTGAGGATATGCTGGGATACAGCACTGCGCTGATTTTCAGTGGTCACCCAAAAATTACTACTTCACCAAAACAATTAGGCGCATGACAGGAATTCGGTTTCGACGCCCGCACCCCGCACCTATCCCCGCGCTTCCCGTAGTGACGTGCAGTCGTAAACTCGCTTTCGGCAGTGATGATAATACGTACAATATCAGAATACCAGCGCTGCGGTATTTATTTAAATATTGCAGCTTTATGCTGAGATAGGAGCCTTTTTGCCTCGCACAGGTATTTTTAATTGTTATATTTTGTATTTATTTTTTTTTATTTTTTAAATGTTAATTTTGTTACTTTCCTATGCTCTTTTTTACTGTTTGTATTTCCTGTGCGTGTCCCAAATAAAATATTTTTCTTTCTTTCTTTCAATATCAATCACCGTTCCGGTGTTCCCTCCCTAATTCCAATAACTTCATAGCTGTCATGCGCCTAATTGTATTGGTCACGTAGTACGTATAGAAATCAAGCCAGGTTTTGTCATATTTTGTACAGATTGTCACCATCATCAGCATTTCAGCAGAAATATGTCTACTGCTGGACAGGGCCTCCCCCAAGCACCACACTACACTCATATTTGTACAGATTATATAAATAAATAATAAAGTAAATTCAAAATAAAGTTTCTTCTCAGAGTAGTCAGATAGGAAACGCCGACCTCATCTAGTTTAAAAAAAAAAACATGATTGACTTGTAAAAGTGTTTGTACAAACCTACTTACAGAAATAAAAATCATTTATCATTTATCAGGCCAGTTGGCGTGGTTGGTTAAGATACCACCTATCATGCCGCAGGTCGTGGGTTCGATTCCCATCCAGGACAAACATTTGTGTGCATGAACATGTCTGTTTGTTCTGAGTCTGGGTGTAATTATCCAGATAACTGATATAGTAGTATATCAGTTATCTGGTTTCCATAGTACAAGCTCTGCGTAGTTTGAGATCAGATGACCGTGTGTGAATAATGTCCCAGGTTATTATTATTATTATTAACAAATAAAGAGTAAATAAAATTTTGATAATACATATTTCGCTTCTTATGTGACTGCCTCGTTGGTCTTGTGGTGGCAAACGCTACTACTGAGCATGAGGTCTTGGGTTCGATTTCCAGGTCAGGCAAAGTGTTATTGGGCTTTTTCATCAGGAATCTCTCTCTAGCAGCCTGGAGTCTGGATTTGTGCCTGGTTGATGGTAATAGGCAATGGGACTTAAACATAACTGGTGAAATGTGGGTGTACTATAGGTGCACCTCTGCACCTAACCCTTTGGAGAACACAGGTTTCACACCTGTATTATGATATATGTTCTCTCCTTGTCTCGTAGTGTTGCCACTAATTAAGTACACACATACACAAACATACTACACCACACTCCACAATCACGCACACACACACACACACACGCACACAGTCACACACACACACACACATAGGGTCATGTATTGTACCTATGGACATTTCAGACTATCTCCAAAATGGTCTCACACTGCACACAACACCGATAGCGTCACGCCACTCACTGGTGTTGCTAGAAAATAAAAATGCCACCACAGTGTTGCAATATTTTATTTTTAGTACTGCCAGTTTTTTTTCTTATAACCAATCAAAAAAAAAAAAATCAAAAATCATTTATTTGCCTGAACAAGGTACAGAAAGATGGTAAATATGTAAAAAAAAAATGCGCTCTTATTCTGCCTTTAATTTCGGCGTGCAAATATAAAATAAGTTTTACATTTTATTTAAATTTATTATTGATCATCATTATGCAGTCATTATACAGATAATCCCATTAAAATTTGTATTATTGAATTAAGTAAAAGTCAATATAATAATAATATTTAAAAAAAAACTGATAATAAAACAATAATCATAAATGTCAATAATGTCCAAAGGTAAAAGCGTCCATAGGTACAATACATGACTATACATTCATACACACATGCTCACTCACGCATGATAGTAATTTTAATAAATTAATATATTGTAATATTTACTTTAGCACCGCAGCACACTTGTAACGGCAGCTCGAACACGGTGGTGACCACAGAACAGATAAAAGAGGTGGTGACGGAAGTAACTGGTGCTTATAGCACAGGAATCTTCCTAGTTTAAGCCCAGTTGCGCAAGTTTTGTATCTTGCCTCTAATTTAGTTTAATTGTAAATAGGTACAATAATTTTAAATAGGTTTAAGTCTTGAACAAATAAATATTATTATTATTATTATTATTATTGTAAGCTATTATAACTAGAATATAGAAGTTGTTCGAGCTCGTTTCTATGTGACAAAAAAGTTGTGTTTTGATGTGTAACATCTTTCCTCTCGCTTTCCTGCAATCTGTGGGAGTGATATCGTGAAAAGGGACGGAAGTGTGTAACAGGAAGCCGGGGATGCGCGCGCGTCTGATGGCGGACGCGGTGGGGCCGCAGGGGAGGAGTGTCGGTATTTCGTTGACCGCTCTCCCTATCCTCTGCGGTGGTAGGTGGCCAAGCCACTGACCTGACCGCTCGTGTCTACGTAGGCACCCTTAGTCCACCCAAGGGTGCCTAGACACGGGGTCCTCTAGCGCCCATGTGCTGGATTGGTCCCTGGGGTGGTCACGGCGTGCAGTGTGTTCTGGTGCGCCGGTGACGGGGGGTGCTCCCCAGAGGAGAGTCCGGTGACAGACCGCTGCGGCGGGTTCGCGGTGAGTGCTAACGCGTGCCCGTGTTCCCGCCACAAGCGACAGAGGAGCACACCGTGGAGTTTTAGTGGGTTGGAGTCCCACATACCTGCACTATCTCCCCGTGGTAGTGCAGTATGCATGAGCATTTCTCCACACAAAAAAAAGGGATGCGCGCGCTGTTTGATTTGACCAATGATCGCGCGCGGTGCTAGTGTTGGCCGCCAGATTGTACCAACCCAAACAGATGTCAGATGTTACACATCATATGCGACTCTAGTAAGGTTCGCTTGTTTTTTTTTCTCCGATGTTTTTTTTTTAAATTACTTATATTTTCAAATATTTCACACGACATCAGATTTCTAGCTACCGCAGAATATCTTTAAGAACAATTTACATTAATTTTATATATTGAACTGGTACGATCATATATAATGAGATTTAGATCAGCTGTTTATCAAACCGTTTGAAATATTCTATGGAAACAGGTTTTTAAATTACCTGTCTATAGTCTGGCCTATTATGGAATATAAAGTTATTAATTTAATGTAATTGGCTAGGACATATCTTTCTTAAAGTGTTATTATTATAATTATCAACCTGTAAATGGGCTTGTGGCCCATGATTCTTAGTACTTGTCACTTCATTTTGAACGAAATGTTGAACTTTAGGTCTGTGCCGGTAGAGTTTACTTTGCCGGAACGGGTCTAGGATGAGGAGCCAGACCAAGAGAGATACAGAAACCCGCAGGGCAGCATGTGGCTAGCTGTTGGGCAGTAGCGACCCCACGGACCCTATCTCCCGGGAGTAATGTTGCCCTCATTTCTGGCTTGCCTTTATTGGCCGGCTGGAGTGAACACTGACGAGGAACAGAGCTCCCACCTCTTTCTTGCCTTTATTGGCCGACTTGAGTGGAAATTCGCAAGAGCAAACGTGCTCGGAGGAAGGAAGTATTCCAGTAAGGTGCTGGTAGGGATCTTGACCGTACTTCCGGGATTGTCCTGATAGCCGTGGAATACCTCTCCACTCCTCGAGCAACTCAGGAAGTGTTGCCCCCTTGTCGCTACATCACTATGTGCTAACGGCCGTTTCCGGGGGCCCATTATTGAGTGTGCAAGTCACCCCCTGCCATTTTATCCGTGTATAACATTGGTCAAGCAGGGGACATAGTTCAAGTTACCCAATCCACTTTAGCTACGCAGACCCATAGCCCAAAATGTTTTGTTTCCACGTAAAACAATAGTCCTGCACCAACCGGGGGTTGTCCTTGGGTGCACTTGCATAAAGCATATAGGGATAATCGTCGGTTGGTGCCTCCTCATCATTGAAAATTATCTAAGGGGCCTCTGCAAGTTAGCTTCGGCTCCTCGCACGCGTTCCAAAGGTCCGGGACCCCAAGGTTCCGAGAAATGTCAAAAAAATATATATATATATCCTAGGACATTGTTCACACACGGTCATCTGATCCCAAACTAAGCAGAGCTTGTACTATGGAAACCAGATAACTGATAAACTACATACACTACTTTTTTTTTTGTAAATACATACTTATATACTACTTATGGCACCAGTAACCGGGCACAAGTCCAGACTTCGGGTTTCTACTGAGAAACTAATGGAAAAACTCAATAACACTACCCGACCCCCATGCGCAGTAGTCACATTTTGAACGTAGCTTTGAAAACACTATATGTATTTAAAGCTAGGTTAAAGGCATTGCTCTTAGAAAAATGTTAGGTACTACATTATCCAAGAAATATGGAAGATAAAATGTCAAAATAGAGTATCGTATTACCCAGTAACTGGGTTGTGGAGGTCAGATAGGCAGTAGCTCCATGTAAAATACAGGTATTCAGCTGAATCCGGTTAGACTGGAAGCCGACCCCAACATAGTTGGGAAAAGGCTAGGCAGATCGATCGAAAAAGTCAAAATAGAGTTCAAATACATGTGTATGTTAATTATAATCTATAATATTTTTATAACATTAATTAATATCATATTTTAATCGCGAAAGTTCCTAAACTACGTGATATTAGATAGTGGATAGTCACTACAATATTATTACTTTTTAAGTTACCTTGCTGCACTCTAACAGGGCATGTACTCACTAGTTTAAGCCTAGCGTCTAACCATGGTTGTCACTTCCAACAACTTATACCAGATAGCCTAGTCGTGTGACCGTCGGACTGCCAACCCAAGGCACACTTGACTTTTCGGATTCATGTGCGTATTGTATAATTATCACTTGCTTAAAAATCAATGAAGGAAAAGATCGTGAGGAAACCGGCCATGTCTAAGAAATATTTCACGAAGCCAAGTTCCATGGGCGGCATATAAACTCTGACACCAGGTTAGTCACTAACCATACGAAAATGAAAGAAAATAACGTGGCACGTAGCAGTGGATACCTACATGAATAACAATTACGATAATAAATGCTCTTTACCTAAAGATACCTATACAAAAAAATGTATGCCATATTCTTTTTTTCTATTTATTTGAGATGGGTTTGCTCTTGACTCTAGTCTAAGTCAGAGGTGACAGAGACAAAGTCGACGATGGAGTGAGCTTACCCAGAAGAAGCCTGTTCACTCTCACTTTGAAGAGATTAAGGTTGTATGCGCTCGGAAACACAGACGCAGGTAGGGAGTTCCACTCTTTTGCTGTGCGCATTATAAAAGAGGAATGTGGTCGTGGAGTTCTTGAGCACACTCTCCGAAGTACAATCTGTAGAAGACCGACAAGCAGGCAACCTTGCAGCGATGAGCCAAGCTATTTAGCTTGGCATCCGCCATTTTTACGTCGGTTTTTTTATAGGTATCTTTACCTAAAGATACCTATAAAAAAATGTATGCCATATTCTTTTTTATTTTATTTAAGACGGGTTTGGTTTTGACTATAGTCTAGGTCAACAACAGATGTTTAAAAAAAAATCTACAAGAAAATAATACATCGTTTTCAATTCCAATATTTATTTTTAAATATTTTTTGCTACGTTCCTTAATGTATTAAAATAACATTATGTGATAAATAAAATGTCTAATTAACATATATCAACTCTTGTTGAGAGAAACCGGTTGTCTAAAATGTCTATGCTTAAAAAGTATTAAAAAAAACTTGTTGAACATCAATTTGTGTTACTACTTAAGAGTTGTCTATGATAAAGATAATATTGTGTGATAGGTTGCTTAATAAATACCTTGGAAAAACTTAAGAAAAAAGTCAATTACATAAGCCAATATACATATATGATTTGTTGTAAGCTCGAAAACCACTAGAAGATTTTTTGTAATGTTATTTTTAACTAGCAACCCGTAAAAACCAAGACCCGTAAAAGTCAAGACCCGTAAAGGTCAAGTCGTAAAAACCGTGCGAGGAAGGGATGGCTGTCCCTGTCTCGCACGGTTTTTACGACTTGACAGAACACCGATTTTTTTTATTGTGTGTAAGTTTAATATAAATGTAGGTATTATGCATATGAACCTTCCGGAAGAAATGCTCTAACTAAATGAATGTGAAAACCGCATCAAAATACTTTGCGCAGTTTAGAAGAACAACGTGTTCAAACAGACAGACACGTAAGTACAATATATATATCCTGGGACATTATTCACACACGGTCATCTGATCCCAAACTAAGTAGAGCTTGTTCAGAAGTTCATCTATAATAAATAAAACTGAACTGTATGTTTGTAATGTCAAAATCAGCTTATAACAAAAAACTATTTTTGTTTGTTTGCTCCGGCTAATCTCTGAAATGGCTAGAACGATTTTGACGTGACTTTCACTGGCAGATAGCTGATGTTTTATGGAGGAACTTTGGCTACTTTTATTGTAATAAAAAAATTACTGTTCCGCGCAAAAAAATTAAATCCCTTGATATTTGAACATAATCCGATGCAAATAGCTTCGCCCGCGTGCGTGTCAATACTTCCCAGTATTGATATGCATGCGGGCGAAGCCGGGGGTAACAGCTAGTTTATAATAATAACTAGCTATATAAAACAAAACCAGGTTAGTTACACCATTTATAACCCAAGAACGGCTGGACCAATTTTTACGATCTTTGATTTGTTGGATTTGTCTCCGCCCCGAATAGCAAAATAACTATGAAGAGAGCAGTCGCATTTTGTCACTTCTCTCGCTCACACGGAACCAAATTTTTAAGATTATTAAATGAAAGGATGCCTTTTTGAAAAATGTAATCATTTAGCGAACTAGTAAATAATATTAATTTAATAGGTAATTATTAAAAACACATTTCTATTATGTTGTCTAATTAAATCAGCTCAAAAAGTATTATGATATGTTTTTGAAATAAATAAAATAATGTGTGAGCGAGATAGGTGACAAAAAGAAACAGCCCTCTTCCAGCCCAAACATCAGAAAAATTCACGAAAAAAAAATTATGAAGAAAATTATTTTTTTCTTACATGGAATTTGGAAGATATAGATGGACAGTCCACCTCATGGTAAATAGTTACCGCCGCCCTTGGACACACCAATAATTCTGCCTAGCCTTTTCCCAACTATGTTGGGGTCGGCTTCCAGTCTAACCGGATGCAGCTGAATACCAGTATTTTACATGGATCGACTGCCTATCTGACCTCCACAACGCAGTTACTGGGTAATACGATACCCCTTGGTAAGACTGGTTGTCAGACTTTCGGCCTTCTGACGACCCGTAACGACTGTCAAAGATCCTCGAATGACAGCCGGGACCAACGGCTTAACGTGCTTTCCGAGGCACGGAGAAGTCTCGGTATGAAAAGATGGTCACCCATCCACAGACCAACCCCGGCAAGCGTAGCTTAACCTGATGGGTCGATCCGTGCGTCTGTTATTACTTAGCCACGAGCTCCTCCTTAGACACACCAGAGGCTTCAATAAAAGCAATACAGAGAAAACCCTGAAAAATCATGTGACTATACCGAGTCAAATTAAATTAGCTAGCGAAACTCCGCAAATGTGATGGGTATCGATTATCTATACACGACAAGATAAAAATAAACCGTTTCAACTATAGGGCTATGTAGCTATAGGATCAACTGTTACGCTCGACGGTTGGCAAGGGTTTTAAATTGAGAACGTGACAAAATGGAGGAAGGTTTTTGACCCGGAAGATGAAGTTTGAAAGTATAGGCTGAGGTTTCTATGTAGTACTTAGTCAGTTATGAAATAAAAAAAAAAATCTTTTTATTTATAGATATAAAATCCACACATAAATAAATAAACAAACATACAATATCATAACTAAATAAATAATACACCTACACATTATACATTCGCACACACGCCACTTAGGTAATCGGCGTGTGGTAGGACTGCCACTTTATACAGTATGTTAACCAACAGAGGGCGTTCCCGTTAACCCGCAATAGTATAGCATCAATACATGCTAAAAAAAATATTACCATTCGAAAACAAAATATAATCAAATCAAATCAAATCATTTTTTAGTCATCATCCCTATTCTACAGGGTCAAATTAAATTAGCTAGCGAAACTTCGGGTATCGATATCTAAACAAAACAAAATAAAAATAAAAAAGATTTAATGTTTTTTTTTATTTTATTTTTGAGGTAAATGACCGCTGATAATGTTTTTAGTTGAAGTGTGAGTTAATAATAGGTATCTGTTTTATCGTGTTGAGATATCGATACCCATGACGTCTGTGAAGTTTACACAAAAAACAAAAAAAACTGATTTTTACTAATATTTTAAGTGACCGGCGCGGCGGATGATGATCCAAAAAAAAAATCAAATTTTTTTTTGTTATTATAAGTTTGCGGAGTTTCGCTAGGTAATTTAATTTGACCCTGTATAATACAGCGGCACTCGTACGTACCCCTCAAGCTCAAGCTCCTTTACAAAATACCTACTGAAGATTTTCCTAAAACATTCAGGCTAAAATTACGTCTATGTTAATTTCAGTAACATCTCCACAGCCTCCGTGGCGCAATGGCTAGCGCGTTCGGCTGTTAACCGAAAGGTTGGTGGTTCGAGCCCACCCGGGGGCGATTCTTTTTATACCCACACGATAAATATTTTTTTTTTCTTCTATACAAGGAGTAACTTAAACAACGCACGACCTCTTAAAGGGTCATTGTAACAGTCAATATGAACAACTTTTACTATGGGGCCAAACCTGAAATCTCGAAAAAAAAATCAGCTGTTTCCTACATTTATCTTTGCTTATCTCGTCAAAATGCAGGGAAAAGCTGTTTTTTTTTGAGATTTCTGGTGTGGTCTCAAAGTAAAAATTGTTCCTAAATATGAGTATAATGACCCTTGAGGCCGGCGGAGCATTCAAACAAACGAAATACCAATATAATTTGTAGGTAAATCAAACATATAATTCTTCAGGTAGTGTGTATTTATTCTGATTGGATTCTCAAGATCTAGATTCCCAAGTATATATTTTGAAAGGACACTGATTTAAAGACGAGATATGAGGAAATTAATATATCTATAGAATTTTTTTTTTTTTCATATTTCATGTTAAATCAGTGTAACATCACAATGTAACAATACAGATACACTACACTACGCAAAATCATTTAAATAAAAGGTGACTTGCTACGACACAATAAAGTGCAATTCAGATCGCACTACGCTTATTACCTACAGTTATAGGTATTCACTTATACCGTCTGACTCATTACGGTTGTCTTCTTTTACGACGCGGCGTGTGAGCGGGTATCGAACTGACCGTGCGAGCACTGCGAGCCAGCCGGTGCGCGGCAGCCCGCACTGAATTGGCCCGGCAAGTCGAGGCCGGCCGCCGCGTACTTGTAGCTTGTAGCTTTATACCTAAACTGTGGAGTGTCCCATCTGTAGTAATCTGTGGTTACATTCTTATTTGGGGACCTAGATATTCCATAATCTAATCGGAATAAATACGGGGGAAGCTCCAGGTAGCCCGCGAAATTCAAAATTTCTTACGATTTTTGCAATTTGCAAGTATTAGGGTGTATGTTGACTAAAGTATGATTCGCGACCATAACAAAATATGTATTTACAAAATTATAATCATTAGAATGAGTAATAGGTACAACGTAGTAAATTTCATAAAATAATTCTTTAGGATTTTATGAACTTAGAGAGATGTAGTGTATAATTCTGTAAATAGGTACAGATTGGTTACGCTCGCGAATGATATTCAGATCAACATCCAACCTGATACTGACCTGCAAATTGCAAAAAACGTAAGAAATTTTAAATTCCGCGGGCTACCTGGAACGTTCGCCAGAAGAATATGTTTCATTTACAAATTATTTTGGTATTTCGTTTGTATGAACTATACGCATGCTTAGCGCCCGCTCTTAAGAAGTGGTGCGTTATTTAAGTTACGACTTGTATATCCATCTCAATATTGACATTGCCAATGACGATGCTCTCTTCATCCTCATTATCATTTCAACCACCTGGAGGCTTTCCCCAAGCGTCGCTTCATCGACAACACATAATTTTTCCAAATCATTGACACTACTCGTTTATAGGCGTGATCTTCAGTTTAAAATCATTAAAAGTCGGGTATCGTCACCTTAACGAGCTTTCCAAGGCACGGAGGGGTCTTGGTATATAAAGATGGTCACCCGTCCACGGACCTTAGTAGCTTTAAACTCCTCTGATAATAATAATCACTCCATTTTGATCCAGCCTGTCCCATCTTGCTGTCCTCCCCCCAGCGACGCCCTAAGCCGAGGTTCGTTCGCCACAGGGGGAGCCCTTAGCGTGTAGTCGCTTAGTCTGTAAGTTTTATGCCCCTGGCTGGAGGCTTTGAGTTCGCTTAAGGCAGCCACAGGATTGACCGGTTAAGTAGTCACGGCCTCTCTAGGCCAACTAAGATATGCCATTTATAAAAAAAAACCACGGACCAACCACGGCAAGCGTAGATAAACCTGATCGATCGACCCGTGTGGCTATTATTACTTAGCCAGAAGCTCCTGCTCACTTTCTCTGACATGGGCCTTAAATGTGGCTGTAGGAACTATTGGTACACCTCTGCCTTACCCTCCGGGGAACACAGGCGTGATAATAACAAAATATATTGTGAAGAAAACCTTATTAATAAAAAAATAATTAGTTTTATTATTTATATTAATCTTGAAGGTTCCCAGGCGACGGCGTTTGATGTCGTGTGGGTTTGTTACATTGTTTTTATGTAATTATGGATTGTTATATAAATATATTTTATATGTAACGAATGTTGTTTGAAAAGCGTAGGACGCCACTGGCGACACATGGCTGATATGGCTTAAGAGGCCTATCACAAAATTGCGATTTGACAGATTAGGTATATGGAGCACAGCGACGCATCACATTATGTATTAATTTGGCAGTTGTAAATACGCTTATTTTGAGTCCTATATACATGATTGTACTCATGATAACAAACAACTTTTACTATGGGACCAAACCTGAAATTCCGAAAAAAAGAAAATCAGCTGCTCATTACATTTTGAAAAGTTATGCGAACATAAATGTACGGGACAGCTGATTTGTTTATCGAGAATTTCAGGTGTGTTCCCACAGTAAAAGTTGTTTGTTATCATGAATACAATCATGTGTTTAAGTATCGATCACTAATTACCAGTCACCCTTTGAACCCAAAGAAAAAGAGAAAGAGAAGAACTGATTTTTCACGTGAAAGTGAAAGCACACAAAATACACATAAAATTTGCAAAACACAAAATAATAAAATACAACAAAACACACAAAACAAAAAAAAAAATACAACGTGTTTTTTTTTATATACCATAACTCAATGTTATTAATGACACCATCATTTTGAACAACTCTCACTATGGGACCATACCTGAAATCGCGAAAAAAAAAATCTGTTGTCCCATACATTTATTTATGTTCGGAAAACTCATAAAAATTTGGGGAACTGCAATTTTCTTTTCGTGATTGAAGTTGGGTTCCATAGTAAAAGTTGTTCAAAATGATGGTCTCATTAATACCCTAGAGTTATGGTATGTCAAAAAAAAAAACACGTATATATAAAAACAAACATAATACATCAAATTGTTGTTAATTTTTGTTGTTACCCCATAAAACCGTTTCCAGGGTGTCACTGAGAAAAAATCGTACAAATTTTTATTTTTTTTTTATTTAGAAAGAAAGAAAAAGAAAGAAAGCAAAATATGTTTATTTGTCACAGAAACACGTGCATACAAAAATCTAATTAACTCGAGTTTTAAAAGAAAAATACAAAAATCACGAGCACAAAACAAAAGTCAGCAGCTGCTGGTACGCCATGACTGTGACAAGAAGGCTTCCACTCAGCATGATGCTGTGCTATGGGGGGCCCACAGCACAGCGCTGTTTTTCAGTGGTCACCCGAAAAAGACGTAGGTACGGAAACCAAGTCAGTATTTGTGATGGGTTTGCTCTTGACTCTAGTCTAGGTCGACAAACACACACAGAGACAAAGTCTACGATGGAGTGAGCTTACCCAGAAGAAGCCTGTTCACTGAGATTAGGATTGTATGCGCTCGGGACGTAACTTATATAATAATGGTAACGTTTAATATAAACACGCACAAAAAACACATAAATACACATTCATAACCTAATATTAAAAAAAAAATGCTACTGTTAAAAAAAAAAACTGTAACTAGTGGGAATTATACTTTTAAAAGAAACATTCTGTAGGTACCTACAACCAGGGCATCTTAAATTAACAAATCACTACACTCAAGGATAAAATCACTCTTAGAAACATCCGGTACCATTGCGTGACCTTAAGGTCACCCATCCAATTCCTTACCTCGGCAACATTAACTTAACTCCAACTATTTATTCTAATTAAGTGACTACACAATGGGTACCTGAAGATGGACGGCGCCGCCGAGGCCGGCCCAGAAAGAGGTGTCGGGATGACCTGAACGCATATCATGAAGCCTGGTGCGGGGTGACGCGGGAAAAGAATTCCTGGAAGGACTTGGGGAGGTCTTTTCCCAGCATTGGGACAGTATAGGTTAAGTAAAAACCGCAAGGTTGCCTGTTTGTGGGTCTTCTACAGATTGTACTTCGGCGAGTGTGCTCAAGAACTCCACGACCTGATTCCACCGGCCACCTTCTACCATCGGACATCTAGACGCACAGCAAAAGAGTGGAACTCACTACCTGCGTCTGTGTTTCCGAGCGCATACTACCCTAATCCCTTCAAAGTGAGAGTGAACAGGTTTCTTCTGAGTAAGCTCACTCCATCGTCGACTTTGTCTCTGTCACCTCTGACCTAGACTAGAGTCAAGAGCAAACACATCTCAAAAAAAAAGAGTGACTACGTTAAGTTCCCAGTCGGTCTGTGTGATGTCGTGACTCGTGTGCACTTTTAACATATTTTATGCATCCTTTACAAGTACCTAACATTGACCCATCCACGGACCCATCCATTCCTTGACCTCTGCAACGTAACTTAACTTAAAGAAATACTAAAACAATCACTTCTATTAAAAAAAAAAAGAAAATATCATGGTCGCCCATCCAATTCCGTACCTCAGCCACATTAACTTTACATCAACAAAATACTTACAAAAGCTAAACGACTGTTAATTTTAGGGATTTTCATGACATTATGTGGTCTCCCATCGAATTCCATGCCTCGGCAACATTAGCTTAACTTCTCTATTTATTCTAACTAAGTGACTACGTTAAGTTCCCAGGCGGTCTGTTTGATGTCGTGTGCGCATGTAACATTATTTTAAACAAATAATCAATATTTGAGAGGATATTGGTGCGGCTCGGACACGCGTCGGAATGGTGGTTCATCCGTTAATGTTGGGGCGTTTGATACTAGTTGTTTTAAAATACCTATATAGGACATTTTTTTAAGCAGTGCGCAAATTGTCACAGGGTGTTCTACTCATGAATATGAATATGAGCTTTCACTATGAGACCAACCCTGAACTCACGAAAAAAATCAGCTGTTTCATATAAAAGTTAAATACCTACTCGACCAAAATGTATGAAACAGCTGACTTTTTAAAATTAATTTTTGACCTTTACGTCAGTAAGAGCAGCCAGTCTATTCTGTAAAAATCTACTATGTAAACTTAGGCGAAGTGAGCTTGAAGAGTGATGTCATTCCACCTGATGCTAGGGATTGAGACTCAATCAATCTGCCTAGCCTTTTCCCACCTTTGTTAGGGTCGGCTCCAGTCTAACCGGATGCAGCTGAATACCAGTATTTTACATGGAGCGACTGCCTATCTGACCTCCAAAACCCAGTAACTGGGTAATACGATACCCTTGGTAAGACTAACGACTGTCAAAGATCCCCGAATGACAGCCGGGACCAACGGCTTAACGTGCTTTCCGAGGCACGGACGAGTCTCGGTATCTAAAGCTCGTCACCCATCCACATACCAACCCCAGCAAGTGTAGCTTAACTTGATGCCGTGCGGCTGTTATAACTTAGCCACGAGCTCCTCGCTAGGGATTGACCCTTGACAGAAATAAGTAGACTGGCAATTTTTATACCTACTGGCTAACGTTGAACTCGTTAATTTTGAAAGATGATTTGTTGCTTCATACGAAAATGTAATAAAGGATGATTTTTTTAGAGGCAGACAATTTTAAATTTAAATAAAACACAGAAAAATCTTTTTAATATTCATGAAATTGGCTATATTTGGCAGATAGTTTTGTGGCATGTAGCCGCCACAGTTGACACCAACACGTAGTTTACTGAAAACTTAGCTTTTTATTGGCTTAATTTAATACACGAAACATTTGACAAACGACTAATTTCATAAAATCTGGCCACCTCGTTAGTGCGATTCGAAGCCATTACTTTATTTTCTCTGGGGATATGTAAAGTCGCATGTCTACTCCGAGAAACCAGTAACAATTGAGCGCTTGGATGCCAACATTCGGTGCACTATTGCCGAAATACAGTCTGATTCACGTGTGAAAATTTGACCTCCAGATTACGCCCTATACCTACGCGTCAGCCACGGCGGCCACATGCCCGAAATCATATTCAAATATTAATGCAATAAAATTGTCTGTCTTATTAGCTAATTTTATGGATATTAAAAACATTTTTCTGTGTTTTATTTTAATTTTAATTTCTCCAACTTAAAAAAAATATATATATATCCCGGTCAAAATTTTGAGCGCTGAGAAGATGTCAGTTTTAAAGTCAGCCAGTATAGGTAGTTCGTGCCGATACGCGAAAATGCACATGACTGAAAGAAAAAGTATTTATTGAGATTCGCACAGGAAGATCACAAATTAAGCTAAACACACTTAAAAATAAAAAACAAAAGTGAAATAAAAATAATAAAACAGACTCGTACGAGGTCAAAAGGCTCCTACCTTAGCATGATGAAGTAAGTGTCGCAGCGCTGGTATTTTGACTGGGTTTGATCATTGCTACGTACGAATAAAGCAAAGCGTCCAACACTCCGTCAATACCGCGCATGCCCGTCAATACACTCGCACCGCATGAGCATGACACATCCATAGGTCCATACTGTATGGATATACAGTCACGTGCATTCACAGAATCAGCACCGAGATGTTTCATTGTTATACCTACACGAAGCATGCTGAGTTCGGGTCACAGGTATTAGTAATAATATCGTCATGATTTGCGAGGAATCCTACTAATAAAATTGCTTTTGCCCGCCGCTTCGCCCGCGTGCAGGTCGGAAATTAGCCCACAGGAATGTACTACCGAGATAAAAGTATTCTATGTCCTAACCCAGGTCATGGTCTACCCAAGTGCCAAATTTCATCTAAATCCTTTCAGCCGTTTTAGCGTGAAAGAGTAATCAATAAACAAGTAACACACACTTTCGCATTTATAATATTAGTTAGAAAGTTAGAATAGGAGGATGAAATGATGAGTGTATCTAGACTCACAAAATGTACTAAAGTTTCTATACTTAATAATATAATTCAATCTTGATTCGAAACATACGTGGCGCCATCTATATTATCATAAGGTTATTGTTGTTTTCCTCGGGAACAGTACTTTTTTTCGGGATGAAAAGTAGCTTATGTCCGTGTCTGTACATCTAACAACGTATATGTAAAATTTTAGGATGATCGGTTCAGTGGTTTAGGCGTGAAACGGTAACAAACAAACAAACAAACTTACTTTCGCATTTTTAATATTAGTTAGGAAGTAAAGATGTTTGGATGTTTGTTACTCAATCACGCAAAACGCCTTAACGGATTTGGATGAAATTTGGCACATATATAGGTAGTTTATAACCTGGATTAACACATAGGGTAACACGCTTCTTATAACCGGTAGTACGTTGATTCGATTAAAATCGTAGTGCGTGCATAGTCTAAGGGTTGCTACATGCTTGTTCGAGTCACATTCGATTTAGTCTTGTGTAGTTCGTGAACGATGAACGAATGGGAACCGTATACGTTTCCGAACGCTGACTTGTAATCGGTCTAATAGGTCAAATAGCGCTTTTCGAACTCGTACATTATAAGTAAACCGCGAACGAGAATGAGAAATGAAATGCAGTCACTGATTGTTTGACATCGTCATACGAATTCATTCGGTGTCTGTGAATGAATGAGAACGAGAGAGCCGACGAATGACTATGCTACCCAAACCCGACCGACCGAATTTGCAAGAATGAGATGAGATGCGCGTTATTTCAATGCCATTATGTCTATTTTCGCTTATCACCCGAACACGCGAGACGTGCTGTGTTCTATGGAAATGCCGACGGTGAACGAAGACCGAATAGAGCTATTAGAACTAATAGAATGAACTAGTTCACTGTCCGAAATGAATTAGTACGGAGCGATTTTAAAAATGACCGAGCAGGCAGAAGACTAATTCAATTCAGCGGTATTGGTTTAACAACAAAGCCGACCTGAAGCAATTAGTACATACATTCGGCATCATGTTCGAGGTGGCTCGGCACAACAGGGAATATACATGTGATTCAAATCAGGGCCAAATATTATTTTTAATAGGTATTACCTCAGAATTATGCCTCCATCAATATTTTTGATTATCATTTCTTTTTCAGCAAGTAATTAAAAAAAAAATCAAAATAGCTGTGGGAAATTCAAACATTTGAAAAGCGACGCCATTGGTCAGAGCGAATGTGACGTAAAAGTCTATGACAACAATAAAATTCATTGATTAAGAGTATATGCGATTTTTTGTTTGTCTCTTGTCATAGACTATGACGTCACACCAAGTGCGCCAAAATGGAGGGCGTTTAATGTGCCCGTGTCGGTTAGCTATTTTTAACTCCTTTTTTAGTAGGTACTTCCAATTTATTGGCTTTATTGGCGTTGAATATTTTTTTTAATATTAGGTTGGGGAAAAAGTCTTTTCGCATTATAGTATGTATGAATTTGTAATAAAATCTCTTTGGCTATACTATTTGTATCTGGCTGGTTTTGGTAACATTGAAAGTTTAAATTTTAAAGAACATAATTCCAAATTCAAATTAGGAAAATGTGTGATTTTCATTTGTATTTCGTACCGTCAAGATGTGAATCTAATGAAGAAATTCGATACATTTTAAAATTTTACTACAAAAAAGGTAAAAATGCAACGCAAGCCGCGAAAAACATTTGCAATGTTTATGGACCTAGTGTAGTATCTGTGAGAGTAGCACAAATTTGGTTTAAGCGTTTTCAATCCGGAAATTTTGATGTCAAAGATGCACGTCGCTCTGGTCGCCCTATTACGGATAAAATGGATGCCATTTTTTAAAAAAGTGGAGCAAGATCGGCATATCAGTAGTTACGACGTAGCTGAAGAACTGGAAATTGACCACAAAACAGTTTTGGCGCATTTGAAAAAAACTGGGTACACAAAAAAGCTCGACATTTGGGTACCTCACGAGCTCACTGAAAGAAACCTAATGAACCGTGTACTCATTTGTGATTCTTTATTACGACGTAATGAAACCAAACCATTTTTGAAGAAGCTGATAACTGGTGATGAAAAGTGGATCACGTATGACAAGAACGTGCGAAAAAGGTCGTGGTCAAAGGCCGGTCAGGCTTCACAGACTGTGGCGAAACCCGGGTTAACTCGCAAAAAGGTGATGCTGTGTGTGTGGTGGGATTGGAAGGGCATTATTCATTATGAGCTGTTACCACCAGGCAGGACCATCGATTCTGAACTCTAGTGCGAACAACTGATGAGATTAAAGCAAGAAGTTGAGAGAAAGCGGCCGGAACTAATCAACAGAAGGGGTGTGGTTTTTCATCATGATAACGCTAGACCTCACACATCTTGAGCCACTCAGCAAAAATTAAGAGAGTTTGGCTGGGAGGTGTTAATGCATCCGCCGTATAGTCCTGACCTTGCACCTTCAGATTTCCACCTGTTTCGGTCTCTTCAGAATTCTTTAGGCAGTGTCAGGTTAACATCACGAGAAGACCGCCAAAACCACTTGTCGCGGTATTTTGCCCAGAAGTCCCAAAATTTCTATAACAATGGGATCACCTACAAGATGGCAAAAAGTTATCGAACAAAATGGTACCTACATACTTTAGTTAAATGTAAATAAACTATATTAAAAAATGTTTTGAATTTTCATAAAAAATGCGAAGAAACTTTTTCCCCAACCTATTATTATGTAAGCTTAGTTATGTATATTATAATTATAATTATTATTTAATATTATGTATTATGTAAGCTATCGAATAAAAATATTAAAAAAATTCGAGCTAAGCCGAGCGGCTATTTCCCGAACATAATTATTTCTACATTTTATATTAAATATTGTCGCCCGGCTGTGCCGAATCATCCCGACCCGAACATTGACAACGTAAAATTGAACAACATACATACATTACTTACATACATTACATAGTAGGGACCTTTGTTGGACATTTGTGCCGATTCTCTTGTTCAGTAACTAAACTAAGACTATAGAATCGCTATCTTTGACTAACAGGCAGCGCGAGGAAAGGGCGGCTATAGCTATGAACTAACTTAGAGAAGTCAAACTGCGCCTTTACGCCTGATGCTTCACCGTGTTTTTAGCCGAAATTTTTTACGTGTCTTTTAAAATTGTATGGAAATATTAGTTCAACTAAATTTGACAGCTCTAATTTACGTCCGCCTCTTTCTTGTTTTATTAGAGAGAAAAAGTTAGCAATAGCCTAAATTAAATGTGTGCACAACAGAATCGGCACCATTGACCGCTAAAGTATACTGTATAGTCCCTGTCAAATAACTAAACAAAACAATGGAAAATACTAAAACCGTGTTTTAGTCATGTCATGACTAATATTATTTTACATTATTAGTCAGGCAACTAACTATGAATATAAATAAAGTTGAACATAAGTATGTTGTAGGAGAAGCACCATACTCCTAAACTCCGTTTGCTATTAGTTATAAGTAGCTATAAGAATGTACTAGTAGCATAAGAAAACACTTAACATCACCTAACTGATAAATTTTCCACGAAACTATGCTTGTCCGTAGGAAATAAACACGTTTTGACTTGAACGCAGAGAATCAACTCAAAACTGCGTAGGGGTTTCTCCCTGGCTCAGAAAAGTCGACAGGTTGTGACTTGCACGAGAAAATAGGGGCGTGGTTATTGTTTAAACCATATATATTGGTGTTATAGTTTTACTCGGGTGAGGTGTACCCGCTACAATAGCTATGGTGCAAAACTAATATATATGCGTCCCCTAGGATTGAAAGTTAGTCCATAAATTGTTCATAAATTGTATCCAGCAAGTTAGTAATAGTACCTAACCATCAAGTGACATGCTAAATAGAGCCCTGTGTAGTCGCGTGTCTGTAGTATCTCAATTATGTTTGTATTATTGCAATAATTAGTGTTTCGAAGGTAAGATTATTGCCGTAAGTATTATGATTGTGTTTTATGTGTATTTTGTTTCTGAATTGTGTTTACGTGCTCTTTTATTATATTTGTGAATACTTGTACTGGTTTAATTTGCATAACGACGACGATAACCCCCGCCTATCAGAGTCTAAGCACTTCCGCCTAAGCACAGCATGCAGGTTGTTTGATATATGTTTCGTGTGCTGTGCTTAACATTTGGTCCTTGCGAGTCGGATAACCGATTGTCCGGGCGTAGTCTTACAAACTAGCGTTCGGAATCGGATTACGCTTATAGGCGAATTAACCAGGTACAATGAGTGAGAAAAGTGCCGTAACCACGCGAAGCAAACTACGCAAAATGACGGAAGAAGCAGACACGCGGCGCAGGGAAGCCGCCATCGCCTCGGACTCAGGCTTACTGTCGGAGGTGCCACCAGGTTCTCCATCAATAGCGCCAACGGTAAGATCAGCGGCTGCCCCCATTATTCCGCTGACCGGGGGTCGAGTAATCGACTATAGTGAAAAGCCGGCAGAGGGCGTATCACGGCAGACAGTCGCACGGTCGCCGCGGAGCAGCAGAGTTTCGTCCAAGAGTAGTCGCAAAGGCGTCGAATTCTTGAGGAAAAAGGCCGAATACGAAGCTGAGCGCGATTTGGTGCTCATCAGGGAGAATCTGGTGAAGAAAAGGATGGAGGTGGCTATAGCAGAGATCGAGGCAAATGCTGAAAGTGAGGACTCAAACTCGGAGGTGGATACGACGCAACGAGTAGAAGAATGGGTGAAAACAACGCCCCAAGCGACGCAACCAGAAACGGCGATGTTTACGGCGGCAGCGTCTCGCGCGCCGTCTACGTCGCACGTACCGCTTGAGGGCAGCGCGCCGTATGAAGCACCTACGATTCAAGACCAAAACGTAAGTAGAGTGAATCTTGAATCTAATATGTACCGTGTGTCGGCTATGTTAAGTGAAAGTAATGTGTCGCATCCGTATAGGAACCCCGTGAGCAATGCGGGGCCTATGCAGACGCCAGCCCATACTGAAGCGGTTAGATTCCGTTTGCCCGATGATTATCCCGCCTTCACCACTCCGGTCGCAAGTGGACCTCGAGTATCGACACTCGAGTCGGTCACACAGCGACAGGGAAATAGCGGAGTGGGGGCTGTAGAAAGGCAGCGACTATCGTCGAGCGATAGAGATAGGAAAATCGATAAGCTGGCGGAGGCGATCACTAACATGGCACGCCCGCACCCGGTACCCAGACAGGCTTACGAATTGCCACACTTTAGTGGTGACCCAGCTGATTGGATTTCATATAGGAATATGTACTGGGACACTACTGAATTATATAACTTTAGGCCGCATGAGAATTTAGCGCGTCTGAAGTCGTCTCTACATGGGGAGGCGAAGATAGCAGTGGAGGACCTGTTACGGTCAGCGAGAGAACCCACTGAAATAATGCGTGCATTAGAAGAAGAGTACGGACATCCAACCGTCATACTTCAATATGCTTTAAAGAAGGTGAGAAATTTACCTAAAGTGTCTGATAGTGGCCAGGAATTAAGGAAATTCTCATCGACGGTAAGGAACTGTGTGTCACTGCTAAAGAACGTCAGAGCAGATGGATACCTGAATAACCCTCAACTGGTGAGCGAGCTGCTAGGCAAGCTGACACCAGTTCAACGAGCACAGTATGGTGACTTCGCGATGGGCCTGGATAACTCGCAGGGGGTGGACTTGAGGATCTCACCCAGCTTGGAAATGCTGTCACAGTTCCTCATACACGTGACGCGTTCTACTTCGTACTACTTACAACCGACTGTGTATGAACCAGAACAGGCTAAATTCCCTGTGAAGCTGCAGCAGACCAGCGGACGGACTCGACCTGGAAACGCGGCACGCCCAGTCACCAACAAGCCGCAGATGACTCATCGTGTGAATACACAGAGCGACGAAACTACGAGTATCACACAGAAGGAGTGCGTGATGTGCCACGGCAAGCATGTCATAGAAGATTGCGACCAGTTCAAAAAGCTGAATATCCAAGATCGCTGGGAACTGATCAAGAAGAAAAAAGTGTGCTTTAATTGCTTAAAAGCAAAACACACTAAGCAGTTTTGTCGCGCAAACAAGTGCAAAAAGTGCGACTACAAACATCATGTGTTGTTACACGAAGACAGGTCAAAACCAGAATGTGTAACAAACATAGGAGAGTGGCGAGCCACAGCGTTATTGAAGATAGTGCCAGTGTCAGTGTATAACGAAGATAGCGACAACGACCAGTGTTATGCGTTGTTGGACGACGGGGCAACAGTATCGCTAATAGACAGTTCGCTCGCTACTAACCTATCGGGTCCACGTGTGCCACTAACATTAAAGACCGCAGGCGGTCATGCTGTGTCGGACCTTACCTCGCGAGTGGTACAAGTATGTGTGAAGGGCCCCAATGGACAGTGCCATAATATCAAGTGCCGGACATTAGCAAACTTGAACTTGCCTACACAAACAGTGACCTCTTCAGTGATCAACGATAACGCGCACCTGCGCGACTTGGGTTGCGCAGAGATGAGGGGAGCCAAGCCGCTGCTGCTGATCGGGCAGGACAATTGGGAGCTGCTCGTTGGCGGGGACACCCGCCGTGGACGATCCGGTAAGCCAGTTGCCTCACTAACTAAGTTAGGTTGGGTCATACATGGACCATTTAATAACGATAGTAGTACCGAAGCAGTAAACTGCACAACAGTTTCCCTCCCAGATTTGCATGATTTAGTGAAGTCACAGTTTGAATTAGAATCAATAGGCATTTCTCAAGTAACCCGCAAACATAAGGATGTAGAACGGGCTGTACAGGTGTTAGACAGTACGAGTCAACGCACCCCTGATAAGACGCAATGGGAAGTAGGTCTTTTATGGAAACAGGACAACATTCTGTTGCCTGATAGTTACAGACAGGCCCGGCAGAGGTTATACGGTATCGAGAGGCGGATGCGTAAGGACGCTAGTTTCGCTGAGACGTACGCGAACCAGATAGAGCGTCTAGTAGCTGAAGGGTATGCACGGAAGGTGGAAGGCGAGGTAGATAGCTCACCGGTTTGGTACCTACCACATTCCGGAGTTGTAAACCCGAACAAACCGGGGAAGCTTCGCCTAGTCTTCGACGCGGCTGCTACGTCCCAAGGTACGTGTCTGAATGATAACCTGCTGACCGGACCCGATTTATTAAATTCATTACTAGGTATTTTGATTAAATTTAGAGTAGGTCCCATAGCGTTCACAGGCGATATAGCTGATATGTTTTTGCGAGTAAAGAGTTAGGGCTACCAATCAGGGAAAAATTTTACTGGATAGACAGTGAAACTGTACTTAAGTGGATAAATTCGGAGGCACAAGACTTCCAAAAATTTATATCGCATAGATTAGCCGAAATAGATAGGTTAACAGTCAGAAGCAACTGGCGCTGGGTCCCCACGGCGGACAACCCAGCAGATAAGGCTACCAGATTGTCTTGGCCTGATGACCATGCAGCGTGGTTGTCGGGCCCCTCGTTTTTGTATGATTCACAGGAGCAGTGGCCAGCATGTCGGGAACCTGAGGCGGCAGAGGCAGACCTCGAGCGCATCCAACGAGTCAACACTGCGGCGGCCCCTGCCGGGCCCTTCCTGGAATACGAGCGCTACTCAACATGGCAGCGCGTGCAGCGCGTTATGGCGCGCACGCTGATTTTCATCGAGCGATGTCGCAAACGAAGAGCGACGTCGGAGCTGCGTCCACATGACTTGGAAAAAGCGCACCTCCACCTAATGAGGTTGTGCCAAAACGACAGCTTTCATCGAGAACGGGCCGCCATCCTGAAAGGGTTGCCCGCACCTGTCGACAGCCGCATAAAGTCATTGGACCCGATGTTCACCGACGACGGACTGCTACGAGTACGAGGACGTCTGACTGCATGCGAGGAGCTCACATTCGGAGAAAAACACCCGATTATTCTCGACGGGCGTCACCCTCTGGTAAGGAAGCTCATCGCACACTATCACGCGATGGCTCTGCACGCGAACCACGAGACCGTAGTCAACAATCTACGAGAAACTTACTGGATCATAAAGGTAAGAACATCCGTAAAGACCGTGGTCGCGAATTGCCAATATTGTCGCATCACCAGAGCCAAACCCATACCACCAAAGATGGGTGATCTTCCACTCGCCAGGGTAGAGACCACAAGAAGAGCCTTTGTGCGAGTAGGGGTCGACTACTTCGGCCCAATGGAGGTGGCGATAGGGCGGCGCCGCGAAAAGAGGTGGGGAGTACTCTTTACCTGTCTCGCTACGCGCGCCGTCCACCTAGAGTTAGCCGCCACACTAAGCGCCGATTCGGCGATACTGGCCCTGAGGCGCCTGATAGCGCGCCGGGGGCAACCTGCACACCTGTACTCCGACCAGGGTACCAACTTCATCGGGGCCAACACCGAGTTACGAGCAGCCCTGAAAGACCTTGATCAGGATACACTGAGGGACGAGGCCACCAACCGAGGCATCGAGTGGCACTTCAATCCCCCCTCAGCGCCACACATGGGCGGCTGCTGGGAACGCCTGGTCAGGTCAGTGAAGAATGCACTGAGAAGCACGCTCAAGGAGCGGGCCCCTCGTGAGGAGGTCCTTTACACCCTTCTTACCGAGGCAGAGCTGATAGTAAACAGCCGCCCGCTGAGCTATGTGTACGACGATCACGAGCAGCCTGAGGTCCTGACGCCGAACCATCTGCTCCTGGGCACGGCGTCCGGGAGTACACCGTTTGCGCCGAGCAGCTACGAGGACGTCGATTCCCGCCGGCAGTGGCGGCGGGTGAATGCGCTCGCCGACATGTTCTGGCGCCGCTGGCTGCGGGAGTATCTCCCGACTCTACAACGTCGTGAGAAGTGGACAACTAGTGGACCCAATGTGCGCGTGAGTGATGTGGTAGTGATCGTTGACAACAATAGAGAACGAAGTGCATGGACAAAAGGTGTGATACAATCTGTGTATCAGGGTAATGACGGAATCGTCCGTGTTGTAGATGTTAAGACAGCAAACGGGGTCTTGCGTCGACCAGTTGCAAAGATTATTGTGCTTCCCACAGAAATGGATGTAAAGCGGTTGAACCCTCTTACAGGGGGTGGAATGTAGGAGAAGCACCATACTCCTAAACTCCGTTTGCTATTAGTTATAAGTAGCTATAAGAATGTACTAGTAGCATAAGAAAACACTTAACATCACGTAACTGATAAATTTTCCACGAAACTATGCTTGTCCGTAGGAAATAAACACGTTTTGACTTGAACGCAGAGAATCAACTCAAAACTGCGTAGGGGTTTCTCCCTGGCTCAGAAAAGTCGACAGGTTGTGACTTGCACGAGAAAATAGGGGCGTGGTTATTGTTTAAACCACATATATTGGTGTTATAGTTTTACTCGGGTGAGGTGTACCCGCTACAATAGCTATGGTGCAAAACTAATATATATGCGTCCCCTAGGATTGAAAGTTAGTCCATAAATTGTTCATAAATTGTATCCAGCAAGTTAGTAATAGTACCTAACCATCAAGTGACATGCTCAATAGAGCCCTGTGTAGTCGCGTGTCTGTAGTATCTCAATTATGTTTGTATTATTGCAATAATTAGTGTTTCGAAGGTAAGATTATTGCCGTAAGTATTATGATTGTGTTTTATGTGTATTTTGTTTCTGAATTGTGTTTACGTGCTCTTTTATTATATTTGTGAATACTTGTACTGGTTTAATTTGCATAACGACGACGATAACCCCCGCCTATCAGAGTCTAAGCACTCTCGCCTAAAAGCACAGCATGCAGGTTGTTTGATATATGTTTCGTGTGCTGTGCTTAACATATGTAGATCATTTAAAACCACAGACCTACGTGCAAATCTGTATGAATGAATTGGAAAATACATTATGAGTAATGTCAGTGTTTGTCATTCATTGTTTAAATTCTTGTTAGCACAAAAGTATCTATTTGTAAGTAGGTATAGTCGATATCGTAATTGCTGTACCACTTATGACAACATTCAACAAGAGGGCCTATGGCTAAGTAATAACAGCCGCACGGGTCGATCGATCAGGTTAAGCTACGCTTGCCGCGGTTGGTCCATGGATGGGTGACCATCTTTACATACCAAGACCCCTCCGGGCTTACATTGCTTGCGTACATTGAAGTTAAGGTTCAAAGCAATCATTATGGGATGTTTATGAACTACCTTACCTTGTAATAGAATAAAAAGAATCGCCCCCGGGTGGGCTCGAACCACCAACCTTTCGGTTAACAGCCGAACGCGCTAGCCATTGCGCCACGGAGGCTATGGAGATTTCATTGAAATACAAGGTGTCCAAAAAGGGTATCGGGGGTTTGGTAGCTGAATAAAATAAAAAAAATGTAAACAATCAAATAGGTTTTTTTTATGTTATATCTAGAAAGAAAAGAAAGAAAGAAAAATATTTTATTTGGGACACGCACAGGAAATACAAACAGTAAAAAAGAGCATAGTAAACTAACAAAATTAACATTAAAAAAATAAAACAAAATAAATACAAAATATAACAATTAAAAATACCTGTGCGAGGACAAAAAGGCTCCTATCTCAGCATAAAGCTGCGATATTTAAATAAATACCGCAGCGCTGGTATTCTGATAGGGCCACGTGATGCCACGGACACACCTACGGACATCTACAAATCCATAGAGGAATAAAAAGATAATAAAATACACACAATAGAATACCTATAATTTAGACTTTTTTATAGATATTGAAATACAAAATTATTTAGAAAAAATAATGTTGTCGAGATGCCGACCATCACGCTGCTGACATAATTCTCTAAACTCGAACGAAGTTTGGAGACGACGCGTTGACACATAGCTCGTGAGTTTGCTGCCATTTCTGATTTGATAATGTGCTGCCATTGCAACAGATTCGTCGGTGTTTTCTCGTATACCTTAATTTTCAAGTATCTCCACAGAAAATAGTCAAGAAGACTGAGATCAAGACTCCTGGGGAGGCCAGTTAAAGGTGCCTCTACGAGATCACTTTGTTCTGGAATAATTCGTTTATCGCAGCAACTGATAAGTGACTAGCAAGTAACTGGCAAGTGGCTCCGTCTTACTGGAACCGTGTTCTGGAGTTGTATCCATGAATCTCTTACAACTCTTGGGCCAAAAAGTCTCTTAGCATTTTGCAGTAACTTTCACTACGTATTCACAGTGAGTGCTCAACCGCGTTGATCTTCGTGAGGGAAGTACGGACCGATGATGCCTTTACTTGACATTGCAGCTCAGACTATGACCTTTGGGCTGTAAAGTGCTAGCTGATGTTTCTGTTTTGGATTCTCCTCTGCCCAGTAGCGACAATTCTGCTTGTTGACGTGCCCGTACAAATGAAAGTTGGCTTCGTCGCTAAACCGGTGATAGGCCCGCACGCAAAAAGTACGTTGCATTCCCCAGTACGATTGCATTGCTATTGAATCTCCATGAAATGGTGCGCGACGTTATTCGCTCGCTACGTCACTTCTACGTATAAAATCTTGCAAGGCGTGACGTCATGCCACACACGCCGTAATCTTTTGCTTACGTAGAAAAATAAAAAATACGTGTCCAATATATTTTAATAATCTACATGGCGGACCTTGTTTTTTTAGTCATCATCCCTATTATCGGCACCGGTACCAACACAGCTACGAAGCTTGGCGAAAACGAAGCTTGAAGAAATAGGTATGGTGGTAGTACTTCCCTGGACTGGACGAGCTCTCACAAATAGCTCTCTTATGGCAGAATTCTATAATTTACAGGCCGTTATTGGTTAAAATTAAGACTCTTGGCTTACCAATAATGAAGCAAAGACCTCATAGCTTTGCATAGTAGACCCTCCCATATCACACACTATCACAGCCAGACTGCAGACAGGCAGTGTGAAACACATAAAATTAGCTTACGAATCTATTTATATGCCCAATTTGACAATAAAAATGCTGCCATGGCATTCATTTGTTTATAGTTTATAACAGCCTTTCCCAAAGTGGGCGATAACGCCCCGATTTGGGCGCTGGATCTTTTTGTGTGGCACGATTACAGAGAGAGACAGAGATAATTAATTTTTAATTTGTGATTATTAATAGATAAAATTAATAATAAATAAATAATAAATTAACACATATAACATTACAAAATGACAGACATATAAAATTGGTATAATTAACTATTATGTAAACGGGGCGTTGGATTTTTTTTTTCTTGTAAAAGGGGCGGTAGTCCATAAAACCGAGCATTACCCACGTTCGCACGGACTGGGATTTTCAACTCTCGGTGTAGTGCCGAGCACTGAGAATTGAATAGAGCGCATGCCAGCTCGTCAAAAAAGAAACAGTATTGGATTTTCAACTCTCAGCGCGAAGCAGTGCGTTGAAAATCCAATGCACGAAAAAAAATCGCCACGGGAATAAATCGCCCGTGCGAACCTTGTCTAACTATGGTCTGTTCGAAAATTATTCCTAACTCATAAACAAATGGTTCAGGAATCGTACCTGTGGATGCACATTTAAAGTGCCATTTGCAAATTGAGTGTTTTGATTTGATTATTTATATTAACTTTTTATTATTTAATTATTTGAGTAGGGATCTTTGTACAATATTCAGAAACAATATTAAATGTTATTGAATAAATGAAATGAAATGAAATTCTAATGAAAATCACCTTAAAGATGTTTTTCATTTGACTTATTGAGGTTAATTTTATCATCTCAATTTTCATAGATGATTTTTCGTCGATGTTATTCATAGGTACAATAATTGTTGAATGAAACTGTTACTCATTCCCTTTAGTGAAGTGATTGTGTAAGAATTTTACGTGAACAATATTTGTTTACACTCTCATCAGATATTATTGGAACAGCCTATTCTTTACAGTTCCTTTTCTTATTCAATTCCCTTTAGTGAAGTGATTGTGTAAAAATTTTACGTGAACAATATTTGTTTACACTCTCATCAGATATTATTCGAACAGACTATTCTTTACAGTTCCTTTTCTTATTCAAATGACAATAGTCACTCAGAATATTCCGCCACTTAAAATTTTGCTCACCTCCCTAGCACTAAAAAGCTTGATGATACAAATAAAACCACTGACCCGCACATAGGAACATTACGACGGAAAAATAAAGCAATAATAAGTAAAAAACTGCTTTTTATGACTCAAGACATGTGTCATAAAAATACCTAGTAAATATAAAAAATATAGTGTGTAGTGATGTACCGGGTTATAAATCTTTATAAATATAACTTTGCTGTTGTAAGATTTTAACTGAGTGTAAAGTCCCATGTAAGGGACCTTCTGCCAATAAATCAATCTGCCTAGCCTTTTCCCAACTATGTTGGGGTCGGCTGCCAGTCTAACCGGATGCAGCTTAATACCAGTATTTTACATGGAGCGACTGCCTGTCTGACCTCTACAACCCAGTTACTACAGTAGGTAATACGATACCCCTTGGTAAGACTGGTTGTCAGACCCGTAACGACTGTCAAAGATCCACGAATGACAGCCGGGACCAACGGTTTAACGTGCTTTCCGAGGCACGGAGGAGTCTCGGTATGAAAAGATGGTCACCCATCCACAGACCAACCCCGGCAAGCGTAGCTTAACCTGATGGATCGACCCGTGCGGCTGTTATTACTTAGCCACGAGCTCCTTCTGCCAATAATTGGGCACAAATCCAGACTCCAGATTCCTGATGAGAATTTCCTAAATGAAAAACCCAATAATACTTCGCCGATTCGAGGATCGAGCTCAGCACCCTAATTGCGTAATACACTATCAATCGCAATCTGAATAACTTTGAAACAAATTCCTAATCCATTGCTTCATATAATATGTTCGAAAACTTTGTCCGCTCGACACCGTAAATAACGCAATGAATGTTGTTGAACTGTCAAAATGAAACCGATTCCGCTTGATAGCATGTTACGCAATTAAGGTGCAGGTTAGGGGTAAGTTGCGCTTGCGTCCACTAGACCACCGCGGTAGCAATGACAGTAAAAATGCATCTTCCTATATAGGGTGACTGGTAATTAGTGACCGATACTTTGAGATTATGAGATATGATGTGTTTTTTGTAGTCGATTTCTCGATTTTTGATTTTCTTAGACGTAATAAAAATACAAGTTAATGAATTAAAAATCGAACTTTGCTAAATGCATTTTAAATTTTAGGGTATGCCTCTTCGAATGGTGTAAGATTAATTCAAAGTTGAGCCTTCGCGCGCCATCTTGAAATCGCGCCTTCGAAATTGCTGTTTTCATAGTCAGTAATCCATGATCGAGTTTTTGTTAATAGACATTAAATAAAAATCTATAATAATTACGATGATTGAAGTCAAAAGAAGCTAAAACAATAAATTCTATGACCAAAATCACTTCAAAAACTCCGAAGTTCTCGATTTACGTTTGTAAAATGCTAACACGCTTTTAAACACATGATTGTACTCATGATAACAAACAACTTTTACTATGGGACCAAACCTGATTTCGCAATAAAAAATAATCAGCTGCTCCCTACATTTTGACGAGTTATGCGAACATGAATGTATGGGACAGCAGATTTATTTTTTTTGCGAATTCAGGTTTGGTCCCATAGTACTTAAAAGTTGTTTGTTATCATGAGTACAATCGTGTTTTTAAGTATTGGTCACTATAGTTTGACCAAGACCGCTGTACCGCGCCTTAGGAATGCGCGGCGAGGCGGGGTGCAGCGCTGGCGAATGAGCGGTGGGACGCCGTGAGCGTTGACGAATGAGCGGCCTGCACTGCCCCTCGTCTCACCGCGGTATAGCGGTCTTGGTGAAACTATAATTGCCAGTCACCCTATATATCTCTTTGGTTAATACAGGCGTCATGTGTTATGTTCTGTTTTGTGAAATAACATTACAATCTAAATTACTGCTTCCACCAATTTTTTGATTGGTCCATTTTTACCAGCGGACGTTTTTTTTTTCAAATAATATTAATAATTAATGATAAAGAATCCGATAACAATATCTACAATCAAAAAGTGGCGTATTATTAATACACTTAAAAAAAACCGGCTAAGTGACTCGGAACTGTCGGACTACGCACAATTAAGGGTTCCGTAGTTGAAAAGAATTTACCCCAAAAACAAGCTTAACATTGTGGTTGAAAAACATGTTCTCCCATACGTCACGCTCAATTCTCCGAACGCAAATTGAAGTTTGTAATCCCAAAAAAAAAAAAAAACATTTTTGAGATGATAAAATTATTATTCTAGGTCAACGGGAAGTACCGTATAGGTTTTGATTTACTTGAGAGTATCAAAATATGTCGCATTAATGGCCGTATATTTTTATTGCGTTGACTTAGAAGCTTGATTTAATTAGAGCTCCAAGGGACTATAAACTAGGTTAGTTAGACATTTGATATTAATTTCAGCATGATACCTCCATGCATTCCTGAGAAAAAGGGTCTTGACAGACTGACAGACAGACGGACAACGAAGTGATCCTATAAGGGTTCCGTTTTTCCTTTTGAAGTACGGAACCCTAAAAACAGTCACATGAAATAACGCAGTTTGAGTAATTTATGCGGCCTACCCAAATGTCCATTGTTCGGCGAATCTTTGAGCTTCGAGTTGAGCTGCGCGATTACTGACAAATGCGTACACCGACTGGACAGGTCCTCTCAATCTGTGTGGTTCTTTCCTCAAAAGACCATTTCAGACACCAATCTACATGGTCTTCACTGGCCAAGATTATGTCTGGACTTTATAAGAGACTGTGACCTCTGAGTTAGTTTCGACCTTTCTTCTCAGAGTAGTCAGATAGGAAACGCCGACCTCATCTAGTCTTAAAAAAAAACATGATTGACTTGTAAAAGTGTTTGTACAAACCTACTTACAGAACTTACATTTATCATTTAACGTCTTGAGGACAGGAGCGTACTGAGGGTTGACAAAATCATATCAATCAATTTTCATGGTGTAATCACAGAACACCATAACCGGTGCCTGTCAACAAAATTGTGAGAAGCAACTAGCTAAACGGGTCATACCGACAGTCGTGAACGTAGCTCGGTACACCACAGATAATCTGTGAGACAAACCATTATAAAAAGCTCGTGCATTCCCAAAAATTCAATTTAAGAAATTAGTCAACTCGTGACTACCTTCAAACGGCGGAACACATTCTGTCCAATCAGCGGCCCGTGACGTAGATCTTTTTTTGAAATTCGAAAATCGAACGCGACCCGTCACGATGTCAGATTCACACGGGTCAGACGTCATAGGTTCATTGTCACGAACGGTCGAAGGAGGTCGAACGCTTTTGTCTAAAACATTTTTTTAAAGTATTCGGTGAAATGAAAATTCTTTGGAGCGTTCCAAATTATCTTCGAAGTGACATTCGACTCTCGATGTTTCGATGTTTTTGTTATTTGTCTTGGCATATTTTCTTTGATAGGTATTACTTTCTCAGGCGTTGATTGAAGCTATTAGCAGTAAAGAGTTTGATTTACATTTTGACATTGATGACTTTTCCTGAATGGTTTCTATACAGGGTGGTAAGTGTAAAGAGTGTCAACCTTTTAAGGGGTCACTGCACTCATGGTTATTAACAACTTTTACTATGGGACCGAACCTTAATTCGCGAAAAACAAAAATCAGCTATTCCCTACATTTTGACGACTTATGCGAACATAAATGTACTGAACAGCTGATTTTTTTTTCGCGATTTCAGTTTTGGTCCCATAGTAAAAGTTGTTCATAATGATGAGTACAATGACCCCTTCAAAGGTAACTAACTGTTATAAGCTCTTTTGCATAATGCAAAATCAGCTTATAATGTTCCCATTGCTGAGATACAGGCCTCCTCTCTTCGAGCAGAATCCACTACGCAGGCCCAGTGCTGGTTGGCAGATGCCACATGTCTTTGAATTTTTGGTTCTAGGACATGCCGGTTTCCTGAGGTTATATGAGTTCATATAATTATTTATTTTCTTTGACTCTCAAGGTCAATTTATTTTAATTTTATTTTTATTTATTATTGACATAATCTACTCATTTCAATGTTTATTTTTTTATGAGTGGTATTGCAATATGTGGTTAGCTAGTGACCTCGACAATTGATCATAGTTTTTCTTGCTCGAGCAACCGGCAGCAAGTTCGTCAGGGAGCACCCTTAGATGTCACTGCTTGCGGTAGCGTCGGGGGTCGGGTTGTCTCCTTCCCTCAAATATGGCGAGGGGGTAATGGCTGATCTTTGCGTTATACTCGAGAACGGATGCTGCTTGTGGTGACAGGTCGTCTTGCTGACCTTGGTTTTGTTTTGTTATTAGTAACTTAACTCGTTGTTGATTTTACTTCGATGGTCCTAGTTTATCATCTGTGACTTTGAGTTACGACTACATGTACGGCTATATGTAAGTGGGCACGCCCTTTATTACTGGAGGCTTTTATTTAGGTATAAAGTTCTGCTTACGTTTTTAGTTTTGTATTTTGTTTCTGCTTGAGTATAGTTTTCGATTTTTTTTTTTGGTATATTGGCGTGTGCTAGCTTACTTATAGCAAATAATTTAATTTAATGTTTTGTGTTACGTAATGTACCTAAATTATTATGCGCAGTGTTACATAGAATCATTTTTTTTAACTGAACAGACAGCTGTGCTGCTGGGGAGTTTGTTGCGCCACTTCTTCTCCCCAGCTAAAGCACTAGGAAGTGGTGAAGGGCGGGCGTTTTGGGGGACTGTCTTATGTAATTTTGACGTTCAAAAAGTGCTGATTCTCAGACTAGTTTGAATAAATGATTTTTGATTTTGATTTTGATTTCCTCACGATGTTTTACTTACGGCAGGCCAGATGGTGTGGTTGGATAAGATACCAACTATCATGCCGCAGGTCGTGGGTTCGATTGCCATCCAGGACAAACATTTGTGTGCATGAACATGTCTGTTTGTCGCAAGTCTGGGTGTCTATATAATAATCTATATAAGTATGTATTTACAAAAAAAAAAAAGTAGTAATCATAAATCACAAATCAGAAATATTTGTAAGATAATATTATGATTAGTCGATAGTTAGGTACTAAAGAGAATGAACAGAATATAATAGAGATTGCGTAAATACGTTGATTTATATTCCGACCTAAAATTGTCCATAGTTAAACGAAAAGGATCCAACCCACATTAGATGTAATGTAGGTTGAATCCCATGGACAATACATGAAAAAGGGTAGGTACAGTTTGGTACAACCAGGCATACAAAAAAAGTTTATAATAGTGTTATTAGTGTATGTAGTATATCAGTTATCTGGTTTCTATAGTACAAGCTCTGCTTAGTTTGGGATCAGATGACCGTGTGTGAATAATGTCCCAGGATATATTATTATTATTATTTTGATATTTCTCAGGACCCTGGGGACCTTTGAAAGGCGTATGAGGAGCCGAAGCCAACTCGCAGAGGCCCCTTACATAATTTTAAATGATGAGGAGGCACCAACCGACTATTATCCCTGTATGCACTATGCAAGTGCACCCAAGGACAACCCCCGGTTGGTGCAGGATTATTGTTGTACGTGGAAACAAAACATATTGGGCTATGGGTCTGCGTGGCTAAAGTGGATTGGGTAACTTGAACTATGGAAGAACCTTGTCCCCTGCCTGACCAATGTTATACACGGATAAAATGGCAGGGGATGACTTGCACACTCAATAATGGGCCCCCGGAAACGGCCGCTAGCACATAGTGACGTAGCGACAAGGGGGCAACACTTCCTGAGGTGCTTGAGGAGTGGAGAGGTATCCCACGGCTATCGGGACAATCCCGGAAGTACGGTCAAGATCCCTACCAGCACCTTACTGGAATACTTCCTTCCTCCGAGCACGTTTGCTCTTGCGAATCTCCACTCAAGCCGGCCAATAAAGGCAAGAAAGAGGTGGGAGCTCTGTTCCTCGTCAGTGTTCACTACAGCCGGCTAATAAAGGCAAGCCAGAGATGAGGACAAGATTTCTCCCGGGAGATAGAGTCCGTGGGGTCGCTACTGCCCAACAGCTCGCCACATGCTGTTCTGCAGGTTTCTGTATCTCTCTTGGTCTGGCTCCTCATCCTAGACCTGTTCCGGCAAAGTAAACTCTACCGGCACAGACCTAAAGTTCGGAGCGTGCAAGCCCCACCACGACGTCAACGTAGAGATACAGCGGTGGGGTTATTATTATTATTACTTCACAGTTTTCTCGGTGCTGTTATCAACGGGCCACCAATGCTCTCGCTCTTCTCGTCATAGACTCCTTTATTCCTATTGAAAACTAAGCGCACGTACGTACTGTACCTACTAACTATATATTCGTTTATATATTCTATATATTTTTTTATGGAGGAGCTCGTGGCTAAGTAATAACAGCCGCGCGGATCTATCAGGTTAAGCTACGCTTGCCAGGATTGGTCTGTGGATGGGTGACCATCTTTACATACCGAGACTCCTCCGTGCCTCGGCAAGCACGTAAGCCGTTGGTCTCGGCTATCATTCCTGGATCTTTGACAGTAGTTACGGGACGTCAGAAGTCTGAAAGTTTGACAACCAGTCTTACCAAGGGGTAACGTATTACCCAGTAACTGGGTTGTAGAGGTCAGATAGGCAGTCGCCCCATGTAAAATACTGGTATTCAGCTGCATCCGGTTAGACTGGAAGCTGACCCCAGCATAGTTGGGATAAGGCTAGGCAGATTGTGTGTTTTGCGTTTAATGCTTATTGTAATGGAGTCGATAGTTAGGTACTAAAGAGAATGAACAGAATATAATAGAGATTGCGTAATTACGTTGATTTATATTCCGACCTAAAATTGTCCATAGTTAAACGAAAGGGATCCAACCCACATTAGATGTAATGTGGGTTGGATCTTTTTCGTTTAACTATGGACAATTATTATAGATTAATTCCACACTAGTTCCGTTACTCCAATATTGGACCAGTCATATTTAATACGGCAAAGTTCGGTTTTCCCGAAGATAAATGATAGAACCTTTGAACTTAGTCGTACAGTATCATCGGCAGATGCAAGAATATCAACAAACAATCGTCCATAGTTAAACGAAAAAGATCCACCCCCTATTAAGTGTGCTGTGGGTTGGATCCTTTTTGTTTAACTACGGACAGTCTATCTTCGTGTAGCGGGCGTCGTCTTACAGCCATTTTGATGATAAACAGCGAAACTGCGAGTCTACGAAATACGCTATGCTGCCATACATTCTAACGTTAGACAGCCATATGTCTTAGTTTCCTACTGATGGTAAATAAATCTTACTATCCAAAATACATACCTGTACTAGCAAATCTTCGTCTCTAGATTAGAATATTGACGTGAAAATTTCTTTTCGCTCGGTGTGCTGGTGGCAAATTCAATATTTCTAACCGATAATAAACCACTAATAACTACGAGACATTTAATGCTATAGCAATGGTTGAGCAAACAAAAGATAGATCATATTTATAACAATTTTAAGGCCGCATATAATTTACCAATTACGTCACACTGCGTCTGCGCGCGACCCTCTACTTTTCACTATGTGTCGAAATATCAATTCATATAGGTAGCGCAAAAACGTGTTTAGCTAGATCAGTAATTCTGGTGTTTTTGTCAAGAGTTGACTAAGCACTACCAGGATCTAAAGAGAAACCACAGAAATATTGGCCAAAATAGGGTTAAAAATTGATAAGAATTTGACAATAGCAAAATATTGTCAGATGCCTTCTCATCGGCCGTAAATCTGCTCAGAAATGAAAAAAAAAAACCTCAATCGAAGATAACTTGCATCAAAAGGAATGCAATGAGCCTAAAAAGTCTAGTGCCGAGCAAATACAATAGCTATGGCAGTGTCAGAATTCAATCGCAAAGTCCTAGTGGGGTGCCTAGATCTCTCAGAGAGAAATTTAAGGAGATTAATATACTGACTTTGCCTTCTCAGTACATTTTTGAAAATCTTTTATATGCCCATAAAAACATTAAATTGTTTAAAAAATACAGTGATATCCACAATATAAATACTAGGAACAAACACAAATTTGTTGTACCTCCAACAAGGCTCAAGAAAATAGGTGGGTCATTCAGGTGTCAATGTATACGCTTTTATAATAAACTTCCAAGCCACGTTCAAGATCTGAGCCTTAATAAATTCAAATCATTCATTAAACGCAAGTTGTGTCAGAAAGCTTTTTATACCGTTAAAGATTATATTGAGGACAAAAAGGCTTGGGATTGAACTGCTCCAATTTTGTTATACATTATTATAACATTACATTATTATATATATCAATATCAAAATCAATCAACTGTTTTCTCCTCATTGTTTGTCTCTTAATCTATAGCTTATACCCGAGGAGGTTGTATGCCAGAACAGCTCTGGTTTTGAAGTCTTTACAGTACATACTTGTAACAATTAATATACATACAGCAATCCTCTAATAGGTACAATTCGCTGTTTAAAAGGGAGGCTCATGTCCGACTTATAGGGTTAATCTACGAGTATATCTTCTATTTATATACTTCGTATTGAGGAGGCGTTATCAGGAGCTCGTGGCTAAATAATAATAGCCGCACGGGTCGATCCATCAGGTTAAGCTACGCTTGCCGGAGTTGGTCCGTGAATTGGTGACCATCTTTACATACCGAGACTCCTCCTGCCTCGGACACACATTAAGCCGTTGGTCCCGGCTGTCATTCGTGGATCTTTGACAGTCGTTAAAGGGCGTCAGAAGCCCGAAAGTCTGGCAACTAGTCTTACCCAGTTACTGGGTTGTGGAGGTCAGATAGGCAGTCACTCGATGTAAAATACTGGTATTCAGCTGCATCTGGTTAGACTGGAAGTCGACCTCAAAAAATTTGGAAAAAGGCTAGGCAGATTGATTGAAAATCGTAGCGTATTCAAAACTGTACCTTGAATATATATATTTTTTTTAAATTTTTGCGAGGTCTGGGAACGATTATAATGCCGAAACTGTAGTTTGTAGAACTTTTGTCTGTTGTCTGAATGTATGTTCCAGCATCACGCAAAAACTACCGAATAGATTTTGTTCAAATTTTGCATAGATATTCCCTGTAAGTCTGGTCACGCTTTTTTGTATGGAGGATGAGCAATATTGCACTTTGTTTGTATTCTTCTATAGTTCACTCGTTACTGTTCTGAATGAGAAAAGGCATTTGCTTTGAGACTTATAGCAATATTATGCATTTGTATCAACATAGTTGTAACAATTACATACAGCAATCCCCTAATACAGTTCACTGTTTATAAGGGAGGCTCATGTCCGGCTTATAGGGTTAATGCATAATATTGCAATAAATGTCACAATTTATCACATAATCGTGAGAGGGTTAGAGGTGTAATGTCATTCACCCACGATTGCCCAATGACGGAGATAGGAGCAAGGGTATTACAATTTACCGGGCACAAAATTGTAGGTAACAAGCAATGATATTGACTGATAATAAAAAAGAGGTAGATGAGATAGGTTATCTAAGCAACATTCGAATTTCAAAAACGGCACTCTTAATATTTTAATGACACCCTTTCTCAAACCCCCTCAATCTGCCTAGCCTTTTCCCAACTATGTTGGGGTCGGCTTCCAGTCTAACCGGATGTAGCTGAATACCAGTATTTTACATGGAGCGACTGCCTATCTGACCTCCACAACCCAGTTACTGGGTAATACGATACCCCTTGGTAAGACTGGTTGTCAGACTTTCGGGCTTCTGACGACCCGTAACGACTGTCAAAGATCCACGATTGACAGCCGGGACCAACGGCTTAACGTGCTTTCTGAGGCACGGAGGAGTCTCGGTATGTAAAGATGGTCACCTATCCACAGACCAACCCCGGCAAGCGTAGCTTAACGTGATGGATCGACCCGTGCGGCTGTTATTACTTAGCCACGAGCTCCTCAGACACCTGACTTTCTCAGACACCCTGTAGAAAGATATAGATGAGCAGTCCACCGGAGGGTAACTAGTTACCGCTGCGCGTCTTTGGACACACCATTTTTTGGATGGGAAATAATCAAATAACTTCTCCCGCTCTGGGTGGAGCGGGAGGGCGTGTCAGACTTCTACTGACTAAAACCCACCCGTGTTCCTTCAGTTGCCTGTGCCAGAGCCACGGTAACTCATTCAAACAACCCGCAACCCTGGCAGGCATCGGCCCTAGCGGACCCCTTCAGCTAGTGCTTGGCCACACCAGAGGCTTCAATAAAAGCGATACAGAGAAAACCCTGAAAAATCATGTGACTACACAGAGTCAAATTAAATTAGCTAGCGAAACTCCGCAAATGTGATGGGTATCGATAGCTAAACACAACAAAATAAATTAAAGAAGATTTGATGATTTTTTTTAGGGTCAATGACCGCTGGTAGTGTTGTTACTTGAAGTGTGAGTTGATAAAATCTGTTTTACGTCACGTCTGTGAAGTTTAAAAAGAAAAAAAAAACTGATTTTGAAAGTGATATTTTACTACCGGGCGGTTGATGACCTCAAAACAATCATTTCTTTTTTGTTTTATTTTATTTAGATATAAACACCCAACACGTCTACGGAGTTTCGCTAGCTAATTTAATTTGACCCTGTATATTAGATGACCGGTCGAAGTATGGTGGCATTACAATCGGGAAAAGAGACATGCATATAAGTTCCTACTCAGCACGCTTCCGTTGACCGGTGGCAGCGCGCCGCTCAGCGCCTTAATTACATATCACACTATCAATCGAAATCTGCATCATTTTGAAGCACATTGCTAATCCATTGTTTGCTCAACACCATAAATAACACAACAAATTTAGTTGAACTGTCAAAATTAAACCGATTCCGACTGATAGTGTGTTACGCAATTGCTCGCTGGTTTGCTAACTAACCAATTTTTGCGAAGCGTGTATACTATTACTTATTTTATTTTCGCTTTGGCCTGCGACTTCAGAAAAAAATCTTTATTTTATATAAATTATCTTATGACAATCGGCAATACTGTAGCTTCCCTTTAGAGAAAGAATCCCGTGAAAGAATTTTCGGAATCGGATCAGTAGTTCCGAAGATTACCACCCCCTACATACAAACTTACAAATACCTCTCTATAACAAGATAAATATAGGGATAATAGATTGGTAAGTAGTAAATATCCCTGTGACTCGACTCGACTGCCCCGTTGGTTTTCTGGTCTCAAACGTGAATGCTGAGCATAGGGTCCGAGGTTCAATCCCCAAGTTAGTTAGTGTTATTGGATTTTTCATTACAAAATCCTCATTAGCAGCAGCTCCGTCCACCTGGAAGAATCCTGCTTAATTCATTATCCAAACACATTATCAATTTCAACATCTAAAAACAAGATAATCTACCCCAGATATACAGATACATTTTTGAATAAATTCTACCTACCCTCGTATTTATGATAAATCAATTACATGTACACACATACACCTGTCTGTCAGGGGTACTCAATAAAGGGTTGTTATCAGATCCTGTACCCTTGTGTCACCCCTGACAGTTGTAGCGAATTAATTTATCTTTTAATACGATGTGTATAAAATTTTATTTGAAGGGTCACTTGGTTAGGGTTGGTATGGATGAGTTTTTGGGTTGAATATTTAAAGAGAGATCAAGAGAAGGACTCAAATAGACAAAGCTGCGATGAGTAAGCTGACACGTATTTGGCAGGACAGAAAGGTTTCTAATGTCACCGAGGAGACAGGTCCGGATACTGGTTTCACGTCGCCAACGAGCCTCTAAGCTCTGCGTTCCACTGAGTCAAGCACAGCAAGTTCGTATTTAGCTGAGCCATCCCAAAGGTGGCTGCAATACTCCATGCAGGATCGGACTTGCGCTTTATAAAGGGTCAAAAGCTGTCCGGGCTTTGACACTAATGACAGATCACTTCATCTAAGATTCCACTGGCTGCTATAGGAATGAGTGCTAAGCCCCCTGCGAGATGTATTAATGTTTACAACAAGAATTTAAAAAGAATAAGCAGCTGTGTTTTAGCAGAACAAATAACTAACTATTTAGTCATAACCACAATATACACAAACCTAACCCACGTCGCCATATTCTCTCGAGAACAATCACTGGAACCTCTAAGGTTATATGACTCATAACTCTCGGATGCATCAGCCTATGACGGTGATAATGTGTCAACTTATATGCCTGCCACCTACAGATTACATGTTAGTAGTAATAACATACTCGCTTTTGCCTGTGACTCGATTCAAGTGTAAACCTGCTACTTTACTATTATTACTACTGATGTTAAGCGATGTCTTTCCAAGGGGTATCGATTTACCCAGTAACTGGATTGAGGAGGTCCGATAGGCAGTCGCTCCATGTAAAATACTGGTATTCAGCTGCATCAGGTTAGACTGGAAGACGACTTCAACATAGTTGGGAAAACGCTAGACAGATTGATTGAAAGAAAGTAATAGTCATAGTCATAGTCATTTATTCAATAACAAGAAACTTGTATCTGAATTACATAATTAATTAATAAATTACATAATTAATTAATAATTAAAGTATGAAAGAAGACATGCAGCGCTGACCCCAAATAAATGTGGATAAAGGGCAGGAGACTGATGGAGGAGCTCGTGGCTAAGTAATAAAAAAGCCGTACGGGTCGTTCCATCAGGTTAATCTACGCTTGCTGGGGTTAGTCCTTGGATGGGTGACCATCTTTACATACCGAGACTACTCCGTGCCTCGGAAAGCACGATAAGCTGTTGGTCCCGGCTGTCATTCGTGGATCTTTGACAGTTGTTGCGGGTCGTCAGAAGCACGAAAGTTTGACAACCAGTCTTACCAAGGGGTATCGTATTACCCAGTAACTGGGTTGTGGAGGTCAGATAGGCAGTCGCTCCATGTAAAATACTGGTATTCAGCTGCATCCGGTTAGACTGGAAGCCGACCCCTACATAGTTGGGAAAAGACTAGGCAGATTGATTGATGGGTGGGAGAATGATGATGGTTAAATTAACAGTACGACATGGATCTGAAAACATATGGCGAAATAGAAACACTGAATTTGATAGGTTTTTGAAATTTTCCTTCACAAGTAATCCACCATGACGCGTTCTTAAAAGCCATGTCGGACTTTGTAGATTATTATTACTGCCAAAGGCCGTTCGAATTCTAAGCGGGTACATCCGCTGGTATGACTACGTGATGTGCAGACTGGCTTATTGTTTTGGGTATATTGCACGTAATTCTTGGGATCATTCAATTAGTACTCAGCTCAGACTACCTACAGTTGCAGGTGTGTTTGTAGACAACCAAGTAAATGCAAGCGATACGTCTGTCCCCAAAATGTGAAGGAAACATGGAAAACCAGCTTATGCCCGTGGTTTCGCCCGCGTACTGGTCGGAAATAATCCTACAGAAACTATACTACCGGGATAAAAACGTATACTATGTCTTAACCCAGGTTAGAATTTCATCCAAATCCATTCAGTCGTTAGGGTGTGAAAAGGCGATGAGATATGGTTTGTCTGTCTGTCTTAACAGTCTGACAGGACAGACAGTTAGATATACTTTCGAATGTATATATAATTTATTAAGTAATAAGTATAATAATAAGGAAATAATAATAATAAAACATTTATTTCGACCAACAAAGGACATATACACAAAAAATAAAATAAAACAAAAGCACATACAATTAAAAAGACTACATAAACACACAACGATTACAGGCTTCGATTGCTCAGTATGTGAACCATACAGCAATGGTTCAGGTACTGAGAATCGAACCTCTGCGCGAACAGGCTCAGGATGCCACTGGAGCTAGCCCGAACCCTGCGCACCAGAGATGTGCATCGCTTTCGCATAGTAGAATAAAAACAGTCTACTTGCGACCCGGCGAACATCCCTGAAGCACTGCAGAATCGGGGCAGCCCCATCAGCACCCTGAATGCATTATTATATTGCACACGCAGGGCATTGTACTGTCCGCGCGTGTATGAGACCTACAGGCTACTCGTGTACAAAGATGTACAGTATGCTCTGAACAATGTTGCTTTCACTGTAGTGGAACAACGAGCAAACATGCGGGCCATCATATTCGCCCTTACAGATAACGCCCTGCGTTCTCGCTCTATGTTTGCATCGTCTCTCAGATCAGAGGACATCATATGTCCAAGATATTTAACATGTTCCACCCTCTTCAGTGGTGTTCCACATAATTTTATGGCAGGAACCGTTGTTGGACATTTACCTCTGACCCGAAAGACCATACATTCACTTTTTTGGACATTATAAATCAAGCCATGGCTGTGAGCGTAGTTTTCACAGATCCTCAACAGTTTAGAAAGGCCACATACAGAAGCACTCAGCAGCACCATGTCGTCCGCGTAACTGATATTATTGAGACATACATCATCAATATGGCAGCCCACATGGGTGCTGCTGAGCTCCTCTATCAGCGCGTTGACGTATATACAGGTTGAAAAGCTTGGGTGAAGCTAGTCCCCCTTGCCTCACCCCACATTCCAACCTGTACGGCTCGGAATATGCATTCGACCATCGCACGACATTGACCTGGTTAAGATACCAAAATTTAAACATCCTGTTGATTTCTGTTGGCACGGATATATCTTTCAGTTTCTGCCATAGGATATCGTAATTGACCAAGTCAAACGCCCTCGTCAAATCGAGAAAACATGCATAAATGGGCGTTCGTCTTTCTGTGTAGTACTTGATAGTTTGCTTCACACACAAGATGGCTGTCTCTGTGGAGAGTCTCGGCCTGAAACCAAACTGATTGTCACTAATGTTCAGGTATTTATCCAGTTGATTGTTAAGCAAACTATCAAGCACCTTTGCTACCGTAGTGGCGAGTGAAATCGGCCTGTAATTGGACTTATCAGAAATATCACCCGTCTTATTTTTCACAATTGGCACCACCACAGTTTTCATAAGTGCAGGAGGTAAGTACGAATGTCCTATACATAGGGTATAGAACATCGCGAGCACTCTAGGCAGGTGAGGGCCTGCGTGTTTGAAATGTTCGATGCTGATGCCATCATGGCCGGGAGACTTCCCCCGTGTCATAGCCTTAATAACTTCTTTAACATCTTTAGCTTTAATTATAGTTCCAATCTCCTGACCATGCGGCCCAACATCGTTCACCAACTGCGATGGTCCCAATGGAGATTTTATAGTGAAATGATCCCTAAACATATCAGCTATACAACTGTGATCACTGATACCATTAACGCTCACTGGGCTAGGCTTGCCATTGAACCTCTTGGTGGACTTCCAAAAGTGTTTAGACTTATGCTTCGAATGGTGCGACGCCAAAATATCCATTTTTATTTGTTCGCTATAATTCTGACACCACTTTAAGCGAGACTTAAAAACATTGCGACTAACTTATATATGTATAGATTCCTTAGAAATAATCCTACACCTCAATTAACTCAGCCTTTCACAAACGCTCGTGAACATACAACTCTTCCAATTTGCGTTAGTTGCTTTTGTCACTGTTCTGGTACGGAACCCTAAAAAAATAGAAAAACATTATACTTATCTTTAATGGGGCCACACCAACGGTCAACGTCAATACCTATCATCGCCATAAACAACGTGGTAATTATTCCGATGATTAGCGCAATAAATTGAGTGGTCACACTTGAACGATCAACGTCAATACTCATAGGCGATAAAATTGGCGTTGAATTTCAAGATGGACGTTGACTCTGTTGCACTGTATTTAATAAATGTCAATTTTTATTATATGAATATATTTTATCGTCAAGAAAATGTCATCAGGAAAATGTTGAGTATGAAAGGGGGGGCTATACGAGTAAGGGAAGGCAAAAGAATCGATGGATGGACTGTGTGAAAGATGATATGGCCAGAAAGGGAGTGACTACCGAGATGACGACTAATAGAATGGAAGAAAAAGACGTGTTGCGCCGACCCCAAATAAATTGGGACAAGGGCAGGAGAATGATGATGATGATGATATTTTATCATTACCGAACGAAGAAAAAAAGAATATTCGATTGTTTTTGGAAATGGTAATGCTTCTATTAATCGGCCCCTAGCATCATGTTCCTATGCACGATTTTTGTAACTTTTGAGTCTCGGATCCCATAAACATGGCTCTGATTTGATAATATTGAGAAATTACTTTTTCATTAGTCCACTCCACAATCAGCTCCGCTAAACAAACTCGTGCGAATCCGTCGCGCTCACGGTGCACAATGACAAACGTACAGACGCCAGCACATCAAGCTACTACAATCTGTCAAATTTCTTCAATAGATTTTCAGCTTTATCACGAAAGCATTAGGTTCAAGGTTGATTGGGAAAATGTGACAGTTTCGGGTAGCTTGATGTGCTGGCGTCTGTACATCTGGCCGCTTCAACACAATAATTCTCGCGGTAAATCTCTTTGATCTGTCAAAAAATACCGCCACCCGTATTCGCCCAACGTCAAACGGCAATGTGAATGCCGTGGTCAAATAATCGCGATAAGGCGTGGCTACACCTACGCTTAACGTCCATCACCGCGATAATCAATCGTTGGTGTGGCACCAGCATAATTTTCTACTAATAATCCTCGAACCTATTACTATTTCCGGCGTCGGTAAAGTTTTGACATTAAAAAACGCGCCAATATTTTTTATGTCAACTTTTCCACCGTTCAACCCTAGATGAATGAACGAAATTGAATGAACGTATCGACAAATTCTCTGGAGAGTGGTGTAAAGTTACGAGAGCGATGCATGAGATTGTAAATGTTTTGTATTTTTATTATTATTTTAATTTGATTTATTTACTTACCTATCTAAGGGTTGATTTTTCAATAGTCAGATAACTAACATCTGAAGAATAAATATGACAGTTTGACATATTTTCTATACAGAAGCTGTCAAACCGCCATATTTATTCGATAAATAAAAGTTATCTGAGCCCATAGTGGTACATACTTCATTTTAAAACAAGCCGAATAAGTCAATCTGGAAAAATAAGGTTAGGTATAAACTTGCAAAGAGTACCTATAAAAGTTTTTTATACAAATTCGAGTAAGCTTTGATGTCGTAGCATTTATGATGGCATAAGTCTCAGGTATTATTGTTAACGCTCCTTGAGGCGGAGAAAATTTCAGCACAGTTGTTCTAGACGTAGTAGTAAAAAGAATCGCCCCCGGGTGGGCTCGAACCACCAACCTTTCGGTTAACAGCCGAACGCGCTAGCCATTGCGCCACGGAGGCTATGGAGATGTCATTGAAATACGTACATACAATTTAGATAGGTCGAGTTCAGATATCCCGCGCCGACCACGCACACGACCCGCACACGCGTTGTGCCCGTATTACAGCCGCGCTCGCCACGCGCAAAATCAGCGCACGCATTGCGCAAGAAATATACTGCATATACTGTTATTTAATCAAAAAACACGCCACGCGACTACACTTGATCACAGTCAATACGACAATAGCCGAAGCGCGGGCGCAAGGCCTATCCGGGACGGGTGCAATGCGTGTGTGAGGCGGGCGCGTGGCGTGTGCGATTCGACTTCGATAAATGCAATTTGAGATCTATTGATGTGTCATAAGCCTCAAATTATATACAACCAATTTCAAAGCGAGTTAGACGCGGGTGCTCTTACGCTCTCTGAACGCCTGAATGTCTTGGGACACTCATGTGGTATTTAACAATACTGAATAATATATTATTGGCGGTTGATATTAATTTTATTTAAAAAAAATAAACGAAATGACTAAACACTAGTCTTTAATCAATTTAAAACAAATATAAATTTAAATACAAAAAAATATACTTCCTGATTTAAAATAACGATATTAAACAATATAGCAAAATGATGTTATCACGACGGCTGCTTGAGACGGAGTAAGGGGCGTGTACTGGCCGCGCTCTGCTTTTATAGGCACCACCACACGGTAGTTCGAAAAACAACCGTTTGATGCTAATACGGCCTCTCCTGACGTGTGGTTGTCCTCAGCCACATTGTTCAGATGATGGTCCTTGTTCGCTGCAGTCACGATCTTCGGCAAGTGGACTCGGGCGACGCAAAGGGCTCGTGTCTTCAATGGCTGCATCAGATGGACCCTGGTGTGTGTCTGCATTTCCACGACTTGGATAATCTTCGCAGCTAGTTGCACTAGTAGATGGTGCTGCTAGACTATCCTCTTCAGCTACAAATGAGAGAATAGCACTTATTAGTGACATCCTTATTACTTAATTAACAGATGTGTTGCCATTAAATACAACACATCTAGACGGAGTTAGCTCGTCTTGGCAGAGACACATCTCAATGTCCTTGCAAATAAACCGAGACGGAGGCACCCAGTTAGCACGTCTCTTTCGGCAGAATTACATATAACTCAATGCCCTTATAAACAGACGGAGGCACCCAGTTAGCACGTCTTGGCAGAGCCATCGCTCAATGCCCTCACACAAACTGAGACGGAGGCACACAGTTAGCACGTCTCGGCAGAGCCATCGCTCAATGCCCTCACAAACTGAGACGGAGGCACACAGTTAGCACGTCTCGGCAGAGCCATCGCTCAATGCCCTCACAAACTGAGACGGAGGCACACAGCACGTCTCGGCAGAGCCATCGCTCAATGCCCTCACAAACTGAGACGGAGGCACACAGCACGTCTCGGCAGAGCCATCGCTCAATGCCATCACACAAACTGAGACGGAGGCACACAGTTAGCACGTCTCGGCAGAGCCACTGCTCAATGCCATCACACAAACTGAGACGGAGGCACACAGTTAGCACGTCTCGGCAGAGCCATCGCTCAATGCCCTCACAAACTGAGACGGAGGCACACAGTTAGCACGTCTCGGCAGAGCCATCGCTCAATGCCCTCACAAACTGAGACGGAGGCACACAGCACGTCTCGGCAGAGCCATCGCTCAATGCCATCACACAAACTGAGACGGAGGCACACAGTTAGCACGTCTCGGCAGAGCCACTGCTCAATGCCATCACACAAACTGAGACGGAGGCACACAGTTAGCACGTCTCGGCAGAGCCATTGCTCAATGCCCTCACAACACATCATACATCCTTTAGATAGACAAGTAAATACAAAAGTCTACTTACTATCAAAAAACGTGGCACACGACTCGGGGGTCCACTCTCCTCGCCAAGCAACCATATGCTCGGCGGCAGCCTGAGTAACTTTGCCATACGAACCAGTCAGCAACTGTAGTTCGTATCGATCGTGGGGAAGGATTTTCGCCACACGATATGGCCCTCGCATCCCCGAGTCCAGCTTGCCTGTAACTTGAGAGGTTTTTATTACAAACACGTTATCATTTAGATTGAACGTTCGCTTGACTTTCCGATTTCTATTAACGTATTCATCTTGTTTACGTCTGTTTTGGTCAAGCAGTTCGCTAGCGTGCTGTCTTTGTAATTCTCTTAACCCCTCGCGATTCGGTCGCACGTCATCAATAGCGACATCGCGGATAAGTGATCTTATGACTGGCGTGACTGCTTCAACACCAATAAGCAATTGTAAAGGTGAGATCCGAGTGGTTTTGTGTTTAGTGCAGTTAATAACCAGCTGCATTTTCCACAAGGAATCGGACCATTTACTCTCTGGCTTAGACGCCTCTATGCGTAACATATTGAGCAGAGTACGACAGTAGCGTTCGACCTGCCCATTTTCACTATGCATCTCAGGTGTTACAAAATGAATTTCGCTACCCATTTCAGTAACCCAGCCCTGAAAACTCGCACTCTCAAACATTCGTCCTCTATCACAAACAATAAGTTTGGGAGTACCGAATAGGGAAACAGCGTTTGAAAACATTTGTTTTAATTCGTTTGAATCTTGCCTTTTTATCGCATAAAACAAACAATACTTAGAGTAGGCATCTACAATTAGCAATACATACTTTTTATCATTACAATTAGGTAGTGGACCTAATACGTCCATGTGGACCGTGTTAAATGGAGTATCTGGCTTATGCCATGATGAAATCGGGTAATGAGGAGCCCTAGGAACTCTCTTGGACGAAAGGCAAATCAAACAATGACCTACGTATTTCCTTACAAAGGCATAGAGCCCTGGAAACCAAAAATGACGCATAATTAGGTCAATAGTCTTATCTGCACATATATGGTCATGTTGGTCATGAAAAATCCTTAAGAGACTTAATCGGTGCCCTTTTGGAATGAAGCATAGTAGCTTTGGCTCCTGACCCGTGGGGGTGTATTTATAATACAGCAGATCGTTACGAACAACATACCGGGAAGAGTCTAGCTCGTTATTGTTGACTTTGTCAATCAGCGTACGAGTTTCCTCATCCGCAGATTGAGCAATCTGTGCCCAGTTTCTCGGCCTAGTTATTTGGAGTACATTAACAGGATTTCGACTTAGATAATCGGCGTGCTGCATCATAACACCCTTTCTGTATTCTATCGTAAAGTTAAAATCCTGCATGTATATCCACCAACGCGCGACACGTGGTAAAAGATCTTTCTTACGTTCCGTCAGTTTAAGCGCGTTACAATCAGTCACAATTTTAAACAAAATACCTAACAAATAGTGGCGAAAGTGTTGCAAGGCTTTAATAATCGCGAGCGTCTCAAGCTCATAAGAATGGTATCGCGATTCAGCACCTTGCGTAGTTTTACTAAAGTACGCCACTACTCGCCGTTTACCATTCTCATGCACCTGAATAAGAACTGCGCCATAACCGATAGCACTCGCGTCCGTATGCAACTCGGTTGGTAATAACGGATCAAAAATAGCGAGCACAGGTTCACTTGTAAGACAACCGATTAGGTATTTACGCGCGGTTTCTTGTTCTTCGCCCCAGTGAAATTTAACGTTACCCCGTGTTAAACTAGCAATGGGCGCTGTCTTAGATGCATAGCTGGGTATATAGCGACGAAAATACCCTGCTAAACCGAGTAGCTGTCGAACCTGTTTGACATTTGTGGGCACAGGGGAGTCAATTAAAACCTTAATTTTTTGTTCGCTCGGTCTAACCTGACCCTCGGAGATAGTTCGACCTAGGTACTCAACTTCTGTAGCCACAAATGTACTTTTCTTCAAGTTAATGGAGAACCCCGCAGAAGTAAGTGTTTTTAATGCCTCGCGTACGTTCTCGATAGCTTCATCGATAGAAGATGCTAATAATAAGACATCATCAATAAAAATTAGGGCTTTACCAGACTCTATTAGTGATTTAAGCGTATTTGTGATTATTCGTTGATATACGACAGGCGCGTTCGCGAGACCAAACGGCATTTTCAAAAATTCATAATGACCTTCTGGGGTCACGAAGGCGGTCTTCGCTACAGAGTCGCTATCCAACTTAATTTGGTAGAAGCCTGTCGCCATGTCTAAACAGCTGAAGAATTTACTCTTACCAAGGCGATCAATATGATCTTCTATCAAGGGTAATGGATAGCGATCCTTCACGGTAACTGCGTTCAACGCGCGGTAATCAATACACATGCGATCTTTGCCGTCTTTTTTCTTGACAAGAATAATCGGGCTTGCGTATGGAGAGTTGGATTCGCGGATTATCTTCTTGTCAAGCAAATCTTTTACGATATCACGCACTTTCAATTTTTCGTCGAATGAAAGTCTGTACGGCCTATAACAAATCGGTGTGTCACTCGTCAACTCAATGCGCATATTACCAGTTGTGACTGTTGTTAAAGCAGTCCCAATAATAAAGTATTCCTTAAACTGATTCACAACTGACATTAATTTTTCACGATCGCTACCTTCAAGCGGCGTGTTAACCGAAAACTGATCACTTGAGTTAATGAGTAACACATTTTGATTAACTGAACTAGGTATACGAGTAATACGTTGTTCATTGTTTGCACGAATGTATGTTACACCCTCGCGGTTCAAAACATCTGTTCCTATTAGTACAGGCACGTTTAGACATTTCGAGGAAACAACAAAAAGATCTACCTCTAATGAGATGTCGGTAAATTCTATAACTAGCATTACGCGGCTATTACACACAATATTTTGATCACCTATACCACGTAATACCTGATATGTGGGTAGTCGGGTACACTTAAAATATTTTAGCACAGATTCCGAAATAAGTGAAACGCGTGATCCACTGTCTATGAGAACATCTGTAGGTATACCCTGTATTACGGCCGTTGTGACGTCACTGTCTGTTGACGCACCTTTCAACTCGAAACAAAAATTAACATTGTTTTTATTACGCGTTTCAGATCTTTGTTTAGCAAAACAGACAGAGGCATCATGGCCTGGCTTTTTACAGAATGAACACGACCCATTCGGTTTCTTAATAATCGTTTCTGCCGATTCGTCGGATTTAATCATTTTCGATTGTTTAGGACACGCTCGCTGTATGTGACCCACACTACCGCAAGAAAAACACGTTATTTCGCCATTTTTATTACTATGTGGACGTTTTCGAGAGTTTCGGTCAAACTGTTTACTTTGGGAAGATTTGACAGAGGTTACAGACGAGTTAGGATTCGGTTTGGTATAAATTGAAAAGAATTCAACAAGATCTTTAGTCGTTAAATGAGCATTAGTCGCAGCGGCACGTACTTGTGCATCAGTTACACCACGTATGACAATCGCGACCGTTAAATCATCGCTTAACCCTCTAACAATATTTAGTCTCAAGATGGAGCGCCTAGCATATTCTGCGTACGTGGAATATTTGTCGGAATTTGTACTCATGACGTCAAACAATATATTTGCAACATCGATTCTTCGTGAGCAAAGTGGTTTGAATTCGATCTTGAAGTTAGACCAGGTGCGGTCGTTTGTAACCCAGTCGTTTAACCAACTACGAGCGTCTCCCTTCAGACAGTTAGCAATCCGGGACAAACACTCGTTATCATCCCATCTATTAATATCACGTGCCCTTTCAACTTCTTCACACCAAGAATCGATATCATGTATGCTGGGATCAAAGTTCGAAATATAATAATGGGTGGATCTGACCTTGGTTAACGCACTCAACGCTCCAATGAGGCGATCTGTAGCATCCAGTGAGGTCGAGGTACTTCCAAGCGATTCTCCAATGATGCTGGTGTTCGACTCGGGCACTGCTGATTGTGGCGGCGAAGATGCGACGATCTGGCCAGGCACCACCACGGCACGTGCATCCGGGGTCGTTGTCGCCGACACGGTGCTAGTTGCGGGTAGGCTGGTATTTTCTAGCGCGGTCAGGCGCGCCAGAATAGCTCCAAGAGTTTCTTGGAGTTCGGTTGAATCACCATTTTGATCACGCCTATTTCTACCTCTATTACGAGTTATTAGCTATTAGCTCGTTCGGACATGATTCAAAAACTTTTCGCAAGACACAAAAGATAAGATAGGCAATGGAGCCTATCCCACTTCTGATATTGGCGGTTGATATTAATTTTATTTAAAAAAAATAAACGAAATGACTAAACACTAGTCTTTAATCAATTTAAAACAAATATAAATTTAAATACAAAAAAATATACTTCCTGATTTAAAATAACGATATTAAACAATATAGCAAAATGATGTTATCACGACGGCTGCTTGAGACGGAGTAAGGGGCGTGTACTGGCCGCGCTCTGCTTTTATAGGCACCACCACACGGTAGTTCGAAAAACAACCGTTTGATGCTAATAATATAGATACTGTTCGTGGTAATACGTCATGTCGATCAAATAAAGAAAGAGACATAGTAGTCAGATAGGAAACGCCGACCTCATCTAGTTTTTAAAAAAACATGATTGACTTGTAAAAATGTTTGTACAAACTTACTTACAGAAATAAAATCATTTATCATTTTATCACATGGTTTTTGACAGAGAGAGACGACGCTCTACAAAGCCAAACATAACATACCATAAATTCACGCCTGTTTTCGCCGAAGGGTAAGGTAGAGGAGTACCACAGGTGTGCAACCGGGCGCATTGCAGACTTTCAGTTTTGACCTAATAAATTAATCATTAAAATCTAGTAGAGGCAGATCGTATCGACGATTAGTGCCTGTTGCCGTTTTTTAGCCGACTTCAAAAAGGAGGAGGTTCTCAATGCAACTGAATGTTTTTTTTTTTTTTTTTTTGTATGTTTTGTACGCGATTACTCAAAGACGGATGGACTGATTTGGAAAATTCTTTTTTTGTTTGGGGACTTCTAGACGGTCCCATATAATTTTGATTAACTTTGCTTGGGTAGTTTTTGAGTTAGCTTCAATAATGCCTATTTTTCCCACTTAGTTTATGTGGATGATGTTTTAATCTAAGCGGATGATGTTTTAATATCTTCCTATCACTGTTATTTACATAGCAGGTAGTGGTATGCTGGAATGTATGTATTATTTACTAAAACCTTCCTGAAAGTATGTAGATTACGTTTGTGCAAGAATCATCAAAATTGTTCCATTCGTTTTTGAGAAAACCGCAGACATACAAACATACATACACACGGGTCGAATAGAGAACACCATTTTTTGAAGTCATTAAAAAAACTACTTATTTATAAGTTATAACAGTATTGAGAAAGCCAATAAATCTGCTTACCTCGTAACGAAAGAAGGGCGTGAAGATAATACTATGTTGTTAGTATAAAAAGAGGCCAATTGACCAACAAGAATGACTAGTGTTCTGTACTATACCCATAGTTAGAGCCCATTTTAATTTGAGCCTTCTCGTAAAAAAATATGTGCCAAGGAGCGGGTCAACCTTAATTAGACCTTGTTGAGTTCGTGCAGACAAGACCATTTCACAATTAACCTGCTTTATAATGAAGTGGTATGAAGATGTGGTCCAACTTTTATTGGTTGTGCTATATTATCCGTGGAGGTTAATAAGAACATTTTACACTGGATTTTCTTGGGAAGAATATAGTGTAAGCACAGATTAATACAGATGGGACACTCCGCAAAATCATTTGAATAAAAAGCGACTCTTCCTACGACACGAATAAAGTGCAATTCAGGTCGCACAGCGCTTATTACCTACAGTTATATTCACCTACAAGTTGTCTCTCTTTCTAACGCGTAACTCTTATACCATCTCACCGCGGCAGTCCTACTGAATTGGCCCAGTGAGATAGGCCCACCGCGTACTTGTAGCTTCATACCTAAATTGCGGAGTGTCTCATCTGTATTAATCTGTGGTATATTGTCTATCTATTCAGACACGGTCATTGCACTCATCATTATGAACAACTTTTACTATGGGACCATACCTGAAATCGCAAAACAAAATCGGCTGTTTCCTACATTTATGTTCGCATAACTCGTCAAAATGTAGGGAACTGCTAAATTTCAGGTTTGGTCCCATAGTACAAGTTGTTCATTATGATGAGTACAATGATCCCTTAAGAGATGTCATGTATAAATATTATATACATACCTATGCACATATGTTTGAAGACATGGTCAATACTCAATAATCCAATTTAAATTGGTGGTCTACTTTCGGAAATAAGAGGGGCTCGTGGCTAAATAATAACAGCCGCACGAGTCGATCGAAGGTTAAGGTACGCTTGCCGCGGTCGGTTCGTGGATGGGTGATCATCCATTACATATTGAGACCCCTCCGTGCGTCGAAAAGCACGTTAAGCTGTTGGTCCCGGCTGTCATTGGTAGATCTTTGACAATCGAATCGTTATGGGTAGAGAAGCCCAAAAGTCTGACAACCAGTCTTAGCAAGGGATATCGTGTTACCCAGTAACTGGGTTGTGGAGGTCAGATAGGAAGTCGCTCCATGTAAAATACTGGTACTCAGCTGCGTCCGGTTAGACTGGAAGCCGATCCGCAACCTAATTGCGTAACAATCGTCACTATCAGTCGGAATCGGTTTCATTTGACAGGCCAGATGGCGTGGTTGGTTAAGATACCACCTGCCATGCCGCTGGTCGTGGGTTTGATTCCCATCCAGGACATACATTTGTGTGCATGAACATGTCTGTTTGTCTTGAGTCTGGGTGTAATTATCTATATAAGTATGTATTTACAAAAAAAAAGTAGTGTATGTAGTATATCAGTTATCTGGTTTCCATAGTACAAGCTCTGCTTAGTTTGGGATCAGATGACCGTGTGTGAACAATGTCCTAGGATATTATTATTATTATTATTATTTTGACAGTTCAACAAGATTCATTGCGTTATTTACGTTGTCGACCAGACAAGTTTTTCATACATATGAAGCAATGGATTAAGTAGCAATTTGCTTCAAAATGATTCAGATTCCGATTGATAAATGTGTTACGCAATTAGGGTGCAGAACATAGTTGGGAATAGGCTAGGTAGATTGATTGGTCTAATTTTAGAAATCGTGGGACACAAGTAATTATACGTCTTCTGTTTATTTACTATTAAATATTATGTTTAACCAACTTCAAAATAGGAGGTTCTCTGTTCGCCCCGTATGGATGTATGTGCGTATGTTTGTATGTCGGAGATTTTCTCAAAAACCAATGAACCAATTTTGATGATTCTTTTAGATCACGTTGATCTACATACTTTCAAGAAGGTTTTAGTGTATAATTCATTCGGTAATTATTCTAATGTACGAAGTTATGTATATAAATGTCTCAGGCATTTTTAAGCAGATTTTGATGATTTTTCTTTTTGTTCGTCTGGGCTTTTGTAATTTTACATTCAACTAAAATTGGAAAAATAAATTTACTTTTAAAAAAGTAAAAACCGACTTTAAAAACCTAAAACGAATAAAATAACTTTCATAAAAAAACTTAACAGCTTCTGAAGTCGGTGTCTTCAATTCTTCAATGCAACTTAGCTTGGCAGTGACTTCAGAAGCTGTTAAGTTTTTTATGAGAGTTATTTTTTGCCTGTAAGGTTTTATACCTAATAATCAAAAGCTTAAAGTCCCTGTGTATTTTACTTGCTGACATGTTGGCTATAACCTATAACTGACATATGGGTAAATGATAACCGGAGAAATGTGGGTGTACTATCTCTGTTTACACTTTCAAGGGATTAAGACGAAAGCTCCAGGTAGCCCGCGAAACTCAAATTTTCTTACGTTTTTTTGCAATTTCCAGGTCAGTATCAAGTTGTATGTTGATCTGAATATAATTCCCGACCGTAACAAATCTGTATTTATAGAATTATAATCATTAAAATTATCATTACAACTCTCTAAGTTCATATAATCCTAATGAATGACTATTTTATGAAATCTTATTAATTTTAATGATTATAATTTTGTAATACTTAAATGTTACGGTCGCTCATCAAACTTTATTCAACATCCTACAACTTAATACTGACTTGCAAATTGCAAAAAACGTAAGAAAATTTTAATTTCGCGGGCTACCCTGACGCTTCCCCTTATAGCGTTATGCTGTGATAAAAATAAAACACCGAAATAAGAAGGACATAACTGAGCAGCCTTTTATTCCTGACCGTCATCATATTATAACCTTGTGCTCTTTAGGGATGTCCAATGACATGAAACTAGGTCGAGTATAGTTCATTACTCATTCGGTCAGTCATTCGGTCATTGCTCATTATTGACTGGTCAATCGCTTGATAGTATATGGAAACACACGGATGGTTATTGCGCCGAGCTTTCAATTATTATGATTTTATGAATGGAGGTCACGAATAAGTAATTTTAAATATTGAATGGCGCAGGATAGCCTAAACCAGAAGTGGTCATCGTATAAGTGGCAGCTTCAATATCATCAGGATTGTGCATAGAACACTATTACTCTGGGATTGTGCCGGAATATAGAAGTTTGTCGTGGAAGTGATACGACAGCAGCTCCCCTGACACCATCTGTCATAAGAAAATAGCCGCCATGCAACCATTGCAGATGCGACGCTCTGCTAGAGTGACTATCACAAGCCAGTGACACTCTTATCCGACCTTTTCGGTGATTTCAATAACTTCGTAACAAACTAGACGGGGCGCCACATGTTCCGCCGTCATGTAAAAATGTTTTATAAAAAGGTATTTGTGAGTTTGTATGTATGTACCCGGTAATCTTTGGAACTACCTACTCATCCGATTTCAATTGTAATTTATTCATTCTTTCACTGATAGAAATTTTATGCTATTGCCGAGTGCCATAGAAAATGTTAAAACATGCGGACGAAGTCGCAGGCAGAAGCTAGTAATAAATAAAAGACAAATATGCTTTAAATTTGGAGCAATGTGAGATAGAGGGTTTTGTCAAGTTGTCAGGGATTTTAGAAAAATATTTTGTTTAAGAGACAAACGGGTGGCCAATTGATGGCAAGTGGTCGCTAATGCAAGTGACAAGATGATGATGGTTGATGGCAAGTGGTCGTCTGCAACGCTGGAAGCATTAATTGCCATCCCAGAGACAAAGTTGTAAAGTCTCATGTATCTGCTATTACACCGGCCCTCATCATCTGCCTAACCTTTTTCCCAACTATGTTGGAGTCGGCTTCCACTATAACCGGATGCAGCTGCATACCAGTATTTTACATGGAACGACAGCCTATCTGAGCTCCATAACCCAGTTACTTGGTAATACGATTCCCCTTGGTAAGACTGGATATCGGACTTTGGGGCTTCTGACGGCCCGTAACGACTGTCAAAGATCCAAGAATGACAGCCGGGACCAACGGCTTAACCAGCTTTCCAAGGCACGGGGTGTCTCGGTATGTAAAGATGGTCATCCATCCACGGACCGACCAGTGCGGCTGTTATTACTTAGCCACGAGCTCTTCATTACAGTAAACAGGCCCCCATACACAATGATATTATAAGTAAAAAGACGTAGATACGTTACCTACCTACCCAACATTCGATGTTCAAAAACGGCACAACGTCGAACTATTGGATGACACGTGGAAATAGGACGGCATGTCGTAATTATCGGGAGCGAAAAAGGGACAAGACGACGAAAATGTGGCTAATTAGCCACATTTTGACGTACCACTTTCGGAGCGTGTATAACCTATCTACGACTTTTTACTTATAATATCATTGCCCATACATTTCAAATCGGAACACTTCAATGCTGCTGGACGGCAGAAAAAGGCACTATGGCAGTACTTCCCAGAACGAGCTCTTTCATAAAGAAATCTACCTACAATATGGCTGATGAACCATGACCGGTCCGAAGGCTGCGCAATAACATTTTGTAGGAACCAAATGACATGACAAAGGACATGAGGTGAGTGTGAGTCGGTGAACAGGCGCGAAAGTTTGCACAGCCATGTTCAAACCGGCCATAATTTATCGGACGTATTGTACTAAAAATTGCTCGTCATTTTTCCCACCCGTGTTTTTCATTCTAACCCCACAGATTAATTGACCCACAGAAACCATAAGTAGTAATAATAATTATTAATATGACCTTCCTTTCTAATTGCGACATTTAATAATTAATAATATGGGCTGCAACAACTGACAACTATTGTTTTAATCGTGAGCTAACTCTTGCCTCCGGGCGTTACTTGCGTTTGTCTTTTGTTTCTTGTAAATGATTGTTGTGGAGGTATGTGATTGCAAAATCCTATCTTTATAAATGCGAAAGTATGTTTTTTACGCTTTTACTCTAAAACAGCTGAATGGATTCGAATGAAATTTGCCACATGGGTAGAACATGACCTGGTTTAGGACGTAGGGTACTTTTTATCTCGCTTTTGCCCGCGGCTTCGCTCGCGTTAATTTAGAATAGCGGTTTAGGGCGTGAAAGGTATCAATCACACAAACTTACTTTCGTATCTATAATATTATAATTATGAGGATTAAAAACCGTTCTATCTCTACAACTCACAAAAGATACTTAAATAAAATAAAAAACTCTTAACACACTACTAAAGTTTCTATAATAATAGAATTCAATCATAACTCGAAAGTCACGTGGCGCCATCTATTATCATAAGAACGTTATTGTCATTTTTCTCGGGAACAGAACTTTTTTTGGAGATGAAAGGTACCCTATGTCCGTTTATGTACACGTGACAACGTATATGCAAAATTTCAGGATGATCGGTTCAGTGGATTAGGCGTGAAAAGGTAACAAACAAACTTACTTTCGCATTTATAATTTAGTTAGGAAGTTAGGATTAGGATTAGGATTCCCACGGGATCAAGACTTATGCTGGTGAAACCGCGAGGCGCAGCTAGTATTAAGATACAGTAAACTTAACTGCTTCCTTGGTGAAGTGGTAAAAGGCGGGCGTTTTAGGGGACTGTCTTGTCTAATTTTGACGTTCGAAAAGTGCAGATTCTCAGCTTAGTTTGAATAAATGACTTTTGATTTTGATTTTTTTATTTTGGTCACAAATGCCATTACAGAGTGTCCTGGGTTCGATACTCAGGTCGGGCAATGTGGTATTGTGTTTGGCCAAAAGAAATTACTCAGTAGCAACCTGGACGCAGTGAGCAGTGGTGGCCCAGTGGTAACGGCACCGACTTACGAGGTGTAGGTCGTAGGTTCGAACCTAGACGGGCGCTTTACTTTGTGTAAATAATTTCATCATCACTGCTCTCAATATGGTGAAGTAAAACATCGTGAGGAAACCGGCATGTTCTAGAACCAAAAATTCGAAAACATGTGACATCCGTCAACACGCACTCGTAGATCACAGCCCACTCCCTCAAGGAGGCCTGTGTCGGAGCAGTGCGTACATTATAATTAATAATTATTTTAATTAGCACCCTAATTGCGTAACACACTATCGATCGGAATCTGAATCATTTTGAAGCAAATTGCATGTATATACATACACATATATCAGGTTAGCGGAAGAGTCTTGCACCAAGATATAAGACTTAATGAATTTATTGATAACTTTGTTATTTACAATAATTAATCAGTAATGTAATCCCCAAATAACTCTATTTCTCTGGCCCATCTAGTTGGTAGATTGTTGATGTCCTGCGCCCAGAATTCCGGAGGCTAAGCAGAAAAGAAATTGTCCACTGTCATTTTGAGGTCTTCGTAGTTTTGAAATTTTTTCTCACGCAAATAAAGCTTTAGTAGTCGGAGCAAGTGATAGTCGGATGGTGCGAGATCCGGTGAGTACTGTGGGTGGGCAACCGGGTGCCATCAAAGCTCTACGATTTTTGTCGAGTCTCCGAAGCGACATGAGGTCGCGCATTATCATGGACTAAGAGAATCTTTACACGTCTCGGTCGGTTTTCTCTTATTGCGTCAGCCAGTTTCTGAAGCTGTTAAGTATAAATGGAAGTCGTAATCGTCCTTCTCGCAGGGAGAAGCTCGTAATAGAGTGGGCCCTTCGCATCCCACCAAACGGAGAGAAGAAGCTTGCGTGAGTAACGGTTCGGCTTTGGCTGCGTTGGTGGCTCTACGTCGTAAGGAAGCCAGACGGCGTGCCATGTGTTGTTATCATAGAGAATCCAGCTCTCATCGCCGGTTACCAGATCTTCAAGAAACTCTTTCCGATGTAGCTGAAAAAGAAGCTATTCACAAATACTAACTCTGACTTGACGATGATTGTCAGATAGGTGATGTGGAATCCATCGTGCCATTACTTTAAGATAGCCGAGTCGAATGATGACAGCCAAGAGTCTCTGCCAAATTACGCGTATTTATTTCTGGATTAGCCTTAAAACAGCGGAGTAATTCCTCATCGTCGAAGGTGGATGGTCGCCCAGATAGCTCGTGATCTTCAAGAGTTATATCTCCCGATACAAAGCGAGCAAACCAGCGGCTTATCTTCCATCGCGATACAACACCTTCACCGAACGCTTTGCTGATGTTAGCGGTAGCCACACTCACGTTGTGTCCCTGAGGCCACTCGTACAAGATGATCGTTCGAAGTTGATGTTCACTAATCATTTACTAACCAAATCCTCACTAGCGCGCCTTTATATACCCTTGATGTGATAGCTTCGAGAACCTTCTACAATATTCTTACGTATCCCAGATCAATACTAAATATTCCGGGAAATTCTAGTAATTTACAATTTCTTGAGCAATATTTTTCCGCCAATCTGATATATGCTCGAAAAATTAGTATTTTCAATCAACACCGTAAATAACGCAATGAATGTTGTTGAACTGTCAAAATGAAACCGATTCCGATTGATAGTGTGTTACGCAATTAGGGTGCTTGAGGCTGGATTTGTGCTCGCCCCTTATTATATGGGACTGGCGATGGTTGTTATTATTTTACATTTTTTTCCGCATAATTGTGACACGCCGGATAGCTGCTTGGGGCAATTTCACTTGTTTTTTCTATTCTGTGGTCCCAGCCACCTTTTTAGGGTCGCCGGTCTATCTAGCTGGAGGATGTCCCACACTACGTTATATGCAGTATCCACTGGACTTGCCAGTCACAAAAAGATGAAGCTATTCGGCCATTCCAAACCGTAAGGTTCCTCTCTGGAGAAGACCGAAAAAAATACCTCCATGATATTCTTGTTTGTGTCGAAAGTATTTTACATTGTATGTAAAATGCTGGTATTCAGCTGCATCCCGTTGGACTGGAAACCAACTTCAACATAGTTGGGGGAAGGCTAGGCAGTTGATGATGTTGGTCACTGCTGAGACACAGACCTCGTCTCTGTGAGGAGTGGGCCGTAATCCACCACGCGGACCCAGTACGAGTTTGTGGACGCTGGCACGACCGCTGAATGTAAGCTCTTGGACTCTTAGGTACGATTCCCAGGTCAGGCGAAGAGTTATTGGGGTTTTCCATTAGCAATGGCAATAGGCTCGCCCCTTGTTACATGGGACTTAAGGGGAAGCTCCAGGTAGCCTGCGAAATTCAAATTTTCTTACGTTTTTCGCAATTTGCAAGTCAGTATTAGATTGTATGTTCATTTAAGTATGGTTCGCGACCGTAACATATATGTATTTACAAAGTTATAATCATTAGAATCAGTAATACAACACCTTAAGTTAGTAATATAATGCTAAATGTCAATATTTCATAAAATAGCTATCCATTAGGATTATAATGAACTTAAAAAATTGTATTGATGATTTTAATCAATATAAAAACTTTTTAGCAAAAAATAAAACCGACTTCTAAAACAAAATACTACAAAGTGAAAAATAACTTTAATTTCGGAAGTCGGTGTCTTTCGTTTTGTATTTTCGTTTTTTGCCACCGACTTCCGAAATTAAAGTTATTTTTCACTTTGTAGTGTTTTGTTTTAGAAGTCGGTTTTATTTTTTGCTAAAAAGTTTTTATTTTTCACTTTTTAGTTGTGGAACCTACCCCACACAAATTCGAATACATAATTGAGCACAATAATTGTAGATATAGCCATGTAAATAACAGTGATATGAAGTTATTAAAACATCATCACATCATCCATATGAAATAAGTGGGAAATATACGCATTATTGAAGCTAACTCAAAAACTCCCCAAGCAAAGTTAATAAAATTTATATGGGACCACCTCGAAGGTATACCCTTTCAAAAAAAAAAAAAATTCTCGTGTCTTTTTCTTTCTCTTTCTTTAATTCTTCGTCTTTGAGTAATCGCGTAACAAACATACATAAAAAAAAAACAAAAAAAAAATACAGACGAATTGAGAACCTCCTCCTTTTGGAAGTCGGTTAAAAATTCTATAAAAACAGATTTGCTACGGTCACGAATTATACTGAGATCAACATACAACTTGATACTAACCTGCAAATTGCAACAAAACTTAAGAAAATTTGAATTTCGGGGGCTATGTGGAGCTTTCGCCTTAAACATAACTGGCGAGATGGGGTGTCGCCTCTGCCTAACCGTTTGGGGATTACCAGACGTAGTGTTATGAGGTACAGTAGGAAGGTTACAGGGTAGACTCTGGTGTTAATAATGCCTTTACCGTAAAGCAAGTACGAGTAGTAGAGTAAACTGCAACCCACACGTTAGTGGTAATTAAACCAGTATCTATAAGCTGGCCTCTTCATCATCAGCCTAGCCTTTTCTCAACTATGTCGGGGTCAGCTTCTCGTCTAACCAGATGCAGCTGAATACCAGTATTTTACATGGAGCGACTGCCTATCTGACCTCCACAACCCGGTAACTGGGTAATATACGCGCCTTACGGCTGTCAAAGATCCAAGAATGACAGCCAGGACGACCCGACCGCGGCAAGCGTAGCTTAACCTGATCGATGGAACAGTGCGGCTGTTATTACTAAGCCACAAGCCCCTGGCCTCTTATTGAAATTCCGAACTGTGCTAGGTCAGCTCGAACTCATTCTACAATGGACATTTAAAAAGGAATGTTTTAACTACTTTTAACAGTACTAAAATTGTTTTAATTCCCACAGAAATAAAAACTTGACGCATACGTATTGCAGGATGTTCCACTGGTCGAGTTTTTTTTTTTCCTTTTAAAGATGGGCATAGTTCAAGTGTTCAGGCACATCTGGTTAGACCAGTAGCAGTAGTACATATTTGGATAAAGACCATAAAGAATTTACTTAATGATTACCTTTTATTTGTGTCTTGGTCAAAGCAGAAACAGTTCTGCTTTAAAAAAATAATTCAAAAAATATTTTTCTTGAATGTACGTAGGTACTATCGACAAACGCCAGGCCTTTCCAATTTTGACACAATTTTGCTTGCAAGTTGCATTTGTAGGACAAACAAAGGACCATAGAGGCAGGGTGCACCATTGTATACAAAAAGCAACTTTAAGGTGTAAAGGCGTCCGTTTTGTCGATAGTACATAATTCAGTATTTATGTAGGAGAATTGGTCTTGAAATGGATTAAAACTCCTTTTGATGTGGACTGTAGATTTATTTGGTACTTTTAGCTTATCATGTACCGTACATAGTTCAGTCCGCAGCTCAATAGCGATAAGTACGATACTTGATAAGTTATAAGTACTAAATAAATATACAGTCCACATCAAGAGGAGTTTTAATCCCCTTCAAGAATCAGTACATAATTACTGAATTATCACTGAAATTATTTTTTGTCAAATTGACACACTACGCCAATTTATAGTTTGACCAAGACCGCTGTACCGCGCCTTAGGAATGCGCGGCGAGGCGGGGTGCAGCGCTGGCGAATGAGCGGTGGGACGCCGTGAGCGTTGACGAATGAGCGACCTGCACTGCCCCCCGTCTCGCCGCGCACATACCTACGGCGCGGTATAGCGGTGTTGGTCAAACTATACAGTTTAAGCTCAGAACCCTAATTGCGTAACTCAGTATCAATCGGTTTCATTTTTCATTGCGTTATTTACCGTGTCGAGCGGACAACATTTTCGAACATATGAAGCAATGGATTAGCAATTGATTGATAGTGTGTTACGCAATTAGGGTGCAGGTTCGTACGGGCGATTATTTATCGCGATGTTTTTTTTTCACACACTGTATTTTCAACGCTCTGCCTAGCGCCGAGCATTGAAAATCCAACAGAGCGCATCCGTGCACGTCAAAAAAAAACACACTGTTGGATTTTCGACCCTCGGCGCTAAGCAGAGCGTTGAAAATACAGTGTGCGAAAAAAAAAACCGCGGGAAAAATACGGCCAAGAATGAAAATTGTGGTTTGAATATTATAGACGAACAATTTAGTTGCTAGTCAGTTTGATGCTCGTGACTAAGTAATAACAGCCGCAGGGGTCGATAGATCAGGTTAAGCTACGCTTGCCGCGGTCGGTCGGTCTGTGGATGGGTGACCAATTGACCATCTTTACATACCGAGAGCCCTCCATGCCTCGGAAAGCATGTCCCGGTTGTCATTCGTGTTTCTCTAATGTAGGCCATACACGCTACGGTCTACAGAAGAGATTTACCTGTGCAGGTTTGCCTGCACAGGTAGACCGTAGCGTGTATTGGAATAGACCTGTGCAGTTCTTGGAACATACGACACGCCGGTCGACCTGCTCAGGTACACCTACACAGGTGGACCGTACGGCATGTATGGCTTACATAAACAGTCGAAGGGTCGTCAGAAGCCCGAAAGCCTGACAACCAGTCTTATCAAGGGGTATCGTATTACCCAGTTACTGGGTTGTGGAGGTCAGATAGGCAGTCGCTCCTTGTAAAATACTGGTATTCAGCTGCATCCGGTTAGATTAGAAGCCGACCCCAACATAGTTGGGAAAAGGCTAGGCAGATGATGAGTCAATTTGAAAAACAATTAATTTGCCAAGACTTGTAATTTATAAAAAAAAAAAATTCGTTACTAAAAATATGAGCAGGTTTTAATTTTATAGAGAAGGAACATGAGCATTGATCACTACGCATGCTTAGTGTTTTTTTCTCCTATCTTGATGGTTCTAGGGAACTAACTATACTTATTCAGCTTAATTCAGCTCTTGTCTATAGAAAACATCAGTTTTGTATGGAGATGCATCTGTATCCTGAACAGATGCGTGTGTATCTATACAAAAATTCTGTAAAAATGGAAGCATGTTCACTTTTCACCTGAGTTATCAGGGTTCGATTTTTACAGAATAGCCGCGCGGGTCCATAGATCAGGTTAAGCTACGCTTGCCACGGTTGGTCCGTGGATGACACTATTTACATACCAAGACACGTTAAACCGTTGATCCCGACTGTTTTTCGAGGATCTTTGACAGTCGTTACGGGTCGTCAGAAGCCCGAAAGTCTGACAACTTATGTCTTACCAAGGGGTATCGTCTTACCCAGTAACTGGGTTGTGGCGGTCAGATAGGCAGTGGCTTCATGTAAAATACTGGTATTCAGCTGCATCCGGTTAGATTGTAAGTTTGGAAGCCGACTCCAGTATAGTTGGGAAAAGGCTAGGCAGATGACGAGACCGGCTGGTCTTCGGTTGACCTGGTTCATGGTTTTCTCCATTACGTCTCCACTCAGCACTTTTACCTCCTTAACAGACCGGTCTGCTGGTCATGCCATGTTTTTTAGCTTGTAAGCATTTACCAGAATTCATAACTGGACGCTGATAAGCAATACAATGTCAAGCCACACGGACTTAATTATGAGAAAATGGGCAAAATAACAAATGTTGTATACGTGATTTCCCATTTGTTCTACGATTTAGATGATTTTTTCCATACTTATTTGATTTTATTTATTTGATTAAGTTAAGCTACGCTTGACGGGGTTGGTCCGTGGATGGGTGACCATCTTTACATACCGAGACTCCTCCGCGCCTCGGAAACCACGTTAAGCCGTTGGTCCCGGCTGTCATTCATGGATCTTTGACAGTCGTTACGGGTCGTCAGAAGCCCGAAAGTCTGACAACCAGTCTTACCAAGGGGTATCGTGTTACCCAGTAACTGGGTTGTGGACGTCAGATAGGCAGTCGCTCCATGTAAATCTGCATCCGGTTAGACTGGAAGCCGACCCCAACATAGTTGGGAAAAGGCTAGGCAGATTGCATTTTATCAGGCTACACCAATATCTCGGAAATTGATTTTTTGTGGGTTGACACATTATTGCTTATCACCATCCAAATAACCTTGTCAATAAATGGAAGGGTGATATTCTCATTCCAACATATTTTATAAACAATAAAACTCCTTCATAATTCACATGACTAATGAGTAAAACTCATTTAAAATAAAAAAAGATCATTACACAGCCCACATTTTATTAAATCATCACATTTTTTTTCAACTGACATAACTTTGCATTTCGAACGCGTTATTCTACCTGGCCAGTCAGCGGCCGGAATAAAAAATCTTTGTAACAGCGGGGTATCGATCCAAGGGATACCACACAGCGAACTAAACATAATAAGCCGTAATGGACGTTGATAGGACATAATAAAAAATGCTGCCCAAAACATGTTTCGATTCAAGAATTTATTAAGTACTTGCGTTTAGATGGAAAATGTGGGAGCAAGGTTTAAAGTTGTATTAGTAAAAAAATAAGCATGAATGTGAGTATTGCTTGTGCCGACTAGAGTTTTAGGCACAAGCACCAAACGTATTCATCCTACTTTTCACCCGACTGCGTGACGCAAAGAAGGGTAATGTGTTTATCAGTATTTATGTATGTATGTATGTTTGTTCCTTTGTGGCGCTCTAGAAACAGATTTTGATGATTCTTATGTCATTCAATTTGTCTTAATCTTGTGAGTGTCAAAAACATGATAGTAATCAAAATTCAATATGGTGACAGCCAGACGCCATATTTTGAAAAAGAAAAAAATTAAAGTCGATGAACTATGTCAAGTGGGGTATCATTGAATAGGTCTTTATTCATTTGTATTCATTTTGAATGATCATTTAGGATCTATATTCTATAACGATTAAAATTTGGTTACCTAGCAACCATTCTCACGTAAATTTTCAAAAGTTACAATAAGGCTATGATAAAGTTCTTATATAATCGTATAGGTCTTATTAACGTGAAAGATAATTATTATAATATAATTTAATATATAATATACCTACTTACCTAATTCTTAAAATCAAGTGACAAACACAGAATTTAACTGCTTTGAAAGATAATTTTAACGACCGTTATCTAAAATGAGAGAAAAATAGTCCTAACTAAAAAGTGTAAAATAAAGAAGTAAATTTAAAAAATCAAAAACGCGACTGCGTAAAAAGTGATCTTTAAAAAAGATGGAAACAAGATGACCTGATCATCTTCTTATAATTTAACAATAAATACCTATTGCCTATTGCTTCCGACTGCATGAGATTAGGTCATCTGGTTTCCGTCTTTTTTAAAGTTCACTTCTTACGCAGTCAGGCTTTTTGATTTTTTAAATTCACTTTTTTAGTTCCCAGAATTTCGCAGTTTCATAAACAATGGACTTAAAAAAGTTATACCGAATACCGTTTATAACTACCTAGGTAATTACTATTGTTTGCAACAGTGGAACCACAATTTTACTAGTTCTGCCAATAAGTAACGATGACTTATATGCAAGTAGGACAAGCTCATACTTCCTACTAATAGATATTATAAAAGAGTTTTTACATAAGAAAATAACTAAACGTGAATTTTGAAAAAGTAAAATTCAAACTATCAAAATAAAACGATTCAAAATAATTCGTTCCACAAAACTCAACGTAAAGGCTAAAAAAGAAAGAAAACACAATCAACAATTTATCGAATTTCGAATTCGCATTCCGTTTATTGTAACGTGCATTTAGCCAGCGGGCGTTGAATTTATTTGAACGTTCCAAATGATTTCGAATTAGGAACACGACGTATCAATTTTTTTAATATGCTAACTTTTTTAATGATTATCGGGCTAAGCTGAATTTATTGAGCCTCGGTCACATTGAGTACGTTAAACGCATTTTTGTATTGGCAGATTTATTAATACAAAATGTTTTATGGATTACCTATGGAATTAGCGTTTTTATTGCAATCAGTGGCTAACTAATTATTGAGAATTTTTCTATTGCAGAGATTCTGAAAAACTTGAAAGTGTTTACAAGGGCAGTGTAAATGAAATTCTAATCCTAAGTAATATTATAAATGCGAAAGTGAGATTGTTTGTTTGTTACGCTTTCACGCTAAAATGGCTGAACGGATTTGTATAAAATTTGGCACATGAGTAGACCATGCATGACTTGGAGGGCCATAGGCTACTTTTCATCAACGGCGATATACTCATAAATTAGTGAATTTTCTGCATGCGAAAAAAGTGATTTAAGGAAACCAAAATTTTACCTTACTCGTGGTAATTCCTACCTATAAATACAGCGCAACAATACTAGCAGTTAGTAAACAACTGCTTTGTATTAATAAACAAGTAAAATTATAGGTAAAAAAATCACCGTAGGTACAAAAAGTTCGCCATCCACCAATATGATACAGCCTTAAAGTATTTATGCAGATTAGTTAAACTTATTTCGAGATTTCGTTCCGTTTCTTAATTCTTAATTTCTTATATTTTATTGTGAAAAGAAATAAAAGTTGTTGACATTATTATAGACTACTGTTTTATGGAACGATTTGAATTTTTATTGTTCCAATTTCGAAATCGACAATCGTTTTGAATGATTTGAGTGTTTGCGGCCAGTTCGTAGTATTTTGGATTTGACCGTTTAATTTAAATGTGTGTTCGATTCATGTATTAATGTTTAGTGGGAAAATATCTGATAGCACGGTTCAGATTGTTAATAATTAGTAATTACTAATGGAATTAAACTGTTATTAGAACAAATTACTTCAAAGCTTTGTTGCGTTTTATTGGGATCCTGAATTAAATAATTGATGTTATTGGCTTAGTCATAACATAGCATCACGCCTGTAATCCCCGAAGGGTAAGGCAGAGGTGTACTGTAAAGGTTCCATGCAATGGACTTTAACCTTATGTTGTACTGGCTGACATTCGATTACTTGCGCCAGTATAAAACGATCTCTTTTTAAATATTTAAAAAGAGATGGTAGTTGAGATGTTTTGCTGGACAACAATTCGATTTTAGCTAAGACGCGAGTCGGTATAATTTTATGAAGCGTGATATGTTATTTGCTGGTTCCCTTTTAACAATATAATCCAGAATAGCTTCCAAGTGTTCTTATTTTACCATCCGACTACATATCCCTGTAGAAGCTCGGATATAGTACCTACACCCACATTTCGCCAGTTATGTTTAAGTCCCAGGTAATAGGGGGGCCAGCCTATTGCCATCCACCGGGCACAAATCCAGTTTTGAAGATGCTACTGAGAAATTCTTGATGGAAAAATCCAATAACACTGCCCGACCTGACGAACCCAGGACCTTAATTATGCTTAGTAGTAGCGCTTGCAACCACTTGACCAACACGGCAGTCACTAACTTAGTCATACCTATGTAGTTACTTACGTATTTAAATAAAAATTGTACAGACGCCAGCACATCAAGCTACTATGATACAATCTGTCAAATTTCTTTAATAGATTTTCAACGTTATCGTTAAATCATTAGGTTCAAGGCTGATTGCGAAAATTTGATAGTTTCGGGTAGCTTGACCTTCTGGCGTCTGTGCCTATCTTTGAAATATGAAATCTATAGAAAAGGTTAGCTCTCTGTGACCACATTGATCACAAAAAGCCATAAAAGGATTTGTCACCACAAGGCTTCGCACCTTCCTCAAAAGTCGCCACGATGGCACGTCGATGGAAATATCAACTTGCTCCCAGAAATCAAGCACACATAACACACCGTCAATTCAAATGGATATCTAAATCAATACATCGCAGACATCAATTACCGGCCACCCATACCCATCAATAAAATATTTTCCAAATGTCATCGTAGCGGCGGCCATTTTAAAAATTCAAACGTCGAAAACAAAATCCCGCTCCGCTCTGTGTTCGTGAATTTGCGTATTTTAGGCGCGTTCGCTTTAGCGTTCATTTGTGTTAAATGTCTCGGCACTAATGGAGTATCAATGGGGAACAGATAAGAAATATGCCGTAATTAACGCGAATATCGACCATAATGCCCGGGTTACACGAGGCTAGTTTTTGAAGCTTGGATAGCAAGCAAATAATATCCTGGCTTATTAGATGCTAGTACTGTTTACTCGATGCTAGGAGAAGCCAGTAGCATTGCAGTGAATTAGTATGTACAGTAAAATTATCCGATTGGATACTAGATCTGCCGGTCACACGGGGCTAGTACAAAGGCCAGGAGAGGAAAATCAGTGGTGGGAGGAGCTACTAGTTCAAAAAGAGAATCCCAACCTATTAACTTCTCACGTGTAGACAGTGCCAAAAAAATCTTTTTATACATGCATACACAAACATCCCACACACACACACTCTCGTCAAAATGTACGGAGCAGATGCTTTTTATCCGATTTCAGGTTTGGTCCTATAGTAAAAGTGGTTTGTTATCATGAGTAGGTACAAACATGTGTGTAAGTATCGGTAACTAATCAACAGCCACCCTTACAACGCTAGAAAGACAAAACGACGATTGACTATGCTAGCTTATTATCTTTCTCACTAGCTTACTAGCCTAAAAATAAGGATAGTTCTGTATTCACGAGGCTAGTGTGACTAGCTTGTTTTATACTATCTAGCATAATCTTCGGGATAATTTGCGGAAACATACATAAAATGACAATTGATCTCATTTTATTTCATTTTGACAGTTCACCCAAGTTCATTGCGTTATTTACGTTGTAACAGACTAATTTATACCCCTCAAGTGTCCGCTATATACTTACGGAACCCCATAGATTCATGTCAATGTGTGCTCGAATGTCAACCGAACCCCATAGGTTCATACGCACTGTAAGCCCGCGGTCGCCATTGGACGACGGTATTTTACGTTTATATGTATATGAATACGTTTATGTTCATATTAATATAAGGGGCCCGCTAAGTAATAACAGCCGCACGAGTCGATCGATCAGGTTAAGCTACGCTTGCCGCGGTTGGTCCGTGGACGGGTGGCCATCTTTACATATCAAGACACCTCCGTGCCTCGGAAAGCACGTTAAGCCGTTGGTCCCGGCTGTCATTCGTCGACCTTTGACAGTTGTTACTGGTCGTCAGAGGCCCGAAAGTCTGACAACCAGTCTTACCAAGACGTATCGTATTACCCAGTAACTGGGTTGTGGAAGCAATACGCAGTCACTCCATGTAAAATACTGGTATTCAGCTGCATCCGTGTATACTGGAAGCCGACTCCAACATAGTTGGGAAAAGGCTGGCAGATGATGATGATATCCTAACTTATTTATATAAATGCGAAAGTAAGTTTGTTTGTTTGTTTGTTACCTTTTCACGCCTAAACCATAGAACCGATCATCCTGAAATTTTGCATATACGTAGTCAGGTGTACAGACACGGACATAGGGTACCTTTTATCCCGAAGAAAAGTACTATTCCTGAGTAAAACAACAGTAACGTTCTTATGATAATAGATGGCGCCATGTGTCTTTCGAATCATGATTGAATTATATTATTATAGAAACTATAGTAGTGTGTTAAGTTTTTTTTTTTTTAATGTAAGTAGGTAGCTAATACATTTTGTGAGTAGCTAGTGTCGATAAGCCGGTTTTTCATGCTCCTAACTATCCTAACTAATATTATAAATGCGAAAGTGTGTTTATTTGTTTGTTGATTACGGTTTTACGCTAAAACGGCTGAACGGATTTGGATACAATTTGGCAGATGGGTAGACCATGATCACTGGACCACTGGAGAAGGACAAAGGCATCCTGGATCGAAGACAAAGTCGCAGGCAACAGCTAGTATTATATAAAGGTTTTTTCTTAAGAACCAATGCTGTATCATCAAAATTTGAGAGGTTAAACTTATGAAGCAATAAATTAAAAACTTCCTTCAAAACTCAGATTGTGATTGAAACTGTATTACGCAATTAGGATGCTTCATATCGCGGCTTGAAAAACTAGACTCGTGTATCCCGGGCATTAGACATTCAAAAGCGTTTACGGTGCCATATTTTTGTTGTTCTATAACTTATTGGGCTGATGGTAATGATTTGGAAGGGTGTTTTGGCTTTATTTTGTGCAGGAGGTGGAATAGGGGATATGATAAAATGCTCAATGAAGTGTATGTTACCTATTCTGAGATGGCGGAAGGTGTACGGAATCCTGGCGGTCAACATCTCGGCTATAAGGATGTGCTATTGATCCAACAGATTGGAGATGCTTGCTTCACATAGGTCGTCTTGGCTCTCTACTGTCCACAAAGATATTAAAACTTAAAAAAAACGACTCGATACACTAACTTACCAAATACCTACGTAAAGAGACCTTTTTTTTTGTGGGTGGGAAATCATCAAATAACTTCTCCCGCTCTGGGCGGAGCGGAGGGCGTGACAGACTTCTACTGACTAAAACCCACCCGTGTTCCTTCAGTTGCCTGTGCCAGGGCCACGGTAACTCTTTCAAACAACCTGCGACCCTGGCGGGACGTAAAGAGAGACCTAAGCCCTCATATACCTTTAGCTCTGCCAGCCTATAACATTTTTAATTTATTGTATATTGCATTAGTTGTGAGCGGCGGGAGGCTCAATTGTTAAAAAAAAGTGTTCATCATTAGTGCAAAAAAGTAAGTTACTTGTTTTTAGGGTAGGTAGTAGAAAACCAGCACATGTACCTCCGGTGATGCTAGGTGGTGTGGCCCTTGAAAGAGTGTCTGATTTTAAATACCTAGGGCATATAATGACCGAGGATTTGAAAGATGATGCTGACTTGGAAAGAGAACGGAGGGCGTTTGCTGTCCGATGCAATATGTTGACCCGCAGGTTTGCGCGTTGTACACCAGGAGTGAAAACAACTCTTTTTAAGGCTTTTTGCCAGTCGGTGTATACGTGCACCCTGTGGGTTCGATATACGCAAAGGGCATACAACGCCCTAAGAGTGCAGTACAACAACGCCTTCAGGATGTTGTTGGGCCTCCCACGGTACTGTAGCGCGTCAGGGATGTTTGCCGAAACGCATGTAGACGGTTTTAACACCATCGTGCGAAAACGGATGGCGTCCATGATGCGCAGGGTGCGGGGGAGCGCCAACAGCATTCTGAGGGTCATCAGTGATAAACCGTGCTTCGCCATCATGGCGCACTGGGTACACGTGCACGTGCATGTGCCCGGAGCGTCAGGTGAGCGCAGACGATATTTGAATTAGTTAGTTTATTTGTTAGTAACATAGTCTGTAAGTATCCTTTTACTAACAATGCAATTTAAATATATCTGTCTGTTACTAACATAGTTTATAAGTCGCGTGTAATACTAACAAAACTATGGATGTCATGTCTGAAATAAAATATTTTTATTTTTTTTATTATTTATTAGAAGATCAAGACGCTAAGATTTAGAGGATCCGATAAATATTTCCATTCTAACTTGTTTTTGACGAACAGGCAAACCTATGTTAATTTTTTTTTAATATTTTACAATTTCAAACAATTCAATAAAAACACTCTCTAGGATTATTTTTAATTGACTAGCTAAACTCCGCAGACGCGATGGGTATTTTGTACCTAAATACGATAAAACATAATAACTTTGTAATCTTTAAATTTTTTAATTCTTTTATATTAACTACACTCTAACAGCGGTCGTTGACCGCCAAAAAAAAACATCAAATATTTTTAAAAAAGCTAAGCTCCGCAGCATACGCTGTTAGGAAAATTCGTAATTTAACCAACATAGAGACAGCCCGTTTAGTGTGCTTTAGCTATTTTCATAGTACCTATAATGTCGTACGGTATTCTGTTGTGGGGAAATGCAGCCGACATTCAGACTATCTTTGTTTTGCAGAAAAGAGCTGTTCGATGCATTTATAAATTAAGTCCGAGACAATCTCTCAGAGAGAAATTTAAGGAGATTAATATACTGACTTTGCCTTCTCAGTACATTTTTGAAAATCTTTTATATGCCCATAAAAACATTAAATTGTTTAAAAAATACAGTGATATCCACAATATAAATACTAGGAACAAACACAAATTTGTTGTACCTCCAACAAGGCTCAAGAAAATAGGTGGGTCATTCAGGTGTCAATGTATACGCTTTTATAATAAACTTCCAAGCCACGTTCAAGATCTGAGTCTTAATAAATTCAAATCATTCATTAAACGCAAGTTGTGTCAGAAAGCTTTTTATACCGTTAAAGATTATATTGAGGACAAAAAGGCTTGGGATTGAACTGCTCCAATTTTATTTTATATTATTTTTATTTTTGCATACTGAATGTTGACATTAATATTTACTTTGTAAGTATTATATTATTTTACTTTATTGTGAATGTGAAGACTATGTAGGTCATTGCTTTTTTTTTGTTTGTTTTATTTTTTCTCTCAGTTATTTTTAATCATGGTCTGGCAGTTTGAGTAATCTATGCGGCCTACCCCAATGTCCTTTCTTTGGTATTGTTCGTCGAATCGTTGAGCTCCTTAAGTTCTGAGTTGAGCTGCGCGATTACTGACAAATGCGTGCACTGACTGGACAGGTCCTCTCAATCTGTGTGGTTCTTTCCTCAAAAGACCATTTCAGACACCAATCTACATGGTCTTCACATGAAGTGACCAAGATTATGTCTGGACTTTATAAGAGACTGTGACCTCTGAGTTTGTTTCGGCCTTTCTTCTCAGAGTAGTCAGATAGGAAACGCCGACCTCATCTAGTTTAAAAAAAAAATATTGACTTGTAAAAGTGTTTGTACAAACCTACTTACAGAAATAAAAATCATTTATCATTTTATTTTATCGTGTTTAGTTAAAACATACCCATCGCGTTTGCGGAGTTTAGCTAACCAATTTAAAATAACCCTGTATAATAATTTTTTTATTAGTCCCAAAATAGGACATCGATTAATCGAATAGAACTATGAATCATTCAAAGTAAACATCTCGAGTAGGTACTCTTTAGTTCATGTCATCACTATTCTACATGACGAAGCATTTCAAACTTCGAACAGTCACGATTTTAGACACACGATTTGGCGTTCTGAATTCGATAATTTGAAATTTTACGTTGGCACTATTTTGTTTGACAATCATTTCTGTTTTTGTTAGGATAGAAGTTTAGTTTATGATTCAAAACAAGCAAGAGATGTTGTGTTTTTAGATATTGTCGTATTTTGCATGGTGTGTTCCAAAAAGATTTTGTGTGAAGCGATGACTGTAAGCTTGTTTAAGATGGACGCTTTTACTTTTGCGTTAAAAATTGTTTTATTTGTTCAAAAATTATTATGATACGTTTTATTAGAATGTTTGATAGAAATATATCAAAGGGCTAAGTAATCATAAAAAAAAAATGTTGCCCTGTATAAAATAGCTCGTCCGGCAAATTATATATTTTTCCCGCGAAGCAGCTTTGCAGTGTTGCTGTATTCCAGTTTGAAACGTAAAATATGCTCGTGTAATTCTAGTACACGCCTTAAAACCTGTTTCTCTAAGAATTAAATTAATATGAACTCATCAGCCTACCTAATGCAAAAAGTACATGAAGGCCCCGGCGAGATTCGAACTCACGATCTCCTGTTTACTAGACAGGCGCTTTAACCAACTAAGCCACGGCGCCTGCGATACACTGGACTATTTTTTGCTTGGACCTACGAGACATGTTGCCTAAATGTAGGAATATCGTCGACTTTTACTGATGAACTAGATCTTTCCACCAACCCGCTAGAAATAGATGGTATTTTGGAGTATACTACACGTGTATATACTTTTCACACCACCCGCTTGATATTGTCAAATTATACAAGGTGTAAATTTTTACTCATCTTTATAAATAACTTTTACTGTGGCACCAAGCCTGAAGAAAAATCTGCTGTTTCCTACATTTTGATGAGTTATGCGAACATAAATGTAGGGAAAAGCTGATTATTTTTCGCGATTTCAGGTTCGGTCCAACAGTTAAATTTGTTCATAATGATGAGTAATTGAGTACAATGACCCCTTAAGAGGGTCTGCGTTATTTAAATTACTGTCATGCAAACCTAACCCAAAGTAAATCATTACAGGCTTGAGGTCTAGCCGGGAAATAATATTTTGCCGAAGATCTTTATAACCCGCTGGTCAATAATGCGATTTGAATTTGAAACCTTATCTGAAATTTCGTAGGAAAACTTTTACAAAAAAAAAAAAATAAAAAAATTGAGTCGTTGCGGGATGCCTGGCAGATATCACTATTTTGTTAGGTATTTTATTTTGTCATTGAAACTATTTTGTATAGAAAATACGCATGAAAGAATTATTGACAGGCCAGCTGGCATGTTTGGTGATACCGCCTATCATGTCGCTTTTCGTGGGTTCGATTCCCATCCAGGACAAACAATTGTGTGCATGAACATGTCTGTTTGTCCTGAGTCTGGGTGTAATTATCTATATAAGTATGTATTTACAAAAAAAAAAAGTAGTGTATGTAGTATATCAGTTATTTGGTTTCCATAGTACAAGTTCTGCTTAGTTTGGGATCAGATGACCGTGTGTGAAATGTCCCAGGATATTATTATGTCCTTTATTCATTTTAAAAACTTATTAAATACATTTTTAAATATTTTTTATAAAAAACATTAAAAAAAAACATTTAAAAATATAAAAAATAGTGATCCGCCAGTAGCGGGAGCAAAGTCCAAGCTACCGGTGGTTAGGGCTGCAGAGACAGGAACCTCCTCACAATGCGAGCCGTATCAAGAAGTACTGCCTTCTGAATCTGGCCCTTGATCCAACCGCCTAACGAGAGCCTCGAAAGATGTTGATCAAGACTTTCGGCCATCAGGCCATTGGCCGTTACTACAATCGGCACAATGACAGCCGAGCTCACATTCCACATGTCAACAACCTCGTGTGCTAAGTCGAGATATTTTATTTGTTTCTCTTTCTCAGCTTTCACGAGGTTCTCGTCATGTGGAATGGTAACATCGACTATCATTGCGCGGCGCGCTAATCTATCTATCACTACTATGTCAGGCTTATTGGCGACAATAGTCCCGTCAGTAATGATAGACCGATCCCAGTACAACGTCACATGGTCATTTTCGAGAACTGGGTCGGGCACATACTTGTAATATGGTACCTCAGATTCCACAAGTTTATATTTCAAAGCAAGTTGCTGGTGAATAATCCTGGCGACTTGGTTATGCCTGTGCAAGTACTCGCCGTTAGCCAGACGAGAACAACCAGAGATAATATGTCTGATGGGCTCACCCGGACGGTGACATGCCCGACACACGTCCACCGTCCCGTCCCTCATAATATGTTTCCGGTAGTTATTCGTTAAGATAACTTCGTCCATAATTGCACAGACGAAACCTTCAGTTTCCCCGAAAAGGTCACCAAAACGTAGCCAGGATACGGACGCTAAGAAATTTACACCGGGCTCATGAAGAGCCCGATAGAAGCGCCCGTGAAGTTCCTTGCTTTGCCATATCCCCTTGCGGTCATCGGTAGTAAGTACTACAGGTTTGCGCCAGTTCTCTTTAGCCATGGAGAGCGGGGTGAGCCCCTTGTCTACTGCGACCACATCACGGTGCATACCCACTTCGGCTTTTAAAAAATATTCCCTGAGGCTGCACATTTTGCGGTTGTGTAGGGTCTTCGCATTTAAAAAGCCTCGACCCCCGCACTTCCGCGGAATGTACAGTCTCATTACCGATGATCGTGGGTGATGCATCCGGTTTGCGGTCAGCAGTGTACGGACCCTCCTATCCAGGGCGTCGAGTTCGGTCTGAGTCCATTTGAGTATGCCGAAAGCGTACATCAAGACCAGCATGACCCAACCGTTGAAGGCGCGCACCTTGTTTCCACCTGAAAGAAGACTACCTTCTTCAGGCGGCCAAAGAAGCGCTCCTTCAACGATTGTTTCATGTCAGCAACGTTGATACCTAACGCTTTCGACATACCCAAATACTTATAGCTTTCCGATGAAGAGAGGGATCTAAGGTTTATGGAATCCGAGAGTTGAATTCCCTCGGATTCCATAATCTCCCCTCGCTTTACATGCATGACTGCACACTTGTCCACACCAAATTCCATACTGATAGCGCTACTGAAAGTTTCAGTTACCTTCAGTAGCTCCATCAGTCGCAATTTGTTGGGGGCAAAGAGTTTCAAGTCATCCATGTAGAGGAGGTGAGATATGACCTGACCGCCTCTCCTCAACCGATAGCCTAGACCTGAATCCTCTAGCAGTGTACTTAGAGGATTCAGGGCTAAGCAGAACCAGAGTGGACTCAAACTGTCGCCCTGAAATATTCCCCGTTTAATCCATACAGGCTCATCATTCCCCTGGATCTGTCGACACCCAGGATAGCGAAGGACTGTCCTCCATTGTCCCATACACGACTCAAGGAAGGTGCGTAGAGTTGCATCTATCTTGTACAACTCCAGTACCCTCATTAGCCATGTATGTGGCACCGAGTCGTAGGCCTTCTTATAATCTATCCAGCATGTCGACAGATACTTGCGGGATCGACGAACCTGTTGGCTTATGGCCATGTCGATGAGGAGTAGCTCCTTAGTACCACGGGACCCGTTCCTACATCCATTTTGAGAGGCAGACATAATCAAGTTACTCTCAATGTGAGTATTAATTTTCGCTCTCAAAATGGATGTAAGAAGTTTATAGATCGTCGACAAACATGTGATCGGTCTATAATTCTTGGGTTCCGCGGGACTACCTGACTTATGGAGCAGGTGGGTAACACCTGTTGTTAGAAACTGCGGTAGCGACCCAGACTCTAAGGATGACTGGAATTGAGATGCCAGGCGAGTGTGTGAACTAATTTAGCCATTTCAACCAAAAGTTGTGTAGTCCGTCCGGTCCCGGTGATTTCCAATTCGGTAACGGACGGACTGCTCTGGCTACGTCTAATGGCGTAATGAAAACTGCTTCCATTTCTGGTATAGTTCCACACACTCGCTCGATATCCTGCATCCAGCCAGCCTCGGCGTGACAGACGGGTACCGACCAGATGCTGCGCCAGAATGCACTCGTGGTGGCATCATTATTATTATTATTATTTATTAAAGGAAATAAATATGGCATCATCAAAAACAAAATATTGTGATTAAAAAAAACATTCTTTATTAAAAAAAAATGTATAAGTATTAATCTAATACTAAAATTAATTTAACTTAGAGCCATAACTCACTGGGATGCCATGGCGGTGTAGCCTGGTCGCGTCGCCAACAAAATGTATGGTTGGCTACGTAACTAAGCGGACGCCAGGTGAGCCACTCACCATATAGCTCTTTTAGGCGTCCCGGTGAGGTAGGGCACTTAGAGTCGCTGAGTTATGAGCGCGTGGCGACGGCGTATCGCCACTCCAACAGCCTAGCTAGCCGGTCTGACCCACAGAGTACTTTTTACATGGTCTGACCCGCCGCATTAGATGTTTCATATCAAAAATATTTGAAAATCGAATTGCTTGTTATTGTCTCGCAATATATGTGAAATGCAAAGTACTCTCTGAGGGGATAATGGTTTCTTCGTCTTGGGCGAGCTTGACTCCCTCGCTGCACTCAGGATTCTAGTCTTAACTCCCTCGCTTCGCTATGGAGCACTAGAATCCCTCGTTACGTTCGGGATTCAAACTAGTGCCCGTGACATAAGACACTGTTTTATCCCCTTCGTGAATAATCTACGAGTACTATTAAGGATAGTATCAATCTTCAAAAGTTCTACAAACAAACCTGTTTTTCAACAACGCTATCATGACAATACTATTGTCGTTAATCAATATTGACAAACCAACTATATTGAAGACCGGGTGTTATCTGTCGTCGAGTTTTATTTCATTACTATACTGCCGTCTTAAGGAAAAAAGACGTATCTGGCATTTTTATCGAAATAGTTATATACCTACATATTCGGAATCAGCAAAAAAAGACGCATCTACAAATATTTTTAAATTAGCGTAAACTTAACGAAAACCTAATAATTCTGCCTTTGTATCTTATTGTTTAAATAGGACGAAATATATTTTTTCACCATTTCAATATTTTCTGTAGATATGTCCTTTTGCCTAATGGCGGCAGTATGAGGAAGAAAATCCAATAATAGTGAATTTATGTTGAATTTGATCCATGATCGGATAATTGGGCGCTTATATACCTAAACTTCTTCCCACGAAAGAATAATGTGGACATTCCTTTCTGAATAAATAAGTAATCACGGCTTCCCGGGATTGAACAATTTTGTAAAAACAACAATAATAAACTTAATGAAATTATAGCAGTGGTTATTTTGATTTAGTATCTTTATTTTATTCAAAACAAATGGAAAATCAATAAAAAATGATAATGTGCACAATGTGGTCAATTAGTGGAAATTGACTTATCTATCTAACAGCTTAAGTGATCGAATCGACTAATTTATTGTATTTCATACGAACAGACGGGATTCTGAAAGGCATGTCCGTATTATTCTTTCGTGGGAATATAAGGTGAAGTTTACGTAAATTAGCGCCCGATTATCCGATCACTGGTATTTACAGATAAACTGTTTAAATTATTAAACAGTTAATTTTTTTTAGTATCACTTTAGATAGAAAAAAATATTAATAAAAAGATTTTATTTAAACATGAGAGCCTAAATATTGCCGCATGGCGGTTATTTATATGTATATTTTTTTTAATATCTAGTATAACTCGAAAGATTTTTCGGAACATATGTTTTGTTATTTTGGGAGGGCTTGACCAAAGCTATCACCACCTACAGTATGTCGGTCGAAATCTGGGACAGCCTATATACGAATATTGCTCATTTAATAGTATAGGATGTAGATGGTACAGTCACGAACCGGGATTGTTGAGCGACTAGCATATCATCATAACTTGGTTGTGTTACACGAATGCCGCGCGTGAAATTTGACATGTGACATTTCAATAACGAAAAATACTTTTTAGCAAAAAATAAAACCGACTTCTAAAACAAAACACTACAAAGTGAAAAATAACTTTAATTTCGGAAGTCGGTGTCTTTCGTTTTGTATTTTCGTTTTTTGCCACCGACTTCCGAAATTAAAGTTATTTTTCACTTTGTAGTTTTTGTTTTAGAAGTCGGTTTTATTTTTTGCTAAAAAGTTTTTATTTTTCACTTTTTAGTTGTGGAACCTACCCCACACAAATTCGAATACATAATTGAGCACAATAATTGTAGATATAGCCATGTAAATAACAGTGATATGAAGTTATTAAAACATCATCACATCATCCATATAAAATAAGTGGGAAATATACGCATTATTGAAGCTAACTCAAAAAATCCCCAAGCAAAGTTAATAAAATTTATATGGGACCACCTCGGAGGTAAACCCTTTCAAACAAAAAAAGAATTTTCCAAATCGGTCTATCCGTCTTTGAGTAATCGCGTAACAAACATACAAAAAAACAAAATACAGACGAATTGAGAACCTCCTCCTTTTGGAAGTCGGTTAAAAATGGGCGGCATTCGTATAACACAACCAAGTTAAGATGATAAGCTAGTGACTCAACAATCCCGGTTCGTGACAAAAGCAATAGATAAACACTGTAACTGGAAAAAGCTCATAATGACGAACTCTACACAAAGGTAGATAGATTCGTATTCGTTCTGCTAGTGTTGATGCGGCACTCTGTGCGTACCATGGCTCATCAATTTTGCGCTATGGCTTTATAATAAGGGGTAATTTTGTAGAACTAATCGGAGTATTTTGAGCTCAAAAGAAATGCATTCCTCGCTCAATATGTATACACTAAAATAAATACCTTATGTAGGTAAAAGTATATAATAGAAAATAAAAATAAAAATAAAAATAAAAAGGGGAACGCTCATTGGGAATCAAAAAATTTGTCTGCATCGCTGTCAATGGGAAAAGTGCCCAAAAAGCTGGCAGCATTGCCACTTTAGATGGCAAAGTACTAAAGTATCTACTAAAGCCATTGAAAAAAAAAAAAAATCCTTTCAAGAGATCCAACACAACTAGCTGTCACGAGATGTAGACGCACACTATTTCAAAACAATTGTTATAATATGTCCGTCAAAATCTATAACCAAATACCTAAACAGATCAGAGAACTACTATTAAATTATTTCAGAACAAAACTTAAAAAATGGCTCTCTATTAATGTGTTCTATATAAGTGAATTCGTAAATTATAAGCTAAGTTGAAAATAATTAAGGTATCATACCTAAGGTATTTAAATTAACACCAATACATAGATCTCACTATTCTCACTAGCAATTTATATAATTTAATTTTTTAAATATTTTTTGACTACATGATCTCAGTTTTTTGTTTACTTATAGTTTTATTTTTAATATCCAAATATGTGGAACTATTTGTATTTAAGACCTCTTATGTACCATATTTTATGCAAATAAAGATATTCTTTACTAGCTTTCTTTACTTTACCAAAGAATCATCTTTGCGCTAAAAATAGGCCAGCCCTCCGGTCCCGTGAAGAATCGACCAACCGCTTGGCGGTGTCCCGAAATACTCGATGAGCGCTCAGACCCCAAGGCTCAAATATATAGCTCCCAATAAGGTTATATATATTTGCGCCGTTTGAGATTTTCCGCACCTGCAGCAGCTGACTTAGCACAGCCCGCCGTGCTAGAAAGATGGGATGGCGCAAATTTGTCGACACACGTTGCATCCCACACCAAAGGCCTACCTACCTTCCATGGCATTATGATCATTCCGTCTGGTTTCTTCCTATCGTGTCGTGCCAAGCCATTGGGTTCTAAAACAGATCCTTACCCGCTTGAGTGTCCAATGATACCGCATAGATTCATGTCTTTGTGCGCTCGAAATTTCGACCGAACCTCATAGGTTCGCAACTGCTGTCAGCCCGCGGTCGCCATTGGACCGCTGGTAACAAGAGCACGACGGATGATGTCATTGATGCTGGCGTGCCGTGCTATCCGGCCTGCTCTCTTACTGCAGGATAGGCCATGGTGTCCGAGACAGGCGACACCTTCACCGCATTGGTAGTGATACGGAGCCACGCAAGGAGCGCACACTGTGAAATAATCCGTATCTGGCAATGATATTAAAAGTAAAAAGACGTAGATACGTTACCTACCCAACATTCGATGTTCAAAAACGGCACAACGTCGAACTATTAGATGACACGTGGAAATAGGACGGCATGTCGTAATTATTGGGAGCGAAAAAGAGACAAGACGACGAAAATGTGGCTAATTAGCCACATTTTGACGTACCACTTGCGGAGCGTGTATAACCTATCTACGACTTTTTCCTTATAATATCATTGGTATCTGGCGTCACTTTATCCAAAATTTGAACATGCAATATTCAACGATACAATATTTTTACACGATAGCTAGATAAGTCAACTGTATATTTTGATAATAATTTGCGGATAGGTGTCGATATTTTTCATACTTTAACATCGAGAAATTTACACTTGTGATGTGAATTTTGTAATCGATGGATTGATTAAAGGTGTTTCAAGGGGGAAATTTTAGATAGGCATACAGAAGAGCGCAGTTATATTATCACCTAGAGTGTCTTAGATATTTTAGAAAGATATTTTAGTAAGTTTGAAAGTTAGACATGTATTACTTATACATGTTTGATTTTCTTTTGTTTATATATATATATATATGCAACGACATTAGAAAATGTATCCTCGTGTATCCGAGCTGAAACATTATTTTTCCTTCATCCCTGACTCGTGCTTTATAGGAAGGAATCAGTTGTATTCCCGTGCACCTATTTGCCCATGTCTTAAGTTTTTTTTTTTCGTTAGTAGGACAAAATTGAAGAAACTCAGAATTTTTGAAGTTTGGCTTAATACTTTCCTAGGAAACTGGGAACAATAACACTCCTAAAGGCTCCAGAAGTTGCCAGACTCGTACTCGGATGAAGAAGAAGATCTCAGCTACTCAATGGAAGAAGAAAATATAATTGACTCGATTGATGATAGTTTCTAAAAACATTTTCAAATAATTATATGTGTGTACCTATACAATCAACTAATATTACTTTTTCTTTTTTTATGTTTATTTTCTACCGTTATTACAAAAAAAAAAACAGTTTTTATATACAAGTGCTTAGCTAAAACCCTACAGTATGTCCAAAAAAGTTTCAGTGTAATATATCAACTATGCTATGAGGTAGAAAAATAAATATGACCTATTGAATAAAGTGACGCTAGAAACGACACATTTCACATTGTGGAGTGCCCAAATTGCCTAAATGGTGTAATAGAAATAAATGTTTTGAGCTTGAGAATTTGGCAAAACCAAGCATTCTCGAAAGTACTTGATTCTACAATCTCAGGCCTCAGCAATCTCAGGTAGCCACAAACATCGCCATTCGCCACCCTAATTTTTTTTGTCATCAAATTAATCTTTCACACTATATTAAGACCTTTTGTGTAATTTTATTTCAATGGACCCAGTAGCTTTGGGGACAATAGATTTCTTAAGTATTGTTAATAGAATATCTTCTCAAATGTTATGCATAGGGTAGCGAGGGGTTTGTTTTCATATTGTACAACCCGCCTCTATGGATACACGAGTATTCACGAGACACTCGTCATGACATATTTCGTGCGAATCGCGAGGCGAATAACGAACACGCATATGTAAACAGGGCGTTCGCTATTCGCCTCGTGCTTTGCCTTGCAATTCGCGCGTTCGCGTTGGGAGCGGTTTTTCGGACGCGACTCAAAGGGTACGAATGGCGAACACGAACTGTTTACACATTCGCCTGCATTCAGTTGACAGCTAGCGCCCGACCCAACAGGACGTGTCTCCCTAAATAATTATATTATTATATTCTTTGGACGTGTAGACAAAATGGAGTGGAGTGCGAATTTTAGAATTCCTAGAACTGTATCAAAATGAAGAGCTCATTTGAAACCCAAAACATCGCAATCATAAAAATAGCCTAAAGATGAACGATGCATGGAACCGTATATCATCTAGTATGAGATTGCCAGTCAGCAAAATAAAATTAAAGAAGAATTCGTTAATGGCCTATTTTCGTACACATCTTTTTTACTTTTTTACGCAGGATATCTAAATAATTGTATAAACTCAATAAAAGTAGGGCGCATGCCGCCATTATTTTCACGTCCTCCATGTTCGTGTGCGAATGTCAAAATAATACACCCCACGAATGTGTGAAGCAGTTCGCGACGGCACGCGTATACGAATGTTTCGTCGAATGTTCGTCGAATGACAAGGCAAATGGCGAACACGATTGTGTAAATGCAGTGTCAGAATTGCCCTCACCGTACTAAGGTCGAGCGAAAAGTGACCATCATACTGAGAAGAGTAACCTCACACATCCCGCATGGATCGATAGATAAGATTTTCAGTATGGGCACAGTATAACAATATTGTAATACTGTGGTATGGGTAAGCGAGACAATACTACTCAAATGTCAATATCAAAACGTGAACATCAATTATTGGACGGGGTTTTTAAATATTATTTGTGTCTTTTACAGGGTGTACCAGAATGGTGTGGTCTTTAAGGGTGTGGCTCAGACCATCAAATTGAACAAATTTCTCCATGGGACCAACATCGTTATCAACTGCCCCATAAAAACCTCAATAGTAGGTATTCAATATAATATCAACCCAAATGTATGGGACGGCATTTTTTGGCGATTAGGCATCCTGTTTATTTAGTAAACGGTTGAGGTAGGGCATCTTTAATCACCACGCTTGGCAACACAGCATCCCTGTCTATATTCTGTCCTTTTTTTAGGGTGGGAAATCGTCAAATAAGAAGTTATTTTATTTATGTCAAATAAGCCGCTCTGGGCGGAGCGGGAGGGAGTGTCAGACATTTACTGACTAAAAAACCCACCCGTGTTTCTTCAGTTGTCTGTGCCAGGCCACGGTAACTCTTTCAAACAACCCGCGACCCTGGCAGGCATTGGCTCTAGCGGACCCCATAAGATAGTGCTGACATCTCTTTGAGGTGCGCGTTGTGTTGTGAAATGGTGTAAGGTATTTTGGGGACCGTCTTTTATGAGTCAAAAGTTAATACTAACGATATCTTGACCGCCAGTTGTGTTGCTGGGGAGTTTGTTGCACCACTTCTTGCCAGCTAAAATACTAGGAAGTGGTGAAGGGCGTTTTGGGGAGTGACTTTTGAGCTTTTGGCGTTCAACTGCTGACTCACTCTTCTTCTTCTTCTTGATCGCGTACTTCATTACTGAAGATCGTGTCCCTGAAAGGCCTTCATCGTTTTATGTATGATTTTCTTCTACTTCATTCGTTCCCGGCTTCTCTCAGGGCGGTCGTGGCAGAGAGTTCAGTGAGTTCGGTTACTTGGTCGGACCAGCGGTTAAGTGATCAGCTACGAGGTCTTTTCCCGTATACCTTGCCCATTACCACCAACTTTTCAAGGTTATCTGGTTCCCGACGGGTAATGTGCCGAGAGTCTTTTAATAACAGATCTTGCGTTGTCTATCTCCTATGCGTAGTTGTTCGAGGATAGATTTGTTCGTTTCGTTGCTCCCTCACTGACTGACAAATCAAAGTCCATCCGAATCCCAAGACCAGCAACCTAATTGCGTAACACACTATCAATCACAAACTGAATGATTTTGAAGCATATCGTCGCCTTGGAGGCCAATGGAGCTAAGCCACATAACTTAAAAACCATGATATTTTGGTAACTTCTAATTATAGCATTCAATAGTTACACGTTTTAATAGTCTAGGGTAAACATTTGAATCCTCTACTACAATATGGTTTATGTCAAAATAATTGTTTTTACCCGCATCCTTTATTTTTTAAACATCCATAACTCAGAAGTGTAGTTCTGTGGAATAGCTCCATTACCCTCCAAGGCGACGATATTAGCAATTATCCATTGCTTCATATGGTCGAGAAATTTGTCTGCTCAACAACTTAAATAACGCAATGAATGTTGTTAAACTGTCAAAAAGAAACCGATTGCTACTGTAAGTGTGACACGCAATTACCCCGCTGAAAGAAATTTTGCATACAGGTTCCTTTTATGATGTAGGGAAGGAATAAGGCCGGATTTTCAGTAAGAATTGGGAACTTAACACGGACGGACGAAGTCGCTGACAAACTGCTAGTTTGAAACAAGATTTTGTTTTTTGTCAGCCCCATTTTACCGCCCATGTTGAGTGGTTTGCATTATAAGTAAAACTAATACTAAAAATATCAAAATCACATCACTATAATCTCGGGTATAAGCCCGCATCACTCCAAATCCAATATTTATCAATGTGGCTAATTCAGACTAAAGCATGCAAGAGAGATTATTAATAATCCAATAAACATTAGGAATAGGGGCAGTGTGGGAATCAGTGATCTAACCTATAAATATTTTATATTATCGTGGCGTGAGTTTTTCTCTGCTTTGCGTCGATCCAACAGTGTTCTTTTTTGATGCACTGGGATGCGCTCTGTTGGATTCTCAATGCTCTGCTCAATACCGAGAGTTGAAAATCCAGTTCGCCATTAAAAATCCTCGCGTTAAAAAATTCGCCCGTACGAACTTGGACTAAAGTGGACTGTCCACTGCTACGATAGGACAACGTTCAAAGTAGGGATGGGTCATTGACGGTTTTTTGGTTAATGTAATTTAACTGTTAATCATCAATGGTTATCAGTTTAAAAAAGCTGTTAATTATTAACAGGCTTTGAGTGTTCAATCGGTATCTTTCGGAAGTATTCGTTTCGCATACTAGTTGATTCGCAGAAATGAATAAATTTATAGTGAAATAATTCGTTGAGCCGTTGACGTAAAATAGCAGTTTATATTTTCAACTGTTTTTTTTTTTTGGAACTGAGTAAAATAATGACAATTGAACAAATGCGTCTTGTGCGTTGACATAAATTAAAAGCTAATATTTTCAACCTGTTTTTTCAATGATTGACAGTTACTTCGTTGACGAATGAAAAGTCGATAAAAAAACGGTTTATTTATTCAACGACCACCTCTAGTTCAAAGGTTCCATCGTTTAGTTTTGGAAAAACCGAACTTTGCCGAATTAAATGTGACCGGTACAAGTTAGTGACGGAACTAATGCGTCAATCTCTAATAACTTAGGTGGGAATATAAACCAATTTCTATTGACGATGTGGCTACCGTAATTCCGTCACTCACTTATTGGACATTTAATTCGCCAAAGTTCGGTTTTTCCGAAAATACACGTGAAACACTTGCGTAGCTTAGCCATGGGTTTATATGTGGAGCAACACTCTTAGAGTAAGTACGCGGAAAATAAGTCTGCGTGCGGCTGAAATAGAAACTAACTGTAAGCCGCCATCTTGCCATTTAATAATAATAATAAACAAAATTAAGTTAGTAAACAAAACCCAGACAATTTGTATCATCACTCCGGCAAGGTGACTGGCCCAGCCGATACCTTGCAGCAGTGTTTCACAAACACACAATTTAACCAGCCTGCTACCATAGACAGGATGCTGTTGGTGCTGCCCCGCACCACACTAACTAGGGATGCGCACCGCTTTCGCATCACAGCGTAGAAGCAGTCAACGCGAGCTTTAGCAAACATCCCTGATGCGCTGCGGTATCGGGGCAACCACATCAGCACCCTGAATGCGTTATTGTATTGAACGCGAAGGACGCTGTATGATTTCTGAGTATATTTATAATAATAATAATAAATACTTTATTTCAGACCATGGTGTCCATTTTGTTAGTAACAATGTTCTTATAGACTAGTGTTAGTAATTCATAAAACTACCCACAACAAAATATATAAAAACCAACTCAACAATCACTAATGCGCCATTCCATCACAAATGGCGCAGCAATGACTGATGTAAGTACAGTCCAGCCGACTAGCGATCATGCTAAGGATGTTGTTGGCGCTGCCACGAACTCTACGCACCGGATGCGAAGGAGGCGGAACGCGTGAGGGAGAGGCAACCTCACGCCCTCAGTCGCCGCAGGAGACGCCCTGGGCGGCGGGAATCGATAGCCGATTCCCGGCCACCGTAGGCGCGGGCTTGCGGACGGTGAGTAGTGGGTAGCTCGCCGTCCGGTGAGGACCAGGCCCGGGTCGACGGCGCGTTGTGTTCCACGCGCGCCTCAAAGAGATGTCAGCAAGAGATGGGGTCCAACAGGGCCGATGCCGCTGGGGTCGCGGGTTGTTTGAAAAAGATACCGTGGCCCTGGCATAGGCAACTGAAGGAACACGGGTGGGTTTTAGTCAGTAAAAGTCTGACACGCCCTTCCGCTCCACCCAGAGCGGGAGAAGTTATTTGATGATTTCCAATCCACAAAAAAAAAAAAGGGATGCGCATCTCTTACGCATCGTAGCATAAAAGCAGTCTACGCGATGTTCAGCAAACATCCCTGATGCACTACAGATTCGCCGCAGCCCCATCAGCACCCTGAACGCATTATTAAATTGGACTCGGAGGACACTGTAAGATTTTTGAGTATAGTGAGCCCAGAGGCTGCACGTGTAGAATGATGTACAATACGATCTAAAAAGTGTAATTTTGACTTCCGTCGAACAACGTGCAAACCTGCGAGCCATCATGTTCGCCCGTACTGCCAGCGCCCTCCGTTCCCTCTCAATGTCATTATTGTCCTTGAGGTCAGAGGTCAGCATATGTACTAAGTACTTAAATTTAGACACCCTACGCAAAGCTGTACCATTAAGCGTAATGTTGGGAAACATGTTACCTGTACTGTTTCTTTTGGCCTCAAAGACCATGACTTCACTTTTGAGTGGATTATATTTTAATCCGTGATGCTCAGCATATGCTTCACAGATGGTAAGCAGTTTCTTAATACCACATGCATTCTTAGCACCATGTCATCAGCATAGCTTATATTGTTTACATTAATTCCGTCTATGTGACAACCTACCCGGGTGCTACTGAGGTACCGATATTTATGTCAGGTCAATATGGTTTAATAATTCAGATCTTTTATTTCTGTGTATCTAAGACCGTATTTCGACGAGATTAGAAATCTTGATAAACATCTGATACTGTAAGATACAGGTTACAGGTTATCTTGGCTACCACCATAATGGATTATGTTGCAAAGAAGCGTTGTTGTATTCAGATTTGAAGGACCCCCTTCTGAGTTCTGATCACAGCAGCACTGTGTTGTGTATTCACAAGCACATGAGACAGCTTTGTCTCTGGGATGAGAATGCATCTGTGATGCCTCGGATATCTGTAATAGCATTATGATAGTGCAGATATCCGTAGAGACTTTAGATGCTATCGGGTAGGCCGTCGTCAGCTTGTTTATAATCATTCTAATTTGCATTATCGATCAATACAGGGGCAAATTAAATTAGCTAGCGAAACTCCGCAGACGTAATAGATATTGATATCTAAACATGACAAAACAAAATGATGACGTTTTTTCTTGGGGTCATCAACCGCCTCGTACTAACTTAAAATATCAGTTTAAAAATCAGTTTTTTTTTTTTTTGTGTAAACTTCAGAGGCGTGATGGTTATCGATATCTCAACACGATAAAACAAATTTATCAACTCACACGTAAGTTTTTTTTTGCCGTGTGTATAGATATTTTCTATTTTCCCAACTATGTTGAGGTCGGCTTCCAGTCTAACCGGATGCAGCTGAATACCAGTATTTTACATGGAGCGACTGCCTATTTGACGTCCACAATCCGGTTACTGCGTAATACGATACCCTTTGGTAAGACTGGTTGTCATACGTTCGGGCTTCTGACGACCCGTAACGACAGTCAAAGATCCACGAATGACAGCCGGGATCAACGGTGCTTTCCGAGGCACGGAGATCCACAGACCAACCTCGGCAAGCGTAGCTTAACCTGATGGATCAACCAGTGCGGCTGTTAATACTTAGCCACAAGCGCCTCGACAACTCCCTTAATGGTTTCATTAATAGATCTTTTGAGTTTGTTACTCCGCCTACAGCATTTGACATTTTATAACCTGTATAAATCAGTCCACACATCCTTGACCGATAACCGCTTTTATACCAAGATAATCCGTATATAAGACATGCCAATGACGTCAAGGTACGCCCAATAATCGGACAGGCTTAACAAGAGTATTTGTGTAACAATACGTCGTAAAAATAATGAGCCATTGTTCACTGGGCTAGAGGGCCCGACGTATTGGTACGGAGTTAGAGGGCTGGATGTGGCTAAGGGCTTTTGACATCTCAATGATAAAAAAAATACATATGATATTTATTCAGCAAAAAATAAATAAATAAAATTTCATTTATTCTCTCTTCACAATTATTACGCTTATTTTTTTTTAACTTAGATGAAATCTCTGTTTCCTAGCCGACTACAGTGAAAAGAAACATACTCGTCTGAGTAAAGAGACTGACCTCTGTCTGTCTCTTTTTAATACTTATTATTTATTTAGTTTGTGGATAGGTAGATACTTAGTAAAGTAATTAACAGATCAGATCACAGAGAGAGAGATCGGAATAGGTAGAGCATAAATACCTAAACTTCGAGGATAGAAGTAACAAGAGTGAATAAAAAGTACAAAAAAAAAAAAAAAAATAAATAAAAAAAAAATAAAAAAAAATAAAATAAAAAAAAATATAAAATAAAATATAAAAAATATAAAAATATAAAATCCTATAAAATCCCAGAATGATAAACATGTCGATTAAATCTCGGGAGTTTAAAAATTGTGAATTATGTATTGTTGTATTTATAGTAAAAAATAAATAATTTGCAATTTCTTAAATCCCGAGATTTAATCGTCATATTTCGTTTGATTGATTTCGTTACAGGTTCCAAAACATTTGAATTATTTCTCTGGACTCGTCAAGCTTCATTGTGGCGGCCATAGAAATATATCTATGGTCTCGACAATTTTCTGCTTGCGCGCTGTAGGTACTGTAATACTGTTCATTCTGGCCTTCAACGAGTTGCAGTCTGTAGTCGAGAATAGTGTGGCTAGTTTGTCCCTAACACAGCTGTTTTTTTTTATATTTAATAGCACTCGTTACAAGTACCTCGAAATAATGAATCGAAATTGACGTCATGCCATAATATTTAAAAATCATTTCCATGGTAATTAATTGCTAATTAACATAAAAATTAATTTCGTTTTATTTCTTTTTTCATTTTCTTTCCAAGTCCTGAATCAAGAAACTCAAAAGACCAGGCCACTTCCATCACCTCTTAGGTACATCTGCGCACAATGTTCGATAACTGGTGTATATTATATAAAAACAATACCATCGCATGGAAGCGCAACTTTCACTGATGCACCGATTGTTCTACAAGGCTGCCCCGCGGTGTTGCCTGCTAAACTCGCGTGTCGGCTTCCGGGGTGGGCAAGCAAGATTGGGAGGAGGAAGAAACAAAAGAAACGCGACAATCGATTGAGAGGTCAGGAGTTCAAGCCTCATACTTCTTTAAACCCTATTACAAGCATACCTATCTACAAAACTGGTGGACTCTTGGCTAAGTTATAGCAGCCGCACGGGTCGATCATAAGCCACGCTTGCCATTGTTCGGTTCGTAGATGGGTGGTGGGTTCGTGGGACTTATCGAGACCCCTCCGTGCCTCGGAATGGTCCCGGCTGTCATTCGTAGATCTTTGATAACCAGTCTTACCCCTCATGTTATCCAGTAACTGAGATGTGGAGGTCAGATAGGAAGTCGCTCCATGTAAAATAATGGTATTCAGCTGCATGCGGTTAGACTGAAAGCCGACCGACGTTTGGGAAAAGGCTAGGCAGATTTTTGTGGTCGTCTATTACAAGCATAGTCATAACCAGCGTAAAATGTTCGCATTGCTAGGACTCCGGCTTCCTTTCGCGCGTGATTCTTGCTGTGAATTCACGCCACGATTCGCGCCGTGAACTCCACGTGAAAACGTGTCTCTCCACACTCGCAAAGTTTTGCAGTTTCGTTTGTGATCCTAAAGAGACGACGATGTGTCTGTTACTGCTGCTGTGACGCAATGAGCTGTAGCGTACTACAATTATCTTTGTATACTGCTGGGGAGTTTGTTGCGCCACTTCTTCTCCCCAGCTAAAGCACTAGGAAGTGGTGAAGGGCGGGCGTTTTTGGGGGACTGTCTTATGTAATTTTGACGTTCAAAAAGTGCTGATTCTCAGCCTAGTTTGAATAAATGACTTTTGATTTTGATCAAAAATAAGAAACATACAAAAATAAGATGGAGAAAAAGAAGATGGTGGCTGAAGGAATTCCATACGTAAGACCACTCCCGACTGCGCTGCGAGTATAGATTCGGAACCCTTTGTCGCGGGACAAAACAACGGACACCGATCCGGGAACGGCGCGAAGCGCGAACGTAAAGGCGCGAAACTATCTACACTCGCGTTTCATGGGTTTTGCGGCCATTCCCGCCGCGAGTGTAGAGGAGCGGTGTTTACTAGCTATACTGACTAGTCGATCTGCTGACCTAATGAGATACACTAGGACGGTTGAAGAAGAAATAAAACCACGGCCGTGACTGGTCGTGTTCTGATCTAAGCCGATTGTTTATTAAAAAAAATAGACTACATTATGCAATTGCTTGTAACGAAACCATAGCGCGCATTTAGATTGAACAACGCCATCTATCGAGCTTCGGGTCAGTTTTTTGTACAATAATGAGTATTGAACTTGTGTTGATCTTGAACAAGCGGGCTTAAGAGAGAGTGGGCCGTAATTCAACACTCGGGCCCAGTGCGGATTGGTGGATGTCAAATTTCTTTTAATTTTTGGTTCTAGGACATGCCGGATTCTCCACATTGTTTTCCATCGCATCAGACGTCTTGTTATTACTATGATAACATTACACATCACCGTGTCTGTAATCCCCGAAACATCCTACCTATAAAATCAATCAATCTGCCTAGCCTTTTCCGAACTATGTTGGGGTCGGCTTCCAGTCTAACCGCCTGCAGCTGAATACCAGTATTTTACATGGAGCGACTGCCTGTCTGACCTCTACAACCCAGTTACTACAGTAGGTAATACGATACCCCTTGGTAAGACTGGTTGTCAGACCCGTAGGTAACGACTGTCAAAGATCTACGAATGACAGCCGGGACCAACGGTTTAACGTGCTTTTCGAGGCACGGAGGAGTCTCGGTATGAAAAGATGGTCACCCATCCACAGACCAACCCCGGCAAGCGTAGCTTAACCTGATGGATCGACCCGTACGGCTGTTATTACTTAGCCACGAGCTCCTCCTATATCTCCTCCAAGCATCCTACCTATAATAACACTCATATTTCGCCAGTTATGTTTAAGTCGCATGTAAGAAGGATGAGCCTATTGCCATCAACCGGGCACAATCTAGACTCCGGGATGCTACTGAGACATTCCTGATAAAAAAACCCAATAACACGTTGCCCGACCTGGGAATCCAACCCAGGACCTCAAGCTCAGTAGTAGCGCTTGCGACCACTAGACCAGCGAGGCAGTCTATGAAAACTATATTAAATATTAAAAAAAAAAAACAGTTTTTATTAGTCTGAATATTTTCTAGGATCAGAGTCCTTGTCAAGACGAATCAAACGAGCCCAAACTCGATAGGATTGCGTCGTTTTATTACTGAGTACTATATTACTTACCTTCCAGCTCCATCATCAGATAAGCTCGATGATACCAAAATATTGCTTTGTCACGGATTTTGCACACTTACGCCAAATTTCAGCTCAATCGGTCTCCGGGAAGTGAGTCAAATTTAACTTGCAATTTTTGAACAGGACAACTTACATATACGAACATTGCAAGATAAAAATAAAAGCTTGTAATAAGACCAATGGGAGGCGAAATGCAGTGACTTGCATTCTGGCCTTTCTAGGGAACTATAAAACTTGAAAAGCCAAGTAAAGTATGAAAATGCGTTTTGGCAGCCGATCTCTATATTAAATCTAGTAAAGAACTGTGTCGCTTATCCTACCCCAGTTTCCAAAGGGATACTAATAAAAAAGTTGTAAAATCAACTACAGTAAATGTTTTCTAACATTTTATAAGCAGTTTCTACTTGTTTTGATAAATTGAGCGTGGAAAAGTGTTTTTTTTTTTCAATCGACGCAGAAATATATGCCAATGGCCTTGAGTGCATAGCTTGCGTCTTCTGTGCTGAGCTCACACAACACATCGTAAGTCCACCCAGTAATAGGACTCACCCATTAAGGAACGCTGTCCCAAATCAAACGCATTATTTATTTATTATACATAAAACAAAAGGTAAAAAAAAAAAAGTTTATTCATAATAGGTTGCGGAAAAAGTTTCTTCGCATTTTTTAAGAAAATTCAAAACATTTTTTAATATAGTTTATTTACATTTAACTAAAGTATGTAGGTACCATTTTGTTCGATAACTTACCATCTTGTAGGTAGGGACATGATCCCATTGCTAAATAAATTTTGGGACTTCTGGTCAAAATACTGCGAGAAGTGGTTTTGGCAGTCCTCTCGTGATGTTAACCTGACACTGCCTAAAGAATTCTGAAGAGACCGAAACAGGTGGAAATCTGAAGGTGCAAGGTCAGGACTATACGGCGGATGCATTAACACCTCCCAGCCAAACTCTCTTAATTTTTGCTGAGTGGCTAAAGATGTGTGAGGTCTAGCGTTATCATGATGAAAAACCACACCCCTTCTGTTGATAATTTCCGGCCGCTTTCTCTCAACTTCTTGCTTTAATCTCATCAGTTGTTCGCAGTAGAGTTCAGAATCGATGGTCCTGCCTGGTGGTAACAGCTCATAATGAATAATGCCCTTCCAATCCCACCACAGACACAGCATCACCTTGTTGCGAGTTAACCCGGGTTTCGCCACAGTCTGTGAAGCCTGACCGGCCTTTGACCACGACCTTTTTCGCACGTTCTTGTCATACGTGATCCACTTTTCATCACCAGTTATCAGCTTCTTCAAAAATGGTTCGGTTTCATTACGTCGTAATAAATAATCACAAATGAGTACACGGTTCATTAGGTTTCTTTCAGTGAGCTCGTGAGGTACCCAAATGTCGAGCTTTTTTGTGTACCCAGTTTTTTTCAAATGCGCCAAAACTGTTTTGTGGTCAATTTCCAGTTCTTCAGCTACGTCGTAACTACTGATATGCCGATCTTGCTCCACTTTTTCAAAAATGGCATCCATTTTATCCGTAATAGGGCGACCAGAGCGACGTGCATCTTTGACATCAAAATTTCCGGATTGAAAACGCTTAAACCAAATTTGTGCTACTCTCACAGACACTACACTAGGTCCATAAACATCGCAAATTTTTTTCGCGGCTTGCGCTGCATTTGTACCTTTTTTGTAGTAAAATTTTAAAATGTATCGAATTTCTTCATTAGATTCACTCATCTTGACGCTATGAAAAACAAATAAAAATCACACATTTTCCTAATTTGAATTTGGAATTAAGTTCTTTAAAATTTAAACTTTCAATGATACCAAAACCAGCCAGATACAAATAGAATAAGCCAAAGAGATTTTATTACAAGTTCATACATACTATAATGAGAAAAGACTTTTTCCGCAACCTAATATATCTCATTTGGCACACACTGCATATCGAGGAGCCTCCATTCAGGCATAAAAAATGCCTGTAGTTGAAGGTTTCGCTCTTCCCTTACATTATTACATTATAAAGGTATTACATTAAAACACGTATACTAAAAGATAAATCTATACTGGGCTATTTTTAAATCACTAGCTAAATTTTCACAGAGTGTTCTACCCATGAATATGAACAACTTTCACTATGGGACCAACTCTGTAATCACGTGTTCAATCTGCTGTTTCATACATTTTGGTCGAGTAGGTATAGAACTTTCGTATGTAACAGCTGATTTTTTTTCGTGAAAATTTAGCTAGTGATTTAAAAAATAGCCCTGTATAAAACAAAGTCGGGTTTGATCGAACACTTAACGGCTAGACCGATTTTCATTTTCAATTAATAAAATGGTTTCATAAAAAAACGCTTGATAGTTTTTGCGTGATTCTCAGTTTTTTGTCCGCGTTAGACATTATTGTAAAAAATAATTACACTATATTGTAATATCAATATAACCTAAAATATTCACATACTAGCTGTTGGCCGCGACTTCGTTTGTGATCCAGTATGAATAGTATAGCTAATAGCTTCTGTCCTTCTCCAGGTCAAGGTCTGACCATGTGCCAAATTACATCCAAATCCGTTCAGCCGTTTTAGCGTGAAAGCGTAATCAATAAACAAACACACTTTCGCATTTTAATATTAGTTAGGATAGTTAGGAGGATGAAAAACCGGCCTATCGACACTAGAAGTTTAAACTCACAAAATGTATTAGGACCTCACTTAAATAAAAAACTTAACGAACTACTAAAGTTTCTATAATAATTTAATTCAATCATGGTTCGAAAGACACGTGGCGCCACCTATTATCATTAAGAACGTTATTGTTGTTTTCATCGGGAAAAATTATTTTTTCGGGATGAAAGGTACCCTATGGCCGTTTCTGTACACCAGACCACGTACATGCAAAATTTCATGATGATCGGTTCAGTGGTTTAGGCGTGAAAAGGTAACAAACAAACAAACAAACTTACTTTCACATTTATATTATTAGTTAGGATTAAGTTGTTAAGAAAATTCTCTTATATAATATATATTTTTTCTAAATCATTGACACTACTCGTTTAGACGTGATCTTTCAGAATGTTGGGCCAGAAACATAATTTATGAAAGGCAACTGCATGCAGCTGAGATCAGAATGCTAAGAGGGATGTGTGGTGTTACGCGAATGGATAGAATAAGAAATGAGTATGTAAGAGGAAGTCTGAAAGTGACACCGGTGACTGAAAAGTTGTGCGGAAATCGGTTGTCATGGTATGGGCATGTTTTGCGGAGGAAATTTTTAAGCATGAATGTAGATGGCTATGCGAGTAGGGGAAGACCAAAGAAACGATGGATGGACTGTGTGAAAGATGATATGGCTAGAAAGGGAGTGACTACCGAGATGACGAAGAAAAAGACATGTTGCGCCGACCACAAATAAATTACGACAAGGGAAGGTGAATGATGCTTACATAATCTTCAGTTTAAAATCAGTAAAAGTCGTTTATCGTCACCTTAACAACCACAAAACAAGATAACTCAAAAAGTTTAATTTACAAAACCTCATGTTACTTTATGTTGGGTTAGGTTAGAGACGGAGCACAGGCCCGCCATCTAGGCGGGCATGCGCCGGGAGGGTTGTGGAAGTAAAGGCTGAGCCGGGTTCCCATGGCCCTCCCATCACGGTGATGCGGGAACACCGCTGAGTTTTAGTGGGTATACTGCCTCTCTGGCAGGGAGTCCCACATACTCCGTGTCGTCCCCCGACGAGCGGAGATGCGTAATGTCATTTCTCAGCGACAAAAAAAAAAAAAAAGGTTAGAGACGGAGACGGGCTGACGGGTTGCCATCGCGGGTAAAACCTGGATGAGGCTGGCATACGAGCTCGAGCGTGGTGGTTGGTACTTACAGGAAAAGACAGGCCTATACCCAGCTGTGGGTGAAGTCGGGCTGTGGATGATGTGATGATTATGATTATATTATTATTATATTATATTATTATTATATTACTATGCTTACTTAGTGATGAGGGTAGTAAACGATTTTTTTCTCCGATAAACTATAGCCGTAACAGTTGGCATAGATTGTTTGCCGTGCCTCGTAGTCGAAACTGTTTCGCTCGAGCCCAGTCTCCTCTCCCTCGTACACTGTTGGGCCAGTTGGCGTGGTTGGTTAAGATACCACCTATCATGTCGCAGGTCGTGGGTTCGATTCCCATCCAGGACAGACATTTGTGTGCATGAACATGTCTGTTTGTCCTGAGTCTGGGTGTAATTATCTATATAAGTATGTATTTACAAAAAAAAAAAAGTAGTATATGTAGTATATCAGTTATCTGGTTTCCATAGTACAAGCTCTGCTTAGTTTGGGACCAGATGACCGTGTGTGAAAATGTCCCAGGATAGTATTATTTATTATTATTACTGTCTGCGCTCAACGCTCTCTTGGACCCTAAGCCAGTTATGTTCACGAAATGCATGGAAGAAGATCTTGTCAGGACTATTGTGAGATGAGCGTGACTGTATATTTTATGTTATAGTATTTAAATTTGTTATTAGCCTTGGCCGTTTAAAAAAAAAGTGTTTATACACATTCTTTTTTTTTTTTAAATAAAATATATTAGCTCTGCTAAAAGTTTGTTGGCAGACGTGCGTAGCTCCTTTTTTACATTTATCCATAATTTATTAAACAAAATATGTAAATAAATAAATGTTATATACTTTTTAAATAGGGTTACTGGTAATTCGACGTATTCCTTGCAGGATGTCATAGCAGGGTTAAACTGCAACAAATTAAGCCACCTAATTTTCTACCGAAATTCTGTAGTACTTAGATTTTTAATCTTTTTATGAAAAATCCAATTTCAAAATTATTTACAGCGCGACTATACTGGAAATTAATTATTATCACTTGGGGGCTTAATTTGTTGCATTTTAACCCTACTATGACATCCTGCAACGAATACGTCAAGTTACCAGTAACCTTGTATATTTTATTATCAAAATTGATTTATTAGTTTAGAGAAAAAATGCGTACATACAAACATAAGGGTCAAATACAGAACCTCCTTAGCCTTAGCCCTGGAGCTAGACCACCACCTCTTAAGAGGCCCACGAAGCATGCGTAGTTCATACAAATGAAATACCAAAATAATTTGTAAATCAAACATATTCTTAAGGTAGATAGTGTGTAATTATTCCGATTGGATTACAGAATATCTAGGTTCCCAAATATATATTAAATAAGAACACTGATTTAAACATGAAATATCAGGAAAATAAGTTTTCTATAGACATTTGAAATTCCTCATATCTCGTCTTCAAATCAGTGTCCTGACAAAATATATATTTGAGAACCTAGATAGTATGTAATCCAATCGGAATAAATACACACTATCTTAAGAATATGTTTGATTTATAAATTATTTTGGTATTTCGTTTGTATGAACTACGCATGCTTCGTGGGCCTCTTAAAGCAGTATTATTTTAATCTTATTTGAGTGTGGGAAAGGGATGGAGCTAGACGTCCTGTATAGCTCCATCTCTTTCTCACACTAAAGCAACACTAAAATGATACTGCTTTAAGAGGTGATGGTTGGCCCCCTGTTATTCCTTCCAACGTCAGCTAAATGTGTAAATTCTGTGAGTGAATTCCCGTCGACAGTGTTTATATTTAAATAATTTGTTGATTACACGCGTCATTTCGACGCAAACAAATATGATTTTTATTTCTTTCTTTTCTTTGACTCCCAAGACTTTCCGGTAGGCTGCCCATTCACAAGTTCCTGCCACGGTAGGTCGGTAGTCACGACTCGAGATGTTGTATATCTAGGGATACGATTTTTTAGTCGAGTGGGTAGCTAAACACCGTGTCCGTTGGGGTAAAGTTATGGTGACATAACTGGGTACTAACTTGTTAAGGCGTAGTTTCTTTTACTTATTTCGATATAACATTATTACAGTTCTTGGTAAAGCTTTGGAGACATCTTTAAGCGATTAGCAACGTTTATTAGGGTTCCGTACGTCCGAATTATAAATCGGAACCCTTATAAGATCACTCGTGTGTCTGTCTGTCCGTCTACCACACATAAAGTTGAAATTTCGAACACAAATGAACTTGTGAGACTTAAACACGAACGAGTAACGTATAATACTTAAACGAATTTTGAACACAGGTTTCGCTTTTGGAGGAAAAATTAGAAAATTAAAAAAAAGTTTTGCAAACTGTACCGTGTGACATATCAACGGAAAGGGCTTCTTATGAGGATATCAAATATATATATTTTTTAAATTTTAAAATAAATAATTTTAACGTTACTAAAGAAAATAGATGACAATTTATTGACCTTTCCCCTCCTTACCTCCGAAACTGCTGAGCCTAAAATTTTGAAAAAAATAATACGGGGTATATTTTTCCACTGACTCACTCTCCACAGGAAAATTGGTAAGAAATATATTGTTTTAAAATAACACGGTGTCTCTCATAATATTGTGCGTACAAACTTACATATGAGGAAACCTGTTTTTCAACTACAATGTTAAGTTTATTCTTGGGATAAATTCATCCCAACTACGGAACTCTTCATTGTGCGTGGTCCGACACACACTTGACCGGTTTTCTTTAAACCCAAAAGCCACCACCACCATAACATATTATTCTGTCTCTATTATCTTCAAACGATTGGCAGAAACAGACCGACACAGGGGGGACGTCATTACGTCATTCGAGGTAGTTGCTGAAAATCAGCGATAGGTTAGTCCGACGTCACGGCATTTTGCTGAGCAACGACCCGTTCTTACACAGATGCGATGCACAACTTAATTTGTTCGTGTTATTTTTGTTTGTTTGTTATAAATTGTAGTTATTTTTCCACTCTGCAATTCGGGTTTGTCTTTGTTTTGATTGTATGTTGTCATTTTTCCAGCGTCGCAACCACAAATTACTAATATGATTGTAGTCGCAACCGTCGCAAGTTGCAACACAGAGGCAATTGTCTTTGGTCGTTGGCCCTAACATCGAGAAATGGACAAAATTATCAACATACGAGTATAGACTGCTTGAATACGAGAGTTTTGCCAGTTTTGCATGTGTAGGTATAGACGCACATCAAGCTACCCGAAACTGTCAAATTTTCCCAATCAACCTTGAACCTAATGCGTTAGCGGTAAAGTTGAAAATCTATTAAAGAGACAGATTGTAGTAACTTGATGTGCTGGCGTCTGTACTTTATGTTATTTTTTTTAATGTGCGTTTTATTTGAGCAGAACAAACACTTTTCATTCTTTCTTTCTAACGATGTTTTGAATTCGTTTAACGCTAAACTTCATTATCATCTGCATAGCCTTTTCTCACCTATATTGTGGTCAGCATCCGGTTTTTACATGGACCAACTGCCTATCTGACCTCCACAACCCAGTAACTGGGTAATACGACACCCCTTGGTAAGATTATTTGTCAGACTTGATGTGATTTGTCGTCCAAGTGGGCCTACAGAAATTAGACATATCTAATTATTAGAGGCAAAGTAGCCAAGTTTGGCTTCTATTTTGAGATATCTACACAAACAAGAATCTGGCATTCAATGCGTAGATAGCTTAGAGTTGAAGTATAAAAATTAACAACCATTTACGCTACTTACTTATTTCCCATTCGTTTCTCCACACGTTATCCTATCTGCGTTAACTACTCCAAAAATCATCATCTGCCTGCCATTTTGCAACTATGTTGGGGTCGGCTTCCAGTCTAACTCGATGCAGCAGTATACCAGTTAAATACGCCTTAACACTTGCTATTTATTTAAGTTTATTGAGAAATAAACTTTGCCTTAACTCCATTAACTTGCGCGTTCCACTCGACCGCATACGAACAGACAGACAAATTGTTATTATTTACATCAATGCGTAAGTTTACGCAGTTTCCTTTGTAAGTTGTGCAAACTATATGTGTATGACCCAACAGCAACGACTCCAACAGGCTTTTGTACATCCTTAGGACAATTTAGAAGCCAGTAGCTATGTTGCATTCAAAAATAAATACGGAGATGGCGAATAATGAAGAAGAAGTACGTATGGAAAAAGAAGACATGTTACGCACAATAAATTGGGATATGGATAATAGAATGACGATGATGTTACATCGATCTAGATACCAATTTCGGCCACTGTCTGCAGAGGTACCAACAATACGGACACCCCACAATTGCGGCGATAAGTCCCCTCTTTGAGGAGTGGTTGGAGAGGCGCCACGGCGTCCTCACCTTCTGACTGACGCAGGTCCTCACCGGACACGGTTAATTCGGGAGGTTTTTGTTCCGGATAAGGCGGGAGGAAACACCCGGGTGTTACCATTGTGTAGATTGCCCGTTACGATACGGTGGAGCATACGGTGGAGGTCTGCCCGGCTTGGGCGGAGCACCGCCGCGTCCTTATGGTGATCGGCGGCCGCGATCTCGCGCGTCCGGCCCTGGTCCAGGCGAAGCAGTAATGATCGCAAAGGAGGAGGCGGAACGCGTGAGGGAGAGGCAATCTTTGCGCCCTCACGGCCCTAGTCGCCGCAAGAGACGCCCTGGGCGTGGGGAATTGAGAGCTGATTCCCGGCCACCGTAAGCGTGGGCTTGCGGACGGCGAGAAATGGGTAGATCACCGTCCGGTAAGGACCAGGCCCGGGTCGACGGTGCGTTGTGTTCCACGCGCGCCTCAAAGAGATTTCAGCACTAGCTGAAGGGGTCCGCTAGGGCCGATGCCTGCCAGGGTTGTTTGAAAGAGTTACCGTGAGCGTGACCCTGTCACACAGAATAATTTCAGATTTTTCTCTATGCAAACTTCGGAGATAAGGGGGAGGGGGGAAGGTATTTTTATTTACATTTTTCATCAAAAGTCGAAAACTATGCTGACTAAAAAAGAAAAAAAATAAGACCCCCTTTCAGTCCCTGTTCCAAAAAAGATATATACATTTTTATTTTTTTCTTATTTGCAAAATAGTTGGACAAACGTCATATAAAACTATTCCAAAATTCAAGTTGATAGCATTAGTAGTTCTTGAGATATCCGGCTGTGACAGACAGACTGAGTCGCACCATAAGGGTTCCTTTTTACTATTTGGGTACGGAACCCTAACAATTCACTTAGCTATAAATCATATAATAAATACTTTAAGTATACATACATACATACTTCTGGAATAAATGTTACTAAAATAACTAACAACTATGACGAAATGGAAATATAGTGTTCTTTCACTCTTCTTTTAAATACTGCAACAGTTTGGCAGTCCCTAATGTCAGGTGGAAGTGAATTCCACAACCGAACCGCGTGCACAGTGAAGGAGTAGGAGTAGAAGTCGGTGGAATGGGAAGGAAACTTAAGGAGATTTCTAAGATGCGATCTGCATAACACATCAAAAGGACGGACGTAGGAAAAGCATTCCCGCAAAAAGGAAGATAAATAATACGATGTCTGTAAATAGCACAATTTTTTTTAAAATATAATATGACTAGCAGCGCCCCGCGTTTTCGCCCAAGTTAGTCTATATGTATCAATCCAGGTTATAAGCTGTGTGATAATTTTCATGAATATCCGTTCAGTAGTTTTTGCGTGAAAAAGTAACAAAAGATTGTGAGGATGGATGGATCCATCCTCATAATCTTTCGCATTTATAATATTCGTTGGATAGTAGGATAGGAAGTAGGATAAGTAGAAAATAGAATGGTACGGAACCCTAGGTGCGCGAGTCCGACTCGCTCTTGACCGGTTTTTTTTTTTAGATTTTATGTATTTTTATTTCCTCTTTTATTCTTACATACGGTGTCTACATCTCTCTTTATTATTCTCTGTCCTATCGCAGGTATGCTGGAAGAGGTTTCTTTAGAAATAAGCATCACCTTTGTACGTAATTTTCTGTTCCTTTATTCTTGTCTGTTTATTTGTGTACATAAATGGTTAAATAAAAAATAAAAAAAATAAAAACTTTGAGCCTTTGAGATTGAGTAGCCTGTAAGTATTTATTGTTCATTCTGTTACAGTTAAGATATATTGGTTACTTCTGGTTGATATTAGGTTGTATTATTAACCTATTATGTGTGTTGAAGATTGATTATTTTTAATACCCAAAGAATAGCTGATTGTGCCATTTACAGCCACTTTCTGCTAAATGGTAGTATTTAATGGTAGTAAAAATATTTTTTTTTACAAAGAAAACAGGATTTATTGCGAGTTTTGTGACTAAAAGGTTTTACAACGTAAGAATAATATATTTTTGATGACATGATATAAAAAATGATGTCCGAGGTAACTAAAAAGATAAAACACCAAACTCTAGAGTGGTGAAAAACTCTTATAACGGCCAGAACAGGGCCACCTGCCCTAATTTATAGAGAATACTTTACTTTACTTTTATTTTTTTAGTCTGCAATTGTTTCTCTGGTCCGCAGGCCGTTCTGGTGGTGGCGGCGGCATATCAACCATGCAAGGCACTCTTTCGCGCATAACATAGTTCTTCCCGCAAGCACTATTGAACATTGTAACCGCGAATTTCCCCACTCTATAAGAACCTTCTCTGAATATTACATCAGTCTCTTTCGGGAAACATAAGGCACCTGCAGCCAATGCCCCTAGAGTAGTGAAGAATAATCTTCTTAGTAAGCCTGCTCCTCTACCAACGTAATAACCAGTCGCTACTCCTGTGACTACGGCTGCTTGTCTTAGTAGAAGATTTTTGGGACACCTCATGTAAGCTATAAAATCGTTTTTCTTTTTACATACGAAGGCACAGGCATCATCTTTCAACTCTCCTGCATCCTTATTAAATTCGGAGATGGATTCAGCCCAGGATTTTCTGTAGCTCGCCACCTTTGGAAACAGATAGGTCTGCAGTAACTTCACGTCACTGTTAGGACATTTTCTTTGGTCTTCAATATACTCTTTGTATTCATAGTGTGGACTTTCGTAGATTGGAAGATCTTTGTATTTCATCTTAGGAGGTCTTTCCGGGGTCTTTGGACCTTCACTCTTTTTGGCTGCTTTCACAACTGGAATGAGAGTTAAGTTCGCACCTACTAGGACGCTCCTAAGTGTTTGGATCCATAGCGTGCCGATGACGTAAAGATCTCCATGACATAGTCTTGAGATTTCTTTTTTGAAGTGTTCCTGTGACTGAAATATTGCGGCTTCATCTTCTTTATCTGAATGTATACCGTCATCTATTTGTGGCTTTTGCATTTTGTATAAGTTTTATTATGTGGAGCTATTTGTTTACAAAAATTTTGACAACGACTTTTTAGGTTTTGACTTGACTTTTTGTCACATAATCTGTGTGTTGATTAGCCGTTATAAGAGGTTGGTTATAATGTTTAAATAATGTAAGGAGGCCAAATGTCCAGTCAAAAATTTTATTGAAAGTAGTACGGTCAGTGCTCTCCATTACCTGACCCCTCCTACAAAGAAGAAGAGGGGAAAGGGGTCGGGTTATACAGGTCATTGACAGGTACCAGCTGGGCTAACATGACACACGCGACAATTACTCACTATCGCGTGAGTAATCTCCGATTCTTCTCTCGTTTAGTCGTATTTACTCGTTCTCGATTTTGACGATGAGAAGAGAAGACAGTATTATGATACAAAAAAAAAAAACAAAATAACTTGGCAGTTTCACAATTATACTTATTTTAGTCATCATTTTATTTTATAATATATTGACAATGGAAATACTTAGTTTTAAATTACTATTTATATTGGAAAAGTTCTTTCCGGCGGATAATAAATATGTAAATCGTGGCCTTATAATTGATCATTTCATAAAGTGTTTGCTCATTTCATGAAATGGCCAGCTCAAATTGAGCATATCGTCAAAACGTCAACGAACACTTCATGAAATGATCATCATAGAAATGGCCATATCGACGAAAGCAACCTATATGTAGGTTAGGCTAGAACTGTGACAACTCGCGCGCGAGCCGAGCGAGCGAAGCGAACGGTTCCGCGGCAACAGCCGGCGAGCGCTACATGCAAGTTGATCGCAGTTACTTAGCTATTTAGTATTTTTAACAAAACCAAAGCGACATCTACGCCTCTACTAAAACTGTCACAGAACCGAGTCAGCTAACCTCGACTCCACGTGGTACTTGTTTGCCCTACCCCGAGAGTGTTTTTAGAGCCGGAGGCACGTAGGGAGGGCAGCCTCCGCCCACTGTAATAAGGCGCACGCACCATGCTACCCGTAACATAACCTAAGCCGAGGCTGCGGAGGCGAGCATAGGTGCTTGCGCCTTATTACGTAAGGGCGAATAGGCTGTACTTCCCGTAGCAACGGTGAAGATGTAATACTCAAGATTCTGGCAAACTTTGACCTTAATCCTATACGCCTGCCTTAACGTACTTTACTTTCAAAAATATGAAAAACTAGCTTTTGCCAGCGGCTTCGCTCGCGTCAATTTCGAAAACGTACTACCAGGTTAAAAAGTAGCTTATGTGCTATTTCAGACTATAATCTATCTTTGTGTCAAATTTAATCCAGATCCGTTCAGCCTTTCTGGCGTGATTGTGTAACAAACATCCATCCATCCATCCAAACTTTCACATTTATAATTATTATAATTAATGAGTAGGAAGTAGGATACTTAGGAGAATGAAAAACTGGTCTATCACACTCTGGACTCACAAAATGTATTAGGTACTAAAAATAAAAATAAACTTAACACTACTAAAGTTTCTATAATAACATAAAAACTTTTTAGCAAAAAATAAAACCGACTTCTAAAACAAAACACTACAAAGTGAAAAATAACTTTAATTTCGGAAGTCGGCGTCTTTCGTTTTGTATTTTCGTTTTTTGCCACCGACTTCCGAAATTAAAGTTATTTTTCACTTTGTAGTGTTTTGTTTTAGAAGTCGGTTTTATTTTTTGCTAAAAAGTTTTTATTTTTCACTTTTTAGTTGTGGAACCTACCCCACACAAATTCGAATACATAATTGAGCACAATAATTGTAGATATAGCCATGTAAATAACAGTGATAGGAAGTGGAAGGAAACACCATCACATCATCCACATTAAAATAAGTGGGAAATATACGCATTATTGAAGCTAACTCAAAAACTCCCCAAGCAAAGTTAATAAAATTTATATGGGACCACCTCGGAAGTATACCCTTTCAAACAAAAAAAGAATTTTCCAAATCGGTCCATCCATCTTTGAGTAATCGCGTAACAAACATACAAAAAAAAAACAAAAAAAAAATACAGACGAATTGAGAACCTCCTCCTTTTGGAAGTCGGTTAAAAATTCAGTCATGATTCGAAAGACACGTGGCGCCATCTATTAACACAAGAACGTTATTGTTGTTTTCCTCGGGAAAAATACTTTTTTTCGGGATGTCCGTTTCTGTACACCTGACAACGTATATGCAAAATTTCAGGATGATGGGTTCAGTGATTTAGGCGTGAAAAGGTAACAAACAATGAATGATGAATGAATTAATGAAATGCACCCACCCTAGCGTGGTTTGACCAGACTCGATTGCTCGAATGGACCCAAAGATTCACACTAGCCCCTGTTGCCTCATGTTACATGGTGCAACAGAGACCATTGCATATCAAGGAGTAGACCGGGGGACGCGATAATGGTAGGGAAGACAGGCCCTTAGGACATGGATAAAGATTAGTGCCTACCCAGTATGCACCGTAAAGTAAGCAATGAAATAGTGGAGAGACGGGTGTTATAATATTGGATGGGCTCTTTTAACGACGTCGCCGCCAGGCTCCTTCAAGTTCAGCTTCACCAGTGAATCCTTAGGCTGGATTAAGTTGAAAAGGTAACAAACAAACAAACTTTCTCATTTATAATATTAATAATAAAGTAAGGATTTAGGAACCCTAAAACGTAAAGAGACCGTAAACGCAAACGCATCAAACATCAACAGCGTAATAACGCAATGAACGTAGCTAAACTGTCAAAATTAAAGGCTTTGCTATCAATTGGCATCGTTTATATATTATGTTACGCAATTACCTCGCCGATGTCCTAATAGATTTGATCGCCTTCATAGAGGACAGCGCTTAAACCTTGCAAAAAGAATCGCCCCCGGGTGGGCTCGAACCACCAACCTTTCGGTTAACAGCCGAACGCGCTAGCCATTGCGCCACGGAGGCTGTGGAGATGTCGCTGAAATACATAGACGTCATAGTTGCCTGGACGTTATCTATTTATGTGGTAATAACAATAAAACTCCTATTGTGTCACGTAATCTCGTTCAGTGTCAAATCAACTCAATTCAATTGTCTTTATTGCAATTCATAATGTACACAGGTGGTAAAGAAAGAAAGAAAGAACAGTTTATTTGTAAGAATATAGGTGTTGCGATTTGTCATGATCTCATACATTCTACCATTTCTGGTGTACAAATATTTTCTTATAGCTAAAAAACAATATTTTGTCATTCTTTGCCAGTCAGGAACTCGTTTGTTGAGTAATAGCATTTACTCAGTAATAAATCAAAAAGCTTGCTCTTAAACTTGATGCTTGATATGTGAGAACATGTTTTTCAACAATGTTCTTGCGATAAATTCTTCCCAGCTACGGAACCCTTCATTGTGTTGTGGTCCGACACGAACTTGGCAGTTTTTCCAACATCTTCCAAGCTAAAACACTAGGAAGTGGTGAAAGGCGGGCGTTTTGGGGGACTGTCTTATGTAATTTTGACGTTCAAAAAGTGATGATTCTCAGCCTATAGTTAGAATATGATTTTGAAAAAAGAACTTATGAAGTAATTGATTAGGAATGTCCTTCAAAACTCCGATAGTTTTGATAGTGATTGAAAGTCGTGTTATGCAATTAGGGTGCTATTTCCAATCTTCTCTTCAATTGTCCTTAGAGTTAATCTAATCAAGACAATGGCTTCAAAATGGTGACTAATTTTCTGCCAGGAACCCCTATACCATTTAAAGGTTTATTCTTGGGTTCGATTCCCATCCAGGACAAACATTTGTGTGCGTGAACATGTCTGTTTGTCCTGAGTCTATATAAGTATGAATTATCTATATAAGTATGTATTTACAAAAAAAAGTAGTGTATGTAGTTTATCAGTTATCTGGTTTCCATAGTAGGTACAAGCTCTGCTTAGTTTGGGATCAGATGACCGTGTGTGAAATGTCCTAGAATATTATATCAACAGCGACATGGGTCGATCGAAGGTTAAGCTACGCTTGCGGCAGTAGGTTCGTGGATGGCTGACCATCCATTACATATCGTGACCACTCCGTGCCTCGGAAAGAACGTTAAGCCGTTGATCCCGGCTGGCATTCGTAGATCTTAGACAGTCGTTACAGGTAGTCAGAAGCCCAAACGTCTGACAACCAGTGTTAGGTAGGTACCAAGGGTTATCATGTTACCCAGTAACTGGGTTGTGGAGGTCAGATAGGTAGTAGCTCCATGTAAAATACTGTAAATAAAAAGAAAGAGACGGACGTAAATTAGAGCTGTCAAATTTAGTTGTTTAGCTATAGCCGTCCTTTTCTCGCGCTGCCTGTTAGTAAAAGATAGCGATTCTCTAATTTTATTTTAGATATTGAACAAGAGAATCGGCACCATTTCGAGTTTCTGACTGAATTTCTGGTTTGCTATTTTATTTAAAAACCCCCCAAATAATAATGTTTAGACACATAAGAGTATTTCTCAAAATAGATGTACATTTGTAGAAAAAATCATGTCTCAAAAGTTTGAGTCAAAATATTAAAATAAAATGATGAAACTTCTTGTAAGATATTTGCGAAGGGATGAAGAAAATATACTCCTGATTAGGATTAGATATCGCAAGGACCGAAAATACTTCATAAAATAGTGTAACGCTTCAAGTTGTCACTATCATGATTTACTTTTCCATACAAAATCTTTTTGTCTCAATGGGTACCAACGACTTTGCCGCTTCAAAAAATACTACTTGACGTATGTGTAACGTTCTAATTTTCTGTAATTAGCACCTTCGTATAATCAGGTTTAAGGTTCAAAGTTGCTAGTATCCTGCTTTCTTTAAAATAATTACGTTTCACGCAATAAACAAAATGTCTCGCCTTTTTTACTTTTTAGTCACGTACTCTTTAGTCACGCCATTTCTCAGTAATTTCTTTAATTTCTGAACGAATCTGTAGTATTTTGTACTGACAACACTAAAAGCGTTCCTATTGGACGATGGTAAATGTCAGCGCCATATTTTTTCTCTGTCAAAAACTAGATTCTCTTAGTGCGCCGGCTGTTTTACTGTTTCGATACGAATGAAAATTATTACTTTTTTCAGGATAAGTACTTCTGAATTGTATATCAAGTTAATAAAAATGTATGTTAGGATAATTGTTTAAGTGAATTACATTCTTCAAATTCATTTTGGACAAAAAATGTACTTCTTATATAGGTTATGGGTTATAATTCCTTTTACTGTTTCGTTGTTTTTCGTCACGTAACGAAATAGTATGTTATAAAGCTGGGTGTAGACTGGTTTTTTATTTATTTACCGGGGTTACTTTTCTGAACTGACATCCGTTTGCCTTCTTATTTAGTAAGGTAAAAAGCAACGACTTTTGTTTAACGACAAGATAAACAGCTGATCAGTCAAAAAGCGCGGGAAGTTGATTTTTTTTCTGCGAAATTATAAAACTCGTAGAATAAAAGTCTTTTATTGCTTTTGATGTGGATGTAAAATTTGTGGTCCCTAAAACTAAAGATTTAGACTGTGTTCCTGAAGTAAATATAGTTAAAAAAATAGAATTGGTCGAAAAAGAGGGCAGTCTTTCTCTGATGAATATAGAAGACGCAGTTTATTTTTAATTCAGTTTTCTCTGTTAAAAATTTTTCTTTTTCCTGTTTTTAATTTGAATACTTCATTTTGATTTCAGCTAATAATAAGTGTACCTATAATGAAAAACATGTTTTTAATTAATTCCCATAATCCCTGCACCTTTATTAAAGCACTCAATGCACACTCAGCTTTAGTTTACTATTTCGTTACTTTGTAAACTATTTCGTTACGATATTTCATAACAACTTTTTCGTTACGTGTACATCTTTCGTGAGAACTACTCATAAATACTATCTTTGAAATAATATATAAATAAAATGGTCACTAGAATAGCAAAAAAAAATATTATTAAAATCTCGAGTATGATTGTATAAATGTACTTGGTGCATCCCTAGTATCAGCCGGTCTATTCTGTAAAAATCTCACCGTGAAAACGTAGGTGAAGTGAGCTTGAAGAGAGCTGTCATTCCACCTGATACTAGGGATTTAAACTATTTACAACTCACCGTGAACTCACCGTCACTGACTTCACCGTGAGATTTGTACAGAATAGCGATGCAGGTGAAATGACACTGACAGCTCACTCCACGCTCACGTCAGGGTAGCCCGTGACATGCAAATTTTCTTAAGTTTTTTGCAATTTATAAGTCAGTATTAGGTTGTACGTTGATCAAAGTGTAATTCGCGACCGTAACAATATACTTGTTACGGTCGCGAATTAAACGTAGAATTCCTAGTTTACTATTCTCTCTCATTTAAGGCAAATAAGCGTGAGGGTAGCCCACAAAATTCAAATTTTCTTACCTTTTTTGGAATTTACAATTCAGTATTAGGTTATACGTTGATCAAAATGTAATTCGCGGTCGCAGCAAATATGTATTTACATAATTATAATCATTAAAGTGATCCACACAACTCTTTAAGACCAGGTAAACCCAATGAATGACTATTTCAAGCAATCCTAACATTTGAGGTTACATTAGGAGTTGTATTACTGATTCCAATGATTATAATTCTGTAAATACATATTTGTTACGGTCGCGAACCATACTTTAATTGACATACAACTTAATACTGACATGCAAATTGCAAAAAACGTAAGAAAATTTTAATTTCGCGGGCTACCCTGACTCTTCCCCCTTAAGTTTTCACGGTGAGATGGTTACAGAATAGCATCTGCAGTGCTATTCTGAAAAATCTCACCGTGAAAACTTAGGTGAGGTGAGCGTGGAGTGAGCTGTCAATAGTGTCGATCCCTAGCGCCAGATGGAATGATAGCTCACTTGAAGCTCACTTCACCTACGTTTTTCACTGTGAGATTTTTACAGAATAGACCGGCTGGTATTCAGCTGCATGCGGTTAGACTGGAAGCCACCCTAACGTAGTTGGGAAAAGTCTAGGCAGATTAATCCTCTATTTATTACCGTACCATGAAGGATATTTATCTTAAAAGTGAACTTTACAAAGCGTAGGTCTGGGACCTAAGTACGTCTGACGCAATTTCCACAACTGCAGAGCAGTTTTATTACAAGAATGTAAGTGCGACCAAAAGCATATTATGACTATGATAATTGCTAACCCCGTTAAGGGTAAATGCGTGAGAGTTACAAGTTAATAATAACAAAAACATAGTCACCAACAAACAATATGGATCAGAAGTTCCATATTACGACTGCGAGACGAGATGACTGCAAGATTGCCCACTGGATTTTCATCTCTCGGTGTTGAGCCGAGCATCCCAACGCGTCAAAAAATAAACTGAACTGTTGGATTTTGAACTCTCAGCGTTAAACAGTATGTTGAAAATCCAGCGCGCAATAAAAATCCCCCGTGAGTTTGAGTTCACTGAAACTTCATGGTCATGGAACTCAAATGTATATGTCTGCTTCTATAAATGGCTAAATCACAATGGCACTTGGGCCTGTAGGTACCACAGAACAAGGAGACGCCTCGGCGAAGAATAGAATAGAATACTTCAGAATAAAGGCTCCATGAGACAGGCGCGACGCGACTCTAGAAGAACAATTTCTATGAAAATTTCAGTGACATTGTTCTACCATAAGTGCATCGCACCGTCGCGTCGCGCCTGTCTGCAGGAGTCTAAAGCCGCTGCTAGATGCAGGATTGTCAACACTTTCCATACAAAACGAAGCGTGTCACCGTTTACTCGCACTACGAATCAAGTAACGTATTGAAACATGGTTTTGAATGGCCAAGATGATAGAATTTTATTATAGGTATGTGAGCGGTGAGACGGGTGTGGGAGGGGGGGGGGGGGTGAGGCGCGATTGACAAGTCGCACATGCTTGACTACTTGACAAAGCATGGCGTTTCTCAACCTGCGCCTCACCGCTCACATATCTCAGGCGATGACTATTAGTATTGCCATCTCTAGACAGCAGAGTAGTTTAAGTGCAGGGTAGATCTCTCGTAAACATACAGCAACAGGCAGCACTACAAGCTTCTTTTGGCACGTTGCCAAAATCTGAAATATCGTCGCCATCTTGTTTCATCGCCGCCATCTTGTATCTTCAATACATTTCACTCAACAATGGTGTTGTTTCCCGGAAGCTTCGCCGCAAGAGAGCGCTGTGAGTTTGTTACATGTCAAAAGTCATTGATAGAAACGTGTGCATTGTATGGACGATTTTTAAGTATTTGCGTGTTTTTTTTAAATCTATTTGTGTTGCTTCACAATGTATTCTTGAACGAGAAGTTGAAAAAAATAGGAGTATTGCAACAAGGAAGGAAAGCCAAGCTTCTCGTAAGGTACATTATATTTAAGATTTTATCAACTTTTAGCTCTAGACATTATTATGATTTAAAAAATTATAAAATTAACTTAAACCATATTTTTTTTTGTTTTTAACTATACTAATGATAAACAAGATGTACTAGTTGCTGGTTACAAAAAAAAAGTACGGTTATTTCAAAAGAGACCGGTTTTTTCCTCACAATATGGAAGTTTTATTACTATTGTTAATAAAAAGTCATCATTAATAATAATAATAGGTATCCTACCAACCTGTCGTATTAGAAGTGGTCTCGTAGTCTGTTTTTTTTTTTAAATTCCCACATAAAGTCGAAATATCACTTGATTTGAAGTTTATTAATTTCAGTGCCTTTTCCGACTTTCTCTTCATATGAAAATTATTTGGGAATTTCTCAACGCCCATTTGTTTGCATCCAAAGGCAACGACGACCCATTATATTATATAAGACACAAAAAAAAAAAATATTGTTTAATTTCTTTGGAGTTTGACAGTTCGTTTGTAACAAACACTTAGCGCCCTCTACGCGGAAATAATATGACAGTTTTCTTCCCCATTGCACAAATGTTTACCAACAGCGCCCATCTGAGCGCCAAAAGTTCTTTTTAGCAGTGTACAGACGCAGCACATCAAGCTACTACAATCTGTCAGATTTCTTTAATAGATTTTCGACTTTATTGTTGAAGCATTAGGTTCAATGTTGATTGGGAAAATCTGATAGTTTCGGGTACGTTGACCTGCTGGCGTCTGTACCAGGAGGGCTGAAAAGTTTAGAGCCTAAGCATCTTCAAGTGTCATTATTGTCTCGCGTTGCATATTACTAATTTGCGAATACCCTCTTTAGTATAAATACAGAGTTTCATGTCATTAGCATCATTACGCTTTTAGTAATTACTCCGTAAACATCATCATGTCTCAGTTATCCGCAGCCTATCCCTAGGCTAACCCAACCTTTTTAACCCCCGATACGCTAAGTTTTTTAAGCCCCATAGCAAATCTGAGCAACAATACCCCCAGTGTGCCGAGGGACTGAAAGTTTTTAGCATAGGGATGGGCCGCGGATGACTGAGACGTGATGATATTTGCGGATTAATTACTAAAAGCGTAATGACGCTAATGACATGAAACTCTACATTTATACTAAAGAGGGTATTTGCAAATTAGTAATATGCAACGCGAGACAATAATGACACTTGAAGTAACTTAGGCTCAAAACTTTTCAGCCCCCTGGATATTGTACAGTCCGGCCGGCGAGACAATTCGTTCCTGACACCTATCAGTTGGACAATTTCTAGTAGTAATAAGGATCAAATTCGCAAAACACAATATATTCGTTATTATGAAACTCACAGTTGTCAAGAACGCATTGCATTGTCTCGACAGCCGACTGTAGTAAACCTTCTTCAACTACGTTTCTTTATAGCAAAGGTCTCAAACAGAGATCTTAATACCTTAAGGTCGTGGGTAAGTAATAAAATGCATTTTATGTTCCAAAGTTAAAAGTGAACAACAATAATGACTCAGTTCCTGGAACCACTTGGTTTCGTGGTTAAAGTATGCATTTCGTAGGTTTTTGGTTAGTGATTCATACGGAAATTATAATAAAGACATCATGGAACACGTATAGTTCTAACTTCTATAGGGTCCATTTAACTGTCTAAAAGTTGTAACTTAAATAACGCACAACCTCTTTAAAGGTCATTATACTCATCATTATGAACAACTTTTATTCAGGGACCAAACCTAAAATCGCAAAAAAAATACATAAATGTAAAATGGAACATCACGCTCACTCAAGACGGGTTGGCGATTTTAAAGAGGCATATTGCATTTCGACCATGATTTTTGCGTAAATTAGCCAACTTTGGCGTTCTTATTCTGAGAAACTGAAAGACCTCTAAACGCTGGCTGTCGCCGAAAACCGGCGCTGGGGCTCTGTCTCGTATGGGGTCGCGGCATTATGCTGAGCGACGGCCGTTTTGCGTGGATGTGACGCATATTTTCCCCAAACTTGTTCTTTAATTATTTTATTTTGTTATTATATTTCTTTGCGTCATGTTTATCGCGAATAAATATTATTATAGTATTTTATATAATAATAGTATTTTCTTTCTTTCTTTTTTTCTTTCTTATCTCGACCACTTTGACTTATTACGTAGTGGAGAATAGTTATTATTGCAGTTTATAGCGGCTTCGCTTTTCGCAATTTTTGTTCTGATCTATATGTCGTAGACGGTCATTAGTATGGACACTAAACGAAACGCAAGCGCGCCCTCTGGTGGCGTTATCGTGCAACTTCATTTTGGCGCGCTTAGGCAGAGCCGTGACGTTACGAGCGGCTCCGACACAGCTCACTTTTGATGGAGTCGTCGAGCAGCAAGAACGTTGTCACGGAACTGCCTCCCGTTTCGCGTAGTGCCTAGTTTTGTTCCTAGTACCTGCGTAATTGTTAATTGTAATTCGGTTCTGTGCTACAATAAAACTGCGGACTAAATTATAGTGTTTTCTCATTGCACGATCCCTTATTTCTGCCCACATGATGTCTGATGGCCGGGGTCTAGATCCTGACGATCCTACATATATATAATATATAAAGCTAAAATTCCGAAGTATTTTTTCCATAAAATGCGCGACGGTATTTTTTATAGCTCGTGGTTTGACTACTGTACTTATGTACAGTGAAATGAATTAAAAAAATATATGATAAAAACTTAAATAGTGGTTTAATTCATAACGGCCTCAGAATTTTTAAATAGGTATAAAAAAATCCCATTCAAAAACTACCAAAAACGCACAGAATTAACTGTAAATTTCTACTTCCTTCATTAATCAATCAATCTGCCTAGCCTTTTCCCAACTATGTTGGGGTCGGCTTCCAGTCTAACCGGATACAGCTGAATACCAGTATTTTACATGGAGCGACTGCCTATCTGACCTCCACAACCCAGTTATTGGGTAATACGATACCCCTTGGTAAGACTGGTTGTCAGACTTTCGGGCTTCTGACGACCCGTAACGACTGTCAAAGATCCTCGAATGACAGCCGGGACCAACGGCTTAACGTCCTTTCCGAGGCACGGAGGAGTCTAGGTATGAAAAGATGGTCACCCATCCACAGACCAACCCCGGCAAGCGTAGCTTAACCTGATGGATCGACCCGTGCGGCTGTTATTACTTAGCCACGAGGTCCTCTTCTACCTTCGTTAATATTATAACGTAAAATTTATACCAGAACAAACATTAGATCATAAGAAATTAAAATTTCATGCTTTAAACAAAAATAATTAATTATAAGACTCAAAATAAACGTAATTACAGCTGCCAAATTTCTACATAATGCGATGTGTCGCACACTGTTTGAATGTAGAACAACCTAGATGGGCAATAAGTATAAAAAAAGTTAAGGTCAAAACGAAAAACTTCAATAAATTCTTTATAACAAACTACAATGGCATACAATCACAGTAATAAAAAAAACAGCCAACGAAAAAGAGAGGCGGAGAGAAGAGAAGAGAAAAAGAGACCCTTAGGGTGCGTCCACATCTGGCGAATGTGCCGCGAATGTGCAGCTCATGCAATGTGAGCATTTTTGTTCGTGCGCCGCTCCTGCGCCGCCCGCGCGCAGTTCGCGCGCGACCTAAGCGCCGTACGCGATCAGCGCGCGGGCGGCGCGCTAGCGGCTCGCATCTTCCTTCCGCAGAACAAACATAACTTACCCGCTCAGTTCGTTTCTGATTACTGGAGGCTAAGTACGTGTTGTCATGGAGTGGACGGAGGAGAATTGTTTACGCTTAATTGAAACATATAAGGATTGTGAGCCAGTAAACGGAACTGTAAGTGCGAGAATTGAGTGCACGCAGATCGCGCGCCGCGCGTACGCCTTTTACGAGCCTTGCATGAGTTGCGCTAAAGAGCCAACCAAACCATTGCCGTGACTGGACGCGTGCAGCTCGCGGGCAGCTCGCAAACGGCTCGCAAGCTGCACATTCGCGGCACATTCGCCAGATGTGGACGCACCCTAAGATAGACAAAGTCGAAATTCAATAAATTTGCGCATTGTCTAAAGAATATCACTTTGTGTTTGTTATTAAGGCTTCTGTGAATACCGGTAAGTGCTTTTTATTAAATATTTGCAACTTTCATGAGAAATGATAGAAAAATATTCATATTTTTATGATTTCAAGTAAAAACTTAATAGAGTCAAGTACTGTGGAGTTGTGAATTTAACTTCAGTTTATTCAATCAAGCCTCATTTTTTTTTTCGGGTGAGGGTGTTGACATGTCAAGAAGATCGGTATTAGAACTTTGGAAGACTAGAGAAGTAGTATACAATTAGTAGATTAACATCTAGGTACTCAATATGCATGTAAATAACCAGTCAGTAGAGGAACTTTAGTTTGCATAGCATAATTTTATTGTACGTCGGTGATTGCCCCCATCCATGGTGTTAAATGCATATCATAGATAAAAAAATAGCACTATATTATTTGTAAACATACATGTATTATTTGAAAACAGGTGTAATGAGCTGTCAACAGTGTCAGTCCCTAGCATCAGGTGGAATGACAGCTCACTTCAAACTCATTTCACCTGCGTTTTCATGGTGAGATTTTTGCAGAACGGCAGGATCCCTCGCGATGTTTTCGTTCACAGATGTCAGTAATATCCAAGATAATTTATATTTCGTGTTGAATGATCTGTTGTTTCTTTCATTCTTTCTAACTTCCACGTTGACTGTTCTAAATTATTTCAGTGATATCTCCACAGCCTCCGTGGCGCAATGGCTAGCGCGTTCGGCTGTTAACCGAAAGGTTGGTGGTTCGAGCCCACCCGGTGGCGATCCGTGGCTAAACACTTATTTTTTGTCTAGCCCATACAAACCCGCTGCTTAGTTAAGGCCTCCCCCAAGTCCTTCCAAGTACTTTTTCCGCGCCACCTCAAACCAGCTCTCACGGTAACAACCTACGTATCAGAGTCTACCGGCCTAGAAACAGGTGATGAGCACCTGTTTCTAGGCCGGTTCCGATGGCGCCGTCCATCTTCAGACTAAAACTCATGGAGACCCTTGGAAATACACACAATCTTTTTCCTTTAGGATACGCTTCGTTCATTCCTGCGTGCTATCCCTATCATAACCGGTTGTAACTGTTACAGTGACGTCATCGCATCGTTCTAATCTTGCGATAACATTTTATTGGTACAAGTAAAATTGTGTACCATATGAACGTGTGTATGTGGTTATATTGTGTTCTTTATGTTTATTTTATGTGTTTTTTTCTGAGGGTCAAATGTTAGTTTTTTATAAGGCCTCATAGGTACTTCCAACAATGTTAAGGCTGAGCATACAGGGGCGACGCGAACGCGATTCTGGGTGAAAAATATTTCCATAAAGTTTACATAGAAATTGTTCTACTATAGAGTCGCGTTGCACTTGTCGGCGGGAGCTTTTATGGTGTGTCGGTCATGCGAAAGTGTGGTTCCTCATCATCATCATCCGTATCCCGATACAACTACTGCCATGGACATCGGCTCTGCTTGTACCAATATACACGTTCCTGAGCCCGAGATGGCAACAATGTTGTCTGCCCAGCTGGCCGACGGATAACCAACACCATGTAGACGCAGGAGTATACTTCCTACTTCCAGCAGGGAAAAATCATGCTTCCTCCATCATCATCATCTGCTTAGCCTTTTCCCAACCATGTTCAGGTCGGCTTCCAGTCTAACCGGATGCAGCTGAATACCAGTATTTTACATGGAGCGACTGCCTATCTGACCTCCACAACCCAGTTACTGGGTAACACGATACCCCTTGGTAATACTGGTTGTCAGACTATCGGGCTTCTGACGACCCGTAACGACTGTCAAAGATCCACGAAAGACAGCCGGGACCATCATCGGTATGTAAAGATGGTCACCCATCCACGGACCGACCGCGACAAGCGTAGCTTAACCTGATTGGTCGACCCGCGCGGTTGTTTTTACTTAGCCACGAGCCCCTCCAAGCTTCCTCCAATACGTCATCAAAGTCTTGGGAGATATGTAGGCAATAATAATAACTTCTTCGTCTGTCGTATTTATTTATTTAATGTTTTTTGCACAAAAAGAAATACAGGTATCGCCCTTGGGTGCTATCGGAACGCGCTAGCCATTGCACCACGGAGGCTGTGGACATGCCACTACAAATAGGTACACTCAACGTCTAGAAGTCTACTTACACCGCAATGACCATTATCGCCTGCGCTATACGGGCTGCCAAAGTTGCCAATGTGTAGTATTGTCAAACGTTCTTATAGAAGAAGGTCATAAGTACAACTAATATTGCTATGCCATAGTTTTGTGAGATTGCTTGTCGACTTCTGACTGTACTAGTACATTACTTATGATAGCCATAGATGCATAATCAGCATATAATGTTCCTACAGCTGGGACACAGGCCTCTCGGTGAGAGGGAGTGGGCTGTAATCCAGCACGCGGGCCCAGTGCGGATTGGTAGATGTCACATGTCTTCAATTTTTTCTAGGACGGTTCTTTCACCGTTTTGAGAGAAGTGGTGATAAAATAATTTACGCAAAGTAAAGTGCTTGCTTAGACTCCAACCCACGACCTACAACTCGCTAGTTGCGGCCGTTAGCATGTGCTTCCACGGCTTTTGAGCCACCACTGATCCTATGGTAGATGGTTCAAGATATTCAGCCAGTCAGCATGGTGGTAGCGGGGCTGACTGTCCAGGGTGTGCAAATCAAATCAAATCAAAAGTCATTTATTCAAACTAGGCTGAGAATCAGCACTTTTTGAACGTCAAAATTACATAAGACAGTCCCCAAAACGCCCGCCCTTCACCACTTCCTAGTACTTTAGCTGGGGACAAGAAGTGGCGCAACAAACTCACCAGCAGCACAGCTGTCTGTTCAGTTAAAAAAAAAAATGCATCTATTCAACACTGCGCATAATAATTTAGGTACATTACGCAACACAAAACATTAAATTAAATTATTTGCTATAAGTAAGCTAGCTCACGCCAATATACCAAAAAAAAAAAAAAATCGAAAACTATACTCAAGCAGAAATAAAAATACAAAACTAAAATCGTAAGCAGAATTTTATACCTAAATAAAGGCCGCCAGTAATAAAGGATGTGCCCACTTACATACAGTATGTTAACCAACAGAGGGCGTTCCCGTTAACCCGCAATAGTATAGCATCCATACATGCTAAAAAAAATATTATCATTCGAAAACAAAATGGTTTTTATTTTTTTTTTTATATTAAAATATTCACTAAAAATGTTAAATTGATACGTAAAAGAAACACTCTGTACACGCGTACTTGAAGGACGGAAACATCGCAATTTAGTTTTTATTTTTAGTGAATATTTTTATATTTTTTTGAATATTTTAGTGAATATTTTTAGCATTTTTAGTGAATATTTTAATATTAAAAAAAATAAAAACCATTTTGTTTTAGAATGGTAATATTTTTTTTAGCATGTATGGATGCCATACTATTGCGGGTTAACGGGAACGCCCTCTGTTGGTTAACATACTGTATATGAAGATTGTGCTGCAACTCGTGGAGGCTTCTATTGCACCCTCAGATTTGCTCATACTGCAAAGGTTAGTGGGCTCATTGTTCACTGCATAGCTGGTCAATGGTAATCAAAAAGTGAATGCGAAGTGTCAAGCGATTTTGTACCATGTGCAGTTCAGCTACAATATAAATTGTCACCTTAACCTGCCTTACACATCACCTGCCCTGATTACTATGGTAGGGGTTCCAGGACACACAATACTCGTACTGCATGATGCTTCAAAACGTCGATTTATCTAATCTCGTCACATCAATCAATCTGCCTAGCCTTTTCCCAACTATGTTGGGGTCGGCATCCAGTCTAACCGGATGCAGCTGAATACCAGTATTTTACAAGGAGCGACTGCCTATCTGACCTCCACAACCCAGTTACTGGGTAATACGATACTCCTTGGTAAGACTGGTTGTCAGACTTTCGGGCTTCTGACGACCCGTAACGACTGCCAAAGATCCACGAATGACAGACGGGACCAACGGCTCAACGTGCTTTCCGAGGCACGGAGGAGTCTCGGTATGTAAAGATGGTCACCCATCTACGGACCAACCCCGGCAAGCGAAGCTTAACCTGATGGATCGACCCGTGCGGCTGTTATTACTTAGCCACGAGCTCCTCGTCACATCATAGACTAAAAGCTAATTACTACAGCTAATGAGTGTAGATTTTTACCAAAATAGCATCTGGCAACATGCCAATACTTTGTAGAAAAAAAGAGCTGGTCGATATATGGTATGAGCTTATTTTCTGGTACTTTTAGTAAGTTTTTAGGGTTCCGTACAAAAAAGGAACCCTTATGGTGCGACTCAGTCTGTCTGTCTGTTACAGCTAGACATCTCAAGAACTACTAATGCTATCAAACTTGAATTTTGGAATAGTTTTATATGACGTTTGCCCAACTATTTTGCAAATAAGAAAGAAATAAAAATGTGTATATTTTTTTTACAACAGGGACTTAAAGGGCGTTAAAAATCCGAAGTAGGGCTAATAAGGCATTTAGACTATCATATGAAAGAGCGCTGTTTGCACATTGTCAAACATTTTTTCGTTTTTCTGTTAGGCTGCACAGTTTTCGACTTTTGATGATGTGGCGACTTAGCTACATACAGCGCGTCTCACATCCGACTACCGCCGCACGTTGAGTGCGCGCGCACTGGAGCGCCGCCGCGGAGCATGTCCGGCGCGACCAGCGAGACTGTTTCTAGAACAACGACTCGTGTCGCCACATCTTCTCGAAGGACGCCGCGCGAACGCCGCGCGCCGCTGAATGTTGTAGATGGAAGACCAGCTACTCCGCGTTTTCTCGAAGCGCCGCGTACGCGCTCGCGCATGCGCGGAGAACAATACATAAGGAGATGTATGTTACTCAATAAAAAGATAGTTCATCTTAAGCCGTTCACTATGTAGGACACTTCTTTTATTTATAAGTACGTCATAGCACGTATAGCTGCCACAATACCTAACGTACATACGAGTAGATGCTACAATGAAAAATGTAAATAAAAATACCGTGCCGCCCCCGCCCCCCTTATCTCCGAAGTTTGCATAGAGAACAATTTGAAATTATTCTGTGTGATAGATGTTTATGTAAAGATTACAGGAAAAATAAAACGACGTCTGTAAATAGCACACTTTTTTATATATGACTAGCAGCGCCTCACGGTTTCACCCGCGTAAGTCTCAAACCCGTTAGAATATCGAGATAAAAAGTATTGTATGTGTTAATCCAGGTTATAAACTATCTGTGTACCAAATTTTATGAATATCTGTTCAGTAGTTTTTGCGTGAAAGAGTCATCCATCCATCCCCACAAACTTTCGCATTTATAATATTAGTGGGAAGTAGGATAGGAAGTAGGAAGGTGTGTGGGTGCCACTGCCGCAAAGTTTAGCAATAGGGATGATGCCTGGGTAAAAATAAAGAAATTCTATTTAGTCCGTCAGTCAGATAATAAAAAAATATTAGATACGTATTTTTTGCTTTTTCATATTAATAAAAAATTACTGAGATAATACGCATTAAAGTTCGGGACTTCTACGTATAAAATCTACGAAGACGTGACGTCATGCCACATTTTAACTCAATGTATCGCCGTAATCTTTTGATTGCGTAAAAAAAGAAAAAATACGTGTGCAATATTTTTTACTATTCTACATGACGGACAAATAAAAAAAAAGTTGTCATCATTCCTATTCTTCGGACTACCTATGTCGGTTCCTTGATTTAGAGGTTTTAAATGCCTGCAATTTCACCATACCCTTCAAACTATTATAAAGGGTGACTGGTAATTAGTGACCGATAACTAAACACATGATCGCACTCATGATAACAAACAACTTTTACTATGATATGAAACATGAAATCGCGAAAAAAAAAATCCTACATTTTGATGATTTAATATATGCGAACATGAATGTATGGGACAGTAGATTTATTTTTTCGCGTATTTAGGTTTGCTCCCATAGTAAAAGTTGTTTGTTATCATGAGTACAATCGTGTGTTTAAGTATCGGTCACTAATTACCCAGTCACCTAATATTGTGGTGCTACTTCCTGGATTGATTTTTCGCTGAATCTTTCTAAAAGAAAGCTTGTTCTTTTGTCGTCTGTTTTCAAAAGGCGGATAATTATTTCAAGTAATGTATTCATACATCAAATTGTCGTCACAAATGTAAGACTTATTTATTTCTGTTATCAAAACAATATGTTTTTGTCGCACGATTTCAGATTGTAACGAAAAGGGTTTTTAAATTATACCGCAATCAAGGATTTATTATATATTTTTTTTGTAACATCGATCCACCTGAAAATTTTAAAGAGTGCCACGATACTGTTTTGAGGTACAGACGCCAGCACATCAAGCTACCCGAAACTGTCACATTTTCCCAATCAACCTTGAACCTAATGAGTTTTGACAGATCGTAGTAGCTTGATGTGCTCGCGTCTGTACAACCAGTCACTCCATGCCACAGAGTAGTATTATATCTTTACATCATTATGCATTATACAGGCTGTCTATAAAAAAGAAAATAGAATACCTGCAGCATTATTTGATGATCGTACCATCCCATCAATAAGTATGATCAATTTTTGCGCTACGGTAGGTTACGATTGCATTTTTGTATATAAATAACCGAAATTTCCGACATTTCGGAGCTAATCCGACATTAAAAAATGTGTCACTTTTTAGGATTCCGCATCCGAAGGGTGCCAAACGGAACCCTATTACTAAGCCTCCGTTGTCTGTCTGTCAGCGGGTATACAGATCTCATGAACCGTAATAGGTAGACAGTTGAAATTTTCACAGATTGTGTTTATCTATTGCCGTTATAACAAAAAATCATAAAAATAAAATAAAGCTAAACATTATAGTTCCCATACAAGACACGTGTTTTTTCAAAGATTTTTTTTTTTTTTGTAAATATGTAGTGTTACATATTTTACGGAACCCTTAGTGGGTTTTGTACCGAACGTGTGAGTTTGACTTGCATTTGGCTGGTTTTTAGTGATGTAAGTTCTTCATAAAAAATCTTCTCATCGCATTGGGTACACGCCTTGTGTTAACTATAAAACATAATATCATTCTATGCGTTATCAATCAGGTTCAACACGAAACAACAAACTCCATTCGAAGTACTCGCTGCGCTCACATTTCCCCTAAAATCAAATCTGAAAACCCTCAAGTCTCCAAGCCTGCCAATCCTTCCTCAATCGATGGAAATCTCCATCGATACTTGATTCCGACTATTCGATTAACCGATGCACCCATTCTCGATTGCAAAAAAAAAAAAAAACATTCGGAATCGAAATCGGTCCATATGCGCCACGTAGCCATTCCTCGATCACCAACTTTAGTTTGCACCTCCAAATGGGCTTCCTCACTCTTAGTACCAAGATGTAAGGTTCAAAATTGAATGGTTACTATTTTTTTGCTGTAAATAAGGTGTGGTTTTGAACGTAAAGATTGGGTCGTTTTGACTGTCTCTTTGATTCCGTATTGACGTACTTTTGAATAGGATTTCGATTCGAAGAGTTGCTTTGTAAGTGAGAGGTGTATGATACTCTGATGTTAATTTTTTCTTTGATTTTGAAGACGAAAATGGATATTACATTCATATTGTTTCATAAAGAAAAGTACCAGGATCAGATAACCATGTCGGGGCTTGGTAACTTAGCATCTTGTATTCCCCGAGGAGTAGCAGGGATTTACCTGTAGTTATAAGGTCAAGCCACCGCGAACAAATCTGGACTCTAGGCTGCTATAAAAAAAAATCTTGATGGAAAAACTGAATCTGAAACCAGTGATCGGGCTCTAATACACCTAAACTTCACTTTTATTCCCACGAAAGAATAATACGGACATGCCTTTCAAAATCCCTTCTGTTCGTAAGAAATACAATAAATTAGTCGATTCGATCACTAATTATCTGTTAGATAGATAAATCAATTACCACTACTTGACCACATTGTGCACATTATCATTTTTTTATTGATATTCCATTTGTTTTGAATAAAATAAAGATACTAAATAAAAAAAACACTGCTATAATTTCATTAAGTTTGTTATAGTTGTTTTTATAAAATTGTTCAATCCCGGGAACCCATGATTACTTATTTATTCAGAAAGGTATGTCCATATTATTCTTTCGTGGGAAGATGTTTAGGTATATAAGCGCGCGATTATCCGATCACTGATTATAACATTATTATAATTACAGCCCAACTTGGTAATCGAACCTAGTAGTTCCCACTACGCGTTATTAAGGCACTTCCTCAACCGAACGACCTTGAGCGTTCGGTCCTTTTCTGTCTCGCCGCCGCTCAGTCTCGCTCTGTCCCGCTCCCTGCGCACGCCCCTTTATCATAGAATTCACATCTTTATTGGAATTATTTTAATAAAAAAGAATATCGTTCTTTTGAAATAAAATAAAACGTGAATTATTTAAATTTAAAATTTTCTATACATTATTGTAATCGTCAAATAACTAGAACGTCGAGTTTAGCAAAAGATGCATACCTACCATCTATAATTTTATTAACTGTTTACGTAGATATTTTAAATGTATTAAAACAAATAAGAACGTGCAATGTGATGATAGGATATCGAACATTAATAATGTTCTTATATATCTATGTAGTGTAATACTTTTAATTAATGAGTTAATAGCCTCTGAATATCGCAATGTTTTGCTTGGGGTAGCGCCTTATCAGTGCTAAACAAAAACATATTTTAAAGACTAGTTGTCAAAAGAAGCTACATAGTTGAATGTCTTGCAAATATTTTTTAGAAATTTAACTTCTAAGTATTGGCGAAAGTAACATTCTAGAAGATTAGACGCATTATTTGTTAAGTTGCTGAAGACGTGCAGAAGTAATTAATCAGGGTAAACCATTATATTATAATGAAATAGAAATCAGCCGATCCATTGTTCTGTCCACAGTTCTATCGCTAGTGCAACTAATGAGTGTAAACTTCTTTTTTTTGTGGATGGGGAATCATCAAATAACTTCTCCCGCTCTGGGTGGAGCGGGAGGGCGTGTCAGACTTCTACTGACTAAAACCCACGTATTCCTTCAGTTGCCTGTGCCAGGGCCGGGGTTGATCCGGAGATGGGTCCATGTGTGGTGGTGGGGACCATCGTTACATACCGAGACTCCTCCGTGCCTCGGAAAGCACCTTAAGCCGTTGGTCCCAGCTGTCATTCGTAGATCTTTGACAGTCGTTACGGGTCCTCAGAAGCCCGGAAGTCTGACAACCAGTCTTACTAAGGAGTATCGTACTACCCAGTAACTGGGTTGGGAAGGTCAGTTAGGCAGTCGCTCTATGTAAAAAAACTGTTATTCGGCTGCAGTCGGTTAGACTGGAAACGATCCCAACGTAGTTGGGAAAAGGCTAGGCAGATTGCGGAGCATAATAATATGAACAGCCCATCTCCATTTCAATCTTTGTGTGGAAGGTAGCATCATTTAGTTTAGTAATTATCCTCAGATTTAGCTCTCTTTTTATGCATACAGCATCGTCATCATCATCATTCAACTTTACCTGTGGGTGAAGTCGAACTACGGATACATAGGCCTCACTATTGTTGTGCCAATCCCCACTCTCCTGTGCCAGCTTCATCCAGGTTCTACCCACGATGGTGACAATGTTGTCCGCGCATCTCGCCGCCGGACGACAGACACTTCGTCTTTCAGTGTGCAAGAATCGAAACAATTTTCTTTGTTCACACAATTTTCTGTCTTGTAAGTACCCCAAAATCAATATCCCTAGCCTTTCGCAATTATGTTCGGGTCGGCTTCCAGTCTAACCGGATATGCAGCTGAATACCTGTATTTTATATGAAGCGACTGCCTATTTGACATCCACAACCCAGTTGCTGGGTAATACGATACCCCTTGGTAAGACTGGCTGTCAGACTTTTGGGCTTCTGACCACCCGTAATGACTGTCAAAGATTTACGAATGATAGCCGGGATCAACGGCTTAACGTGCTTCCCAGGGCTCGGAGGGGTCTCAATGTGTAATGGACTTATCCTCGAACCGAGCCGTCCATGTGGCTTTTTATTTGGCCAGTAGGTTTTGTGTCTTGTACACCAAATTGTCTAGGTAATATTGTCTGGGTAGGCTAGTAGGTAACTTGGTATATATAGAGTGACGGGTGCTGTTATCTTTGCTACGGCTTTAATACATCCTTAATATCGTCATCGTTGATAATGTGGGTGAATGTACTTACAGCAAAAGACTTCCGAGTTCCGTGAACAGCTTCGAGAATGAGGTTACGAGATTACGTTTCTTGAATCTTCTTTCAAAGACAAATTAATCATTGATATAAACTTCCACACAATACATCAACTAAACATGCAATTAACCAACGCCAAAGTAATTGCAATAATGTCAAAGGCCGACAAACGTTAAAAATTAATCACAAAACACAATAACACACGAGATAATCTAAAAAAAAAACTATAAAATAAAACCTTTTTGCCGCGCATTATTAGCCGCCATTTTTAACATCTCGAAATGTCATTAGGAATATAAATGAGTTTCGCGCCATAACGAACGTTGTGTTGCCACAATGGAAAATCATAAATCAACTGTCATTTTGATATTCGTTGAAAGGAGGTCCGTCAATGCATCGGTGCAAACTTTTTAAACTCTTAGAGAGGTTTTTTTTTTCGTACTCGCACGTTTGATTAATTGTAAAAAAAGAGGCGTGCTTATGTTTTTTTGGGTTGCCTTTCAATGGAGATCTTTTGAAGTAAAGATTTTTGACGTGAGCGGTGGTTAATATGTTATTTCGTGAGTGCTAAGATGGTTTGCAGTTAAATTAAGTTTATACGTGTGTTTATTGTTGAGTAATGTACTTGTGGAGTCTTTTGCGCGGTTCTTTTCTTTTGTGGTTTTGTTTTTGCTTGTAATACCTTTTTGTCTTATCTTGAGTTATATTTTTACTTACGTATTGTAACACCAATGTTCGGGAAGACAAAGTGTGGTTACTTGACCTTCTTTTAAGAGGAAACTGAAAAACACGAGATCCGCAACAGTGTAGTTAGACCTCTTTCGGAGAAGCTATTTGATGTATCTTAAATTGATACTGGGTACATAGTTTATTAAAGCTGAAGGGTTTGTTTGTTTGAAAGGGCTAATCTTTGGATTTTATAGCCCAATCCCTGAGGAGGGCTATTTAACAACACGCTACAACGCTAAGGAGCCGAGCAAAATGAAAAGAAGTCAGAAAGAACGCTCAGCGAGGCCGGGCGATGCGATGCGACGCAGTGGGTCGGGTGCTGAAATTTCACGTGGACGAAGCCGTGGGCAGAGGCTAGTTCTTTAAGTTTTTCTTACTAAGAAAGGGAACACTATCTTTTTGTTCGGCATCAAAAATAAATGAGTAATTTCCAACAAAAAATCAAATAAAACAAAGTCCTACACAGAATACGAGTTCATGAGTCATAGTTGTTGAGGGACTCAAGCTAAATAATAACAGCCGCCCGGGTCAATCGAAGGATTTAAGCTACGCTTGCCGCGGTCGGTTCGTGGATGGGTGATTATCAATTACTTAACCGAGACCTCTCCTCGGAAAGCACGTTAAGGGCCGAATTTTGGCTAAATATGTTTGCCAAAATGCCATTAGTTACTATTTTTTAATATGAATGAGTTAACTTGAATACATTTATGTTAACTCATTCATGTTTAGCCTTTCACATTTACCCAAAATTCAACTTCAGTTACTATTATATGTTTAACCATTGGTTAACTACGGATAAAAAACCGGCCCTTAGGCCCGGTTTCTTGACCCGTATTTAAATTTGGTTCAAATTTTGCCAACATTTTACCATTAGTTACTATTTTTAACTATTAGCACAGATTATACAGATGGGACACTCCGCAGTTTAGGTATGAAGCTACAAGTAGGTACGCGGCGGGCGTATCTTCCTGGGACAATTACGTAGGACTGCCGGGGTTATGCGTTAGAAAGAGAGGCAACTTGTAGGTGAATATAACTGTAGGTAATAAGCGTTGTGCGACCAGAACTGCACTTTATTGTGTCGTAGCAAGAGTCACTTTTTATTTAAATGATTCTGCGGAGTGTCATCTGTATTAATCTGTGCTATTAGTTGAGTTAACTATGGATCAAGAAACCGGCCCTAATACCATAAAGTATAGTGGAATGTGGCAGGCATGATATTAAGGCTAAGCACGCACTACGAATTTTAATCTTAAAAAAATCTGACTGCGGTAAAAATTCGCTTGAGAATTCGCTTGAAAAGTAAGTTTTCGTTTGCGATTTTATTTCGCAGTTTAAAAATTGCGACGATTAAAATCATAGTGGGTATTTATCCTAATAGAGCTCTTAGGTTCAGCGCGAACTACGAATTTTAATCGTTACGGATAATAATCGCAAATCTGTGAACAATACCAATATACTGGAGTCCGCACACTGCGGTAATAAATCGCTTAAGAATTCGTTTGAAAAAAAATCTTCCGTTTGCGATTTTATTTCGCAGTTTACTTATATCGCAACGAATAAAATGGAGTGCATAAATGTTACTAGTGTATACCTACCATTGATCTAAGATAGAGCTTGCATGAGAGCATTGTAATATTTTGCATGTCAAATGTCCGACTTTACATTAGGAACTTAATTACTGACTTTAACCAATAGGTAATGTACCAATATTGCAAATAAATGATTATGATTATCTTTATTTTCTAATCGCGACGATTAAAATCGTAGTAGGTATTTCTCTTAATAGAGCTCTTAGGCTCAGCACGCACTACGAATTTTAATCATTGCGGATAATAATCGCAAATCTGTGAACAACACTAATATACTAGAGTCCACGCACTGCGGTAAAAAATCACTTGGGAATTCGCTTGAAAAGTAAGTTTTCGTTTGCGATTTTATTTCGCAGTTTAAAAATCGCAACGATTAAAATCGTAGCGGGTATTTATCCTAATATAGTTCTTAGGCTACGCGCGCTCTACGAATTTTAATCGTTGCGGATAATATTTGCAAATCTGTGAACAATACCAATATACTGGAGTCCACGCACTGCGGTAAAAAATCACTTGAGAATTCGCTTGAAAAGTAAGTTTTCGTTTGCGATTTTATTTCGCAGTTTAAAAATCGCAACGATTAAAATCGTAGTGCATACATAGTCTTCTTAGTATAAATATTACTACTCGTATATGTATACCTACCTAAGTATCTAAGATAGAGCTTGCATGAGAGCATTGTAATGTTTTGCATGTCAAATGTCCGACTTTAAATTTTATTAGGACCTTAATTACTGACTTTAACCAATTGGAAATGTACCAATATTGCAAATAAATGGTTATGATTATCTTTATTTATTTTCTAAACTTATTACATTTTAAAATATTTTTATTAAAAAAAAAAAAACATTTAAAAAAATTGTAGCGGGAGCAGGGTCCAAGCTAGCAGTGCAGGTGGTTAGAGACAGGAACCTCCTCACAATACACACCGTATCAAGGAGGACTGCCTTCTGAATCAGGCCCTTCACCCAGCCACCCAACGAGAGCCTCTTGAGATGTTGGTCGAGGCTCTATTATGGTTATTATTATGAGCTCCATATGAAATAGAACCAAACCACTACGGAAATACACGAATGCTCACGAAATGCCCCGATTCCACGTATTTACAAAGCAGCAACGGTACAACAACGTATGACATCACCGCACATGTCATACGTATCAGAATATTCCCGCCGTACATTGTATTTAGTCTCTTTGTTCAAAAAAGACAATATTTTCGCACCGCACATTGTTGCGCGGTGGATGGGTTATGAACCAAAATGTGGGTAGGGTTGTCCTACCTGTGGGGTACCGAGATGTGAAATTAATTATAATAATAATTTCCTGGGACATTATTCACACACGGTCATCTGATTCCAAACTAAGCAGAGCTTGTACTATGGAAACCAGATAACTGATATACTACATGCACTACGTATTTTTTTTTTTTTTGTAAATATAATATCAATCTGCCTAGCCTTTTCCCAACTATGTTGGGGTCGGCTTCCACTCTAACCTGAAGCAGCTGGATACCAGTATTTTACATGGAGCAACTGCGTATCTGACCTCCACAACCCAGTTACTGGGTAATACTATACCCCTTGGTAAGACTGGTTGTCAGACTTTCGACTTCTGATGACACGTAACGACTGTCAAAGATGCCACGAATGACAGCTGGGACCAACGACTTAACGTACTTTCCGAGACACGGCGGGCTCTTGGAATGTAAAGATCCCACCCATCCACGGAACAACCGCTGCAAGCTTAGCTTAACTTGATCGACCGACCCATGCGGCTATTAATTCTTAGCCACAGTTCCCTCATAGATAATTATACACAGACTCAGGACAAACAGGCATGTTCATGCACACAAATGTTTGTCCAGGACAGGAATCGAACCCACGACCTGCGGCATGTTAGGTGGTATCTTAACCAACCACGCCATCTGGCCTGTCTAATTGAAATACGTTTCTCTCGCTCATGCGCGTTAGTGTGTTAAAGTTCACAAAGAAATGAGTGATATTAAAACCCACGTACCACGTTTATTATATGAGTTTCAATCTGGGCATTCTGCTGCAGAAGCTACACGTAATATATGTCAAAGGATAGTTCACGATGCAGTCTCCGAAGCAACAGCAAAGCGCTGGTTCCAACGGTTCCGCAATAACGATTTTTCCTTATCCTTTTTGCTATTACCTGTGCAAGGAGTCCCAACGTGAAAGTAGAAAGTTTACAAAAAAAAAAAAGTTTGGTAAAATCAAGGTTAGGTTTATTAAAACCTAACCCAAAATTAAATCCATTGATTTAATTTTGGGTTAGGTTGTAATAAACCTAACACAGCACACCTAGCACAGGTAATAGCAACAATGGCGACCTGTCAACTTCCATGACAGAACATTGACATCTTATGATTGCGTTCAGACATCAATAAAACCATAGAGTTGTAAACTTTTTTTTAAATTTTATTTTTAAACTTGTACGGATTTGGAGCAAAGTATTACTGGCAGGCGCAAAATCACCCCAACTTACGGTATGGTTTGGGAAAGACTTACAAAATATATAGTGTTTGGGTACCCCATCAATTAAGTAAAGATCAGCTGACCTACCGAGCTGAGTTTCGTGTACAACTTTTATCTTTCCGCCGCACATTTAATTGGCTAGATCATCTTGTCACTGGAGATTAAAAGTGGGTTCTCTATGTTAATCACACACGCAAGCGCCAGTGGCTGGGATGTAAAGTACAGGGAAAACCAACGTCAAAAGGTGATCTTCATCCTCGCAAGGTAATGCTTTCTGTCTGGTGGGATATACATGGAGTAATAACTGGGAATTCCTTCCTACTAATACTACGATTACAGCAACAGTATATTGTGATCAACTCGAAAAACTGAAGCTTGACATCCGTCGCAAACGTCCACAACACGACAAAATATATTTCCTGCACGACAATGCGCGGCCGCATATTGCTAAGAGTACCAGGCTAAAACTATTGGAGCTTAATTGGGAAATAATACCCCACCCTCCATATTCGCCGGACTTAGCACCAACTGATTTCAGCTTGTTCCGATCACTTAGTAATAATTTACGGGAAAAAAGCTTTGACGATGAACCACACTTGAAACAATACATAGATGAGTTCTTCAATTCAAAACCAACGAAGTACTATGCGGACGCCATTCACTCTTTGCCAGATCGATGGCGAAAGGTAGTAGAAAACGACAGTGAATATATTATTAATGATTCTTCATTTAATAACTAAATACAAATAAAATAGTTGTATGTCGCTCATTACTTATTAGCCAACCCAATAAATTTAATTAAAGAATTATTTATATTGACATGTATAATTACTACAAGCGAATACGGCATAAAGACAAACAGTAGCTAGCAAGACTAATCTAATGCATGAAAGTATCTTTTGTACCGCTTCACGCATTTTTAATAATATTCTCTTGTATCAGAAAGTTGTTAAGGGTCGTCAGAAGCCCGAAAGTCTGATAACCAGTCTTAGCCAGTTACTGGGGTTGAGGAGGTCAGATAGACGGACGGTCAATGTAAAATACTGGTATGCAGCTGCATCCGGTTAGATTGGAAGCTGACATCAACATAGTTGGGATAAGGCTAGGCAGATTGTTTGATTGTCTTTTCTCCCTTGTATTGGCATGAACTATACTTACTTATCCCGGTCGCGGTATAGTTTTGGCAGTGGTTTTGCTGCTTATGGTGCGCCAGATGTAAAGTGTTGCCACTCTAAGTGGTATTTTTTAATGCAAAAGTGCCTATTATTTTTTTACCGACGAAAATGGAGGTTCAGTATTCGACCCGTATGTATGTTTGCCCGCGATTATCTCAAAATACTACATACTTTCAGGAAGGTTTTAGTATATAATACATTAGGTAATTTTTCTTATGTACGAAGTTATATCCATAAATGTACTGTATCTCCAGCATTCAGGAGTTCGTGGCTATATGTAATGGATATAATGGATATAAGTAATAACAGCCGCACAAAATGTACTGAATCTCCGGCATTTCTAAGCGGATTTTGATGATTCTTCTTTTCGTCTGTTTTGGGTTTACGTAATTGTTTAATCGACTAAAAATGGAAAAATAAATATAGGTACTTTAAAAAAGTAAAAATAAAATTAAATTAAATTTCACTATAGTAAGACCGTCGAGAGAATGCGTCTCTGACAGCTGTCAGTTGGACAATTTCTAGTTGTAATAAGGATCAAATTCGCAATCTTTAAGGTGAAACTGTCAGGTGTCAAGAACTCATTCTCTCGACGGCCGGACTGTGTAAGGCTTTAATGTAAGTCTTTTAATTTCAATGGCAATAAAAAGACTTAGACATTACATAAAGAAGATACCCTCTAACGTCTTTCTTCTATACTACGACTATAGTCTGGCCACGCTAACTCTGCACAAGTAAAAAATGGTGGAATTTGAAAATTTATAGACGGCAACACAGTCATAACTACGGAAAAAGAATTTGATACTTACTAGTAAGTTCTTTTTTTTAATAGGTGATTTTTTTAAATTATTCAGCTTGAAGATTAAGTTTTAATTCTTCACTTATTCTAGGTACCTGGAATTTACAAATAATAAGTACTTGTAATTTACTGTGTATATTGTTTCACAGTGAGTGATTATCGATAACCACAAAGCTTATTGTTGCTTCATTATGTTGTAATTGGACACGATCTTCTTGTAAACATAATTAAAAGGCGTATGAGTATTCGAAAAAATGTTCTTATCTATTAAACAAATACCAAAATCAGTAGATCTTCTTACACGTCAACTTTTAGTCCTAACTTAATATTACACATAAATGCGAAAGTAAGTTTGTTTGTTTGTTTGTTACCTTTTCACGCCTAAACCACAGAACCTATCAGCCTGAAATTTTGCATATACGTTGTCACGAGTACAGAAATGGACATAGTGTACCTTTCATCCCGAAAAAAGTAATGTTCCCGAGGAAAACAACAATAACTTCCTTATGATAATAGATGGCGTCACGTGTCTTTCGAATCATGATTGAATTATATTCAATAAAAAACTTTAGTAGCGTGTTAAAAGTATTATTTTTTATTTTTATTTAAGTACCTAATACATTTTGTGAGCCTAGAGTGTCGATAGACCGGTTTTTCATAATACTATAAATGCGAAAGTGAGTTTGTTAAGCTTTCACGCTAAAACCGCATGAACGGATTAGGGTGAAATTTGGCACATGAGTAGACTATACTAGTGCCAAATTTCATATAACGTGGATTAGGACCTAGGATACTTTTGATCCCGGTAGTGCGTTCCCGTGGGATAATTTCCTACAACCACGCGGGCGAAGCCACGGGCAAAAGCTAGTTAGTATACCATATGTAAAACTTTTTGTGGTGGCTCATTTATTCCATGGCAAAGTAAGCGTCGCCAGACTATCGCATATTTTTCCTTAAGTAAGATCAAGGCATGGAAGGCTACGGGCTGATGTATCTTCCAGTCATCCATTGTACTTACCCTGTACTTGGACAAAGACCAAAACATCAGACAAAAATCTTGAACCTTCACTACAAAAGTTATTCTTCTACAAAGAATCGCCTACCTATGCAACAAACGATTTTCTAAATAAACCGTTCCGAATTCGAAATACAAAACTTTCAAAGCGCCATCCAATCATTCACAGACTATAAACAACAATAAACAAAAGGCTGTAAAAATATATTTTTACATTGGCAACCCTCACGTTTTTGAACGATAAAAGGAACAAAAGAGTGGTGAACTGAACACGAGTTTCCGAACGAGCGTGGAACATACGTTTCTATTACCTACGCGTATGGAAAACGATTTAAAAAAATGTTTCACCGTTTCGCGTATCGAGATGTTTTTATACGTGATACGGTATTCGGTTGAGTACCTTTCAGTTCAATTTGAGAACCGATTTCAAGTTGCTAGTATTATTTAATCTGCTGAATACCAGTATTTTACATAGAGCGACTGCCTATCTGACCTCCACAACTCAGTAACTGGGTAATACGATACCCCTTGGTTGTCAGACTTTCGGGCTTCTGATGACCGGAACGACTGTCGAAGATCCACGAATGACAGCGGCTTAACGTGCTTTCCGAGGCACGGAGGAGTCTTGGTATGTAAAAATGGTCAACCATCCACGAACCAACCTCGGCAAGCGTAGCTTAACCTGATGGATCGACCTGTGTGACTGTTATTACTTAGCCACAAGCTCCTCCTTGAAGCAGTATTAATAGACACGCCAAATGATCGATATTTTGGATATTATTACTATTCATTTATTAATTCATGTTACAGTGACTCATAACTCATAGACAATATTCAATACAATACAATATAACAAAAACAACCGTACTTTCAACACTTACTCTAGCTATAAGCGAGTGGCGGATGATCGCGTCGATAGTGTCGTCTGCTGCGGCGTTGCGGCTGCAGCAGCACAGCGGGCCTAGCCAAGGTAACATTCGTATAGCGATGACGCTAGTAAATAAGGCTAAAATCTTAGATAGAGAATGAACAGCAACTTATAACATTTATAGAGAATGAACTTACTCTATCTACGGCTAAAATGTATGGGGTTGACATAGCTTTCGAAATGTCACGTGATCATAGATCAGTATTCCCATAGAGATGCGCGTCGACCAATAGAAATTGATTTATATTCCCATTTTTTATTATAGATTGACGCACTAATTCCGTCACTCCCTTAATGGACCAGTCGCATTTGGACCAGTTATGCAGAAAGCAGCCATATTGCACTTTTTCCAAAAATGAGTTATAAACACAGTCATACTAATTTCGATACACAAGATTTTTTTGCAAAAACAGCCATGTCGATATGTCTATTTATCACGGAGATATGAGCCGTCAAATGCAGCCTTGTCCATACATCCATAATGCAACCATCGACCGAAAAATACTTATAACTCTGTTCGTACTTTTCCCGACATGGATGCTTTCTGCTTAACACGGTCCAATGGCAGGGATGTCCGCCATTGCTCCCGCGGAGTGGCGCTAGTGAGGTCATGATGGCTCACTTTCTCACAGGAAATTTGATTTTTTTTCGCTGTTGATTTCATTTGGGGGAATTTCGAGGTTTACTGATGAAAAAATTACTAATAGATACTGTTGTTGGACTGTATCTAAAAGAATTGAAGAATGAACTTCGAAATAGAAATTCAAACGTATTTGAATAATAGGAAGACTTGATAGAGAGGTAAGTAACCAGTCTAAATTATGTTAAAACACTATTTTAAGAAACACCTGATGAAAAAATTTGCTGTTCCCTGCATTTTACATACGCAAAACTCGTCTAAATGTAGGGAACAGCAGATTTTTTTCGCGATTTCAGGTTTGGTCCCATAATAATATTGTTCATAATAATGAGTACAATGACCCTTAAAAGGATACCCATGAATTCAATTTCATCCTGTACGTATATCTAATCCAGCATTCTATCAAATTATTTATAATCGCATACACGTTCCTGAAAAAGATGTTCAGGATCTTTTGTCTGTTTGTATTTGTCTTTTTTAACGACTGTAATCCACTTTTTTCTTAACTGTTCATTGGTTAGGAACCTGTATCCTGCTTTCTTGAGGAGCACAAGGGTACAACACAACACTGAGGCATTTTTATTACAAGAAAAATAACGAACTTCGACGCTCCAAAGGAATAACCAATGTTTGACAGTTCGCATGACCCCCAAAACAGTCGGCGCCATCTGCTCTGAGCTTTTCAGATTACCTGTCATTCGACAAAGTTCGGCTTTTCCGAAGATAAACGATGATCTTTTGAACGTTGTCGTACTGTATGATGACAGTTCCTCTCCAGACGAACCCCAACACAAATACAGCTCGACACTACTAAACATTCTAGCAAACGCAACTAAATAACATCAAATAATAGACCAAATTACAAAAAACAAAACTAAACATCTTTAATCCTATTACATAATTATAACGTCCTTTACACATACTGGGCCGTTATAATTAAGTTAAAAGTAATTAAAGACAAACGGTTTTTAGTACAAGATTGATGATCGTATAACCCGCCTTTAAAAGCATTGTGTTCCAAATATAATTATAAAGTCTTCCATTTAAAATGGTCACGATTTTTGTTCTGTCAAAATGAGGTGAAGATTTTTGAAGGGAATTTAAGTTCTTGGCTGTGTTGCTAGCAGGAAAAACATAAATAAATTATCGTTTTGGTTGTTTTTTGATATTCGTTTTTTTTTGGTATATAATATATGATAGAAAATGATTTTTCATCGAAATTAATATGAAACTTCGTGACATGAAATGAGGAAGTACAGAAAGTACAGAACAGCTGATTATGTAAAAGCTTCAGTGTTAACCGAATTTCATTATCATTGTAGATAGGCACAGATCTGTGGGTAATATAGATGATACAGGTAGGATAATATACGTTGTTGGAATAGGTACTGTCAGCATTTTAAGATGAAGCTCATCGATTCATCCATCTTAAAATGCTGACAGTACCTACTCCAACAACCTATATTATATTATTATTCTCAAAACATTTCTTCGATAACCATCATCTACCTAGCCTTTTCACAACTATGTTGAGGTCAGCTTCCAGTCTAACTGAATGCAGCTGAATACCATTATTTTACATGGTGCAACTGCCTATCTGTCCTCCACAACCCAGTAACTGGGTAATACGATACCCCTTGGTAAGACTAGTTGTTGGACTTTCGGGCTTCTGACGACCCGTAACAACTAACTTTCTGAGGTACAGAAGGCTCTCGGTCACCCATCCACAGACCGACCGCGGCAAGCGTGGCTTAACCTGATCGATCGACCTGTACGGCTGTTATTATTTAGTCACAAGCCCTTCACGACATTTTTCCTCAATAACCCCACATTGAAAAACTGTCAAAAAGTTCGTAAAACAAATCCTGTTGACTTTTAACGCTAAAAATCCACTTCGAAAAATATTTTTCAGCCCCCGTCTTATAATTCGCGCTATCTTATCTCGATACGGCACAAAGTAGCACAAACATCTTCAGGCTGTGTCGTGGATCGCCTTTCAAACCCCATAGCTTATTCATACGTTACTCTAAGGTAACGTAAAGGCTTGATAAGGGTTGGTATTCACAGGACGACTTTTTGATTGCGATTTTTTTTTTCGCAGATTTGATAGAGTAGCCGGCACAAGTCGTGAGCACAAATTCAAGTTTTAAACCTTACAAATCTTTTATCCTATTACGGCGATTCGTACACGAGCAGGCGCAATGAGGTTAATATAAGATCAATCTTATTTATGTACAGGTAGAACACAGAATACAAGAGCCCGTTGACGATGGCAACAACATTTCATTTGAAATTTCTGCTCAAGACTCGTGCTGGCAACTATATTTGTAGGTTAAACAAAGAGATAATTATGAATGTAGCAGCTTACTAAAATTTATTTTTAACTTGTGTTTTTTACTGTGCCAAGTCAGACACGTAGTCGCTCCATGTAAAATACTGGTGTATAATAGCTGCATCTGGTTAGACTGGAGGCCGACCCCAACATGCTAGGCAGATTAAGATTGTAAATGTGCTGTCTTCGGAGTCTGAGTCTGGGTGTAATTATCTATATAAGTATGTATTTACAAAAAAAAGTAGTGTATGTAGTTTATCAGTTATCTGGTTTCCATAGTACAAGCTCTGCTTAGTTTGGGATCAAATGACCGTGTGTGAACAATGTCCTTCTTTCTTGTGTTTGTAAATCACCTGTCGTAGGCGATCTATCAGGGTGGGTGAAAAGTTTTGAACCTAAAATGAAATAAGTAATTAATTTAATTATTCTATATATATATTAATTAATCTAGACGTTATGTAGTGTGATGTGCTTCCTATATAAGCTATTGCATTGCACAAATGTTTACCAACAGCGCCCTTCTGTTAACGTAATTCGAGCGCCAAATGATCTTTGTAGCAGTGTACCAGGGGGGCTGAAAAGTTTAGAGTCTAAGTACCTTCAAGTGTCATTATTGTCTCGCGCTGCATATTACTAATTTATGAATAAATACAAAGTTTCATGTCATGATTACGCTTTTAGTAATTAATCCGTAAACGTCATCATGTCTCAGTCAATCGCGGCCAATCCCTAGGCTTGAAACTATTCAGCCCTCCGGTACGCTAAGTTTTTTAAGCCCTATAGCAAATTTGAGCAACAATAGCACGCTTAAGAGTGTACCAGGGGACTCAAAAGTTTTGAACCTAGGGATGGGGCACGGATGACTGAGATATGATGATGTTTACGGATTAATAACTAAAAGCGTAATGATGCTAATGACAAGAAAGTCTGTATTTATACTAAAGAGGGTATTCGCAAATTGTAATAATATGCAGCTCGAGACAATAATGACACTTGAAGGTACTGAGGCCCAAAACTATACAGCCGCCCTGGTATTAAGTGGGAAAATAGGCAAAAAAACCACTAAATTTCAAATATAATCTTTCCAACTATTTGCTTTTGACATAAGCACGCCTATGAAGTTCCTCATTTATTGACAGGCAATAACCATAGACGACAAAATGCAATACATCATGGACGCTGTTTTAACATGTTTCTGTAAAATAAAATATCAATGTGTTAAATCGATTACATACAACTTGTTCATAAATAAAGTCGATTGTTATAAGAAATCGAATCGGTAACGCGTTAGGACATCACTAATATTTATTACTGCTCGTCGGGCTGTCAATGTAAAATAAATTTAATAGTTGGAAACATTATTGATAAGTTCTGCATTATTTAATTTAGCCGAGCGACGTTAACCGCCATTCGCCAAATGCATCGTCCAGTCCTCGCGACCTTCATCAGGTCATCGGTCCTCCTTATTTTTTGGTTCATTCCAGAACGCGTTCATTCGCGTCGCTCTAGAACATTTTGGTGCACCCTTATAGCGTAACGTAGTAACATTTTGAAGCAAATTGCTAATCCATTGCTTCCTAAGTTCGAAAAATTTGTCTGCTCAGCAAAGTAAATAACGCAATGAATGCGTTTAACTGTCAAAATGAAACTGATTCCGATCGATAGTGTGTTACGCAATTAGGGTGATGTTCTGCGAGCCTATCCAATTCATATTTTTTGCTAAAGGGTTTCTTCGCTCCTTAAAATAGGGTTGCTTTTTAAATTAAAGCGTTCGCATCACGCTGCACGACAATTTTCGTTACTCATTTACTCGCCGCTTTTATTTAGGTATACAAATCTGATTACGTTTTTAGTTTTTTATTTTTTTCTGCCTTAGTATAGTTTTCGATTTTTTTTTTTGTTTTTGTTATATTTGCGTGTGCTAGCTGACTTATAGTGTGTAATGTGCCTAAATTATTTTACGCAGTGTTGTATAGAATCTATTTTTTTAACTGAACAGACAGCTGTGCTGCTGGTGAGTTGGTTGCACCACTTCTTCTTCTCAGCTAAAGCACTAGGAAGTGGTGAAGGGCGGGTGTTTTGGGGGACTGTCTTCTGTAATTTTGACGTTTAAAAAGTGCTGATTCTCAGCCTAGTTTGAATAAATGACTTTTTGATTTTGATTTTGCATTCGTCCATTAGTGACTACTACTATGGAGGAGCTCGTGGCTAAGTAATAACAGCTGCACGGCTCGATCCATCAGGTTAAGCTACGCTTGCCGGGGTTAGTCTCTGGATGGGTGACCATCTTTTCATACCGAGACTCCTCCGCGCCTCGGAAAGCACGTTAAGCCTTTGGTCCCTGCTGTCATTCGTGGATCATTGACAGTCGTTACGGGTCGTCAGAAGCCCGAAATTCTGACAACCAGTCTTACCAATGGGTATCGTATTACCCAGTAACTGGGTTGTGGAGGTCAGATAGGCAGTCGCGCCATGTAAAATACTGGTATTCAGCTGCATCTGGTTAGACTGGAAGCCGACCCCAACATAGTTGGGAAAAGGCTAGGCAGATTGATTGAGTGACTACTACTATGAGTATCGTAATCATCATGGATTGTTGTGACAGGACTCCCACGTCCCCCTACCGTCACAAAGCTGCCGAAATTTTTCCGGTAGGATCTTGGGCGAGGTCGAAAATAGTACAAAACTGTGGGAGCTGCGACCTCTGGGCCCGGCGACGGCCCGCCTCAAGACACAGATCTGTCGCACCGCGAATGGCACGCTTTACCACCAGAAGGGATAGTACCTGTCGCCCGGCAGCCATATGCAATAATAGCTCTTAATATTATTTACGTTAACTACGAGACAGGTTGGTCATAAATCTTCAAGAATAGGCCGTATTTCGGTGGTAACCCTGAAAGCCGACGAACTAATTATTATAGGCAGCTTGTGAGTAGGATATTATTGGGCATTCTACCCCACCTTCCGTTCCATCGGCTCACTCCGTTCGCCTCGTCACTCTCGGTGGAGTAGAATGCCCAATAATATAAATGAAACCCACTGGTTCGGCGCCTATTCCACCCGATGGAATGATCATCTCCGTCACTCTCGGTGCAGTAAAATGTCTAATACTGGTTCGGCGCCTATTCCACCCGATGGAATGATCATCTCCGTCACTCTCGGTGCAGTAAAATGTCTAATACTGGTTCGGCACCTATTCCACCCGATGAAACGGAAGGTGGAGTATGAATTCCTACATAGTGCAGTAAAATACTGGTTCGGCGCCTATTCCACACCAAAAGTGCGCACCGTGACTTACAGCTTAGTACGGCCGTTATTCTAAGTGCGTACGATGTGGCTATGTAGCCCCCTAGTTATCCTAACGCCCTAGCCTACCATACAAACCACACCAAACGTAGGTTACGTTGGTTTTACGTGAGGGAAGTCTGTTACCAGGAGACCTACGGGAACAGACGGAACTTGGGTAGGAATAGGGGTTTGTGTACGTCGTGCAATGTACACAGGAAATGGTTTTCTCACCGCCGATCCCACAGACTCATAGGATCGATGACGGCTAAAGGTGTCTTGGCCACAGTGAGAGGAACACTTTATTTCTAAAACTCAATATTAACTTACCGCGTTACCGTTATTTTAATTAAGTCATTCAGTCGACACTAGTTTACTTATTAACAAATAAGGGTGCTCGCTACTTGAACTGGTAGCCTAAAATTCAGGACAGATTGTCACATGTCTCTCCACAAAATTAGAGGTAGCTCATAACCTTAATAGGCTACACACTTACTCCGCTTAAGTGACCAGATTGGCTCGAGGATCATCTGAACTTTAAGTTACCCTACATTAAACTAAAATCCCGGACAGATTGTCTCATGTATCTCCACAAAAGTAAGAAATAGTGCATACCCGGAGGCACCCACACATTCTATTTTCTGTGACCAGATTGGCTCGAGGACATCCAAATTTTAATTTAATTAATTCAAACAGAGAGCACTACCTTGCTCCACTTCCCTACTAACTGTTACTAACTAACAATATATCGCTTTGTAATCGACACCAGCAGTTAGCAAGGTACCTTTACACTCGACGATACCCGCGCCGTTCTCAGTTGCGAACCGCCTGACGGCAGCGTCGGAAACCGTGATCAGTTAGTCAGCCTAATAAAAACAAGTAATACTGTGTATGCTGCGTGTGCAACACGTTTTCACAGTCGTTCTCAAAACAGTACACACGTATTGTCCGGCGTCACCGCACCGTTCTTTATCCTGAACGCTTTCATCAGACAGTTGTAACCACGTAGTGTAAATGGTATTTTATATGTGCAAGGCTGCAATCTTGCAACATGCAGTCTAAGCAGTTTTGAACTTCATTGCATCTTGAGTAGGTATGTGTGTGTGTTAAAAGAATTATAATGTTGAATGTAACATGATCGTCGTTCACGTTGTAGTATTTAATTAAATTTAGGTTTATACAGAATTGTCTAGGTACTTCACATACCTACTATGTCTTACCTAGATTTGTTGTAATCTAGTTTATATAAACTATAATAAAATAATACTTATACCTTCTTATTCTTAATAAATCTTCACTGAATTCGTCTTTTATAGAACTTCCTAAATATTGTTTTCGTATTTATATTTGAAGTTTGTAATCGCTTCTAATTTATTGTGTTTCATTCTTCTAGGTAATAAGATTATATAATCTTATTTATATGAATATTTATATGATATATTTTTTATCAAGTACAACATGTATTATTGGTTGAACCATTACCCACTTCGATCGAGCGCGATTTTAACTTAGATAAAAGAGAACCCTGTGCACAACAAGATTATTTGGGAGCATTATAATAGTACCTATGCTAAAGTTAAACTAAAGTTATTATCGATAAATTAGACAACTATAAAACCATAACTCAGACATGTGTGTTCGATTCCCACACGATACAGTTTCTTGGATTCTTTAATTGTGGGTTTAAGTGATTATTTAATAATACGAATTAAAATTTTATTTGTGAGTATTTTTAAATGAACTTATTCCACAGTAGTATTTTATGTGATTATAATATTAGTCCCGAGTTTAACTGCAACTTAACATTAACAACCACACGGATTGGTTTGTGCGTATTACAAAATGGTTTATTATCAAAATAGTTACGATTATTTTCAACTACCTACTTACTTCTTGAGTCAACTATGCTCACAAAATTTACTTTCAACGACGCGATCTACCTACGAGTTTCACCTCTCGCATAAACGTAATTGTGATGATAAAAATTCTCAACAAACATACAACAATTATTCAATTAATTATACATATTAATTCAGTATTGAGTCATAAAGAATAACAGGGATCGGGTTCACTTTGTCGGCTTTATTTTGCGGTTCTCATGAACAAATTGCAATTTAGCGAAATTGGTATGCGATCAATATGGTTCAATATGACATAAACGACATATTTTTTTATACAACTGTAAGACATGTACTTAGAGTTTAAAATTGAAACGATCTATTTTATGCTTAAATTGTATTTTTTGTGAATATAAACGAATTAATTTCAATCAATAAATTACATTCGCTCCAGAATCTTCAAAGTGACAAGTAGTACTAGCAGTACTTTAAAATCAACTTTAAAACATGTAAGTGAGTACTTCTTAATTTTAAATTTGTAGTCATAATGCACAGCTACGGACCTGGTTTTTGCCTGCCGGCTGTTGTAATTAACATGTTATATCTATCCATCGTGATTGCTACTCAGCTACGGACCTGGTTTTTGCCTGCCGGCTGTTGTAATTATCATGTTCTATCTATCCATAGTGACTGTTACTTAGCTACGGACCTGGTTTCTGCCTGCCGGCTGATGTAACTGTTCTCATCCTGTCATAAATTGATTATTGTATCTCAAAAAAAGACCTTAAACGGTTATTTGTTTTGTTATATAAAATATTAAGTACTTTTTATCTTGTGTTTTAGGTCTGACTCCGACGTTTCCCGTGTGTCCGACTACATAAAGAGCCCGCCGACTGCTACAAAGGTCGTGCCGAGCAAGAGCCAGCCTACGAAAAAAACAACAAAGCGCAAAGCTTCCTCGGTCGTGGAATTAGGATCAAGGTAGTTTATGACTATTTTTATTTTCTAAGTTATTACTTTCACATATTCTAATATAAAGTAGATTTCAATAGAGAACTTTGATTTGCAAAAATAATTTTAAGTACATACTTATTTTTCTCTCATCATAAGTTTGTATCTAGAAAAGTGTTTCTTCTAGATTATTAAAATAAAATTTAATTTGTTTACAGTAACAAGAAACCAGGGAGCATCGATCTTTTCGGTTTGGAAGACTTAGATGGCCTTCCTCCGCAGTCGGAGTTAGGTTCATCCTTGCTGTCCCGCGTCGCCAACGGGAAGGTACGACGGACAGCGGATCTAAGGGGTGCCTTCTTTGTGGAACTGAAGGTGTACCATAAAGAAGACATCATCTCCACTGCTCCTGAGGAGCGTTGGAAGAAGTCCCAAGTTGCATTAAAACTGCAATTGGATAAAGGTAGCTCGCAGTGGAACTCACTACAAAAATTCATGCATAAGGCTCACGAGTTGTTCAATGACTCAGAGCCGGTATATTATAGCGATAAGATACATTTTAAATAAGTTACACTATTAATTTAAAATTTTAATTTGAGGCATCCAAAATAAAGATTAAAACTGCAACTGGATAAAGGTAACTCGCAGTGGAACTCACTACAAAAATTCATGCATAAGGCTCACGAGTTGTTCGATGACTCAGAGCCCGTATTTATAGTGATAAGATACATTTTAAATAAGTTACATTATTCATTTAAAATTTAAATTTGGGGCATCCAAAATAAATCTTTATTTTTAAACTTAGCAAGTAATTAATTACGATAGAATGCCTTTCTGCACTGTTTGTAACATATCTGTTGAGCGCAGTCATTGGACAGGTCATCTACGCAGTACCGATCATAAAAATAAAAATATTTCATACGTTTGCGAAGGTGTTGAATTAATTCATTCTGCATTTCTAAATCGTATAGCTTCTTATAGAATTATTGATACTAATGAAAATTATTCTTTAGATTCGTTTTTTAATAACAGTCAAGAAAAAATCAAGACATTAATAAACAAATCTCTTAAGGATCATATCTGTCTAAAAATTAATTTTGAATATTTTGCTTTGTTTTTGATGGTTAAAAATGATAGTCAGGAGATGAAATCATTTGCTACAAAGAATTATGTAGTACATCAGAATTATGATTATGATTCATTAGCATCTCAGGTTAGAAACACGTTGAAATAAAAGATAGAAGAATTTCAAGATCGTGACAGTGGGTGGACATTTTTAAACAGTTCGTATTTGGAAGTTAATGTTAACAAATACCAACCTTTGCGCGGCTCAAGCTTTATCGAGTTGCCGACATCAATTAAATCAAAAAAAGCATGTATTAATATTCATAATAAAGATAACTATTGCTTTTTATGGTCAGTTGTTGCTGCTTTATATCCAGCTAAAACTCATCCTGAAAGAGTATCATCTTACCCCCATTTTCAAAGCGTGTTAAATATAAAAGACATTCAATTTCCATTGAGTTTCTCAGATATTGCTCGATTCGAATTAAATAACCCTGAAATTTGTATATATATATATGGCTTTAAAAATAATTCCGTGATTGGACCGTTTTACAAACCAAAATCTTTGAAGAGAAAAGTGATTCATTTACTTTACTTAGAAAAAGATGATTTATCACATTACTGTCTCATTAAGGATTTACCTCGTCTTGTTAAAAATCAAATAACAAGACACCACAGTAAATTATACTTTTGTGATGTTTGTTTAATGTTCTTTGATTCATGTGATGATCTGAATTCACACAGTTGTGGAGGAGTTGCTACTGAACTACCTCCAAAGGGTTCTTTCATTCAGTTTGAAAATTATGGTAGAAAGCAATTTGTGCCATTCGTTATATATGCAGATTTTGAAACAATGCTAGAGCGGTACGACTCCTGCGAACCTGACCCAACTCAGGCGAGCACCGTTACGAGACAGCGACATGTGCCCATCGCTTTCGCTTATCATATTACATGCACTCTAGATGAAACCTATAATCGTTACGTTTCGTATCGTGGTTTGGATTGCGTTTCGAAATTTGTGAAGTCTATCTATAAAGACGCTAAAAAGCTTTATAGAATTTTAAATAATACCATTCCTATGATTTACACGAATGAGAATGCTCTCGACTTTGAAAACTCTGATACATGTCATATTTGCGAGAATTTCTTGTTTGGTGATAGGGTTCGCGATCATTGTCATTTGACTGGTAAATATCGTGGCGCAGCTCACAGTTACTGTAACCTACAATATAAAATGCCTAAGTTTCTGCCTGTATTTTTTCATAATTTATCGGGTTATGATTGCCACCTTTTCATAAAAGAATTAGGTAAAGCTCCAGGATCTATTAAAGTCATACCTAAAACAAAAGAAAATTATATTTCTTTCACGAAGTATATTCCGATTTCCGATAATGAAAGCATACAGGTACGATTTGTAGATTCTTTCAAGTTTTTAGGAACAAGCTTAGAAAAGTTGGTTAGTACAATGAAAAAACAAGAATTTAAACAATTAAAATTTTATTTTCCCGAAAAAACACAATTCGATCTACTTACCCGTAAAGGAGTTTATCCGTACGACTATATGTCTCAATGGAAACTTTACGAAGATACGTGTTTACCCTCCAAAAAATTTTTTTTTAACTCTTTAACTAATGAGTCAATTACTGATGAAGACTATGAACACGCTCAGTCCGTTTGGTCAGTATTTAATATTCGTAACATGGGTATGTATACAGATTTATACCTTAAAACCGACGTTCTTTTGCTTACAGACGTGTTTGAAAGTTTTAGAAAAACATGTAAACGACATTACAATCTGGATCCCGCGTTCTATCTTACAGCACCAAGTCTATCATTCGATGCAATGCTTTTGAAAACTAGAATTAAATTAGAATTGATAAGTGATGTTCAAATTTATAGGATGATACAAACAGGTATTAGAGGAGGTATTTGTATGTGTTCCAGAAGACATGCCCAAGCCAATCATAAATACTTGGATTCTTACGACCCATCCCTTCCGAATTCATTTATTATTTATTTAGATTGTAACAATTTATATGGCTATAGCATGTGTCAATATTTGCCTTATTCGGATTTTAGATTCATGAGTAGACAGGAAATAGATGATTTGCAGTTGAACTTAATAGATATAAGCGATACTGCGGAAAACGGTTATATTCTTGAAGTTGATTTATTATATCCTACAACATTGCACATTGAACATAATGACTTTCCATTTTGCTCAGAAAAATTCGTCCCACCCGGTGGTAAGAATAAAAAATTAATACCGAATTTGTATGACAAATACCACTATATTATTCATTACATACTTTTAAAAAAATGCTTGCAACACGGATTGGTATTACGAAGGATTCATCGTGCAATTGTTTTCAAGCAAAGCTGTTTTTTAAAACAATATATTGATATTAACACCCAGTTACGTCAAAAAGCAGAGTCAACGTTTGAACAAGATTTTTTCAAATTATTGAACAATAGTATTTTTGGAAAGACTCTGGAAAATAATGAGCATCGAATAGATGTTAAGTTAGCAAACAAGTGGTGTGACTTGAACAATAAAACAAAAAAGACTACTTGTGCTGAGAAATTGATCGGCAGTCCATATTTTCATAGCGCCTCAGTATTTTCTGATGATCTAGTGGCAATCCAAATGAAGCCTTCTCGCGTTATTCTTAATAAACCAATATATATAGGATTTACTGTATTGGAATTATCTAAGAGTCACATGTATGACTTCCATTATTCAATCATAAAGCCTTTTTATGGTAACCGAATTGAATTGTGTTATACTGATACGGATAGTTTGGTTTATGATGTAAATACTGATGACATTTATCAAGATATCAATGAACATTTTCTAAAATATTTTGATACCAGCAACTACGACTTAAACAACGAATTTAACTTACCAATTATTAATAAGAAGGTTCCAGGGTTATTTAAAGATGAAATGGGTGGTAAAATTATCAAAGAATTCGTAGGACTGCGCTCAAAGCTTTATTGTATTAAAACTTTAGACAAAACAATAAAGAAAGCAAAAGGTATAAAAAAATGTGTTACGAAAGATTTAAATATGTTAGATTATAAAAACGTTTTGTACAATTGTAACGTCATTCGCAAAAAAAATGTTTTGTTTAAGTCGATAAAACATGAAATTTTCACTCAGGATGTAAATAAAGTAGCACTTTCAAGCAATGATGATAAGCGGTTGTTATCGATTGATAAGGTATCTACTTCAGCTTGGGGTAATGCAACTATATTTAAGTAATGAATTGCTATTATTTTTAATGTAAGTAATTACAGTAGATACATTTTTTACAATGTATTTAGATAACGTTCAAATGTAATGATAATTACCTAAAGTAAGGTCAAATAATGTGTAATGTAATTGTAAAAATTTAAATTTTCTTGGTGCCTCAAATAGATATTATTATTTTAACTGTTACTTATAACAAAATATGTATAAACTTTAGAACTTAGTAAGTACTTAATTAGTTTTAAGAGCATTTACGCGACACAGCATTTCGTAAAATTCCTAAAATATAATCTACTAACTTTTTGTGACGTATCCTGCTTAGACGTATCAAGTTTTATTAAATCATATTATTCATTTCCAAAACTTCGGACTTAAGTTTGTATGAAATGCCATGTCGCTATGTGATAAGTTTTCTTATATTGGTAGTAAATAAATAAATAGTATTTAATGGTTATAATTATATCTGTTTTATTTCCATTCCTGATTGATTACAAAGCACACAGGTTCCAACTTGATAAACATATAATGTTCATTTTTGATGACAAAGGACTCGTGCCTCGAAGTTCGCACGCGCATTGTAGAATTTGACACCGAACAGGTGCTCGGACATGTTGAAACATGAAATTGATTCACAGCGTATGGTTTTATGGAGTCTAATTACATATTTGTCACGTTCCACAGTAATATTATTGTGTAGAACGTCATTCTATCATTACACAGTCGGCCGGAGCGGTCATATCACGTTGAATAAAAACAAAACAAATTGTAAGTATTGCACAAGCTTATACGTATTTATAAAATTATTTCATAAGCTGTTAAACATAATTGTTATCAATAATTATAACTTTGTTTGTTTCAGATCATCAATAATGTGCGATTCTCCTGATTTTATCTTCTCACAATATGGTCAAGGTTGGCCAACTCCAAGTTTAAGCTGGCATGTTCCAGAGCAACAAAGACCTGAACCAACCAACAAAAAGCCTAGACCAAGACGGGAGGGTTTAAAACGGAAGGCACCTGAACATTCTATAAGTCAATCGTTCGTTATAAACAACGAAAAGAAAAAAGGTTTACGACTGATCCAGATACAAGTATTAGACATCAGTGAGCGACAAGAAGCAAGTGTTGCAAGTTCAAGTGATAATGAGAACGTGGTATTGTTAAGTGCACAATATGTAGTTAGTGAACCGGTGGACAATGTTATGGAAGAGACACAATCATTGATAAATAAAATTTCAAAGAAACTTTGTGGTGATGATTATTATTAGTAAGTAAGTAATGTATCTACCTAGTTTGTATATTCAGTAGAAATAAATAATTAGTTTAATATTGATATTATAAATTCATTTGTTAATCTGTTAGTGTAATAAAATGATTCCACATAGATCATCACAATTTGTAAATAAAAAATAAAATATTAAGAAAACTTTAAGCCCTTAGTTAGGTTCTTAGTTAAGGTTTTTAGTTAATATGTAAGTTTAATGTATAAATAAATGAAATATCTAAGGTGTAAGTTTTATTGTAATTAGAGAGAATAAGTTAGAAGAAATAAAATAATTTATTTGTTAATGTAGTAGTGTATTAAAATTCTCAAAATACATCATAGTTCATAGTAGATAAGTTTCATGTACATACATAAAATATTAAATAACAAGGACAAGTGTATTTAGTTTGTAATTGTAAATAATGTGAAAACTAAATAAATAATATATTTATAATTTAAATTATCTTTTATTGACGTTATAAACATACTCCCACTTTAAATTAGCTCTAAAGAAATGTTCTCATTATAGGTTTTAATTATGTTTTCAATATTTTAAAATTAATAGAATACTTACTCAATTAAATTCATTTTATTAGAGCTAATTTTAAGTTTGTTATGTAGGTTACCCAGATTATATTATTAAATAAAACAACCTTATGTACATAATCATTTTTATTAACTGAACATTACAAAATAATTTAAAATAGATTAAATATAGACATATTATTATCAAGATACCATTTTCTAATACACACCGCATTATTTAATGCACAATTCACTTTATGGTTCACACAATTAAAATCAGTTTTATTTTTACAGAACTTTTTTTTTAATGTCGCAAAATTAGGACACCCTTTCTCACCTATATCAATCACTTCACAGTTTGCACATAACTCTTTAATCCACTTAATCTTTTCCAAACCCTTTGTAATAATTTTTTTATTTTCTAAATACGGTACGATGACATGTTGAAACTCTCTGTAGTCTATAAAGCCCTCACTCCAGAAAATTCCACGATTTCTTTCCAACCACCGCACCTGCTTCTTTTCTTCTTGAGTTAAGTAATAAAACGTATGCGGTGGTTTAACCAAGAACGTCTGTGTGTGCTCATTACTTACGATAGCCACTTCTTTGACAATAAAATTATTGTCTAAATATTTAAATCCTTGGAGTTCGACAATGATAATATCCGCGTTCATGATAACTTCTTCACTGTGTTGCTTAATGGCTTGTATTCAACAATGCAATCGTTAAGAATGAGACAGTATGCTGAAGTTTGATCTGGTATTTCTGAATCACTCTCAATTTCTACCCTTACATCCACAACTGGTCCAGTCTTCAGATTATCGATCTGTCTAGAGCAATCGATAACAAACAACGGTGCTAATTCTTTAAATTGTTTCTCGCTTAATAAAGACTCCGAACAACGGTCGTAATACGACTGCTGAAATCTGATGTATTGCTCGTATAATAAAGCAATTCTGTTATTAGCGAAGTTCACATTGAGGCTTTCATACGGGAAAAATGGTGAATTAAGGTACACTCGAACATCACGAACATAGCAGTGATCAAACTGCGACATGTCAGAACTTGCATTATTTTTTCTACTTGTTTGTAGTCCGATTATTACATATCGCGGTTTTTCTATTTGAGATGATGTTTTGATAGACCAGGTGTGCTTTGTAGTTCTAGGTAAAGTGGGATATTCGTATAGATCCCAGTTTCTAAATATCATCTGGAGCGGTCGATCTTTTTCCAACAGTTTTAATAAACTTATTTTTTCTTTGTCCGATACTTTCACATGGGGTACGCGCCATATGATTTTATTGATTTGAATGTCTTCCACTATTTCTCCGGTATTCAATTTTACAGCGTTCAAATTAGTGTTGCTTCGTAACAATATTAGTTCATGTCTACTATTTATTACAACTTTTTTAAAATCTTCTGCGAAACCGATGATATTCCGAAGTGGTATAGACGCAGAAAAACTTCCCCCATTAATATTTTTTATACCATCGATACTCCAACCCCAAGCTCTAGCTACTTTTGATTCATTCTCATTCATTGATATTAACGATTTCATGGTTGTAGTTATACCAGCATTTTTTATTTTATCAATCTCCACTCCGTTTAGTTCGTACCTAATATCTTGGAACAAGAAGAGTAGTCCATTGTTCGTAAAATTAACACTAGTAGCTTGCTCTTTTGAATCTTTTTTGCTAACGATAACGGTTCCTTCCAAATACAGAGTGCTGGCTGATGGTAATATGTAAAGATCCTGTTGGTTGATAGGTATGCGTATTTCATCGTTCCTGTTGAAACTTGTTACATAAGGTTTGTACGAATGAAATTCGATTCCTTCTATACTGTTGTCGTAAGTCGGAGTGGATAAAACGTCTAAGATATTCATTTTAACAATCCGATCGCTTTGAGAAATATCTTATTGTCTTTAGTTAATTTTATTTTGCTCTTAGAACGACGTCTTATTTGGTAGGTAGCTTGAGTAGAACTGGTATTTTTAATTTGTTGAGACATATATTTATTGTAGTCAATCATTTTTTCTTCTAAGATGTAAAAACAGCTGTACTTCTTCACCACGCAAGTTAATTAAGCGATTGTTTATATCTAGTAGTCGGATATGTATGCAGCTTATGTTGTTTTGATTGATTGGAAAATATATTGCGTTCTTCGGGATTTCTATGATTCTGTAACCAGGTGGTACGTTGAGTGCGAATTCATGAATTATGTGACTTGGTTCACCGTTTATGTAAGAGCCGCTCACAATGTCACATTCGATCCTTACCACAGTCGTCGGTAAAATGTTGACTGGATGCTGTGACACATGCCATTTATTTGCTTTTAAGACCTGCTTATCAAACCCTAACAGTCTACTGAAAGAGTATTCTTTCTTTAAATTAACGTCTTTTATTTCGGATTTTAAATAATCATAAATATCTTGCAATTCATAGGTGCCTTCCGGTATTTCAATAACTTCGTTTGAACCATAATAGAACTTGTTATTACTTTTATCAATATTTGGTATAGAATTAAATGTTGAAAAATGTAATAAAGCACACTCATATTCTCCATTTAGTTGCAACGTATTAGGATAGTACGTAGATAAAATTGATGAGTTTCCAGTTATCGACAAAGTGAGTGACATCTTGCAAATGATTGAAATAAAATAAAATCATTTATTTTATACATTTTTATTCCAAAAAGTCCTCAAATATTTTAAACATAAATGACCACAGTTCACAGTGTTAAATTTTTGATATCTTGTGTAGTTATATGAAACTTTACAATTCTTAAAATATCGTAACAGTTCTAATGGAGGTTTTAAATTTCCATAGCTATCAAAATAATCACAATAGTCATATACTTTTACATAAGCTACCCAATGCGTTCCTTCGTTTTTAGAATCGTCTAAGTTAACAATACCACATTCCATACGTTTCGGCTTCCTTGGCAATTGATCTTTCATATATACTCCTCGGAAATATGGGATGTCTCTTGCGTAGTATTGGATGTCTACATTAGTTAGTGCGCGATTTGGTAGCTTCTTGTTCAGTTTTTTGTTGATTTTATAAACAATCCTTTACCGTTTTTATAAGGTTTTATGTATAAACCCTTACCCACTGCTAAACCCTCCATAGTTCTATTATGTCGTTCCGTCTCTCGCAAGTTTTGTTGAGCAGATTTATAATCATTCACCGTTTTTGCAATTCCAGCTGCACCACCAGCTAAAGCTCCTAAAGCTGATAAGCCAGCAAAAATTGGAATTAAAGGTAGAACTCCACCAGTCTTCGGTATGGGGATCACTCTCGGTACTCTGATTTGGTGTAATTTGGGGCATAACTTTTTTGCAGCTAAGTAAGCCAAGTTTATTAAAGACTTACTATCCTTGGGTTTTAGCTTTTTTATTTTAGATTTTATTTTTGATACTAAACTTTTAAATGTTTTGGCACCAGAACCAGATTTCAATTTGGCTTTCATGACTTTGCTTACTAACCATGAGCTTAATTTTTCACCTTTTCCTGCATCTTTTGATTTTAGTCTCTGTTTAGCCATGTTCAAAAGCTGTAAGTCGGCTTTGTGACGATTAGGTAAATCTGTATGATTTTCATATGCTATATCGTGGTGCATACAAGCTTCGTCTAGTTTATTCACACCTCGATCGCCTCGCAACAAACGTTTATGAAGTTTAGTTCCTGGTCCGCAATAATTGTATCCAGGCAAATGAGCTTCGAACGGTAGATTATTAATTATACTGTTAACTAGTCCACCACCTTGCATTACTTAAATAATAATGATACAAATTTCACAAAGTATTTCTTTTATATCTTAATTTATTAATGAGGATTTATCAATCCAACTGTTTTCATCATTATTGAGACCTAACCATTTAACGAATAGTTTCTTTCCTTTCTTTTTAAGTATTTTTTCTACTAAATAAACACCAGGATAGTTAGATTTTTGAAGTTCTTGCTCGTAAAAAGTTCCTAATATATCTTGCTTTCGTTGATCTTCTATGTGGTATGTTACTGGTATAGTTTTATTAATCTTTTTTATCGTAAAGAGTTCAGTTGACCAATTAGGAGTATAACCTTTCTCGAAATTGTGTTTGTATTTACTGATACGAACACAGTCACCTTTTTTGAACTTAGGCTTCCGCTGGATGGATACATGATTACATATGTTTTTAATATTCTCTTTTACGATGGGTTCATTCGATTTATTAACATCATTCGGTTTAATTTTAATAGTACGATGTTTTGTGTTATTATATGTATTAAATAAATCTTCTAAAGGTGTTCCTAACCACTTATAATTTCCAACGAGATTAAAATATTTGTACAAATTATTTTTAACAGTTTTAATTAGTCGCTCTACAATTGAAGCTTTTTTAGTAGAGAAAGATGAGTAATGGTTTATGCGGTACTTCTTCATTAGCGTTTGGAATGTGTTGTTATAAAACTCTGTGCCCATATCAGTTTGTAAATTAACAGGATTTTTATTGCTGCTTAGTAGTATTCGTTCAAAAGCTCGAGTTACTTCAGATTTATTTTTAGATTTTAACGGTTCTGCCCAGGCATACTTTGAGAAGCAGTCAATCACCACTAAAATGAAATTGTAACCTTTGTTATACTTTCTTAGGTTTTGCATGTCCATTAGATCTGCTTGCCACAAATCATCGATCCCTTTGAGAATAACAGAACGTCGAAGGAAGTTTCTTCGTGCCGCTTTGTGTATTTCATTTACTATTTGTTGTTTTGCCATTACTGAGATTTTCAAGTAATTTGTCTATATCTGCTTTGGAGTAAAACTTCTCTTCCAAATGAATCAAAACCTCAGGTTCCTTTACTTTTAAAGTAGTCTGAATAGACTTTTGTGCATCTAATATGATTTGAGCACGCAATGATGCAATCAGCTTATTAAATTGTTTTATCGTATCAGCACACATTCGATCTACATAATCCTTGTTCACAGCATCGTCTGATTCTAATGGATGTCTAATTCCTCTCAATCTAGAAGACTTTAAATCAAAATCTCCACTTTCTGATTTTAACAACGCGTTATCATTGAAATTAATCAGTTCTGACAAACGCATTCTTTTATGAATAAAATGTCCAAATTTATCTATATTCATGTTTAAGGTGTACTTTATGTAAAGGCTGATGATGAACTAAACAATAGTTAATTTTACACCTATTTATTTATAAGTTTACTTTCACGTAATTCTTCAATAATGGATATTATTTCATTATCTAATCCTGTGTTGCCGGCATCTCGAGATGCTATTAATAACTTTAACCTTTCCACCAATTCATTAGGATCATCCCAATACACAAAATCTACGTTATTTTTCCAGATTTTTGTTAATGGTAGTCCTTTACCTTTCGAATGATGACCCTGAAGCGTACTTTGCAGATTAAAAAGAGGTTTAATAACTTGTAAATATTTTTGTCCCTTATTACTTTTTATTGGTTTACTTGGGTCATTATCACGACGATGTGCATTTGTATCAAGTAACATTTTCTTATAATATTGCAAGTCATTTTCAGTAACCAAACTTAAATCAATATCTTTCTTAAGCAGTAGTTGTTTTAAACCAGGCGTATGTTTGTATTTATGACCAGCCACAATGATATAACTATCGTCGATTGTTATATGAGCAGAACCTAACATCAATTTTCCGCGTTCTACTCTGACACCAAATGGAATGTCTGTTAACGCTTCTGAAGACACTGACCAGGATGATGTATCACGACCTTCACTTTTTTCAACTGATTTATACGAAGATTCACTGTTGGTGTCAGACTCCTCTACATCACTACCAATTGCGACTTTTTGCAACGTTTCGTCTCTTATCAGATCTTTAGATTCTTCATCTTCATTACTATACAGCAAAGGAGTTTGCATACTGGCTGTAGCAATTTGGTTGAGAGGCTCTGTTACAGGTTTAAAAACTGTTTCCAAGGCTTGCTTACTCTCATTCTCAACATCTCGCATTTTTCGCACCTTCTTCTTTACAGCTGCTGCAGCATCAACAATTTGTCTCTTTAAAGATTTTTCCATAATTGTTAAATGTATTGTAACCGGTTAAGCTCTGTTTGTAGAGTAATGTAAATTCAACGGTGACGTCTTAATATATACTCGTGCTCTTAATCAAAAATTACAAACGTGTCAAATTTATTTCTATAACATCCTTTATTTTTTGCACAATCTTTATTAATTACAACATATCTGAAGGGCTCACTCCATATTTTTGAACACATTTCACGAAATTCAAGCCATGTCATGTCAGTGTTGACGTGTTCTTCATAAACATGTCTCATATTTCTTTCATCTTGTTTAAAAAGTATGATTAGGTTTGCGTTGTCTCTTACTAACTGCTTAGGGATTTTACTATACGTCTGATTTAGATAAAAACAATCGATGAACTTGTGTCTCCCCATAGCAAAATAATCACGCATACCACTTTGATTTTCACAAGCAACATCGTCAAATATAATTACAGAATTCGGTTTTGCGGTCTGAACACTCAGTACTTGCTCATTTTCATGATATTTCTGAAATGAAATGCCTGGTACCCGTTGCAAGACTTTTTCTAAAAAAACGTACTTGGGCTGTTGCAAGGTTTTCGAATAAACATAAACATTTTGAAATCTTAAACCATTCTCGTGTATAAGAAGACCGATTAATAAATTAGTTTTTCCACAATTTGACGGTCCGCAAATGATGCATCGTACCGATTTAGGTAATAATTCTCCATGGCGAAAACCAGTCTCCTGAGACTGAATACAAAGTTTGTTTACATGTAACGATTGCGGTTGTTTTACAAATTTCATGACGACTCCTTGAAACGGTTATATTAATAATGAGTCAATTAATGTATTACATCGACATTTATAACTCATTGTCGCTAACTCAATCAAATGTTTCAACCTAGTGGAATAGGCGCCGAACCAGTACTTTACTGCACTATGTAGGAATTCATACTCCACCTTCCGTTTCATCGGGTGGAATAGGCGCCGAACCAGTATTAGACATTTTACTGCACCGAGAGTGACGGAGATGATCATTCCATCGGGTGGAATAGGCGCCGAACCAGTGGATTTCATTTATATTATTGGGCATTCTACTCCACCGAGAGTGACGAGGCGAACGGAGTGAGCCGATGGAACGGAAGGTGGGGTAGAATGCCCAATAATATCCTACTCTTGTGAATATCTTTCTCACTCAAAAGACTGAATTTCTGATAACGTGCATCGCAATACCGGCTGGTATGTGTTCGATCTAAAAAAGCCACAGGGTTCGAAATAAGCAACGCTTGTCCAGGTCGTTCCGTAGATGGCTGTTAATTCATTACATTACAGAGATCCGTCCGTGCCTCGGAATAAAGCACGTTAAACAGTCCGGTCTGTCATTTGTACATCTTTGACAGTCGTTTCGGGTCAGTAGTTGGGTTGTGGAGGTCAGATAGGCAGTCGTTTCATGTAATTTTTTTTAATGCTGACTGGGAGTGCTCTTGACCTCGACCACGCCTGATGGAAAGCGATGGATGGAGAAACTGCCTGTTCACTTTTGTTTTGAAGGCAGACGGGTTATATGTGGAAGGGAACACAGACGCTGGCAGAGAGTTCCACAGTTTCAAAAATCAAAATCATTTATTTGCGTAAATAAGGTACAGAGGGATCTTTAAGATAAGGTATATGAATCTCTTATTCTGCCATTAATGTCGACGTGCAAATTTTACATAATTATTTAATGTCAAAGAAAATGTATTATTTTGAATCATGCATGCAGTTAGTAAATTGTATTAAATCGATTCTTATTTGAATACATTTTTTTTTGTTCATTTTTTTTTATTTTAAAATAATAATTAATTACAAAACGCAACTTTAACAGCGGAAATTTAGAAATATTCGCTAGCGGGTCCGTGCGACAACTGTGTGGGACTACGCGTCGACGACTATACTCACCTTTAATATACCAACACTGTTAAGCACAGCACACGAAACATATATCAAACAACCTGCATGCTGTGCTTAGGCGTCGTGATTAGACTCTGATAGGCGGGGGTTATCGTCGTCTTTATGCAAACTAAACCAGTACAAGTATTCACAAATATAATAAAAGGGCACGTAAACACAATTCAGAAACAAAATACACATAAAATACAATCATAATACTTACGGCAATAATCTTACCTTCGAAACACTAATTATTGCAATAATACAAACATAATTCATATATTACAGACACGCGACTACACAGGGCTCTATTGAGCATGTCACTTGATGGTTAGGTACTTTTACTAACTAGCTTGATACATTGGAACTGTGATGGAACTAACTTTCAATCCTAGGGGACGCATATATATTAGTTTTGCACCATAGTTAACGTAGCGGGTACACTTCACCCGAGTAAAACTATGACACCAATATATGTGGTTTAAACAGTAACCACGCCCCTATTTTCTCGTGCAAGTCACAACCTGTCGACTTTTCTGAGCCAGGGAGAAACCCGTACGCAGTTTTGAGTTGATTCTCTGCGTTCAAGTCAAAACGTGTTTATTTCCGACGGACAAGCATAGTCTCGTGGAAAATTTATTAGTTAGGTGATGTTAAGTGTTTTCTTATGCTACTAGTACATTCTTATAGCTACTTAGAACTAATAGCAAACGGAGTTAGGAGTATGGTGCTTCTTCTACATTCCACCCCCTGTAAGAGGGTTCAACCGCTTTACATCCATTTCTGTGGGAAGCACAATAATCTTTGCTACTGGTCGACGTAAGACCCCGTTTGCTGTCTTAACATCTACAACACGGACGATTCCGTCATTACCCTGATACACAGATTGTATCACACCTTTTGTCCATGCACTTCGTTCTCTATTGTTGTCAACGATCACTACCACATCACTCACGCGCACATTGGGTCCACTAGTTGTCCACTTCTCACGACGTTGCAGAGTCGGGAGATACTCCCGCAGCCAGCGGCGCCAGAACATGTCGGCGAGCGCATTCACCCGCCGCCACTGCCGGCGGGAATCGACGTCCTCGTAGCTGCTCGGCGCAAACGGTGTACTCCCGGACGCCGTGCCCAGGAGCAGATGGTTCGGCGTCAGGACCTCAGGCTGCTCGTGATCGTCGTACACATAGCTCAGCGGGCGGCTGTTTACTATCAGCTCTGTCTCGGTGAGAAGGGTGTAAAGGACCTCCTCACGAGGGGCCCGCTCCTTGAGCGTGCTTCTCAGTGCATTCTTCACAGTACCTGACCAGGCGTTGGCACAACCTCATCAGGTGGAGGTGCGCCTCTTCTAAGTCGTGGACGCAGCTCCGACGTCGCTCTTCATTTGCGACATCGCTCGACGAAAATCAGCGCGCGCGCCATAACGCGCTGCACGCGCTTCCAGGCTGAGTAGCGCTTGTACTCCAGGAGGGGCCCGGCAGGGGCCGCCGCAGTGTGGACTCGTTGGATGCGCTCGAGGTCTGCCTCTGCCGCCTCAGGTTCGCGACATGCTGGCCACCGCTCCTGTGAACACAAAAACGAGGGGCCCGACAACCACACTGCATGGTCATCAGGCCAAGGCAATCTGGCAGCCTTATCAGCTGGGTTGTCCGACGTGGGGACCCAGCGCCAGTTGCCTCTGGCTGATAACCTGTCTATTTTTAGCTTTTCCCTTAACTCTGTCGAGTTGGTTACCCACCCCCGTATGATAAAACCCCCGGAGGCGTGTATTCTGGCAACCTGCTCGATCAGGCTGTTGGCCTGCTCTACGGACCACGTGCTATCTAAATAGTCGTCCATGTAGTGCCTATCTCTTATGGCCTCAACAGCTTCGGGGTGAACGTTAACCCACTCATTGGCGTTTTTATTGAGTATATATATCGCCGTGGTTGGTGAAGAGGCGGCGCCAAATATCATTGATGTCATGGCGTAGGTATCAGGTTCCCTACCATCGTTCGCCCCTCTCCACAAAAACAGCTGTGCGCCCTGATCTTGTGCCCTAATCTTGACTCGCAAAAACATATCAGCTATATCGCCTGAGAACGCTATGGGACCTACTCTAAATTTAATCAATATACCTAGTAATGAATTTAATAAATCGGGTCCGGTCAGTAGGTTATCATTTAGACACGTACCTTGGGACGTAGCAGCCGCGTCGAAGACTAGGCGAAGCTTCCCTGGTTTGTTCGGGTTTACAACACCGAAATGTGGTAGGTACCAAACCGGTGAGCTATCTACCTCGCCTTCCACCTTCCGTGCATACCCTTCAGCTACTAGACGCTCTATCTGGTTCGCGTACGTCTCAGCGAAACGAGCGTCCTTACGCATCCGCCTCTCGATACCGTATAACCTCTGCCGGGCCTGTCTGTAACTATCAGGCAACAGAATGTTGTCCTGTTTCCATAAAAGACCTACTTCCCATTGCTTCTTATCAGGGGTGCGTTGACTCGTACTGTCTAACACCTGTACAGCCCGTTCTACATCCTTATGTTTGCGGGTTACTTGAGAAATGCCTATCGATTCTAATTCAAACTGTGACTTCACTAAATCATGCAAATCTGGGAGGGAAACTGTTGTGCAGTTCACTGCTTCGGTACTACTGTCGTTATTAAATGGTCCATGTATGACCCAACCTAACTTAGTTAGTGAGGCAACTGGCTTACCGGATCGTCCACGGCGGGTGTCCCCGCCAACGAGCAGCTCCCAATTGTCCTGCCCGATCAGCAGCAGCGGCTTGGCTCCCCTCATCTCTGCGCAACCCAAGTCGCGCAGGTGCGCGTTATCGTTGATCACTGAAGAGGTCACTGTTTGTGTAGGCAAGTTCAAGTTTGCTAATGTCCGGCACTTGATATTATGGCACTGTCCATTGGGGCCCTTCACACATACTTGTACCACTCGCGAGGTAAGGTCCGACACAGCATGACCGCCCGCGGTCTTTAATGTTAGTGGCACACGTGGACCCGATAGGTTAGTAGCGAGCGAACTGTCTATTAGCGATACTGTTGCCCCGTCGTCCAACAACGCATAACACTGGTCGTTGTCGCTATCTTCGTTATACACAGACACTGGCACTATCTTCAATAACGCTGTGGCTCGCCACTCTCCTATGTTTGTTACACATTCTGGTTTTGACCTATCTTCGTGTAACAACACATGATGTTTGTAGTCGCACTTTTTGCACTTGTTTGCGCGACAAAACTGCTTAGTGTGTTTTGCTTTTAAGCAATTAAAGCACACTTTTTTCTTCTTGATCAGTTCCCAGCGATCTTGGATATTCAGCTTCTTGAACTGGTCGCAATCTTCTATGACATGCTTGCCGTGGCACATCACGCATTCCTTCTGTGTGATACTCGTAGCTTCGTCGCTCTGTGTATTCACACGATGTGTCATCTGCGGCTTGTTGGTGACTGGGCGTGCCGCGTTTCCAGGTCGAGTCCGTCCGCTGGTCTGCTGCAGCTTCACAGGGAGTTTAGCCTGTTCTGGTTCATACACAGTCGGTTGTAGGTAGTACGAAGTAGAACGCGTCACGTGTATGAGGAACTGTGACAGCATTTCCAAGCTAGGTGAGATCCTCAAGTCCACCCCCTGTGAGTTATCCAGGCCCATCGCGAAGTCACCATACTGTGCTCGTTGAACTGGTGTCAGCTTGCTTAGCAGCTCGCTCACCAGTTGAGGGTTATTCAGGTACCCATCTGCTCTGACGTTCTTTAGCAGTGACACACAGTTCCTTACCGTCGATGAGAATTTCCTTAATTCCTGGCCACTATCAGACACTTTAGGTAAATTTCTCACCTTCTTTAGAGCATATTGAAGTATGACGGTTGGATGTCCGTACTCTTCTTCTAATGCACGCATTATTTCAGTGGGTTCTCTCGCTGACCGTAACAGGTCCTCCACTGCGATCTTCGCCTCCCCATGTAGAGACGACTTCAGACGCGCTATATTCTCATGCGGCCTAAAGTTATATAATTCAGTAGTGTCCCAGTACATATTCCTATATGAAATCCAATCAGCTGGGTCACCACTAAAATGTGGCAATTCGTAAGCCTGTCTGGGTACCGGGTGCGGGCGTGCCATGTTAGTGATCGCCTCCGCCAGCTTATCGATTTTCTTATCTCTATCGCTCGACGATAGTCGCTGCCTTTCTACAGCCCCCACTCCGCTATTTCCCTGTCGCTGTGTGACCGACTCGAGTGTCGATACTCGAGGTCCACTTGCGACCGGAGTGGTGAAGGCGGGATAATCATCGGGCAAACGGAATCTAACCGCTTCAGTATGGGCTGGCGTCTGCATAGGCCCCGCATTGCTCACGGGGTTCCTATACGGATGCGACACATTACTTTCACTTAACATAGCCGGCACACGGTACATATTAGATTCAAGATTCACTCTACTTACGTTTTGGTCTTGAATCGTAGGTGCTTCATACGGCGCGCTGCCCTCAAGCGGTACGTGCGACGTAGACGGCGCGCGAGACGCAGCCGCCGTAAACATCGCCGTTTCTGGTTGCATCACTTGGGGCGTTGTTTTCACCCATTCTTCAACTCGGTGCGTCGTATCCACCTCTGAGTTTGAGTCCTCACTTTCAGCATTTGCCTCGATCTCTGCTATTGCCACCTCCATCCTTTTCTTCACCAGATTCTCCCTGATGAGCACCAAATCACGCTCAGCTTCGTATTCGGCCTTTTTCCTCAAGAATTCGACGCCCTTGCGACTACTCTTGGACGAAACTCTGCTGCTCCGCGGCGACCGTGCGACTGTCTGCCGTGATACGCCCTCTGCCGGCTTTTCACTATAGTCGATTACTCGACCCCCGGTCAGCGGAATAATGGGGGCAGCCGCTGATCTTACCGTTGGCGCTATTGATGGAGAACCTGGTGGCACTTCCGACAGTAAGCCTGAGTCCGAGGCGATGGCGGCTTCCCTGCGCCGCGTGTCTGCTTCTTCCGTCATTTTGCGTAGTTTGCTTCGCGTGGTTACGGCACTTTTCTCACTCATTGTACCTGGTTAATTCGCCTATAAGCGTAATCCGATTCCGAACGCTAGTTTGTAAGACTACGCCCGGACAATCGGTTATCCGACTCGCAAGGACCAAATGTTAAGCACAGCACACGAAACATATATCAAACAACCTGCATGCTGTGCTTAGGGGCGGGCGTGCAAACTAAACCAGTACAAGTATTCACAAATATAATAAAAGGGCACGTAAACACAATTCAGAAACAAAATACACATAAAATACAATCATAATACTTACGGCAATAATCTTACCTTCGAAACACTAATTATTGCAATAATACAAACATAATTCATATATTACAGACACGCGACTACACAGGGCTCTATTGAGCATGTCACTTGATGGTTAGGTACTTTTACTAACTAGCTTGATACATTGGAACTGTGATGGAACTAACTTTCAATCCTAGGGGACGCATATATATTAGTTTTGCACCATAGTTAACGTAGCGGGTACACTTCACCCGAGTAAAACTATGACACCAATATATGTGGTTTAAACAGTAACCACGCCCCTATTTTCTCGTGCAAGTCACAACCTGTCGACTTTTCTGAGCCAGGGAGAAACCCGTACGCAGTTTTGAGTTGATTCTCTGCGTTCAAGTCAAAACGTGTTTATTTCCGACGGACAAGCATAGTCTCGTGGAAAATTTATTAGTTAGGTGATGTTAAGTGTTTTCTTATGCTACTAGTACATTCTTATAGCTACTTAGAACTAATAGCAAACGGAGTTAGGAGTATGGTGCTTCTTCTACATTCCACCCCCTGTAAGAGGGTTCAACCGCTTTACATCCATTTCTGTGGGAAGCACAATAATCTTTGCTACTGGTCGACGTAAGACCCCGTTTGCTGTCTTAACATCTACAACACGGACGATTCCGTCATTACCCTGATACACAGATTGTATCACACCTTTTGTCCATGCACTTCGTTCTCTATTGTTGTCAACGATCACTACCACATCACTCACGCGCACATTGGGTCCACTAGTTGTCCACTTCTCACGACGTTGCAGAGTCGGGAGATACTCCCGCAGCCAGCGGCGCCAGAACATGTCGGCGAGCGCATTCACCCGCCGCCACTGCCGGCGGGAATCGACGTCCTCGTAGCTGCTCGGCGCAAACGGTGTACTCCCGGACGCCGTGCCCAGGAGCAGATGGTTCGGCGTCAGGACCTCAGGCTGCTCGTGATCGTCGTACATATAGCTCAGCGGGCGGCTGTTTACTATCAGCTCTGCCTCGGTGAGAAGGGTGTAAAGGACCTCCTCACGAGGGGCCCGCTCCTTGAGCGTGCTTCTCAGTGCATTCTTCACAGTACCTGACCAGGCGTTGGCACAACCTCATCAGGTGGAGGTGCGCCTCTTCTAAGTCGTGGACCCAGCCCCTATTTTCTCGTGCAAGTCACAACCTGTCGACTTTTCTGAGCCAGGGAGAAACCCGTACGCAGTTTTGAGTTGATTCTCTGCGTTCAAGTCAAAACGTGTTTATTTCCGACGGACAAGCATAGTCTCGTGGAAAATTTATTAGTTAGGTGATGTTAAGTGTTTTCTTATGCTACTAGTACATTCTTATAGCTACTTATAACTAATAGCAAACGGAGTTAGGAGTATGGTGCTTCTTCTACAAACACCTTCTACAAACTTATTACTGTAATATAGTACGTAGGTACTAATTCCATGATTACCGCGTACGCAAATCCGTGTATGCGTTCCATGACAGTTGAACAAAATGGCGTAGGGTATCAACATACGAAGACTTTGGAACAACGCAGCATAGCAATGACATGGAAGACGTGTCGAGAATGCTGTTTAATGCTGTCAAAGGATTCGCCGGTGAAGCTGAACTTGAAGGAGCCTGGCGCCGACGTCGTTAAAAGAGTTCATCCATATATATGACCCGTCTCTCCACAATTCCATTTTTTGTTTTACGATCAAATTCAAAAGTCATTTATTCAAACTAGGCTGAGAATCAACACTTTTCGAACGTCAAAATTATATAAGACAGTCCCCCAAAACACCCACCCTTCACCACTTCCTAGTGCTTTAGCTGAGGAGAAGAAGTGGCGCAACAAACTCCCCAGCAGCACAGCTGTCTGTTCAGTTAAAAAAAATCTATACCTAGTCTTGCCATAAATATTGTCACGAAGAAAAAAAAAATTTTTATTGCAAATTATATTTATTACTTTTACAGTGTGTTAGTTTAATACATAGATATAAAACAATTTAAAATATAAAAAAGCTTATTCGAAGTGGTCTCCATTGGCTGCAATACAGTCCTTTAAACGTTGAAGCCAGTTATCAATAGAAGCACGCACTCTTTCCATGGGAAAATTCTTCACTACCAATCGTATGGATTGTTTTAGGGACTCCAAATTATCATGGCGTTTAGAGCAAGCCGTACTCTCTAAAACTGACCATAAATCATAATCCAGCGGATTAAGATCGCGACTAGACGACGGCCAGTCTACAGCTCTGATGAAGTCCGAAACGTTCACCTCCAACCAAGACTGCGTGGACCGAGCTTTATGACCCGGCGCCGAGTCTTGTTGGAAGGACCATACTTGGTTATTGAACATGGTGTTGTTAAGGGGCTTAACTACCTTCTCAAGAATGGTATCTTGATACACTTGTGCCGATGTTTTGATACCTTTTTCACAAAAATATGGCTCAGTCACTCCTTCATAGCTAACACCCCACCAAACCATCAATGAAGTCGGATAATGCCCACGTTGCACTCTGTCGACTAATTGGGAAGCTTCCTTAGAGCTTTGAGCATAAATACGGTCATTTTGGTTGTTAAAATGTTGCTCAATTGTAAAGATTTTCTTATTCGTAAACAAAACCTTTCTGTGACCTCCCTTTGCGTACCGCTTCAGTAGTTGTTTCGATTTTACCACCCTATTCTTTTTTAAATTATCAGTCAAAAAATGACCAGTGCGTCTCTTATAGGCTGCAAGTCCTAAGTCATCTTTTAAAATACGCGACATGGTTCTAGGTGCTATCTTCATCTCCCGAGATAATCTTTCTAAATCTTTTGCTTTCGGACAGGATTTCTTCGAATTCTTTCCCTTACTGCTTTGACCACCTTTTTCGTACGAACACTACGTGGACGGCCAGATTTTTTTCTGTCACAAACAGAGGAGGTATCATTGTACCTATTAATATCTCGGTACAGAAACATTTGACTAATACCAAGCGTATGGAGAGTTTTAAAAATTGCATTTGGCTCCATACCAACTTTGTGTAATGCAATCACAGCGATTCGGTTCTCTTTATCACCCCACTCCATTTTAATATCGCAAAATATTGTACAATGTAATGGCGCCAAAATTAGAAAACTCAATGAACAATTGTATAAAAATGACAGATTCCAAATTCAAATGTAATATCTTTCTTATTTTTAATTGTAACAGTATTTATGGCCAGACTGTGTACAACACTGCGCATAATAATATATCTAAGTACATAACGCAACACAAACATTAAATTAAATTAATTTATTTGCTATAAGCCAGCCAGCACACGCCAATATACCAAAAAAAAGAAGAAAAGAAAAAAAAATCGAAAAATCGAATATACAGTATGTTAACCAACAGAGGGCGTTCCCGTTAACCCGCAATAGTATAGCATCCATACATGCTAAAAAAAATATTACCATTCGAAAACAAAATGGTTTTTATTTTTTTTAATATTAAAATATTCATTAAAAATGCTAAAAATATTCACTAAAATATTCAAAAAAATATAAAAATATTCACTAAAAATAAAAACTAAATTGCGATGTTTCCGTCCTTCAAGTACGCGTGTACAGAGTGTTTCTTTTATGTATCAATTTAACATTTTTAGTGAATATTTTAATATAAAAAAAAATAAAAACCATTTTGTTTTCGAATGGTAATATTTTTTTTAGCATCTATGGAAGCTATACTATTGCGGGTTAACGGGAACGCCCTCTGTTGGTTAACATACTGTATATATATTCGATTTTTCGATTTCTTTTCTTTTCTATATATATATATATATATATATCGTATACTCAAGCAGAAATAAAAATACAAAACTAAAAACGTAAGCAGAACTTTATACCTAAATAAAAGCCTCCAGTAATAAAGGGTGTGCCCACTTATAAGGGCCTGTCTTCCCTATCATTATCGCGCCCCCCGGTCTACTCCTTGATATGCAATGGTATTTGTTGCACTATTTAACATGAGGCAACAGGGGCTAGTGTGAATCCTTGGGTTCATTCGAGTAATCGAGTCTCGTCAAACCACGCTGGGGTCGGTGCATTTCATTCATTCATAGATTGTAGGTGTACATAATGTATTAGTACTGATTAAGAAACTTCTGAATCTACTTTGAACTATTTGTAGCCAAATATGCAAATAAAATGATCGAAAAATCGAAATTAATATTTCAATGTACCCAGACCCTTCATGCTTTTACTAAAATTAAACAATAAAAAAAACCAGAGACTAATGAAACTGTAAATATTTTTTTAACTACACAGATGAGGACAGTCTGTTGTAATAGGAGTGAAATTAAAAAACATAAAAAATAACAACATAATAAAAATAAAACCACTCACAAAAAGTGTTTTTTTGACGATTCGCGAACAAATTAACGTCATATTTTCTATCTATAGCATAGCGACTTTGTTTACGGCCGTTTCGGAATCGGGAATAGGAATATTTTTGTTTCTTTTTTTTAGGTTTGATCATTTGGGTTTGGATATTTGTTTATTTTTTATTTATTTAAAGTTCATCTACAATAGTGCCTAGCTCGTTGGTCTAGTAGCCGCAAGCACTGCTGCTTGCTGAGCATGAGGTTCTGGGTTCAATTCCCAGGTCAAGCAAAATGTTATTGGGTTTTTTCATCAAGAATCTCTCAATAGCACCCTGGTGTCTGGATTTGTTCCCGGTTGATGGCAATAGACTCGCCCCCTTTTATATGGGACTTAGGTAAACATAACACGCGAAACAGATCCCGACGACCCCATAACTCTTCTCCAGGAGAGCAGTAGGGACCGTAGGAACAAACACAAATCGACATTCCGACCTCGCCGCCGAGCTCCCTCGCAACGACCCCGAAGTAATCGTTCTCACCCCCGTCCCTTGCTCGGGAATGAAGTGCCAGCTGGTGGCGTAGCTGAGCCAGTAGCTTTAAACTCCCCAGATAATAATAATCACTCTAATTTGATCCAGCCTGTCCCATCTTGCTGTCCTCCCCCCAGCGACGCCTTAAACCGAGGTCCGTTCCCCACAGGGGGAGCCCTTAGCGTGTAGTCGCTTAGTCTGTAAGTTCTATGCCCCTGGCTGGAGGCTTTGAGTTCGCTTAAGGCAGCCACAGGATAGTCCGGTTAAGTAGTCACGGCCTCTCTAGGCCAACTACGAGATGCCATTTATAAAAAAAAACCCTCGGTGATTACAGTCATTATGTAATGTAATGTTAATGTACAAAAGTGGTACACAGGCGGACTTAATGTCACCCGGAATTCTATTGTTTTCTAAAAACAAAGCCTATTGAACCTTCTATAGGCTTCATTTTTGGACCATAAGGGGCACAGGAGGCGGTTGGAGTCTCACATAACTGCAGTATATCCCCGTGGTAGTGCAGTATGCGTGAGCATTTCTCTACACCTTATCAATCATTCTGCCTAGCCTTTTCCCAACTATGTTGGCGTCGGCTTCCAGTCTAACCGGCTGCCTATCTGACCTCCACAACCCGGTTACTGGGTAATACGATACCCTTGGTAAGACTGGCTGTCAGACTTTCGGGCTTCTGACGAGCTGAAACGACTGTCACAGATCCACGAATGACAGCCGGGACCAACGGCTTAACGTGCTTTCCGAGGCACGGAGTAGTCTCGGTATGTAAAGATAGTCTCCCATCCACGGACCAACCCCGGCAAGCGTAGCTTAACCTGATGGTTCGAACCGTGCGGCATTTCTCCACACCTTATAAGACCTATTTATATATATACAGGGCGACTACATGGTAATTAGTGACCGATACTTAAACACATGATTGTACTCATGATAACAAACAACTTTTACTATGGAACCAAAGCTGAAATCTTGAAAAAAAAAAAAAACAGCTGCTCCCTATATTTTGACGAGTTATGCGAACATAATTGTAGGGAACAGCTAACTATTTTTTTGTGATTTCAGGTTTGCTCCCTTAGTAAAAGTTGTTTGCTATAATGCGTACAGTCATGTGTTTAAGTTTCCGTCACTAATTACCATTAACAGGAAAAGTTTTTAAACAGTGCGCAAATTTTCACAGGCTGTTCTACCCATGAATATGAACAACTTTCACTGTGGGACCAACTCTGAAATCACGAAAAAAAATCGGCTGTTTCATACATATTGATCGAGTAGGTATTGATTTTTGGTATGAAACAGCTGCTTTTTTTTCGTGATTTCAGAGTTGGTCCCATAGCGAATGTTGTTCATATTTATGGATAGAGAGCACCCTCTGAAAATTTGCGCACTGTTTAAAAACTTTTCCTGTATAGACCTCAGACTAAATATCCTGGATACTTAGTCTGAGGTATGAGTCTAACATTGATGTCGAAACAAAAATTGTTTTTTTTTTTTTTTTGTTTTGAGCTATGATAGAACGTTACATTCATACATAGACTTTTTATTACCTTTCGAGAAGGCCGTTGGTCCCAGCTGTCATTCGTAGATCTTTGATAGTCGTTACGGGTATTCTGAAGCCCAAAAAAATCTGACAACCAGTCTTACCAAGGGGTAGCGTATTACCTAGTAACTGGGTTGAGGAGGTCAGATAGGCAGTCGCTCCATGTAAAATACTGGTATTCAGTGGTATCCAGTTAAGACTGGAAGCCGAAAAGGCTAGACAGATTGATGATTGAGACTGTTCAAGTTTAATTTATCGTTGTTGGGTAAAATACTAGCCGAAGTTCAACATTTAAATGTAGGTAGGTACAGACACATCAAACATAACGGCTCCTGCAGACAGGCGCGATACGACAGCTCGTCGTGACTCCGGCAGACCAACTTCCATGAAGTTTTAGTATAAATTGTTCCACCATCGTCGCGTAGGGTCGCGAGCGTTATCGATGACCGCATTGCCATATATGATTGTAGATATTCAATTAAGCCTAAAAACCGATGATAGTGCTTTTAACGTCCGAATAGATATATAATAGCTCTAAAAGGTCGTGTAAATTACAATACTTCATGGTAAATCTATTAAATGTAGATAATACTTACATTATGTAGGTAACGATAGAAATCGATGTTCTTAGTCTTTTTAGGGATATGTATCCGCTTAAAAAATAAAATTCTTGCCTCTTTATTAATAAACGCATAGTAAAGTAAGCCAAACTTAAAATTCTATAAATATATTTATTGGTAATCTAAAGTAAGTCACTACTGATTCTTAACTGTCGATAGGCGACTTTTTCGTACAAAATATTGATACTTCTTTTTACAATGTTTCCAAATAATGAAACTTTGAAATGCTCTCCTGTAAAGTTCCAAAAATGTCGCTTAATACAAATAGCCCGTGAACCCTAGAGGAGCTCGTGCCTAAGTAATAACAGCGGCACAGGTCGATCTATCAGGTTAAGCTACGCTTGCCGGGGTGGATCCGTGGATGGGCGATCATCTTTTCATACCAAGACTCCTCCGTGCCTCGAAAAGCACGTTAAGCCGTTGGTCCCGGCTGTCATTCGTGGATCTTTGACAGTCGTTACGGGTCGTCCAACGGGTATCGTATTACCCAATAACTGGGTTGTGGAGGTCAGATAGACAGTCGCTCCATGTAAAATACTGGTGTTCAGCTGCATCCGGTTAGACTGGAAGCCGACCCCAACATAGTTGGAAAAAGGCTAGGCAGATTGGTAATCTAAAGTTAAAGGCTCGCGCAGACAGGCGCGACTCGAGTCCAGTAGAACAGTTTATAATAATAATAATATCCTGGGACATTTTTCACACACGGTCGTCTGGTCCCAAACTAAGCAGAGCTTGTACTATGGAAACCAGATAACTGATATACTACATAATACTACTTTTTTTTGTAAATACATACTTATATAGATAATTACACCCAGACTCAGGACAAACAGACATGTTCATGCACACAAATGTTTGTCCTGGATGGGAATCGAACCCACGACCTGCGGCGTGATAGGTGGTATCTTAACCAACCACGCCAACTGGCCTGTCGAATGTCGTTATATAAAGACTTCGTGGAAACTGATCCACTGGAGTCGCGTCGCGCTGATGAATGTAAGATTTTAGCTTTGACTCTGTGATGGCAACGTATCTGCAATGCCTCTAGAAGTGCAGATATCGATCTTGAGCGGTAGTGACCTTGTTTCCTTTTAAGGGGAAAGCGTCTGGGTAGCCGGCGAAATTCAAATTTTCTTAAGTTTTTTGCAATTCGCAAGTCAGGTTGTATGCTGAATAAATTATGATTCGCGACCCTAACTAACATGTATTTACAGAATTATAATCATTAGAACCAGTAATACAACTCCTTAAGTTAGTATTAACCTCAAATATCATGATTTCATGAAATTGTCATTCATAGGATTGCTGTTTTTAAAGAGTTGTGTTGATGACTTTAATGATTATAATTCTGTAAATACATACTCGTATTAGTTACGGTCGCGAATCACATTGTGATCGACATACAATCTAATACTGACTTGCAAATTGCAAAAAACTTAATATTTTTTTAATTTCGCGGGCTACCTTGGCGCTTTCGCCAAACAATTTAAATAACGTAGAAAAGCCACGACTGATGAAAAGCACAATCACTGCTACTACGGAACCCAAGACACCGAATTATTAAACTTGCCTATTAATAGTTTAACCCACTAAAACATCAGGCTTATTGATTCCATGGGTCACGCAAATCCATAAACTTATCCATCTTTGATCCTATTAATATCATTGTCAACAAAACCATAATATTTTGACGACAGTCTAAATGCGTTTTACGTGATATTTAAAAACCCACAAAATCTTTATTTTATTTATTTATTTATTTTTTAAATAATAATAACCCGGGACATTTCACACAAGGTCATCTGATCCCAAACTAAGCAGAGCTTGTACTATGGAAACCAGATAACTGATATACTACATACACTACTTTTTTTTTTTTGTAAATACATTTTTATATAGATAATTACACCCAAACTCAGGACAAACAGACATGTTCATGCACACAAATGTTTGTCCTGGGTGGGAATCGAACCTACGACCAGCGACATGATAGGTGGTATCTTAACCAACCACGCCAGCTGGCCTGCCTGCTTTAAACGTCAGTTATCGAAAACTGCTTTTTAAGACGCAAAGAAAGCGAAATATTTTATGAACAAGGCCTTACCACGCTTTTTTATTGAGTTGCCAAGGTCTGCCTGAGGGGCACGCCACAATTGCGGCGATAAGGGCACGCCACAATTGCGGCGATAAGTCCCCTCTTTGAGCAGTGGTTGGAGAGGCGTCACGGCATCCTCACCTTCCGCCTGACGCAGGTCCTCACCGGACACGGTTGTTTCGGGAGTTCCTGTTCCGGATAAGGCGGGAGGAAACGCCCGGGTGTTACCACTGTGTGGATCGCCCGGAGGACACCACGGTGGAGCATACGGTGGAGGTCTGCCCGGCTTGGGCAGAGCACCGCCGCGTCCTCGCGGAGGCGATCGGCGGCGGCGATCTCTCGCGTCCGGCCCTGGTACAGGCCATGGTACGGAGCGAGAGTGCATGGGAAGTCTGACACGCCCTCCCGCTCCACCCAGAGCGGGAGAAGTTATTTGATGATTTCCCATCCAAAAAAAAAAAAAAAAGGTCTGCCTGAGAGCTGTAATGGCCTAGTGGTAACGGTCGCGACTTATAAGTTGTAGGTCGTAGGTTTGAACCCAGTCAGGAGCTTTCCTTTGTGTAAATTATTTATCGTAAGGAACCCGGCATGTCCTAGAACCAAAAATTCGAAGACATGTGACATCAACCAACCCGCACTAGGCCCGCGAGGTGGATTACGGCCTACTCCCTCTCACAGAGAGGAGGCCTGTGTCAGCTGTGAGAACATTATAATAAGCATTATTATGATTTTGTCTCGATGATTTCATTTATCGTCGAGGAGCTCGTGGCTAAGTAATAACAGCAGCACAGGTCGATCTATCAGGTTAAGCTACGCTTGCCGAGGTGGATCCATGGATGGGTGATCATCTTTTCATACCAAGACTCCTCCGTGCCTCGAAAAGCACGTTAAGCCGTTGGTCCCGGCTGCCATTCGTGGATCTTTGGCAGTCGTTACGGGTCGTCAGAAGCCCGAAAGTCTAACAACCAGTCTTACCAAGGGGTATCGTATTACCCAGTAACTGCGTTGTGGAGGTCAGATAGGCCGTGGCTCCATGTAAAATACTGGTATTCAGCTGCATCCGGTTACACTGGAAGCCGACTGCAACATAGTTGGAAAAAGGCTAGGCAGATTGGTTAAAGGCTCGCGCAGACAGGCGCGACTCGAGTCCAGTAGAACAGTTTATATAAAGACTTCGTGGAAATTGATCCACTGGAGTCGCGTCGCGCTGATGAATGTAAGATTTTAGCTTTGACTCTGTGATGGCAACGTATCTGCAATGCCGTGTGAGTGAAGATATCTGTCTTGAGTGCTAGAGACCTTGTTTCCTTTTAAGGGGAAAGCGTCTGGGTAGCCCGCGAAATTCAAATTTTCTTAAGTTTTTTGCAATTCGCAAGTCAGGTTGTTAGCTGAATAAATTATGATTCGCGACCGTAACTAACATGTATTTACAGAATTATAATCATTAGAACCAGTAATACAACTTCTTAAGTTAGTATTAACCTCAAATGTCATGATATCATGAAATTGTCATTCATAGGATTGCTGTTTTTACAGAGTTGTATTGATGACTTTAATGATTATAATTCTGTAAATACATATTAGTTACGGTCGCGAATCACATTGTGATCGACATACAATCTAATACTGACTTGCAAATTGCAAAAAAACGTAACAAAATTTGAATTTCACGGGCTACCTTGGCGCTTTCGCCTTAAATAACCTAGAAAAGCACAATCACTGCTACTACGGAACCCAAGACAACGAATTATTAAACTTGCCTGTTAGTTTTACCCACTAAAACATTAGGCTTATTGATTCCATGGGTCACGCAAATCCATAAACTTATCCATCTTTTATCATTGTCAACAAAACCGACGATTTTGACGACAGTCTAAATGCGTTTTACGTGATATTTAAAAACCCACAAAATCTTTAAACGTCAGTTATCGAAAACTGCTTTTTAAGACGCAAAGAAAGCGAAATATTTTATGAACAAGGCCTTACCACGCTTTTTTATTGAGTTGCCAAGGTCTGCCTGAGAGCTGTAATGGCCTAGTGGTAACGGTCGCGACTTATAAGTTGTAGGTCGTAGGTTTGAACCCAGTCAGGAGCTTTACTTTGTGTAAATTATTTATCGTAAGGAACCCGGCATGTCCTAGAACCAAAAATTCGAAGACATGTGACATCAACCAACCCGCACTAGGCCCGCGAGGTGGATTACGGCCTACTCCCTCTCACAGAGAGGAGGCCTGTGTCAGCTGTGAGAACATTATAATAAGCATTATTATGATTTCGTCTCGATGATTTCATTTATCGTCGAGGAGCTCGTGGCTAAGTAATAACAGCGGCACAGGTCGATCTATCAGGTTAAGCTACGCTTGCCGAGGTGGATCCATGGATGGGTGACCATCTTTTCATACCAAGACTCCTCCGTGCCTCGAAAAGCACGTTAAGCTGTTGGTCTCGGCTGTCATTCGTGGATCTTTGACAGTCGTTACGAGTCGTCAGAAGCCCGAAAGTCTGACAACCAGTCTTACCAAGGGGTATCGAATTATCCAGGTACCGGGTTGTGCAGGTCAGATAGGCAGTCGCTCCATGTAAAATGCTGGTATTCAGCTGCATCCGGTTAGACTGGAAGCTGACCCCAACATCGTTGGGAAAATCTTAGGCAGATTGATTTTGATTTCGTTTACCGTCAGTCAGATATGCTTGTCCAAATTACTTTTGTAATACAGCAATGTGTCAGAAAACTGTAATTCGATCCAAATGTATGGGACGGCTGATAATTTTTTCGCAATTACGATGTTGTTCCCATGGAGAAAGTTGTTTAGTTTGATGGTCTGCAACTGTATTACACCCTTAAAAAATCTGACCACGCCTTTCTGAAACATGCTGTATTTTAAAGGATTGTACTTGCCTAGTTCGAACTCGTAATTCTCGGAAAGCGGCAATTACTAGTCTCTTTAGTAATCCTAACTATCGTAGCTCATCAGCTGCCTAGGCTTTTCCCAACTCTTGGGGCCGGCTTCCAGTCTAACCAGATGTAGCTGAATACCAGTATTTTACATGGAGCGAATACGATACACCTCAGTAAGACTGGAGCCGGGACCAACGGCTTACCGTGCTTTCCGAGGCACGGAGGGGTCTTGGTATGTAAAGATGGTCAGCCATACACAGACCAACCCCGGCAAGCGTAGCTTAACCTGATCCATCGACTCGTGCGGCTGTTATTACTTAGCCACAAGCCCCTCTCTAACTATCGTAACTAATATTATAATTGTTTGTTTGTTACGCTGTTACGCTAAAACAGCTGAACAGATTTGGATGAGAGTTGGCACATGGCTAGACTATGACCTGGTTTAGGACATAAGATACTTTTTAGCCCGATATTCCCACGGGATTGAGACTTGTGCGGGTGAAACTAGCGCAGCTAGTTATAAAATATTTCTTAAAGTAAACTACTGCCTGATATTTCAGTCAAAGTTCATTAAGAAAGGCGACAATTAATATTAAATCGAAGGAACTTAATTGTTAAGACATAATACGTAAATATTTACTCACTGATTGTAAATGATAGAGCTCAGCTGAACTGTTACCAAATTAATACAATTACTGCAATTTGTACCTAGGAGCTTGTGGCTTAGTAATAACAGCCGCACGGGTCGATCGATCAGGTTAAGCTACGCTTGCCGCGGTTGGTTCACGGATGGGTGACGATCTTTATATACCAAGACCTCTCCGTGCCTCGGAAAGCATGATCACGGCTGTCATTCGTGGATCTTTGACAGTTATCACGGGTCATCAGAAGCCCAGAAGTCTGACAGCCAGTCTTACCAAGGGGTATCGTTTACCCAGTTACTAGGTTTTGGAGGTCAGATAGGCAGTCGCTCCATGTGCAATACTGGTATTCAGCTGCATTCGGTTAGGCTGGAAGCGGACTCCAATATAGAAAAAGGCTAGGCAGATGATGACTGCAAGTACATACTTACTTCATACTTGCATATTATGTGTCCATAGTTAAACGAAAAGGATCCAACCCACATTAGGTGTACTCGTAATGTAGGTTGGATCCTTTTCGATTAGCTATGGACATTTGGTGTAGTGGTTACAAGCGCTAATGCATAGGGTTAATACCCAAGTAGTGGAAAGTGTTATTAAAGTTTCTCATAAGGAAGGCTGAAACCTGCATTTGGGGCCGGTTGATGGCTTCATCTCTTCGACTCTCCTTATACCACAGTTCCGCAAAATCATTTAAATTAAAAGCGACTTTTGCTCCGACAAAATAAAGTGCAATTCAGGTCGCAAAAAGCTTATTTTTATACCTCCAGTTATATTCACCTACAAGTTTCCTCTCTTTCTAACGCGTAACTCTTATACCTTCTGACCGCGGCAGTCCTACTGAATTGGCCCACTGAGATAGGCCCGCCGCGTACTTGTAGCTTTATGCCTAAACTGCGGAGTGTCCCATCTGTATTAATCTGTCACCAAACCCGAAATAGCGAAAAAAAAATCAGCTGTTCAGTACATTTATGTTCGCATAATTCAACAAAATGTACTGAACAGCTGATATTTTCTTTGCGATTTCAGATTTGGTCCCATAGTAAAAGTTGTTCATAATGATGAGTACAATGACCCCTTAAGAGGTTGCTGGTGTTTTACAAATAACCTTGTATACTTTCATATGCATTTAGTAAAATGCTGTTATTTTCACTTTACAAACAGACACATCAATTTTATTTATTTGTATAGATGAAAAGAAACGAGAATTCATACTTAAGTTCTGAAAATTACAGAACTTAAATTCTAGCTCACACATTTCCAATCTCGTAAAACAACCACCTCATAAGTATTTTCTCACTTAAAACTGAGAAATTATTATCAAAAAAAAAAAAAAAAATCATTCTAATAACGTAATTCCAAGCGTCCATTTTAACTCAAACACGTTACATAAAGCAATTCCCTTAATTATTGACCAGCCAAGTTATAGAGCTATTAAACAGAATTGGTTTTCTGCAAAATATTTAGTTTATATGTCTATTAGGCCGCGCGGTAAGGGCTGGGGGTGGAGTTGTCGTTCTATATAATTTTATAGAAACAAAATGGTGGTCGTTTATTTTTAATTTGCGTTAGGGCTGATTTTTCAATAGTCAGGTAACTTTTATCTGAAGAATAAATATGACAGTTTGACATATTTTCTATACAAAAGCTGTCAAACCGCTATTTTTGTATAAATAAAAGTTGAAAAATTGGCTCTTTGTTTGGGCCAGTTTTTCAATCGCCGCCGGTTTACTTTTATCCCACGAAAGAGTTTGTCATTTTAACAGATTTTTTTATAGCCAATTACCAGTATTGTCAAAATATAACATTTATTCTTCAGGTAAAGGTTATCTAACGATTGAAAAATGGTCTCTTAGGCGTTATAGGATTTTTTTATAAAGCATGTATACCAGAAATGTGTGGTTAATATTTAAGGATGTAGTACAGACCTTCAAACTAAACAACTTTCTTCATCGTAATCGCGAATAAAATATCAACTGTCCGATACAAAACTTCAATATCATCATATAGGTCATTGCTTTTTTTGTTTGTTTTATTTTTTCTCTCAGTTATTTTTAATCATCGTCTGGCAGTTTGAGTAATTTATGCGGCCTACCCCAATGTCCTTTCTTTGGTATTGTTCGTCGAATCGTTGAGCTCCTTAAGTTCTGAGTTGAGCTGCGCGATTACTGACAAATGCGTGCACTGACTGGACAGGTCCTCTCAATCTGTGTGGTCCTTTCCTCAAAAGACCATTTCAGACACCAATCTACATGGTCTTCACATGAAGTGACCAAGATTATGTCTGGACTTTATAAGAGACTGTGACCTCTGAGTTTGTTTCGGCCTTTCTTCTCAGAGTAGTCAGATAGGAAACGCCGACCTCATCTAGTTTAAAAAAAAAAAAAAACATGATTGACGTGTAAAAGTGTTTGTACAAACCTACTTACAGAAATAAAAATCATTTATCATTTATCATTTACCTATTTGTTTTTTGTAAAAACCAATATAAACTTATTTCGTCACTGGCCAAAAATCAATCTGTCTAGCCTTTTCCCAACTATGTTGGGGTCGGCTTCCAATTTAACCGAATGCAGCTGAAAACCAGTATTTCACATTGAGCGACTGCCTATCTGACCTCCACAACCCAGTTACTGGGTAATACGATACCCCTTGGTAAGACTGGTTGTCAGACTTTCAGGTTTCTGACGACCCGTAACGACTGTCAAAGATCCACGAATGACAGCCGGGACCAACGGCTTAACGTGCTGTTCGAGGCACGGAGGAGTCTTGGTATGAAAAGATGGTCACCCATCCACGGATCCACCGCGGCAAGCGTAGCTTAACCTGGAGGATCGACCCGTGCGGCTGTTTTTACTTAGCCACGAGCTCCTGGTCCGTCACTGGCCAATATAAGACAACGTAATGGCCCTTTAAAATTCCAATCTCTATACTCTCGGAAGGAGGAATCTCGGTATGAAAAGATGGTCACCCATCCACAGACCAACCCCGGCAAGCGTAGCTTAACCTGGAGGATCGACCCGTGCGGCTGTTTTTACTTAGCCACGAGCTCCTGGTCCGTCACTGGCCAATATAAGACAACGTAATGGCCCTTTAAAATTCCAATCTCTATACTCTCGGAAGGAGGAACGGTATGAAAAGATGGTCACCCATCCACAGACCAACCCCGGCAAGCGTAGCTTAACCTGGAGGATCGACCCGTGCGGCTGTTTTTACTTAGCCACGAGCTCCTGGTCCGTCACTGGCCAATATAAGACAACGTAATGGCCCTTTAAAATTCCAATCTCTATACTCTCGGAAGGAGGAATCTCGGTATGAAAAGATGGTCACCCATCCACAGACCAACCCCGGCAAGCGTAGCTTAACCTGATGGATCGACCCGTGCGGCTGTTTTTACTTAGCCACGAGCTCCTGGTCCGTCACTGGCCAATATAAGACAACGTAATGGCCCTTTAAAATTCCAATCTCTATACTCTCGGAAGGAGGAATCTCGGTATGAAAAGATGGTCACCCATCCACAGACCAACCCCGGCAAGCGTAGCTTAACCTGATGGATCGACCCGTGCGGCTGTTTTTACTTAGCCACGAGCTCCTGGTCCGTCACTGGCCAATATAAGACAACGTAAAGACAAATAAAATGCTATTCTATTCTATTCTAAAAAAAAAAAAACGTAATGGCCCTTTGAGATCCCAATCCCAATACAAGAACTTGCTATATTCGGGTAATTACGTACAGAACAGCACTGGAAAAGTATTACAACAATGGGACCTGTCATTTATAATAAAATACCTCATGGTTATGAGGGATTATTCCGTAAACTTTTTGAAATCCAAGGTAACTGCACTACTTTTAGGCAAATGGTCTCATGCAGTGAAAGACTTTCTAAATGATATGAATTTATCCAGATTATGATTGTTATAATTAATTGCTTTGATCTGACTATAATATTATTAATTGACTTCATTAAATATATACATAATTTCTGTTTTATTTTGTTTGTATATATTAATATTTTAATTTATGTAATAATGTGCACGAACTGTAGCCGAACTTATTAAGAGGATTGTGAAGTGCCGATACGCGGCGCGGAGTTTTGGAGGCAATTACCTACATTTCATACAATTACTTACATACATATTGTTTTGGGCGATAACGTTTTTACTCCCCTAAACCTTTACGAAATGAGACAACTTTGATCTCATTACATTCAGTATACTTTAATCTAGGTCTGTCCTTTTTTCGTTTTTAGTAATTCAATTTAATTTAATTTAAAAAAATAAAAATGCTCGAGGATGTTTTTATGTCAAAAATATAGATATTTAGATGCTAATAACTTATATTGTATGCAATATTTCTTTATAATAAAACGTACGGACCTAGTTTTTAATTATACCTACAGTATTTCCAAAAATTATGAAAATTGGATTATGTTTACGGGGAGAAAAACGTTATCTCTTTTTGTATGAAAATTTACAGCTTCACAATCTTCTTAATATGTACGACATATTTTAACTGTGCCTACATTCATAGCAAATAAAGTTTTGGTTCTGTTTCTTATTGACCCAAATGTATGGGATGGCTGATTATTTTCTATGCCTATGGAAATGGTGGTAATAGCTAACTCTTTCTTAATAAACGTGTACTAAAATTCCGGCTAAAATAACGTAAGGTTTTCAGCGACATCTCCACAGCCTCCGTGGCGCAATGGCTAGCGCGTTCGGCTGTTAACCGAAAGGTTGGTGGTTCGAGCCCACACGGGGGCGATTCTTTTTAGAACCATACACGATGAATACTGACTAGCTTGCGTAACTGAATGGAAACATGAAGTCTATGTATTTCAGTGACATCTCCACAGCCTCCGTGGCGCAATGGCTAGCGCGTTCGGCTGTTAACCGAAAGGTTGGTGGTTCGAGCCCACCCGGGGGCGATTCTTTTTAGAACCATACACGAACAATATTGACAAGCTTCCGTAACTGAATGGAAACATGAAGTCTATGTACTTCAGTGACATCTCCACAGCCTCCGTGGCGCAATGGCTAGCGCGTTCGGCTGTTAACCGAAAGGTTGGTGGTTCGAGCCCACCCGGGGGCGATTATTTTTGGAACCATACACGAAGAACACTGACTAGCTTGCGTAACTGAATGGAAACATGTGCTCTATGTATTTCAGTAACATCTCCTCAGCCTCCGTGGCGCAATGGCTAGCGCGTTCGGCTGTTAACCGAAAGGTTGGTGGTTCGAGCCCACCCGGGGGCGATTGTTTTTAAGGTTCCGCACCAGACAGCTAGCGTTGACTTAGTTATATAAGTCCCTTCGATTACGGTACCCTAAAACACGTGTTATCCAGCCTTATTTTCCTCAAAATGCAATTCCGGCACTAAGTTTCAAAAATGACCACAGAGTACATAATTTCGGGTTACTCATCAAAGAATATTATGTGTGTGGTCGTTGCTTCTCAAAAATTCGACCACAGGACATCGTGGCTATATGAAATTGCCCGAATAACGTGTTTCGGACTTTTATTGACATTGCAATTATGAAGCTGAATGCGGTGCCACAATTATATGCAGTGCAGTTGATGTGCGGGGCAATTCAAGGTAAGTAAGCGGGTGCACACAATTCCAAATCACTTTACACTCCATTTTTTGTCTAATTTTGATTAATAAAGGAGCCTGTGGCTAAGTAATAACAACCGCACGAGTCGATCGATCAGGTTAAGCTAAGCTTGCTGCTGTTGGTCCGTGGATAGGTCCTCCATCTTGGTATACCAAGAATCCTCCGTGCCTCGGAAAGCGTTAAGTCATTGGTCCCGAGAAGCCCGAAAGTCTGACGACCAGTTTTTCCAAGAGGTATCGTATTACTTAGTAATTAACTGGGTTGTAGAGGTCAGATAGGTTATCGTTCCATGTAAAATACTGGTATTCAGCTGCATCTGGTTAGGCTGGAAGCCGACCTCAATATAGTTGGGCTAGGCAAATAATGATGTTAATTAGTAATATAGAATGCCTCAGTAGAAGCCGAGAGTCTGGATTTATGCTCGGTTCATGGCAATAGGCTCGCCCCAAATATTTAAATAGTTAGATTTGCCAACACCATACTATGTCATGCGAAAACGTGTCCATACTGAGAAGAGGGAGCTCACACAATAATAATGGCGATTCAATGACTTGACAATCAATTACTCATGTGACTGCGTCATTGTGTGTCAGAAGTATCTAAACGAAACAGGAACGTGATCATCTTTTGACGCGGTAGGAGGAATCTACGATTTTAAAACCTCTGCAATCAATCAATCTGCCTAGCCTTTTCCCAACTATGTTGGGGTCGGCTTCCAGTCTAACCGGATGCAGCTGAATACCAGTGTTTTACATGGAGCGACTGCCTATCTGACCTCCACAACCCAGTTACTGGGTAATACGATACCCCTTGGTAAGACTGGTTATCAGACTTTCGGGCTTCTGACGACCCGTAACGACTGTCATAGATCCACGAATGACAGCCGGGACCAACGGCTTAACGTGCTTTCCGAGGCACGGAGGAGTCTCGGTATGAAAAGATGGTCACCCATCCACAGACCAACCTCGGCAAGCGTAGCTTAACCTGATGGATCGACCCGTCCGGCTGTTATTACTTAGCCACAAGCTCCTTTTAAAACCTCTGCATGGGACCCAAATATACAGGGTCAAATTAAATTAGCTAGAGAAACTCCGCAGACGTGGTGGACATCGATCGACAAAATAAAAAATAAAACTATTTGATGATTTCTTTTAGGGTCAATGACCGCTGGTAGTGTTGTAACTTGAAGTGTAAGTTGATAAAATCTGTTTTATCGTGTTGAGATATCGATACTCATCACGTCCGTGAAAATTACACAGCAAAACATATTTTGAAACTGATATTTTTTTTTGGGTCACCAACATGTATGTAAAGGTTAATATTGAAAGTCTGAAATTGCGAAACGACGTATATGACCCAAAATCAGCTGTTACCTACATTTTGACCAGGTATTTTTACATTTTTGGTTTAATTCGCACTGAGCGCTTCCAAATGTCTTTTATTATGCGCACAGCAAAGGAGTGGAACTCACTACCTGCGTCTGTGTTTCCGAACGCATACAACCCTAATCTCTTCAAAGTGAGAGTGAACAGGCTTCTTCTGGGTAAGCTCACTCCATCGTCGACTTTGTCTCTGTCGCCTCTGACCTAGACTAGAGTCAAGAGCAAACCCATCACAAATAAAAAAATATAAAAAAGTACATCACACAAAATCAGCTGTTCTCTATATTTTGACGAGGTAGATGACCCAAAAATCAGCTGTTCCCTACAATTTGACGAGGTAAATGACCGACCTAAAATCAGCTGTTCCCTCATCATCGATACCCATCATGTCTACGGAGTTTCGCTAGCTAATTTAGTTCGACCTTGTATAACTAGCGAAATGTTATACTACTCACTTCAGCCAGGCCCTTTGCTGAATACAGACGTGATGGTACGTAATGCAATTAAGACGCAAAACCATACTATCACAATACACAACCCTTACCTCTGCCTACCCCCTACAAACTACAGGTTACCAGTCGCGATGGCTTAGTAATTAAATTACTCGTTTGCGGCCCGGCACCGATCCTGGAACATTATTAGAGGCGCTAATTTGAACACCGTAATGCATTTTATGATGTTCATGAAGAGTTAAGAATATGATAGAATAGGCGTTGTAAATACAAGATTTTTTTTTAAATTAATTGGCTAGCTAAATTCCGCAGATGGTATCGATGTCTAAACATCAATCAATAAATCTGCCTAGCCTTTTCCCATACATGGAGCGACTGCCTATCTGACCTCCACAACCCAGTTACTGGGTAATACGATACCCCTTGGTAAGACTGGTTGTGAGACTTTCGGGCTTCTGACGACCCGTAACGACCGTCAAAGATCCACGAATGACAGCCGGGACCAACGGCTAAACGTGCTTTCCGAGGCACGGAGGAGTCTCGGTGTGTAAAGATGGTCACCCATCCACAGACCAACCCCGGTAAACATAGCTTAACCTGATGGATCGACCCGTGCGGCTGTTATTACTTAGCCACGAGCTCCTGAGAGAGGTAGATGTCACATCTCTTCTAATTTTTCGTTCTAGGACATGCCGGTTTCCTTACGACGTTTTCCTTCACCGTTTTGAGAGCAGTGGTGATGAAATTATTTACACAAAGTAAAGCGCCCGTCTACGTTCGAACTTACGACCTAACTCAATTCGAACTCGTAAGTCGCGGCCGTTGACCACTGGGCCACCACTGCTCTTACGCTTATCAGGGTTCCGTACCAAAATGGTAAAAAGGAACCCTTACAGCGTGACTCAGTCTGTTTGTATGTCTGTCTGTCACAGCTGGATATCTCGAGAACTACTAATGCTATAAACTTGAATTTTGGAATAGTTTTAGATGACGTTTGCCCAACTATTGTGCAAATATGATAAAAAAGTAATAAAAAAAAATTGTTTTACAACATTTGTATAGAGGAAAATCTGTGTTATAGAAGTTTATGTAAATATTACAGGAAAAATAAAACGATGTCTCTAAATAGAACGCTTTTTTTTCTTGTTTTCACGGAACCCTCGGTGCGCGAGTCCGACTCGCTCTTGGCCGGTTTTTTACAAGCTTTTATTTAACTGTTTGTACGAGTATGTATGTATACCTCAAATCTTACAACTAAATTTTAAAGCAGTTATCCTCAACCGATTGAGACGAAATTTTGCTGACGATGCGTGGTAAGTTAAGTGACGTCATTCTAAATCCAAAATGGCGGACGGCCCAAGACTGTGGACTAATTATTTTTTGTGCACTCCCATAAATGGGTATCAAATGAAAGGGTTTGCTGAGAAGAAAACGAAAAAGAAAATAAGTAAAAATCTTTTTAAAAACATGCTTTTATTGAACAAAAGTACTAAGTAAAACTTACGTAAACATAGAACTATAATATTTTCATAAAGCTTGAGGCTTATCTTTAAGTGTAAAAAGGACGTTCACGAATCAAGCTTTTAAGAGAATATTAAAGTTCTATGATTATGTAAATTTTATTTAGTAGTTTTAGTTTAATAAAAGCTTGTTTTTAAAAAGATTTTTATTACTTTTTTTGTTTTAGAACGGTCCTAAGGTATATTATGCTATTTCAAGGTTATCTATTCATTACCGGACACTGTATAACAAATACACACACAGACACACGTTTATTACTCTCGTACATGTTTTCCCCTTTACAAAAAGACTAAACATCATCTGTGTCATTACCAGGCGAATGCCATCAAAGCTACGTGTTTCTATGGAAACAAGAAATTCGCGTTTTGATGTTATCATAATCACATTATTGTGTATTACGATGCCGCCTGGCCCAAGATTACAATCAGGTGGTTTTATAAAACCCACAGAATGAGACGAGCAGCTTTGTAGTCCATTTAAAGTGATAGGTATAGGACCTATGAAATTGCCGATTTTTGATACCAGTCAGTGTGAAGAATTCTTTCATTCTACATATTTGGAATTCCAAATTCAAATTAATTTTATAATATAGCATGACATTTAAAAAATAATCTGTTGTTCATTTGTTTTCCCGGCGTTCGATTTTTCTTTGATATCGATGTTTCTGTAACCATGGAAAAATCGAAATTGCGCGCTATTTTCGAATACGAGTTCCGTCGTGGCACCAACGCAACACAGACAGCACGCAATATAACGACGTGGCATAGCAGAGGCATCAACGAACTTTCATTAATACATGGAAAAAGTGCATCGACAATATTTATTTTAAAGAAATTGTTTGATTTTTTTCTATGTAAGTCGGCAGTTTCATAGGTAAAGGCATATATTAGGGTATAGTAGCCGCCACGAGTCGTGAGCATAAATTCAACTTTTAACCTTAAAAATTATTTTTCCTATTACGGCGATTCGTACACGGGCAGGGGCAATGAGGTTAATATAAAATCAATCTTATTTATATACTGGTAGAAAACAGAATACAAGAGCCCGTTGACGATGGCAACAACATTTCATTTGGAATTTGTGATCATGATTCATGCCGGCGACTATAAGTAGCTATACATATTTCTTATATAATTAGGGCAAGGTAAGGCCACTGAGTTCATGAATCTTGTCCATGAATAAATTTAATTATTTATAACAGATACCAATAGTACTTAGGCTTGTGGCTAAATGATAACAGCCGGGTCGCACAGGTCAATCGATCAGATTAAGCTAAGTTTACCGCGGTTAGTCCGTGGATGGGTGATCCGCGGCAGTCATTCGTGGATCTTTGTCAGTCGTAACGGGTCGTCAGAAGCCCGAAAGTCTGACAACCAGTCTTACTAAGGGGTATCGTATTACCCAGTAACTGGGTTGTGGAGGTCAGATAGGCAGTCGCTCCATGTTAAAGACTGGTATTCAGTTGCATACGGTTAAACTGGAAGCCGACTCCAACATAGTTGGGAAACGGATAGGCAGATGATATACCAGCAGTATTTCATTTACCACAAAAAAAAACAGCTTTCTGGTGATGGTGGAATACTTTTTCTCACCGTTTAGAAACAGGTTTACGAGAATAGACTTAGGTATACAGTAACAATATCAACTAACTAGCCTTTTCCCAACTATGTTGGGGTCGGCTTCCAGTCTCACTGGATGCAGCTGAATGCCAGTACTCTATTTTACGTGGACAGCCTATCTGAGCTCCTCAACCCAGTTACTGGGTTCAAGATAACGCTTGGTAAGACTAGTCTTACCCACAATATTATAACAGTTCTAACCGCACCTTGGTCTGTGGCCGGTACATTTGGCGCGGGGCATCGCTTTCGGTAAATATTTACATGTGACTCACGGACCGACGACGCCGCTAAAATGACGCTGCCACTAAAGTGGGGTTTTTTTAATAGTTATGTGAGGTTTGGAATTTGGATGAAATAATTGGAGTTCTAGAATAAATTGTTTGTTTTGTATACAATTAGTTTGATAAAACAAAGAACACCTTATTTCTTTTCGAAAGAAAATATCCTTACCCGGGCGCTTTTATAATCTTGTGACGTATGAAGTTTTACTATCGAAACGGTCAAATGCATCTTCATTATTTTTGTTGTTTTATCATTATTTAAGGATATTACGTTAGTAAATTGACATTAAAGTTGCATAAAGTTTTAATGTTGATTTCATGAAGAGCTTTCTGTTTTGTTGCGCATAACTTTAATTAAAATGGCACTAGTTTTTATTTGTGTAACATGTCTTTGCTTTTTTAAAAATATTCATAGGAGATTTTAAAAATATATTCCAAAAGTGGCCCAAATAAATTAATTTACCAAAAAGGGTGATACAATGATGGGGTCCATCCACAACATAAATAATTGATGTCATCGTTATGTTAAACTAGCAGACTTTGCACTTACATTTATATCCTAACTAATAAGAGATATAAATGCCAAAGTGAGTTTGTTTCTTTGTTACACTTTCACGATAAAACGGCTTTACGGTTTGGATGAAATTTGCCACACGGGTAGACCTGGATTAGGTCATAGGATACTTTTTAACCAGATAATACCCGTGCACGCGGGCAAAGCCGCTGGTAAAAGCTAGTTTATTATAAATTTATAATGAATGTTAATTAATCCAATAATATTATTCTTAAATAATTTGTGATAATATAGACTGTAATACTGTCTGAAAGAACAAATTTATTACCATTAATGGGTGATATCTTTCTTACAATAAACACACATCGCATATGTTACAAACAGCGCCATCTTAGGGACCCCTGAGAATAAAGGCGGTGATTGCGTTGGTTTTATAACTAAAAGGCTATTGGCCGATCAGACACTGTGGTCCGTTGTCAGAACCCTACTTTTATATCTTAATGTGTCAGTAATGCTACGGTCCCACGGCCCACTTTCTCACAGGCCAGGCTGACTGGCCGTCGGAACAGTCCGACTGCAGTAGCGTGACGTCGTCTTTCCTATCGAATGTGAGGATGATCCATGGGAATGCACGGCACGGGCCGCAAATGGCTTCGACGGGCTGTGGGACCGGGGCATTAGATACCGAGTCATATAGATTTTTTCCATGACTATGTGACTTTACGGTCATTATGTGACACTGAAATAAATATCAAACTTTATAAAAGCTTATTTTACACATACGTAATCAAACCAATCTAAATATTTCCAAGATTTAATCAAACTTGCCCGACCGGGGTATCGAACCCAGGATCCCACCTTCTATAATTGCGCTAACGACCACTAAACCAACGAGGCCGCCAACGTTTTAAAAATGTCATTTAACATGAATCACATTTTGTTCTTAACAGATAATTATCTGAAATAGAATAAAATATTTAAATTCCAATTTATTGCTCGTGGCTAGTACTAACAGCCGCACGGTCTGATCGAAGGTTAAGCTACGTTTGTCGGGGTTGTTCCGTGGATCCCGTCTTTACATACCAAGACACCTTCGTGCCTCTAAAAGCACGTTAAGCCGTTGGTCCCGGCTGTCATTTGTGGATCTATGACAGTCGTTACGGGCCGTCAGAAGCCTCATAGTCCGATATCCAGTATTACCAAGTAACTGTGTTGTGGAGCTCAGATAGGCAGTCGCTCCATGTAAAATACTGGTATCAGGGGAGGAACTAAACAAGGGCTTTTCTTCTCTGTCACCCCCTTTATAGCCATATCATTATTCACACAGTCCATCCATCATTTTTTTGGTCTTCCCCTACTCGTATAGCCATCCACATTCATACCCAAAACTTTCCTCACGACATTTTCCTCATTCCTCCGCATCGCATGACAACCGATTTTCACACCACTTTTCAGTACCTGTGCCGACTTTCTATTATACAGTTATTTCTTATTCTATCCATTCGCGTAACACCACACATCCTTCCACCACCAACGAGGCAGTTTTATTTTCATAGCGAAATAACTCCTTCAACCCAATATTGAAATATAAACCAACATGTTTAAATAGTATCACTTCATTAACAAATAAAGAATCTATTTTACAACTAAAACATATGTTAATGTATAAGAAATCAACATGATTAGCGTTATTAGACGATACTCGACGGGCGGTCCAGCAAGACCAGAATTATATCATAGAAGTTCAGTTTTACAGATACAAATGTATAAATTAATTGCTTTAGACAAATATTATGGTGGTTCCGTGTAAAATAAATGGAGATAGTTTTAATTTTAATTAATGGACCATGATATCTGAATTTCTTTTTTAGTGACTTTTGTACTCGCAATGCCTTACATCATCGTCACGCGATACACACTGCTACGGATTAGATTTCCCTCATTTAGTTGCGACAGAATTTTATGGAATGTGCTTAAATCAAGTTAGGTAAACCTCAATACCCCAAACAGATAATTTCTACCAGACTCATATCGAACACAGTACGTCAATAAAAAGTGATGTAAGTCGTATGTAGTTTGATAAAAGTACCGATTCTGTTGTGCACAAACTATACTTAATTTAGGCTATTGCTAACTTTTTCTCTCTAATAAAACAAGAAAGAGACGGACATAAATTAGAGCTGTCAAATTTAGTTGAACTAATATTTCCATACAAAAGATGACACGAATAAACATGTCAACTAAAAACACGGTGAAGCGCAAGGCGTAAACTAGTTTGACATCTCTTAGTGCATAGCTATAGTCGTCCTTTTCTCGCGCTGCCTGTTAGTAAAAGATAAGGATTCTCTAATTTTAGTTTAGTTATTGAACAAGAGAATCGGCACCATAGTTAGGTTTAGTATAGAGAAATTTTTTCATAAGCTCAGAAAATTTAATATAACTTAGCACGTATTTTGCCTTAGCCATAATAATGCTAATGGATAATGTTTCGCTGTCACTGTCGTAGAACTGTCAAACTATAAGTGCAAGAGTGAGACGGGAACATACGAGTACTTGCTAAAACCCAGCCTTTTTGTACCCATATTTAAAATAATAGGTCTTTACCTCTGAAATTTCCGATTGTTGATACCGGCTAGTGTGAAGATCTTTAATTCTGATTAGAATTCTAAATTCAATTTAATTTTATAATATTATAGCATAACATTTATAAAAAAAAAATCAGTTGTTCATTTGTTTTCCCGCCGTTCGATTTTTATTTGATATCTATGTTTCTGTAACCATGGAAAAATCGAAATTGCGCGCTATTTTCGAAAACGAGTTCCGTCGTGGTGCCAACGCAACACAGACAGCACGCAATATAACGACGTGTATGGACAAGGTACCGCAAGAGAACGCACGGTGCGTTTATGGTTTGATCGCTTCCGTTCTAGAAATTTTGATCTAAAAAATGAGTCCCGGTGAAAAACGCCTTGATCTCAAAAATTTCAAATCCAACGAAGCAGTGGAAAACGCCTTTATAGAATTTATCGATTCCCGGTTCCAGGATATCTGATCTACAGCAGAGGCATCAACGAACTTTCATTAAAATGGCAAAAGTGCACTGATAATATTTCTTTAAAAAATCTGTTTTATTTTTTTCAATGTAAATCGGCAATTTCATAGGTAAACCTATTATTCTACCTTTAGTATTTCGTCCTCAGGCTAGGTGGAGCCATAATCTTCGTAGGGTGGCTGGTAGTAGCTGGATGAGAGTTGCCAACAATCGAGCTGATTGGTGTGCGATTTAGGAGACCTACGTCCAGCCGTGGACAGCTATTTTATAGATTGTTGATGATCTTCATTGATGTAATGCTGATCTGTAGATGATTTCAACCTGTAATTAACACAAGTAGAATATAATATTAAAAGCCGCAAGGGTCGATCCATCAGGTTATGCTACGCTTGACGAGGTTGGTACGTGGATGGGTGACCATCTTTACATACCGAGACTCCTCCGTGCCTCGGAAAGCATGATAAGCCGTTGGTCCCGGTTGTCATTCGTGCATCTTTGACAGTCGTTACGGGTCGTCAGAAGCCCGAAAGTCTGACAACCAGTCTTACCAAGGGGTATCGAGTATATGGGTTGCGGAGGTCAGATAGGTAGCCATTCCATGTAAAATAATTGTATTCAGCTGCATCCGGTTAGACTGGAAGCCGACCTCAACATAATTGAGAAAAGGCTAGGCAGATTGATTGACTTCTAGCTCACTCGTAGTTTATCTTTTATCTTTTAGAGCTCTTTCTAAAATCATATAAATTATCATACAATTACAGACCAGAAATTTGGACAGGTTTTCAGAACCATTAATAACCTTTTTTTTACGTGGAGAAATGCTCATGCATACTGCACTACCACGGGGAGATAGTGCAGTTATATGGGACTCCAACCCACTGAAACTCCACGGTGTCCTCCTCTGCCGCTTGTGGCGGGAACACGGGCACGCGTTAGCACTCACCGCGAACCCGCCGCGGCTGTCCGTCACCGGACCCTACTCTGGGGAGTACCCCCGTCACCGGCGCACCAGAACACATTGCACGCCGTGACCACCCCAGGGACCAAATCTGTACATGGGAGACGACCCCGTGTCTAGGCACCCTTGGTCCCCTTGCGACCGGTCAGGTCAGTGGCCCGGCCGCCTATTAGTTTTCGGCCGCAGAAGGTAGAAAGAGCGGTGCACCGCCGCGGTCTCCAACCCTGAGCCGCGATGCCTCCCATACGACATCGCGGCCCGCCTCAGTTGCGATGTCGCCCAAGCGGCACCGCAACCTACTTGTTGGCCGCTACGTCGTCGGCTTACTGGCAAAAGCCCTGACGAGCGGCCCCTCCTCGAGTCCTCTTCGCTTCACCGTGGGTGACCAAGCCACGGCTACTGAGCCCCCCCGCCTCGACAATGCGGGTACCCATCGGGGGGGACCATTAATAACCTAAAAATACAATAATGTTAACTTTTGAATAATAATAATAATAATAAATCATTTATTTTGGACCAAACACTAGTATACATATTATAAACCTGCATAAATGACGGACCCCTAAAAATATTGAAAAGCTCCATCACAACACAATTAACATAAGTATAAGCAATAATAATAAATTCATTAAATTATTCAAAGTATGACAAACACACAAACATACGCGCCGAGTTATCGGCGAATTATTCAATAGATTTATATAAATAACGTGATTTGAACGGTAAGCGGATTTCATCAGTCTTTACTGACAAGCGGATTGTAATGGATGGTCTTTAAAGGCGAGCCTAAAGGCTAGTCACCTAAGCTGTTTTTCTAAAGAATGTTTAATGACGATAGCGTTAAGGTTCACCCAAACATAATCTAAATAGACTTGAAGAAATTAGGGTTTTACTGAAATGACGTTCACTAGGTGGCAGCACTGTGACGTCAGGTCCGGGCACCTGTCAAAAATGTCAAAGTGCCTATATTTTCGTTAGACGTGACTATGAATGATAAACGACATCATACAATATACGCAACAAAAACCCTGTCGTTCCTTTTAACCCATGATAACAAACAACTTTTACTATGGGATCAAACCTGAAATCGCGAGCAAAAATCAACTGCTTCCTACATTTTGACTAGTTATGCGAACATGTATGGGACAGCAGATTTTTATTTTGCGATTTACGGTTTGGTCCCATAATAAAAGTGGTTTTTTATCATGAGTACAGTCATGTGTTAAAAGGAACAATAGAGTTTGTATAATATATTTTAAATTCATTATCAAAATGAAAGACGTCTTGTCAAAATGGTGCCAATTAGTGGCGTGAATTTTCCTCCCTCATTGAGCTATACCAGCTCAATGACGCCTCGGCGCGGCCGCTGCTGGAGGCGGCATTGTCAACACTTAGAATACAAACCAAGCGTGTCATCGTATACATGCACTGACGGAAACTGATGGATTAGAAAACAATCCGTGAGAGAAGTTTTGCGCTCAACGCACTTTCACGAATTTTATAAGTACTTACTGCCGTCTCTAGATGGGCTTGTGACTAAGTAATAATAACAGCCCATCGGGTCAATCTATCAGGTTAAGCTAAGCATAGCTTAACCTGATAGATTGGCCGCGGTCGGTCCGTGGATAGGTGACCATGTTTAATACCAAGACCCCTCCATGCGCCAACGTTAAGCCGTTGTTCCCGGCTGTCATTCGTAGATCTTTGACAGTCGTTCGTTACAGGTCGCCAGAAGCCCGAAAGTTTGACAACCAGTTTTACCAAGGGGTATCATGTTACCCAGTAACTGGGTTGTGGAGGTCAGGTCGCTCTATGTAAAATACATATCGATGGCTTAATCTGCAAACGGCCAATTCCGTTTTATACAATTTTAGAGGAAGGCCAAAAAACTTGAAGTGTTGCTATGTTAGTATTGGGAGTTGCCAATTATGCACGCGATTTTCTCAGTAATTTTGAAAGCCAGGAGTTGTTTCATTTTGCATACCGTAAGTGATAACTCCGCGTATTCGACGACATCAATACATGATTTTGAGTCAAAAGTGGAGTTAGGCGGTTTGCAGGTTAGACTGGAAGACGACCCTCACATAGTTGGTAAATGTCTAGGTAGATGATGATCGGTGACGTTTATCAGCTTGGCACATCAACTGCCCTAAGCTGCAAATGATATGGTAGGACCCCTATTCGAAAAGATAATGCTACATTACTTCTGATTGCATTAGTGTAGTGGTTGACCCCATCAGCCATCCGATTTGCGAGCAAGTTTGGGCTAGCCGATCATTCTCCAGTGATAATCTCTTCATTCGATAATGCAGGGAGTCTCCAAATATAGGCCTTTCCTTTTTGTCTCTTTAGGTGAACTTGAACCTTCTTAAAAGACCTATTGTAAGCGACCGCGTTACAGTGCCGTAAGTTATCACTGGCAAAACGCACTGGTCTACTTCGGTCTAAAGACACATGACATTGTGACATTTGGGCAGTGAACGAGAATCATTTGGGTAGGCTAATTGCGCAAAACATATGAAGCAATGGATTAGGTATTACTTTCAAACATCGGATTATGACTGAACGGGTGGTACGTACTTGAGGTGCCGCGGTCACAGTCTTGATAGACCCTGCGATATTTGGGTAGGTTTAAGACTTCAACCGGGCTCTTCTGTAAAAATGACACCGTAATAACTGAGGTGAACTGTCGTTCCACTGGATTGTCACTACTGACTGCTCACTTCACCTAAGTGCTCATACACACGAGCGGCACGCGTCTGCGGCAGTGGAAACTGCAGTCGCCGATCCTGCATGGAGTATTGCAGCTACCTTTCGGATATCTCAGCTAAATACCAACTTGCTGCGCTTGACTCAGTGGAACGCAAAGTGACGTAAAACTGGCGGATGCCAAGCTTCACAGCTTGGCTCGTCGCCGCAAGGTTGCCTACATGTCGGTCTTCTAAAGACTGTACTTCGGTGACTATGTTCAGGAACTCCACAACCTCATCCCACCGGCCCCCTTCTACTTCTACCATCGAACATCTAGACGCACTTCAAGTTATCAACCATACCCATTTGCCATTCTACCAATTAGCACTAAGCGCTTCTAAACATCCTTCATAAAGCGCACGGCAAAAGAGTGGAACTCACTAACTGCGCCTGTGTTCCCGAACGCATACAACCCGAATCTCTTCAAAGTTAGAGTGAACAGGCTTCTTCTGGGTAAGCTCACAACATCGTAGACTTTGTCTCTGTCACCTCTGACCTAGACTATAGTCAAGAGCAAACCCATCTCAAATAATAATAAAAAAAGGGGTCGCTCGTGTCCTTGAGCACCGTACGCTCAAGGACACGAGCGACAAGTTTTTCTTTTATTTGAAATGGGTTTACTCTTGACTTTGCAAACTCACTAATTTTCCACGGTCAGATTTTTACAGATTCGACTGGCTGGTTCACGTCCATTTTGAGAATGACAAGCAAGACGGTTAAATAATTAGGTTCTTTAATAAAACCTTCACACATCAAAGATATTTTAAGCCATACAAGGCGTAAGCGTAGGTTTTTTTATTTCGTTATGAGGACAAGTTTCTGGTCGACATTATTTGACACGGCAAGTAGTAAATAAGGATTATTAATAATGTATGGTCGGGCCACTAAGTCAGCGGGTTGTTGTGATGTAGTAAAAAGATAATTTGGTAAAACATTGTTATAGATTTTAAAAATTGTATTATGGTTTTTGAGAAAACTTTATTTCAGGTAGTTATGTTTAAGATACTATACTGAGGGGCTCGTGGCTAAGTAACAGCAGCTGCACGGGTCGTTCAGTCAGGTTATGCTACGCGTGCCGCGGTTGGTCCGTGGATGGGTGACCTTCTACCAAGCCATATACCAAGATCCCGGCATTCTTGGATCTTTGACAGTGAGTCGTTATAGTAGTCTTACCAAGTTATCGTATTACCCAGTGACTGGGTTGTGGAGGCTGCTCCATGTAAAATACTGGTATTCAGCTGCACCCGGTTAGACTGGAAGCCGACCCCACCATGGTTGGAAAAAGGCTACGCAGATGCTACCTTTGATACTAAGCCAGGCCTTAATGCAGATTCTTTTTACATACCTACAGAAAAATAATTAAAGCATGGCTGGCTTGATGCTAGGCATTTTCCCATACACAAACACATTTTTTTTGTTGTTTTTAGGGTTCCGTACCTCAAAAGGAAAAAACGGAAAAATCCCTTATGGATTACTCGTGTGCATGTCTGTCCGTCTGTCACAGCCAATTTGCTCTGAATGTAATAGACAGATTAAGTTTAAATTTGGTACACATATGTATTTTTGTAACCCAAACACGGACGTGTAACGTAAATAAATGAATTTTTAATATGGGGGTCAATTTTGGAGGGCAAATAAGAAAATTTAAAAAAAGTTTTGCAAATTGTACCCTGTGACATATCAAATGCCTTAGCCCTTAATAGGTAAGCCCTTGTGAGGGTTTCAAATATATTTTATATATTTTTAAAATAAATAATTTTAACGTTATTTAAGAAAGTAGACGAAAATTTACCATCCCCTTTATCTCCGAAAGTACTGAGCTTAAATTAAAAAAAAATACAGAAAATAGTTTAATACCTTGAATAGATTACTGAATTTTTTTTAAGAAGTCTACTGTCTTAAAACAACAAGGTAAATCTCTCAATATTGTGCGTACAAAACTTAGATTTGCAGTTGGAATGTATGTGAGAATATGTTTCTCAACTACAATGTTAAGTTTGTTCTTGGGATTCATCCCAATTACGGAACCCTTCATTGTGCGTAATCCGACACGCACTTGGCCGGTTTTTCTTTACACTTTAACCATAGGTAGTACATATTACGTTAGCTTGAGCTCATTGAAGACCCATGTGTGGAGGCAAGTTGATCGAGTCAAAAGCGTATCGACCTCAGTTAGTTTCGTGGCTCCATCACAAACGTTCGCTTTACCATATTGCTACTTTGAATTCGTATTTAAGAAAAAATCTTCGGCAATATTTTTGTTAATATTGCAAAATAAGAAGTCAACGTTTATAGATATTACTTATGCCAATAAAATAAAAAATAAAAATTGAATGTCGCCTTTTTTTGTCGCCTGTGATGAAGCTTAAATACTTCGTTGAAATCTACCTCGTACGACTGGGTATGTTTTCCCAGGTAGGTAAGCAGAGCTATGAGTGTGTTAATCCACCGCAGCCGTCACCAAGAACGAAATGACGGCACCGAAGTAGCGATACAGTACGGTTGATTTATCTTGGCAAGTCCGAACATAGGCAGTAAGAAGTTTCACCCATGTTCTCGCCTCATGTCACGATTTGGTTCCTAAAAAATGTTACTGCGCAGCCTTCTGCGCGAAGTTCGGACTTGCCAAGATAAATCGACCGTACTGTACAGACGCCAGCAGGTCAAGCTACCCGAAACTGTCAAATTTTCCCATTCAACCTTAAACTGAGTCTGGGTGTAATTATCTATATAAGTATGTATTTACAAACAAAAAGTAGTGTATGTAGTATATCAGTTATCTGGTTTCCATAGTACAAGCTCTGCTTAGTTTGGGATCAGATGACCGTGTGTGAACAATGTCCTAGGATATTATTATTATTAACTTAATGCTTTAGCAATAAAGTTGTAAATCTATTAAAGAAATTTGACAGATTGTAGTAGCTTGATGTGCTGGCGTCTGTACGTAAATTTACTTTAGGCGCGTGTCCAGCGCACGTCCGTCACCGACTTTTCTAGTAGTTCGTCGCGACCGCTAGAACTCGGCCTGTGATTTTGACGAGCCGATCCAATGTGCCGGGTATACAAAACACGCAAGAGCTTGTCCACATACTACCTACCTGCCAAAAAAGTTGGGCAAAAAAGCCTAAATAATCAACATGATGTGAGAGAAAAAATGGGGGAGAGCTACAAGGGGAAAAGCTAGTTCATCATGATCAATCATAGGAAGTTTTGCAAGAAAGGGTGCTACTGTTTGCTACCTATGAATTCAACCTTTGTTCATAACAAAAGTTGGGTAGCTACAGTCAGGCTCAAAAAGTTGGGTAGCTACAGTCAGGCTCAAAAAGTTGGGTAGCTACAGTCAGGCTCAAAAAGTTGGGTAGCTACAGTCAGGCTCAAAAAGTTGGGTAGCTACAGTCAGGCTCAAAAAGTTGGGTAGCTACAGTCAGGCTCAAAAAGTTGGGTAGCTACAGTCAGGCTCAAAAAGTTGGGTAGCTACAGTCAGGCTCAAAAAGTTGGGTAGCTACAGTCAGGCTCAAAAAGTTGGGTAGCTACAGTCAGGCTCAAAAAGTTGGGTAGCTACAGTCAGGCTCAAAAAGTTGGGTAGCTACAGTCAGGCTCAAAAAGTTGGGTAGCTACAGTCAGGCTCAAAAAGTTGGGTAGCTACAGTCAGGCTCAAAAAGTTGGGTAGCTACAGTCAGGCTCAAAAAGTTGGGTAGCTACAGTCAGGCTCAAAAAGTTGGGTAGCTACAGTCAGGCTCAAAAAGTTGGGTAGCTACAGTCAGGCTCAAAAAGTTGGGTAGCTACAGTCAGGCTCAAAAAGTTGGGTAGCTACAGTCAGGCTCAAAAAGTTGGGTAGCTACAGTCAGGCTCAAAAAGATGTAGTAGTAGTTCCACAATCCTCGCATTGTGTGTACCGCGAATATTTAGAGGAAGCGAAAAGCTTCGTATCCAAAACGGAAATAAGGTTGTCTGCTGTCAACACTATATCTGTAAGTCATTCTTTTCAGAGCATTAGTTTATTTTATAGGATTATGATTTCCAACCTGACTCTAGGGATATTATAATCTATGATTATGAAAAGGGTGGGTGGGAGATTGATATCTGCCATATATATCTATCATATACATCGACAAGAATAATTCATTTGATTGTCTACACAATTTTATAAAACGTGCCAATGCTGCCAGCCTTTCGTGCATTTTCCCTCCTTTTTTATATACTTGTCCTTATCATCTACCTAGCCTTTTCCCAACGATGTTGGGGTTGACTTCCAGTCTAACCGGATGCAACTGAGTACCAGTATTTTACATGGAGCGACTGCCTATCTGATTTCCACAACCCAGTTACTGGGTAATACGATACCCCTTGGTAAGACTGGATGTCAGACTTTCGGGCTTCAGACGACTCGTAACGACTGTCCATCCTTACATCCACTAATGACAGCTGGGACCAATGGCTTAACGTGCTTTCCAAGGCACGGAGGGGTCTTGGTATGTAAAGATAGTAGCTTAACATGATCGATCGATCCGTGCGGCTGTTATTACTTAGCCACAAGCCCCTCTTATATACTTGTTTGTATACATTATTATTTTAAGACACAATAATTACTATGGAACAAAGATTGTAGAATCTTGTTGATGGATACTCGTACATATTTTTGAGACTGACTGTACACTCGTTACCAAATATTTTAGCAGAAAAATAAACACGGGATTCTATTGATTTTATTTATGGGGTTGTGGAATACAGGGTGTCTCAAAAATCAACGGTAAGCCGGAAACGGGTGATAGGCAAGTTCGTGTACTTATAAAAAAATAGGGTTAAAAAAAAAAAAATCGACTTCAAAAAGAAATTAACTCAAAATTATGAAATACTTAACTTTAATTTCGGAATTCGGTGTCTTGGGATCTGTATTTTAGGTTTTTGCCACCGACTTCCGAAATTAAAGTTATTTCATTATTTTGAGTTAATTTCTTTTTGAGGTCGACATGTTTTTTTTAAATTATTTGTTTTATTTCGTAGTTTTTAGTAAAAAACTGGATTGAGAGTTCGTAATTTGTTATACATATTGCACTAGAATTTGACCAAGGTTTTGGGATGTTTTCCCTTTGACACCACACCCGTAGCTCGTATCAATAAGCCAGGCCTTCACACTTAGAGCCGGTTTTTTGATCCGTAGTTATCTCAACCAATGGTAATTAATGGTTGAATTTTGGCTAAATGTGAAAGGCTAAACATTTTGATGAACCGATTTTGATGAAACTTGTACTGTTCCCTAAGTTGAAGTAAATGTGGCTTACATTTAATTAATAGTTTCGGAGAAATGCGTGGACAAAGATACATACATAGTATATACATACATCCATAAAATATTGTATATTTCTTTGGAAGCCCTAGTAGATTAATTATCATAAGTGAATGTATTGCAGTTTCAATAATATTACATACATACGTGTCGAATAGATAACCTCTTTGTTTTGAAGTCGGTTACAAAAGAGAACATTGACGATCTTACAAGTAGGTACTAACAAATCTTTACTATTTCAATTTTTTTTTTACATTTCCATAGGAGACATACTGGTTATTTGGTTGCATATAACTAGCTTACACCCCCGCCGCCCCATATCCCCTTAATGGATTGCCAACATATTATGATCAACAACCCTGTATCGACATTGTAAGGAAAACATCAGTACCTACGATCAATCAATCTGCCTAGCCTTTTCCCAACTATGTTGGGGTCGCCTTCCAGTCTAACCGGATGCAGCTGAATACATTTTACATGGAGCGACTGCCTATCTGACCTCCACAACCCAGTTACTGGGTAATATGATACCCCTTGGTAAGACTGGTTGTCAGACTTTCAAGCTTCTGACGACCCGTAACGACTGTCAAAGATCCATGAATGACAGCCGGGACCAACGGCTTACCGTGCTTTCCGAGGCACGGAGGAGTCATGGTATGAAAAGATGGTCACCCATCCATAGACCAACCTCGGCAAGCGTAGCTTAACCTTATGGATCGACCTGTGCGGCTGTTATTACTTACGATACCCATCACGTCTGCGGAGTTTCGCTTGGTAATTTATTTTGACCCTGCGTAAGGCTGCTGTCAGATTTAAAATAACTGTGAAAGGACTGCATACAATTTGACAGGCGTCAGAAACGCATTCTCTTATCGGAAGGAGTGTAAAATATATTTTTAGGGTTCCGTACCTCAAAAGGAAAAAAACGGAACCCTTTTAATTTGTTTTACACTCCTTCCGATGAGAGAATGCGTTTCTGACACCTGTCAAATTGTATGCAGTCCTTTCACAGTTATTTACCCACCATTTAGGATCACTCGAGTGTCCGTCTGTCTGTCCGTCACAGCCAATTTGCTCCGAATCTAATGGAAATGTGGTACACGTATGAATTTCCGTGACCCAAACACGGACGTGTAAAGTAATTAAATTGATTTTGAATATAGGGTCAATTTGGAGGGGCAAAAAGGAAAATTTAAAAAAAAAGTTTTGCAAACTGTATCGTGTAACATATCAAATGTAAGGGCTTACTGTGAGGGTCTCAAATATATATTTTTTATAGTTTTAAAATAAATTGTTTTAAAGTTATTTAAGAAAATATACGGAAATTGACTATTCTCCCACCTTATCTAAGAAACTACTCAGTCTAATATTTTGAAAAAAAAAAAATACAGAAAATATTGCAGATTAAAGGCAAACCTATAAGACGTCTATGGTTTTAAAATAACATGGTAAATCTCTCAATACGAAGAACATGTTTTTCAACTACAATATTAAGTTTTTCTTAAAATAAATTCACCCCAACTACGGAACTCATTGTCCGTGGTCCGACATACACTTGGCCGGTTTTTTTTTAATTTTATTTTGGTTGACCACTCACAACATCAGCTAACATGCGATCTAACAACAGAGGTTACATACTTGATCATTCTTGTTTAAAAATAACCACCTAATAATCCCTTTGCTTTAATAAAAAAAAAAAAAATCATAAAATTAATAAAACACAACACAAGAAAGCGACACATAACATAACTCCATTTTATTCAAATCGGTATATTCAATACGTCGTTACCAGTGTAACCACACCTCGCTTACTCAAAATGTTCCTTTTTAATGTCAGGTCAGGTTAAGATGGTTTATATTCGCGTGATTCTTAGCTATGTGCTTTATGTAGGTCAATTACGGCTAGTTAGAGGTGTATGTTAATATGCTCAGGCCACGCATTTTGGGGTTGAGTGTACTTAATATCGTTTCTTTTTTTGTGCCTTTTTGTTAATAATAGTGGTTTAGTATTGTATTACCAGTACAAAGGTTGTGTTGTTCAAACCAATGGGTTTGGTGTGATTTTTACTGCTAATAGGGTCTAAAGTAAGTTTATCGTATTCGATTTGTTTCGAGGGGTGGTGACGACATCTACTATCATCATTTGCTTAGCTTTTTCCCAACTATATTGGGGTCGGCTTGCAGTCAAATAGAATGCGGCTGTACACTAGTATTTTACATGGAACGACTGCCTATCTGGCGTCGTTGGTAAGACTGGTTGTCATTCGGGCTTCTGACGACCCGTAACGACTGTCAAAGATCCACGAATAACAGCTGGGACCAACGACTTAACATGCTTTCCGAGGCACCGAGGGATCTTGGTATGTAAAAATGGTCACACATCCAAGCCCCAACCGCGGCAAGCATAGCTTAACCTGATCACACAACAACAAGCCCTCTAAACTATCACATGTGTAAAAAGAATTCAGTGCTTGCAAAGACTTCGAGGAGGCGTTTGCCCAGACGTAAGAGAGTGTGGCTAGATAAAAAAATATATATATTATTATATATGCTATGCAGCTAAGAATCGCCCCCGGGTGGGCTCGAACTACCAACCTTTCGGTTAACGGCCGAACGCGCTAGCCATTGCGCCACGGAGGCTATTTCGGAGGTTTATTTTATTTTTTTTAGATTCGGAGCAAAGTGGCTGTGACAGACGGACAGACAGACAGACACAGGAGTGATCGTATAAGGGTTCCGTTTTTTCCTTTTGAGCTACGGAACCCTAAAAAATACCGATCTTAAGAGGATACCGAGCGTACAGTGACGCCGTCATCTTTTTTTTTTTGGTTATTTATTTTGTTTTAGAATGAAAATGCAGAAAATAAGGTTGTTTCGTTGTGCTCCACAAGACTATAGGTATGTTATTATTATTACAAACAGTAGTTTTATATAAATTTTAAAACTGTATATTCGCTTGTAATGTAACCTTTACCTGCGACTTACTGATTCAATTACCTACTGATTTCAATTATCTCTCTCCACTGCCTAGCAGCTGACGGCCTCAGCAGTCTACTTGCAAAGTCCTAGCCGCACAGTGGAATCTTGGATTGTTACATTACAGGCAATGCTCGTGAGCATGTGAGGGAGCACCTTCAGTTTAAAAATAAGTTTTTGATGTGTAACATCTTTCCTCTCGCTTTCCTGCAATCTGTGGAAATGATTTCGTGAAACGGGACGGAAGTGTGTAACAGGAAGCCAGGAATGCGCGCGCTATTTGATTTGACCAATGAGCGCGCGCGGTGCTAGAGATGACCGTCAGATTGTACCAATCCTAACAGATATCAGATGTTACACATCATATGCGACTGCTGTAATTTTTTTTGTTTTATCGTTTTTAACTAACTATACTTACCCATCACGACTGCAGAGTTTCGCTAGCTAATTTAATTTGACCCTGTACACATATACCCATTTACACTGTTGGCACTACTTTTTTGTGGATTTAACATCTGTCATTCAACTTTTCAAACTAGTTGACAAAAAAAAAAAACGAGTTATGAAATTTCAACCCCCCCAAAATATTGGAAGAGCAAAACATTTTCAATTCAACCCCGTTCCATGAGGGTAGACACTGATGGATGGGTTAACCAATATGTCTGTGTACCCACATTTGTGGGTGGTGATAGTCCAATAAAATATTATTAATTATTTATATTTATTTGTGTTTGCTTTTGAACACTAGTGGCGTGGAGTAGATAACTTTTATTTATTTAATAAAAATACAGCAATTAAATTGTTTTTTTCTAGACTAAATAATTGACTGATATTTATTTATTTTATGTATTTATAGTTAATTAAAATGGCACAGGTCCAATTACATTAATTAACATTGAATTATAAAAATAAAAAAAATAAAATAAGCATTCAAATAACATACAATACAAAAATTAAATTCATGGATATACAACTCGTGGATAACATAATTAATAATATATTGTATCACTTGATATGATTTGGACAGATATCATTATTATTAAAATCGTTGGATTCAATCGTAATCGAGCTTGTAGATCGTGAGTTCGAACCCAGGCAGTCGCTTTACTTTGTGTAAATAATTTCATCACCACTGCTCTCTTAACAATGAAGTAAAACATCGTGAGGAAACCGGCCTGTTCTAGAACCAAAAATTCGAAGACATGTGACTTCTCACTGAGAGGAGGCCTGTGTCCCAGCAGTTGGAACAGCTGACGCTAGCTCATACATATATTATTTTAAATTTGTAAGCAAGTAAAGTAACAGATTTTGTCAGATAACTTTCGTGTAAACTTTTCAGAAACCGGCTGTTAGTAAAAAAATCAAAATTAAAACTCATTTATTCAAACTAGGCTGAGAATCAGCACTTTTCGAACGTCAAAATTACATAAGACAGTCCCCCAAAACACCCGCATTTTACCACTTCCTAGTGCTTTAGCTGAAGGGAAGAGAATCATATTATTGTGTGTATTATTGCGTATCGTATGAACCCCATAGGTTCAAACACAATGATTTTACGGGTTAAAATTCGACCTAGTTTTGCAGAAAACAGCCATATGGCACTTTTTCCAAAAATGAGTTATAAACACAGTCATACTAATTTCGACATACAAGATTTTTTGCAAAAACAACCATGTCGATATCTCTATTTATCACGGAGTTATGAGCCGTCAAATGCAGCCTCATCCATACATCCATAACGCAACCATCGACAGAAAAATGCTTATGACTCTGTTTATACTTTTCCCGACATGGCTGCTTTCTGCGTAACACGGTCCAATTAAGTGCGACCACACTAGGCTACGTAACATCATCATTATTTCAGCCGAAAGACGTCCACTGCTGAAGATAGGCCTCCCCCAAGCGTCGCCAATCGACCGTTTCCAGTTTCTTTGCTTCTTGCATCTAGCGGATGCCCGCAACCTTCACCAGGTCATCGGTCCAAGTAACACAGTAGGAAAATATTAGGTCTTTACCTATGAAATTGCCGTTTTACATAGAAAAAATCAAACAATTTTTTTAAAGAAATATTGTCGATGCACTTTTGCCATTTTAATGGAAGTTCGTTGATGCCTCTGCTATAGATATCCTGGGACGGGAATCGAGGCGTTTTTCACCGCTGTTGGTTATGAATTTTTTCCCCGGGGCTCATTGAGATCAATATTTCCAGAACGGAAGCGATCAAACCAAAAACGCACCGTGCGTTAACTTGCGGTAGCTTATCCATACACGTCGTTAATATTGCGTGCTGTCTTTGTTGCGTTGGTACCACGACGGAACTCGTATTCGAAAATAGCGCGCAATTTCGAATTTCCAAGGTTACAGAAAAATCGATATCAAAGAAAAATCGAACGGCGGAAAAACAAATGAACAACTGATTTTTTTTTTTAAATGTCATGCTATATTATAAAATTGGTTTGAATTTGGAATTCTAAATAGAATGAATGATCTTCAAACTAGCCGGTGTCAAAAATCGACAATTTCATAGGTAAAGACCAATTATTTCTCTGTCTAGATTTCCGGGAATCCCTTTGAAATTATCCGTGACGGATCTATATATCAATGTTATTAACCTCACGAAACAGCACTATCATTGTGATGGGTTATTCTCAATTTTTTTCAGCAACGTATTGAAAAGTATGGAAGAAGAAGACATACTGCGCCGACCACTAATAAGTTGAGACAAGAGCAGGAGAATGATGATGATAAATAACTCTATTCTCTTTCGGCAGAAGTAAAACGAGACTAAATTATGATGTAGTGAAAAGATTAGGCAATCAGTGAGGTTGTTAGCAGGGCTGACTGCCTCCAGTAAAACACCGTTCAAAGGTTCCATCGCTTATGAAGATCAACGATGACGAAATGATTTTGCCAAAGAGAAAAACCGAAATATAGCGACGAAAAATTACTTTAAAAAAAATATTTAAAGTATGGTTAAAAACAGACTTCAAAAACTTATAAGGAACAAAATAACTTTCATAAAAAAAAAAAAAAACTTAACAGCTTCTGAAGTTGGTGCCAAGCTAAGGAGCATTGGAGACTGACGACACCGACTTCAGAAGCTGTTAAATTTTTTTATGAAAGTTATTTTATTCCTTTTAGATTTTTGAAGTCAGTTTTTCCTTTTTGTAAAGTAAATTTATTTTTCCATTTTTATTTCAATATACAATTACATATGGCCAAGACGAACGAAAAGAAGAATCATCAAAATCCGCTTAGAAATTACGGAGATAGATACAGTACATTTATGCATATAACTTTGTACATAAGAATAATTATCTAATGTATTATATACTAAAACTTTTCCGAAAGTGTGTAGATCACATTAGTGAAAGAATCACCAATATTGGTTCATCAGTGTTTGAGAAAATCGCGGACATACAAACATACATACATACCTAAGGGTCTAATACAGAACCTACTTTTTTGAAGTCTGTTAAAAATGTGACTATCGACCAATAGAAACTGATTTATATTCGCACCTAAATTATTATCTATAGATTTACGCACTAATTCCGTCACTCCTTTATTTGACGTCACATTTCATTCGGCAAAGTTCGGTTTTTCCGAAAACCGGAACTTTTGAGCGTTGTTTTACTGTACCTACCTAGATTTAATGCCACATGTATTTCTATTTGATGAATTGATAATGTAACCTATCTACTTCGAATTTCTATAAAATATATTTTATTTTCCTTAATGTACGTATACAGTCAGAGAAACTAATATTGTTTAACAGATTGAGTCACTATTCTTTGCCGTGTTATTGCCATTATAGGTTTTTTTTTATTTGAGATGGGTTTGCTCTTGACTATACTGCCGTCGTAAGAAAAAAGGGCACAACTAACATTTTTTTAAAAAATCTACAAAAAATTGAGCAGATTAGCCTTTTTTTTCTGATTCTAAATATGTATGTAACTCAATTTTTTTTTAAATGTTAGTTGTGCCCTTTTTGCTAACGACGGCAGTATAGCCTAGGACAGAGGTGACAGAGACAAAGTCTACGATGGACTGAGCTTACCCAGAAGAAGCCTGTTGTATTGTATTGTGTGTATGTTCGTAAATTATACCTCTTTTTCATAGGTATTTCTTGTAACACTGTGTGAATTAATTGATCAAATAATATCATCACAAACGTAATCTTTTAGCGAGAGGGGAATTACACTTCTGTCATAGGTAATCATGGAAAAAACTGTCTCTTTATATAGATAGACCATTTCCCACTTATATGCTAAATCAAATACCTACTTAGCGCAAAAATTATGATGTTAAGACAGCAGCTTGAAAATCTATAACAACAACAATTTGAACCTTATCTTATTGGAATAAAAGCTACTGAAATTGAAGTGATGGCAAAATAAAATTTGCATTTTATATGTATAAATATCAGTACGTTGTACGCTGTATTCTGAAATCATTATTTTGAAGCGAAGAACAAAAGTAGTGTCGTTTGAAAATGTCTTTTGTTGCTAGATTTTTATTAGTTTTAATTGTGCTTTTGGCTTTGACACAGGTGCGTAAATTCATTTAATATTATTTTTATTTTATTATCAGGGATTAGAAGCGCCAAACACGCACAACCCCAATGCTATTCATTAGGTTCAAGGTTGATTGGGAAAATCTGACAGTTTCGGGTGGGTTGACCTGCTGGCGTCTGTACATACAAACACACACTCTTGCAAGTCGTGATATTGGCACATCCATACTTTTGTATTTTAGTACCTTTATATGGATTCCCTATATACAGGCATGCCTAATTTGGGAATCCAGTAAGTCAATAATTTTTTTTTTTTACTGCGGACGTTTGAGGTAATATTACTAGTGAGACGATGGAGCGGCCCTAGCGTCTGTAACACACGAAACTGGGTTTTTGCTCCGCTATCCACTGTAATATTTCTATCTGTCACTCGTGATGTAGTATTTAAGTTAACATATACTCAAAGTTTTGTTAATAAAGATTATTATTATTATTATTATTCAATTTCACATGTCAACAATATTTATTGCATTAGCTATTGAAATTGCCGAGCAGGCGAATTTTTCAAACATATGAAGCATTGGATTAAGTACTAGTTTCCATCAAAATCCTTCTGTCTTTCTTTATCCTGGGACTGCAGTCTCGACATAAAAACCGATCAATTAAAGACCGAATTCGGTCGCAGTCCTAATGTCCCCAGACGGTCAAAATTGCTTGACAAACACGAAAAAGTCACGTGCTTATCAAGCAATTTCGACCGTCTAGGAGTTTGACGCTTTTTAACAGAATGGTTGTCTTCATGATAAAACCGCATCTTTCCATGATAAAATAACAATCAGATTATTTACTAGGCAACTCATAAATTATGTTGAATTTGCATTGCCTGTATTGGGTACCATTTTGGTGTTTCATAATGACATTTCAACAACATTCATTGCGTTATTTACGATGTTGAGATGACAAATTTTTCCAACATATGAAGCAATGGATTAGCAATTTGCTTCAAAATGATTCAGATTCCGAATGATAGTGGGAAATCATGTGATCAGATGTTAACATCATCATCTGCCTAGCCTTTTCCCAACTATGTTTGGGTCGGCTTCCAGTCTAACAGGAGGCAGCTGAATACCAGTATTTTACATGGAGCGACTGCCTATCTGACCTCCATAACCCAGTTACTGGGTAATACGATACCCCTTGGTAAGATTGGTTGTCAGACTTTCGGGCTCCATCCACAAATGACAGCCAGGACCAACGGCTTAACGTGCTTTCCGAGGCACGGAGGAGTCTCGGTATGTAAAGATGGTTACCCATACACAGACCAACCCCGGCAAGCGTAGCTTAACCTGATGGATCGACCCGTGCAAACATAACTGTATGATTAATATGACGCAATCTGCACCCTAATTGCGTAACCGCCTGTCTGACCTCCACAATCCAGTCACTGGGTAATACGATACCCCTTGGTGAGACTGGTCGTCAGACTTTCAGACTTCTGACGACCCGTAACGACTGTCAAAGATCCACGAATGACAGCTGGGACCAACAGTTTAACGTGCTTTCCAAGGCATGGAGGGATCTTGGTATGTAAAGATCGTTACCCATCCACGGACCAACCGCGGCAAGCGTAGCTTAACCTGATCGATGGCCAGGCCCCTCTGATCAGATGTTAACATAACCTTAAATACCTAATTAACTGGTGTCTAAATTCATAAATTATTCAAATTAATTTGGTGATCGCTCTGTTTCACATAGATAGATATAATACAAAACCAAGCCCATCCATTTGACAAGCATGATTATTATTGTTATGTCGATGATTATTATTGGTTCGGGGGTGGAAAATCCTCATGGATGTCTTCCGCCCTGGAGCGGGCGGAGGGGTTTGTCAGACTCTACTCTACTGACTAAAAGCCACCACGGTCTGCCCTTCCCACACTTGGACCGGGGATCATGGGAACTTCTCCGTCTTCCACGATCCCCGGCTGGCGCCAGCCCGCCATTGCGAGCCACCTAAGGCCCGCGGGGGGGAGTGATGTGTGAGACTCCCCCCGCGACGTCCAATCGGGGCGAGCGGGCGTGGAGCGCTTCGCGCCGCTGCGGTGCCTCGGGTCCTGCTGGATGAGGCGGATGTCCTCGAGTCCGCCGTCCCTCCGGACCTGTTAACGGGATGCCCCCTTAACCTAATCCAACCCGGTACCATTATTCACTTTGGAAAAATTAAATATTATTTCATAGAAATTGTCCTGAGTCTAGGTGTAATTATCTACCTATATATAGGGTGACTGGTAATTAGTGACCGAAACTTAATCACATGATTGTACTCATGATAACAAACAAACTTTTACTATGGGACCAAAACAGAAATGGCGAAAAAAAAATCATCTGCTCCCTACATTTTAACGAGTTATGCGAACGAGAATGTATGGGACAGCAGATTTTTTTTTTTTCGCGAATTCCGGTTTGGTCCTATAGTAAAAGTTGTTTGTTATCGTGATTACAATCATGTGTTTAAGTATCAGTCTCTAATTACCAGTCACCTTATGTAAGTATGTATTTATACCTAATACAAAAAAAAGTAATGTAGTATATCAGTTATCTGGTTTCCATAGTACAAGTTCTGCGTAGTTTGGGATCAGATGACCGTGTATGAATAATGTTCCAGGATATTATTATTATTATATACTAGAATCGTTTCGCGACTGTCTGCGGCCTTAAAGACAAAAATAAATAAGTACCTACTCGTACATATATTAAATCAAATTATTTTGTCACTATTTCAGATCATTGAAAGCCATCCCTTCTGGTGGGGTCCACCGCCGTTGTACCGACCTGGATTTGGTGGTTATGGACCAGGCTACGGTCCCGGCTTCGGACCAGGTTTCGGACCTGGAATCGGACCTGGGTTTGGACCACCACCGCCCCCACCACCGTTCTTTGGATAAATAATTGACTACACGACAACGAAACTGATATATTATAAGATTTATAATAATATAGAGTTAATGACAAATTAAAAAAAAGTATTTTTATTTTTGATCTTTTTTATATCAATCTGCCTAACTTTTTCTCAACTATGTTGAGGTCAGCTTCCAGTCTAACCGGATGCAGCTGAATACCAGTATTTTACATGAAGCGACTGCCTATCTGACCTCCACAACCCAGTTATTGGGTAATACGAAACCCCTTGGTAAGACTGATTGTCAGACTTTCGGGCTTCTGACGACCCGTAACGACTGTCAAAGATCCACGAATGACAGCCGGGACCAACGGCTTAACGTGCTTTCCGAGGCACGGAGGAGTCTCGGTATGTAAAGATGGTCACCCATCTAGGGACCAACCCCGGCAAGCGTAGCTTAACCTGATGGATCGACCCGAGCGGCTGTTATATACAGGGTCAAATTAATAGGGTCAACGTCCGCTGATAGTGTATTTTTTTTTTCGTGTTTAGATATTGATAAATATTAGACCTGTAGCGTGCAAAAAAAAAAACTGATATTCAAGTAACATATCTAGCAATAACAGTCATTAACCGCAAAATTATTAATAATCCATTTTTTTTTTGTTTTATCATATTTAGATATACTCATCACGTCTGCGGAGTTACTCTAACTAATTTAATTGGACCCTGTAAAAAAAACCTGCATTATTTTACCACTTCTTATAAAAACCTAGCATCTTAATTAAGATACACACTATCTATCACAATCCGTGGGTTTTGAAGGAAATTCATAATCCATTGCTTCGTATGTTTGAAACATTCGTCTGCTCGACCACGTAAATAACGCAATGAATATGGTTAAATTGTCAAAATCAATAATATTGAGATTTTGAGGGTGTTCAAATAATATTCGACATTTAATTAAACTTTTAACAGCCCGTTCAATCGATTTTGACTTCTATTCCGTATGTATAAGGATGACATTAAAATAAAAAACGAGGTTACAATATATAAATTATTCTTATTCTTAATACCAACTGTTTACTGCAGCTTCCATTTGTCATGCCATCAACGCAATAGAAGTCAAAGTCGGTTGAATGGATTTTATAAAAGGTTTATTTAAATCGAAATTCTGTTGCGCGTATTTTATTTTATTTATTGTAATCTCTTACGGATTTAAAGATGTCCGTAGGTGTGTCCGTGGCGGCCACGCCACAATTGCGGCGATAAGTCCCCTCTTTGAGGAGTGGTTGGAGAGGCGTCACGGCATCCTCACCTTCCGCCTGACGCAGGTCCTCACCGGACACGGTTGCTTCGGGAGGATCCTGTTCCGGATAAGGCGGGAGGAAACGCCCGGGTGTTACCATTGTGTGGATCGCCCGGAGGACATGGTGGAACATACTGTGGAGGTCTGCCCGGCATAGGCAGAGCAGCCGCGTCCTCGCGGAGGCGATAGGCCGCGGCGATCTCTCGCGTCCGGCCCTGGTACAGGCCATGGTACGGAGCGAGAGTGCATGGGAAGCCGTCACTTCCTTCTGCGAAGCAGTAATGCTCGCGAAGGAGGAGGCTGAATGCGTGAGGGAGAGGCAATCTTTGCGCCCTCACGGCCCTAATCTCCGCGGGAGACGCCCTGGGCGTCGGGTTTCGATAGTCGATTCCCGGCCACCACCGTAGGCGCGGGCTTGCGGATGGCGAGCAATGGGTAGCTCGCCGTTCGGTAAGGACCAGGCCCGGGTCGACGGCGCGTTGTGTTCCACGCGCGTCTCAAAGAGATGTCAGCACTAGCTGAAGGGGTCCGCTAGGGCCGATGCCCGCCAGGGTTGCGGGTTGTTCGAATGAGTTACGGTGGCCCTGGCAGACAACTGAAGGAACACAGGTGGGTTTTAGTCAGTAGAAGTCTGAAACGCCCTCCCGCTCCACCCAGAGCGGGAGAAGTTATTTGATGATTTCCCATACAAAAAAAAGGTGTGTCCGTGGCATTCGAATATCAGCGAGCGGTATTTTTTTTTTTTAATATCGCAGCTTTATGCATTTTTGGCATCGCACCGGTCTTTTTGTTTTCTTTTTTAATTGTGTATTTTTTTTGGTTATTAAATATTTTTCTTTCTTTCTTAATCTTATTTCATATGGAGTATAGGTGCCTTAAACTTCATAGCATTGTGTCTATCAATTATATTGTCTTATTTCGTCGCCATAAAATTTTAATTTTATAGCGACTCCACGCCTTTCCAATACTTAAATTTCCACTCAATTAACTATTTGGCTGGTCTGCGGTAATTTCTCAGTTGAATTATTAGCGTCCAACACAAAGCAGCGAGCCGATCGTTTGTCGAAAAAATTAGGTCTCCAATAAATCGTAGTTTTAATATAAAAAGAGGAGATAATGGCTGTGGAAATATTCTGTTGATAAGCGTACCGGATGATACTGTTTAATGAGGCTAGCGACTCAACATCATTCTCATGTCCATATACCGATTTATCTGGGCTCGGTGCAAAATTGGTTTTTCTTCAATACTTCTCTATTAGTCGTCATCTCGGTAGACACCTCCTTTCTAGCTATATCATCTATCACACAGTCCATCCATCGTTCCTTTGGTCTTCCCCTACTCTTAAAGCCATACTACACATTCTTACTCAAAACTTTCCTCACGATATTTTTCTCTGAGTATAAACTTATGTACTTTTATGGGGCTAGCGACTAAAAAGGTTTTTGTTGTAATAAAAAAAAGACACCGTTTTAAAGCAAAAGCTCCAGGTAGCCCGCGAAAATTTTCTTACGTTTTTTGCAATTTGCATATCAGTATCATCTTGTATGTTGATCTGAATATGATTCGCGACCGTAACAAATTTGTGTGTATTTATAGAATTATAATCATTACATGGAGCGCCTGCTTATATGACCTCCACAACCCAGTAACTGGGTAATACGATACTCCTTGGTAAGACTGGTTGTCAGACTTTCGGGCTTCTGACGATCCGTAACGACTGCCAAAGATCCACAAATGACAGCCGCTTTCCGTGGCACGGAGGAGTCTCTATTTCGCATAGTGTCAAACGGTATTATGCTGAGCGATGGCCATTTTCTATGGACGGGAATGTGAGGCCCATTTTCTCCCAGCTTGCTTTTTCTTAACTTTTAACCTTTTTACCTTTTTTGTATGTTTTTTTTTTGTATGTTTGTTACGCAATTACTCAAAGACGGATGAACCGATTTGGAAAATGTTTGAAGGGGTCCTAGGGTTCCTAGGTGGTCCCATATAAATTTTATTAACTTTGCTGGGGTAGTTTTTGAGTTAGCTTCAATAATAATAATAATAATAATATCCTAGGACATTGTTCACACACGGTCATCTGATCCCAAACTAAGCAGAGCTTGTACTATGGAAACCAGATAACTGATATACTACATATACTACTTTTTTTTTTGTAAATACATACTTATATAGATAATTACACCCAGACTCAGGACAAACAGACATGTTCATGCACACAAATGTTTGTCCTGGATGGGAATCGAACCCACGACCAGCGGCATGGCAGGTAGTATCTTAACCAACCACGCCATCTGGCCTGTCGATAATATAATGCGTATTTTTTCCACTTAGTTTATATGGGTGATGTTATAATCTATGCGGATGATGTTTTAATAACTTATAGCAGGTAGTGTTATTCGAATTTATGTGGGGTAGGTACCACAACTTCGAAATTTCGGAAGTCGATGGCAAAAAATTAAAATACAAAAACCAAAGACACCGAAAACCGAAATTAAAATTATTTTTTTGTAGTGTTTTGTTTTGGAAGTCGGTTTTATTTTTTGTTAAAAAGTTTTTTGTGTGTCATGGTGCAAATAAATGTATTTTGTTTCTTTTATTTGCTCATCATTTGCAGTCGTGACCTGATACGACACGACACTGCAAAGAATTACTGAATTTTTCATCAATGCATGGATCTACCAAGCCGCACCGGGCCCGCGTGGTGGATTATAGCCCACTCCCTCTCACTGAGAGGTGGTATATGGCCCAGCAGTGGGAATATTATAGGCTAGTTATGCTAACATGCAAATTGGATGACAACCGCATGACACTTCTATTTTCTACTAATAGACCTGCCAATCTGTTTGGAAAAATCTCACTTTCAAAACTTAGGTGCAGTTAGCTTGAAGTGCGCGGGGTAATTAGGTAACACACTATCAATCGGAATCGGTTTCATTTTGACAGTTCAACAACATTCATTGCGTTTTTTACGTTGTCAAGCAGACAAATTTTTCGAACATATGAAGGATTAGCAATTTGCTTCAAAATGAATCCGATTCCGACTAATTGAGTGTTACGCAATTAAGGTGCTATTCTATTCTGTAAACTAAAACTTAGGTGAAATGAGCTTGAAGTAGGCTGTCATTCCACCTGATGTTAGGGATTTTGACACTATAGATAGCAGTGCTATTCTGTAAAAATCTCATCGAGGAAACTCAGGCGGACTGAGTCTGAGTGAGCTGTCAATAGTATCAATCCCTATATCAGCCTAATTGCGTAACACTCAATCAATCGGAATCTGAATAATTTTGAACCAAATTGCTAATCCATTGCTTCATATGTTTGAAAAAATTGTCTGCTCAACAACGTAAATAACGCAATGAATGTTGTTGAACTGTCAAAATGAAACCGATTCCGCTTGATAGTGTATTTCACAATTGCCCCGCGTCTGCTCACTTCAAGCTCACTTCACCTGAGCGTTGACAGTGAGATTTTTACAAATCAGCTGCTGTAAGAGTGTATGGCAACCTCCCGGGTCCACAGGGCTTATTATACGACCCGAAAACCATTATACTTACAACAAAATACTAAACAAAAACCCCAAGTTTTTTGGTCGTATACCCTGCTCTTATTAAAGTTACCGTGTGGGTAATCGTCACCTTTAGTCTGGCAACACCGCGGCTGTGTAATAATTAAATATTTTCATAACACGACAACACTGGCTCGTGTCTATAAATCACGGAGGGTGTTCGTTCACGTTGATTGAATGTATACGACACGAAAATAATATAATGTAGGACGTTTGTCCTAGATTTAAATTGTTTTAGGTAGTTTTACCCGCGGTTACCAGCTTTTACCTGCAGCCTTACCCGCGTGGAAGTCGGAAATTATCCCACGGATAGATAGATACTACCGGGATTAGAAGTAACCTTTGACGTACGTAGACAGGTCATGGTCTACCCATGTGCCAAATTTCATCCATATCCGTTCAGGGCAAACAAACTCATTTTCGCATTTATCATATTAAGGATTAAGATTCATTTTTATGCACAAAAATTTACAAAGACGGATTTAATGCCTTCTCAAGATTCTCAGGGTTGATCAATAGCAGGGTTGGTTTATATTTTAAGTTACAAACAAATTGAACGAATTTGACAACGATTTTTTTTACATAGTGCAATCCTGAAACCTAAGGAAATCAGGATGCATGATTACTGTAAAGCTAAGGTATCCTAGGAAAACAGTTCCATTATATTATAACGGCCATCATGCAAATGTATAATTTTCATCAGTATTTGACACTTTCACCGCACATCACTAAACGCGTTTAACGCTAGAGACAGTTAAAATATCATTCTGTCTCTGTCATCTTCAAATGATTGAAAGAAACGGAGCGATGTTTTATTTAAAGTCGTTTAGCGATAAACGCGTTTATTGATGTGTGGTGAAAATGAGCCGAAGGGCGAATTTCACCAAAGAAACTGAACGCGATCAGCGCATAAACCACGTTTAAGGGCTGTCAGTCTCATTATTTTCTATGGAATATTGACACTGACAGCTCTTGAACGCGGTTTAGATGTGCAGATTGCGTTCAGTTTCATTGGTGAAATTCGCACTAAGGTGTCAAAAAATGCTCCATATTTAGACAACCGTTATGCTGTGATCATTGTCGGTTTTCTTACTGTAAATTTCTTCAATGAATCGAAACACGATCAGCCGATGTATTCTGTAAAAATCTCACCGTGAAAACTTAGGTGAATTGAGCTATCATTCCACCTGATGCTAGGGATTGACACTATTGACAGATCACTCTACGCTCACCTCACCTAAGTTTTCACGCTGAGATTTGTGCAGAATAGCACTGCAGCACATCTAAACCGAGTTCAAGAGCTGTCAGCGTCAAATCTATGGTGTCATTATTCCAAAGAAAATAATGACCGCTCTTAAACGGGGCTTATGTGCTGATCGCGTTAGTTGCATTGGTGAAGTTTGCCCTTAGGAAACCAAAACTTAACCATAAATGCAGCTTTTCTATAACAATGTTTAGATATTCTCGGATGACGTCATCATACCGTGCGACAATGCGACTGTTCATTAATAAGGGGTAAATTCATAACGCTACCGCTTTATAATACCGTTCTGCGGCCTCCATTATATTAGAACAATACCCATATAGCCGTATAGCCCTTAAATATTTAGAATATCTCCGAGCAATTTGTCAATGTCTCTTAAAAAATCATTTTACACCATGAGTCACGGGTTTTCATTCATTATTTAATTTGTGAAAGGAAAGGATGTGATACACATATATACATAATATATGGAAATTTCATGAGGATGGCTAGGACCCCGTGCCCTGAAAGCAAGTTAAGTCTTTGGTCCCGGCTCTCATTCGTAGATCTTTGGCAGTCGTCACAACAAAGACTCAAGTGTTTACACAATCTGCACTCTAATTGCATAACACACTATCAATCGGAGTCGATTTCATTTTGACAGTTCAACAACATTCATTGCTTTATTTACGTTGTCGAGCCGACAAATTTTTCGAACATATGAAGCAATGGATTAACAATTTGCTTCAAAATGATACAGATTCCGATTGATAGCGCGTTACGCAATTAGGGTGCAGATTGTGTCATATTAATCGTACAGTTATGTTTGCACGGGTCAATCCATCAGGTTAAGCTACGCTTGCCGGGGTTGGTCTGTGTATGGGTAACCATCTTTACATACCGAGACTCCTCCGTGCCTCGGAAAGCACGTTAAGCCGTTGGTCCTGGCTGTCATTTGTGGATGGAGCCCGAAAGTCTGACAACCAGTCTTACCAAGGGGTATCGTATTACCCAGTAACTGGGTTATGGAGGTCAGATAGGCAGTCGCTCCATGTAAAATACTGGTATTCAGCTGCATCCGGTTAGACTGGAAGCCGACCCCAATATAGTTGGGAAAAGGCTAGGCAGATTGATATTTTATGGCTGAAAGTGAAAGTGCTATGGCAATGCCTTTCATTTTAACAACTCAGCAACATTCATTGCGTCATTTACCTTAACAAGCAGAAGAATTTTTCAAACATATGAAGCAATGGATTAGCAATTTCCATCAATTAAATGTGTGTTATTCAATTGGAGTGCAGGGGCTGCAGTCTCGACATAGATAGCAGTCGCTGTACGACCGAACTCGGTCGCTAAATTCTAATGGAGTCACTAGACGGTCAAAATTGCATGACATACATGAAAAAATCACATGCTAGTCAAGTAATTTTGACCGTCTAGGTACCCCACTAGGACTGCGACCGAAATCGATCGCTCTCTATGTACGTACGCAGGATTCATAATATCTTTTGAAGCAACGCCATTGAGCAGATTTTGCTGAGGCAATAAGCAGATACTATCGTGACAGACAAAAATAGCCCTTAAGGGGGAAGCACTAAGGCAGCCCGCGAAATTCAAATATTTTTATATTTTTGCAATTTGCAGGTCAGTATTAGGTTTTATGTTAATTCAAATATAATTCGCGACCGTTACAAACATATTTAAAGAATTATAATCATTAAAATCCGTAATACAACTTCATAAGTTAGAAAAGACCTCAAATGTCAAAATGTCACTAAATAGTCATTCAATAGAGTAATATAAACTTAGAGAATTGTGTTGATGATTTTAATTGTTATAATGCTATAAATACAGATTTGTTCCGGTCGCGAATCATATTTAAATCAACGTACAACCTAATACTGACATGCAAATTGCAAAAAACATAATAAAATTTGAATTTCGCGGGCTACCCTGGCGCTTTCGCCTTAAGACGCCCACGAAGCATGCGTAGTTCATACAAACGAAATACCAAAATAATTTGTAAATCAAACATATTCTTAAGGTAGTGTGTGTGTATTCCGATTGGATTACAGAATATCTAGGTTCCCAATCATATATTTTGAAAGGACACTGATTTGAAGGCGAGATATGAGGAATTTAAAATTTCTATAGAAAACTATTTTTTCTCATATTTGGGAACCTAGATATTCTGTAATCCAATCGGAATAAATACATACTACCTTTATAATATGTTTGATTTACAAATTATTTTGGTATTTCGTTTGTATGAACTACGCATGCTCCGAGGGCGTCTTAAGGTGACTACATACATAATTATTTTGACTGTAAACATAGTGATTTATATTTTTATTTACTCCCACCAATGTTTAATAAATAAATGTTTTGTCTTTGACTTTGTACATTAAGTGAAGGCAACTTTATTTCTCCAACTTATCTATGTAAATCGTTGATTTTCCTCAACCGTCAATACCTGTCGCTCTGCCTCTCCAAACATACAAACAAACATAATAACTTCTTGGCATTGTGTTGAAAACTGCGCAAGAGTCGCCATGCTGTGCGATATCCGCGCGATCGCCAGGGGTAGCACTGTTGAATTATTCATAAAAAAATATTTTATTTATAAATAGTAAAATATTCACTACTAATATCAATAGGTAATAAAGCTGAAGAGTTTGTTTGTTGAACTATCAGTGGGATTTGAAAAAATATTTTTGCATTTGATAGCTGATAGATACATCAAGATCAAGAAATATTTTTTAATTTTTTTATTATTTGTGATGGGTTTGCTCTTGACTCTAGTCTAGGTCGGACGCGACAGAGACAGAGTCGACGATGGAGTGAGCTTACCTAGAAGAAGCCTGTTCACTCTCACTTTGAAGAGATTAGGGTTGTATGCGTTCGGAAACACAGACGCAGGTAGTGAGTTCCACTCCTTTGCTGTGCGCATTATAAAAGACATTTGGAAACGCTTTGTGCGAATTGATGGAGTAGGAACTAGGTAGGGATGGTAACTGGCAGTGCGTCTAGACGTCCGATGGTAAAAGGGGGCCGGTGGAATAAGGTCGTGGAGTTCTCGGGCAATTATTATGCTATTTAGGATCACGATACGACCCTTAGGAGCTGAGCAAAAATAAAAAAGCAAGAAAGAACGCTAAGTGTACGACCCGAGTGAAAAAGCGTCCAGCGGGGAGTTCAGCGTTGGGAGCAAGCGGCGAAGAGCGTTCACCGAGCACCACTCGGCCGTCACTCGTGACACTCGCGAGTGTTTGCATGTGTTTAACACGAACGTCGCACGCCCCGCCCCGTCGGACGCTCGAGTCCAGCGTGCACTCAGGCCGTACACTAAGCAAAATAGCCTCTGGCGTAATAGCGATGCGACGCGTCGCGGTGGGGGGTGGGGGTCGGGGGCCGAGGGAGTTGCATAAAAATGTGTCTGTTATTTTAGTACATTATATTGTATATCTTCGACTTCCACGCGAACGAAGTCGCAGGCAGAAGCAAGTTTTATTTATAAATAATAAAATATTTTTTTCACGAGCATTTTAATACGATCATGGGTTCGCATAATTGTTGGTGAGTATTAAGGTATGCACAGCAGTAAAAGGCGTTTTAGTGGTAGGAAATATGCAGTTTATTGACTACCCATCCTATAGTCTGTTTAAATTGTTATGATGATTAGAGCTGATGAAATGGGTTTGCGGGCAATTGCAGTGGCTGTATTCCTTCCAAGTATATTTACGCAGATTTTGGCCTACGCAGATTTTGATGTTTTTCAGTTTATTTTCATGTTAATTATCATCTGCCTAGTCTTTTTCTAACTACGTTGGGGTCGGCTTCCAGTCTGCAACTGAATACTATTATTTTACATGGAGCGACTGCCTATCTGACCTCCACAACCCAGTAACTGGGTAATACGATACTCCTTGGTAAGACTGGTTGTCAGACTTTCAGGCTTCTGATGACCCGTAACGACTGTCAAAGATCCATGAATGACAGCCGGGATTATCAGCTTAACGTGCTTGCTGAGGCACGGTGAGGTCTTGGTATGTAAAGATGGTCACCCATCCACGGACCAACCGCGGCAAGCGTAGCTTAACCTGATCGATCGTCCCGAGCGGCTGTTGTTACTAATGTAATGTAATCGCTGAAGGGTCAGGCAGATGTGTACCTGAAAAGTTTACAATCACGATCATATGTATATGTTATGGACCAAGTAATAAATAGGGGCATTATCCACAAAGCCCGCGCATTATGAATAATGACAAGCTACTTAGGGCGAAATAAATAATTTAATTTGAACTTCAGTATTTAGTATTTATAACATTGCCTCGACATTATAAATATTGCCCTGTGGTGTTTGGTCAATTTAATAATACATAGATACATTGCATACTTACAATATACTTGCTACTGTAATTAACACCCGCTAACCTTTATAAATTGGGAACAAAACATGGTGTTTTGAATCAACAACAGTTTAACATTTATTATGGTAAAGTCTAGTCAATTTAAGTTTTTATTATCATTTATTTGTTTTTAAATATTGAACCTACGTTTGAAATAAAAATAACGGTAAGGTTTTAATTGTTCTGCCCCATAGGTGACCAGCGTTATAAAAATGCCCGGTCGACTTGATTATTTCAATAGTTGTTATCACTGTGCCCTCTCATATTTGGGCATATTTGCCCGAGCATTTTTTATAATGTCCTATTAATCACTTGGTTTATAACATATACACAAAACAAAATTAAAAATCGTTTTTTCTCTTGTAATAACGATTGCAACTTTGAGATAAGACCTGTTTGATAATAGTACGGGTTCCAAAATGCTATGTTTGTAACAACATGAAATTACAATCAATAATACAGTAGGAGAAAATCAATTTTAAAAGTTGCTCAGTGTATAATATTAGTGCTCATGACGGTACATCCACATTTCGCCTGTTATATCCCATGTAATAGGGAGCGAGCCTATTGCCTGACCTTTTTTTTTTTTTTTTTTTGTGGATGGGAAATCATCAAATAACTTCTCCCACTCTGGGTGGAGCGGGAGGGCGTGCAGGGCCACGGTAACTCTTTTGAACAACCCGCAACCCTGGCGGCTATCGGCCCTAGCGGACCCCTTCAGCTAGTGCTGACATCACTTTGAGGCGCGCGTGGAACACAACGCGCCGTCGACCCGAGCCTGGTCCTTACCGGACGGCGAGCTACCCGTTGCTCGCCATCCGCAAGCCCGCGCCTACGGTGGCCGGGAATCGGCTATCGATTCCCGACGCCCAGGGCGTCTCCTGCGGCGACTAGGGGCGTGAGGGCGCAAAGATTGCCTCTCCCTCACGCGTTCAGCCTCCTCCTTCGCGAGCATTACAGCTTCGCAGAAGGAGGTGACGGCTTCCCACTGACCTGGGAATCGTACCCAGGACCTCATGCTCAGCAGTAGCGCTTGTAACCAACGAGGTCAGTATCTGTAATATCATCGGTTATTTCCGTTCTTTTGTTATTAAAAATCCGTTTTTTTTTATACAAGGTGTAACTTAAATAACGCTCTACCTCTTAAGGGGTCATTGTAATCATCATTACGAACAACTTTTATTGTGGGACCAAACCTGAAATCGTGAAAAAAAAATCTGCTGTTCAGTATATTTTGACGAATTATGCGAACATAAATGTACTGAACAGCTGATTATTTTTTCCGCGATTTCACGTTTGGTCCCATAGTAAAAGTTGTTTATAATGATGAGTACAATGACCCCTTAAGAGGTTGTGCTTTATTTAAGTTACACCTTGTATAAATTCCAGTTTGGGACAACCCTAGCCTTTTGCGGTGGCTACCCGTGTAAGGCGTGTAGCGTGTTACATTTTTTTATTTTTTTAAAGAATATAATATTTTTTGATACTCTTTTTACCATACTTATCTGTTTCGGAGAGTTTTTTATGATACATTATAAAGTAAGTGGTATTTTTTTCCGTTAAGTACTCGTTTCGACCGTGGCTTTGCTTGGCATTAAGTATAAATGTGACTTGGTTTCAAGCTTTCGGTTTAACAAATAATAACATCGCGCCAGTGCATCCTTAAGGGGGAAGCGTCAGGGTAGCCCGCGAAATTCAAATTTTCTTATGTTTTTTGCAATTTACAAGTCGGTATTAGATTGTACGTTGATCAAATTTTAATTTGCGGCCGTAACAAGTATCTATTTACATAATTAGAATCATTAAAGTGATCAATAGAACTCTTTAAGACCAGGTAATCCCAAAAAATGACTATTTCATGAAATCTTGACATTTCAGGATTATTCTAACTTAAGGAGTTGTATTACTGATTCTATTGTATATAATTCTGTAAAAACATATTTGTTACGGCCGCAAATCATAGTTTATTTAACATACAACTTAATACTGACTTGCAAATTGCAAAAACGTAAGAAAATTTGACTTTCGCGGGCTACCCTGACGCTTCCTCCTTGAGGATAGGCAGAGGTGAATTTATAGTACAAGCACATTTCATTTCAGAGGAGCTAGTGGCTAAGTAATAAAAGCCGCACGGGTCGATCCATCAGCTTTAACTACGCTTGCTGGGGTTGGTCCGTGGATGGGTGACCATCTTTACATACCAAGACTCTTCCGTGCCTCGAAAAGCACGTTGAGCCGTTGGTCCCGGCTGTCATTCGTGGATCTTTGACAGTAGTTACGGGTCGTCAGAAGGCCGAAAGTCTGACAACCAGTCTTACCAAGGGGTATCGTATTACCCAGTAACTGGGTTGTGGAGGTGAGATAGGCAGTCGCTCCATGTAAAATACTGGTATTCAGCTGCATCCGGTTATACTGGAAGCCGACCCCAACGTAGTTGGGAAAAGGCTAGGCAGATTGATTTTGCACAGTTCCATGTAATAGGGGGCCAGCCTATTGCCATCAACCTGGCACAAATCAAGAATCTGGGCTGCTATTGAGAATTTCCAGATGGAAAAACACAATAAAAATTTGGCCGACCTGGGAATCGAACTCGTGACCTCATGCTCAGCAGTCTGTAGCGCTTGTGACTATATTAGATTAATACATTAGGCGCGGCAGACGCACATGCGCGTTTTCGAACGTTCACCAGGTGCTAGACGGCGCGTATGCGTGTCCATACAATTTACATAACTTTCTTCGAGTGCGGCGCGCCGCACCTGTGCGTTCGTTGTGCATCTCTATTGTTTCGAAAACATCGTAAAATAAGGGTCGGTAAGGGTGTAGCATAAAGAAGCGTTTGCATAAAGAATTAAGCAGATACTCGTAATGTGTTAATAAAACTCTTTAAGACCAGGTAATCCTAATGAATGACTGTTTCATGAAATCTTGACTTTTAAGAATTATACTAACTTAAGGAGTTGTATTACTGATTCTAATGATTATAATTCTGTAAATACATATTTGTTACGGCCGCGAATCATGATTTATTTAACATACAACTGAAATTTCGTATGCTATAATTATTTATTTCAATCAAGTTACAAAAATAATATCCTAACCAACTAAAACTATTAAAAAAACTAAAATATGGCGTCGAAAAATTCATCCGCAACGTTGGCAATGCTTAGCCTCTGACCAAGGTAAAAGCCAGCCCTTGGGTCACGGGAAGTGTCAACCAGCCGTTTGGAGATTTCCTTGAACAAACCATGAGCACACGGAACTCATGGCCCGAGGGTCTCATTCCCAAACGGCTCGCAAATATGGTTACCGATAAGGTTATTATACTTCCGCCGCTTGAGGTTTTCCGCAGCCGCAGCAGCAGCGCCAGCACAGCACCCTGTGCCAGGAAGATGGGAAGGCGCAAGAGTATCGACACCCGTTGCGTCCCATACTAAAGGCCTACCCACCTTCCATGCGAATAAAGACATGCCGTCCGGTCTCTTGCCATCGTCGCGTGCCAAGCCATTAGTGACAGCGATGAGGAGAACAACAGGGAGCTCCTACTCGTAGGGAAGCGGCGAGGCGGAGAGTAGTGTCATCGAACAAAGTGCCTATGTTCAACGATGGTATATATATATACCGAAAAAAAAATCAGCTGTTCAGTACATTTATGTTCGCATAATTCGTCAAAATGTACTGAACAGCTGATTTTTTTTTGCGAATGCAGGTTTGGTCCCATAGTAAAAGTTGTTCATAATGATGAGTACAATGACCCCTTAAGTGGTTGCTGGTGTTTTACAAATAACCCTGTATATTGAAAATGGCAAATTGCCAAAAACTTAAGAAACTTTGAAATTCCCGGGCTACCTGGAGCTTCACCTTTAAGATATTTTGTTTAGTTTCTTATATTTAAGTGAACTATGTATGTTTTTTTAGAGAAATAAATTTCTTTAAACCGGTATAGGGTTCGAGTGATCTCGCCCTTTAACTCGGCTGAGCACTCGGTTAGGTGTTTACACGTACCGCGAGCACTGTCTTGCCCACATACTCAGTACGTGTGATCAAGGAATCAAGGAACAAATTTAGATTTTATAGACAAACATGTACAGTTAACCGCACGTCAGTGGTAAGAATAGTACAAGCTGGCCTCTTATTCTGTCGAAACTCCGTACTACGCTAGGTGTTTGATTGTATTTATTCCTCCCTTCCCGTAGGTACAAAATTAAGAAAATTATTTAAGAAAAACGAATTGAAAAATCTTCTTCAACAAACAGACGTTATTTAACCCGTCAAGAGATCAATGACTACGTAGAAGCAGTCTCCTTGTATGCGCTGTATTATTACTTGTTGTCTTTTCAAGTGTAATTGTCTTATGCACAATCCGACCATATGACATTTGTTTGAGAAAAATAAACTGTGAAAATCATCATCAACAAACAGACATATTTAATAACTTCTTTAGCAATAAATAAGAAGGTAAAAACATTGTTATTTCCCTCATTTCATTACGCCATTTTAAAATGGCGGCCGGCACGGCGGTATTGCTTGTAAATAATATTATTACAACTTTTTATCACTTTATAGACTATTATATTATCTGAAGAAGTTTTTTTGAACTTTTTAGGGTTCCGTACCTAAAGGGTGCCAACGGGACCCTATTACTAAGGCTCCGCTGTTAGTCAGTCCGTCCGTCACAGGGCTGTGTCTTATGAACCGTAACAGGTGGACTAAGGCCGATATAACAACAAATAATAAAAATAAAATAAAGTAAAAAATTAAAGAGGATCCAAATACCAACAATATCGTATATTAAACGAATACACGGTAAGGAGAAAGAATGTATCTAAAATATATATCTATTTATTTCAAATTCTAAATTTGCCTATCAAAAATGAATTCTACATAAAAACTTTTTTTCAAAAAAAAAAACAACCGACTTCCAAAATTTTTTGGAAGTCGGTTGTTTTTTTTTTCACTATAAAGTGAAAAATAACTTGAATTTCGGAAGTGTGGATCTGTATTTTAGTTTTTTGCCATCGACTTCCGAAATTAAATTTATTTTCCACTTTTTAGTTTTTTTTTTGGAAGTCGGTTGTTTTTTTTTTGTTTGTGAAAAAGTTTTTATTTTTCACTTATTAGTGGGTCAGTTTGTAATTTATCTAAGTTACAATAGACTAATGTCAAGCTGCTCATCACTTTACAAAATATTGCTTTTCCCGATGCAGGGACGTTAATTGTTGAGGAGTTCTCCTAGTAAGAACCAGGAGAACTGGAGCTGATGGTGAAGACACTATTACCATATGCATTGTGACAATCATAAATTGCTTAGCAACCATATTAAAGTAATCGAATCGCAACCCGTGAAATAGTCAGGTATTATTGAGTAGTTCCGATGGCCATCTGTGATCTTCATCATCAGTTCCACTACACCAAATGGTGCTTTCCAAGAGAAAATGCACGAGTTACTATAAAAAATACCCAAATCTACGTAGGTGTGCCTATAAAATTTGAAGGTTACCCTCGATTTCTATGAGATTCTCTCATCAGATTCCTACTTGGTGGCAATGGAAAAAAGAATTTTGCAAATCCGTTTATATATGACGGAACATCATTAAAAAAAAAACATCCGAATAGAGAATCTCCTCCTTTTCGAAGTCGGTCAAAAATGAATTCTATAAAACAAGTAAAACGGGAACACCCAGCCTTAAAGAAATATATAATGTAATACGTTGGTACGGACGGACCCCTTCGGGAGCGAGCCCGACTCGCTTATGGTCAAGTTTTTTTTTTTTTTTAAACTTTCGTGGGTTTTCGAACACCTCAGGCGTACATTTTGGACATTTGAATGCTAAGTCGTGTGCCTAAATATATTGTGTGGCTGGATTATGCTAAAATAAGTGCAAAAGAGTGTTAAAGGTGGGGTCCTTTCAATAAATATACTTTTCTTGAGTTCTTGAGTTGGTTTAAGGCGAAAGCGCCAGGCCCGCGACATTCAAATTTTCTTACATTTTCTGCAAATTGCAGGTTATATGTTGATTTGCATTATCGTCGGGGATAGTGCAAATCCGCGGAACTAGCGTTGGATAATTCCGCGTATCTGACAAATGTAGCTCATTTCAATTTTCGCGGGCAATACACACAAGATCATAATTAGCAGATACCTCTTTGACGTGATTTGCGTGGATGAACACTTGAATTATTACTCTCCATGTAAAAATGAGGTCAAAAGCCGTTGAAAAAAAATAAAAACAAATATAAACTTATAACCTTCTCCTGTAAACCTACGCGTAGTGCAAATACGAGCACTTTACGTATGGTAGATTTGCGGATTTGCACTATCCCCGACAAGTGACAAGTATTTAGAGAATTATAATCATTAAAATCATCAATACAACTCTCTAAGTTCATGAAATCCTAATGAATGACTATTTCATGAAATCTAGATATTTAGGATTATACTAACATTACTGATTCTAATGATTATAATTCTGTAAATATATTTATGTTACGGTCGCGAATCATACTTTAATCAACAAAGAACTTAATACTGACTTGCAAATTTCAAAAAAACGTAAGACAATTTGAATTTCGCGGGCTACATGGAGCTTCCCCCTTAAGTTGTGCTAGAATAGCTTGGTGTTGTGATGAAAGGATTGTTGAGTCAGCAAAGCTGTTAGTGAAGCTGACTGCCCAGAGTGATTATCCTGGGGCCAAAGTTCAAAGTATAAACTTGAAGTAAATCATTATTGACAGGTACTTTTGAATCGTCAAGGAGTCCCGTAAGTAAGTAAGCCATAAAAAGTTGAAGTGGTTAAAATTAGTTAAATTGTTGAAGATCCTCCATGGTAATCCTTGCTAGATAGTTGGTAAATCAAAAAAAAAAAAAAAAATCAAAATCAAAAGTCATTTATTCAAACTAGGCTGAAAATCAACACTTTTTGAACGTCAAAATTACGTAAGACAGTCCCCGAAATCGCCCGCCCTTCACCACTTCCTAGTGCTTTACTGGGGAGACAAAGTGGTGCAACAAACTCCCCAGCAGCACAGCAGTCTGTTCAGTTAATAATTTTGAATCTATACAACACTGCGCATAATAATTTAGGTATACATTACGCAACACAAAACATTAAATTAAATTATTTGCTATAAGTAAGCTAGCACACGCCAATATACCAAAAAAAAAAAATCTAAAACTATACTCAAGCAGAAATAAAAATACAAAACTAAAAACGTAAGCAGAACTTTATACCTAAATAAAAGCCTCCAGTAATAAAGGGTGTGCCCACTTTCATATATCCGTATATGAAGCCGAAACTGGTACAGTAGTGATTGACCCAAAAGTATGTAGGACTTCAGGAAAATTGATTGTTTAAGTATTTTCTATCTATACAGTCAAATTATATTAGCTAGCGAAACTCTGCAGACGTGATGGGTTTGATATCTAAACACGATGAAATACAAAACAAAAAAGGTTTTATGTTTGTGGGGAGGGCGGGGATCCAACGACCACTTGTAGTGTTGTTACTTGAAGTATGAGTTGAGAAAATATGTTTTATTTTATTTTATCGTGTTGAGATATCAGTACCCATCACGTATGTGAAGTTTACACATAAGAAAACTGACTGTAAGCTGATATTTCAAGTGACTGTGAAGTAAGTAACTGTGATAGATGACCCAAAAAAGAAATCATCAGATTCATATTTTTTTTTTATTTATAATGTTTATATAACGATTACCATCACGTCTGTGGAGTTTCGCTAACTAATTTAATTTGACCCTGTGTATCTTAAATAATTATTTCAATTTATGCAGTAACAATTCATGTTGCTTTCGAATATAGATAATATAATTAAATATTATACGTACGCAATTAAATTTAAATTACAAAATAATCTTTAAATAATAAAAAAAATGTAAATTACCATTCAATTATAAAATACATAATCATTAATCAATAAATATGAATAATTTGTGATTAAAATAACATTAAGTAATTAATTTAACTAATGAAATAAAAAAAAATAGTTTTAATATTTTTTTTATAATTAATCGCAATTTAAATAAAAGCAATAAACAAAAAATAAAAGGCATAAGAACACAATAACACCATAGACAAATAATGACACGTCAGTATGAGAAATCAGAACGGATTGTGACAAGAAAACGAGTAGCGTAACTTTTCAGATATTTATTCTAATTCTATTCGAAATAACTTTAAAAATACCCTGCCATGAGCTTATAAACGTTTCTACGTCTCAAAACTGTAAATAGGTGGCGTGCCAAGCAACTTCTGGAAATCAAATATTAAATACTATTTTAATCGAATTTGCAATCGACTTATTTACAGCACGACTTAGACAGTATTTACAGTACCGGAAGTCAGTTGCAGAAAATCACAAACGATTAAATAAACTCTAACAAATGAATTCTGTATCCAATCAACAAGATTTAGTTACAAAAAAAACCAAAAGCTAACATCAGTTTATGTTAAGGTCGTTGTCGTTGATGTATTCACATCACAATAATTGTCTTTCAGTCTTGTGAAAAGGATAGATACAACACAATTCCAGTGTTAATCTAGTAAACCATACACTACCATGACTGAACATTAAAAAAGTGAATTATAAAAATAGTAAGTACCGAGATGTCGATCTCTTACAATCCTCAAATAATTCTTTAAGATCTTGAAAACTATATAGGCCGGTTTACTCAGAAATACTCGGAATAAAGTTCACCTATTTAGGAAAGACGAGTCTTGAGTTATTCCTGTACATTCTCAGCCCAGCTGATATTTGCATGCATACATTAATTCTGGTTAATTAAACTTATTTTAACGATAAAAACGCATATCTTATTTTATAAGTAGCGGGACGTAGATAATGGTACAGTTGTGAGCTAAAAGGGCGTATTTGTATATTTGCTTTGTTTCCTGCAAATAATAAATATGAATTCAAGTCTACACAAGTCATCCCCTCAAACTATATATAACTATAACTATATATACAGTATGTTAACCAACAGAGGGCGTTCCCGTTAACCCGTTGTTTTCGAATGGTAATATTTTTTTTAGCATGTATGGATGCTATACTATTGCGGGTTAACGGGAACGCCCTCTGTTGGTTAACATACTGTATAAACATCATCCTATGGCGATCGCCGGCTTACAGTAGTTATGAACCTAGTTCGGCTGACATTGATATGACCTGACATAAATGTATGGGATAGTTTAGACGTTTGACAGGTTAAGAGAATGGCACCTTCTTTTTTGATAAAAATTTGTTTTTAGGGTTTCGTACCCAAAGAGTGCCACGGGACCCTATTACTAAGGCTCCTCTGTCCGTCTGTCTGTCACAGGGCTGTATCGTTAGAACCGTAACTGGCAGACACTTCAAATTTTCACAGAGTGTACCTACTATGGCCGTAATAACAACAGATAATAAAAATAAAATAAAATTAAAACTTAAAGGTAAGTTACATACAAGGATAGTGTTTTTATTTCTACTAAAGTATTTTTGAAAAATATGTGGTTTTAACCGTGGTACGGATCCCTAAGTGCATGATGCGCACTTGGCCGCTTTTTTTTATAATTACGGCAAGAAAAAGGTTAACTTATTTTTTTAAATGACCTAACTCCTAGGAGTTAGGTATAAATCTAGATTTATCTGCCGTACGTCACCAATTAAAACATTTGCACAATCAGTCTACCTAGCCTTTTCCTAACTATGTTGGGGTTGGCTTCCAGTCTAACCAGATGCAGCTGAATACCAGTATTTTACGAGGAGCGACTGCTTCTCTGATCTCCACAACCCACTGTAATACACCCCTTGGTAAGATTGGTTGTCAGACTTTCGGTCTTCTGACGACCCGTAACGACTGTCAAAAATCCACGAATGACAGCCGGGACCAACGGCTTAGCGTGCTTTCCGAGGTATGGAAGAGCCTCGGTATGTAAAGATGGTCGTCCATCGACGGACCAACCTCGCCAAGCGTAGCTTAACCTGATGGATCGACTCGTGCGGCTGTTAGTACTTTAGCCACGAGCTACTAAATTCACTGAATGCATTTTTTTTATTGAGTGAATATGGTTATTTCTTGTCTCATGTATATTTGCACATCAGACGTTATTCTTCAGAGCAGCGCAATAGGTGTAGCAGAAAATATGTGACGCATGCACCTACATATGTTTCCATATACAGAATACCTTTCTTGTAACGATCATTATTTTTATGTGATATCATTTATTTGCATGCTATTCTTTATGTAATTATAGTTATACTTTAACTATCTCACAAAGTCCTTTCTTGAAGACTTAATGACGTTTATCATCATTCTCATGTCCGTATTCCAAACTATTTCTAGTCGGCGCAACATATCCCATTCTTCCATACTTCTCTATTAGTCGTCATCTCGGTAGTATCACCCTTTCTGGCCATATCATCTTTCACACAGTCTTTCCGCCGTTTCTTTGGTCTTCCCCTACTCGTATAGCCATCCACATTCATACTCAAAACTTTCCTGACGACATTTTCCACATTCCTCCGCATCACATACCCATACCATGACAACCGATTTCCGCACAACTTTTCAGTCACCGGTGTCACTTTCAAACTAGCTCTTGTGTACTCATTTCTTATTCTATCCATTCGCATAACACCACATATAGCCTTTATGACGTTAATCATAAGGTTTAAGTGGCAATAACTAACACGACTTCATGAAATAGTTTAATTATACCACACAATGAATTTGACTTAACAAAGAATAGGCTTGCGTGTGGAGAATGTCCCTAAGAGAGCGATTGATCGGGGTACATTACATCGTGACTTAACTTCTGAGCTCCGACAGTTTTTTTCTTCTAAATTGTCATGAGAAAGAGATCAAAAATCAATCTGCCTAGCCTTTTCCCAACTATGTTAGGGTCGGCTTCCCGTCTAACCAGATGCAGCTGAATACCAGTATTTTACATGGAGCGACTGCCTATCTGACCTCCACAACCCAGTTAAGATGTTAATATTTGTTGGGCCCTTGGTAAGACTGGTTGTCAGACTTTCGGGCTTCTGACGACCCGTAACGACTGTCAATGATCCACGAATTATAGCCGGGACCAACGGCTGAACGTGCTTTCCGAGGTACGGAGGAGTCTCGGTATGTAAAGATGGTTACCCATTCACAGATCAACTGCGGTAAGCGGTAACGAACAGCCGTGGCGGGACCGCGGTGACTGCTAACGCGTGTTCCCGCCACAAGCGGCAGAGGAGGACACCGTGGAGTTTTAGTGGGTTGGAGTCCCACAAAACTGCGCTATCTCCCCGTGGTAGTGCAGTATGCATGAGCATTTCTCAACGCAAAAAAAAGACACTCGGGTGGGTTTGAGTCAGTAAAAGTCAACTAATGATTTACCACCCAAAAGAAGGCTGTCAAAGTAAACTAAAAGTGGTTTTTAATAATTAGAAAAGTTTTTTTTTTTGCAAAATAATTAGTGTGAAAATAAAGGTTTACTGAAAAATTATGAAACTTAGAGACGAGGATGAAATAACTCGTGTTTTTGTGATTTCTTACCTTGCCAGCTGGAACCACGTATTGTGGTCTAGCAACAAAAATGGTACTACAGGTATGTTGGTAGTACTACCCCGGAAGAACCTTTTCACTCACAGAATTTAAATAACAGCATACTATTTTAATTTAATAATTTTATTTTGTAGATAGTAAAGTAATATTATTTTAATAGCGGCATTAGTGAGGGAAGTACGGACTCATTTCATTTGCATAGGTCAACCGTCGAGAAGATCCTTAAACTGTGATGGTGGGTCAAAGAGTTATATTTGCAGATACGACGTTTTTTATGCTTCGATTACTATCAAATCTTATAAAAGAAACCAGCGTTTGCCTGTGATTACAATAGAGTAAATTTAATTAAATTAATTAGAAAGTAATTTATTCAAACTAGGCTGAGAATCAGCACTGTTCGAACGTCAAAATTATATAAGACAGGCCCCCAAAACGTCCGCCCTTCACCACTTCCTAGTGCTTTAGCTGGGAAGAAGAAGTGGCACAACAAACTCCCCAGCAGCACAGCTGTCTGTTCAGTTTAAAAAAAAAATTCTACACAATAGTACGCAAAAATTTTAGGTACAGACGCCAACAGGTCAAGCTACCCGAAACTGTCAAATTTACTCAATCAACCTTGAACCTAATGCTTTAGCGATAAAGTTGAAAATCTATTAAAGCAATTTGACAGATTGTAGTAGCTTGATGTGCTGGTGTCTGTACATTACGCAAAACAAAACATTAAATTAAATTATTTGGCATAAGTCAGCAAGCACACGCCTATATACCAAAAAAAAAAATCGAAATCTGTACTCAAGCAGAAATAAAACTATACAAGTAAAAACGTAAAAAGATTTTTGTACCTAAAAAATACCTCCAGGCATATAGGGCGTGTTCACTTAGTCAAAAATGACAAAGTAAGACCATCGAGTAAAATAAATAAAGAGTTATTACTAATAACAAATCCAAGGTCAGCAATACGAAACTATTTTACTATGTAGGTATGTACAGACGCTAGCACATAAAGCTACCGCAATCTGTCTTTCTTTAATAGATTTTCAACTTTATCGCCAAAGCATTAGGTTCAAGGTTGATTGGGAAAATTTGACAGTTTCGGATAGCTTGACCTGTTGGCGTCTGTACATACTACATAATATCACGTCTATAATCCACGAAGAGTTAGGCAGAGGTGTATCTATAGTACACCTACATTTCGCCACTAAGTACAATCAATTGACCTTTCTACAAACTATTCCATGACAAAATTCCGAAACGAATATTCCAGTAGAAATGACTAATTTATTCCAAATCCCGGCCGCTATTGTTATGTTGCCAGTGCAAACTCCGGCCAATGCCGCTATTAGGCTGCGAGATTGGGCAAATATTCTAGTGTTTACTCTTGCTTTGTCTTTCTTGTATTCATTATAGGTTGTTGGACAATGGAAGCATTTGTTTGTTAGAGGAGTAGACAGCATTTTGTGGTATAGAAGACCACATATCGGTGTTAACACTTGACCTTCTGCTGGCTTAGGGTTGTACGGAGTTTCAATGTTATAAGAGGCCTGCTTATACTGGTTCTGTTACCACAGACGTGCGGCCAAGCCCACGTTTGCAAGGATGTAAAAACTTCGCGGCAGGAGTTTATCGCGAACTGGATTTTGAATTCTCGGTGTTGAGCCGAGTGTTGAGAATCCAACAAAGTGCATTGCAGCGCTTCGAAAACAGACACTGTTGGATTGTCAACTGTCGGCGCTAAGCACGAGCGTTGAAAATCCAGTGCGCGGAAAAAAGTCTCTTGAACGAGCCTCAGCTTTAAGCCCCTTACTAAAGATCTTTTCTGGGAGTCAAGGAAGTCATCATAACCCACAGCCCGAGTTCACCCATTGCTGAGCACAGGCCTCTCTTTTCGTGTGCCAATCCCCACGATCCTGTGCCAGAATTATCCAGGTTCTATCGATGATGGTAACAATGTCGTCCGCCCAGATCACCGCCGGACGACCGACACTTCGTCTTCCAGTCCTTGGACGCCACTCAGTCACTGCCTTACACCACCTGTCATCACTGCGCCTTGTCTGATGTCCTGCCCAACTCCATTTGAGTTCCATGAGGAAGTACTACCACCAAACAAATTTCCGCCGTCACGCAGCGAAGCTATTACAGTTTGAAGAGTATAATTATGGATTTTCTTGGGTGTGTGAGTCCAGCCGATGGCAAACATTTCACAGAAAAGATGTGCTCTTTGGCAAGAACTGCTTAAACCTCCTGATTTCTTTATTGAACCATCAGAGAGCTTCCCATCCGGGTAAAAGTTACCGTGGTCTACTTGGAAAAAAAGTCGCACGGTCGATCCATCAGGTTAAGCTACGCTTGCCGGGGTTGGTTATCTTTACATACCGAGACTCCTCCGTGCCTCGGAAAGCACGTTACACCGTTAGTCACGGCTGTCATTCGTGGATCTTTGACAGTCGTTACGGGTCGTAAGAAGCCCGAATGTCTGGCAACCAGTCTTACCAATAACTGGGTTGTGGAGCTCAAATAGGCAGTCGCTCCAAGTAAAATATTGGTATTCAGCTGGATCCGGATAGAGTGGAAGCCGTCTCCAACGAAAAATGGCTAGGCAGATTGATTGAGACTTCGTACCCAAGTAGGGCAGCAAGGGCCACCTCCACAAGTGGGGATTCATGGACGGCTCAGATCTCCGGTGTGTATGCGGCGTCTCTCCACAGACAATGGCTCACCTCCCATCTTGCACCGCTTGCCCGGTCATCTGTACAAGTGAGGATCTAATGGCTGCGTCGGCGAACGGCATTGCTGAATTTTGGGGTAAACTAATTAAAAAAACTGTAAGTATATATTTTTTTTCGAGTTATTTTTGCTATCTACACGTTAAAAAAAAGTGTAATTACAGGCACATGGGGAACAAATAGCTGTTTTATACAAAAATCCCTCCATGATCAAAATGTATGGAACAGCTGACAATAATGGCCAGATTCATTATCATCTGCCTAGCCTTTGTCCCAACTATATTGGGGGCGGCTTCCAGACTAACAGGATGCAGCTGAATACCAGTATTTTACTAGAAGCGACTGCCCATCTGACCTCCACAACCCAGTTACTGAGTAATACGATAACCTTTGGTAAAACTGGTTGTCAGACTTTCGGGCTTTTGACGATCCGTAACGACTCCGAAGATCCAATACTAAATTTAAAAAATATTACCCAGATTAAGCATACTCGTACAAATCCTCGATCGTAACTTTTTAGTATAGCAGTATAGCAGAATCGAGAACGCCTAGTTTTACTATCGTACACAAGTAAATAAAGTTAAAGATTGTTTATCAGTTCTTCAAATTTATTGATAACTTATTCATCTCTTAAAACACTTACAGTGGGCTTACCATACACTTTTATTGCATTACAACTCATAAAAAAAAAGTTAAAGTTAACCGGTCCTGCACATCATCTGCCCTGCAAATCAGTTTGACAGGTTCTCAAGACGAAAGATAACCTATCACATTCTGAAAACCACCTACAAAAGTCGATGACAAATAAATCTACAAGCAAGAAAACAATAACCCTTTTATTCCTGTGCTAGGGTCAAAAAGTGCGGAATTTGCCCCCTTCATCGCTCCTTTGCTTCCTAAGTTAGTGTGTGTGGGTGTGAGGTATGTGTTGTGTGTGTATATTATTATTATTTCGTCGTCGACGGTACCGCGGGGAACTCGTTTCAAGACGGCTTTAGGCCGTGACCTCTGGGGACGGGATTGGGACATAGTTTGGGTATCGATATCGATAGTTTTGGATTTATTTTTGGGGTTACTTTAAGATCAGTATTGAATGCGTATTGTGGACGAAGAGATATAGATATGTGGATATAGATGGAGTTATTGATCCATTGCTCAACACAGAAAATAAGAACAATTAGTAAACAAGTAACTTTTTTATAATTTTTCAATATCCAACATTAATTCATGAGTACAGATATTAGCTTCTTCTTGTATATGAAAATAGGCTCGGGTAATGAATATCCTATAAAATAAAACATTAGGGTGTCATGATAATACGGCTTACTGTGTGTAATGGTCGTGATAATTATCTAGCTAATTTCGACCACTGCGACAGAGAATAATCAGCTTAGTGCAACTAGAAAAGATGTGATCTTTGGCAAGAACTGCTTAAACTTCTTGATTTCTTTATTGAACCATCAGAGAGCTTCCCATCCGGGCACAAGTTACCGTGGCCTACTTGGAAAGACAGCCGCACGGGTCGATCCATCAGGTTAAGCTACGCTTGCCGGGGTTGGTTCGTAGAACGGTGACCAACTTTACATACCGAGACTCCTCCGTGCCTCGGAAAGCACGAGCAAGCTAAACCACAACCTCTTATAGCAGTATTATTTTAATCTTACTTCATAGTGAGAAAGAGATGGAGGTATACATCCTACATAGCTCCATCTCTTTCTCACACTGAAGTAAGATTAAAATAATACTACTGTAAGAGGTGGTATTTGGTTACCTCCGAAGGTTCAATTAAAAAACCTGTTTTGAAATCAAAAATCCATTGATGGCAAAAAAAATCCATTAAGGCAATGAAATATATAGACCTATTAAAAGTACTATCATCATCTGCCTAGACGACCTCTCTGACGACCCGTAACGACTGTCAAAGATCCACGAATAACAACTGGGACCAATGGCTTAACGTGCTTTCCGAGGCACGGGGGGTATGGTATTGGTATGTAAAAATGCAAGCAGCAGCAAGCGCAGCTTCACCTCATCGACCGTACCGTGCGGCTGTTATTTCATGCCTTTACTTAGCCATAGGCCCCTATAAAAGTACTAATCATAAAGAATAAGGTATGTAGGGAAAGCTGTTTATATCGACAAATCCGATTTGCAAAAAGGTCCCATCACTAAAACACGCGTCACTTTCGTGTTTCATCTTTTACACCTTCCATGATGCAATCCTCTGTCTTCTTCATACTGAGGCCTCTCGCTCGCACGCTCCTTGTTCCTTCGAAGACTATCGGCATAAGTTTATCGCAGCTTTACATATTGTTTTTTTATTTCTGTAAAGCCGTTTTTTATGTCACTATGGTCTGGAATTGAAGACTTTTTGAAGTTCGAATAAAGTTGTCAGATTTTTATTAGTACATATCTTACTATTTGCTAGGGTTTCAAATTGCAGAAGCAATTTGTTTTATAATTAAATTATTTTGGTCTTTGTAATGAGTCTTGGACATATGGCCGATAGTCAGTTCTGTATGTCCAATAGTGGCGTCTTTTGGCTGTAATGCACTTTTAATTATTATTATTTATGTAGTTCAACGAGCTCGTGGCTAAATAGTAACAGCCGCACGGGACGATCCATCAGGTTAAGCTACGCTTGCCGGGGTTAGTCTGTGAATGGGTGACCATCTGTACGATACCGAGACTCCTCCGTGCCTCGGAAAGCACGTTAAGCCGTTGGTCCCGGCTGTCATTCGTGGATCTTTGACAGCAGTTACGGGTCGTCAGAAGCCCGAAAGTCTGACAACCAGTCTTACCAAGGGGTATCGTATTACCCAGTAACTGGGTTGTGGAGGTCAGATAGGCAGTCGCTCCATGTAAAGTACTGGTATTCAGCTGCATCCGGTTAGACTGGAAGCCGACACCAACATAGTTGGGAAAAGGCTAGGCAGATTGATATTGTAGTTCAACGATGGGTTTCAATTCTTCTCATCGGTTCCAGCTGTTGTAAGATGGGCTCACAAGCCTTTACAGTTAGGTACTGAGTATCCCGAAAGATATTGGCAGGGAAGAGACAATACAGAGACTATTACCTAGCAATGAAATGAAGTTTTGTGCTAATATCAGCTAGCTTATTGCAGTAAGTGAAGAAGACTTGCCGTCTTGCTATATCTACTTTGATCATGATCCTGTACCCAGAAACACTGTTCTCTGTTTAAAAAAAATAATAAACGACCTATTTGCCAAAAAATTAACACGAAAATTAAAAATCACAAGATTCCAAATGAAAATATGTAATTGTAATATATACATAACAACAACAATTATAATTACTTATTTAAATGAAGGCAAACTCAGTAGTCACACATTTAACTTTTTAAATTCTCCGACAATTTAAATAATTTGAGGTGACAGGTGTTAAAGTCAGATTTAAAAGGTTCCCGACCCCCGTTTGACAGGTTAACTGTTAACCCTTCCATCGTGGTTAATATGGGTATAATGTACCGTAACTTATCTTTGTAAAGAAATAATTTTATCTGGCTGTATTTTGTCCTAATACAGGGCAAAGGCCTCTTAGCTTCTAAAGCTTTTGCGACAAAATCTCTTTTACTCCGTAATAAATAATCTTTTAAAGCATAGAGGTATCTACCCTGTGGTGATGTTCTTCAGAAAGGTCAGGTGCGTAGTAGTCGCAACCGGCGTGCGTGTATGACTAGATGTATGAAGGTAAACGAAGTCAACAGATATAACCATTATCCAATGGCGACCGCGGGCTGACAGTTGCGAACCTATGAGGTTCGGTCGACATTTCGAGCGCACATTGACATGAACCTATGCGGTATCATGGGACACTCAAGCGGGTAAGGATCGTAGCAGGTGGCGTTCTGTAGTTTCTGCCTACCCCCATGGGAAGAAGGCGTGAGTTTATTTTGGCTTATGTTTAACTTACCACCAAATAAAGTAAAATAGTAAAATATTAAATGATCACCAAAGTTAAAACTCCATTTTATTGTGAAATTATAAACAAAATGTTTAACATCTTGCTATCCTAGACTACAAACTAATCATTATTAACCTAACCTAACCTAACCTAAAAAAAAAAACATTAAAAGCAAATCAAACAAATAAAAAAAAAAAAACCTAACCTAACCTAACGCAATAATTCGCTCGTTAAGATTTGGTGATCATTTACTACATTTGGTGTTTGAATACAATTTGAAGTGCAAAAAGCTTAGGGTATAAAAGTATTTTATGGTGATCATTATATTTAATCCCGTTTATTTTTAAATATCTACTTAATTTAAAAAATAAAATTCATTAATTTACCGATAGAAAACGCACAGTGTAAACCGCTGCTTCTAGCTTGTGCGCAAGAGTTCCTTCTGAAACGAACTGAACACTAAGGAAGGAGTTTTGAAAATGTATCCCATAGAAGGGTTAATTAAAGGATGAAAGGTTGAAAGGAAGTTCGTAATTTTTGCGGATAGGGAGTCACTCCGGGTACCTTAAAAGTTTTGGTGGCAAACGTGAAACTCTGGCAAGCATGATTGTGGACCCTTAGAGTACCATCAGAAGTGGTCACGCGAGAAGACCTTTTGTAATACTTACCAGAATCAGGAATGATGTGGTAACCAAAAATCGGAATAGGTAGAGCATAAATACCTAAACTTCGAGTAAAGAAGTAACAAGAGTGGATAATACCTCATGACGATTAAATCTCTGGATAAGAAATTGGGAACGATTTATTATTTACAATAAATATTTAATTTGTTGCGAATGTATTCAAAGTGAAATAAAATACATCGCAATTTTTTTTTTGACAGGCCAGATGGCTTGGTTGGTTAAGTCCATCCAGGACAAACATTTGTGTGCATGAACATGTCTGTTTGTCCTGCGTCTGGGTGTAATTATCTATATAAGTATGTATTTACAAAATAAAGTAGTGTATGTAGTTTATCAGTTATCTGGTTTCCATAGTACAAGATCTGCTTAGTTTAGGATCAGATAACCGTGTGTGAACAATGTCCTAGGATATTAGGATATTAATTACCGAGATTTAATCGTCATATTTATCATTGTGGGATTTTATAGGTGGTATTATCCACTCTTGTTACTTCTTACCTCGCAGTTTAGGTATTTATGCTTGACCTGCGGTTAAGAAGGTGACAGAACTATAAAAGAGTGAGCTTAGATGGTTTGGTGATGTTGAGAGGATTAATGAAAGGCGACTTATAATAGGTATTTGGCACAAGGCAGATGTAACTGGGAACATAATAGTGACATTATTGGTGATGTTATTCAGAAAGGTCAGGTGCGAAGTACTAGGGCTGAAAAGTTTTGAGCCTATGTACAGTCACGAACCGCGATTGTTGATTCACTAGCTTATCTTCTTAACATGGTTGTGTTACACGAATGCCGCGCGTGAAAGGGCAATGCCCGAAATAGTATGGTATGGAAGTCATCGCTTTTTTCAAAATCACTGCAAATAATAATATAACATTGGTCAGGCAGGGGACATAGTTCTTCCATAGTTCAAGTAACCCAATCCACTTTAGCCACCCAGACCCGTAGCCCAATAGGTTTTGTTTCCACGCACAACAATAGTCCTGCACCAACCGGGGGTTGTCCTTGGGTGCACTTGCATAGTGCATACAGGGATAATCGTCGGTTGGTGCCTCCTTATCATTTAAAATGATTTAAGGGGCCTCTGCGAGTTGGCTTCGGCTCCTCGTACGCCTTCCAAAGGTACCGGGACCCCAGGGACCCGAGAAATGTAAAAAAAAAAAAAATAATTAAATTGTTTATTGAGACAACCATTGGTCCATTACATTATTGGTATAGCCTGATAAAGGATCTTAACACAAACAAAAGTTACTATGAAAACTTTGCTCCAAAACGTAACATTCGGAGATATAAGCAATTAGATTATGTGACATGTGACATTTCAATAACGAAAAACGAGCGGCATTCGAGTAACATTGCGGTTCGTGACTGTACCTTCAAGTCATTATTATCTCGCACTGCATGTGACTAATTTGGAATTCCATCTTTAGTATAAATACAGAGTTTCATGTCATTAGCATCATTACGCTTTTAGTAATTAATCCGTAAACATCATCATGTCTCAGTCAACCGCGGCCCTTTTCACGGCTCAAAACTTTTCGAATGACCTACAAAAGTTTGTTGGGAAGACCTGGATGAGACTCGCACTGTCCAGTGAAGCATGGCACAAAAGGAAGCCTATACTCAGGAGTGGGTGGAACAAGGCTGCCAATCAAAGCTGCCAATGATGATGCAGTTGTTAGCATAAGTCAATTCACTAAACAATCAAGTGTCCCTGACTGTATAATATTGTTAATATCCTTCATAATTACTCAACTGTCAGTTTAGCTGCTTTAAGGTCCCCCTTAAAGCAGCTAAACTGAAGCTCCAGGTAGCCCGCAAAATTAAATTTTTCTTACGTTTTTTTGCAAATTCCAGATCAGTTTCACGTTTGTATGTTGAATTGAATTATGATTCGCGACTATAACACATCTGTATTTATAGAATTATGATAATTAAAATTATTGATACAACTCTTTAAGTTCATAAAATCCTAATGAATCATTTCATAAAATCTTGACATTAAGATAATACTAACTTAAGGAGTTGTATTACTGATTCTAATGATTATAATTTTGTAAATACATATGGTACGGTCGCGAATCGTTTTTTAATCAACATTCAACCTAGTACTGAAAACACTTGACTGACTGACTTGAATTGACTTGACTTGAGTGACTTGCAAGTAGCAAAAAACGCAAGAAAATTTGAATTTTGCGGGCTACCTGGAGCTGACAAGGAAGATGACAAGATTTATTATGAAGTATCAAAGATTTTGTATATATATCTTAATAATTATAATTATATTTTTGTGTGATAATTCGCTAAACAAGTCAATGTCCCTCAATTTTCTCCGCTACCTAGGAACTTTAGGAGAATAGCTCATAAGAATACCAGCCAACTAAAGTAACCGCAGACAGGCGCGACGCTGGGCACGCCACAATTGCGGCGATAAGTCCCCTCTTTGAGGAGTGGTTGGAGAGGCGTCACAGCATTCTCACCTTCCGCCTGACGCAGGTCTTCACCGGACACGGTTGCTTCGGGAGGTTCCTGTTCCGGATAAGGCGGGAGGAAACGCCCGGGTGTTACCATTGTGTGGATCGCCCGGAGGACACGGTGGAGCATACGGTGGAGGTCTGCCCGGCTTGGGCAGAGCACCGCCGCGTCCTCGTGGAGGCGATCGGCGGCGGCGATCTCTCGCGTCCGGCCCTGGTACAAGCCATGGTACGGAGCGAGAGTGCATGGGAAGCCGTCCCCTCCTTCTGCGAAGCAGTAATGCTCGCGAAGGAGGAGGCTGAACGCATGAGGGAGAGGCAATCTTTGCGACCTCACGCACCTAGTCACCGCAGGAGACGTCCTGGGCGTCGGGAATCGATAGCCGATTCCTGGCCACCGAAGGCGCGGGCTTGCGGATGACAAGCAATGGGTAGCTCGCCGTCCGGTAAGGACCAGGCCCGGGTCGACGGCGCGTTGTGTTCTACGCGCGGGAGATGTCAGCACTAGCTGAAGGGGTCCGCTAGGGCCGATACCCGCCAGGGTTGCGGGTTGTTCGGAAGAGTTACCGTGGCCCTGGCACAGGCAACTGAAGGAACACGGGTGGGTTTTAGTCAGTAGAAGTCTGACACGCCCTCCCGCTCCACCCAGAGCGGGAGAAGTTATTTGATGATTTCCCATCCACAAAAAAAAGACAGGCACTACGCAAGTCTAGTAGGAACAATTTCAATGAAAACATCATGGAAATTGTTCTACCAGGATCGCGTCGTACTGGCGCGTTTGCGAGTGTCTGTGGTTGCGATTATGTGTGTTATTATTACAGGGCAAAGGCCTCTTCTCATACAGAGAAGGCACGAGCATTGCACCGCCCTAGCTCAAGACGGGTTGGCGACTTCAGACTTATATTAATATAAGTCCAGGTTTGCTCTCGATGGTTTTGTGTCCAAGATAAACTCAGAAAGTAGACATAAGAATTGAAAAATTCGTGGTAACAATATTAGCCAGTCAGCGTAGTGGTAGCAGGGCTGCCTGTTCATGGTGCACCCCAAGTACAGTACACTACGTTCAAAGGTTCCATTCGGATTTCGGTTTTTCCGAAGATAAACGATGGAACCTTTTAACCGAACTTTACCGAATTAAATGTGATTGGTAGGCAGTGACGGAATAAACGCTGGGCTATATAATTTTGCGCATAATTACCATTTTGTGCAAAAACTGCACTTAATACGGGTTTTGCACAAAACTGCGCAACCAATTATATCAACCTCTGTGCCAGTTATAAATTAACACCATACAATACGCTGACATTAAGGATTTTGCACAGTTATTAAGTAAGGTAAGTGCACCGGTTGTCGGTGAAGTTTTAATACCAGTGAACGACAATGTTTTATTTGCGTTCACTGTTTAGTACCTATTTTTTGCGTATTGCCTATCTTTCTTGACAATCATACGAAATATAATATAAAATGTTAATATTGTATCATGGTTTTATTCAATTGTAAATAATTACTTCAATTTTTCTTTTTAATTGACTTAAAAAACAGGAGGAGGTTCTCAGTTCGTCGGAATCTCTTTTTTTTTTGTGTATGTTTCCCGATTACTCGAAGGCGGCTGGACCGATTTGAATAATTCCCTTTTCTTTGAAAGGGTACACTTTCTAGTTGGTTCAGGTCAGAATCTGATGATGCAGTTCTGGAGAAATCGACGGAACTCTTCAAATATACACACACCTACAGTGATTTGGGTATTTTTTTATAGTTACTCGTGCATTTGCTCTTGGAAAGCACCATTTGGTGAAGTGGAACTGATGATTAAGATCACAGATGGGCACCGTAACTACTCAATAATAAGTATGTCACGGGTTGCGATTCGACTAGTTACTTTAATAATGGTTGCTAAGCAATGTATGCTCGTCACAATGCATATGGTGAAGTGGTGGTGATCGTGACTTCACCGTCAGTACCAGTTCTCGTGATACGGACTTGCCAGGAGAACTCCTCAACAATTAACGTCTCTGCATCGGGAATAGCAATATTTTGTAAAAAGGTGATAAGTAATTGACATTAGACTACTGTAACTTAAATAAATTACAAATAGGCCCATTAAAAAACGAAAAATAAAAAAAATACTACAAAGTGTAAAATAATTTCATAATTTCGGAAGTTGGTGGCAAAAACTAAAATACAGATCAAAAGTCAGAGACTTCCGAAATTAAAGTTATTTTTCACTTTGTAGTGTTTTTAGAAGTCGATTATTATTATTAATTTTTTTTTGTGAAATTGTTTTCTTTTTTAGAGAAGGGGCGTACAAATACATTTTTCAAATATAATGAACAACGATTTTTCAAAGGCCAATGATATCTTATAAAATTAAAATGAATGTTAAGAAATAACTAAGATCCAGTTCACCGTACAGAATCGTGACCGATGGAAGGAATGAGGAGGAAAACTAACTTTTTATCACGATAGATGGCGCACAATCGACTGTACCTTGTTTTGATATATTAGCTGTCAAATCGTATGGATTTTCGCAATCTACTAAGTTTAGCTTTCCTATTTTCCGTATTTTGCCTCAATGTAGTGCGATAACTTGTAAAAACAGAGGAGTACATTTGTTTCCTATAGAAATTAAGAGCAGTAAACATTGGGAATTGGTGTTACGTATTAAAAACTTTAAGGCAAGTAGTAAGTACTGCACAATTATCTGCTGCGCATTTCACAGAAGAGGATTAGATTAGTAAATAAGCTATTCTTTAGGCTGGGTACTATATCTATAAAACAAAAGCATCAAGATTATTATCTAATAAAATAAAATTATTGTCATCAAAATAAATGTGTCATAAAATATACTATATTAGCTAATCTATGTAGTAAAGAAGTCTCCTAAATATTTAATCAATCAATATAGGTACTTAGTTTTCAAAATATTCCTATATTGCCTATCTGTTAATCATTGGTAAAGGAGTATCTGCATTTATGTCTCTGAATGTATCAGAAGGTGGACATAGGTATGCGGTGTCGTCTTGGATGGCGCAGTCAGCACCAAAGTTTTGGTTTCGATAATACGAATGTAATCTATATTAAAAAAAATAAGAATGTTTGTTCGTGGCTTATAGAAAAAGGCTCACAAACACTCATAACCTCAAATATTTTAAGTGTTTTTTTTTCAATCAAATCGGCCTTTTTGTCGGCAGTAGCTGCGTTCCTTTTACGGAGCTCAACTTTTAGTTGAGACGCAGTCATAAACGCGTACATATTAGAGTCGAATCACACTTTAAAATCTCTTAAATAGCAGTCACACTACTGTCACGAAAGGTAAATAAGGTACAGTCGACTACAGCGACATCTACACACAGCTTTGAGTGTGGCTCCTCATTTACTCAGCAATGGGACAGTACGGACTAATAATAACAAGTTCTCCGTATTTAAAAAGTTGATTTTACATTTAAACTTTTAAGTGACGGCCGACAACAGGTGCGTCCATCACACAAGTCGGTATGCTACAAGTATGAAATGATTATTAACGCGCGTCCGACAAGGCGCAAATATGAAAAGTTCACTTTAATATCACACACAATATAGCTATATCATTTAAAAAGGTATTCTTTGCAGGTAGTCGAATATATAAGAGACAGGCCTATATTATTCCTTGTGTAGGAAAAAAATATTTCCGCTGTTAGACAGACAGGTATAGTATTTTATCTCACGAAGCGACACACGCTTTACTCGTGTTAACCAAGTGTACAAACACGCTGTGAATGTGTGCGTGAAGACGAGTAGCGTCACCACATAACACATACACGTAAACGCACACACACATTTCTGACTTTGCCATTGTCTTGGACGGGTGCCGACTACCGAGAACTTCTGCGCTTACACACACATTTACAGCGTGTTTGTATACTTGGTATAGGTACCGGCACTATTTTAAGAGCTGACCTTGAATTACTTTAAGCGATTTTGGACCTTACTGCAGAGACAATACGTATGCGCAAACCACCCCCACCGCTCTTCAGAGTGCTTTAAATGCGTGCCGGCAGGTATAACCAGATGTAAAAGCCTGGTATCTACAGGGTGCTAGGTTAAACAGACAAAGAGGTCTCTTTATCTGTTCTGTGACCGGGACCAGAACCAACCCTATAATATGAAAAAAAAAATCAGCTTTAAAATGCAATATCTACGCGATCAAAATATAGGGAACAGCTGTTGTTTTTTTTTTTTTTCATTTTAATGAGTGACTGTAGAGGTTTCATTGAGTGGGAAACCTTATAGCTTATTGACAGTATCTATGACATTCGAACGGCCACTTTGATCACTGATTAACAGATCTTGCATTTCGCAAAATCATTTAAACAAAAAGCGACTCTTGCTACGACACAATAAAGTGCAATTCAGGTCGCACAACGCTTATTACATACAAGTTATATTTACCTACAAATTGTCTCTCTTTCTATCGCGTAACTCTTATTCCTTCTGACCACGTTAGGGTAGTTAGGGTGGCTGCCGGCCTGCGGACAGTACTTTAATTTTTTAGTCTCCATTATTTATTAATATGTATGTCTCGCTGAGCGCGTATAGACCCTAGTCAACACTGTGTTGTCGCGAGCTGTATAGTATATTCGCGTTAAGAATGCAGTGAGTCATCATTGTCCGTCGGCCTAGCCCCGCCCCCTAACCAATCAAATCTTTTCAAATTACAAAATCAAGTTCACAATGACAGTTGAAGGCATTGCTTCGAACGCAACGGTTGGTCAGATCTTGCAGTTGCACTGATGACTCACTGCATTCTTAACGCGAACGAACTATAGGTACTTATCTCGAGCGGAATATACCAGTGCAATGGCACTGCTTTGATAGAGTTGGTGTTAGGGAGAGCTCAGCGAGGCGCAGCCCCTTGTGCGAAGATAGGCGCGTTGGCTTTTAAATATAACACAATCTAACAAGGCAGATTATTATTTATTAGTATAGATCCCGTAAAAAAAGGTCTCCTATCGTTACAGTACTCAATTGTTCTACAAGAGTCGCGTCGCGCCAGTTTGCGGGAAACTTTAACCTAACATCTAATGTGCTTACGGACATTTTGGTGGCCAATTCTTCTATAATCTAGTAATCTGTTACCATACATGAAAGTGAAGTGTCATCTGATTTTCTTCAGCCATGTCGTATCCAATTGTTAACTGTACTAACTTTGTGAATAAAAGAGGAGCATCTGTTCAAAAGGTACACTTTCGAACTTTTTTATTGAAGCCGTTACAAAATAGTCCATCTAATGAGCCTCAAAACTTGTTTAAGGGGACTATAGGACCTAAATGCATCTAAACGCAAGTTTAAAAAAAAATACAAAAACATTTATGATATTCTTCAGGATATTTGCTAGTTAGATAGTGTATTGAAAACATAATACTCGTACAAATAACTTGATACGATAAAAAAAAATCACGAAGATTCCTTTAAACGATTAAAAACCTGATTTTTTGTAAATAATTCAGCTTTTTGTCTAATTATTCTACAAGCAAAATATTAACGTAATAGTGTTTTAATTTTTTAATCCAATCAATAGATTTTTTGTAAATATTTAATTACTTCATATTTTGCAATAAATTAACAGCTGTCAATGCATCATCATGCTGTCATTGCGCTTCTCTTTCTTTTCTATGCAGTCCGTCAGTGTCCGCGCTTTAGGTCCAGCAGTGCTATTCTGTACAAATCTCACCGTGAAAACTTAGGTGACGTGAGACTGAGCGTGGAGTGAGCTGTCAATAGTGTCAATCCCTAGCATCAAACAGCTCAGTTCAAGCTCACTTCACCTATGTTTTCATGGTGAGATTTATACAGAATAGACCGGCTGCAGTCCTCTTATAAAGAGCGTATTTCCCTTATAATAAAATCCAAAAAATTAGATCCTAATCAAAACGGATGTATTTCTGCATCCATGTTCTTTTAGATTTTAAAACAGAACATGCATATTTCTTCTATCAATGCAAAAAGCATCTTTTATTTATTGTTTTGTTCAAAAGGTAATTTTTTTCCATACTTTTGTTACGTTTGTTTAAGATAGAAATACGATCTTTTCAACAGATTCTCCTCAAATCATGAAAGCCAGACTCAGTTCATAACTTAAACCACTCGTAAAGATCGCATCAAGATAAAAAATGCTAACGAAAAACGCCTTCGCAACATAATCTTATATTGGCATGGATCAATATGTACTCGTCCATGGTCCATGTCCATATAAACTTGTACATAAGTAAGAATAATACAGGTACTTATGAGTCAGAACTCAAGGTGACTAGACACATTATAATCAACCAAATAATTGAACAATTGCAGGGTCCAACCTCTTTTCATACAGAGAAGAAACGAAAAATAATGCTGGATATAGGCCTCATCTCCAATAGGGAAGAAAACTGTCATTTAAAAATCTGCCTAGCCTTTTCCCAACTATGTTGGGGTCGGCTTCCAGTCTAACTGGATGCAGCTGAATACCACTATTTTACATTATTTTACATCTGACCTCCACAACCCAGTTACTGGGTAATACGATACCCTTTGGTAAGACTGGTTGTCAGACTTTCGGGCTTCTGACGACCCGTAACGACTGTCAAAGATCCTCGAATGACAGCCGGGACCCTTTCCGAGGCATGGAGGAGTCTCGGTATGAAAAGATGGTCACACATCCACAGCCACGAGCTCCTCAAAACTGTCAATTAGTTCCACGTAAATAGCGCTGAGTGTTTTTCTCAAATGAACTGTCAAACTCCATAGAAATTAAACAATATTTTGTGTTTGTGTGACTTTTATTAATATAATGGGTCGTTGTGTAGCCTTGGGACGCAAAAAAATAGGCGTTAGGAAATTCCCAGTAATTTTCGTATGAAGAGAAGTGGGAAAAGGCACTGAAATTAAAAAACTTCAAATCTAGTGATTTTTTGAGGTTATGTGGGAAACATTTCAAGGAAACAGACTACGAGACCACTTCTAAGACGACACGTTGGTACCATACCTATTATTATTAATGATGTATTTTTATTAATAATAGTAAAAAAGCTTACAACCTGTGAAAAAAATGGTTTCCTTTCAAATACCTAACCATACATTTTGTAATAAGTAACTTTACATTTTGTTTATCATTAGTATCATTAAAAAGAAAAAACCGGCCAAGTGCGTGTCGGACTACGTTCAATGAAGGGTTCCGTAGTTGGGATGAATCTCAATTGAAAAACATGTTCTCCCATACATTCCAACTGCAAATGTAAGTTTGTATGAACAATATTGAGAGATTTACCATGTTGTTTTAAGACTTCTTATAGGTTTTCCTGTAATCTACAGGAATTGAACTATTTTTTGTATTAAAAAAAAAATTTGGCTCAGTACTTTCGTAGATAAGAGGGGGAATGGTCAATTTTCATGTATTTTCTTAAATAAATTTAAAGTGATTTATTTTTAAATTATATAAAAATATATTTGAGACCCTCACAGTAAGCCCTTTCATTTGATATGACACACGGTACAGTTTGCAAAACTTTTTTTTAATTTTCTTATTTGCCCCCCCCCCCCCCCAAAATTGACCCCTATATTCAAAATTTATTTATTTACGTTACACGTCTGTGTTTGGGTCACAGAAATACATACGTGTGCCAAATTTCAACTTAATCGGTCCATTAGATTCGGAGCAAATTGGCTGTGACACACGGACAGACAGACAGACGAGTGATCCTATAAGGGTTCTGTTTTTTCGTTTTGAGGTACGGAACCTAAAAACAGAAATAAAGTTAAGTTTATTTTATAACTTATAAAACCATAAACATGAAGACCATATATCGTCGCCTTGGAGGCCAATGGAGCTAAGCTACATAACTTAAAACCATGATATTTTGGTAATTTTTAATTATAGCATTCAATAGTTACACGTTTTAATAGTATAGGGTAAAAATTTGAATCCTCTACTACAATACGACACTGGTTTATGTCAAAATAATTGTTTTTACCCGCATCCTTTATTTTTTAAACATCCATAACTCAGAAGTGTAGTTCTGTGGAATAGCTCCATTACCCTCCAAGGCGACAATATTACTGTCCAGAATACGGCTAAAAGTCGATAACATGTTCCATATAATGTACCTTACAACAAGTTTGGCTTTCCTTCCTTATTGCGACACTCCGCATTTTTTCAACTTGTCCTTCAACTGGGCGATACGCCAGGTAGAATTCATTGTGAATACATTGTGAAGCAACACAAATAGATGAAAAAAATATCTGCAAATACTTAAAAATCGCCCACACAATGCACACCTCTATATCAAAAACTTTGACAGCTGTCAAACATACAGCGCCACCTTGCGGTGTAGCTTCCAGGAAACAACCCCATTGCACGTGCATTACTCGATCCACGGCTCGGTAGTCCACAGCTGGACCTAGGCCTTTCTAATTGCACGCTCGATCCTTGGTACTCTCATCCAACTACTACCAGCGTAGTGTGTAATCAACCTTTATTGTATGTCACCAGCCTTACTTCGTATAAATGTAATCCTTTTAATTGTTTGATCGTTACAATGAAGACAGAATTGATTCAAAACAGAAAAAAATATACAGGGTTATTGGTAAAACACCAACAACCTCTTAAGGGGTCATTGTAGTCATATCAAGTAATTTTCTTAATTCTAACAAAAAAGAACAAACTCTCTAACAAACAATCTAACACTAAAATAAAGTTACAAAACTAATATCCTAACCAACTAAACCTATTAAAAAAAACTAAAATATGGCGAAATCACGAAAAAAAAAATCAGCTGTTCAGTAAGTACATTTTGACGAATTATGCGAACATAAATGTACTGAACAGCTGATTTTTTTTCGCGATTTCAGGTTGGGTTCCATAGTAAAAGTTATTCATAATGATGAGTACAATGACCCCTTAAGAGGTTGTTGGTGTTTTACCAATAACCCTGTATAAGGCGACTGGTAATTAGGGACCGATACTTAAAGCTTAAACACATGAAAAAAAAATCAGCCGCTCCCTACATTTTGACGAGTTCTCCGAACATATATTAAATGTAGGGAACATTTACATAAATGTAGGTTAATGTAATACTTTTAATTGTTTAATCGATAGAACAAGACAGTATTGATTCACAGTTAGGTGTTTCAATATCTCCTCGAGATCCCGCCTTACACCAGCCACCCTGCGAAGAACATCGCTCCACATAGCCTGAGAGGAGGTGGTCTTCACAACCAACCCAACGGTTATCGGTTGAACCGATGATGCGATGACCGTTGGATTAGACGTATTCCGAAAAGACGTTATGACTTCACAAACAAAACTTTTAATGTTTTAGAGAAATAAAGTCAACTAAAATTATGATAGGAATATAAAGAATCGAATACAATACAATTGAACAAGTTAAACTAAATAAATATGCAATATTCGTCCATCTCGTTTTTGCTGACGCATTTTTTTTTTATATCGTGTCTCTATCGTAACTCGTAACCCGTTGTACAGCGGCTTGTTCTCGTCCATATCAAGCGGTGCCACGTGACCTAAAGTGACGTCATGACGGGATCGCTATTGTATGAATTTTTAGTCCCCGATTATGACGTTTTGGCGCCGGGTTATTTCAGAACATTTTTTATTTTGTTGTTGTTGTAATTCAAAGCTTTTTGCATTTTTAACCGACTTCAAAAAGGCTTCTTTTCTTTTTTTTTTCTGTATGTTCCCCGATTACCCGAAGATGGCTGGACCGATTTGAATTTTTTTGTTTTGTTTGAAAGAGTATACTTTCCAGGTGGTCCCATGATCATCAAGTCAGGATCTGATGATGGGATCTTGGAGAAATAGAGGGAACTCTTCAAATTTTATAGGCACACTTGAAGCGATTTGGGTAGTTCTTGGAAGAGTATTTTCTTGAAGTGGTCCCATTTCAATTTGGTGAAGATCTGATGAAGAACTTCGGAGATAGGTAACGGAACTCCTCAATGAATGATAGAAAATGGCCCGGGATTGCTGAAATCTCATGTCTGTCTATTGTTTCCACCAGTTCGTAACATAACATCACGCCGGTACGCTATGAAGGGGTAAGCACATGTGAACCACTAAAAGTAAAAAATTAAAACTTTTTAACAAAAAATAAACTGACTTCCAAATCAAAACACTACAAAGTGAAAAATAACTTTAATTTCGGAAGTCGGTGGCAAAAAACGAAAATACAAAACCAAAGACACCGACTACCGAAATTAAAGTTATTTTTCACTTTGTAGTGTTTTGATTTGGAAGTCGGTTTTATTTTTTATTAAAAGGTTTTTGTCGTTTGAATGTTATGGTTAATTAAATACCCATAGTGTACCTATATCGTACACAATCGGTTACTATAGAGAACTACAGCAGTGATGATCTTCCCATTCGGTATGGCGTGCCTCAGGGTAGCATTCTGGGGCCCACATTGTTTCTTGTATTTATTAACGACCTTTGCAATCTCCAGCTACCAAATGCAGCGATAGTTTCTTTTGCAGATGATAGTGCCATTACCTTTTCCGCGGACTCATGGTCGGGACTTCAGGCAGTTGCACAAAATGGCTTTAACTCTGCCTTAAAATGGCTGACCTCCCACACATTGATCCTAAATGCTGACAAAACTAAGTTTATCACCTTCTCAATCACCAACGTTTCCCAACCTAAAACTGTCATTACCTTAAAAGCTCACTCTTGTCCCACACAAACTCAACCTGATTGCCAATGTCCTATTCTTTCCCCAGTAGAACAAATCAAACACCTTGGAATAATTCTGGATAAAAACCTTAACTTCAAATCTCACATCAACACTCTCTCCGGCCGCATACGTAAGTTAATTTATATATTTAAAACCCTGCGACATGTAGCGAACCCCATAATCATACGTAATGTATATTTTGCGCTATGTCAATCAATCTTAGTCTATTGTATCTCATGCTGGGGTGGAGCTGCAAAGACCATACTTAAGCCTCTGGAGATTGCACATAGAGCTATTTTGAAAGTGGCTACTTTCAGACATATACTTTTTCCAACTACCGAGCTCTATAAATCTTGTAACGTCCTTAACGTAAGACAGCAATTTAATTTACACATTGTACTATTACAACACCAAAGAACACCTTTCCGTCAAATCTCCAAACGCCGTAAGGACATGGTATGTATTATTCCACATGCGCGTGATAGATTATTCAAAATATTTTGACTAAATATACAAAATAAATATAAGAATAAGTATGCTAAAATATGTGTGTGTCTATTTGTAAATGCCAATTTATGTCTACAATAATGCCAATAACAAACAGCTGTGAAATTGGTTTGATTTTACATACTTTATTATTTTTACAGGTTAGATTTTAGGTTAAGTTTATTATAGCAATATAGAAAGCTACTAAGATCAATTATCGGGTTATCTCATGTTTAAATATAAAGATAAAAATAAATTATGATTTAACAACATTATTAGCAAAAACTAGTAGCTCAAATATAATATTTTCTAAAAACATGTGACCACCCCACTTGTTTACTCATTGGTATAAAAAGACTCGAGTCAAACGGATTGACACACTATTAAGTGTCTAATATTTAAAAATAAATACTTGTTATACCTATAAATATAATTATTATCTGTTTAATATTTTATACTCAATTGTTAAAATTAATTAATTAATATAACAAACTTATCTTTCTATAAATCAAACACTGATTTGAATCAACTGTCGATTGTGAATCATACTTGTTTGTTATCGGGTATAAAAGAGCGGAGCCACAGTGGATCAGGGCAGTTGCTCTTCGATTTTCAAGGCGTTAACATCTAAGGGTATGATATTATTCTGATTATTGTTGTTGTTGATGATGTATATTGTATAGGTACTATTATTATTATTTTATGAATTGAGTAATTTGATAGTAGGTATATCTCAATTATTGCTTATTATGACCATATTGTTGTTGTAGTTATATTATTGATAATATTGCTAATATGTCAAACCGTATAATGGAATATTCATGTTCTTTTCCTAGCTAATGTTATTATGTTGCTATTATTATGGGTTCTCTTGGACCATTGTCCAAGAGATAGAATTAACTGTTTTTGAGATAACGATAATTATAAAGAAATATAAGTAATATGTTGATGTAATACTTTATACTGTTCATAGTACTTTCATACACAGTAAATGACCAATAAACATCCTGACATTTAATGCTTGCTGCTTTGATAATATCTATATATACACTTTTAATGTATTATTACTTTAATTATCTTACATCAGAAGTGGGATCATGCTCTGTCTCACATAACAAATTTCTAATGAATTTTATTTTATTATTTTCATGATCAATGTTTGAGCAATCTGCGTTCTGCTGGAATCCATCGGTGTCGGCGGGTCGTTGACTCAACTCTTACCATGAAGATGTGCTGCCTATACTGAGAGCAGGACTGCGGAGCTGCGAGGTGCTGTAGAATCTTGGAAGGCCATTCCAGGGGTTCAATGGAGCATTAGTGCTGGTCTACAAATTAGCTAAAAAGTCGGTAAGGCCTATAGAGGCTCTGCTTTAATATTATTTTATAATCTGAGACTTCCTCCAGCTGATGGTGAATCTTAGGAAAATTTTAGCAACCTATAAACTAGAATCTTAAAACGAAATGTTTGTCATTAAAAGTTAATTTTCAACCGGTATTTTAACAGACTAAAAACGAAAGCAGATTTTGTTATGAGAAAATGATGCTTATAAAAAAGGGGTACCTACAATGTTGAATAGGATAGTTAAGTTGAAAGATCATTGATTACCTGGGGTGTGGTTGAAGCGTAGCTTATAAAACCAATAGTTGCTACTATGTTAGTTACAAGATTATAATTAATTCTATTTCTCTCAAAAATGAGGCTGACAATAAAATGCAAGTTTTAACAAAAGTTGAACTTGGCAATTCCAAATGTTTAAGTTTTGTTGCTTGTAAATCAAAGTGCTAGTAAAATTAGCTTGTGAGCATTTTATTCCAGAGGTAATTATGAAATAGTTGTTGTATGGTCAAAGAAATGCAAGTGTTCACGGAAACATAATTTAAAATTTCTAATATATTATTACTCTGGTGTTCACAAATTAATTAAAAAGATAGCTTTGAAGAAAATGTTACAATAAGTATGATTTATTCATACTTAGCTTAGCCACAATATAAAGTTGGTATATACTATGTCATAAAGCGGATGAAACATATATTTTTATTTGATCCGGTATACTTACTAACATGTAAGAAAAAGCAAATTTCACATACATTGTTGATAAACAAATAATTTTAGATGTATTAACTGATTGTTTTTCATTTTCAAAGTGCTATTGTTGAAGACGCTATTTAAGTTTTTAAATACTGTAAATTATAATTATAAATAATAATTTTAATAATTATAAATAACTGTCTGTGCCTGTGGCTAAGCTAAGATATAGTCTGTTGTGGAGCTTACGAAACTATGGCACACTGCTAATCGAGATTTACAGTTGGCTATTAATTATACCGTTTCTAAAAGTACGGGAAGATCTCCCATACAGAAGTCTTACAATCTTACAAGTCTTACAAATCGACGATGATAATTCAATTGAAGATCTGATTACTGTTAGATCATTATGTAAATTAAGGATGGACGAGCGATCATTTCGGGACAAGTTAAGTATTGACAAGGGCAAAGCTCAAATAAAGCCTTTTGTAAAGGGGGATTTTGTCTTAATATATAAAGCATGGAAAACATACGACTAAACTTGGTCCTAAATATGAAGGCCCTAAGGAAGTTTTAGAAGTATTTTCTAATAATCACTAAAAAGTAAAACGTAAATTTAACAGGATGTCCGAAGAAATCACTAGTCGTGATTTTTTTTTTTTTGAGACCAGCCACTGGCTCGTAATGATCCATTTATGGATGACAACGACAATGAACCGACCGTATGGGCGGATGATTTGTAAATTATCCTAGCTACTCCACCTCCCTCCCTATTACGCTGGCTGACAAATGAATAAATGGCTAATGACTGATTACTGATGACAAATGGCCAACATGCGTATCCTTTTCCTGGTCTTAGGGCTAGATCCCAGGCGGGTGATGCCATGTGGTATGGCTAGATCCAAGGCGGGTGATGCCGTGTTAAAAAAAAAAAAAAAAAAAATGATAACAATAATATATATTATACCGCTGGTCGATCTTTGCCCTGATACTTCACTGAAATTCACACTGCAGCGGGTGATAGGTGCTTGTATGCCAAGGCCATAGATCAATAAAATATATACTGCTGGTTAAAAAAAAAAAAAAAAATGATAACAATAATATATATTATACCGCTGGTCGATCTTTGCCCTGATACTTCACTGAAATTCACACTGCAGCGGGTGATAGGTGCTTGTATGCCAAGGCCATAGATCAATAAAATATATACTGCTGGTTAAAAAAAAAAAAAAAAAAATGATAACAATAATATATATTATACCGCTGGTCGATCTTTGCCCTGATACTTCACTGAAATTCACACTGCAGCGGGTGATAGGTGCTTGTATGCCAAGGCCATAGATCAATAAAATATATACTGCTGGTTAACTAATCATTAATGCAGCAGCTAGGTACTAAACAAAACAGACAATATTATATATACAGACTAATATAAGGGGTACTTCGAGAGCGAAGTACTGGTCAGTCTGGCCGTGATAGATTATTCAAAATATTTTGACTAAATATACAAAATAAATATAAGAATAAGTATGCTAAAATATGTGTGTGTCTATTTGTAAATGCCAATTTATGTCTACAATAATGCCAATAACAAACAGCTGTGAAATTGGTTTGATTTTACATACTTTATTATTTTTACAGGTTAGATTTTAGGTTAAGTTTATTATAGCAATATAGAAAGCTACTAAGATCAATTATCGGGTTATCTCATGTTTAAATATAAAGATAAAAATAAATTATGATTTAACAACATTATTAGCAAAAACTAGTAGCTCAAATATAATATTTTCTAAAAACATGTGACCACCCCACTTGTTTACTCATTGGTATAAAAAGACTCGAGTCAAACGGATTGACACACTATTAAGTGTCTAATATTTAAAAATAAATACTTGTTATACCTATAAATATAATTATTATCTGTTTAATATTTTATACTCAATTGTTAAAATTAATTAATTAATATAACAAACTTATCTTTCTATAAATCAAACACTGATTTGAATCAACTGTCGATTGTGAATCATACTTGTTTGTTATCGGGTATAAAAGAGCGGAGCCACAGTGGATCAGGGCAGTTGCTCTTCGATTTTCAAGGCGTTAACATCTAAGGGTATGATATTATTCTGATTATTGTTGTTGTTGATGATGTATATTGTATAGGTACTATTATTATTTTATGAATTGAGTAATTTGATAGTATATCTCAATTATTGCTTATTATGACCATATTGTTGTTGTAGTTATATTATTGATAATATTGCTAATATGTCAAACCGTATAATGGAATATTCATGTTCTTTTCCTAGCTAATGTTATTATGTTGCTATTATTATGGGTTCTCTTGGACCATTGTCCAAGAGATAGAATTAACTGTTTTTGAGATAACGATAATTATAAAGAAATATAAGTAATATGTTGATGTAATACTTTATACTGTTTCCATGGAGTTTCTTGTCCGCTCTTCTCCATGATGACCTAGTTTTGTGAACGGACGACTAGCTTTCTGATTAACTACTGACAAGCGTAATTGAAATAATAAATGCCTAGTCTTTTCTTTGTGTCTTTGTTATGAAACCCTTTCCGTACACACCATGTTCATAGTACTTTCATACACAGTAAATGACCAATAAACATCCTGACATTTAATGCTTGCTGCTTTGATAATATCTATATATACACTTTTTATGTCTTATTACCTTAATAATCTTACACGCGCATGTCATTTATAAAAAGATTCGCTACCTACCTTGGCCCTTCACTTTACAATAAAGTCAACAAGAAAACCCCTATATTTAGTTCAACGTTTTTTATTTGCAAAAAGACTGTTTGCTCTTTTCTTTGAAACCTAAATTACGACGACACTGAAGAATTCCTAAAATAGCAAACACAACAGACATACATACATCACACACCACACATAAATACAGACACACACCACACTAAATACTAACACTACCACTCACCACACTGACTTACTCGTACACGCCTAGATCTTTGTTTTTATTTAATTGTTTATATAAGAATTAAAAGTATTTACACGTGCTACTGTAATTTTTCCACTACGACAGGGACCCGGAACTGTTTCTTCTAAACACAGGCTACCCTGTAGCCTATCTAGAAGAGCAGAAATCATCCCACAAACTAGATGTAAGACAATCATTGTTCTACGATTACTTCGCCATGTATCTAGTCTTAGTTAAACAATAAATAAACTTTATTATTAATATATTTTTGGCAATACTAGACACTATTGACTGTGGCATTTTTCAATAGCGGTAGAGTTGCTGATCCGAACCTCCGAAGGGAGGCCGGTAGGAATCGTGTTATACGGTGCCTTCGCCACTGACCGGTTCTACAGCTAATATGGTAAGTTCATCACTACTTCAGCATTCTAAACCTGTGGACACTGTTGCCGATTCCCTTGTTCACAAACTAAACTAACTTTCAGATCAGTGCATCTTTTTCTTTCTACAATATTTCATTTAAAAAAGCACAGACGATAAATTAATATCAGGTTAGTCCTGTCAAATTAAGATACTCCATAGACAAGTTTAAACGTGATAAAAAAATTGGCTACTAAAAGTCAATTTATGTCAGGAGCTGAGTAATTTGACAGGACTAAACTAATATTTATCATCTGTCCTTTTCTTAATGAAATAGAAAGAAAAAAGATGCACTGAACTTGTCAAATGCCAATGTCGGCTAGCTAAGTTCTCAGACTCTTAAAAACATACCAATGCAACCTAGTTTTCGCACAAAAAAAAAAACAAAAAAAACTGGTCTAAAAAAGACTTTAAAACAACATCTCCATCCGACATAGACCTCAAAAGTGCTTGTAAAACAATGCCAGTGCTATTAACACATGCAAATGGGTTTTTTGTTATGTCGTCTTTATTTGTCAAACAGAATCCGGGCGCCGCACTTCAACACCTCGAAAAAACCTACTCAAACGACTATGCCGCTGCTACGTTTGGTTAGGATAGACAGGTTTTGGAGAAAAAAAAAAAATGGAAAATGATGGAATTTGGTGTGGCTAAAGTTAGTTTAGCTTCGGCCAAGGGTTTTTGTTTATTATTTTTGGTGGGATTTTAATGTCCTTATTCCAATTTGTCTGGCGTTGGTGCAGCCTGTCTTCTTCTTCATAATTTATAATTGGTCGTCATTTCAGTATATCTCTCTCTCCATCTTCCCCCGTTCCCCGTTCTCTTTCTTGCCATGTAACTTTTCACACAATAACATTCACATTTTGGTCTTCAATTTTTCTTTTTAACCGACTTCAAAACAGGAGGTTCTCTATTCGACCCGTATGTTGCACGTAATTTGTTACGTATGTTTGTTTGTTTGTATGTCCAAGATTTTCTCAAAAACTAATGAACCAGTTTTGATGATTCTTTCACTACCGTGATCTACATACTTTCAAAAAGGTTTTAGTATATAATACATTAGGTAATTATTCTTATGTACGAAGTTATATGCATAAATGTACTGTATCTCCGGCATTTCTGAGCGGGTTTTGATGATTTTTCTTTTCGTTCATCTTGAGCATATGGTATTTTGTATATTTAACTAAAAATGGAAAAATATATTTACTTAAAAAAAAGTAATAACCGACTTCAAAAACCTAAAACGAATAAAATAACTTTCATTAAAAAACTTAACAGCTTCTGAAGTCGGCATCTTCAGTTCTATAGCTTGGTACCGACTTCAGAAGCTGTTAAGTTTTTTAATGAAAGTTATTTTATTCGTTTTAGGTTTTTGAAATCGGTGTTTACTTTTTTTAAAGTAGATTTATTCTTGCTTTGGTTGCTCCATGCAGGATCTCTAGAAATGGGAGGAAAACATCGTGAGGAAACCGCCATGTCCTATAGTGAGCGCGCAAGTGCTATTCATCGCCTGAAGTATGTGAGCGGTGAAACGGGGGAGGGCGCGATTGACAGGACTGGCAGACTGAGTTAGCTTGGTCATTGTCGTATCAGCGCTCACACACCTCCGGTGGTGACTAGCACTTGCGCGTGCACTATAAAACAAAACATTCGAAGACACGTGATATTCATCAACCTGCTCTGTCGTGTCGCCGCGTGGTGGATTACAGTACAGCCCACTCCCTCTCACAGAGAGGAGGCATGGGTCCCAGGAGTGGCAACCTTATAGGCCGATATGATTACAATATAGCCGGTGAATCTGCGCAGAAGGCTGAGCAATGACATTTTTAAAAAACAAATAGGTAATTTAGGCGGAGAGCACATGCGCGAAAGTTAGGAGAGCCTATGTTCAGACAGGCCATGATTCATCAGCCGTCTCGTATGCAGGTCAAAAAACTCAACCTGCCTAGCCTTTTCCCAACTATGTTGGGGTCGGCTTTCAGTCTAACCGGATGCAGCTGAATACAAGTATTTTACACTGCTTATCTGACCTCCACAACCCAGTTATTGGGTAATACGATACCCCTTGGTAAGACTGATTGTCAGACTTTCGGGCTTTTGACGACCCGTAGCGACTGTCAAAGATCCACGAATGACAGCCGGGACCAACGGCTTAACGTGCTTTCCGAGGCACGGAGGAGTCTCGGTATGTAAAGATGGTCACCCATCTACGGACCAACCCCGGCAAGCGTAGCTTAACCTGATGGATCGACCCGTGGGGCTGTTATTACTTAGCCACAAGCTCCTGCAGGTCAAAAGACTATAAGTCTTAGAATGCAAAAATTCTAAATCATTGACAGTCTATACAGTACTTTAACTATGATTCATTGCAATTAAAATTCATGTCTCGGCGATCAGTTGTTATAGATAATTTGGGCCACCCAAAACTTCCAACCATTTTGGATTATCAATAATGTTTCAACGCTGTTTGAATGTTGATTAGCTAAACTACGTCTTTCCTGTAGTTAAATTAGGTTTAGCAAGAAGTTATAATTTGGAATGACTGAAGATAGCTTTTCTCTCTATATAAGGTGACTGGTAATAAGTGGAGGCAATATTTAAAAAAAGCGAGCAAACGCTTTTTCGATTCAGCTACTACACACACTAACCCACTAGTGACAGCAGCCACTCGATACACACCGTCATGCATCTCCCGCATACGGCGCCCCAAACACGCTATGTTAGATCCAGACGACGACATCACTCTCTACCAAGAGAGTATGAAGTCGGTCCGTAAAACTCTAAACACTACACATGACAGACGTTCTAACTTGCGTACCCGCCGGCGAGTACCACCGCGGCATCGAGTATTATGTCAATCCCCCCGACCCTTGCACCCGCCCGCTGTGCGGAGCAAGTAGCTTTAAACGCCCCTAATAATAATAACATACCGATGGAACAAGTCTCCACTTGCTCAGTAGACAGTAGCGCCCTAAGCCTAGGTTCGAGTCCCACTATGGGACGCCCTTAGCTGCGCTACTTAGAGTTTAATTTCTAACCCGGCGAGAGGCCCTTCTGGCCCCGCCAAAGCTCGGTTAAGCAGTCAATGCTCCCGGAGCAAACTGCGATAGGTCCGTATTAAAAAAATAAAAAAAAAAGTGGCCGATACTTAAACACATGATTGTACTTTTGATAACAAACAACTTTTCACTATGGGACCAAGCCTGAAATTCCGAAAAAAAATCAGCTGTTCCCTACATTTATGTTCGCATAACTCGTCAAAATTTAAGGAGCAGCTGATTCTCTTTTCGCGATTTCAGGTTTCGTCTCATAGTAAAAGTCGTTTGTTATCATGAGTACAATCATGTATTTAAGTATCGGTCACTAATTACCAGTATATTATAGGAAGTTAGTTATTTATTCCTCAACTTTGTCGGCCCAGCAGATGATAAGAGGTTACCGCTGACTTTGCGCATCTTACAATACCATTACAGATGAGTTACTATGTGTCTATAATGCCACCGGTAGCTGTATCAGGCTGTGAAACGTCCTCGGACACGCTTCTCTTCAAAAAGCTCTAGTGTTACAGAGTTCAAAACCCACTACCAAACTCAAGTATCCCCTAGTATCAAGCCCATTCCAGAGGAGGCGCCGAGTAGGGCTGATAATGATGATAGTTTCGTGATGGCATTGGTGCAAAGGAGGAAGCGCCGACCGCGAACGAACACGAACCGCTGCGGCAAAGCTCCTGCAGAGCCCGAAGTGAGCCTGCGTGCCGCAAAGCCGAACACACCAGTGTATATCTCTCGCCTGCACTACACCACTAAGGCGGAGGACATTGCCAAAAGATGAGGTAAACGCCGAGGGTGCAGTTATTGGAATCGCACCGGAACGTCAACTTCAAGGCGTTCGTCGTGCGTGTTCCGAATTGTTATCTGCCCCTCGTCTTGGAAGAAGACTTTTGGCCGCAGGACGTGGTGTTCCGTCGCTTCCGTGGACAAGTTCCACGGGACAGGCCAAAGTCAAGCTAGTGCAAAGTCTAACATAAGATTTTGTTTATAAAAAATATGTATGTTTTAGGTTAAGGTATTTGTCTATGAGCCTCTATCGTCTGAAATAAATGGTATTATTATTATTACTTTTTACATATATAAATTACATTTTAAAATATTAGAATTAAAAAATAAAATCATTTTAAAATATAAAAATATAGTAGCCCACCGGTATCGGGAACGGAGTCTAAGCTACCGGTCAGGGCTCCAGAGAGAGGAGCCTCCTAACAATGCGAGCCGTGTCCAGAAGTATTATTATCATCTATTATTATTTTTTGACATATCTCAGGACTCTGCGGTCCCGGACCTTTGTTAGGCGTATGAGGGGCCGAAGCCAACTCGCAGAGGCCCGTTAGACGCTTTTAATGTAATGAGGCACCAACCGACGCTTATCCCTGTATTACGATGATTATCCTTGGGTGCACTATGCAAGTGCACCCAAGGATATTGGAATATGTGTTGGATGGCTAACGTGGACTGTTAACCTAGTACTATGAAAGGACTATAGCTCCTGCCTGATCAATGTTTTAATAGACACGGAAAAAATGGCAGGGGGTGACTTGCACACTCAATAATGGGCCCCCGGAAACGGCCGCTAGCACATAGTGACGTAGCGACAAGGGGGCAACACATCCTGAGGTGCTCGAGGAGTGGAAAGGTATTCCACGGCTATCAGGACAATACCGGAAGTACGGTCAAGATCCCTACCAGCACCTTACTGGAATACTTCCTTCCTCCGAGCACGTTTGCTCTTGCGAATCTCCACTCAAGCCGGCCAATAAAGGCAAGAAAGAGGTGGGAGCTCTGTTCCTCGTCAGTGTTCACTCCAGCCGGCCAATAAAGGCAAGCCAGAGATGAGGACAAGATTTCTCTCGGGAGATAGGGTCCGTGGGGTCGCTACTGCCCAACAGCTCGCCACATGCTGAATCTCTTGCGGTCTACTCCTTGATATGCAATGGTTTCTGCTGCACCATGTAACATGAGGCAACAGGGGCTAGTGTGAATCTTTGGGTTCATTCGAGCAATCGAGTCTGGTCAAACCACGCTGGGTTCGGTGCATTTCATTCAATTATTCATTCATATCCCGCAGTCATCAGTGATGAGATCTTTATTGTCGTTACAATAAGGTTGCTAATTGGTTGCTGCTATCAGAAGTAAAGTGACTGTACATTTCATTTCGCCAGTAATGTTTAAGTCCCCTATAAGAAGTACTAGTACCTAAATATGGGTTAGCACATGTTTAGGTACTAGTAGGTACATACAATTCTTACTACATAAGTTAGGAAATACTGGTATCCAGATGCATCCGGTTTGACTGGAAGCCGACCCCAACATAGATGGGAAAAGGCTAGACAGATTGATTTGAACAAGGGCTTAGCCCATATTTTTTTAAATATTTGTATGGGTTAGCCTATAAATTGCTATAGACCGGGCTCGGAACCGTCCTGCAGTGCTATTCTGTACAAATCTAACAGTGAAAATATAGGTGAGGTGAGCGTGGAGTGAGCTGTCAACAGTGTCAATCGCTAGCATCAGATGGAATGACAGCTCACTAAATATTCGGTACGGCTATATGTAAGTGGGCACGCCCTTTACTACTGGAGTCTTTTATTTAGGTATAAAGTTCTGCTTACGTTTTTAGTTTTGTATTTTGTTTCTGCTTGAGTATAGTTTTCGATTTTTTTTTTGGTATATTGGGGTGTGCTAGCTTACTTATAGCAAATAATTTAATTTAATATTTTGTGTTCCGTAATGTACCTAAATTATTATGCGCAGTGTTTTATAGATTCATTTTTTTATCTGTACATACAGCAGCAGATCTATTCTGTAAAAATCTCACCGAGAAAAGTTAGGTGACAATATTGACAGCTCACTTTGAGCTGTCAATATTGTCGATCCCTAGCGTCTGACGGAATGCCAGCTCATTTTACGCTCACTTCACCAAAGTTTTCACCGTGAGAGTTCTACAGAATAGCACTGCTGTGCTGCTGGGGAGTTTGTTGCGCCACTTCTTCTCCGCAGCTAAAGCACTTGGAAGTGGTGAAGGGCGGGCGTTTTGGGGGACTGTCTTATGTAATTTTGACATTCAAAAAGTGCTGATTCTCAGCCTAGTTTGAATAAATGACTTTTGGTTTTGATTTTGATTCACGGTGAGATTTTTACAGAATAGCACTACTGGCCTGTTTTATAGAACTGACCATCCTGGAGATCGATTCCAAGACGTTCGTTACCGACCACTAGACTAATGAAGAAAGTCTGCGTTAAGGCTCCCGCAGACAGTTGCGACGCGATAGTGCGACGCGACTCTAACAGAACGATTTTAGTGAAACTTCATGGAAATTGTTCTACCAGAATCGCATCACTCCGTTGCGTCACGCCTGTCTGCCTTTATCTTATAGCGAAACACAAAATCTTAATCCTTACTATAAGAGAATGACCTCTGCCTACCCTCTGTTCACATTAAACCTTGAACGTAAAACAACACAACAGAAGACTTTGGTTCGTTTTTATGTGTCCGACGCGACTCAGGAAACGAACCCGGGACTTTGAATTAGTATGCAATGTTTATGTTATTACGTCACGCAATATTTGAAGATATAGGGTGTTGTTGTTATGAATATTTAAGAAAGCATTAATATTTTTTTTTTTTTACTATCTGTTCCAAATTACAAAAATCCTATAGAAAAGAACCTTTAACTCTTTCCGAATTTGAAAAATTTCCAATCCTTTTTCCAGTTTTTTTTATTTTTTATTTATTAAAAACTTTATGCGCAAATATAAAAAAAAAACAAATACCGTACAAAGGCGGACTTAATGCCTGAGGCATTTTCTACCAGTCAACCTTAGGGTGATGCAGAGACAACATGGCAGGTGCAATATAAAGGATAGATAACACGAAAATAACTATAAAATACAAGAATAAATTCATCAATATATACATACATATAAACAGAATAAACTTTGTCTGGAAAAATAATAATCAGTAGAGGAGAAAATTAATCCAAAAAATCAGCGCAGGGATGTTTCTGCCAACTTCTTACGTATATGCTCACGTATCTTCACTTTGAAAGACAACCGATTGGTTGTCATCCTGATGTTCAGAGGGAGCGCATTCCATAGAAATACCACCTGGACAAAGAAAGAATAGTGAATGAAACCAGAGCGGTGAGAAGGACATCGTAGAAGACGATTGTTGGTGGAACGAAGATTTTTACTATGGACAGAGCATAAGTACTCTTATAAGGGAAGTCAGGTAAGAAGGAGAAGTCGGTTGGTCGAGAATATAAAACAACATAGAGCCCTCACCTTTCTGCGCTGACGAATGGGTAACCATTTTAAAAGCAATCGGTGTCCGGATACATGGTCATACTTACGAAGATTGAAAACGAATCGAATGCAGTTATTGAGAAGGCGGTCAAGTTTATTGAGGAGATCTGCATTCAGGTCATAGTAACACACATCACCATAGTCAATTATGGGAAAGATTAGGGACTGTACAAGTGCCTTTATGTGTGATGGGAGAAGGTTTTCAACCGATAGAGCGACCGCAACGTTCCGGTGACTTTGTTACTAACAGTCGTGACCTGCTTTCGTCAGTCAAGACAAGTGTCGACATGCAGACCAAGATCTTTAACAATCAATCTGACTAGCCTTTTCCCAACATTGTTGGGGTCGGCTTCCAGTCTAACCGGATGCAGCTCAATACCAGTATTTTACATGGAGCGACTGCCTATCTGACCTCCACAACCCAGTTACTGGGTAATACGATACCCCTTGGTAAGACTGGTTGACAGACTTTCGGGCTTCTGACGACCCGTAAATACTGTCAAAGATCCACGAATGACAGCCGGGACCAACGGCTTAGCGTGCTTTCCGAGGCACGGAGGAGTCTCGGTATGAAAAGATGGTCACCCATCCACAGACCAACCGCGGCAAGCTTAGCTTAACCTGATAGATCGACCCGTGCGGCTGTCATGACTTAACATCAGAGCTAAACGGAATGACGGAGTTGTCAAAGATTACAGGTGGTACAGTAATTTTTCTTTCACATTTTAATACAGATGGGACACTCCGCAAAATCATATAAATAAAAAGTGACTCTTGCTACGACACAATAAAGTGCAATTCAGGTCGCACAACGCTTATTACCTACAGTTATATTCACCTATAAGTTGCCTCTCTTTCTAACACGTAACTCTTATACCTTCTGACCGCGGCAGTCTTACTGAATTGGCCCAGTGAGATAGGCCCGCTGTATACTTGTAGCTTCATACCTAAACTGCGGAGTGTCCTATCTGTATTAACATGTGCTAACACTTGGCTTTGTCCTTCAACATGCACAACTTAGAAATTTAAAATAAAGTAGCAACATTTGATGTGCAGTCTTTCTTACAAAGTATGTTTAGTAAACCAATTTTCTGGGACCAACTAATAAATATGGCAACTAATACAATAAAATAGCAACTGAATTTATATTTAGTTTTTATGAAATGGAATCTGAAAGCGTTTACATACAATGTATGTTTCTCAAGAAGGCATGAGTTTATGAATGTATGTCATACAATACGTACAGTCAACGACTTTTGTGCCTCACCCCCATAAAGGCGCTTTTCGTATGCACGGGCCAGTGGCTAACCCCGCCTGCATTGTTTTCGTCCACCAATACCGCTTCGGCACACATTATAAAAAAATGGTTCTACACAAGTGTTAAGAAAAAAAACTGTAAACATTAAGCTAATAAGAATGTTATTTTTGCCTTCCCTAGCTTTCTAGATGGGACTAGGGCCGACGCACCGCGGATCTTTATTTGATTGCTCTGAATGAAATAAGTAGGTATCTTAGGAGCCTTGTTTGGTAGTTTGAATAACTTGATTTTAAGTATCCTAAAATGTTGAGATGACTTGTCATGTTGTATTGTTGTGTTGTAAGGGCCGAGACTGAAATGTTAAGGAAACCCTAAGCTAGGAATTAAATAAGTTTTAGGCCTGTGCTGAAACTATACTAAAGTAAGTGTAGAAATTACGCAAAAGCAAAACCTTCTTTGTATTTTCATAATATATGAAAATGAATATAGGTATCTACACTTATCTACAAAATGAACATTGGGCAATTTCGTATGAAAACCTACGTGTTTTTGAAAATTTTAAAAAGTCGAACAAATGTTGTTTAGTTCCGTGGGTGGAACAGACCACCCGAGAAGATTCGCTTTATTTATGTTACACATAAAAATATTTAGATAATTACACATTTTTTAAAATATTAACTTAACTAATGTGTTCTGAGACACTTTCATCATCATTCTTTTTTCATTATTTTTCTAAAAATGCTACATCTGGTGTCTATAGTGTTATTGACCATTGTCTGGTTTCTAACGCTTGCAGCCGCTTGCGCGTGCATCCCTTTGTTATTGTAACTAAAAAAGACTGCAAAAAACAAATGAGTAAAAAGACTGCAAAAAATCTACAGTTTACAATTTCACTGTCAGATTATACAGCATATTTGTTCAGATAGCCCGTTATGGAACGCTACACAAATGTCAACTCAATGATGTTATATTAAAATGAGGCAGATATGTTACTACTTTCTGAAGACTCAAGTGTCTCAATTGGGGCACAGGGGTCTTTAGTGCGCGTCAAACAAGGCGTAATAATAAAAAAAACACGACCCTTTTTTTTTGGGACATTGAGCAGGACCAGATTTTAAACAGTTTCTATGAACGTGTATTTCATCTTTTGTATAATATCATTGTGTCAACTACTTTCGAAGTAAAGACGAATTTGCAAGTCCTAAAACCAAAATACACATTATGGAATTTACTAAAAAACTAAAAACTAGGTCATCATTATCATCTGCCTAGCCTTTTCCCAACTGTGTTGGGGTCGCCTTCCAGTCTAACCGGATGAGACTAAAAACTAAGTATTATAAAAAAAAAAAAATCACAAAACAATTATTATATTAACACATTATCTACTTAATTCTTAGCGAAATTTATGCAAACGCTTCTACACTAATCCTGTGTGGCAAACGCTCGGGTGCATGCAAAAAATATCTTGGGTGTAGACACCCTTACCGACCCTTATTTTACGATGTTTTCGAAACAATAGAGATGCACAACGAACGTACAGGTGCGGCGCCCCGCACTCGAACAAATTTATGTAAATTGTATGGACGCGCATACGCATCGCAAGCACATGGTGAACGTCCGAAAACGAGTAATGTGTATAGACACATGCGTGACACACCTCACACTAATTGTTCACATTGTCTAAAAAGTCCACCAAATTAAGCTGGACGTTCATATCCAAAATTAAATGGTAAGGACGTCCAGCTTCTGGAATTTCACTGCCACACCAAAAATACGCCTCTAACAGAATATAATGCACCTCTTGCCAGGGCCAAGATAGCTGGTTTATTAACATATCAGCGTAATCACATTATGTGAACTCGTCATCCACATCTAAAATATTAGCCATGTTAGCTGATGCAGTGTAAGTAACGAAATGAGACGTTTTTATTTTTAACGACTTCAAAAAAGGAGTTATCAATTTCGATACGTATGTATGTAATATTATTGGAACTGCGAGACATTCACATATATGATGATCTATCAGGGCTTCCAAACTAATATACAAAATTTTATAGATGTATGTTTGTATGTAGGTATATTTGTCCACGCATTTCTCCGAAACTATTAATCGGATCGTGACCATTCTTTTTTTGTTGGCTTACATTTATTTTACTTCAACTTAGGGCACAGTAAAAGTTTCATCGAAATCGATTCAGTACTTTTCAAGATAATGATACGATGAGATACGTGTAAGTGTGACGGCCTAGCTTATTGATAGTTACGAGCTTGGGGTGTGGTGTCAAAGGGAAAACATCTCAAAACAAGGTTCCCAGTAACGGAAATAGGATGACCCAGCTTTCAACATTTATTGAGCACGGTTGCTACTGTAACCATCCCTAAGCCAAACGTCTACCTCAATGTAACCACATGATTCTATTCTTGAATTCAATTTTACCAATAGGCATTTTAACATACGCGAAACCACGGAAATTAACAAGAAATTACAATTAGAAATCCCATCCTCGTCGCCAATGTAACGTCAATAAAATACGTGGTCATTCTTCCGTTAGGATAATAGTGTTCTGTGTCAACGACAGACTGATATATTAGTTAAAAAAAAGGGACATTGTTCATTTTAGGGTCATCCTTCTTAGGCGACATTCTTCGTTCATTGGTCAAACAAAAACAATGAACTTTAAAAAAAAAGGTTCATCCTTCATTCATTGGTCAAACAAAAAAAAGGCGTTGCAAGCTAAGATTCAACGTGCATTCGAAAAACTTTTGAAAAGGGTCAGGCACAACGACGGCCCATAGTACATAAACTCACGCATTCTTCCCATGGGGGTAGACAGAATCTACAGAACGCCACCTGATGCAATCCTACTTTTCTTTGTTTAAAAGGGAAGGTCCAAGTAGCCCGCAAAAGCCAAATTTTGCTTAGACCAAAAGTATTAGGTTGTATTTTGATTAAAGTATGATTTGCGACCGTAACATTTGTATATGTATTCACAAAATTATAATCATTACAATCAGTAATACAACTCCTTAAGTTAGTTTATTCCTAAATGTCAAGATTTCATAAAATATTCATTAGGATTATTATGAACTTAGAGAGTAGCATTGATGGTTTTAAAGGATTATTTTTCTATAAATACAGATTTGTTACGCAAACAACGTCAGAAATTTTGAATTACCTTGAGCTTTTGCCTTAAGTTCATACATCTGAAAAGCATCAAAATAATTGTATAAGATCAAACACGCAACAACGTACCTAATTATTTTATAATTTATTGTTTAGGTACTTAAATGAAATTATAATTAAATTATTATTAAAACAAAACCTCGGCATTGATCAACAACGTATACGCTTCAAAAGGAAACAAGCTTAAAATACGGCTTTCACAAAATATAACATAAAATTACGCCCTCACAAAATATCCTTGTTCATTTTCTTAACAATGTTATGAATTATTACGAGTACGGAACCGCAAACGTTCGCGGTTGGCTTCTTCGCCACCGCAACAAATATTATGTTGTCACAGCTTTTTGTATGACATCTTGACAGTACGGGAGAATGACGTTAAAATAGGCACCTGTCCCACCGCCAATGATGAGCGAGAAGCGAGTAGAGCCAGCAACTAGAAACGAGTTGGCGAGCAACGAGCAGCGAGTGAACGACGGCGACAAGCAATTACTCTCTGGTATGCGTATACAGGGTTATTAGTAAAACACCAACAACCTCTTAAGGGGTACTCATCATTATAAACAACTTTTACTATGGGACCAAACCTGAAATCGCAAAAAAAATCAGCTGTTCAGTACATTTAGACGAATTAGGCGAACATAAATGTACTGAACAGCTGATTTTTTTTCGCGATTTCAGGTTTGGTCCCATAGTAAAAGTTGTTCATAATGATGAGTACAACGACCCCTTAAGAGGTTGTGGGTGTTTTACTAATAACCCTGTATAGGGCGACTGATAATTAGTGACCGATACTTAAACACATGATAACAAACAACTTTTACTATGGGACCATACCTGAAATCGCGAAAAAAAATCACCTGCTCCCTACATTTATGTTCGCATAACTCATCTAAATGTAGGGAGCAGCTGATTTTGTTTTCGCATGTTGTTTTGATTTGGTTTTTTTGTTTTGTTTTTTGTTTGTATGTATTGTGTATGTGTGTGTGTCTAGTTGTAAGTAACACTGTGATTTTTTTATGTTATACGTTAACATTTAAATTCTAAAAAAGAACGTGATAATTCTATGATTTAATTATTTTTCTATTATGTTTCTTTTAATTGTATAGTCGTAAGCAAATCCGCCACTTGCAATACATGTTTACAAGGATTAGGCGTCTCACGCAAGTCACGCTGTCCTTGACAGCGCGGCCTTAAAAACGAACAAAACCAGAAAATATTAGCGTATATTTTAGTTGTAAGTAGAACTGTGATTTATATGTGAGTTTCTGTGATTATGAAAAATAAATAAATAACGTTTTATTCTACTTATTATTTGGTTTTTTTGCTGCCTGTGCGGAAATAAACAATATGGCGAATTTACTTCATGAAAATAAAGCTGTGGCGAGGTTACGCATACTTTTTTTTTCGTGGTTAATTTACTTTGTAGCGAATGTACATACAACAACCCCTTTTGTTGACACGGAAATGTATATCTATACGTATTGTACGTTTCTTGAGCGAGAAAATAGCCGATAGTTAGTCGCTTCTTGTGGGACTACTGCCTAAAGGTTTTGTTTCATACGCTTTTGTTATTGTAAGGAAATTAAGTGATCGTAAAATTATGGAGTCTGGTTTTAGGTTTATGTAGGTGCATTTCTTTGTACTTACTTGCTTACTTATTTTTATTGCCCTCAATCAAACATAGGTTAAAAACAGTGTCCAAGATTTTACAAATTTTTATATTGTAGTTCCTCTGTTTTGCCATTTGGCGTACATAAATATATTTTCGGGAGGCTTTTGCTAATTAATTTGTAATAATTCAGTAGTATTGCATTTTATTAAATTACATTTAAAAAAATGTGATTATTTTTTTTAAAATGTAATTTAATAAAATGCAATAGGTAATATTAACAGCCGCACGGTTCGATCCATCAGGTTAAGCTACGCTTACCGGGGTTGGTCTGTGGATGGGTGACCATCTTTACCTACCGAGACTCCTCCGTGCCTCGGAAAGCACGTTAAGCCCCAACGGCTTAACGTGCGGCTGTCATTCGTGGATCTTTGACAGTCGTTACGGGTCGTCAGAAGCCCGAAAGTCTGACAATCAGTCTTACCAAGGAGTATCGTATTACCCAATAACTGGGTTGTGGAGGACAGATAGGCAGTCGCTCCATGTAAAATACTGGTATTCAGCTACATCCGGTTAGACTGGAAGCCGACCCCAACATAGTTGGGAAAAGGCTAGGCAGATTGATTGCAATAGGTAATATCAATATTTAACTAGATGCGATTATACCACGGGCAGATGAGGTTGGCTTGGGTCTTTTAAAGATGTTAATGAGACTCCTTATAAGAATAACCTATCCTCCACTGATCGTAATAAACTTCAATTAACTCAGCCTATCGTAGTCCACAGCTAGATATAGGCGTCTCCCAGGCTGCGCCACAACACCCTTGTACTCAGCCTTCCGCATCCAGTCACTCCCAGTCACCTTCTTAAGGCGGTCGGTCCATCTACCTGGGAGGCGTCCCACATACGCTTACCGATACGGTTGTAGCATATGATATTTAGTCGATTTGCTAAAAAGTAATTATCTGTGGGAGTTGTCAAATAATCTATGACATTACCACTTTCACTTCTCTGTAGAACTTTCTAGAAACAATGGTCTATAAATAGATCGGACGAGAGAAATCCAGCCCTTTTCCTACAATAGCCGCAGAAGCATATATAGTTCCCCGAAATTGGGTGAGTACTCATAGCGTCCTTAGGAGAATCTATATTACTATAACTGTGTTTTTTCTTGTGTTCATTCTACATGATTATTCTTATCTTGTAAACCTCTGTGATGCTAGTTTCCTCTCCACTGACCCTTCCCTTGTCTTGGGGCTACGGACTCGTCTGGTTTGGAAACTACGCACATCACAGAGGCTTACCGGATCTTCCTCGGAGCTCAAGGACGCACCCTTGCGTTGTTTCCAGGGATCATAGCTTGGGTTAGACTACAGACCTAACGCACTATACCGGCTAGCTACCGGTCTGAACACTGCTCTGCACTTACTGACTGCACCGGCGGCCGCTGAGCACTGCATCAGCGTCTACGGCTGACGGCCATACTACTGGCCTGACTACTCCGGCAGCCTACACCTTAGACGCTGAGGCACTACGCACTACCAGGTGACTACGGCTGACAGCCAAACTAAGGCTGACCACGTCGAGCCACCGCAGCGCCAGCCAGACGGTCCACCCAGGGTAGTACATCACCTATTGAAAATCCTCAAGTAAAGAACCTTAAGGCTAGATAACCCACTAGCTTTATAATAAACCCTGTTTAAGGCGATACCAAAATAAGTTGGGGGCTTTTTCGTAACCATTTATTTCACTATTACAGAATGTATGGATTTAATTTTTGGATATATAATATGTTTATTGACTATTTGATCAATACTCTGACTGAAGGAAAACACGATTGGGTTAAATTTCCTCGATAGAATTTAATTCCGAAAATATCTCTACTTTTTAATATTGTTTTCTGTAATTCTAAAATCCTAAGTAATTTCATTGCAAAATTGCATTCAAAATGTGCGTATTAGGTAATTGAAAACTCTCGCTGAACATATTTTTGATAGATAGCTTAATTTATTTTTAAACAATTTTTATTTGGTTTGGCGCTTTTATTTTGGTTCCAGCGCATTGTTGGGATCTCTTTTTTTCGCATGTGAAAGTAATTGGCTCCGTCATTTTCTTATTACCGCTCAGTTAGCTTTTTACATATCGCCTTAAGTGACACACTAGTCTTATTTGCTCTACCCACGAATCCGCTACGCCACACGGTGCTTACTCCAGGACTCGTCTGCTCCACCGGCCATTCCACTTAAACATGGTCAGCCCACTCAGCTTGCTTACTCTGCAAGCTATGTCGGTAACTCCGGATATTTTCCGGATAACATCATTTGTATACTAAGAAATAAAAAGAAATATAAGAAAAAAACACATAAATCATGCATGAAACACCCTGTACATACACGCATAATCCTGTAGTGATTAGCACATAATAAAAGAGGTTAGGATCTGTGGCGCCGTCTCTATGCAAATAATATATCCGTCTCTGACTCTATGGGAAATCGTAAAAATCGACCTTGAATCAACAATGAAGAAGATTCTGAGATATTTTCGTACGTATCGAAATTGTATTCTTTTATTGAAGAAATGTTATGGTGTAATAATTTTATATTGATTGACATTTATAACTTTGGTAGGACACACATAAACAATCTTATTATATTTAATTATTTGCATTTCTGCATTTTTTTAAATTTAGTAACGAAATAGGCGTTTTATGAACTATAATCAAATGCCCAGGCTTTTTTTAATCAAATGCCAGTCTAACCGGATGTAGCTGAATACCAGTATTCATCATCTTATAATATATACAAATGAAAAAAAAATGGAAGTGTCTGTTTATAATATCAAAATAACAACTTTTTACTAAATGCATATCACGCACAATGGTCCACTTGAAGGATTAAGTGCGGAAACCAAACCCAATAACACAGAACATAGAACTAAATGCATATTAAGTAAGTAGGTATATACGGTACCTATAAAAAATTTGAAAATTTTTGTCTGTTTGTTCCCGCTAATCTCCGAAACGATTATACCGATTTTGACGGGACTTTCACTGCCTGTGTTCTATGTTATTGGGTTTGGTTTCCGCACTTAATCCTTCAAGTGGACCATTGTGCGTGAGCCATAGCGGCCGTCGGGGTTTATTCCAACCAGCCCACCTCCCTTCTGAAGTTGGTCACGGCTTCTGGTCTGTTCAGAACATCTGTTAAAGATTTGGGTGTCCCGAGGGTTTCTGTTCTAATCTGGGCAACGCCTGTGCACTCGAAGAGCACATGCGGAACGGTTTCCTCAGCCTCCATGCAAGCTCTGCACAGAGGGCTGTCCGTTATGCCCATTGTGTAAAAGTGTTTGTTCAGCGAGCAGTGTCCTGTGATGGTCCCCGTCATCAGGCGCAGGCCATTCCTATCCAGGCGTAAGAGTCGCCTGGTTAGTTTGCCATCTTGGCTTGGCATAGCCTCCCTGGACTGCCTGCACCCTGGTGCCGAGGACCACCACTCCTCTGCTTTTGTTTGGGTGATCTCTTGGTTGAAGGGGATGGGTACGATTGGTTCGGGCCCATAGACTGACGCACTGGATCACTGGCTACTTTTTATTAAATAAAACAAAATTAAAACCCATGAAATTGTGAACAAATTCCGATTCATATAGGGAAGTATCGACATCCTGGCAGGCGACACCGCGGGCAACAGATAGTGTAAATAATAATATTGGTCAGTCGGTGATGTGGCAGCGGGGCGGACAACCGGTAAGTATCTATCGTGCATAAGAAACTTATTTTTCAGACCATCAATCTGTCTAGCCTTTTCCAACTTTGTTGGGGTCGGCTTCCAGTCTAACCAGATGCAGCTGAATACCAAAATTTTACATGGAGCGACTGCTTATTTGACCTCCACAACCCAGTTACTGTGTTATACGATATCCCTTGGTAAGACTGGCTGTCAGACTTTCGAGCTTCTGGCGACCCGTAACGACTGCCATAGATCCACGAATGTCAGCCGGGACGAACGGCTTAAGGAGGAAGCGTCAGGGTAGCCCGCGAAATTCAAATTATCTTACGTTTTTTGCAATTTACAAGTCGGTATTATATTGTACATTGATCAAATTATAATTTGCGGTCGTAACAAGTATCTATTTACATAATTAGAATCATTAAAGTGATCAATACAACTCTTTAAGACCAGGTATTCCTAAAAAGGACTATTTCATGAAATCTTGACGTTTCAGGATTATACTTACTTAATGAGTTGTATTACTGATTCTATTGTATATAATTCCGTAAATACATATTTGTTATGGCCGCGAATCATATTTTATTTAACATACAACTTAATACTGACTTGCAAATTGCAAAAAAACGTAAGAAAATTTGAATTTCGCGGGCTACCCTGACGCTTCCTCCTTAACGTGCTTTCCGAGCCACGGAGGAGTCTCGGTATATAGAGAGGGCCAGCCATCTATGGACCAACCCCGGCAAGTGTAGCTTAACCTGATAGACCGTCCCTTGTTACTTAGAACCATCACGTTATCATTAACTTCCTTTTCATAACCAACAAAACGTATTGGGTGTCATTTTAATCACCGTCATCCTCTTAAAGGGGTCATTATACTCATCATTATGAACAACTTTGACTATGGGACCAAACCTGGTAAATCGCGAAAAAAAATCAGCTGTTCCCTACATTTTGATGAGTTATGCCAACATGAATGTATGGGATAGCTGTTTTTTTTTCGCGATCTCATGTTTGGTCCCATATTAAAAGTTGTTCATAATGAAGAGTACAATAAACCCCTTCAGAGGATAACGGTGATTAAAATTACTACATGTATAATAAAGAAACATACAAAAAAAAAGAAGGAAACATTGTTTTTTCTGCTCAAACAAGTCGCGCAATACAAAAAAAAAAATTGACAAATACACTGTACACCCACATTCCGCCAGTGATGTTTTTTATTTTTTTATTTGAGATGGTTTTGCTCTTGACTATAGTCTAGGTCGGAGGTGACAGAGACAAAGTCGACGATGGAGAGACCTTACCCAGAAGAAGCCTGTTATTCTCACTTTGTAGAGATTATTTTCTAAGTTCCATGTAATAGGGGGGAGCCTATTGCCATCAACCTGGCACAAATCCGAGAGACTCGAGAAATTCCAAATTTTCCGACCCCCAACGCTACCGCAAGCAGTGATATCTAAGGGAGCATGACAAACTTGCTGCCGGTTGCTCCAATCCGGGAAAACCCAGTAACACTGCCCGACCGGGGTTTCATACCCAGGACCTCATTCTCAGCAGTAGCTCTTCCGACCACTAGACCATGCAACGAGGCAGTGCCAAATGTTTCCACAAAAACCTTCTAAATTATTCACTTTGACAGCGACACGTAAATTGAAAACTGAACACTGGTCGCAGTCCCATTTTACTTTTAATATTTTCACGAAATGTCTGTTTGCCATACATATTTTTTATTTGAGTTTCCGGATGATATTTGCTATCAAAACAGGAGTTGATTGGTTGCAGACAGACAGGCATGCATATTTATTTATAATGATTGATTTTGTCGTACGTATTGGTTGTTTAATGTGAGCATCATTTTGTTTGTTTTGGTTTTTGAAAAGATTTTGTTTTTATTTGTGAAATAGTGTTATTTGTAGCCGTTTACCAGTGTCGGGCATAATTTAATGAATTTTTCAATTGTAGAAGCAAACAATTACAATTTTTATTCCAACTAAATTAATTGCAATTAAATTAATTCAATTATTTTTTAACTGTGAGATGCAACTAAAATCAATTGCAATTAAATCTATTAATTGTGGTTTACAATTAAATTAATTGCAATTAAAATTTTAATTGTTATTTACAATTAACTTAATTGTTTAATTGCTTGTTGTTTCAATTACATAAATTATAATAACTATTTGATGAATTTACATTCATTCATAGTACGCGTCAAACTTTATGGCGGCTCTGAAGTGCGCCTTTCGCTGCGCAGTACCCCACCACGGCCACCACTCACCCCCGGTGGCCAGCTTCCGCAGCAGTGGAAAGACTTTTCTCTTTTGCTACGATGTCAAATTTGCCAAGAAGTCATAAACTAACAGACTAAATGTTTGAAAAGAGAGTCGTGTTAAAGTGCAATCTCAACTATTCAAAAAACAAATGATGTTTTTTTTGTATGTGGCAATGAATCTGAACACTTAAATAAAGGTTGATTTATAAGAATTATTTTCTTTGTATTTAAAACTACGGTTATCCTTGTTTCTTTTAACCAGCCAATCCTGAATTATTCTAGTTATAGTAGTAGCTGTACTACACATATACGTATTGTAGGTACTGGCTTAAATTCTGGCTTTATATACCTTTGAGCATATTACGGAGAATGCTTATCTAGGCATTATGTTTTTCAGTTACCGACATATATTACTTATTAACTGTAATTGTAAACGTGCATCAAACAATTAACAATTCATTAATTGTTATTGCAAAGTTTTACAAGCACAATTAATTAATTGTTAATTGTGTTATCTTGCAATTACAATTAATATTTTAGTTGTTAGTTGTAACTAAATCTGGCAATTTAATTGTTAGTTGTTAATTGTTTTTACAATGAATTTTTGCCCCACACTGCCGTTTACCGTTATTTCTAAGCCAGGCTGTTATCAAACTGCCCGGCTTGGGCCGCGTCCTCGCGGAGGCGATCGGTGGCGGCGATCTCTCGCGTCCGGCCCTGGTACAGGCCATGGTGTGGAGCGAGAGTGCATGGGAAGCCGTCACCTCCTTCTGCAAAGCAGTAATGCTCGCGAAGGAGGAGGCTGAACGCGTGAGGGAGAGGCAATCTTTGCGCCCTCACGCCCCTAGCCGCCGCAGGAGACGCCCTGGACATCGGGAATCGATAGCCGATTCCCGGCCACCGTAGGCGCGGGCTTGCGGATGGCGAGCAATGGGTTGCTCGCTGTCCGGTAAGGACCAGGCCCGGGTCGACGGCGCGTTGTGTTCCACGCGCGCTTCAAAGAGATGTCAGCACTAGCTGTTGGGGTCCGCTAGGTCCGCCGGCCCGCCAGTGTTGCGGGTTGTTCAAAAGAGTTACCGTGGCCCTGGCACAGGCAACTGAAGGAACACTGGTGGGTTTTAGTCAGTAGAAGTCTGACACGCCCTCCAGCTCCACTCAGAGTGGGAAAAGTAGAGAAAAGAAAGGCTGTTATCAAAAGTCTTAAGACTGATTTTTCAACATTCAGATAACCTTTATTTGAAGAATAAATATTGTATTAATGTTTGACATATTTTCCATACAAAAGCTGTCAAACCGCCATATTTATTCCATAATTAAAGTTCTATGGAAAAATTAGCCCTTAATAAAATAACGAAGATTGTTTCCGATGTTTTCCTTTACCGTTAAGTTAGTTTTATCGAAGATTAATTACTAATTAAGGAAGTTTCTGGATTCCGTACTTACTTGCGGCTTGTTATCTATACATATCTGAACAAACAAATACAATTGAAGTGTGTGTTTGTAATATCCAAATAACTGCTTTTTACTAAATTCACATGAGAGTATATACGGCGGTACTTATAACAAAAGAACATTTTTAAAAATTTTGTCTGTCTGTTTGTTCCGGCTATTCCCCGAAACGGCTGGACCAATTTTGATGTGCCTTTCACTGGCAGATAGCTGATGTTATAAGGAGTAACTTAGGCTACTTTTATTTTAGAAAAATAACAATAATTAGGGTTCCGCGCAACAAAAACTAAAACATTATGAAATTGTGAACTAAATCCGATTCAAATAGGGAAGTATTGACATCCACGCGGGCAACAGGTATTGTTAAATAAACTACTTAAAATCATCACTCAATCCTACTATGTTCAGCAGTACCCCTAATCTAATAATGCAAAATTCCTTCATTCAGTTAACAGGAACAATTAGAAAACTTTTTGATAAGTGTAACACCAAATACCAGATCATTTTCCACTAATTTCCTCGTTCGCTTCGTTCCACTAACCACATTCCAAATTCAAATAAAAAAAAAAAACTCATTCAACCCGATGAGAGGTCCGTTTTAAATATTTACACTCGTTACTCCAAAACTGATTAAAGAAATTCATTTTGACGTTTCAAAGATAAAAGATCGCGAAAGAAATCGCCCGTTTGTTTAATTTTTTTTCTACCAAACAAGTGATGAGCGAATTTCGACCTTATTTAATTGAGATAAAGAGGTTGATTGGTAATGAATCCAATCTAAATTTTGGGAGGGCCAGCCGCTGAAATATAAGCGGTGATCACGAATGTAGTTTCGGAGCTAGAGAGAAACAGATATTACGAAATACGACGGACAGATACCGGTTTTACTCGAATCGTATACTATCCTATTCCAAGTTAACCTGTAAATTAAATAATTCTAACGGGAATAGTAGCTCGACTCGAGGATTAAGAGGGCTGTTCCATTTTGTCACTTGTTTCGATCACACCAAATTTTTAAGATTTCTTTTTGAAAAATGTAATCAATTAGCAAGCTAGTAAATAATATTAATTCAATTGGTAATTAATAACATACATAATAACAATTAATAACACATTTCTATTGTATTATCTAATGAAATCAGCTCAAAAAGTATTATAATCTGTTTTTGAAATAAATGACACAATAAAAATGTGTTTTTGATAATTACCTATTAAATTAATATTATTTACTAGTTCCCTAATTGATTAAATTTTTCAAATAAGCATCCTTTCATTTAATAAATAAAATAAATGTAGGCAAGATTAATTAAAAGAGCAAAGTTTGCTAATTGAATAAAAAAAAAATAACATAACACGCCTTGTTCCCCGAAGGGTTATTGTAAAGTCCCATGTAATAGACAAGCCTATTGCCATCAACAGACGACGTCTAGACTCCGGGTCGGGACACCCAAAAACACTTTTCCCGACCTGGAAATCGAACTCAGAACCTCATGCTCAGTAGTAGCGCTTGCAACCACTACATAGTCACTAGATTCAATGGAAACTCAGCGGTTTTACTGGTGTGGATGAAATCTGAAATCCATTTAATCATATTTCAATCTAGGTACTTTTAAATAATCCTAACAGGAAATCTAGTAGAAGCTACTCAATTCTAGCCCAACCACAGATTAATACAGCCAATTCAGTAGGACTGCCGCGGTCAAAGAAACTAAGAAAGAAAGAAAAATAAGTTTATTGGTCACAGAAACACGTGCATACAAAAAGATAATTAACTTGAAAAAGAAAAATAAAACAAAATAGATCTACTTATGTACAAATCACGAGCACAAAACTGACTGACACGACTGTGACAAGAAACTTCCCCTCAGCATGATGCTGTGCTATGGGGGCCGACAGCGCAGCGCTGATTTTCAAAGGTATGTCGGAGTTACGCGTTAGAAAGAGAGGTCACTTGTAGGTGAATATAACTGTAGGTAACAAGCGTTGTGCGACCTGAATTGCACTTTATTGTGTCGTAACAAGAGTCGCTTTTTATTTAAATGATTTTGCGGAGTGTCTCATCTGTATTACTCGTAATCTGTGGCCCAACTAGAAATCATCATTAGGAATCATTTTCGTATCTGAGTTGGCCTATAAGTTGTTGATGAGTTTTCCAGGAAAACGATACAAAATGCTCAATTACTTAGATAGATAATACAAATAATGTTTTAGATTTTTTTTGACAGCTGTTGTCTAACTGCTTAGGTAAGTCTTAAGTACCCAGTCACACGATCAATTAACCTTTCCATACTCCCTGGACCCCACGACACATGGAATCCTAGTGCCACACTAGTCCAAGGAGTTTGTAAAAATGTAGCACCTAAGGCTCGACCTATGTAAGTTTGTATTGGTTTTTTTTTTTATATTGTACCGTGTTTGTTTTTCTGAACTGAAAACACCTTAAATCTATCATTACAATTGCCCTGATGCGATAGTAAAGTCTACATTGAAATTAGAGCAGCCAGACTGATTTATTTCTGTTTGAAAAAGTATTAATAATCGATGACTTTTTTCTTCTTAAAATTCTATTATTTTGATATTAGATAAATTAATCCAAGATCACGTTACAAACCAGCAAACCATCTCCCGGTCTAACCTGGCAGTTAACAGCGAGCAACGAGTTGATTCGTATTGATGGTTCCGTACGGTGGCGACTGCCAACTTAATTGGTTTTCGTTTCGTGTTTATGCGTGTAGATTTTTTGGGTTAGGGTTCCGCAAACATTTAGGAGTAATCATTGGAATCAGATCCTTGGGGCGAAAGCGGCGTAAGTACACCCATATTTCGGAAGTCGCTTTTTGTAGTACTTAGTGAGCTTTTTGCCAGCATAATAAGCCTATAATGTTCAAACTGCTTTGACACAGGCCTCCTCTCTGTGAGAGGGAGTGGGCTGTAATCTACCACGCGGGCCCAGTGCGGGTTGGTAGATGTCTTAGAATGTCTGATTAGTAGGACATGCCGGTTTCCTCACGATATTTTCCTTCACCATTTTTGGAGAGCAGTGCCTGGGTTCGAAGTTCTCTCCGAGCTGCAAGACTCTGAGCTGCTACTGAGAAAATCCTAGCGGAAAACCTTTGCTCTATTTGGGGATCGAACCCCAGAGTCCATGTTTATTAGTCGCACTTTCTACCACTAGATTAATGTGGTATTGAGGTTTTTTATTCATTGAACAGTTTTTGGCAAAATTACTATACGAGTACCTAATCACTGGATGTCATAAAAATGTTGACAGCGGCAAAGATTTAAATCGTTAGTTTCGCCCTACCGCGTCCAAAGATAGTCGCGTTTCTGATCCGTTTTGACATTTCTGACACACAATGACACTTGAATGTCATAGAAGCTCTATTAATAATAATGTGTGAAAATGAGCCTTAAAGATTGCTAGCTGTGATTGTACGGTTGATTGTCAAATATTTCCCTATTTTGATTGAAAATATAGTAATATTTACGAAATATTTGACAGCTATTAGCATAAGAAGAGCTCGTGGTTGAGTAATAACAGCCCTACGGGGCTAACCTTGACCATCATTACATATAAAGACTGCTCCGTGCCTCGGAAAGCACGTTAAGCCGTTGGTCCTGGCTGTCATACGTGGATCTTTGACAGTCGTTACGGATCGTCAGAAGCCCGAAAGTCTGACAACCAGTCTTATCAAGAGGTATTGAATTACCAAGTTACTGGGTTGGAGAGGTTAGATAGGAGACGCTCCATTTAAAATACTGGTATTCAGCTGCGTACGGTTAGATTCATGGAAGCCGACCCCAACATAGTTGGGAAAAGGCTAGGCAGATTTGAGCAACGTGACGTTGCCAACGTCCAGAATGTATTGCGGTTCAATATCGGCACTATACAACAAAATTACTCATACCTGCAGAACCCATAACATCGAACAAATCCAAATTACTTTTATTTTCTCACAAGATATTTTTCGTGCAATCAAAAGGGTTTTTTTTCCGCCTCAGGAAACCAAACCAAATTGTATTTCGTAAACAAACATTTAGTTTTACAGCCAAATCTTTTGATAATAAATGTTATTAAATTAATCCCTTTTATAATTGTTGTGTATTTTCTTTAGTAATTGATCACTGCTGTAGCTCTTGGTTTTATGTTGATTGCTATGTAAAAGAAGTTGGTATTATATTGCTTGCTAATTCTGTCGCAGACAACAATATCAGATCAAAACGAAAAAGGACTGTCGAAACTTAATTTGGATAGATAGGAACATGTCCATACTTAAAAAGGACAGTAATGAATATACAGAATGTAGCGTAATTAATGGATAACCCTGTAGGTGGGGGTGGGGTACCTACCCCAAGCCCTATAATATTAGGTTGGGGAAAAAGTCTTTTCGCATTATAGTATGTATGAACTTGTAATAAAATCTCTTAGGCTATACTATTTGTATCTGGCTGGTTTTGGTATCATTGAAAGTTTAAATTTTAAAGAACATAATTCCAAATTCAAATTAGGAAAATGTGTGATTTTCATTTGTTTTTCGTACCGTCAAGATGAGTGAATCTAATGAAGAAATTCGATACATTTTAAAATTTTACTACAAAAAAGGTAAAAATGCAACGCAAGTCGCGAAAAAATTTGCGATGTTTATGGACCTAGTGTAGTGTCTGTGAGAGTAGCACAAAAATTTGGTTTAAGCGTTTTCAATCCGGAAATTTTGATGTCAAAGATGCACGTCGCTCTGGTCGCCCTATTACGGATAAAATGGATGCCATTTTTGAAAAAATGGAGCAAGATCAGTAGTTACGACGTAGCTGAAGAACTGGAAATTGACCACAAAACAGTTTTGGCGCATTTGAAAAAAACTAGGTACACAAAAAAGCTCGACATTTGGGTACCTCACGAGCTCACTGAAAGAAACCTAATTAACCGTGTACTCATTTGTGATTCTTTATTACGACGTAATGAAACCGAACCATTTTTGAAGAAGCTGAGAACTGGTGATGAAAAGTGGATCACGTATGACAAGAACGTGCGAAAAAGGTCGTGGTCAAAGGCCGGTCAGGCTTCACAGACTGTGGCGAAACCCGGGTTAACTCGCAACAAGGTGATGCTGTGTGTGTGGTGGGATTGGAAGGGCATTATTCATTATGAGCTGTTACCACCAGGCAGGACCATCGATTCTGAACTCTACTGCGAACAACTGATGAGATTAAAGCAAGAAGTTGAGAGAAAGCGGCCGGAATTAATCAACAGAAGGGGTGTGGTTTTTCATCATGATAACGCTAGACCTCACACATCTTTAGCCACTCAGCAAAAATAAAGAGAGTTTGGCTGGGAGGTGTTAATGCATCCGCCGTATAGTCCTGACTTTGCATCTTCAGATTTCCACCTGTTTCGGTCTCTTCAGAATTCTTTAGGCAGTGTCAGATTAACATCACGAGAGGACTGCCAAAACCACTTGTCGCGGTATTTTGACCAGAAGTTCCAACATTTCTATAGCAATGGGATCATGTCCCTACCTACAAGATGGCAAAAAGTTATCGAACAAAATGGTACCTACATACTTTAGTTAAATGTAAATAAACTATATTAAAAAATGTTTTGAATTTTCTTAAAAAATGCGAAGAAACTTTTTCCCCAACCTATTATAAAAAATTGTCAAACCGATCGATTGTCGATGTGTATTTGCATTTTTTTTTTTAATTATATTTTGAAAAATTGCCAGCTTTGGTCACTTTCTCGGCCACCGTGTTCACAAATGAAGGGATTTTCACTATCTGATTTCTGCATAATATTTTTAAATAAACGTGCTATAAGATGTGTATTACAGTTTTACAGTACCTCATGTGGTTTTTATTTATTCTTAAAGTGAAAAAAGTGTGTTTCTGTAAAAAAATCACTTTGTACCTAAAATAAAAACGGTCAAGTGCGTGTCGGACCACGCACAATAAAGGGTTCCGTAGTTGGGATGAATTTATCCCAAGAACCATAGATACTTACCTAACATTGTAGTTGAAAAACATGCTCTCCCATACATTCTAACTGCAAATGTAAGTTTGTACGCATAATATTGATAGATTTACCATGTTATTTTAAGACCATAGATTTCTTAAAGGTTTTCCTGTAATCAATAACTGACAATGGGTGTTATTTTTTTTAATAAATGAAATTTGAAATTATGGAGACAAGTTTAAAAACATATGGGCAGCTAGATTTCCATACATTTTTTTTTACACCAGACGAACTCAAACTTAGGAAAAAAATACAGAAATACAATATTTTCACTTAAAGATAAAAAAAAAACTGCATGAAGTACTCTAAAACTGAAATACACATCTTATAGCACGTTTATTTAAGATTATTATGCAGAAATCAGATAGTCAAAATTCTTTTATTTGTGAACACGGTGGTCGTAGAAGTGACCAAAGGTGGCAATTTTTTATAAAAAATAAAAATAACGAATGGAGGGGCATTCGATTTTGGGATTTGACAATTTTTTTATATTATAGGGCTTGGCGTCTCTCACCCGCAGATACAGGATTATCGATTAATTACGCCACACCCTGTATAATATAAATATAATATAATATTGTAGTATAATATCCTAGGAAATTATTCACACACGTTCATGTGATCCCAAACTAAGCAGAGCTTGTACTATGGAAACCAGATAACTGATATACTATATACACTACTTTTTTGTAAATACATGCTTATATAGATAACTACACCCAGACTCAGGACAAACAGACATATTGATGCACACAAATGTTTGTCCTGGATGGGAATCGAACCCACGACCAGCGGCATGGCAGGTGGTATCTTACCCAACCACGCCATCTGGCTCGTCATGATTGAGAGAATAATAATAAGAAAAGAGTGATCTCAAGTGGCTAAGTGATCCACACGGTTCGATCCAACAGGTTAAGCTACGCTTGCCAAGGTTAGTCCGTGGATGGGTGACCATCTTTACATACCAAGAGTCATTCGTGGATCTTTGACAGTCGTTACGGGTCGTCAGAAGCCCTAAAAAAGTTTGACAGCAATTCCTACCAAGGGGTATCGTATTACCCAGTAACTGGGTTGTGGAGGTCAGATAGGCAGTCGCTCCATGTAAAATACCTACTGCTTATTCAGCTGCATGCGGTTAGACTGGAAACCGACCCCAACATAACTGGGAAAAGGCTAGGCAGATTGATTGATCTCAAGAGGATATTTACTAAACAAACAGGTCAATATTGGAGAAAAAGTGAACTGTCATGCGATTTTTGTCTGTCATTTTGACAGATCATGTCATATTACAGCACATCACCCGCCGTGGAAAGGAAGATAAATGCTTGGTTTTATAGGTTATCTGGGTAATCGTAGGTACTATAAAGATACAGGTGCTTTTCTCAGGCTATAAGGGTGCTTTCAACCAGTACAAATCAGTTCTCTTAGATATGATAATGACAACACCGCTATGGTGTAGACCCATTCTATTCAGAACATTTCGATTTTGCTTTCTCAAAGTAAAATCAAAACGTCACAAAGAACTTAAGTACTTGAAATGTAAAATTATGTAAAAATAAAAATCTTCATACGTTTTGTGAAGGGAAACTGATTAGTGATCAATACAATTGGTGCGCCGGAGTGGGTCGGCCGGCATCGGAAGCTAGTATTGTCATGCGCACACGCATAGTTTAGTTACATAGTGTGGATGAGGCCAGGGCAATTTAGGATCAGCCTTTTACTGTGCTCTTGTAGGTTTAAACTCTTTCTTCAACAGAGCAGGAACGATTAGTGATTGATCAACGATGAATGAACATTTTGTCTCTAAGTCATCACTGACCTATTACGGTTCAGGTCCAAAATGAGTTAAGCGCACAAAGAAATTCTTTTTAACGCCATCTACCTTTCTGTCTCGGAAAAATACATTATTTCATTATTATTGTGCTTTTTGACTGAATATAAGCGTTTATGTAAGTCAAGTTATGACTGCCAAAATATTGAATGCGATTTCCCAAAAAACAGATTTTTTACTTAGGTCAGTCTATTATTTATTAAGCGTGCGTCAGCAGGCGATTCTAGTAGAACAATTTCTATTAAAAGTTCATTGAAATGGTTTTACCAGAATCGTGGTACACCGTCGCATCGCGCCTTTAGGCTGGAGCCTTAATGTGGCATATTTACAGCTGGATACCTACTCGTAACACATAGCTCGTAGAACTTGAAACTTGAATGGTCGATGGAGCCATAAGGTTCTGGGGTGGCAACGTACCGGAAGGTACAGCGTTGGTAGGTCTCTCACGTGGTAGAACGATGACCGAAGGCCGCAGGAATCCGCTGGATGTGGGAAGCACAGAACCGGTCGAAGTGGCGGTGTTTGGAGGAGGCCTTTAGGATGATGTAGAAAGAATGGTGTTCAATTGTTGATGATTTACTGTATTTCCCATATATCCTGACCAGTATCAGCAGAATCAACTCTAGTCCATAGTTTGTTTAGAGACACGAAAAGAGCTATTCTCGACTTCTCGTACAACTCGTGTCGACACGGAAGCAGGAGTCTAGTCCACACTAATATAGACGGTGTTTACATAATAATAAAACTGCACAATGGTGCCGCATTGTAATGAGTTACTCCCACGCGTGGGCAACGCTACGGTCTGGGGCGTGGGATAAAATATAAGCGGAAGCGATTTTTGAGAATTAAAATCTTGTCGCCGTTGGCTATCGCGGCATCATGTATCGTGATGGTACGAGCTATATGTTTAGAGTTACTTAAAAGATTACTTATTTAACCACTTCAAGACTTAGTGAGCTCTGCTACTTATTAGCTAGATTGGATTTAAATCATCTGCCTAGACTTTTCCCAACTATGTTGCGGTCGGTTTCCAGTCTTACGGGATGCAGCTACTATATGGAGCGACCTATCTGACCTCCACAACCCTGTTTCTGGGTAATACGATACCCCTTGGTAAGAGTGGCTGTCAGACTTCGGACTTCGGGACTTTCGGGCCACTGACGACCCGTAACCACTATCAAAGTTCTACGAATGACAGCCGGGACCAACGGCTTAACGTGATTTCCGAGGCACAGAGGGTCTCGGTATGTAAAGATGGTCACCCATCCACGGATCGACCACGGCAAGCGTAGCTTAACCTGATCGATCGACCCGTGCGGAAGTTATTACTTAGCCACGAGACCCTCGATTTAAATATTAAATGTTTCGGAATTAATTTTTTAATGAAGGTAAAAACCGAATCAAAATCCATTGCGTAGTTTAGAAGGACGACGCGGTCACACAGAAAACCACTTTTTTTATATTTTTTTTTTATTTTAATGGCATCTCGTAGTTGACCTAGAGAGGTCGTGACTACTTAACCGGACTATCCTGTGGCTGCCTTAAGATGACTCAAAGCCTCCAGCCAGGGGCATAAAACTTACAGACTAAGCGACTACACGCTAAGGGTTCCCCTTGTGGGGAACGGGCCTCGGCTTAGGGCGTCGCTGGGGGGAGGACAGCAAGATAGGACAGGCTGGATCAGATTAGAATGATTATTATTGTCAGGGGAGTTTAAAGCTACTGGCTCAGCTACGCCACCAGCTGGCACTTCATACCCGAGCAAGGGACTGGGGGGAGGACGATTATTACGGGGTCGTCGCGAGGGACCTCGGCGGCGAGGTCGGAATGTCGATTTGTGTTTGTTCCTACGGTCCCTACTGCTCTCCTGGAGAAGAGTTATGGGGTCGTCGGGATCTGAGAGGACAAGCCTAGGGCGGCGGACCTTACTAATACGAGAGGGGACATAGCTAGCCGCCTCGACAACCAGAGGGTTGCGATGGTTGGTGGCTGAGTCGAAGAAACGCTTGGAATTGCGTTTCAAGAACTGGGAGATAGTGGGAATGTCGAGATCTACGTTCCGGATTTACGAGTATAATATTAGTTAGGATACCACTAATCCTAACTAATATTATACTCGTAAATGCGAAAATGAGTTTGTTTGTTTGTTACGCTTTCACGAAAAAACGGCTGAACGGATTTGGATGAAATTTGTTACACGGGTAGACCATGACCTGAAAAAGGACATAGATTACTTTTATCGCCATACCATGTTGAATAAGCCACGCGGACGGAAGCTAGTCTAAAATACGCAGTGATCCGCAGGAGATGAGCCTAGGGTTGGGTCGCGGATGACTGAGACGATGATGTTTACGTATTAATTACTAAAAGCGTAATGATGCTAATGACATGAAACTCTGTTTATACTAAAGAGGGTATTCGCAAAGTAGTAATATGCAACGCGAGACAATAATGACACTTGAAGGTACTTAGACTCAAAACTTTTTAGCCCTCCTGGTATCCTACGTGTATCAGGGAGTATATCATACATAGGTATGTGGGCAAGTAAATACTTGTATGTTTAAATACAGCAAACAAATAAGTAAAACAGACCAATTCTAGAAGTGATCTGTTTTTCAAATGAAGATGACTCGGAGAGGCCTATTTACTCCGTTTAAAATAAGATTAGACATTTAAATAAATCTTTTTTACAGTCCGTTCAACCGATTTGGACTTCATTGCGTTGGTGGCATGACAAATGGCAGCTGCAGTAAACAGTTGGTATGTAACCACGTTGTTACTTTTAATACCATCCTTATGCCTACGGAATAGAAATCAAAATCGACTGTAAAAAGGATTATTTAAACTAATTTTATTTCAAAGAGTATAGACCTCTCCGAGTCATCTTCATTTGAACTTCGTAAATCTTTTAACTTGTACCATACAAAGCCAGTCCAAATAATAGTAACTTACTATCTCTTTAACTTCATAAAGACGAAACATTTTGGTCATTCCACTAAAGTGACTCGACATGTCTTACAAGACTACATGCTATTTTGGAAGTGCTGGCCCTTTTTATATCATCGTAACATGGGGGTAGGCAGAAACACCAGAACGCCACCATTAATCGGAATCGGTTTCATTTTGACAGTTCAACGAAATTCATTGCGTTATTTACGTTGTTGACCAGACAAAATTTTCGAACATACGAAGCAATGGATTAGCAATCAGGGGCGACGGGTTCGTGTAACCCCAATTCTACCGGCTTCTCTTCGGAACAACGACTTTACTTGAATTTAACTATAACTAAATAATACAGTATATTATGTACAGACGCCAGCACATCAAGTTACTACAATCTGTCAAATTTCTTTAATAGACTTTCAACTTTATCGCTAAAGTATTAGGTTCAAGGTTGATTGGGAAAATTTTACAGTTTTGGGTAGCTTGACCTGCTGGCGTCTGAACATACAATACTTAGTCACATTACAGGTATTTAATACATCATAAGCTAAAAAAAAACATTACAAGAACTCGTACCTTTATTATCCTAAATCGTGAACGAAGTTTACTTTAGACTGTTTTTCAAAAATAAAACTATAATCATTATTATAGTTTTCTGTAAAAAGAAAACCGGTCAAGTGCGTGTCAGACCATGCACAATGAAGGGTCCCGTAGTTGGGATGAATTTATCCCAAGAATAAACTTAACATTGTAGTTGAAAAATATGTTCTCCCATACATTCCAACTATGTATGTTTGTACGCAAAATATTGAGAGATTTACCATGTTATTTTAAGACCATAGACTTCTTATAGGTTTTCCTGTAATCTATAGCTATATTTTAAGCTCAGTAGTTTCGGAGATAAAGTTCTTGACATTTGTCCGGAGATTTCGGCTTCTGTTCCTAGTTGTAGCCTCTTCAGTGGCGGCCTGACTTTTCTTCGCCGGTGGTTTCTTTCTTGAAAGTTCTTGCGGTCTTACCTTCCTCGTTTGCACATTGATGCTGAACTGTGTTCCTCATCTTCATCCACAGAGTCCTCATCACATTGTGGCAGAATGGCGCTACAACATGGACTTCTTGGCACAAATATCTCGATTTTTTACATTATATATCGCTATTGCACCCGAGCGAAGCAGGGGCGGGTTGTTAATTGATTTATAATTTCAACCAAAATCAAAAAGATCAAAGTCCTTTTAGCGACACTGAGATCTGAATCTAACAAATGCACGCCAAACCAGTGACTGACCACGCCAAGCGCTAACCAACAGTCATTCGCATGTTATAAAATATATTTTTTTTTACAAAATAAAACAGCAGTGTTTGCCAAGGTAGTCAGAATTAATCCAATATGATACGCAGATCATAAATTCTGGAGGGAACGCCCCCTGTTTTGAAGAGAGAAATGCTTTATTTATATTTTTCGTGCTTTGTATGTTTGCACCTTTTATTTTTTGGTTATCTCAGGTAGCTGAGTCTTTGCACAACGATGATCGGTTTCTATAACATACCGACCTTTTCTATTAAATCTACGACTCCATGACAGGCTGGCCGGCTACTAAGACATTGCTGATGGACATATTCAACAACATTTTGCTCGATCTAGGAATTGAAGCTAGGACCCCACTGTTGGCAGTCTCACTTGCAAGTTTGCAACTACTAGACCTATGAAGTCGGATTCTGAATTTGTGCCGGATTGATTGCAGTGAGGAGCTCGTGATTAACTAATAACAGCCGCACTAGTTGATCCATCAAGTTAAGCTACACTTGCTGAGGTTGATCTGAGGATGGGTGACCATCTTTACATACCGGGACTCCTCCGTGCCTCGGAAAGCACGCTAAGCCGTTGGTCCTGGCTGTCATTCGTGGATCTTTGACAGTCGTTACGGGTCGTCAGAAGCCCGAAAGTCTGACAACCAGTCTTACCAAGTAACTGGATTGTGGAGGTCAGATAGGCAAACGCTCCTTGTTAAATACTGGTATTCAGCTGCATTCGGTTAGACTGGAAGTCGACACCTACATAGGTGGGAAAAGGCTAGGCAGACTGATTGCTTGATGTCAGAGATGGAGTAGCGACCGCCTACCGAAATCGATAGCGTTGGAAGGCCTGGGAACCAGGTGGACTGACGACCTTGTGAAGGCCACGGGAAACCGCTGGATTCGGAAAGCTCTGAGTCGGTCAAAGTGGCGGAGCTTGGGGGAGGCCTGTGTCCAACTGTGGACGTATTTCGGCTGAAATGAATGAATGAATGATGTCAGTAGGCTCGCTCTTCATTTTATTACAAGGTCATCATCAGCATAGCATTTTTTAACTATGTGGGGGTCGGCTTCCAGTCTTTTTTCACTTTTATTTGAGATGGGTTTGCTCTTGATTTTAGTCTAGGTCAGAGGTGACAGAGACAAAGTCTACGATGGAGTGAGCTTACCCAGAAGAAGCCTGTTCACTCTCACTTTGAAGAGATTCGGATTGTAAGCGTTCGGGAACACAGACGCAGGTAGTGAGTTCCACTCTTTTGCCGTGCACATTATGAAGGATGTTTGGAAGCGCTCAGTGCGAATTGGTGGAATGGCAACTAGGTATGGATGGTAACTTGCAGTGCCTCTAGATGTTCGATGGTAGAAGGGGGCCGGTGGAATGAGGTTGTGGAGTTACTGCGCACACTCACCAAAGTACAGTCTATAGAAGACCGACAAGAAGGCAACCTTGCGGCGATGAGACAAGCTGTGAAGCTTGGCATCCACCAGTTTTACGTCTCCAATGAGCCTCTTAGCTCTGTGTTCCACTGAGTCAAGTGCAGCAAGTTGGTATTTAGCTGAGCCATCCCAAAAGTGGCTGCAATACTCCATGCAGGATCGGAATTGCGCTTTTTAAAGGGTCAAAAGCTGTCCAGGCATAAAGTATCGCTTCACTCTGTTTAGGATGCCTAGTTTTATGGCTGCAGTTTGAGCTTTGTGCCGAAATTGAGACTGGATGTCAACTCCATGCCTAGGAGCTCGCAGTCTAACCGGATTTAGCTGAATACCAGTATTTTACACAAAGCGGCTCCCTATCTGACCTCCACAGTCCAAACTTGGTACCTTGTTAAATATCACCGGTGAAATATGATGGCACTGTTAGGGTACAGTACAACGTTCAAAGGTTTCACCGTTTGTCTTCGGAAAAACCGAACTTTGCCGAATTATATGTGACTGCTCCAATTTAAAGGGAGTAACGGAATTAATGTGTCAATCTTTAATAATTTATGTGGGAATATAAATCACTATCTATTGGTCGATAGTCACATTTTGGTCTTTATATTTGGGTTTTTCCGAAGATAAACGTTGTCGTACCTACTGATAAAAGCCACCGGCTACACGCATGGGACAGATCCATACAAAACGCATAAAAAAGCATGTGATTTGCTTGTTGTTGGGCTACCGGTGGCTATGGCCGGTGACTCATGTGCACCTAGTCTTAGGTAGACAACTCTGTCTAATCCCATTTAGTTATATCTCTACGACTCAAGTTCCTACGCACATTATGAAGAATTTTCATAATTGCACGCATAATTTATGCTTAAGCTCATATATTTTGCGGACTTATATTATTTTGCACATTCGGAGTCGAATGAAACGTCAGTTAAACAGGATGTAGTAAAGGATTCTTAGAACGGGAGCTACTATGGTTAGGTAAGTCGTTGGGTTCTCGATTCTGGGTTCAGAGTGAGAAATATGTGAGTTGATCTGCAGGCTCTGGTTGGCAATTTAATGATTACTATGGGTAGCATGAAAGTCTGAAAACAGAATGATTAGGAATACCTAGCATTTATTGGCAGTGAAATATTTTTTGGCACTGGAAAATAGTGACTTATTCGCAGAATAATCCACCCCCAAATCCAAATTTTGCAAATTACTCTGCATTATAAAATGACTACGGTGTTATTATTAAAATTTCAAGCCAATATTAGTAGGCGAAACTTATTATTTTGTTTTTTTTTTACTTAGCTAAATAAACCAGCATCCAGCAGCTTATTTCTGTCCTTAACATATCCAATAGCATGCTATTATAGCTCGATTCTCAGCAACTCCCATCCAGTTGCTACCAGCCACCCTGCGAATATCGTCGCTCCACCTAACCTAGATCGTCTTACCCTACGTTTCGTGGATTCCATTCAAAGACACGTCTATCCCAACGGTCATCGATTCCTTGGCTAATACGTATTACCACTTCACAGAAACACAAATCGAGTCAAAACCAATGACATATTCTAATTTTAAACCTGTAGTAAGAGCTACCACCTTCATAATTTACGACATGAGAAATAAAATATCTTGAAAATATAATTGTAGGTGTCGACTTGGACGCACAAAATGGAGGCCGTTCTTTTTTTAAAATTTGAGTTATGATTATTGTAGCATTGGGTGCAGCCGTGCAGCCTGCAAGTAGGATATTATTGGGCATTCTACCCCACCTTCCGTTCCATCGGCTCACTCCGTTCGCCTCGTCACTCTCGGTGGAGTAGAATGCCCAATAATATAAATGAAATCCACTGGTTCGGCGCCTATTCCACCCGATGGAATGATCATCTCCGTCACTCTCGGTGCAGTAAAATGTCTAATACTGGTTCGGCGCCTATTCCACCCGATGAAACGGAAGGTGGAGTATGAATTCCTACATAATGCAGTAAAATACTGGTTCGGCGCCTATTCCACACCAAAAGTGCGCACCGTGACTTACAGCTTAGTACGGTCGTTATTCTAAGTGCGTACGATGTGGCTATGTAGCCCCCTAGTTATCCTAACGCCCTAGCCTACCATACAAACCACACCAAACGTAGGTTACGTTGGTTTTACGTGAGGGAAGTCTGTTACCAGGAGACCTACGGGAACAGACGGAACTTGGGTAGGAATAGGGGTTTGTGTACGTCGTGCAATGTACACAGGAAATGGTTTTCTCACCGCCGATCCCACAGACTCATAGGATCGATGACGGCTAAAGGTGTCTTGGCCACAGTGAGAGGAACACTTTATTTCTAAAACTCAATATTAACTTACCGCGTTACCGTTATTTTAATTAAGTCATTCAGTCGACACTAGTTTACTTATTAACAAATAAGGGTGCTCGCTACTTGAACTGGTAGCCTAAAATTCAGGACAGATTGTCACATGTCTCTCCACAAAATTAGAGGTAGCTCATAACCTTAATAGGCTACACACTTACTCCGCTTAAGTGACCAGATTGGCTCGAGGATCATCTGAACTTTAAGTTACCCTACATTAAACTAAAATCCAGGACAGATTGTCTTATGTCTCTCCACAAAAGTAAGAAATAGTGCATACCCGGAGGCACCCACACATTCTATTTTCTGTGACCAGATTGGCTCGAGGACATCCAAATTTTAATTTAATTAATTCAAACAGAGAGCACTACCTTGCTCCACTTCCCTACTAACTGTTACTAACTAACAATATATCGCTTTGTAATCGACACCAGCAGTTAGCAAGGTACCTTTACACTCGACGATACCCGCGCCGTTCTCAGTTGCGAACCGCCTGACGGCAGCGTCGGAAACCGTGATCAGTTAGTCAGCCTAATAAAAACAAGTAATACTGTGTATGCTGCGTGTGCATCACGTTTTCACAGTCGTTCTCAAAACAGTACACACGTATTGTCCGGCGTCACCGCACCGTTCTTTATCCTGAACGCTTTAATCAGACAGTTGTAACCACGCAGTGTAAATGGTATTTTATATGTGCAAGGCTGCAATCTTGCAACATGCAGTCTAAGCAGTTTTGAACTTCATTGCATCTTGAGTAGGTATGTGTGTGTGTTAAAAGAATTATAATGTTGAATGTAACATGATCGTCGTTCACGTTGTAGTATTTAATTAAATTTAGGTTTATACAGAATTGTCTAGGTACTTCACATACCTACTATGTCTTACCTAGATTTGTTGTAATCTAGTTTATATAAACTATAATAAAATAATACTTATACCTTCTTATTCTTAATAAATCTTCACTGAATTCGTCTTTTATAGAACTTCCTAAATATTGTTTTCGTATTTATATTTGAAGTTTGTAATCGCTTCTAATTTATTGTGTTTCATTCTTCTAGGTAATAAGATTATATAATCTTATTTATATGAATATTTATATGATATATTTTTTATCAAGTACAACATGTATTATTGGTTGAACCATTACCCACTTCGATCGGGCGCGATTTTAACTTAGATAAAAGAGAACCCTGTGCACAACAAGATTATTTGGGAGCATTATAATAGTACCTATGCTAAAGTTAAACTAAAGTTATTATCGATAAATTAGACAACTATAAAACCATAACTCAGACATGTGTGTTCGATTCCCACACGATACAGTTTCTTGGATTCTTTAATTGTGGGTTTAAGTGATTATTTAATAATACGAATTAAAATTTTATTTGTGAGTATTTTTAAATGAACTTATTCCACAGTAGTATTTTTATGTGATTATAATATTAGTCCCGAGTTTAACTGCAACTTAACATTATCAACCACACGGATTGGTTTGTGCGTATTACAAAATGGTTTATTATCAAAATAGTTACGATTATTTTCAACTATCTACTTACTTCTTGAGTCAACTATGCTCACAAAATTTACTTTCAACGACGCGATCTACCTACGAGTTTCACCTCTCGCATAAACGTAATTGTGATGATAAAAATTCTCAACAAACATACATCAATTATTCAATTAATTATACATATTAATTCAGTATTGAGTCATAAAGAATAACAGGGATCGGGTTCACTTTGTCGGCTTTATTTTGCGGTTCTCATGAACAAATTGCAATTTAGCGAAATTGGTATGCGATCAATATGGTTCAATATGACATAAACGACATATTTTTTTATACAACTGTAAGACATGTACTTAGAGTTTAAAATTGAAACGATCTATTTTATGCTTAAATTGTATTTTTTGTGAATATAAACGAATTAATTTCAATCAATAAATTACATTCGCTCCAGAATCTTCAAAGTGACAAGTAGTACTAGCAGTACTTTAAAATCAACTTTAAAACATGTAAGTGAGTACTTCTTAATTTTAAATTTGTAGTCATAATGCACAGCTACGGACCTGGTTTTTGCCTGCCGGCTGTTGTAATTAACATGTTATATCTATCCATCGTGATTGCTACTCAGCTACGGACCTGGTTTTTGCCTGCCGGCTGTTGTAATTATCATGTTCTATCTATCCATAGTGACTGTTACTTAGCTACGGACCTGGTTTCTGCCTGCCGGCTGATGTAACTGTTCTCATCCTGTCATAAATTGATTATTGTATCTCAAAAAAAGACCTTAAACGGATATTTGTTTTGTTATATAAAATATTAAGTACTTTTTATCTTGTGTAATAGGTCTGACTCCGACGTTTCCCGTGTGTCCGACTACATAAAGAGCCCGCCGACTGCTACAAAGGTCGTGCCGAGCAAGAGCCAGCCTACGAAAAAAACAACAAAGCGCAAAGCTTCCTCGGTCGTGGAATTAGGATCAAGGTAGTTTATGACTATTTTTATTTTCTAAGTTATTACTTTCACATATTCTAATATAAAGTAGATTTCAATAGAGAACTTTGATTTGCAAAAATAATTTTAAGTACATACTTATTTTTCTCTCATCATAAGTTTGTATCTAGAAAAGTGTTTCTTCTAGATAATAAAATTTAATTTGTTTACAGTAACAAGAAACCAGGGAGCACCGATCTTTTCGGTTTGGAAGACTTAGATGGCCTTCCTCCGCAGTCGGAGTTAGGTTCATCCTTGCTGTCCCGCGTCGCCAACGGGAAGGTACGACGGACAGCGGATCTAAGGGGTGCCTTCTTTGTGGAACTGAAGGTGTACCATAAAGAAGACATCATCTCCACTGCTCCTGAGGAGCGTTGGAAGAAGTCCCAAGTTGCATTAAAACTGCAATTGGATAAAGGTAGCTCGCAGTGGAACTCACTACAAAAATTCATGCATAAGGCTCACGAGTTGTTCAATGACTCAGAGCCGGTATATTATAGCGATAAGATACATTTTAAATAAGTTACACTATTAATTTAAAATTTTAATTTGAGGCATCCAAAATAAAGATTAAAACTGCAACTGGATAAAGGTAACTCGCAGTGGAACTCACTACAAAAATTCATGCATAAGGCTCACGAGTTGTTCGATGACTCAGAGCCCGTATTTATAGTGATAAGATACATTTTAAATAAGTTACATTATTCATTTAAAATTTGAATTTGGGGCATCCAAAATAAATCTTTATTTTTAAACTTAGCAAGTAATTAATTACGATAGAATGCCTTTCTGCACTGTTTGTAACATATCTGTTGAGCGCAGTCATTGGACAGGTCATCTACGCAGTACCGATCATAAAAATAAAAATATTTCATACGTTTGCGAAGGTGTTGAATTAATTCATTCTGCATTTCTAAATCGTATAGCTTCTTATAGAATTATTGATACTAATGAAAATTATTCTTTAGATTCGTTTTTTAATAACAGTCAAGAAAAAATCAAGACATTAATAAACAAATCTCTTAAGGATCATATCTGTCTAAAAATTAATTTTGAATATTTTGCTTTGTTTTTGATGGTTAAAAATGATAGTCAGGAGATGAAATCATTTGCTACAAAGAATTATGTAGTACATCAGAATTATGATTATGATTCATTAGCATCTCAGGTTAGAAACACGTTGAAAAAAAAGATAGAAGAATTTCAAGATCGTGACAGTGGGTGGACATTTTTAAACAGTTCGTATTTGGAAGTTAATGTTAACAAATACCAACCTTTGCGCGGCTCAAGCTTTATCGAGTTGCCGACATCAATTAAATCAAAAAAAGCATGTATTAATATTCATAATAAAGATAATTATTGCTTTTTATGGTCAGTTGTTGCTGCTTTATATCCAGCTAAAACTCATCCTGAAAGAGTATCATCTTACCCCCATTTTCAAAGCGTGTTAAATATAAAAGACATTCAATTTCCATTGAGTTTCTCAGATATTGCTCGATTCGAATTAAATAACCCTGAAATTTGTATATATATATATGGCTTTAAAAATAATTCCGTGATTGGACCGTTTTATAAACCAAAATCTTTGAAGAGAAAAGTGATTCATTTACTTTACTTAGAAAAAGATGATTTATCACATTACTGTCTCATTAAGGATTTACCTCGTCTTGTTAAAAATCAAATAACAAGACACCACAGTAAATTATACTTTTGTGATGTTTGTTTAATGTTCTTTGATTCATGTGATGATCTGAATTCACACAGTTGTGGAGGAGTTGCTACTGAACTACCTCCAAAGGGTTCTTTCATTCAGTTTGAAAATTATGGTAGAAAGCAATTTGTGCCATTCGTTATATATGCCGATTTTGAAACAATGCTAGAGCGGTACGACTCCTGCGAACCTGACCCAACTCAGGCGAGCACCGTTACGAGACAGCGACATGTGCCCATCGCTTTCGCTTATCATATTACATGCACTCTAGATGAAACCTATAATCGTTACGTTTCGTATCGTGGTTTGGATTGCGTTTCGAAATTTGTGAAGTCTATCTATAAAGACGCTAAAAAGCTTTATAGAATTTTAAATAATACCATTACTATGATTTACACGAATGAGAATGCTCTCGACTTTGAAAACTCTGATACATGTCATATTTGCGAGAATTTCTTGTTTGGTGATAGGGTTCGCGATCATTGTCATTTGACTGGTAAATATCGTGGCGCAGCTCACAGTTACTGTAACCTACAATATAAAATGCCTAAGTTTCTGCCTGTATTTTTTCATAACTTATCGGGTTATGATTGCCACCTTTTCATAAAAGAATTAGGTAAAGCTCCAGGATCTATTAAAGTCATACCTAAAACAAAAGAAAATTATATTTCTTTCACGAAGTATATTCCGATTTCCGATAATGAAAGCATACAGGTACGATTTGTAGATTCTTTCAAGTTTTTAGGAACAAGCTTAGAAAAGTTGGTTAGTACAATGAAAAAACAAGAATTTAAACAATTAAAATTTTATTTTCCCGAAAAAACACAATTCGATCTACTTACCCGTAAAGGAGTTTATCCGTACGACTATATGTCTCAATGGAAACTTTACGAAGATACGTGTTTACCCTCCAAAAAATTTTTTTTTAACTCTTTAACTAATGAGTCAATTACTGATGAAGACTATGAACACGCTCAGTCCGTTTGGTCAGTATTTAATATTCGTAACATGGGTATGTATACAGATTTATACCTTAAAACCGACGTTCTTTTGCTTACAGACGTGTTTGAAAGTTTTAGAAAAACATGTAAACGACATTACAATCTGGATCCCGCGTTCTATCTTACAGCACCAAGTCTATCATTCGATGCAATGCTTTTGAAAACTAGAATTAAATTAGAATTGATAAGTGATGTTCAAATTTATAGGATGATACAAACAGGTATTAGAGGAGGTATTTGTATGTGTTCCAGAAGACATGCCCAAGCCAATCATAAATACTTGGATTCTTACGACCCATCCCTTCCGAATTCATTTATTATTTATTTAGATTGTAACAATTTATATGGCTATAGCATGTGTCAATATTTGCCTCATTCGGATTTTAGATTCATGAGTAGACAGGAAATAGATGATTTGCAGTTGAACTTAATATATATAAGCGATACTGCGGAAAACGGTTATATTCTTGAAGTTGATTTATTATATCCTACAACATTGCACATTGAACATAATGACTTTCCATTTTGCTCAGAAAAATTCGTCCCACCCGGTGGTAAGAATAAAAAATTAATACCGAATTTGTATGACAAATACCACTATATTATTCATTACATACATTTAAAAAAATGCTTGCAACACGGATTGGTATTACGAAGGATTCATCGTGCAATTGTTTTCAAGCAAAGCTGTTTTTTAAAACAATATATTGATATTAACACCCAGTTACGTCAAAAAGCAGAGTCAACGTTTGAACAAGATTTTTTCAAATTATTGAACAATAGTATTTTTGGAAAGACTCTGGAAAATAATGAGCATCGAATAGATGTTAAGTTAGCAAACAAGTGGTGTGACTTGAACAATAAAACAAAAAAGACTACTTGTGCTGAGAAATTGATCGGCAGTCCATATTTTCATAGCGCCTCAGTATTTTCTGATGATCTAGTGGCAATCCAAATGAAGCCTTCTCGCGTTATTCTTAATAAACCAATATATATAGGATTTACTGTATTGGAATTATCTAAGAGTCACATGTATGACTTCCATTATTCAATCATAAAGCCTTTTTATGGTAACCGAATTGAATTGTGTTATACTGATACGGATAGTTTGGTTTATGATGTAAATACTGATGACATTTATCAAGATATCAATGAACATTTTCTAAAATATTTTGATACCAGCAACTACGACTTAAACAACGAATTTAACTTACCAATTATTAATAAGAAGGTTCCAGGGTTATTTAAAGATGAAATGGGTGGTAAAATTATCAAAGAATTCGTAGGACTGCGCTCAAAGCTTTATTGTATTAAAACTTTAGACAAAACAATAAAGAAAGCAAAAGGTATAAAAAAATGTGTTACGAAAAATTTAAATATGTTAGATTATAAAAACGTTTTGTACAATTGTAACGTCATTCGCAAAAAAAATGTTTTGTTTAAGTCGATAAAACATGAAATTTTCACTCAGGATGTAAATAAAGTAGCACTTTCAAGCAATGATGATAAGCGGTTGTTATCGATTGATAAGGTATCTACTTTAGCTTGGGGTAATGCAACTATATTTAAGTAATGAATTGCCATTATTTTTAATGTAAGTAATTACAGTAGATACATTTTTTACAATGTATTTAGATAACGTTCAAATGTAATGATAATTACCTAAAGTAAGGTCAAATAATGTGTAATGTAATTGTAAAAATTTAAATTTTCTTGGTGCCTCAAATAGATATTATTATTTTAACTGTTACTTATAACAAAATATGTATAAACTTTAGAACTTAGTAAGTACTTAATTAGTTTTAAGAGCATTTACGCGACACAGCATTTCGTAAAATTCCTAAAATATAATCTACTAACTTTTTGTGACGTATCCTGCTTAGACGTATCAAGTTTTATTAAATCATATTATTCATTTCCAAAACTTCGGACTTAAGTTTGTATGAAATGCCATGTCGCTATGTGATAAGTTTTCTTATATTGGTAGTAAATAAATAAATAGTATTTAATGGTTATAATTATATCTGTTTTATTTCCATTCCTGATTGATTACAAAGCACACAGGTTCCAACTTGATAAACATATAATGTTCATTTTTGATGACAAAGGACTCGTGCCTCGAAGTTCGCACGCGCATTGTAGAATTTGACACCGAACAGGTGCTCGGACATGTTGAAACATGAAATTGATTCACAGCGTATGGTTTTATGGAGTCTAATTACATATTAGTCACGTTCCACAGTAATATTATTGTGTAGAACGTCATTCTATCATTACACAGTCGGCCGGAGCGGTCATATCACGTTGAATAAAAACAAAACAAATTGTAAGTATTGCACAAGCTTATACGTATTTATAAAATTATTTCATAAGCTGTTAAACATAATTGTTATCAATAATTATAACTTTGTTTGTTTCAGATCATCAATAATGTGCGATTCTCCTGATTTTATCTTCTCACAATATGGTCAAGGTTGGCCAACTCCAAGTTTAAGCTGGCATGTTCCAGAGCAACAAAGACCTGAACCAACCAACAAAAAGCCTAGACCAAGACGGGAGGGTTTAAAACGGAAGGCACCTGAACATTCTATAAGTCAATCGTTCGTTATAAACAACGAAAAGAAAAAAGGTTTACGACTGATCCAGATACAAGTATTAGACATCAGTGAGCGACAAGAAGCAAGTGTTGCAAGTTCAAGTGACAATGAGAACGTGGTATTGTTAAGTGCACAATATGTAGTTAGTGAACCGGTGGACAATGTTATGGAAGAGACACAATCATTGATAAATAAAATTTCAAAGAAACTTTGTGGTGATGATTATTATTAGTAAGTAAGTAATGTATCTACCTAGTTTGTATATTCAGTAGAAATAAATAATTAGTTTAATATTGATATTATAAATTCATTTGTTAATCTGTTAGTGTAATAAAATGATTCCACATAGATCATCACAATTTGTAAATAAAAAATAAAATATTAAGAAAACTTTAAGCCCTTAGTTAGGTTCTTAGTTAAGGTTTTTAGTTAATATGTAAGTTTAATGTATAAATAAATGAAATATCTAAGGTGTAAGTTTTATTGTAATTAGAGAGAATAAGTTAGAAGAAATAAAATAATTTATTTGTTAATGTAGTAGTGTATTAAAATTCTCAAAATACATCATAGTTCATAGTAGATAAGTTTCATGTACATACATAAAATATTAAATAACAAGGACAAGTGTATTTAGTTTGTAATTGTAAATAATGTGAAAACTAAATAAATAATATATTTATAATTTAAATTATCTTTTATTGACGTTATAATCATACTCCCACTTTAAATTAGCTCTAAAGAAATGTTCTCATTATAGGTTTTAATTATGTTTTCAATATTTTAAAATTAATAGAATACTTACTCAATTAAATTCATTTTATTAGAGCTAATTTTAAGTTTGTTATGTAGGTTACCCAGATTATATTATTAAATAAAACAACCTTATGTACATAATCATTTTTATTAACTGAACATTACAAAATAATTTAAAATAGATTAAATATAGACATATTATTATCAAGATACCATTTTCTAATACACACCGCATTATTTAATGCACAATTCACTTTATGGTTCACACAATTAAAATCAGTTTTATTTTTACAGAACTTTTTTTTTAATGTCGCAAAATTAGGACAGCCTTTCTCACCTATATCAATCACTTCACAGTTTGCACATAACTCTTTAATCCACTTAATCTTTTCCAAACCCTTTGTAATAATTTTTTTATTTTCTAAATACGGTACGATGACATGTTGAAACTCTCTGTAGTCTATAAAGCCCTCACTCCAGAAAATTCCACGATTTCTTTCCAACCACCGCACCTGCTTCTTTTCTTCTTGAGTTAAGTAATAAAACGTATGCGGTGGTTTAACCAAGAACGTCTGTGTGTGCTCATTACTTACGATAGCCACTTCTTTGACAATAAAATTATTGTCTAAATATTTAAATCCTTGGAGTTCGACAATGATAATATCCGCGTTCATGATAACTTCTTCACTGTGTTGCTTAGTGGCTTGTATTCAACAATGCAATCGTTAAGAATGAGACAGTATGCTGAAGTTTGATCTGGTATTTCTGAATCACTCTCAATTTCTACCCTTACATCCACAACTGGTCCAGTCTTCAGATTATCGATCTGTCTAGAGCAATCGATAACAAACAACGGTGCTAATTCTTTAAATTGTTTCTCGCTTAATAAAGACTCCGAACAACGGTCGTAATACGACTGCTGAAATCTGATGTATTGCTCGTATAATAAAGCAATTCTGTTATTAGCGAAGTTCACATTGAGGCTTTCATACGGGAAATATGTTGAATTAAGGTACACTCGAACATCACGAACATAGCAGTGATCAAACTGCGACATGTCAGAACTTGCATTATTTTTTCTACTTGTTTGTAGTCCGATTATTACATATCGCGGTTTTTCTATTTGAGATGATGTTTTGATAGACCAGGTGTGCTTTGTAGTTCTAGGTAAAGTGGGATATTCGTATAGATCCCAGTTTCTAAATATCATCTGGAGCGGTCGATCTTTTTCCAACAGTTTTAATAAACTTATTTTTTCTTTGTCCGATACTTTCACATGGGGTACGCGCCATATGATTTTATTGATTTGAATGTCTTCCACTATTTCTCCGGTATTCAATTTTACAGCGTTCAAATTAGTGTTGCTTCGTAACAATATTAGTTCATGTCTACTATTTATTACAACTTTTTTAAAATCTTCTGCGAAACCGATGATATTCCGAAGTGGTATAGACGCAGAAAAACTTCCCCCATTAATATTTTTTATACCATCGATACTCCAACCCCAAGCTCTAGCTACTTTTGATTCATTCTCATTCATTGATATTAACGATTTCATGGTTGTAGTTATACCAGCATTTTTTATTTTATCAATCTCCACTCCGTTTAGTTCGTACCTAATATCTTGGAACAAGAAGAGTAGTCCATTGTTCGTAAAATTAACACTAGTAGCTTTCTCTTTTGATTCTTTTTTGCTAACGATAACGGTTCCTTCCAAATACAGAGTGCTGGCTGATGGTAATATGTAAAGATCCTGTTGGTTGATAGGTATGCGTATTTCATCGTTCCTGTTGAAACTTGTTACATAAGGTTTGTACGAATGAAATTCGATTCCTTCTATACTGTTGTCGTAAGTCGGAGTGGATAAAACGTCTAAGATATTCATTTTAACAATCCGATCGCTTTGAGAAATATCTTATTGTCTTTAGTTAATTTTATTTTGCTCTTAGAACGACGTCTTATTTGGTAGGTAGCTTGAGTAGAACTGGTATTTTTAATTTGTTGAGACATATATTTATTGTAGTCAATCATTTTTTCTTCTAAGATGTAAATACAGCTGTACTTCTTCACCACGCAAGTTAATTAAGCGATTGTTTATATCTAGTAGTCGGATATGTATGCAGCTTATGTTGTTTTGATTGATTGGAAAATATATTGCGTTCTTCGGGATTTCTATGATTCTGTAACCAGGTGGTACGTTGAGTGCGAATTCATGAATTATGTGACTTGGTTCACCGTTTATGTAAGAGCCGCTCACAATGTCACATTCGATCCTTACCACAGTCGTCGGTAAAATGTTGACTGGATGCTGTGACACATGCCATTTATTTGCTTTTAAGACCTGCTTATCAAACCCTAACAGTCTACTGAAAGAGTATTCTTTCTTTAAATTAACGTCTTTTGAACAATATATGGCAGTTTTTAAAGTATTGTTATTGCATTGTAATTTAATTGAGGCATCTTTTATTTCGGATTTTAAATAATCATAAATATCTTGCAATTCATAGGTGCCTTCCGGTATTTCAATAACTTCGTTTGAACCATAATAGAACTTGTTATTACTTTTATCAATATTTGGTATAGAATTAAATGTTGAAAAATGCAATAAAGCACACTCATATTCTCCATTTAGTTGCAACGTATTAGGATAGTACGTAGATAAAATTGATGAGTTTCCAGTTATCGACAAAGTGAGTGACATCTTGCAAATGATTGAAATAAAATAAAATCATTTATTTTATACATTTTTATTCCAAAAAGTCCTCAAATATTTTAAACATAAATGACCACAGTTCACAGTGTTAAATTTTTGATATCTTGTGTAGTTATATGAAACTTTACAATTCTTAAAATATCGTAACAGTTCTAATGGAGGTTTTAAATTTCCATAGCTATCAAAATAATCACAATAGTCATATACTTTTACATAAGCTACCCAATGCGTTCCTTCGTTTTTAGAATCGTCTAAGTTAACAATACCACATTCCATACGTTTCGGCTTCCTTGGCAATTGATCTTTCATATATACTCCTCGGAAATATGGGATGTCTCTTGCGTAGCATTGGATGTCTACATTAGTTAGTGCGCGATTTGGTAGCTTCTTGTTCAGTTTTTTGTTGATTTTATAAACAATCCTTTACCGTTTTTATAAGGTTTTATGTATAAACCCTTACCCACTGCTAAACCCTCCATAGTTCTATTATGTCGTTCCGTCTCTCGCAAGTTTTGTTGAGCAGATTTATAATCATTCACCGTTTTTGCAATTCCAGCTGCACCACCAGCTAAAGCTCCTAAAGCTGATAAGCCAGCAAAAATTGGAATTAAAGGTAGAACTCCACCAGTCTTCGGTATGGGGATCACTCTCGGTACTCTGATTTGGTGTAATTTGGGGCATAACTTTTTTGCAGCTAAGTAAGCCAAGTTTATTAAAGACTTACTATCCTTGGGTTTTAGCTTTTTTATTTTAGATTTTATTTTTGATACTAAACTTTTAAATGTTTTGGCACCAGAACCAGATTTCAATTTGGCTTTCATGACTTTGCTTACTAACCATGAGCTTAATTTTTCACCTTTTCCTGCATCTTTTGATTTTAGTCTCTGTTTAGCCATGTTCAAAAGCTGTAAGTCGGCTTTGTGACGATTAGGTAAATCTGTATGATTTTCATATGCTATATCGTGGTGCATACAAGCTTCGTCTAGTTTATTCACACCTCGATCGCCTCGCAACAAACGTTTATGAAGTTTAGTTCCTGGTCCGCAATAATTGTATCCAGGCAAATGAGCTTCGAACGGTAGATTATTAATTATACTGTTAACTAGTCCACCACCTTGCATTACTTAAATAATAATGATACAAATTTCACAAAGTATTTCTTTTATATCTTAATTTATTAATGAGGATTTATCAATCCAACTGTTTTCATCATTATTGAGACCTAACCATTTAACGAATAGTTTCTTTCCTTTCTTTTTAATTATTTTTTCTACTAAATAAACACCAGGATAGTTAGATTTTTGAAGTTCTTGCTCGTAAAAAGTTCCTAATATATCTTGCTTTCGTTGATCTTCTATGTGGTATGTTACTGGTATAGTTTTATTAATCTTTTTTATCGTAAAGAGTTCAGTTGACCAATTAGGAGTATAACCTTTCTCGAAATTGTGTTTGTATTTACTGATACGAACACAGTCACCTTTTTTGAACTTAGGCTTCCGCTGGATGGATACATGATTACATTTGTTTTTAATATTCTCTTTTACGATGGGTTCATTCGATTTATTAACATCATTCGGTTTAATTTTAATAGTACGATGTTTTGTGTTATTATATGTATTAAATAAATCTTCTAAAGGTGTTCCTAACCACTTATAATTTCCAACGAGATTAAAATATTTGTACAAATTATTTTTAACAGTTTTAATTAGTCGCTCTACAATTGAAGCTTTTTTAGTAGAGAAAGATGAGTAATGGTTTATGCGGTACTTCTTCATTAGCGTTTGGAATGTGTTGTTATAAAACTCTGTGCCCATATCAGTTTGTAAATTAACAGGATTTTTATTGCTGCTTAGTAGTATTCGTTCAAAAGCTCGAGTTACTTCAGATTTATTTTTAGATTTTAACGGTTCTGCCCAGGCATACTTTGAGAAGCAGTCAATCACCACTAAAATGAAATTGTAACCTTTGTTATACTTTCTTAGGTTTTGCATGTCCATTAGATCTGCTTGCCACAAATCATCGATCCCTTTGAGAATAACAGAACGTCGAAGGAAGTTTCTTCGTGCCGCTTTGTGTATTTCATTTACTATTTGTTGTTTTGCCATTACTGAGATTTTCAAGTAATTTGTCTATATCTGCTTTGGAGTAAAACTTCTCTTCCAAATGAATCAAAACCTCAGGTTCCTTTACTTTTAAAGTAGTCTGAATAGACTTTTGTGCATCTAATATGATTTGAGCACGCAATGATGCAATCAGCTTATTAAATTGTTTTATCGTATCAGCACACATTCGATCTACATAATCCTTGTTCACAGCATCGTCTGATTCTAATGGATGTCTAATTCCTCTCAATCTAGAAGACTTTAAATCAAAATCTCCACTTTCTGATTTTAACAACGCGTTATCATTGAAATTAATCAGTTCTGACAAACGCATTCTTTTATGAATAAAATGTCCAAATTTATCTATATTCATGTTTAAGGTGTACTTTATGTAAAGGCTGATGATGAACTAAACAATAGTTAATTTTACACCTATTTATTTATAAGTTTACTTTCACGTAATTCTTCAATAATGGATATTATTTCATTATCTAATCCTGTGTTGCCGGCATCTCGAGATGCTATTAATAACTTTAACCTTTCCACCAATTCATTAGGATCATCCCAATACACAAAATCTACGTTATTTTTCCAGATTTTTGTTAATGGTAGTCCTTTACCTTTCGAATGATGACCCTGAAGCGTACTTTGCAGATTAAAAAGAGGTTTAATAACTTGTAAATATTTTTGTCCCTTATTACTTTTTATTGGTTTACTTGGGTCATTATCACGACGATGTGCATTTGTATCAAGTAACATTTTCTTATAATATTGCAAGTCATTTTCAGTAACCAAACTTAAATCAATATCTTTCTTAAGCAGTAGTTGTTTTAAACCAGGCGTATGTTTGTATTTATGACCAGCCACGATGATATAACTATCGTCGATTGTTATATGAGCAGAACCTAACATCAATTTTCCGCGTTCTACTCTGACACCAAATGGAATGTCTGTTAACGCTTCTGAAGACACTGACCAGGATGATGTATCACGACCTTCACTTTTTTCAACTGATTTATACGAAGATTCACTGTTGGTGTCAGACTCCTCTACATCACTACCAATTGCGACTTTTTGCAACGTTTCGTCTCTTATCAGATCTTTAGATTCTTCATCTTCATTACTATACAGCAAAGGAGTTTGCATACTGGCTGTAGCAATTTGGTTGAGAGGCTCTGTTACAGGTTTAAAAACTGTTTCCAAGGCTTGCTTACTCTCATTCTCAACATCTCGCATTTTTCGCACCTTCTTCTTTACAGCTGCTGCAGCATCAACAATTTGTCTCTTTAAAGATTTTTCCATAATTGTTAAATGTATTGTAACCGGTTAAGCTCTGTTTGTAGAGTAATGTAAATTCAACGGTGACGTCTTAATATATACTCGTGCTCTTAATCAAAAATTACAAACGTGTCAAATTTATTTCTATAACATCCTTTATTTTTTGCACAATCTTTATTAATTACAACATAACTGAAGGGCTCACTCCATATTTTTGAACACATTTCACGAAATTCAAGCCATGTCATGTCAGTGTTGACGTGTTCTTCATAAACATGTCTCATATTTCTTTCATCTTGTTTAAAAAGTATGATTAGGTTTGCGTTGTCTCTTACTAACTGCTTAGGGATTTTACTATACGTCTGATTTAGATAAAAACAATCGATGAACTTGTGTCTCCCCATAGCAAAATAATCACGCATACCACTTTGATTTTCACAAGCAACATCGTCAAATATAATTACAGAATTCGGTTTTGCGGTCTGAACACTCAGTACTTGCTCATTTTCATGATATTTCTGAAATGAAATGCCTGGTACCCGTTGCAAGACTTTTTCTAAAAAAACGTACTTGGGCTGTTGCAAGGTTTTCGAATAAACATAAACATTTTGAAATCTTAAACCATTCTCGTGTATAAGAAGACCGATTAATAAATTAGTTTTTCCACAATTTGACGGTCCGCAAATGATGCATCGTACCGATTTAGGTAATAATTCTCCATGGCGAAAACCAGTCTCCTGAGACTGAATACAAAGTTTGTTTACATGTAACGATTGCGGTTGTTTTACAAATTTCATGACGACTCCTTGAAACGGTTATATTAATAATGAGTCAATTAATGTATTACATCGACATTTATAACTCATTGTCGCTAACTCAATCAAATGTTTCAACCTAGTGGAATAGGCGCCGAACCAGTATTTTACTGCACTATGTAGGAATTCATACTCCACCTTCCGTTTCATCGGGTGGAATAGGCGCCGAACCAGTATTAGACATTTTACTGCACCGAGAGTGACGGAGATGATCATTCCATCGGGTGGAATAGGCGCCGAACCAGTGGATTTCATTTATATTATTGGGCATTCTACTCCACCGAGAGTGACGAGGCGAACGGAGTGAGCCGATGGAACGGAAGGTGGGGTAGAATGCCCAATAATATCCTACTCCTGCATTTTTTTAAAAGTCAGTTTCGATTTTCAAAATTTTGTTTATTGTTCTTTCTACTAATAAAGGCGTTGGATTTTATAATTGGTTGAAATTGATATTGGAATGTTTTTTTTAAGTATTTATTAATAAATCGTTTGCGTTTGAGAACAACCAACTTAGTTATAGTAGAGCTCTTTGTCATGACGCTACCATCATCTCCCTAGCCTTTTCCCAAATATGTTGGGGTCAACTTCCAGTCTAACAGGATGCAGCTGAATACTAGTACATAGAGCGACTGCCTATCTGACCTCCACAACCCAGTTACTGGGTTATACGATACCCCTTGGTTAGACTGGTTGTCAGACTTTCGGGCTTCTGACGACCCGTAATGACTGTCAAAGATCCATAAATGACAGCCGGGACCAAAGGCTTAACGTGTTTTCTGAGGCACAGAGGGGTCTTGGCCGTCTTGGTATGTAAAAATGGTCACCCATCCACGGACCAACCGCGGCAAGCGTAGCTTCACCTGATCGATCGACTCGTGCGGCTGTTATTATTTAGCCACGAGCCCCTCAAGGAAGTATTAACCACCACACCTATTTCTGTAATACGTTCTTTCTTTTTGCGTGGTTCACTAACCTACTAACCTGTATTCACTCCTAAACTGGTGTGTCACCGCCCATGGGCCTCTGACTTCACATGCCGTCGAGAAATATCTCTCAGGAATTTCCTCAGTACGATGCTCCTTGGTAAGGCTGGTTGTCAGACTTTCGGACTTCTGACTACACGTAACGACTGTCAAAGATCCACCAATGACAGCTGATACCACGGACGGGTCTTGGTATGTAAAGATTCACGGACCAACCGCGGCTCCAACCTGATCGATCGACCCGTGCGGATGTTATTTATTACTTAGCCACAAGCCTCTCTTGTCAAGCACCTTGATCTTCAGTGTCGATTTCTCTTAGATTAAAACTGACCTGTAATAGGCAGCGGTTTTCTGTCTCATTAAAGTGTGATTTAAAAATTTGGGAGTACCAACAAAAATAACATAAAATCCTTCTTAGTGGGTGGCCCACTCAAACCCACTTTGGTAAGCAAGACACCTAAACTTCTATATACCTAGATGTAGATATAAAGTCATTACCTGGGAGTCGAACCCGCACCTCAAACGGTGGCTGACACATGAATATGCGTTTGCCACCTTTTAATGTGGCCGGTATGTAAATAAGTACTTAAGGATGATCGTACAACGATAAGCGGAAGCGTTTTTATGAGCGGAGCGGTGTAACCGAAAAAAGGTTAGGAAATTATCACACTATGTTTAGTTAAGGCGACGATAAACGACTTTTAATTATTTTAAACCGAAGATCACGTCTAAACGAGTAGTGTTAATGATTTGGAAAAAATATATGTTAAATTGAGCGTTTTATGTGTTATTATTAGACATGTTATAATTATAATTGTAAGCAATGAATGTGTAGTAATAGTTTTTTACATTTAATATGTTTAATTATAATTATGTATGTCATTCCGGGGCGAATCATGTAAAACCATAACTCTATTAATTATACCTAAATGTATCATGTTTTAAAGTAAATAAGTTTATTCTATTTTATTCTACATTACGTTGACGTCGTGGTGGGGCTAGCGGTCTTGAACTCTGGGTCTGTGCCGGTAGAGTTTACTTTCTTGTCTAAGGTAGGGAGCCAGACCAAGAGAGATACATAAAATCACAGGGCAGCATATGGCGAGCTGTTTATGAGCTGATGCAGAATCCTGCTGGAATACTCAGTGCTTGTTTTCGAACATTGTTTGTGAAAGAGGTTCCACAATGTTTGTTAGGACTCTGTTTTGATATACAAGGGCACTGGTTTTCCCTCCTTTTTCACAAAAAAACACCTCCGTTGGACCCAAATAGGACACATCAAGCCAAATCATGAATGCCGATGGGTGACCACGCTGAACACTTTATCATTTAGTTTGTTGAAACTCTCCTCAACATTAAAATTTTTTTCGTCTGAAAAAAGTATTTCGCGGTATTTTTTTCCCGCATGCCGCCTTAACAAAACCCGGCTTCTTTCGAGTCTGATTTTCTTCAGCCGTGCGTTAAGAAGATGTGCTGTTTTTTTTCTATAAGCACGCAGTCCTAGGTCTTCATTTAACACCCTTTTAACAGTAGTTCTGCTTAGTCCCATCTGCAGCGCCAACATTTTTTGCTTACGGACAGGATTTCGTTGGATTCGCGCCTTCACTGCTTTGATGACCGCTAGAGTCCGAACAGTACGAGGTCGTCCGCTCCTTTGTTTATCTTCTAATCTTGAATCTTCCCTGAATCGTTTGATAGTACGATAAATAAATATCAGTGGAATTTCCAAAAATTCAGCAGTTTGAAAATCTCAGTTGGCGCGTGACCGCAACGATGCAATGCAATTACTGCGACTCTGTCTTCTTTGCGCGTCCACTCCATTTTAGAAAATGCACAAAATTCCAGAAACCCTTTGTTTTTATTTTCTTTAAATATTCAAATTTCGAATGCTCATAATATTTTGCTCGGCTTGCCTAACTATGTGACAGAACTTATGGCCCGACTACGTAGTTGCTGAATGAAACGCTTAATTGTTTTTTAGTAGATAGCCTTGTATTTTATTTAGTTCTTTGATGTTCAAAAAACAGTTTTTAGAGTTCCCTACCTCACAAGGAAAAATCGGAACCCATAAAGTATCACTACTCGTGTGTCTGTCTATCTGTCCGTCTGTCACAGCCAATTTTCTCCGAATCTAATGGACCGATTAAGTTGTGTGGTACACTTATGAATTTCTGTGACCCAAACACGGACGATTCACGTAAATAAATTAAATTTGAATATGGAGGTCAACTTGGGGGGGCAAATAAGAAAAGTAAAAAAAAAGGTTTTCAAACTGTCCAGTACAGTAAGCTATTTCATTTGATATGTTCAAGCTATTTCATTTGATATGTTCAAATGAAATAGCTTAGGTACTGTAAGAGTCTCAGATATATATATATTTTTTTATAATTTGTAAAAAAACTGTTTTAAAGTTATTTAAGAAAAAAGACGAAAATTGACCATTCCCTACTTATCTCCAAAAGTACTGAGCCTTAAATAGTTCTATACCTAAAGATTACATAAAAACCTATAAGTGGTCTGAAAATAACATGGCAAATCTCTCAATGTTGTGCGTACAAACTTACATTTGTGGCTGGAATGTATGGGAGAACATGTTTTTCCACTAGAATGTTAAGTTTGTTCTTAGGATAAATTCTAACTACGGAACCCTTCATTGTGCGTGGTCCGACTTGCGCTTAGCCGGTTTTTTTAGTATACATAAAATGCTTACTATTTATTCCGAAGTACTTCGCTGAACCACTAAACCAGACTTGGTTTCCGTACGTCTTTTTCGGGTGACTATGTGTGCCGTGTATCCGAGCTATCCATAGTAAAATATTTATGCTCGTGTCTGTCCTAACAGCCCACGAAACCCGCTCCCCGCTCCGCTTATAAACCCGCTCCCGCTCCGCTTATAACTCCGCACCTACCTAAACCCACACATTGTTATAACTACAAAACAATTGCTAATTAAGTCGAACAATTATCCAGCAGATCGTATAATAATTACCTGTGCTGTCCCATGAGCTTTATGGTGACTTAACGAGTTCTTAAGTGGTATATGGGAACCCTAATTGTGGTTTACGGAACCCTAATTAGGGGGTACTCCATGAAAATTTTGGCAAGATTTACATTATGATGCAGTTATGGTGTTTTTGGCATTAACCTCCCACCCGGAGGTGAATGGAATTTTGGTTATGACTTATGGTAAAACAAGCTTTTGCCAGCGGCTTCGCCTGCGTGGATGTTGGAAATGATCCCAAGGGAACCGCAAATCTTTCCGGGATAAAAAGTATCCTATGTGCTATTCCAGACTATAATCTAGCTCTTTGCCAAATTTCATCCAGATCCGTTCAGTCGTTCTGGCGTGATTGAGTAACAATCATCCATCCCTCCATCCAAACTTTCGCATTTAAAATATTAGCAGGATTAGTAGGATAGGATTAAGGCCATGATCTTTCAAAGCCGCGGTGATCAAGCGGTCAACAACGCGACTAACTGATCGGTTTCGATTCCCAATTCGGGTGAAGTATCATTGGATTTCTTTATCGGGAATTTCTCAGAAGTAGCCCGGTTGATGGTAATAGGCTCTCTTACCTATTATCATCTGCCTAGCCTTTTCCCAACTATGTAGGGTCGGGTTCCAGTCTAACCGGATTCAGCTGAATATCATAATTTTACATGGAGCGACTGCCTATCTGACCTCCACAACTCAGTTACTGGGTAATACGGCACCCCTTGGTAAGACTGATTGTCAGAATTTACCCGTAACTACTGTCAAAGATCGACGTATGACAACCGGGACCAACGGATTAACCTGTTTCGCGATTCCAAGGCACGAAGGGGTCTTGATATGTAAAGATGGTCACCTATCCATGGACCAAACGCCGCAAGCGTAGCTTAACCTGATCGATCGACCCGTGCGGCTGTTATTACCAGAGATCGGAATAGGTAGAGTATAAATACCTAAACTTCGAGGTAAGAAGTAACAAGAGTGGATAACCTCCTATAAAATCCCGGAATGATAAACATGTCGATTAAATCTCGGGATTTAAAAAATTGCGAATGATTTATTATTTACTATATACTTATTTAATTTGTTACCAAGGTATTCAAAGTCAATCAATCTGTCTAGCCTTTTCCCAAGTATGTTGGGGTCGGCTTCCAGTCTAACCGGATGCAGCTGAATACCAGTATTTTACATGGAGCGACTGCCTGTCTGACCTCCACAACCTAGTTACTGGGTAATGTTCCTTGAATGACAGCCGAGACCAGATGCTGATGGATCGACCCGTGCAGCTGTTATTACTTAGCCACGAGCTCCTCAAAGTACAATAAATAATTCACATTTTCTTAAATCCCGAGATTTAATCGACATGTTTATCGTTCCGGGATTTTATAGGAGATCAGATATTATTGACAGGCCAGCTGGCGTGGTTGGATAAAATACCGCCTATCATGTCGTAGGTCGTGGGTTCGATTCCCACCCAGGACAAACATTTGTGTGCATGAACATGTCTGTTTGTCCTGAGTCTGGGTGTAATTATCTATAGAAGTATGTATTTACAAACAAAAAAAAGGAGTGTATATCAGTTATCAGATGATCGTGTGTGAAATGTCCCAGGATCCACTCTTGTTACTTCTTTCCTCGAAGTTTAGGTATTTATACTCTACCTATCCGATCTAACCTCTGGTTATCACATAGCCGAAGGCCAGGCTCTTTTACCTACGTATGACCTGGTGAAGGGGAGCTGTGGACCTCTGCCTATAACTTCGGGGATACCAGTGTGGTGTTACGTAAAACCATATGAATTGTGTTCAAAGTCTGAATGTCGTAATTTGTCTAGTCGTATTTCTAACATGGGGGTACATTTCGCTCTATGTAAATTATGTATGTTCGTTGGTATTCAGCTGCACCCGGTTAGACTGGAAGCCCCAACAAAGTTGAGAAAAGGCTAGGCATATGACGGTGATTTAAAGCCTGATGGGGTTCAATGTTTTATTTTTCTGAGTCCTCATGCAGGCAGAAATTGACAAAGTCTGAAACTCGGTCAAGTGAAGCAAAAAGAAGCCCATTGTTACTTCTGCTTTTGGTCATTCGATTCAAAACATCTATCTATGGGACCTTTGTCAGATCGTACCAAAAATATCGGTGATAAAACGCACTCGTGATTCGTAAACTATTAGATAAACGTAAAAGCTCACCCATCAGATTCCAAGCCTTGCTTGGGTACTGCAGCCGCATTTCGTTATTTACGACAACATAATGATCTGTCTAACCTGTGAATGAACTCGCACTTACAACAATTTATAGCTCATAAAACGTGTTTTTAAAGTATAAAGTGGAAAGTGTGGGTCTGATTCATTTAATTTTGAGGTTCCGTATACTGTAGGATTCGAGTAGGGCAAGACCAAAGCAACGATGAATGGACTGTGTGAAAGATGATATGGCTAGAAAAGGAGTGATTACCGAGATGACGACTAATAGGGATTTATGGAAAAAAAGACATATTGCGCCGGAGTATGAAAATGAATGGCTATAAAGAGCAGGGGAAGACCAAAGAAACGATGGATGGACTGTGTGAAGAAAGGGCTGGGGTGACAGGTACCTAACAAACATGTTCAAAAACCGGCCTAGTGCGAGTCAGACACGCGCAATGAAGGGTTCCGTAGTTGGGATGAATTTACATCAAGAACAAACTTAACGTTGTAGTTGAAAAACATGTTCTCCCATATACATTCCAACTGCAAATGTATTTTTGTACGCACAATATTGAGAGATTTACCATGTTATTTTAAGACCATAGACTTCTTATAAATTTTGCTGTAGTAATCTATATCTATAGAATATTTTCTGTATTTTTTTTTAATTTTAGGCTTAGTAGTTTCAGAGTTAATGGAATAGTCAATTTTTGTCAACTTTCTTAAATGACTTTAAAACAATTTAGTTTAAAATTATAAAAAAATAATCTACTTGAGACCCCACAGTAAGCCCTTTCGTTTGATATATGTCGCACGGTACAGTTTGCAAAAAATTTTTATTTTATTAAAATTTGACCCGATATTCGGAATTCACTTATTTACGTTACACGTCCCGTGTTATATAATTATGTGCGCCAAATTTCAACTTAATCGGTCCATTAGATTCGGAGCAAATTAGCTGTGACAGACGGACATACAGACCGACAGACAGACATACGAGTGCTCCTTTAAGGGTTCCATTTTTCCTTTTGAGGTCCGGAACTCTAAAAAGAGGACATACTGCACCGACTACAAATAAATTAGAATAATAGAAGTGACTAAGTGATAACATCCGCACGGGTTAAGCTAAGTTTGCCGCGGTCAGTTCATAGATGGATGAGGTTGCATTGCTGATGCATTAGGTATCGAGACTCCTCTAGACCTCGTAAAGCACGTTAAGCCCAATGGCTTAACCAACGTCCCGGCTGTCATTTTCAGATCTTTAACAGTCGTTACGGGTCGTCAGAAACCCAAAACTGTCAACCAGTCTTACCAAGCGGTGTCGTATTACCCAGTAACTGGGTTGTGGAGGTCAGATAGGCAGTCGCTTCATGTAAAATACGGGTATTCAACAGTATTCGGTTAGACTGCAAGCCGACGCCAACTTAGTTGGGAAAAGGCTAGGCAGATTGATGGTTTCTTTTTTATCCATTGGAGAGAGTAAGCGTTTAGAATAGATTATCTAACCACTCCTAGTTAGACTTAAAATGGGTCTGTCATTTACCAACGGAACCCCAAAAACCTTATCACCTGAAACTTGGCATAACTTTTTAAGTGTTAACTTTAAAAAAAATATATGCAATAAAAACACCGTCAAAGTCTTAAGAGAAAATTTATTTTTAATCAAATTTTTTTAAGTGGAGACTTTATGGTCATGATAATAGGAATGAAAGTCGTTTAACTATAAAAATGGAAGTAAAATCTATATGTAGCAATTATTAGAACAAAATGTGGTTTAATACTGTCTTTTAAAGTGTTTTCTTGAGTATATTAAGATTTTATTTTTTATGTTAAACTTTTGTGTGTAATAGAATTTTGATTATGTTATGATATCTTAATTTATTAAAATTTTTATTTTAATTTAACAGTAAAATAAATATTGCTTCGCCCACTTATCAATCAATCTGCCTAGCCTTTTCCCAACTATGTTGGGATCGGCTTCCAATCTAACCGGATGCAGCTGAATACCAGTAATTTACATGGAGCGACTGCCTATCTGACCTCCACAACCCAGTTACTGGGTAATACGATACCCCTTGGTAAGACTGGTTGTCAGACTTTCGGGCTTCTGACGACCCGTAACGACTGTCAAAGATCCTCGAATGACAGCCGGGACCAACGGCTTAACGTGCTTTCCGAGGCACGGAGGAGTCTCGGTATGAAAAGATGGTCACCCATCCACAGACCAACCCCGGCAAGCGTAGCTTAACCTGATGGATCGACCCGCCCACTTATCAATGAGACGTAATACCCTCGACCCACTAAGTACAATACGGCTGAAGTATCTTGGCGAGTCTGAACTTAGCGCAGAAAGCTGCGCAGTAACATTTTTTAGGAACCAAAAACTTTTTAGCAAAAAATAAAACCGACTTCCAAAACAAAACACTACAAAGTGAAAAATAACTTTAATTTTCGGAAGTCGGTATCTTGGGTTTTGTATTTTCGTTTTTTGCTACCGACTTCCGAAATTAAAGTTATATTCGCACTTACTTGGCCCAATACTTTCTTTCAGTAAAGTATTAAGCTGATAGCCTTTATTTCTCAGATTCCTTCGCCATCAGCTTAATTAAGACTTTTTTTTTAATTTATTTCTTTTTTTTTAAGTTCCAATATGGAACTTAGATTAAAATTAATCAAATTGTAAAAAAATCTCTGACAGCGGTGGGATTCGAACCCACGCCCTTGCGGACTGGTGCCTAAAACCAGCGCCTTAGACCACTCGGCCACGCTGCCTACGACAGTTATCTATTATACCTAGGGCCACTTGCGCGTTCATAGGTTATCTATCCTAAATAACTCGGAGTTAACAGCTAACTCAGGGATAATCAAATAACTCATCTTGCGCCTCCAAGAGTTAGGGCTGCTTTTTTGATCCGTAGTTAACTCAACCAATGGTTAAACATAGTAACTAATGGTTGAATTTTGGCTAAATGAGTTATGCCATTAGTTACTATTTTTAATATAAATGAGCTAACATGAATATATTCATGCTTAACCTTTCATATTTAGCCAAAATTCAACCATTAGTCACTATGGTCTACATGGTCTTCACATGAAGTGACCAAGATTATGTCTGGACTTTATAAGAGTCTGTGACCTCTGAGTTTGTTTCGGCCTTTCTTCTCAGAGTAGTCAGATAGGAAACGCCGACCTCATCTAGTTTAAAAAAAAAAAAAACGTGGTTGACTTGTAAAAGTATTTGTACAAACCTACTTACAGAAATAAATATCATTTATCATTTTATCATTTATGTTTCACCATTGATTGAGTTAACTACGAATCAAAAAACCGGCCCGTATGTGTTCATCAACATTCAAACCGCCGGTTAGGTATTTAAACAGTTGGTATATCTCAACTTCCTTCTAAGTTTGACATAAAACAACTGTTGAATTACCTAACCACTGGTTTGAATGTTGGTGAACACAGGCCTGAGGTAAACCCTGAGTTAAACTTTTAAACGTGCCGATTAAACCCTGGTTAGTGTAAGTCATGTCAAAATAAATTGACGTTATGAGGTAGGTACCGACAATTTATTTTGTATTTTATATTGTTTGACGTAAGTGAAAATTCGGTACTATATCAGTAGGCAATATATTCATGAACTCATCTAAAACTAAATACAAATTATAAAAACCTTAACCATATTTTCCATCTGACGTTTTCGTCAGTCAATAAACTAAATCTCCTTAGAACAAAACGATTAAAATGAAATGTCATGTTATAAAATGCAAAGACAAGAAAGTATCGTAATGTAGAGTAAAAGAGATGGGTATACAATTCCCGTTCATTCACAAAGAGATGGGTATATAATTCCCGTCCATTCACAAAGTGATGGGTATACAATTCCCGTTCATTCAAAAAGAGATGGGTACTTATACAATTCCCGTTCATTCAAAAAGAGATGGGTATACAATTCCCGTTCATTCAAAAAGAGATGGGTATACAATTCCCGTTCATTCAAAAGAGATGGGTATACAATTCCCGTTCATTGAAAAAGAGATGGGTATACAATTCCCGTTCATTCAAAACGAGATGGGTATACAATTCCCGTTTATTCAAAAAGAGATGGGTATACAATTCCCGTTCATTCAAAAAGAGTTGGGTATACAATTCCCGTTCATTCAAAAAGAGATGGGTATACAATTCCCGTTCATTCAAAAGAGATGGGTATACAATTCCCGTTCATTCAAAAAGAGATGTGTATACAATTCCCGTTCATTCAAAAAGAGATGGGTATAGAATCCCCGTTTATTCAAACTCAAAATCAAAAGTCATTTATTCAAACTGGGCTGAGAATCAGCACTTTTAGAACGTCAAAATTACATAAGACAGTCCCCCAAAACGCCCGCTCTTCACCACTTCTTAGTGCTTTAGCTGATTCAGCATTCATTTTTGATCGGATTTCATAATCAGGGCAAAGATATTGCAAATAACTTTTGTGTTTCGTCTATTGAACAGCAATGATCCCAGCTACAAAAACCATTATACCAGATTAACTAACCCAGTGTTACTTTTTAGTAGCGCAATGCGAAATAAGAGTTAAAATATTAATGACATAACTCCGAGTTTACAAACTCTACATTTATAAATTTAACCCGACTAAACGTGCAAGTGGGCCTTAATGTCCTATCATCATCATCAATCAATCAATCTTTTATTTATTTGCAAACATGGGTAATTGGTACATAGATGTTCTTTTTAACATAATAAAGTGCTCCATATTCTACCATCGCGTGGGCATGCAAATAATAATATTCAGTCACTATTTTTAAAATATTACAATACAATTAAAATAAAATTAATAATGTCAAAGTTAAATAAATCTCGTTTAGAGTACAAAAAAATACAAGTAATAAACAATAACTATCAGGGATCACAATAGTAGCTATCACAATAAAAAAATAAGTCAATCAGTCAGCGAATCATCATTAAGGAAGTCGTCAATTGTATAATAACATTTCTCAATTAATATGTCGTTTAGTGCCCTTTTAAATTTTGTAACAGTCACAGTATTTTTTATTCCATTAGGTAATTTATTACAAATGCGTGGGGCAATGCCAAAAAAACTTTTTTTCATTAGCGCGGTTTTACATTTAACATGGCATACTTGGCTTAAATATTTATTTATTTATTTAATACTTTAAGCACACAAATAATGTACAGAGGCGGACTTAATGCCATAGGCATTTTCTACCAGTCGACCTTTGGGTGATGCAGAGACAAACAGTGGTAGGTGCAACAGCGAGAGATGAGGAATAAATATATATTTAAATATAAAGATATAGATACATATAAATATAATATATACACCTAACTATATATAAATATAAACACAATAAATAGACATAAATATACTAAAACAAATAAGACAAACCATTGGGAAACATTACCGTTGTGATGATACTACCAGCTTCTTGCGAATGTGGTCGCGAACTTTAACTTTAAAGGATAATCGGTCGGTTGCCATCCTGATTTCCTGGGGGAGTGCATTCCACAGAGAGATAGACTGAACGAAGAAGGAAGAGTGAATGAAGTCTGTGCGGTGGGTGGGACATTGAAGAATATGATTGTGAGATGAACGTAAATTTCTATTGTGGTTGGCGCAAATGTATTGAAAATGGGAAGCTAGGTAACTAGGGGAAGAGGGAGAGTCAAGAAATGGAAACAAGGTGGTCAGCGCCTTTGCTGTCGGCGCTGGCGTATGGGCAACCACTGTAGAAGCGACCGATGCGCGGAGACATGATCGTATTTATGCAGATTGAAAACGAATCGAATGCAGTTATTGAGAAGAATATTGAGTGAGTATTGGATTTCTTTTGACTTCCGACAGTTTTTTTAAATAATTGTGGATTGTTTTTTTAAGCTGTTTCCAATAGGACGGAAAAGTTAACATTCACAAAAGGTTTAAAATAGGAAAGACAGCTATCTGTTGTTTTTAGACCGAACATTGACCTTATTTATACCTATCCTATCGAAATATACATATTAGTATAGAAATTAAACTCACCCAGGCTTGAGGTACAAACGGCTACATATCAGGCTATATATTTCCAATAAAAGTCTGTGCTATAATAAGCTGATCTCGCATTGTATAACATTTCTGTACAATGAGAGGTCAGCTTATACTGTAACTGTATCCTAACTAATATAATGCGAAAGTAAGATTGTTTGTTTGTTTGTTACCTTTTCACGCCTAAACCACTGAACAGATCAGCCTGAAATTTTGCATGTACGTTGTCAGGTGTACAGACACGGACATAAGGTACCTTTCATCGCGAAAATTAGCACTGTTCTTGAGGAAAACAAGAATAACGTTATTATGATAATAGATGGCGCCACGTGTCTTTCGAATCAAGATTGAAGAACTCACTGCTCGTTGGTCACCAAGTCGTTTTTGTTTCTAGCTCTACTCGCTTCTCGTTTATCGCCGGTGGTGGGTCAGGTGCCTTTTTTTTTTTTTTTGTGGATGGGAAATCATCAAATAACTTCTCCCGCTCTGGGTGGAGCGGAAGGGCGTGTCAGACTTTTACTGACTAAAACCCACCCGTGTTCCTTCAGTTGCCTATGCCAGGGCCACGGTATCTTTTTCAAACAACCCGCGACCCCAGCGGCATCGGCCCTATTGGACCCCATCTCTTGCTGACATATCTTTGAGGCGCGCGTGGAACACAACGCGCCGTCGACCCGGACCTGGTCCTCACCGGACGGCGAGCTACCCACTACTCACCGTCCGCAAGCCCGCGCCTACGGTGGCCGGGAATCGGCTATCGATTCCCGCCGCCCAGGGCGTCCAGGGCGACTGAGGGCGTGAGGTTGCCTCTCCCTCACGCGTTCCGGTGGGTCAGGTGCCTAAGTTAGTATCGGAATTCTATCAAAATCTGTTTCCAGGGTTCTGTGTCAATAAATCTTCAATATTTAGGCACTTATCCCACTGCCAATGATGAGCGAGAAGCGAGTAGAGCTAGAAACTAGAAATGAGTTGGCAAGCAGCGAGTGAACAACGGCGACAAGTGATTACTCGCTGGTATGCATATAGTATGCGGATGCGGATGTTCTGCCCTCCTAACAAGCGTCGCTACCTAACGCTTTTCCATGGGCGTAGGCAGAAACATACAGAACGCCACATAACTACACTTACCTACAATATTCCTTTGCTCTGCCCGCGTCCAATCAATACGAAATAAATGATTTCGAGAAGCAACTGCATTTTCAACAAAACCGGCCATGTGCGTGTCGGACCACGCACAATGAAGGGATCCGTAGTTGGGATGAATTTATCCCAAGAACAAACTGAATGTGGTAGTTGAAAAAACATGATTGTACTCCCATACGGAATGTATGGGAGAGCATGTTTTCCAACTGCAAATGTAAGTTTGTACGCACAATATTGAGAGATTTACCATGTTATTTTAAGACCATCATTAGACTTCTTATAACTTTTCCTGTAATCTATAGATATAGAACTATTTTCTGTATTTTTTTTTTTTCAAAATTTTAGGCTCAGTAGTTTCGGAGACAAGGGGGGAATGGTCAAATTTGTCTATTTTCAAAAATAACTTTAAAACAATTTATTCTTAAATTATAAAACGTATATATTTTAGACTCTCACAGTAAGCCCTTTCATTTGATATGTCACACGGTACAGTTTGCAAAACTTTTTTTTTATTTTTCTCACTTGCCCCCAAAATTGACCTCCTTATTCAATATTTACGTTATACGTCCGTGTTTGGGTCACAGAAATACATATGTGTACCAAATTTCAACTTAATCAGTCCATTAAATTCTGAGCAAATTGGCTGTGACAGACGGATAGACGGATTGATCCTCTAACGGTTCCGTTTTTTTCTTTTTGAGGTGCGGAACCCTAAAAAGAACTTTAATAAACATTTAACGTGTAATTTCGAAAATCGAACGTCAACCATTTATTGGACATCAAAAAAGCAATTTCATTGGACAATAACTCCGTCATTCACTGTGTGGAACCTTCAAAAACCGTATACTGACTGACGCCGCAGCCATCGGTAAAATTCACTGTCGGTTTTTATGCTGCCACTCTATTTTACAGCCCTGCGTTCCATTCCATGTTTGAAATATCGAATGTTTTGAATTTTCTGTCTTTGAGTACATAATTATGTTCTTTTATTTGGTGTTATGTTCAGACAAATCAGTGTTCCCTGTGTTACTAAGTATTATAATACACACACACACCCTCACACGAAACAAAAGGAGTAAGCATCGTAGCAGGCATTCTATAGTTTTTGCCTACCTCTATGGGAAGATGGCGTGAGTATAATATCATCATCATCTGCCTAGCTTTTTCCCAACTATGTTGGGGTCGGCTTCCAGTCTAACCGGATGCAGCTGAATACCAGTATTTCACATGGAGCGACTGCCTATCTGACCTCCACAACCCAGTTACTGGGGACTATATCCCTTGGTAAGACTAGTTGTCAGACTTTCGTGCTTCTCACGACTTGTAACGACTGTCAAAGATCTAGGTACAAATGACAGTCGGGACCAACCGGATGGATGGTCACCCATCCAAGAACCGACCGCGGCAAGCGTAGCTTAACCTTCGCTCGACCCGTGTTGCTGTTGTGTTATGTAAAATAAACCTAACAACTATTTCCAAAATCATACTAATAGTAACTTCGATAAGATTTATAGTGATGTGCCCACGTACGCGCGTAACTCAGTGGTTAGTGGTAGCGGCAGCAGTCGCAGGCGCAGTAGCTAGTCGCAGTCGCAAACGCGCAGTTAATATGCTAAGTGTATTGCCGGTTTTAGTTGTGTAGTGAGGGTGATGTGTATTGGCCGTTGTTGTGCACAGTCTACACGCGCGGAAGTTTCTTGGAGATAAGAATATCTCTAATGATATCTATAGGTTTAACAAGGTGTAACTTAAATAACGCACAACCTCCTAAGGGGTCATTGTACTCACCATTATGAAAAACTTACTATGGAACCAAACTTGAAATCGCATATTTGCATAAATCGTCAAAATGTAGGAAACAGTTGATTTTATTTTTTGCGATTTCAGGTTTGGTCCCATAATAAAAGTTGTTCATTATAATGGATACCCCTTAAAAGGTGGTGCGTTGTTTAAGTGACACCATAATTAAGATGAAGAGTTTGTTTGTTTGAACGAGCTAATCTCAGGCACTACCAGTTGGATTTGAAAAAATATTTTTGCTTTGGATAGCCCAATTCTTGAGCTATTTAACATCAAGATACGACCATTAAGAGTCGAGCAAAAAGGAAAAAGTTAGAAAGTACGCTAAGCGAAAACGAAGTAATAGCATGGACGGGCGATGCGATGCGACGGCGTCAGTCAGGGAAACAAGAACACGCGGAGTCGCGAACAAAGTCACGGGCAAAAGCTAGTTTGTGATAATTGTATTTGTAAATCATTTTGAAGAGTGAATCGGATGCCTTAAAGAGGGAATCGGATGCCTTGAAGAGTGAATCGAATGCCTTGAAGTTCTTTGTTTTCAGAGATCAAATAAATATTGGCGGCGATTCTAAACTTGAAGCCAAATCTTGTGTCAGATAAAATAAGAGCGAAAATATTACTACTTTTTCTTTAGGGGTCTTTAGGAGCATGTTTTAAAGTGGCTCCTTTCTACTTCTATGGTATCGGATAAACGTATGAGAATAGCTCATAAATCAATCTGTATAACCGTTATTCTCAACTATGTCAGGGTCAGCTTCCAGTCTAACCAAATGCAGCTGAATACCAGTATTTTACATGTAGAGCCTGCCTCCACAAACCAGTTACTGGGTGACACGACAATTACCTCTTGATTAATCGTAATGACTGTCAAAGATCTGCGAATGACAGCCGGGACCAACGGCTTAGCGTGCTTTCCGAGGCACAGAGGGGTCTCGATTTTAAGTCGATGGTCTTCTATCCACGAACTGACCACGGCAATCATAGCTTCTTCGATCGACCTGTGTGGCTCTTACTCGGTATTATTAAGCCACGAACCCCAGAATATGTGAATGAAGATAAAGATATATTTATTGCATAACTGTGTACATTAAGTTCATAAACATTATTAGTTTCAACAGTCTGTCCAAGTCGGATAGGCAATAGTATTTTAAGAAATTAGGTATTTACAAATATTATTTTTTAACAAAAACTCATACAGATTATAAAATACATTAGCAATTATCATTTTTTTTTTTCAGGTTTTTCTTAAACATATCTCCATTCAATTGTTTAATGGCTAGCGGTAACTGATTGTATACGCGAACAGCAGTAACATAGGTACTTGTATAATACATCATATTGTTAATAAACGGTAAATTAATGTCATATTTATATTGTTGTCGAATGTTTCTTTTAGAATTTGCTTTGACATTAAAATCCTACTAATCCTACTAATATCATAAATGTGAAAGTTTGGATGTTTGTTACTCAATCACGCCAGAACGGCTGAACGGATCTGGATGAAATTTAGCACACATATTATAGTCTGGAATAGCACATAGGATACTTTTTATTCTGGAAAAATGAACGGTTCCCGTGGGATAATTTCAAACATCCACGCGGGCTAAGCCGCTGGCAAAAGCTAGTATTCCATATTGTTTTTAACAAATAAACATAATTCGAGTATATAAATACCAATCAGTGTCAAGAAACCGTCCGTTCTAAAGACATCTCATAATAGCTCATGTTATAATAATATTAACTAGCCAGCAAGGTGGTAGGGAAATTGAGTGCCCAAGAATAGTCAGGAAACGCTGAAAGTAGGAATTTAAAAGTTTCATCACTCATGATGGTACCAAGTTTCGGCAATAACCTGTTTATTAAAAGTTAAAAATTCGATTTAATTTGACAGTGCTTGTGGTATTTTCCATTTCATTTTATTAATTTCATAAAATCTTACAACGGCCAATCTAAACCAAACACACTATATCATTAAGTATGCACAGAAGAGCAGGTCCAAAATTCGGCCGACCCGATGTTAATGCTTTATAGTTTCCTCTATATATGACGTCATTTCCTCCCCCCACCCCCTCCGCTATTATTTACTGATCCACAATGCACGTATCGAATAAAAATGGCGGTTAAAAATAGGTTAACTGTTTTGAATTTGGAATTCGTTGCAATAGGTTTACTTAAGGCGAAAGCGTCAGGGTAGCCCGCGAAATTCAAATGTTCTTATGTTTTTTGCAATTTACAAGTCAGTATTAGATTATACGTTGATCAAAATGTAATTCGTGACCGTAACAGGTATATATTTACATAATTATAATCATTAAAGTGATCAATACAACTCTTTAAGACAATCCTAATGAATGACTATTTCATGAAATCTTCACATTTAAGGATTATACTAACTTAAACAGTTGTATTACTGATTCTAATTATTATAATTATGTAAATACATATTTGTTACGGTCGCGAATCATACTTTATTTAACATTTAACTTAATACTGACTTGCAAATTTCAAAAAACGTAAGATAATTTGAATTTCGCGGGCTACCCTGACGCTTCCCCCTTAAGTTAAAAATGTGGGATTTTGGCGCCAATATTGATGCTTTTCGAGACCTACTGAAGTTTGTAGTTTCCGGTATGGAGTAGGCTAATAGGATCTTTCGTTTGGGGTCGTGAAAGAGATTTAAATAAGATCACAAAACACTCCTGAAAAAAAAACCATAAATAGATAAAAAATTAGCCTAAGTAACCATAAATAGACAGAAACAGCCCTACGTCTGTGGCGTACATTGCGCGCGGAACGCCGCCTCTGTGTCGGTACTTTTGGGTGGACCCGCGCGATTACGGCGCGTCTGATTAAAACGACGATAACTCTAAAGTTACGATAGGTTACGCCCTACAAGTTATGACGTTGGAATTGTTATTAAATTAGCTAACAGATTATGTATAGATTAGTGTAGTTTTTACTTGTAATTTATTAGTAATCGTAATGTATGTTCAGTGTGTGGAATTTTTTCCCAGTTTCTTGTGTAAAGGTCATTATAATTACCAAAAAATTAATAATTTCCATAAATATACATTATTTCACATAAGGCAATCAAAAGAACACACCTCCTCATACACTTTTTTCATCCCAGAAGCTTAACATTGTCGTCATTTACACGTGCCGCGTTCCGAACAAAATAATGAGTATGTTTACACTTCTATTCTGCATTCGTTCATTTTAAATCCTCCAACGGAGTTATTATATGTATCTCGTTCTGTTTGCTAGACTCTGTGCAAGTATGAGCACGATAGATACAGTTTAAACAAAGAAATTGACGTCACAACTATGACAGTGACAATCGAGCCGCTCCGGCTTTTGACACAGATTAAGGCAAATGTCAGGCGGACCGCTCGGGCCCGCGCCACAGATGAAGAGATAGAAGGCGAGTATACGTATTTAGGCCTTAGTTCTGCAGTGGAAAAATAGGGAAAACAGGATGAAATTGAATTCATGGACATACAAGGAGTCATTGTTCTGATAATTATGAACAAGTTTTACAATGAGACCAAACCTGAAATCGCGAAAAAATATCGGCCTTTCCCTATATTTTGACGAGTTACGCGAACATAAAATTAGGGAACAGCTGTTTTGTTTTTCGCAATTTCAGGTTTGTTCCCATGGGCACGCCACAATTGCGGCGATAAGTCCCCTCTTTGAGGAGTGGTTGGAGAGGCGTCATGGCACCCTCACCTTCCGCCTGACGCAGGTCCTCACCGGACACGGTTGCTTCGGGAGGTTCCTGTTCCGGATAAGGCGGGAGGAAACGCCCGGGTGTTACCACTGTGTGGATCGCCCGGAGGACACGGTGGAGCATACGGTGGAGGTCTGCCCGGCTTGGGCAGAGCACCGCCGCGTCCTCGCGGAGGCGATCGGCGGCGGCGATCTCTCGCGTCCGGCCCTGGTACAGGCCATGGTACGGAGCGAGAGTGCATGGGAAGCCGTCACCTCCTTCTGCGAAGCTGTAATGCTCGCGAAGGAGGAGGCTGAACGCGTGAGGGAGAGGCAATCTTTGCGCCCTCACGCCCCTAGTCGCCGTAGGAGACGCCCTGGGCGTCGGGAATCAATAGCCGATTCCCGGCCACCGTAGGCGCGGGCTTGCGGATGGCGAGCAACGGGTAGCTCGCCGTCCGGTAAGGACCAGGCTCGGGTCGACGGCGCGTTGTGTTCCACGCGCGCCTCAAAGAGATGTCAGCACTAGCTGAAGGGGTCCGCTAGGGCCGATGGCCGCCAGGGTTGCGGGTTGTTCGAAAGAGTTACCGTGGCCCTGGCACAGGCAACTGAAGGAACACGGGTGGGTTTTAGTCAGTAGAAGTCTGACACGCCCTCCCGCTCCACCCAGAGCGGGAGAAGTTATTTGATGATTTCCCATCCACAAAAAAAAAAAAAAAAAGGTTTGTTCCCATACTAAAAGTTGTTCATAATGATGAGTACAATGACTCTTAAGAGGATGGCCATGAAATCAATTTCATTTTGCATCGGTAGGTAAGTAAAAAAATTTAAATAGTAAAGGACCAGAATGATATAATTTAGTGAACAGATAAATCTACAAGCCGGCATCAACTGGCCACAAATCCAGACTCTGGGATGGAACAGACAAATTTCTAACAGAAAAACTCGGTAATTACTCCTGACGTGGGTTTCACTTAATCTAAATAGCTTTAAGAGGATTGTGAAGCTGTAAATTTTCATACAAAAAGCAATAAAGTTTTTCCTCCGTAAACAGTCTCATTTTCATAATTTTTGGAAATGTTGTAGGTATAATGAAAAGCTAGGTTCGAAACTTTTTTGTTACCACCTATCATGCCGCAGGTCGTGGGTTCGATTCCCATCCAGGACAAACATTTGTGTGCATGAACATGTCTGTTTGTTCTGAGTCTGGGTGTAATTATCTATATAAGTATGTATTTGCAAAAAAAAAGTAGTATATGTAGTATATCAGTTATCTGGTTTCCATAGTACTTAGTTTGGGATCAGATAGCCGTGTGTGAATAATGTCTATGAATTATTGAATTATTATTATGTCCTTTATTCATTTTCAAAACTGATTAAATACATTTTTAAATATTTTTTTATAAAAAACATTAAAAAAAACATTATTATTATTATTATTATTGCATTCGATATAAGTTATTAGCATCTAAATATCTATATTTTTGACTGAAAACTTACTGGAGCGTATTTAAAAAAAAATTAAACTAAACAAAATTTAATTACTAAAAAAGAAAAACGTATAGACCTAGATTATGTTGTACTGAATCTAATGAGAACAAAATTGTCTCAAGGATTAGGGGGGTGAAAACGTTATCGCGTGAAACAATATTTCAAAAAGGAAATGTAGGTAATTAATTGCCTCCAAGACTCGCACCGCTTATCGGCACTTCACAATCCTCTTAAGTCATTTCTATCCTTAGAAAAATATAACTCAAAACTGTAAAACTATTACAAGAATATCATCATCATTCCTCTGCCCTTATCCCAATCAATGAGAGGTCAGCGCAACATACATTTTTTTCCGCAGTTACTCCCTTTCTAACCATATCATCTTTCACACAGTCCTTACACGAATATAAGAATAATATCATAAGTAGACATGCATTTGAAAACAAATATTATATTTTACTATGTTTTTAATTCCATAATTAACCCTAATTAAACAACTCTACAATAGATAGATAACTTAAATTAATCATGTATGTATGTATGTATTGTTAAAACAATAAGTATTTGAGAACGAACGGACCACGGCTGTCGGGATAAGCACTGATTTGCATGTACAGTTTAGGACAAAAGTGTTTAATAGCTTAACGAATATTATTACTAGCAATGGCCCACACTTTCACCCGCATAAGTGTCGATCCCGTGGGAATATCAGAATAAAAGTATCATATGTGTTAATCCAGGTTATATACTATCTGTGTGCCAAATTTCATCCAAATCTGTGCAGCCGTTTTTGCGTGATTGAGTATCAAACATTAGTAGGATTTATGCTCTTATATTTTTGACCAGCTTTTTTTTATTTAATTCCGATCCCGATGTCTGTCTGTCTATATATTGCAAGTTAAATTTGACCCACTTCCCGGTTTCCGATTGAGCTAAAATTTTATATGCATATGTAAATCGGATGACAATGCAATACTAATATGATATGGAGCTGATATGATGATGGAGCCGGATGGTGGCCATGGGGACTTGACGCAACCCTATCGAGTTTGGGCTCGTTTGATTCGTCTTGACAAGGACTCTGATCCTAAATGATATGACTATTAACAGATTGCTTTTAAAATAATAATACACTTGTTTTTCCTAACCACTTCTGCACCCGTCCGTACAAGCTGTCAGCCACAAAATAAAGACAGCGTCCCACACGCGCATCGCTGCTATCAATCATATATTATCGCGTGATACAGTTACCGTATGTATTATAATTATATTAGAACGAACGTTAGCTTTAGAAGGCACATGGGAAAATTATTTGTTAGGAATCGTTTTAATTTCATTTTGACCAATAGGTGGAATAAATTTGATTTAATTTTAATGAATAACTTTGATTGATTTGCTAACACTTCAAAATTATGGAAGAAAACTTTGTGATGTCATCTAATGTCCTAGAAGCGAATATTCAAAGACATGACGTGACATCTAACCAACCTGCACTGAGCCTTGGTGACGGATTACTAACGGCCCGCTCCCTCTCACAGAGAGGACGCCTCGCCTGTGTCTCAGCAGTGGAGACATAGTAAAATTAGGCTAAATAAGTACTTATGAGCTATTTTAACCCCTTGACTGTTGGGCTATATATTAAAAAAACCAGCGTATTACATGTCATTGTGTGCTTAAATGTCAACCAAACACCATAGGTTCACAATTTACTGTAAGCCCGAGGTCGCCATCGGAAGATGATTTTTTACGTTTATATACATATAATATTATATAGGCAGTCGCTCCATGTAAAATACTGGTATTCAGCTGCATCCGGTTAGACTGAAAGCCGACCCCAACATAGTTGGGAACAAGGCTAGACAGATTGATTAATATACATATTATATAAAGATTTTTTTCATACGCACACAAATGGTGTGCGCCAGACGTTTGAGGAGTTAATAAAGTTCGTACCTATACGAGAGATGATGTATAAGTGCGTTACTGCTACACGTGAGGTCCTTGATTCTCGATTATAAGTGCCAGGTAAATGGCAATAAATAATAATAATAATATCCTAGGACATTGTTCACACACGGTCATCTGATCCCAAACTAAGCAGAGCTTGTACTATGGAAACCAGATAACTGATACATATACTACTTTTTTTTTGTAAATACATTCTTATATAGATAATTACACCCAGACTCAGGACAAACAGACATGTTCATGCACACAAATATTTGTCCTGGATGGGATTCGAACCCACGACCTGCGGCGTGATAGGTGGTATTTTAACCAACCACGCCATCTGGCCTGTTAATAGGCATTTCCCCTAATAATCATGGTACTTGAACAATTCAAGTCAACAGTGGATATAGGCAAATATGCTGTTTGTACAGACACCAGCACACCAAGCTACTACAATCTGTCAGATTTCTTTAATAGATTTTCGAAACTAATGCTTTAGCTATATATAAAGCATTAGTTTCAAGGTTGATTGGGAAAATCTGACAGTTTCGGGTAGCTTGACCTGCTGGCGTCTGTACATCTCTCAAGTATAAGCGTATTTTATTTCATAATCACTATAAAATTTCTTACTGCTTGATTTTAGCTCAGCCTCCAACCCTCCCTCAAAAACAGACATCCAATTATCATCCAAAAAAGGCTCAACACAAACATCCATTTGCGTCATCCATCATCTCTATGACGTCAGCTAGGCACACAGGAAGACGCAGGATACGTTATCACAGCTGATAAGGAGATGGCGATAAAGTGTAGCTCAGATAGATAAGGCAGGAGATTGATTGAAAAGGATGGGCTATGTGGGTTGTTGTTTAGCCGATTTGAAGGGAAAGGAGGGTTGTGTGTTTGTCTTTGATTGGACCAGAATGGAAGAGTTGAGAATCTATAACATGATATATGTTTTCTTTACCGTACCTATACCTCCCGTATCTTGTAAAAAAAACCGGCCAAAAGCGAGTCGGACTCGCGCACTGATGGTTCCGTACCATCATATATAAAAGTTTGCTATTAAGAGAAATCGTTTTATTGGTATTTTTTTTTAATTTTTCATCAAAAGTCAAAAACTATAAGGTCTCAAAAAGAGAACATGAGAATATACAAACAGCGCTCTTTCGTATTATAACCCACATGCCCACTAGGGGCTACTGAGCTCCACTTCGAATTTTAAAAGACCCCATTTCAGTCGCTGTTGCAAAAAAAAAAAATTGTTTCTTTCTTATTCGCAAAATAATCGCAAACGTCACCTAAAACTATTCCAAATTTCAAGTTGACAGCACTAGCAGCTCTTGAGATATCCAACTGTGACAAACGGACAGACAGACAGACTGAGTCGCACCATAATGTTTCCTTTTTATTACCATTTAGTTACGGAACCCTAATAAGATAGTTTCACGATTCTTTTTCCCGTACCAACTGTTAGGAATAGAAAGAGGTGTATACGTGCAGCCATATTTTATTACCAGTTATGTTTAATTCCCAAGTATACCAGGGGAGCCTATTAACCAAGCCCCTTACATCATCGGATAACAGAACATAGGTAGGTACTATAACAGTCAGAAGTCGACTAGCAATCTCACAAAACTACGGCATAGCAATATTAGTTGTACTTATGACCTTCTTCTATAAGAACGTTTGACAATACTACACATTGGTGCGGCAACTTTGGCAGCCCGTATAGCGCAGGCGATAATGCTCATTGCGGTGTAAGTGGACTTCTAGACGTTGACTGTACAATGATATTATGTAAACAAATAAAAACAATTAAGTGTCTGTTTGTAATATCAAAATAACAGCTATTTACTTAAGGGGACTACATGACCTAAAGCGCGGTCACGGTCGGACTGCATAGAAAAGAAAGAGAAGCGCGATGACACAACGCTGGTAATTTATTGCAAAATATAAAGCAATTAACGATTTACAAAAAATCTATTGATTGGACTAAAAAATTAAAATACTATCACGTTAATATGTTGCTTATAATCTGACAAAAAATCAGGATGATAGTATGTATATTAGTATGGTTTTTAATCGTTAAAATATTTTTTTAGAAGTATCTTCGTGATTTTATTCTATCGTATCAAATTAATTGTATTATGTTTTCAAGACACTATCTAACTAGCATATTATATATCCTGAAGAATAACATATACTTTTCTAATTTTGCTTACTGCAGTAGATCATATACTTTTAGGCATTATAAAACTTGCGTTATTTGCGTTTAGGTCCTGTAATCCTCTTGATGCATATTATTATGATTTTTTTTATTAATTTTTGCCTGTCTGTCTGTCTGTTTGTTCTGGCTAATCTAAGAAATGGGACCTATTTTGACAGGACTTTCACTGGCAGATATCTGATGTTATAAGAAATAAATAAGGCCACTTTTATTTAAGAAAAAGGATTAGAGTTCCGCGCAAAAAATAACATGAAATTGTGAACAAAATCCGATTCAAATAGGGAAGAGAGGCGAAGCCACGGGTATCAGCTAGTTAGTAATAAGAAGTGGTAAATAATACACGCTCCGCAAGAGGTACGTCAAAACATGGCTAGCATAAAGGGTTGTAATGGATAGCTCTCCGCAAACTAACAGGGTACATTCGGCTCCTTATTTTGAATCAGATTCCACTGGAAAATTTCTCAAGAAAATTTTCTTTTTTCAATTACTATTCCTTTATTTCAATGTAAAATTACATTAACTGTACGCAGCACTTCAGTTATGTAAGTAAAACAGCTAAATAAAAAGAAAAACCAGCAATGATGTTGACGCGTGAAATCAGCTGTTCACTTTCTGCCTAGCTACAGAGTTCATCGAACTCACCGCATACATATTACCTACCCCTCAAACCAGTAATAGACGCTCAGATATGTGCACAAAAACAAAAACAAATCAGGTTTATTGGATTCCCGTAACGTTCTTGAAATAATTTCATGTACCGGTTATCGTAGTACGAGTATAGCATCGTAGTATACTGAGTTCACCGTATAAGTTAGATTTGCCATATTGGTTATATAGATTGCCATACGACCAATTGCAAAAAAAAAACGCAAGAAAATTTGAATATTGCGGGCTACCACTGCAGATCCACCTTCAAGCCCTACCTCACTTCAAAACTAAACTAAAAGTTACCTCCCCAACCTTCCAGTCAGTCAGTAACTAAACTCAAAACTACCCTATCTGCGTACAATATTAAAAACCTTTAATCTACCGCTGCGTGGAGGGTAGACATAAATTCGTGCGCGTAAGCGACATCTGCCGGCGCTAAGTGGAAACTCGCATAACATCGCGCCGCCATAGACACGGTAAAAGCAGTAATTTACTTACAAGGATGTATGATGATGTTTGTAGGTTTTGCTAGATGTGACATGGGGCAGGGCTTTCTTTTTACTCGACTGCGAGACGCAAAGGAGGGTAATGTCTTTATCAGCCTGTGTATGTGTGTTTTTCTTCTGCTTTCCTATATTTTGTTTTGACAATTGGTCGCAAGCGTGATGCTTAGCTGGATTGTCAATGTAAGTAAAACTTTTTACCTATTGTTGCATAGTGATTTTATTCACTTAGGAATAATTATGTAAGTAATTATTGTGTGCATAATATTGAAAAACATTTTAAAGAATAACTGTGGACTTTTTTGGCCGTTCTTCTCCATACGAAACTACCTTTTGAAAGGGACAACTAGATTCAATTCAATTTTCTTCTAAATATTGACGTCCAAAAGTGCCTTTTATGTGCATATTTGAAATAAATGATTTGACCTTGAAATAGTAGCCAGAAGTTTGGATGTGACAGAAATCCTGTCATGGTATTTGGTACACCCTTTTTACATGGGACTGTTATAACTAGAGATCGGATAACCATATTTACCTAAAGTTGAGGTGTTGGCTAATATGGAATGGAAATTCTTCATTCATTCTTTTGTATCGAAAAAATCGATCAATTTAGAGTTTTGATTAATAATCAAATGTATATTTACTTACGTTCAGGTGTTGGCTTATATGGACTGCACTTTTGTATCGAAAAAATCCCGGAATTCCGGGATCGACAAATTTAGAGTTCTGATTGTAAAATTGAAGGTATAATTTACTTTCATTCAGGTGTTGGCTAATATAGAATGCGCTATTGTATCGATCGTAAAAATCTCGCGATGCCGGAATTGATAAATTTACTTGGTACTTTTTGACTATGGAATCGAATGCTAGCTAATATTGTAAAGTAGGTTGCCAAACGTCAGGTTAAGTAATATTAAAAAATGAAATTCAAGTTTACAAGCATACGAACAGTTATGTGATCCCGGTGTCCCAGTAGTTTTTAAATACATAATACCACATATTTAAGAAGTCCGATAGATAGTCCGAAGATACCATATATCCGATTAGTTGTGAATTCCTGGGTTTTCTGGAATCCCGGGATTTAAATTAGGAAAACTAAATTTAAGAAGCCGCTTCCATAGTTTTTTAACAAAATTTAGGTAAATCTGCATCCGATTATCCTATCTCTGTATAAAGTTAGTGTTAAGTTCCCATATATTATGTCGTTGGTAATGTTATAAGAGGAAGGCAGAAATTTACGTCCACCTATCTTCCGGAGGAATACAACCGTGATGATATTTTATTGATAACATACTAGCTGGGCCCCGCGACTTCGTTCGCTTGGAAGTAGTAAGTTACACAATATATTAAAATAAAAGCCACATTAAATTAGAATAAAACTCCCTCGTCACCCGTCTACGATATTTGTTCACAATTTCATGGGTTTTATTTTTCTTGCGCGGAACTCTAATACTTTTTCTGAAATAAAAGTAGCTTACTTATAACATCAGCTATTTGCCAGTGAAATTCACGTCAAAATCGGTCCAGCCGTTTCGGAGATTAGCCGGAACAAACAGACAGACAAATATTTTCAAAATAGTTTTTTTTTTAAGGACCGTATATACTTACAAATGTATTTAGTAAAAAGCTGTTATTTTGACGTGACAAACAGTCACTTCAATTTTATTGATATGTATGTATATGTATAGAAGATACCTAAATTATTTATCATTTTGAGTTTACCATAATCCCCTGGTCCCCAGGTCAGTGTACCCGTTGTACGTCTCACATAGTAGAACAGTGCCACATCCAGCAAACCTCTACATCCATGCCACATAAAGCAAATGAGGCTGAACTCGTTACGTGCAATGAGCGTACACTTTCTCGGCACATCTAGTCACAATTATGCATCGTGTGTTGTGATAGCAGATCGCTGCACGTAGTCTGATGTGATAGCTTGATGATAGCATTTTAGCTATGTATGTTTGAGTGTCATTATACGTATATTTCATAATTCAAACAATCAATCTGCCTAGCCTTTTCCCAACTATGTTGGGGTCGGCTGCCAGTCTAACTGGATGCAGCTGAATACCAGTATTTTACATGGAGGGACTGCCTATCTGACCTCCACAACTCAGTTATTGGGTAATACGATACCCCTTGGTAAGACTGGTTGTCAGACTTTCGGACTTCTGACGACCCGTAACGACTGTCAAAGATCCACAAATGACAGCCGGGACCAACGGCTTAACGTGCTTTCCGAGGGAGTTATTGTCGATTTGCCAGAAAGCCGATTCGTCACAGAAAAATACATGTGTCACACTTGCTCACGTCACATTTGTTCTCTCTGTACAGCAGAAAAATCAAACTAGACGGGCCCTTCCATGTGGTGACATTTATTCTCATCGTCATTCAAATTTAGACTTTTATTTCCAAATACCTCATGTAATACTAAGGTACCCAAAAGCTATCGTCTGTTTTTTTAATCTCGTAGACTAATTTGACAGGTGCAAATGTCAAACTACGAAATGAACAAAATGATGATCATTTGAAATGTCAATTTAGTATACGAGATTAAAAAAAAAAACCATAAACCATTTTCCTATCACTAAAATGTTAAGTACCTAAATATAATATTTAGTTTTTAGTCCGCACCTGATTCCAAAACTTTCGATTCCTATAATTTTCGTGAGACAGCCGAGACCGAAAGTAAACAGTGTTAAAAATGTCGGGATGTCCAGAACCATCCACCCATCCACGAACTGACCGTGGGAACAACTGCTTAACCTCACGGGTCGATCTATTCACATGTTCGGGTCGACATGATTTGACTTAGCCGGGCGACAAAATTGAGGCTGAATGTATATTTTGCTGGCCGATTGTACCGAATCTTGCCGAATCTTGCCGAAGCAAACAAGAGTGTAAACTCAAGCTCAAAGCATTTTTTTCACTTGAACCATTATTACAGGCACTTGTGAATTATCAAGGAGTCGGTCAGTCAGTCAGATGAAGCTAGTGGCCCATTCCATAGCATAGTAGGTACCTATGGAGATGAAGGACAAAACACTAGTGAGTTTTTGCCCTTCTTCTCCATAGGTAAAAGGCGTGTTAAAAGAGTGTCCGTGTTAAATACACTCTACATATACAAGGTGTAATTTAAATAACGCACAACCTAATAAGGGGACATTGAACACATCATTATGAACAACTTTTACTCTCGGACCAAACCTGAAATCGCAAAAAAAATCAGCTGTTCTGTACATTTTGATGAATTATGCGAACATAAATGTACTGAACAGCTGATTGACTTTTTTCGCGATTTCAGCTTTGGTCCGATAATAAAAGTTGTTCATAAGGTTGTGCGTTATTTAAGTTACACCTTGTGATTGGTAATTAGTGACCGATACTTAATTAAAAACATGATTGTAATCATGATAACAAACAACTTTTAATATGGGACCAAACCAGAAATCGCAAAAAAAAAAATCTGCTGCTCCCTACATTTTGACGAGTTATACGAACATGAATGTATGGGACAACTCATTTTTTTTTCGCGAATTTATATTTGGTCCCATAGTAAAAGTTGTTTGTTATCATGAGTACAATCATGTGTTTAAGTATCGGTCACTAATTACCAGGCACCCTATATGTATATTGGAACAACACTAATAAGACCTAGACTGTCTTAAAATATCTTCCTCCGACTCTATCACGTAAGAACAAACCTTTTAGAGGCTATTATTGTTGGTGTCAAATTATTTATCAGAATTGGACGGTACACAGGCGATAGAGCACTACTGCAGAGTCAACACAAGTCTTGAGCACTCTACTTGTAGAGCTAAGTGACGGTAGAGGTGGCATGTTAGTTTATTGGGGTGTGTAAACTGGCTGTACGATTTTATTGGTGGGAATAAGTTTGTCGTGTAGTCCAATAGGGCTTTGTGAGTGTATTTTTCTGAAGGGCTAGGTAGAGGTGTGAATAGTATTTTTATTCGTACCTCTTTCGGAAGTTATATTTAAGACGCAGATATACGCCAATGGTTTTGAGTGCATAGCTTGCGTGTTCTGTGCTGAGCTCACGCAACGTTCAGCCAGTAATAGAATTCGCCCATCAAGGAGCGCTGTCCCAAATTAGATGCATTATTAATTTATTATACATAAAAAGGCAATTTAATAAAACACGTATACAAAAAGATAAATCATTAAATTACCTTTAAAATAGTTAAGGTTTCATAAAAATGCGCTTGATAGTTCTTGCGTGATTTTCAGTTATTTATTCGCGTTAGACATAACTTTACAAATTAATTACACTACCAATGTATTATAAATTTAATATAAAATATTCACATATTAGGTATTAAAAAAAGGCTTTAATTTAACATATATTTTTTTCAAATCATTAACACTACTCGTCGACGTGACCTTAGTATAAAATCATTAACAGTCGGTTATCGTCGCCTTAACTCCCATGAGCATATAATGACGGCCATTTTAAGCTAGAAAAAAAAAATACACACGTGTTATTCAGTCTCCGAGTTGCTTACAGAGAATTTCCTAACAAAAATTACCCCACTGAGGCATTAAGACCAACACGGTCAGAAGTCGCACTTGGAACCTATTAAGAACAAAACAATATGAATAAAATCTTAAATATAAATACAGTAGCTTCTACCCGCGACTTCGTTCGCGTGAAATTTCTTGTTCCCCGCACCGTCGTATTCCATCACCTGCTCGCGCTGTTACCTCGTTTTCGCTTGGCGTTATTTCTGACTTTATTTCATTTTGCTCGGCTCCTAAGGGCTATAGCGTGACGATAATCTATAGCTTTCCTCGAGAAATAGGCTATCAAATGCAAAAATATTTTTCAAATCCGACAGGTAATTCCAGAGAATTCAAACAAAAAAAAAAACAAACTATTCAGCTTTATTATTGGTATAATAGCAAAACATAAAAGTAATACATAAGTAACAGCTGTGAGGCGTATTTTACTCTATGGTAGCAAAAAAGCTTTGAAGAAAACCCATGAGCGATAATTTCATACCACAGAAGAGTCCAGGCTAAGGTAGTAGGAACATGTAATGCGTAGACCCGATGACCATAAATATCGTGAAAAAGTGCCTTTCCATGGCTTTAAAAAAAGAGGAAGAGAGATAGACCTCAAACTATACCTGGATAATAAACATGTACGAAAGGACATGCTGGTCTTTTTGACGATGCTTACCAGCGTGTTACGTGAAGAGGCGAGGGCAAAGAAGGAGAGAGGAAATACAGAAAAGGACCAAATCAAGATTCGTTTACTTTACCTAACGTAATGATAGTTACAGTCGACTCTCGATAATTTGGAAGTCAAGAGACCAGAGAAAAATTTCAAATTACCAAGAGTTCAAAATAACAGAAATTTGAATAACCAAGAGGGAGGGAAAAAAAATCAAGTAAACAAGCTGACTCACTTTAACGTTTAACTGTAAATTAACTCATATCTTATTTATGTAAACAATCGACAGGTCTGTCCATGTATATAAACAAACGATAGGTGCATGATGAACACTTCAAATTATAGAGAGTAGGGAAGCCCAGACTTCAAATTATATTATTCCGTCCACTTCAAATGACCGAGGGGACCAATTAACATTGATTTTATTCAATTTATCGAGTATTTTTCAAAGGACCAGAAAAAAATTTCAAACTATCGAGAGATTCAAATTATCGAGTGAGAAATTATCGAGAGTCGACTGTATTTAAAAACTGATTCATGCTAAGGCTACAGGTATACTCTAAAAGTTCTTAGACCTGCGCTCACGCACGGCTACTCAATATAAATACACACGTAAATGTATTTAGACAGCCACATCGTCTCCGAAGGTGGTCCATCGAGTGCCTCCGTGTTGACCTATCCACTTTTATACCTACCTACAGGGTTATCACGGTAAAAGGTGGATAGGAGTTATGAAAGGTGGATGGAAGACTAGAATGGTGGCTAATTTTTAATTGACAGGCCAGCTGGCGTGGTTGGTTAAGATACCGCCTATCATGTCGCAGATCGTGGGTTCGATTCCCATCCAGGACAGACATTTGTGTGCATGAACATGTCTGTTTGTCCTGAGTCTGGGTGTAATTATCTATATAAGTATGTAATTACAAAAAAAAAGGAGTGTATGTAGTATATCAGTTACCTGGTTTCCATAGTACAAGCTCTGCTTAGTTTGTGATCAGATGAACGTGTGTGAAATGTCCCGGGATATTATTATTATTATTAATTTTGATGTTTTTGGCGATTTTTTTAGTGGTAGGCAAATATAGGTAGTTAATTAAATTGATGGTTTTTTATAGTTTTATGAATAATGATTATTAATTTTAATTATCTATTGTCTTCCAATTTGTTTGAGAATTAATTGTCCAAAAAGATTTAAAAAAATAGATACCCATCACGTCTGTAGAGTTTCGCTAGCTAATTTAATTTGAACCTATACAAAGAAACGCCCTTATGGGGAGTTGGAAAAAAAGAAACAGATTTTTATTACTTTCAGTTAAGCTGATTATGTTTATGCTACAATTGGTGAACTGGCGATCAAACCCTAGACCCATGCGCAGGAGTCATACTTTTATTGACTAGATCAACAAGGCAGTGAAAGTCAGAATCAAAATTAAATAATCATCACAATCATTATCAGTATATAATGTACCCTCTGCTGCGACATAGGCCTCTCTGTGAGAGGGAGTGGGCTGTTCTCCACCACGCGGGCCCAGTGCGGGTTGGTAGATGTCACATGTCTTCGAATTTTTGGTTCTAGAACATGCCGGTTTCCTCACGATGTTTTCCTTCACTGTGTTGAGAGCAGTGGTGATGAAATAATTTACACAAAATAAAGCGCCTGTCAAGGTTCGATCCTACGACCTACACTTCATAGGTCACGGCCGTTACCATTAGGCCACCATCGCTCTAAAAAAATTCAATTGCTACATAAAAATTTCAAAGTCAAAGTCAAAGTCAAAGATTTATTTACAGATAAATATGGTTACAAAAGTTCTTACAATGGTAGTGTAATAGTAGCTTAACATATTCAATCATACCATAATGACATGCAAATTTTTGGTATAGGTACAATTGGATGAATTAAATTTAAACTGAAGGAAATCTTTTATAGTATAGAAGGGATTCTCAATTAACCAACTGTGTAATCCCCTTCTGAAGCGGACCATAGGAAGTTCTTTAATTTGGTTAGGAATCTTGTTATAAATCTGAGCACACATAGGATAGCAACTTCGCCTATATAGCTCCGTCTTCGTTCCTGGAATAATTAATCTATTGGGGTATCTAGTTTTGAACTTACATTTATCTCCCAGTTTTTCAAACATATCAGGATGAGATTTGGTAAACTTGCATATTTCCTCAATATAAATACCAGTTAATGTAAGTATTCAAAGTTTTTTAAATAGTGGTTTAAAGGATGTAAGTGGGTCTACATTACAAATCGCACGTAAACATCTCTTTTGTGCGACGAAAGCTCTTCCGAGATGCACCGAGTTTACCCATACCAGTATATAACGCAGTATTGAACCAACATATATTATACATGATAAGCTTGTAATGTGGCTTGTCTACTTGTTAACATAAGCAAACTTACTGAGTTTTCCACATATCATATCAATATGATTACTCCAGGAACACCTCTCATCTAGAACTATCCCAAGAAAAGTCATACTATCTGATTGTTGTATTTGTTGATCTTTATATGTGATGTTTAAATCCATTGTATTCCAGTTTTTGTTACGAAATTGTACATATTTGGTTTTACTTATGTTAGGTTTAAGGTTATTCTCTTCCATCCAAGTTATAACATTACTTACGGTACTATTTCTTTGGTTTTAGGGATAATTACGGACACGTCGTCTGCATAGAGTATGCAGGGATGATCAGTTACTCAAAGACAAATACATGAACAGACATGAAAGACGTCAAAGACAGGTCTTCTCAAATAAACTTTAGTGAACTGAATATTTAGACCAATTAACTAGTTTCAAATACGGACAGCCCTACTGACTTGCACTAATTTAACGTCAACGAAGAAAATCATGTGAAAACGTTTGTTAGAACATTCAGACTTGTTATCACCTTGTTTAGATGTTGCCCAATTTGTCCACTATTTGAGGTTCTCTCAAGAAGCCCTGTTTATAAGGCCTACGTATTGGTAGTTCCTAGATGATGCTTTAATGTTCGGTTCCTATAAACAAAAGCGGATGGTTTTGCGTACCAATGGTAGAATTTTTATTGCCAAACTGGGCGTATAAATAGATTTGTAAGTTAATTTACCCTGTGATAGCTACTTATATATGGGAGGGTCTACTATGCAAAGCTATGAGGTCTTTGCTTCATTATCGGTAAAGATACACGAGTCTTAATTTTAACCAATAACGATCTGAAAATAGGGATGATGCCTGGGTAAAAAAAAAGAAATTATATTTAGTCCATCAGTCAGATAATAAAAAAATATTAGACACGTATTTTTTGCTTTATCATATTAATAAAAAATGACTTAGATAACACGCGTTAAAGTTCGGGAGTGGGGGCTCGCTACGTCACTTCTACGTATAAAATCTACGAAGACGTGACGTCATGCCACACTTTAACTCAATGTATAGCCGTAATCTTTTGATTAGGTAGAAAAAGAAAAAAATACGTGTCCAATATTTTTTAATAATCTACACGACGGACAAAAAAAATATTTTAAGTCATCATCCCTATTATAGGTATCGGCCATAAGTGGCAATAACCTATTCGCTTTTCTTCTAAGTCTGCCTGCCAATGACCTTTGTTACTTTGGGTCGCTGAGATTGTGACTTGAATTTGAACGTTTTAACCGACTAACAAAAAGGAGGAGGTTCTCAATTCGGATGTTTATATATATTTTTTTATGTATGTTCGGGTATAACTCCGTCATATATACATATAGACGGATTTGCTAAATTCTTTTTTTGTTTTGTTATGCTCTCGAGGTGGTCCCATTGCCACCAAGTTAGAATCTGATGAGGCGATCCCATGGAAATCGAGGGAAACCCTCATATTTTGTAGGCACACCTACATAATAGTGATTTGGATATTTTTATAGTAGCTCGTGCATTTGCTCTCGGAAAGCACCATTTGGTGAAGTGAAACTGATGGTGAAAACTATAACTAGGGATGATGACTAAAAAATGATTTTTTGTTCATCATGTAGATTATTAAAATATATTGGACACGTATTTTTTCTTTTTCTACGTAATCAAAAGATTACGGCGATACATTGAGTTAAAATGTGGCATGACGTCACGTCTTTGTAGATTTTATACGTAGAAGTGACGTAGCAAGCCCCCACTCCCGAACTTTAATGCGAGTTATCTAAGTCATTTTTTTATTAATATGATAAAGCAAAAAATACGTATCTAATATTTTTTTATTATCTGACTGACGGACTAAATAGAATTTCTTTTTTTTTACCCAGGCATCATCCCTATTATACCTACCTAAGTATTTCACGGGTTGCGATTCGATTTCTTTACTGTGGTTACTAATCAATTTATGCTCGTCACAATGCATATGGTGATGGTGACTTCACCATCAGCTCCAGTCCTTCTAGTTCTCCAGTTCTCCTAGGAGAACTCCTCAACAATTAATGACCCTGCATCGGGTAAAACGATATTTTGTAAAAGGAGATGAGCAGTTGACATGGGGCTATTTTAACTCAGAAATTACAAAGTGACCCACTAAAAAGTGAAAAATAAAACCTCTTTACAGAAAAAAAAAACTGACGTCCGAAAAAACACTACAAAGTGAAAATTAACTTTAATTTCGGAAGGCAAAACTAAAATACAGAACCAAAGACGCCAACTTCCGAAACTAGTTACACTTTATAGTTTTTTTTTTTTTTTTGAACAAAGTTTTTTTAAGCAAAAGTATTGGCATCTGAATCATTTGAAACAAATTTCTAATCCATTGCTTCATATGTTCGGAAAATTTGTTTACTCGACAACTTAAATAACGCAATGAATGTTGTTGAACTGTCAAAATGAAACCGATTCCGATTGATAGTGTCTTACGCAATGGCCCCGCTGATGTGACATTTTTTTAGATTGATTTTGCTTAATCTACACGGGAAAATAAAAAAAAAATCCTACTGCTCACTCCTTTGGCAGTAATCTTTGCACATCCACATCAGGAGAAGTGGTGGTCTATCCCACCACGGGAACCACGCTGCTAAGTCATGTCGTGATTAGCTTGTAATAGTTACGATAAGGTTTCACGGAGCGTTCGTTAAACGCCTGTCAAAACACGCATACGAGTAATATGATGCGTTGTGTACAGGGTGGGGGCGAAAAGTAGGTAAGCCAAAAAAAAAAAGAATCTTAAAAAAACCCTCTGTTTATTCTAGCTTAGAAATACTATGAAAGAAAGAGAAGAAATCTGGAAGTTATGCATTAATCAGTACTAGCAGCTGCGACCGCGTGTATGTCGGAAATTATCCCACGGGAACGTAGGTACTACCGCATACCGGGATAATTGATAAATGATTTTATTTCTGTAAGTAGGTTTGTACAAACACTTTTACACGTCAATCGTGTTTTTTTTTTTAAACTAGATGAGGTCGGCGTTTCCTATTTGACTACTCTTAGAAGAAAGGCCGAAACAAACTCAGAGATCACAGTCTCTTATAAAGTGCAGTCGGTATCCGTCGGGCAGTTCCAGAGATTAGCGCGTTTAACCATAAATGATAAATGATTTTTATTTCTGTAAGTAGGTTTGTACAAACACTTTTACACGTCAATCATGTTTTTTTTTTCTAAACTAGATGAGGTCGGCGTTTCCTATCTGACTACTCTGAGAAGAAAGACCGAAACAAACTCAGAGCTCACAGTCTCTTATAAAGTCCAGACATAATCTTGGTCAGTTCATGTGAAGAACATGTAGATTGGTCTCTGAAATAGTCTTTTGAGGAAAGAACCACACAGCTTGAGAGGACCTATCCAGTCAGTGCACGCATTTGTCAGTAATCACGCAGCTCAACTCAGAGCTCAACGATTCGACGAACAATACCAAAAAAGGATTAAAAGTATCCTATTTCCTAATCCAGGTTATGGTATAGGTATGTGCTAAATTTCATCTAAATCCGTTCAGCCATTTTAGCGTGAAAGCGTAACAAACAAACACACTCACTTTCGCATTTATAATATCAGTCAGGATTATGATATGAGGGAGTAAGCCGGCGCGAAAATGCCAATTATTTAGTATTAAATGAAATAAACTTATTAAACAAACAAGCAATAACTGGTAGTGAATCGTTTAACCACTATCTCACCTGATTGTAAGCGATAATGTGGTCTACGATGAAGGACGCTTGCCATAATCTATTACCTTCGAGACGACACTCAAATTATAGGTATCAAGAAACAGACTCAGACAGGGAATTGCACTCCTAAAGCACGCTCAATGATTGTATTTCTAAGGGTGGATACAGACAGTGCGAGGGATGCGCCGCGAGTGCATTTTGTTTATAATATGTAAGAAGATGCCTCAGCTTGAGCCATCTTACTAATTAAAAAAATAATTTGTGGCGCATGCCTGTCTGTATCCACCCTAAAACGTTTCGATCGGATATTCCATTTGTTGCTACATGAGATTGGCTACTGACTTTCCGTCAATTCCGTACTAGACTTTTAATCAGCTCGTAATCTCAAGACCTCTACGAGCCTATAATATAATTGTATCCACTGCCATTTCCTTCTTTTTCACTTTATTTTTTTGTTAAATATTTCTGTTAAAGTATTGGTGAACACAGCTCATTTTTTGCTTTATTTTGTAAGTTATAACTATTGGAGAATTCTGTGTAAACGAATACAATGTTGTCACTTATAAGCCAATCTGTTAATGTGAAGTATGTCATTTTGAGTTTGAAGTTTTGGTATTTTCTCTCTGCTAATGGCCGTCGACGTGAAACTATTTATCTACGCTCTCTGAGATTAATATCAAAAATCTTAGTGTTTTGTATTCTTTTTGCCCTAAATCCATCAGTAACCAATTAAAGTATAATAATAATAATATAATAATAATATCCTGGGACATTTTCACACACGGTCATCACAAAAGTATCTTACACGTCCTTTAATCATTTCTATGATAAGTACATAGTGCTATGCACTTTTTTTAATGATGAATTCACAATACCTAAAACAATGCCGCCAGTCTCTTGGGTCCATTACCAGTCGACAGCGATGCAGATGAAATTTAAATAGTTTTACTTCAGTAAGGACATATTTTTGGTATTTTTACTATTGTTAATTTGAAGGTCATTAAATATAAATTGTATTCTACCATTGGAAAATTCTCTGTAACAGCCCGAAATCCAGATTTTTTCCCGGGTATACCTAAGCTATATTTAACAACTTCTGATGTTTTCTCCCTTTACGGAATACAGGTTATTAAAATGTTTTATAAAAACTTCACGATGTTTTCTGAACACCCTGTGTTAAAAGAATGTGCCAGTTTCACCACGTATCCTGTGGGCTGAGCAAGACGCCACGCTTGCATAATGTGGAGAAGACTTTTTAATAAAATTAAATAATAAAAGGTTCGCCCCCTGGGACTTAAACCTTTTAACTGTTAGTTTTAACATGAATACATGACTAATTATCTAATTCATATTATTTAACCTTTCACAATTAGCCAAAATTCAACCATTAGTATGTTTAGCCATTGGTTGAGTTAACTACGGATCAAAAACCGGCTCTTAATGCAATTTGGGTCCCTACAGATTTGCTCAATTTTTGTCCATCGACGTGTGATCATGATCAAACACAATCAAATAAATATGTAGCTAAGCAACAGACGATTAACATCATGTTTTTGTCGATCGCCACTGTGAATAGTTTTTGTCGATTTTAAATCAACAAGCTAAGTGATGTCTATTTTAACCGTAGCTTAGGTATTATTTGTCGATCGTTAATACAGGCCACAATAACGATCGGTAAAAACCGGGCAAGAGCGTGTCGGACCACGCACAATGAAGGGTTCCGTAGTTGGGATGAATTTATCCCAAGAACCAACTTAACATTGTAGTTGAAAAACATGTTCTCCCATACATTCCAACTACAAATTACACCTAACGTGGGTTGGATCCTTTTCGTTTAACTATGGACAAATGTAAGTTTGTACGCACAATATTGAAAGATTTACCATGTTATTTTAAAACCATAGACTTCTTATAGGTTTTCTTGTAATCTATAGATATAGAATTATTTTCTGTATTTTTTTTTTCTAAATTTTAAGATCAATAGTTTCAGAGATAAGGGGGGGGAATGGTAAATTTTCGTCTATTTTCTAAAATAACTTTAAAACAGTTTATTTTAAAATTAACAAAGAATATATTTGAGACCACCATTTGACATATCGCATGGTACATTAGATCTTTAAAGAACTTTTTATATCTTTTTCTCAGTTTCATGTCATTAGCACCATTACGCTTTTAGTAATTAATCCGTAAACATCATCATGTCTCAGTCATCCGCAGCGCATCTCTAGGTTCATAACTTTTAGCCCGGTATACTAAGTTTTTTAAGCCCTATAGAAAATATGAGCGACAATAGCGCTCTTAAGAGTTACATCCGGTGTCCGGGGGGCTAAAAAGTTTTGAGCCTAAGAATGGGTCGCGGATGACTGAGATATGATAATGTTTACGGATTAATTACTAAAAGCGTAATGATGCTAATGACATGAAACTCTGTATTTCTTTATATGCAGCGCGAGTCAATAAAGACACTTGAACGTATTTAGACTCAAAACTTTTTTGCCCCCCCTGATAAGTTACGACTTAAGTGCTGATTTACACAGTGCTATAAACTAAATTAATAATTATGGAAGACCTACCTACCTTTTCTCTCCTTTCTTTTAATCAAATATATAAAATAAAAATTTTCACACAATCCTCCTCCACACTAACCGAACTAAACCATCGCGTGTACGTACTTATGGCTTCGCGAGTACCTATGTAGGTACCCTTACTTAAAGAGTCGAAACAACCAATAAAGTCTGGTATCTTAGGTCTACTTACGATCAGTAACTTGCTCGATAACTTTACGTGACGGAATACGGAACCATTCATTAGCGATGTGTCTTTACATATTGGAATTCTTGTCTTGGATATAAAATGACTGATAGTCATGAAGGAAACGGGCTATAAGAGGAGAAGAAGACCAAAGAAACGATGGATGGACTGTGTGAAAGATGATATGGCTAGAAAGGGAGTGACTACCGAGATGACGCCTAATACAGAAGTATGGAAGAGAAATATAATGTTGCGCCGACCACTAATAAATTGGGACAAGGATAGGAGACTGATGATGATGATGAATCAAGAAAGAAAAAGTTGATTATTTTAACATAGGTAGGTACTATCGATAAAATGGACGACTTTACACCCTGCCCCTATGAGTTCTTTATTTGTTCTACAATTGCAGCTTGCAAGCAAAATTATTTCAAAATTGGAATGGCCTAGCTTTTCTCGATAGTGCCTAAAATACTATGACGTCTACATTCCCCGAAGGGGGAAAGATACTTAGTACCTAAGTTACTACTATACACCGTATATTATACTCTCATTTCGCTAGTGTTTTAGTTGCATAATTACAATATGGGGGCAACCGGCGCAGTTTGGCAATACCCAGCCATTCACCGGGTACAAATTCAGACTCCAGACTGCTACTTGGAAATTCCTGAAAGACAAACTCAATAACACTGTCCTGACTCGGGGATGAACCCAGAAATGGGGTTTTATATGTCTAACTTAATTACAAATAGGTAGAAAGTTAAGGATACGGCGAAAGCTCCAGGTAGCCCGCGAAATTAAAATTTTCTTACGTTTTTTGCAATTTGCAGGGCAGTATTAAGTTGTATGTTGATTTGAATATGATTCGCGACCGTAACTAATCGTATTTATAGAATAATAACCATTAAAATTATCAATACATCTCTATAAGTTCATATAATCCTAATTAATGACTATTTCATGAAATCTTGACAAATACTAACATAAGGAGTTGTATTACTGATTCTAATGATTATAATTTTGTAAATAACATATATATTACAATCATGAATCATACTTTAATCAACGTACTACTTAATACTGACTTGCATTGCAATATGCAAAAAACATAAGGAAATTTGAATTTCGCGCGGGCTACCTGGAGCTTCCGCCTTAAGTTTTGCTAATTCACCTGCCTAGCCTTTTCCCAACTATGTTGGGGTCGGCTTCCAGTCTAATCGGATGCAGCTGAAAACCAGTATTTTACATAGAGTGACTGCCTATCTTGCCTCCGTTACCCAGTAACTGAGAAATACGATACCTCTTGGGACTTTCGGGCTTCTGACGACCCGTAACGACTGCCAAAGATCCAAGAATGACAGCCGGAACCGACGATGTAAAGTGCTTTCCGAGAAACTGAGGGGACTTGGTAGGTATGTAAAGATGGTGGGTGACCCATCCACTGACAACCGCGGCAAGCGTAGCTTAACCTGGTCGATCGACCCGTAAAACTATTTTTACTTAGCCACAAGTCCCTTTTGCTAATTAGCCCAAGTTTTGCTAATTATGCGAGTTAATTATTGAAGTAAAGGTGTTTAAATACTTGTCACTCACAGTAAACTTAACACTTCATCGGCATAAATAATGTTTTGACTCATAAAACAAATTATATGAACGCAAAAATAAAAGCTACATTTCGTGCCTCGGACCAATTACTGATAAAAAATATTTTAAAACAAACGTAAAAGATGATTATTATTCCAGTTATCAACTTTATTTCAAGGATGATAACGTCGAAGTTTGAGTGGGATAGAATGCGAATTAATATTTTTTAGTTTTACTACATCAAAAAACACGTATGCAACAATTTCGCACAATTAAACTTGAGAATAAAAACTTGTAACATAACCAAAGTTATTTTGCTATTAAAAAACTTGCCATCTTACAAAAAACGTTCAAAATTCAACCTTGTTCCATTGTAATACTAACTGACAAGAAATCAGGATAATTATACGGGGTGTATTTCAGTGTGGCAAGTGTGTGATGCAGAAAAGCGTAAGAAATTTGTCCTCCGAACGTTTTTGCTTTATCTGTGTTTTACTTTTTTTATTTTGCACTGGCAACTGTTAACGCAAAAAGATTTTGACATTGTTTCGGAACGCTCGCACGATTTGGGCGCCAATTAATTTTTCGATAACCACAGAGTAATTTTTGGCAGAGGGTTTTTATTGAAAATGTAACTACTGCTAAGTGATCTAAATAAAAGTAGTTTCATTGGTTTTCATTAAAGATTTATAGACTAAAACGAACAAAACCTTTTGGATTAGTGTAGTGTAAAAAGGGTAGCAATAATAGTGACAATGACACGTATCTAAAACACATGAACAAAGTGTTTATATTATCATATCAGACGCTAAGAAAGTGGAACGGACTTGTGTAAAGTATGTACTAAACAACACTATTCTAAGTTTTAAAATAATTATCGCGTAAAAAATTAAGTTATATTAAAATTGCTTATTAGTCTTGTAGGCTAGATTGTAATTAATTATTAAGAACTTGGTTCTTTTTAATAAAGGTAAAAAAAAACTATAGATTGGAACTATGCAAACTTAAAGCGCTGACCACACTGGGAATGAAGCTAAGCGAAGCTAATAGCTTCTGGTACACATCATATCTATATGTAGATAGTTTATCATTTGTGACTTTCTTACGGCTACATATAGCTATATGTATTATACAGGGTATAATTTTAATCACCGTTATCCTGTATAGGGGTCATTGTACTCATCATTATGAACACCTTTTACTATGGGACCAAACCCGAAATCGCGAAAAAAATTCAGATGCTCCGAACATTTATGTTCGCATAATTGGTCAAAATGTAGGAAACTGCAGATATTTTTTTTCGCGTTTTCAGGTTTGGTCAAATAATTTAATTTAATGTTTTGTGTTGCCTAATGTACCTAAATTATTTTGCGCAGTGTTGTATAGAATCATTTTTTGATTCATTTTTTTTTAACTGAACAGACAGCTGTGCTGCTGGAGAGTTTGTTGCGCCAATTCTTTTTCCCAGCTAAAGCACTAGGAAGTGGTGAAGGGTGGGCGTTTTGGGGGACTGTCTTATGTAATTTTGACTTTTAAAATGTGCCGATTACTAAGTAATGTACAGCCTACTTTGAATAAATAACTTTTGATTTTGATTTTCCGTGTCTTTTCACTTCGGTACACACCACGTAGGTACTAAGCGAAACAAAAAAGGAAAAGACGCGGAGCAACTATTGCAGCAACTGGCCACTAGCCGTTCACATATATCTCAATGGAACTGCGCACACAGTTTTCGGTAGCTCCAATCAATGACTAAATTAGTTTCTAATTGGCACAACTAGCAACTATCGAATTTTAAATATCTTTTGTGTAACATTGCTGGTTTCTCCATTTTATGTTAAGAAATTGACTTCGATCTTGCAAAAAGGGATGAATCCAAACCGACGATTGCGATTGTTGCGAATAAACTGTCGTTGTTGACGCCAAGGGCTGCTTCTTCGATAGCCACCATCACACTGTACGTAGCGTAAATTGAGCAACTCAGCTATCAAAATTGCTCACAGACTGCCATAAAATTGCGGCAACCGTAAACCGGGCAGTGTTACCAACTCTCGAAAATAATTATCCCCAAAGCTTAAGTCTACCCCTAACCCCTAAAATCCTCCTAATAAAACAATATTATTAAAAAAATATAAATATTAATTAGCGCCAAGATTTTTGCCTTACTTTCGAAATAAATAGTTTAAATATTTGATACTAGCTTTTGCCAGCGGCTTCGCCCGCGTATGTGTTGGAAATTATCCCACAGGAACCGTACATTTTTCCGGGACAAAATGTATCCTTTGTGCTATTCCACACTATAATCTGTCTCTGTACTAAATTTCATCCAGATTCGTTAAGCCGTTCTGGCGTGATTGAGTAACAAACATCCAAACATCTTCACAAACTTTCACATTTATAATATTAGTAGGATTACGGTGAAAATATTGGTCTTATTTTTTTTTTTATTTAAACAAAAGCCGTAGGAAATTTATTTTCTAAAACAAATGTCGCTTAAGTTTTTTTTTATATGACCAATATTTTTACCGTAATTCCATAATTAAGATTCATAATCAATGATTCATTATGAAAATTTTGATTTGAGAATTACGGTAAACCCTAAAAATACCCCTAAAAATATAACGTCCCTAAAAAATCTCAACGCATTTCGCTGCTTTGCATGAATACCCGCACAATCCAAAATTTTGTAATTACCGGTTTATAACACAGCCAAATGCAAAATAGTCCTTATTTCATGGTTAGTAAGACTCACATTCATAACGGCAAAACCGGCGGTTTGCCGATGCCGAATGTGAGTCTTACTGACCCCCTAAATTTGGGGAGAAAACCCCAAAGTTGGTAACACTGAAACCGAGCTATTTGGTTGTAGCAACTGGCAACATCTAAAGGAAACTTTTAAAAAGTTGACAGTTGCCTCAACTAAAATTGCTCCATCTGCAAAGCGCCTAAACGAACTACCTCTCGAATGTCGGAGACTAAATTGACTTGACTGAAATTGTCAAGCTTGTCAAGCTGTATTAGGATTACATTATCATAAAGGTCATTTTAATATTTTCACTTGTCAATTTAGTGTAACTGTCCGACTTAAGACACTTGGAGCATTTTTTTTCTTATGTCGAACTGTGTAACATAAGACATTCGAGAGGTTAAAACTCGGTTTCGCTTCGTTTCCCAGTATGACCTGCACATTGTGTTAATGTGTGAAGTTTCTTCAAATATTTTACCGAGCGTGCTGCATACTACGAGATAGAAGTTAAAATGATCAAGTGGCTTTGATTATAACTATACTAACATAACTTGAATATTGAAAAAAAAATCTTACCGAACGCGACTGAGCAAAGTTGTTTTGACAGCTAATACAACGCAACATATCTAAAGATAATTCTCGAATAAATTTTGATCACATTTCTATCTATAAATTATTATCTTTATTTTTGTCGCTTTCTCTTAGGTAACTTTAAGTTTACCATATAAGTAACAATAAACACTACGAACTTACATGTAATCGCTGGCAGAAAATCTTTCATCATTAATTTATCTCATGTTAGAAAAAAAAAATATGTTTCAGTAATGTTGTTTTTTATTAGCTGTAATTGCGATTATCATCATCTGCCCAGCCTTTTCCCAACTATGTTGGAGAGGCAGCGACTGCCTATCTGACCTCCACAACCCAGTTACCGCCCCCCTTGGTAAGACTGGTTGTCAGACTTTCGGGCTACTGACGACCCGTGACGATTGTCAAAGATCCGCGAATGACAGTTGGGTCAAACGAATTAACGTGCATTCCGAGGCACGGAGGTGTCTCGGTATGCAAATTTGGTCACCAGTCCAACCGCGGCAAGCTGTTATTACTTAGCCACGAGCCCCTGTAATTGCAATTGTCCATAGTTAAACGAAAAGGATCCAACCCACATTAAGTGTGTTGTGGGTTGGATTCTTTTCGTTTAACTGTGGACAATTAGTTTCCCATTTATCATGTCAGTTGACATGAAATAGCTATAGCTAATTACGACAGGTTAATTAGAGGCTTTTTAAAACCATAAGTTGCTTTCAAATATTTTAAATAAAAAAATTAAAAATAACCACTTGGCACTTATGAAACATCAGAAGCTAGCTGCACGGTTCCAATTGGTCGTTTCCTATGAATTAAAGCTGGCAAGAAACTCCACGGTTACTCTTTTAAAAATAATTGAGTTTTACAATGTTTGTACAGACGCCATCACATCAAGCTACCCTAAACTGTCAAATTTTTCCAATCAACCTTGAACCTAATGCTTTAGCGATAAAGTTGAAAATCTATTAAAGAAATTTGACAGATTATATTAGCTTGATGTGCTGGTGTCTGTACAAGGTATGAGAGAACAGTAGGTGTATTAGACCTATCAACAACTGCCAAGTACTTTCACTAAGTCAATCAACTTGCCTAGCTTTTTCCCTACTATGTTGGGGTCAGCTACCAGTTTATTGCGATGCTGCTGAAGACCAGTATTTTACATGGAGCGACTGCCCATCTGACCTCCATAACCCAGTTACTGGGTAATACGATACCCCTTGGTAAGACTAGTTGTCAGGCATTCGGGCTTCTGACGACCCGTAACGATTGTCAAAGATCCAAGAATGACAGCCAGGACCAACGGCTTAACGATAAGTAATGCAAAAAGTCTCTGTCGCTCACACTACTCTGTAAAAAATTCTGTGCGGCCATTTTAAAAATGTGCCGCCATCACATAGTCGCTTCGTTTAGAAACACCGATCCAATCAGCGGGTGATAAATTATTAAAAATATCTTATTAATCACCAGATATCAATCGTTTAACTTTAATTGGTGATTATTTAGTTAACTTGCTTCACAAAAGATTTTTATCGTGTACAAAATTTATTCTTAAATTAAGTTTTAGTGAAATCGTACTTAGTAGAATATTATGTTTGGCTGTTTGTTACTCAATCACGCAAAAACAGCTGAACGGTATTTGGATGAAATTTGACACGGATAGCACATAACCTGGGTTAACACATAGAATAATTTTTATCTTGGTAGTACGTTCCCGTAAGATAACTTCTGACATCTACGCGGGCAAAGCCGCCGGCTGAAGCTAGTTATAAATAAATAAGGTTACTGATTCATCAGCTTTTGGTTGAATACTTTGCTTTCGCCTAATTACTACATACCTTTTGGTGTAGTTTTCTCAGAATTTAGTTAATTAATTGCATGTGTTTGACGCTTTGTATTTTTGCATGGAAAAAAAGTTATTCGGAATGCACTCAAACTGTTTGTAACATGATGTAAATTCGTACGTTAAAAAAAGAGTATATTAACCGACTGAGGTATTGCCATCAACCAATCACAAATACAGGCTTTAAACTGTAACTGAGAAATACCTACTGGAAAAACTTAGGTGTTGCCAGAAGGAATTTCTAATGTGTTTTTAAATTTTTTGTTCGATTATCACTTGGCCTGACCTAGGGGCCTATGGCTAAGTTAAATCAGCCGCACGGGTCGATCGATCAGGTAAAGCTGCGTTAACCATGTTGGTCCGTGGATGGGTTACCATCTTTACATACCAAGAATCCTCTGTGCATCGGAAAGCAAGCTAAGTTGTTGATCCCGGCTGTCATTCGTGGATCTTTGACAGTCGTTACGGGTCGTCAGTTGACCGAAACTCTGACAAAGGCATGTCGTATTACCAGTTACTAGGTTGTGGAGGTCAGATAGGCAGTCACTCCATGTAAAGTACTAGTATTCAGCTGCATGTGTTAGACTGGAAGCCGACCCCAACATAGTTGGGAAAAGGCTAGGCAGATCATCAAGTGATCATAGCCTGCCTGACCTGGGATTCGAACCCAGGACTTCACGCTCAGCAGTCGCGCTTGCGACTACTGAATCAACGAGGCAGTCACCATTCCTATACATCAAGAAATCATCTGAGTCTGGGTGTAATTATCTATATAAGTATGTATTTACAAAAAAAATGTAGTGTAGGTAGTATATCAGTTATCTGGCTTCCATAGTACAAGCTCTGCTTAGTTTGGGATGAGATAACCGTGTGTGAAATGTCCCAGGATATTATTATTATTTCGTTTATTCATATTTTCTTTTCTTATAAAATACATTTTTAAATATTTCTTAAAAAATATTTAAAAAAAAAACATTTAAAAATACATAAAATAGTAGTCCGCCGGTGTCGGGAGCAGGGTCCAAGGCACTGGTGGTTAGGGCTGCAGAGATAGGAACCTCCTCACGATGCGGGCCGTATCAAGGAGTACTGCCTTCTGAATCCGGCCCTTGATCCAACCGCCTAACGAGAGCCTTGAGAGATGGTGGTCGAGGCTTTCGGCCATTAGGCCGAAAGCCTTATTATTATTATTATTATCCTTATTTGCTATCACGTGGCCAGTTTAAATTAAATTACTTACCGTAAGTACTTTTAACGAATCTAACATTAAACTATAAATTCACAAACGACTACATCAATTACTATAAATTCACTAACGCTTGCCGGTTTAGCGGTGGTTTAACTAATGATAACAAAATATCGGAAATAGACAACCCGGTACTTATTAACCGACTTCCAAAATAGGAGGAGGTTATATAGGTTCGGCTTTATGTGCTTTACCCTTATAGCATCACTCGTGTGTCCATCTGTCACAGCCAATTTGCTCTGAAACTAATGAACCGATTAACTTGAAATTTGGTACACGTATGTATTTCTGTGACCCGAATACGGACGTGTAACGTTAATAAATATATTTTGAATATGGGAGTCAAATTTGGAGGGCAAATAAGAAAATTTAAAAAAAAGTTTTGCAAACTGTACCGTGTGATATATCAAATGAAAGAGCTTACTGTAAGAGTTTCAAATGTATTTTTTTAATAATTCTATAATAAACTGTTTTTAAAGGTATTTTAGAAAATAGACGAAAATTGACCATTCCCCCCTTTATCTCCGAAAGTACTGAGCCTAAAATTTTGAAAAAAATATAGAATATAGTTCAATACCTATAGATTACAGGAAAACCTATAAGAAGTCGATGGTCTTAAAACAACATGGTAAATCTCTCAATATTGTGCGTAAAAACTTACATTTGTCCATAGTTAAACAAAAAAGATCCAACCCACATTAGGTCTAATGTGGGTTGGATTCGTTTAACTATGGACATTTGTAGTTGGAATGTATGGGAGAACATGGTTTTCAACTACAATGGTAAGTTTTTCTTAGGATAAATTCATCCCAACTACGGAACCCTGCATTGTGCGTGGTCCGACACGCTTTTGACCGGTTTTTTTTTCGGGGTGGGTCTTTGCTGCGGTCTGTTCGTGAATGGTTGACCATCCATTACATAAAGTAACCCCTCCGTGTTTAGCGGTTGCTATCATTCGTTGATCTTTGATAGTCGCTTCAGTCAGCAATCCAAAAAGTCTGACAATCGGTTTTACCAAGGAGTATCGTGTTACCCAGTAACTGAGTTGTGGAGCTCAGAGAGGCAGTCGCTCCAAAAAAAAAAATACTGGTATTCAGCTGCGTCTGATTAGACTGGAAGCCGACTCCAACATAGTTGGGAAAAGGCTAAACAGATTGATTTTATTGCAATAGAAAAACCAAACAGATCTATTACTTTCCCCAAGGTTGATCAAAAAGTAGTTTTAGTACTCGTAATCCCGGGGATTGTTACAACCATGCCGCCAAGCAGCGATGTTAAGTTCCAGTTTGAAGGGTATGTGTAAGGCCGATGTTGTTACCTAAATTATTATGCGCAGTGTTGTATAGATTCATTTTTTTTTTAACTGAACGCCACTTCTTCTCCCCAGCTAAAGCACTAGGAAGTGGTGAAGGGCGGGCATTTTGGGGGACTGTCTTATGTAATTTTGACGTTCAAAAAGTGTTGATTCTCAGCCTAGTTTGAATAAATGACTTTTGATTTTGATTTTGACAGGATCATGAGAGATTTCAGCTTCATCTCTGGGATAGCAACGCATCTGTATTGCTTCTGGTATTGTAGAAGTCCATAGTAGCAGATGACGACTTACTATCAGGTAAGCTATCGGCTTGTTTGCAATCCAATAAATCCATAAGTAAAACCTGCATATAACAAAAAAAAAATCCGTAGGATAAGAGGAAGTGGTTTTAATTCAGCTTGAAAGATTTGACGCGTACATACTAACTAACTAACTAACCTCGACCGATACCGCTGTACCGCGCCTTAAGTATGTGCGCGGTGAAATGGGGGGCAGTGTCACCAACTCATTCGTCTACGCTCATGGCGTCCCGCCCCCCGGCGTACAGCGGTAGAACAAGGCAAGTTAAATAAAATCTTGTAAAAAAAGAGAAATCCTGACTGACTCACAGACTGCCTCATCAACGCCCAGCCTTTGACCTAAAAAGCTAAATTTTTGCCCTTTGTGGTGTCAAAATCCAAAGTAGGCTGAGAATCAGCACTTTTTGGACGTCAAAATGACATAAGACGGTAACTCCCCAGCAGACAAAAAATAAGGCCGCTAATTTCTCGCTCTCTCTCTCTCTGGCAAAGTGCTAATAACATACAAAATAAGTTTATTCACTCAGGCATACCCGCAAGACACCACTAGCATCTAAAACAGTTACAGAACACGAATTTGTTAACTGTTTGCTAGTTAATTCTGTCAGTAATTGCGTGTTATACTAATCGCTGATCAAACAGTATGATGTTGCATGATTTTTGGGGTTCCGTAGGCGTTATAATGGATCTGTGTACTTTACTTGGGGCTAGAGTAACGCGGTAAAAGATTGTTGAGTCTGATTATTGTTTCGTCCTCCGCATGTTTTTGTAATTGTTATAAAAAAATCAATCTGCCTAGCCTTTTCCCAACTATGTTGGGGTCGGCTTCCAGTCTAACCGGATGCAGCTGAATACCAGTATTTTACATGGAGCGACTGCCTATCTGACCTCCACAACCCAGTTACTGGGTAATATGATACCCCTTGGTCAGACTTTCGGGCTTCTGACGACCCGTAACGACTGCCAAAGATCCACGAATGACAGGCTTAACGTGCTTTCCGAGGCACGGAGGAGTCTCGGTATGTAAAGATGGTCACCCATCTACAGACCAACCCCAGCAAGCGTAATTGTAATAAGTGGAGAAAATCTAAGTGCGTGTCTTCCGTAGTTGGGATGAATTTATCAAATACATCGATATACATACGTCATGGTCAATTCTCCAGCAAAATGTTATCACAAACAAACATTTTTATGTGATAAAACTACAAATTAACAATTTTCGGAATTTTTCCTTTACTTGTGCTGTGAGACCTTGTTTCTTGCCAAATTTCATGTTTCTAGGTCAACGGGAAGTACCATAACTATAGGTTTTGATTCAATTGTGAAATCGCAAAATATGCGAAAATATGCGACATAAACGATCATATCTTTTAATCGCGTTCATAGACACGAGTATTTGATATAAATTTCAACTTGATACCCCTACGTGATCTCGAGAAAAAGGGTCTTGACAGACAGATAGACAGACGGACAACAAAGTTCCTTTAAGGGTTCCTTTTTCCTTTTGAGGTACGGAACCTTAAAAAAGAGCGTAAGCGCCGCCGGGAGGGGACGCCCTAAACGACATACAGTGACCCTATTGGTGAGGCTCTTCAGAAAGGTCAGGTGCGTAGTACTCGTAACCGAGCGTGTATGTCAGACCAGGAGCGGCAGCCACGAATAAATCACGTGCTTGTCAAGAAATTTTGACCGTCTAGGGATCCCATTAGGAATTTGTAACCGAATTAGGTCGTAAAGCGATCGGTATATTTCGAGATTGCAGCCCCAGATGTATGAACGTTAACGAATCAAAATGAATACGTAAGGATCGTAGCAGGTGGCGTTCTATAATTTCTGCCTACCCCCTAAGGGAAGGAGGCGTGAGTTAATATATGTGTAGGTAAAAAGGAGTATGTTTTCATCAAGTTTATATCGTCAAAAATGATCCATTACTTTTATCATTTTTTTAAATGCATCGGCATTTAATTCTCTCTACCTCGGCAGGGCAAAGAGCGATCTATAATCATAAACAAAGAAAGAGCATTAATCATAGAGATATTGTGATAGATCTTATTAAACTCGAATGTCATGTCGAACTCCTCATAGTTAAGAGCTTCTTAACTACAAAATTCTGGCTCGATTGTACTACGAAAACTGCTAGGAATTCTCAACGCTACGGTTTGACGAGAACCCGAAAATCTGAAGTTAATTAGAATATACAGAGCAGGAATAGAAGTGAATATTTGTATACTATGTTGATAAGCTTGAATGATGACCGTTGAATTACCAATTATAATAACCGGCACGAGTCGTGAGCACAGATGGGCAGTAGTGGGAGGAAGCTCACGTATACACTTTCGGCCAAATATATTCAGAGCCATCTTTACGAAAATTGTTGATAGGTACTTACACAAACTTTAACTAAGATATTAGTGGTACTTGAAATTTTACTTTGGTTGTAGACCTTCGTGACTAAAATTTAATTATTTCACTAAACAATATAATTTGATTATAAGTGTTTTTTTCTTTGTTTATTTATGTTTTACAACGTTTTGAATAATTTACAGCATTCTTGGTTATAGGCAAAAAATCGTCTTAATCCAGAGGACACTTAACAAATACGAAATAACAAAAATAAACTATTTTAAAATTCAAAACGTAAGTCACTCAAATTGCACGAAAGTGTACAGTAGCCGAATGACACGCGACAGTCCAACAGACGACGAGCATCGATTGACGAACCAATCACGTGCAGTTCGGCGCCCCTCAGCTTTTTCATTCCACCAAAGAGACCCGAAAATGAACTCCTGCGCAGGTGTCAGTTTGTGCTCACGACTCATGCCGGTTACTGTACAAAATAATTATTTTATACACAAAAACTTTACTCTCAGTCGGATAATATAGACAGAAGCCATTATCTCTATGGAACTCAGCAAAAATAGGTCAAAGTAGCATCATTTAGACTAGGCAATGCTGGACTTTCGAGTGTTGTGATCGTGGGTTCAAACCCAGTCAGGCGTTTTACTTTGTGTAAATTATTTCATCACCGCTGCTCTCAAAACGGTGAAGGAAAACCTCGTGAGGAAACTGGCATGTCCTAGAACTAAAAATTCGAAGACATGTGATATCTGTCAACCTGCAATGGGCCTGCGTGGTGATTACAGTACTAGCCCATTCCCTATCGAAGAGATCAAACTACACTTCCAGTTTTTCAAATCTAAGTTTCAAACTCCTGCTTAAATCTGTATAATTGAAGTGGCTTCAGGAAGCTTTGGTATGATTCTTAATAATTACGGACGTCTTATTTAGTTACAGCGGTATTAAATTATGTTTTGTTTTCCCCTTAAGGCGATTAGGGGACTGCAGTACTTGAGCGCAAGTTTTATATGTCTAAAAGTATGAATGATCAATTGCAATAAACATAATCAGAAAAATATATGATATTCTTCAAGATAATGCTAGTCAGATAGTGTGTTGAAAACTTTATACAAATTATTTGATACTATAATAGAAAAAAACCCATGAAGATACCTCTAAAAAAATTTAAGCCATACTTTAAACATGCAATCATTCTGATTTTTTGTCTAATTATTCTACAAGCAACATATTAATTTTTTGGTTCAATCAATAGATGTTTTGTAAATAGATAATTGCCTAGACTAGAGTCAAGAGCAAACCCATCACAAATAAAAAAATAAAAAATAGCTTCATGTTTTGCAATAAGCCAGCGCTGTGTTTCTCTTGAACGCGCTTTAGATGTCATTGGTGAAATTCGCCCTGTGTCATTTCAGATTTTTTTTATAGTTTTTTACAGAAACAGCAAATAATGTTTGAACAAGTATTTTTTTATTGTAGAAAATAGTTTTATGTTGCAGGATTTGCAATTTGCCCTTATTTTTGATGTGAAACATGTAATATGAGGCTGGTCAAACGGACCGCGCGTTGGCGTGGCGACGCGTCGCCACTCCAACGGTCACACCACGTAAAGCCACGTTCTCGTAACTCTGCAACTCTTTGACGATACGAGCGCGTGAGGCGTGAAACCATCCTTTCATGCATATTTTCTATAAAAAATAAAATTTTATTTTTCAGAAATGTACAGATTCACAATACAATTGTAAATCTTTCTTAATTAAAGCTTTAAATAAAAACCTAAAATATTTTTAGACTTCACCTCGCGGCCGAGTCTTTTTTCTTTACGAAACAAACTCAACCACTCAAAAGGAAATATCGACATTAAATTCTAAAAATACGCAGCTACCTTCAAACACAAAGGACGTCGGAACTCACACTAACTCACATCACACAAAATAAAAGTAGTGTGGTATCACACACTTTTATTTTTATCAAAGACTCTTTTAGAATGCGACGCGAATTACATATTTTGATCAAAAAAGAAAAAAAAATGACTTACACCATTTTGAATGTAGCCCTAATGTGGATGGAGAGTTGTTTTTTTTTTGTTTTATTGACAGAATCTGTGTTAAAGTCTTTGATTCTTTGGGGTCGACAGAGAGGATACTTCTCCCTTTCTTTTAAAAGATCGAAGGTTGAGATACAACGTTAATATTTTTAGCAAGTGTCTTTAGATAATTTAATTCAGTATTTTACTTTGCCTTGTCTCGTGGCTAAGTAATAACAGCCGCACGGGTCGATCGATCAGGTTAAGCTATGCTTGCCGCGGTCAGTCCGTGGATGGGTGACCATTTTTACATACCGAGAACCCCCGTGTCTCGGAAATCAAGTTAAGCCGTTGGTCCTAGCTGTCATTCGTAGATCTTTGAAGTCGTTACGGGTGGTCATATGTCCAAAAGTCTGACATCCAAGGGGTATCGTGTTACCCAGTAACTAGGTTGAGGAGGTCAGATAGACAGTCACTCCATGTAAAATACTAGTAGGTATTCAGCTGCATCCGATTAAACTGGAAGCCGACCTTAACATAGTTGGGAAAGGGCTAGGCAGATTGATATTGATTGAGTTTATTTGTCTGTTTGAACGCGATAATTTCTGGAACTACCAGTCAGATTTGATAAAAAAAAATTGCGGAAGATTATAGGCTATTTAACATCACGCTACGACACTTGGAGACGAGCGAAAAGGAAAGAAGTCACAAAGAAAATGGAGTAGGTATAGCGCAGACGTTGCGACGCGGTGGGTCGAGGAACAAGAAATTGAATGCGAACGAAGTCGCGGGTAGAAGCTAGTTCTTAATATAAATAAACGCCATCACAGATGTGCCTTGCTGTCTGCCTTGCATTTCCTGTTGGTTTAATTATAACAGTTCTGTTTATATTTGTTCTCATTTGTTTTTTCTATAGCTTAATGAATGACGTGCCCATTTGAAGGGCATAACTATGTCATGCGTCATTAATAATAATAATAACCTGGGACATTATCCACACACGGTCATCTGATCCCAAACTAAGCAGAGCTTGTACTACGGAAACCAGATAACTGATATACTACATACACTACTTTTTTTTTGTAAATACGGACTTATATAGACGATTACACAAACAGACATGTTCATGCACACAAATGTTTGTCCTGGATGGGAATCGAACCCACGACCAGGCAGGTGGTATCTTAACCAACCACGCCATCTGGCCTGTCATTGGTCGTTACGAGTATAAGTCTGAAAGTGGCACCGATGGCGAAAATGTTGTGTGGGAATTGGTTGTCATTGTATGCCCCTACCATGACAACCGATTTCCACACATGAGAATGCTAAAAGGGATGTGTGGTGTTAGGTGTTACGCGAATGGATAGAATAAGAAATGAGTATTTAAGGGGGAAGCGTCAGGGTGGCCCGCGAAATTCAAATTTTCTTACGTTTTTGCAATTTACAAGTCGGTATTATATTGTACGTTGATCAAATTATAATTTGCGGTCGTAACAAGTATTTTTTTACATAATTAGAATCATTAAAGTGATCAATACAACTCTTTAAGACCAGGTAATCCTAAAAAAAGTTACTATTTCATTAAATATTGACATTTTAGGATTATACTAACTTAAGGAGTTGTATTACTGATTCTATTGTATATAATTCTGTAAATACATATTTGTTACGGCCGCAAATCATACTTTATTTAACATACAACTTAATACTGACTTGCAAATTGCAAAAAACGTAAGAAAATTCTCCTTAAGAAGGCTTCCTCCTTAAGAGGAAGTCTGAAAGTGACACCGGTGACTGAAAAGTTGTGCGGAAATTGGTTGTCATGGATGGTCATGTGATGCTGAGGAACGAAAAAAATGTTGCGAAGAAAGTTTTGAGTATGAATGTGGAGGGCTATAAAATTAGGGGAAGACCAAAGAAACGATGGATGGACTGTGTGAAAGATGATATGGCTAGAAAGGGGTTGACTATCGAGATGATGACCAATAGAGAAGTATGGAAGAAAAAGACATGTAGCGCCGATCAAATTAATTAGGATAAGGGAATTGGGATTGCATTGGTCGGGAAAATCTCTTTATAACTAGAACGTAAATAGAGGTTAGGGTCAGTGGTAACAAAACCAGTATTAGCTGCTTCGAATTCTATTGAACCCTGGTACTACGCTAGGCCAGATCAACGTCAAAATGTTACCACCGACATGCAGTCGACTGTACCTAGGTATAGTAACTCATCATCATCTGCCTAGCCTTTTCACAACTATATTGGGGTCGGATCCCAGAATACCAGATGCAGCTGAATACCAGTATTTTACATAGAGAGATTCTCCTCCTGAATCATCCTCCTCATCTGACCTCCACAACCCAGTAAGGGCTTCAGACGACGCGTAACGACTGTCAAAGATCCACGAATGACAGCCGGGACCAACAGCTTAACGTGCTTTCCGAGGCACGGAGGGGTCTTGGTATGTAAAGGTCACCCATCCACGGACCAAACGCAGCAAGCGTAGCTTAACCTGATCGATCGACCCATGCGGCTGTTATTCCTTAGCGACAAGCTCCTCCTAGGTATACTAAGTCATAATATGAAACATCTTTTAGAGGGAATAAATCAGAAATATATCGAAAAAGAACTGTTCTATCATTTTGATACGTAGGAATTTTCTATGGATCGGTTTTTTTTTCTATATTGCAGACATAATCGCTCATTTGCGGCAAGGTCGATCTTTCTCAAAAAATATAATTTTACAGGAGAGCAATATAATAGTTTCAAGTTAAAATTATAGCAGAATCGTTGATTTTTAGAGTGGTTAATATTCATATTTATTTATTTATTTGATATAGGCACACCAACAACTTATTTACAAATCAGACATGTACAGGCACTTACGATGGGATTCTGTGTAAATAAGTTACTCATAAGCATGCACATAAAAAAATCTGAATTACAATTGAAATAATTATCAGAATAAAGAACATTAAAAAGGAAAAGTTAAATTATAAATATAAACATAACTTAATTACATTGATATTATACATTAAATTTAAATTAAATTAAGTACTAATAACTAAGAAAGAGATTACTCTGAATTATATATGAACGAATGAATGAATGAAATGCACCGACCCCAGCGTGGTTTGACCCAAAGATTCACACTAGCCCCTGTTGCCTCATGTTACATGGTGCAACAGAGACCATTGCATATCAAGGAGTAGACCGGGGGGGCGCGATAATGGTAGGGTAGACAGGCCCTTAGGATATGGAGGGGATAAAGAGCCTACCGAGTATGCACCCTTGAGCAAGCATTGGAATAGTGGAGAGACGGGTGATATAATTATGGATGGGCTCTTTTTACGACGTCGCCGCCAGGTTGCTTCTAGTCCAGCTTCCCCGGTGAATTTTTTGGCGGTTAAACTGCGTTTTCGACTTTATTTATGTCACTGCTATGCTGTATTACACGTTGCAGAAAGAGATTACTCTGAATTATATTGATGAAAAATTATTATATTCACAAAATAAAAATATTATTGAATTAAAATGATGTTTAACATATGATGATGACATATAAAGCACACAAGACGCACTGCGCAAATTCAACAGAACTGTATTATTAACTAAAAACTCACTAATCCTACCTCCTACTAATATTATAAATTCCAAAGTTTGGATGGATGGACGGATGGATGTTTGTTACTCAATCACACCAGAACGGCTGAACAGATCTGGATTATTCTGATTATAGTCTGAAATAGCACATAGGATATTTTTATCCCGAAAAAAATGTACGGGAACGTGGGATGCTTTCCAAATACTACGCGGGCGAAGCCGCTGGCAAAAGCTAGTTTTGAGATATATGTCGACCTTGTAGCAAATGAGCGACATACTGACTCCTGTAACACAAATTCAGGGCTTTACGTTACCTTTTTATATAAATAAAACATTTTTTTTTTACATTTCTTGGGAACCTGGGGTCCGGGGACCTTTGGAAGGCGTACGAGGAGCCGAAGCCAACTCGCAGAGGCCTCTGAAATAATTTTAAATGTTAAGGAGTCACCAACCGACGATTATCCCTGTATGCACTATGCAAGTGCATCCAAGGACAACCCCCGGTTGGTGCAGGACTAGGTACGTGGAAACAAAACATACTGGGTGGCTTAAGTGGATTGGGTAACTTGAATTATGGAAAAACTATAACATTTTGCTATTAATATTATACGGTGTGGATTTTGGTCAGATCAGACGGATTATAAGGTAGAACTGACCGTGTATGGGGCAGTCTTTAAGTATCCAAGGGCTGTTTGCACCATTTACAGCTTCGTAAATTTTCATACAAAAAGCGATAACGTTTTTCCCACGGTAAAAATAGTCTAATTTTCATAATTTTTGAAAATGTTGTAGGTATAATGAAAAACTAGGTTCGTAAGTTTTTATTATAAAGAAATAGTGCGTACGATTTAAGTTATTAGCTTCATTTTTGACTTAAAACTTCCTCGAGCGTTTTTTTTTTACATTAAACTAAACTGAATTAAGTGCTAAAAAAAAACGTACAGTCCTAGATTAAGGTGTACTGAATCTAATGACACCAAAATTGTCTCATTTTGTAAAGATTTAGAGGGATGAAAACGTTATTGCCAGAAACAATATTTCAAAAAGTGAGAGTGAACAGTCTTCTTCTGGGTAAGCTCACTCCATCTTCGACTCTGTCTCTGTCGCCTCCGACCTAGATTGGAGTCAAGAGCAAACCCACCTTAAATAAAAATAAAAAAATAAAAAAGGAAATGTAGGTAATTACATCAAAAACTCGCGCCGCATATCGGCACTTCACAATCTGCAATCAAACTGACTTTTGCGCTGCCACAGACGACGCCGCGCCATGCATAGATGTGGCGAAGTTTTGGCCAAAAGAAATGAGTAAATCTGGTATGCCTTCGACAAGAAGAAAAAGTTCAAGCGCCATTTAAAGTCAACCTATGAGTCCTGTAAACTAATAACTCATTCTATGTCTACTAGTAACTAAAACTAAGAATATCAGACGCCGGATGTCGGTGTCTGGTTTAAATATAAATTTAGTTAAATACACTAATAGATGTGATATGATTAATGGTAGGTTCACGACTATATTCTATTAGGGGACACGCAGAAATAGATGTCAATCAGTTTAACAAATAATGTTCCGTTTTCGAAAATTCCAAAATCAAAACTTAAATCTTGAAAATAGCCTGTGTTCGCTAGACTATCATCAGCCTGGAAATAGGACAAGTCGACCCTCAGCTTAGTCTGTCTTTTATAAAGCGCACAGCAAAAGAGTGGAAATCGCATCCCTTCAAAGTGAGAGTGAACAGGCTTCTTCTGGGTAAGCTCACTCCATCGTCGACTTTGTCTCTGTCACTTCTGACCTAGACTAGAGTCAAAACAAGCTCAAATAAAAAAAAAAAAACCTGCTCATCCAGCTGCTACCAGCCACCCTGCGAAGATCTTCGCTCCACCTAACCTGAGGGCGTCCTACCTTTCGTGTGCCGATTCAGTCTCCACTCAAGAACACGTCAACCCAAATGGTCATCTGCTATACGGCTAAGATGGCCGGCCCATTGCCAATTCAGCTTGCTTATTCTGTGCGCTATGTAGATTAGTTTGGTTCTTTTACGGATCACCTCATTCCGGATTCAATCCTTGAGAGACATTCCAAGCATAGTCTGCTAGATCAAAAGAGACCAACAAATGCTAATTTAGTAAAATATTCGTCGCAGGAGTCGAAGGAAGGTTAAGCTACGCTTGCCGCGGTTGGTTCTTGGATGGGCTGTCATTCATAGATCTTTGACAGTCGAATCATTACGGGTCGTCAGAAGCCCAAAAAGTCTGACAACCAGTCTTAGTAAGGGTATCGTGTTACTCAGTTACTAGGTTGTGGAGGTCTGATAGGCAGTCGCTCCATGTAAAATACTGGTATTCAGCTACATCCAGTTAGTCTGGAAGCCGACTCCAACTTTGTTGGGAAAAGTTTTTTTTTATTTTTTGAGTAACCCAGGGTCGGGCTAACATGGGTCTTAAACATAGCTGGTGTAATGTGGATGTGCCCTACAATAGGTACACCTCTGTCTAACCCTTCGCGGAGTACTGGCGTGATGGTTTGTTATGGTATGTAGTAGAATATTTTTTATTTCTTATACATGAAGTTCTGTTCTCTTCATTCTTATTTCTTTGTTATATTTAAACATTTTCCAATTCGCCGTTAAACAATGGTGTCATTTTTTTTCAATTTTGTAAAATCGGATTCGCTTCTGAATCTTGTTTTTTTTTTGTCTGTTCGACTGTCTGAGTGTTTGACAGCGCCGATTGTTTCGAATTTCAAATGGGTTTAATTTTTTTATAGAAGATACTGGTGGCGTTGTTTTTTTATTGGATTTGGAAGGTGTTATCTGTGATCGCAGGTTTTGGGCTCATATGCAAGTGTTTTTGGTACATTAACTTAAGCTAGAGTGCGAAGTATTATGGTTTATTATTATAATCAGCCGTTTGTGTCGACTGCCTTTTGTGATTTAACATATAATAAAAGTTATAATAAATTTTGAAGAAACACAGTTAAATATAAAAAAAAACTTGCCTCGCACGATTTTCACGACTAAATAAAACTCGAGATTTCTTTATCATATCGATGATCTAATAGAAGCAAAATTTTGAATTTTAATATTTAAATTTACCAAACTAATAAATGAGTTTTCTCCAACGCCCCCGCCTTATACACGAACCGTCTCTACCGTTTTGCATTTAAATGTTAAGACGCCCCCGAAGCATGCGCAGTTCATACAAACGAGGTTCCCTAATATATAAGATCATTGATTTAAACAGGAAATATGAGAAAAATAAGTTTTCTATAGAAATTTTAAATTCCTCATATCTCGTCTTCACATCAGTGTCCTATCAAAATATATATTTGGTAACCTAGATATTCTGTAATCCAATCGGAATAAATACACACTACCTTAAGAATATGTTTGATTTACAAATTATTTTGGTATTTTGTTTGTATGAACTACGCATGCTTCATGGGGCTCTTAAAAATTCAAAATTTTGCACTTAGCATATTTGTCTTCTAGACCATCGATATGTTATTTAATGTTAATTTAATGTATAATGCGCATTACCTAATGAAGAATAAGAATAAATTCTCTAAGTGATGCTGAAAACTGCTTCAAAATCCGTTGCGTAGTTTAGACGGAAAATGCGGTCATACACACAGACACGAAAAGCAATTTATTTATAATACGTATAGATGCTGAATAATATAAGAGGCTCGTGGCTAAGTAATGTAACGATTTCCCAAGGGATCGTCACTTTACTATTAAATAATAAGCCGCTCACTTTAGACTATTAAGTATATATTTTTTATATTTTACAACCAACGCACCTATTTTCCACAAAGGGGCACATCTCGTTGACAGACGTCGCCCCCCTCGAACAAACTCTCTGCCTTTTATAAAAGTGACCGAACGATTGTCAAAATACCGTCTTCCAGATCTTTTTAGATCGGGGCTTGAATGGAACCTCCACAGTAATGACAGCCGCAGGGGTCAATCGATCAGGTTAAGCTACTCTTGCCGCGGTTGGTCCATGGATGATCTTTACATACTAAGACCGCTCCGCGGCTGTCAATTGTGGTTCTTTGACAGTCGTTACGGGTCGTCAGAAGCTTGAAAGTCTGACAACCAGTCTTACCAAGGGGTATCGTATTACCCAGTAAGTATGTTCTGGAGGTTAGATAGGCAGTCGCTCCATGTAAAATGTTGGTATTCAGCTGCATGCGGTTAGTCTGGAAGGGGACCCCAACATAGTTGGGAAAAGGCTTGCAGATGATGAGACGGTGAATAACATTCTGCCCTACATTGATTTTTCACCTTTTTCAGGCACGTATTCCTTAGGCTTGCAGTCTTAGTTGGGCATAGACATGACCAAAGAAACGGGAATCACCTAAAGCAAAAAAAAAAACAGAAATAAGAAGGAGTTTTATCGCTGCTAGCATCAAATCATAGACTACCCAATACCTTCAATAACACACACATCCATATAAGTACTTAACAATGTTGTCAAGCCAAACTGTCAGTCCATCTGATAAGTCCAACATTCTTATACAACAATGTCAAGCAAGTGATCGGTAAGAAATTAAAACAACAGCTATTTGAGAGGTCTCATTAATATACTTTTAGGAGTGACAGATGACATCGAATAGAAATGTCAGAAGTTCCACTTTTGACGTCTGTCAATTAAACTGTCGATTGCAGCACTATCTTCACTGTCCCGGTGGTGAAATTAGTAACTAATGTCGCCATTTATGTAGGTCGCACGTATGTAAAACACTAGGTATCAAATTGGTCAATATCAAACATTTATTAATAATATACCTATATCAATATCAAGTTGTTTAACAGAACTATGTCTGTACAAAGTCTGACTCACTACTTCATTTATCAACTTTCGAAAAATCGGCAAGATAATTTTAAATGAAAAGGCCAAAATAAGTGAAACCGTGGGGTTTTTGGTAATTGATTTCCACTGCCTTCTTCACCAACCAACTATTAGGTGGATAGTTAAGTGCGCCGTGTAGCACCGTACAATATATAAACTACATTTTTTTTTAATACTTTAGTAAAAAAAAAACCTTTTCCTGTATGGGGACCCCTTTTACTTTTTAACTTTATTTTATTTTTGTTATTATAGTAGTAAGTTCCTACACACTCTGTTAAAATTTCAAGTGTCTATCTATTACAGTTCATAAAACACAGCCCTGTGACAGACGGACGGACTAACAGCGGAGCCTTAGTAATAGAGTCCCGTTGACACCCTTTGGGTACGGAACCCTAAAATGAGCAAGGAGGTATCTACTTTTCTAGTCACTGCAACAAAAGATATTTAAAATGAAATGTCGAAAACACGGGAAAATTTATAAGCGCGCGCGTGTTTTAAGCCAACATCAATGTGGAATAAACCTTCTGCATATACCCATTTGTAACATTTTGATCAGAGTGACAGCGAATGTATATAACGATCAACAAAAAATCCTACTAATAAGTGTCCGAGACTCCGAATTACTTTACTGAACATGTTTTGACTATATCTTTTTGGTTGTACGACGTAGACGGGCGTTTATTAATATTTTAAAAGTTCCTACAAAACTTAAACGTAAGACTTCTGACCATAGATAGACTAAGGAGTATCGTGATACCCAATAACTGGTCTGTAGAGGTCAGGTCGGCAGACTCTCCGTGTAAAATACTAGTACTCAGCTGCATCCAGTTAGGCTGGAAGCCGACCACAACATAGTTGGGAAAAAGCTAGGCAGACGATTTGACGAAGGATTCGTAACCAAGGTCTGCAAAGTTACTGCAACGCAACATCATCGCTGTTATGACTAGGATGACGAATGGGGAATTACATAATCATTATAGTTGACCTTATTGGTGATGTTCTTCAGAAAGGTCAGGTGGTAAACGAGGCAAAAGGAGTACGTAAGGATCACAGCAGGTGGCTTTCTGTGCTGCCGCGAGAAATCACGGTACAGCGGACAGAGCTCCGGCGGGATCTCATGGCGACATGGAGAGTGCGACTGTCGCAGCCCAGCGCTGGGCACGCCACAATTGCGGCGATAAGTCCCCTCTTTGAGGAGTGGTTAGAGAGGCGCCACGGCGTCCTCACCTTCCGCCTGACGCAGGTCCTTACCGGACACGGTTGTTTCGGGAGGTTCCTGTTTCGCATAAGGCGGGAGGAAACGCCCGGGTGTCACCATTGTGTGGATCGCCCAGAGGACACGGTGGAGCATACAGTGGAGGTCTGCCCGGCTTGGGCAGAGCACCGCCGTGTTCTCACGGAGGCGATCGGCGGCGGCGATCTCTCGCGTCCGAGCCTAGTCCAGGCCATGGTGCGGAGCGAGAGTGCATGGGAGGCCGTCACCTCCTTCTGCGAAGCGGTAATGCTTGCGAAGGAGGAGGCGGAACGCGTGAGGGAGAGGCAGCCTCACGCCCTCAGTCGCCGCAGGAGACGCCCTGGGCGGCGGGAATCGATAGCCGATTCCCAGCCACCGTAGGCGCGGGCTTGCGGACGGTGAGTAGTGGGTAGCTCGCCGTCCGGTGAGGACCAGGCCCGGGTCGACGGCGCGTTGTGTTCCACGCGCGCCTCAAAGAGATGTCAGCAAAAGATGGGGTCCAATAGGGCCGATGCCGCTGGGGTCGCGGGTTGTTTGAAAAAGATACCGTGGCCCTGGCATAGGCAACTGAAGGAACACGGGTGGGTTTTAGTCAGTAAAAGTCTGACACGCCCTTCCGCTCCACCCAGAGCGGGAGAAGTTATTTGATGATTTCCCATCCACAAAAAAAAAAAAAAAAGGTGGCTTTCTGTAGATTTCATGGGAAGAAGGCGCGAGTTTGTATACGTATATACAGAAAATTCATGAGTGTAATCGACTAATTCATCAAGTCAAGGTATAGAAATCTTTCGCCTTTTTTCGTAAATCAGTTTTTTCAACAACAGTAAATCGATGTATTGCATAGAAACAAATATTTCAATAACCAAAAAAAACCAAGCCTTTAAAAGAAAAACCTGGCCAAGTGGGTGTAGGACCACGCACAATGAATGGTTCCGTAGTTGGGATGAATTTATCCCAAGAACAAACTTAACATTGTACTGGAAAAACATGTTCTCCCATACATTCCAACTGCAAATGTAAGTTTGTACCTACGCACACTATTGAGAGATTTACCATGTTATTTTAAGACCAGAGACTTCTTATAGTTTTTTCTGTAATCTATAGGTATAGAACTATTCTCTGTACGTTTTTCAAAATTTGGTCAAAAATGGTCAGTTATCAAGTATTTTCTTAAACAGCTTCATTACACTTTATTAAAAAAATATATAAAAAATATCCTGTCCTTTCATTTGATATGTCACACGGGACATTTTCGAATTTGTCTCCCAAAAGTGATCTCATATTCAAAATTCCATTATTTACGTTACACGTCCGTGTTTGGGTCACAGAAATTCATATGAGTACCAACGTAATCGGTCTGTTAGGTCGTGTATGGGTTCCGTTTTTCATTCGCACAAACGCTTCACAAAAACGCGTAAAAACGCTCGTCTGCTTTTCTTATCAGATAGCGCACTATACCTACGTCACTATGAGGTTTGACAAGCCACTCAATATACTCACTGTTTAGATTCAGTTGCCTTTAGTGAGATATTTCATATTCTACTTTATATTTTATTAGCTCTTACCCGCGGCTTCGCTCACGTGGAGGTCGGAAATTATCCCACGGGAACGTACTACCGGGATAAAAAGTATCCTTTGTACTAATCCAAGTAATGGTCTACCCATGTGCCAAATTTAAATCAAATCCATTTAGCCGTTTTAGCTTGAAAACGTAACTCGTAAGCGTAAAAAAAACAAACTCACTTTCGCATTTATAATAATAGGTCTTTACCAATGAAATTGCCGATTTTTGATATCGGTTATATCTTTCATTCTATTTAGAATTCCAAATTCAAATATTTTTAATATAGCATGAAATAAAAAAAAAATCTGTTGTTCATTTGTTTTGCCGCCGTTCGATTTTTCTTTGGTATCGATGTTTTTGTAACCATGAAAAAAATCGAAAATGCGCACTATTTTCGCATACGAGTTCCGTCGTGGCACCAACGCAGCACAGACAGCACGCAATATTAACGACGTGTATGGACAAGATACCGCAAGTGAACACACGGTGCGTTTTTGGTTTGATCGCTTCCTTTCTGGAAATTTTGATCTCAACAATGAACCCTGGTGAAAAACGCCTTTAAAGAATTTATAGATTCCCGTTCCCAGGATATCTATTTTTAAATCGGCCATTTCATAGATTAACCTAACTTTAGTTATGATTCTACTTTATATCACTGAAAGCAAGTCAATATCGGCGACACTGTAGATTATAATGCGATGATTAATCTCGCTTGACCTAAGTCAAGGAGATGTTCGCACTGCTAATAAACCCCTTGGCGATGCACCCCTGCTGATGTTGAGAAGGCTCCTGTAAAGAATTCTGCAATCTGAAATAGTTTACAAGACATGAAATATACCGCGTATACAACATCAGCAGCTTGGTCTTTTCATAGAAACACTCCTGCGCCACATTATCTTACAAATACAAATAATACAAAGTGTAATTTTTTTTCGGCAGATAAGAAATGATTGCCCTTGTTTTTTTTTCCAAAATAATTCTTTCAACGTGATGCGTATGTAAGTCTATCTTGATTTTTGTCCGTGCCTCGTTTGCCCCAGCTGTCATACGTGGATCTTTGACAGGCGTTATAGGTCGTCAGAAGCCCGAAAGTCTGACAACCAGTCTTACCAATGGGTATCGTATTACCAGTATCTGGGTTGTGGAGGTCAGATGGGCAGTTGCTTTATGTAACTGGTATTCATTTGCATCTGGTAAGAATGGAAGCCGACCGCCACATAGTTGGGAAAGGGCTAGGCAGATGATGATAGTAGGTCAATATTTTTAGTTTAACTGTTGGTCTCTCTCAAGCACGACTACTGAACGTGGGGTCCTGGGTTCGATTCCCAGGTCGGGCAAAGTATTAAAGTAATTTTCGTTGTGTAATTACTTACCTAATGTTTTTCCATCAGGAATTTCTCTGTAGCGACCCGGAATTTAGAAGTTTGTGGCCCCCGTGTCTCGGAAAGCACGAAAATCCGTTGGTCCTGCGCCTGATCTCTCTCCGGTAAGGTCGGATTGCCGTCCCATCAGACTATGAGAGTAAAAGAACAGATAGTACACCTAAGTCTGCGCACACACTTTATAATATCTATCGCGTACCTGGCTAGTCTCCATTGAGATTGGCCACCGTGGCCGAAATCGGTTGCGAGAGTTATTTCTAGACGGAATCGCAGAATACATAATAGTACAAGACGGAACATGAAGCGTCAAGCGATTTTTTATACCAAGTCAAACCAAACTTCCGCATGCTCAGGTTTAAGGCGATCATCGCATAGCACGGCTCACGACTCGATTGCTGGATGCATGCGTTTTGACCAATAGAATGCATGTTTGTTTTTGATTTGATTTGTTGTTATATTTTGTTACACGCCCTGTACTCACACAAATGCATAATGTGTCTAATTTGGTGAAACCGGGTAGGGGTATGGTCTGTAGGGTTCGTACTAGCTGCGCTTCCGCAGAAATATTTACCAAACTGAGCATGCTTAAGTTTTGCCGATAGTACACCTACTGTAAACTGTTTTTTTTTTTTTTAACTAGTAATTATTTTCCACAGATTTTTTTGCCTACGAATTCTCATGAGAAAAACTGATTCTATGCTTATATTTAATGTTCTCTCAAACTTTTAAGCTGAAGTATATATTTTTAATCTAGAAAATTGCTTTCAGTCCCTCGTCGTTTGGAATCAATAAATAAAAATATTAATATGAAATAGTCTGCAGGCATACTCAACTTCCATACAATCCTGTCGAAATCCTTAACAAGAGACGCCAACACACAGTGAGTCACTTCAGCCGTAGATTCTTTTGTTTTCTCGGAGATTACGTATACAACAAAGTCAATAAAGCCATTTCCATCTACCCCTTATCCATATATAATTGTAAAACTAAAGTCCAAAATTGGCTCTTAGAAGTCATCTTATAAAAAGCAGCTTGACATGTCCTTTATATACCATTTTAGGAGACCAGTTTTGAATATCACACACTCACTACACACCCACACCAACACAACCCTTTGTTGTCTAGTTAATTATTTGTGTTCCTTGTCTTAAATTGTTTTATCTGCCATCCGAACATTATCATCTATTTATATTACTATGACTTGTCCGTGTAGTTTGGAGGCCTGGAGGCCTGGAGACCGGTACCACAGGTATTCCTAGTACAGGCTCCAGTCTCCTCTACATCAATGTATTGAAGACCACCCACCCATTGAAGACTTTTACGCTTTTCCGAGTACCTTTAAGATACTTGATGTTTTAAGATCCCTTTTTAGGGTTCCGTAACTCAAAAGGAAAAAACGGAACCCTTATAGGTTCACTCGTGTGTCTGTCTGTCTGTCCGTCTGTCACAGCCAATTTGCTCCGAATCTAATGGATTAAGTTGAAATTTGGTACACTTATGTATTTCTGTGACCTCAACACGGACGAGTAACGTAAATAAATGAATTTTGCATATGGGGGTCAATTTTGGGTGCAAATAAGAAAATATATTAAAAAAAAATGCAAACTGTACAGTGTGACATATCAAATGAAAGGGCTTACTGTCTCAGTCAGCTTACTGTCAGAGTCTCAAATATAGTTTTTTATTTTTTTTTTATTTTAAAATAAATAATTTTAAAGTTGTTTAAGAAAATAGACGAAAATTGCCCATTCCCCCCTTATCTCCGAAAGTACTGAGCCTAAAATTTTTAAAAAAAATACAGAAAAAAGTTCAATACCTACAGATTACAGGAAAACTTATAAGAAATCTAGGGACTTAAAATAGCATGGTAAATCTCTCAATATTGTGCATATAAACTTACATTTGCAGTTTGAATGTATGGGAGAACATGTTTTTCAACTACAATGTTAAGTTTTCTCTTGGGATTCATCCCAACTACGGAATCCTTCATTGTGTGTAGTCCGACACGCACTTGGCCGGTTTTAATTTTTTATTAAACTACATATTCATTTATTTATTTACATATTTACGGTTTTCAGATTTATTCCTTTACTTGTGCTGTAAGACCTTGCTTCTTGCCAAATTTCATGGTTCCAGGTCAACGGGAAGTACCCAGGTTTTGATTCCCTTGTGAAATCGCAAAATATGCGAAAATATGCGACATAAACGGTCATATCTACTGATCGCGTTGACTTACAAGTTTGATTTTTTCAAAGCTGAAAGAGACCATAAACCCGAGACTTTGATATAAATTTCAACTTGATACCTTTACGCGTTCCTGATAAAAGGGGTCTTGACAGACAGACAAACGGGCAACAAAGTGACCCTATAATGGTTCCTTTTTCCTTTTGTGGTACGGCACTCTTATTAGAGAATTAGAGAAAAGAAAGTTTTAAGCTATTTCCGTTTATTAACGGAAATAGCTTAAAACTTTCTTTTCTCAATTCCATCAAGCTACCAAATTATTGAAATCTACCAAATTATGTCATGTGAATGAAAGTGTAAAAGCTTTTAGATTTTATGTTATATTGTAAGGGAAAACGAACGTTTCCCCTTACAATATAAAATAATAAACATACACTATTATTTAGATAACTTATGAGGTTTTCCTGCATCTCCTCGTAGTTCAGAACATTATCATTTACGATACATACGATAAACCATTGGCCAAATCTTCGATTCAGCAGTGCCAAGGTAGTTTCCATAACTTTTCCATCCATTACGAATCTTCCAAGACATTCGCCTTATACCACAGATTAATACAGATGGGACACTCCGCAGTTTAGGTATGAAGCTACAAGTACGCGGCGGGCCTACTGGGCCAATCCAGTAGGACTGCCGCGGTCAGAAGGTATAAGAGTTACGCGTTAGAAAGAGAGACAACTTGTAGGTGAATATAATTATAGGTCATAAGCGTTGTGCGACCTGAATTGTACTATATTATGTCGTTGCAAGAGTCGCTTTTTATTAAATGATTTTGCGGAGTGTCCCACCCGTATTATTCTGTGCTTATACTCATATATTTCATGACTCCTTGGATGGTATTCGGAATAAATAGTTGACAATTATTATTTGGTCACATTCTGGTACATTCTGTTACCTATAGCAGAATAATGTCTTTATCTGCCTAGACTTTTTCCAACTATGTTGGGGTTGGCTTCCAGTCTCCACTGCCTATCTGACCTTCACACCCAATAACTGGCTAATATACCCCTTAGTAGACTTTCAGACTTTCGGGCTTCTGACGACCCGTAACGACTGTCAAAGATCCACGAATGACAGCCGGGATCATAGAAATATTTATAAGAGTTCTTATATCTATGGCCGGGATAGTAGTTATGTATTAACTTTTAAACTTTTAATTTTGTGACTCTGATAACCTCACGTCAAGTTCACGCCTTTCATTAATTACTTCGTACAATAGTCTGTTGTATTTATTTTATTCTAATACACTTAATTAAATTTTACTTCTAGTTTATAAGCAGCTTCTGTCCAAAGTATTTTCTCTTTAAATTGTAATTAGAGAGAAAATTTGTGTGTATGTCACGGGTAATGCTAGATGATTGAGCAAACCTAGGTTTACCCGGATTTATTTAGATTCAACCAAGGAGTTTGGGTAATGTCCGAATAATAATTTAAATAAATTTGAATTCGGGATTTATACTCACCGAAGTCTACCCAATGCTTGCTGAATAATGTTGTAATGGTTAAACCTAGGTGTAGGCTGAAAGGAACACCCTATTCGAACATTTAAATCTAAACTTACTGCATTATTATTGGATAAATGTTATTATTGCATCAATGACTTTTTAAATGATAAAAAAATTTGACAATAAAATTTGTAAATGACATTATGTTTGTAAAATAATATTTCACTTAATTATAATTCCAATGAAATTCATTTTATTGACAAGATTCATTTATGTGCAATTGACTATGTGTTGATTATTATTACTTTATTATTATTTCCTTTTTTTATGTCTGTTTGTGTTAATTAGAATGACACGTTAGTTGTTAATTTCTAATAATATTGTATGTAATGTATTAGTTTCTATGAATTTGCATGCCGTAAGGTAGAATGTAGCGGTAACCTTCAGCTATTTGTATCATCTTAAACTTGTACCTACATTGATGGCAAATAAATAAATCTGAATCTGAATCTGAAGGTAGGTTAGGTTCGGTTAGAGTTGTGACCACACAACGCACGAGCCTAGCGAGCGAAGAGAGCAGCAGCAGTACCGCGGCAGCGGCTGGCGAGTGCCAGGGTCCGTTTAGCCACTAGAGAATGTAATTAGCAGAGATCGGAATTGGTAAAGCATAAATACCTACACTTCGAGGAAAGAAGTAACAAGAGTGGATAATACCTCCTATAAAATCCCCGAATGATAAACATGTCGACTAAATCTCGGGATTTAAGAAATTTGTGAATGATTTACTATTTACTATAAATATTTAATTTGTTACGAATGTATTCAAAGTGAAATAAATAATTCGCAATATCTTATTTCCCGGGAAATTCCCGGGATTTAGAAATGGCGAATTATTTATTATTTCATTATAAATATTTAATTTGTTACGAATGTATTCAAAGTACAATCAATAATTCATAATTTCTTAAATCCCGAGATTTAATCATATAAAGTATTATCCACTCTTGTTACTTCTTTCCTCGAAGTTTAGGTATTTATGATCTGCCTTTTCCGATCTCTGGTTACCCAGCTAGTGTTGGGTAGACCTAGGTGTGTACGGGTAAATTCCGAATTAAAATTTATTTCGATTATTATTCGGACCTTACCCAAAAAGCTTGGGTAATACTAAGTAAACCTGGGTAAATCTAGGTTTCCTCAATCTTCTAGCATTACCCGTAACATATACATTAGCAGAAATACCGGTCTTATATACTTTTGTAAACCAATGTTGAATATACCTAGACGACAATTCTTTAAACAGTGCGCAAATTTTCACAGGTTATTCTACCCATGAATATAAACAACTTTATGAACAACTTTTGTTGTTCATCATTATGAACAACTTTTACTATGGGACCAACCCTGAAATCACGAAAAAAAATCAGCTATTTTATACATTTTATTATTATATGAAACAGCTGATTTTTTTTTTTCGTGATTTCAGGGTTTGTCCCATAGTGAAAGTTGTTCATATTCATGAGTAGAACACTACATAAAAAATTGTCCTGTATATGCTGTTGGATATTCGAAGATACTGTTTCTCACATTCATTACTAACAATTTCTTATACCAACAAACCTTCCATCAAGCATAACCCAGGAATGAAGAAACCCCACGAAAAAAAACACATTTACACCCATTCCTTCTTCTCGCAAGTCTTCAAAAAGAACCCATGTTACAACGTGCCTAAAATACTTTCAGTGAAGCTTCACGCCAGTAAAAAGAGGTACAAGGAAGAACAATGTTACCTTTTGCAAATCATAATGAGACGCGGATCTGTAGAAATGTGTAGATGTTATCAGATGACGTGACATTTTTCTGAAGTGGCGGTGTTATACGTGGGATAATTCGGGAAGGGACTGCTTGAAAATTGTCAGAAATAATTCTGTAGGTGAAAGGTGAAGGACCTTAAGTCCCAATCTATAAAGTTTACAGTAGACCCCAATATTGTTGACTAAAACCTGGGACAGGGATTTAATGTCCAATTATATTTGCTAATTTAAGAGGATTACAGGACCTAAACGCAAATAACGCAAGTTTTATAATGCCTAAAAGTATATGATCTACTGCAGTAAACAACATCAGTAAAATATATGATACTCTTCAGGATATATGCTAGTTAGATAGTGTGCTGAAAACATAATACAACTAATTTGATACGATAGAAATAAATCACGAAGATACCTCTAAAAATTTCTTTTAACGATTAAAAACCATAGGTATTTAATATACATACTATCATCCTGATTTTTTGTCAGATTATTCTACAAGCAACATATTAACGTGATAGTGTTTTAATTTTTTATTCCAATCAATAGATTTTTTGTAAATCGATAATTGCTTCATATTTTGCAATAAATTACCAGCGTTGTGTCATCGCGCTTCTCTTTCTTTTCTATGCAGTCCGACAGTGGCCGCGCTTTAGGTCATGTAGTCCCCTTAAAATGATTCGGCGTTAGGACTTAATGCTTTTACCATTGCATAAATTCGAGTTTTTCGAATCAGAATTAAAAAAAAAAAAACATAAAAACGGCCAAAAATGGACTTAAGGTCCTTCACCTTTCACCTACAGAATTTTAGGGGGTTACAGTTTCTTACAGATTTCGATGTAATATCAATCAGCCTTTTCACAATTATGTTTGGGTTGGCTTCCAGTCTAATCTGATTTAGTTGAATACACCAGTATTTTAAATGGAGTGACTGCCTACTTGACCTCCACACCTGACTGGCTAACACGATATCCCTTGGTAAAACTGGTAGCCACACCCGTAACGAAAATCGATACTAAGACAGTCCGGTACAAAATATTCTCCCGTATGTTTCCTTACAGAGGTCGTGTTGGCATGTCATTTTTGTCACTACACAAATCGTTTTGACCAATTAGGCGCTTTTAAAATTCTGTTTTAGTGGCAAACAGTTTTTAGTTTTTGTTGGGGCGTCGAGTTTATCAGAAATGGCGCAGAGTTATATTTAATGTATCACCTACGAATTTGAAGAGGAGATAGGTTTTTAGCCCACCATGATATTTAAGGGTTATTTTGACAGAAAGGTTATGTTATGTACCCATGTGTTATTCTATTTAATTTTAATTACTCAGACACTGAAAAATTGCTGGAAGTAATGCAATAAGTTTATTAGTGTTAAGTCTATTTCTATTTATTATGTATCAACGCTAGCTCTATGTACAGTAACATATTGTCCACTAAAGCACTCAGCGCTGTTAAGTGATGGCCTGAAACACAGGTTTGAATAAACCTACATCAGGTAGGTCGCTATTGTATTTATTAGACCTTTAACCATTCTATTTAAGTTATACACACTAGATTTATTTTAGACGTAGCTTAATATTTTCTTACTGATATTAATATGTACTTAACTTTGTAATGTTGTAACTTCTACGTAATTTATAATTTATATAAGTGAACTTATGAATAAATTATTCTTAATTATTCTTATTGCTCCCACCCATTAAATCTCGATATTTAATGGGTGGGAGCAATAGGTACCTGTTTATAGGTATATAGGACCTATAGGAAATTTATTTGACCGAATTTCACTTAACCTAAAACTTTTCAACTATTTTCGATTAATTTTTTTTTTTTACTTCATCAAAGTCACGTCTGCCACTGTATCAGTTCACCTATTATCAATTCGATTATTTACGTTACTCCGACGTTTCATTTGGTCGAAAAACTTTTTACCGAAGTTACACTAAAACCGAAATAACATTTGTTCTAAGTATTATGTTCCCGAACATTCTTTATACCACAATAGCAAAAAGTTATTTTGTAAATCGGCGAAATATAGTTCGGTAAAAAAAAATCGGAAAAGTGATCGGTTCACATAAGTACCATAACCGTTTGCAAGGTAGCTTAAGAACAGGGCAAGTCAAAGTGTTAGCAGTACCCACCGCACATGGTTCAAAATCGCTTGACACTTGATGACACCCGACTTTTTGATAGTTTTTGTCCAATATGCTAATATAGATGCTCAGTAAATAGTGTCCGCTCGTTTGTGTATACGAATGAATATCGTCCTTGTCCATGTCCATGTCCAAGTAGGTCTTATACGTGCCAGAAAAGTTTCCAGTAACCACACTCTACAATCTGAAAGATCATTGCTACTTAGTGACAGGAAAAAGTTTGCTGGCAGTTTGGTAGGTACTAGTAGGTCGGTACATACATCCTCGGTCACAGATTAATACAGATGGGACACTCTGCAGTTTAGGTATGAAGCTACAAGTACGCGGCGGACTCGACTTGTCGGGCCAATTCAGTGCGAGCTGCCGCGCACCGGCCGGCTCACACGGTCAGACACCACCTTTCAAAGCAGTATTATTTTAAGGTTACTTCGGTGTGGGATAGAGATGGAGCTAGACATCCTGTATAGCTCCATCTCTTTCCCACACTCAAGTAAGATTAAAATAATACTGCTTTAAGAGGTGGTGATCTAGCTCCTTCAATACTCACACGCCGCGTCGTAAAAGAAGACAACCCTAACGAGTCAGAAGGTATAAGAGTCACGCGATAGAAAGAGAGGCAACTTGTAGGTGAATATAACTGTACATAATAAGCGTTGTGCGACCTGAATTGCACTTTATTGTGTCGTACCAAGAGTCGCTTTTTATTTAAATGATTTTGCGGAGTTTCCCATCTGTATTAACCTGTGCTTCGGGCTAATTCTTATAAATTAGGTACTTCTGAATAGCTGTAGTAGTGTTTGAAACCATGCATTGGTGCTGATTCTGTTCTGCACAAACTAAACTTAATATAGGCTTATTATATATTATTATCTTTCTCTCTAATAAAAGAAGAAAGAGACGGACGTAAATTAGAGCTGTAATATTTCATACAAAAGACGACACGTAAAATCATGTCGACCGAAAACGGATTACTCCAATCTGTCACCCTGCTTTGTCCCCTTAGGGCGTTTATGCACCACAAGGAATTTTACTGTCCGATTTTTTACGATATGGCACGCCATAAATGTATATACTGGCCTGGACTAGCCTGTTGGTCTAGTGGTTAGTGGCCCTGACTGCTATGCCGGAGGTCGTGGGTTCGATTCCCACCCAGGACAAATGTTTGTGTGATGAGCATGATCATTTGTTCTGTGTCTGGGTGTAATTTATCTATATATGTATATATGTATTTAGAAATATATAAGTATGTTTATCAGTTGTCTAGTACTCATAACACAAGCTCTGCTTAGCTTGAGGCTAGACGGCGTTGTGTGATAGTTGTGGAATATTATTATTATTATATTATTATACTAGTTTGTGCACTATACGTAATTTTACCGTCCGACATTTTACTTTTCTCCATTCCGGACCGTACTCACCATTCCTAGCGTACCTAATTACGCGTGCGTGGCGTGTAGTCTCAAAGAGAGCTACCCTGAACTGCGCCGCACCGATCCGAGTAAAGATGGACAAGTGCACAAGCCAATCATCCGTTTTTTTCATGCCACATCGGACCGTAAAAAATTGGACTGCTGGACATTAAAATTCCTTGTCGTGCACAAACGCCTTTAGAGGGAAAGATCGGAAAAAGAAATTGATTTGTCCCCCTGTTAGCAACTAGGGGACAGTTCGAACGTTATTTACTCCTATATGGAACAAATAAAAAAAAGTTGCTAACAGGGGGACAGATCAACATTTTTTTCCGATCTTTCCCTCTAGTGGACATAGCAGGGTGACAGATCGGAATAATCCCTAAAAATACGGTGAAGCGCAAGGCGTCAACTAGTTGTCATCTCCAACTTAGTTCATAGCTATAGCCGTCCTTTTCTCGCGCTGCTTGTTAGAAAAAGTTTAGTTATTGAACAAGAGAATCGGCACCATTGACTGAAAGATATTATGCCTTGAATTATTTATTTAACAGGTGAAATTTAAAAAATAAGATAAAAACAAAAATACTAATTACGTACATAAAAGAAAAACTTAATTCACAAAAATACATTAAAAATGCAAGTTTTTAAAATATCCCAATAATTATTCAACCCCAAACTGCGCTTGCCCACCGCCTGGCAAAGGAATCGAAAACGTGGGAATGGACATACCTAATAACTGTAGTCAGAGAAATCCGTGGACCAGATGTTAGCACTTCAAAAGTTTAAATATTTTGGTCTAAAGAAGTTTTTTTATTCGGAAACGTTTTTTGTTGTAATTTTTTTGGGGAATTTATCAAGTGGTAACAAGAATGAGTGCATGCGTATCTTGGTGTTCAATGTTGTATTTTCGTTTTAAAAAAGGGTTGTTTGATCTCATCAACATTTGCCTAGTCTTGTCTCATGCTACTTGGGGTCAGCGAAAAACGTTCTCTTCTTCCATTCTCATCTTCATTTTCTCACACAATCCATCCATATTTTCTTTTGGCCTTCCTCTCCCTCTCCATCTATTCACACACATCAGTATTTTCGTCACATAATCTACCTACCAGTTATAATTAAATAGAAAGCTATCCATACACAAAGCTTTGTTTAATCCTTTACATCATCATTCTTCTGGCCATAACCCAATCTATTTGAAGTTGGCGCAACATGTCCCTTTTTTCCATACTTCTCAATTAGTCGTCATCTCAGTAGTCATCCCCTATCTAGCCATATCATTTTTCACTTCACTTTTCTTTACATTCATACTCAAAACTTTCCTCGCGACTTTTTCCTCATTCTTCCGCATCAAATGCCCATACCATGACAACCGATTTCTGCACAACTATTCAGTCACCGGTGTCACTTTCAGACTTCCTCTTATGGACTCATTTCTTATTCTATCCATTCGCGTAACACCACACTTCCCTCTTAGCATTCTCATCTCAGCTGCATGTAAATAATTTTCATTCATTGCTTTTGTGGCCTAACATTCTGATTCATACAAGACGTTTAATCCTTTACATAAGAAAGATTTTTCAGAAAAAAAAAATAACCATAGTGAGGAACATGGATGTTGCATAAAGATAAGATTTCATTTTAAAGTAAAAGAGAATGTTATTTATAAGTACAGTTTCGTTTGACGCTAGCGTAATATGACACTTAAGTGATATATGGCTTTGAAACATGTGTGTTGAACTGGGTGGTGTTGAAGGAAACAACATTTTAATCGGCCGAAACGAAATGTGATAAATAATATAGAAATTATATACATTGGATAAGTGTTGTGAATACTAGGGTTTTTTGTATAAGATTAGTGTCGCATGGGTAGATCTACCAGGTTAAGCTACGCTTGCCGCGGCTGGTCTGTGGATGGGTGACCATCTTTACATACATTGACTCCTCAGTGCCTCGCAAAGCACGTTAAGACCTTGATCCCGGCTGCCATTCGTGGATCCTTAACAGTCGTTACGGGTCGTCAGAAGCCCGAAAGTCTGACAACCAGTCTTACTAAGGGGTATCGTATTACCCACGTACTGAGTTGTGGAGATCAAATAGGCAGTCGCTCCATATAAAATACTGGTATTCAGCTGCATCCGGTTAGACTGGAAGCCGACCCCAACAAAGTTGGGAAAAAGCTAGGCAGATTGATTGAAGTGTTTTGTATACTAGGGTTTTTTGTATAAGATTAGTGTATCTTGGAGAAACTCGTAGCTAAGTAATAACAGTTGCACGGCTACCCGTGCAACATCATCCATGATAGATCTACATCTACCAGGTACAGTTCTTTTTCTATATATTTCTGATTTATTCCCTCTAAAAGATGTTTCATATTATAAGTATGACTTACTATACCTAGGAGGAGCTCGTGGCTAAGTAATAACAGCCGAACGGGTCGATCCATCAGGTTAAGCTACGCTTGCCGGGATTGGTCCGTGGATGGGTGACCATCTTTACATACATTGACTCCTCAGTGCCTCGGAAAGCACGTTAAGACCTTGATCCCGGCTGTCATTCGTGGATCTTCGACAGTCGTTACGGGTCGTCAGAAGCCCGAAAGTCTGACAACCAGTCTTACCAAGAGGTATCGACGTATCGTATTACAAAGTTACTGGGTTGTGGAGGTCAGATAGGCAGTCGCTCCATGTAAAATACTGGTATTCAGCTGCATCCAGTTTGACTGGAAGCCTACCCCAACATGTTTGGGAAAAGGCTAGGGAGATTGATAGTGTATTTTGAATCTTGCCATAGTTGTTCTTGTTTGCTGTCTGTATGCCGTAATATAATTTGGTCCATTTAGTAATCCAGTCTGCGACACGTAGGTAGTACCTAAAGAAACCAAAACCTATAAAACTAACATTACAAAATATTTAGCACTAAGCCGCTCCACAGAGCCTCTGTTCCGTCTGAACTACACTAAATACCCAGTGGGCGTTGCAGGGCGTTACAATTAAATATATATTACAGTCGCCCACGAGAAACAATGCCGTATCTGATGCTGGCAGCCGACATGTTAAGTTAAGGCGATGCGTATCGATTCTACTGCATAAGCACAAAAAAGATCATTCAAATAAATATTTATAGGCAGGTTACGTACTTTTTAACAATAATTTACACTATTATACATATCGATCTGCAAATCAGCCAACTCCGTTTTATACAATTTTAGAGGAAGGCAAAAAAACTTGACGTGTTGCCCAATTGTGCATGCGATTTTCTCAGTAATTTTGAAAGCTAGGAGTTGTTGGATTTTGTATACCGTAAGTGATAACTCCGCGTATTCGACGACATCAAAACATAATTTTGGGTCAAAAATGGAGTTAGCCGGTTATATACCAGCTTCTGTCCGCGACTTTGTCTGCGTGAAATTTCTTGTTCCACCGACCCACCCCGTTTTCGCTTAGCGTTCTTTCTGTCTGTTTTGCTCGGCTCCCAAGATTCGTAGCGTTATGTTTAATAGCCTATAGCATTCCTCAAGAATTGGGCTATCAAATACAATTTGTTTTTTTTTTTTTAAATCCTACTGTTTAAACGTGTAAACAAACACAAAAATTCTCTTCAGCTTTTTTATTAGTATAGACTTGATTGTTTAAAATGGACGAAACAAAAAATATGTATATACTCTATTGGCAGTCTTGTTCCAGCAACTGTGACTGCTGAGTTTGAGTTCGATCCCCAGGTCGGGTAACCGTTAATGGGTTCTTTTCAATTTTTGTTAGGAATTTCTCAGAAGCAGCCCATACCTAGTCTGAATTTGTGCGCTTGCGAAGCCTAGGAGTTTTTTGCGAAGCCTAGGAGAGCCTTTCATGTGGGACCTAAACGTAGGTAACTGGCGCACCAAACAAAAATGATTCTCCAAATAAATATCTTAAAGAAGAGAACAGCTTTTAATATTTTTTTTGTATGGAACAAGACTGGTATACATACGGAGAGAAAAATCACCACCTGAATTTAAATAACTGTTTTTTATTTGGAGAAAACTTGTTGTCTTCAGATTAAGTAAAATTTTAGTACAAAATTACAATAGGTACTTAGAAAATTTTGGTCATTTTTCTTTCCATGTTAGTATACCCCTTAACTACAAAATTCTTCGGTGATTAAAAGTAATTTCTGAATAGTAATTTGGTAGTTTTGAATACATTGAATGAATGTAGTTGTCAATTTACATACTTTGTCAATGAAAAGGTACTTATTTACATGGTAGCATGCATGCATGAATGAAATACATATATAGTAATATGTACACATATCGGCTGTTGGCTTCATTCATAGTCAGAAGCCGAAAAATCTGACAACCAGTCTTACCAAGCGGTTTTTTTCTTGGGGAAATTTTCATGGATACCCTCCGTCTGGGGAGAACGGAGGGTTATGTCGGCCTATCGACTAAAACCCCATTGTTCCTCCTACGACAATTGGTTGGAGGCCCGGGCGATACATGTGCATTTGCTGCCCTGACTGGTATCAGCCCGCCATGCCTAGCGGGCCCCATCATCAAGTGCGGCCGATCCCAAGACCGCACGTCTTCCTATAAAGTTGCGCATAAAACACTGCGTGCCACCTTCCTCCCCCCAAGTCCCTTGCTCGGGTATGAAGTGCCAGCTGGTCGCGTAGCTGAGCCAGTAGCTTTAAACTCCCCTGATAATAATAATCACTCCAATCTGATCCAGCCTGTCCCATCTTGCTGTCCTCCCCCCAGCGACGCCCTAAGCCGAGGTTCATTCCCCACAGGGGGAGCCCTTAGCGTGTAGTCGCTTAGTCTGTAAGTTTCATGCCCCTGGCTGGAGGCTTTGAGTTCGCTTAAGGCAGCCACAGGATAGTCCGGTTAAGTAGTAACGGCCTCTCTAGGCCAACTACGAGATGCCATTTATAAAAATGCCACCTATTTGGACCTGACTGTTCGAGCTACGACACTGCCTCAGTTTCTCCGTCCGCAGGCTCCTCCTTATGGTGGCCAGAGAACGTTACGCGACCAAGGGATATCCAGTAACTCCAGTAACTGGGCTGTGGAGATCAGATAGGCAGTCTCTGCTTGTAAAATATTGGTATTCAGCTGCATCCGGTTAGACTGGAAGCTGTAGTGTGCAAGTACAGTCATGTATACACTGAGCAACTTTTAAAATAATTTTTTTCCTACTGCATTTATTATAATTTCATTTTTGTTACAAACATAACATTTTGGAACCCATACTAATACGAAATAGGTCATGTCTCTAAGTTGCAATCGTTATTACACGAAAAAACTATTTTGAATTTTGTTATGTGTATAGGTACATTATTTCTGCTTGTGACGTATGTAGTAGTAAAAACCATTGAGCAAAGATTTGATGTTTGTTTCTGATTTTGCCGATTTTCTCATGATATTGTTTTTTGATAAGCGCATATAGTCAGGTGGGGTAATTGCAATAACGGGGTATAAGCAATAAGGCTTGTTTAAGGTCTAACTACTAAAGAAAACTGGTGCTGCCATCTCTGATATGTGATAATTAAGAATATTAAGATAATTAAGAATACACGTGATAATTATAAATTTAATACTGCTAAAAAGTAAAATGTTGTCTAAGGTTGAATATGTCATTCTAGTTATGGTACTCGCATTTACCCCACCTGACCCATTTCATTTTGTAATAGGCTATCTTTTAGAGCGTTTTTCGAAAGGCACACCTACAGTCGGCTGTCGAGAGAATGCATTCTTGACCACTTGACAAAAAATGACAGCAATTTTGATTCAAAGAATCAGAAGGCCTCTCGTACCTATTTAAAAAATCTCTTCTCAGCAACTGACAGCCAGGCAATATCATAAACTTGTTAAAAATGTAGGTAAATTCATTCAAAATAGTACTTACTAATTCCATGGCTAAATTAGAGGATTTTTTGACAGATCGAGACTGGTTGATTTGAATACAATCGTTCCTAAAAAAAAAACGAGAATTGCCCGTAGATCGTTACCTATAGGTAATACGTGACTAAAACAATTAGGCGCATAACAGCTATGAAGTCATTGGAACTAGGGAGGGAACATAGGAACGGTGTGCGGGGTCCCGGGCCGAAACCGAATTCCTGTCCTAATTGTTTTGGTCAAGTAGTTCTAACCAATTAAATTATAATCGACAAAGGAAAATAAGTCAGAAGCACCTTAAGCACCTTAAGTTCTACGTATAGTTTCAACCTTTCAACCTATTACTTAGTTGAGAAAGGCGCGAATGAAAGCATGATGTTACAGGTTAGTTAAGGGCAATCCAAATCAAGTAAGTAAAATTCACACGCTCTTACTCACTCAAAAACAATTAAGCACATTTAATTGTAGCCCACACATACAAAAGTTAATAAATTATTTAAAAAATGTTAATCACCCAAATGTTACCAGCGCCATTTTGAACTGTCAACGGAATTCCCGAAAATGGCGCGTTCGTTGAATTTTCCAAATTCAAATTCAAGTTTAATGTTCGAAAAGGTTTGCTTAAATTATTTTGTGATTTCGTGAATTTGTGGAAAAGAATGTTTATGTCAATTTTTTTGTGTCTACGTTCTTTTAAAACCTTATACGAGTAATACAATTTTTTTGGATATAATTTACATAATTAAGTATATATAAGGTTTTTTTTTTCAATGTAAACTTCTTCTTTTTTTCTTCAATGTAAAATTTCCGCGGTTGTACATGATAACTCCTTAAGAGGGCCCTTGTTTCATCCAATTTTCTATGAAACTTGTTCCAGGAAATACATGTCTTTAGCAAGCCTTACATGTTTGTAAAATAAATGTTTGTCATTTAGAATCCCCATTACATGTGCGAGGTTTCTATCTCTATGTTTTTTTTTTAATTTTACAATTTATGAGTACATTATGAATGGCCAAAGTTCAGGTAATAATTGTGCAAACAAATCAGATTTTTGGAGGCTTATTCTGAATTTGTTTCTCCAAATTTTTATTTTTCGCTTTTATAGAAGCCTAGATACAGTGCACAAAATACCTATTAGTTCAAAAATTTCTTAGAAAGACATGGTAAAACGCTATAATCACGTACGAGCGTTTGTATGAAAAGTATGACGGGTTGGCCCCTCTTAAGAGAGATCTACCTACGTATAATTGGTCTTTAAGGATGAGAATGAAATGCCAGATTTTGTGCTCACGATCTGGCAAACATAGAGGGGCTTGTGGCTAAGTAATAACAGCGGCACAGGTCGATCTATCAGGTTAAGCTACGCTTGCTGCGGTTGGTCTGTGGATAGGTCTTTACATAGATCTTTACATACCTGCCTCGGAAATCACGTTAATCCGTTGGTCCCGGCTGTCATTCGTAGATCTTTGACAATCGTTACGGGTCGTCAGAAGCCTCAAAGTCTGACAACCCAGTCTTATCAAGGAGTATCGTATTACCCAGTAACTGGGTTGTGGATGTCAGATAGGCGGTCGCTCCATGTAAAATACTGGTATTCAGCTACATCCGTTTAGACTGGAAGCCGACCCTAACATAGTTGGGAAAAGGCTAGGCAGATGATGATCTGGAAACCATAGAAAAATATTACTTTTAGGTCGTGACCAAAATTATTTTACTTCATTTAATTTTACATAATAGCACAATTTTCTTTCAACTATTTGATAATGTATCTATGTATTTTATACATTTTGTATGGATTATATTGGTATCTATATGAAATAAATGAATCATTAATAAAAAAATAAAAAATCTTTCACAAAAATTTGCAGTAGGCTTTTGTATACAGTTGTTCAGGGTTACTTTGACTCTAGGGTATAACTTTGGCCCCAATCTAGACAGGACTTATGACGTTCGGTGTGTGGTCGCGACACTTCGGGTAGTTTATACAGTCAGTTATCTCAATTAGGGCCAAAGTTATGCCCTAGACTCTAGAGTCAAAGTAACCCGCCCTTACGGTACAGGTTGATTATTTTTTCAAGCAAATATTGTCTATATTGTGGGCTCCCGCGCGGCCCAGTTAAAATTATGATTTGGTTGCATCTTACTGTAATACACAAAAATGTTATATAATAGCGTGTGTTAAGAAAAAGTAGTATATAAGCTGTAACAAGTTGTAAATAAATCTGATTTGAATTTTATATTATTGTCTCATTACCCCTCTCTGTGGCCAAGACACCTTTAGCCATCTCTGATCAGTCTCGTGAGCCTGCGGGACTGGCAGTGAGTGTACCCTTCTCGAACCTGGAAATCCTAATATCCTGTCTGTAACCTTAGGTCGTATGGTGCAGACATCCTGAACTTATTTATAGATGTAATTATTACATACTAGGTATATGATAGGTTACGGCTGTAGGGCTTATAGGGCTTTGAGTCGTAGGGACTGTTAGGCTACAGCTCTTGGTAGGTTCCTTTAATTTATCATATATTTTCATGTACCGTCACACTCTTAGCAATATTGCGGCCTTACGTGACGTTTGTTAAGGCTGGATATACAAGAAACATACCGTCAAGAATCTCAAACAAACCCGTTATTTTAAAGTAATGTAGCGTATAATTTAACTAAAATATTATAATACACACGAAACATCCCAACAAACATAGTTTAAACAACTATCAAATTTCCTTTTAATTTATATCGATAAAGGAATAAAGAAACGTACAATTAAACATATTATCATAAATATTTGAGGAACATGTGTTTAACCCTTCACAATGAAATAACTTTAAAGAAAGGGAAACCAAGCGTTTTGTGTGATGAAAAAACGTTGTTCCTACGATTCATCGATGTAGTTTAGGAGATAGTATACCCATATGGAATACTAGCTTGTGCCCGCAGCTTTGCCCGTGTAGAGGTCGGAAATTGCACCAAGGAAACGTACTACCGGAACGTACTACTAAGTGGTCCAAACCCAGGTCATGGTAGAAATACCTCTTTTTTTGGTTGGGAAATCATCAAATAACTTCTCCCGTTCTGGGTGGAGCGGGAGGGCGTGTCAGACTTTTACTAACTAAAACCCACCCGTGTTCCTTTAGTTGCCTGTGCCAGGGACACGGTAACTCTTTCAAACAACCCGCGACCCTGGCAGGCATCGGCCCTAGCGGACCCTATCAGTTAGTGCTGACATCTCTTAGAGGCGCGCGTGAAACACAACACGCCGAAAACTCGGGCCTGGTTCTTGCCGGACGACGAGCTACCCATTGGCTCTAAATTGGAGCGTGAGAGCGCAAAGATTGCCTCTCCTTCACGCGTTCCGCCTCCTCCTTCGCGAGCATTACTGCTTCGTAGAAGGAGGTGACGGCTTCCTATGCACTCTCGTTCTGTAATGGCCTGGAGCAGGGCCGGACGCGAGATATCGCCGCAGCCGATCGCCTCCGCGTGGACGCGGCGGTGCTTCGCCTAAGCCTGGCAGACCTCCACCGTATACTCCGTGGTATGCTCCACCGTGTCCTTTCGGTGAGCCAAAGACAGGCAGAGTTACTTTCGCACATATTATTAGTATTAGTATAGAAGTATAGATGGTTCAACATGGCTATCTATCGTCATGAAGAAAGTTATTTTTTCTGAAAATTGAAAATTCCTTTTCACGTTTCCTAGAATGAATGAATGAATTGTCGGTGCATTTCATTCATTCTAAGAAACGTGAAAAAGGTGGTTTGACCAGAGACGATTGTTAAGACGGAGACGATTACTCGAATCAACCCAAAGAATTACACTAGCCCCTGTAGCGTCATTCTGCTTAAAGCTACAAAGACCATTGCAATATAATATCAAGGAGCCGGGGGGCGCGATAATGGTAGGGAAGACGTGCCCTTAGGATATGGAACGATTATTAGAGCCGTACCAGATATGCATCCTAAAGTAGGCGATGGAACTGTGGAGAGACGGGTGACATTTACCTATGGGTGGGCATCTTTTGACGACTTCGCCGCCAGACTGGTTCAGGTCCAGCTTCACCGGTGAATCTTTTGGAGGAGTTAAGCTGATTTCTCGACTATTTTCTTCGTTCCGATGAGTTGTCTGCAGCAGTATCCAGAGGGCGGTCGGCCCGCTCCTCGTTGTTTATGTCCTGTAACTCGCCGATGTTCAGCCCCGGTTGACACGATTGCAGATCACGTCGGGGACATACATGGAAGGCGCTCCACCTCCCCCCTCCCCAAGCGCATCGGAGGCGAAGCCGCTATCGAAAAGCAGAAGCGAAACTTCAACCCACAGTCAATACCACTACAATTTGTCACACACGTATTAGTTCAAGCCTATAAAATCAATAAGTCTATACCACTATAAATGTCAAATATAATTATATTCAGCTTACCACACCACATTCAAAATTCAACTACTCACACAAGAATAATATACAAAACAAGACTCTCTAGCTCCTAAACTAAGCAACATTGAGTACGGTACGTTCTCCCAACCTATAATTTGGCCGTCAAACACTTTTTAAAAGACGTCATTCTACGCTCGGTAACATTTCATTATCTATGATCCCAAACCGTTAATTTCTTTTTTTGAATTTTTTTTTTTTTGTTTAGATATGGTTTGTAATGTTTCTTTGTCTCTTTGACTATGGTTTTGTTTATGGTTTATTAATGTAATAGGATATAAAATGCAAATATTGCTGTACTTTATATGATTATAGTGAACAACAAATTATCAGGCTTTCACTCATCGATCACTAATCTTTCACTTCATATCAAATTCTGGTGTTCAGCTGAGCAGACCCGATACTGATCCTAACTTGGGAAAAGGCTGGGTAGATAATGAGGGATTATTTTATTAGTCCTACCTACCTACTTTCAGTGAGCAGGCAGCCGCTAATAGCTATTATTTTAGTAAAGTATATGGTGAGCAGTGGCGTGCACTCCATACATGCAAATAAGCACTGCATACCCTGTAGTACCATACACACATGCCCATCTAATTGTAAATGATAAATAACTATAGTTCAAAAAACAAAATTAATCTAACTTATTCGCCATTCACACGAACCCACATTCGCTTCCAGTGTTTACAGCGCGATTTACGCGCCATCTATCGCAAGCACAGTGAGTGAGTGAGCAAAAGCATTATTACGTCGTGCTTATTTTTCATACAACGCAAGATTTGGAATATCGTGTAGTACACATCAAAAGTGTATCTGTATGCGTGAAAACGTGTGCGTGTGTTAGACATTTGGAAGCACTGCTTTTATTGCAAACCGTCCAAATTGAGAAGCCGTAAAAGAACCGCCTAATTGTTGATTGCAAAGGGTTGACATTTTTTAGTCGGATTGGCCAAATGACCGACTAATTCATTCGTTCGTATTAGTTCGGAACGTAATTGCAAAGTTTTTTCGCCATATTGTTTATGTTATTCTCGGCGCAAGTGATTGACTGTCTAAGTGATCATTTAGTAAGTTTATTGTAAAAAATGTAAAATTATACCTGTGAGTCCTGTGCTCGCGAAGTGTGTTTAAATTAATTAAAATCTGCAGCGATTTCGACGTTATCTTTTGAGGAAAAATTTAAATTGATTGCAGTGTGCGGGTTGGATTTATCTAAAAAAAAAAAGTAATGCTGCTAGTCGTTACTTTCATGAAAACTTTTATGATAATTATCACTGGCTAACAGGTTGTGTATGTACTCACAAACACATTGTACTGTTTTCCTTGCATTTTGTTTACACACCAAGATAAAAAGAATGTTTGAACCTATAACGGATTAATTTTCACAATGCGGCTGCTAAATACGATTCTTCAGAAAAACATTTGGAATCCTGCTTGAAGTTCCAAACTTTTGGTAAAGGTAGAATAGAGACTAGTTTGAATAGCCAGTTTAAGTTAGATATTGAAAGGCACAACGCAAAAGTTGAGAGAAATAGAAATATTTTCAAACGGTTAATTGATGTAGTTTGTTTTCTTGGTAAACAAGAATTAGCATTCCGTGATCATGACGAATCCAGCTTGTCTTTTAATAAAGGCAATTTTCTAGGAATTGTAGATTTGTTAGCTAAATATGATGGAAATTTGGAAACCCACTTACAATCAACATCGGGTGGCTCATTCACGGGGTTATCGAATAGGACCCAAAATGATTTAATTTCTAGTGTTGCGTCGGTAATTAAATCAAAATTCAGTAGCGCTTCGACCGAACGATCATTTTCTAGTCTAAAACGAATTCATACATATTTACGAAACACACAGGGCCAAAACAGACTCACAGATTTGTCTATGATTGCAATTGGAAAAGAACTTTTAGTATAACGATGTAGCAGTTTTTACGACGACGTTTTGCAAAACTATCTGAAAAAAAGATAGGCGCGTCGATTTGATTTATAAACATTAACTTGTAGAAAGTAATCAGTTAACATTAAAGTAGTAATTTATTTTGAATTAAAATTCATTTGCGCAAAGAAAATAAAATAAACATCCCACGGCCTTTTTAAATGCCACTTTGCATATCATATAGGTAAGTGTCACTTATTTAGATATTCATAGTGGTCGCAAACAAATGTCATGCGAAGCCAAAAACTCCTGTGGTAAAACTCAGGTAGGGTAGGTAGTCCTAGTCGTTGGGCCACCGACAGCAACAAGCTGAAACTGGTAAGTTTGTTTTTAGCTGTGCATACCCTGTCTGAAATCTCTGTGCACGCCACTGATGGTGAGTCATTAAAAGATACTTGCTCGTAACTTTAAGTTCATGTCATTAGTTCAACAATGGTGTCGATAATGTTGTGCACAAACTAAACTTAATTTAGGCTATTGCTAACTTTTTCTCTCTATTAAAACAAGAAAGAGACGGACGTAAATTAGAGCTATCAAATTTAGTTGGAAATAACATTTCCATACAAAATACGACACGCAAAAACATGTCGACTAAAAACACGGTGAAGCGCAAGGCGTAAACTAGTTTGACATCTCAAACTTAGTTCATAGCTATAGCCGTCATTTTCTCGCACTGCCTGTTAGTAAAAGATAGTGATTCTCTAATTTTAGTTTAGCTATTGAACAAGAGAATCGGCATAAATATACATAAAATGTGTTTACATTATTTACTAAGTTAGGAATATGATGAAAAGGCAATGAATGTAGTGACAAAAATTTAAAAGTGTATGCTTAGATGGTCAAGTTGAGAGGATGAATGCAAGGCGACTAACAATAGATATTTACAAGGCAGATGAGAGTGGAAACTCCGGGAGGGGACGCCCTAGGCAGACATATAGCGACCTTATTGGTGATGTTCTTCAAAATGGTCAGGTGCGTAGTACTCGCAACCGTCGTGCGTGTATGACCTGGGGGCCGATTCTACTAACAAAATTGTTCAAAAATTGCAATTGAATCGCAGCTGAACCACGGCTTTTGAGCGTTTTCGCATTCCACTAACGTAACAACGATCCAACTGCGGTTACGTTTCAGTTCAGTCACCGATCGATCAAAACAATCTCAAAAGCTATTCTGCTAACAAAACCGAACATGAGCGTGACGTTTAGTCGCATCATTATCTTTTTGACATAATTGAAACGTTTCGTTTCACATATTTCGCAAGCTGGGGCCGAAAACGAAACGTTCTTCTGAGTTTTTATTATTTATAAAGTTGAAATGTTACAAAAAAATATACAGGCTAAAGGTATAAGTATGGTCTGGATATGATTTTGTATTAAAAATACTTTTAGTAGCACTTATTCGTAGTAATATTATTAGATTCAACTTTTTTTTTCTGTGGTATTATTAAAACATACTATTTGGAATGTTGGTCACACAGGTTACCCGCTGATACGTTCCCGTTACGATTTGGTTTAAGTTTAGTTTCCATTTTGCTTATAGAATAGTAGAATGACTTTTTTGGTAACTATCGAACAGCGATCGAAACTGAACTTTTGTTGAAACACAATTGAACGTGTAACGTTGCAAATTAGTAGAATCGGCCCCCTGATGTATGAACGTAAACGAGGCAAAAGGAGTATGTAAGGATCGTAGCAGGTGGCGTGCTATAGTTTTTGCCTGGGTTAGGCAGAAACTACAGAACGCCACCTGGGGAAGAAGACGTGAGTTTATGTATGTGTATTTATATAGGGTGACTGGTAATTAGTGACCGATACTTAAACACATGACTATACTCATGATAACAAACAACTTTTACTATGGCACCAAACCTGAAATCGCAAAAAATAATATCAGCTGCTCCCTACATTTTGACTCATTATGCGAACATGAATGTCCCATAGGTACCTATGGGACAGCTGATTTTTTTTATCGCGATTTCAGTTTTGGTGCCATAGTAAAAGTTGTTGATTATTATGAGTACCTACAATCATGTATTTAAGTATCGGTCACTAATTAGTCACCCTATATTTATTTATTTATTTAACATAAAACGGCCAAGGCCAATTACATTAGTTAAGACATTAAAACATTATTTAAGTACAATAATAAAAGTATACAACTACTTGACAGTCATACGCTCTTCTCACAATACTCCAGACATACTGACAAGATCTTCTTCCATTCATCCGCGAACACATCACAGTCAGGCTTAGCATCCAAGAGAGCGTTGAGCGCAGTGAGTGTGCGAGGGACAGGAGACTGGGCTCGAGCGACAGTTCGACTCCGAGGCACGGTGAACAATCTGTGCCTCCTGTTACGGCTATAAATTTATTGGAGCAAAAAGATGGGACAGCTCGTCGTGCAGCTCAGGTGCATCTGTTTTTCCGTGAAGGATCTTACACATATTAATAATTTGGTCATTTTTTCTTCTGAACTCGAGAGAATTGTACCCTAAACAGCCTAACAGAAAGTTCGAAGGGTACATAAACGGATAATATCCATTCATCCATATATATACAAAAATATCAATTTATGAAAGACCATTAGATACGTAAGAACGGCTCGACCGATATGGCTGATTTTTTTTTTTTTTTGTAATTGGCAGGTCGAGATTTGTATGAAAGTTTTGTTTTTGGGTTGAATGAATCTCTTCTCAATGAACTGACTGGCTAACAGACTGACTGACAGATAACGCACACATAAATCACTGGAGATAGAGACATGAAATTCACCAGGGCGACGCCGGCCACGACTTTTAACTCACTTGATCTTAGTTTCAACCTGCACTTCTTTCTAGATAAAAATCTCAAAAGCTTTGCTCAAGACTGCATTCGTAGATTTTCGTTCAACCCAATATCGGATGCGGGTAGACAGAGTATCCGTGTGTAATCTTTGTCTTTATTCTTTACTAGTTTTCACTCGTGGCTTCGCCCGCATGGAGGTCGGAAATTATCCCACAGGAAAGTATTATCGGAATAAAAAGTATGTTAATTCCTAAACTAGGTAATGGTCTACCTATCTGCCAAATTTTATGTAAATCGGTTAAGCCGTTTTAACGTGAAAGCGTAACAAACACAAACCAACAAATTCACTTTCACATATTTTATAATATTAAAGTTAGGATAGCTTTAATGATGAAGCCAAAATCTTGGAGAATTGGTTTATGTTGATGGTTTGGAAGATTTTAAAATACTTGATAGGAAGACGTGAAGAGCGGGCGTTTTGGGGGACTGTCTTATGTAATTTTGACGGTCGAAAAGTGCTGATTTCCAGCCTAGTTTGAATAAATTACTTGTGATTTTGATTTTTTAATGTGCAAGTTTTGAAAAACGCTCGTTGCTCGGAGCTCGTGGCTAAGTAATAACAGCCGCACGGGTCGATCCATCAGGTTAAGCTACGCTTGCCGGGGTTGGTCTGTGGATGGTTGACCATCTTTTCATACCGAGATTCCTCCGTGCCTCGGAAAGCACGTTAAGCCGTTGGTCCCGGCTGTCCCCCGAAAGTCTGACAACCAGTCTTACCAAGGGGTATCGTAATACCCAGTAACTGGGTTGTGGAGGTCAGATAGGTAGTCGCTCCATGTAAAATACAGTAGTAGTAGTTTCTTGGCCATTCTTCTTCTTACGAAACTACTTTTTGCATAGGGCAACTGCAATTCTAAAAAAGTGCCTTTATGTGCCTATGTATATAAGGTATATCTATTCATACACGAAATCTCTCTAGGGGTCATTATAAACAACTTTTACTATGGGACCAAACCTGAAATCAGGAAAAAAAATCGGATGTTCCCTACATTTTGACGAGTTAAGCGAACATAAATACAGCTGATTTTTTTTCGCGATTTCAGGTTAGGTCCCATAGTAAAAGTTGTTCGTAATGATGAGTGCAATGACCCCGAGAGAGATGCCTTGTATGAATATACCTTATATGTATAGGATAACTGGTAATTAGTGACCGATACTTAAACACATGATTGTACTCATGATAACAAATAACTTTTACTATGGGACCAAACTGGAATTCGCGAAAAAAATCAGCTGTCCCATAAATTCATGTTCGCATATATAACTACTCGTCAAAATGTAGGGAGCAACTGATTTTTATTTCGCGATTTCAGGTTTGGTCCCGTAGTAAAAGTTGTTTGTTATCATGAGTATAATTGATGTGTTTAAGTATCGGGCACTAATTACTAATTACCACTCACCCTATATAAATAAAAAATCAATTGCCGAATGTATGTAAGCGCATCACTTCAGAAAGGATGCACCTTTTTTTGTTGTGTTTGAAATTGTCGGGACAAAGTATGTACGACAGATTTTTTTGGAAAATTCACCGGAAATGTTGGACATTTGAATGGTATTTTTGTATGAAAACCGACAAACCGCTGGAGATAGACATGTAATTCGCCCGGGCGACGCCGATCACGAACAGCTAATTAAAGGGTAGTACTTAAACGCAAATCAAAATATTACTTTTTGTATCCAAAAATAATCCGAATTCCAATCAAAATTACTGATTGCACAGCAAAATACTCAACTCAAAATATAACTAAATAAAATGTCATTTTGCTATGAGTCTGAGTATTATGTATGTACGCTCTGGTTAATTTGCTGTGCAGTCAGTATTTTTTTGGTGTAAAAAAGTATATAAATGATGGAAATAAATTGATAGGTCATTGTTTATTTGATGTGCAATTAATAATATCCCGTTTGAAATACTCGTAGTAAATGATTTGACTTTTTTGATTTTTAACAAGTTGATATAGTGGTCTAGTGGTCAGGTTAAGCTTCGCTTGCCGGGGTTGGTCCGTGGAAGGGTGACCTTTTTAACATACCGAGACTCCTCCGTGCCTTAGCAAGCACGTTAAGCCGTTGGTCCCGGCTGTCATTCGTGGATCTTTGACAGTCGTTACGGGCCGTCAGATGCCCAAGTCTCACAACCAGTCTTACCAATGTGTATAGTATTGCCGTTACTGGGTTGTGGAGGTCAGATAGGCAGTCGCTCCATATAAAATACTAGTATTTAGGTCTGGCAGTGTTATTTTGTTTATTAACCGACTTCAAAAAGGAGGAGGTTCTCAATTCATCTGTATGCTTTTTTTTATATGTTTGTTACGCGATTACTCAAAGACGGATAGACCGATTTGAAAAATTATTTTTCCGTTTGAAAGGGTATACTTTTTAGGTGGTCCCATATTAATTTTATTAAATTTGCTTCGGTAGTTTTTGAGTTAGCTTCAATAATGCGTATTTTTCCCACTTAGTTTATGTGGATGATGATTTAATAACTTCCCATCACTGTTATTTTACATAGCAGATAGTGGTATTCAAATTTATGTGGGGTAGGTACCACAACCAAAAAGTGAAAAATAACTTTAATTTCGGAAGTCGGTGGGAAAACGAAAATACAAAATCCAAGACACCGAATACCGAAATTAAGGTTATTTTTCACATTGTAGTGTTTTGTTTTGAAAGTCGGTTTTATTTTTTGCTAAAAAGTTTTCGTTAGAAAAAACTGGTGAAATGCGCTAATACTACACATCAGCTTATTCCTTCGAGAAATACTGCGGGCGTGAATGTTATACTCGGAAGAGTCCCTTCACATGAAACTCTGCAAAATACTAAACGGTGTATACCACCTTCAAGATATAGCGACAAGACATGGTGACGTATGTCTTGTCACCACCAAGCCCTTGCAAAACCTAGCACAGTGATCCGAGATAACACCTTCGAGACATTTAACCCCACACATGATAGACAGACGGACTAACAGTGAGTGGCGCACAGTAGTGGTGTAGCGACATGTGCAAGCGCAGACTGAGGGTTGTGGTAGAGTTAGCAAAAAAAGTCAAGAAAGAAAATAATTTTGTTGATTAAAATAATAAATATGTACACAAAACATCGCGCCTGTATTCCTAGAAGGGCAGTGGTGGCCCAGACTTACGAGGGTCGTGGGTTCGAATCCAGGTAGGCGCTTTACTTTGTGTAATAAATAATTTCATCACCACTGTTCTCAAAACGGTGAAGGAAAACATCGTGAGGAAACCGGTATGTCCTAAAACGAAAAAATTCGAAGACATGTGACATCTACCAACCCGCATTGGGTTCGCGTGGTAGATGACAGCCTGCTCCCACTCGAAGAGAGGAGTCCTATGTCCTAGCAGCGGGAATGTTATAGACGGATCATGAACTGGTGGACCTAGATATAGGAGGTACATCAACATTTCCCCAATTATGTAATAGTGGCAGAGCTTATTGCATTCAACCAAGAGAAATTATAGAAAAAAGCTAAACTTTGTCAGACTTGGTGCGATTCTTTGCATGGGGCCAGGGTACGATCTTCCAAGTCACTTGGAGGATCTTACTCTGGGCTCATGAAAAGAAACGAGCTTCTGATGAAGTAACTAGAGTTTAATACCTACTACCTAATTAGTTTTATTCTCTAAACTGTCTTTATAATAGGTCTTTACCTATGAAATTGCCGATTTTTGATACCGGCTAGTGATATAGATATAGAAGATCATTATATTTAGAATTCCAAATTCAAATTCAAACCTACAGCATGGCTTGTTCATTTGTTTTCCCGCCGTTCGATTTTTCTTTGATATCGATGTTTCTGTAATCATGGAAAAATCGAAATTGCGCGCTATTTTCGAATACGAGCTCCGTCGTGGCACCAACGCAACACAGACAGCACGCAATATTAACGACGTGAGTGGACAAGGTACCGCAAGTGAACGCACGGTGCGTTTTTTGTGTGATCGATTCCGTTCTGTTCTTTAAAGAATTTATCGATTCCCGTTCCCAGGATATCTATAGCAGAGGCATCAACGAACTTTCATTAAAATGACAAAAGTGCATAGACAATATTTCTTTAAAAAAAATTTTTTGATATAAATCGGCAATTTCATAGGTAAAGACCAAATCCTTCCTACTAATATTATAAATGCGAAAGTTTCTGAAGATAAATGGATGTTTGTTACTCTTTCATGCAAAAACTACTGAATGGATATTGATCAAATTGCGGCACACAGATAGTTTATAACCTAGAATACTTTTATACCCCCTTATTCCCACGGGTGCGAGACTTAGGCAGGTGAAACCGCGGGACACTGCTAGTAACAGAGGCGTCATCGACATGGGGTAAAAAGAAACAATAAAAATAACAATATCTTTTTGCTGTCGCTACTATCAATCAGTTATCTTTCAACCAACAACTGTGGGTTTTACATGACACAAACTGCTCTAAACACTTGAGTTTTTGTAACATAATATATTTAAAAAAATAGTCCCTTGAATTACTGTTAATGGCTCAGTGGTAGTCGTATGGCTTTTGAAGCTTGAGTCACATGGTTGCTTCTTGCGTAAACTAAAATTGGAAAGCTCGTGGCTAAGTAATAACAGCCGCATGGGTCGATCCATCAGGTTAATCTACGTTTGCCGGGGTTGGTCCGTAGATAGGTGACCATCTTTAATACCGAGACTCCTCCGTGCCTCGGAAAGCACGTTCAGCCGTTAGTCCCGGCTGTCATCTTTCACAGTCATTACAGGTCGTCAGAAGCCCGAAAATCTGACAACCAGTCTTACCAAGGGGTATCGTATTACCCAATAACTTGGTTGTGGAGGTCAGATAGGCAGTCGCTCCATGTAAAATACTTGTAATCAGCTGCATCCGGTTATACTGGAAGCCGACCCCAACATACTTGGGAAAAGGCTAGGCAGATTGATTGATTGGTTGGAGAAGAAAGTGTTAGGGTTTGTGAATTTTGATTTTGTTAGTCGATTATTTTAATTGATATTCGTATTATTAGACCTTTCATTTTAATATTTTATGTTGGCAACTTTACTGCATTATCATATTCGTGGTCGCTCTTTGATTGGTAGTCGCAAAATGGCGGAAACCAATCAGAGAGCTCGCTTCTTCCCGCTCAAAAATGGGGGGGTTAACGTGGGTCAACGGAACACTTGGCCGGTTGCGGAGCTCTCTTGGGATTTGGACTCTACGCGATAGGTTGTTATCGAACTAATAAGTACCTAGTGTTAAGTATTGGTTTTTGTATGTATGTACAAGTGAAAATATAAAACAGTTACGTATCATCATTGTATCTTTATTCGACTACGTCCCGTTCCTGTTGGTGCTTCTGACAAAAGCATTAACGACTTGTTGGGTTCAAAACCAGCACCCTAATTGCGTAACACACTATCGATCGGAATCTGAATTATTATGAATCAAGTAGCTAATCCATTGCTGTTCGAAAAAAATGTCTTCCCAACACCGTAAATAAGGCAATGGATGTTGTTGAACTGTCAAAATGAAACCGATTCCGATTGATAGTGAATCACGCAATTTGGGTGCAGCTAGACATTTAACAGGTTAACTGTCCACAGAGACTTCCATACCAGTCCACAGACCATACTTATGTATGTTCGCCTTCTTATTCTTTTCTAAGCCATCTGACACTGTGGACTTGAGAAGAAAGTCTCATATTTAATGCAGCCTTGGCAGGTCACGGACTTTCAATAAAAACATAATGGACCGTTACCACAAAACCAAATCAGATCTGAAGCAATTTTATTCTATTAAATTAATAATAAGATTACAATTAAGATAATTTTTTTTATAATATTAGATTTAAATTTATTTTTTGAGCATGCAAATATATCAATATCAATGAAATGTGAATTATAGGATTCCAACATTCTAAGAATAGGGCAGCGTAAGCCAGAGTTTGTACGACAAGAATTAAGCGCGAACAGAGTACGTGCACGAATCTGACGCACATGAACTGTTCGAAGGACAGAATAACACAGCTTGCTCGTCAGATCAATGGCATCAAAATGATTATGAACGGTATCATAAAGTACGTTAGCCTCCAGGTATTTGCGCTGGTTCTCTCAGCTAATAAGCTTGTACTTATCAAGAAGTTGGGATTAAGACAAATAAGTCTTAGACCCATAACATCTGTAGTACATAGCACGGAGGTACTTGCGCTGGACCCTTTCTATTACAACCACGTACTTTTCGTAGAAGGGGTTCCAAATAGGGACCGCATATTCTAACTGAGAGCGAATTAGCGTCTTATACAGATAGAGATAGGTTGTGGCACGCTTAAATTCTGTTGAAGATCTCATCACAAATCCATACATTTTAAAAGCTGTTGACTATGGCTTCGATATGCTGGTTTAAGGACAGTTTGCCATCAAAGAGAACACCGAGATCCTTCACTGAAATAGTAACTAATGGTATTTTGGCAAACACATTTAGCCAACATTCAACAATATCAGGTAGTTAACCATGTTTAACCATTGGTTGAGTTAACTACGGATCAAAAAACCGGCCCTAAATTATTGTGTGTGTGTGGTGTCCAAGGAAAACAAATCAATCTGCCTAGCCTTTTCCCAACTATGTTGGGGTCGGCTTCCAGTCCAACCGGACGCAGCTTAATACCAGTATTTTACATGGAGCGACTGCCTATCTGACCTCCACAACCCACTGGGTAATACAATACCCTTTGGGAAGACTGGTTGTCAGACTTTTAGGGTTCTGACGACCCGTAAAGACTGTCAAAGATCCACGAATGACAGCTGGGATCAACGGCTTAACGTGCTTTCCGAGGCACGGAGGAGTCTCGGTATGTAGGGTCATGTATTGTACCTATGGACATTTGAGACTATCTCCAAAATGGCCTCACACTGCACACAACACCGATAGCGTCACGCCACTCACTGGTGTTGCTAGAAAATAAAAATGCCACCACAGTGTTGCAATATTATATTTTTAGTACTGCCAGTTTTTTTTATTATAATCAATGTCCAAAGGTAAAAGCGTCCACATGTACAATACATGACTATAGAGATGGTCACTCATCTACGGACCAACGCCGGCAAGCATAGCTTAACCTGATGGATCGATGGTGTGACTGTTATTAATTAGCATGGACAATCAATCATAGAAACAAAAATTCGAAGACATGGGGTCATGCACCAATCCGCACCGGGCCCCGGATTACCCTCTCAAGGTCCTGAGATAGTCCGGGAGGTCTGAGTTCCAGCCACTGGGAATATTATAAGCTCGGCAACGATACTTGGCGGCACAAAAAGGTACCTTTTTTAACTACTATCTTATTTGCTGTCGCTACTTATCAGTTAACTTTCAACCCATAACTGTATGGTTAACATGACACAATCTGTTGTCTAAACACTTGAGTTTTTGTCTACTTTTTTTGCTAACCATAGTTAAGTCACGGGAGAAATGCGTCCCTCTGTTTTAAAATAGATTGTCAAAATAATTTAATACTCAATAATTTATTTGCAATCCACAATTTGTACTTCGGTGGTAACTTAAAATTAGAGTTGCCGCGAATAGTTGTAATAGCGAATAGTCGAATACCGATTAATCGCCATTCCCTATGGCGAATAGTCGAATAATTCGCTATTATTATTCGACATTAACATAGGAATATAAAAAAATAGTTTATTTGTTATCGAATGCACCTATCACGCTTGTAGAATCATTTATTTTTTACCTACAGTAATCAAATTTTTTTCTAAGGTTATGAGAAAAGAAAAAACGATTTTTAATCACACCAGCAAGCTCTGTTTATTCAGAAAGACTATTTTCTGAGGCAGGTTTGATGTATGAAAAAAAGCGCAACCGACTTGATCCCAATCGTGCAAAAAAACTGTTTTTTTTGCACCACAATCTGCCCCTTTCGGATTTTCAATATTAATTAAAAAGCCTAACTTTAATATGACTGATTTTTGTAAGACAGACCCCAGAGGTGTAATTGTGTGCTTTGTTTAAGTATAAGAAACATGTAATCTATAAAATAAATAAATAAATAATAATAAAATAAATAATGACATTTATATAATAATGATAATAATTGATACTAAACTAAGTGTGTTTTGTTTTTTAAGAAAAAATAAAGTGATTATTTTGAAGCCTATTAGCCTAGCCTATTTAGTTGTTTTTCTCATTAAAAGTTTATTTTAGACAACTATTCGCCGAATGTCGAATAATAGACTTTATTATTCGGTATTCGACGAATAGCAAAAAAATGTCGAATAATGCCGAATACCGAATAATAGCAGCGACTATTCGCGGTAACTCTGCTTAAAATTATGTGTGATCGTTATGGACCTTGGCGGGTACAGCAATATAGTAGGAGTCCAGCTTTGACAAACTTAGCTTATCTTATCAGTCTTCTGAACTAAATCTAATATTATAATATTTGGGTTTTTTTATATATATGTATATAGTTTACTGTGGTAATACTTATTACACAATTATGTTGGCAACTTATTATTATAGCAAAAAAGTAAAATAAAAAAATCTTATTAAAAATTGTTTTACTTTTTTTTATAAATATAGGGTGACTGGTAATTAGCGACCGATACTTAAACACATAATTATACTCATGATAACAAACAACTTTTACTATGGGACCAAACATGAAATCGCAAAAAAAAAACAGCTGTTCCCTACATTCATGTTCGCATAATAATAATAAAAATAAGAAGAGGAGACCAACATCTCAAGAGACTCTCGTTGAGCGGCTGGGTGAAGGGCCTGATTCAGAAGGCAGTCCTCCTTGATACGGCGCGTATTGTGAGGAGGTTCCTGTCTCTGGGGCCCTAACCACCGGTAGCTTGGACCCTGCACCCGCTACCGGTGGATCACTATTTTTTAAATTTTTAAATGTTTTTTTAAAAATATTTAAAAATGTAATAAAATAAGTTTAAAAAATAAATAAAGGAGATAATCATAATAAACGTTTATTTCAGACCAAGTCCATAATTTTGTTAGTAACAATATACTTAAACAAACTAATGTTAGTATTGACAACACGATTACATAGAGACATGAAGCCGCACCCATCCTTGCAGCATGGGGGACTCCCACCGGTCTGCAAAAACACCCAGTATGGTGTTGGTGCTGCACGAACGCGAGTAAGTAGGGAGGCGCATCTTTTCCTGATGATAGCCGCAAAGCTATCAACCAGCGCATAGGTAACGCGTCAAAATGTAGGGAACACCTGATATTTTTTTCGCAATTTCAGGTTTGGTCCCATAGTAAAAGTTGTTTTTATCATGAGTACAATCATGTGTTTAATTATCGGTCACTAATTACCAGTCTCCCTATATTCAGTTAGTTATGTTGTTAGTTACGGTCGGTTTCTTGGTCCCTAGTTAACCAATGGTTAAATAAACATAGTAACTAACTGTTGAATTTAAATGTGTTGGCCAAAATGCCGCTAGTTACCGTTTTTTTAACATGAAAAAGTTAAAATGAATACATTCATTTCAAATCATTAATGCTTAGCCTTTCACATTTAGCCCAAAATTCTACCATTACTTACTATTTTTAGTCATTGATTGAGTTAACTACGGATCATGAAACCGGCCCTTAGCTTATTATTGTTGTAAAAAGGGTTTTTCACGTAATTTTGTCGGCGAAGTCTTTAGATTGGCCTTTTACTAGAATGCATGTTAAAAGTAATTTTCAGAATGAAAAAAAATTGCTTGAATTCCTATGAATTGATTATCTGTAGTTCTTAATAGCACTAGGTGATTTAATTCAGATTGTCATTCCAGCAAAATGTTATTGAAACGAATTATTTCTTAAATTAAATTGCTTTAATATTGTTTTATAAAATATCTTCGATGTCGAAGTAAAATAAACACATAGATAATTGATACACGTTTTAACGGACAGACATTGCGCCGCACTTATTACGGATTTCACCAATGAAACTGAACGCAATCAGCACATAAACCACGTTTAATAGCTGTACAGTGTAATTTTTTTCTTTGGAATATTGATACTAAGAGCTCTTGAACTCGGTTTAGATGTGCTGATTACGTTCAGTTTTATTGGTGAAATCAGCACTTAGGTTCATTTTCAGCACACATCGCTAAACGCGTTTAACGCTAAACGAATTTAAAACATTTCTCCGTTTCTTTCAATTGTTTGAAATGACCGAGACAGAATGATGTTTTAAACTCGTTTAGCGTTTAGTGCGTTTAGTGATGTGTGCTGAAAATGAGCCTAACTTATAATACACTACGGCCGAATCTTGGCAGGTCCGAATATAGGCACTAAGAAGTTTCGCGCATGTTCTCTCACTTACACTCTCCTCATGTCACCATTTGGTTCCTAAAAAATGTTACTGCGCAGCCTTTTGCGCGAAGTTCGGACCTGCCAAGATCAAAAATCAGCCGCACTGTATGTATTGCATGTAGATTTAATTTTATCCTAAGCAAACAAAAAGCTTGACTTGTTAATATGCCATTGACAGCTACAGGACAAATGGGACACGTCAGACATTTTTTGTTTTCTTTACTTTTATACCGATTATTGCCACCAGGTGGCGGGGATGTCATATTTATGTTTATTTTGACTCCGCAATAACTGTAGTTCACACGCCACGTTTTTTAAAGTTTTGACAAAAATTAGAACTTTTTCAATCAATATTCCTAGCGCTTTCTTTTGTTTTAGGAAGATCTTCACTCAGCGTTGGGTGTAGGTATAAATAAGGTTATAAATAAAACCGGTCAAGAGCGATAGATATAGATATATTATTTAAAAAAAAAACTGTGCTATTTAGAGACATCGTTTTATTTTTCCTGTAATCTTTACATAAACTTCTATCACACAGACATTTTTCATCAAAAGTCGAAGAAAAAAAATGTTAGAGAATGTGCAAACAGCGCTCTTTCATAATAATATGATACGCACATGCCCTAATAGCCTTACTTTCAATTATTAAGACACCCTTTCAGAAAGTGTTGCAAAAAAGAAATATTTCTTTCTTATTTGCAAAATATTTGGGCAAATGTCATCTAAAACTATTCCAAATATCAAGTTGATAGCATTAGTGGTTCTTGAGATATCCAGCTGTGACCGCATCTTTTCATTTAAAATTCTTAAAAATTCGGTCCCGTGTGAGCGAGAGAGAGGTGACAAAACGAAAAAGCCCTCTAAAATTTCTGTGATTATGAAAAATAAATAAATAACGTTTTTATTCTACTTATTATTTGATTTTACTGCTGTCTGTGCGGAAATAAACAATTTGACGAATTTACTTCATGAAAATAGAGCTGTGGCAACACATACTTTTTTTCGTCGAATGTACAATAACCCCTCAAAAACCAGGAATTAGTGGTTCATAATGTTCCCGGGAATATCACGTCAGTAAATTAAGAAGCTACCACATGTCATGTCATAACTAGAAGCTACACTCCTCAAATTACAAGCAAAGCAACGTAGTGTGAACGAAACAGTTGAAGCGAGAATGTTTTTGTTGAGGTAACAAAATGGCGGCTGTATACCTGTCAATGTCACGTGATATTTAATCTAAGATATTGTTCATTTGGGCGTTAGAGTTTGTGGTAGAGCTTGTTTGTTTATGTGTAGGTAGGAGTGTATTTTTTGGGGTTCCGTGGGATTTTGAAGAAATTCTTCTTGAGTTCACTTGTTTTTGTTTATCAGCTGGGGAGTTTGTTGCGCGACTTCTTCTTTCCAGCTAAAGCACTAGGAACTGGTGAAGGGTGGGCATTTTTGGGACTGCTTTATGTAAATTTGACGTTCAAAAAGAGTTAATTCTCAGCCTAATTTGTATATATGAGTTTTGATTTTGATTTTGGTATGTAATCACAATGTACAGACGCCAGCACATCAAGCTACCCGAAACTGTCAAATGTTCCCAATCAACCTTGAACCTAATGCTTTAGCGATAAAGTTGAAAATCTAATAAAGAAATTTGACAGATTGTAGTAGCTTGATGTGCTGGCGTTTGTACAAAAAAAAAATAGGAAAGGTGTTTTTGGTGTGTGTGAAAGGTATCTATGCTACATGTAACCCAAATTGAATGCTGAGGTATTTCAAACTACATCAAAACTCAATTGATGCGTTCCTGTTAAAAAAAAATATAAGTACAAGTCAATGTTTTTTTTTAATGTTGGCTAAATTGTGATACATGCAAACTTGTACCTACCTACTTACCTAATAATCAATTACGAATGTACTTACAACGCATCTCGGCCTTTTGCCTACATAACACACAGAACCCTTTGCAAGTGTGCTCTCCTCGCACTTATTCAGTGCTTATGAGTTAGGTTGACATTTGAAATTTAAAATGTCAAAGTTAACGGAAGCTTTGGATTTCCGGTTTTCAAATCCGCAGTAATCTAATTAATGACCCTTTTTAATAAAATTATAGACGAGTTTTAATTCAATATATTTAGGAAATTATCGTTTTAACTTCTAAGCTGAAGTTTAACGAAAATTTTATAAAAATAGTAGAGTTTCTGCGGTATTAAAATATTCATCTTCGGCCTAATGGCTAGGCCGACCCCAATATAGCTGGGAAAAGACTAGTCCCTAGCCTTTTCCCAGCTATGTTGGGGTCGGCTTCAGCTGAATACCAGTATTTTACATGGAGCGACTGCCTATCTGACCTCCACAACCCAGTTACTGGGTAATACGATACCCCTTAGTACTTATGACTGGTTGTCAGACATTCGGGCTTCCGACGACTCGTAACGACTGTCAAAGATCCATAAATGACAGCCGGAACCAACGGCTTAACGTGCTTTCCGAGGCACGGCGAGGTCTTGGTATGTAAAGATGGTCACCCATCCACGGACCAACCGCGGCAAGCGTAGTTTAACCTGATCCGGGCGGCTGTTATTACTTAGCCACGAGCCTCTCAAACCTATGAATAAATGTATAGTTTTGTCAAAATAGAAGGCAATGCGATTGCCAATTTATGTGTCTTACGCAATTACCCCGTTGATTTTCGGGTCCAGGGGTCGTATTATGAACCATTACCAAAGATATATTTCTTTTAAAAAAATTGTTTGATTTTTTTCTATGTAAAACTGCAATTTCATAGGTAAAGACCGATTATTATTACTTTCAATAAAAACTTTTTAGCAAAAAAATAAAACCGACTTCCAAAACAAAACACTACAAAGTGAAAAATAACTTTAATTTCGGTAGTCGGTGTCTTTGGTTTTGTATTTTCGTTTTTTGCCACCGACTTCCGAAATTAAAGTTATTTTTCACTTTGTAGTGTTTTGTTTTGGAAGTCGGTTTTATTTTTTGCTAAAAAGTTTTTTTTTTTCACTTTTTAGTTGTGGAACCTACTCCACACAAATTCGAATACATAATTGAGCACAATAATTGTAGATATAGCCATGTAAATAACAGTGATAGGAAGTTATTAAAACAACATCACATCATCCACATAAAATAAGTGGGAATTATACGCATTATTGAAGCTAACTCAAAAAACTACCCAAGCAAAGTTAATAAAATTTATATGGGACCACCTCAGAAGTATACCCTTTCAAACAAAAAAAGAATTTTCTAAATCGGTCCATCCGTCTTTGAGTAACCGCGTAACAAACATACACAAAAAAAAAAAACATACAGACGAATTTATAACCTCCTCCTTTTTGAAGTCGGTTAAAAATACTAACCATATTCTTACCTTCCAGCCACCACATTCGCACACGTAGTAAGATCCAACGTCACCTCTCGATCTCTTTCAACATCCCTCTCGAGAAGCCACGGCAACATCTGCGACGCCACCAATGAATGTCCGGAACCCTTCCTGTGTTCTGCGTTCGGTGTCTGTGTGTCCCAGAGGATACTATCCTAATGCTGCTGGCACCACATGTTTTGCTGGTAAGAACAAGTTTTTATTAAAATTTATTAAAAAAAACCCGGCCAAATGTGTGTCGGACCACGCACAACTTAGGGTTCCGTAGTTATCATGATACCGTTGCGAAAAAGGGATCCGCTCCGTCTCTCTCTAGCACTGGAAGAATGATGGCGTTAATAGTTCATAATACAGCCCCAGGTATTGTAGTTCTTGTAAAAATCTCAGCAAAAACACAAGTATTATTATTATTAAAAGCCTGTGATGCCCCATTGCAGGTCAAAGGCCTCCCTACTCTTTCCACTTCTCTCTGTCTAGAGCTGCTAAGGACCAGTTCTTGTTGAAGGAGTCTAGCTCGTCCCGCCATCTCCGTCTGTTCCTGCCGCGATGTCGCTTGCCATTAAGAGGGACCCATTGCTTCGTAAGTTTGGCCCATTGGTCATCTGACATGCGGCATACGTGTCCAGCCCAATTCCTCCTTAGCAAGGTAGCTTTCCAAGTGACATCAGTTATCTTTGTGATGGAACGGATGGTCGTATTCCTAACCCGGTCTGTTAAATTGATACCCGGAATACTCCGTTCCATAGCCCTCTGGTAAACTTCAAAATCAAAATCAAAAGTCATTTATTCAAACTAGGCTGAGATTCTGCACTTTTTGAACGTCAAAATTACATAAGACAGTCCCCCAAAACGCCCGCCCTTCACCACTTCCTAGTGCTTTAGCTGGGGAGAAGAAGTGGCGCAACAAACTCCCCAGCAGCACAGCTGTCTGTTCAGTTAAAAATATATATATATTCTATACAACACTGCGCAAAATAATATATCTAAGTACATTACGCAACACAAACACTAAATTTAATTATTTGCTATTAGTCAGCTAGCACACGTCAATATTATTATTATTATTTTTTATTTGTGATGGGTTTGCTCTTGACTCTAGTCTACGTCAGAGGTGACAGAGACAAAGTCGACGATGGAGTGAGCTTACCCAGAAGAAGCCTGTTCACTCTCACTTTGAAGAGATTAGGGTTGTATACGTTCGGAAACACAGACGCAGGTAGTGAGTTCCACTCATTTGCTGTGCGCATTATAAAAGACATTTGGAAGCGCTTAGTGCGAATTGGTGGAATAGCAACCAGATAGGGATGGTAACTGGCAGTGCGTCTAGATGTCCGATGGTAGAAGGGGGCCGGTGGAATGAGGTCGTGGAGTTCTCGGGCACACTCTCCGAAGTACAATCTGTAGAAGACCGACAAGCAGGCAACCTTGCGGCGATTACCAAAAATATATACCAAAAAAAAAGAAAAGAGGCGAGCGTCGAACGTGGTCCTCTGCTGAATTATCAAAGACCATGTTTGAGAACCTTACGTGAGGATTGGAAGAATGCACACGTCAATAAGCCTTCTCTTAAGGGATAAAGGAAGATCACCCTTCATTAAAAACACAATTACTATATTAATTTCACTTTATAAAATAAGGCAAGTAAGAAAAGCAAGGAATGTGTTACCCGATTTACATTTTAGATAAACAAACAAGCAATAAATTATAATTTTTCAATAATTATAATCGGTTTCTGATTACTAAATATTGAATAAATGATAAATGATAAATGATTTTTATTTCTGTAAGTAGGTTTGTACAAACACTTTTACAAGTCAATATTTTTTTTAAACTAGATGAGGTCGGCGTTTCCTATCTGACTACTCTGAGAAGAAAGGCCGAAACAAACTCAGAGGTCACAGTCTCTTATAAAGTCCAGACATAATCTTGGTCACTTCATGTGAAGACCATGTAGATTGGTGTCTGAAATGGTCTTTTGAGGAAAGAACCACACAGATTGAGAGGACCTGTCCAGTCAGTGCACGCATTTGTCAGTAATCGCGCAGCTCAACTAGCTCAACGATTCGACGAACAATACCAAAGAAAGGACATTGGGGTAGGCCGCATAGATTACTCAAACTGCCAGACCATGATTAAAAATAACTGAGAGAAAAAATAAAACAAACAAAAAAAAAAGCAATGACCTACATAGTCTTCACATTCACAATAAAGTAAAATAATATAATACTTACAAAGTAAATATTAATGTCAACATTCAGTATGCAAAAATAAAAATAATATAAAATAAAATTGGAGCAGTTCAATCCCAAGCCTTTTTGTCCTCAATATAATCTTTAACGGTATAAAAAGCTTTCTGACACAACTTGCGTTTAATGAATGATTTGAATTTATTAAGACTCAGATCTTGAACGTGGCTTGGAAGTTTATTATAAAAGCGTATACATTGACACCTGAATGACCCACCTATTTTCTTGAGCCTTGTTGGAGGTACAACAAATTTGTGTTTGTTCCTAGTATTTATATTGTGGATATCACTGTATTTTTTAAACAATTTAATGTTTTTATGGGCATATAAAAGATTTTCAAAAATGTACTGAGAAGGCAAAGTCAGTATATTAATCTCCTTAAATTTCTCTCTGAGAGATTGTCTCGGACTTAATTTATAAATGCATCGAACAGCTCTTTTCTGCAAAACAAAGATAGTCTGAATGTCGGCTGCATTTCCCCACAACAGAATACCGTACGACATTATACTATGAAAATAACTAAAGTACACTAAACGGGCTGTCTCTATGTTGGTTAAATTACGAATTTTCCTAACAGCGTATGCTGCGGAGCTTAGCTTTTTTGACAATTTATCTATATGTGGGCCCCACTGAAGCTTAGCATCCAAAGTTAAGCCCAAGAATACTGTGCTATCTTCAGGATTCAACTCTTCGCCCTTTATCAACACGTTAGTTTTCACCTGCCTAACGTGAGGTAGTGTAAACTTAATGAATTTGGTTTTTTTTTCATTAAGGAGTAAATTATTAACACTGAACCAGTGAACTACTTTTGAGATCGCTCTGTTTACATCGTCAGTAACCAGCTGCTGACGTTTAAGTTTAAACAAAAGTGAAGTATCATCCGCAAACAAAACTATATCATGATTATCCTTAATGAGGTAGGGCAAATCGTTAATATAAATAAGAAACAAGAAAGGACCAAGAATCGAGCCCTGTGGGACCCCCATTGTTACTATAGATCCGGGCGATCTTTTTCCATTAACGTCAACGCTCTGAATCCTATTACTCAAGTATGAAGTAAGAAGATCCAGAGCGGTGTTCCGGATCCCGTAATGGCGGAGTTTCCTGATTAACGTTTCATGAAGAACGCAATCGAATGCCTTGGACAAATCACAAAAGATGCCCAAGGCATCGCATTTGTCTTCCCATGCATTATAAATATGTCCTAAAAGTTCAACACCGGCATCAGTAGTTGAACGACCCTTTGTAAAACCGAACTGCTTGTTATGTAATAATTTATGTTTATTAAAAAATCTTTGCAATTGGTCTAAAATTAATTTCTCAAAAATTTTACTAAACGTAGGTAGTACTGAAATAGGTCTATAATTTGTGGGGTCTGATGTACTACCTGATTTAAACAAAGGTATTATTTTACTATATTTCATGAGGTCAGGAAACTCCCCACAGTCGATACAGTTATTAAAGATAATATATATTGGTATGATATCAGTAATCTTGAGTTTTGCCGCAAAACCGAACAGTATTATGCAAAATTGTAGACTCTTGCGTATGAATAAGATACAGACAAACATTTGACGCCCGATATCTGAAAACTTCGCGAGCTTAAAAGTGTGTGATGAAAAATATTATCATAATAGTCATATCAATCTGCCTAGCCAATTTTCCCAACTATGTTGTGATCAACTTCCAGTCTAACCGGATGCCGCTGAGTACCAGTATTTTACATGGAGTGACTGCCTATATGACTTCCACAACCCAGTTACTCGGTAACACGATACCCCTTGATAAGACTAGTTGTCAGACTTTAGGGCTCCTGACTACCCGAAATGACTGAAAACATCCACAAACATCCACAAATGACAGCCGGGCTTAATCTATGTACTATAACAGTTAGAAGTCGGCTAGCAATCTCACAAAACTATGGCATAGCAATATTAGTTGTACTTATGACCTTCTTCTATAAGAACGTTTGACAATACTACACATTGGCAACTTTGGCAGCCCGTATAGCGCAGGCGATAATGGACATTGCGGTGTAAGTGGACTTCTAGACGTTGACTGTATATATCGAGGGTTCACGGGCTATTTGTATTAAGCGACATCCTGGCCGATATTGAGTTATTATCAAATCTACCTGCATTAAAAAGTGAAAAACGTAAAAAACGGAGATATACACTATTGATTCTTAACCGTCGATAGGACACTTTTTCGTAAAAAAATATTGATACTTTTTACAATGTTCTTTTTTCCGAATAATGAAACTTTGAAATGCTCTCCTGTAAAGTTCCAAACATGTTGCTTAATACAAATAGCCCGTGAACCGTCGATATTATCAATTATCATAAGTCATCTGAACTATTGGAATGGCAAAACAAAAAGTAAGTGAGCCAACATTAATCCACACATACTCTCAAACGTCGATTGCACACACACATGAGAATAATATTCATTTTTCATTTCATTTCATCGTATATATACAGTATGTTAACCAACAGAGGGCGTTCCCGTTAACCCGCAATAGTATAGCATCCATACATGCTAAAAAAAATATTACCATTCGAAAACAAAATGGTTTTTATTTTTTTTAATATTAAAATATTCACTAAAAATGTTAAATTGATACGTAAAAGAAACACTCTGTACACGCGTACTTGAAGGACGGAAACATCGCAATTTAGTTTTTATTTTTAGTGAATATTTTTATATTTTTTTGAATATTTTAGTGAATATTTTTAGCATTTTTAGTGAATATTTTAATATTAAAAAAAATAAAATTTCGAATGGTAATATTTTTTTTAGCATGTATGGATGCTATACTATTGCGGGTTAACGGGAACGCCCTCTGTTGGTTAACATACTGTATATAAACGTAAAAAACCATCCAATGGCGACCGCGGGCTTACAGTTAGTTGTTGTGAACCTATGGGTTTCGGTTGACATTCGAACATATATTGATATGACGTATGCCGTTTTTTATGAATATAACTAAAGTTTGACGCGTTAAGTAATCAAAATTATTTTTTGTGAAGATGTTTGTAACGCATATAGCTGAACAGATTTAGTTGCAATTTAACACATAAATAGACCATGTCTTGAATGATCACATAAGATATTTTTGATCCGGGTACATGAAGTAATTTTTGTAGGGCGAAGGAAAAAAACTTTTTAGCAAAAAATAAAACCGACTTCCAAAACAAAACACTACAAAGTGAAAAATAACTTTAATTTCGGTAGTCGGTGTCTTGGGTTTTGTATTTTCGTTTTTTGCCACCGACTTCCGAAATTAAAGTTATTTTTCACTTTTTAGTTGTGGAACCTACCCCACACAAAATCTAATACATAATTGAGCACAATAATTGTAGATATAGCCATGTAAATAACAGTGATAGGAAGTTATTAAAACACCATCACATCATCCACATAAAATAAGTGGGATATATACGCATTATTGAAGCTAACTCAAAAACTCCCCAAGCAAAGTTAATAAAATTTATATGGGACCACCTCGGAAGTATACCCTATCAAACAAAAAAAGAATTTTCTAAATCGGTCCATCCGTCTTTGAGTAATCGCGTAACAAACATACAAAAAAAAAAACATACAGACGAATTGAGAACCTCCTCCTTTTGGAAGTCGGTTAAAAAGACGAGTCAACCGCTGGATGAACTAATTATTAAACATTTTTCATATTATTACCAAATTTTGAAGTTATGTACCACATTGGTGCATAATTTCAAAATTCCTTCAGACATTACTCTCTGGAGTCAAACTTCAGAGCTCTCTATAGTGTCGTAAATACTCTGAAGTCTAAAGTATTCATGTATACCTTCTCTTATTAATCCAACGTATAAATACTTCAGCTGTATAACGAATAATTCAGTTTTTAGGGTTACCATCATTTTAGTGGAAGCGTGGATTCGTTTGTAATATCTAAGTAAGTTGCAACTAAAATAACAGAGCTTGCTGACTAGTTAAAGAATAAGCCCAAGTTTGCATGGACGTAATATAATTTCGCGAGGATTTTATCGCGCACTGGATTTTCAACTCTCGGTGGTGAGTCGAGCATTGAGAATCCAACAAAGTGCAGTGTTGAAGATCCAGTGCGCGAAATAATCGCCACGGGAAAATATCGCTCGTGCGTACCTGGGCTGAAAAGGAATCTGGAGCACATTTCATATTTCCTTGGTTATTTTTTCAGGTTTAGTGTCAGACCTTTGGTATTCCACGAGTTCACGATATCTTTCGCGAATAAGCAGACTACTCGGCGTCAATAAATACATTTGCTTCCGCAGGCTGTCAGTAGCTGCAGATACTCACTGGCTGGCTGTATTTTTACCACAACTGAGATATAATAGCTCTTGCATAAACAAAAGAAGAAGAGAGATTTATTATTTGATTTATTATTTTTTTGACAGGCCAGTTGGCGTGGTTGGTTAAGACACCACCTATCACGCCGCAGGTCGTGGATTCGATTCCCATCCAGGACAAACATTTGTGTGCATGAACATGTCTGTTTGTTCTGAGTCTGGGTGTAATTATCTATATAAATATGTATTTCCAAAAAAAAAAGTAATGTAGGTATGTAGTATATCAGTCATCTGGTTTCCATAGTACAAGCTCTGCTTAGTTTGGGATCAGATGACCGTGTGTGAAATGTCCCAGGATATTATTATTATTATTATCTCCTTTATTCATTTTTTTTACATATAAGTTATATTTTTAAATATTAGAATTAAAAAAAAAAAAAAAACATTTAAAAATATAAAAAATAGAAATCCACCGGCATGGGGAACAGGGTCCAAGCTACCGGTGGTTAGGGTCCCAGAGACAGGAACCTCCTCACAATACGCGCCGTATCAAGGAGTACTGCCTTCTGAATCAGGCCCTTCACCCAGCCACCCAACGAGAGCCTCTTGAGATGTTGGTCGAGGCTCTTAGCGATAAGGCCATTGACCGTAACGACTATCGGCACAATGATTGCCGAGTCCACATTCCACATAGCGACAACCTCGTGGGCAAAGTCGAGATACTTCAATTGTTTCTCCTTCTCAGCCTTCACGAGGTTCTCGTCATGCGGGATAGTGACATCGATTATCATTGTGCGGCGCACTGATCGATCTATTACCACTATATCAGGCTTATTGGCTACAATAGTCCTGTCAGTGATAATAGATCGATCCCAGTATATCGTGACATGGTCATTCTCGAGAACTGGGTCGGGCACATACCTGTAATACGGTACCTCAGAGTCCACAAGGCCGTATTTCAGAGCAAGTTGCTGATGGATAATCCTGGCTACTTGATTATGCCTGTGCAAATACTCGCCGTTAGCTAAACGAGAACACCCAGAAGTAATATGTCTGATAGACTCACCGGGACAATGGCATGCCCGACATATGTCGATCGTCCCGTCTTTCATTATATACTTCCGGTAGTTATTCGTTAGCATAACTTCATCCATAATCGCACAGACTGAACCTTCGGTTTCCCCAAAGAGGTCACCGAAGCGTAGCCAGGCCACGGACGCTAAGAAATCTAAGTCGGGCCCATGAAGGGCCCGGAAAAAGCGTCCGTGAAGCTCCTTGCTTTGCCATACTTCCTTGCGGTCGTTGGTACTAAGCACCACAGGTTTGCGCCAGTTCTCTTTAGCCAAGGACAACGGGGTGAGTCCCTTGTCCACTGTAACCACATCTCGGTGCATACCCACGTCAGCCTTGAGAAAATATTCTCTGAGACTGCACACCTCGCGGTTGTGGAGGGTCTTAGCATTTAAAAAACCTCGACCCCCGCACTTCCGCGGAATGTACAGCCTCATGACAGACGAACGTGGGTGATGCATCCGGTTTGCAGTCAGCAGTGACCGGACTCTCCTATCCAGGGCGTCTAGTTCCGTCTGGGTCCACTTTAGTATGCCAAAGGAGTACATTAGGACCGGCATGACCCAACCGTTAAAGGCACGCACCTTGTTGCCGCCTGACAAAGAACTATTAAGTACCTTTTTCAGGCGACCAAAGAAGCGCTCCTGCAACGATTGTTTCACGTCAGGTCCGTTAATGCCTAACCCCTCTGACATACCCAGGTATTTGTAGGTATCAGTTGCGGAGAGTGATCTCAGGTTTATAGAATCTGAGAGTTGTAGTCCCTCAGATTCCACAATCCCGCCCCGCTTTACATGCATGACTGCACATTTATCTACACCAAATTCCATCCTGATGGAATCACTAAAAGTTTTAGTTACTTTTAGTGACTCCAGCAGTTGCAATTTGTTGGTGGCAAACAGTTTCAAATCATCCATATAAAGCAGGTGGGATATTACCTGACCCCCTCTCCGCAAAGGACAGCCCAGCCCTGTACCCTCCAGCAGAGTGCTAAGAGGGTTCAAGGCTAAACAAAACCACAGTGGACTCAGACTGTCGCCCTGGAATATTCCCCGCTTAATCCTAATAGGTTCGTTGCTCCCCTGAATTTGTCGGCATCCTGGATAGCGAAGAACCGTCCTCCACTGCCCCATACACGTCGTTAGGAAGGTGCTCAGAGTTGTATCAATTTTGTACAACTCTAACACCCTCAAGAGCCATGTATGCGGCACCGAATCAAAGGCCTTCTTATAGTCTATCCAACATGTCGACAAATCCTTTCGGGATCGACGGACCTGTGGGCTTATGGCCATGTCAATGAGGAGTAGCTCCTTGGTGCCGCGGGACCCATTCCTACATCCATTTTGAGAGACAGACATAATAGAATTCTTTTCTAAATGAGAATTAATTTTCTCTCTCAAAATGGATGTAAGGAGTTTATAGACCGTCGGCAAACAAGTGATCGGCCTATAATTTTTGGGTTCCGTGGCATCACCTGACTTATGGAGCAGGTGAGTAACTCCTGTTGTAAAGAGCTGTGGCAGCGACCCAGACTCTAAGGCCGACTGGAATTGCGATGCTAAGCACATGTGTGAACTTTGCAGCCATTTAAGCCAAAAATTGTGCAGTCCGGCCGGTCCCGGAGATTTCCAGTTCGGTATCGGACGGGCTGCACTGGCTACATCAGAGGAAGTAATTATTACTTCCTCCATCTCCGGTATGGCGTCACACACGCGCTCAACATCCCGCATCCATTCAGCCTCAGTATGGCAAACGGGCACCGACCAGATGTTACGCCAGAATATGCTAGTGGCATCATCATCCGGGCGGCATACGTCTGCCACATTTTGCTCAGGTCGCTCCCATGCTCTATACACCCACCTTTGATCACGCTGGAGTATGCGATTCTGGGTATACCGCTCAACCCGTCGCTTATACCTACGGATACGGCTTGCCCATGCACAGACCTTCTGCTTCAGGAAGTCAATGCGCTCTGTGACACGGGACATATATTCTTGAGGACTGATTCCAGTCCCCGAGAACGCCCGCCTCACAAAGCGCATCACTCTAGGGCGAGTATTGCCCTCCCTGAAGCAGTATAGTTTGCCGATGAGCACCCTGGTCCCCTCGATACGCCGCTCGATCCTGCACTGCCAGGCTGGAACAGCGGGTTTTGGTCGTGTAGCTATGTCACAATTTGGAAATTTGACATTGGCTACACGACACGCCGCAATAGCCGCGCAATACAAGATCGAGTGCGTATCTACGAGATCTTCGCTGCTTTCAAAATAAAAACCAAGCAGCGAATCCAAGGCACACACCATCGCCCTATTCGTTCTGTGCATAGGCAAGCGAGGTAAATATGGTCTAAGTTGGACGGGGGCAGTTCTAAACTCCCGAATCGCATCCTCCAGCGCGCTCCTCAATCGTTCGTTATACTGGCTACTTACCGTAACAATCTCATCGCCCCCCTCCTCATCATTAACATAAGACCGCGGTTGGGTTATGTCACTGACTAGAGGTTGCACCGCGGTCTGTGACGGGACAGGGACGATACGATTGCTCAGTACCTCTGAGCGCAGCCTATCAAGCGCGGCGTCGTCCAATCTGTGATTCCGTTGGATAACCCGCACCTGATCCGAAAGTCGTTGGGCCGAGACGTTGATGGCTGGTTTATTATTATTATTATTATTATGCATGCCCATTTGTTGCCAAGTTTTTCAAAAGCACCAATGCCAAAACGGGACGTCTCACCTTTTCACAAATCATGGCCACCATATCAAAAAGATCACAAAGATAGTGCAGTAATGTAACAAAAAACTCTTTATTTTAACATGCAGAAATAAGTAAAAAATATAACTTCCACCATAACCTTCCATTACTTTGGAGATGTTATCTAGACTGTTTATTTACCACAATCCGATTATTACCGAGCTCGTAATATTTCGGCCATGATTTATTGGTTGAGTGATCCGACGGTATGAATTATGAGGTTTTTTTGTTTGTTAAATTAGCGGACTTTATAATTTAACATTGTTAAATTAACTTTTATAGCGTTTTTTTTTAAATAATAATTTAGTTGATTTTGTCTGTTTCTTGTCTATGTATATAAATACCTAAACACTATTATATTATTACTATATGCCTAAGTAATAACAGCCGCTTGGGTCGATCGATCAGGTCAAGCTACCAAGTGGAGGGCAATTTTTCCGCTCCGTGCCTCGGAAAGCACGTTAAGCCGTTGGTCCCGGCTGTCATTCGTGAATCTTTGACAGTCGTTACGGGTTGTCTGAAGCCCGAAATTCTCACAACCAGTAACTGGACAACCAAGGCGTATCGTATTGCCCAGTAACTGGTTTGTGGATATCATAGCATATAATATCTACCTAGCCTTTTCCCAAACTATGTTGTGGCCGGCTTCCAGTCTAACCGGGTGCAGCTGAATACCAGTATTTTACATGGAGCGACTGCCTATCTAACCTCCACAACCCAGTTACTGGGTAATACGATACCCCTTGGTAAGACTGGTTGTCAGACTGTCGGGCTTTTGATGACCCGTAACGACTGTCAAAGAATCACGAATGACAGCCGGGATCAACGGCACGAAGGAGTCTCGGTATGTAAAGATGGACACCCATCCACTAACCAACCCGTGCGGCTGTTATTACTTAGCCACGAGCTCTGTTATGACAAGCATAAACAGGACAAAAATGTCTGTGTAATTCCGTTGCAGTTTTATCAACTTTGTAAAGATCCTATCTACCGCATAGTTTTAATTAGTAGTCACATTAAAAGTAATTATTATTACGTATTAAAATACCCATGTTTATAAAGGGTATTTTTTTTTTAGAGGCAGAGAACTTTACATTGAAATAAAACACAGAAGAATGTTTTAAATAGAGACAGGCCAGTTAGCGTGGTTGGTTAAGATACCGCCTATCATGTCGCAGGTCGTGGGTTCAATTCCCATCCAGGACAAACATTTGTGTGCATGAACATGTCTGTTTGATCTGAGTCTAGGTGTAATTATCTATATAAGTATGTATTTACATAAATAAAAAAGTAGTATGTAGTATATCAGTTATCTGGGTTCCATAGTACAAGCTCTGCTTAGTTTTGGACCAGATGACCGTGTGTGAAAATGTCCCAGGATATTAATATATTATTATTATATTAGGTTGGGGAAAAAGTCTTTTCGCATTATAGTATGTATGAACTTGTAATAAAATCTCTTTGGCTATACTATTTGTATCTGGCTGGTTTTGGTATCATTGAAAGTTTAAATTTTAAAGAACATAATTCCAAATTCAAATTAGGAAAATGTGTGATTTTCATTTAGCAAAAAGTTATCGAACAAAATGGTACCTACATACTTTAGTTAAATGTAAATAAACTATGTTAAAAAATGTTTTGAATTTTCTTAAAAAAATGCGAAGAAACTTTTTCCCCAACCTATTATTATAATATCCATGTAATTGGCTTTATTTGATAGATATTTTTTTATGGAATTAATGTTTGAATATGATATCGCTAATGTGGCCTCCGTGGCTGACGAGTACATGGCGTAATCTCGAGGTCAAATTTTCACACACTCTTCGCAGTAAATCACGCTGTATTTCGGCAATAATGCATCGAATGTTGGCATCCAAGTGCTCCATTTTTACTGGTTTATCGGAGTAGACATGCGACTACATATCCCCAGAGAAAATGCACAATTACCTAAGCATTAGTCATCTCTTCCTTTCCATTCCATCCACCTACTTGACCTACATTATAAGAATTGTTTATGTTATTGTTATTACTTAACATTTTATGCAAATGTTATTCAGTTTTTATGTATCAATCTGCCTAGCCTTTTCCCAACTATGTTGGGGTCGGCTTCCAGTCTAACCGGATGCAGCTGAATACCAGTATTTTACATGGAGCGACTGCCTATCTGACCTCCACAACCCAGTTACTGGGTAATACGATACCCCTTGGAAAGACTGGTTGTCAGACTTTCGGGCTTCTGACGACCCGTAATGACTGTCAAAGATCCTCGAATGACAGCCGGGACCAACGGCTTAACGTGCTTTCCGAGGCACGTTAGTAGGCAGTTTTTATGTATCATTTTATTTTAATTTTAATTTCTACGATTCAGATGTCTAACTTTAAATAATAATAGCTATGTATTAACCAATAATTTTTGCTGTGCCATGACTGGGTATACAACGGCTCTTAGCTCTAAGCCTTTTGCTAACATCTTGTTTTACCTTGTGGAACATGAAATAATGGTAACCCCAGTAGGGGATTTTGGGATTTACTCGAGCGTCGTGGGGACCTATTGGATTTTGAAGATTAGATGGTAGAAAGTAAAAGATTATTTATACCCTTCACCGCTGGGGAGAGCGGCTACAGGTTTTCAAAAATGCAAAAACAAACTGTCACATAGATTTACTCGAGCGCGTCAGATATTGATAGTGTATATGCCCTACTTGTTTCTTATAATGGAGGAATATTAATCTGCCGGTTTGCATGGTGGGTGTGGCCGTACAAAGGGGTAGAAAATGGAAAAAAAAATATTCGAGCGCTTCAGATATTCAGAAGGGATGTTAAGTAAACCCTAAAGGAGCTCCTTTTCTAAAGACTGACGATTTGGACGCGACCAAAATTCACGGTCGATTTTTGAAAATGCAAAAAAAAATCGTGACATTGAAATACTCGAGCGCGTCAGATTAATATATAATATATTAATATATTGTCAGATTATGGGTCAGCACGACAAGGACATCACGCTGAACGTCTGTATATTAATCTGACGCGCTCGAGTATTTCAATGTGACGATTTTTTTTTTGCATTTTTAAAAACCGGTTATGAGTTTGGGTCGCGTCTAAATCGTCAGCAACTTTAACTTCGATCTTAAATGTGGCCATGGACGACCGAGCTTGGGCACAAGCTACTCTTCCTTCCGTATGGGAGGCCTCAGCTTCCGCAAAATTTCTAGTATTCGTTTACCGGCTTTCATATCCTCGGTCCACGGCACTGAGAAATTAATCAGGAAAATCCTAGCCTCCACACTGGTTAATTTTGATGTGCCTTTTTTTACCGAGGCTATGGATGCCTGGAGACTCGCTTGCCCGAATTTAGACCTACCCGACTATATTTTCGAGCCGTTTGGGGTTGAAACCATCGGGCCGTGGGGTCCGCGTGCTCATGGTTTGTCCAAACTACTGGTTGACACTTCCCGTGACCCAAGGGCAGGCCTTGAGGACCTTGGCCAGAGGCTAAGCATTGCCATACAACGTGGCAATGCCGCAGTCTCTTGGGTACATTACCAGACGACAGCTATGCGGATGAATTTTTCAACGCCATATTTTAGTTTTTTTTTAATATTTAGTTTGTTAGGATATTATTTTTGTAACTTAATTAGAATAAATTTGAGACAATAAAATTCCTATATTTACGGGAAAAAAAATTACGCAAAAACTACTTAAGGGAGAAGCTCCAGGTAGCCCGCGAAATTCAATTTTTTTTACGTATTTTGCATATTGCAAGTCAGTATTAGATTGTATGTTGATTGAAGTATGAGTCGTGACCGTAACATATCGTCGCTTTACTTTCTCAACCTCGTATCTAAAAAATCACGTTTTTTTTATTAATTCATAAATTTGATCAGCAAGCTTTGCTTTATAACTGCAACAATCTCTTATTTCAATATGCCAATGAAGATAGCCGCAATTGGATAGTACAATATCCTCGCATCTTATCGACGCCGCTAATGTAACCTGCACTAACTCGCAACTTCATTTACGAGTTTTCAACCTTAAACTTAATCAGGTAAAGTCTTATTTCGTGTTTCTGTTATGTGAAATACGAGGTTGCTGCACAAAACTTATTTGCCTAAAAATCGTAAGAAGTGAAGTTATTGCGTATTGGAGAATGTAATGCATAACATCGTTTGTGATTTTGGTTTTAAAAACTTAAAAAAACAGTAAAGTTTTGTAATTCATACATAATTAGTGTAAGTTATTTTTCTTTAGACGAGTTCTGGCGTACGTGAGCGTGAGGTAAGTGTTGTTGAACAAATCGTTCTATTATAAATATTTATACCTACAGTGCGGTTTATAATTTCTTTGTGAACGTAATTTTAAATATGTATTAGTACTTTCTTGCCAATATAACTTACAGATAGATTCTTTCAGTTTGATAGATGTTTTTATTAGGTATAAAAAAAATTAGGTCCCTAGATAGATAGCTACCTACAGAGTATTTCGTGAATAAGCGCGGGAAAAACATTGCGACACGATCAAATGTTTACCTACGAATTATTAATGAATTGATAGTTGACGTCCTTTATAAAACAGTGTTATGTTAAGTCATTTTAAGTTTAAAAATTAGATACCTGCGTAGTACCTAACGTAATTATGGTATTATTTCCTAAAGTGATTGATTACGAGTGTAGATTCGGTAGTTTAGTCCAGTAGATGGGTACCTACTGTAATGGTTATTGAATTTAATTATCATCTTATTGTTACAAAATACGTTTTGGTTTTAGGTTTCAAAATGAGTTCCCAACGAAACAGAGCTTCTAAATTAGTGAATTTAGTCGCGGCTAGAAAGATGTACCCTGATAAATCACCACCACGAAATATTCCGATTGCTGTTCCGTCAACAAGTAACACAATGCCTCCAAATATCAAAGATTCAAAAAAAATTGTAATACTTAAACAGGAGAAACTTATTTTAGACGAAAATTCTGGTAAATTAAGACCTAGTTTGGATCCTGATGACGGTAACTTGTCAGACAGTTATTCGTTTTCCACTTCCTACTATCTTGATGAAAAAACTGGACAACTTATTCCGGCTGCTTCTTCATCTCAAGACCCACCGTTATCCGACTTTTCTGCAGCAGACAGTGATAGTGATTATAATCCTGACCTTAATTTAAGTGAATCTTCCTCATCCGATTTAGAAAATACTGGCAAAATTTTAGATGAATTTATTGGAGTAATAAAAAGAAAAAGAGCAAGGAAGGGCCAAGGTAATAGTAAAAATTGGACTAGAAATATAATCAAAAGAAAGAGACAGGAAGGAAAAGAGTACATTTCTATTAAAAGAAAAAAGGGGTGTGGTGTAATAGGTAACGAGATTCGAAAACAAAGAAAGTTAAAGCCTAGGTGTGACTCAAAGAAATGTGAAAAAAGCACAACAAAAATGTGCAATGACGTACCTGAATTTGTGAGAATTGAAATATTTAAATCATTTTGGGAGAACCTCACATGGGATGAAAGAAAGTCGTATGTCAATGCAATGGTCGTTCAAAAAAGCGTTTCTACACATTCAAAAGGAATTCCTTCTAAAAGAGAAAATACTTTTGATTATTTTTTAAAGGTTGACGGTGAAATTAAGCCGGTATGTAAAAGAATGTTCCTGAATACATTAGGTTTAGGAGAATGGACGGTTTTAAACTGGGTCAAAAAGGCTAATAATTCAATTGGAATCATAAATAAACAGCTTAATGTGCTGAGGACTAAAACATTGAATGAAACTAAAATTAATCACATTAAAACTTTTCTAGAATCGGTACCTAAAGTTCCTTCGCATTACTGTCGACAGAGCACCAGTAAAGTGTATATAAACATTGATTATAGATCTTGGATGGACTTGTATGTCACTTTTGAGCAATTCTTCATAGATAATAGAATTCCACCAAAAGAAAAACCTACTTACAAGTGTTTCTTAAACGTAGTTCATGAACAGAACTTAGGGATATATAAACCAAAAAAAGATCAATGCGATCTGTGTTACGCATATAAGAATAAAAATATTCAAGAGAAAGAATATCAAGCTCATATTCTATCAAAAGATCGAGCTAGAAAAGAGAAGGATTTAGATAAGAAGAAGTGTGAAAATGGTGAAGTACACATGGTAACAGTAGATTTGCAAGCTGTACAAACGATTCCTGCAATCATAGCTGGGGCGCAATATTTTAAGCTAAAATTATGTGTGCATCAATTTACCATTTATAACGAAAAGGATGGCAGCGTTTCTTGTTACGTTTGGCACGAGGGGGAAGGGGGTATGGACGCCAATATATTTACATCATGCTTAATAGACTATTTACAAAATATAGAAGACAAGACTAAACCTATAATTATATTTAGTGATGGTTGTAATGCTCAAAACCGTAATGTTACACTTGCTAATGCTCTCCAACATTTTGCTATTAATAATAATGCCGAAATTCATCAGAAATATTTAGTTGTTGGTCTCACTCAAATGGAGTGTGATTCAGTTCATGCTTGCATAGAAAATAGAAAAAAAAAACAGAGAACTTTATGTACCAGCAGACTTCGTTAAAGTTATTAAAGAGGCACGATCAAAGCAGCCGTACTCAGTTAAATATTTGGACCATAATTTTTTCTATAATTTCTCTTCGCTGAAGTATTATAAGTCTATAAGACCAGGTATTAAAGCTGGCGATCCTTGTGTCGTCGATATAAGAGCTTTAAAATACAATAGTTTAGGTTTAGGCTACAAACTAAATTTTGATGAGGAATGGGCAATTTTACCACAACGTATGAACCGCAATAGCTCTTCTTTTATAACAAAAATGTACAATGACTGTCTACCAATATCTACAAGAAAGTATAATGATCTACAATCTCTTAAAGATTTGATACCAAAAGATTACCATGGGTTTTATGACACACTATGTCATCTTTGAAGTTTTTTTATGATTAAATGTGGTTTCTATTAAACAGCATTTTAATTCAATAACCTCGTAAGTCAAAGCTTAGGTAACATTTTATTTAAAATACGCTATGCAGTAACCTCGTATCTGAAAAAATCATCAAAAATAGGGTTATTATAATTCATAATTAAGCGATATTTATTGACAGTATTCGTATTAATAGTAAACACATAATGTATATTTCCAAACGCAGAGAAAGAGCTTACTTTAAAAAAAATATAGTTTTTTGTCTTTTACCAAAACATAGATTTTTGCAGATACGAGGTTGAGAAAGTAAAGCGACGATATGTATGTTACGGTCACGAATCATACTTCAATCAACATACAATCTAATACTGACTTGCAATATGCAAAATGCGGATAAAATGGATGCCATTTTTGAAAAAGTGGAGCAAGATATCAGTAGTTACGACGTAGCTGAAGAACTGGAAATTGACCACAAAACAGTTTTGGCGCATTTGAAAAAAACGGGGTACACAAAAGAGCTCGACATTTGGGTCACTGAAAGAAATCTAATGAACCGTGTACTCATTTGTGATTCTTTATTACGACGTAATTAAACCGAACCATTTTTGAAGAAGCTGATAACTGGTGATGAAAAGTGGATCACGTATGACAAGAACCTGCGAAAAAGGTCGTGGTCAAAGGCCGGTCAGGCTTCACAGACTGTGGCGAAACCCGGGTTAACTCGCAACAAGGTGATGCTGTGTGTGTGGTGGGATTGGAAGGGCATTATTCATTATGAGCTGTTACCACCAGGCAGGACCATCGATTCTGAACTCTACTGCGAACAACTGATGAGATTAAAGCAAGAAGTTGAGAGAAAGCGGCCGGAATTAATCAACAGAAGGGGTGTGGTTTTTCATCATGATAAGCTAGACCTCACACATCTTTAGCCACTCAGCAAAAATTAAGAGAGTTTGGCTGGGAGGTGTTAATGCATCCGCCGTATAGTCCTGACCTTGCACCTTCAGATTTCCACCTGTTTCGGTCTCTTCAGAATTCTTTAGGCAGTGTCAGGTTAACATCACGAGAGGACTGCCAAAACCACTTGTCGCGGTATTTTGACCAGAAGTCCCAAAATTTCTATAGCAATGGGATGATGTCCCTACCTACAAGATGGCAAAAAGTTATCGAACAAAATGGTACCTACATACTTTAGTTAAATGTAAATAAGCGCTTTTCCTTTGCTCGCCCTAGTGACGCACCGTGTAGATCACACCTTAGATCCCTTCTTAAATCTCATCCTCATAAAACTAGTTACTATTCTTATTCCTTCTCTATCCATGCTGTGAGACTGTGGAACTTACTTCCGCCTAGCATTCGCGATTTAAAAACTGTGTCTCTTTTCAAATATAGAGTAAAAGAGCATTACTTTTCCTCTCAACTGTGAGTATTTATATAAGTATAGTATATGTATGTTTATATATTTTAGCTTTATGTATTTATTTAAGTTTATGTTATACGTGTAGGTATAGTTAAAATTTTAGTTTAAGTCTTCGCATATTCATATTTTTCTCTTGTTCTCACACACTATTGTCTACATTTCTGTTTCATTTCTCCTTTCGCAGGTCTGCTGGAAGTAATTTCTTAAGAAATACGCAGTACCTTTGTACTCCTAATTATAATTATGTATTTTATTATGTATTTTTCTGTGTGTACATAAATGGTAAAATAAATAAATAAATAAATAAATAAATAAACTATATTAAAAAATGTTTTGAATTTTCTTAAAGAATGCGAAGAAACTTTTTCTCCAACCTATTATTTTATGGGATTACAAACTTAAATTTGCAATTGAAGAATTGACCGTGACGTATATCAATGTACAGACGCCAGCACATCAAGCTACTACAATCTGTAAAATTTCTTTAATAGATTTTCAACTATATCGTTAAAGCATTAGGTTCAAGGTTGATTGGGAAAATTTTACAGTTTCGGGTAGCTTGACCTGCTGGCATCTGTACTATGTGTAATGTAGGAGAACATGTTTTTCAACTACAATGTTTTTTTTTTTTTTTGGGAATCATTCTTTTCAACTACGGGATCCTATATTTTGCGTGGTCTGACACGCACTTGGTTGGTTCTTTTTCTCTATAATTTTTCTCACTTTTTTCCATAAATCATTTTACCACTCCAATATTCTTGCATGTTAAAGCGATAAAAATTAAGATCCAATGAAACAGATAAAAAAATATCCTCTTTCAAACGAATACAGATTAAAATCACTCATATAAACTCTCATCATTTTATTGATTTTGCAAAACATATGACCATCGTGTTGCCGATATCATTTTAAAAATATAAAGTTTCAAAGCGGAGTTGATAATTTTGCATTCCTTATACATATTATTATTTTGTTCCTGTTGAATGGTGATCGTAAAAAGAAACATGAGTTGTATGGTTTATAGGCAGGATGACACCTAGTCGTTGCCTGTTGAAAAAAAACTTGAATGGTTTGGGTTCCGTACAGAATTATTTTTCTTTTCGCAATTTAGATTATTTATATATTTATTTTATTAGGTTCACCTGCAATAATTGAAACACATAAAAAAAATAACTCACACATGTATCTTCCTCACAGGGGGGGAAGCTCAACTAATAAATGATAGCAGGTAACGCAATTAGGTTTTATATTTTAAATTAAATACATGTTATCTTAGGATAAACGCGCACTTCTTAGAATAAGCTAGGAGTACTTTTTTATTCAAAAAGTAGTTCGATATTTGCTTGAGCGATAGAATGCCAGCCAGTACCTACAATATAAGTTTGCCCAATGTATGAAACCTTTACAGTACCTACACACACACACTTGGTCTCAATATCGTATTTCTACATTTATCTATGGTATTTCGGTAATTTTTATGGTATAAATAAAAAAAGCGTAGATATTCTATCTATCTATAGTTACTTAAAGGTAAACACCATAATTATGCATCATCATCATTCTCCTGCCCTTGTCCCAATTTATTTAGGGTCGGCGCAACATGTCTTTTTCTTCCATACTTCTCTATTAGTCGTCATCTCGGTAGTGACGCCCATTCTGGCCATATCATCTTTTACACAGTCCATCACCACCACATTTCATTGGTCTTCCTCTACTGCATACGCATAAAACAATGAATCAGATAAATACGCTATTATCCTCGAATTGTCAATTCTTTGACATCATATCAGGCGGCCAACTGCAACGGGCCACTACTGAGACCCTTGCTAGCTTAGTGGTGAAGTGGTAACCCCCGTGCACCGTCCCGAGACGTCTGGAAAACCGAATCCCACCCAACCCTGAGACGTAGATGAAATATGTCATGTGGCTTCTATACACACGAGTCATTTCCCAACTATGTTAGGGTCCGCTTCCAGTCTAACCGGATGCAGCTGTATTGCAGATGGAGACGAAATAAAACGCAGACTTGGTTCTAGAATCAATTTGGGAGGTGCGTGTGGTTGCAGGGCTTCGAAAAATACTAATACTTATAGCTTTTCTAAAAATAATATGAAAGCGACGTGGTGCTAGTTGACAGAGGAAAAAAAGAAGTGATATAAAAAGTTGCCAACAACAAAAAATACTTTATGCCGGGACCACTCGCACCTTGCAACATTGTAATTTATTTAAGATCACACATGACTCCTAGTGTCGACAGATGGCACTAAGAGTCCCCAAGTTATATTATATTGAGGCGTGCGTCGTCCACAATCCGCCCCCTAGTGCTGAGCTCAGTTAACTTTAACATAAACAAACATACAGACTTAACATAAACAAATTATATAGTACCTAAATACAGATCTACAAGCGAAATAAAATAATTAACAAGTTACAACAACAAGTTCAGTTCAGCACTAACATTCCGCTGGAGAGAGTAGGGCGACGCGCGTCACCGGACGCCGAACCACACCAGTGCTTGTGCGCACATCGACCACTCTGATGCGACCATCATCGCCACCATGAGTCGCACTCACCACTCCGTGGCGCCAAGAACCTCGCTCTAAATTTTGTTCAATTAAAAGAACATAGTCTCCATTTCGCAACGCTCTTTGCTCTTTATTCCACTTATATCTAGGTAGCAAAGTAGGTAAATATTCCTTCATCCACCGCCCCCAGAAAGCATCAGTTAAACGTTGTGCTATGCGCCATTGTTTACGTAAACATAGGTCGTCATTATTATAGATACCGAAAGCGGGACCATTGGACGATGTACCTATTAAAAAATGATTTGGTGTTAGGGCTTCAGGAAAGTTAGGGTCACAAGATACATAAGTTATAGGACGACTATTTACCAATGCTTCTACTTCCGCAAACAATGTAGCTAACGTCTCCGCACGTGGGGCGCGTTCCTTAAGTACGACTTTCAATGCTGTCTTCACCGTCCGTATCATTCTTTCCCAGGCGCCTCCCATCTCAGGCGCACCAGGAGGAATAAATCTCCACTCTATCCCTCTTACAGTGCCATCTTCCTTAAGTTTACTCCGATTGAGTTCTAATAAACTACGTTTTAATTCATTATCGGCACCTTTTAGGTTTGTCCCGTTATCAGAGTAAATAACGCTGGGCGTACCGCGGCGAGATATCATCCGCCTAAGCGCCATGATGGCCGAGTCAGTAGTTAAATTATCGGTTAACTCTAAATGAATTGCGCGTATCGTCAAACAAGTAAAAATTACACCGTATCTCTTTTCTCTCCTTCGGCCTATTGTAACCTCCATGGGGCCGAAGAAGTCGACTCCCGTATATGTAAAAGGTCTGCGGTGGTGCTGCAAGCGCGCGGCGGGTAGGTCAGCCATGCGCTGTGGCTGCGGCGCGGCGCGACGGTACCGGCAGAATAAACAACGCGAAGCTACGGCGCGTACGGTCGGCCGTATCTTTATGATCCAGTATCGCTGCCGTAATTCATTTACGACCAGTTCGTGCGCTCCATGAAGCGCTTTCCTGTGGTAGTATTCTACCAACAGTCGTGTCAACTTGTGTTGACCATCAAGTATGGCGGGTCTCATTGTTGACTGTTCAACACCTTGGACTTTGTCAATTCGACCTTGAACTCGCAAAATGCCTTCAGAGTCAATATAGGGCGTCAGACATAACAAGCGACTAGAAGACATTAAGGGCTTATTTTGTTTAAGTAGTTCAATGTCTTGCGCGAACGAGTCTTGTTGACACTTTTTAATTAAAAGTTTTTCCGCTTCGTACAATAGTTCAACATTAAGTTGAGTGTCAATACGTCGACAGCGTTTTATAAATAATAATACTCGCGCGGTAACTCGAACGAGTCGCGTCCAAGACGACAAATCGTCTTCATTAGGTAATGAATAATGAACAACCTGTGACGTCATCACGTTAATGCTCCTTATCTCACACACCGCGTCATCTGATGACTTGGTAGACCTGAGATCCTTAGGCCATGTATTCTCTGGCTGTCGTAAGAATCCAGGGCCATGAAACCAAACATTGTCATACGTAAGTGGTGGAGCTTCTTCTTTGGTAGCTATATCAGCTACATTTAGTTTTGTCGGTACATACCGCCATTCCGTTATCTTAGTTAATTCGTCTATTTCACCCAGACGATGAGCAACGAAGGGTTTATAGTTCCGAGGGTCACTACGAATCCACTGCAGGACCGTGTGTGAATCAGTCCAAAAGAAGCGCTTTTCGGCCTTTAAACTTGAATGTTCTCGCTGAACAGTATCAGCAAGACGTGAAGCTATCAGTGCACCTTGTAGTTCCAATCTAGGTATTGATATAGGGCGGAGTGGAGTCACTCTGCTCTTCGCGGCTGCAAAACACACGAGTACGTTCCCGTCTAGCTGGGTCAAACGCCAATAAACAACCGCGGCATAAGCTTTAATGGAAGCGTCACAAAATATATGCATCTGTGTATCTACAATCGTGTTGACATTTTGTGTACCTACAGTAGTTGAGCAGCACTGAGTACACGTACCTGCATTAAAATACCAACGCGGTATTCGTAACAATTCTAATTGTTTTAATTCACCAAGCCATTTCACCCACTTGATCTGCTCGGCAGGCTGAATCTGGGACTTCCAGTCGACACTAGATCTATGTACGTCTTGTAAAATGATTTTACTTTTTATCAGAAACGGTGATAAAAATCCGTGAATATCATAAACTGACATAATAATGCTAAGCATTTTGGCTTTCGTAGGTGGTACGGTTCCTTCTAAAATATCTTTAGGTATACGGGTCAAATTAATCCTAAAACCGAACGAATCATCCGCATGATGCCATGTTAATCCTAAAGTGCGCTCAGTTGTGTTGTTTACGCCATCTTTGAACTGTATAGCGCTGTGAGCTAACGCATCCGTAGGTATAGAATCTAAAACTCGTTTGCTATTACTCGACCAACCTCTTATCTCGAATCCACCTTGCCTATGAATAGCGGATATATCGTTCACTAATTTAATCGCGTTACCCTCGTCGCTAGTTGAATGTAAACAATCATCCATGTAGTGATCTTTTATTATTACGTCCGCGGCCTCCGAATTAATATTTTTGTATTTTAGCGCGTTCTTATTTCTTATATGCTGCGCAACAAAAGGTGACATCGTTCTGCCAAAGATAAGGCTTTGCATGACACAATGCTTAATAGGACTATCTGTAGACTCTTGCCATAAGAATCTAAATACGTGCTGGTCTTCTGGCCGTATTTTAATTCGTAAAAACATATCGCGTATATCGCCTACGATTACGAACTGATTTTCGCGAAATCTAAGCATTATTCCGAATAAAGAATTATACAAATCAGGTCCAGTCAATAAATAATCATTTAAACAAACATTATTAACCTTCGCGGCAGCATCCCATACTAACCTCAGTTTTTTAGGTTTGTTTACATTTTGTACACCGAAGTGCGGCAGATACCAAACGTGATTAGCGGACAGTAATTCATCGTTCTGTAGTTCTCGTGCATAACCACTGTCAAATAACTTACAAATTTCCCGTTTATACCTAGTCGCGTACTCACTATCTTTATGAAATTTGCGTAACAACATTTGTTGACGTGATAGGGTATTACCGTACGAATCGGGCATATCGAAATTGTCTTTTTTAAAAGGTAGACCTACCTCCCACTGAGTACCTACTTGACGTGCAGTTTTATCAACAATATCAATAGCTCTGACATGATCTTTATTATCACGAGATAAGGTCGATATTCCAACGGAATCGAGATTAAATGAATTTTTTATAAGGTCATTAAGTTCACTAATTACATGCGTGTTATCACTATCAGAAGAGCGAGCGAGATGGAAGACATTAAGTTCACTTACCGAAGAGTGAGTACGACCTTTATGGTAGCCATGGATGGTCCATCCCAGCCTGCAGCGTGATCCATACAGCAAGTTCCTTCCGCCGTCAATAATCTCGAGCGGAGCTATAATAAAATAATTATCCTGACCTAACAATATACGCGGCACTACACTTTGCCTATCAATTAATGGTTTTATATGAGCTAAGTGGGCACAATCAACTTTGTTTACAAGTGACATATTTTGAGCACTTAATTTTAACTTATCACATTTCCGTAATTTAATGTCATAGAAAGCATTGTCCTGTCCAGAAATTTGCAGTTTCACTTTAGGCACTTCCGATTGATAAAGTTCCAAGCCGAACGCGTCAGTAAACTTTATAGGGCAAGAATGTTCACTTTTTAAGCCTAAATTGTCCGATAGTTCCGAGTCGATTATTGACACTGCAGCTCCCTCGTCTAATAAAGCGTAAGTACTCACTACACCTTTAGGTCCGCGCACTTTTACGGGAATTACTTTTAGCAACGCGAAGTCGTCCGTCGTTGAGCTCGTCGATGCGTGAATGACGTCATCATCGCGTGCTACGTGTGTTATCGATGCATCGGGAGTAGTAGGTATATTATCTTGTTTCGAGTTATCTTGGGTTATCTGCGGCGCATCAGCTGATTGTGACGTCTTTGTAGGTTTCGTCCAGTGCAGAAGGCGGTGATGAGCCATAGCACAGCGGTCGACGTCACATACAGGCGCAGGGCACAATTTGCTACTGTGTTGTTTAGTTGATAAACAACAATATCATAGTCGGTGCTTTTTGACGAATCTCCATCTGTCTCTTCTCATTGCACGCTTGAACATACGACATTCTGGTAGGGTGTGAATCCCTTTCTCACAAAACAAACATTTCGTGTCTTCAACAGCGACGGAAGTAAACACAGAGCGGTGTCGAATCTTTTCATCAGCTGTTCGAGTGTCAGTCGTTTTCTTTATTTCTCGTGGCAGAGTGCATCCGACGACTGATAACATCTCCGCCTCAGTTTTTAAAAATGTAGCTAGCAATTCCAGCTTCGATGTGCCTTCTCCTTGACGATTATAAGCGAAGTCTGTCCATTTACCTATCAGCGTGCTCGGCATTTTTGATACAACGGCTGCAGCGAGCTCAGGGCTTCGTAGGTAGTCACGTTGGTCTAGGGCGCGTATTGTTGCCACGCAATTGTTGACCTTCACCGCAAAGTAGCTTATTTCGTGCTGATAATAATTATGTAACGACGGCAACTTTTTCAGTTGTGTCGTTATATTGTAAACAATGGTGTCAGCTCGACCAAATCTCAGTTCCAATGCATTTAGTACTGCCAACGGCGGTGTGTTGCCGATCAGCAGGTCAGTTACAGCTTCTTTGGCCTCACCTCGTAGTGCTCGACGGAGTCTGCACAAGTTTTCCGAGTCACTGAACCGACACACACGGGTTGAGTCTTCGTAGGCATTTTTAAAATGTAGCCACTCTATGCAGTCACCACTAAAAATAGGCAGTTCGCGCGGTGTAGCGAGCCGGCTGAGCAGACGATCCTCGTGCTGTGTGGCTGTCTGTTTCATCATATTTTTTAAAGTGTGTGCCAGCTGTTGGATGCTGTCCTGAGGAGGCTGAGCAGGAGGACAGTTATGGTCTAACCACTTCTCCACATCATCATGTTTCTGTTGATCCGGCAGGGATACAGAACAGTTCGTGCCATGGTCTTCATCATGAATTCCCTCCATGTCGGCGTGGTTTTCATCATCGGCGTCGACAAGGGCAAGGTCCGCTTCTAATTTCTTGTCAATTAGTTCCAATTGAATCTTCGCTTTTGCTTCAGCCGCCTGCAGTTCAAGCTGTTTACGCCGTGCTATAGAAGAAGCTGTTGATTTCTTAGAACGCATTGTACTTTTCGAAGCGCACGTAGATTGAGGCACAGTAGCACGTGGTGACTGTTTTAATGTCGCCGGCGTCATCGAATAATTAAGTTCCCGTGGCGTTATGGGACAATCGCTGCCATGGGGATGAGTCCTTTTGTTAATCTTCGTAGGTGCACTGTCCAATTTAAGACATTCTAGTTGTTCTTTGCGCATACGACGCGTCTGCATTGTCGGCGTTTGTGACCGGTCCGCCATTTTGTTTAACTCACGAGTCGAAGACATCACAGTGAAATCCGTGCTCGAAGACCAATTTATTGCAGATGGAGACGAAATAAAACGCAGACTTGGTTCTAGAATCAATTTGGGAGGTGCGTGTGGTTGCAGGGCTTCGAAAAATACTAATACTTATAGCTTTTCTAAAAATAATATGAAAGCGACGTGGTGCTAGTTGACAGAGGAAAAAAAGAAGTGATATAAAAAGTTGCCAACAACAAAAAATACTTTATGCCGGGACCACTCGCACCTTGCAACATTGTAATTTATTTAAGATCACACATGACTCCTAGTGTCGACAGATGGCACTAAGAGTCCCCAAGTTATATTATATTGAGGCGTGCGTCGTCCACAAGCTGAATATCAGTATTTTATACCCTTTTCCCTTTACAGGGTACAAACGAAAGTACAGCGCCTGTAACCACCCGACTAAATCTAACATTAAGGTCGATTTTTAATCGATAAAAGTTAGCTTACTTAGTGCTCACTTCACCAATGAAAGTGAACCCGATCATTACTTATAAACCGAGTTCAACAGCTGTCAGTGTCACTATTCCATAACAATTTTGACAATGACAGTTCTTGAACTCGGTTTAGATGTGCTAAATGCGTTAAGTTTCATTGGTGAAATTTGCCCTAGGTCGTCAACTACAAACGTTTCGCTCTATAAGGGGTTAAATCAGTACACAGCAACGCCTTGCAGAAATATGCATGGTGGAACTACTCCCCCAAGCTCTCAGGTCACAATAATATTAGTCAACAATAAAACTATCTGTGCTTTATCTCCTCACTCACGGAACCCCAAAAAAAAAGTCAACCACAGTCGGGACACTTCATTTAATGTCAATTATTATACTACTAGAGTCCTCGACTTTGCCTCAACAATGAACTGTTTGCATCTGCTATTTTTTGTCCCCAAACTGTACAAAAGAGACCTATATTGATTCCGTGAGGCGTTAAATTTTGATCTCGAACCGACCCTTAAGATTTCAATGGCGTCTTTGACATTTTAAAATCTCTATTCATTGAGAGATGTAGGTAAGGTCATAGAATTATAACGCATAGATGCGACACTACCGCTCCATACGCATTGTAAATGCCTATGATTTTCATCATCTTCTTGCCCTTGTCCCATGTTACTTGGGGTCAGCGTGACGAGTTTTGTTCTTCTATTCTCCCCTGATAACCGTCACGATATCATTCACTCCCTTCTCTTTCATGGCATTTTTCACACAATCCATTCATCTTCTTTGGCCATCTTCTCTTTCTCCATATACATTTATATTCACCGTTCTTAGTCACATGTATTTCCTCTCTCTCTCATCACATGCCTATACCAAGCCAAATGATTTTCTTTCAACTTTTCTATCACTGGCACCACTTTCAAACTTCCCCATAAACTCATTTCTTACTTTATCCATTTTCAAAATCTCATTTCCGCTGCATGCAATCTCTTTTCATCCGTCTTCTTGACGGCTCAGCATTCCGATCCAACAGTACAACAGGCCTTATCACGAATTTGTAAATTTTCCCCTTTAACTTGAGGAGAAGTGGCGCAAGTTGTTCCTGTGACCTGTCACCATTTTATCCATCCAGAAATGTAAATGCCTATGGTTTTGGGCGTAAGAAATATTCGATACACTCAGGGAAACCTGACAGAAATGTCTAAGGGTGACAACAGGAAAGCGCGATCACTGTCGGACTGCATAGAAAAGAAAGAGAAGTGCGTTGACTCAAATCTGGTAATTTATTGCAAAATATGAAGCAATTATTGACTGGATTGAAAAATTAAAACACTATTACGTTAATATATTGCTTGTAGAGTAATTAGACAAAAAATCAGAATGATGCATGTTTGTATGTATGAAGAAAGAAAGAAAGAAAGAAAAATATGTTTATTTGTCACAGAAACACGTGCATACAAAAATATAATTAACTCGAGTTTTACAATAAGGAAAATAGAACACAAATCACGAGCACAAAACAAAAGTCGGCAGCTGCTGGTACGCCATGACTGTGACAAGAAGGCTTCCACTCAGCATGATGCTGTGCTATGGGGGGCCACAGCACAGCGCTGATTTTCAGTGGTCACCCGAAAAAGATACGGTTTTTAATCATTAAAAGTATTTTTAGAGGTCTTCGTGATTTTTTTTGTATCGTATCAAATTATTTGTATTATGTTTTCAGCACAATATCTAACTCACATTAGGCACCCCTTCTTTTCGCATAATGCTTTTCTTTCTAATGTTGTTTGGCATAACTATTTTGGTATAATTTATTTTGGCATAATAATACTTTTTCATAATTGTATTTGACATACACTGCCGTCGTAAGAAAAAAGGGCACAACTAACATTTAAAAAAAAAAAATCTACAAAAAATTGAGCAGATTAGCCTTTTTTTCTGATTCTAAATATGTATGTAACTCAATTTTTTTTTAAATGTTAGTTGTGCCCTTTTTGCTTACGACGGCAGTACAGTTTATTTATGTTGAAATAATTATCTTGTAGGCTAATTTACCTGACCCAAAAATCCTAAGCCTAGACGGTCGACGTCAGGGGCACACCGAAGTTCTGTTTGGTTAGGTTCCATTTTATTTAAATAATTTTGCGTAAGCAGTTATGCGTAAATATAATTATGATAGACAAAAGTATGCCATGTTATATTATGACTTAAAATTGTATACAAATGGATAGTGAACCCTAGCATTATGTCCTGAAGAATATCATACCCATATATTTTTCTGATTTTGTTGACTGCAGTGGATCATATACTTTTAGGCTTTATAAAACTTGTGTCACCTTAAAAGAGAAATCACTTCATTCCTGATTTTATCCTTCAAAGAAACTCCAAGCATAAGCCGCTCCTTGTGACCTTGAGTTTTTGGACCAGCTCGACTGTCAGATTTCACGTTTCGGCACCATATGTCATAAAGGGCAGAGCGACCTGGTTGAAGACCTTAGTCTTTAAAAATTGCAGGATAGATGACGAGAAGAATTGACGAAGTTTTCCAAACGATGCACAATCCAACTGGATCCTTCTGTCTAAAAGTTGTGTTTACGGAGCTGGATGAGTTGCCCAAGGTAGACATACTCCTTCACATCTTCGAGAAGTGACCCTTCGATGTGGATTGGACTCGGCAGGACGTTTGAATTGTACATGACTTTCGTTTTGTCCAAATTCATGCCGATGCCATGATTTTATTTCTACAAATATCAACTATATTATGATCATAGTTGAAGTTGTAGAGCTAGCTGAACTTTTTTATATGTTAAAGTTATAAAAGCTCATCATCTGCCTATCCATTTCCCAACTATGTTGGGGTCGGCTTCCAGTCTAGCCGGATGCAGCTTAATACCAGTATTTTACATGGAGCGGCTGCCTATCTGACCTCCACAACCCAGAAACTGGGTAATACGACAACCTTTGGTAAGGCTGGTTGTCAGACTTTCGGGCTTCTAACGACTCGTAACGACAGCCAGGACCAACAGCTTAACGTGCTTTCCGAGGCACGGAGGGGTCTTGGTATGTAAAGATAATCGATCGACCCGTGCGGTTGTTATTACTTAGCCACAAGCTCTTCAAGATATAAAAGCTATTTTTCCAAAAATCCATGTTTGTTTACATTTTCGGAAACTAAATTGCGCACGTGGTTTAGGTAACTATTTTGAATATATCGCCGTAACACAAAGAACACTCGCTTCTACACGGTATTCATAGTCTATGGTAAATAAAAATACCGTTGGGTTCTATATTGTTATTTGGATGACATGTATTTTATGTGATTCGATTTGTAATATATTGTTTTGAATGAAAGAATTTGGAATAGATTTGACGGTGTGGGGAGTGATTTTTAGTATTTATCGATATGTTCTTTGGCCTATTTTTGCTTTGGGACAGCAAAGATGGACAATAACCTACCATGTTTTGTCTGTCTGTACAACAGTAATTCCTTTTATTATCCACAACATGTAGAGCAGCTCTTGGCTAAGTAATAACAGCCGCACGGGTCGATCCACCTTTTTAAGCTACACTTGCCGCGATTGGTCCGTGGATGACTTTTCATACCGAGACTCCTCCGTGCTTCGGAAAGCACGTTAAGCCGTTGGTCCTGGCTGTCATTCGTGGATCTTTGACAGTCGTTACGGGTCGTCAGAAGCCCGAAAGTTTGACAACCAGTCTTACCAAAGGGGTACCGTATTACCCAGTAACTGGGTTGTGGAGGTCACATTGGCAGTCGCTCCATGTAAAATACTGGTGTTCATCTGCATCCGGTTAGACTGGAAGCCGACCCCAACATAGTTCGGAAAAGGCTAGGCAGATTGATTGATGTGTAGTCGGCTAATAAATTGGTTTACATTTTTACCTGAATATTTACCCAATGGTTAGTCTTAATTCCTGCTAACAGGAACCATTGATTACCCTACGACTACAGCATTTACATAAGCTTTCTTAAACTTAGAAAAGCTTTAATGCCACAACAATTTGTTTTACTCAACAGTCCTATTTTCATTCACAATCCTACAACTAAACCAAGTCATCTGAATACAGAGCACCTGTCAGATAAGAATAATTTATTTACACACACACAAGTTAGGTAACACACAGACAGAAAATACAACGAATATTATAACAATATAAAGTAGAAATAGCCGTGAGCCCCAAACTAGGCAGAGCCTGTATCTTGGTGGCCCAATATTAACAGTAAAGACAGATTGAGTGGCCAAACGTTCATTGTGACACAGCACAGCCGGACAAGTAAATGAAAATGCGTCCAGCGGGGCGTGCAGCGTTGCGTACAAACGTTACACAGGACACTCGCGAGTGTTTGCATGTGTTTACCACGAACGTCGCACGCCCCGCTCCGTCGGACGCTCGAGTCGAGCGTACGCTCAGGCCGTACACTAACAATAATGAATAATCGAAATACTGATTTAAAAACATTAACTTCAAAATAAAAATAATACGATAATAATGAAATTAAACATACTTAATAAAAATCAAAAACTAACATAAAATATTTAAATACACGACTGAGAATATGAATTAGAATAAACAAAAAAAAAAAACCCCAATACTACAAACATTACATTCTCATTATTATTATTTTTCATTATTTTACAAAAATATTTACGCTTAGCTGTTAATCTACTCCATTAATATCTGATAGGTACTACATTAAAGTACTATTTACGCACCTGGCATGAAAACTCAAACCTTGCAGTCGAAACGTCGACATACCTACCCTACATAATCGATTCTACTCAACCAAACCCACGAGCACATGCTAGCAACAAAATGCCTATTGTCATTTTTGTATGAAAGGAAAAAAAAAATGGCGGCCAAAAAAAAAATGTAAACGGATACATCAATTATTTAGTTGTCCGAATTATTAGGAACACACCAATTTTATATTTTGTTTAAAAAGTATTAAATTACAATTTCGGGCGTTTGGTGAGCCTTTCGCGAAATCGCTAATGAAGGTAAGTAACGTAATATTTTTGTTAGAAACTGATGCAATTATGTTTTGTGAATTTTATTATGCGTCTTTCTAAATAATTGCGTTTTAAAAGAAAGTGGTTTTAAGAACCACATTCTTTTAAAACGCAATTATAGTAAAAATATGCTAGTAAGATAATCCAATCTTGACTTTTGTGACTCAGAATTGGTTAGTAGATATTCAGTATTTAACTTATGCGTTTAAGCTCAGTAGCTGACTCCAAACTCGAACCAAGTCAGCGCTGACCCGTAACTGTCTTCATGTAAATTGATTTGGAAGTCAGTATTACGACTACAGCTGGCTAAACGTAAAGAGTTAAAGTCAGTTCTCGACACCAGCACTGACGTCATTTGAAGTCAGCAATTGACCCTGTGTAAAACAGCCCCTATAGTAGTTGTCAAAAAAGCCAAAAGCCCTAAAACTGGACATGGTTTGTCTGTCTGCATCCAGAATGTTATCGAAATCAGTTCAGGCGTTTCTTGCGTGGTTGAGTAACAAATATTCAGTTAGGTATATATACCCACAGAAATCTAAATAATTATTTATATTTCTGTGGGTATATCATTTTTAGGGTTCCGTATCCAAAGGGTGAAACGGAACCCTATTACTAAGACTCCGCTGTCCGTCTGTCACCAGGCTGTATCTCATGAACCGTGATAGTTAGATAGTTGAAATTTTTCACAGATGATGTATTTCTGTTGCCGCTTTAACAACAAATACTAAAAAAAACAGAATAAAATAAATACTTAAGGGGGCTCCCATAAAACAGACATGATTTTTTTTTGCCGTTTTTATAGATAATAGTACGGAATCCTTCGTGTGCGATTCCGACTAGCACTGAGCCGGTTTTTTTTTTTTTTTTTGTTTACTATGTCAATATTACTAAATTAATGAAACTATGAAATATCGCTCTGAACTGCACTAAAATATTGATTATAAAATATAATAATTAATATCAAAACAACAACAACAATGATAAGTACTTCATAATTAAGGTTCCGTACCAAAAAGGTAAAAAGGAATTATGGTGCGATTCAGTCTGTATTTCTGTCTGTCTGTCCGTCTGTCACAGCTGGACATCTCAAGAACTACTAATGCTATCAACTTGAAATTTGGAATAGTTTTAGATGACGTTTGCCCAACTATTTTGCAAATAAGAAAGCAATAAAAATATATGTGTATATTTCTTTTTGAAACAGGGACTGAAAGCGGTTCTTAAAAATTCGAAGAGGGGCTACTAGGGCAAGTGGGGTATCATGTTAAAGAGCGCTGTTTACACATTCTCAAGCATTATTTTTTATGAAAGATTTAAAAAAAAATACCGTTGTCTCCGAAGTTTGTATAGAGAAAAATCTGAAATTATATGATAGAAGTTTATGTAAAGATTACAGGAAAGATAAAACGATGTCTCTATATAAAACACTTTTTCAGAAATCGCCAACAAAATTTACATTAGTTCCACTATCGGTCAATACCGAGCGCGCGGTGGCGCGCTTATCGTTTGTTTATTTTTTTTATTTTAAAATTAAAATGCAGAGAATAAGTATAATCATTAAAAAGGAGCTTAGTGGCCACTATTTTTTGTTTTAAGGATTACAATAAAACTTAACAATATAAAAACTACTGTTTGTAATAATAATAACGTATAGTCTTGTGGAGCACAAGTTATCGTGCTTATTTTCTGCATTTTCATTCTAAAATATAAGAAACAACCAAATAAACGATGAGGCCGCCACTACGCGCTCTGTATCCTCTTAAGGAGAAGCGTCAGGGTAGCCCGCGAAATTCAAATTTTCTTACGTTTTTTGCTATTTGCAAGTCAGTATTAAGTTGTATGTTAAATAAAGCATGATTCGCGGCCGTAACAAAAATGTATTTACAGAATTATAATCATTACAATCAGTAATACAACTCCTTAAGTTAGTATAATCCTGAAATGTCAAGATTTCATGAAATAGTCATCCTTTAGGATTACCTAGTCTTAAAGAGTTGTATTGCTCGCTTTGATGATTCTAATTATGTAAATAGATACTTGTTACGACCTCAAATTATATTTTGATCAACGTACAATATAATAATAGCGACTTGTAAATTGCAAAAAACGTAAGAAAATTTAAATTACATGGGCTATCTTGAAGCTTTCGCCTTGATAATAAAAAATAAAAAAAATACAAAGTAGGTAGATACCTCTTACTGTTAAGGACCACACTTGAAAAGTACGTACAGACGCCAGCACATCAAGCTACCCGAAACTGTCAAATTTTCCCAATCAACCTTGAACTTAATGCTTTAGCGATAAAGTTGAAAATCTATTAAAGAAATTTGACAGATTGTAGTAGCTTGATGTACTGGCGTCTGTACATTACTTTATTTAACCATCACAATTTCTCTCACCTTTAAAGCAAGAAAATTACCTCAATTAAGACAACGCACCAATATTTATTACTATAACACGTCTACATAAAAAGATATCAATTTTGACCACACACACAAAAACGAATAAATTTACTCTCAAGCAAAGATAAAGCGGTGTCCACACTGGCGTCTTATCACCGGATTTAAGTGAGAACTCGGCTTTATGTGGTGATTATTGTCGGTTGTGTAAACGATATCTCAAGTTTCGACAAGTTTATTGAGTTTTTTTTTTTAGATTTTATTCGGTTTTAAGACAATGTGAGATGTCTTTAGTTGGCTGGTTTGTTGGTCCTGGGCAAATTAGTCAATCGTCATTATCTTGACTTTATTTCAATTTATTTGGAGTCCGCGGGACATGTCTTCTTCTTCCATACTTCTCTATTAGTCCTCACCCCCTTTCTATCCATATCATCTTTCAGACACTCCATCCATCGTTTCTTTGGTCTTCCCTTACTGCCCTAAAAAGGTGTGATTGGGTTGACACCTTCTGCGCCACGTGTATCTTTTTGTCACACGGTGTCTGGAACTTTGTGTATCCAAAAGGGTTCCTACTTCGCTGGACCGCAGGTTTTGTCGAGCCAATAAAACCACCGGAAAATCCGCAGCTGTTCACATTTAACCGGATCCGGTAAAAATTCCAAGCCCGGTATTTTTGTCGGATGTTTTGTCACTGCGGAGCGCCGGCAAAACGACCGGATCGGCGTAATGTGACCGAGTTCGCGCCAGTATCTATGCCCCCCCTCGCGCCACCCGCGCTCTTCCCTTCTTTTTGGCGTTGGCATTCTGTAGGTCAGTAGCATGACTTGATTATGTATAATGTGAACACGTAGATCCGGGTGACGGAATCCGGCAAAACTACCGGGGCGGTGCGGCGTAGTGGAAATACATCTTTCTACTTGATAAAAGCGGGGTGTAACTTTTAGGCACACGTTTTCTATATATTTATCATGCAAAAATGAAAGCCTTGGCGTGTGGAATTTTTCGGTAAAAATGGTCTCCGAATGGGCTTTTTTTTTTTCAAAAAAGTGTCGGACTACAACCTCATCAATTTGTCTGTTATACGACTTTTGCATTCTTGGCTGATATTTCTCGAATAACTCGGCAAGTAGGTAATTAATAAAACATATAAATTTTTTCTACGATGTCCTTCTGGTTTCATTCACTATACTTTCTTTGTTCAGGCGATCTTTCTTTGGAATGCGCTCCCTCTGAACATCAGGACGGCAACCAATCGGTTGTCTTTCAAAGTGAAGATACGTGAGCATATACGTAAGAAGTTGGCAGAAACATACCTGCGCTGATTTGTTGGATTCATTTTCTCCATTATCGTTATTTCTCCCGACAAAGTTTATTTTGTTTATTTGTATTATGTATACATCTATGTGTTTCTATTCTATCTCTCTACAAAATAAGAAAACATAATTAGAAGTAATTGAACTTGAAAATCAACAAGAAGTTAGTGACAGTCATTACGTGAACTATTTCCTAGGCCACGTGATGTCATACGGGTGAAAATCCAGTAAAAATAATGATAAAAAGGGATGGTATCAAAGGAAAATACGATTAATATTATGTCGTTATAAACATATCCGAATTAAAAAAAATGTATATCATTGAAACAACGGCCACTTATACTTCACCAGTGAAAAAATCGCGTTCAAGAGCTGTCAGTGCCAAAATTGTTATGGAATGTTGACACTGACAGCTGTTGAGCTCGGTTTAGAAGTACTGATCGCGTTTAGTTTCATTGGTGAAATCAGCACTTAGGGTCTGGCGCTGCAGAGGGTGTTTATAGGCTCCTACTCTATCGTGGGCTCGACCTTTATTACATATTAATATTCAGTCTGTGTTGTCTCACTGCATGGCAAAGGCCTTTCCTTTTTCCACTCAACTCGATCTTGAGCCAATTTGGACCAATCCCTCTTATAAGCGTCAAGTTCGTCCCACCATCTTCGCCTCGTTGGATGTTTTCAGGAACCCATGCCGTGGTTGTATTAACCCACAATGCATCCGACATACGGCGCACGTGTCCGGTCCAGTTCTATTTGAGCTTGGCTGCTTTTTAGGTGACGTCTGCGAAATGTAGTTTTAAGCCTTAAGGTTCCCGCAGACAGGTGCGACGCGACTCTAGTAGAACAATTTCTATGAAAACTTCATGGAAATCTTTCTACTAAAGTCGCGTCGCGCCTGTCTACGGGAGCCTTTACCCTTCTGGGAATACAGATATTTATCCGCTTTATATCTAACATTTAAACATGAAAATGCCTTTTCCTGGGATTATAATATTTCTGGAAATGTTATCAACAATGTAGGTAAGTAATTTGTCATCCAATATCATTAGGAACCTAAGTTATTGGATGGGTCAACGAATCACAACCGAGATTAGACCTTAGACTTATAAAGATTATTGGTTAGCTTCTAGTAGGTAACATGGGTATAATGAGCGTTGTCCTTTACCTTTGGTAACTAATATGTTACCTGAATAGTATTAGGTAGTAAGAAGAAGAAACTCGTGGCTAAGTAATAACAGCCGCACGGGTCGATCCATCGGGTTAAGCTACGCTTGCCGGGGTTGGTCCGTGGATGGGTGACCATCTTTACATACCGAGACTCCTCCGTGCCTCGGAAAACGCATTAAGCCGTTGGTCCCGGCTGTCATTCTTGGGTCTTTGACGGGTCAGAAGCCCGAAAGTCTGACAACCAGTTCTACCAAGGGGTATCGTGTTACCCAGTAACTGGTTTGTGGATGACAGATAGGCAGTCGCTTCATGTACAAAACAGGGGGCGAGCCTATTAATATCAAACGGGCACAAATCCAGACTACGAGCTGCTACTTATATAAACTACCTAATGTATTAAAAATACAAAATTACTGGTTATTCAAAATTAAATTAAAAAACAAACCGGTCAAGAGCGAGTCGGACTCGTGCACCGATCTAATCTTTACTTAATCTTAACTTAACTTAGAAGTTTATGTAAAGATTAGATCGGTGTGCTATAAGATAGCACAGAAAAATCTGAAATTATTATGCGTAAAAGGTATTAATATCCCACATGCCCTAGTAAATGCCCTTCGAATTTTTAAGACCCCTTACAGTCCCTGATGCAAAAAAAAAATATATACACATTTTTATTTCTTTCTTATTTGCAAAATAGTTGGGCAAACGTCTAATACTATTTCAAAATTCTAGTTGATAGAATTAGTTGTTCTGGAGATATCCAGCTGTGACAGACAGACAGACTGAGTCGCTCCATAAGGGTTCCTTTTTACCATTTTGGTACGGAACCCTAATAATTTCTATAATGTTAAGGACTTTTTTGAAAATAAATTATAATGTTTTTAATTCAAATATGTTTATTCGTGTAAGTTTGCATGCTTTAATTTTAAGCAATACATGTATGATCTTATCTTATCTATTGAGAAATTCCAAATGAAAAAATTTTGCCCGACCCGGGACACGAACCTTGGACCTCATGCTCAGCAGTAGTGCTTGCGACCACTAGACCAACAAGGCCGCCATTAATGGCTGGTTGATACACACAGTGCGAGCTGCTTACTAGATAGTAGACAGCTGCTCGCATTGTGTACTCGCATGTCAGTAGCTAGGCTTGCCTTGGCTGTTTCCATTATGAGAGTAGCTGCCTAGTCAAAAAGAAAAGAAAGATTATAATTGGTTAGCTTGCGACTGACTGGCGATCTACTGCGATAAGCGTCCGAACGATGCGGGTGATGTGCGAGCTGCTGCCATGCGAGTCATGGTCATCATGGTCATGAAAACAAAAAATGTTGAAGTAACTCGGCTGCTGGCTACTGTCCAACTCGCAAGTGCGAATAACTCGTATACAGGATGGTTCAACTAGTGACGCCAAAAAAAATCTGAATTCCTTATACACAGGGTTATTCGAAAATACCCCATGTATGTTCCGCGATTTTTTGTAGTTTTTGAATTATTTTTGTTTTTTGTAATTATTTAGAGTTTTCTGCCGGTGGAGATTCAAAAATTCATATCTTGTTGATATTCTGTATTTTTCAGATTTTTTTGTGACTTAAAAGTAACATTCAAGACGAACATGTCACAAAAAGAAAACCTGAAAAATGCACACTACAAAAAAGATATGAATTTTTGAAGTTCAAATAATTACAAAAACAAAAATAACTCGAAAACTACAAAAAATCTCCGAACATATATGGGGTATTTTCGAATACCCTTGTGAATGAGGAATTCTGATTTTTCTTTTTAACGTCACTATTTGGACCACCTGTTTAGGCTGTTTCGACTCGCATGCTAACTGGCTCTGTGTGAACTAGCCCTAAGGAAACCACAATTTACTTCAATATACACAAAGAAGACGTTGTGCACCCTTAAATCACCATTACGTACATATTACCGACATAACACGGTAAAATACTTCCCGGTAATAAGCAGTAAACTACGGACAACGCAGCAGGGCGCAACACTATTATTAAAATATGAATTTTCTAATATTTTCAGCCAAAACATTGTACAAAGTCAGTTTTTGAGATGAGACTGCAGAAAGTTTACCTAACTTTACAAGATGTAACTTAAATAACGCACAACCTCATAAGGGGTCATTGTACTCATCATTATGAACAACTTTTACTATTGGACCAAACCTGAAATCGCGAAAAAATCAGCTGTTTGCTACATTTTGACGAGTTATGCGAACATAAATGTGGGGAACAGCAAATTTTTTTCACGACCGACCCAACGACGATGCCGTGGCGACGTTATGGGCCAACAAAAGGACATCATCCATGATTCATACAATTTTGGTCCAAATGTGAAAGTGCCAGCCCAAAAAAAAAAATGGGCTGTATTCTGTTAGAATTGATCCGCCTAAGCATTTCTTAATGGCAGCGAAGTTGTAAAACCATTTCCCTTGGTTTTATTTGGATACAAAAATCTTTTTTTTTGCGATGATGCCATCGAAACGTGGAACAAGAAGCTCACGTGGTCCATTATCGTCAAACTTTAACACTAAGTGCCAAATTCACCAATGAAACTGAACGCAATCAGCACATCTAAACCGAGTTCAAGAGCTGTCACTGTCAATATTCCAAAGAAAATAATGACACTTACAACTCTTTTATGTGGGTTATGTGCTGATCGCGTTTAGTTTGATTGGTGAAATCCGCACTAAAAAGGCCTATTACAAAATTGCGTTTTGACTAGTGATGGGCGAGGGATAAATACTCAAAGGATAAATATTCAAGTATTTATCAGAAATGGATAAATACCCATTTTTATCAAGTTTTTACTCAAAATGACGTATAAATATAATTTAAACGTTGTTTCTCTAAGTTAATAACTACTGTTGTTGTTTGAGATTTCCAAAACTACAATTACATTACAAATTAAGATTTTTTTTTCTGGTGAGACGTTAAGACGAGGCAACTTTATCGCACCGCTCCCTATCCCGGCCTCTCGCCCAGTTTCTGATAAAGCGGCAAAAATTACATTTATAAAATATAATTGGAATATTTTCAATAAAATTCAAGAGAGTGCAGACAGTGACGATGACGCTGAAGAAGATATTCCATCACCAAGCCCAGTTCAGACAGATAGTGACGGAGAATCAGTGGATTTGAGGGAATCGAGAAGCGAGTTTCAGTTTGTAACGATGATGAACGCGCGTCTAGTATTGATAGTGATTGATTTCAGAAAATAATAATTATTGTAGTGTTTGATTTTCGAAAATATTCATGATTGTTGTCAACTAACATAATTATAATCGGTACTGACAGTGATTGACGTAAATATTCATGATTGTAGTGAAACCATTGTTACTTTAGGATTTTTGTTTTTGTTAGAGTTTTGATTAAAGAAGACTAAAATCCATATTTACAGACTTTCATTTTATTTATGCAATCCTTTTGTTTTGTAAAATGACAGTACAAGAAACAATCTGTACGTATAAAGTATTTATCCGCTGTTTTGAATAAGTACTCGAGTAAAAACGGATATTTAACAGTATTTATCAATTTTTAGTATTTATCCGGATAAAATCACAACACTAGTTTTGACAGATTACGTATATTGAAGCACGGCGAGTACGGCGACGCTTCACAATATGTAGCAATTTGGCAGTTGTAATTATGTTTATTTTGTTATTTATTTTTTGTTTAAAGTATGAAATTTTAATTTCTTATGAACTAACGTTTATTTTGGTATAAATTTTACGTATATTAATGCAGTAAAGAGAAATTTACAGTTGATTCTGAGCGTTTTAGTAATTTTATGGTTTTGATTGGGATTATTTTATAGCTATACCACACATTTTTCAAAATTCTGAAGCCACTATGAATAATACCCTTATTTAAGACGCCCCGGAGCATGCGTAGTTCATACAAATGAAATACCAAAATAATTTGTAAATCAAACATATAATTAAGGTAGTGTGTATTTATTCCGATTAGATTACAGAATGCCTAGATTCCCAAATATATATTAAGTAAGAACATTGATTTAAACATGAAATAAAAGAAAAATAAGTTTTCTATGGAAATTTTACATTCCTCATATCTCGTCTTCAAATCAGTGTGCTTTCAAAATATATGTTTGTGAAGCTAGATATTCTGTAATTCAATCGGAATAAATACACACTGCCTTAAGAATATGTTTGATTTACAAATTAATTTGGTATTTCGTTTGTATGAACATGAATGCTTCAGGGGCACCTTATGAAATATTACTATATATTTTTAATTTCATTTGCTTATGTAGGTACAGTAAATCCACGAGTACGGAATAATGCTGCCGCGCATTTTATGAAAAAGTTTCTACGGAATCTTAGCTTTATTTATATAGATAAGAAAAAAATGCAAAAAGCGACGCCGCTATGAACTATACTAATAGTTATTAGTATAGTTCATAGCGGCCTCGCTTTTTGCTTGTTCTCTACCACTTAATATGTCAAAATTGTCGAAGTTCTTCAGTTTCTCAGAATAAGATCCCCAAAATAGGCCATTTAATTCAAAAATCACGATCGAAATGTAATGCCTCTTAAATATAATTATAATATTTTCCTTATTCCAGTAATCTAATACCTACTCGATGTACCGATTTAAGAAGTTTTAATTCAAAAAGTTTGTATTCATATCGATTACAAATTTATAATGAGTCGATTATATCCCTTAGCGATAATTTTAACTTAAACTTTGTTTGTATTTTGCTTTAAATAAAGAGCTCTATTTGGTTTCTATTTAGGTCAGAATAAATTTTGAACGTCGTAATAGGTACAAAAATCTTTTTAATATGCATGATGCCTGGGTAAAAAAAAAGAAATCCTTTTTAGCCCGTCAGACAGATAATAAAAAAATATTAGACACGTATTTTTTGCTTTATCATATTAATAAAAAATGACTTACATAACACGCATTTTGACAGGCCAGTTGGCGTGGTTGGTTAAGATACTACCTGCCATGCCGCTGGTCGTGGGTTCGATTCCCATCCAGGACAAACATTTGTGTGCATGAACATGTCTGTTTGTCCTGAGTCTGGGTGTAATTATCTATATAAGTATGTATTTACAAAAAAAAAAAAGTAGTATATGTAGTATATCAGTTATCTGGTTTCCATAGTACAAGCTCTGCTTAGTTTGGGATCAGATGACCGTGTGTGAACAATGTCCTAGGATATTATTATTATTATTATTATTAAAGTACGGGATTGGGGCTCGCTACGACACTTCTACGTATAAAATCTACCAAGACGTGACGTCATGCCACATTGCCGTAAAGTTTTGATTACGTAGAAAGGAAAATATACGTGTCCAATATATTAATTTACGAGACGGACAAAAAAAAAATTTGTCATCATCCCTATTGTAGTACCCCACACAAATTCATGTAAGTACAGTACCACTATTTTCTAATGAATATACAGGGTGTTTGGTAGATGGGTGCAAAGCCTGAAGGGGGTGATATCTTAGACCATTTAGAACTTATTAAGCTAAACTTGTCTTAGACAAAGTCTGTTCCTTGTATTTTTTTTTAAACTCTGATGTTTTTTCTGACAGATTGTAGTAACTTGATGTGCTGGCGTCTGTACATCCTAATTCCAAGAGCTAATGAGATATCTGCGTAAATAGTACCTCAAAAGAAAGGGCAATAACCAAGCATGTTTTTAAAATGATTTGAACGACTGAGGCTATTTTTTTTATTTTTTTATTGTGCCGTAAACAAAACATGTTCTTGATTTTTAAAAGTTTCTTAAACTTGAATATGGCGTAGAATGTTTCTCTGATAACACAGATGCTTGGGGATTATTTTGTTTGAGTAATCATACATTACATAAATAAAAAATAATAACATAACAGCTTTTACTGGACACTATTAACAATTAATTGAAAAGAATGGGTATTATTGCTAAAAACCTCAGAGTTTAAAAAAAAATACAAGGAACAGACTTCGTCTAAGACAAGTTTAGCTTAATAAGTTCTAAATGGTCTAAGATATCACCCCTACAGGCTTTGCACCCATCTACCAAACACCCTATATTTTCTAGAATGCAATCGAATGCTAATTTCCATGTCCATCAATTATTAGATTTATCGTGTATAATAATGGAAATGGAAATTACCGTTTGTATTCGGAAATGCGATGATTGCTGAGGGATATTAAGAAAATAGTTGCACTGTACCGCTACTTACTATGTGAAGATAACAACAATCGAACGACGACATGTATTAAAACCCCATAATTGAGACTGACTGAAAAACTACTCAAACTAAATTAATAATATTAAAATGGGAACGCCGTCTTCTATCAAATGAAAAAATAATAACTGAGAAATAGGAAATTAATAGATAATTATCAATCAATCTGCCTAGCCTTTTCCCAACTATGTTGGGGTCGGCTTAAAGTCTAATCGGATGCAACTGAATACCAGTATTTTACAGTTACTGGGTAATGCGATACTCCTTGGTAAGACTGGTTGTCAGACTTTCGGGCTTCTGACGACCCGTAACGACTGTCAAAGATCCACGAATGATAGCCAGGACCTGAGCTTTCCGTGGCACGGAGGAGTCTCGGTATGTAAAGATGGTCACCCATCTACGGACCAACCCCAGCAAGCGTAGTTTGACCTGATGGATCGACCCGAGCGGCTTTTATTACTTAGCCACGAGCTCCTCTCGTAAAAATCGTTAATCCTAACTAATATTATAAATGCTAAAGTGCGTTTGTTTGTTACGCTTTCACGCTAAAATGGCTGAACGGATTTTGATGAAATATGGCACATAAGTAGACCATAAACTGAGTCAGGACATAGGCTACTTTTCATCCTGGATCACAGACGAAGTCGCGAGCAACAGCTAGTTAAACCTACAAGAAAAAAAAACCCCTCCTTTTTTTGAAGTCGTATAATTACTTTTAAATATATAGTAACAAACATGGTGTCCGTTTGTGTAGAGGTCTAAAGCGCGATTGCTGAAAATGTGGTCCTGGGTTTTATGCCCCGATCGGGCGAAATGTTATTGGGTTTTGTAGCAGCTCGGAGTCTATAGTTGTGCCCAATCAGTGGCAATAGGCTCACCCCCTATTACAAAGGACTTAAACACAGCTGATGAAATCATTAAATATTTGTCTAGCCCTGTTAACCGATGATAAAAAAGGAGGAGGTTCTTAAGTTGAGGCGTATATATGTTTATATAATATATGTTTATATATATGTTTATATAATATTAGGGGCGTTTAAAGCTACTTGCTCCGCACGGGCGGGCGGGTGCAAGGGACGGGGGGTTGACGTACTATTCTAACTCGCGGAGGTACTCGCCGGCGAGTACGGTGGTAAGGACGTCTGTCGTGTGTAGTGTTTAATGATTTACGAACCAACTTCATACGCTCTTGGTATAGAGTGATGTCGTCGTCGCTATCTAATAGGACATGTTTGGGGCGTCGCGTCGTATGCGCGATATGCGTGATGGTGTGTATCGAGCAGCAATCTTAGCGCTTACAGTGTGGCCGTATTTATAGGGATCGTCGCACGTGCACATTTTTAGGTTAAGTATTGAACTATGTAAATTACAATTACTCTGTTAACGTTTTAAGTAGTAATGTTAATTTTACATCGTAATAATCAATCATTATTTTGTGAATTAATTTCAAACAATCAAATTATCATTTTAATTATTTAAACAGACGAACACGATGAGTAGTTGCGCCGATATACCTATATTTTTTATGTATATCTACGCTTAACTTTTTCTAGAGTAGACCGAGATGAACGATTCTTATTTTATTCGAGAGGGTATACCACAAAGTGTGCTATGTAAAATTGATTAACTTTGCTTGGGTAGTTTTTGAGTTAGCTTCTGTTGGCAACTTCGTGGAGCGAGCGCCATGTTTTATTGGTGATCGGAACTATGTACTAAGCGCCGGCGCCGCCTAGCTAGCCGTGACGTCAACATCAGACCACCGCTGCTCGCGGTAGGCAGGAGACCGGCTTGCTCGAGCCGCCCGGTCTCTTTTGCTTGGCACAGTACGATGGAACACTCATCATTTTAGCTCCATTATTTGGAATAGATTATTATTTATTTGTGTAATCTGACGGCTGATTTAATTAATTAATTTGTACCTTCAATTCACTTTTCTAAAAGATTTTGCGTTACTAAAAATGTTTGCTGAAATTAACCTAGAAGTTTGATTTATCAGCTCAATAATAGGTAGTTAAACATCTGCGCATTAATAAATTGATAATTGTGTATTAATATTGTATTATTGCTCATACTTCAATAATACGTATTTTCCACTTAGTCTATGTGGATGAAGTTCTAATTTATTTTGCAGGTATTCGAGGGTAGTACCACAACTAAAAAGTGAAAAATAAAAAAAAACTTTTTTACTTATAAAAAAAAAAACAACTACAACCTACTTCCAAGAAAAACACTACAAAGTAAAAAAAAACATTATTTGGTGGCAAAAAAACGAAAATACAAAACCATAGAGACGGACTTCTGAAATTAAATTTACCTATTATTCAATTTGTAGTGTTTTCTTTCAAAGTCAATTGTTTTTTTTTTTTTTTTTTTGTAAAAACGTTTTTCCCGATCATGTTGGGGTCGGCTTTCAGTCTAATCGGATGTACTTGAGCACTTAGTTACTGGGTAACAAAACTGGCGAACTTTGGGTGAACTATACACATTTGCCAACATCCTCGGGGAAGACAAAATATGATATGACAAATTTATCCTTATTGCAATAAACTCTGTAACAAGTCATCTGTTCCACTCCACCAGATTCCTCCACATCCGTCTCGGTTTATATCACACAATATGCCGATCTCGGCTTAACCTAAATTTAAAGAAAACACATCGCTTGTCGCTGTGCTGTGCAACAACCTTTATAGCTTATGGAATGAATCGGGAAGCTATTTTTATCGTGACGTAAGCAAGCCATGACAGACATTTTTTTATACAGGGTAAAATTAAATTAGCTAGCGAAACTCCGCAGATGTGATCTCAAAATAAAAAATAAAAAAATTGATGTTTTTTTGGGGTCAATGACCGCTGGTAGTATTGTTACTTGAAGTGTGAGTTGATAAAATCTGTATTATCGTGTTGAAATATCGATACCCATCACGTCTGTGAAGTTTACACACAACAAAAACTGATTTTTATACTGATATTTATATCAATGTCATTCAGGCGCCGAAGACCTTGTGAAGGCAGCAGGAATTTGCTGGATGTGGAAAGCACAGAACCTTTGAGGGAGGCCTATGTCCAGCATTGGACGTCTTTCGGCTGAAAGGATGATGATTCAGGCGCCAAAAGATCCTTGTAGCACCAGGGATACAAAACATCCGTCAATCAGTAGTTACGGGTCGCCAGAAGCCAGAGGGCCTTAGCACACCTCCGCCGCAAACCATAGCAGCGAAACCGCAGTAGTTCAAATCAACTGACACGCAAGATGTTCTGCAACTAGAATTCCGGATAAGTAGCGGAATATCAGTGCAACATCATGCGGTTGCACGGCCGTACTCCTGTGGCGATGGCGACGACGCCGCATGCGACGCGTGCTAATCTCCCCAGACATCCGGCTCGAAGGACCAATATGTGCGGGGTGCAAGTTTGCAGGTAATATTAAAGCACTGATTGGATTTGGATTTAAAGAGTTTATTAAATGTTCTTCATGTTTAATGTAAAATGTCTTAAAGTAAAGTGTTATGTTAAATGTTATGAATGCACCCGCTCCGTTAAGATGTCTGGTCTGATTTCGCGGCGGAGGAGTCAAACCAGTCTTATCAAGGGGTATCCTGTTATCCATTAATTCAGTCACGCCAAGCCAATAGTACGACCAATGTTGGCGAAGGGAGCAGTAAAACAGTGGACTGTATGTCCTTATTACAATATCAACTTTGCCTGACCAACAGTAAATATTATAATTAGAAGGAAGAATCGTCCGTCGCGGTGGAGTCCGTGGAAGCGAGTGGTCGTCGGGCCGAGTCTTGTCACCGCCGCGCTGTGCCTCAGCTTGCCGATGACGCGCCGATCACGCGCAAGGTGTTGGGTGCGATTTCCAACATGCTGCCCGGGATGAAACGTAGACTTCAAAAATCTGGAAGAGGGCAAATATGAGTGCGTGCCCTCTAAATGATGCCCTTCGTTGTATTTACCTCACTGCCAGGTCACTGCCACTCATGACTTATCAGACATATGGTGTGCTGCCAAACCGTTCCAGGTGTTTCACGTTACCATCAGAGACCTGTGAATGAGAGTGGAAAAGTTGAGACAAGCGCTCACTTAGTTGTTTTTGTAAAGTCTCATATTTTTCAAAACTATCCTTCAGCAAGGGCTCCTTTTGTGAGCTGGATATTTTACCCTACTTATCCATCTCAATATTATCAGTATTTAAACATTTTGATAAGACAACACGTTCCTTTCTAAGCGAAAGATTTAATTTTAAGAGATTTTGTTTTTTAATTGCTCTCTGTACGGCAGGCTTACACAGTGATTTTGAGTTATTACCTATTTAAATAATTATAATATACGGTTAGGAACTGACATATATGCAATAAATTAAGCTACAAGTAATACACACAGAAGACATACACATACCACAGAAGTATAGCAAAATTAAATATGAACTTAAAAACGGTAAATTTAAAAAGTTCATTTTTCAAATAAAATAATCAAAATAAATTCAGGAAAAGTAATCACTCTTCTTAGAAAACAGAGCTGGCCACCTGCGGTGCACCATGGTGCCCAATCCATTGTTCACGAAAATGTTTTTTTTTATTTTTTTGTTTGCGCGCATGTTCAAGGATTCAAATTCATTGACCTAGTGATCCAATTCAATTCTAGTGTTCAAACTTACTCAAAAAAAACCCTTTTTGACCTAATTACTGGACCAATTTCGTTCATTTTTTTTTTTTTTTGTATAGCGTCAGCAAAGGTGATAACAAAAACGTTGTTTAATTTATTGCATACAATGTGGGTTCCATACCGTATAAGCTAACAGTCTTAAAATAATAATATGTACAAGTATATATAAAAGGAGGGAAAAGAAACATAAGGCATTAAAAACTTCCTCCGCGTCGCTGTCACATTGTATGGCAATACTGATTCTTTAGCCAACAAATATTTTTCTATTCATGATTAAAGAAAACTCCCTACATATTTCAATCCTACCCTTGAATACCGTACGTGCAATTATCAGAAACCTACAAACGTATAGGATGACTAATGTCGTGCATGCAAAATTCCACACATTGCCAGACGATTTTATGATCGCATTTGTACCTAAGTATGGGTAATGTTCATATTTGATGGTTGGTAGGTACTATATTCTTTTCATGTACTAGATAAGTTTTCTACTATACGATAAACTTTTTTACTAACTAAAAAATTAAGCAGGTTTTTTAAATATTTTTGCGTTATATGTATTTTCTCGTGCCAGACTTCTCTCTTAATTCCATGTGGGTCATTAAACTTTTTCAACTAAAAATATTTAAAAAAAAATACAAAATAAACAACTGACTTTCAAAAAAACACTATAAAATGAAAAATAACTTTAATTTCAGAAGTCAGTGGGTTTGGTTTTCTATTTCTGTTTTTTGCCACCGACTTAAAAAATTAAAGTTATTATTTTCTTTGTAATGTTTTTTGTTTCAGAAGTCGTCGGCTGTTTTTTTTATATAAAAAGGTTTTTATTTTTCACGTTTTACTTGTGGTACTACATGGTACCAACTTCGAGGTATACCCTCCCTAATAAAATAAGAATCGTTCAAATCGGACTACTCTGTAACAAGATTTGTGTGGTCATACATAAAATATACACGTGTCCTCCTTTTTTTCGTCAGTTAAAAAATTGCTTCCATGACTATGAGAGCCTGAAAAACCAACATCAGTATATCATGCAAATTCTGTTCCAACTCGTGGCTAAATAATTACAGCCTCACGGTTCGATCGAAGGTTAAGCTACGCTTGCCTTGGTTGGTTCATGGGGGACCATCCATTACATATCGAGACTTCCCCGTGCCTCGGAAAGCACGTTAAGCCGTTGGGTTGGATCTTTGACAGTCGTAACGGGTTCCCAAAAGTCTATCAACCAGTACTCAGTTACTAAGTTGTAGAGGTCAAATAGGCAGTAGCTCCATGTAAAATACTGGTATTCAGGTACATCCGGTTAGACAAGAATCCAACCCCACAACATAGTTGGGAAAAGGCTAGACAGATTGATTTTTTGGTATATCTATCCTAGCTAACAACTGTGACAGACGCTTATTCTAATAATGCATTATAATATTACCCAAATTATATCTTCATTTCCCATTTTCCATACAAAATCTACCTGTCAGCGAAAAAACAAAAGCAGTCAAAGTTTTTAACGGTCCAGTGTCCAGCCCATCTCAACGACTGGGATTAAGCTCTGCCGAACATAAAGCGAGGGGTGAGTTGTCTAAACCTCCCCTAATTAGGGACACGTCAACTTGAAGTGGGTATAATGCGTAATTAGCTTTGAGGAATACCTTACTACGGGTATTAGTGATTTTTAGAAGTGAGGCTGGATCGAGTTTCTGTCCACGACTTCGTTCGCGTGAAATTTCTTATTCCCCCGACCGACCCCGTCGTATCGCTTCGATCGCCTGCGCCATTGTTTCGTTTTCGCTTAGCGTTCTTTCTGATTTTTTTTTCTTTTTGCTGGCACCTGAGGGTTGTAACGTGATCTTAAATACCCTATAACCTTCTTTAAGAATTGGGCTATCAAATGCAAAAATAATTTTTCAAATCGGACTGGTAGTTACAAAGATTAGCGCGCTCAAACAAAAACATCAAACTCTCTAGCTTTATTATTAGTCGTATAGAAGACTAGTTTTTCCCTCGGCTTCACCCGCGTTGATTTTGGAAATTATCCCACAGAAACTTACTATAGGGGTATATCCAGGTAATTTACTATCTGTGTGCTAGACATCCAAAATATATTAGTATAAAACTAATGATTGAAATAGGGTTATGGCTAAGTAATTACAGCCGCAAGGGTCGATCGATCAGGTTAAGCTACGCTTGCTGCGGTCGGTCCGTGGATGGGTGCTAGCTTTACACACCAAGACCCCTCCGTGCCTCGGAAAACACGTTAAGCCGATAGTCCCAGCTGTCATTCGTGGATCTTTCAAGACAGTCGTTACAGGTCGTCAGAAATCTGAAAGTCTGACAACCAGTCTTACCAAAGGATATCGCATTACCTATCAGATAGGCAGTCGCTTTATGTAAAATACAGGTATTCAGCTGCATCCGGTTAGACTGGAAGCCGACCCCAACACGTTGGGAAAAGGTTAGAGAGATGATGATAATGATTGAAATGCTATCGTTAATTCCACGCCCCAGTCGGCATGATTTTTCCCGACATTCATCCGGCATATTCAGCCAATTAACATAAAACCTTAATGAATTACACTTCAACCTTCCTGATGAGTAACTCCGTCCATTGATGAATACCATATAAAAATCCATTCGGTAATTTTTGAGTTTATCGCGTTCAGACAGACAGATAGACGCGGCGGGGGGACTTTGTTTTATAATATGTAGGAAGTGATAGATATACACTCTACACAAACTCAATACCCAGTTTACTCAAAAGCCTCTATGACCTAAAAGCAAAGGTACTAAAGACGATATCAATTCTCGTTACCATAGTACGTTCCCAGGTGTTTCCGTCGCGGCTCCCCGGCCGTATTTGGCGATCAGTCAGGAAGAAAGCCGAGATACGGTTACCATAGCAACCAGCCATCTGTACCCGAGAGAATACAAAATATTTGGTATCTGTGTCGCTCTATTATAGGTATTGGTACAGAAATAATTTATGGAGAGTCTTTGTGGTGATATTTTTTTATAATCTACATCATTAATGAGGGCTGTCGTGGTACCCAGTACACTGTGTTGTGGATTTCAGATAGACAGTAGCTCCATGTATAATGCTAGTTTTCACCTGCATCCGGTTAGACTGGAAGCCGACCCCAACATAGTAAATTGCAAATGCTGGTCAGATGATGATGATAACTTCATTTTTATCATCAGTCTCGAGTGGTTAGCTTGCTGGTTCTGTGCTGAACTCACGCAACGCGTCGTACGTCCAGCCAGTAATAGGTCTCGCCCGTCAAAGAGCGCTGTCCCAAATTAAACGCATTATTAATTTATTATACATAAAAGACGTATACTAAAAGATAAATAATTAAATTATCTTTGAAATGGTGAAGGTTTCATCAAAATACGCTTGATAGTTTTTGCGTGATTCTCAGTTTTTTATCCGCGTTAGACATAACTTTACAAATTAATTACACTATGTCGCACCTCCGCTCAAATAGTGTCGTAAGTCAAAAAAGCAAACTGAAAGCAAACTGTCGAGTAAAAGCGCTTTAAATTTATTCTAACTTTTATTTTTACTTTTCCGGTCATAAATCAAAAACTAACAAATTAAACTATAGACATGACACTATTTGACATAAGATTTTTACAATTTCTGAAACGAATGGTACTTTATAAAAGAATTTTAATTTTTTTGAATTGTGACACTATTTGAGCGAAGGTGCGATGTAATATAAACATAATCTAAAAAATTCACAGATTAAGTTATTAAGAAAATGCTTTTATTTAACATATATTTTTCCGAATTATTTACACTACTCGTTTAGACGTCATTTTTAGTTTAAAATCATTAAAAGTCGTTTATCGTCGCCTTTGTCTACTGTATGTCTGTCATTTGTCTGAAACTAAGTACATAGTATAAATAAAACCACTATACCAGTTCTGTGGACTGTACGAGTATCAATAAGAACAACTTCGACTATGTTTAACCACGTCTTATTAGGGCGACCGCTCACTGCGAACTGCCTGCGCCACTAAGTGAGCGTTCGTCTCGGCTTCCGCCTTTTTGCCCCACCATCCGCTATTCAGCGGCATGGCAGTTGGCTGTGTTGCCTATTAAATTCCAGAACATAGTATTATACAATAAATCATGACAATAGTTAAGTTTTTTTGTGAAGGAAATCGTCCAGGGAAGTATTACCACCAAACCTTTGCAAATCATCTATCGTTTCTTTGGTCTTCCCCTAGTCTTATACTTGTAGTCATCCACAGTCATAAGTTATCCACTGGGCCAGCATGGGCCATCGTGTACAAGAGTCGTATCCAAAATAGTCTATCCTAATATATACTATTTTACATGGAGCTCTGATCTGGGAGTCAAACCGTGTCTCAATATGCAAAATGTAAGTGGATTTGTTAGTTCTTTGTCTGCAATTATGTTAATATCTATCGGTCAGCATGGTTTCTGCTTACGACACGTCTACGACTTAAAATAATTGAGTGCTTTAGATCGAAAATGTTGATAGAAAAGCTGCTAGTTGGAAAATAAAATTACAAAATGAAAATAAATAAAAAAGAAAATGATATTTAAATGTGAATAAATGAATATGAATATTAGTTTTCGAGAGGTAAAAGTAAGGTTCGTGTCATAATTGGGAACTTAAGGGGCTCGTGGCTAAGTAATAACAGCCGCACGGGTCGATTGATCAGGTGAATGCGTGACCATACATGCCTCGGAAAGCACGTTAAGCCGTTGGTCTGTCATTCTTGGATCTTCTTTGATGGTCATTACGGGTCGTCAGAAGCCCAAAAGTCTGACAACCAGTCTTACCAAGGGTTATCGTATTACCCAGTAACTGGATTGTGGAGGTCATATAAGCAGTCGCGCCATGTAAAATACTGGTATTCAGCTGCATCCGGTTAGACTGGAAGCCGACCCCAATATAGTTGGGAAAGGCTAAAAATTATTCAAATCGGTCGAGCCATTTTCGAGTTTTTGCGAGACTAAAGCACGGCATTTGATTTTTAACCGACTTCAAAAAAGGAGGTTCTCTATTCAACCCGTATGTATGTATATATGTATGTATGTTTGTTTGTATGTCCAAGATGTTTTCAAAAACTAATAAACCAAATTTGATGATTCTTTCACTACCGTGATCTACATACTTTCAGGAAGATTTTAGTATATAATTCATTAGGTAATTATTCTAATGTACGAAGTTATATGTACAAACATATAACAACAAAATCATTTATCATTTATCAAATGTATTTCCGGCATTTCTAATCGGATTTTGATGATTTTCCTTTTCGTTCGTCTTGAGCATATGATATTTTCTATATTCAACTAAACATGGAAAAATAAATTTACTTAAAAAAGTAAAAACCGACTTCAAAAACCTTAAACGAATAAAATAACTTTTATAAAAAACTTAACAGCTTCTGAAGTCGGTGTCTTCAGTTCTTTAATGCACTAATAGCTTGGCACCTTGGAATTTAATTTATATGTTAGAAACTATTCAAAATTATTTAAAAAAGTTTGTTGTATGGCCAAGTCGCGTTATTTGAGTTCGAAGATTAAAAACAGTAGTAATGTAATTAAAACGACTTGGAATATTATTAATAGTGAAACGGGAAGGTCTAATAACCGAAGTGCTGACTACAGCCTGTCTATTAATGACAATATAATAAAATCAGACTCACAAGTCGCCGCGGCCTTTGAAAATTTCTTTTCAGATATTCCCGTTTCAACTACTAAATCCCTAAACTCATCAACTTCTGTTGCTGAGTCTTTGCTTAAGGAAAATGTTAATGCTTGCGATTCGGAATTTAATTTTGAACAAATTACCTGTAGAGACATAATTAAAACCTTTCACACTTTAAATGTAAAAAAGACAGCAGATCTGTGGCGTAATTCTGTAGAAGTTGCTAAGTCTATTATTGACATTGTAGCACCTACTTTAGCTCTTATCTTTAATAACTGTATCGACTGTGGGGAGTTTCCTGACCTCATGAAATATAGTAAAATAATACCTTTGTTTAAATCAGGTAGTACATCAGACCCCACAAATTATAGACCTATTTCAGTACTACCTACGTTTAGTAAAATTTTTGAGAAATTAATTTTAGACCAATTGCAAAGATTTTTTAATAAACATAAATTATTACATAACAAGCAGTTCGGTTTTACAAAGGGTCGTTCAACTACTGATGCCGGTGTTGAACTTTTAGGACATATTTATAATGCATGGGAAGACAAATGCGATGCCTTGGGCATCTTTTGTGATTTGTCCAAGGCATTCGATTGCGTTCTTCATGAAACGTTAATCAGGAAACTCCGCCATTACGGGATCCGGAACACCGCTCTGGATCTTCTTACTTCATACTTGAGTAATAGGATTCAGAGCGTTGACGTTATTGGAAAAAGATCGCCCGGATCTATAGTAACAATGGGGGTCCCACAGGGCTCGATTCTTGGTCCTTTCTTATTTCTTATTTATATTAACGATTTGCCCTACCTCATTAAAGATAATCATGATATAGTTTTGTTTGCGGATGATACTTCACTTTTGTTTAAACTTAAACGTCAGCAGCTGGTTACTGACGATGTAAACAGAGCGATCTCAAAAGTAGTTCACTGGTTCAGTGTTAATAATTTACTCCTTAATGAAAAAAAAAACCAAATGCATTAAGTTTACACTACCTCACGTTAGGCAGGTGAAAACTAACGTGTTGATAAAGGGCGAAGAGTTGAATCCTGAAGATAGCACAGTATTCTTGGGCTTAACTTTGGATGCTAAGCTTCAGTGGGGCCCACATATAGATAAATTGTCAAAAAAGCTAAGCTCCGCAGCATACGCTGTTAGGAAAATTCGTAATTTAACCAACATAGAGACAGCCCGTTTAGTGTATAGCTATTTTCATAGTATAATGTCGTACGGTATTCTGTTGTGGGGAAATGCAGCCGACATTCAGACTATCTTTGTTTTGCAGAAAAGAGCTGTTCGATGCATTTATAAATTAAGTCCGAGACAATCTCTCAGAGAGAAATTTAAGGAGATTAATATACTGACTTTGCCTTCTCAGTACATTTTTGAAAATCTTTTATATGCCCATAAAAACATTAAATTGTTTAAAAAATACAGTGATATCCACAATATAAATACTAGGAACAAACACAAATTTGTTGTACCTCCAACAAGGCTCAAGAAAATAGGTGGGTCATTCAGGTGTCAATGTATACGCTTTTATAATAAACTTCCAAGCTACGTTCAAGATCTGAGCCTTAATAAATTCAAATCATTCATTAAACGCAAGTTGTGTCAGAAAGCTTTTTATACCGTTAAAGATTATATTGAGGACAAAAAGGCTTGGAATTGAACTGCTCCAATTTTATTTTATATTATTTTTATTTTTGCATACTGAATGTTGACATTAATATTTACTTTGTAAGTATTATATTATTTTACTTTATTGTGAATGTGAAGACTATGTAGGTCATTGCTTTTTTTTTTTGTTTGTTTTATTTTTTCTCTCAGTTATTTTTAATCATGGTCTGGCAGTTTGAGTAATCTATGCGGCCTACCCCAATGTCCTTTCTTTGGTATTGTTCGTCGAATCGTTGAGCTCCTTAAGTTCTGAGTTGAGCTGCGCGATTACTGACAAATGCGTGCACTGACTGGACAGGTCCTCTCAATCTGTGTGGTTCTTTCCTCAAAAGACCATTTCAGACACCAATCTACATGGTCTTCACATGAAGTGACCAAGATTATGTCTGGACTTTATAAGAGACTGTGACCTCTGAGTTTGTTTCGGCCTTTCTTCTCAGAGTAGTCAGATAGGAAACGCCGACCTCATCTAGTTTAAAAAAAAAATATTGACTTGTAAAAGTGTTTGTAAAAACCTACTTACAGAAATAAAAATCATAAAATTTATCATTTATTTACCGACTTCAGAAGCTGTTAAGTTTTTTATTAAAGTTATTTTATTCGTTTTAGGTTTTTGAAGTCGGTTTTTACATTTTTAAGTATTTTTTAATATACAGTATGTTAACCAACAGAGGACGTTCCCGTTAACCCGCAATAGTATAGCATCCATACATGCTAAAAAAAATATTTATAATATTAAAAAAAATAAAAACCATTTTGTTTTCGAATGGTAATATTTTTTTTAGCATGTATGGATGCTATACTATTGCGGGTTAACGGGAACGCCCTCTGTTGGTTAACATACTGTATATACAGCGTGTTAAGTTAAACGAGGGATTTACTTTAAGGGGTCGTTGTACTCATCATTATGAACAACTTTTACTATGGGACCAAACCTGAAATCGCGAAAAAATAAATCAGCTGTCCAGTAAATTTATGTTCGCATAATTCGTCAAATGTAGGGAGCAGCTGATTTTTTTTTGACCCCTTGGTAAGACTGCTTGTCAGACACTCGGGCTTCTGACGACCCGTAACGACTGTTAAAGATCCACAAATGACAGCCGGGACCAACGGCTTAACATGCTTTCCAAGGCACGGAGGGGTCTTGGTATGTAAAGATGGTCACCCATCCACGGACAAACCGCGGCAAGCGTAGCTTAACCTGATCGATCGACCCGTGCGATTGTTATTACTTAGCCACAAGCCCCTCTATAGAATACTCCTCTGCCTACATCTTCGGGAAATAAGGGCGTGATGTTACGTTTTGCGTGAGTACAAAATACAAGATATAAGTTAGTGACAAGGTCCGGATACTGCTGTCTATCTACCGGATATAATCCCTCAGCTGACAGCTTCAAAGTGAAATGGGTGACCGAAACTTACCTACCTGAGTTCTTATCAATATTTAACAGTTCGCACATAATGTACTCTAATATGTGTTTTTCAAATGTGCCTTCAAATATGTGTTTTAGGGTTCCGTAACAAAATAGTAAAAAAAAGGAACCCTTAGGCTGCGTTCAGACGACACGGGTCCACTACGCGCGCGCCACGGACGTCAGCACCCGCGTCTAACTCGCTTTGAAATTATTTTTACATAGGTAGTTTGAGTCTTTTGACACATCAATAGATCACAAATTGCAGTTATGGAAGTGTGCCCGTACACGCCACGCACCCGCCTCGCGCCCACCGCGCGCTCAACTCGCGCCCGCCTCGCGCCCGCCTCGCGCTCGTCTCGCGCCCGCCTCGCGCCCGCCTCACACCGCATTTACCCCGCACGTTTTTTGATTAAATAACACTAGTAGTATAAGCGGGTGCGAGGCTTGCGCGATGCGTGTGCGGGTTTGTGTATCTGAACTCGGCCTTATGGTGCAACTCAGTCTGTCTCTCTGTCAGTCACAGCTGGATATCTCGAGAACTACTAATGCTATCAACTTGAATTTTGGAATAGTTTTAGATGACGTTTGCCCAACTGTTGTGCAAATAAGAAAGAATTTAAAAATACTTTTTTTTACAATAGGGACTGAAAGGCAGCCTTAAAAATTCGAAGTGGGGCTACTAGAGAGCATGTGGGGTGCCATATGAAAGAGCGAGACGAAAAATGCAAAAAATAATACCGTTCCTCTCCCTTATCTCCGAAGTTTGCATAGAGAAAAATCTGAAATTATTCTGTGTTATAGAAGTTTATGTAAATATTACAGGAAAAATAAAACGATGTCTCTAAATAAAACACTTTTTTTATAGTACGGAACCCTCGGTGCGCCAGTCCGACTCGCTCTTGACCGGTTTTATTTTGTAAACCATAACTCTAGGAGACCATCATTTTGAACAACTTTTACTATGGGACCAAACCTGAAATCGCGAAAAAAAATCTGCTGTTCCTTACATTTTGACGAGTTTTGCGAACATAAATGCATGGGACAGCTGATTTCTTTTCGCGATTTCAGGTTTGGTCCCATAGTGAAAGTTGTTTAAAATGATGGTCTCATTAATACCCTAGAGTTATGGTATATATAAAAAAAAACACGTTGTAGAATGTTAGATAATGAACGATGTTTCGTATAGCTCGTTTATCTGTCATATCCAAAATTATTTTAGGGGAGAGCAAGAAGCGAAAAAGTAGACCACTGCCTCGCTTTCAGTCAGGTAATAAAGGTTGGTTTTTTGATCCGTAGTTAACTCAACCAATGGATAAACATAGTACCTACTTGGTTGGTCGAATTTTGGGTAAATGTGTTAAAGATAAACATAAAAGAGTTAAGATGAATGTATTCCTGTTAACTCATTCATGTTAAAAAAAAAATTGTTTAACCTTTGGTTAATTTAACTACGGAACGAAAAACCGGCCCATAGTCAGCTTCTTATTAGTAACTCGTAAGAAAGGACTAAAATGCGTTTATTGGCATTTAACAAAAAACACCTTAAAACTATAAAAAACCGGCCAAGTGCGTATCGGACCACGCACAATGAAGGGTTCCGTAATTGAAAAGAATTTATCCCAAAAACAAACTTAACATTGTAGTTGAAAAATATGTTTTCCCATACATTGATATACATCACAGTCAATTCTCCAAATGCAAATTTAAGTTTGTAATCGCAAAAAAAAAATATTTTTATGTAATAAAACTACAAATTAACGATTTTCGGACTTTTTCCTTTACTTTTGCTGTGAGTCCTGGCTTCTTGCCAAATTTAATTATTATTCTAGGTCTACCGGAACTACCTTTATTATACTGAATGATTTTTTTACTGTCTTGAAAAAATAGGGTACAATAGGTGATCGGAGTAGAAGCCTGCGGCATACCTAGTTTTTTTTTTTTTTTTTTTTTTCAATAGCTTAGACAGACGTTGCTCTATCAATAAACACTACAAATTTGAAGTAAACTAGAACAATAAGAACAGAAATTTTGAAAAAACTTTATAGATTTGAGTTTTGATAAAACTCAAATCATACTCGAATGATCTACGCACCCTGCGTAGTGCGTATGACTTGAATTTCGATATTATTATTTTTTTCAAAAAAAGAAAAAACTAGGTATGCCATATGCTTCTACTCCGTTCACCTATTATACCCTAGTGTTTTCAAGACGGAAAAAAAGTCACCCAGTATATTATTTTGATTTATTTGCGAGTATCAAAATATGTCGCAAAATGGCCATATTTTTTTAATGCGTTGACTTTGAAGCTTGATTTTTTTAGACTATAGACCTACGTATTTGATATTAACTTCAACTGGATACCTCTACGCGTTCCTGGGTCGTTTTCAAATTTGGGGCCAAAAAAACAGCATTTTCATAAATTTCAAATTATATTCTTTGCGTATTTTTTTAGGGTTCAGGAGGGTTTATTAATTAAAAAGACACATATCAATCAAATATACCACACGTTTTAATGAAGAACACACATAATATGGACATTTCCATCCACACGAATGAGTGATTTAGTTTCTCTAATGATAATTTGTTATTTACTGTTGAGATCACAAGTTACACAGATAATAAAAATAAAAGTTTTATTTATGTATAATCAACATGTATTATATAAAATAAAAAAAAATACGTTTTAATATATAGTTTAATAACTTTTTTGATTTTTCATAATCAATCATTGATAACAGTTACGTGTTACTACTAGTAATTCTGTTTATTAAGATTGTCAGAACAATTGACATTTATTTTAGACGAAAATGCTAGGGTAACCCGCGAAAACATTTTTTTTACGTTTTTTACAATTTGTAGCTCAGGATCGGATTTATAACTAAATTATATATTTACCTACACCATTATAATCAATAAAATCATCAACAAACAACCAACAACCTGATACTGAACTGCAAATTGCAAAAAGAACGTAAAGAATTTTTAATTTCGCGGGCAACCTTATCGCCTCCCTTTTATTATTACTTAATCATTGGTATACATTTGCAACTTCAGTCTTTATAATAATTATGTATTAATTTAAGCATCCTCTAAAGTAATTTCTAATTAATTAATCAGACAAATTATCAGAACCATTACTGTCCTTGTTACTTATAAATTTAAGAAATTCTTTTTCATGTTCCGATGCTTTGGTATGAGTTCCTACAAAGCTTTTGTTTGTCCAGTCCCGACGTACGCTGCGAAGACTTGCAGTTGGTAGTTTGTTGGTTGCATTAACATTCAAAAGTGATGTAGAGGGTTTATCTTGCTGATTACCATGGCAAATTGTGATATCGCTAAGTATTCGGATCTTTTTGTTTTCCGATATAACGCTTACATTATCTATTGAAGATTCAATTGGAGTTTTATAAACTTTAAAAAACTTCATATGTTTATCATATACGCAAGCGTTAAGTAAACATTCAAAGCAACTCTGCTTTCTAAATTCCAAGTACGTAGAGTCTGAAGCCCACACGACCTAAAAATATATGATAATTAAATGTATGAAAATCTTAAGAGTTGCAGCATCTAGTTCAAGTAACCAATAAGTTAGATTACCCACCTGATGAACACTCATAGTGCCCTTGAAAGTAGCGATGTTTTTGGGGAGCATTATGTCCTTCGCTTTTATTTCATGCTCCTCGACAATTACAATTTTCACATTTTGTACATTCTTCCGAATGACATCTATAAATGTAGCAAAGGTCCCAACATCCTGCTGACACTTGATTTGAAAATCTGCAGTCCTTTTTACTACGGCACCTATGCCATCAGGGGCACCTTTCCCATGGCCAGCTTCTTGGTAATTCCACGTTACAAGGTTTAATTGTGGGAAGTCGTTTTTCAGTTGGGTTAAAATATAAAAGATAGATTTATTTCTATACTGGCTGCTGGGGCCATCCGTCAAAATATGAATGCGATCAATTTGTGGCGATTTGTCAAAAACAAACTTTAGCAAATGATTTAGATGTACCCAAACCGCCGCTGCATCGTGACGGGTGCATTCACTCGCTGAACATAGAGAGTAGGTTTCAATCGCACGCATATTATTTTTCATATAAACAACCGCTGTATGAAGGGATACTTGGCCACGGCTACCACCAAAATGCATGCTCTGAACTTCTTCAGAAAATTTGTAGGCATAATTTTCAGAAAAGTCCATATGAATCAAGGATTCGTTTTCATTTAGCGATTGCTTCAAATTTTTAATAGTCTCATATTGGTTGATAATGTTTGATGTGTGTGCTAAAAATTTTGGCAACATTTCTTCTAATTTTAAAATCAAATTGCGTGGATTTGTTTGTTTTGTCTTTTTCTTTATTATTTTAATTTCTTTTCTGTCTAATTTCTTAGTGTCTCTCTCCCACTCTTGATACTTTATCTCTTGGTTATTTTGGAATTCTTTGTATAGAATTGTCCGCCCTTTACAAATACTACATTTGCGGCTGACACAATTTAAATTATACTTATGACAACATAATTCAGTCAGCAAATTCAGGCTATCCTTGTTATGGATAATATTATTTTTATTCAGTGCTGATATCAATAAGTCAAAATTAGTATACAGCGTACAGGCACATGTATCGCGATCATCGACTGGAAGAGAAACCCAAAACGGCCGAAGTCTTATAAAAGTGGTATAACTAACTTTTATGTTAGTATTTTCTTTCAAGAATTTTTTGTGTAAGTTTTTCATTGTATCTAATAGATATCGTGTTTGTTTGACTATTCCATGTCTTTTCTTGTATTTTTTTTTGCCGGGGGTAATGCGACTATTGATATCGTCTTCATAAAAATTCTGAATTAATTGTTGAACATTAATATTCTCATCCCGTACCTTTTTCTTAAATCTTTCTCGAAGGCACACTTTACGAAGTTCAGTAGAGACTTTAAATGCTTTGAATCTCTTTCGATCAATTAAGTTTGTGATAGTGCGTTTTTCCTTCCTACTTTTAGTTGTTGCAAATCTCTGTGTTATTTCGTTACTTAAAATTTCTTTAAATAATTGGTTTTTATCCTTTCCACTGTACATAGCATCTGTTGGCTGTTTATTGGCGTCATTACTCAGCTTAATTATTTTATTTTGCAAATACTTAATTCTGTTTCTGTACCTATTAATTAATGATATATGAGTTTGTTTTTCTTTTTTATGCTGTAATCGAATTGTCCTTATTTTCTTCAATAGTTTACGTTCAATATTACTTATCGTAGGTTTTTGTTTGGTTTGTTCAACATTCAATGGATCTACTTTATCAATTACATTCAAAGCTTCATCTGTGCTTACATCACTAACTGTAACAGTTTGTACGATTTTTTTTTGCTGCCTTTGGCTGACTTTTTTTTTATAGTATTTTTTTGCACTCTCTTTCCATTTTCTTCTTTGTACCCGTTGTTCGCGAGGGCTCATATCCTTTATACTTTTGATTTTATTATCCTCCTTTCGTTTCAAATAATTTTGTCTTTTTTAGCCTGCTCAGCGGCATAAAGTTCTGGATTATATTTAATTTGTTGATACTTTTCTCTACGGGCAATACGTCGTCTTTCTAATTCTTCTTCAGACTTTTTTTTTTATTTCGCCATTATGTTCTAATCAAGATTACTGCTGAAAAAAAAAATTATTATACTAAAATTTTGTCATTAGTATACAACTCGATATCATTCGTGTGATTCGAGAATCGACACGAATGAGAGCGACACGAATGAGATTTTGAGAGTAATTTAAGTCTACCCACTACTATGGAACGTTCTAGAATATGTAATGACCTTGAATACGTATTCACTTATTGGCGCCTAACTAGTCAAATAACACAAAACGAAAGAAACAAAGTACTAATCACGATATATGGATAAACACTAATGACAATATTTTGGTCAAAGTTAAAAATCTTACCTGATATTGAATTTTTTCTTTCAATAACACAGTACACAACCTTCCACTTCCCGCGCTCGAGGACGACTAAAGGGCTACGATGACCGCGCGGGATAAGAGGCAGGGTAGCTAGTGCATATCTTGGGTAGAATGTGTCCGGAATCAGGGTTACACAAATGAGATTATAAAATTAAATTATTTCAAAAGAGCTAAGAAAACTTATTGTTTGATGGTCCACCTTGCCGCAAAAAAATATTTAGCTTCCTATTGGAATATATTTTTCATTTTATAAATAATATTTTAGTATTATATGTAGTTTTACGTGTTATAAAGCATCAACGGAAAAATAAGCCTTTGGAATCGGTAACACTAATGAAAAACAGGTTAATTATGTCAGTCTACTTTTTCCATTTACAGCGTTAGAAAAATCACTGCATACGTACTGGATAGAAATCAAAAAGATAGTTGATATAAAGTAGTTTTATACACATTGCGAGTTACAATACTAAAGTTATATCAAAAATTATGCTTTTGGCCCCAAATTTGAAAACGACCCTCCTAAGGAAAAGGGTCTTGACAGACTGACACACAGACAACGAAGTGATCCTCCTATAAGGGTTCCATTTTTAGGGTTCCGTAGTCAACTAGGAACCCTTATAGTTTCGCCATGTCTGTCTGTCCGTCCGTCTGTCCGTCCTCGCTTAATCTCTGTGACCGTTAGCACTAGAAAGCTGAAATTTGGTACCAATATGTATATCAATCACGCCGACAAAGTGGTAAAATAAAAATTGAAAAAAAATGTTTTATTAGGGTAGCCCCCCTATATGTAAAGTGGGAAGTGATTTTTTTTTTTAATTTCAACCCTAACGTGTGATATATTGTTGGAAAGGTATTTAAAAATGAATAGGGGTTTACTAAAATATTTTTTTGATAAAAGTAAAAAACAATGTGTCCCCCCCCCCCCCCTCTAACTTTTTGAACCATAAGTTTAGAAAATATGAAAAAAATCTGAAAAGTAGAACTTTATAAATACTTTCTAGGAAAATCATTTCGAACTTGATGGAAACAACAGTTTTTGTACAAAAAAGACAAAAAGTTGTACAAAATAATTTCTGGACTAAGTTTGAAGTATAATCGTATATGCAAGCATTTTTTTAACTTCGTTTACATATTTTATTATCCTGCATAATAAACATAATGGATACCCACCTTTAAACTCATAAGTGGGAACACTTATTGTAACGGACGGGAAACTACGGAACCCTACACTGAGCGTGGCCCTACACGCTCTTGGCCGGTTTTTTTTTTTTAATTTTGAGGTATGGAACACTAAAACCAAATGAAAACAATGCTTAAAGGTAATGCCAAAATGGGCCTTAGCTCAGCATAATGTCTAATGTCAACATAAGGTATATACCGCACGCTGTTTTTCATATGCACAAGTGCCACACGTTCAAATAATAAAGACAGGGAATTAAATTAAGTAAGTAAATTGAAGTTGATAATATAAAACAGAGTAGCTACTCGAAGTACCTACTTCTGCTTTCGTGTTGGCACAAACTACAATCCGGCCGTCGAGAGAATGCGGTCCTGACACCCGTCAGTTGGACAATTCTAGTGTAATAAGGATCAAATTCGCAAAACAGATATTCGTTATTACGAAACTGGCAGATGTCAAGAACGCATTCTCTCGACGGCCGACAAGAATAGCTCCTAAGAGTGGTAAAAAGCTTTCAACCGTCAGTATTTAGTAAGCAAGATTGACAGCCCTGAGAGGAAGCCAAGGAAAAATAGTGTCATATTCACCGCCCTCTGAATGATCGATCACATAATAATTATAATATTAGGTCTTTACCTATGAAATTTCCGATTTGCATAGACAAAAATTATTTTTTTTTTTTTTTAAATATTGTCGTTGCACTTTTACCATTTTAATGAAAGTTCGTTGATGCCTCTGCAATATCCTGGGAACAGGAATCAATAAATTCTTGTTTTTCACCGCCTTGTTGGATTTAAAATTTTACCTGGGGCTCATGATTGTTGAGATCAAAATTTCCAGAACGCAAGAGATAAACCAAAAACGCGCACCGTGCGTTCACTTTCGGTACCTTGTTATGGACAAGGTACCACGTCGTTAATATTGCGTGCTGTCTGTGTTGCGTTGGTGCCACGACGGAACTCGTATTTTTCCATAGTTACAGAAACATCGATATCAAAGAAAAATTGAACGGGGAAACAAATGAACAACATTTTTTTTTTTTTTGAAATGTCATGCTTTATTATATTAGGTTGGGGAAAAAGTCTTTTCGCATTATAGTATGTATTAACTTGTAATAAAATCTCTTTAGCTATACTATTTGTATCTGGCTGGTTTTGGTATCATTGAAAGTTTAAATTTTAAAGAACATAATTCCAAATTCAAATTAGGAAAATGTGTGATTTTCATTTGTTTTTCGTACCGTCAAGATGAGTGAATCTAATGAAGAAATTCGATACATTTTAAAACATTACTACAAAAACTTTTTAGCAAAAAATAAAACCGACTTCCAAAAGAAAACACTACAAAGTGAAAAATAACTTTAATTTCGGTAGTCGGTGTCTTGGGTTTTGTATTTTCGTTTTTTGCCACCGACTTCCGAAATTAAAGTTATTTTTCACTTTGTAGTGTTTTCTTTTGGAAGTCGGTTTTATTTTTTGCTAAAAAGTTTTTATTTTTCACTTTTTAGTTGTGGAACCTACCCCACACAAATTCGAATACATAATTGAGCACAATAATTGTAGATATAGCCATGTAAATAACAGTGATAGGAAGTTATTAAAACACCATCACATGATCCACATAAAATAAGTGGGAAATATACGCATTATTGAAGCTAACTCAAAAACTCCCTAAGCTAAGTTAATAAAATTTATATGGGACCACCTCGGAAGTATACCCTATCAAACAAAAAAAGAATTTTCTAAATCGGTCCATCCGTCTTTGAGTAATCGCGTAACAAACATACAAAAAAAAAAAAAAAACAAAAAAAAAATACAGACGAATTGAGAACCTCCTCCTTTTGGAAGTCGGTTAAAAAAGGTAAAAATGCAACGCAAGCCGCGAAAAAAATTTGCGATATTTATGGACCTAGTATAGTGTCTGTGAGAGTAGCACAAATTTGGTTTTTTAAGCGTTTTCAATCCGGAAATTTTGATGTCAAAGATGCACGTCGCTCTGGTCGCCCTATTACGGATAAAATGGATGCCATTTTTGAAAAAGTGGAGCAAGATCGGCATATCAGTAGTTACGACGTAGCTGAAGAACTGGAAATTGACCACAAAACAGTTTTGGCGCATTTGAAAAAAACTGGGTACACAAAAAAGCTCGACATTTGGGTACCTCACGAGCTCACTGAAAGAAACCTAATGAACCGTGTACTCATTTGTGATTATTTATTACGACGTAATGAAACCGAACCATTTTTGAAGAAGCTGATAACTGGTGATGAAAAGTGGATCACGTATGACAAGAACGTGCGAAAAAGGTCTTGGTCAAAGGCCGGTCAGGCTTCACAGACTGTGGCGAAACCCGGGTTTACTCGCAACAAGGATGCTGTGTGTGTGGTGGGATTGGAAGGGCATTATTCATTATGAGCTGTTACCACCAGGCAGGACCATCGATTCTGAACTCTACTGCGAACAACTGATGAGATTAAAGCAAGAAGTTGAGAGAAAGCGGCCGGAATTAATCAACAAAAGGGGTGTGGTTTTTCATCATGATAACGCTAGACCTCACACATCTTTAGCCACTCAGCAAAAATTAAGAGAGTTTGGCTGGGAGGTGTTAATGCATCCGCCGTATAGTCCTGACCTTGCACCTTTAGATTTCCACCTGTTTCGGTCTCTTCAGAATTCTTTAGGCAGTGTCAGGTTAACATCACGAGAGGACTGCCAAAACCACTTGTCGCGGTATTTTGACCAGAAGTCCCAAAATTTCTATAGCAATGGGATCAAGTCCCTACCTACAAGATGGCAAAAAGTTATCGAACAAAATGGTACCTACATACTTTAGTTAAATGTAAATAAACTATATTAAAAAATGTTTTGAATTTTCTTAAAAAATGCGAAGAAACTTTTTCCCCAACCTATCAAAATTAATTTGAATTTGGAATTCTAAGTAGAATGAAAGATATTGATCTTCACACTAGCCGGTATCGAAAATCGGCAGTTTCATAGGTTACATATTATCTTTTAAAATCATTTACAATCACCTACCCAAGCGTGTTATACTTACCAGACACATCAAAAACCCTTTAAAGACTACCTTTAGAAAATCTAACAAGAATAATTCTTGTTGATATCTCCCCTAGACAAACAAATCTTCTGCTAACCGTACCTCGACTTGGCGTCGAAGCCCCGTACCTCGGGTTCGCAGTCGCGACTCATAAATAAATCTCTCTAACGACCAAAATCAATACGCATGAGATGGGGAGGGGAGACTAGGGATGAAATGGTGGGTTCTATACTGCGCTGAGAATCTCTCAGCGCAGTATAGCACACTAAAAATATATTATTAATCTATTTCTTGTTTATTGTTTTATAAGTGCTCAGTAGATATGTGTCTTCTCCGGTATGTTTGTAATGGCAAATAAAGCTTTATTATTATTATTATTATGTCCTTTATTCATTTTAAAAACTTATTAAATACATTTTTAAATATTTTTTATAAAAAACATTTAAAAATATAAAAAATAGTGACCCGCCAGTAGCGGGAGCAAAGTCCAAGCTACCGGTGGTTAGGGCTGCAGAGACAGGAACCTCCTCACAATGCGAGCCGTATCAAGAAGTACTGCCTTCTGAATCTGGCCCTTGATCCAACCGCCTAACGAGAGCCTCGAAAGATGTTGATCGAGACTTTCGGCCATTAGGCCATTGGCCGTTACTACAATCGGCACAATGACAGCCGAGCTCACATTCCACATGTCAACAACCTCGTGTCCTAAGTCGAGATACTTCATTTGCTTCTCTTTCTCAGCTTTCACGAGGTTCTCGTCATGTGGAATGGTAACATCGACAATCATTGCGCGGCGCACTAATCGATCTATCACCACTATATCAGGCTTATTGGCGACAATAGTCCTGTCAGTAATGATAGACCGAACCCAGTACAACGTGACATGGTCATTTTCATTTTTTTTTTATTGTTATTATTATATATATCTTTCTATCTAAAATTCTAAACTATTAATAAAGCAGAAGAGTTTGTTTGTTTGAACGCGCTAATCTCCGGAACTGCCAGTCGAATTCGATTTTTTTTTTGCATTTGTTAGACCAATTTTATTTAACAACCCTTAGGAGCCGATGAAAAAGAAAAAAGTCAGCAAAAACGCTAAGCAAATTAATAGTAGCGAGGGCAGGGGTGCGATGCGGTGGGCGGGGTTGAGGGAACAAGAAATTTCACGTGGACGAAGTCGCAGGCAGAAGCTTGTCTATATGTATACAGGGTGATTTTTAAAACATGCGACAAAATTTAAGGGGGTGTTCTACCCATCAATATGAACAACTTTTACTATGGGACCAACTCGGAATTCGCGAAAAAATTTCGACCTTTTTATACAAAATGGTCCAATCGGGTATGTGCTTTTACATGGGAAGGTAATTTTTTTTTTTTTGCGAATTCTTAGTTGGTCCCATAGTAAAAGTTGTTCATATTGATGGGTAGAACACCCCCATAAATTTTGTCGCATGTTTTAAAAATCACCCTGTATATAAAAATTAATCTCCGTTTCCCTTGGACACGCCATAACTTGAGAACGGCTGGACTGATTTGGCTAATTTTGGTTTTAAAATATTATTGTAATAGTTTGAATTAGGTTCTTACGGTAAGAAAAATTGGAAAAGTTTTCCGGATAATTGGATAAATAGGGAAAAACTGAACGTCTTTGTTATATGATTTATTGAAATTTGGACAAGGCAATGTCTGTAAGGTCAGCTGGTATCCTATAAAAATCAATTGCCGTTCATTAGTCTCGCAAAAACTCAAAACTGGCTCGACTGATTTCGATATTTTTTTTAGTTTCGTTCGTTTGGTTTAAAAAAATAAGAAAATCATCAAAAACCCAAAAGAAGAGCTGAAAAATCGAAATTGATATTTTGCCTGACGGGTCAGCTAGTCACATGGTAATAATAGTCGATGGCAGAGACTTTTCTCTGCGTGTATTCTGTATTACATCATTCTTTAATACAGATTACAGAATGAATAGTACTCAATCATCATTCTCCTACCCTTCTCCCAATTTATTTAGGGTCGGCGCAACATGTCTTTTTCTTCCTTACTTCTTTATTAGTCGTCATCTCGGTAATCACTCCTTTTCTAGCCATATCATCTTTCACACAGTCCATCCATCGTTTGTTTATCCACATTCCTCAAAACTCTCCTGGCGACATTTTCAGTCACTGGTGTCACTTTCAGATTTCCTCTTACATACTCATTTCTTATTCTATCCATTCGCGTAACACCACACATCCCTCCTAACATTTCAATCTCAGCTGCATGCAATTGCCTTTCGTTCCTTTTGTGGCCAAACATTCTGATCCATACAAGACGGCAGGTCTAACCATCCTTATCCTTACTATAATAATATTATAAACGCGAAAGTAAGCTCGTCTGTTTGTTGTTTTCATGCCTAAACCACTGAACCGATCATCCTGAAATTTTTCATTTCAACAGTAGGTAAACACACTGCACACAACACCGATAGCGTCACTCCACTCACTGGTGTTGCTAGAGAATAAAAATGCCACCACAGTGTTGCAATATTATATTTTTAGTACTGCCAGTTTTGTTTATTATAATCAATGTCCAAAGGTAAAAGCGTCCATAGGTACAATACATGACTATATTTATTTTCGGGATGAAACGTCGTCCGTCCTTTTCTGTACACGTGATGTATATGCAAAATATATACATTGTCACGTGTACAGAAAAGGACGTATAGTATATTTCATCCCGAAAAAAAAATACTGTTCCCGAGGAAAAAAACAATAACGTTCTTAATATAATAGATGGCGCCACGTGCCTTTCGAATTTAATTGAATTATATTGTTATAGAAACTCTAGTAGTGTGTCAAGTTTTTATTTTATTTTATTTAAGTACCTAATACATTTTGAGACTATAGAGTGTCAATAGACCGGTTATTCATAATATTATAAATGCTTTGTGTGTTACGATTTCACGCTAAAACCGCTGAACGGATTTCGATGAAATTTGGCACATGGGTAGACCCACAAATGCAAAGCCACGGGCAAAACCTAGTTGTTTATAAATCAAAGCTATTGTTCTATACAGGGTCAAATTAAATTACCTAGCGAAACTCCTCAGACGTGGCGGATAAGTATCGATATCTAAACGTGATCAAACAAAAAGAAATTAATTTTATGAGTTTTTTGGGGGTCATCAACCGCAGTTATTTTTTTTTTTTTGTGATGGGTTTGCTCTGACTCTAGTCTAGGTCAGAGGTGACAGAGACAAAGTCTACGATGGAGTGAGCTTACCCAGAAGAAGCCTGTTCACTCTCACTTTGAAAAGATTAGGGTTGTATGCGTTCGGAAACACAGACGCAGGTAGGTAGGTAGTCACTTAAAATATCAGTTTGAAATGTCTCTTTTGCTAATCAGATAACTTTTGGCTCCAACGGTTCAGTGAATACTGAATGTCGCGCGTCGCTCTATACAGTGTTAGGTTAAACAAAGGATTTACTTTAAGGGGTCATTGTGCTCATCATTATGAACAACTTTTACTATGTCACCAAACCTGAAATCACGAAAAAAAAATCAGCTGTTCCCTACATTTTGAAGAATTATGCGAACATAAATGTACTGAATAACAATTTTTTTTTTGCGATTTCAGATTTGGCCTATAGTAAAAGTTGTTCATAATTTTGAGTACAGTGACCCCTTAAAGCAATTCCCTCGTTTGACCTAATACTCTGTAGATAAATCCTGAATGTGTGGACGAAAGCCCATGTCGTGATTTTACTTGACGTGTTTGCTCGAAAAGTAAAACCGTCTGAGTACGGAGCTTCAACGCGACCAAAAATATCTTTTAGTTTTAGGTTGCTGGGTCGATTCACTCGGCCCCTAGTGTAATCCATCCCGCATCCAAGCGACGCCCGTGTCATTTACCTGTCCTCATTATACCTACTTACCTTTATACATATATAACTCTACCTCTATACCTCTAATATTGTGCCCTAAAATATTATGTAAAATTAATTATTAATCTTCTTAGGAATTATTATTATAATTATAATTGTTGGAATTAAAATAAAGCGGTCGGATTTTCGGATTTGACTTGTAATCTTATTAGTGAATTGTAATGTACTGATAAGTAAGGTTGAGCGACACTTACTGCGGTCGTATTGTGGATGGGTGCAAGGTTATTTCAAAGAGCGGCTGTTGTGATATATTTGACAGATGGCAACCTACTCAGAATAGGCTTATTTCCAGCAGTGGATAGAGATGGGCCGGGTTGATTGATTGAAATGAAGGTCAGTCAGCCAAAAGTCTGACAATCAGTCTTACCAAGGGGTATCGTGTTATCCAGTAACTGGGTTGTGGAGGTAAGATAGGCAGTAGATGACGATGATGATGGAACATACTATATGATTTTTTTTACCGTTTTGAAAAAATAGGGTACTATAGGTGAACGTAGTAGAAGCCTATGGCATACCTAGTTTTTTTTGTTTTTTCAATAGCTTAGACAGAAATTGCTCTATCAATAAACACTACACATTTGAAGTAAACTAGAACAATAAAAACAGAAATTTTGAAAAAACTTTATAGATCGTTAAAAAATATCGAAATTCAAATCATACGCACAACGCAGGGTGCGTAGTGCGTATGATTTGAATTTCGATATGTTTTTTTTTTTTTTAAATGTACCTAGGTGTTACAGGCTTCTATTCCGTTCCTATTATACCCTATTTTTTCAAGACGGTAAAAAAGCAACCCAGTATATACATGTACAGTCACGAGCGCCAATATACACTTAGGGAAATTAAAAAGCAATTTTTCGTGGAATAACGGTAGCAATTTAGTGATGCCTACCTATCATAATTCTGTGTTCCAAAAAGCTATGTTCGTAACAGCATAAAATTATAATTAATACAGTAGAAGAAAATCTGTTTTAAAAGTGGCTAAGTGTATACATATTGTGCTCGTGACTGTACCTACCAACCTCAGAGATAATTGATTTGCGTGGTTCCAAATTAGGCATGAACCTCTCAAAACTCATAGCAACCATTATCCAATAATATTTAAGAGTACCCTCCAAAACTAAATTATTCAAGTGGCCTACTGTAATCATTTTATCTACGTATACAAGTATTCATATCCTTTTTAAATTAAATTTCAGCTTTTAATCTAACTTCTAAAAAATTTTATTGCGAAGGAATAGGGTTCAAAATACATTAAAGCGGATAGTAATGAAAATATTGTAGGGGACTTTTTGGAAGTTTAAGAGGAATTAAGAGACCATTAGTTTTATTTTTTATTATGGAAACCATAAGTTATACGGGAGGCGTTATTTGGTTCTGTTTACGACGTTATATTAAAGGAATTAGGAAGCATTTTAAGAGAGGCTCTTGGCTAGATGATAAAAACCGCACGGGTCGATCGAAGTTTCAGCTCGATGTTTGCCGCGGTCGATCCTTAGATGGCTGACCATCCAATACATATGGACACCCCTCGGTGCCTCAGATATCACTTTAAGCCGTTGATCCCGGCCCATAGTCAAAAAGCCCGCCCAAAAGCCTGACTGTTATGAAGGTCAGATAGGCCATCGCTCCATGTAAATTATTGATATTCAGCTGCATCCGGTTAGAATGGAAGTCGACCTCAAAATTTTTGGGAAAAATCTCAACCAACCAACCGCAGCAAGCGTAGCTTAATCTCATCGATCGACCCGTGCGGCTGTTATTACTTAGCCATAAGCCAATCTTGATTGGAATCCAACAATATTAAAAAGCTGTGGCATTGCACTTGTGTTTCTCATACATAAACCATTTTACTACGACACATGTATCACTTTAGGTTCACTCAATAGGCACTCACAAGAAAAAGATGGCAGCCTCTTTCTAGAAAAACTGGCCAAGTGCGTGTCGGGTTACGCACAATGAGGGGTTCCGTAGTTGGGATGAACAAACTTTACATTGTAGTTGGGCCGTGTTATGCAGAAAGCAGCCATGTTGGAAAAAGTACAAACAGAGTTATAAGCGTTTTTCTGTCGATAGTTCCATAATGGATGTACGGACAAGGCAGCATTTGACGGCTCATATATCCGTGATAAATAGATATAATATCGACATGACTGTTTTTGCAAAAAATCTTGTAAGTCGAAATTAGTATGACTGTGTTTTTAACTCATTTTTGGAAATAAGTGCCATATGGCTGCTTTTTGCATAACTAGGTCCAGTTGAAAAACATGTTCTCCCATACATTCCAACTGTAAATATAAGTTTGTACGCACAATATTGAGAGATTTACCATGTTGTTTTAAGACAGTTTTACTGTAATCTATAGGTAATATATTACCTATTTTAACTATTTTCTCTATATGAATTTTCCTATTTACCCTCCAAAATTTACCCCCATATTTAAAATTCTTTTATTTATACCATTCTTTTATTTATACGGATGGACAGGGTTCCGGTTTTTCCTTTTGAGGTACAGAACCATAAACAATCTTAATATCGACGACAAACTCACGTTTTTTGAAACTTAAGTAAAACAACTCTGACAAACATTTGATTTTAGTTCATTTTAGTTATCAAAACAGACGCTGCAACTCGAGTAATACGAAAGGAGTAACCCACCCTTAAAAAAACTTGATAAACATCCCCTTAAGGCTCAAGTATGTTATTATTTATTACCTCCAACTTAAAAGCTTTTAAAAGATATGAAACTTTCACTTTTGTTAGCTTTACGTGGCGCCTGGGATGATTTAAAAGTTTAATATTGTCTTTATGGCTTTTGGCTAAAAATAAGATTTGGTATTCCAATGGTATGTCTAGTAAGAATAAGTGTATAATGCACACATTTCGCAAGATATGTCGAAGTCCTATGTAATAGGGGGTGAGCCTGTTGTCATTAAGGCTGTGTTCAGATAACCCGCGCCGACCACGCACAGGACCCGCACACGCGTTTTACCCGTTTTACACCCACGCTCACCATGCGCAAAATCAGCGCATGCATCACGCATGCCTCGCACTCGCTTATACTACTAGTGTTATTTAATCAAAAAACACGCCACGCGACTAAACTGTGATCAACACAGTCAATACGACTCTAGCCGAAGCGTGGGCGCAAGGCGTATGCGGGGTGGGTGCAGGGTGAGCGCGAGGCGGGCGCGTGGCGTGTGCGGTTCGACATCGATAAATGCAATTTGAGATCCATTGATGTGTCATAAGACTCAAATTATATACAACAAATTTAAAATCGAGTTAGACGCGGGTGCTGACGCGCGTAAGGTGAGCTTAGCGGGCGCGTGTCGTCTGAACGCGCCCTAAGGCGAAAGCACCAGGATAGCCCGCGAAATTCAAATTTTCTTACGTTTTTTGCAAGGTACTTTTTTTATTTTTATTTGAGATGGGTTTGCTCTTGACTTTAGTTTAGGTCAGAGGTGACAAAGTCTACGATGGAGTGAGCTTACCCAGAAGAAGCTTGTTTACTCTAACTTTGAAGAGATTCGGGTTGTATGCATTCGGGAACACAGACGCAGGTAGTGAGTTCCACTCTTTTGCTGTGCGCATTATGAAGGATGTTTGGAAGGTGGAATGGCAACTAGGTATGGATGGTAACTTGCAGTGCGTCTACATGTTCGACGGTAGAAGGGGGCCGGTGGGATGAGGTTGTGGAGTTCCTGAACATAGTCACCGAAATATAGCCAAGTATCCGAGGTGTACGTTAAATAACGCACAACCGCTTAAGGGGTCATTGTACTCACCATTACGAACAACTTTTACTGTGGGACCAAACCTGAAATCGCGAAAAAAAGTCAGCTGTTCAGTACATTTTGACGAATTATGCGAACATAAATGTACTGAACAGCTGGTTTTTTTCGCGATTTCAGGTCTGGTAAAAGTTATTCATAATGATGAGTTCAATGACCCCTTAAGAGGTGGTGCGTTCTTTAAGTTACACCTTGTATAGAAGACCGACAAGCAGGTAACCCAGCAAGCAGTATTAGGTCGTATGTTGATCAAAATACAATTCCCGGCCATAATAAATAATATACAGAATTAGAATCATTAAAGTGATCAATACAACTCTTTAAGACTAGGTAATCCTAATGAATGACTATTTCATGAAATCTTGACATTTGAGGATTTTACTAACTTAAGGAGTTGTATTACTGATTCTAATGATTATAATTCTGTAAATACATATACAGGGTGTTTTTTAAAACATGCGACAAAATTTAAGGGGGTGTTCTACCCATCAATATGAACAACTTTTACTATGGGACCAAACCTGAAATCGCAAAAAAAAAATCAGCTGTTCAGTACATTTTGACCAAATAAGCGAACATAAATGTACTGAACAGCTGATTTTTTTTTTTGCGATTTCAGGTTTGGTCCCATAGTAAAAGTTGTTCATATTGATGGGTAGAACACCCCCTTAAATTTTGTCGCATGTTTTAAAAAACATCCTGTATATTACGGTCGCGCATACTTAATACCAACTTGCAAATTGCAAAAAAAAACGTAATAAAATTTGAATTTCACGGGCTACCCTGGCGCTTTCCTCCTAACTGGGCAGAAATCAGACTCCGGGTCGCTACTGAAAACTTCATAGTTTGAAAACTCAATAGCAGTTTCTGGTACTGCCTCGATCCTACTCAAGAATAAGCTACCTACGCTATTATACCTTTTTCTTCACCAATGAATGAACACGATTAGCACATCTAAACTAAGTTCAAGAGCTGTGTCTATATTCCAAAGAAAATAATGATACTGACACGTGGTTTTCGTGTTAATCACGTTCAGTTTATTTTTTTAAATCACCACTAAGAGGTTAAGTCAAGAGGATGGGCAGCAGTGTCCTCTTACTCACTATCATCACTAATATATTTCCCAAAGACTTCAATATACCTGGGCCCTATCAGAATACCAGCGCTGCGGTATTTATTTAAATATTGCGGCTTTATGCTGAGATAGGAGCCTTTTGGCCTCGCACAGGTATTTTTAATTGTTATACTTTGTATTTATTTTGTTTTATTTTTTTAATGTTAATTTTGTTAGTTTACTATGCTCTTTTTTACTGTTTGTATTTCCTGTGCGTGTCCCAAATAAAATATTTCTCTTTCTTCTTTCTTACCAACAAGAGCTGACGCACAAATCTCGAAGAACAGCAAGAAAAAAACGAAATCTTTACCCAACAGTAGATGATGATTCTGAGATGAAATTATGGTGAAGAGCTGGGTAACTTCTAAGACCATCTTCTTGAGTGCTCGTCACTTCTGTACCGTAGAAGAGATCTTCGCCCTAGAGTGGGACAGAGCAAAAAATATTAATTCCTGTTACTCATCCTTTGTCTAACCTTCCCAACTATTTCGGCGTTGGCTTCCCAGTACCAGTATTATACATGGAGTGACTGCCTATCTGACTTCCACAACCCAGTTACTGGGTAACACGATACCCTTTTATAAGACTGGCTATCAGACTTTCTGTCCTTTTTCTCTCAAAAGGATAAAATAATAACAAGGTTATAATAAACGCTGCCTATTACAGCACATTTGGGCTCTAATATGATAATAATATCTCGTAAAATGACTCCGGCAGCCATTTAGTAATAAAATAATAATTATGTGAAGTAACTCGTATCGTGTGTAATTTTGATTCGCGATCAAAATGCAATTTCGTTGAGGGAAGGTTGTGGTGTAGTGAAAGCGATGCTACGCTGTGCTATCCGTACCAAAACAGTACACGCTCAACTACTGGTAGAGGAATGAAAGATTGTTAAAATAAAAACTTTTTAGCAAAAAATAAAACCGACTTCTAAAACAAAACACTACAAAGTGAAAAATAACTTTAATTTCGGAAGTCGGTGTCTTTCGTTTTGTATTTTCGTTTTTTGCCACCGACTTCCGAAATTAAAGTTATTTTTCACTTTGTAGTGTTTTGTTTTAGAAGTCGGTTTTATTTTTTGCTAAAAAGTTTTTATTTTTCACTTTTTAGTTGTGGAACCTACCCCACACAAATTCGAATACATAATTGAGCACAATAATTGTAGATATAGCCATGTAAATAACAGTGATAGGAAGTTATTAAAACATCATCACATCATCCACATAAAATAAGTGGGAAATATACGCATTATTGAAGCTAACTCAAAAACTCCGCAAGCAAAGTTAATAAAATTTATATGGGACCACCTCGGAGGTATACCCTTTCAAACAAAAAAAGAATTTTCCAAATCGGTCCATCCGTCTTTGAGTAATCGCGTAACAAACATACAAAAAAAAAAAAAAACAAAAAAAAAATACAGACGAATTGAGAACCTCCTCCTTTTGGAAGTCGGTTAAAAAAAAAAAACAAGATAGTACAAGACCTTAGTAGTCAAAATCAGGTTGAACAGCTGGCGCCTGAACTAAGTAAAAAGACACTTGTATCTCAGGAGCCAAAGTTCCTCATTAACATTGAGTATTTTAACTAAATGCGATCAGACTCAGTCAATCTGCCTAGCCTTTTCCCAACTACGTTGGGGTCGGCTTCCAGGCTAACCGGATGCAGCTGAATACCAGTATTTTACATGGGGCGACTGCCTATCTGACCTCCACAACTCAGTTATAGGGTAATACGATACCCTCTGGTAAGACTGGTTGTCAGACTTTCAGGCTTCTGACGACCCGTAACGACTGTCAAAGATCCTCGAATGACAGCCGGGACCAACGGCTTATCGTGCTTTCCGAGGCACGGAGGAGTCTCGGTATGTAAAGATGGTCACCCATATACGGACCAACCCCGGCAAGCGTAGCATATCCTGATGGATCGACCCGTTCGACTGTTATTACTTAGCCACGAGCTCCTCTGCGATCAGACTCAGTAATTACCATTATGTTATAATATTTGTGAACATACAACAAGATTGCGTTAATTTGCGTTATTAAACTAATTGATTAAATGCGAAAAGTTATTAACATAATCACAGGATCCGTCTCACATCACTAAAACTAATGAGACTAAACAATCTTTTTTTAATTCAATTTATTAACTACTTACTTTATGGCATGTCGTTTGCAAAATTGAGTATTCTATAAATTCCGTATGTTGAATGTCCGTGGTATTTAGGTTGTTTGATTTTGGGAGCGTATGCTGCCTGCCTGTTGGGACGGCGGGCCGAAATAGGCCCACTGCCACACTGAGCGGATGTATTTCACCGTCAATGCGTGTTAGGCCGAAAAGGGCCTGCCGTAATATGGCGGCAAAAAAAATTAAACTCGCTCAAAGTTTTGTTCAATCATTGCGCAATTAATATTAACACTAAACGGTGAAAAACATTGTGCAATATAATTAATAAATAATAATAAATAAAATTTTATTGAAATAGTATGTTTACAAAAAGTGTACATATATGTTTCAGTATATAACATTAATCTAGGCCTTTAATAGTATTATAATAATCTAGGTAAAAAACTATGAAAAATATAAGATTACAATTGTAAAATCATCATCTGCCTAGCCTTTTCCCAACCATGTTGGGGTCGGCTTCCAGTCTAACCGGATGCAGCTGAATACCAGTATTTTACATGGAGCGACTGCCTATCTGACCTCCACAACCCAGTTACTGGGTAATACGATACCCCTTGGTAAGACTGGTTGTCAGACTTTCGGGCTTCTGACGACCCGTAACGACTGTCAAAGATCCACGAATGACAGCCGGGACCAACGGCTTAACGTGCTTTCCGAGGCACGGAGGAGTCTCGGTATGTAAAGATGGTCATCCATCCACAGACCAACCCCGGCAAGCGTAGCTTAACCTAATGAATTGACCCATGCGGCTGTTATTACTTAGCCACGAGCTCCTATTATTATTATTATTATTTATTTATTTTATTTTACAATTGTAAAATTAAAATAAAATAAATTAATTAATAGAAATCTGAAGGTAATGTAGTGCGTTGCCCGAGCTAGGTTTATTTAAACCTGTGTTTCAGGCCATATCGAACGACAGTACTTTTCAAAGAGGGCAGTCATTGAACTTATTTAACAAATATTTTCAATATCTAAGCAGCAGCAATATTTTGCGTTACTTTATCTTAAGTTTAAACTAGACGTATAGGATATATATATGTAGGTAAATACAGTTAAGTCAGCTATTTTATTTCAGCACCTCTAGAAGTTTGAAGAATTGATTGTTTAATGCCGTCGCCATGCCTATTAATTGTTATTTTGTTCCACTGGACTGTCCACATGAAAAGTCAATCTTTTAGTTTTTTGTTCACCCATGAGACAATATTTTTAGTAAGCTGCCCAACTCTATATGAAAAACATAGCACCGCTTTCAGAGTAGCAGTGCCTTAAATCTACATTAAGTAATGAAATGAAGCGTATAATTTTAAGCCATTACTCTCATTACAGACTACTTTGTAGCATCAGGTTTATATCTCAACTCGCAAGTAAATGTCGTTAGGAGATGACGAGCTGAAAGATGCTGTTATATAAGATGTTACGGTGATATTTTTAAGTATGTTTTTTTTTTTTTGAGTGATATTGGATGCAATTGTAAATTGTTTGGAAGAGCATAATGGATATTTTTTACGAAGGAATAAGAACAGTGCCTCATGAATCTAGCTGGAGACTGCTGTGGGTTCAATTCCTAGGTCCAACAAATTGATATTCAGTTTTTGGGTTCCGTAACAAAATGGTAAAAAGGAACCCTTACGGTGCGATTCGGTCTGTCACAGCTAGATATCTCCAGAACTACTAATGCTATCAACTTGAATTTTGGAATAGATTTAGGTGACATTTGCTCGACTATTTTGCAAATAAGAAAGATATAAAATGTATTTTTTTTTTTTTTTTGTAACAGGGTCTGAAAGGGTCATAAAAATTCAAAGTGGGGCTACTAGGGCATGTGGGGTATCATATAAAAGAACGCTATTTGCACATTCTCAAACATCCCTTTTGATGCAAGCTTTCTTCGAATGCGTTTTTTTTTTTTTCATTTCTGAGCAGTTTTACGGCCACATCTGACATTATTTTGCTATCGTCAACTACATATTAATGTACTTAATGTAATTAACCCTATTTTTTCCAATATTTCTGTGGTTTCTCTTTAGGTCCTGATTGATAGTGCTTTGTCACATCTTGACTAAGAGACCAGAACAACAGGCTAATCTAGCTAAACACGTTTTGGCGCTATACGAATTGATATCTCAACATAATAGGTTGGGGAAAAAATTTCTTCGCATTTTTTAAGAAAATGCAAAACATTTTTTAATATAGTTTATTTACATTTAACTAAAGTATGTAGGTACCATTTTGTTCGATAACTTTTTGCCATCTTGTAGGTAGGGACATGATCCCATTGCTATAGAAATTTTGGGACTTCTGGTCAAAATACCGCGACAAGTGGTTTTGGCAGTCCTCTCGTGATGTTAACCTGACACTGCCTAAAGAATTCTGAAGAGACCGAAACAGGGGGAAATCTGAAGGTGCAAGGTCAGGACTATACGGCGGATGCATTAACACCTCCCAGCCAAACTCTCTTAATTTTTGCTGAGTGGCTAAAGATGTGTGAGGTCTAGCGTTATCATGATGAAAATCCACACCCCTTCTGTTGATTAATTCCGGCCGCTTTCTCTCAACTTCTTGCTTTAATCTCATCAGTTGTTCGCAGTAGAGTTCAGAATCGATGGTCCTGCCTGGTGGTAACAGCTCATAATGAATAATGCCCTTCCAATCCCACTACACACACAGCATCACCTTGTTGCGAGTTAACCCGGGTTTCGCCACAGTCTGTGAAGCCTGACCGGCCTTTGACCACGACCATTTTCGCACGTTCTTGTCATACGTGATCCACTTTTCATAACCAGTTATCAGCTTCTTCAAAAATGGTTCGGTTTCATTACGTCGTAATAAAGAATCACAAATGAGTACACGGTTCATTAGGTTTCTTTCAGTGAGCTCGTGAGGTACCCAAATGTCGAGCTTTTTTGTGTACCCAGTTTTTTTCAAATGCGCCAAAACTGTTTTGTGGTCAATTTCCAGTTCTTCAGCTACGTCGTAACTACTGATATGCCGATCTTGCTCCACTTTTTCAAAAATGAAGGGCACAGGGAAAGAAGGGGCTCATCAACAATTAACACAAATTGAATAAAACGCTAATTTATACTAAAAATCTACATGGTGTGTATGGATACTCATTTTTAACGATGTTATTTACATGTTTTGGACATTACGTAGTCCAACTACCTATTTTTGAGGATTCCGTTTTAATTGACCTATTCAATCAAAAGTTAAACAGACTTTTCTGGCCTAAGCCAGAAATGTACAGAGCAAAAAGGGGTTGATTGTAATAATGAGCTCCTTTCCTTTTTGGAAAAGTAAATGTAGGCAAATGGTTTTGAAAGAATAATAAGCAATATTTCTGTTAAATTCAATGTATATTTCAGTATGAATTAGTTATGTGGAACATTTGTAAAATATTCTTGAGCTTCAGGGGAACAGAACTTCTTCAATTCCTGTAGGTCTTTATATTTTTCGTCTGAAATAGGCAGTTCTGCCTCATAGCGTAGACCAGGTAATAGGAACTCTTGGTTCTGGAGATTTCTCAGACTTTTATTTCGCCCTGCTATTGATGCTTCTTCCCATGGACCATTGTATGTTGTACGGAATAATATTTTCTTATTTGATTGTTCTATTTTTAATTCCTTTATAGGACGTGATGGATGTGCTCCTTTTAACTCTGATTGGGATGCAATGAGCACCTTTTAAGCTAGTTCGATACGAAATGAGCTCTTTTTATTCCTTGACGTGTTTTTTAATATTGAGGATTACAAAGCAATGGGCCCTTTTTAGTTAGTTTTGAATATGTCATATCAAAGGCCTGTTCAAAATCTACCAAGTGCGATCATTTCTTTGATTTCGTATAAATTGTCGATGAGCCCCTTTTTTCCCTGTGCCCTTCAAATGGCATCCATTTTATCCGTAATAGGGCGACCAGAGCGACGTGCATCTTTGACATCAAAATTTCCGGATTGAAAACGCTTAAACCAAATTTGTGCTACTCTCACAGACACTACACTAGGTCCATAAACATCGCAAATTTTTTTCGCGGCTGGCGTTGCATTTTTACCTTTTTTGTAGTAAAATTTTAAAATGTATCGAATTTCTTCATTAGATTCACTCATCTTGACGGTACGAAAAACAAATGAAAATCACACATTTTCCTAATTTGAATTTTGAATTATGTTCTTTAAAATTTAAACAGATACAAATAGTATAGCCAAAGAGATTTTATTACAAGTTCATACATACTATAATGCGAAAAGACTTTTTCCCCAACCTAATATAATGAAACGCAGAGGGTCGCGCGTATGTGCGTGCACTCGCAGTGTGACATCACACGCAAATTATATCCTGCCGTAATATTTTTACAAATATGATCTATCTTTTATCCATTACTCTTGCATTAAAATCTCGTAGTTATTAGCGGTTGAAATCTTACATGTTTTTGTCAGTCAAAAATATTGAACTTACCATCAGTACACCGAGCGACGTTTAAAAATTCCAAACTGTAATCCCAATAAAGACTTTTTAGCAAAAAATAAAACCGACTTCCAAAATAAAACACTACAAAGTGAAAAATAACCTTGATTTCGGTAGTCGGTGTCTTTGGTTTTGTATTTTCGCTTTTTGCCACCGACTTCCGAAATTAAAGTTATTTTTCACTTTGTAGTGTTTTGTTTTGGAAGTCGGTTTTATTTTTTGCTAAAAAGTCTTTATTTTTCACTTTTTAGTTGTGGAACCTACCCCACACAAATTCGAATAACACTACCTGCTATGTAAATAACAGTGATAGGAAGTTATTAAAACATCATCCAGATAAACTAAGTGGGAAATATACGCATTATTGAAGCTAACTCAAAAACTCCCCAAGCAACTTAATAATATTTATATGGGACCACCTCGGAAGTATACCCTTTCAAACAAAAAAATAATTTTCTAAGTCGGTCCATCTGTCTTTGAGTAATCGCGTAACAAGCATCCAAAAAAAAAAAACATACAGACGAATTGAGAACCTCCTCCTTTTTGAAGTCGGTTAAAAAGCTCTAGTAAATGTTTCTACAGCTTACTACAAACTGACTTCATTATAACCACATTTACCTAAAATGTGGCCCAATATTACGCTGACATCCACCAGGCCCATAAATAACAACATCCATCCATCCATACTACCCGTCCACCTAACCACCACGGTAAACTATTTATCACACGACTAAATATACCACTTCGTTATGCGCAAGAGTCGATTGAGACGCGCACAAACGAGACGCTAAAGAGGCGCGGACAGACGGTTTGTTCAAGATATTAGGAGTGACCAGTTTTGGAGGAAGATGTTATAGATGGATGGAATTTTTTTTGGTTGTTAAAAATATACATCTTTTTTTTGTAATACATTTCTTCTTCTTAGGCCCATTTTCACCACACATTACTAAACGCGTTTCACGCTAAATGAAATTAAAACATCGCTCCGTTTCTTTCAATCGTTTGAAGATGACAGAGACAATGTTTTTAGGTGTGTTTAGTGATGTGTGGTGAAAGTAAGCCTTGTGCGAATTTCACTAATGAAACTGAACGCGATCTGCCGGTCTATTCTGTAAAAATCTCACCGTGAAAACTTAGGTGAAGTGAGCTTGAAGAGAGCTGTCATTCCACCTGATTGACACTATTGACGGCTCCCTCCACGCTCACCTCACCTAAGTTATCACGGTGAGATTTGTACAGAATACCACTGCAGCACATCTAAACCGAGTTCAAGAGCTGTCAGTGTCAACATTCCAAAGAAAAAAATGACACTGACAGCTCTTACACGTGGTTTATGTGCTGATCGCGTTCAGTTTCATTGGTGAAATCGGCACTTGCGGCAGCGTGTCGACGGCCATCTAAATAGTCTCGGCCCAGAGTTTGGCTACGTGTTTGGCACCATCACTGGCGTCCATCAGTCTCATATACATTGGCACTGTCTACTGCTATATATATGATGGGGAGTTTGTTGCGCCACTTCTTCTCCCCAGCTAAACCACTAGGAAGTGGTGAAGGCGGGCGTTTTGGGGGACTGTCTTATGTAATTTTGACGTTCGAAAAGTGCCGAGTCTCAGCCTAGTTTGAATAAATTACTTTTAATTTTGATGCTAATGCCTATGTAATAGGAGTCGAGCCATCAACCAAGCACAAATCTAGACTCCGGGCTGCTCCAGCAAATGTCCTAAAGTTAAAACGAAATAACACTTCACCAGACCTAGAACCCCATGCTCAGCAGTCGCACTTTCCACTACTAGACCAACGAGGCAGTTCAAGAAGATTATACCTCATCGTCTGCCTAACCATTTCCCAACTACGTCGGGGTCGGCTTCCAGTCTAAACGGATGCAGCCGAGTATTTTACATAGAGCAACTCTCCTCAAAATCACTTCACCTCACCTCTACTATCCAGTTACTGAGTAACACGATACCCTGGTTATCCTTAGACTGGTTGTCAGACTTTCACTGGCTTCTGACTACCCGTAACGACGTCTATTCCAATATAAAGATAATGTGAGCAAAAGCATACCTTTGTATTCTGTAAAGTCCGCCAACTCACACAGCTGGTCAAAAGTAAATACCTTAGGAATCAGCACAAAGGCCGGAGTCTGGCCTAAGCCTATTGTTTCACCTGTCTTTGCATACGTACGTAGGTATGTATGTGAGCTCTGAAATCGAATATTAAGGAATGTATATTGCGTTAAATACATGCAAATTGGATTTTAGATATACAATAGTGTGTGATCATCTTGCTCCCAGTCTGAATAGGGATGATGACTAAGTTTTTTTGTCCGTCATGTAGATTTTAAAATATATTGGACACGTATTTGTTCTTTTTCTAGGCAATCAAAAGATTACGGCGATACATTGAGTTAAAATGTGGCATGACGTCACGTCTTCGTAGATTTCATACGTAGAAGTGACGTAGCGAGCCCCCACTCCCGAACTTTAACGCGTGTTATGACAGGCCAGTTGGCATGGTTGGTTAAGATACCACCTATCATGCCGGAGGTCGTGGGTTCGATTCCCATCCACGAGAAACATTTGTGTGCATGAACATGTCTGTTTGTTCTGAGTCTGGGTGTAATTATCTATATAAGTATGTATTTACAAAAAAAAAGTAGTGTATGTAGTATATCAGTTATCTGGTTTCCGTAGTACAAGCTCTGCTTAGTTTGGGATCAGATGACCGTGTGTGAATAATGTTCCAGATTATCTAAGTCATTTGTTATTAATATGTTAAAGCAAAAAATACGTATCAAATTTTTTTTTATTACTGATAATAAATTCCGATCCTATTTGGTCCGTCAGTCAGAACTGACGGACGAAATAGAATTTCTTTTTTTTTTTTTACCCAGGCATCATCCCTATTGTCCCACTGTAGCCTCTTCCCATACAGAGAAGGAACGAGCATAAGCGTCAGGGATGGTATCGGAATCTAATAGCCGCAGTTGTCGATTACAGAGACGACGCTTTACGAAGCCAAACTCGATGTACTATATCTGTTAATGCCGTGGTTCTTCATAAATAAAATATCTGTAAATCCTCGGAAATGTCATACGTATATCACACGTTGATATACGTATAACATTTCCATGCCTCGGAAAGTACGTTGGTCCCTGCTGTCATTCGTGGATCTCTGACAGTAATTACGGATACGTTAGAAGCCCGAAAGTCTGACAACCAGTCTTACTAGGGTATCGTAGTATTCACTTATTGCAATGTGGAGGTCAGATACGCAGTCGCTTCATGTAAAATACTACCAGTATTCACTACTACTATATTGGAATAGTCATCGTTACGTAATAGACGGGTAGTTAGAAGCCTGATAGTCTGACAACCAGTCTTTCCAAAGGGTATCGTTTTACTCAGTAACTGGATTGTAGAGGTGAGGTGATTTTTGAAAATACTATTATTATATTAGCATCCGGTTAGACTGAAAACCGACCCCAATATAGTTGAGAAAATTCTAGGCAGATTGATTGATCAACGTGGGACTGCTAACGAACCGTATAGTGTGTACCGCCCCTTAACTCTAAGGGCGTTTACACATTCACTTAGTAAGTCTAATAGCTCTCTACGGTAAGTGACACGGCGTCTTTACGTAACTTTAAACATTCTTCTGAAAATACCTTAAACGGTTAGTTTATTTGTACTTGAATAACTTGCTAAATGATGTCGTTGGTAGAAAGTGGTTCCCGCGTTTGAACTGTTTAGTGGCCATTTTAAGTTTAAATGTTAATAAAAGTTGGTGGCCACACTGTCAGAGAAGGGAAATGGAATGGAAACATGGGAGGATGACTTGGTGAAGACGACTGGAAAGAAATGGACGGGACAGGCAAGGAAGAGGGATAATTGGAAGGGGTTGCAGGAGGTATTTTTCTGGACTTTTTTGGTCTGGTATTTTGAGTACTTTATGTGACTTCTTTGGTATTGTTCGTCGAGTTGTTGAGCCCCTCAAGTCCTGAGTTGAGCTTCACTGGCTTGTACTGACTGGACTGGACTGGTTATTTCCTCAAAAGACATTTCAGACATTCCTCACAATGATCTGACCAAGATTGTGTCTGGAGTTTAAAAGATACATTGACCTTTGAGTTCGTTTCGCCATTTCTTTTCAGGGGCAGCCAGACAGGAAATGAAGCTTATTTTTTTAATATGACGTGTAAAAGTGATTCCGATATCCTATATTTAGGTACAGAATAAACAATATCATTTCATTTCTTTGCCAAAGTGTAGACAATACTAAGAACTGGTAAGGCTATAAATTAAAAAAAAAGCATAGTCAGTCACACATCACGTAAACTCGTAAGATTTTCCCCTACCAAAAAATCGCTCACGTGTCTAAATAAGTTTGTCAAACTAGCGCTGCTTCGTTGGTACAGCGCGGCAGCGGTAGCAAACCCTGCATGCAGCAGAGCAAAGGAGCATGGGCATGGGTAGCCCCTGGGGTTCGATTCCCGGGCTGGTCAAAAATTACAGGGTTTTTCGTTCAAAAAATTTTCAGTAGCAACCCGGATTCTGGATTCATGTCTAGTTAGTGGCAAAATATTCGCCCCAAGTTAGTACATAGGACCTAAACTTATCAATATGGGAGTACTATAATTACTCCTTTACCGACTCCTTCAGGGCAAAGAATAAAATCTTTGCTTCGGGATATTAATTGTGCTAAGTAATCGACACCAATATCATTAAAAAACCGGCCAAGTGCGTTGCGGATCACGCGAAATGAAGCATTCCGTAGCTGGAACGATCCCAAGAACAAACTTAGCATTGTAGTTGAAAAACATGTTCTCCCATACATTCCAACTGCAAATGTAAGTTTGTGCGCACAATATTGAGACAATTACTATGTTATGTTAAGACCATAGACTTCTTATAAGTTTTTCTGTAATATATAGGTGTAGAACTATTTTCTGTATTTTTTTTCAAAATTTTAGGCTCAGTAGTTTCGGAGATAAGGAGGAGGAATGGTCAAATTTCGTCTATTTTCTTAAATAACTTTAAAACAATTTATTTAAAAATTGTAAAAAAATAAAATATTTGAGTACAGTAAGCCCTTTCACGGTACAGTTTGCAAAACTTTAATTAATTAATTTTTTATTTGCCCCCAAAAGTGACCGCATAATCAAAATTCATTTATTTACGTTACAGTCCGTATCTGGGTCACAAATATTCATACGTGTACCAAATTTCAACTTAATCAGTCCATTATATTCGGAGCAAATTAGCTGTAGGCGGACAGACACGAGTGATCCTATAAGGTTTTTCTTTTCCTTTTGAAGTACGGACCCTAAAAATACGCATTGAACTTCTCTTTTGAAGTCGGTTAAAAATATCACAAGTCTTATGATAATCACTGCACAGAAAATGTCCCCTTTAAATCCAGATCAGTGCATTTTATACCTAAAAAGACAGTCAAAACCAGATCAACAAGCCCGTATGATTATATTTCATAGAGATAATATATCTGTAGTTATTTATAACTGTTCGTTACATAGGCCTTCTTAGGATTTGTATGAGCTGATGGTAAGCACGATATCAAATAGGGATGGGACTTTAAAAGTTAAAAGCTTTATAGAAATCGAAATTGACTTCAAATATTTTTTACTAACTGAAAGTAAGCCGCACTGGTCGATCAATCAGGGTAAGCAACGCTTGGCGCGGTGGGTCAGTGGATGAGCGACCATCTTTACATACCAAGATCCCTCCGTGCCTCGGAAAGCACGTTAAGCCATAGGTCCCGGCCGTCATTTGTGGATCTTTGAAAGTTTGACAACCACTCCTACCAAGGGGTATCGTATTACCCAGTAACTGTGTTGTGGAGGTCAGATAGGCAGTTGCTACATGTAAAATACTGGTATTCAGCTGCATCTGGTTAGACTGGAAGCCGACCCCTATATAGTTGGGAAAAGGCTAGGCAGATGATGATGTTTGTTGCTGCTTATTGTAGTTTTATCATACAGGAAAATAAAATGGTGTTTCTCATTGTAAATTTATTGAAATGGTTACCTATTTCAAAACTTCCGAGTTTAGCATTGGAGTGACACTGAAACCCAAAGTCATAGCATTTCTTTCAATTGAACCATTTATTTATTGAATGAATGATTATGGAATCGGTCAGTCAGAAATATGAATTTATATAGTTGCTCATTCCAAATTCCAAAGCGTATAGTATTTTTTATTTCACGACACGCGCTTTACTTGTGTTTACCAAGTATACAAACACGCTGTGAATGTGTGCGTGAAGACGAGTAGCGTCACCACATAACACACATACACACACTTCACCATTGTCTCGGACGGTACCGAGAGCTCCTGCGCACACACATTCACAGCGTGTATGTACACTTGATAACTACATGTAAAGTGCGGGTCCCTTCGTGAGATTGCTGTAAGCTAACTTTCATGTGCTGTTTTTAGGGTTCCGTACCTAAAGGGTAAAACGGGACCCTATTACTAAGACTCCACTGTTCGTCTGTCATGATTCGTGATAGACAGTTGAAATTTTGAAAGATGACGTATTTCTGCTGCCGCTAAAACAACAAACACTAAAAAACAGAATAAAATAAATATATAAGGGGGCTCCCATACAACAAACGTGATTTTTTTGCCGTTTTTATAGATAATGGTACGGAACCCTTCGTGCGCGAGTCCGACTCGCACTTGGTCGGTCTTTTTTTCTATAAATAAATGTGTACTGTGCAAGATGTCCTTTGCAAAAAAAAATGTCATAAAAAGGAAAATGTTACAATTTCAATTGGAGCCCTGACTTCTGAGCTAGGTAGTACCTGTATTACAGGAATCAGAAAGTCAAAACGCAACGCGTGTTAACAGCTGTGTTTTAATTTATGTGTGGCACAGCCATTTTGTTTTTTTTTTCTTCTCATTTTAACCATGACGACGAGTGAGGTAAAAGCTTAATTAATTTTACTCCGGGTTTTATTAAGGGTTTTGCTTTGAATTTTTAATGCCATGTCCCAAATTTTCGTCCTCTCGACTAAGTAAATAATCCTAAATTCGACCATGTTAAGCTCAACTCTAACCATAGCCAATATGCCTGCAAAATGTGAACTAATACGACATGATTCTCAGATAGTTAAGTCTAAGATATGCCGCTATGGCTGCTGGCCTGACAAGAGACACCATGTCTTGGGGAAATATTGGGATGGTTATAAACTGCATGACGGCAACATATTGCACGCTGTTCTAACCTATGTTTACAAACAAAGACTATTGATTGATTGACGGCGGAAGTTTTGGCTAAAACAGATAAAAAAGAACATCACACCTATATTTACCGAAAAGGTTAGGTTATACTCCTTTGCCTTACGCTCTCATACTAGGGATTTTGGTTAATGTAATTTAACTGTTAATCATCAATGCTTAACAGTTTTAAAAAGCTGTTAATTATTAACAGGTTTTGAGTGTTCAATCGGTATCGTTCGGAAGTATTCGTTTCGCATACTAGTTGATTCTCAGAAATGAATAAAATTATAGTGAAATATTCGTTGAGCCGTTGACGTAAATTAGCAGTTTATATTTTCAACTGTTTTTTTTTTTGGAACTGAGTAAAATAATGACAATTGAACAAATGCGTCTTGTGCGTTGACGTAAATTAAAAGCTAATATTTTCAACCTGTTTTTTCAATGATGATTAACAGTTACTTCGTTGACGAATGAAAAGTCGTTAAAAAAAGGGTTTATTTATTCAACGACCACCTCTATCTCATACCGCCAGTTATAGAATACAATAATTTATTTCAGATAATCAAAATCCATATCTTGTTAGTATACAAGGTTATTGGTAAAACACCAACAACCTCTTAAGGGGTCATTGTACTCATCATTATGAACAACTTTTACTATGGGACCAAATCTGAAATCGCGCAAAAAAATCAGCTGTTCAGTACATTTATAATTTCAATGTCGTAATTCGTACAAAATGTACTAAACAGCAGTTTTTTTGCGATTTTTGATTTCGTCCCATAAAAGTTTTACATAATGATGAGTACAATGACCCGTCAAGAAGTTGCTGGTGTTTTACCAATAACCCTGTATATTAGCCACAATATTAGCTTACAATTAAGTTAGTATTGTTAGTACTTATCTTTATGTAGTCTACTATACAAAACCATTCACTACCCTCACCCAGTGTTTTTGAATAGGCCAGTCAAATCGAGCAGCAATGACTTTCAGAATGCCATTTTTAGCAAGCCGCAGAAGCCGATTTTTTGTGAATTATGTCTTGAAGCCGTCCGTGTGGTCTTCTCAAACATCCCGGATGCACTGCAGCGCCACGGTAGCCTTAACAACATTCTGAAAGCATTGTTATATTGAACCCGCATGGTGTCATAAGATAAGATGACATAAGATAAGATGGGTAGCTCGCCGTCCGGTAAGGACCAGGCCCGGGTCGACGGCGCGTTGTGTTCCACGCGTGCCTCAAAGAGATGTCAGCATTAGCTGAAGGGGTCCGCTAGGGCCAATGCCCGCTAGGGTTGTGGGTTGTTCGAAAGAGTTACCGTGGCCCTGGCACAGGCAACTGAAGGAACACGGGTGGGTTTTAGTCAGTAGAAGTCTGACACGTCCTCCCGCTCCACCCAGAGCGGCAGAAGTTATTTGATGATTTCCCATCCACAAAAAAAAAAAAAAGAAATGGATAAGATCGTCGCGTATAGCTCACCCACAGGCCACTCGAGTGAAAGGATTGACAATACGCATTAAAGAGCGTTATCGTTACTTGAGGTGTACTTCGAGCGAACCTGCGAGCAAGCATGTTACTTCTCACCGCCAACGCCCAGCGTTCCCGCTCTATATTCTCGTCATCCTTGAGGTCATCTGCCACAATATGCCCCAGATATTTAAATTTGTTATATTCAAGTCACATTTAATAGGTGGCAAGCTTATTGCAACCGAACACAAATCCAGAGCCCCGGGCTGACTATTGAGAAAGATAATTATTATGCTTTTGACTAAGACTGATACTTTCTCGCTGGCTCTTGCATTTACTGGTGTCAACACGAGCTAAATGGCAGCTCATTCTGTCGTAGTTATTATTATATTGTTGTATTTTTTCGAAAAATGCTCGTCTAATTTTAACTATCTCAATGCTTTTCCGAATTTGTTCCCAATTAAACAGCGGTGTTGTTAAGTAATAACAGCCGCTCGAGTCGATCTATCAGGTTAAGCTACGCTTGCCAGAGTTGGTCCGTAGATGGGTGACCATCTTTACATACCGAGACTCCTCCGTGCCTCGGAAAGCACGTTAAGCCGTTGGTCCTGGCTGTCATTCGTTGATCTTTGACAGTCGTTACGGGTCGTCAGAAGCCTGAAAGTCTGACAACCAGTCTTACCAAGGGGTATCGTATTACCCAGTAACTGGATTGTGGAGGTCATATAGGCAGTCCCTCCATGTAAAATACTGGTATTCAGCTGCATCCGGTTAGACTGGAAGCTGACCCCAAAGTTGGGAAAAGGCTAGGCAGATTGATTAAACAGCGGTGTTGTTGGTTCTCCAGCAGGTATCGTTACCATTTTTTGCCAATAGTAGTCTTGTTTGCCAAAATCAAATTATAATGTAAACATTCCTAAAAGATCCAAAAACTATGCGCACCCTAAGTATTCACCATTCAATGCGCTTGCGCGGCAGCGTGCGTTGGAAATTCAAAAATTCAAATCAGTCTCTGTCCGTCTTTCGTCGAGTGCGCACGCCTGTCAGCATTTACATACACGTTTTGTATGTAAAGACCCATACATTTATCTGTCTTTTATTTTTTATACTCTTATTTTACTGTATAAAACTTACATTTTCTGCCTAACGATGTCGTTTTACCATTTTAGTGGGTTACAGACCTTATACGTTGGGGTTCATGACCCAAAGAAATGTAGACTTCAATCAAGAAGACAGGATTTTGCATTGAATTTTAATGATGCAACACTTGGGGAGAATTCGAATGGTTTCCTTTAAATATTGTTGCTTTTCGGAGGAAAAACATGACTTTTGTTATAATGAGCGGGCTGGACGTTTTATTGAGAAAGAGAAGATTTCTCAAGTAAAATCGTCAAGTAGGTAATACGTAATTGTCTTCACACATACATAACGATATGGGCCTATGATGCCTGCAAATAAAAGATTTTTATTTTATATATTAATAAAATAAATAAAAGTGGAGCTCGTAGCTAAGTAATAACAGCCGCACGGGTCGATCCATCAGGTTAAGCTACGCTTGCCAGGGTTTGTCCGTGGATGGGTGACCATCTTTTCATACCGAGACTCCTCCGTGCTTCGGAAAGCACGTTAAGCCGTTGGTCCTGGCTGTCATTCGTGGATCTTTGACAGTCGTTACGGGTCGTCAGAAGCCCGAAAGTCTGACAACCAGTGTTACCAAGAGGTATCGAATTACCCAGTAACTGGGTTGTGGAGGTCAGATAATGGTATTCAGCTGCATCCGGTTAGACTGGAAGCTGACCCCAAAGTTGGGAAAAGGGACAGATTGATTGAAAATAAATTCAATAAAAATCTTTTATTGGCAGGCATCATAGGTCCACAGCGTGTTAATTACATGTAACTTAAAAACTATGTTAGTCATAACAAATTAGGCACACAATACAATGTTAAAACATCAAATTACGGGAAGGTAAATCAAGCTTCACGTCTGACATGGAGCCCGATAAACCTGTCTATGGTAGGTCCCTCTAACCTTTCAGCAAATCTCCCTCTCGAATGTCTTATGTTACACAGTTCGACATAAGAAAAAATGCTTCAAGTGTCTTAAGTCGGACAGTTACACTAAATTGACAAGTGAAAATATTAAAATGACCTTTATGATAATGTAATCCTAATACAGCTTGACAATTTCAGTCAAGTCAATTTAGTCTCCGACATTCGAGAGAGACAACGAAGTGATCCTATAAGGGTTTCGTTTTTTCCTTCTGAGGTACGAAACCCAAAAAAAAGAGCGTTCCAATGAATATCAAAATCAAATTACAAAAGGATGTGCAGTAAACCGCAATCTAATTCACAAAGAATGCTATTGTTGCTTCTTCTCACTCTGCGTATTATTGACGTCACTTCCTTGCGCATGATCGCGAAGTAATCATCAGTGTGCGCATTAGCGAACATCTGTTACGCCTCAACAGCACCCTGAAGGCATTGTGGTATTGAATGTGGAAGGTGTTGCCAGTTTTTTGGGTATAATTAGCCCACAGGCTGCTGGTGTAAAATGTTTGACAAAAAAGTATATGCAGAATATTGTAAAACATTTAAAAAGAGTAGCTGTGGAGTTTCTCGCCCATTCCTCTTCAAACAAAACTATGTACCTTTTGGAAGGTGCGACTAGAATCTATTTTCTTGCAAACTTTGACGTTCAAAGGTGCCATTACGTGCCTATTTAAAATAAATGATTTGACTTTGTTACGTTAATGCAATGACGCTGGAGCCAGAATACTATTATTTTAATGTTTGCTAACCGACCAAAAGAAAAAAATCTTATCAGACAAAATATTCTAAGTTAATATTAAAATCAGAATCTAACGTAAATATTTAAACAGTTATAAGCATATCTACGTAATTACATGACGCATGTATTCCCTGGAGGGTTAGGCAGAGCTGCACTTATAATACACCCACATTTCACCAGTGATGTTTAAGTCCCATGTAATAGGAGGCGAGTCTATTGGCATCAACCGGCACAAATCCAGACTACGGGTTGCTACTGAGAAATTCTAGATGAAAAAACTAAATATCACTACCCCATGCCCAGCAGTCGTGCTTGCAACCACTGGACCAACGAGGCAGTCATATTAGAATTTGGTTGGCATATTGGTGCATTGCAAAATGGCCTCCACCTACACTTATATTTACGTCCGGGGCACCCTGGACAACCCCAATCTTGCTCATCATCTGCCTAGCCTTTTCCCAACCATGTTTAAGTCGGCTTAAGAGGAAGTCTGAAAGTGACACCAGTGACTGAAAAGTTGTGTGGAAATCGGTTGTCATGGTATGGGCATGTGATGCGGAGGAATGAGGAAAATGTCGTGAGCAAAGTTTTGAGTATGAATGTGGATGGCTATACCAGTAGTGGAAGACCAAAGAAACGATGGGTGGGCTGTATGAAAGATGATATGGCTAGAAAGGGAGTGATTACCGAGATAAAATAGAGAAGTATGGAAGAAAAAGACATGTTGCGCCGACCCCAAATATATTGGGACAAGGACAGGAGAATGATGTCGTTGCAGTCGGATTCCAGTCTAACCGGATACGACAGAATAGCAGAATTTTACATGGAGCGACTGCCTATCTGACCTCCACAACCCAGTTACGGGGTAATACGATACCCCATGGTGTATTAGGTATATAAGACTGGTTGTCAGACTTTTGGGCTTCTGACGACCCGTAACGACTGTCAAGATCTCCGAATAACAGCCGGGGCCAACGGCTTAACGTGCTTTCCGAGGCACGGACGGGAGTATTGAGATGCTATGTAATAAATGGTCACTCATCCACGAACCGACCGCAGCAAGCGTAGCTTAACCTTCGATTGACCCGTGTGGCTGTATCATTTAGCCACGAGCCCCATTCAAATAGCCTCCATCCAAGTGAAAAAGGTGAAACTGAACACTGTGAAAAAAATCCCGTGCACACGGTGACCACATTTGTTAGCAAGCGTTACTTTAGCGGCCGTGCGCTGCAAGCAAGAATAGTCCTTACGGTGTGCTCTCATGTACAGTCGAATAAGAAGATATACAAGCATCTAACTTGCAATTACTCGTTATTTAATAATGGTGTCGTCTGCATGTTACAGAAGAGTTCATTTAGTTTGCCATTGACACGCTAAGAAGACATGCCCCAGCTAGAGACGCAGATATACGCCAACCGACGGCCATGAATGGTTAGCTTGCGCGTTCTGTGCTGAGCTCACGCAACGCGTCGAGCATCCACCCAGTAATAGGACTCGCTCATCAAGGAGCGCGGTCCCAAATCAGACGCATTATTAATTTATTATACATAAAACAAAATGTGTTGTATTAAAACATGTACACTAAAAGATAAATAATTAAATTATCTTTCAAGTTGTGAAGGTTTTATAAAATAACGCGTAAAATCTATATTTTTTGTTTGTACGTTTTATGCCACTGAGGAGCTTGTGGCTAAGGAATAACAGCCGCACGGGTCGATCCATCAAGTTAAGTTACGCTTGCCGGGGTTGGTCTGTGGATGGGTGACCATCTTTTCATACCGAGACTCCTCCGTGCCTCGGAAAGCACGTTAAGCCGTTGGTCCCGGCTGTCATTCGAGGATCTTTGAGAGTCGTTACGGGTCGTCAGAAGCCCGAAAGTCTGACAACCAGTCTTACCAAGTGGTATCGTATTTCCCAGTAAAATACTGGTATTCAGCTGCATCCGGTTAGACTGGAAGCCGACCCCAAAATAGTTGGGAAAAGGCTAGGCAGATTGACGTATTATGCCACTCTTATTCAACTCAACTCTATGTTACCCTTACCCTATTGACCAAAAGACTGGCCTATTTTTTGGCCAAAGAATTAGTATTTCGATACAACGTGGCAATGCTGCCAGCTTTTTGGGCAATTTTCCTGTTGACACCGATGCAGGAGAAATTTTTGATGCCGTATGATTCGATCCCCTCTTTTTTTATATACACCTGCCTGTACATATTATTATTTTAAGACTTACTTTTATAATTTATAGCTTATATATTATGTATTTAAATACTCTTTTTTCGACTGTACCTAGCTGTTCGTATCGTGAGAGAAGAAACAGACTTGGAAATAAAATACGACTAATCTAACACAAAATGTACTGGTACTCGCACCTTTTCTAGATACCCGAAGCTTAAGAATTTACCTTAAAAGGATTCAGTCGTGAGATATATATCATGTCCCTTATGTATATAGAGTTATAATGACACTGTAGAGTCTCGTGTCTGTGCGTTGAAAATATTTACAAAAAAATAAATACAAAGTGCAAAAATGGCTTTGGACCTGAACAGGATTTACTGTACTCATCATTACGAAGAACTCTTACTATGGGACCATCCCTGAAATCGAGAAAAAATCGTCTGTTCCCTACATTCGATACATTCGGGTTCACCCAACTCGACAAAATGAAGAGAACAGCATTTTTTTTTTAATAATAATAATTTTAATCTGACGAGGGGTCGAAGCCAACTCGCAGAGATGGGTTGGCTTCGATACCTTCAAATCCTTTGTACGTCTTCCCAAGGTTCGGGATACCGAACGAGATGATACCATGATCGAAATTAAGAGCAGGCTCAGTCAGCATTAAAGAAATAAAAATAAATGTGTCATAGATAGTAAAAAAATAATTTAAAAAATCTTTTATTTCGAACAGTATTACAGGTACCTAATAATATGTGTTTTATTGTGTTTAATTTAATAATTTACTTTGAAGGGGGGTATCCGTGATCAAGATCAAGAGCAGGCCCAGTCAGCATTAAAGAAATAAAAATAAATGTGTCATAGACAGTAAAAAAATAATTTAAAAAATCTTTTATTTCGAACAGTATTACAGGTACCTAATAATATGTGTTTTATTGTGTTTAATTTAATAATTTACTTTGAAAGGGGGTATCCGTGATCAAGATCAAGAGCAGGCCCAGTCAGCATTAAAGAAATAAAAATAAATGTGTCATAGACAGTAAAAAAATAATTTAAATAATCTTTTATTTCGAACAGTATTACAGCCCATATATTATTGGAAAACGACAAAACAGAGTAGGTACCTAGGTACCTAATAATATATGTTTTATTGTGTTTAATTAAATAATTTACTTTGGTGATAGGGAAAGCTTGCGAAAATTTGCTTTGGCCCTATTTGCCGCATCACCTTTTATCAAATCCATGGTCCAGAAAGAAGACAAAATTAATATGCTAATGCTTGGTTCCTATAAACAAAAACGAATCGTTTTGCTTACGTGGTTACATTTTTATTACCAAACTGGGCGTATTTGATTCGTGAATTTTTCCTGAGATAGCAACTTCCTTAAGGGAGGGGCTACTATGCAAAGCTGTGAGAGCTTTATTGCTTCACTAATGGACAAGAGTCTTAATTTTAAACGGTCCAGAAATTATTGGAACCGGCCACAAGTGCACCATTCTGCCGCCATAAGAAAAATGGACGTACGAGTATCTACAGAAATTTTAAAATGGAGAAAAATGATATTTTGTCCTGTTTAAAAATACAAAGGCAGATGCGTCTTTTTAACCGACTTCAAAAAAAGGAGGAGGTGCTCAGTTCGTCGGAATCTTTTTTTTTTAGTGTATGTTCCGCGATTACTCGAAGGCGGCTGGACCGATTCGGAAAATTCTAAAAAAATATTTAATATGTTGATACAATCAAGAAAAATAACTAATCATAGTAAATTATATATAATAAGGCCTATCAGCAGCGCAAAATGAATTTCATATTATTTTATTAATAACCATTCGCTCTTTTTATCGCCTTCCTTTAAAGGTATTAGAAGTACAGTTGACTCGGTATACTTAGGAGCCATCGATTTGGTCAAGTGGAACTGATGATACAGATCACAGATTCGATTAGGTACTTTAATAATGGTTGCTAAGCAATTTATGCTCGTCACAATGGTGATGTAGAGTTCTCTTGGTACCTACTTACCAGGAGAATTCCTCAACAGTTAACGTTCCTGCATCGGGAAAAGCAATATTTTGTAAAAGGTGATGAGCAGTTGACATTATGATATTGTAACTTAGATTAATTACAAACTGACCCACTAAGAAGTGAAAAATAAGAAAAAACCCAAAAAAAAACAACCGACTTCCAAAAAAACACAACAAAGTGAATAATAACTTTAATTTCGGAAGTCGGTGGCAAAAAAAAGACAGATAAAATACAGATCCAAAGACAGCGACTTCCGAAATTAAAGTTATTATTCACTTTGTAGTGTTTGTTTTGGAAGTCTGTTGTTATTTTTTTTTGGAAAAAGTTTTTATTTTTAATAGTAAGAATTATTATTATTAAGTTTACGCCAATATAAAAATAGTGGTAGATCAGATGTATCTTTTTTTACTGATTCCGAATTTCGAAAAAAATGTCAGTTATTCCTTATGACGGCAGGCAGTATTGTTATCTTTCAGGAGAGCAGTTGAACGTTTAATCGCGGTATTTTAAAGAAATGAGCAGTGACTATGTTTTTATACTATAATAATTGAAAATAAATATTTCTATGTATTAAAAGCCGTGGCCTCGATGGAATTTCCCATTGGCAAAAATTAAGACCTTCCGTAAATACGTTCATCTCTTATTTAATCCCTTTAGAGGAATAATGTACAAAAATATTCATTGTGAAGGAGTTAAGGCGACAAAATAAATTGGGGGCCTTTTCGTAACCATTTATTTCACTATTACTATAGAATGTATGGATTTTATTTTTGTATATATGTTTATTGACTATTTGATTAATAATCTGACGGGCCAGTTGGCGTGGTTGGTTAAGATACCACCTATCATGCCGCAGGTCGTGGGTTCGATTCCCATCCAGGACAAACATTTGTGTGCATGAACATGTCTGTTTGTCCTGAGTCTGGGTGTAATTATCTATATAATTATGTATTTACAAAAAAAAAGTAGTGTATGTAGTATATCAGTTATCTGGTTTCCATAGTACAAGTTCTGCTTAGTTTGGGATCAGATGACCGTGTGTGAAAAATGTCCCAGGATTAATTAATATTAATCTGACTGAAGGAAAACGCAATTGAGTTAAATATCCTCGATAGAATTTAATTGCGAAAAGACTTTTTTATATTTTTTTTCTGCAATTCTAAACTCTCTTCTGTAATTATAATTCTAAATTGAAAACTCTGGCTGAAAATATTTTTGATAGATAGCTTAATTTATTTTTAAACGATTTTTATTTGGTTTGGTGCTTTTATTTTCGTTCCAGCGCATTGTTGCGGTCTCTTTTTGTCGCATGTGGAAGTAATTGATTCTGTCACTTTCTTTTTACCGCCCAGTTAGCTTTTTACATATCACCTTAATAGATAGGGGATAAGAGTTTGTATGGAAGTGTCCACTTTCGCTATACATATATGGAACACTCGTGCAAAAGTCATGAAATTTTGCAATCAAAATCAAAACCTTTGTTTTGATTTTGATCAAAATATGTTGTATAAATGGCCGTATATTTTTATAGCGTTGACTTCGAAGCTAGATTTTTTTTATTTCCTAAGGGAACATATACCAACGTTTTTGATATTAATTTTAACTTGATACCTCCACGCGTTTCGGGGGAAAAGGGTCTTGATAGACAGACAGACGAACAACGAAGTGATATAAGGGTTCCGTTTTGCTTTTGAGGTTCGGAACGCTATATAAAAAAACAAAAATATGAAAATACACCTTCACATAGTGCGTTTGTGCTTACTGTATTGACATTCCAGTTTTCACTTAACGGTATTGTGTATTGCAATACTTCTTCGTTATAATTCCCAATGTTTTATCTCGATTTCCACACAGACAGAGCCACAGGACACAGTTAGTATTAAAACCCACTAGCAGAACTCGACAGAATCAAACGACACAATGATTTAGCAGACATGTGGTAGCCGACAGAATGTATAAATTATTAGCCATATACCATACCATGGGCTGATGAATAAGTCAGCCGCGGAATCGTGGGAGTGTCATGTCTTTATTTTGTGGTATATATAGTGTTGTATTGAATTTAGTGAAATGTATAAAGAATTACTATTCGTCGTGACTTCGGTCGTGTAAATCTTTCAAGTTTTACGGTAAATTCAAAAATCATTTATTTAAAATTAAGCTTAGAATCAAGACTTTTTAAACGTCAGAATCACATAAGGCCGTCCTCCAAATCACCCGCCCTTCACCACTTCCTTATGCTTAAGCTGGGAAGAAAAAGTGGCACAAAAAACTCCTTAGCAGCCCAGCTGTGTGGTGAGTAGGTACCGTATTGTTGCACAAATTGACACATTACGCAAATTTGCCGTGTAAGGGTGTTTTGTGTTTATGTAGAACGCTCGTAACCGCCGCCGGTATGCTATAACTTGTCGGCGCCGACAAGCGATGATTGTCAACGGTAGTCGGCACAGGCAATTTTCATACTTTTTGCCAAATCAGCGAGAACCGGTGCTCACTGATCAGATAGGAACTTGTCGGCGCTTATCGGCGACAGTTTACAAAAAGTATGAAAACTGCCTGCGCCGACCAGCGTTCACAACCAGCACTTGCTGGCGCCGACAAGCGCTGGCTAATCGGCGCCGGTTTCCAGCGTTCTACATGAATACACCCTTACATTTCATACCTACAACTGTCGAAGACTGACAGCTGTTTAAAAAGGCTACTTTGATTCGAATTTATGGACAATTTATTTAAGTTGGTAGTTAATTTGGTACACAATTAATTCGCCTGACTTTTCATAGCAACTATTTGTAAAGATGCTCGTTTGGGGAAGTATCTACTACCACCATAACTATTTCTGCAGCCTACAGCGTTGCTGTGTTCCTTTATGAAGGGTATGGAAGCCAGTGTTATTAAGTATAGTGAGCGCGCAAGTGCTAGTCACCGCCTGAGGTATGTGAGCAGTGAGACGGGGGAGCTAGATAAAGGCCAAGCTACGAGTAACTCAGTCTGCCAATCTTGTCAATCGTGCCCTCGCCAGTCTCACCGCTCACGTATCTCAGACGGTGACTAGCAATTTCGCCCATACTACCTACGCATAGGGTACGTAGAAAGCAGTAGGATGTAGTGTTATTCTGAAAAAACCTCACCATAAAGACATAAGTGAAGTGAGCTTGAAGGGAGTTGTCAAAAGTGTCAATCCCTAGCATCAGGTGGAATGACAGCTCACCGATATGTCAGCGTTTATTGGCGCTGGTGGTCAACGCTGGTCGGCGTTGGAAATTTTCATACATTTTTCCAAATCAGCGGAAACCGGCGCCGATAAGCGCCGACAAGTTCATATCTGAATTAGTCGGCGCCGGTTTGCGCTGATCTGGCAAAAAGTATGAAATGAAATCTGCCTACAGCGACCAGCGTTGACAACGCCGCGGTGGTCATAATTTACCATCCCACTGAAATAACGAATCATTAAATTAAAATGATTCATGCAAACAATATTATTTGGATATACACAAAAGTTATAAAAATAAGGCTATCATATCCATTTAAATACACGCCCAATATTATTGCTACTAAGTGAGTATAATGTATGCGTTACCCCTGTTTCATCCCCTTCACCCCCATTTCACCCCCTGTTTACTTTCATTGCACTTTGCAATGAAAACGATCGAGCTTTTAACTGGGTTGCTAGATGCATGTTGACGATTTAAATTTAAAAATTGTTTGGACATTTTTAGTGGTTGTCTCGAGAGGCTCGTGGCTTAATAATAAAAGCCGTACGGGTCTTCAAAGTTAAGCAACGATTGCCGAGGTCGGTCTGTGGATGGATGACCAGTGACTATCATTTACTTACTACATTTATACATTTCGTTTTTATATTTTGTATACAGAAGCTGTTGGTGTACCTTTATAAATAAATAAATAACACACCGAGTCCCTTCTGTGCCTCGGAAAGCACGTTAAGCAGTTGGTCCCGGCTGTCATTCGTGGAATATTTGAAAGTCGTTACTTTGAAAGTCAGAACCCCGAAAGCCTGACAACCAGTCTTGCCAAGGGGTATCGTATTACCCAATAACTGGGTTGTGGAGGTCAGATAGGCAGTGGCTCTATGTAAAATACTGGTATTCAGCTGCATCCGGTTAGACTGGAAGCCGACCCCAACATAGTTGGGAAAAGGCTAGACTGATGATGAGTGTCTGTTACCGCAAATAAATAAAAAACTGTAGGGGCGTATAAATTATAAAATTGAGACGTCAATTGTTAACATTTTTGTTATAATTAAGGAGTACTTGTATTTTTGTAGTAATATTTATTATTTTTTTATTATATTTACATTATAATTCAATGTGCGTGATCGCGTGATTTAGATAGTGTATTGACTAATATGTCATTCCCTTCAACACTTCACTCTGACGTTCGTTCGTTCGTTCACTTGGGAGTTAGAAGTGTGACACACGCGAACAATTCTATGGTCTGTTTTTTTAATCTCGTAGACTAAATTGACATTTCAAATGTTCCATGTATCATTTTTTCATTTCATAATTTGACATTTGCACCTGTCAAATTAGTCTACGAGATTAAAAAACAGACGATAGTTTGGTATCTAGTCGAGGAAGGTGGATTTAAAGTGTTAAACAAGAGTGAATAAACGTGCATTACTGAAAACTATATCCTCATTTCCTGACCATGATAAAACTGGTTTTCGAAAACACAATTTCTAAATCAAGCTAAGTAACATAAAAGTAGTTTGTGGTTTTACCTTGATTTATTCTAAATCAATCAAACTAGTTATAATAATTTATTAACTAACCAAGTAACTTAAAATATAAACTTACTTAAAGAAACATAATTTCAGTCAATTCTCTTAACATTCACAGTATACCCACCTAATTAAAATCTTTATATTACTTTACAAAACAAACGAAAAACATCAAGTTTCGCTAAAAAGCTGATGGTAAAGTTAATATTACCTTAAAATGTCGAAGTTAATTTTACCCCTAGAATCGGGGTAAATATTTTCGGTTGGCAACACAGGGGACTTGGTTCCCCGGCTGTGTTATTAAAGCAAATAAGTTGAAGAATTATTAAACAACTGTACTTTACGTTTTCAGTCAATTTTGGGGGGTAGGCAGAGAAGTGGGTTGTTTTAAAATATTACCTGTTGAAGGTATTATTTACAGGGGAAAATGGAAGAGAAAAATATGTTGCGCTGAATTCAAAATAAGTCATAGGCCCAGGAAAATATGTAAAAAAAATATATAACAACACTAAGAAATATCTTTATTGAATAAAGTCATCTGTCTTTTTGGACCAAAGCAATGGGACTTCTAAAATCTATTTTTTTTTTCAAAATTTAGTAGTCGGCTAAAGTAGCTCAGTAGTTTCAGAGATAAAGGGTAGGGATAGAGGTATGAGGAACAGGGTGTTCACTCATCCTCCATAGAAAAGGGAGGATCTTCCGACCAGACGGGTATTGTGTCTGGTGGGCTATTTATATTTTTTTTTTTCACACAGTATTCAAAACTTTTTTTTTTAATTTTCTTATGTGCCGCCATATTTGACCCCGATATTCAAAACTCATTTATTTACGTAAAACTTCCGTGTTTGGGTGACAGAAATTTATACGTGTACCAAATTTCAACTTAATCAGACCATTAGATTCGGAGTAAATTGGTTGGACAGACAGACAGATAGACCGACACACGTACGTTACGAGTGATCCTATAAGGGTTCCGTTTTTTATTTTGAGGTACGGAACCCTAAAAAAATGTCATTTTCATACTAATATTATAAATGTGAAAGTTTGTATGTTTGGATGTGTGTCGTGTGCTTGTAAAACTTTTTGGACATGTGAATTAACCTGTAATAATAGTTGTAAGTGATTATATAAATAAATAAATAAATAATTTTCTCTTTGTTCCAGGTGCAAATGACTTATATTAGTTTCGTGTAACGTGATGTCTCAGTCATGCAAAAACGCCTGAACGGATTTGGAAAACATTTGGCACACAGATAGTTTATAATCTGGAGGATAGGTAGGTACTTTAAATCCCGGTAGTACGTACCCGTGGGATATTTTCGGACATCCTTACAGGCGAAGCCGCGGGCAAGAACTTAGGGGACTACAGGACCTAAGACGCGGTCACTGTCGGAGTGCATAGACAAGAAAGAGAAGTGCGATAACACAACGCTGGTAATTTATTGCTAAATATGAAGCAATTATTTATTTACATAAAAAAAAAATCTAAATTAAAACATTATTACGATAATATGTTGCTTGTAGAATAATTTGATAAAAAATCAGAATCATTGCATGATTTTATGGTTTTTAATCGTTTAATGAGATTTTTAGAGGTATCTTCATGATTTTTTTCTGTCGTATCAAATTAGTTGTATTATGTTTTCAACACACTGGCCCCGATTCCCCTGTTCACAAACTAAACTAAATTTAAGTTCAGGCCATCTTTTTATGTCTATTTCATTAAGAAAAGGACAGAAGATAAATACTAGTTTAGTCTGACGTACATTGACGTATTTTTAGTAGACAATATTTTAATCACGTCTAAACTTGTCTATGGAGTATCTTAATTTGACAGGACTAAACTAATATTCATCGTTTGGCCTTTTTTTAATGAAACAGAAAGAAAAAGATGCACTGAACTTAAATTTAGTTTAGTGAACAAGGGAATCGGCGCCAATATCTAACTAATATAATATGCTACTTTATTTTTCTGATTTTGTTTACTGCAGTAGATATACTTTTAGGCATTATAAAACTTTAAAACGATTAGTTGCGTTTAGATCCTGTAGTCCCTTAACATATTCAAATCATGACATTCATTATCATTAACAAACATTCACATATCCAAACTTTCACATAAAATACCTACATCATTTTCATAACTTCTACATAATATAAAATTGGGTACTTCCTGAGTATCAGATTATATTTTAAAGGCGCTGCCAATTAAGCATACGCGTAATATTTGCGAAATCTTGGAAAGCTCACAATTCGACAGAAACTCCCACAGTTTGTTCCTATAATTATCAAAATATACCATTGAGCTGTGTAGGGATGCGGGAAGGTTCGCAGGTATTAGTGTCGATAGATTTTGTCGACATTTTATATTAGCTTCTATCAGAATACAGCCACTTCGACAGCCTTAGCGTTAGCCTCGGAAAGGTCTTCCATAGTGCAGGTGTTATTCGAAGCTAATTTAAAAATATGCAAAAAGAATCATCGATACGAAGAAGGAGTATTCAATGGTTTTGTGTTGATTACTTTTTTTTTTAAATGCTCATGCATGCTGCACGATCACGAGGAGAAGTGCAGTTATGTAGGACTCCAACCTACTAAAACACTACGGTGTCTTCCTCTGCCGCTTGTGGCGGGAACATGAGCACGCGTTAGCACTCATCCGCGAACCCGACTTTCCTCTGGGGAGTACACCCCATGACCGGCGCACCAGAACACATTGCACGCCGTGTCCACCCCAGGCACCAAACCAGCACATGGGCGCTAGATGACCCCGTGTCTAGGCATCCTTGGTCCCCCTGCGAGCGATCAGGTCAGTGGGCCGGGCGCCAACCACTTTTGGGTGGGGAGAGCGGCCAACGAAATACCGACACTCCTCCTCCCCTGCGGCCTCACCGCGTCCGCCATCAGACGGTGGCGTTCCCGTCAAGGCCACGGAAGGTAGGGAGAGCGGCGCACCGCGCTCCTCTCCCGCCGCGGCCTCCAAACCTCAGCCGCGATGCCTCCCATACGAGATCGCAGCCCACCTCAGTTGCGATGTCGCCGAAGCGGCAACCTACTTATTGGCCGGTACGTGGTGGCGTTGACTTACCGGCAAAAGCCCTGACGAGTGGTCCCTCCTCGGGTTCCTCTTCGCTTCACCGTGGGTGACCAAGCCACGGCTACTGAGTCCCCTGCCTCGACAATGACATTGCGGGAACCCACCACAGCCTGTGTTGGTTAACTAACAGGTAAGAAACTAACACATAGCCGTCCAAGTGCTATGTACATCATCATCATCATCCACAGCCTTAGTTCACCCACTGCTGGGCATAGGCCTCTCTTTTCTCGTGCCAGTCTCCGCGCTCCTGTGTCAGATTCATCCAGGTCTTGCTCGTGATGGCAGCAATGTCGTCCGCCCGGCGGATGACTGACATCTCGTCTTAGAGTCCTTAAATGCCACTCTGTGTGCCTTACTCCACCTGCCATCACTGCACCTTGCCAGGTCTCCTACCCAATTCCATTTGAGTACCATAATATGCTTTCCGATATCGAAGACCTTCTTACGTCTTCGGATCTCGATGTTTGGAACTCGGTCTATTAGCCTGATGCCAAGAATGGAACGCTCCATGGCTCTCTATGCAACTCTCAGCTCTCAACTCACAGCCTCCTGCGTGAGCGTCCACGTGTCTGCACCATACGTCATGGTGGGCAGATTACACTGCTTATAGAGGCCGGACTTCAGATATCGTGGAATTTTAGCTGATCTCAGAATGTTGTCCGGTTTTCTAAATGCAGCTCACCCAAGCTGTATTCTTCTTGATGTGTCTGTTTGTTGATGCTCTTTTCCAAAAGAAAGAATGTGTGCTTTGTACAGTAAATTTTATTCTCTGAACATCACTTCGTAATTGGAATGGTGTGGAACTGTTATCCATGACTATCTACAAACAAGTGTGTTCGATTTCGAGTTCAAGTTGTGTTTGGTCTCTCGAGTGTGGTCGGAAGTGAAAAATCAGTTCAATCAAAGAACATCAGTTTATCATCCAACTGCCTCGTTGAGATTATCAAATGAATATGATCATACTTATAGAAACAATCACAACAACAACAGCTCATTTACTAATCGAAGGCCAGATTAAACTTAAATAAACTCGATGTAATATCAGCTGCTGGAAAAATCAAACATAGCTGAGGTCATCACAATATTTGTATTTTACGATACGATCATAGCCATCATACAAGTGTCTCTCAAAAACATCGATATCGATAATTCCACCATAAAGCACATCACTACCCGCCGGATCGATACTTCGTCGGTTACTAGGGCTACAGACGACGCGCTCCCACCCATACCGGGAAAAGGCATACAACAGTACCACCTGACAGTATTACTTGCTAAATTCAACCCCTGTGAATGAAATTGTATATCAAAATGAACGAGGGATGGACTGGAGTACCGGTCTTTGTGTAAACTTATATTTTGTTGTGGGTTTAGTCCAGGGCCAAACCGATTTTGAAAAAAAGTTATTTAAGAAAATAGACAAAAATTGACCATTCCCACCTTTATCTCCGAAACTACTGAGCTTAAAATTTTGAAAAAATACAGAAAATAATTCTTTAGCTATAGATTACAGGAAAACCTATAAGAAGTCTATGGTATTAAAATAACATTTGTAGTTGGAATGTATGTGAGAACATGTTTTTCAACTACAATAAAAGAAAAAATAATAATAATATTGATCCCAACAAAATTCATCCCAACTGCGGAACGGACACGCACTTGACCGGTTTTTTTTTACGAGTTACAATTGAAAAAAAGTCGAATATTCAAACAAAAAATTTGGTTAGTAAAATTTCGAATTTTAACTTTACTAGTGCTCATTTTTAGTTTGAAACCTCAACTTAAGGATGCAATAAAAAGTTTGTTTTGTTTGCATAATTTTGTATGAAAAAATATTGTTCTTAAAACGAGAACAACCAAAAAAAAATTTTTTTTTTCAAGATTAATCCTACTATCCTACTAATATTATAAATGCGAAAGTTTGTGAGGATGGATGGGTGTTTGTTACTCTTTCACGCTAGAACTGCTGAACGGATTTTGACGAAATTTGGCATACAGATAGTTTATAACCTGGATTAACATACTTTACGATACTTTTTATCCTCATATTCCTACGGGTTCGAGACTTAAGTGGGCGAAACCGCGGGGCGCTGCTAGTAATCCTACTAATATTATAAATGTGAAAGTTTGTGAAGATGTTTGTTACTCAATCACGCCAGAACAGCTGAACGGATTTGGATGAAATTTAGCACAGAGTTAGTCTGGAATATTATATATATATAATATATAATTACACATATTATACTTTTTATCCCGTCAAAATGTACGGTCCCGTGGTATAATTTTCAACATCCACGCGGGCGAAGCCGCTGGCAAAAGCTAGTTTTTCAATAAATATAACATTTATTGAAATATAGATTTTGAAAAAAAAAAAATATGACTTAAGCTGATTTAAACGAATGCAAAAGAGAAAATTTCATGTAATACCATACAAACTTTACTAAATTATACTTTTACTATTTTGAAATTCTATGTGTTATTCTGATTTCATAAAACAATAATAATAATAATAATATCCTGGGACATTTCACACACGGTCATCTGATCCCAAACTAAGCAGAGCTTGTACTATGGAAACCAGATAACTGATATACTACATACAATACTTTTTTTTTCGTAAATACATACTTATATGGATAATTACACCCAGACTCAGGACAAACAGACATGTTCATGTACACAAATGTTTGTCCTGGATGGGAATCGAACCCACGACCTGCGACATGATAGGCGGTATCTTAACCAACTACGCCAGCTGGCCTGTCAAATGTTGTAGAATTAAAATGTTTAAGAAGTAAAATTATATTTTTAATTTAAGTGTTCTTCTGTATTTAGATGAGACCATCTTCGCAGAGAGGCTGGTAACAGCTAGATTGAGTAACATTTCGTGCGATGCATATATGTTTGTAAATTGGTTTAAAAACACTTTTACACCTTAAAAATAAATTCTGCTTTAAAACTAGATGAGTTTTTAAAGCTCGATGACTTCAGTTTTTCCAAACCAACTACTCTAAAAAAAGACCGAAACAATGTCAGAGGTCAGTCTCTTTTAAAGTCCAGAAAATCATGGTCAGACCATGTGAGGACCTATGTGGATCCAAGAAGCCAACGGTAATGAGGCCAACTATTGACTGATGATAGTGAATTGATGATTTACAAACACAGATGTTGTTTTTTCGTTCGTGTTATGGCGCGCCTCCAAGTTCTGCACCCTCAAGGTCTTCACCAGTATGTACTCTACGATGTCCTCAGTCTTCGTAGAGTGGTGCAAACGGGACACGTATAGCTGCGTCGTCGGTACTGCAGGACGTAGCAGCATGTTAGATCCTGCCGGCGCCGTCCCACATTGGTTGCGATAAGTAGGCTTCCTCTTCTTTCTCCCCACCTTGATGAAGCCATGCTCATCGCATGTGATCTTCGGTGGAACCTGCTGTTCGTGGTCCATTACAGTGCCTTTCGTCGCGCTCGATGCTGGGCGACTCTTCTTTCCCCCTTTTGGTTTTTCTGCTTGTCTATTACCATCAACTGGGCACAAATCCAGACTCTGGGCTGCTACTGAGAAACTCCTGATGGAAGAACTAACACTGCCCGACCTGGGAATCGAACCCAGGACCTCATGCTGCGCAGTATGGCTTGCGTCTACTAGACCAAATTAACCACATCAACTGCAAAACTTCAGTTATATTTTTGCTACAAGGAACGACCGAATAAACAAAATAATAAATCATAACTCTCTAACATATTAATTTCAACCTCAAACATCCTAATTCGCCCTTATCAAATGCAAATCCCATCAAAACACCCTGCCATGTCAAAAATAACACACACACCCACACACACTATCACTGACTCACACACCCTCACATGCACACACGGATAACTTCAATAGAAGGCGTATAGTTTAATAATTCACACGAATGACCAGGATAGTCTAGACTGATTTAGCATTCAGTTGGGGCTAGAAGCAAGAAAATTATGGATATGGTATCCATATTAACGCTTTGAAGGACACTATACGGCTATATTAGTAATAATAAAACTTCTATTGTGCCTCGTTATTGTGATGATATGTGATGCCCCTCAAGTTAAAGGGGAAAATTTACAAGTCCGTATAAGGCCTGTCGTACTGTATGGTTTAGAATGCTGGGCCATGAAGAAGACGGATGAAAAAAGATTGTATGCAGCAAAGATGAGATTTTAAGATGGATGTATGGAGTGACGAAGGAGGAGGAGGAGGAGCTCGTGGCTATGTAATAACAGCCGCACGGGTCGATCCATCAGGTTAAGCTACGCTTGCCGAGGTTGGTCTGTGGATGGGTGTCCATCTTTTGACACGTGGTCATACCGAGACCCCTCCGTGCCTCGGAAAGCACGTTAAGCCGTTGGTCCCGGCTGGCATTCGAGGATCTTTGACAGTCGTTACGGGTCGTCAAAAGCCCGAAAGTCTGACAACCAGTCTTACCAAGGGGTATCATATTACCCAGTAATTGGGTTGTGGAGGTCAGATAAGCAGTCACTCCATGTGAAATACTGGTATTCAGCTGCATCCGGTTAGACTGGAAGCCGACCCCAACATAGTTGGGAAAAGGCTAGGCAGATTGATATTGTATGGAGTGACGAAAATGGATAAAGTCAGAAATGGGTATATAAGGAGAAGTTTGAAAGTGGCGCCAGTGACAGGAAAATTGAAAGGAAATCGTTTGGCTTGGTATGGGCATGTGATGAAGAGGGAGGAAACGCATGTGACTATAACAGTGATGAATATAAATGTTAATGGAGAGGAAGGCCGAAGAAAAGACGTATGGATTGTGGGAGGAATGATATGAAAGAGAAGGGAGTGAATGATAGCGTATCGGTTGACAGGAAAGAATGGAAAGAGAAAACGTGTTGCGTTGCCCCTAGTAACATGGGTCAATGACAGGAAGATGATGATTTTTTGTTTTGTTAGTGTCCTTCAAAGCGTTAATCAATCGGACAGTGGTGAAGTGAGCTATCATTCTACCTGATGCTATATAGAGATTGAAACTATTGACAGCTCTCTTCAAGCTAACTTCTAACTAAGTTATCAGTATCAAGGTGAGTTTTTTTTAAAGAATAGACTGGACAGAAAACCAGTCAAAACCAAAGTCAAAAACCAAAGTTATAAACTGAAGTCATAAACCAAAGTCAAAAACCAAAGTCAAAATCAAACTCAAAACATTTATTTCAGTTAAGTATACCAATTACAGGCATTTTTGAAATGTCAAGGAGTCGGTCAGTCAGAAAGTTGAAACTAGTTGGCCATTCCAAAGTGTAGTAGATTCCTTTGGAGAAAACGGGAAGAAACTTCATGGGCAGTAGTCAGTTGGGGTAGACGTGTTCTCGAGTAGAGACCGGCAATCAACGAACGTGAGGATAAGACACCCTCAAGCTAGGCGACGCGAGGGTGGCTGGTAGCAGCTGAATGAGAATAGCCGAGGATCGTTAGGTTAGATTGGAACTGTGACCAAGAGTGCGCGAGCCGAGTGAGCGGAGCGAGCGGTGCCGCGTTACTTGGCTATTTATTATTTTATAGGATTTTTTTTTTATTTCGGTGTTCAGTAATAAATTTGGAGCGCAAGATGGGAATTATTAGAGGTTCAATTAAATACATACCAATCTTCAATAAGTTGACTTGATTGGCTAATCAATAATTCGTCACAATACTAAAGATAAGTAGGTATTTCAACTTCAAAAATAGCAAATAATTAAACAAATGGACCACAGTATATCCGTTGAAAGCACGTCGTAAACTTTAATGACAGAAGTTTCAATCAAATAGAACTAAAAGTGTGACATAAAAAGTTAGGTTTTAAAAACTTTTCATTTGTTTTTAGTATTTTTTTTTTGTTTTTTCACCAATATGAGTTAAATGAGGAGGGGTGTGATTGGGATAGTTTTACAATGTATCGATATCGATAAATGGAAGCTACATTGGTAGTACATCTCTATTGCTTACGATAAATCGTAAGCAATAGAGATGTACTTCCAATGTAGCTTCAGCAGTAGGATACGGTAAACCGTATCCTGCTGGAAACCGCTAGCTATCAGGGGGATTGAAAAGTATTGAGCCTAAGTACTTTCAAATGTCATTATTGTCTGGCGCTGCATATTACTAATTTGCGAATAAATAAAAAATAATAAATAATAAACCCTCTTTAGTATAAAATGAGTTTCATGTCATTAGCATCATCACGCTTTCAGTAATCCGTAAACATCATGACTCAGTCCTCCGCGGCACTTCCCTAGGTTCAAAACTTTTCAGCCCCCTACCAGCCTATCAGCCAACTATTCCAAAATTCAAGTTTTCATTAGTAGTTCTTGAGATATCCAGCTGTGACAGACGGATAGACAGACAGACTGAGTCGTCGTAAGGGGTCATTTTTACCATTTTGGTACGGAACCCTAAAAACGGATCGTTCCGGACTTTTGTAAATCTATCATTTTTTATTTGGGACTTTGTTAGTTTATAAACTTTCAATATTAAATGTAACTAACACAAAACATAACAACACCCCTTTTTTCCAGACGGGAACTTAAGAGGATTGTGAAGCTGTAAATTTTCATACAAAAAGCGATAACGTTTTTCTCCCCATAAACATGGTCTAATTTTCATAATTTTTGAAAATGTTGTAAATATAATGAAAAACCAGGTCTGTACGTTATTATTATAAAGTAGTATTGCATATGATATAAGTTATTAGCATCTAAATATCTACGTATATATTTTTGACATAAAAACTTCCGCCAGCGTTTTTATTATTTTTTTAAATTAAATTAAATTGAATTACTTAAAAAAAAAAGTTCAGACCTAGATTAAGGTGTATTGAATGTAATGAGACTAAAGTTGTCTCATTTTGTAAAGGTTTGGGGAGGTGAAAACGTTATCGCCCGAAACAATATTTATGTAAATAATTTTATGAAATGTATAGGTAATTGCCTCCAAGACTTGCGCCGCGTATCGGCACTTCACAATCCTCTTAAGGCAGAGGAGAGGAATACCTAGTATAGTAAACCCACTCACGTTTAAAACTCATGTAATAGGGGACAAGACTATCGTCATCTGTAATTGCCATCAACTGGTTAGGTACAAATCCAGACTCCAGCTGTCAAAAAATTCAAAAGAACTTTGATGATGAACTTTCATGATTTAACTAACGTTGACATTTAACATACCGCACCGTGCGTTCACTTGCGGTACCTTTGTCCATACACGTCGTTGTTATTGCGTGCTGTCTGTATTGCGTTTGTGCCACTAGTGTTCGAAAATAGCGCGCAATTCCGATTTTTCATGGTTACAGAAACATCGATATAAAAGAAAAATTGAACGGCGGGAAAACCAACAATCGATTTTTTTTTATAATTTGAATTTGGAATTCTAAATAGAATGAAAGATATTGATCTTCACACTAGACGGTATCAAAAATCTGCAATTTCCAATTATAATGTCGGGATTTTAAAGGAGACCTTGACCTCGTGAGTTTTTTTGCCATTTCTTCTCAGTCACGTAGGAAATGTCAGCTAGATCTACACTCGCTAGCAATAAACTGGAATCACTTTATCACGCTTTGCTCAAAACAAAATTTTACCATATCTATGCAATTAACTATGGTTTGTGGTATATCATTTGAAAGGTAATTTTGTTAGCTTTCAAATAATATTTTTAAAAAAATCTATAGGTCGAAGTTGTGGCCGTCTGAATGAATGGGAAGTAATATAAAAAGATAGAAAAAATATTTAATATTTTTGTTATTTACGCCTCAATATTTTGTATTATCCCCCTGGCCCTAATGACTGCCTGTAGACGGTTTTTCATAGACCGAATGAGTTTCCTGATGGAATCTTGTCGGATTTCCTGCTACTCTTCGACAAAAGCAGATTTCAGGTCTACGTGTAAAAGTGTCTTAAAAGATCTGCTTACAGAAATAAACATCCATTTCAAGGCGAAATGTTATTCATATTATAGCAATCAAAAATGCCACATCCAAATCGCGTGTAACCATTCCCACATGAACCCCAATTGAATCAGTTTAGTCTGGATTCAAACCAGCTTTGTTTTAACTACACTTGGATTCGAAGCTGATTGAGTTTGATCTAGATGTAATCACTGCGTTCATTCCAACATGCATGAGCATCTGAAAGAAAGATAAAAACTTTTTGACATAAAAAAGCGGACTTCCAAAACACAAGCACTAAAAAGTGAAAAATAACTCTAATTTCGGAAGTCGGTGGTAAAAAAACCAAAATACAAAAACCGATTTTCGAAATTAAAGTAATTGAATAATTTTTCACTTTGTAGTTTTTTTTTTTTGGAAGTCGGTTTTTTTTTAATAAGTTTTGTTATTTTCCACTTTTTAGTTGAGGTACTTAGACCACCCAATTTCGTATATCACTACCTGCTAGGTAAATAACAGTGATTATATAACATCATCAACATACACAAAATGTGATAAAATACGTATTATTGAAGCTAACTCAAAAATCACTCATCAGAACTTGACCAAATGTATGTGCGACCACGTCACTCACTTAAGCTTTTAAATAAAAACTTTGCAAACAGGCAAATAAATGTCGCGCTAACTCGTGTCAGAAGTTTGGAAGACGTAATTTTATCAGATTTGGACGCCAACAAATTATTAAATCGACCACACAACGACAGATCATTGACGGAGATAACGAGGCTATGAAATCTGCCTTCTGACAATCAGTGCCACAAATTACATACGACTCAAGTAGCGCAATTTGAAGCGGTATATTACCATTAATTTTTTTTATAGACAGAGTGCATCTCATGACAATTCCAATAAGCCCAAACACGGCTAGGATATATTGCTTTATTATGGAGTTCCGTTGCCTACCTTCCAGCTTACATCATCATCAGATCAGTTCGATGGTAGGTACCATTTTCATAAGAACAATTTATTTAAATTAGCTTCGTCATAGTCGCTTAACGATCTTAATCGAGATATCTTATCACTACCCGTAAAATACTTATCATTGAGGAGTTCCTGTGGCCATCTGTGGTCTTCTTCATCAGTTCCACTTCACAAAATGATACTTTTTGATTGCAATTGCTTGATTTGTTGATGAAAATACCAAAATCGTTATATGTTTGTTATTTTCTTCTTATCACTCCTAAATCAAAATCATCAACTTGTATTTTCTTTTTTATTTCTTTTGGTCTCCGCGGAGAACTAAATTTTGCTTCCCCTGTATTTTGCAAGGAAGTTTTACTTACAGCAATCACTCTTCTTACACTTCGTTCTGATATCCCTGTTGCTTCTGCTACTAATTTTATATATTTGAGGAGTTCTCTCAATTCCTCATGGATTCCATTATCAGAACTGAATTTTGATAAAAATGAGACCAATCTGAAATGACGTGACTAAAACCGAAAATTGCGAAAAAAATCAGCTGTTCAGTACATTTATGTTCGCCTAATTCGTCAAAATGTAGGGAACAGCAGATTTTTTCGCGATTTCAGGTTTGGTCCCATACTAAAAGTTAATAATGATGAGTACAATGATCCCTTAAAAGTTTGACACTGTTTACACTTACACCTTTCAGATAAAAAGAAATCCAAATCGGTTTATGAATGACGTAGTAGGCTGGATAGATTTCGACTGTTAAATATTCGTCTTAAAAATCCAAGTGTTCTTAGATAAGTGTTTGAAAAAAAAAAAAACTAAATGGCGGATTTTCGGCGCGAAATAGTAATACAATATTTCTGACAGAAACTCGTGCATAAAAAAGGCAATTAACTCATATAATAAAGTATAACCGACCAAGATTATAGTTGAAAAACATGTTCCATTCCAACTACAAATGTAAGTTTGTACGCTCAATATTGAGAGACTTGCAATGTTATTTTAAGACCATGCCTTCTTATAGGTTTTCCTGTATCTAAAGGTATAGAACTATTTTCTGCGTTTTTTTTTTCTTCAAAATTTTAGGCTCAGTAGTTTCGGAGATAAGGGGAGGAGGGGGGAATGGTAATTTTCATCAACTTTCTTAAATATCTTTAAAAATATTTATTTTATAAATTATTAAAAAAATATATACAGGAGACCTTCACAGTAAGCCCTTTCATTTGATATGTCACACGGTACAGTTTGCAAAACTTTACTTTTTTAATTTTCTTATTTGCCCCCCAAAAATTGACACACAAAAATAATTCAAAATTAATTTATTTACGTTACACCGACCGCGTTTGAGTCACAGAAATTCATATGTGTACCAAATTTCAACTTGATGGGTTCATTAGATTCGGAGCAAATTGGCTGTGACAGACACACGAGTGATCTTACAAGGGTTCCGTTTTTTTTCCTTTTTGAGCTACGGAACCCTAAAAAAGTCCTTGAAACTTTTAAACTTGAATCAAAGCCACAAACCAAATCAGTCAAATCACATAATTATTTATGTGAATACGAGTACTGACATTAGCAACCAAAAAGCTTATGCTTATAATCCTGTTGAAGGTCATTGTTGAAGTACGAATGCTTTGATGGCGATTTCCACTTGTCTATACCCTCTGTTGGTATGTCCTCACCAATGCCTGTGGACATCTGGAATACCAGCGGCATCGCAGATGTGATGCCATCCCAGAAATATCTCATGTACAGGCGCTGACAGCGGCACCCATACCCTTCAAACTGGAACACAGAAATGCTGCTTGGGTGCAGGAATAGGTTATGTTATGGTGATAGTACTTTCCTAGGCGAGTAACGTTTTTGAAGTGCAAACTTCTTTAGGGGCGTTGAGCAATTTTTGGTATACTTTGACCGATACCGCTGTACCGCGAGGGGCGGGATGCCGTGAAAGTTGCCAAATGAGCGGCCAGCACTGGCTGCACTGCCTCCCCGTCTCGCCGCGCACATACCTAAGGCGCGGTACAGCGGTATCGGTCAAATGATAGGGGAAAATTGTTAGGAGTTCGCGTCAACGACATGCTATTGTAAACAGTATATTATCTGTAGTTATGAGTAAGTATGTCGTGTTGCGGTTGGTCAGCATTAAAACCATATAGATAATTAATATATTTTAATTCATCATCATCATAATTTCATCCGATAGACGTCCTCTGCTGGACATAGGCCTCCCCAAAGCATCGCCACTTCGACTGGTTCTGTGCTCCCCGCATCCAGCGGATTCCTGCGGCCTGCAGGTCATCGGTCCACCTTGAATTTGAATTAACCATTATTTTATAATATAACCCCACCGACGTATCTCTACGTTGACGCCGTGCTGGGGCTTGCGCGCTCCTGAACTCTGAGTCTGTGCCGGTAGAGTTTACTTTGCCGAAACGGGTCTAGGGTGAGGAGCCAGATCAAGAGAGATACATGAAACCGTAGGGCAGCATGTGGCGAGCTGTTGGGCAGTAGTGACCCCACGGACCCTATCCCCGGGAGAAGTCTTGTTCCTCACCCCTGGCTTGCCTTAATTTTCCGGCCTGAGTGAACATTGACGAGGAACAGAGCTCCCACCTCTTTCTTGTCTTTATTGGCCGGCTTGACTGGAGATTCGCAAGAGCAAACGTGCTCGGGGGAAGGAAGTATTTCAGTAAAGTGCTGGTAGGGATCTTGACCGTACTACCGGGATTGTATGTTAAGTTGGAAGGTTGAGATATCGTCTGTAACAAAGTCTTTTAGCTCCGCATGCTATGCAATCAGAAGCCTGAGGGAAGAACTGACCTTGGCCCAGCTTAGGATGGAGCAAAGTAAAACTCAATACTGTATCTAAGCTTAGGCTTAGATACAGTATTGAGTTTTGGGGCAATAGCTATAAGTACAATATCAACTCGGCATTTGTAATTCAAAAAAGAGCCCTAAGGACAATGCTCCGCCTAAAACAGACGGATTCATGCAGAGACCATTTTATAAGACTTAATATTTTGACAGTGCCATGTCTTTATATACTGGTGCTGCTAACCAGTTTTGTTAAGAACTTGCATAAATCTGAAACTGATGACCAACGACAAGTTAGAGTTAATACACGCAGGAAAGATTTTCCTAACACAATCCAACCGAAAATAAACGTGGTTCATCACAGTCCTAGGTACCAATCATGTCTTCAATTTGTTTTTAAATAAGTTTGCGCTATTTATGCTTTTAAATTCTAAGGGAAGCTTGTTGTATAGAAATACTGATTGGTACCTAGGACTGTGATGAACCACGTTTATTTTCGGTTGGATTGTGTTAGGAAAATCTTTCCTGCGTTTATTGAGGAAGGGCTATTATTACAGCGTCGATGAGTACCTAGATGATAAACGACAACCGTTCTAGATTGGAATTCATTTTAAATGATATGTTGACTATTCTTGCTTTAAATTTTTTATATGTTTTATTTTTGTATTACTCATAGATTATTAAATGACATCTTTAGTATAATTATAAATGTTATCTTTGACATTTTATTTTACAATTAGATGACATATTATTACGGACCTTTGTATGACAATTTGTTTTTATTTTCTTTTTATTTATATTTGACATTATATTTTTATTTTTGATTATTCACAGAAAATTAGATGACATATTATTAATCTTTTTTTTACACTATTTACACTATTTTTTATTTTATTACAATATTCTTAGATAATTGGATGTCATAAATCACTGATCTTATCTTTTTATACTAATTTTATTGTCTTTTTATTTGACTACTTGTTTTATTGTAGTATTAATTATTTTAGATTTAACTGTTTTATTTTACAAAATTTCTACACAATGTCTATTGTTCCGAAATAAATGACTTTGACTTTGTCCTGATAGCCGTGGGATACCTCTCCACTCCTCAAGCTCCTCGCGAAGTGTTGCCCCCTTGTCGCTACGTCACTATGTGCTAGCGACCATTATCGGGGGCTCATTATTGAGTGGGCAAGTCACCCCCTGCCATTTTATCCATGTATTACATATAACATTGATCAGGCATGGGACATAGTCCTTCCAATCCACTATAGCCACCCAAACCCAATATGTTTTGTTTCTATGTCCTGCAATAGTCCTGCTCCAACCTGTTGCCCTTGGGTGCGCTTGCATAGTGCATACAGGGATAATCATCGGTTGGTGCCTCCTCATCATTTAAAATTGTCTAAGGGGCTTCTGCGAGTTGGCTTCGGCCCCTCATACGCCTTCCAAAGGTCGAGGTCTCCAGGGTCCCGAGATGTCAAAAATAATAAAAACTTGATTTTAGAACATCCATACCACAAAAAAATATGATTAATCATTTTAATTTACCTACTAATGATGAATTATTTTGATACTACAATTAATTTGAAAATTGCAAAAAAAAACACTGTTATTTCATAGTTTTAAGTTTTCACTTACGTCAGCAGTATTAAGAATGCCTTTTGTCCTATATTAAAGGAGTGAAATAAAGAATACTTATTTCAAAAGATCTCCTATAGAAATTAAAACGTACACTAAAATACAATCTTTTTTCCGCAACGCCTATACCCAGCCTAAAGGCCTTTGATAATGAATCGATTCTCCGGCTGTCTGTCAACGAATACCGCACAGATGGTAACAGTGGGGTCATTACTTCTAACTCTTTGTAGTTTCGTGTCAGATCCCGGCTGGGATTCACAGCAAAGATGCGTTGTGGCTGGACAAGGAATCTTGATATGTCATCTCGTAAACTTCTCCTAAAAACTATTGTTGAACGTTGAAAGAATAAAGGGGAAAAGATTATTTTTAACCGACTTCAAAAAAGGAGGACGGTGTATGTAGTTTTTTTTTTTGTGTATGTGCGTTGTCAGACCGATTTTGAAAATTATTTTTTCCGTTCGTAGAAGAGACTGCGCATTCTTAACTCAGCCTTTCATTATTAATCCCTTTTATAGCCCAACATTCTGATCTATACAAGACAGCAGGTCTAACCATTGTTTTATATGTCTCTCCTTAAGTTTAAGGGGAATGCGAGAGGCGCAGGTTGTTCCCGTGTCAAGCCGTCAACTCATCCATCCAGTGTTAAATTAATCTACTTCGGTACAGCTTTGCACGAGTGAACCAAGATTCTGAAAGTCGGAGGAGACTGGGAGAAGCGTGCCATCAAGCGCTATGGCTCCAGAACTAGAGATACCTATTTATCGGCGATATCGCAAAACATATAGCATATAGACATTTAAAACCTAAGAAGGCATATAATATTGAAATTTAAACTTTTTAATTTCACGTCTATTATCTAGTAGTTAGTAATGCTTTACCCCTTTATTATTGAATGTCTAACTTAGTGGATTGAAACAGTCAACTTCATTGTCCTCCCACGCAAAACTGAACAAAAAATCCTAACCATAAAAAATACTCAACAGATCTTTACCGACTTAAAAAACAACACTACTACCTCAAAGCATTCAAAGCCACACAATTAATTCAAATGCTTTAAAACACACCGAACACACACCATTTTCATTAATACGTTTTTAACCGCAAACCACAGAACTCAATTAAAGAATGACAAATAAAAATTACCTAAGGCTCCTGTCCCACCGCCGCAGGAAGCGGCTAGCTATCAACGCTCAAGAAACGTACAAAAGATTGTATGTCCCTTGTAAGTAAAAGAGATATAGTATAATCTTGGTAATCCAGTAAACTTCAATACACCGGCACGTCGAGTATTCCGGTCCAGTATTAAGTTCACATTTTTTGTATTGCTAGGTCGTTTCTTTGTGGACGATAATGCGAGTGCGCGCCAAATAAGTAAGTAATCACGAGACTGATTTTCGCTGATAATCCAGTTTAATACGCTTAATCTGTCATTATGGCTTCTACAAATACAAGTAATAAAAGTAAACATAAGACTTTGACCTTGGGTGAGAAGATGGATATCTTAAAGAGGATATCTTAAATTGCAAAAGGCAATATTTTGCATTATTTTCCCATGTTCCACTAATCCGAATACCTCAATAATCCAGCACCCTTGTGTCTGAATTTGTGCCGGATTAGCGAGATTGTACCGTACATGTTATATTATTAGTTGTTCGCAAACTGTTGACACCGGCAGGTAGGTACTCGTTTGTCGCAGCGACAAGATCTATCCTTTGATAGCTCTTATCTGCCAGAACACTCGCTGAGATTAATCGCTCGTCGCGTCGCACAACACAACTACAACTCATTTTTAACCGACTTCCAAAAGGAGGAGGTTCTCAATTCGTCTGTATGTTTGTTACGCGATTACTCAAAGACGGATGGACCGATTTAAAAAATTCTTTTTTGTTTGATAGGGTATACTTTCGAGGTGGTCCCATATAAATTTTATTAACTTTGCTTGGCGAGTTTTTGAGTTAGCTTCAATAATGCGTATATTTCCCACTTATTTTATGTGGATGATGTGATGGTGTTTTAATAACTTCCTATCACTGTTATTTACATGGCTATATCTACAATTATTGTGCTCATTTATATTACGAGTATGTATTCGAATTAGTGTGGGGTAGGTTCCACAACTAAAAAGTGAAAAATAAAAACTTTTTAGCAAAAAATAAAACCGACTTCCAAAACAAAACACTACAAAGTGAAAAATAACTTTAATTTCGGAAGTCGGTGGCAAAAAACGAAAATACAAAACCCAAGACACCGACTACCGAAATTAAAGCTATTTTTCACTTTGTAGTGTTTTGTTTTGGAAGTCGGTTTTATTTTTTGCTAAAAAGTTTTTTTATTAGCCAGCTCTACTCGTTTCTCGGTTAATCGCCGACCGTCGGACAGGTGCACTAACCTACTATTATTTCTTATCCACTCATTGTTTAGTCCGTGATGGTCAGCTCGCGAATAGCATCATCATTGAATGCTGCGTCATTTGACTCGGGCATGGCGTGCGTGAGCTATAGAACGGAATAGAATAGGACGGGTATTTGCTGGAGCAGTCACTTTATATGATATGTTTTAATGTAGCAGTGCACAATGTCATTGCTTGTGACAACAAGGTAAGATGAATTAATGAATGAAATGCTCTGACCCCCCGTGGTTTGACCAGACTCGATTACTCGAATGAAGCTGGAGCCTCATGCCCCAGCCAGGTGCAACAGAGACCATAGATAATCAAGGAATAGACCGGGGAGCGCGATAACGCTAGGGAAGACCGGCCCTTAGGATATGGAAGGATTCCCGTATCGTCAAAATATTATAAAATTCTTAATTAATTAGTTTCTTATAAAAGCCGCACGGGTCGATCCATCAGTTTAAACTACACTTGCCGGGTTTGGTCCGTGGATGGGTCCACCATCTTTACATACCAAGACCCCTCCGTGCCTCGGAAAGCACGTTAAGCCGTTGGTCCCGGCTGTCATTCGTTGATCTTTAGACAGTCGTTACGGGTCGTCAGAAGCCCGAAACTCTTGACGAGTTATGCGAACATGAATGTAAGGAACAGCAGATGTTTTTTTCGCGATTTCAGTATTGGTCCCATAGTAAAAGTTGTTTGTTATCATGAGTACAATCATGTGTTTAAGTATCGGTCACTAATTACCCAGTCAACCTGTATACTTTTACAGTATTAAACTTGCGTATAATTGGGTTTAGGTCCTGTAGTTAAGGGAACTACAGGACCTAAACCCAATTATATTATTTAAGTTCCCTTAAAGATAATTGGCAAAATGTAGGTGCTTATCTAATACCATGGCACGTCAACCTATCCCTTCGAGGATTACAAGCAGAATGAGAAGTTATGTAGGTATCGGTCAGCAAAACTGTGTCTTCTCTAAACATTCCTAACTCACTTCACTAACTACAAATATATAAAGCGTCTCAACTGGCCACTCATATTTAACAATAGCAATTATTGTAGCCTGCTCGATAGTATCGATTCTAAATCGGTATTATATCGAGAAGTATCGATTGTATCGATACTATCGACACGATGACAGGTATCCCGCTATTGTTCCATTTTGACTATTAGTTAATTTTCATTTGTTAGTACTGTTAGTTCTTTGAAAGCTTGATACAGACGTCTATTATCTAATAGTATTTAAAATTACTACTTTGTATTTCATTTTTAGCTGCATCCGGTTAGACTGGAAGCAATCTGTCTAGCCTTTTCCCAACTATGTTGGGTTCGGTTTCCAGTCCAACCGGATGCAGCTGAACACCAGTAGATATTTTGCATGGAGCAACTGCCTATCTGAGCCACAACCCAGTTACTGGGTAACACGATACCTCTTGGTATAACATTGGTTCTCAAACTTTCAGGCTTCTGACTACCCGTAACGACTGTCAAAAATCTACGAATAACAGCCGGGACTTACTATAAATAATGGATGGTCACCCATCCACAGATCGACCGCGGCTAGCGTAGCTTAGCCTTCGATTGACTAATACAGTACTGGTGTTATCATTTAGCCACGAGCTTATAGCCGTTATTATTACCTAGTCAAACAATGAAATGCCATGCGATTTTGTACCAACCGCTGTAAAAAGATTAGATTAATGCTCGTTTTCCCCAACCCTAAGTGAATCCCTACCGTGAATCCCTAAATATTATTGCACTGTTGGATTTTCAACTCTCGGTGCTGCGCCTAGCGTTGAAAATCCAACTGTGCACTTCGGGATTCATTTAAGTGTCACTTAGGATTGGTGAAAACGGGCATAAGCCTCTGAGGGGTTTGTTCAAAGGATCAAATAAATACCAAGAAATTCTAATTTTATAATATTGAAACAGGAATATACTCGTACAAACTATTTACATGAGAAAAATAACATAATACAGTCACCGAATTCTGACTAATGATTTCTTCAAACTTCGTGATATTTTTTCTGTAGATCAAATAGTTATTATAGCAAATAATAGTTTTTAGATTAATAATGAATGTAGCAAGCAATCCCGCTGTGCAAATATTGTGGGTGATGTAGGGTGAATGCACCAGTAGTCATCGGTCGTAAAAGAGATTGTTTTTTTTTTTTGTGTACAACGTACTTCTACTAATATGTATATATCTCCAACGAGCCCTTATTAAAAAAAGAACCGGTCTAGTAAGGACATCCCGAAACCGTAAAATAAAATTAAACAAATGAATAGCGTGTACCTAATTTTTATTCATGATCCATGCCAATAAACCCTTTTACTACCTACATATTAACCCTCAAAACGAAACAAAACTTAGTTTAGATTTAAACTAATCTGGATTAAAAGCAAAACATTTAGTCAACTGTTTAATATACTAAATAAACTGACGCGTGTTAGTTTAGGCAGTGAATTAAGTTTGGCGCGCGTTTGATTCTAAAACCGCGGCCCTCCAAACATGAGCCTAAATCAATGGACTAACACTATATTGGGCTTCTAATGTTTTGAATTTAGCACCTATTTCTTTGAGTAGTAAATAGAATACATAATTACATCACGCATGTATTCCACGAAGGGTTAGGTTGAGGTATGTCTATAGTAATACCCACATTTCGCCAGTTATGTATAAGTCCCATGTAATAGGGTCCATCAACCGAGCACAAATCCAGACTCCAGATGAAAATTCCAGATGTAAAAACCTAATAACACTTGCACGACCTGGGAATCGGACCCAGTACCTCATGATCAGCAGTAGCGCTTGCAACCACTAGGCCAACGAAGCAATTAATTCAATTAATCATCCATCATTTTTAGCCTTGTTCTTTAATTACCTTTTATTAAACAAGCTTAAACTTTCTGACCCACTGACCGACTTCTGGCCAATGTGAAAGCGATTGAAAACGGTTAAAAATAAAAACAAACGAAAAAACGACCATTGTATTCAAATCTATTGGAAAAGCAATTATTAAAGATTTAAAAATTTAAATACACATCAAAGAGACTCAATTCAAATAGATTTAAAAATATTTTATTTAAATTACAATCCCGCAAAATTTAATGGATGGCCGATAGCAGGGCGTTTTACCCGACATCCGTCTTTTTGCGAAATGATTAGTGATTCATACTGAGTCATAGCTCTCAGATATACTGTTATTGATATTTATATCTCAGCAGAGTATTAATAAGACCAGCTGTAGTTTCAGAAATAACTATAACGGGTAAAATGCCCGATGTTTTAACTGTTTAAATAACTTTTTATTACGCCGTTCTTAACACTAGTCAAAATAAGCAAATTACTATACTATCTCGGAGTATACAAAACATGGGTACAGTCAACCGCATGTCCATGAAAACAATTTGACATTAACACTTTGACAGCGTATTTATGACGACTTATCGAGTGTTACCACTGGCGTGCGGTTGACCTTACCTATACAGAAAATACCTACTAGTAGAATAATACTATTTTAAGCCGAAAGCGCCAGGGTAATACAAATGTCTAATTTCATATTACCCTATTGAATGACTATTTCATGAAATCTTGACATTTGAGAATTATACTAACTTGACTGATTCTAATGATTATAATTGTGTAAATACATTTTTATTTGTTATGGTCGCAAATCGCATTGTAATCAACAAACACCCAGACACTGAGCTGCAAATTGCAAAAATCGTAAGATAATTTGAATTTCGCGGGCTACTTTAGCGCTTTAGTAAATAACTATATTTTAATAAAACAACTATATTTTCAATCATTTGGTTAGAACTTTCGCAAAATTCCAACCGGCTGTCAAGCCTTGTCTTATTCATACCCTCACGTTATCAATATTAATGTCTGTCTACAAGTAACAATCAGTTATGCTAATGCTGAACATTGGCGTTTCCTAGTATTAATGTTTTGATCCCTAATCTGTCTGCGTGACCTAGGAATGTCATGTTATTTTGACATTTGTCATGTCGGCAAGTTGGAAGAATTTTGTACCGAATGCCCATGTTTTTATTAATGGGGTAATTAATTAAAAATAGTCTTTTGATTACACAACCTGACAATCCGGTGGTGGCTCAATCGTATTAGCCCTGGTTTACGAGTTGTAGATCGTGGGTTTCTAACCCAGCCGGTCAATTCTGTAAACCACGCGCGCACACACACGAACACACTCACAACACACACACACACGCGCTCACACAAACACACACAATATATATTAATTACATCTCTAATACTGCCGTCGTAAGAAAACAGGGCACAACTAACATTTAAAAAAAAATTGAGTTACATACATATTTAGAATCAGAAAAAAAAAGGCTAATCTGCTCAATTTTTTGTAGGTTTTTTTTTTAAATGTTAGTTGTGCCCTTTTTTCTTACGACGGCAGAATAGTTGTCACTCATTAATAAATTGTACCAACTTACTCGCCGCGGGAGGAAGACCTGGAGTCCTGTAATACAGGGCTGCCCTAGTTTAGGCTCCAGTCCACTCCATTTATTTTAATAATATCTGTACTGTTTTAATTAGTGTGGAAAATAAATAATTTTTTACTTTTACTTTAGGTACTTTTTCTTTTAAATCGATAGGTAGATCGGTACTTTGTGCAACGTATTTCCTCACCACTGCTAGAATAGAATAGAATATTTTCTTTGCATAAAACATGGTATACAAGGGTGTTAAATAGAAATTGAGGCACAAGCATGTTTAGCTAGGATAAAACATAGCATGCAAAATTTTAAAGACAAGTTAAGCAACAACAATCTTTTTTTTTAAAAAAAAAAACATCAAAATTTTTTATCTATGAATTATTTTAAACTATAAAGACTCCACTCGAGTAACCACTTATGAAATTTAATTTTAAATAATTTTGTATTTAAAGCTTTCAAATGCCTTGGTATTTTATTATAAATGCACATACACATTGCCAAGCAGTTACCATTGTATTTAGACACCAGGTGCTCTTAAAATGGTGAAGGAAAATATCAGAGGATGTCCTAGAACTAACAATTGGAAGACTTGTGACATCCACCAAACCACAATGGGCCTGCGTGGTGGAGCACGGCCCACTCCCTCCTACGAAGAGGAGGCCTGTGTCCCAGCAAAATAAAATAAGTAGAAAATGACGCGCTCCACTGTTTAAAGTAGTACACAGAATGATTTTTTTAAGTGGGCGTGGATGACCTAATCCGAAACTACGAGGAATAGCGAAAAGTACTCAAAGGAGTCTCGGGCTCGATTTTGCTGAAAACTAAAACGGCATCATTGGTTTTTAAAAAAATCAATATTAAGGTTTAATAGGTAGGTAGCATAAGAAAAAAAATTAAAAAAGTATTTTGTTAAAAATTTGCTCTTTCCTTTAGTTTGCCGTATGTCATTACTTCGCAGACTTCGATCCTTATTAGCGACACTATCAAATGGTGTAAAATAATAGGGTCTGTTTTCTTTTTTTTCAAAATCCATGGGTTCGATTCCTGGCTAGAAATATTGATTTTTCAAAAATCCAATGATGCTGTTTTAATTTTAACCAAAATCAAGCCCGAGACTCTTTTGAGTACTTTTCGCTATTCCTCATAGTTTCGAATTAGGCCATCCACGCCCACTTGAAAATTTCATCTGTATAGGGTGACTAGTAATTAGTGACCGATACCTAAAAAACTAATTGTACTCATTATAACAAACAACTTTAAGTTATGGGACCAAACATGAATTCGTGAAAAAAAATAGCAGCTGTCCCATACATTCATGTTCGCATAACTCGTCAAAATGTAGGGAGCCGCTGACATAAATATTTTTCGCGATTTCAGGTTTGGTCCCATAGTAAAAGTTGTTTGTTATCATGAGTATAGTCATGTATTTAAGTGTTTAAGTATCGGTCAATAATTACCTTCACTCTATATATGTGTACAATACGGTAAATATAGAAGTGGAGTGTTCCATTTCAGCTTATACGAGCTCTAATATAATATTATTAAAGAATATTAAATCGATCCTCACCGGTCTCGTGGCTAAATAATAACAGCCGCACGGGTCGATCGAAGGCTAAGCTACGCTTGAGGCGGTCAGTTCGTAGATGGGTGACCATCCATTACATATCGAGGCCCTTTCATGCCTCAGAAAGCACATTAAACATCTTTGGTTACTGGTACTCAATACTCCAAAAGTCTGACAACCAAGGAGTATAGGTACTGTCAGATAGGCGGTCGCTCCATGTAAAATACTGGTATTCAGCTGCATATGGTAGGACTGGAAGCCGACCCCAGCATAGTTGGGAAAAGGCTAGGCAGATTGATTTAATCGATCCTCTAAAAAAGTCCTAATGATGATCGCCTTTTTACTCAATGATCTTTTAACTGAGGGGCTTATTTATGGCTAAGTAATAACAGCCATTCGATCAGGTTAAGCTACACTTGCCGTGGTTGGTCCGTGGATGGGTGATCTTTACATACCAAGACCTCTCTGTGCCTCGGTCTCGGCTATCTTTGACATTCGTTACGGGTCGTCGGAAGCCCGAAAGTCTGACAACCAGTCCTGCCAAAAGGGTGTTGTGTTACGCAGTAACTGGGTTGTGTGTGCAGTAACAGATAGGCAGTCGCTCCATGTAAAATACTGGTATTCAGCTGCATCCTGTTAGACTGGAAGCCGACCCAACATAGTTGGGAAAAGGCTATGCAGATTATGATCTTTTAAAAGCTAAAGCCAAGGTAAAAGCCAGCCCTTGGGTCGCGGGAAGTGTCAACCTGGCGTTTCACAGTGTGATAATATGGAGCCCCAAAAATGGGCATTGTCTTTTTATTTCAAAAACTGATAGTCTACGTCGTTAGAAATGTCCGAGTAAAACTCCCAGTTGTTAGAAATAAATAGTTTTTGAATAATGATTTTTTTTAAATCGAGGTATTTTTATCCGGATAATTTGATAAAAATTATATAATATAACTCATAAACTGTAAGATATACTTGAAAATTGTTTAAATAAAATATGTTAAGCTATCAATAGCCCATCTATTTGAGCAGTCTGAGTAGATCTAAGTCCATTTCTTTCAATGTTATTAAAGAAAAACGAATTTTCGTTTTTTTTTTTTTTTTTTTTTTCTCGGTAAATCCACGATATTATACAAAATTTTTTGGCATGAAAATCTTCCTCAATAACTCCACTACACCTCCTACAAATATCTCTGCATAATCCCATGGACTACTTGTAGGTAATAAGCGTTGTGCGACCTGAATTTCACTTTATTGTGTTGTAGCAAGAGTCGCTTTTTATTTAAATGATTTTGCGGAGTGTCCCATCTGTATTAATCTGTGTCGAGGGTTACAATCCCAAACGGCTTAGTCGATTAGTGTTTTTACATGTCTTATGTTTACATTCCTGCCAAAATATTTGGAACCATAAAAAATACCGGTTTAATGCCAAGTTGTCAGCTACATTTTTCAAACTTAGATATCCATGTTTTATCATACTATTAGATACATAAATTTATATAACATATTGACATCAATTCTTAAACTAATCAACATAATATTGACTACTACAAATGTACAGAAATAAAAAATATGTTGACATTTTCGTTAATGTTGTCGCATTAGCCCCTAAAAGATTAATATTTCAAATATGTAAAGTGTCATTTGTTAATGTTATTATGACATTTGGTGAATTCTTTTTAATGTCAAAGGTAGGCGCGTGTTTTTTAGAAAAATGGTTGTATTTCATCAATGTATTTTTTTAACATCATTTTATTTATTGGTTTGATAAGCCTTTGGCTTTAATAAATGGGACGAATCATACGGCTATATTCCACGAAGTGGCTGTTAGAGATGTAATAGTAGGTACCTACCACACAGCGTGTACCAAAATGCCATTAGTTACTATATTTTGAACTTGAATGAGTTAACATGAATACATTAGATAATGTTAACACATTCAAGTTTAGCCTTTCACATTAAGCCAAAATTCAACCCTTAGTTACTATGTTTACTCATTGGTTGAGTTAACTACGGATCAAAGAACCGGCCCTAACCCAGTTAGGGTACCACGATACCCCTACCGACTATCAAAGATCTATGAATGACATCTGGGACCAGCTTTCCGAGGCACGGGTGGGTCTCAATATAATATAATGGATGCTCATCCATACACAATCTTGCCAATCCATACACAAGGTTGCCTGCTTGTCGGTCTTCTACAGATTGTACTTCGGAGAGTGTGCCCAAGAACTCCACGACCTGACTCCACCGGCCCCCTTCTACCACCGGACATCTAGACGCACTGCCAGTTACCATCCCTACCTGGTTGCTATTCCACCAATTCGCACTAAGCGCTTCCAAATGTCTTTTATAATGCGCACAGCAAAAGAGTGGAACTCACTACCTGCGTCTGTGTTTCCGAACGTATACAACCCTAATCTCTTCAAAGTGAGAGTGAACAGGCTTCTTCTGGGTAAGCTCACTCCATCGTCGACTTTGTCTCTGTCACCTCTGACCTAGACTAGAGTCAAGAGCAAACCCATCACAAATAAAAAAAAAATAAAAAAATCTAATCGCGGCAAGCGTAGCTTAACCTTCGATCGACCCGTGCGGCTGTTATCATTAAACCACGCACACCATATTTTATAGTCTAGCCTAGGAACGTAGAATTTGTACATGCTTGAAAGGACCACAAAAGCCACATGCATAATTATCGATCGTAACAGCGACAGATCGACAAAGTGAGTCGATATATACACACTATGTGTTGTATACAAACGAGTGCTGACAAGTGAACATATTAGGTGGACGCGTGATGGAGAATGGTGGGTGTCCATTGTGTAGCGAAAAAAAGCGAGGACGGGAAGAAAAAACCGGCCAAGTGCGTGTCGGACCCCACACAATGAAGGGTACCGTAGTTGGGATGTTTTTTCCTAAGAACAAACTTAATATTGTAGTTGAAAAACGTGTTCTCCCATACTAAGTTTGTACGCACAATGTTGAGAGAATTACCATGTTATTTTAAGACCAGAAACTTCTTATAGGTTTTCTATAATCTACCCACTTATCTAACGGTAAATTTTCGTCTATTTTCTTAAATATCTTAAATACTATTTATTTTAAATTATAAAAAAAATCCCTTTCATTTGATATGTCACTCGATACAGTTTACAAAACATTTTTTTTTATTTTCGTTTTTCCTCCGCAAAGGTGACCCCTATATTAAAATTCATTCATTTACCCGTCCGTGTTTGGGTCACTGAAAATCATTTCTGTACACAAAGGACATGTAATTTTTTTGTATGGAGGCTGGGCTTGCAATTAGAAACGAGAAGGGATTATATTTTTATGAAAGTACATAAATTAAGGAGACTTACGGTATTTTTTAATATTTTTTTTGGATCACCCATCTTTAGTTATTATATTTTTAAATAATTATAAATAAAAAATTAAATTGCAACCCACAGTAATTATTAATTTTGGCAACATTATTCTGTTGGATTACTGTCGTGTGTCAAATTCAAACGTCAATCAAGTGTGAAATTCAAACGTCTATCAAGTGTCAAATTCAATTAAACGCCAATGCGCAGTGTTGCTATATTATACGGATTTGTCCGTATTTGTACGGATTTTGAAAGCCCAATACAAATAAATCATGCATGGATTTTTATATGGATTTACGTACAGATAGAATCGACCTCAGGCAGATGCAGTACAGAGCAGAGCATATTCCGATATTTTTTTCGTAGTATTCATTATTAATCATAGTTTAGTCTATCTGTCGGAACTATTATTTTCATTTCATTGCAATAGCACATAATAGAGCCGTAACCGTAATAAAAATGAAATGTGGAGAATCCCGTGCCATAGTTCACGTTCGAAACCGTGAATCAAGACAATAGCTCTAACAGCTGTCTTGTTCTATTTTATGCGAAATGAAAGAGAAAGGCTATTAGTTTATTCATTCAATCTTTATAGTTTCGACAACTCTCAAGCCCACTTTCCACTATGGGCTATAATGTAACTTATATTACATCTCGAGATATAGATTAATATCGCTCACCGTACTTTTAAATAGAACCGTTTCCACTGAGATGTAATATACAGGGTTATTGGTAAAATACCAACAACCTCTTAAGGGGTCATTGTACTCATCATTATGAACAACTTTTACTATGAGACCAAACCTGAAATCGCGAAAAAATACATCAGCTGTTACAGTACATTTTGATGAATTATGCGAACATAAATGTACTGAACAGCTGATTTTTTTTCGCGATTTCAGGTTTGGGCCATCGTAAAACATGTCCACAATGATGAGTACAATGACCCTTTAAGAGGTTGTTGTGTTGTGATACTTTCATATTATATTTCGCCTCCTGTCCCCCCGCACACCATTCCACGCCGTGCGCTGTCGCTACCCTCAGTTCATGTCTATCATTACCTGAGTGACCTTGTCCGTATGCTCATTCGCAAACCTATTGTATTTGTTTGTACTGTCGAGGGTACCTAGCAAAACAATACTTATGCGTTTAGTTTAGAAGATCGATTTGGTTTGTGAACGACGCGTGCGGCGTGATCCAATAAGGAACGAAAACTGGAGAAAGATATATTTCTCACAGTGGAAAGGCCGATCGCGGGATATAATATATATTATATCCCATAGTGGAAAGTGGGCTTTATTCAGCAGCACCTACCTGTTAGGACCGAATTTTACTTCGTCGTTGTAGTATTAGTGCAATAAATAAGTGTACTTTGAAAGCAATGCGTGGAGGTGCAAAAAAAATCACGCAAAATGTAGCGCTTCAACGAAGATTGCTTGACAAAATCTACTTTAAATCAAGGTTTGGCTCACACGTAGCAAAAAGGGAGATATGTTTATAAAAACAACTTTTAGGGAAATTAGTTAAAAGAATAATTCAGACATGTTTAAATGATGAATGTTTAAATGATGTGTATAAATAATCTTAATAGTTTCATTTTTATACGGAATTCATACGGAATTTTATTCAGATTGGCGGTACGGATTTTATACGGATTTTTTAAAGTGAAAATGTAGATTTCAAGCCTCCTCCATATGGCAATACTGAATGCGTCTAACTAAGTATACAAAGGAGAAGAATTTGTTTGCCTTTTGTTTGCAATCAAGCAAGTTTGTTGTTTTATCTTATTTCAGAAGACGATCCATTGACCTTTTAATTTTTTTAATTTGGATACACTGACTGGACGCGATTTTAACACTCACGACCGGCGATACTGACCAACCTGAGATTTTCTCCCTCGAACTTGGATTTTGCACACGAGTTTAAGGTTAGTACCTATTTTCTATGAGATAGGATTCTAACAAACGATCGAATCAAGAGGTATGGCCTAGAATAATCCATAGTCTTGTGGCTATATAGCAAGTACATCATAAGATCTGTTGCGTCCATATTTGCCGTAACACAATTAATTGATTTCCGTAGACCGACTCTTCACAGGCTCTGAAACCATAGTACCACACTAATGTTTTTATCTTTCATATAATCCTCACCATCATGCCCCGCTGCATTAATTGCTGGATTGCTATTCCAATTACACAACCATATCAGTACAATGCAACACATTTGGATCTTGAGATTATCTCTGTATTAGAAGAATGGATTGCCAGACAAGTACCTATGTAGCTAAAATCTGCATACCCTGAAAACAAGGTACCAGGTTATCCATTCAGCAGTTTTATAATACTGATTTTCATTTGCATAGTCTATTTACAGTTTATCATTCCTCATTTGTGCACGTTAACAATAGAAAATGGGTTGGGTTATGCTCAGGCTCATGCAAACGTTGAGTTACCTTATTAGCATAGTCATAACCATCATCAACTTGAAAAAGAATATAAAATATTAACAAATTCCTGTACTTATAGATTAATGTACTTTTAGATTAATATATGAAGTATTTCTTGTTTTAGGTAATCGATGAAGACTACCTATGTCACGAGTGTGTTAGCATATTGATTCTTGAATCAAATAACAGGAATGAAGGCAATGTAGGTGAACGTCAATTTGGCCATGACTCAGTTTGTGTATGTTGTGGCATATCTATTGCCAGATGAACTGGGAGACGCTCTCATCAACTAAATGATGGTGCTACTGAATAGATTTATTCCGCCAATATAATCAGCCCTCTTGTTGTAAGTGTACTTGCTTGTTGTATAGTTTATTCCAACTAATATAACTCTAAATAATATAGTAATATCAAGATAATTCAGTAGCAATTCAAGCTTAGCTTGAGCAGCTTGTGTGACTGTGACTGTTTTTATTATTCACCCACATTAGAATTACTAAAACTAATTGTGCCTTCGATTGCAGATGCCTTCTAACGCCCGTGCATGTAATGCTTGTTGGCTAAGGGCTCATCGGCAACCACCACCACCTGCAGAATGTGGATCCGTATTATTCACAATAAGTACTGCCAGCACAGATAATGATGAGATTCCGCAAGAACCAAATCCATTCATGGATTGTGAATCTAGCTCTGCAGTGGAGGCTCCCAGTTCTGCCAGTACAGACATTGAAAATGTTCTCTGAAAACGGTGTAAGCCTTACTTTAGATGGTTATAGGTGCACTCCAGATACCACTACTCATTGTTTTGTTCCGGATTGTATGAATCAGGAAAAGAAACGTGTGCCATTGTTTTTAAAGAAAATATTCTCACACATCAAAAACTGTACATCACTAAAAATGCTCGGCTGTGTGAAGAACATTTAAGTTAATACAATTGGGACTTTCTTGCTGAATTTGAATTCGTAACTGAATTCAACCAGGTGCATATTACTGAAATGCTTGAATTGTAACGGAGGAATGTAAATAACACTATAGACTTTGAAAATGTTGAAAAATCTTTAAAAACGGTCAAGCCTGTCTAGTATCGACAAATAGTATTCTACTTGTCGATACTGGACAGGCTTGACCGTTTTGAACTTTCTGGCAATATTAACTTGCATAGCTCAATTGTCCAATTTATGTAGAAAACCTAAAACAGCACTTGGTATGTATTTAATAAGAATATGGACTGGAGAACCTTTTTGATGCATTGCCTCTTTGTTTCTTTTATCAACTTATACAGTCTGCCAGTATGTAAAGAAGACCCGTAGCTGCTTATTCGAATCATATGTACCTTTACATTTGGGCATTAGTAATATCCCAAGAACAAGCTTGTCCGACAGAAATCTTCTGATTCCACAGGGTCTATTTGGCACACAGGAAAGTAATCCTATAGTAATCTTTGATGGCACATATACATGTATATACATATATTTGCAAAAGTCGTCTAATTACCTATTCCAAAAAAAAACCTATAGCTTATATAAATATGCCAATCTATTGAAATCTTTTATAATGGCAACCACAGATGGATTTATTTTAGACGTTTATGGTCCATATGCTGCTACAACATCTGATGCCCAGATAATGAATGAACTTTTTTCACCCAGTGGTGCTCTCAGAAATTATTTTAGAGACAATGATGTGTTTTTGCTAGATAGATGGTTTCGGGATGCTATAGGACTACTTACCTCATTAGGATTCTCAGTACACAAGACAGAGATTCTAGATGTAGGTGAAACACAATTGTCCATGATAAAAGCAAATAAATCTCGGCTTGCATATGGGTAATTGAAGTAGTGAATGGTCGGTTTAAACGTGATTTCAAGATGTTCAGAAATAAATATTTTAATGTTGCATCAAGAAACTTAATGAACGATTTTAGAATTTGCGCAGCCATATTGAATAATTTCCATACTCTTATAACCAACCGTTCTGATGCTCAAGCAATCTTAGACAGAGCAATGCAAATAGTTACCATGCCGAACTATTTAGGTGACATATGTGCTTGAGCATAGACGCCGAGCCAGTTTTATAAGAATAGATGATGCCCAATTACCACAAATAAATATGTTCCCTGTAATGGAAATGTCAGACTTGATTTTGTTTAGTCTTGGAATTTACCAAATAAAGCAAACCAGGTGATATTATGGGGAGCATATTTGTGCAAATGGGACATTTTTGGTTGAAATAAGTGAAAGCTTAGAAATCACAAATGTCCCAGCAGGCATAATGCCATCACATGAGACAGTATTACTAAGAGGCAGGATCAGGTCAAGACATCAAAGCAATAAAAAATATTATACTTATGTCTTGATAAAATTAACCAAATGAAATAGTTGGGAGGAGAGAATTTGTGAATATTACTACCTACTGCAGCTGTATAGTAGGGAAGCGAACTGTTGGAAGCTGTGCTCATTTAACACATTGTCAGCTTAATTCTTTATGCAAACGCTTCTTTATGCTACACCCTTACCGACCCTTATTTTACGATGTTTTCGAAACAATAGAGATGCACAACGAACGCACATGTGCGGCGCGCCGCACTCGAAGAAAGTTATGAAAATGCGCATGTGCGTCTTCCGCGCCTAATGTATTAATGACGATCATTTATGGTATCTTGGGTGGGCTCGGCATCAAAACAACATATTACCGCCTGCACAGTTTCTTGACAATATAATTGTAAGGGAAGATGTAGGAAATGAAGAGGTAGAATAAATATATCTTCATTAAACTATTAAGTAATAGACATCGTAGCCCCCTATCTAGCTGTTACAATTACTGTTAATTACAATATGTTGATTTAGGAACTTTTCGTGACTTCATGGAAACTAGTAAGATCATACCATTGTTTAAATCAGGTAATAAAAATGACGTTGGCAATTTTAGGCTTATTTCTATCCTACCTGCATTTAGCAAAATATTTGAAAGGTAGCTAACACCCATATTTATAAAGAAGTAAAAGTGATTACTTCAGTAAAAGTAATTACTCAAGTAATGATTTTTTTTTCTATAGTTTAGTATTTGCTTGAAGTTAGAACTGTCAAAGGTTACAATTCTTAGCCAAGTAATAGTCACCATTGTCTTTACTTAATAATTGAGAGTTGAGAGACCATTGATTTTGCAATGGAACGTTGATTCTTAATCAAGCATTTACTCGAGTAAGTAACGTATATTACTCGACTACTTATATAATAAGATTTTAAAATGAAGAATTCTATCACAAAGAAATTACTTGTCTTGTCTTACTTCACAAAGAAATTACTTAGCAGCAAGTAATTGCTTGTTTATAAATACGGGTGTAAGACATTTTAATTTAAATAGCCTCCTTCATTACGAACAATATGGCTGTACAAAAGGTCGTTCACTAAGATGCGGGTGTTGCTCTGCTGAAACACATATTTATTTTAGTTATTTTCATAGCGCTATGTCCTACAGTATTCTGCTCTGGGGCAAAGCCGATGACATTCAAAATATTATTTGTTCTTGAAAAAAAACAAGCTGTTCGAGCAATTTACCAGCTAGGTGCCAGAGTTTCTGAGAGATTTTTTTTAAATATACCTATTGGTATTCTCACGGTGGCATCACAAGTCATCTTTGCCAACATCTTATATGTTTACGGTAAACTGGGGTTACTTTAATACTACGGGGTTACTTTGATAACAACTTTCGACTTATGTAAAACTTATTTTTATAATATTTACAATGCCATATCAAAAAGAAACTTATCAGTAATTTGCACTTCTGATATGGCATTGTAGATATTATAGTCGAAAGTTGTTATCAAAATAACCCCGTAACCCCAGTTTAACGTATTAGACAAAATATACATATATACACTAAAAACAGTGATATTCACAATGTTAACACCAGAAATAAGGACAAATTGCGTGCTCCATTTCACCGGCTTCATAAGGTTCGTAACTCATTTGTTGGGCTTGATATATCTTTTTATAACAAGCTGGACTGAAAAGGGGTCTTAAAAATTCGAAGGGGGCTACTAGGGCTGCTATTTGCACATTCTCAAACATTTTTTTCTCTTTTTTAGGCCGGATAGTTTTCGACTTTTGATAAAAAATGTAAAAAAATACCGTTCCCCGCCTTATCTCCGAACTTTGCATAGAGAAAAATCTGAAATTATCCTGTGTGATACAAGTTTATGTAAAGATTACAGGAATAATAAAACGATGGCTCTAAATAGCACATTTTTTTATAAATGATGGTACGGAACCCTCGGTGCCGCGAGTCCGACTCGCTCTTGACCGGTTTTTTCCTTATGACGGCAGAATAGTAGGTCGCTGTGATTGACTCAAAAGAATGTTTATGTTCTTTCTTCAGAATTAGGTTACCTTCAGATAGGTTATATGAGTTCATATAATTATTTAATTGCCAGTAAAAGTCAATTTATTTTAATTTAATTTTTATTTATCATTGACATGATCTACTCATTACAATGTCTTATGAGTGGTTTTGGAATATGTGGTTAGCTAGTGACCTCAACAATTGTTCATATTATTCTTGCCTGAGCAAACGGCAGCAAGTTCGTCATGCTCCCTTAGATGTCACTGCTTGCTTTATTTTATTTAATACTTACTACCTCTTGAAAGAGCACAGACAGCAATTTTAAAAGTAGCAAACATCCATCCCTTTCTCTATCCTACAGATCTGCTACGCAAATCCTGTAACGTGCTGACTGTTCGCCAGCTTTTTATAACGCACTTGGTATTAAAACAGCACACCATGCTCGCCTATATTACATACATTGAAAGTACTAATAAGAGACGGAATGATATTGTATGTGAGTCAAATGCATCCTCTAAATATGTTTTTATAAACAGATTTTATACATTTTTAGGCCCATTTATGTACAATAAATTAAATAGGAAATTAAGTATATATAAATTAAATAATTACGACTGAAAAAAGATTATTCTGCAATTTTTACTTAGCATATCATACAGTGAGACAGAGGATTTACTTCTTGTCTGTAAATAAAACATGTTAGTCTTGGAAGTGTTAATATAAATATTAGTTTTTATTTTAGTCTTCTCCTTTGGTAATCTTATATTTTAAATTTTTAAGCACCATTCTAGCCTGAAACATAGGTTCTATCTAGTTCAGGCAAATGAGCAACTGTGCCCTCTATAATTTTTAAGTTATTGTAAATCTGCACCATTTTTATAAATAAACGATGTTATTATTATTATTTTATCATTTTATAACTTCGAGTTACGGTTAGGTACATATAGCTATAATATGTAAGTGGGCACGCCCTATAAGCCTGGAGGCTTATTTAGGTATAAAGTTCTGTTTACGTTTTTAGTTTTGTATTTTTATTTCTGCTTGAATATAGTTGTATAGTTTTCGATATTTTTTTGTTGGTATATTGGCGTGTGCTAGTTTCATTTAATTTAATGTTTTGTGTCGCCTATGTACCTAAATTATTTTGCGTACTATTGTATAGAATCAATTTTTTTTTAACTGAACAGACAGCTGTGCTGCTGGGGAGTTTGTTGCGTCACTTCTTCTCCTCAGTTAAAGCACTATGAAGTGGTGAAGGGTGGGCGTTTTGGGGGACTGTCTTATGTAATTTTGAAAGTGTTGATTCTCAGCCCAGTTTGAATAAATGACTTGATTTGATTATAAGCAAATACAATATTCTTTTATTTCTCTACCTAGTACAAATTGTTCACGTATTCCGGCTTGCTGGAGCGACTATTAACAAAAGGCTAACAGATCCAATCCAGTCTAGTCTGTGTCAGGTATAATGATCCGCCTTGGAAGAGATGCATATAACCATCAGTAGTCAGTAATTTTACACACAGTTTACCAACTTCAAAGTCCCAAATTGTAGGAGAAAATAAGGATATTTGGTACAGTCCGTGCGCGATAAGTTGAGACCTGAGCGCGGTTTAAATATAAAGATTTAGACATTCTAATGCTGCACTGTTCCCGAGTAAGATTAACTATGTTAGTTAGTGTCTACTTTTCTTTTTTAACACAGGCTATGTGACTCGGGAACAGTGCAGCATTATATTATCTAAATATTAATGTTTAGTATATTTAAACAGCGCTCAGATCTAAACTTATCTATCGCGCATGTGTTGTACATGTAATTCATTATCCTTATCATAAATCATTATATTGTAAATAATAGCGCTTCTGGGATAACACAATTTCGCTAATAATAAATAAAATAAATTCAGACCATTACTGTCTGATTGCTGGGCACGGGCCTCTTCTCAGAATGAGTGTTAGGCTTCCACTACGCTGGCCTGGTGCGGGTTGGCGGACTACACACCACTGAGGACTTTGGCAATTGTCCCACCACTGGCGATGAACGAGTAGCGAGTAGAACTAGCAACTGAAAACAAGTTGGGAACAGCGAGCAGCGAGTGTGTAGTTCCGTTAGTTTTGTCGCTGGGCTAACAGTGAGTGTCCGAGTGCGACGGACGAGTCCCACAGTCCCACACGGGTTTCAGTCGACTAAAGCAAGTAAATATTCAAACTCATCTCTACGAAAACAGTGATAGTTCTAGTAATTGTTCTGAATTCGTAATATGTGCACTCAGATCTGCACTCTAGGCAGAAATGACCGCTGGTTGGTCTCGGCGTGAGCTCTGACCGCCAAGCGAGCATCGCTGAGCGGGTATTATTTTAAAAACCAGTGGAGGGAGTCCTCGCCGGCAGTGTGAACAGTCGGCGATCAACTATTAATTTATGCATCTCTTGTTTACACGGAATTTATAACTATTGTACGTTTCTTGAGCGAGAAAATTGCCGATAGTTAGTCGCTTCCTAGCTGGCAGTGGGACAACTGCCTTATGAGGCCCTCTCAAATGATGATTTCGCTATTATCAATAAAGTTACATGCTCTGTGATTATCAAGTAAAAATTAGAAATACAATAAACATATTAAAATCCTAAGATTCCTAAGCAAACGGGAAAATAGCGATTTTGACAATGACAATTTAAGCGAAATGACAACTGACAAGAGTGTTTCAATGTGCAAAAATAATATTGCGATAAAAAATAACTGGATTTAAAATATTTATTTATTAAATAATGGTGGTTCTAATATTTTTTTTGTTTTTGTAAGGCCATCCTGGATATTTTTCCCTATCAGAAAAACAGCACATGATAGTTGCTCATGTTCCAAGCCCATTTCATCACATGTCCTTTCAACTTATTAAGTCCATTGGATTTGGAGCAATTTGTCTGTGACAGACAGATAGACAGACAGACACACGAGTGATCATGTATTAATACAGAGCCATGTAGCTTTTCTAAAAGCTATACTAGATGGCTCTGTATTAAAAAAAAACAAAATACTATTTTTTTAACACTTGAAACTGACGGAATAAAAAATAAATAAATAGTAATAGAAAAAAAAAGAACGAAATACGTTTATTTGCGGTAAACATCACACAAAGAAAAACACTAACACAGAATCAATCTGTCTAGCCTTTTCCCAACTATGTTGGGGTCGGCTTCCAGTCTAACCGGATGCAGCTGAATACCAGTATTTTACATGGAGCGACTGCCTATCTGACCTCCATAACCCAGTTACTGGGTAATACAACACCCCCTGGTAAGACTGGTTGTCAGACTTTCGGGCTTCTGACGACCCGTAACGACTGTCAAAGATCCTCGAATGACAGCCGGGACCAACGGCTTAACGTGCTTTCCGAGGCACGGAGGAGTCTTGGTATGAAAATATGGTCACCCATCCACAGACCAACCCCGGCAAGCGTAGCTTAACCTGATGGATTGACCCATGAGGCTGTTATTACTTAGCCACGAGCTCCTCCGTACGGAACTAACACAGAATAAAAATAATAAAAGAACAAGTTGCATATGCATCACAATTTCTACCAGTTTACTCCTACCATAAGCCTCGTTTAAAAGAACTTCTTTCCAAAAAACATAGGTGTAGTACCTTACCTTACCGTACCTAATACTTCCACATTTCACCAGTCCCTTGTAATAGGGGCGAGCCTATTGCCATCCATCGGGCACAAATCCAGACACCAAACAAACAAAACTGACTAGCTAAATATCATTACAAAAATGTCGTACCGTAGCAAGAATGGACACATACAAAAACCAGTTCTTACCAGTTAATCGGCCAGGGGATCTATTAGCTTGAAATATTCACAACGTTAGCTTAACTTATGCGCCTGTCTCTGCCCATTTGACATCTCTATCTTATTTAACTTTAAAAAATAGATGTCATCTAATATCTGTGGTTTAAAAAAAATAAGGTATGCAAAATGTCTTTGGTATTTTTTTGGGTATTGTAATCTAATCGGTTGTCTATGAACTTTTTTTTTTTTTTTGTATTGTTTTTGGTTGGCGTTTTTATGCTTGTGTGTTTTCTTAGTGAACCTGACTAATAAACCTGAGTTGACTTTACTTGAAACCTAACAAAGGGGTTTCCGTTCGGCGTTTACGCGCATGACCACTGAATATCAGCGCTGTGCTGTGGGCCCCTCATAGTACAGCATCATTCTGAGTGAAAGGCTCCTTGTCACAGTCACGAGGTGCAGCAGCGGCGTACTAGCCTTTGCCTGCGGCTTCGCCCACGTAGAGGTCGGAAAATAGTATCCTATGTCCTAATCCAGGTCATGATCTACCCAGGTGTGTGTGTGTTTTAGCGTGAAAACGTAACAAACAAACAAACTCACTTGCATATTTATTATATTAGTTAGGATTTCTGTGACAAACAAAACTATTTTTCTTTCTTTTTTTTTTCTAATTTTCATAGATTTTTATTGCATTGAGGAGCATCGCACGCACGTGGTGGTAATGGTCACCGATACCTATGGATAACTGCAATAACAGAGCCATAGCAGGGGCGTTGAAACTAAGTTGGAATGACTCATGTGTCAGAACTTGCTCCGGCATCCATATCCTTTAAACTGGAACACACTAACGTTGCTTTAACTAATAGAGCTCTCTCATGCCTAAGTAATAACTGCCGCAGAGATCAATCCATCAGGTTAAGCTACGCTTGCCGGGGTTGGTCTGTGGATGGGTGACTCTATTTACATACCGAGACTGATCCGTGCTTTGGAAAGCACGTTAAACGTTGGTCCCGTATTCGTGGATCTTTGACAGTCGTTACGGTTTGTCTGAAGCCCGAAAGTCTTACACCCAGGGGGTATCGTATTACCCAGTTACTAGGTTGTGGAGACCAGAAAGGTAGTCGCTCCATGTAAAATACTTAGTTAGGAAAAGGCTAGGCAGCTAATGATACTTACCAGACTGACAATGACAATTTACAACGGGAAACATTTAACTGCTCTTTAATAACTATTGAACTTCTAATAAATGAGCCTCTTTATAAATTTCTAGCCTTTTGGTCAACAGTTGGCCGCAGAAAACTAAGGTGTGATACCCCAACGATATTGGTTAGGTTAGATTAGACCTGTGACCAACTGCGCATGAATTGAGCATGCGAAGCGAGCGATGCCGCGAGAGCATGAAAAGCGGCGCATTCATTATATTAGAGTGTTCAATTATATTTTTTGCGAAGCGAAATGGGAATTATTTGAGGTTCGATTAAATATATGCCATTTACGACAAGAAGTCTTAGTGCTCAGGGCGACGACGTCACCGCGCCGCCATCACACCGCTACTGTTTTTGTTATTCCATTGCTGGCCGCTTACGAAATTACGACACGTGTGATGTTTGTGGCTAGCAATGTATTACTAAATATATTTACTTTATAAAAAGTAAAAACCGACTTCAAAAACCTAAAACGAATAGGTAAAATAACTTTCATAAAAATCTTAACAGCTTCTGAAGTCGGTGCATTGAAGAACTGAAGAAACCGACTTCCGAAGTTGTTAAGTTTTTTTATGAAAGTTATTATAAGTACTCGTTTTAGGGTTTTGAAGTCGGTTTTTACTTTTTTTAAAGTAAATTTATTTTTCCACGTTTAAGTGGAATATACAAAATACCTAAGCTCAAGAGGAACGAAAAGAAAAATCATCAAAATCCGCTTAGAAATGGCGGAAATAAAGAACATTTATGCATATTACTTCGTACATAAGAATAATTACCTAATGTTGTATATACAATACTAAAACCTTCCTGAAAGTAGATCACGTTAGTGAAAGAATCATCAAAATTGGTTCATTAGTTTTTGAGAAAATCGTGGACATACAAAGAAAGAAAGAAAGAAATAGTTTATTTGCTGATAATGTAGGTAAATATATAAGCTGGAATATTTGTAAATTGTCCCGATACATTTTACCTTACAGTATGCAAAATATTGTTGGGTTTGAATCTATTAATATAAGTACAACCATTACAATTATTATTAACACTACTCAGTATTTAATAGGTACATCTGTATAAATAGATTATTGAATAAAATGTATTTCTCTCGCATAATATCATACAATGAAGAATATAAATAATGTCTAAAATGTGTATTGTCAAATAATTTGATGTCAAAATATTGCGATACATTAATAACAATCACATAATGTCAATATGATTAATGTCGAATTATTAATAAATGAAAACAAACATACAAGCATACATACAAACGTATTGGTCGAATAGAGAACCTCCTTTTATGAAGTCGGTTAAAAATGTTCAGTGATATGGCAAAATCAAGCGGAGACGGCACGGCGCGGCGACAGCGCTTGTGCGGCGTGTCTGCGGTGCCGTCTCTGAAAGTATGATGATCAAATACTGTTCCAAGTTTAAAATTTAAAAAAAGAAACATCTATCCCAGACCTAGTTTAATTCGGCTCGCTAAAACATCACAAAATGTAATCAATTAGCTATGTAGTCGTACATCAAACGGCCGGCGCGCGCGTCGTGTTTCAGTCTGGTCAAAAACGAGTAAACTAACGGATCGCGCAATATTGTCCGACCACGCCCGCTTCCGATGGACTACACTAGTGCTGTTGTAGAGTGGAGATCGGTTCAGAGCTGGCGTTTTCAGTGATGTGCAAAACGTGAAAGAGTTCTTTTTTTTTAACCGCTGTGCTCACCCGCGCGCGGGGAAAATCGTTGACCGCCCCACCCGCGGTAATCTTGTAAACAAAACCGATTTGCATCGTAGCTTCTTAGAATTTTGTGACCGTTGAATGTTTCTTAGAATGCTAGTGAGTAGGGTTTTATAGTAATGTACGTTTCGTTTGAAAGTATGACTTGGTTTCATTTTCAATTCAAACCAAAAGCAGATTTGCGTGGGATGACTTAACTCCCACGAACCACTACTTAAATAAAAAATGGGATGACTTTCATCCCATGTGTAATTAGCGGTTAATCAACTTCCGAAAAAGGAGGAGGTTATGTCGCAACTCCGGTAAGACAACCCTAATCTCTTCAAAGTGAAAGGCTTCTTCTGTTTTAGTTTTCATCAAAATCGAGCTCGAGACTCCTTTGAGTACTTTTCGCTATTCCTCATAGTTTCGGATTTGCCCATCGACGCCTACTTGAAATATTCACCCTATATAGGTAACCTATGTAGGTACATAATCATAATCATGCCTGTATTCCTCCAAAGCATTAGTCAGAGACTAATTCTAATCTAAACGTTAGTGGAGTATAAGTCCTATGTAATGTAATTACATGGACAGATTACTTAGACTTACAACCCGAATCTGTTCAAAGTGAGAGTGAACAGTCTTCTTCTGGGTAAGCTCACTCCATCGTCGACTTTGTCTCTGTCACCTCTGACCTAGACTAGAGTCAAGAGCAAACCCATCTCAAATTAAAAAAAGACAATGCCATAAATGTCAACATTTCAAAAAGTCGGTTAAATAGCTTTAAAAATACCCTTCTATCTAAAAAAATATTTAGCTCCTGCAAAGTATATGCATCGAATCATTAAAGTATAGGGCTTATTTCAAGCAATGATCAAACACTTCAAGTTGATATGAGCATTCAATAAGTACCGTATTATTCTGCTCATATGAGCAAAATAATACGGTACTTATTGAATATAAAAAAAAATAGCTCTCCTGTAAAATCACAAAAAGTGCAGTTGTGCCCTTGTCTTACCGAAGGTGCGATATGTTCGGCTTTATGTTTTTTTTATGTATGTACAGACGCCAGCACATCAAGCTACTACAATCTGTCAAATTTCTTTAATAGATTTTCAACTTTATCGCTAAAGCATTAGGTTCAAGGTTGATTGGGAAAATTTGACAGTTTCGGGTAGCTTGATGTGCTGGCGTCTGTACACCGATTTCTCCGTCAATTGTGGATCGATTTTATTTTTTTTTTTTTAAAGGGTGTGCTCTCGAGGTGGTCCCATTGTCATCAAGTCAGAATCTGCTGAGGGGATCCCATGGAAATCAAGGGAAACCTTCAAATTTTACAGCACACCTATAGCGATTTGGGTATTTTTATAGTAATTTGTGCATTTGCTCTCGGATCGAGATGGCCATCGGAACTCCTCAATAATAAGTATTTCACGCGATTCGATTACTTCAATATGGTTGCTAAGCAATTTATGCTGTCACATTAATACATATGGTGAAGTGGAGCTGATGGTGACTTCACCATCAGCTCCAGTTCTCCTGGTACTTTCTACTTCTTTCGGAGTCGAAGAAGACTTCGTACCATTGTTGCAACAAACAAATGCTCGACAAATGTTAGAGCGACTATAGAAGTCGGTGGCAAAAACTAAAATACAAAATTAAAAGACTTCCGAAATTAAAAGTATTTTTCGCTTTGTGGTTTCTTTTTTTGTATGTCGGTTTTTTTTTTTTTTTTTGGTAAAAGTTTTTTTTTTTTTTTTGACGATTCATGTCTTGGCAAATTACTTAGGCCTATAGATGGCCATATAGGGCCACTGGACACTCCAGCAAGTGAGCCATGGTCTGGCCGGAGCACTGCATTCACACTGAGTGTCTTGTGAAAACTTTGCACCTGTAATCTTCCAAGGGTTAGGCAGAGTATTAACTAAATCACTCGACGACGAGTCACTTTCACGTGAATAAAGTTTTTCTTTCTTTGTAACTAAACCCTGATTTCGCCGATTATTACTAGCTTGTATGTCAAAGTCCCATGTAATAGGGGTGCGCTTATTGCCATTAGTAGAGATCGGATAATCGTATGCATAATTATTTACCCAACGTTAATTTTTGGTTATAAAATTATGGAAGCGGCTTCTTTATTATTTTTTTTCCAGGATTTCAGTAAATACGGAATCTTTTACTAATCGGATACATGTCATGAAAACGACTTCTTATGTGGTTTTATTTATTTAAAAAATACCGGGAAAACGCGATCACATTAACTATTCGTAAGCTTGTTTACATAAAATTCATTTTTAACGTTACCTTGTCCTACGTTAGCCTATGTCAGTTTGGTAACCTACTTTACAAGTTATAAAGTAGAGATATTCTATATTCGAGAAAAAGTACAAAAATGATTAATCCCGGAATCTCGAGATATTTACGATCGATACAAAAGTGCATTTCATATTTAGCCAATAGCTGAACGTAAGTAAATATACATTCGATTCTATAATATAATCAGAACTCTAAATTTGTCAATCCTGAGATATTTTCGATACTAATGTGCAATCCATGTTAACCAACAACAATCTGAACGTGAGTAAATATACATTCAATTCCATAATCAAAACTCTAAATTTGTCGATCCCAAAATCCCGGGATTTTACCAAACAAAAGAGCTATCTATCTAAATTAGCCAACACCTGAACGTAAGTAGGTAAATATACATTGGATTCAGAGCTCTAAATTGGTCGATTTTGGGATTTTTTCGATACAAAAGCCCATTCCATATTAGCCAACCCATCAAATTTATGTAAATATGCATCCGATCTCTAGTCATTAGATATACAAAATCCAAACCCATCACGACACTTCACACAAACTCCCAACAAGAATCTACGTTCGGCAGTTGCATCTGTGGCCATTAGACCTTGATGGATGGATGGATTTAAACATAACTGGCAAAAACTGCTTTGCAGGTAATATGGCTTGTAAAAAAATATTTTCGTGAATAAACAATTTTTCTTTTTTTTTCCAGTCTTTTCAGGGAATGAAGAGGCTTTTTTTAAATTATTGGTCCTAGAATCCTATCCTAGAATAAATAAGTAGGTTCTCACGTATCTGTATACTAATAATACAGCTGAAGAGTTTGTTTGTTTGTTTGTTTGAACGGGCTAATATCTGGAACTAAAAGTCAGATTTGAAAAAGTATTTGTGTGTTTAATAGCCCAATTCTTTAGGACGGCTTTGGGCTATTTAACATCACGCTAGGACCATTAGGAGCCGAGCAAAAAGAAAAAGTCAGAAAGAACGCTAAGCAAAAACATGGCGTGGGCAGGCGATGCGATACGACATGGTCTGTCGGGGGAACAAGAAATTTCTCGCGGATGAAGTCGCGTGCAGAAGCTAGTAATCTATAAACCCATCAATTAATGCATGTATGTATGTGTACATTTCACTTAACAATGCAGTAGATTTTCCTGTACCCTATTCTATCCACTCGTAGCTCTACGGCTAAACGTTGATGCCTCGAAATGGGTGCTTCCGGTGGCGAGCAAAGATGGCTGACGTCACTACCGGTGCACGTCAAACTTCGCCAAAAGCCCGCGTTTGATGTGCCAGCGCTGTTTTTCTTTCATTATTTATTTGATTATCGATGGTTTATTATGAAACAGAGCTATTTTTAGAAAGTACCCACCTGAATTATTTTGTGATTCATGAATCGTTTTTGAGAAATGGAAGTGTTTTATAATTATTTAAAACAAGTTCTGGCCGTGATTTCGTCCTCGTGAAAATTCTTTATTTAAAAGGGAAGCGTCAGGGTAGCCCGCGAAATTCAAATTTTCTAACGTTTTTTTCAATTTGCAAGTCAGTATTAAGTTGTATGCTAAATAAAGTACGATTTGCGGCCGTAACAAATATATACACATCTATAATATAAAAATGAATCGCTGAATGTGTTGCTAAGCGCAAATCTCGAGAGCAGCTGAACCGATTTTGCTAATTCTTTTTTTAGAATATTCCTTGAAGTACGAGGATGGTTCTTACGGAGAGAAAAAATTAAAAAATTGCCTCAAACGGTCTAAAAACAACACTTTTCTATACTCCCATACAATCGGTTCGTAATCATACTTAAAAGTCAATTTGAACTTTAATACCATACCATAAAGTTTAAGTGTTAGTGGAGAGGTTCCGGGAAGGCAAAACAATTGAGTGACGTTAGTATTTCTGAATAGTAGTAGTCCTGAATATAGCAGAATAAGTATTAAAAAAAAAAAATCGACTGTTAGGCGGTACGAAGTTCGCCGGGTCAGCTAGTATATTATAAACATACTTTATCTACACCCATGCTATAAATCCTAACTAATATTAAAAATGCGAAAGTAAGTTTGTTTGTTTGTTTGTTACCTTTTCACGCCTAAACCACTGAACCGACCATCCTTAAATTTTGCGTATAAAGATAAAGACGACCACGTGTCTTTCGTCGTGTTCGCGCTTTCAGGTTTGGTCCCGTAGTAAATGTTGTTTGTTATCACGAGTTATACGAACATAAATGTAGGGAACAGCTGATTTTTGTCGCGATTTCAGGGTTGGTCCCTTAGTAAAAGTTGTTTGTTATCATGAGTACAATTACATGTTTAAGTATCGGTCACTAATTACCAGTCACCTCTAAAAGCAACTCCTTTACTTTTTCGCTCCCTTCCTTACTCATCAAACAGCCACATTCTCACTACTCAATTCGTGGTATCTTTATGGATTTCAAAAACGAACATTGTCATGCACGTGCTTCACTACCAAAGCGCCGTAATTTGAAAAAAAAAAACTTATACATAGTTTGTTTGTATTAGATACTCAGCAATTAAATTTTCCATGAATTTACATAGAATTCTTACAACACTGTACAACTCCCCTATGTTTCAGAACCTTTTATAGAGGATCATAGCATGGATGTAGATAAAGTCTTGTATGCAACTGTACATAATTAGGTATTAATACATTAGGCGCGGCAGACGCACATGCGCGTTTTCATAACTTTCTTCGAGTGCGGCGCGCCGCACATGTGCGTTCGTTGTGAATCTCTATTGTTTCGAAAACATCGTAAAAAAAGGGTCGGTAAGGGTGTAGCATAAAGAAGCGTTTGCATAAAGAATTAAGCAGAGAATGTGCTAAAACACTCATGTGATACTAATAGCAAACGAGGCGAATTTAAAATCAGAACTAAGTATTTTATTGTTGTTCTAAACAAAGCAAAACAGCAATAAAGTAGGTACTTAGTTCTGAATTCAAATTATTAAACACGAGCAATTGATGGATATGGAAATTAGCATTCGTTTTTATTCGGAAATGCGATGATTGCCGAGGGACATTAAGAAAATACTTTTACTGTACATGCTCTTTAAAAAGGTTTCATAGCCTTTTTACACAACTCTTAGACTACTTATTTTTTGGTTTTTGTTTTAAGAGGCTTATCACAAATTTGGCAGTTGTAATTACGTTTAATTTGAGTCTTATATATATACATATTTTTATATGAATTTTTAATTTTATATGAAGTAACGTTCATTGTGGGTTAAATTGTATGTAATAATATTAATGTAAGGAGAAATTTACAGTTAATTCTGAGCGTTTTTAGTAGTTTTAAGGTTTTAAATGGGATTTTTTTTTTAGATATTAAATACAAATTTCAAAATTCTAAAGCCATTGGAGACTTATTTAAGAGATATTATTATATATTTTTCATTTCATTTTCTTATGTAAGTAGTTCAAACCACGAGCTCAAAAAAATGTTGTCGCGTATTTTATGAAAAACTTGCTTCGGAAATTTGGCTTAATATAAATAGATAACAAAAAATTGCGAAAAGCGAGGACGCTATGTACTATACTAATAACTGTTCTCCACCACTGAATAAATCAACGTTATCTTCAAGTCAAGTCTTCAATCAAGTCTTTCAGTTTCTTAGAAAAAGAACGCCAAAGTTGGCCATTTACGGCAAAAATCACGGTCGAAATGTAATAGAGACCTTGAAAGTTTTATTATAAACTAGCTTTTGCACGGGAACCGTACATTTTTCCGGGATAAAAAGTAACCTATGTGCTATTCCAGATTATAAGCTACCTTTGTTTAAAATTTTATCAAAATACGTTGAGTAGTTTTTGCGTGAAAGAGTAACAAACATCCATCCATCCTCAGAAACTTTAACGTTTTTAATATTAAAGTAGGAAGCAGGATTGTGGTAAGCTGTGAACAGAGCTGTGGGCTACATTATTAGGTGCTTACGTTATTTCTGTTTTACTGTTCGTAATATTGCATAATGCAGCTGTTTATTGTTCCTATTTAATAAATTAAAATAAAGTCTTTCATTAACGACCCCGCCACAATAGGTAATGTAAGCGGAGTGGTTATTATACATTGATAGTGCAATGAACGGGGTTCAAGTTCATGAACGCTCGACAGTCCCTCATAAATTTAACTAAAAAAAAAATCAATAAATCTGCCTAGCCTTTTCCCAACTATGTTGGGGTCGCCTTCCAGTCTAACCGGATGCAGCTGAATACCAGTATTTTACATGGAGCGACTGCCTATCTGACCTCCACAACCCAGTTATTGGGTAATACGATACCCCTTGGTAAGACTGGTTGTCACTTTCGGGCTTCTGGCGACCCGTAACGACTGTCAAAGATCCACGAATGACAGCCGGGACCAACGGCTTAACGTGCTTTCCGAGGCACGGAGGTGTCTCAGTATGTAAAGATGGTAACCCACCTACGGACCAACCCTGGCAAGCGAAGCTTAACCTGATGGATCGACCCGTGCGGCTGTTATTACTTAGCCACAAGCTCCCTCATAAATTATGTTCTTCTTTACGCTTTATCCTTCAGAAAAAAGGAATAAAGTGATACTTAACAAAAATATATCTGAAAACTTTGTTGTTTTAAAGGGTTTTGAAGTGATGTCACAGTCTATCAACCATGGTACTTTTTACGACAAAAACATGATTTTAATTTTATTATCTGTTTTTGTTATCTGTGGATACCATACTTAGTACACGTTTACGATCTAATACTAAAAGACACAATAAACTCTTTAGTCGGATAAAATATTATTAAAGGATTTGTAGGAACCCTTTAAAATCTAATAAAGAAAGAAATCATTACTAATTATTATTATGTTCAATATAACTATTTTATCCCAAGTATGGTCAGCAAAAGCGTATGTCCTTTATAGTAATGAAACGATTAGACCACAGAGGTCTTAATAAGATACTAGATATGGCACTTTTTTAGGGTTCCGTACCTCAAAAGGAAAAAACAGAACCCATATAGGGTCATTCGTGTGTCTGTCTGTCTGTCCATCGGTCATAATTATATAGCCAATTTGCTCCAAATCTAATCGACCATATATATATTTTATAATTTTAAATTAAATTTGTTTTAAAGTTATTTAAGAAAATAGACGAATATTAACCATTTCCCCCTTATCTCCGTAACTACTGAGCCTAAAATTTTGAAAAAAATACAGAAAATAGTATTAATAGATGGTGTTAAAGTAAATCTCTCAATATTGTGATTCATATTTACATTTATTTTGCAGTTGGAATGTATGAGAGAACATGTTTTTCAACTACAATGTTATGTTTGTTCTTTAGATAAATTCATCCCAACTACGGAACCCTTCGTTGTACGTAGTCCGACACGCACTTGGCCGGTTTTTTATGTTGCATCTATATATGTCCATATAATAATTAAAGTCTCTTTTCGTGTGTGTGTGTGCGTGTGTGTGTGTGTGTGTGTGTCACCACGTTGTTCTTCTAAACCACGAAACAGTTTTTGTTGCGGTTTTCACTCATTTACCTAGAGCGAGAATATCGTCGACATAAATGCCTTTGCTTCACATCAACTGCCTTATTAAAAACTACTTTATAGACACTCAGGGAGGAGCTCGTGGCTAAGTAATAACAGCCACACGGGTCGATCCATGAGGTTAAGCTACCCTTGCCCGGCGTTGGTCCGTGGATGGATGACCATCTTTACATACCGAGACTCCTCCGTGCCTCGGAAAGCGCGTTAAGCCTTTGGTCCCGGCTGTCATTCGTGGATCTTTGACAGTCGGTACAGGTCGTCAGAAGCCCGAATGTCTGATAACCAGTCTTACCAAGGGGTGTCGTATTACCCAGTAACTGGGTTGTGGTCAGATAGGCAGTCGCTCCATGTAAATAACTGGATACAGCTGAATACCAGTTTCAGCTACATCCAGTTAGACTGGAAGCCGACCCCAACATAGTTGGGAAAAGGCTAGGCAGATTGATTCACAGACATTCAGGCTGTTTCCATTCCAGATCATTGGCTTCTTCAGTGTATTATTTTATTTCAATATGAATGTAACATTCCAAAGTAAGTTTACCTGTTTCTGTCGACTTAAAATTGATAAATCGTCTTTAATCCATGTTTCTGTTTAATATTAAATAAAATTATTAAATTAAAGTAGGTAACCAAGTTACTACCACAGTGCAGGTTATACAATTTTTTTTAATTCATAATTGGAACGCCCTAGAAGAATAAAATATAGTATTATTGCCTTATTGGTGATGTTCTTCAGAAAGGTCACGTGCGTTGTACTCGCAACCGGCGTGCGTGTATGACCAGACGTATGAACATAAACGAGGCAAAAGAAGTATGTAAGGATCGTAACAGGTGGATTTCTGTAGTTTGAGCCTACGCCCTTGGGAAAAAGGCGTGAATTTGTATTCTCTTTTTATAATCTCAATGGGCTTGTTCATAGTTTTCTATATGATGTAATTGAAAAACCATTTCGAGGAATAGCGTTACTGATCATTACGGACTAATTAATCATGACGAACAAATCACAAATATTCATATTTTCGATAAAATGCGCTTGACCTTGTTTGCCCTTCAAGTTGCGTTAGCCTTAGCCGTACACTTTTGTATCGTTGCCTTAGAAAATAAAAAAGTAAATAACAAATATTGTCTACAATCTGTCAAGTGTCATTGTCAAAAAATGTAAACATTATTTTCAGTATAAATTTTTCACAATTTTATTATTCTTGCGACTTGCCTCATAATCTCGTATTATCTCTACACTCGACAATATTTAATATATTGGAAGAGTTATGGAATACAGGAAGTGCTTTGTTCCAACTTGCAGCAATAATAGTAATAATAGTCCAAACAAAATTTTTGTTCATATTAGAAAAGACTGACACCTTGACAAATGTGAGATGGATGACGTTGTGTTGACAGATTTAAATTTTTAATTACTCGTATGTACTAGTGAGGCAACAGCACAATCTTTTGTGCACCCTGATGACGTCACCTACCTTATTTTTTTTTTTGTAATAACTATTGAGCTAATCATCAAAATATACAAATTAGTTTCTCAAAATGCTCTAAACTTTCAAAAATTAAAACAAAATGTAATGGTGAAAATCTTTAGACAGTCCCCATTAGAACCGTTGTCTTTTCTTAAATGTATGCGACCTCTATCATTCTTAAAAGATTCCTGTGGCACTGACGTTTGGAGAGTTTCATATATCATGGAGTTCGGTCAGACAATAAGTGTTCAATAGAATCAAAGAAATTCCGACGCCGTTACTAAAACTGAGGGTAGGCACAAAAGGTTAACTGCAGCGGAAATTACGTCATCCACACCTTGTTTTGTTGGCTGTACCTTTTGAGTGGATGGTGCTATGCAAGAGGTATTAAGTAATTGTGTTATTTAACTCCTTTTATTGGTATTTTTTGGTAGGTAGGAGCTTGTGGCTGAGTAATAACAGCTGCATGGGTCGATCCATCAGGTTAAGCTACGCTTGCCGAGGTTGGTCTGTGGATGGGTGACCATATTTTCATACCGAGACTCCTCCGTGCCTCGGAAAGCACGTTAAGCCGTTGGTCCCGGCTGTCATTCATGGATCTTTGACAGTTGTTGCGGGTAGTCAGAAGTCCGAAAGTCTGACAACCAGTCTTACCAAGGGGTATCGTATTACCCAGTAACTGGGTTGTGGAGGTCAGATAGGCAGTCGCTCCATGTAAAATACTGGTATTCAGCTGCATCCGGTTAGACTGGAAGCCGACCCCAACATAGTTGGGGAAAAGGCTAAGCAGATTGATTATTGGTTTTTTATCGACATGTTATTTTTAGTTTTTAATCGAACCTTTAATAATTCCCATTTTGCTTTACGTTCATAAAAATATTATTGAATACTCTAAATATTATGATTGCACCTTTTTTGTGAACCTCAAATAATTCCTATTTTTCGTTCCTATAAATACTAAATGGCCAAACATCATCACAGTTCTAGCCTAACCTAACCCTTTTCGTCGGGTGCCCTAGATTAGTTACTGCGACCAATTCGAATCGTGGGTGGTTGGTCACAGTTCCAACTTAACCTAACCTAACCCATTTGGTCGGGTTACCCTAGATTAGTTACTGCGACCAACTGAGAAAAAAGGCCAAATAATTAAAAAGAGGCTCAATCATTTAAAATAAAGTTTACATCAGACTGCATTATGCATTCATCAGAAGCGTAAAAGTTTTTAGAGGATCAGATAAATATTTTCCATAATAAATGAACCACCATACATCAGCATTCTTGCATAACCTCATCCTTTCGAGGTGTAAGCGATCAAAACACGCAATCAGTCGTCCCATTCAACCGCATAATGCCGTCCATCTTTTAACACTTCTCTTTTGTGTACGAGCGTTCTTTTGTGAGGTTACCTATTATCGAATGAGTGAAGACATTCATTTGGAGATTAATTTCTAAATTGCTTGAGTGTAGGTATTATTTTGTTTCATGATGTTTAATTGCTCATGTGAGGTTGGAAAAGAGGAAATGGCTTGCATCGTTAAACCTAAAGTATTTATAAATTGTTTGTATTCTATTCTAAAAAAAAAAAACGTTCCGTAGTTGGGATGAATTTGTCCCAAGAACAAACTTAACATTGTAGTTGAAAAACATGTTCTCCCATTCATTCCAACTGCAAATATAATTTTGTACGCACAATATTGAGAAATTTACCATGTTATTCTAAGACCCTAGGGTCTTAAAATAACTTGTTATAGGATTTCCTGTAATCTATAGGTATAGAACTATTTTTTGTATTTTTTTCAAAATTTTAGGCTAAGTAGTTTCGGAGATACGGGGGGGAACGGTCAATATTCGTCTATTTTCTTAAATAACTAAAAGAATTTATTTTAAAATTATTAAAAAAATAGATATATTTATCTTTAGCCTAGGTCAGAGGTGACAGAGGCAAAGTCTACGATGGAGTGAGCTTACCCAGAAGAAGCCTGTTCACTCTCACTTTGAAGAGATTCGGGTTGTATGCGTTTGGGAACACAGACGCAGATAGTAGATAGAGTCTTTTGCCGTGCGCATTATGTAGGATGTATGGAAGCTCTTAGTGCGAATTGGTAATGGCAACTAGGTATGGATTGTAACTTGCAGTGCGTCTAGATGTTCGATGCTATAAGGGGGCCGGTGGAATGAGGTTGTGGAGTTCCTGAGCACACTCACCGAAGTACAGTCTATAGAAGACCGACAAGCAGGCAACCTTGCGGCGATGAGCCAAGCTGTGAAGCTTGGCATCCACCAGTTCTACGTCGCCAATGAGCCTCTCTGATGATTCGTGCCCGGTTGGTGGAGAAAGGCTCTTCCCTTTTCCAATTAACTTAGTGGTACTCAGAATAAATAAATAAATATTATTTATCGACTGATGCAGTCACAGGTTTCTATAATGATTAAATATAGAAATAATCATTCTGCCTAGCCTTTTCCCAACTAAGTTGGGCTCACCTTCCAGTCTAACCGGATGCAGCTGCATACCAGTATTTTACATGGAGCGACTGCCTATCTGACCTCCACAACCCAGTAACTCGATAATACGATACCCCTTGGTAATACTGGCTGTCAGACTTTCGGGCTTCTGACGACCCGTAACGACTGCCAAAGATCCACGAATGACAGCCGGGGCCAATGGAACGTGCTTTCCGAGGCACGGAGGAGTCTCGGTATGTAAAGATGCGATGGTCTCTCATCCACTGACCAACTAGCTTAATCTGATGGATCGCCCCGTGCGGCTGTTATTACTTAGCCACGAGCCCCTCATATAATTTAATATAGAACCTGTAGGTAACAAAAAAAACTGTTTTGTTTAATTTTTTTTTTAATTCGAGTAGGTACCTAATTATCTTATTGAGTGTATCCACGTGTTTCTGCGACAAAAATCTATTTTTATTTCTTACTTACAGCTTTACCTTCAGGTTGTTGACCTTTTAGAATTCCTAAGTATGATTTAAAGCATAGTTTATTATAATAATAATACTAAAACAATACGTGAAATGACGTCACTTGTACGGCCTGGTTGTCGCCGCGGCGGGTCAGCCGCGTGAACCGAGATACTCTTGATGGATCGCACCCGATGGTTATTAATGGTTTTCTATAGCAACCTGGCGTACAGGGTGCTTCAAAAGTGGTTAAAGTATATTTAAATACATATTAGGTTGGGGAAAAAGTCTTTTCGCATTATAGTATGTATGAACTTGTAATAAAATCTCTTTGGCTATACTGTTTGTATCTGGCTGGTTTTGGTATCATTGAAAGTTTAAATTTTAAAGAACATAATTCAAAATTCAAATTAGGAAAATGTGTGATTTTCATTTGTTTTTCGTACCGTCAAGATGAGTGAATCTAATGAAGAAATTTGATACATTTTAAAATTTTACTACAAAAAAGGTAAAAATGCAACGCAAGCCGAGAAAAAAAATTGCGATGTTTATGGACCTAGTGTAGTGTCTGTGAGAGTAGCACAAATTTGGTTTAAGCGTTTTCAATCCGGAAATTTTGATGTCAAAGATGCACGTCGCTCTGGTCGCCCTATTACGGATAAAATGGATGCCATTTTTGAAAAAGTGGAGCAAGATCGGCATATCAGTAGTTACGACGTAGCTGAAGAACTGGAAATTGACCACAAAACAGTTTTGGCGCATTTGAAAAAAACTGGGTACACAAAAAAGCTCGACATTTGGGTACCTCACGAGCTCACTGAAAGAAACCTAATGAACCGTGTACTCATTTGTGATTCTTTATTACGACGTAATGAAACCGAAACATTTTTGAAGAAGCTGATAACTGGTGATGAAAAGTGGATCACGTATGACAAGAACGTGCGAAAAAGGTCGTGGTCAAAGGCCGGTCAGGCTTCACAGACTGTGGCGAAACCCGGGTTAACTCGCAACAAGGTGATGCTGTGTGTGTGGTGGGATTGGAAGGGCATTATTCATTATGAGCTGTTACCACCAGGCAGGACCATCGATTCTGAACTCTACTGCGAACAACTGATGAGGTTAAAGCAAGAAGTTGAGAGAAAGCGGCCGGAATTAATCAACAGAAGGGGTGTGGTTTTTCATCATGATAACGCTAGACCTCACACATCTTTAGCCACTCAGCAAAAATTAAGAGAGTTTGGCTGGGAGGTGTTAATGCATCCGCCGTATAGTCCTGACCTTGCACCTTCAGATTTCCACCTGTTTCGGTCTCTTCAGAATTCTTTAGGCAGTGTCTGGTTAACATCACGAGAGGACTGCCAAAACCACTTGTCGCGGTATTTTGACCAGAAGTCCCAAAATTTCTATAGCAATGGGATCATGTCCCTACATACAAGATGGCAAAAAGTTATCGAACAAAATGGTACCTACATACTTTAGTTAAATGTAAATAAACAATATTAAAAAATGTTTTGAATTTTCTTAAAAAATGCGAAGAAACTTTTTCCCCAACCTATTATATCTAAACTAACAATAAAGCTGAAGAGTTAGTTAGTCTCTGGAACTACCAGTCGGATTTGAAAAAATCTTTTTGCATTTGATAGCCCAACCCTTCAGCACGGCTATAGGCTATTTAACATCACGCTACGACCCTTAGGAGCCAAGCAACACGAAAAAAACTCAGAAAGAACGCTAAGCATTTTGCTTAGCGTTCTTTCTGAGTTTTGTTCGTGCAAAATCGAAGTAATAGCGTGGACAGGCCATGTGATGCGACGGGGGGGGGGGGGGGGGGCGAGGAAGCAGAAATTTCACGCGGACGAAGTCACGGGCAGAAGCTAGTAATATAATAAAGCTGAAGAGTTTATTTGTTTGAACGCGAGAATATCTTAAACTACCCGTCGGATTTGAAAAAATATTTAGCTTTTGATAGCTCAATCCTTGAGGAAGGCTTTAAGCTATTTGCCATCACGCTACAACCCTTAGGAGCAGAGCAAAAAGAAAAAGAGGCAGTAAGAACGCTAAGCGAAACGAAGCAATAGCAATAGCGAGAGCTGGGCTCACGCTGTTGACCCACCGCGTCGCCCCCGGTGGGTCCGGGGCCGACTTTTCAGCTAGTTAAAAAATAATGACGCAGATGCCAAAATGGTTTGTTTTCGTTAAAAAAAGAAAAAAAAACATGTTTATTCGGCACATGCCATAAGTGCACACAACAACCAAATAGAAAATAATAATAATAATAATAAAATTAAAAACAAAAATAACAACTCTAAACAATAAAAAGATTAGATTAAATGATTTTTCAGCAAAAGTTCTCATCTGTTAAAAGTTTTACCGACTGATGAAACTTTTGGTGTTAAATCAGAATCATAGTTAGCAATCATAATGGTGCCGATACTCTTGTTCAATAACTAAATTAAAATTAGAGAATCGCTAACTTTCACTAACAGGCAGCGCGAGAAAAGGACGGCTATAGCTATGATCTTATTAGAGATGTAAACTACGCCTTGCGCTTCACTGTGTTTTTAGTCGACATGTTTTTATGTGTCGTCTAAGTATGGAAATATCAGTTCAACTTTTGACAGCCCTAATTTACGTCCGTCTCTTTCTTGTTTTATTAGAGAGAAAAAGTTAGCAATAGCCTAAATTAAGTTTAGTTTGTTCATTACAGAATCGGCACCAATGTCTTTTTATTGTGTAGGCACATAAAAACTTACAAATATACGTCGATTTTGAAAGCTTGTCTTAATTATTTTATAAGCCCAAGAAGCTGAGCATCCTAAATAGGGTGAAGCGATACTTTACGCCTGGACAGCTTTTAACCCTGCATGGAGTATTGCAGCCACCTTTGGGATGGATCAGCCAAGTACCAACTAGCCGCGCTTGACGCGGTGGAACGCAGAGCTAAGAGGCTCATTGGCGACGTAAAACTGGTGGATGTCAAGCTTCATAGCTTGGCTCATCGCCGCAAGGTTGCCTGCTTGTCGGTATTCTACAGATTGTACTATAACAGTCAGAAGTCGACTAGCAATCTCACAAAACTATGGCATAGCAATATTAGTTGTACTTATGACCTTCTTCTAAAAGAACGTTTGACAATACCACACATTGCCAACTTTGGCAGCCCGTATAGCGCAGGCGATAATGGTCATTGCGGTGTAAGTGGACTTCTAGACGTTGATTGTACTTCGGAGAATGTGCCCAAGAACCGCACGACCTCATTCCACCGGCCCCCTTCTACCATCGGACATCTAGACGCAATGCCAGTTACCATCCCTACCTGGTTGCTATTTCACCAATTCGCACTAAGCGCTTCCAAATGTTTTTTATAATGCGCACAGCAAAGGAGTGGAACTCACTACCTGCGTCTGTGTTGCCGAGCGCATACAACCCTAATCTCTTCAAAGTGAGAGTGAACAGGCTTCTTCTGGGTAAGCTCACTCCATCATCGACTTTGTCTCTGTCGCCTCTGACCTAGACTAGAGTCAAGAGCAAACCCATCACAAATAATAAAACAAAAGTAAGTATAAGTACCTTCCATTAGTGTTGTCGAAAGAGAAAATTAATAAAAACAACAAATACGACCACAGCCTGTATAGCACACTCGGCCCCCAAATGATGTATAATGAAATATCGGCGACTAGTTCCCGAGTAATGTGTAGTATAGACGTACAGACAACTTATATTTATGTACGTAGGTATGTCTGTATGTACCATCTCATAAATCTGTGATTGTTTTGTTTTGATCGCGTTCTTGTTTAAATATTTTAACAATATATACACTGCGTGCCCCATCAGGTGGGCTTTAGTCTTACTAGCAACAATACTATATCAAACGGAATGCAGCGTAAATAACACGATTCAAAAACGTTACTCCCATCTTATATAATATCGTTTGGCCTCTCCTTACGTATGTGTAAAAAAAAAAAAATATTTCTTTACTTAAGGATATAACTATGTTAGGTTTGGAGTCACCTTTTAAGCAAAGATTTGCTTGTATTAGGTGGTTCCGCTCCTCCAGTTTTCAATAATTCTACAGATGTGTGAGAAATAAGCAAAAGGATTGATTTAAGACTAATTAACATTATATAATTCTTATATCAGTAAGGGAGCGCACTGGGTGTAGAATATGTTAGTGAGTGTGTGTATGTGTGTGGGTTCGTTTGTGTGTAAGTGTGTGTTTGTGTAGCGCGAGGATGTGCGGGTGTGGTGTGCATATGTGTACAAATTATATTGTTTCTTAGTTATGTGATCTTGTGTAGGATATCTTCGGTTTCTTCGTAACTTTTACTCTTGAGCCATTCAGTTACTGTTTTTTTTACAGTCGTGGTATGTCATAGAGTAGATGGCACATTGTTCATTGAGAGCGTTATATATACGGGAAGATTGGGAATTAATAAATTGCCTTGTAGCAAATGTAGTATTCAAATGTAGTGTAGCAAGTGTAAGTACCTGTTTTAGCCGGCTATTTGGAGCCAACCTTCTGTACGAATCTATTTTGTGGTGATGGCCATGGACGCCAGGGTAACCGATCATGCAGGTGACAGGAAATCAATAGGCAAGTCATAATGATACGCGCTGCACGTTAATTAAACGGGGATGGTAACTGGTGCACTTACCTTACATACAGCGGACGTTTTTAATTATCATTTTCATATTCGACGTGAAATAAACGCTCTGGTAGATGTGAATTTCAATACTTTATTCGGGTGAAAATCAATTTTTACTTTAACCACTGTACCTAAAGAGGAAAGTTTATAGGATCTAAAAAAAACTGGAACATAATGTGTGAATATATAAACACCTAAATGAAGACCTAATGCACGTACTGCAATGTTGAATTTTCAACTCTATGCGCTGAGTCGAGCGTTGGTAATCGAACAGTACCTACGCTTTTATATAGGAATTCATTTAGGTGGAACCTAGTTTTAGTGACAACGGGCAATAGTTTATAAAACAAATCCCTTTATCATATTCTTATAACAACTTCTTAAGCTTCACAACAATATAAAATGTACAGGCGAATAAATTCAATCGCTGAACAGTTACAGAAATATCAACAAAAGGTTAGAGTTAACAGTTTATTTACTTTTACAATCGTTAGCTGATATCGAGAACTGATATTTTCTTGTAGAGTTGCAGTAAGTGAATCGTTCACTCGAAGGAAATAATGAAATATTGGAAATATTCTAACAAGTAGTTTATTATATAGTTATTACTAATGGACTAAGATTTTATATCTAAACAATATGATGAGGAATTTGCTAATTAGAAACCTTTAATTGTAATATTTCTGCACCGACCATGGTAGCATTATGCTGTGTGTAAGTGTAATATTAGTTGTTCTCCACGATTAAAATTCTGCGTTTGACTCGCTCGACTTAGGGGTTTAAATTAATTTGTGTTTATTTCTGTAAATAAATCTTCTGAAATACTTACCTACTTACTTAAATCTCCTGGAATTATTATACCTTTATTAAAAGTTGTATTGACTCTATTAAGTAGCAAAAGGTAGGGAGATGTTAAAGTTTAAACATTTTTAATTTATAGAGAAATGTATTACATTGTGAATCTAAATGATAATAATTAAATGTACTATTAATTATCAACTAATTGTATATGACTAATTGTTTGTTAATAGCCATTATATTAATTTAAGATAGTTTATTCATAGTCGTTGCGATTGGCAGACATCGCGCAACCGTTGTACAAGTAAGGTGAATTTTGTGATTAAAGTGCTGTGGAGATATTACTGGATTTTATTTATGCAATACTTCTGACGCTATGCCGATAATACTGACCTACAAATTGCAAAAAAATGTAAGAAAATTTGAATTAAGCGGGCTACCTGGAGCTTTCGCCTTAAAAGTGTTCATTTTATACAGTTCTTTACAAAGTAATAAGGAATGATTTCATGTCATTACTTTTACTACTAATATATACATGCAGTCATTCTGATTCTTTATCAGATTATTCTACAAGCAATATATTAACGTAATAGTGTTTTAATTTTTTTAATCCAATCAATAGATTTTATTTAAATATATAATTGCTTCATATGAGGAGCTTGTTGCGAGGTAATAACAGCCGCAATCGATCCATCAGATTAAGCGACACTTGCCGGGATTGATCTGTGGATCTTTTCATACCGAGACTCCTCCGTGCCTCGTAAAAGCACGTTAATCCGTTGGTCCCGGCTGTCATTCGAGGATCTTTTACAGTCGTTACGGGTCGTTAGAAGCCCGAAAGTCTGACAACCAGTCTTACTAAGGGGTATCGTATTACTCAGTAACTGGGTTGTGGAGGTCAGATAGGCAGTCGCTCCATGTAAAATACTGGTATTCAGCTGCATCCGGTTAGACTGGAAGCCGACCCCAACATAGTTGGGAAAAGGCTAGGCAGATTTTGATATAATTGCTTCGTATTTTGCAATAAGTTACCAGCGTTGTGTCATCGTGCTTCTCTTTCTTTTCTATGCAGTCCGACAGTGACCGCGATTTCACGGGAGGATAAGCAACAACATCATACTATAATCTTGGAAAGGGTAAGCAGAGCTGGTATAGCCAAATTTCGCCAGTTATCTTTAAGACCCATGTAATAGGGGACGAGCACCATTACCATTATTCCGGCACAAATCTACACTCCGGGATTCCACTGAGACTCTACTGATAATGCTTAACGTTGGACAGCTCGCTCATATTGGCTAAACGATATTCTGTTATATTTCATAATAAAGACCGGTTTCTTGATCCGTAGTTAACTCAACTAATAGTTAAAACAAATGAACCAAATTTAACCATTCGTTACTATTTTTAACCATTGGTTGAGTTAACTACGGATCAAGAAACTGGCCCTTAATTAGTATCTATTATTAGCATATGTTATTTTTAGGGTTACGTACCACGTCGGGAATCGATAGCCGATTCCCGGCCACCGTAGGCGCGGGCTTGCGGATGGCGAGCAATGGGTAGCTCGCCATCCGCAAGCCCGCTCGACCAGGCCCGGGTCGACGGCGCGTTGTGTTCCACGCGCGCCTCAATGAAATGTCAGCACTAGCTGAAGGGGTCCGCTAGGGCCGATGGCCGCCAGGGTCGTGGGTTGTTTGAAAGAGTTACCGTGGCCCTGGCACAGGCAACTGAAGGAACACGGGTGGGTTTTAGTCAGTAGTTCTACTACGCGGTAGAAGTTATTTGATGATTTCCCGCCCAAAAAAAAGGGTTCGGTACCAAAACGGTCAAAAGGAACCCTTATGGCGCAAGTCAGTCTGTCTGTCCGTCTGTCACAGCTGAATATCTCAAGAACTACTAATGCTATCAACTTGAATTTTAGAACTGTTTTAGATGACGGTTGCCCAACTATTTTGCAAATAAGAAAAAAATAAACATTTTTTTTTTTCAACAGGGACCCTTATGCGGGGTATCATATGAAAGAGCGCTGTTTGCACATTCTCAACCATTTTTCCTTTTTTAGGCCGAATAGTTTTCGACTTTTGAAGAAAAATGTAAAAAAAATACCGTTCCCGCCTTATCCTAACCTTAAGTTTGCATAGAGAGAAACATCTGAAATTATTCTGTGTGATAGAAGTTTATGTAAAGATTACAGGAAAAATAAAACGATGTCTCTAAATAGCACACTTTTTATATATGATGGTACGGAACCCTCGGTGCGCGAGTCCGACTCGCACTTGGCCGGTTTTTTTTTTTTTTTGTTTTTGTTTTAACGCAGTATTCTCAATTTAGACACATTTGAAACATTCTTTTTGTATTTGACAGCCCAATTCTTGAGAAAGGAGGCTGTAGGCCATTTAACATTACGCTACGGTTCTTAGGAGCCGAGCAAAAAGAAAAAACTCACTAAGCAAATACGAAGTAATAACGAGGGCGGGCGATGCGACGCAACGCAGTTGGTCGGGTGACCAATGAATTTCACGCAGACGAAGTCGCGAGCAATCGCTATTTATTTAGAAGTCATCATCTGCCTAGCCTTTTCCCAACTATGTTGGGGTCGGCTTCCAGTCTAACCGGATGCAGCTGAATACCAGTATTTTACATGGAGCGACTGCCTATCTGACCTCCACAACCCAGTTATTGGGTAATACGATACCCCTTGGTAAGACTGGTTGTCAGACTTTCGGGCTTCTGACGACCCGTAACGACTGTCAAAGATCCACGAATGACAGCCGGGACCAACGGCTTAACGTGCTTTCCGAGGCACGGAGGAGTCTCGGTATGTAAAGATGGTCACCCGTCTACAGACCAACCCCGGCAAGCGTAGCTTAACCTGATGGATCGACCCGTGCGGCTGTTATTTTTTAGCCACGAGCTCTAGAAGTACTGTATTATAATACTATGTTTGTGGGTTCAATTCAATAGTGCAACGAGTTCAGAGTTGAAACCTGTCGTGCGCCATTCTGACGCCAAACACTGTTAGTCTCAAAGTAGGTACATACTCGTATGCTTTGTCATTTGTTTGTTCTGGGTACATTCCCCAGTAAACATTTTTGCTTTTATTGACCTTTCACAAATCGGGTTAGCATTGCAGATCTATATTCGTAGATCTTTGACAGTCGTTACGGATAGTCAGAAGCCCAAAAGTCTGACAACCAGTTTTAGGGCCGGTTTTTTGATCCGTACTTAACTCAACCAATGATTGAACATACTAAGTAATGGTTGAATTTTTGCTAAATGTGTTTGCTAAAATGCCATTTTTTTTTTATTTGTTAACATTCATGTTACCTCATTCATGTTTGGCCTTTCACATTTAGCCAAAATTCAACTATTAATTACTATGTTTAACCAATGATTGAGTTAACTACGGATCAAAAAACCGGCCCTTAGCAAGGGGTATTAGAGGGTTTTAAACTGGGTTGTAGAGGTCAGATAGGCAGTTGCTCCATGTAGAGTACTTGGTATTCAGCTGCATCCGGTTAGACTGGAAGTCGACCACAACATAGTTGAGAAAAGGTTCGGCAGATTGATTGGGTACATTCCCCAGAAATTATTGCGTTGATTGGTCTTTCACAAATCGCGTTAGCATTGCAGATTGTTATTGACAAATCAATCTGCCTAGCCTTTTCCCAACTATGTTAGTGTCGGCTCCCAGTCTAACCGGATGCAGCTCAAAACCAGTACATGTTCATGTGTTCCATGGAGCGACTGCCTATCTGACCTCCACAACCCAGTTACTGGATAATACGATACCCCTTGGTAAGACTGGTTGTCAGACTCTCGGGCTTCTGACGACCCGTAAAGACTGTCAAAGATCCACGAATGACTGCCGGGATCAACGGCTTAACGTGCTTTCCGAGGCACGGAGAAGTCTCGGTATGTAAAGATGGTCACCCATCTACGGACCAACCCCGGCAAACGTAGCTTAACCTAATTGATCGACCTGTGCGGCTGTTATTACTTAGCCTCGAGCTCCTCTTACTTAGCCACATTATAACAGATTGTTATTGACCCTCGAGAATAAATAATTAAATACCTAAAAAATCTCACGCCTGCCAAATACCCATTTTTTGAATCGTTCCAAAATTGAAACAAACAAAATACCGTTAACGGCTGGTTAACGAGACTATTAAACATTAGTTACCGTAAAACAATTATTTTATATTAATCGTTCTTGATGAACTGAACCAAGTGCTCGATTCATAATTGTACCAGGATCGATATCCGGATCGGGGGTATTATTAATTGTTCACGCCTGTTTTTTTGGAAGTAGATTTTGATTGCGTCGTACGTATATAATCTGTGGTCGTACGGAATTTTAGGAAAAAGATTCGTTGCGTGTTTTAATATGAATGAGCGTTGCAAGTGAATTGAGAATTGATTTCTGAAGAAAGATTTTTTTTAGGGCATGTTCGATGTTTTATACGAATTTGTCCATACAGTAGGTACAGGGAGCTCGTGGCTAAGTAATAACAGCCACACGGGTCGATCCATGAGGTTAAGCTACCCTTGCCCGGCGTTGGTCCGTGGATGGGTGACCATCTTTTCATACCGAGACTCCTCCGTGCCTCGGAAAGCACGTTAAGCCGTTGGTCCCGGCTGTCATTAGTGGATCTTTGACAGTCGTTACGGGTCGTCAGAATCCTGAAAGTCTGACAACCAGTCTTACCAAGGGGTATCGTATACCCAGTAACTGGGTTGTGAAGGTCAGATAGGCAGTCGCTCCATGTAAAATACTGGTATTTAGCTGCATCCGGTTAGGTTGGAAGCCGACTCCAACATAGTTGGGAAAAGGCTAGAAAGATTGATTGTCCATAAAGTAAATAAATATATGTATTACTGACCGTACCTGCCTATTGTTTGCTGGTAAGCAGCGTTGCTATGGTTTGAAGGATGTGTGTCATAGAAATATAAAAATAAAACAGTTAATTCTTTTTCTTCTTTCTTATATAATATCTATGGTATGTGTACATCATCATCATCATAATTTTAGCCGAAAGACATACACAGGTGGTCATAGGCCTCCCCCAAGCACCGCCACTTCGACCGGTTCTCTGCTTCCCGCATCCAGCGGATTCCTGCGGCCTTCACCAGGTCATCGGTCCACCTTTTGGACATAATCATAGACAATTACAAGACAATTAGAATAGAATAGAATAGAATAGAATAGATTTATTTTTCTTACCACAAATTACAGCTTAAAGTTAATAGTCTACAGATACAATTGTGTACCTAATTTGTGGAAGACTGGTGCCTAAACTAAGTTTATACAAAACCTGTAAGTCAGGTCACCAGGCCCCCTAACAATTCATATATTACAAGTATTGTACTGAAGACGTTTTGCTTGAAATCACAATTTTTATTTTTTATTTTTCATTATTGTTATTTATATTTTATCTAAGAAACATGCAAAGGATGTATGAGAGTGTAACGTGTATGTAGGTATGTGTTAGTGAGAGTGTGTGTATGAGTATGTGGAAATGGGGTGTGTGTGTATGAGGTTGTGTGCGTTATTTTGGGAAACAGTAAAATTAGGACATGGTAGTGAAAAATCTTCAGTTTTTGCGTAATCTAAGGAAAGTAGCCATGTAGTCAATGTTTTTTTAAACGTTGTCTTGCCTAGCATATGTGTTGAAAGTAGGTTATTTAGTTTATTGTATAGAAACGGCCCAAGAAATATAAAGAAATTCCGAGCAAATTTAGTTTTAACTGGCCTAGATGTGCATACGTCCCTTCTTCTTTTGCGCACATCAATGTTCTTATGGCAGACAGAAACAGGGATAAGAGATCGTTGTTTTAAAGCAACATGTAGAATAAAGAGCTGACGAACTGAGAGGACATTTGACAAGTTGTAAACATCTTTTGTGGGATGACGGATTGCATACTTTTAACCAAAGACAAAGTGCAGTTATAATGCTATGTAGCAGTCAGTGATACCATCAATTCAATTACTTGGCTCGTCTAAAATCAGCAGCAAAACTTTATTACCATTTAATAACTATTTCTAATAAAGTGAGAACGAAATGACATTGTTTCACTTAATTAGTAAGTGTACGAAATGATAGTGTTAACAGTCGTTTAAGTTAACGAGTAATTAACGATTTAGTGCAGTGAATCAAAGTTTAGTATCATTGTATTTGCGTGACTGTATCACGCTTAACCCTTTGTTGGTACTGGTGAGAAGAAAAGTGTTTGGATTCATTCTTTGATTGGAAAACTTGAAGAAATAATGTCACTCCAATTTTGTTTGGTGTGTTAATAGAGCTGATTTACTGATTATTAGTGTATATTCCGCTGAGTTCTGAGTATAATACTCTGGACGGAAAAGTCTTACTGAGTTTTTCGTTAGGAATTTCTCAGTAGTGGCAATAGGGCTCGCCCCCTAGGTAACATGGGTTTCATGGGACCGAAACAGTAAACACTCTTTCTTCACACCTTCTTTCCATGGGGTAGGCAGAAAGCACAAAATGCCATTTGCTACACATACTCCTTTTGCTTCGTTTACGTTCATACATCTGATCATACACGTACGCCGGTTGCGAGTACTACGCACCTGATTTTTCTGAAGAACATCACCCAGTAAATCCCTCGTTTAACCTAACACTGTATAGTGACCTCATTAGGTCACTATACAGTGTTAGGTTAAACGAGGGATTTACTTTAAGGGGTCGTACTCATCATTATGAACAACTGTTACTATGGGCGAAAACGTGAAATCGTGAAAAAAAATCAGCTGTTCATGTACATATATGTTTAATTCCTCCTTAAAGTAAATCCCTCGTTTAACCTAACACTCTGTATAAGGTTTATCGATTCATACATAAAATCTCTTAAGGGGTCATTGTACTCATCATTATGAACAACTTTTACTATAGGACCGAAACTCGCGAAAAAAATAATCAGCTGTTCCCTACATTTTGACGAGTTATGCGAACATAAAATGTAATGTACTAACTTAATTATAACTTGTTTGCCACGTTGGTCTAGTGGTCGCAAGAGCTACTGTTGAGCATGATGAGTTCCTGGGTTCGATGCACGGGTCAGTCAGTATTATTGGGTTTGCCTATCTGGAATTTCTCAGTAGCAGCCTTTTTTTTTTTTTGGGGTGGGAAATCATCAAATAACTTCTCCCGCTCTGGGTGGAGCGGGAGGGCGTGTCAGACTTCTACTGACTAAAACCCACCCGTGTTCCTTCAGTTGCCTGTGCCAGGGCCACGGTAACTCTTTCGAACAACCCGCAACCCTGGCGGGCATTGGCCTTAGCGGGCCCCTTCAGCTAGTGCTGACATCTCTTTGAGGCGCGCGTGGAACACAACGCGCCGTCGACCCGGGCCTGGTCCTTACCGGATGGCGAGCTACCCATTGCTCGCCATCCGCAAGCCCGCGCCTACGGTGGCCGGGAATCGGCTATCGATTCCCGACGCCCAGGGCGTCTCCTGCGGCGACTAGGGGTGTGAGGGCGCAAAGATTGCCTCTCAGTAGCAGCCTGGAGTCTGGATTTGTGCCCGGTTGATGGCAATAGGCTCGCCTCCTATTACATGGGACTTCAACGTACCTGGCCAAACGTGAGTGTACTATAGATACTCCTCTGCCCAACTCTTCGGCGAACAAGTCGTGATGCTATGTAACAGCTCCCCTTGGGGAAAATATTATAGACAAGATTTCTAGTTATGTTAGCCTTTTCCCATCTACGTTATGGTCCGCTTCCAGTCTAACCGGATGCAACTAAATACCAGTATTTTACATGGAGCAATCTGACCTCCACAACACAGTTGCTAGGTCACACGATACCCCTTGATAAGACTGGTTGCCAGATTTTCGGGCTTCTGACTACCCGTAACGACCGTCAAACTACAAATAAATGACAGCCGGGAGCAACGTGGAACCGAGGGGTCTCGAATTCTCGCTATACGTAATGGATGGTCACCCATCCACGGACCGACGTCGGAAAGTGTAACTGAACCTTTGATCGACCCGTGCGCCTGTTATTTATTAACCTCGAGCCTCTCCCTCCATAATATTTCTTGTCCCCTTAATGTCGTCCATTAATTCCTATGTTAAACCACTTTTGTCCTCACCTACCCTCCCAATCAAGCGTTGTCCTTACATAAACGCCTAATACCGTTTATCTGTGAAATCGCCCGATATATCAACAATTAGTTGGCTATTGTAGCAACTATTGTTGTTCACAATCGATTCGTCTCACCACTCGTTAGTTGATGAGGGAATCAGAAAAAGTGTGAGGTTCAGTGTGAATGAATTGGAATGATAATAACGTAACATCACGACTTGTTTTCCCAGAAGGGGTAGCCAGAGACACGTAAATACTTAGAAAGTTACATTTCGCCAGATATGTTTTTGTAGTTAGTTAACATAAATAGCTAATAGACTCAATCAATCTGCCTAGCCTTTTCCCTAGGTCGGCCTCCAGTCTTACCGGAAGCAGCTGAATACCAGTATTTTACATGGAGACCACCTATCTGACCTGCACAACCCAGTAACTGCGTAATATTCGGATACAGATAGACAGATATTCGGGCTTCTGAGTGTAACGACTGTCAAAGATCCACGAATGACATCAGCCGGGGCAGACGGCTTATAGGTATGTAAAGATGGTCACTCATCCACGGACCAACCCTGGCAAGCGTAGCTTTACCTGATGGATCGACTCGATCATCATCTGCCTAGCCTTTTCCCAAATATGTTAGGGTCGGCTTCCAGTCTAACCGGATGCAGTTGAATACTAGTATTTCACATGGAGCGACTGCCTATCTGACCTCCACAACCCAGTTACTAGGTAACATGATACCCCTTGGTAAGACTGGTTGTCAGACTTTCGGGCTTCTGACCCAATATAATTGTAAAAACCGGCCAAGTGTGTCGAACCACGCACAATGAAGAGATCCGTAGTTGGGATGAATTTATTCCAAGAATAAATTTAATATTGTAGTTCAAAAACATGTTCTCCTTTATATTCCAACTGTAAATTTAAGTTTGTACGCACAATATTGAGAGATTTACTATGTTATTGTAAAACTAGACTTCTTATAAGTTTTCCTGTAATATATATTTGTGTTGCGTAATGTACCTAAATTATTTTGCGCACTGTTGTATAGAATCAAATGTTTAACTGAATAGACGGCTGTGCTGCTGGGGAGTTGGTTGCGCCACTTCTTCTCCCCAGCTAAAGCACTAGGAAGTGGTGAAGGGCGGGTGTTTTGTGGGACTGTCTTATGTAAGTTTGACGTTCGAAAAATGCTGATTCTCAGCCTATTTTTAATAAATGAGTTTTTATTTTGATTTCGGATTTTATAGGTATACGTAGAACTATTTTGTGGATTTTTGTTTCAAAATTTTAGGCTCAGTAGTTTGGAGATAAAAGGGGGAATCGTCAACTTCCTTAAATAACTTTAAAACAAGTAATATTTGAGACCCTCACAGTAAGCCCTATAATTTTATATCTCACATCACACGGTACAGTTTGTGTAAATTGGCTGTGACAGGCGGACAGACAGACAGACACACAAGTGATCCTACAAGGGTTCCGTTTTTTTCTTTTTGATGTACGGAACCCTAAAAAAGATTACTATTACACCGTAGTCAAAGCTATTAATGACTGAAGTATTGTTCTTAGACCATGGTATTCAACGGTACAGTGGTACGGCGGTATGGTGGTACCGAGGTATGGTCACTGTCAAACAATAAGCGCGGTATTACTGTGAAGTTTGCGTTGTACTGATGTGGCTTCTTTTACACCGAAGCGAACATTAAAATACTATTAGCATTATTTTTGTATTTTATTTATTTATTTCCTTTATTTCAGGCAACTATGGCCCATAAAACAAAATATAAAAACAATAACTTTACACTAATACATATTTTATATCTAACTTAAAAACTACTGTGACGGCGTCGTGTTCGCTGCAACTGTGTCGCGTAGCCGGCCACGGAAACGCCGATACAGTTGGGGAATGGTTAGGAGATGGGTTTGCTCTTGACTATAGTCTAGGTCAGAGGTGACAGAGACAAAGTCTACGATGGAGTGAGCTTACCCAGAAGAAGACTGTTCACTCTCACTTTGAACAGATTCGGGTTGTAAGTCTAAGTAATCTGTCCATGTAATTACATTACATAGGACTTAAACTCCACTAAAGTTTAGATTAGAATTAGTCTCTGACTAATGCTTTGGAGGAATACAGGCATGATTATGATTATTTACCTACATAGTATAGGTAGGTTGCCTATATAGGGTGAATATTTCAAGTAGGCGTCGATGGCCAAATCCGAAACTATGAGGAATAGCGAAAAGTACTCAAAGGAGTCTCGAGCTCGATTTTGATGAAAACTAAAACTGCATCACTGGATTTTTGAAAAATCAACATCAAGGTTTAATAGGTAGGTAACATAAGGAAAATAAAAAATAGTATTTTGTTAAAAATGAGCTCTTTTCTTTTGTTTGACGTATGTCATTACTTCCTAGAATTCGATCCGTATTAGCGACACTATCGAATGGTGTAATAATAAAGTGTGTTTTTTCTTTTTTTTTTTTCAAAATCAACGGGTTCCATTTCTAGGTAGAAATATTGATTTTTCAAAAATCCAATTATGCACTTTTAGTTTTCATCAAAATCGCGCCTCCTTCGAGTACTTTTCGCTATTCGTCATAGTTTCGGAATTGGCCATCCACGCCCACTTGAAAAATTCACTCTGTATACCGCCTCGTGGTCTAGTGATCGCAAACACTACTGCTAAGCATAAGGTCTTGGGTATGATTCCCGGGTCAGGCAAAGTACTACTGGTTTTTCCATCTGGAATTTCAGCGGACTTATAGATAACTAGCGAATATTGGTACTGTAGGAACATCTCTGCCTAAACCGTCTTGGAATACAGGCGTGATATTATGTTATTATGTACAGACGGACGCCAGCACATCAAGCTACTACAATCTGTCAAATTTATTTAATAGATTTTCAACTTTATCACTAAAGCATTATGTTCAAGGTTGATTGGGAAAATGTGATAGTTTCGGGTAGCTTGATGTGCTGACGTCTGTAGGTACTGTTGAAGAATTTCAACCCCTCAAGTTAATTCAACATGGTTCAACATTACACGTCGGTGTGACAGGCGCCCAACTACGAGTATCATTGCGACATAGTTTAACAGCGCCGACAGACAGCTAGCCCCATTATAGCTTGTAAAGAAATATAATTAATAACTCACATTGTTCAAGTTGTAATTGTTCGCATTCCATGACCTTTGTGTGTATGGTATGGACGAACATCCATATATAATACATTTACCCATAGGATTCCGAGTGCAAACAGTCCATTTAAAAATTCCATTAAAAAACAACCGACACAAAAAAACACTACAAAGTGAAAAATAACTTTAATTTTGGAATTCGGTGGTCTGTTTTTGCTATCGACTTCCGAAATTAAAGTTATTTTTCAATCTGTGGTGTTTTTGGAAGTCGGTTGTTTTTTTTTTTTTTTTGGAAAAAGTTTTTTATTTTTCACTTTTTAGTGGGTCAGTTTGTAATTTATCCAAGTTACAATAGCCTAATGTCAAATGCTACGGGACGTTAATTGTTGAGCCACCATAGCCATTGTGACGAGCATAAATTACGTAGCAACCATTCTTAAATATCTAATCGAATCGCAACCCGTGAAATACGTACTTATTAGGGTTCCGTACCAAAATGGCAAAAAGGAACCCTTATGGTGCGACTCAGTCTGTCTATCTGTCTGTCACAGCTGGATATCTCGAGAACTACTAATGCTATCAACTTGAATTTTGGAATAGTTTTAGATGACGTTTGCCCAACTATTGTGCAAATAAGAAAGAAATAAAAATATATATTTTTTTTACAAAAGGGACTGAAAGCGGGCCTTAAAAATTCGAAGTGGAGCTACTAGGGCATATGAGGTATCATAATAATATGAAAGAGCGCTGTTTGCACATTTTCAAACATTTTTCTTTTTTTTTAGGCCGAATAGTTTTCGACTTTTAATGAAAAATGTAAAAAACATTAATTTACACTCTTAGGCCCATTTCTGACATGGGAGGCCGTCACCTCCTTCTGCGAAGCGGTAATGCTCGCGAAGGAGGAGGCGGAACTCGTGAGGGAGAGGCAGCCTCACGCCCTCAGTCGCCGCAGGAGACGCCCTGGGCGGCGGGAATCGATAGTCGATTCCCGGCCACCGTAGGCGCGGGCTTGCGGACGGTGAGTAGTGGGTAGCTCGCCGTCCGGTGAGGACCAGGCCCGGGTCGACGGTGCGTTCTGTTCCACGCGCGCCTCAAAGAGATGTCAGCAAAAGATGGGGTCCAATAGGGCCGATGCCGCTGGGGTCGCGGGTTGTTTGAAAAAGATACCGTGGCCCTGGCATAGGCAACTGAAGGAACACGGGTGGGTTTTAGTCAGTAAAAGTCTGACACGCCCTTCCGCTCCACCCAGAGCGGGAGAAGTTATTTGAAGATTTCCAATCCACAAAAAAAAAAAAAATAAGGCCCATTTCTGAACAATAGATTAAATAGGAAACTAAGTATCTATAAATTAAATTACTTTAGCTGTAAAAAAATATACTCAAATATTTAGGTACTAACCATAGATTATGCCCAGACAGAAGATTTACTTGTTGTCTGCAAATAGAACCGCTAAAATACTATTTTACTTCTATTTACCTTTAAGTTTTTAATTTGATTTTATACTTAATACTCATTGTTAATTTATTATATTATAGCATACACTGCACTTTCCAGTCTGAAACACAGGTTCAACCTAGTTCAGGCAAATAAGCAACTGTGTTCTGGTTTATTTTTTAAGTTAACCTTTTTATTGTAAATGTGCACTTTTTATAAATAAAATATATTTTTTTATATATTTCTCGGGACCCTGGGGTCCCGGACCTTTGGAAGGCGTACGAGGAGCCGAAGCCAACTCGCAGAGGCCCCTTAGATAATTTTAAATGATGAGGAGGCAGCAACCGACGATTATCCCTGCATGCACTATGCAAGTGCACCCAAGGACAACCCCCGGTTGGTGCAGGACTATTGTTGTACGTGGAAACAAAACATATTGGGCTATGGGTTTGGGTGGCTAAAGTGGATTGGGTAACTTGTACTATGGAAGAACTATGTCCCCTGCCTGATCAATGTTATATATTATACACGGATAAAATGGCAGGGGGTGACTTGCACACTCAATAATGGGCCCCCGGAGACGGCCGCTAGCACATAGTGACGTAGCGACAAGGGGGCAACACTTCCTGAGGTGCTTGAGGAGTGGAGAGGTATTCCACGGCTATCAGGACAATCCCGGAAGTACGGTCAAGATCCCTACCAGCACCTTACTGGAATACTTCCTTCCTCCGAGCACGTTTGCTCTTGCGAATCTCTACTCAAGCCGGCCAATAAAGGCAAGAAAGAGGTGGGAGCTCTGTTCCTCGTCAGTGTTCACTCCAGCCGGCCAATAAAGGCAAGCCAGAGATGAGGACAAGATTTCTCCCGGGAGATAGGGTCCATGGGGTCGCTACTGCCCATCAGCTCGCCACATGCTGCCCTGCGGGTTTTTGTATCTCTCTTGGTCTGGCTCCTCATCCTAGACCCGTTCCGGCAAACTATATATTATTATTATTATTTAAAAAAATTACCGTTCCACCCCTTATCTCTGAAGTTTGCATAGAAAATATCTGAAATTATTCTGTGTTATAGAAGTTTATGTAAAGATTACAGGAAAAATAAAACGATGTCTCTAAATAGAACACTTTTTTTTATCGTACGAAACCCTCGGTGCGCGAGTCCGACTCGCTCTTGACCGGTTCTTTTGTTATTATTAAGTAGTTCCGGTGGCCATCTGTGATCTTCATCATCTGGTCCACTTCACCAAATGGTGCTTTCTGAGAACAATGCACGAGTTACTATAAAAAACACCCAAGTTACTATAATATTTGAAGAGTTCCGTCGATTTCTCCAGGATCTCATTATTAGATCTTGACCTGATGACAATGGGATTAACTAGACAAACAAAAAAAAAAGAATTGTTCAAATCAGTCTAGCCGTCTTCGAGTAATCGGGTAACATACAGAAAAAAAAAATTAAAAAGATTCCGACGAACTTCGACGCTCCTCCTTTTTTGAAGTCGGTTAAAAATCATATGTTTTTAGTAGCTATGCGGATTGTATTAAAAAATAATTATTCTATTATATCCTTACCGTGTGGTGCCAGAAATGTTCCTGTAGTACCAAACACAAAGAATATCTTCCCGTGGCTGTCGTAAAAGGCGACAAAAGGATTCACTATAATAGACAGAACTGAGGCTACAGTGTGCTAAGAATCTCTGGAGGAGATCCGGCGATAATTAACGACGACTTGACCTGGGGGCCATCCACCACCTCTTAAGGCAGTATTATTTTAATCTTACTTCAATGTGAGAAAGAGATGAATCTATGCAGGACGTCTAGCTCCATATCTCTCTCACTATGAAGTCAGATTAAAATAATACTGCTTTAAGAGGTGGTGCTGAACATACAATACGCCGCACGCGGATCAAAGAGAAGATTACAAAACTCGAGAAAGAATTGAGCAAGTTACTCATCTTCCTGCCCTTATCCCATATTACTTGGGGTCGGCGCAACACGTTTTCTTCTTCCATTCTCCCCTGTCAACCGTCACACTATCATTCACTCCCTTCTCTTTCATATCATTCTTCACACAATCCATCCATCTTTTCTTCGGCCTTCCTCTCCCTCTCCTTTCATCAACATGTATATTCATCACTCTTTGAGTCACATGCGTTTCGTCCTTTCTCATCACATGCCCATACCAAGCCAAACGATTTCCTTTCAACTTTTCTGTCACTGGCGCCACTTTCAAACTTCCTCTTATATACTCATTTCTTACTTTATCCATTCTCGTCACTCCACACATCCATCTCAACATTCTCATCTCCGCTGCATGCAATCTTTTTTCATCCGTCTTCTTCACGGCCCAGCATTCAGACCCATAAAGTACGACAGGCCTTATCACAGACTTATAAATGTTCCCCTTTAAAACTTCAGGGGCATCCGTGAGTCGCAAGTTGTTCCTGTGACCTGTCGCCATTTCATCCATCCTGAGTTGATCCGGTGCGATACGTCTCGGTCTACTTCGCCATCTCCTTGGACAAGCGACCCGAGGTAGGTACCGAAAGTCGGAACAGATCGATAAGGGCGTTCCGGCGAGAGATATGGGCACAGGACTGGAGAGACCGGCAAAATCACAAAACAGATACTCAGTTTTGGTCCGACTTACTCTCAGGCCAACGGTCTCGACTCTTTCCCACCACACCTCCAATCTGTTCTGGACCTCTAAGCCGTTCTCGGCAATCAGCACAATGTCATCAAAGAACAGCATACACCAGGGAGCCGCTTCCTGGATATCAGATGTAAGAGCATCCATTATCAGCACGAAGAGGTAAGGGCTGAGTGCTGATCCCTGGTGCAAGCCGACAGCCACATTGAAGCTGCCAGTAGTGCCCACTGTAGACCGGACTTAGGTACTGCATCGGCTGTACATCGCTCTAATCAACTGCACATACTTCCCTGGCACACCTTTCTCCTTCAGCGCCCACCACAAAACCTCACGAGGCACTCGGTCGATTGCCTTTTCGAGGTCAACAAATACCATGTGCAAGTTCTTATGCGCACCTCTGTATTTCTCGCACAACTGGCGGATAGCAAAGATGGCATCTGTTGTTCCTCAACCAGGCATAAAACCGAATTGGTTTTGCGAAATTTCACTCTCTTCTCTCAGTCGCCTTTCAATAACTTTCTCCCAAGCCTTCATACTATGTGACATTAACTTTATTCCTCTATAGTTGTTGCACTCCAGCACATCACCTTTGTTTTTAAAGATGGGCACCAGCGAACTGTTACACCATTCGTCAAGTATGGCTTCTTCCAGCAACAACTTATTGAAGAATCCACGTCTATCCATCTACTCGTAATAACTTCCATACTTCAACTGGCATTTCATCCGGACCTATTGCTTTACCATTCTTCATCCCATTTATTGCTATTCTCACTTCATCCATACTAATCATTCTCACTAACCCCTCATTTACTGGTTTATTTCCAAGCACACCACTCCAGTCATTCTCCTCATTCATTAGTCTTTCAAAATAGCTCTTCCACCTATCCTTAATTTTCTCATCATCCAAAAGAACTGTTCCAGTTTCATCCTTTATACACTTTATCTTACAAATATCCCTCGTCTTTCTCTCTCTAGCTCTAGCAAGCCGGTAAAGATGTTTTTGGCCTGCTGGATTATCCAGTGTGTTATAAAGCTTGTCCTGGGCTTTTGCTCTTGCTATGGCCACAGCTTTCTTGGCTTTTTTCTTTAGAGCATCATACTCACTCTTTTTTTCTGCTTTCAAACTAACAAGTTACTATGGGATTTTAAAGGGTTATCTGAAAGTTGGTTATCCGAAGAGAGGACTACGTAACTATTGTATTAATTTTATTGTTTTGTTATTTTTATCTCCTTATATGCTGTACCGGTTGACGTCATCACGTCAACGCCGGCTTTCGCTGAAAACCAGCGCTGGGGCTCTGTTTCGAATAAAGTCGCAGCATTATGCTGAGCGATGCCCGTTTTGCGTGGATGTGACGCATATTTCCCCCAACTTGTTTTTTTGTGTTTGTGTTCATTCATTGCGTCATATTTTACCGCAAATAAGCGTATTTTCTTTCTTGCTTCTCTTTTTCTCGGGACTGGATAATACTTTAAACTGGTATCTTGCTCTATTTCCAGGAAAGCAATTCACAGTCTCAAGACAGTGTCTGGCTTATCATCCACAACTCCCTTGTGAACGACGTTGTGAAGATCGCGAGAGTCAACACTCTCCTGATCTTTACGACGTCGTTCACGTCATCCTTGTGAATATTCTGAGTATGAGGTATGCCATCCTGGTGTTGACCAGAATGGCACACCAAGTATACCCAGCGGGCATACAGCGACCTGCGCGTACAGTACAATAACGCATTCAGGGTGGTGTTGGGGTTGCCGTGGCGATGTTCGCGGAAGCGTACGTCGACGTGTTCGCCGCGATCATGCGGAAGCGATGCGCTTCCATGATGGCGCGCTTGCGCTCCTCCTCCAATGGCATCCTGAATGTGTTTTCAGACCGGTGGGACTCTCCTCTGTTACGAAGGTGGATAGGTGTTCAGACACACCTACCCTAATAGACTGATGAACCATTGAACGCACAGTTCAATGGTTCATTAGTTGTTTATTTTTCATTTAATTTAATTTAATATTAACATTATATGGATTTACGGTCCGAAATAAAATATTTGAATTTGAGTTTGAAATACCTCATACTCAGAATATCCACAAGGTATCCGTTAAAGGTCGGACAAGTTTACGCCCCGACTACAATGCGATGCATGTGTGATGACATTTCCAGAGAAGAGAGAGATGAGATGATAGAGATAGAGAAAAATTATTTCACCGTCGGTTGTCATGGGGGACTTCAATGCGAAACTGGACACAAGTGGAGGTGTCTGGAGGAAGGTGGGCTGGTTGGAATAACCACCAACGGCTGCCATGGCTCACATACAATGGTCCACTTGAAGGACTAAGTGCGGAAACCAGACATATAACATAGGGCACACGAGACGGTGACGAACTACGAGTCCCTCATTTGGAGTTGCACATCGGAAGCACCAGGGTGATCTACTCGCCAGCTTCTTGGGGAGAAGGAGGGACTCTTTCTGATGAACACTTTTTTCAGAAAGTGTGAGCATAAACAATTTAGACCACCAGTTGCACTAATTGCAGCCAAGTCCACGTAACTTGGTTAAGTCCTGTTGGTGCGATTGATTCCGGTAGAAAGGAAAACTCCAACAATTTAATACCTGGGAATCGAATCCAAGACAGCCTCCATAGTCGCCTACTAGACCTACGAGTCTAAAACCTTTCTGAAAACCACTGATTAACACTGAACTAATTTCTCTACCAGTCAATCAATCTGCCTAGCCTCTATCCAACTATAATCTATGTTAGGGTCACATAGTTAGGGTAACATAGTTAGGTATATAACTATGTTATACCTATATATCTAACTATGTTAGGGTCGGCTTCCAGTCTAACTGGATGCAGCTGAATACCAGTATTTTACATGGAGTAGTGACTGCCTATCTGACCTCCACAATTCCCTTTGTAGACTGGTTGTCAGACTATTGGGCTTCTGACTACCCGTAACGACAGACAGATCTACGGATGACAGCCAGGCCCAACGGCTTAAGGTGCTTCCCGAGAGACGAAGGGGTCTCAATGTGTAATGGATGGCTACCCATCCACGAACGACCCGTGCGGCTGTTATCATATAGCCACGAGCCCCTCTCTATCAGTGTCATTATCATAATTCCTAAGCAATGAAGGGATCATTAAATGCTCGGTTTTCGTCCTAAACTCAAGCATGTTTTATTTAGAGGCGGCTATGAGACTCGTCTGTCAGTTGACATGGACGTTTGACGGCCATATTAGCTTTTACAACATACGATTTTGTCTTGGAAGTAATAAAGCCTGTTACTTTAATTATTACTAGCTGTTGACCGCGGCTTCGCTCGCGTTATTTAAATAGAAAGAAATAAATAAAGAACAAAGAAAATACGTTTATTTGCGATAAACATGACGCAAAGAAATAGAATAACAAAATAAAATAATTAAAGAACCAGTTTGGGGAAAATATGCGTCACATTCACGCAAAACGGCCGTCGCTCAGCATAATGCCGCGACCCCATACAAGACAGAGCCTCAGCGCTAGTTTTCAGCGACAGCCGGCGTTGACGTAATGACGTCGACCGGTGCATCATGCAGTGAAAGTACAAATGACTATTAAAATGAGATAAATAACAATATTGAATAATTCAAAGTTTACATAAATATAATATTGAAGTTGAGAACATTGCGTTCCGTAAATAAATAAATAAATTGTAAATAATAATAATAATTCATAAATTGGATGTTTATTTTTTTGCGCTGAACACTAATTATTTTTTCCAAAATAAAAGTAGCCGAAGTTACTCCTTATAACATCAGCTATCTTCCAGTGAAAGTCCCGTCAAAATCGATCTAACCGTTTTGGAGATTAGCCGGAACAAACAGACAGTTCGCCGGAATATATATTTTTTTTTCTGTATGTTCCCCGATTACCATGGACCAATTTGGAAAATTCTTTTTTGTTTGAAAGGGTATACTTTCTAGTTGGTCCCGTTGTTTTCAGGTTAGGATCCGATGACGGAGTCCTCGAGAAATCGACGGAGCTCTTCAAGTATAGGCACAACTACAGCGAATTAGGTATTTTTAATCGACTTCAAAAAAAGGAGGAGGTTCTCAGTTCGTCGGAATCTTTTTTTTTACGTATCTTCCCCGATTACTCTAAGACGGCTGGACTGATTTAGAAAATTCTTTTTTTTTTTTTTTTGTTTGGAAGAGTATACTTTCTAGTTGGTCCTGACGTCATCAGGTCAGGATCTGATGATGGAATCCTGGAGAAATCGCAAAAAAAAACAGGTGCTACATTTTGACAAGTTATGCGAACATAAATATAGGGAGCAGCTGATTATTTTTTCGCGATTTCAGGTTTGTTCCCACAGTTGTTTGTTATCATGAATACAATCATGTGTTTAAGTATCGGTCACTAATTACCAGTCACCCTTTATAATATTATGAATATCGTATCGTATCCGTAACATCTAAATCTCATCAACGCATCACTCGCCCTCAGTTCTGGCGTTAAAATGATTTAGCCAGAGACTGTCCTCTTATATTTATGAATATCCTTCCCAAAATACACATCTACCAACCAAAATCAATTGGACCCCCAACACAACCAATTTTACAAAAAAAGAGCTCAATCTAAAATGGTGGTCCTGATTCGCCCATCTAACATAACTTGACCTGGCAACGATTTACGTCTTGGTGAAATAAGGGGTTAAATAAAAATGGTAGTGTTTTTTCTTATTTTCTATCGTTTAAAGGGGTCGTAACAGTCGCAGATTATATTTCGAGGCTGTTTCAGTCCATTTTAAAGCTAATTAGAGGGATGAAATGAGAAGGTAAGTATCGGTAATAGTCAATTAAGAGAAACATTGTGGGTAATACCTGGTTTTAATGTGGTTTATCGCGTTAGCCGCCATTTTGGCGAGGTTATGGCTATGTGGCACGTAAATGCATAAACTATTTTTTCTAAACTCATATCGTGAAGCTCTGATAATGAATTCAAAAATAGTAGGTACTATATATAATGACAGACTTTAGGCGTGTAAATGTACAACTCATACAAAATTTAAAAGTTTTATTATGATACAGATTTCTTACCTATTCTTTTTTTTTCTATTAAATTACACTTCGAATCAACCCAGGAGTTTTCAATTCGATTTTTATCATTGTATATGGGGATCGCTCTAGGCCGCATGCGCGGTTGACCGATGATAGCTCCGTAACCATAGTAACGTAATCCATATTACTATGGTTTCGGAGCCATTATTGTGTTTGTTTACTTTTTGCCTGCATGCATTGCTCGAGTGCAGATAAAGTAATGTATGAAACAGCACATAACTATAAAAGTAAGTACGCTTTGATGGTTTGGTCATGTTGAGAGGATGAGTGAAAGGCGGCGGCTAACAAAAGATATTTCAAGGCATTATGTAAGTGAAAACGCCGGGACGGACGCCAAAGGAAATTCATTTATTTAGACCATATTCTAGTACTCGCAACCGGAGTGCATTTGTATGACCAGTATTTATGAACGTAAACGAAGCAAAAGGAGTACGTAAGGATCGTAGCAGATGACGTTCTGTAGGTTCTGCATGCCTAAGGGAAGAACGCGTGAGATCATGTAAGTATGTATAAGTATTGTATTTTATGAAGGTTAAATCGAGCAGGAATTCCGGAAAGGCTGCCTAGAGATTGCCTCGTTGATCCAGTGGTTGCACGTGCAACTTTTGAGCAATAGACTACCGCGTTCGACCCCGTGAACCATTGCCTTTTCCAGGGATCACACGAAGGACCATAGCCGGTCAGTGATGCCCTTAAATGTAGGTACTGGGCCGCCGGCGCGCTACACTGAAAGAATCAGCACGTTCTCCCTGGTCTAGAGGCCCAGGAAACCCGATGAAACTCCATCCTGCTGGGGGGTTTCCATGTTCATTAGTCTTGCTTTCAACCCTAGAACAATAAGGCAATGAATCAAATTGCTAAATCCTATCTGAGACAAAAATCAATTTGCCCAACCTTTTACCAACTATGTTGGAGTCTGCTTCCAGTCTAACCGGATGCAGCTGAATACCAGTATTTTACATGGAGCGACTGCCTATCTGACCTCCACAACCCAGTTATTGGGTAACACGATACCCCTTGGTAAAACTGATTGTCAGATTTCCGGGCTTCTGACGACCCGTAACGACTGTCAAAGATCCAAGAATAACAGCTGGGACCAAGGTTTAACTTGCTTTCCGAGGCACGGAGGGGTCTCGGTATGTAACTAAAGATGGTCACCCATCTACGGACTGACCGCGGCAAGCGTAACTTTACCTGAATGATCGATCCGTGCGGCTGTTATTAGCCACGAGCCCCTCATTAAATCTTATCTGAGAATGATTAAAAATAATAGACTCTCATAAAATGCATGGGAAAAATAAAGCCGTCTATCAGCTCAGACACCAAAGTTTCTTATTACCAAAACCCCCTGACATGGGTGTAGGTAAAACATTTAAAAATAATACAAATGTAACAAACTTCCAACGGGAAGATATACATACAAGGGAAGTTCAAACTTTGGTAATTTGATTCGGTGACATCAAAGACTCAATCTAGTCTATTCTCGGCGGCCATCTTCCCGCCATGTGTCAAAATGAAAATGTGGCGCGAAAATATTGTAATTAGAACAGCTCTATTCTAGGATTGTCTGTGAAAGTAAAAAGTTTCATCAAAGTGGTCTCAATCTGCCTAGCCTTTTCCCAACTATGTTGGGGTCGGCTTCCAGTCTAACCGGATGCAACTGAATACCAGTATTTTACATGGAGCGACTGCCTATCTGACCTCCACAACCCAGTTACTGGGTAATACGATACCCCTTGGTAAGACTGGTTGTCAGACTTTCGGGCTTCTGACAACCCGTAACGACTGTCAAAGATCCAGGAATGACAGCCGGGACCAACGGCTTAACGTGCTTTCCGAGGCACGGAGGAGTCTCGGTATGAAAAGATGGTCACCCATCCACAGACCAACCCCGGCAAGCGTAGCTTAACCTGATGGATCGACCCGTGTGGCTGTTATTACTTAGCCACGAGCTCTTGTTCTTGAAACAAAAATTGAGAGATAATGAGGATGCTAATTACCTTACTACCGACGTTCTTTGCTAAAAATTATATACAGGGCTATTTTTAAATCATTAACTAAACTTTAACAGGGTGTTCTACCCATGAATATGAACAACTTTCACTATGGGACCAACTCTGAAATCACAAAAAAAAAATCTGCTGTTTCACACTTTTTCGTAGAGTAGGTATAGAACTTTTGTATGAAACAGCTGATTTTTTTTTGTGATTTCAGAGTTGGTCCCATAGTGAAAGTTGTTCATATTCATGGGTAGAACACCCTGTTAAAGTTTAGTTAATGATTTAAAAATAGCCCTGTATAACAGTCCCATCCACCAGGATGCACTGGGAACGCGTGGTGGTGTACGGCTAGAGTCCGAGCGAATTCCGTTTTCGGTTTTCGGCAATTTTCAGCTAAAATATCGATTTTCATGAATTTTCGTTTTCCGGTGAAAAAATATAGTATTCTCGCCCGTGACCGAAATAATTAAATTTGAATTGAAAGTGCCGCCGATTTATATCTAAGAATTTCAGTGGACTAGCGGTTTAGAACATTATTGAATAGAAATTAAGATTCTAATTTTTTAATAAAATAAATAAATAAAATAAATACTTAAATTTAAAAAAATCTTTTCATGATTTCAGATTTCGAATGATAAACAGATTCTTTCAGAATCAGAAACAGAATCAGAATATTTATTTGTGAAACATAGGTATTTACATACAGGTCTTAGGTTATTATATGGACGCTATGTTTTGCCGTGAAGGCGTACAAATATTGTAGAAAATAAAAGCAAACAATAAGACAAAAAAAAACTAACAGAAAAAAAAATAAATACTTAGGTACATGAAAAAAGAACTATTTTAAATTTAATTAAATATTAAAAAAAAATATCTACAATTGAAGATAACCTAAAAAGCACAGCCATAGTTTTAATTTTTATGTCTAAGATGTTCGATAATTGCGACGTGGAAATTCGATAATTTAAACTTCTGCTGATGGCAGCACTGGTCCGTCATGCATGCGTCAAAATTATATTGTCAAACAGAAACACGTCAACGACTCGACGACTTCAAAGTTGCATGTTTTGATTAGAAATTAAATAAGAAAACGTTCAAATTATCCTGAAAATGGTTCACACAACAATGGAAGGATCACTTTTTGTAAGTTACTTGTTACCCTTTCAAATGTACGAAATAACCTTCAATTTGATACGTTTCATAAAATGGTGCATCATGTAGGTACACTATTGCCCGGTTTCTGAGGTTTTAAAACGGAGTTTATCCATTCGATAGAGATTATTGGTTCGAAATCGTGTTTCAGAACACTTCGTTATGGAATAATTTAGCTTAAAAGTCGAGTGAACTACTATCGAGGGTTTATCTGAGAACCTCAAAAACCGAGCTTATGGAAGGAATTCCCTTATATGTAACTCTTGATAGCTATTGATTTTGTCGAATCAATAGCTATCAAGAGTTTACAACTCCGTTTAAGAATTCTTCAGAATCCGGGAATTAAACATCTTTCAATAATCAATTTGTATGCATTGGAATGACATTTCTAGCATTTCCAGCCGGCTTCTAGAACTGTCACGTTTTTGGTCGGTCTTGATCATTTTATTTTTGGCTGACTTAGGCAATGGCACAAACTTACAGTAAAATACAAATACTTATGGCTACAAGGCTCTGGAACCAGCACTGAATATTGCAGGCGACATTGAAGCATGATTCCTTCTATGTAGCCCGCATATTTAAGGCGATCGTTAAGTAGGTAATAATAAGGCAGAGTTTTAGAAGTTCTCAACTTCTAATTCTTAATTCAGACCTCAGGGGCTACTCTCGGTTAAATCCGTTCAAGTAGAAATTCAAGAGCTTTAGTTGAATTTGTTGTATTCTCTTAAAAGAAAAAAATTGTATTTTTCAGTTTGCATTATTATAATTACTAAAAAACATCTAAATATCTGATTACTCTCCAATTTCAGGAACCCACCCTATATATTGTGAAAGGCATGTGTATCCTGGACAATGATGGCAACCGTATCCTCGCTAAGTACTATGACAAAGATGTCCTGCCAACTGCCAAGGAACAGAAGGCTTTTGAGAAAAATTTGTTTAATAAGACGCACAGGTAAAGACCGACATAAGGGCGTCTTCAAATTATTTGCAAAGTGCCGCGTGGAAGCAACGCTGCAGCCCCGCTGCACTCAACCTCATCGATAAACTCTTCAACCTGATTTTCGTTCATGTTTAGACTTGAACAAAAACTACGTGCGCACCGTCACTATAGTCGATCGAAGAACTGATCCACGGCTGCAGCACTCCAGCCGCGCTGCCTCCGCGCGGCTCTTTGCGCCTAATTTGAAGGTGCCCTAATTGAAGCTAAGCCAGGACAAGACATCAACAAGATGGGTCTCGGTCCTAAGCACTGAGAGACTGCATCTAAAGAGAGAATCACCAAAATGATCTCACCATTTATTTGGCCTTAAAATAGAATAGCTGAAACCAATGAATGTCAATGGGAAGTAGAACAGGGTAGGCAGAAACTACAGAACTCAATCTGCTACGATATTTACATACTCTTGACTGGCCTGTTGGTCTAGTGGTTAGTGGCCCTGACTGCTATGCCGGAGGTCGTGGGTTCGATTCCCACCCAGGACAAATGTTTGTGTGATGAGCATGATCATTTGTTCTGTGTCTGGGTGTAATTTATCTATATATGTATGTATTTAGAAATATATAAGTATGTTTATCAGTTGTCTAGTACTCATAACACAAGCTCTGCTTAGCTTGAGGCTAGACGGCGTTGTGTGATATTATTATTATTATTATTATTACTCTGTCTTCATTTACATTCATACATCTGGTCATTGCGTGTATGACCTTTTGATATTTTCCAAAATAAGATACATACGTAATTTTTAACTTTTTTAAAATACTGATTTCAGAGCCAACGCAGAGATCATAATGCTGGAAGGTCTGACATGCGTATACAAGAGCAATGTAGACCTCTTCTTCTATGTCATGGGCAGTTCACATGAAAATGAGGTAATTCATTTATTATTCAACCATTGCTTTATCAATAAACACTACACATTTGAAGTAAACTAAAACAATAAAAACAGAGATTTTGAAAAACTTTATAAATCATTAAAAAATATCGTAATTCAAAACACACGCACTACGCAGGGAGCGTAGTGGGTATGATTTGAATTTAGATTTAAAAAAAAAATTAGGCATGCCATAGGCTTCTACTCCGTTCACCTATTCTGCCGTCCCATTGGGAAAAAGACGTACAGAAATATTGAAATTCAGAAAAAAAAAAAATTCTCCTGTTTAAAGTATAAGATACAAAGGCAGATGCGTCTTTTAATAGTAATCATTATTAGGTTTTCGTTAAGTTTACGCCAACATAAAAATACTTGTAGATGTGTCTTTTTTTGCTGATTCCGAATATGTAAGTAACTCGATTTCTAAAAATATGTCACATACGTTTTTTTTCCATATGACGGCTGTATTATACCCTATTTTTAACAAGACGCTAAAAAAAGTCATCCAGTATAAACAACGTCCCGACATCAATCGTCTGGCAACCTCCTCCAGGGGTAGTAGAGATACAAAAAAAAAAAGTAGTCTATAAAAATAAAGTATATCAGTTATCTGATGTCCATAGTACAAGCTGCTTAGTTTGAGAACAGATGACCGTGTGTGAACCATGTCTCAGGATATATTATTATTATTTCTATATTTTTGACATATCTCAGGACCCTGGGGTCCCGGACCTTTGGAAGGTGTACGAGGGGCCAAAGCCAATTCACAGAGGCCCCTTAGACAATTTTAAATAATGAGGAGGCACCAACCGACGATTATCCCTGTATGCACTATGCCAGCGCACCCAAGGGCAACCCCCGGTTAGTGCAGGAATATTGCAAAACGTGGAAACAAAACATATTGGGCTATGGGTTTGGGTGGCTAAAAATGTGGATTGGGTAACTTGAACTATGGAAGAACTATGTCCCCTGCCTGACCAATGTTATATATTATACACGGATAAAATGGCAGGGGGTGACTTGCACACTCAATAATGGGCCCCCGGAAACTGTGGCTAGCACATATTGACGTAGTGGCAAGGGGGCAACACTTCCTGAGGTGCTTGAGGAGTTGAGAGTTATTCCACGGCTATCAGGACAATCCCGGAAGTACGGTCAAGATTCCTACCACCACCTTACTGGAATACTTCCTTCCTCTGAGCATGTTTGCTCTTGCGAATCTCCACTCAAGCCAGCCAATAAAGGCAAGAAAGAGGTGGGAGCTCTGTTCCTCGTCAGTGTTGACTCCAGCCGGCCAATAAAGACAAGCCAGGGGTGAAGAACAAGACTTCTCCCGGGAGATAGGGGTCCGTGGGGTCGCTACTGCCCAACAGATCGCCACATGCTGCCCTGCGGGTTTCTGTATCTCTCTTGGTCTGGCTCCTCATTCTAGACCCGTTCCGGCAAAGTAAACTCTACCGGCACAGACCTAAAGTTCGGAGCACACAAGCCCCACCACGACGTCAACGTAGAGATACAGCGGTGGGGGTTATTTTTATTATATTACTAGTACCGTTCATAAAAACAACAACGTCGCCGACCATCTCCGCCCTGACTCTTGCTCGAGTCAGCCCGCACAGCTCAGCATGTAGCTTTAAATTGGTCCCAAATTAATCTAAAACCTATCCAGCCTGTCCCTTACTGCCCTACTCCAGCGACGCCCACAGCGCAACGTGTCACAAGGGGTGCCCTTAACGTGTACTAGCTTATTGTTAGCTTATGATTACGGTTTATTCGTGATCATGGCACATTTTGATGAATTATGCTAACATAAATGTACTGAACAGCTGATTTTTTCTTTTCGCGATTTCAGGTTTGGTCCCATAGTAAAAGTTGTTCATAATGATGAGTACAATGACACCTTAAGAGGTTGTTGGTGTTTTACCAATAACCCTGTATATCTGGTTACTGGTACTACACTGGTGAGCAAATAAACCGAGCCACCCGCTACCTAGGAACTCTGATTCGATTTTCTCAAAAAGTATAAAACTTACAACTATCAAAGTTATACCTACAAAAAGTGCGTTTCTCGCGGAATTATTACGGAATATTGATCAAAAACTTTTTTTTGATTTTATCTTTGTTTTTGGCTTTAATTTTTTTTTTTTTCACTTTATCATTACTAACGATTGTCACGACTGGAAAACGACTCTTCTTTGTAAAATCCTTAATAAACACTGAATTATTGATTAAACCCAATGAGTTTCCTTTCATTTTAATCACCATGAAACGCACTTTCTGTAGGTACAACTTTGATAATTGTAGGTTTTTTAGTTTTTGAGAAAATCGAATTAGAGTGCCTAGGTAGCGGGTGGCTCGGTTTATTTACGGTCCAGTGTATATTATACTTATTATATAACTGGTTTGTGGAGGTCAGATAGGCAGTCGCTCCGTGTAAAATACTGGTATTTGGTTGCATCTGGTAAGACTGGAGCCGACCCTAACATAGTTGGGAAAAGGCTAGCCTAATAACTATTATTTACTATTTTTACAGTTAATCCTACAATCTGTACTGAACGCGCTGTACGAGTCGGTGAGCATACTCCTACGGAGAAACGTGGAGAGACGAGTGCTGCTGGACAACTTGGATGCTGTCATGCTGGCCTTCGATGAGATCTGTGATGGCGGGTAAGATACTATTCTTCGTAACTATTTTTTTAGAGTCCATACCCAAAGGGTGCCAGGCGGAATCCTATTGTACTAAGCCTCCGCTGTCCGTCCGTCCGTATGTCATCAGCAGTGGCGTGCACAGAGTTTTTAGACAAGTAGGCAGAAAATTTTAAAAGCCAAAATACTTACTGCATGTTGGTTTTGGTTCGTCGTCTTGTCGATTAAATAATGACGTAGGTAATAGCCACCTCAAATATCCATACATTGACTGATTTTATAGACATATCAATCCTTTAGTTTGTACTAATTGCAAATCCGGTGTACAACGACCTTTTACAATCACTTGTTTTTTATCACCAAATGATAGTTTTGAAAACGCATCATTTTTTATTTTCTCTATACACACACCACCTGAACAACTTTCACAGTGAATATTATCCATTTTTCACACTATTATCGACGTTAAACTCTTTAAATACCAATTATTATGGCTCACAACAAAAATCAAAACGAATCAAAGAAACAATATGGCCACGAGACAAGTCACAAACTCGGAGATAGTGCAAAAAATAATACGACAAAAAAGAAATAGTGTAAGCTAGGATGCAATATAAATGAAACAATGCCACTTTTTAAAATAGTTGTATAGCTAATTTCGGTTCGGAAAACATCGGATAATTTCGTAATTTGTCGTGTTGTGAAAAAGACACTGTCTATTCTGTACGGTTGTGTGCGTTATTGTGACATTGTGTGCTACGTATTTATAGGAACGCACACCCATTCAATCCGCATGACCACGAGAGCACTAATATAAACATTTAGACCCGAATAGTTTGTGTCTTTCCCGAGGCACTCCTGGTACTCAGGTCGTCGCGGCGCTAGTGCCGCGCGCAATGCCACAATACAATACTGAACAAGCTTGCTTGGAGGGACTGTTTTTAATTTTTTTGTTTATTGTTAGTAAGTAGGTATTCGTCGGACTCGTAGATAAAATAATAATAGATATCAGAACAAGATTATACTGAATTAGGTAGGGTAGGCAGTGTCTTTCTGTCTTTATGAAACGCACGCCACTGTTCATCAGGCTGTATCTCATGAAGATATTTTCGTTCTTTTGAGTAACATGGCCAAGTACATTCATGAATATGAGACTACAGAACAACAACAAATTAGGGTACACGTAGAAAGATATTAAATGTAACAAAATACAACCAAATTTCAATATTGTGGAACACAGTCCACAATATCAATCAGCCAAGTTATTTAATAAGTTGCCTTTAGATATAAAAAGCACTATCTACACTAGTAATTTTAAAACCCAGCTCAAGGATTTCCTGTTGAATAGATGTCTATATTCTGTTGATGAATTATAAATGTCTCTTAATTATTATTAGTATTGTAATTATTATTATTGAATCTGTTTGGTTGCATTATTATTATGGAATTGAAAATGTTTAATTTATTAATTAATTATGTAATTCAGATACAAGTTTCTTGTTATTGAATAAATGACTATGACTATAGGTAGACAGTTGAAATTTTCACAAAATGTGTTTTTTTACTTTTAGAGTTCCGTACCTCAACAGGATCGCTTATAGGATCACTCATGTGTCTGTGTCTGTCTGTCTGTCTGTCGGTCACAGCCAATTGAATCCGAATCTAATGGACCGATTAAGTTGAAATTTGGTACACATATGTATTTCTGTGACCCAAAGACGGGCGTGTAATGTAAATTAATGAATTTTAAATATGAGGGTCAATTTTGTGGGGGCAAATAATAAAAAAAATATATATTTGCAAACTGTACTTTGCGATGATATATCAAATGAAAGGGCTTACTGTGAAGCTTTCAAATATATTTTTTTAATAATTTTACAATAAACTGTTTTAAAGTTATTTAAGAAAATAGACGAAAATTGACCATTCCGCCCTGTATCTCCAAAACTACTGAGCTTAAAATTAAAAAAAAAATACAGAAACTGATCTATAGCTATAGATTACAGGAAAACCTATAAGAAGTCTATGGTCTTAAAATAACATGGTAAATGTCTCAATATTGTGCATACAAACTTACATTTGTAATTGGAATGTATGGGAGAACATGTTTTTCAACTACAATGTTAAGTTTGTTCTTGGGATAAATTCATCCCAACTACGGAACCCGTCATTGTCACCCGGCAAGTACATCCTTTCAAAAAAAAAAAAGAATTTTCCAAATCGGTCCATCCGTCTTTGAGTAATCGCGTAACAAACATACAAAAAAAAAATAAAAAAAAACATACAGACTAATTGAGAACCACCTCCTTTTTGAAGTCGGTTAAAAAGTACTAAAATCAATTCCGGGGTCGCGAGATTTTTACGGTAGGTTCACAAGTGCATTCCATATTAGACAACACCTGAACGTGAACTGAACGATATATGTATGGTACGTATACATTCGATTCTATAATCAGAACTCAACATTTTTCGATCCCGGAAACCCGGGATTTTATCGATACAAAAGCGCTTTCCATAACAGCCAACACCTCCGTTTTTGGTAAATATGCATCCCTGAATATCCGATCTATATGTAGGTATCACAAATAATTGCGCTTTCAGTGGGATCTCAATGTGTCGAAAAAACTAAAGTTTTATAAGATTTTTCAGCACTTTCTACGGTCACTTACACTGTTTATTTACCTCTGATTTCGCGTCACTGTCGAAATCACAGTAATCTTTATTCACAATGCAATAAGGTTGCTGTTGGCTTGCTGTCAGAAGTAAAATAACTGCAAGGAACAGAAGTGACTGCATTAAAAGTGTTATACAATCCTTTAGAACTTTAATTTTTGACATTATCGTTAAGAGCTGGGGTTCGGGATAAATAAATCTATACTAATTTACGCCAAATACACTAACAATTTATTTAAATAATTCACTAGTAATTCACCCTTTCGCATTCCAAACTGAACTGTCCCGCAGCGCTGGTGACCCTCTATGTAAATGACGAGTGTAAGCATTTAGAAAGTTCGAGAACATTCTAGTATTTATAAGAACCGTCTAGAATGCTGCAACACGACATGAATGTTCTAAAAAATCTGTCACGAATCGACGAAGCGTTTAGTTCTACTTCTACTCGATAACAGATGGCGGTAGCGTCTACGTATCATTATTGAGCCAATAATATTATATTATTCTTTTCATTCCGTTCTCTCGATTCTCCACACACTATAACCCAATTTTGCTGACCCAAGACTGCCTCGTTGGTCTATTGTCGTAAGCGCTTTCGATTCCCAGGTCGGGGCAAAGTGTTACTAGGATTTTCCATTTGGGATTCTCTGTAACAGCTCGGAATCTGGATTTGTGCCTGGTACATGGGACTTAAACTTAACACATTCTCTGCTGAATTCTTTATGCAAACGCTTCTTTATGCTACACCCTTACCGACCCTTTTTTTTTTACGATGTTTTCGAAACAATAGAGATGCACAACGAACACACATGTGCGCCGCGCCGCACTCGAAGAAAGTTATGAAAACGCGCATGTGCGTCTGCCGCACCGAATGTGTTAACTGGCAAGATGTGGGGTACACCTCTGCCCAACCCTTTGGGGAAACGAGGAGTGATGTTATGTTATAACCAATTTTTTTCCTTTCCAGAGTAATACTAGACTCCGACCCAACCTCCATAGTCGGCCGGGCTGCCCTACGCACGGAAGACGTCCCGCTAGGCGAGCAAACAGTAGCACAGGTAATGGAACAAGTTAATAAGATGTTTTGGTAGACTCTAGTTTGTGTTTGTCACTTCTGTAACGCACTGGGTATCAGTTGATAGATACAGAAAATAGACGAGTAGAGAGTGAGTATTACGGTTTGCTACGCAAAATGAGTCGTGCTTACTCAGTTCTTAAAAAAAAAACTGCTTCAAAAAAATGAATCGGTCAAATTGAGAAGAGAGACTTTTTTACTCCCGAAGTTGTGTCGTCTCTTTGCCTAGAGTGTGACTAAAGCTAGGGTTTCCTAAAACTGCGGTGGACGCCACATTGCGTCCGCAATTTACCGTCGAATGATGTCACTGAATCGTGTATGAAAGTAAGTTTGTGTTTCGCTAGAGAAAAAACAAATCGCACATTACAAAAAAAAAAAAAAATACACGTACAAAGTTAGCTAAAAGCCGCGTATCCAAGCAATAAAAGTTTGACAATTTTGTCCATTACATGATGTCAGGGCCAGCCAGGGACCAAAGACAATTTACATTGCTTAGCGTGCGTGCGTAATTACTCTGTGTTGCGAGTTTGCGGCACTGTCAAATGACAACAAACAAACAATCAATACAAAGCCAAAATGCCGATTACGGAGTGGTAAAATAACTACTTTTGTAACAAACAAACGACAAGAACAGTTGTTCTTGTCGTTTGTTTGCCGTGCGTCAACAACAGGTCGTTGCTCAGCAAAATACTGTGACTTCGGACGAACCTGAGAACGTTTTTTGATACCGTAATGTCGAATCCCGATGCTGTCTTTTTCATGTCGGCCGTCACTGCGGCCATTATGTGGCGGCCAATCGTAACTTAACATTCGGTTTCTGAAAAGCTCGTGCTAAGTGACTTGATTGGCTGTTGGTAATTCAGTCAGTCAATTGTTAGACGAGACTACTGCCGACAAACTGCTGTGCAGTTTGGCAGACATTGTGTTTGTTTTTTGTTTACACCGATTTTGGAATGAATACAAAAAAAAAAATCACAGCAGTTGGCATGAGCTCGATATTCTGTTAGCTGTTCAAGTGTTAGCATAGCAGCATAATTAGCCTGTAATGTTCCCACTGCTGGGCTACAAGCATCCCCTTTTTCCTTCCAAACCATTCTCTCTTGTGCGATCTCTGGTCATGTTGGTCCTGCAAACATGATCAAATCGTCACACCACCTTCGCCGCGGTCTACCTCGATGGCGATGTCCTCCCTCAGGCGTCCAATCAGTGACGATCTTTGTCCATCTCTCCGGGTGCATTCGTGCGACGTGGCCAGCCCACTCCCACTTCAGCCTGGCTGTTTTATCTCCAACATCCGCTACTTGAGTTATGGAGCACTTGGCAGGGGCAGGGAGTAATATTTTAAGCAATAAAAAAACATCATTGAATTCCATATCGCGTTGACTCTCGGCTTCGGGTTTTCTGTATCTATCAACTTAGTAAATAGTGTTGTACCACCCCTTTAACTTGTATGTCTCGTTACTTCGATAGTTTCTTTAATTCGATGATTATTCGCGATCTCAGTTGACGTTTGGCACGCAATTGCGGTGTGTACGCCACGAATCTCGTGCAGAAGTCACGTACAGTCAAGGGCGAACGTACCATTATCAGCAAAAATCATTATTGGGAAACGGCTTTTATTTTTGCCCGTGAAAATTTGCTGTTTATGCACGCAGAACATTGAGCTTGTGGGTGCATGCGGTACACGAGATGTGGGGGGGGGGGGGGGGGGGGCGGCATTTAAAACTTGTTTTCGTGAAAATGTAAAAAATGTTGGAACTTTTTACCTTCAATAACTCCGGAACCAGAAGGTTTCTGGGTATGGTCCAGTAAAAAAAAAGATCACAAAGACGCGTAAGGGATGTGCCTAACTACATCATTCAGAAGGGTTTTTTATTATTTTTGATTAGGTTTTTTGCATATTTTAGCACAGCATAATAAAATAATGCATCCGCTCCTGGCTCCGCCTGGCCTAAATCCTTTTTTTTTTTTTGTGTAACTGGTGGTGATAGTATTTCTATACCTAATTGTCTATTTTAGATCCTTCTATTAAAAACAAAGTAAGTACTGTTTTATTTTTACTTTTCTCACGAATTTATATCTTTGAGGTTGCATATTATTTTTATTTCGTTTAATATTCAATTTGGCTTCGGAAAGCGCGTTAAGGAGGAAGCGTCAGGGAAGCCCGCGAAATTCAAATTTTCATACGTTTTTTGCAATTTGCAAGTCAGTATTAAGTTATATGATTTGCGGCCGTAACAAATATGTTTTTTACAGAATTATATACAATAGAATCAGTAATACCACTCCCTTAAGTTAGTATAATCCTAAAATGTCAAGATTTCATGAAACCGACATTTTTTTGGGATTACCTGGTCATAAAGAGTTGTATTGATCACTTTAATGATTCTAATTATGTAAATAGATACTTGTTACGCCCGCAAATTATAATTTGATCAACGTACAATATAATACCGACTTGTAAATTGCAAAAAACGTAAGAAAATTTGAAATTCGCGGGCTACCCTGACGCTTTCCCCTTAAGCAGTTGGACCCGGCTGTCAGTCGTTACGGATAGTCAGAAGCCCAAAATGACAACCTGTCTTACCAAGGGGTATCGTGTTACCCAGTAACTGGGTTGTGGAGGTCAGATAGCGAGTCGCTTCATGTAAAATACTGGTATTCAGCTGCATCCGATTAGACTGGAAGCTGACCCCAACATATTTGGGAAAAGGCTAGGCAGATGATGATTCAATTTGGCAACACCGTCGCTTGAGATCACGAATATTTATCAAAGGTATCATTATATTTTTTTTCCATTTTACGAAAAGACATTTTTATGTTGATGCTATGTAAGTATAGAACTAAATCAATAGGATTAAGTAGTTTATCAATAAATGTATTTAAGTATGTATTAGACTTGTTTCTTTAAGTAAAACGAAACGATATTATTATGTGTTTATGAAACATTGATTATTATAATATTTGACCAGAATAATATCATATGCCATTAATTTCTGGTCGGTAGAAGTTTTGTTTTAAATGTTTTTTATCATTATTGTGGTTAAAGTATAAAGTAATTAATATTTTTAATAATTGTTCCATTATAATTTTTGTTAATAAATATTTTGAAATATCACTATATTATTGTTTGTTTGCACTTGGTATTTGTTTATGGTTTTTATTTAATATTTTTATTTTTAACGCAATCACTATTTTAATATTCAACTATTAATTTGGGTTTAGAAGTATTACTATATATTCATTAGATTCACGACAGATTTTAGTAAAACACACTGGGATTTAATTGTTTTATGATGTAAAATATAATTATTAATTGGATTCTTTTACTACAATTTTCACAAAAAAAAAAAAAAATTACAACGGTTTTTACAAAATAATAAGTTGACAATGATTTTATTTGTTAAAAATTTCAGATTCTACAGAACATAATGAATATGTAAGCGAACCGGGGGCAAATAGTTTGAGATTACGTATTTCTACATTTAATTGTAATTGTAGTTACTTAGTGCTTATTAAAATTTTATTTACTAACATTATTATTTTTTTCATTTATTTTTTCTCATTGGCAACCCCTTTTCATTGGCTGTATCGCTTTTCTTTGATGCTTATTTTTTTGGTAAGAAGTCTGTTTTTTTATATAAAAAAATATAGTTTTGCGTCTTTTCTTATATCTTAGTTTTTTATTTTTTTTATTTAAATGCATAAATAAATAAATACGCAATTTATTGGTACCTTTGGGTATTTTCACCTGGTAAAAACCTTTGTATAGTTATGCTAAAAGCAATATGTAGATACCTAGCTACTATTATGGATTTTACCCATCCAAGATTTCGTCTTTCTGCAAGTAGCTATTCCACCGTGTATCCAGTTTTTCAGATTACATGTGATTTTATTTTTTTGCTATCCAGTACGGGTAAGTTCTAAACCTAAACTATAGGTTAAAGAGAAACGGTGAAAGGAACCATGGGCTTAATTTTAAAGAAAATCTATAGCAGTGGCTTGAAAAAAAACATCCTGTATATTATAAGCATCTTCTTGACGATGCAATTAAAAATGTTGACGAAGTTAGTCGTCATTCGTGAATTTTTTACAATAAAAATAAACTGTTATAAACTACCTACATTCAAGATACTGGCTAATAATGAAGAATTTATTTTATGAAATATTGCACAATTACCTACCTAAAGCTATCAAAACCACCTTTTCGTCTGAGCTATTTATTTACTACTTATTGCAAAAATAAAGCTACCTACCATGATTAAATTGATACCACTTTATTCACACGAACCTAGACTGACAGTAGGGTAATTTTTCATTGTAAATAAACGCCCTGACAATAATTACATAACTGCAATTAAAGTTTGGGAGACTTCTTGTAGATTTTCTAGACTTCGTCATTTAGGTATAGGTCACGGAAACATTTAATTCATTTCGTTCACACCCGCGAATATACGACAATGTGCGACAAGTACCTACGCGTATGCGTAAGTGGGGCCGTTTGCCTGGGTTCGCGTTACATTCCGCGCATTTAAAAAAAATAGTGGTTTTTTTTTATACGAGTACTTACCAAAAAATAAAAGTATTTCCCAGCAATAATTTTTGCGCAAAGCTACTTCAGTTAGATGTACAGTATATGCATAGTTGACGGCTTTGTGATGTTTTTTTACACCCTGTATCTATATAAGGACATGTTTTCAGTGCCGATAACAGCGAAAAGATTACGTTCAAATTTCTTATTTTAAAACGACGTATTTATAAGGCAGGATATTTAAAAAGAAGTTTACTATAAAAACGATATGTAAACTTAATTATTGTGAAATAATACTCGGGGCATAATTAAAGTTTCTGGAACTGACCACTTATAATAAAAAAAAAGCAAATAAGTACGGAATTCGAAAATGGAACTCTCTGGGAAGATGTTACCTTTTAATTTCCGAGACTGTCATTTGTTTTTTTTCATTGTGGCGTCCTTTAGAAAATAGGGATGATGACTAAAAAATGTTTTTTTGTCCGTCATGTAGATTATTAAAATATATTGGACACGTATTTTTTCTTTTTCTACGTAATCAATAGATTACAGCGATACATTGAGTTAAAATGTGGCATGACGTCACGTCTTCGTAGATTTTATACGTAGAAGTGACGTAGCAAGCCCCCACTCCCAAACTTTAATGCGAGTTATCTAAGTCATTTTTTATTAATATGATAAAGCAAAAAATACGTATCTAATATTTTTTTATTATCTGACTGACGGACTAAATAGAATTTCTTTTTTTTTACCCAGGCATCATCCCTATTGTGTGTCGCTATTACAATGAATTTAACTCGTGAAAATTTGCGCTCAATGATTTTTGACGACTCGCTGTGTGCGCTTAGGTCAACAAGACCTGCCAGACTCCGAGCTCTGTATATTCGTCGTTCGGAAAGTTTAGACGTGGACCTGATCATCTACATGACGATGTACGTGAAGGTCTGGCAGCGATGGCGGTTACAGAATCCAATATTGATACCGTACTACAACTGATTGAAATAGAAAAAAAATACTTGTCGTCAAAGGTGTATTCCTGTTCGTCCCCCTGGTGGCAGGAACATGAATTTAAAAAATAATATTAAATTTATAAGTTGTTCCCGTTCGTCCCAGTGACAAAATCACAGGGACGAACGGGAATAAATTATAAATTAAATTTAATATAATTTATTAAATTCCCGTTCCTCCACGGCAGGGGGACGAACGGGAATAGGTACTACATCAACAAATTCGTACTGTATTAGGCATTGGAACGAGCCAAGTGCAATTTTGCATGTGCTTCTGAAGGTTCGGAAGCTTTGAACTCGGATGGATACCGCAAGTTAAATCTTGCGGTATCCATCAGGAAGACCAGAAACGACTACGTGTCGAGTGGTGCCGTAAAATGATAAAATAGTTTAGATGGACGACAGTCATTGGCTCACTATAATTCGTAATCCTGACAGGTGACGAAGCCTGGGTGTACTGCTTTGAACCGGAAAAAAAAGTCAATTGGTAGAATAGGTCTTTCCTTTTGAAGACTAAAAATTCGAAGCATTGGTAAGAAAATGGTAGCTTCTTTTTTCGGCAAATCAGGACATTACAACACTTGCTTGACCAGAGTCTTAGAAAAAGTCCGCGAAAAGCGTCCTCGAAGCAATGTCGTCCTTCACCACGATTTTTTTTTTTTTGTGGATGGTAAATCATCAAATAACTTCTCCCGCTCTGATTTAAACCCACCCGTGTTCCTTCAGTTGCCTGTGCCAGGGCCACGGTATCTCTTTCGAACAACCCGCAACCCTGGCGAGCATCGGCCCTAGCGGACCCCTTCAGCTAGTGCTGACATCTCTTTGAGGCGCGCGTGGAACACAACGCGCCGTCGACCCGGGCCTGGTCCTTACCGGACGGCGAGCTACCCGTTGCTCGCCATCCGAGAGCCCGCGCCTACGGAGGCCGGGAATTGGCTATCGATTCCCGACGTCCAGGGCGTCTCCTGCGGCGACTAGGGGCGTGAGGGCGTAAAGATTGCCTCTCCCTCACGCGTTCAGCCTCCTCCTTCGCGAGCATTACAGCTTCGCAGAAGGAGGTGATGGCTTCCCATGCACTCTCGCTCCGTACCATGGCCTGTACTGTACCAGGGCCGGACGCGAGAGATCGCCGGCGCCGATCGCCTCCGCGAGGACGCGGCGGTGCTCTGCCCAAGCCGGGCAGACCTCCACCGTATGCTCCACCGTGTCCTCCGGGCGATCCACACAATGGTAACACCCGGGCGTTTCCTCCCGCCTTATCCGGAACTTCACCACGATAACGCGTCATCACATTCCGCTAAGGTAATGGAAGCGTATTTGAAGGCTTCAAATGTATAACTGATGACGCATCCGCCATACAGCCCAATCCTCGCACCTTCTTTTTGTTCCCTAAAATTAAAGACAAACTTAGAGGCACACGTTTACGAGCCCTGAATAGGTGGTGAATCCGTTCCACGAAGCCATTGAAGAGGTCCCTAAGGAACCTAAGGAAGACTGGTCCAACAGCTTTTTACAACGGTTCCTGCGAATGTAAAAATGTATAAATTATGGGGGAACCAATAAATGTACTCATAACTCATAAAAGTCTGGACTTATTATCAGAATCCAGAAACTTTCAGTCTGACCTAAGTACCAGCCTATCACTGTCCCAATGCAGGGCAAAGGCCTCTTCTCATACAGGAAGACATGAGCATTGATCACCACACTTGTTCAAGGCGGATTGACGATTTCAAACTTTTATTAATAACTTCGTCCGCGTGAAATTTCTTGTTAACCCGACCCACCGCATCGCATCGCATCGCCTGCCCGCGCTATTACTTCGTTTTTGCTTAGCGTTCTTTCTTTTGTCTTTTTGCTATGCTCCTAAGGGCCGTAGCGTCATGGTATCCTTCCTCAAGAATTGGGCTATCAAATGCAAAAAGAATTTTTCAAATCCGACTGGCCGTTCCAGAGAACAGCGCGTTCAAATAAAAAAAAAAAAAACTTAAGCTTTATTATTAGTAAGTATAGAATATAGATTATAAGCTCCAGGTTTCCTCACGATGTTTTTCTTCACCGATGTCAGTGATGTCCACGATTAACTCAGAAAGTGCATATCGAGGGTTCACGGGCTATTTGTATTAAGCGACATTTTTGGAACTTTACAGGAGAGCATTTCAGTTTCATTATTCGGAAAAAAGAACATTGTAAAAAAAAGTATCAATATTTTTTTAAGAAAAAGTGGCTTATCAATAGTGTCTATCTCAGTTTGTTACGTTTTTTACTTTTTAATGCAGGTTGATTATAACTCAATATGATTAAAACTCAATATCGGCCAGGATGTCGCTTAATACAAATAGCCCGTGAACCCTCGATATGAATAAATTGAAAGTCACATTGTTACTTGCCCAGAGTTGCACCCACAATCTCGTGTTAAAAATACCTAATTATTGTAATGTAATAAATAGTAATAATATTCAATACCTATGTTAGTTTTTCTTATTTTCAGGTGTTACAATCGGCGAAGGAGCAACTCAAATGGTCGCTGTTGAAATAAAACTATTTGCATCTTTAATAAAATATAATATTCGATATAAGTTACTTTTATAGTTCTTGCATCTCACGAGCGCACGTGAAATAATTGATAAAAAAATAATATATATATTTTTAATATAAAATATTTTGAAAAATATGCGGCTAAAAGTAAATAGTAACGTATATATTTTTCAGCTAGTAAAAACGTATCTGCATTTATTGGCATTTTTTAAATAAGGAGAACGTAACTTTTTTTTCTTGGGCCTAGACAAATGGCGTTCGCTTCGAAACGATTCTATTTTTAAAATCGCTGGACACTGTCAATTCGTTGACCTATGATCACGTGACATTTCAATAGCTTATGTCAACCCCATACATTTTTGGCTTTTCTACTAGCGTCATCGCTAATCGAATGTTACTGTCTAGGCCCGCTGGGTTCGACTCCCAGATCGAGCAGGTTTTTCTATCGGGAATTTATCAGTAGCAGGCCGGAGGCTGGATTTGTGCCTGGTTGATGGCAATAGGCTCGCCTCCCCTTCCCTATTACATGGGACTTAACTGGCGAAATGTGGATGTACACCTCTGCCTTACCCTTCGAGGATTACAGGCGCGATATTATGTTGATTCCAGAACATGGATCATGAACAATTATTATACTTGAATGTTTTTTATTATGTCAAATTCAGAACCACTTCCCGAGCGCTCGCGATTTGCAAAAGCACCTCTAATCTACATTATTCCAACATTATTTACATTTTATTTTCCTCGGTCTTAAATCCTAAGTGATGAATTTATATTTTGCTGAACTACGTTAATGTTGTAATTGTGAGGAAATTTTATTTAAAATAAACTTATATTTTTAATACTTACTTTGAGTTTCTAGTTTCTACATTATTATTATTTTGCATCTACAACATTTCTTGATTCCTTCGTAAGATATTAAAATGGCAACATTTATAATAATACGCGTGTATCAAAGAATATTTAAGGGTGTGGTACAGACCATCAAACTGAACAACTTTCTCCATGGGACCAACATCGTAATCGCAAAAAAATTATCAGCTGTCCCATACAAAAGAATTTTGTAAATTCTATACGTGAAGACTTGTAATTGGCTTCCTGTTGACTATTGTTTCCTTTTTATTAAGTTTATATATCCTAGGACATTGTTCACACACGGTCATCTGATCCCAAACTAAGCAGAGCTTGTACTATGGAAACCAGATAACTGATATACTACATACACAATTTTTTTTTTGTAAATACATACTTATATAGATAATTACACCCAGACTCAGGACAAACAGACATGTTCATGCACACAAAATGTTTGTCCTGGATGGGAATCGAACCCACGACCAGCGGCATGGCAGGTGGTATCTTAACCAACCACGCCATCAGTTTGTTTTAGCTGTAAGTTTTCCATGTTTAAATAAATAAATAAATAAAAAGAACTTCAACTCAACCGTAATGTATGGGACAACTGATGTATTTTTTGTGATTACAATGTTGGTCCCATGGAGAAAGTTTGATGGTCTGTGCCACACCTTTAAATATGACCACACATTGCTGATACATGCTGTAAATAATTGTTTTTAATAATTACCAGTACTTAGTAAATTCAACACTAAACTCATAATAAAACAAAAACAAAACTACTCATAAAATTAAATATCACCAACAAAATATGATAGAAAATGAAAAGGACCAAATGATCCATAAGAAAAAAGATTAGCACATCATTGGATACGTCCGTTCGTTACGATTAATGTTGACGAATAATATAAAAACAAGAGTATAATAATTTTATTCATAAAATATGTACATCTTTGATAAATTACTTATAAAAACATTTAACAAAAATTAGTTAAAAATCCCTGAAATTTTAAGTCCGGTTCACCATAGTAGATATAGGTATGCGTTACTTTTATAGCTTTGTTTTCCTAACAAAGCAGTGAACCGTCACACAATTACGGCTGTCCAAATACAGAGGATTTTTTGACACTTTAATGTGAAATACTGGTGATAATTACAGATTTTCATGTCGGCCGTTATAATATGACGGCCACCGCTTTCCTAGGAAACTAAAGCTCAAGGTGAATTCGCAGTGGTAGTTCGCGAAATTCAATTTTTCTTAGGTTTTTTGCAATTTACAGGTAGGTTTCATTCCCGAAATTGCACCAATCCGGTGCAGATCTAACTTCATCATTAAATACATCTTGCATTGATGATTATTATGGTTATAATTGGTATGAGGAACATGGTGTAAAGTTCACTCATCCTCCATAGAAAAGGGAGGATCCATCGACCAGACGGGTGTTGTGTCTGGTGGGCTACTGTCCCACGATCGATGTCGGAATGTTGTATAATATGCGAGTCGCGCGGCAAACTCTGATTGCGCGATGCAGGATTTTTCGTGACGTCAGTGTGATGCGTAGTTCGCATGTGGTTATGTAGATGCCGCCACATGTAAATACATATTTGTGATTGTCGCGAATCATATTTTAACCGGACACTGACCTGCAAATTCCAAAAAACGTAAGAACATTTGAATTTCACGGGCTACCATTGCGAACTCACCTTAACGTAATAATAGCGCTATTGGTTGTTTCCGAAACAAGTCTCCATCTGTTGAAACCCAGCACTCAAATTGCGTAACACACTTTTAATAACAATCCGAAAGATTTTGAAGGAAATTACTAATCTATTACATCATAGGTTTGAAAAATTCGTCTGCTTGTAGCATATGATAATTACTTAGTCGATTAACTAGAAAGTAATTATCTGTGGGAGTTGCCAAATAGTCTATGACATTACCACTTTCACCTCTATAGAACTTGCTAGAAACACAATGAACATAATCTTAAGACAAAGATAATCCACGACCCCTACAGTAAACTCTGTTGTCAAAAAATAAACTGTGTTTAAGAGCCAAATATGTACGTCGCTGTCGGAGGACCCAAGAAAAACCAAAATGATTTCTAACTAACTTTAATTAGAATAAAATTACAATATTTAAATATTACAAAATAGAATTGCTATTCCGATCGATGTTAGATACAGAATACCTCATCATTTCTTCTTTCTGAAAAAGGTTACATGCCTCCGGTAAACAGGGGCAATGTATGACGTGCGTCACTATACGGTGTCAGCGTTTCGAGGCGCGCGTGTGAGGCTGTTTCTATGCGCGGTATCTAGGTTAGTGCACTCTTGCAGTTTGGGTGTTGGCACATACTATAACAAGCCTCATTTGCTCTACCCACGAACCCTCTACGCCACATGCTTGACAACGTAAATAACGTAATTAATGTTGTCGAATTGTAAAAATGAAAGGCCTTGCCGTTGTAAGTGTGTTACAAAATTGAGCAACGTTGTTGAGCAGACGAATTTTTCAAACATGAAGCTATAGACTAGCAAGTTCCGGTGAAGCGCTAAGGTAGCCCGCGAAATTCAAATTTTCTTGCGTTTTTTGCAATTTGCTGGTTGTATCTTCATCAAAATATGATTCGCGACAATAACAAATATTTATTTACATAATTGTAACCATAACAATCGTCAATCATCTCTCGCAAGTTAGAATTGCAAAAAAACGCAAGAAAGTTGAATTTCGCGGGCTACCACAGCCAATTAATTAGTTGTGCGGAAGAGTGAGTGAAAGTGAAGTTTCAGGGCAAAATTCACAGATAGCACTTTGACTACTCTCATACGAGTATAAACATTATTCGCATGTAGTTAATGTTCATATTCGTATGCGACGCTTGCTCACATTGGATTATCCGAAAATGAACATTATATCTTAAAATGTGAGGTTCATATTCGTATGAAACGCTTACTTTATAGTAGGGGAGCCCAGTAGGGGATTTTGGGATTTACTCGAGCGTCGTGGGGAACTATTGGATTTTGAAGATTAGATGGTAGAAAGCAAAAAAAGGTTATAAAATAAAGAATCGGGAATTTCCTTAATATGACGGCATGAAATTTTTTTTTTCAAACCGTCATATTAATGAAACTCCTCCACATAATTATCAGATTATGGGTCAGCACGACAAAGACATCAAGCTGAGCCGTCTGTATATTAATCTGACGCGCTGGAGTATTTCAATGTCACGACTTTTTTTTTGCATTTTCAAAAATCGGCCGAGAGTTTTGGTCGCGTCCAAATCGTAGTCTTTTGAATAGGAGCTCCTTTAGGGTTTACTTAACATCCCATCTGAAGCGCTCGAATAAATTTCTTTTTTCCCATTTTCAACCCGTTCGTACGGCCACCCCCACCACGCAGACCGGCAGATAAATATTCCTCCGTTATAAGAAACACGTAGGGCATATACACTATCAATATCTGACGCGCTCGAGTAAATTCCAAAATCCCCTACTGGGCTCCCCTACCATCACTTATCCAAGTAAAGTAAAATATTGCGCTCCATATTCTTGCCCTTATTATAGCTATTTACAATTAGTCACTTTTCTGGCTAAGCCCAAATTCGTCAGCAGTAGGCGTACTATTAAGTTTAGAAACTTGTTTAAATGCCGGATGATCCTTGTCGCGCAGTAGCTTGTATAGGACATTCTCCGAAGTGCCCACATGGACACCGATGGATTGGAGGCGCTGAAAATAAAACAAGGTTTGTGTGAAAAACTTTTATTTATTTTGAAAAATAGTTACTGTTATTTATAATAATAATATACAATCGTTAGTAATTAATAAAAATGTCTCAGTAGTCCCATCACTTGTATGATGAATATCTATTTTGTACAATAATAATTATTAAGTAACCATAAGTAGTAGTAGAAATAGGTAAAAAGAGGTACATAGGTTAACTACGCAACATTCGATCTTCGAAAACGGCACACTAAGGCGCGTCGCCCACAGGAGCTAGAGTCGAGGCAGCGCCGCGGCGCGGGCGTGCGGCGCAAGGGTGTGGGGGTACAGTGGAAAACCCCCCGCACCCTCCCTCCCCCACCCCCGCTCCGCACGCCAGCTAACGACGCCGCCTCGACTCTAGCTCGTGTAGGCGCCGCGCCTTAGGGTCAGTTTTCAACAAACGGAAAAGCCTCGTAAATGCTCCTCTGGGTAAGCTCACTCCATCGTCGACTCTGTCTCTGTCGCGTCCGACCTAGACTAGAGTCAAGAGCAAGCCCATCATAAATAAATTTAAAAGAAAAAAAAAAGAATAACAGTGCTGATACACTTTTGATAACCCATCATAAATAAAAAAAAAAAATAATAAGAAAAACAGAGCTGATACACTTTTGATACGAAAATTACACTTAAATAATGGAATGTCAACTTTAAGTTTTTAAGTACAACTTCTCATTTTATACCTACCCTTTAAAAATAGGTATGTTCTTAAAAACAGAAACTTAGAATACATATAAAATTAATTAAAGTAAACAATCACCATAAAAATACAGGATGAATTAGAGCTGATTTTACCAGTTATCTTTTATCCGTGGGATGAAATTGACGTTGTGTGGAAAAACTGTCAAAAATTCAAAATTCATTCGCAGGTTATGACTTGGACTCCACCAAAGCGGAGATGTCCGAAGTGGAGACGAGATTTTTTTTCACCTAGGGTGTATCCACCGAAGCTGTGCGGAGATGCGTACTGGCTAGAGCGGAACTAAACTGTGTGCATGTGGGAACTCGCGGCGCCGCTCACATCTCTTCTCGTCTCCGCTTCGATCGCGCCATACAAATATGATACATCTCCGCTCAGTGGTATCCACTGAAGCTGAGTGGAGACGAGATGTGTGAATAACGAAATTCTATTGGTTGTTTAAAAGACATCTCTCCACTCGTCTCGTCTCCGCTTTGATGGAGTCCGCGCCTTAGTTATAACGTGGTCGAATCCGCCCTAAGTCGAAAAAGCTTTGAAAAATACTCCTCAGCTTTTAATCCTTTTAAAAACCCAACCCGATATTTTCCGAACAATTTTCATATTGTGATTTATAGGAATAAAATTGAAAAATTAAGGAACCTCATCATTTCATTGCGTGCACGCATTAACTTCAAAATAACGGGGTTATTTTGAAATTAATGCGTGCACGCAATGAAATGATTTAACAATACGATGAATAACGATTTAACAACAAGATTAACAAAAACAACAATGTACAGACGCCAGCACATCGAGCTACTACAATCTGTCAAATTTCTTTAATAGATTTTCAATTTTATCGCTAAAGCATTAGGTTCAAGGTTGATTGGGAAAATTTGACAGTTTCGGGTAGCTTGACCTGCTGGCGTCTGTACAACGTATTAACAAAAATGTATCACTTACGGCCGAATTCTCAAAACACTAAATTGTAAGACACCGTAGTTTATGCTCAACCCCCCGTCACATTACACAACGTGCCGCTACAATGGCGACATTAATGTAGACTGGCCACTAGCCCTGTTAAATTAATGTCGTCACTGTAGCGTCACATTATATAAACAAGTGTATTCAAGAAAGAGAAAAAGACATTTTTGTGTTATTAGAATCCTTGGGGTTAAATTTTAATCTAACAGCCATTTAAATTTATAACTTAGACGTTGTATTAGTAAATCCTAAAGTATCTACAGTTGGTTCCTTATTCAGTTTGGAAATGTGTTTGAACTCAGGATGCTCCTTATCCTTCATTAGCTTGAAGAGAACACTCTCCGCTGTGGTAACGAAACATCCTAGAGCAGCCATGCGCTGGAATAAAATTAGTAAAGATACGTTTAGTTTTACCATCAGGTTAATGCTACGCTTGCCACGGTTGGTCCGTGGATGGGAGATCTTCTTTACATAGAGATCATCTTTACATACCAAAACGCCTCCGTGCCTCGGAAAACACGTTAAGCCGTTGGTCCCGGCTGTCACTCGTGTATTTTTGTCAGTCGTTACGGGTCGTCAAAATCCGGAACGTCTGTTTGCAACCAGTCTTACCATCCGGTTAGACTGAAAGCCGACCCCAACATAGTAGCGAAAAGGCTAGGCAGATAATGAATTTAGGTTTGCTATCAACCACCTTTTGGGAAACAAGCAGGGGGCACACCTGTCACACCGCCGGCGATTAACGAGTAGCGAGTAGAGCTATCAACTAGAAACGAGTTGGCGAGCGATGAGCAGCGAGTGCGCAACGACGACGAGCAATTACTCGTTGGTATGCCTATATACCAAACGTGAGTCTCACCGAATGTTCTGCACGCCAAGATAGGAGCTGAGCGAGTACCTATTCTTTTCGATAGCAATATTCGCTGTGGCAAATGAGTACTCGTCGGCGGTATGAATAGTCAGAATGTGTCGGATCCTCTACATAGGATCGTGAGTGATGTCTGGTATAGCTACTGTGGTCGCAGAATTGGGATACGCGTAAACTAGAGAAATAACCCCTTATTATAACGTCGACACTGCAGTGTGCATAACGCCGCTTCACCACATTCTGGCGTTCCACCTCCACCAGATGATACCCTCATCTACATGAGGCAAGCCTAGCGAGTGGCGACCAGCGGCAGAGATGTGGATTCGACGTTCCTAAACACAGTTTTCAGAGCTAGCCGAGCCGGGCCGGGGGATGGGACCGTGTTCTGAGTGTACTGGCCTAGGAACTGCTCAGTGTTTCCTTTTAAATATTAGTGTTTTACTAAACACTACAGAATCAATAATCGAATGAGTTCTAAGGACATTTCCCTGGCATTGATTCGTATAACAATTGAAATTTTTTTAAACATGTTCAAAATGCACCAACGTCAAGTCGTGCCTATAGACAGCAGAAACCACTCACACGGGCGTGTGTAAACCCGATGAATGAATTTTTTTTTTATAATTTTCTTTTGCGATACTTTTCAAATACTTCAAATTACTAATTAGAACTTTGAGACTAAAATTATTATTTCTATGTTCACAACTATTTTATATAGCTTCGTTGTTGTTGTGTTAAATAAAACATGATTTTCTTTCAAAAATATTCTTAAGAATATTTCATTAAAGTTCAAAATTGCATGGCGTAATGGCCTTGCGGATTTTTTACTTCGTGTATTTGAGCTCTATTACTTCAAAGACGATACAAAATCTATTAGGTCTAAATCTATTAGATTAGGCATCGTACAAAATGAAAAGCCAGCCTAAGTGCGTTTTCAATGTACTATAACAGTCAGAAGTCGACTAGCAATCTCACAAAACTATGGCATAGCAATATTAGTTGTACTTATGACCTTCTTTTATAATAAGAGCGTTTGACAATACATTAGCAACTTTGGCAGCCCGTATAGCGCAGGCGATAATGGTTATTGCGGTGTAAGTGGACAACCAAATTCCGCGCAACTTTTCAGTCACCGGTGTCACTTTCAGACTTCTTCTTATATAGGGTAACTGGTAATTAGTGACCAATATTTAAACACATAATTGTACTCGTGATAACAAACAACTTTTACTATGGGATCAAACCTGAATTTGCGAAAAAAAAATTAGTTGACCCATACATTCACGTTCGCATAACTCTTCAAAATGTAGGGAGCAGCTGTTTTTTTTTGCGATTACAGTTTCGGTCCCATAGTAAAACTTGTTTGTTATCACGAGTACAATCATGTTTAAGTATCGGTCACTAATTACCTGTCACCCTATATACTCATTTGTTATTCTACCCATTCGCGTAACACCACACATCCCTCTTAGCATTCTCATCTCAGCTGCATGCATTTCAATAACTCCTTTTATGGCCCAACATTCTGATCAATAGAAGATCTACCATATTAAATATATTTTAAAAAAAAACCAGATACTCAGAATATCATATTCAAACAACAAAAAAAAAATTAAGAACCTCAGCCATCAGTCATTACTCACTGCGCCCACACATTAATTTCAAAAGAACCACAAAATATAACAATATTCTATCACTTTTACGGTTGAATTCTCAAATTCAACTCAATGGAACATTTGATTGTAAGTGAAACGAGGTGCATAGATGGCGCCACCAGCACAATCAGTAAATAGAACGTTAAATAATTTGTGGATTTGAAAAATCCAAAATATCTGGATGTTTTAGTTAATTTTATGATGATATTATGGCATCGTACGGCCAAATAAAAATAGCAGATTAAAAATATCAATTTAAAGAACTTTTACTGGTCTTAGTTGTCATTTGAGAATTCAGGAGTATTTTTTTTTTCTCAGTTAGTTTTAATCATGGTCTGGCATTTTCAGTAATTTATGCGGTCTACCCTACTGTCCTTTCTTTGATATTGTTCGTCGAATCGTAGAGCTCCTTAAGTTTTGAGTTGAGCTGCACGATTACAGACAATTGCGTATAATGACCGGACAGGTCCACTCAATCTGTGTGGTCCTTTCATCAAACGCCAATTTACAGTGTCTTCACATGATCTGACCAAGATTAAGTCTGGAGACTGTGACCTCAAGTTTTCTTCGGCATTTCGTCTCTGAGTAGTCAGATAGGCAACGCCGACTACACTACTTACAGAAATAAAATCATTTATGATTCATCACATTTATCATTTGAAAACCTAATGGCCATTATACATCTTTTATTTTGGACAGTCTATTAGTATACCCTAAAGTATCTACAGTTGGTTCCTTATTCAATTTGGAAATGTGTTTGAACTGAGGATGCTTCTTATCCTTCATTAGCTTGAAGAGAACATTCTCCGAAGTGGATACGGAACAGCATAAAACGCCCATGCGCTGGAATTAGTAAAAATGCTTTTAGTTTTGTCTAACTTTTCTATCATGGCAAATAGGTAAGCAGGCGGCCCTCTTGGTAATGGGTGCTACTAGGGTTGCCAACCCTACTCGATATGTAATATAGTATCCTGCTATATTAGAGGCCTAAATACAATACATATTTAAAAAAATATACATATAGTAGGCGAAACAACTATATTTTTATTTCAATACAAAATGGCGAGATGCGTAATATTTGTTAGTGATGAGACATTTATATTTAAAAAAAAAAACCGTTAATAAGGGCTCAAAGCGGCAAAAAATATGCATTTCAAAAATAAAATATGTTTGAAACATACTACTACACAGGATGTATCAGAACGGTGTGGTCAAATTTAAGGGTGTGTTACAGACCATCAAACTGAATAACTTTCTCCATGGGACCAACATCGTAATCGGGAAAACATTATTAGCCGTCCCATAGCATACATTTGGGTCCAGAAGGTATTGAAGCTTTTTTACGGGACAGCTGAATATTTTATCTCGATTGCGATGTTGGTCCCATCGAGAAAGTTGTTCAGTTTTATGGTCTGACCACACCCTTAAATTTGACACACTCTGATACAATGTCTATTTTTTCTGTTTTTTCGCCGTCTACTATATTTTTACAAGCAATGGCTTTTACCATTGTGTTTCACGAAGTTTTGATTTGAAGCCATTATGACAACGATTATAAGGTTTAAATTGCAATAACTAACAGGACTTCGTGAAATAGTATAACTATACGCAATTACCCCGCAGATGTATTTATTGAACTTGGACGAAGCAACTATTTGGAGTTCTGTCTACGTTCATAAACTCACGCTTTATTCTCATGAGGATGGGAAATTCCAAACCGTCTATCATTTAGCATAACGTCGTTGTCAAACCAAAATCTGCTATGTGCAAAAATTATACTTTTGATTATTGAAAAAAAAGTTCTCAATAAAATGTAACTGTTGCAAATAGCATTTTTTTTTTAATGTAGATCATCGTACTGTGCTCATAGGCACTTTGCAGTTTTTGTATATGGTAGATAGGGGAGTGAACTATACGCAAAGATCAAAAAGTACAAATCTCAAAAAAGTGCACATAGCAGATTTTGGTTTGACAACGACGATATAGTGGTGCAATCATATCTTGGGACAATGATATAGATAAGCTGACACATTTTGAGGCTAACACGGTTGACGTTATCAACCCCAATCTAATACGTAGTATCCTTAAGCTACATTTACACGACGCAAGTTTATTGCCTGTGGCATAATATAAAATTGAAAGGCAATTAACTGTCACCGTCTAAACAACACGTGCAATATTGTTGCACGATAGGGCAATTTGTTGCCGTTCAAAACTGATATAGGTGTAAACAGCACCTACAATAAAATCGCATTCAATTTTGGCATGAACATTTTCGATCATTCAAACATGAGCGAACATAACAAGACATTCAATCAAATTTAATGAAAGCACAAATACGAGTAAAACTTGAATCAATGGAACTCTGTGTTAAGTCGAGGCAAAACTTGCATGCAATAATGGCCTTGCAATTTGATTGATTACCTTGACGTAAGTTGCATACAATTTAATTGAATGGCAAAACTTGCATTCAATTATTGAGATCGCACGCGTGTAAACACTTGTACGCAATTCTTCAATGGCAATAAAATTTGAACGTGCTTTAATTTTCATGCGCTTATTGGTCTTGAACGTTCCAGTAACTTGTACTTAGAACAGGCGAATCCCGCGCGGGATGCGGGACGCGATTGGTTGCGTCGCTTGTTTTAATGGATAAGAAGTCTCGCGACTATTTGACTATTTCCTTTAAGTCAGATTGAACAACCGTATACAAGTTACTTGACACAATCGGCGCTTGCGCAGTTCGCCCCAAATCCCCCGTTTGGCTAGAGCTTCACAGTTAGCAGTACCGTAAATAAAATAATGAAGTACCAACCTGCAATGCTAGTCCCCTGTCCATGAGAGACCTAGAGGATACTCCATCAGCCAGGACATGTACCACTAGGTCTTTACTCAGCAAGTCTATCACTGTCTGTTCTATACATACGTGTGTCTGAAAGTGCGAAAGAGAGTCAGAATTAATGCAAGTCCAGTTTGATACAGACAACAATAAATCATGGCGAGTGCTCGTTTGTCGCAGCGACAAGGGCTATCAAAGAAAGTACTCGCTCAGCGATGCTGGCTTGGCGTGCAGAACACTCGCTGAGAGACTAAAAGCTTGGTACTATCTACAAAACGGACGCCTTTACACCTTAAAGATATTTTTTGTATACATTAATTCACCCTGCCCCTACGGTCCTTTGTTTGTCCTACAATTGCAGCTTGCTAGCAAAAAATGTTTCGAAATTGGCCTAGCGTTTGTCGATAGTACAGACGCCAGCACATTAACACATTCTCTGCTGAATTCTTTATGCAAACGCTTCTTTATGCTACACCCTTACCGACCCTTTTTTTTACGATGTTTTCGAAACAATAGAAATGCACAACGAACACACATGTGCGCCGCGCCGCACTCGAAGAAAGTTATGAAAACGCGCATGTGTGTCTGCCGCACCGAATGTGTTAAGCTACTACAATCTGTCAAAATTCCTTTAATAGATTTTCAATTTTATCGCTAAAGCATTAGGTTCAAGGTTGATTGGGAAAATTTGACAGTTTCGAGTAGCTTGATGTGCTGGCGTCTGTACATATGCTAATTAGCGAGTAAAGGCTCGTCGCTGTCGCGCACTCGGTGTTCGTTCCTCACCATTTCATTTTTAGTTGCTACCTCTACTCGCTTCACGTTAATCGCCGGCGGTGGGACAGGTGCCTATGGGCTATCTCATCGTAAGATATTAACACATTCTCTGCTGAATTCTTTATGCTACACCCTTACCGACCCTTTTTTTTTACGATGTTTTCGAAACAATAGAGATGCACAACGAACACACATGTGCGCCGCGCCGCACTCGAAGAAAGTTATGAAAACGCGCATGTGTGTCTGCCGCACCGAATGTGTTAAAGATACAATGCCATGTCACAGACAAAGCTGAAATGTCACATGAGCCTGTTTTGACATGCTGCTTGGCTACAGAAATAGGTATGGCACTAGTATTTTCGCAGATGAGCTACTCCAAAAATTCTATGGTTTAAAAAAATAATAAATTAATTAATTTATTATTTTTTTAAACCATAGAATTTGTGTGTTCATAGGTAAGTGATGATCAGGCCGAATGTGGAAGCGAGCTTCACCTCGAATCCTCAACCACAGAGCAAGTGTTATCTTACCTCTCAACTGCCGAAACACAACAATGCTGTTAACGCTGTTGTTATGGCTTAGATAAGATGGTGGTAGCTAGGCGGACTTAGAACAAGCCCTACCACCAACTAATATAAGCAGAAAATTTTGCCCCTGCTGGGAATCGAACCCGGGACCTCTAGGTCTGAGACAGGTGGTCTTACCATTAGACCACAAAGGCAGTTAAAATAATTATTTTAAAATCTTTACCTCAAGGCCAAACAGCACAACAGACTGTAGTTCAGGCACGTCTTTCTTCAGTCTTTCTTCTAGTTCTGGAGTATACATTGAGAACTTGGTCTTCTCGTAAACTAATGCAGCATCTTTAGTGTTGATTTCCTTGCAAGTGTGACCGAGACCCTTTGGGTATTGCTCAGAGACATATACGGGTATTTTGAAGTGCTTCGCTGCTACCATCTGTAAATGTAATTATCAATTTTTTTTTATAATTACATACACATTAAATTAAATCTAAAAGTCAATAGAAATAGAAAATTGTTTATTATCCAGGTTTCATTTTAAGCGGAAACATAGGTTAATAATGCTTTTGCAGGCGCTTGACATCTAGAGACTTCACAATCTACATATATATAGAACTCGGTGTGTTATCATTCTCAAATCTGGGAATGTTATCTTGTGACAAGCTCTGAGGTCAAGTACGTAAGTAGTGTTTTATGTTAGTGTGGTGTGTACGTAAAACACTTTTGTAGAATGACACACTTAAAATAAATTCGTGATTCTCTTAAAATAGCTAGCAAGTTGAGAATTGCACTTCTCCGGCGCTAAAGGAAGTGCAGCCTCTTCGCCCTTGCGTAATAAGGCGCAAGCACCTATGCTTGCCTAATTTCAGCGGGCGGATTTGGCTGCCCTCTGATGAGCCACAGGCTCTAACAAACACTCTCGGGATAGGCCAAACAAGTATCACATGGAGTTGGGGTTGACGTAACTTGGTTCTGTAACAGTTTTTGCAAATTTTATTAATTATATTATTTGCTACATAATTGACTTAGTTACGGTAGCAGCTATTTAAAAATGAAATCAAGTTACGAATTATACTAAAAACCATTAAAATCCAGTGGACATAAAACAGAACAACCTTGGAGTGAAATTCATACATTATCTGTGGTAAACTCTCTGAGTAATAGTGTTCTCTGGAGGTAAAATGTAAATATTATTTCGTAAATAAGTTGAATTTTTTGAAACTAGGGATTTTTTTTTTCTCGTAAACTATGTTTGCCGATCGTGTCATTCTACCAGTGTTTTACATGAAGAAATCGGAACGCAAATAGAATATGAAGCTTCTCACCAGTGGGTTATAAAGTGTAGTGGAGCAAAGGTTGTTAATAATATAATAGGACTCTCATAAATAAGCCTATCATAAAATTCCCTTACTAAAAATAAAAAAAGAATTTTAAAAAGTTAGGATGGTACATAAACTTTTATTTTTAGTTTTGTGTGGGAACTGGACACTGAAACATGGAACATGGAATTATTAGACTCTAGCCTCTTCTGTAAATGAATGAGTTATTGATTAGTTAAAGTGAAAACGTTTCAATAGTAAACAACAGAGCGCTATCAACATTTTCTTTCATTTTTATCCATTTTTTACACATAAAAATATCCAGAGATCCTGCCAATATCTAATCAAATCCTTCTATGGATTACAAGAATAGATTATAAACAGATAGTAAAAAGTTATTACGCAACAATCAATTTTATCTTCCTACCATTTTATTCGCGACTTTGACCACCTCGCCAAAGTACTTGATATGGGGCCGAAATACTTCCTGGACGTCACAAAGCAGAAAAGCTGTCTTCGGAGCCTCTAGGGCTCCCAATTTGATGATATTACGGGAGAACATTTTATTTATAAAATTAAAACACCGGCACCGGCAGTAACAAAAACGACTTTGAAAATGTTTAGTAAAAGAATAACTGTCAAACTTTGGCAACGTCAAACTGTCAAAAGTATTATAAAAAAAAAATAATTTGGTCACTGGCAACCGTATTCTCTATCTACGCTGGCAACTATATTTAGTATTTAGACGATGTTTGTTTATTGCAGAAAGCTTATTTGTTTCTAATTAATTCAACCTTTCCCTGCTACAAATGAAATATCTGTGCTTTGTACTGGTTACAATAAAAAATTCACGAGATCCGTTTTCTTATGTCATGAACATATTTTTTTTATCTAGGTACGTAATAAACGCTCAGAATGGCGCCGATTCCCTTGTTCACAAACTAAACTAAATTTAAGTTCAGTGCATCTTTTTCTTTCTATTTCATTAAGAAAAGGACAGATAAATAAAAGACGATAAATATTAGTAGGTATAGTCCTGTCAAATTAAGATACTCCATAGACAAGTTTAGACGTGATTGGAAGTGATATAAAAATTGGCTACTAAAAATACTTGCGTCAATTTACGTCAGGCGTTGACTAATTTGACAGGATTAAACTAATATATATATCTTCTATCCTTTTGATAATAATAATAATATTCCACAACTATCACACAACGCCGTCTAGCCTCAAGCTAAGCAGAGCTTGTGTTATGAGTACTAGACAACTGATAAACATACTTATATATTTCTAAATACATACATATATAGATAAATTACACCCAGACACAGAACAAATGATCATGCTCATCACACAAACATTTGTCCTGGGTGGGAATCGAACCCACAATAATGAAATAGAAAGAAAAAGATGCACTGTACTTAAATTTAGTTTAGTTTGTGAACAAGGGAATCTGAACCAAAATCTCATTAGGTACCCAAAGCGCCTGATTCTTCTATCCTTTTCATAATGAAATAGAAAGAAAAAGATACACTGTACTTAAATTTAGTTTAGTTTGTGAACAAGGGAATCTGAACCAAAACCACATTACCCAAAGCGCCTGATTGTCAGTGAGCTAGGGAAAGATAGTATTCACTAATATTAGACTTGATGCTACTCAAATATGGTAGGCGTTTGTTCAAGTGACAAGCAAAGTATGTCATGTGTGTACGGGATGGCCAAAATCGTGATGTGGATCCGCGAGCTGGGTTTAGAAATAGCGGCTCATAAAACTGAGGCGCGTTGGTTCCACAAACTGCCGAGAAACAGAGAAAGAAAATACATTTATATAGCACATACTTAAAAGGCACACAATAATATTATACAGCACATTAAAATAATAATAAACGTAAACTCTACGTTGACGTCGTGGTGGGGCTTGCGTGCTTCAAACTTTAGGTCTGTGCCGGTAGAGTTTACTTTGCTGGAACAGGTGTAGGATGAGGAACCAGATCAAGAGAGATACAGAAACCCACAGGGTAGCAGGACCTCACGGACCCCTATCTCCTGGGAGAAGTTTTGTTCTTCACCCCAGGGCCAGCAGTCTCGACATACTTAGGTAGCGATCGCTATACGACCGAATTCGGTCGCTAAGTCCTACTGGGGTACCTATACCTACAGTCAAAATTGCTCGACAAGCATGTGATTTTTTCGTGTTTGTCATGCAATTTTGACCGTCTAGGACCCCACTAGGACTTTGCGACCGAATTCGCTCGTATAGCGATCGATATCTATGTCAAGAGTGCAGGCCCTGGCTTGTCTTTATTGGCCGGCTGGAGTGAACACTGACGAGGAACAGAGCTCCCACCTCTTTCTTGCCTTTATTGGCCGGCTTGAGTGGAGATTCACAAGAGCAAACATGCTCTTGTGAAGGAAGGAAGTATGAGTAAGGTGCTGGTCTTGACCGTACTTCCGGGATTGTCCTGATAGCCGTGGAATACCTCTCCATTCCTCAAGCACCTCAGGAAGTGTTGCCCCCTTGTCGCTACGTCACTATGTGCTAGCGACCCTTTTCGGGGGCCCATTATTGAGTGTGCAAGTCACCCCCTGCCATTTTATCCATGTATTACATATAACATTGGTCAGACAGGGGACATAGTCCTTCCATAGTTCTGGGTAAACATTCCACTATAGCCACCCAAACCCATAGCCCAATATGTTTTGTTTCTATGTCCTGCAATAGTTCTGCACCAACCCGGGGTTGTCCTTGGGTGCATTTGCATAGTGCATATACAGGGTTATTGGTAAAACACCAACAACCTCTTAAGGGGTCATTGTACTCGTCATTATGAACAACTTTGACTATGGGACCAAATCTGAAATCGCGAAAAAAAATAACAAGCTGTTCAGTACATTTTGAAGAATTATGCTAACATAAATGTACTGAACAGCTGATTTTTTTTTCGCGATTTCAGGTTTGGTCCCATAGTAAAAGTTGTTCATAATGATGAGTACAATGACCCCTTAAGAGGTTGTTGGTGTTTTACCAATAACCCTGTAGAATCGTTGGTTGGTGCCTTCTCATTATTTAAAATTGTCTAAGGGGCCTCTGTGAATTAGCTTCGGCCCCTCGTACGCCTTCCAAAGGTCCGGGAGCCCAAGGTCCCGAGAAATGTCAACAATAAATATAATAATAAAAAATAAACTAATAAAAATTATAAAATGCGATGCAGGAATGTGTGCCTTACGGCTGCGCGAAAAAAGGTCCAGTTCAGCTAAAATGCCAGACAACTAGTGCCCGACGCTGGTTTTCATCTGGACCTGAAGTGTGAGGTGACGGATGTAAACCAGTTCTATACTGCAACCTGCGTATGGACACCTACATAAATAAAAAACAAATACATAAATAAAGTAAGGTCATGTCAGATAAAAAATAATATCGAGTATGTATATAAGTAGTGCGATTTGGAGTAAAATTGCACAACAAACAAAAAAGACAGCTAAATAAATGAGACGGACGCATACTAGACCTTCGTTAACATGTAAATAATATCCTTCAAAACGAGTCAGAACAAAATCTGTTTAAACTATGCCAGGCTTCCACGTGCCAACACACTATCTTATAATTTTATTATGAACGGCAGAGAGCCACGAAGCTCGTTAGTCAAAATTGGAGATGTGCAAGTCCAGGTGGGTCAATACAGTGTAATCCTGGACGGTCGGTTAGGTTTCGAAGGACAAATTACATGCTCAATTTCACCGGCTTCATAAGGTTCATAATTCATTTGTTGGGTTTGGTATATCCTTTTATAATAAGCTACCCTCTTCTTTGCTAGATTTGCCCTTCAATGCGTTTAAAGCTAAAGTAAAATCTAGCCTTTGTTCAAAGGCATACTATTCTACGAGTATCATCGAATACTTAAACGATAAGAATAGTTGGTCGCTGTGTTTAACTTAAGATAATGTTTATGTTCTTTCTCCAAAATTAGCATACCTACCTACTGACAGGTTATATGAGTTCATAATTATTTATTCTCTTTGACTGTCAAGGTCAATTTATTTTATTTTTATTTATTATTGACATAATCTACTCATTTCAATGTTTTTTTTTTTTTTATGAGTGGTATTGAAATATGTGGTTAGCTAGTGACCTCGACAATTGATCATAGTTTTCTTGCCTGAGCAACCGGCAGCAAGTTCGTCATGCTCCCTTAGATGTCACTGCTTGCGGTAGCGTCGGGGGTCGGGTTGTCTCCTTCCCTCGAATATGGCGAGGGGGATAATGGCTAATCTTTGCGTTATGCTCGTGAACGGGTGCTGCTTGTGGTGACTGGTCGTCTTGCTGACCTTGGTTTTGTTTTGTTATTAGTAATTTAACTCATTGTTTATTTTACTTCGATGGTCCTAGTTTATCATCTGTGACTTCGAGTTACTACTACATGTACGGCTATATGTAAGTGGGCACGCCCTTTATTACTGGAAGCTTTTATTTAGGTATAAAGTTCTGCTTAGGTTTTTAGTTTTGTATTTTGTTTCTGCTTGAGTATAGTTTTCGAATTTTTTTTTGGTATATTGGCGTGTGCTAGCTTACTTATAGCAAAAAAAAAAATTTTTTTGTGTTGCGTAATGTACCTAAATTATTATGCGCAGTGTTATATAGATTAGATTTTTTTAAACTGAGACAGCTGTGCTGCTGAGGAGTTTGTTGCGCCACTTCTACTCCCCAGCTAAAGCACTAGGAAGTGGTGAAGGGCGGGTGTTTTGGGGGACTGTCTTATGTAATTTTGACGTTGAAAAAGTGCTGATTCTCAGCCTAGTTTGAATAAATGACTTTTGATTTTGAGCACTTTGAGCGCCTGGTTCCCTGTGTCAGTAATGCAGTGGGTGCTTTGCACAGACTGTTGCCCGATCTCGATGGACACCGAGAAGAACCGAATCGCACGAGGAACCGAACTGTGTCCTTTGAGGCGGCAACTCTCCTGACACGCTTTCCGCCGCTGGGCATCGTGCCAGATATTGACGCGAGGGTCTATAACCGAATCACTAGCGTGCCAGGAATTACTGTTGTAAGGCTGAGGGCCGTCTTTAATATTTTGGAGGCCCTGGGCACTTTATGATATGGAGAATGCAGTATGCAAGAGCGAGCTCAAAATTTATAGCACCCCGCCTCGCATAGGTTAGGATTTCTTTAGACCGTTAATACAGAAATAGCAGTTACTTTATGGACTTATGCAAAAGTTTGGGAACTAAGACAACGCAGGATGAAGACAAGCAAAGCGAGCTCGAAAATTTTAGCACCCCATCTGAGATTTACTTAGCTTTTCTTTAGACAGCCTCTAGCTACGACGGGGCGGGAACTAGAGGGCCCCATGGATCGGGGCTCTGGGCACTTGCCCAGAGTGGCCAATGGCAAAGATGGCCCCAGGGCCATCTGGCATCAGCCAGCTGAGGCGGCAGGAACGGCGAAAAGCGCTCGAGCGGTGTCGTGAGCGGCTGGAACGGCCGCCATATTCGCATAAGCGTGTTGTCGAAGCCGTCCTGCCACACTTCGAAGCCTGGCTAAAAAGAGGGGAGCGCAACTCGTACAGGCTCACTCAGGTGCTGACCATACACGGGTTGCTTTGGTGAGTACTTTTTTATTTTATTTGAAATCGGTTTGCTCTTGACTCTAGTCTAGGTCGGAGGTGACAGAGACAAAGTCAACGATGGAGTGATCTTACCCAGAAGAAGCTGTTCTGATGAAGAGATTAGGGTTGTATGCGTTCGGAAACACAGACGCAGGTAGAGATTTCCACTCTTTTGCTGTGCGCGTTACAAATGACATTTGAAAACGCTTTGTGCGAATTGGTGAAATAGCAACAAGGTAGGGATGGTAACTTGCAGTGCGCCTAGGTGTCCGATGGTAGAAGGGGGCTGGTGGAATGAGGTCGTGGAGTTCTTGGGCACACTTACAGAAGTACAATCTGTAGAAGACCGACCAGCAGGCAACCTTGCGATGATGAGCCAAGCTGTTAAGCTTGGCATCTACCAGTTTTACGTCGCCAATGAGCCTCTTAGCTCTGCGTTCCACCGAGTCAAGCACGGCAAGTTGGTATTTAGCTGAGCCATCCCAAAGGTGGCTACAATACTCCATGCATGATCGGACTTGCAATTTGTAAAGGGTTAAAAGCTAGCCAGACGTGTAGTAAGCGGTACCCGAAAAAAATTGGACGAGAAGCCAGTGCAAATTGCCACCATCGTAGAGGTGGCCTCGATTCTGCACAGCATACCCTCGGGGAAAGCCTAGCGTGGGCTTCTGACCGACGGGTTCTAGTCGCCAGGTTTGGGCGAGACCTATCTCTGCTAGCTGTAGTTGTGATCTCTTTCTGTGAGTTCCAGAAGGAGGCTGCCAACCTGGATTGTAAGAGGAATGGTCTTCCTCGAAGAAGAAGGCGTCGAGAAGGCAACCGCCTTGACGCCTAACCCGCTGAAATCAACCTGCGTCACTTAAGGCAGGCAGAAATTTGGGATCGCGGGTGCTCAGAGTGGGGACTCTGTTCACCCGCCGAGTGATTTCAGGGAAGACGGCGCACAGTCGTCACGTGCTGCGTTGCACTCTTGCACAGTTAAGTTTTGGAAAACCCCCTTACAGTCTCCCCAGGGATGTGACCCTAACAGGTTTCGGATCGGTCTTTTGAGAGGTAGCGGTGCCCCCTTCCAAGTGCAGATGGTGACCACTAGGGTGGTTTTAGTGAGGTAAAAATCCCACACTCTTTTCGAGATGGGCTTGCTAAAACCAAAAATATGATGGTGGTGAAAAGTCATGGGACTGATTTCACAAAAAAAGAGATTTAAGTAATACCTACTCTAAAAATACCTTTATTTTGGCTTTAATTACGAAAATAACATAACATCACGCCTGTAATCCCCGAAGGGTTTGGCAGAGGTGCACCTATACACCCACATTTCGCCAGTTATGTTTAAGTTCCATGTACCTAATATCCCAACCTATTGCTATCAACCGGGCAAAATTCCAGACTCCAGGTTGTTATTGAGAAATTCCAGAGGGTAAAACCCAGTAACAGTTTGCCCGAGTCGGGATTCGAACCCAGTACTTCATGCTCAGCAGTATCTAGCGCTTGCAAAAAGTGACCAATAGACCAACAAGTCATTACGAGTAGGTACCTACCTACCTCACTAATATTTTTTTCCTTGTACCTGTACCACAAAGACAAGCACGTAATAATAGCTAATAAGTACCTACCTACTACTAAAAATAATCGAATTCAAACCCACGTAGGCAAACCTTGATCCGAACCAAAAAAAAAAAAATACTAAGACCGCGTATTTGGAGCAAAGTCAAAAATCACCGCGCAGACGTATCATTACCAAAAAGTCGGGCACGCAATTTCTTAAAAAACTATTCCCTTCCAAATCTCTAATTTACCGAAAAAACTGTATCATTCAAAAAACCTTTTTCATTCGTGAACGCGTGACTTTTGAGTGACTGTTTTGCGCCTGAGGCAGAACCGAACGCAACTGTGGTTTAAAAAAAATAAAAGAACATGGCGCCCGAGCGATCGCGTGCGTCTTTTCGGCGGGAAGGTCTTTTAGAAAAAAAAAAAATCATTCAGACCTTTACCTGTGACGACGGTACACAAAGTGCTATCAAATAGACGTAGGTCAAGAGAAATTAAGGAAAGTTGAGAAAAAATATACTTTTGTATAAACGGAAACTGGGGATTTTTATGCGATTGCTTCGAAAACCATAAAGTCTTGAGTCTCGAGTACAGTTTTGACATCGACTTATGCTACGGCCACATTGTCCCGCAAAGATTAGTGTCGCGATAAAACTTCGTGTTCGATCTACAACGAACTTCGCAGTTTCACATGTGAGTTCGACTGAATTATTCCCGATGTGACGAATTGTTGACAACAATGCAAATCGTGGCTTTATCGCGACAAAATGTGGCCGTAGCGTTAGATTAGGCAGAAGCAGATCCATCCTCATCTTATTGCCGTAAGTATATATGGAATAGTGAGAATAAGCAATAGATCGAGATAAAATGGCTGTGGACAGTTTAAACACCTTACATTTTAAATCCCTCTCCTGGACCCTGCAAGAGGACATGACACGACAATTTGCCCGACCTGGGGATCGAAACCAGGACCTTAGGTCCTGCTCAGATATCATGCATGCGACCACTACATAAACGAGACAATTGACGTTTTCGAAACAGAATGACAAGATTCCTTCCTTGCTACATTTATGCTAGGAAAACGCAAAAACCAATTAGCGATTTTTTAAGAACACCATATTTTAACGAATGTGTAAAAGGGGGTGACGAGCCTATTGCCTTCCACCGGGCACAAATCTAGACTCCGTGCTGCTACTACGAAATTCCAAATGGAAAACCAAATAACACTGCCCGACCCGGGAGTCGAACCCAGGACATTGTGCTGAGCAATAGCAGGGTAGGACGTCATTATAAATCCAGTCTAAATATACTTCATGGAACTCTTCTCAGACTTAACTAAAATAAATCCACTAAAGTCCACTTAAGAAAAATCAGCAGGAACACTAAGCCAACAGATCATAAAGAAACCAGTAGCCCTCTCTGTAATAAGGTTTTATTTCACACTCGCAAATTAAAGTATGACCAATAAATAAAATTAACTATATTTTTAACTGGCAACAGTGGCGCCACCTCATCCTATTAGGTCGACCCGGCGGCAAGCGGCGCGTGCTTTTAAGGAGTTTTTTATCTTTAGTTTTAATATAATAAAAACAGCTTATAATTACAGGCTTTTGGCGACGTAGTCCAGATGTTAATTGTGGGTCGGTTTAGTGTTTTTGAAGTCTGGATTACTGAAAAGTTTAAATATTGTTTTTTATTTTGAAGAAGTTATCTGGAACTTGTAAAACGATTTTATTTGTATATGTATATGCTTCAGCTGGGTTACGCTATGTATACATATACTTAGCGTAACCCAGCTGCAGTTTTAGAAAAATACATTGTGTGATTTTTTAAAGAGTGCTTTCTACAGTGTTCTTCTCGTCTAGTTATCTACTTCATTTTGATGGGTCCCCCACTGGGAGGACCGACGTTCTGGCGAAGGTCGCGAGAATCACGGACGAAAAAGGCCTGCAGGGTAATTGCATAACACACGAATGGTAATTGATTGCAATTTCTTTAATTTTGACAGTTCATCCACGTTCAATGCGTTATTTAGGTTGTTGAAGAGTCGAATTGTACAAACCTATGACGCAATGGATTAGGAATATCTTTCAAAAACCTCGGATTGCGGTTGATAGTGTGTTACGCAATTTCACTATGGGACAAACCCAGAAATCACGAAAAAAAAAAATACTACTACTCGACCAAAATGTATGAAACAGCAGATTTTTTTTTTCGTGATTTCAGGGTTGGTCCCATAGTGAAAGTTGTTCATATTCATGGGTAGAATAACCTGAGAAAATTTGCGCACTGCTTAAAAAATTGTCCTATATACATGGTATGGCGCATAATATACTCGTAGGTGTTAGAAGGTATTTTTTGGCTCAACGTCATTGGGCTGGTGTACAAAATGGTGGTGCCAGCACCCCAATCCAATTGCGTAACACTATTTTACGATCTGAAGAATTTTGAAGGAAATTCCTATCTATTGCTTCAAAGGTTTTATTTTGATGGTCCTTTAAATTAACAATAGTGAAAATAACAAAATTATATCCTAACATAACTAAAACTATTCACAAACTAAAATATGACGTCGAAAAATTCCTCCGCATCGCTGTCGACTGGTAATGAACTCAAGAGACTAGCGGCATTACCACGTTGTATGGCAATGCTTAGCCTCTGGCCAAGGTAAAAGCCCTTGCTTCATGTGTTTGTAAAATTCGTCTGCTCGACAGGACAACGTAACTGGCGCAATGAATGTTGTTGAATGGTCAAAATGAAAGGCATTGTAATTGTTAATGTGCTACGCAATTACCCCCGGAAATCAGAAACCTGAAACAAGTAGCCGTTCCGAAGCGTAGATTCCTCTGGACAAAGAACTACCAATTTTTAGGGTTCCGTACCTCAAAAGGAAAAAACGGAACCCTTATAGGATCACTCGTGTGTCTGTCTGTCTGTCCGTTTATCACAGCCAACTTTCTCCGAATCTAATCGAGCGATTAAGTTGAAATTTGGTACACATTAATTTCTGTGAGGGTCTCAAATATTTTATTAATTTATTTTAAAATATATTGTTTTAAACTTATTTTCTTAAATAACTTTAAAACTATATATTTTAAAATAAATTGCTCAATGTTTTAGGCTCAATAGTTTCGGAGATAAGAAGGGGAATCGTCAATTTTTGTCTATTTTCTTAAATATTACATTGAAAAAAAAAAACGGAAAATAGGGGTTCTATACATAGACTACACCCTACTGGACTACAGGAAAACCTATATGAAGTCTATGGTCTTAAAATAAAACGGTAAATCTCTCAATAATGTGCGTACAAACTTACATTTGCAGTTGGAATGTGTGGGAGAACATGTTTTTCAACTTCAATGTTAAGTTTGTTCTTGGGATAAATTCATCCCACCTACGGGACCCTTCATTGTGCGTGGTCCGACACGCACTTGGCCGGTTTTTTTCTCTGAATTTCGTTTTATGGTAGCTACTATTGTAGTCAACCAGTTATTTGAGGCTGTACGTTGTTTGTCAGTCAGTTACTTTACCGACTACACTGACTGACTGACCAATATACCGACTACTCGTACTCAGCGCTTCTCCTCCACATTTATTATGCGTACGGCCAAAGTGTGGAACTCTCTGCCAGCGTCTGTGTTCCCTTCACATGTACAGATATCCTGGCAGCTTTCAAAGCAAGAGTGAACAGGCATCTTCTGGGCTTGCTCGTTCCACCGTCGACTTCAACTTTCACCAGGCGAGATCGCGATCAAGAGTAGACCCAATAGCAATTAAAAAAAAAATGCAGAAGATTGTTACGATCTAAAATTAAACATTACACTCCTACAACTTTACCTAATACATGTTTGATCTATCCCAACATGCTATAAAACCTCTATAGATCTTAGACCCTCTCAGTCGGCGCCGGAGGCGTGTCAGAGCGAAGAGCCAAAGTGTCAGTGGCGCCAAACCTTTCCGCTTTGGTCTCTATACTTTTTTATTTTCTTTTTTTCGAGACGCCCCGCGGCACAGGCGTTGGTGCGGTTAAAGTATAGTTCCAATAATTTAATTAAGTGGCGAACTAATTTTTGATAGTTTGGTCTTTGGTGATAGTTTTTGTGGTTTGCGGATCATGATTTGCAGTGCTGTTTACATGACGAGTTGCAAATGATGGAATCGAGGGCAATAAAAACGGGATCTAAATACATTTTTCGCTTGAAACTAAACTGTTGGTAGTGTATCAATATTTTAAGTTCGATTTTTCTAATCTCTAAGTATGATTTCGGAAATCATGACATTTTGATACAAGTACCAAAATGTCATGATTTCCAAAATCATACTTAGAGAGTAGAAATCTAACTTAGAGAGATGTATTGATGATTGTTATAGTTATACCTAATTATGTAATTAATACATATTTGTTACAGTCGCGAAATATATTTTGATCAATTTCGCGGCTGCCACTACGCAATCACCTTAAGAGGATTGTGAAGCTGTAAATTTTCATACACAAAGAGATAACGTTTTTCTCCCCCTAAACATAATCTAATTTTCATAATTTTTGGAAATGTTGTAGGTATAATGAAAAACTAGGTCCGTACGTTTTTATTTTAAAGAAATATTGTATGCAATACAAGTTATTAGCATCTAAATATCTATATTTTTGACATAAAAACATCCTCAAGCATTTTTATTTTTTTAAATTAAATTTAAATGAATTACTAAAAACGAAAAACATACAGACCTAGATTAAAGTATACTGAATGTAATGAGATCAAAATTGTCTCATTTCGTAAAGGTTTAAAGGAGGAAAAACGTTATCGCCCGAAACAATATTTAAGTAAATAATTGTATGAAATGTAGGTAATTGCCTCCAAAAATCACGCCGCGTATCGGCACTTCACAATCCTCTTAAACGACGTTAATCGGCGCTGGCCGTAGATAGTTGATTCAATCGAAGGTCCGATGGCTAGTGGAGCAGACGAGTCCTTGAGTTGGAGATCGTGTATCGGCAAGCGTAGTGTGGGACGTCCCCCAGCTAGATGGATCGACGACCTCAAGGCTTGTCCTCCCTAAAATACGGTGAAACTAAGTAACTTTGTGTCCATCTTTTACAATAACTATAGCATCTTTTTGATGGAAAAAAATTCACGGTAACCTACAATACATAATAAGAAGTGATTTCATTTTACTCTACAATTTTCATTAAAAGTTTTCATTTTATACACATCTCTACAAAAAACAAAACCGACTTCCAAATCAAAACACTACAAAGTGAAAAATAACTTTAATTTCGTTAGTCGGTGTCTTTGGTTTTGTATTTTCGTTTTTGCCACCGACTTCTGAAATTAAAGTTATTTTTCGCTGTGTTTTGATTTGGAAGTCAGTTTGATTTTTTGCTAATAAGTTTTTTATTTTTCACTTTTTAGTTGTGGTACCTACCCCACAAAAATTCGAATACCACTATCTGCTATGTAAATAACCGTGATAGGAAGTTATTTAAACATCATCCGCTTAGATTAAAACATCATCCACATAAACTAAGTGGGAAAAATAAGCATTATTGAAGCTAACTCAAAAACTACCAAAGCAAAGTTAAAAAAAATTATATGGGACCACTCTTGGGATTGGGATATTTCCTTTCCAACAAAAAAGAATCATCAAAATCGGTCCATAAACGACGAAGTTATCCGCGAACACACATAAAAAACAAATATCGAATTGAGAAACCTCTTTTTTGAAGTCGGTTAAAAATAATAAGTAATGATTACATATTTTTACTCAAATCAATTTTTTTTTTTTTGTATAGATATACATAATTGCTTCATATTTTGCAATTACCAGCGTTGTGTCATCGTCATCGCGCTTTTTCTACGAGTATACAGTCGGACAGTGACCGCGATTTTACGAGAAAAAAGGTGGCTGGAACAGACTGGATGCGAAAACCGGAGGACAGGCTGTTGTGGTGCAGGCGCAGCCTGGGAGAGGCCTATGTCCAGCAGTGGACTGCGACAGGCTGAGCTGATTTTGATTGTACCTAATTCATTTCCCTTAGAAAATTGTAAAACTTAACGGTCTACATCTAAAGAAAAACCCACAGAATTTTCCTTTCATTTCATTTCAACAGCAACATTCCTTTGCCCATTTTTCTGATTAATTAAAACAGACAAATCATTTGATTACCGTGGTTAACAAAAAAAAAAAAAACACTTTTACCGTCCTCCGAATGAAGAGCGAAATCAAATACTTCCTGCTGCTAATTGCCGCCATAATTGGTGTCAAGAAAGATGGCGTTCGCGCCAAACAATGGACAATGGAGCACAGATAAAAAATAAATAAAGTTTATTTGATCGAGTCTTGTTGTGTCGATGTTTGTGTGATAATGATAACAATGTGTCCATAAAAACATCAATTTATCGTAAGATTTTATTTAGAGTGATCAGGGGCCGTATTATGAACTATAACGCCATCATGATGCCGTTGCGAAAAAAGGGATGGTGCTATAGGGCATGTATAGCTCCGTCTCTCTCTACCGCTGGAAAAATGATGGCGTTAATTGTTCATAATACGGCCCCTGGTCTGCACCATAACAGCGTAATACACCATAATTATCATCATCATCTGCCCAGCCTTTTCCTAACTATGTTGGGGTCGGCTTCCAGTCTAACCCGATGCAGCTGAATACCAGTATTTTACATGGAGCGACTGCCTATCTGACCTCCACAACCCAGTTACTGGGTAGGTAATACGATACCCCTAGATAAGACTGGTTGCGTAACACACCATGAATCGAAATCTGAATCATTTTGAAGGAAATTGCTAATCCATTGCTTCACATGTTCGAAAAGTTTGTCTGCTCGACAACGTAAATAACGCAATGAATGTTGTTGAACTGTTAAAATGAAACCGATTCCGATTGCTAGTGTGTTACGCAATTGCCCCACAGTTTAATTTTTTTCTTGGATTTAAAAAATTTGGTGTCAATCTTGAAGTCACAGGAATGTCATTAGAATTTTTTATTTTTTTGTCTCTGGATTTAGGTACTCATTTACTTTTGGTTTTGTGTTGGTACGTACCAGGGAAAAGTATAAATGCGTTATTCCACTAGGAATTTTTGAGAATAGCAGCCCGGAGTCTTCATTTGTGCCCGGTTAATAGCAATATGTATGGCGCATTTCATAGGACTTTAACATAACTGGCAGAAAATACGGATGTAATGTACCTATAAGAACACCTCTAACCACCGCGTGATGGTGTGATGTTATGTCGATATTGGCGCCGATCCCCTTGTTCACAAATTAAACTAAATTTAAGTTCAGTACATCTTTTTCTTTCTTTTTCCTTAAGAAAAGTACAGCCGATAAATATTAATTTGACAGGACTAAACTAATATTTATCATCTGTCCTTTTCATAATGAAATAGAAAGAAAAGATGCACTGAACTTAAATTCGACAAGTCAACAAGTCCGAATTTCGCGCAGAAGCCTGCGCAGTAAATTTTGTAGGAACCAAATGGTGACATGAGGCCAGTGTGAGTGAGAGAACATGCGTTAAAGTTCTTAGTGCCTATGATCAGAGTTGCCAAGATATTGCGACCTAGCATTTATCAAGTACGATTAAAATGTACCTACACCTACCTATTTACGAATACGTATATACATTCTATTACTATACTCTATGGTAGGTACAGTACAGACCTACGGATTTACATTTAGATGATTAAAAAGGTATGCAAATAATGTTCAAGTAACTATGCAAAGTATTTGAGTGAGTATTTTATTTAATCGTTTAGTCAGTTTAGTTATAGGAATGTTACACGTGTTAGATGTGAATAATATTGCTTTGTTTAAGTGTTTACTTAATTTGTTAATGAACATAAAATATTTAAAATATCTTATGATGTGAATGGAGTGGCTAAATAATAACAGCCTCACGGTTCAATCGAAGGTTAAGCTAGGCTGAGCGCGGTCGGTTCGTGGATGGGTGACCATCCATATCGAGACTGCGTCGATCTGCGTTGGTCCCGGCTGTCATTCGTAGATCTTCGACAGTCGTTACACCCGTAGTCTTACCAAGGGGTATCGTGTTACCCAGTAACTGTGTTGTATAGGTCAGATAGGCAGTCGCTCCATGTAAAATACTGGTATTCAGCTGCATCCGGTTAGAATGGAAGACGACCCCAACATAGTTGGGCAGATTGATTGTGAATGGATATAGCTTTCATTCAAAGAATCCACATAAAAAATGGGATATTACTAATTGCACATCAAATAAATATTCACCAATCTATTGAATTCCGTCTTATTTATTTTTACATCAAAAATACTGACTGCACAGCAAATTAACCAGAGCGTACTTATATAACACTCAAACTCATTGCAAAATCCCGAATTCCCGAGGTCAGGTTTGGTTAGGTTATTTTAAACCCTTTACACAGAAATAGGAGCCCCGCCAAGCGGGGCTCCGTCGACATAAGATGCAAGAGCGAGCAAGGGCACGAAGGGTAAGCTACAATAATTTGTTTTTTTTTCAAGAATGGTAAAACGTAATTGGTCATTATTAGCTATGCATTATTAAAAAAGCTTTACTTTAAGATAAATAGCGGTGCGACACGAATATAAATTGTTGCTTATTTAGTTATATTTTGAGTTGAGTATTTTGCTGTGCAATCAGTAATTTTGATTGGAATTCGGATTATTTTTGGATACACATAGTAATGTTTTGATTTGTTAGGTTAGCGTCTTCACTAGCTACACATAGATCCTAACCCTAAGTAATATTATAAATGCGAAAGTGAGTTTGTTTGTTTGTTACGATTTCACGCTAAAACGACTGAACAGATTTGGATGAAATTTGGCACATACGTAGACCATGATCTGGATTAGGACATAGGATACTTTTTATCTCGGTAGTACGTTCCCATGGGATAATTTCTGACCTCCATGCGGGCCAAGCCGCGGGTAAAACTAATAAATAATGCTGTGAATACTAAAGAAACATCAACATGACTCATCGAATCTTACGAACCTTGTGTTGACCCTCACAGCGGCTTTGAACCATAACGATGAGGTGGACTCTTTTTCCGTTGAAATCAGAATCGTGTCAAAATAAAAGCATTCACCCTCTTTTTAGCCAAATTCCCCTTCCACACCGTCCATTGCTTTTCTGTGGTCTTCCTTTGTTCTTACGGCAAGATTCACACATAGAAATTTGACTTTTATTTTACAAGTGTTGCATACGAAGAATAAGGTTCATATTCGTATGAAACGCCTAATTTAGGTTATCCACATAACAAAAAACTAAACAAATATATTTTAGTACCAGCAGCGATCCGCCCCAGCTTCACACGGTATGGATAGCCCGATCGCTACCAAACTTGATCACACGCTGGGCTAATCTGAAAATTGCCTGATAATTTCATCAAAATCGCTTTAGCCGTTTTGGCGTCCGTAGGAAACATACATACACACATCAATTTTTATGTAAACATAAATTGGCACTGCCCACGACCTTTGGTCATCAAAGTTCACATTAAAAAAAAAAAAAAAACAAAAGACGCGCTCACTACGCGTTCCCGCGTAAAGAATGACGCAACCAAAATGGCGAATTAAAAAACAATTAATCTTAGCCTCTTCCGTTCCGAGCTCATTTCTTTATGTTTTATTGCGTGTGAAAGCGAGTTAATATTAAATAAATCATCTCTATGCGGCATCGGTAATGTAATGAATGTTTTACTTTTGTACTACCTTAATAGTCATGTACTTACTTGATTTTAATTCGGAAAAATGAGATTCTTTCTATGAATTAGACATGTAAGTAGTACTTAGTTTTAAATATGTAGTTTCACGGCCTACACTGTATCAGCAGCTCTATACTGCATCTGCGCACGCGCGGATAGAATTCGGCTATGACACGGCTACAACGCGTCTACAATAATAATAATAATATATCCTGGGCATAGAGCAACATGGGCTCCGGCAGACCGGAGGGGCCCGTGTTGCTTTATGATCCTGGGACATTATTCACACACGGTCATCTGATCCCAAACTAAGCAGAGCTTGTACTATGGAAACCAGATAACTGATATACTACATACACTACTTTTGCCCGTCTAGGTACCCCATTACGACGTAGCGAGCGATTTCAGTCGTAAAGCTATCGTTACGAATGTCGAGACTGCCGCCCCTGAATGGGAATCAAGCCCACGACCAGCGGCATGATAGGTGGTATCTTAACCAACCACGCCATCTGGCCTGACAACACCGCTACAACGCGTCTAAAACGCAGTTGTGCCTACCACGCGGCTACGAAGTGGCTACAACGCTGCTTCTTCGCACGACCTACGCGGCTAGATACCTCTAGGTCGTCAGAAGCCCGAAATTCTGACAACCAGTGTCAGACTTTCGGGCTTCTAACGATGTAACGACTGTCAAAGTTTGAGGAATGACAGCCGGGACCAACAGCTTAACGTGATTTCCGAGGCACGGATGTAAAGATGGTCACTGTAGCTTAACCTGATCGGTCGACCAGAGCGGCTGTTATTACTTAGCCACAATCCTCTCTTGTACGACTTTTTAGGTTTAACCCTACATTTAGAACAGTACTGTTTTTATTTTATCGTGATGACTGACGTCTTCGTTCTTTCGTTGACGTCATCTCGTCAACGCCGACTGTCGCTGAAAACCAGCGCTGGGGCTCTGTCTCACATGGGGTCGCGGCATTATGCTGAGCGATGGCTGTTTTGCGTGAATGTGACGTATATTTTCCTCAGATTTTTTTTTTTTTTGTAGGTATTATGTTCGCAGCAAAACTTATTTTCTATCTTTACATTCAGCAGATTGTTATGATGGATTAAGCTAGCCAAATCGGTTGCCCTTGACCGACGATCAGAGGTCATTTGTAAAGATAAATGTAAGAAGCACAGACATTTCTTATCATGCAGCCTTGGGCTTTGTAAGCATGCAATAAATCATGCTTGATACTTTTAGTAGCCGCCATCTTAGTGTGATTGATTACCTTATTGTTTCTGAACGTTGTGTGAAGAAAATATTTTTTTTTTGTAATAGTACCTAAGTATGTGTGTATTTAGGGCGTGGTGAAGCAAAGGCGTTCATTCTGTATGATTTCAGCGTTATTTATGTTCAGTACCTACTTAGTTTTCTTCTTGGGAGCATAGGTGACTGCCTCATTGATCTAGTAGTCGTAAGCATGACAGCGGCGGGGTAATTGCGTAAATTGCGTTACGTACTTACAATGAAGGTTGTCATGATAATCCACGCCACCAGATGGCGCCACCATGACAAGAGGTCTTCCCTTTTTTAGTTCAATCAACCTGCCTAGCCTTTTCCCAACTATGTTGGGGTCGGCTTCCAGTTTAACCGGATGCAGCTGAATACCAGTATTTTATAAGTAGCGACTGCCTATCTGACCTCCACAACCTAGTTACTGGATAAAACGATACCCCTTGGTAAGACTGGTTCTCAGACTTTCGGGCATCTGGCAACCCGTAACGACTGTCAAATATCCACAGCCGGGACCAAAATTCGAGGCACGGAGGAGTCTCGGTATGTAAAGGTCACCCATCCACGGATCAACCTCAGCAAGCGTAGCTTAACCTGATGGATTGACTCATGCGCCTGTTATTACTTAGCCACGAGCTGTTCTTCGGTTTCGACATTGAATATAAAATATGTGATGACGTTCATCATTATTTTCATTCATTCGTTCATCATTCAGAAAGAAAACATATTATATATACACTTTTCCTGACGTCTCAGTGCTGCTACCTAGTGGTCGTTATTTCAGAAAACTCTCATTGTCATTTTGACAACTCAACAACATTCATTGCTTTATTCACGTTGTCGAACAGACGAATTTTTCAAACGTATGAAGCGATGGATTAGAACATTAATAACCTTCAAATCTTTCGGATTGCAGTGATACTCGTAGCAAAACATTGTATACCTACGCGTTCGAATCCCAGGACGGAGAGTGTTATTGGGATTTTCCGTTTGGAATTGGCAGTAGTATCTCAGAGTATATTTTTTGTGTGTTTTAGTAATCCTCTTGTATATATATATATATGTTTTTGGTTATGGAAATAAAGGCCACATAATTCTTTTATTAAAGCTTTTCGCTTATCTCGGGACCCTGGGGTCCCGGATCTTTGGAAGGCGAACGAGGGGCCGAAGCCAACTCGCAGAAGCCACTTAGACGCTTTTAATGAAATGAGGTACTAACCTACGATTATCCCTGTACGCGCTATGTAAGTGCACCCAAGGACAATCCCCAGTTGGTGTAGGACTGTTGCAGAATATGAAAACAAAGATATTGGAATATGTGTTTGGATGGCTAAAGTGGACTGGTCACCTAGAACTATGAAAGGACTACCTACGGCCCCTGCCTGATCACAATGTTTTATTATACACGGAAAAAATGGCAGGGGGTGACTTGCACACTCAATAATGGGCCCCCAGAAACTGTCTCTAGCACGACTTAGTGACGTAGTGACAAGGGGCAACATATCCTGAGGTGCTTGAGGAGTAGAGAGGTATTCCACGACTATCAGGACAATCCCAGAGCCCGGAAGATGGTTAAGATTCTACTTACAGGTCAGATCACCAGCACTTACTGGAATACTTCCTTCCTCCGAGCACGTTTGCTCTTGCGAATCTCCACTCAAGCCAGCCAATAAAGGCGAGAATGAGGTCTGTTCCTCGTCAGTTTTCACTCCAGCCAGTCAATAAAGGCAAGCCAGAGATGAGGAACTAAACTTCTCCCAGGAGATATGGTCCGTGAGGTCACTACTGCCCAACAGCTTGCTACATGCTGCTCTGCGGATTTATGTATCTCTCTTGGTCTGGCTCCTCATCTTAAACCTGTTCTGGCAAAGTAAGTTCTACCGGCACAGACCTAAAGTTCGGAGCGCGCTAGCGCCACCACGACGTCAACGTAGAGATACGGCGGTAGGGTTATTATTATTATTATTTCTTCCAGTCAGTAAGTTGGTGGTGTGAGACTTACGTTGTAAAGCACAAGATTGCATTTATCAGATTTTTGAGCTTTTTCTGTGGGATGATAACTCACCTCCGATTCTTCTGGTATTGCAGGTGTTCATAGGCGTCGGTGACTAACTGACCATCAGCTGGAACGCTTGCCGGTGAAACAATTACCAACCCAATACATAACAACAAACTTGGAGACTCTCTTTCACAATATCTAATCTCCTTGACTAGCCGCTAATTACACATGGGATGAAAGTCATCCCACTTTTTTTATTAAGTAGTGGTTAGTGGGAGTAAAGTCATCCCACGCAAATCTGCTTTTGGTTTGAACCTTGTTCCACCACTATTATGGAGTCCTTTCTAATTCCATACATTTAGTTTGATGCACTATCTATTTCCGAGGAATTTGAGGTATGTCAACCGGAAAGATTATTTTTAGCCTGTAGTTGCAAATCTTTTTGTAAACAAAAGGTTTTTGTTCAAACTGGAATGCTTGCAATTAATGAAAATTGTATTAAGGTAAGTGGTTTTATTTATGTTTCACACACCATGTATTTTAAACAAGAATAAACACACCATGTATTTTAAACCATAAAACATAATAAATCATCGGTCATCGCTTGTTTTTTTTTTACTACAGTCATTTCTTTGAAAGTGTAACTAAAAATTGTTTTGTTATTTTTAAAAACCAATTTTGAAAATGAAAACAAGCCATACTTTCAAACGAAATGTACATTACTAAAGCCCTACTAACTAGCATTCTAAGAAACATTTAACGGTCATAAAATTCCAAGAAGCTATGATGCAAATCGGTTTTGTTTACAAGATTACCGCGGGGCATCGGGCGGGGCGGTTAGCAGTTTTCCCAGCGCGCGGGTGTACATTGCGGTTCAGCACAGCGGCTAGAATAGTAATTTATACTGAATAATTAAACTCTACAAGGTGTAACATAAATTACCCACAACCACTTAAGGGGTCACTGTACTCATCATTATGAACAACTATTTCTATGGGACCAAATCTGAAATCGCGAAAAAAAAAAATCTGCTGTTGCAACATTTTGAAGAGTTGCGAATATATTGGGTTGGCTAATAAGTAATGAGCGACATACAACCATTTTATTTGTATTTATTAATTAAATGAATAATTGTTGATCATTAATAATATATTCACCGTCGTTTTCTATTACCATTCGCCATCGATCTGGCAAAGAGTGAATGGCGTCCGCGTTGGTTTTGAACTGAAGAAGTCATCTATGTATTGTTTCAAACGTGGTTCATCGTCAAAGCTTTTTTCCCGTAAATTATTACTAAGTGATCGGAGCAAGCTGAAATCAGTTGGTGCCAAGTCCGGCGAATATGGAGGGTGGGGTATTATTTTCCAATTAAGCTCCAATAGTTTTAGCCTGGTACTCTTAGCAATATACGGCCGGGCATTGTCGTGCAGGAAAAATATTTTGTCGTGTTGTGGACGTTTGCGATGAATGTCAAGCTTTAGTTTTACGAGTTGATCACAATATACTGTTGCTGTAATCGTAGTATTAGTAGGAAGGAATTCCCAGCTTATTACTCCATGTATATCCCACCAGACAGAAAGACCTTGCGAGGATGAAGATCACCTTTTGACGTTGGTTTTCCCTGTTCTTTACATCCCAGCCACTGGCGCTTGCGTGTGTGATTAACATAGAGAACCCACTTTTCATCTCCAGTGACAAGATGATCTAACCAATTAAATGTGCGGTAGAAAGATAAAAGTTGTACACAAATCTCAGCTCGGTAGGTCATCTGATCTTTACTTAATTGATGGGGTACCCAAACACTATATTTATAAGTCTTTCCCAAACCATGTAAATGATTTTCTATGGTGCCATGAGAGCACTCGAGCTGAACAGTCAAATCGCGTGTAGTTCTTCGAGGATCTTCTTCGATTAATAGTTTTAATTTATCGTTATCTATTTCCACGGGGCGCCCAGACCTTGGTTGATCGGTTAAGGAAAAATCGTTATTGCGGAACCGTTGGAACTAGCGCTTTGCTGTTGCTTCGGAGACTGCATCGTGAGCTATCCTTTGACATATATTACGTGTAGCTTCTGCAGCAGAATGCCCAGATTGAAACTCATATAATAAACAATGTCGTACGTGGGTTTTAATATCACTCATTTCTTTGTGAACTTTAACGCACTAACAGCCAAACTATAAATAACGCGTATGAACGCGACTCGCTCTTTCTATACCCTCTGTTACAGAACGTTCTCGAACCTTTCCGAAAATTCTAGAAATTATAAACTAAAACGCTCATTACTTATTAGCCAACCCGATAAATGTAGGGAACAGCAGATTTTTTCTCGCGATTTCAGGTTTGGTCCCATAGTATAAGTTGTTTGTTATCTACGTACAATGACCCCTTAAGAAGTTATCCTTATTTAAGTTACATCCTGTATTGGTAAATATGTTATAGTTACATATTATCATCTCCAATTGAAGTCCCCAAGACCAGCCAGTCTTTACCTTCGGCCAAATAATAATAATAATAATATAATATGTGTTTATTTCTCACCACAAGCCAAAAAAATACAAACAATATTGTACACTCGAGAAACAGCTAACAATTTTTGGTTGTGGATCGCTGGTGCCTGTGGTAGGTAGTAACACCTGTAATACAGGTCACCAGGTCCCCACCTGCTCACAGTTACATATTTGATAGCTTACAACTGATATCACAGCAAGTAACAAAAGTTTCAAACAATTAGTAGTAAAAATAAATAAATAGAACGATTAAAAAGTAAAAGTATGTTGTGAGGTTTTTATGAATGTTTGAGGTTTGTGTGTGTGTGTGTGTGTGTGTGTGATTGCGATTGCGTGCGCTCGTGTGAGTGTGTGTGTGTGTGTGTGTGCGTGCGTGCGTGCGTGTGTGTGTGCATGCGTGCGTGCGTGCGTGTGTGTGTGTGCGTGCGTGTGTGCGTGTGGTAAAAAAGTCACCTATCTCAAGTTCTCATACAAGCCGCAACGCTGTCATCAACTCAACACGTCATATTCACTAATATCCATTATGAAAACCCTCAAAGAAAGAAAACACCTATCAGGTAGCTGCGATGAAGAGGACTCAATCACTAATTAAAGAGGAACGAGTGGAATACTCTTAATTGTATTTAAGAATGATTTTGAGCTTTATTTACTAAGTGGTAAAGGAGGTTTTGGATTGACACGGAACAGTTGAATGAATATCAGTTTGAAGTGATATTAGTTGCTTCGTCAGCGTTACACTTGCGAGCAGAATTATTGACCGAAGTAAAGAATGACAATGTATTTTTTGGATCGGTTCCCGTTATTTAGGAAAGATCAGTATTTTTAGGGTTCCGTACCTCAAAAGAAAAAACGGAACCCTTGTAGGATCACTCGTGTGTCTGTCTGCCTGTTTGTCCATCTGTCACAGCCAATTTGCTCCAAATCTAATGGACCGATTAAGTTCAAATTTGGTACACGTATGTATTTCTGTGACCCAAACACGGACGTGTAAAGTAAATAAATGGGGCAAATAAGAAAAAAAATAGTCTTTCAAACTGTACCGTGTGACACATCAAATGAAAGGACTCTGTGAGGGTCACAAATATATATTTTTTTTATAATTTTAAAATCAATAATTTAAAAGTTATTTAAGAAAATAGACGAATATTTACCATTGCCCCTTATCTCCGAAAGTACTGAGCCTAAAGTTTTGAAAAAAATACAGAAAACAGTTCAATACCTATAAATTACAGGAAAACCTAAAAGAAGTCTATGGTCTTAAAACAACATGGTAAATCTCTCAATATTGTGCATACAAACTTACATTTGCAAAGTTGGGATGTATGGGAGAACATGTTTTTCAACTACAATGTTAAGTTTGTTCTAGGGATAAATGCATCCCAACTATGGAACCCTTCATTGTGCGTAGTCCGACACGCACTTGACCGGTTTTTTCAATTAATATATACTTTCTGAGTTTATCTTGGACATTACTGACATAGATGAAGGAAGAACATCTTGAGGAAACCTGGACTGAAATCACCAACCAGTCTTGAGCAAGCGTAGTGATCAATGCTCGTGCCTTCTCTAAATAAGAAGAGGCCTTTGCCAAGCAGTCAATTATAGGCTTGTATTAAATATTAAGGGCTTGAACATGACCTAAAGCGCGGTCACTGTCGGACTGCATAGAAAAGAAAGAGAAGCGCGATGACACAACGCTGGTATTGCAAAATATGAAGCAATTATCGATTTACAAAATATCTAGTGATTAGACTAAAAAATTAAAACACTATCATGTTAATATGTTCCTTGTAGAATAATCTGACAAAAAAATCTGGAAAAATCTGTATGGTTTTTAATCGTTAAAAGGAATTTTTAGAGGTATTTTCGTGATTTTTTTTCTATCGTATCAAATTAGTTGTATTATGTTTTCAACACACTATCTAACTAGCATATATCCTTAAGAATATCATATATTTTTTCTGATTTTGCTTACTGCAGTAGATCATATACTTTTAGGCTTTATAAAACTTGCGTTTATATAAACATTTGCGTTTAGGTCCTGTAATCCTCTTAAAGCTTTTGATATATTATTCTGTGACCACTTATTTCTGTCCGCCAGTGTCCGGCGCCTGCACATAAACCGCCAGTCATCACAGTCGGCGCGGGCGCACATCAAATGGACACTAATGTAATTTGTTAGCGCCGGTTACTGCATTAGAGTTAGTCGGGATTTTTGGGAAGTAAATTAAATGAATGATGAAGTTCAGATGTTGGTTCTTCTAAATTTTCGTGTCAGCACGAGCTGCATGTTTCAGGTATCAGCTGGATGAGAGTTGGCGTGCATTGTGCCTATGTCCAGCAGTGGATTGCTATAGCCTGATGATGATGATGATGAGGTGCATGAGAATAACATGAGTCGAGATGAGAAGTAGGTAATATCCAGTCAGAAATGTAGGAATGTTTGGATTGGTTATATTAATGGTTGGGGCTGTTTAAATTATAGACCCACCAACATTTCATTATTTTTCGTGTTAAAAAGGAACCCTTATGGTGCGACTCAGTCTGTCTGTCTGTCACAGCTTAATATCTCATGAACTACTAATGCTATAAACTTGAATTTTGGAATAGTTTTAGATGACGTTTGCCCAACTATTTTTCAAATAAGAAAGAAATAAATATATATATATATATTTTTTTACAACAGGGACTGAAAGGAGGTCTTAAAAATTCGAAGTGGGGCTACTAGGGCATATGGGATATCATATGAAAGAACGCTGTTTGCACATTCTTAAACATTTTTCTTTTTTTTTAGGCCACACAATTTTCGACTTTTGATGAAACATGTAAAAAAAAGTACCGTTCCCTTTGTTATCTCCGAAGTTTGCATAGAGAGAAATCTTAAATTATTCTGTGTAAAAGTTTATGCAAAAATTACAGAAAAAATAAAACGATGTCTCTAAATACCACACTTTTTTATATTTGATGGTACGGTAGCCTCGGTGCGCGAGTCCGTCTCGCTCTTGATTTGAGATTGGTTTGATCTTGACTTTAGTCTAGGTGCAAGAGATTTGTCTACGATGGTTTAAAGTAGGTTGCCAGACTCATATATTATAATGCTTTCACTGTTAAAAAGTTATCAGATCTAATGTAAAGCCAGGCCCCTAACTCTATAAGTACAAGACCAAAAAACCTGAAACCTTGGTCAAAATGTATCAAAACCAAAAGTCATTTATTCAAACTAGGCTGAGAATCAACATATTTCGAACGTCAAAATTACATAAGACAGTCCCCCAAAACGTCTGTCCTTCACCACTTCCTAGTGCTTTAGCTGGGGAGAAGAAGTGGCGCAACAAACTCCCCAGCAGCGCAGCTGTCTATTCAGTTAAAAAATTGATTCTATACAACAGTGCACAAAATAATTTAGGTACATTGCGCATCTCAAAATATTAAGTTAAATTATTTGCCAAAAGTCAGCTAGCACACGTCAATATACAAAAAAAAAATGTATGGCTTGATAACGGCTGGGCTCTTACTTAGCTTCACACATGCTAAGTCAGAGAATTACACTCACGGGTTTCCTCACGATGTTTTCCTTCACGATTTTTTTTGCGTTTTTTAACTACTGGTGAAAATGACAGATTTCACGACAGCCATTATAATATACCACGGCCTTTCTGAGGAACCCAGGCAACTCCTTGTTATAAGAATAGAAAAAAATTCGTTCCCCATCTTGTTAATAAATACAACGAAAGTTGCGTTTAAATCTCTTGAGTATCGCATGGTACCGCATGTTCATGTCAATGTACGCTCGAACTGTCAAGTGAACCTCACAGGTTTGCAACTACTGTCAGCCCCGCGGTAGCCATTGGACGATGGTATCTTATGTTTATTTGCACTTGCAACATGATATCTGTTGACTTCGAGACACTTTCTCTTGTGATCCTATGCGGTATCATACGACACTCAAGGAGACCAAGTCAAGAGGAAGAAGTTGCAGGCCATCTGAGGTGGTCTACATATTCTCGTCTTGCTCCTATCCGTGCGATATCAAACCACACAGCGGTCTAACTCTGAAATAAACTTGTATATTTTTTTTTACCGCTATCTGCCTTAAGGTGTAGACCGATTAACTGCTTCTTCCGGGAATCGAACCCCGGCGCTCTGAGTCATAAAGCGGTACTCGGAACTGGAGCGGTATTTGTGTAGTAATACAATTATTTTGTATTTTTTCCTTTGATTCGAGTCTAATTTGATTTTCTACCGACTTTTATAGTAGGAGTTTAATTCGTCAACTTTGTATGTACATAATTATGAAGAGCCTCTGCAAATGATGGCGGATGCAGCCTGGCCATATGACCGCCTACCGTTCATATCGGCAAACTCACCATGCTATGAGCAGCCAGGCAAGTGTTGATAACATTTCCGATGCGATTGATGAGCTGAACCGGGATCTGGGTGTGGTTAAGGACTGGTCTGATCGATTTGGGGTGGCTGTTAACCCTGCCAAGTGTCAGGGAGCCCTTACAGCATAAGAAAGCTGAATGGCTTAACTGTACCACCTGTAATATTGGACAGCTCCATGATTCCGTTAAGGATCATGGTCTGCATGTCGACACTTGTCTTGACAGGCGAAAGCAGGTCGCGACTGTTAGTAATAAAGTCACCAGAACGTTGCGTTCGCTCTATCAGTTGAAAAACGTTCTCCCATCACACATAAAGGCAATAGTAAAGTAAAGGTACAGTCCCTAATCTTTCCCATAGTTGACTATGGTGATGTGTGTTACTATGTATGTTACTATATACCTGAATGCAGATCTCCTATTGAGGAGATCTGCATTCAGGTCAAGTTTATTGAAACTTGACCGCCTTCTCAATAACTGCATTCGATTCGTTTTTAATCTTCGTAAGTATGACCATGTATCCGGACACCGATTGCTTTTAAAATGGTTACCCATTCGTCAGCGCAGAAAGGTGAGTGCTCTATGTTGTTTTCTATTCTCAACCGACCCACTTCTCCTTCTTACCTGACTTAATATTCAATACTTATGCTATGCCCATAGTAAAAATCTTCGTTCCACCAACAATCGTCTTCTACGATGTCCTTCTCACCGCTCTGGTTTCATTCACTACTATTCTTTCATTGCCCAGACGGTCTTACTTTGGAATGCGCTCCCTCTGAACATCAGGATGGCAAGCAATCGGTTGTCTTTTAAAGTGAAGATACGTGAGCATATACGTAAGATGTTGGCAAAAACATACCTGCGCTGATTGGTTGGATTCGTTTTCTCCTCTACTGATTGTTATTTCTCCTGACAAAGTTTATTCTATTTATATGTATGTATGTATTGATGTATTTATTCTTGTATTTTATAGTTATTTTCGTGTTATCTATCCTTTATATTGCACCTGCCATGTTTTCTCTGCATCACCCTAAGATTGACTGGTAGAAAATGCCTCATGCATTAAGTCCGCCTTTGTTTTTTTACTTGTGCATAAAGTTTTAATAAATAAATAAATATAAGCTAATTCCGTAATGACTTAACACGTTGGCTGCCATACGTGTATTTCTCGTAGTAACTTTTTATATTCCTATTGCCACCATACAAAATGGTAGGTACGAGTATACAAATACCCAAAAAAAATGTTTTTCTGCTTAAATAATGTTTTACTTCAGATGCCAAATAATTTAACCCCGCCCTCCCACTGCCACTCTTCTAGAATTCGTTACAAATCACATGTAATACAATCAACTGCGAGAATATTCGTAATTGGCAGTGGGGCCCAGATCTTGTACTACGAGTAGATTGGCAGTCAACGTGCTAAGAGAAATAAAATAATTTCATTAAAAAATTTATTCAAAAAAAGTTCTTTACATTCTGCACGTTGAGTTCTATAAAAATAATAATATGACATTTTTAATACATAACACTTGGCCTGACCTGAGAATCAAACCCAAAACCCGTTCAGCAGTCACTTTTTGGACCTTTGATCATCGAGTATTGCAAAGAAAACTAACAAATCTACTTCATGGTTTCTAGAAATTTCTACAAAAGAGCTATAATTTCCACTTCAAGATCTAAAAAGTGAGAGTCCGTGTCGTGTTAGAAGGAGATGGTGTATGAGTGAGGGTCCGTTGAAAGCAACGGCGTGGCGCCGCCATGGACACTATGTACGGATAGCAAAAAATCAATCTGTCTAGCCTTTTCCCAACTATGTTGGGGTCGGCTTCCAGTCTAACCGGATGCAGATGAATACAAGTATTTTAAAGGAGCGACTGCTTATCTGACCCCCACAACCCAGTATCTGGGTATACGATACCCCCTTGGTAAGACTGGTTGTCAGACTTTCGGGCTTCTCACGACTGTCAAAGATCTACGAATGACAGCCGGGACCCACAACTTAACGTGCTTTCTGAGGCATGGAGGAGTCCATGGTCACCCATCCACGGACCAACCCCGGCAAGCGTACCTGATGGATCAAACCGTGCGGCTGTTATTACTTAGCACGAGCTCCTACCGAGCAAGAATAAACAAGCTTTGAAAATTGTATTTTGATGTTTAAAGCTGTAATTTTAATTCTGAGAGGTGATCAAGTTCCTGAAATAGGTGGGTTAGGTACGCATTCTTTTGTTTATCTTTCATGATTTTTTAATCGTTTGGCAATTAGTTTGATGGTTACAGATGCCTGTAACTTATAAAAAAGTATGCAAGCAGCTTGCATGCCGTGTGCCATAAGAACTTCTGATTGGTGAATGTCACGATGGCATAAACCAACTTGCATAGTTTTGTACAATAAGCAACAACTTGCAAAATATTTCAAACTTGAAACTTACATACAGCAACTTTAAAAGATCAGACACCGGTGCCGATTTTCTTGTTCAATAACTAAACTAAAATTAGAAAATCACTATCTTTTACTAACAGGCAGCGCGAGAAAAGGACGGCTATAGCTATGAACTAAGTTAGAAATGTCAAACTAGTTTCTGCCTTGCGCTTCACCGTGTTTTTAGTCGACATGTTTTTACGTAGAAATATTAGTTCACTAGAAAGAAAAAGTTAGCAAGAGCCTAAATTAAGTTTAGATTGTGCACAACAGAACCGGCATTACTTTTTTTGAAAACTACGGGATTATCTCACAAAAACTGTACCGTACTTTGAAAATTCAAACAAAGACCATAATGAATTTGATGTTAGGTAGGTATAATGACTAAATTCAACTTATTGGGAGAGACATTTTATAAATCTATGAACTACATACTAGACTCTATTCCTGGAGCAGAAAAAATCACACAGATAAAAAAGAAAACATAACATATCATCTCGCCTGTGTTGCCCGAAAGGTTTGGCAGAGGAGTACAACCACATTCACCAGTGATGTTTAAGTCCCATGTAATAGGGGGCGAGCCTATTGCCATCAACTGGACTCCGGGTTGCTACTGAGAAATTCCACTTAGAAAAATCTAATAACTAATCAAACTGGGAATCGAACCCAGGACCTGCTCAACAGCAGCGCTTTGCGACCACTAGACCTTTTTCAATAAAATTCCACCTTCTGTGACGGTTTTCCAGCGCGTTTTGCTGACGCTACACAAATAGACAACTTCAATCACGTCTGCGGGAGGAAACGCGATTGTTTTTACGTCTTTGACGAGCGTCGATACACACGGGGCGAAGATCTGCTGGATTTATTTTATTTTCAGGTTTTATTTCTTGTTCAATCAGTGGATTTATTGAAAATGTTGTTTTCTTTGAGTAAGTAAGACTCTTTAGGGAAGATCAGCTTTATTTTATTTTTTAACAGCTGTTTTCTTTACTTCACTATTTTTATTTATATCTCTTGACAATATTCGGGAGCCTGGGGTCCTCGACCTTTGGAAGGCGTACAAGGGGCCGAAGCCAACTCGCAGAGGTCTGACGTTTTTAATGAAATGAGGCACCAACCGACGCTTATCCCTGTTCGCACTATGCAAGTGCACCCAAGGACAACCTTCTGTTGGTGTAGGACTATATTGCAGGATAGGGAAACAAAGATCTTTGTTTCCCTTTGATTATGGATTTGGGTGACTAGAGAGAACTGCTTATGTGCGGCAAGCGCAGCAATAACCTGATCGATCGACCCGTGTGAAGCCCTCCCCAGACATCGCCACAACGACCAATGCTGTGCTTCTCGCATCCAATGAATTCTCGCGTCCTTCTCCAGGTCCTGATGATGATCCATTCAGCATCCATTGCTAGGCAAACACCTTTTCAGCTTTCCCTATCCTTCATAATAAAACTTCGTTCCCCATTCAAAGAAACAGCTCCAAAATAGCGCCGTGTGTTCAGTGCATGCGTGCTACGCCGGCCTGTCATTATACCCGCGCAGACGCAGATCACATTATCCCCGATACATTGAGATTACATACAATTATATGCCTACCCGCCGGCCGGGCGACACGCGAACCAAAACTATTATATTATGTATTAAAATCGTTGCTAGCCTTATGTATTGAGGATTTTTTTGTTTTGTTATGTATTTTGTGTTAGGATAAGATGCAGCGGAGATCAGAATATGACGAGAATGGATAAAGTAAGAAATTTGTTTAGAAGGGGAAGTTTGAAAGTGGCGCCAGTGACAGAATTTGAAAGGAAATCGTTTGGGCATGTTATGAGGAGGGAGGAAACGCGTGTGACTAAAAGAATGTTGATGGATGGAAAGAATGTTCGGGAAGGAAGGCTTGTGACGGTTGACCAGGGAGAATGGAAGTAGAAAACATGTTGCACCGACCTCGAGTAACATGGTAAGTACAAGGGAAGGAAGGTGATGCTGATAAAGCTGGGTTGTGGGTGGAATGGAAGGAGATTTGATTTTACATAATACTTTTGCCTGGCTTCTATTGAATTGGTCTTCCAACCCTAAATAGACGAGGCTGAATAAGATACGCGAAGAGACTGTCATCAAAATTCTGTAAACAAATTAAAAATTAGACCAGTGAAATCTTCTATCAAATACAATAAGGGGGTACCTACTTCCTCCAAAAAGGGGCAAAAAGGGTAACTGGATGTCTCCGCCTTATGAGATCTGATTTCGATGGTCCTTTTTTATTTGAAAGGTAGTAACTTTAAATTGGTCTCATAAAAAATTGCAGAAAATCTGATAAAAAAAAATAAAAAACTTGGTAAATATCCCGTTTTAAATAACTTTAGTGGTATATTCGTTGTTGCAAAAAAGTTTGTGCTCGCGAGGTCTACTGTTCGCAGAACTACTAATATTAGTTTATGGTTATTATGATAATGTAGATATTGCTAGACTCAAGTGAATGAATATCAACCATAATAACATCAAAATAAGACATTCCTCCATTATTTTACAAAACATTACAACCGTATAAACACATTAAACACAGTAGCCAACTCCAACATTGTTCCCTTTGTGATATTTTTTTTAATAAACCCCAGTGTACATGGTTATTCAACCCTATACTAAATATAAGAACCGTCGATGCATAAAATCCGATTTGTATCTCACAATAAGGAAGTTTACACTTGATTTAAAGGGATTTGAGAAAAAATATACCGTTTCAGATCAAAGGAAGCTGTGGACGAAAATATTGATGTTTTTTTTTACTAATGATTGCTTGTGTTTATGGTAGTATTTTGGAAACTGTATTACTTGAGTTCATAGGGACTGTAGACACAAGCATCGAATCATGTGAAAGTCTAGAATCTAATAAGAGAACCTGCATCCTAATTGCGTAACACACTTTCAATCATAATCTGAATGATTTCGAAGCATATTGCTAATCTATTGGTTCATATGTTCGAAAAATTTGTCTGCTCACAACGTATGTTGTTGAAGTGTCAAAATGAAACCGATTCTTACTGTATGTTACGCTTCACATCAATAGTTTTATTATTTTTAGGGTTCCGTACCTCAAAAGAAAAAACGGAACCCTTATAGGATCACTCATGTGTCTGTCTGTCTGTCCGTCTGTCACAACACATTTGCTCCGAATCTAATGGGCTGATTAAGTTGAAATGTAGTACACTTATGTATTTCTGTGACCCAAACACGAACCTGTAACGTAAATAAATGAATTTTGAATATGGGGGTCAATTTTGGGGGCAAATAAGAAAATAAAAAAAAAGTTTTGTAAACTGTACCATGTGACATATCAAATGAAAGGGGCTTACTGTGAGGGTCTCAAATATATATATATTTTTTATTATTTTAAAATAAATTGTTTTAAAGTTATTTAAGAAAATAGACGAAAATTGACCACTCCCCCCTTATCTCCGAAATTACGGAGCCTAAATTTTTGTAAAAAATAGAGAAAATAGTTCTATATCTATAGATTACAGGAAAACCTATAAAAGTCTATAGTCTTAAAATAATATGGTAAATCTCTCAATATTGTGCGTGCAAACTTACATTTGCAGTTGGAATGTATGGGTGAACATGTTTTTCAACTACAATGTTAAGTTTGTTCTTGAGATAAATTCATCCCAACCACGGAACCCTTCTTTGTGCGTGGTCCGACACGCACTTGGCTAGTGTTTTTTATAGTAATTCGTGCATTTGCTCTTAAAAAGCACTACTTGGTGAAGTGGAACTGATGATGAAGATAACAGATGGCCACCGGGACTACTCAATAGTAAGTATTTCACGGGTTGCGATCCGATTAGGTAGGTACTTCCTAATTAATCTAATTCCTAATAAAACCGGTCAAGTGCGTGTCGGACGCACTTGACCGGTTTTTTTTACGTTTATTTACATAATTTAACCCTGTGACCGCCACGGACGTCAAATTAAAACGTGCTCACGACGCTTCCGACAGCATGGAAAGTCGAAAGTACCACTTTTTTACAGTTCAAAATAAACATACAAAAATATGTTTGTAGTGTTTCTTTTTCCTATTATTATTCCTTAGACATGTTTATTATTTTATTACACAAAGATATACATAACAATTAGCCACTTCTTAATGGGAAAAGATCACAATGTAAGAACATCATGCAAAATGATACATTCAATGATAATTTGGCGTGAAAATCCACGCCATGGACGTGAAGAGTCGTCAGCTAATGATGGGTAAGGAAAACAATTACGATAAAAGCTTTATGAAATATTTTACTAAAACAAATTCTACTATATGATGACAATTATTTCTCGTCTACTACATTTTACATCAGATTAAATACAAAGCGAAATATAAAATAAAACTACCGTATGTAGTGACAAACTCTTGAGTAAACAAGTGCAAATCGATAATTTTGTGGCAACTCTCGCGCATCCTTGTCAGCACTTAGTACGCCACAGTTGGGATGAGACGGGCGTGCTATGGCATCAACCGCGCTGCCGGACTGATAGTGTCGTGCAATATTTTAATAAAAATAAAAATGTCTTCAAGTGAAATGACAACAGAACAGCTCCTTCGAGTGTCAGAAGGTGTAGAAGACAATGACACATTTTCTAAAGCAGAATCTTTAAACAGTGATGACTTTTAGTTTAATTACCTAAGCATTTTAAAAATCAAATCCCAAATGAACAACTACTATCAACAAATACTTTTGAATGTATTTAGATTTTAAAATAATGACTTATTTATTCGAACTTATTAGTTTAAAGACGGATTAACAAAAAAATAAATACATAAAATACTATTTTAGTAATCTAATAATCACGTGATTATAATATTACATACTCGTATCATGCAATAATATCGATGTCACACTGGTACCTACGTCTTTAACTCAGAGGCGGCAAAATTTGTAAGCGCAGTGCTAGCCACGCCAGTGACGGCTTTTAACGTCAGTGGATGTCGATGTCGTCACAAACGAGATTAGTGCTGTGACTTTATTTAAAATATTTGAATTACCTTTTTACTATAAAATCTGCTCTTATCTAACTCTGTAACTTCTGGGTAATGATTATACTAAGTTGGGAAAAAAGGTGAAACATGGGTGAAATAATAGTATAATTAATGGTACTGGTTAATGGTACAATTTTCTTTAATTTGGTTCGTTAAGGTATTTTTAATTGCCAAATTTTTTTGAACATGTATAATTCTATAAGGAAACGAAGTGATTGCTCCCAGGCACTTTGTGAGTTCTCCTGGGTCGCAAGACGGAGATATTGCGCCAAATTCAGTGAGACAGACCGTCTCGCGCCCCGGGGAAATCTCTATAACACTGGGGTAGAACTTCTTAATTTTGCTAGTTTTTTCTTTATATAAAACAAACACACAAAAGATAAACTAACTAATTTTATTATTATTAAAAGCCTGTGATGTCCCTATGCAGGGCACAGGCCTCCCTACTCTCTTTCCACTTCTCTCTGTCTAGAGCTGCTAAGGACCAGTTCGTGTTGAAGGAGTCCCGCTCGTCCCGCCATCTCCGTCTGGGCTTGCCACGATGTCGCTGCCATAAGAGGACATAAGTACTTGCCATTAAAATAAACTAAATATACTAGTCTTCACTATTTACAAAATGACACATATGGAACTGTCATTTAGTTGACGGCTGCGACGAAGTCGCGCTCAGGGCCTGGGGCGCCGCACATGCAGCGCCTTCGCAAACGTGGCCTTGGCTGCAGGTGGCGTGGCGTCTGCGTCGTTTTATGGTTTCAATAGGTTGAAAATGCTGGAACATGGAGAAGGCGGCACAAAGCCAAGAAATCGTTCGCATGTGACGTTGTTGTTTTCAAGAAACACCTTCATAGAATTACCATGAATCCTTGAATACCCCTCTCTTATTATTATATCCTTTGATCTGCGAGGCAATTGCGTAACACTATCAATCGGAATCGAATTTATTTTGACATTTCATTGCGTTATTTATGTTGTCGAGCAAACAAATTTTTCGAACGTATGAAGCATGAAGGATTAGCAATTTGCTTCAAAATTATTCAGATTTCTATTGATGGTGTGTTACGCAATTAGGGTACTGGATTAATATCGTGTTGTCGTGTGCCATTTCAAACATGTGAACAAAAAAAAAATCTACGTGAAATCTTTTCAATGTTTCGTTTAATTTTTCGCCAATAGTTTATAAAATGAAGTTGACGAAAACTATTACCGCTAAGTAGGCTTTATTTTATTATCTTTATTATTTTATAGTAGGCTTTTCTTTGTGGGCGGTGGCATTATTTTGAAAAAGTACCGGCTGAAAATCATACCAAAAATAGTTTCTCCATAGCGCTTATGAGATCTGAGAGTCAGCTGTAAGTGAGAGTGAACAGGTTTCTTCTGGGTAAGCTTACTCCATCGTCAACTTTGTCTCTGTCGCCTCCGACCTAGACTAGAGTCAAGAGCAAACCCATCTCAAATAAAAAAATAGCTGCTCCAGTAATGAGGGCATGTTAACAGTTAAAAATCATCAAAAAATAAATAATCAGGAGGTTCTTAGTCATTATAAGCCGTATTTTTTTTTTTATAAGTTTGATTTAGATACTTAAGATTTATTTGTAGGCGGCTGAAGCAGTCTGAACATATGTTTTAGTTGTAGAATTGCAGTAATGGAAACCAAATGAAAGCTGAAAGGGGTAATGAATATTGTGCGTGAAGTCCCGGGCAAAAGCTATAGGTACCTAGCTTTTGCCCGAGACTAAAACTAAAGAGACTAAAGAGTACCCTCTTTGCTGATCATATAGAATGTTACAAGGAATCGAATGCCGAATTATAAATCAAAGATTTTATACACGATGCATTGTCTAACCGACTTCAAAAAATGGTGAAGGTAGGTATACCTACGCTACGTTCCGATTTTGAAAATTCTTTTATTTGGTAGAAGAAGCTTGCGCGGTGGTCCCACATTAGTACCCAGGCGACCGAGCTCTGCTCTCATGACTTTTTTTTTTAATTTAGCCAGATATTAGACCTAGCTAGATCGATTTTTCGCCCCCGTAAACCCCTATATTGCAACTTTCATCGAAAATGTTAGAGCCGTTTTCGAAAACGTTGAATTACACATACAAATATTGCTGATTTAATAGTACCTATAGGATTCAGTTTGCTTGGGTAGTTTTTGAGTTAGCTTGGATAATACGTATTTAATCCACTTTGTATATCTTGATGATGTTTTAATACTTCCCGCCCCTGTTGTTTACATAGCAAGTAGTGCATAGCAATTGGGTGTGAGGTAGGTACCTACCATAATTAAAAAGTGAAAAATAAAAAACTTTTACAAAACAAAAAAAAAAAACAACCGACTTCTAAAAAACACTACAAAGTGAAAAATAACATTAATTTCGGAAGTCGGTGGCAAAAAGCTAAAATACAGTTCCGAAGACACCGACTTCCAAAATTAAAATTATTTTTCACTTTGTCGTGTATTTTTTTTTTTTTTACAATTTCTACGCGGGAGACCCACAAACGCAATAATATGCGTGACCCTATCCCACCTACGTGCACCCCTTTGTATTCAGTCTAATTTTGCCCAAGAAAAATAAGATATGTCTACTACATCGTATAATAATAAGAATACCTACGATACAATTTAAATAGATAATGCACGTCCGACATTCTTTGTCGGCCGTCAGGTAAATGCGCCATTTCTTTTTGAAAGTAGGTTCTTGACAATAGGGGTGAAAAAAATTGCAAGTTTGACAGTTGCATGGTATGTTAGACATTTTGTAATTGTCGTTTTATTTTTGTTATTAATTTTGGTAGAAGTTGCAAATAAACTAGTAGGTATTATTTCCACCCATAAAATAAAGGTATGTACAGACGCCAGCACATCAAGCTACTACAATCTGTCTCTATAATAGGTTTTCAACTTTATCGCTAAAGCATTAGGTTCAAGGTTGATTGGGAAAATTTGACAGTTTCGTGTAGCTTGACCTGGCTGGCGTCTGTACCTATGTAACTATTGGCCAGTTATCGCATAAGTAATGCCTTCCTAACGATGTTTGCCTAATTTGTTTGAAAAATGGCAAATTGTTCACGTTCTCTCCTAAGGGTCAATTCCCACTAAAAGAGCAGCGGTCGGCAGTGGCCGGCAGCGGCTTTAATATTAAGAACCTTATCTACGTGATTAAAAAGTTCATAGTCATTTGAAGGCAATGGAGGGGCGGCGCCGCGAGAAGCAGCGCGGCGCCGCGAGGGGCAGCGCGGTCCCTCCTTTGCCTTCAAATGACTATGAACTTTTTAATCACGTAGATAAGGTTCTTAATATTAAAGCCGCTGCCGGCCACTGCCGACCGCTGCTCTTTTAGTGGGAATTGACCCTAATACTTTGTCAAACAACACACATTTATAAATATTGCTGAACAGTCTTCCAATTTTATTTTTAGATTTGCCTTATTTTTTTTTGCTTTTAAGGGTTTCGTTCCTCAAAAGGACAAAACGGAACCCCTATAGGATCACTCGTGTGTCTGTCTGTCTGTCCGTCCGTCTGTCACAGCCAATTTGCTCCGAATCTAATGGACCGATTACGTAGAAATTTGGTACACGTATGAATTTCTGTGACCCAAATATGGACGTGTGTTGAAATTTTGAATATGGGGGTCAATTTTGGGGGCAAATAAGAAGATAAAAAATAGTTTGGTAAACTGTACCGTGTGACATATCAAATGGAAGGGCTTACTGTGATGGTCTCAAATATATATTTTTATCTTCCTTATCTACGAAACTAATGAGACAAAACTTTTGAAAAAAATACAGAAAATAGTTTTATTTAAGTAGGTAATATAATTTTAACCCTTTGCTGAATAAAACTAATAAGTTTAAGCAAGGTCAGAATTTAAATAGCTTTAGAACTAGACATACCTATAAAAAGATTTTTTCCTACCACCTTTTCAGATGGAAGGATAAGTATTGTGGGTATAGCACGCATGTGTAATTTTATAACCCCTTTTAGCTTTAAAAGTAATACCTTTTAACATCTTTAATATTACAATTTACCATCATAAATCTTTCCCAAAAGTTAAGCCTTTAAAATAAACAGTAAGATGAGTAAATAATAAATCAAAAATATCCTCACTTTTACCAATATTTTGACACAAAATTAACAAAGACATCACAGCCAGCCACTATTTCGGTATGATGACGTGACAATATTCGGATTTTTTATCAAAATACATTAGTAAATGAGAATGCACTTTTCGATGACACGTCCGAGTCAGCTACTTCATTTTGCCAAGTTTATTTTTTTTAAGAATATGATTCAAAATGCATTCTGTTCCATGTTTAAAATTTTTAGATAGTTGGTTTTTTTTTAAATCGGAAATACTGAATGTCAATTTAAAGTGAAGTTGTCTACTTTATGTTTGTAAATTCAAATAAAATTAAATAACAGGTGGGCTTGCAAATTGCAAAAAACGTAAGAAAATTTGGATTTCGCGGGCTACCTGGAGCTTCTCCCTTAAGGGGGATGCGCTAAGGTAGCCCGCGAATTTCAAATTTATTTGCGTTTTTAGCAATTTGCAGGTCAGTGTAAGGTTATATCTTGATTAAAACATGATTCGCGACAGCGAGAAATATAATTATATTTTGATCAAGATACTGACTTGCAAATTGCAAAAAACGCAAAAAAAATTGAATTTCGCGGGTTACCACAGCGCAAAAACCTATCGTGGATGTAATGTATCTATGTCGTTTTTCAGTAGTGTTTTCGATAGACTACTCACATATAAATACTTGCTTATATGAGAAAGTAATTTATTGAAATTGATTACAATGTTATTGCAATGTTACGATTAAAAACTATCTGTCTACACGGATTAATTTTATCCCATTTATCTCAAGACATCTATTCTGATACAACTAAAGAGTCCCATCTTACGACACCGTAAAATATATTTAATTAATTCAGCCATAAAACAAGCTTGAGTTTATTACTATTTTAATAACAATTAATTTATTTCTGTATTAATACAAAAATCGTTCTAATTTATTACCAGTTCTTAATAGAAACTGCGATTTTATAAACAGTAAAAGATTTACGAACTTTGCTTTTAAAAGTCTGGTAGCTGGTAGCAAAGGTATATACACACCATACTGCCAAAGGGACAATCAAATAAACAATAAAATTTGAAACGCAATTTACTTCGGCACATTTCGGAATAAATGCTAAAATAATATTTCCACACAGATGAACATTGCTGAAGTATTTTGGACTTTATTCCGCTGTGTTAAAAATAACTTAAAATTAGAAGGTTTTTGATTAACTGTTAGGATAAAATGGTAAAGTTATAAAAACATCGAAGTCCCACTAACAAGGTGAGTTTTAATTATTGAAAAATTTGTGTTAATTTAGTTTTTTTCGGCTGAACGCGCGGTGCCTTTGCTTGGCGGTCTCTTTGCTTTTTTTTTACGTTTGTATAATCTGTAAAATGGCATGTTAGCGCCAGTTTAGCCCCGTTGATCTTTTTTAAATGATCATCGCTATTAAATTGTGCATTTCCGCTGGAATAGAGCCACCCACTTGTCTTTGATAGACTTTTGTCAAATATTTATTTAACGGTTAACTTAATTAGCTCATAAAATAAATATTAATGATAAGTACGTATCTATAGTTTATGTGGGGAAGGTCGCGGGAACCCGCTGGTAGCAGAAAAGACAGGACCGGTCGATGTACCGATGTTTGGGGTAGGCTGGCATACTGTCCAGCTGGGGACGTCTATCAGCTAGGTGATACTTTTTACCAGTGATCTTTGTAAATTGTGCATTTGACAAAATAGTATTTTAAGGGTGCCTCTAAGGGTTCTGTTTTTAAAACCCGTTTTTTTTTTTTTTTTTTGTTTTCCGTGTTTAAACATAGTAACTAATGGTTGAATTTTCGCTAAATGTGCTTGCCAAAATACCATTACTTACTATTTATTAACACGAATGAGTTAACGTGAATACATTAATGTTAAATCATTCGTGTTTATCCTTTCACATTTAGCCAAACTTGAGTTAATTACGGATCAAAAAACCGGCCCTTATGTTGTATATTTTCTTCGGTAGTGGTAAGTTTTTTAGTTATTTGAGTGAAATATGAAAGATCTGCCTGATCCGGGGAGCTTCGTTCCCCCGGCAGGCAATCTTGCTACCATATCCAATGACTCAGGCATGGATACTGATGGGTCGTCTTCGGCTCGTCAATTAAAAAGAAGCCGCATGCTTGCAAGCACTGCAATAAGCGCCGCCATACCCGTAAAAGCCACTGTTCCGTGTCATCGGGGTGTGGTTGCACGGAATCTACTACTCTAGAACTTACTGCATCAGAGCCTATCTACTCCGAAATAATCGTCTCTAACGAAATGCCTAATATTCCTTTTCCATCCTTAGTTTTTCCCACTCAGATAGGTCGAAAAACTTACGACAACGAATGGGACAGCACGCCCTTTGTAATTCATGTCCAAAAAACATGAATTACAAAGTTCACCAGATGATGGAAAGACGTTGCACCCAATCACAATTGGCGAGTTCTTAAAGCACAACGCCTTCCAAAATATAATCAACGGTAGCGTCAAAAAAATCGGGTGCAATAAAATATCTCTATCTTTTTCCAATTTCCTGGACGCCAATTCCTTTATTACTCTTGAGACATATAATTACACAGCTTTTATACCTATTTTTAATGTCACTAGAATGGGTTTAGTGCGTGGTGTTCCAGCGGAATGGTCTCTGGAGGGAGTTATTGATAATATAACGGTACCAATTGGTTGCGGTCCAATTTTAAAAGTCAGACGCCTCAATTTTATACTGTTGATGGTACAACCATTTGGAAACCATCCCGATCCATAGTTGTTACATTTGATGGACAGGTTCTACCGAAAATAATTTTTTTAGTGCTATAATGCTTTACCTGTAGATTTAAATATTTTCCCTACTCGTACCATACAATGTTTTAATTGCTGTCATTTTGGCCACACTAAAATTCAGTGCAGGTCCAAATCTCGTTGTTATAAATGTGGCCAAAGTCACACTGGGGATAGTTGTGAAACCGAACAACAAATTGCAACTTGTTGCCTTTACTCTGGTATTATCTATGCTACTAATAAGCCAAAGATAATGAAATAGTATAGGCAAAAATTAATTTAAACATACAATCAATCTGCCTAGCCTTTTCCCAACTATGTTGGGGTCGGCTTCCAATCTAACCGGATGCAGCTGAATACCAGTATTTTACATGGAGCGACTGCCTATCTGACCTCCACAACCCAGTTACTGGGTAATACGATACCCCTTGGTAAGACTGGTTGTCAGACTTTCTGGCTTCTGACAACCCGTAACGACTGTCAAAGATCCACGAATGACAGCCGGGACCAACGGCTTAACGTGCTTTCCGAAGCACGGAGGAGTCTCGGTATGAAAAGGTGGTCACCCATCCACAGACCAACCCCGGCAAGCGGAGCTTAACCTGATCGATCGACCCGTGCGGCTGTTATTACTTAGCCACGAGCTCCTCAGTTAATTTAAACATACATGGAACAAAATTTAGTATCTTATGCTGAAAGTATATCCCCCAGTAACTAAATTGTATGTTGACACACTTTTATCTTCTTCTTCCAAAACCTTTGTAAGTACATACTCCAAGAATCTCTTCACCTAATAGAATGCCTGCTTCAAGTAGCCATAATTAAATCCGTTTTAGAACACAAATCGCAGTTTCCAATCGTTTATTTTATAAGAGAATTTGCATTCAGAACCATCTCTGAGGGTAATAATACTCTGCAATTTGCTTGGATTCCGGCCCATGTTTGAATCCAAGGCCATGGAGTAGCTGATACACTCTCCGTTGATGCAGTGCAGTGTGGGACTTAGGTCCTTACACAAATTTAAGTATTGACCTTATGACGCGTCATCATGACGTTACCAAAGACTTTTCTTCGGGACACCTGGAAAGTAGTTTGGAAGCAATTCGAAGGGCCATTATTTTTCAATTATTCAACCCAACTTTTCGGAAAAACCGTGGTTTGGCAGGGCAAAGCTTGGTAAGTTGGAGACTTCCGTTCTAATGTCGCGATCCCACGGCCCCCTTTCTCACATGCCAGACCGCGCCAGGCCAGGCCGATAGATCGTGGGAACAGTCGGCCTGCGATGGCCTATCGTCACCCGTTCTATCGAATGTATGGGATAATCCATGGGATTGCTCGGCACGGGCCTCGACAGGCCGTGGAAATGCGGCATAATACGGATGAGACTAGGTCATGTTGGCTCTCCAGCCCATCTTGCCAAACTTCATATCATCGACGACCATGTGCTCGTGTGGCACAGACGTAGGCGACCTAAATCACATTTTTTTTTCTCCTGTCCCTTATATTATGACCGTTCTTCTTTTCTCAGTAACCTCTTGTCTCTTCGTATTCCTTTTCCTACCTCAACACTTTCCTTACTTTGCACAAATAGTTTTCCTGTATATTAATGTATAGATAGTCTCATTCATTACTTTAAATAATATTAAGTTCAAAATTTCCCTCATTCTAATTTACTCATTATTCACTATCATCGCCTTTATAAATATACTGATCCTATACTCGTATATCTGTCCTATCCTAAATTCCGTTATAATTAATTCGTTTCCAAACCGTGCGAAGCAAAAAAAAAACTGTTTGTTGGAGCTTCTCCTTGTATTTTCAAAATTGTATTTGAATGGGAAGAGGTCTTAACTCCCGAGGACTTAGACAAAAATAAGTCATAGAGCTTCAAAGATTCAAATGGTTTGAATATTAATCTTTGAAACCTTCCTTCAATCAAATCAAACTCAAATCCTTTAAAAAGATTAAAATTATTAGTTGGAGGAGGCCAGGAATGAATTTATATTAAACCTAGTACCAACAAACAAACATAATTATATCTAAGCTACAGCTTATATTTATGTTTGTTTGTGGGTACTAGGTTTAAGATGTTTGTACACAAAAATATTCCTGTGCCCATCAAACAAAACTGAAGCGTAACGCCAATTTACCTCAGATTACTGTAAACTTGACAGCACTTTACCCTCTATTACCCATTTATATCCACGCTATATAACCATGGTCATATAACCTACAATCAACTACACGTTTATGGTACCATTTTGACATATTGACAGCGCCTTAGAGTCTAAGCAGTAATGGCTGTTTTCATAGTTCAAGTGTGCTGTTGACTGTATCAATTGCGCACACGCATGTTACCTAAACGGTCACATCTGATTGTAATGATCGTTTGCGTGCATAACTGCATACATGATGGTTTAAGTAAATTGTTTAACTGCTTCTATTAGACTGTGGGATTCACCATAACATGGGTTTTTTTAAGTATTAAGGGTCAATGTATACTGAGCAGCGCAATGCTTGAGCATGATCTTTGCAGTCAAATGTTGAATGAAAATACACGAGAGCATGCCCGAACACGTTCTAGAAAATCATCTCTGCGTACTATTCTGAACTTAATTTTAGATAAAAAACGTTTTTCGAAAAACACAACCGACTTCCAAAAAAACACTACAAAGTGAATAATAACTAATTTCGGAAGTCGGTGCTTTTGGATCTGTATTTTATTTTTTTCACCGACTTCCAATATTAAAGTTATTTTTCATTCTGTAGTGTTTTTTTTGGAAGTCGGTTGTGTTTTTCGCAAAAAAAAAAAAATTTACACTTTGTAGTGGGTTTGTAATTTTAGATAAGTTACAATAGCCTAATGTCAACTGCTCATCACCTTTTAGAAAATATTGCTTTTCCCGATGCAGACGTTAATTGCTGACGAGTTTCTGGAGCTTAGGCATCGCCGCAAGGTTGCCTGCTTGTCGGTCTTCTACAGCTTGTACTTCGGAGAGTGTGCCCGAGAACTCCACGACCTCATTCCACCGGCCCCCTTCTACCACCGGACATCTAGACGCACTGCCAGTTACCATGCCTACCTGGTTGCTATTCCACCAATTCGCACTAAGCGCTTCCAAATGTCTTTTATAATGCGCACAGCAAAAGAGTGGAACTCACTACCTGCGTCTGTGTTTCCGAACGCATACAACCCTAATCTCTTCAAAGTGAGAGTGAACAGGCTTCTTCTGGGTAAGCTCACTCCATCGTCGACTTTGTCTCTGTCACCTCTGACCTAGACTAGAGTCAAGAGCAAACCCATCACAGATAAAAAAAAAAAAGCTTATTTATGGTGAAGTCACCATCAACTCCACTTCACCATAATTATGCATTGTAATGAGCAGAAATTGCTTAGCAACCATTATTAAAGTACCTAATCGAATCACAACCCGTGAAATACTTATTATTGAGTAGTCCCGGTGGCCATCTGTTATCTTCATCATCAGTTCCACTTCACCAAGTAGTGCTTTTCAAGAGCAAATGCACGAGTTACTATAAAAAATAACCAAATCGATATAAATGTGCATATAATATTTGAAGAGTTCCGTCGATTTCTTCAGGATCCCATCATCAGATCCTGACCTGATGACAATAGAACCAACTAAAAAGTATACCCTATCAAACAAAAAAAATATTTGCAGGTTTCAGCCGCAATTTTTTATTTTATGTATGTTCCCTGATTACTCAATCAGGGAACATACATAAAAAAAAAGATTCCGACGTACTGAGAACTTCCTCCTTTTTTTGTGTCGGTTAAAAAAGGTCGTTTTCAATTTATAAATGAAAAATTGCTCTAGCATTTTGTTTCTCTGTCTGCGTTGACCCTAAGTGTCCATCCACACATACCACGGTTAGTGCATTGTGTCTCAAAGGCAAGAAACGCCGCAACAGTTTTGTTAAAATGTCCTTCCAGTCTCTGGCGAAACGGTTACAAGGAAGACTTCGACCGTGGCGAGATAATGCTTTCCTACCCACAACTCATTCATGCCAAATTATGACCAGGAATGTGATTTTTAGAAGGTAGGATACTACCTTGGCAAACCTGGAAGTCTTTAATTAAGCACAGTTATATGGAATCGTTACAATATGTAACAAAAACCCTGTCGTTCATTTTAGGGACGTACATATTTACCTACATTGTTAGCGACGAAGAACTCTAGAGTATAAGTTACACGAAATAAGTAGTTAAGTTTAAGATAAGAGAACCTATTATAAATTGATTATGCTCATACTGATAGATAAGTAATTATGATCTAGATTGTTATAGAAAATAAGTGGGCGTTTCGCAGGTTTTTATTATCCCCGCTTGGTGGCGCCACTTGTACCAAAGGGTCATAAGCTTAAGTATAAGGAGAACTTTACCTTAAGGAGAGCCATTTTAGTTTTTTAATTATTTTAAGGTTTAAAGTAATGAATATGGCTTAGATCTTTTGTATAATGTTAAAATAAGTCAACACCTATGTTATAAGACCAAAATTATATTAAAAGAGATGTCCAACCACTGAAAATCGCCAAACAAAGTTTCCCATACAAAGTGCATATTGGCACCGTATGCAAACTTCGTGAGCTGTGATTGGTCGAGGCCAAAAAGATTAGTGCCGTGTGCAAACTTCGTGAGCTGTGATTGGTCGAGGCCAAAAAGATTAGTGCCGTGTGCAAATTTCAAAGATTGTGATTGGTCACAGCAACCTATAAAAAGGGGGCCATTTTCGGTGGTCGGGCGCCCCTGGCTGGAGGCTTTGAGTTTTCTTAAGGCAGCCACAGGATAGTCCGGTTAAGTAGTCTCGACCTCTCTAGGTCAACTACGAGATGCCATTCACAAAAAAAAAAAGGTGGTCGGGCATTCCGAATCCAGAAGCGCTAGAAGAAAGTCTGAAAATAAATAAGAAGAAGTACTTAAAGTGTTTTTATTCGAGTCTACCACAACGCTGCTCAAGCATCTCCCGCCAGCGAGCCCGGTTAAGTTTTCAAGCGCAACATACATGGACAACATTGATGAAATTATAATTAAAAAAAATTAAGCTAGTCGAGAGGTGAAAATCAAATTATCAATTCGCATAAAAATAACGTGTAAAGTAATATTTTTAAAGATATAAATCTCGTTACAGTTAAACAATAGCTGACAAGGTCATGAACTTGTGTAGAAAAATACGTACCGGCGCAGCGGCACTTATCAAAGGAAGTGGTGGGAACGTTCTATCTCTTTCTGGTTTCGAGTCATGGCTTCATGCAGAATTGCAGAGGTAAGAAATCAGTTAAACATTACAAATGAATGTTATTAATTAAATATTTATTTTATTTATTTTTGTTGATCAGTTTTTTTTTTTTTTGTAAATGACTTGCTTTATTACGTACTAGTTTTGCCCGCGGCTTCGCCCGCATGGTTGTCGGAAATTATCTCACAGGAACGCACTACCGGGATCAAAAGTAACCCTATGTCCTAATCCAGGTCATAGTCTACCCATGTGCCAAATTTCATTCAAAACAGTTTTGCAGTTTCTATAACTATATATATTCGAAAGACACGTGATGCCATCTATTACCAAAAGAAAGTTATTGTTGTTTTCCTCGAGAACAGTACGTTTTTTCGGGATTAAAGGTACCCTATGTCCGTTTCTGCACACGTGACAACGTATTTACAAAATTTCAGGATGATCGGTTCAGTGGTTTAGGCGTGAAAAGGTAACAAACAAACTTACTTTCGCATTTATAATATTAATTAGTTAGGATGTATACCGATTCTTAAAACGTAGGTAGAAGGAACTATAGGGTTTTTGTTACATACTGTACATAGCTCTTACGGCAGACCTATATAGTCCGTGTGTTAGCGCGGGAAGCAATAAAAGAAGTGGATTGTATGAAATATAAGTATAGGCAATGGTGTAATACCGTCCTTATTACATTAATAACTTCCCAGACAAACCGTAAAATTATCTAATTCGGAGGGAAAATCGTCCGTCGCGGTGGAGTCCATGGAAGCGAGTGTTCGTCGGGCCGAGTTTTGTCACCGCTGCGCCGCGCCTCAGCTTGCCGATGACGCGCCGATCACGCCGCCTGCTCATGTAGACCACGCACAAAGTGTTGGGTGCGATTCCCAACACCGTGTATAGGAAAAACTACTCAGGTGGTGATATGACTGCCTCGTTTGTTTAGTGGTAGCAAGCGCTACTGCTGAGCATGAGTGTCCTGGACTCGATGCCCGGGTCGGGCAGTGTTATTGAGTTTTTCTGTCTGGAATATCTCAGTAGCAGCCTGGAGTCTGGATTTGTGCCTGGTTGATGGAACTTAAACATAACTGGCGACATGTGGGTGTACTATAGGTGCATCTCTACCTAACCCTTCGGGGATTACAGGCGTGAAGTTACGCATGTTATCTGGAGATTTATAGACAATTTCAATCTGGAATGCAAATGTGGTGTGATTCTGCAAACCATAGAATATTTTTAACATGCATACTCAGGCTCACAGGACGTGGTATTCAAGTGTTGAAGGAACTTAGGACCCTACGGATAGCGCAAATTTAAGTACTGTGGTGACATAATTTTTCTTTCTTCAAGATTTGTGGTAGGTACTACTTACAACGATCCAGCTTACATCCAGTTACAGCAGTGCTATTCTGTACTAATCTCACCGTGAAAATTTTGGTGAGGTGAGCGTGGAGTGAGCTGTCAATAGTATCAATCCTTAGCATCAGGTGGAATGACAGCTCACTTCAAGCTCACTTCACCTAAGTTTTCACAGTGAGATTTTTACAGAATAGACCGGCAGGTATTCTGTGATAACTGACACTCTCTTACGATTCCCAAGATTCAGCTATATGACAGACAGACGGTGTAGCCTTAGTAAATAGGGCCCCGTTGGATATTTTTGGGTACGATTCCCTAAAGAAGGATACCAGTGCCTTCTGGGACTCTGCTGCAATGTGTAAAACCCCAATACAGGCCAATAAGAAATCTTGAAAAGACTGCTGGGGTAGACTCGATGCTGAAGACAATCCAGGGGGCACTTTGAAAGAGGCCTTTATGAATTCATGATTGCCTTTAGCCTTTTCCCAACAAGGTTGGGGTCAGCTTCCAATATAACCGTATGCAGCTGAATACCAGTATTTTACATGAGCGACTGACCTCCACAACCCAGTTAGGTAACACGATACCCCTTGGTGAGACTGGTTGTCAGACTTTTGGGCTTCAGACTACTCATAACGACTATCAAAGATCTATGAATGACAATCGGGACCAACAGCTTAACGTGCTTGCCGAGGCACGTAGGGTTCTCGATATGTAATGGATGGTCACCCATCCATGAACCGACCGCGGCAAGCGTAGTTTAACCTTCGATCGACCCGTGCGGCTGTTATTATTTAGCCACGAGCCCCTCAGTTAGGCAGAGGTTAACACATTCTCTGCTGAATTCTTTATGCAAACGCTTCTTTTATGCTACACCCTTACCGACCCTTTTTTTTACGATGTTTTCGAAACAATAGAGATGCACAATGAACACACATGTGCGCCGCGCCGCACTCGAAGAAAGTTATGAAAACGCGCATATGTGTCTGCCGCACTGAATGTGTTAAAGCGGGGGACGATTGGGCAAAAAGGTGACGGTAGGCAAAAAGGGCACTACTTCTATCTATATATATAGAGTATGTATATAAATAGAGTACCTAGGTATTGGTGGGTGAATAAGGCTATCACAGTCCGGCCGTCGAGAGAATGGCGTTTCTGACACCTGTCAGTTGGAGAATTTCTAGTAACTACCTATAAGGATCAAATTCGCAAAACACATATTCTTTAGTATGGAACCAACAGGTGTCAAGAACGCTTTCTCTTGTCGTCCGGACTGTAAAATAAAACATCTATTTATTAAATTAATTTCTTTAATTTAGTACCATCATCTAAACGATTTTAATTAAAAACATACAAAGGTGCAATTCTTAAAATTTAATCATCATTATTAAACAATAAAATACTGAGCACAATCCCAAAAAATCACAATATTAACACAGCGTACAAAGAAAAATATCAATAACATGAAATAAATTGGCAACCCCTTTTGAACACTTCACCTGTGTTGCAGCCAAAAAAATATTGCAAAGGTTCTATTAGACCTCCCCGTAACAATAGATGAATAGGGTAACATTATTGAGAGAAAAAAAATGGCAAAGAGCCGACTCATTTTGATTGTCATTTTGCTAATAAAAAATGATGGACTAGCCTAAATAGATTTACAAAGGGACCGACGGGGTTCGGCTATCTTCGTGAGTCTTCGGGAATCTTCGTTGGCGCATGGCGCTAAGTATTCTTCTATCTTTGTAAAGATATCCCTTGGTACTTTTGAACAATGTTCTACAAGACATTTGTGGTGATACGAAATAATTGACAATGGGCATTTAAAACTATGTTTAGTAAAATAAATCGGGTTTTTTGCAAATAATGCTAATTAACATCAACTTAATCAAACTAAGGGCTAATTTTTCAATCGTCAGGTAAATTTTTATTTATGGAATAAATATGGCGGTTTGACAGCTATTGTATAGAAAATATGTCAAACTGTCATATTTATTCTTCAGATAAAAGTTAGATATCTGACTATTGAAAAATCAGCCCTTAGTACCTTAATTTGGCTTTCACGGAAGATACCTATCCAGTTTCTATAGTCGTGAGAAAGTGCAATACTTATGTTGTCACGCAAAATAATATTTGACAGAAAATCCGACACCATGTTGGACATTTTTAGGACTGAAAATCTGGATATGTGCCTTCTGTGAGAAGCAAATTAAGGTATTCTGTCTAGAATCTTTTGATCTATGTATGTACCTACTTACTTCCTTAAAAATGCTTTAGGCAAAAGTTTTTTTTTTTTTTAGGGCATAAGACTAAATAAAAAATTAAGACATAGCGCTCTGAACAATACAGTGAAGCATGTGCATACACGCTCACACGCACATATATAGACCAAACCAACTAAACTAGACTTCACTAATAGGGATGAAAATTGCCGAATGTTTCCGAAATATACCAGGAAAATTTCCAATATTGCCGGTAATATCGGGCAACATTGCCGGAAAGTTGCCAAAGCTGCCAGATTACATAGGGTTTTACAAATGCCTTTTTCAATGTTTATGCGCTCATGAGGTTTTATGTAATGATGTATTTATACGTATTACTAGTCTGTAAGCCTGTATAGGTAATTAATTGTTCATTATAATTTTTATAGGTTTATGTAGGTATGACATTTTCTTAATTCTAACAAAAAAAAAAAAAACAAACTCTCTAACAAACAATCTAACACTAAAATAAAGTTACAAAAATAATATCCTAAACAACTAAAACTATTTAAAAAAAACTAAAATATGGCGTCGAAAAATTCATCCGCATCGCTGTCGTCTGGTAATGTACCCATGAGACTTGTGGCATTGCTACGTTGTATGGAAATGCTTAGCCTCTATCCAAGGTAAAAGCCTGCTCTTAGGTCACGGGAAGTGTCAACCAGCCGTTTGGAGATTTCCTTGAACAAACCATGAGCACACGGACCCCACGGCCCGAGGGTTTCAACCCCAAACTAATAAATAATATATTATAATTAATTAATATATGTGAAGATAAAGCTAACTATGACACTGGTAACTTCATGATAGCTGACTCCATAGTTTTTTAAGAAAAAAAAAAAAAACTTATAAATTTCTTAAAAATAGAAAGAGGGTATTGATACCAAATGAAATAAATATTAATCATACAACTGTGTAGTGTATGATATAATTAGCACAAATAGTGCCGTCAAAAGAATTTTCAAAATGGGATCAGTAGTTTTTGAGGAAATCGGGAACATCCAAACGCATGCATACATACATTCGGATCGAATAAAGAACCTTTTTGAATTCGATTAAAAACGTCACTAAGTCCATAGTTGTTACTGATTAAATCGTCCTGCAAGGTTTGACCTTTTATACATACAGATATGTATAATGACATATAGATGTATATACTTTCTTAGATACAAATGAAGTTAAACTATAAGAACGTAGAAAAAGGAACAACGATATCTCTAAAACAGTTATGGTTTCATCACCACTGGTCTATCATGGATAGCTGGTTTCATTTCTTTAGTTTATCAATAAGAAAATAAACGTATCTAAAAACTAAAATTTTCGGTTGGTTATTGTAGATAAGCATAAAAACTACCACTCTGCAGACCGCAATTTCTTGTCCAATGTTGCCGGGAAGTTTGGAAACATTCCCGGCAATTTTGGCAACTTTGGCAATATTGCCGGCAATTTTCATGGCTACTCACGAAGTGCACATGTGTTTACGAAACCCTAAACGTCACTGTTGCACAGCACTACATCTTGGTTTTTATTTAGTATGAGATTAAGGCAAAAAATACCTACTAAATCAACGAAAAGCAACACTGAAAAAAGTGAAGTTTATTATCGCTAACTTCCCATTGCCTATTTCTTATAAAAACATCATTCGTTTCAAACCTCCTACACACAGTAGTTTAATGAAGTTTTATTGTATTTTACGACGATATTCCTCTTCTATTATTTATGCTCTGTGACATTTATCGTTTGTTGCCAGCCTTTTTTTGTTCGATTTTTAATTTTATGAGGCGTGAAGCGTTTGTTGCAAGTCTATAGTTTAGTTTATGGTTTACCTTTTGTGGTGATAGACACTATTAGAACGTTTGCTTTGATTTTTTAACTAATTAAGAGTGAGATTGTAAAAATAGTTTAAATAAATGTATCGATTTGTTATTGGGGGTTTTTGTTTTTGTTAGGTTTATTACTTTCATTGGTCGGCTTGGTTTTGAGGCGATTCAAGATTCAACATATTTATTTAATTGTAGAAATATGACTAAGTAGGTATCATGATTGGCTTTAAGGCGTAGTTACACATATTCTTACACTTGAAGCTGTACTCTACTTAATACTTACAGGATAATTCATTCATGTCAATAAGTCTAAACAATTCTCATAAACATAAAGATAGAAAATTGTATTAAGTACACAATAAAGGCTCCCACAGACAGGCGCGACGAGACAGCGCGACGCGTCGCGCCTGGTTGCAGGAGCCTTATATGTACGTACATAATGATTCAGTCAATGATTTGAATGACAGTAAGCAAGTAGGTACCTGCCTATCACCGTCCCAAATGAATAAGGTAGGATGTAATCTGTTGTATTCTAATAAGAAGTTTCCTGATTTTACCTACATACTTACCTAGGTACAGATTTTAGTATTAAAGTTGTCGAGCAAGACCCTTTTTTACAACCTTTTTTTAACTTATTTGTACAGGTGATGTATATACCTATTTCAAATCTTGCAAGCTGATTTAAAACCATTTCCTCTTAACCTAACTTCAATAGGTATTTTCTTAAAGGAGTGATGTGAACGTCCTTCTTACTAAAACAACGGAGCCTATTAACAAAAAAAAAAACACCTTGTCGGTCTTCTACAGATTGTACTTCGGTGAATGTGCTAAAGAACTCCACGACCTGATTCCACCGGCCCCCTTTTACCATCGGACATCTAGACGCACTGCTAGTTACCATCCCTACCTAGTTGATATTCCACCAATTCACACTAAGCGTTTCCAAATGTCATTTATAATGCGCACAGCAAAGGAGTGGAACTCACTACCTGCGTCTGTTTCCGAACACATACAACCCTAATCTCTTCAAAGTGAGAGTGAACAGGCTTCTTCTGGGTAAGCTCACTCCATCGTCGAATTTGTCTCTAGAGTCAAGAGCAAAGACAACTCAAATTAAAAAAAAATCAGTTAACAGATTTTTTTTTTACCTAATGTGTAGGTATCTAGGCATTAGGTAAAACCGTAAAATACTACATCGTTAATGGGGTAGGTATCTAAAAATAAAGTTGGTAACTTTAAAATCATCGTTCTACAGTAAGTAAAGGCCCCGGCTGAATTTAGGTGAATTTACCTATATGAAACCATTTAAATAATATAAAACAAACACCCTATTAGACAAATGAGTGCAAAAGCTCAAAGTAATCAAATCACTATAAAAGTTCTTTTTTCGAAATAAAATCACCCTTTCCACGGAAAAATAAATAAACAGTAAAAATTATAATACCCTGTTCCACGTTCCTATTACAGATTCTAGGAAACGAAATTTGAATTTCGAACGGCTTTATTGTGCAATAAAGCGGCTTGAAGCGCTATTACAGATTATTATGTTATGGCTTCAAGTTTTGTATCTCATTATGTAGTTTAATGATTTCGGGTAGCGTTTTATTATTTACAAAAAATATTTAATTTACTATGTAGGTAATGCTGATATGGTTAACAATTAGTAACGTTGAATTCATTTATTCAATAGATAATACTAAGTTTTTAATGCCGTTTTGACATAAAAGCCCGCGTACCGTCACACGCAACACGAAGACACCGCGTGTCGCGCGCGCGACGAGCGGTGCCTTTGTGTCGCGTGCGATACGTGTCGCTTGCAATACGTGTCGCGTATTGCGCACTTTTGTAGGAGCCTTAAAGCAAAATGGTTCCCTCCTTGTTTTCAGCTTTTCTTTAATTTTCCGATGACATTTTTATTTATTTCGGGGCTCGTGGATAAGTAATAAATGTTGCACGGGTCGATCGATCAGGTTAAGCTTGCCTTGGTTGGTCCCTGGCCCATGTTTACACACTGAGACCCCTCGGTGCCTCGGAATTCACGTAAAGCCGTTTTTCTCGGCTGTCATTTGTGGATCTTTGACAGTCGTTACAGGTCGCCAGAAACCTGAAAGTCTGTCCACCTGTCTGAAAGTCTTGCCAAGAGGTATCGTGTTACCCAGTATCTGGGTTGTGGAGGTCAGATACTCAGATAGGCAGTCGCTCCATGTAAACTACTGGTATTAAGCTGCTTCTGGTTAGACTGGAAGCCGACCCCAACATAGGTAGGTACTTAGTTGGGAAAAGAGATGATTTTCTATTTTTATCCACCAAAAGCTTTGTGTTTGTTAAAGTAGGTGCCGAGTCCTACATCACGCTCTAGTGCCTTTAGTTTAATAAAAAATAAAAATAAAAACTGATAAAAACATGAAGAAATGTTATAAGTAGGTAAGTACCTCAACGCACGTTTTAAATTTTCGTCTTGGCATACCTACATTACATACATACCTAACAGTCGCCATTTTAAAACTTAAAACGCGACATAATTGACCAATTTCCCTATTAATACAACGTTTAGGTGCCGACAGGCGCTAATAAAGACAAATAAGGCAGCCATGACAGTTTTGTAAAATGGGTTTCGTAATTTGAAATTGAGCTGGTTTTGTTTTTAATATCTTTAGCTTTGCTATCCGCCATATTGTATTTTCAACCAGATTTTTGCAAAGGACAACATTATTTTGGACAAAGTCCCAAGGATAAAAAGCCGTTAATGGGTGTATGTAGTTTAAAATCCAATATTAAGATTAAATTTTTTTAAAAATACATTTTATTTATGATAATTTTATACAGGACAATTTTTTTATCATTAGCTAAATTTTCACAGGGTTTTCTACCTATGAATATGAACAAATTGCACTATGGGACCAACTCTGATTACGAAGAAAAAAACCAGGTGTTTCATATAAAAGTTCAATACCTACTCAACCAAAATGTATGAAACAGCAGATTTTTCCTTCGTGATATCAGAGTTGGCCCCATAGTGAAAATTGTTCATATTCATGGGTAGAACAGCCTGTGAAAATTTGGCTAATGATAAAAAATGGCCGTATATAAAAATTATCATAAATAAAATGTAATCTAATGTAATTGAATCTAACTACTACTAAGGTGTATATATCGTGTTACCCAGTAACTGGGTTTTCGAGGTCAGATAGGCAGTCGCTCAATGTAAAATACTGGTAAGTATTTAGCTGCATTCAGTTAGACTAGAAGCCGACCCCAACATAGTTGGGAAAAAGATAGACAGTTTTTTTGTAATAAGAAAGGGATGCAAGATTTAACCCTCAAATTATTTCCATTATATACACACCTTTTAGGGGTAGGTAAATTTAATAGAGGGCCGACGATTACTTTATAAATAATTTATAGCAGGCCACACTTTGTTTTCCATTGCTCTTTTGGTTTATATGAGCTACACTATAGCTCTTGGTAAATCGTCAATGGAGTTAGAAGGTAGGCAGAGGAGTCAGATGGCAAGTTTAGCAGCTGCTCGTAAGAAATACAAACTTTTACAATTCCACCATTTTTAGGGTTCCGTACCTCAAAAGGAAAAAACGGAACCCCACCTATAGGATCACTCGTGAGTCTCTGTCTGTCTGTCCATCTGTCACAGCCAATTTGCTCCGTATCTAATGGACCTGTGACCCAAACACGGTCGTGTAACGTAAATAAACGAATTTTGAATATGGGGGTAAATTTTGGGGGGCAAATAAGAAAATTAAAAAAAATAATAATTGCAAACTGTATCGTGTGACATATCAAATGACAGGGCTTACAGGGATAAGTGGAAGGAAAGAAGGGAGGTATTTGCCCTGCAGTAAGACACGAATGGCTTATAATAATAATAATATGGCTAGAAGGAGTGTGACTACAGAATACAGACTGCGACAGGTGCGAAACTCAAGTGTTCGCGCAATGAAAAAAGCGTTCAATTCCACATTCATTATGCGCACGGCCAAAGCGTGGAACTCTCTGCCAGGGTCTGTGTTCCCTTCCGTATAACCCGTCAGCCTTCAAGCAAGAGTGAACAGGCATCTTCTGGGCTTGCTCGTTCCATCATAGACCTCATCCATCGCTTTCCATCAGGCAAGACCTCGGTTAAGAGCTGGCCCATATCGCAATTAAAAATAACTGAGATGACGACTAATAGAGAAGTATGGAAGAAGACGACCCCAAATAAATTGGGATAAGGGCAAGAGAATAATGAATTGTTTTGTGTGTACCTTTATTTGTAAAACGTTATTGGTAAAACACCAACAACCTCTTAAGGGGTTAAACCAGAACTCGCGAAAAAAAAATCAGCTTTTCAGTACATTTATGTTCGCGTAATTCGTCAAAATGTACTGAACAGCAGATTTTTTTTTGCGATTTCATATTTGGTCCCATAGTAAAAGTTGTTCATAATGATGAGTACAATGACCCCTTAAGAGGTTGCTGGTGTTTTACCAATAACCCTGTATACTATATCTATGCAATTACCAGTGACGAAGACGACTCTCTGCAAAGCCCAACCTTTTCTCTACTCCTTTACTATAAAAGCGCATGCTTGTGGATCCTTTACACTGTGTAGCTGCCTCTTCCTCGCCAAATCCACTTGTGTAAGGTATCTAGGAGTACTCATCGATCAGCATCTCAACTGGCACCCCCATATAGCCAAAGTCACGTCCCGCATACGTAAACTAATATATGTTTTCAAGAAATTACGAAACTCTGCTGATATTGAAACGCTAAAATTAGTATATTTTGCTCTATGCCGGTCGGTCTTAACGTACTATGCTTGCCCGTCTGGGGTGGTGCCACCCAAAATGTATTTATCCGCCTTGAGAGAGCCCAGAGAGCTGTCCTTAAGGTAATGCTCTCTCTTCCACGTAGGTATCCTACTGTGCAGCTCTATTCCGATTGCAAGGTACTTACAGTTTGGCAACTTTATGTGCTCCTTTCAACCCTACGCAAACACTCCGCCCGCCCTCCAAAGGAACCGACTGGCAGGCTTAAGCATAACGTTTTTCCCCACGAACGCCATAGAACTGCATTTGCCAAACGCCAATTCTACGTTAATAGCATTAATATGTACAATCTCTTAAATAAAAAGTTTAAAATTTTTTCGTGCCCTAAATATAAATGCAAAAACTTACTTAGAGATTATCTCCAAACACTAAGTAATGATGACACTGAGGATCTTCTGCTAGGCAATTTACGATGATAAGGTACTATACATATAAAGATAAGTCTAAATCTAACCGTACTGATTACGCCCCTTTTTTGTTGACTACATACACCCTACACCTACACACCACATACGCACTCACACACATTCTACACCTACTCACTACACACACATACACACACGCACACACACACACACACACTTTTGGACCCTACATTTATTCACCTCACCACACAGTTAAACGTTTTTCATGTTGTGTTTTCTTTGCATAGATTTTATCCTGTTTTCGTTTACGCCATTTGCCTATTGTTTGTAACGTCCCGTTTTATGGCTATGGCTATTGACTTGTTTTTTACGGAGAATCACTGACTCTTAAGACACAGGCACATACACCTAGTTTAGGAGTCAGGGAATTAAAATTATTGTGACCTAGTTATAAGCCTTATATGCTCTTAGTTTTAAGTTCCTGTAATTGTGATGGCTTTTGGTGAAAATAAAGAATTTATTTATTTATTTTATTTCTATAAATCCCATGTGTAATATTTACAGCCGGTTACTATACTTAGTGCGGAACTTTCCGGAATGTTGAAGGATAAATTGTTTTATTGAGATGCCTAACATATTTTGATTAAAAAAATAAAAAAAATAAACCACCACTCCCCCCGTCCAGCGGCCCCCTTCTACCATCGGACATCTAGACGCACTGCAAGTTACCATCCCTACCTCGTTGCTTTTCCACCAATTCGCACTAAGCGTTTCCAAACGTCATTTATAATGCGCACAGCAAAAGAGTGGAACTCTCTACCTGAGTCTGTGTTTCCCAACGCGTACAACACTAATCTCTTCCAAGTGAGAGTGAACAGGCTTCGTCTGACTCTCTCGACTTTATCTCTGTCGCCTCCGATCCGATCTAGACTAGAGTCAAAAGCAAACACATCTCCAAAAAAAAAACCCAAAGAGACCGAAAAAAAAAAACCGAAGAGATTTTAACACACTAAAACTCATTCAAGATCGACCACCCTGCGGGCTAGAGCTGAGCTAGCAACAACTAATAAATAATTCATAAATTCTTAACGTGAGGGTCAATTTCCTTACCCTAAAAGGCTTGTGCCATAGATATGTAATTAACGTCTTAGGTAATTGTGTTTATATGTAAGACAAGTTAACAGGAAACATCTGTCAGATATAGAAACATTTACAATAGATGACGTCAGTAGGTAAGTGAGTAGCTTAGAGACTTGGCCCTTTTTACAAGTTTTTATTTAACCTAGGTAAGTAGGTATGTATGTAAGTTGTCCTTTTCAAAATTTACAAATTAAATTTGACCCATTTTCCGGTGTTCGATTGAGCTGATATTTGGAGAGGAGAGGAGCTCGTGATGGCTAAATAATAACAGCCGTAAGGGTCGATCCATCAGGTTAAGCTACGCTTGCCGGGGTTGGTCCGTAGATAGGTGACCATCTGTACATACCGAGACTCCTCCGTGCCTCGGAAAGCACGTTAAGCCGTTGGTCCCGGCTGTCATTCGTAGATCTTTGGCAGTTGTTACGGGTCGTCAGAAGCCCGAAAGTCTGACAACCAGTCTTACCAAGGGGTATCGTATTACCCAATAACTGGGTTGTGGAGGTCAGATAGGCAGTCGCTCCATGTAAAATACTGGTATTCAGCTGCATCCGGTTAGACTGGAAGCCGACCCCAACATAGTTGGGAAAATGCTAGGCAGATGATGATTGAGCTGATATTTGGCATACGTATGTATTATTGGTGACAATTTTGGTACCATCGAGCTTATCTGATGTCGTCACTGGAAGTCAGTAATAAAACGACGCAACTCTATCGAGTTTGGACTAGCTTGATTCATCTTTACGAGGACTCTAGTAGATATATATATAAATCATTTAAGTAGATATATCATATATCATTTGATGCAATTCTTGATAAATAAATTAGAAGTACTAATAGACCTCCTACAAAGGAAGAAATAAAATATAAGAGAATCGATTAGTTTTAAATATTATTCCTGTTGAAATAAAATTTGAACTAGGATTATTAATGCTATTAATAATGGATTACTTATTCAAAAATAATGTAAAGAAAGAAATTATAATTAGGTAATATTATATGTACTCGTAGTTACTACCTATTACCTAATTATAATTTCTTTCTTTACATTATTTTTGAACCTACGTTTTACGAGTATAATGTACAGACGCCAGCAGGTCAAGCCACCCGAAACTGTAAAATTTTCCCAATCAACATAGAACCTTAGCTGCTTTAGCGATAAAGTTGAAATTCTATGAAAGAAATTTGACAGATTGTAGTAGCTTTATGTGCTGGCGTCTGTACCTAATAATTAGATTTTTTTTAATAATTCAAAGTCACCCTGACTTAGAATTTATTGGCAATCTTTCAGGGTGTGCACTGTACTCATGAATAAACAACTTTGAGGTATGTAGGTACTATGGGATCAATCCTAAAATATTAAAAAAAAAGTGTGTCAGCTCCGACGTACGACTGGAGTTTACTCCTTATGTAATTAATTCTTTGAATATAATGGATAGATTGACCGCTACAATGAAGACTGGCCGAAAATAGACAAAACACAAAAACGTGACAACGCTTCGCTTGTATTACACTCCTCTTATTTATTCCATACCGGGGGCCTTATATGAAAATCGATTCTTAAGGAGGAAGCGTCAGGGTAGCCCGCGAAATTCAAATTTTCTTACGTTTTTGCAATTAGCAAGTCAGTATTAAGTTGTATGTTAAATAAAGTATGATTTGCGGCCGTAACAAATATGTATTTACAGAATTATAATTATTAGAATCAATAATACAACTCCTTAAGTTAGTACAATATAATCCTCAAATGTCAAGAGTTCATGAACTAGTCATTCATTAGGATTACGGTCTTAAAGAGTTGATGACACTTTAATGATTCTAATTATGTAAATAGATACTTGTTACGGCCGCAAATTATATTTTGATCAACGTACAATCTAGTACCGACTTGTAAATTGCAAAAACGTAAGAGAATTTTAATTTCGCGGGCTACCCTGACGCTTCCCCCTTAAGGAGTAAACTCCAAAAAGTCTGCTGTTTCATACAAAAATGCTATATCAACGAAAAATAAAACCGACTTAATCCCGGCTGTTATTCGTGGATCTTTGACAGTCGTTACGGGTCGTCAGAAACCCAAATGTCTGAAAACGAGTCTTACAGTAACTGGGTTGTGGAGGTCAGATAGGCAGTCGCTCCATGTAAAATACTGGTATTCAGCTGAACCCGGTTAGACTGGAAGCCGACCCCAACATAGTTGGGACAAAGCTAGGCAGATTGACAGATTGATTGTGTTTAATTATTACAGATATTGCATATTGTTCCTGTAATATTACAAAATTACGAAGAAAGTTTTAAACGTTACCCAGATATTGAACCATCTACGAAACCAATAGTGACGTCCCATGTTCTTATAACGTCAAACTGACGTGGACGTGACATAATATTGTGACAAGTTAACATTGCTATAAGGGCTATTTTATAGTTCGATAGGACAGTAATTAACTGTTGTGTAGGTTATTTAGCTGTGTAATTTATTTATTAGTGCGGTGCCGATTAATTTAAGCAATATAAACTAGTAGGTTTTGCCCGCGTGAATATCGGAAATTATCCCAAGGGAACGTACTACTGGGATAAAAAGTAGCCTATATCCTAACCCAGGTCATGGTCTACTCATATGCCAAATTTAATACAAATCTATCCAGCCGTTTTAGTGTGAAAGCGTAATAAACAAAGTGACTCTCGCGAGGAGGTGCTCTTGGCTAAATAATAACAGCCGCAAGGGTCGATCCATCGCTAAGCTAAGCTACGCTTGCCGGGAATAGCACGTTAAGCCGTTGGTCCAGGTTGTTATTCGTGGATCTTTGACAATCGTTACGGGTTGTCAGAAGCCCGAAAGTCTGACAACCAGTCTTACTAAGGAGTATCGTATTACCCAATAACTGGGTTGTGTAGGTCAGATAGGCAGTCGCTCCATGTAAAATACTGGTATTCAGCTGCATCCGGTTAGACTGGAAGCCGACCCCAACATAGTTGGGAAAAGGCTAGGCAGATTGATTTTGACTCTCGCATTTATGACATTAAAGGCTGTAGATGTTTTTTTTTATGTTAGCCATGTTGTCGTTGTGTTCCGTTCAAGCCAATAAATTGTCAATTAATAAGTACCTATCACTTAGATATTAGATACGGTCAGAGACAAAATTCGATTAACTTTTACACATGATCTATCATATAAAAACTCATAATTCGATACTTTGTACCTATTTCAGCATTTTGTTTAGTTAATGCTCTTCTAATTTTACATCCGTTCCGATTTTAATTAAATATTTAGCTAAATATAATATGCCTAGCCTTTTCCCAACTATGTTGGGGTCGGCTTCCAGTCTAACCGGATGGAGCTGAATACCAGTATTTTACATGGAGCGACTGCCTATCTGATCTCCACAACCCAGTAACTGGGTAATACCTACGATACCCCTTGGTAAGATTGGTTGTCAGACTTTCGGTCTTCTGACGACCCGTAACTACTGTCAAAGATCTACGAATGACAGCCGGGACCAACGGCTTAGCGTGTTTTCCGAGGCACGGAGGAGTCTCGGTATGTAAAGATGGTCACCCATCCACGGACCAACCCCAGCAAGCGTAGCTTACCCTGGTGGATCGACCCGTGCAGCTTTTATTACTTAGCCACGAGCAGCCGGATGCAGCTGAATATCAGTAAATAATTAGCTGAAGTAGATAAATATTTAGCTCAATAATTTAAAAAAAACGGAAGTTTTAATCGACTTTTTTCGCTGATTGACCTAAGTAGGTATAAGTTGTCTACAAATGGTAGAGGTAACTACGTAAGTATTGAATGGACCTAGTTATGCATAAAGCAGCCATAAGACACTTTTCCAAAAATGAGTTATAAACCCAGCCATACTAATTTCGACGTACCTACAAGACTTTTTAAAGAAACAGCCATGTCGATATCTCTATTTATCACGGAGATATGAGCCGTCAAATGCAGCCTTGTCCATACATCCATGATGTAACCATCGATAGAAAAATATTTATAACTCTGTTTGTACATTTCCCGACATGGCTGCCTTCTGCATAACACGGTCCAATTTTCCAGTAGGTACTCCAATAGATACGCAACAAGAGATAGTTAATTAGATTACTAGATACGTACTGCAAAAGGTTTCATACGAAGGACAACCTTTTCTTTTTCCAGAAACACGAAAATGATGTTACCAAGTACAAATTATTCAGTAAAATGTTTTCTTTTTTAAATATTCTTACATTCAATTTTATTGCAAATTAATGGGTAACGCTAAGTTGAAGAGCGGAGTCTCCTAATACAAATTTATTACTTTCCGTGTAGTTTTTTTCTTGAATAAAGCAAATAAGAACAACACTTTGTTGATCTTTAAAGATTTGAAATCGCTGGTTTTGGTTATACCTTATATTACTCGAAGCTTCTATCCGTGATTTCGTTCGAGTGAAATATCTTGTTTTAACTTAATTTAGGTAACTGCTATTATTGATAGCAATACTAGGTATCTAGGTATTGCCGAGTGTATAATGCTTGCCGAGGCTACAATGCTCTATTCCTTTGGACAAAAACAAAAGTAGATATCCATCTACTTTTGCTTACCAATGGATCAGTCCTTGTAGGTTACCTACCAACAATTTTTTTTTTTAAATAGTTTTCTATGTATTAAGTAGTGTAGTACAGTATAATATAAGATATTTATCTACACTTATGTTACAAAGAGGTAAAGTTTTTAAGTGCGGATTTCACCAATGAAACTGAACGCGATCAGCACATCTAAGCCGAGTTCAAGAACTGTCAGTGTCAATATTCCAAATAAAATCATGACAGTGACAGCTCTTAAACGCGGTTTACGTACCTACTGATCGCGTTCTGTTTGGATATAGGAGGTATAGGTACCTACTTACTTCTTATCTCCGAAACTGAGCAGTTTCGTTTCATCTTATTTCAAAAATTCTTTCAGGGATGAAAGCAACACTAGGTATCTATTGCCGAGTGGGATAGACTATAGTGTTCAGTTGCTATAAAAAAAAAGAAACGTTCTACTTACCAAAGGTAACCTTTTTATTGCCAAACTGGGCGTGTAAATAGATTCGTACCTAAGCTAATTTTACCTGTGGTAGCTAGTTCCATATGGGAGGGTCTACTACGCAGAGCTATGAAGTATTTGCTTCATTAATGGTAAAGATACAAGAGTCTTAATTTTAACAAATAACGGTCCGTAAAATATTCGATTCGTCGATAAGTAACGTATCTGCTTTATACAATAGTAATTAGGCACTTATAAAAATACCGGCCAAGTGCAAGTCGGACTCGCGCACGCAGAGTTAAAAAGGTTACCATTGGTAAGCCAAACGATTTGTTTTTGTTTATAGGAACCGAACATTATAGCCTATGTCACTCGGCAATAGATAGGTATCTACTGTTGCTTTCATCCCAGAAAGAATTTATGATATAAGATGAAACGAAACTGCTCAGTTTCGGAGATTAAGTAAGTAGGTACCTATAGGTATCTACCTCTCATATCCAAACTGAACGCGATCAGTAGGTACGTAAACCACATTTAAGAGCTGTCACTGTCATTATTTCCTTTGGGATATTGACACTGACAGTTCTTGAACTCGGCTTAGATGTGCTGATCGCGTTCAGTTTGATTGGTGAAATCCGCACTTAAAAACTTTACCTCTTTGTAAGTGTAGATACCTAAATATCTTATACCTAGACTGTAGGTAATAACTTACTTAGATAGAAAAATATTAAACAAAAATTGTTGGTAGGTAACCTACAAGGACTGAATACCTTTATATTTTTTAATTATTATTTATTTGCTTTCTTAATTACCCACTAAGTCAGCAAAAAAAAAACATATAAATAGACCACAATTTCCGGGAGTATTGAATAGTTATTCATTTGAATAATAATAGTAATAGTTTTAGATTTTTTTTTTCCAATACTTTGGGTTCAGCCTGTATAAATATGTAGGTAGGTACCTACTTTACCTGTGACTAGGTAGGTACTTACTTGCTAAGTTACTCGCAGAGAAAACACATTTTTGAACCTACAAAAGTAGCGTCAGTATGGAAGTAGATACAGTCAATTACAAAATTGTTTCAAGAACCTACTACCTATATCTATTAAAATTATTAGGATTTTTCTATTTTCCTTCACTTAGAATTTTATACTTATTAATTTTCTATAAAAAACTAAAAAAAATATTACCTACAAATACTGAATCAAATAGATACCTACATCCATTCGCCTCTGGCTAGACTAGATATCGTAATACCTAACTACAGTTTCATTCAAATATTAGATACATAAGTCACCATTATGAAAATCAAAACTAACTCTCAAAATATAAAAAAAGAAACAAATCCAAATGACAACACATCATAGCCTTCTAAAGAAAAAAGAACAAAATCCAGCCGCCGCATTACATACGAGATACAAAACACAATGACATACAAACAGTCACAGCACACAGTCCAAACACTCACGAAAAATTACAAAAAAAAAAATATAACCGCACTTAAAAAACCCTACGGCTTGAACCCCGATTGATAGCCGGTGTGTCTCTGTCTGTCCGTGCCCGCGAAGCCGACTGGGCGTGGCTTCTATAACAGGTTACCAAAGCACTGAACACCGCCAAAAAATACCCATAAAAAACATATAATAGTAACCTGGCGCCGACGATCGATCTTACATTGCCAACCCGCGTTCTCTGCACGTACGAACGAAAAAAATCGCTTCACAACCGCCAACCAATGGCAAAACAGCTCCTCCTTTGACAAATACCGCCTCGGAATAAGCCACGCCTACGCTGCTACAGTGGCGCCATTATTCCTATACAAGTGACGATCCAAAGAACTAATTAGAACGAGACGGAGCTACGCTGGGCCGTTCGTTTCTCGCACAATTTCCCCCAACCGATCATTAAGTGCTTAAATCCAACAGGAGTTGGTTGTGTCGGGTTTCTTCGGAGGGGTACGCTATTAAAATATCCACAAACATTATCTTTAATTGGACAGAATTTTGTGCCTGTGTGCGTCGGCGAGCGTGTTTTTTTTTCGAAGCCAGTGACGATTCGGTTTTTTCGAAACTTGATGACTGTTATCATTTGTGTTTAGTGTGAGGTGATCGCCTGTGATTTTCTATAGTTTAACTCTACGAATATTATGACTCGTTTAGACTCGATACAGGAATCAGTGTTGTGATTAAAAATGACATCGGTGACGTAATATAAGCGCGGCGAAAATCGAAATCGACTATCGACGACGTAAAATTGGAAAATGATGCCACGTGCTCCATAATTGCTGAATCGTAATGCATGGATCGTTAATTGATAGGCAATTATCATTCTGTCCTGTTCTTTCTAATTACTGGCAATCATAAATTTGATTGCTACGCCTCACCTCTCTAGTGCTGTACCCAATCCGTTACAAATTATTTAAAATAACAAAACGTTTCGATTTGAAATTCGAATTCGACCACTCAACGATTTCCTAAAGCTTTGCAGAGTATAGTGAAGGACCAGTGTTCGAAAAAGACAAGTGTACAATATATAAAAGGAAAAACTAAGTTAATTTTGTGTGACAATTTTGTGGTGTAAGAAAATTATTGTGAAACAGTGATGCTGTGTAATATCGCGTGATTTCTACAGAAACCGTAAGTACCTATACATTATAAAACCCCATGAAATTTTCAGGGTTAAAACAAAGCGGAAAAGTCATTCGCAAATCTACAAAGTCAGTTAGAAAAGAAAAAGTTAAATTGACAGCCGAAAAAAATTTGGGATACGCAAAGGCAGATCCAAATCCAAGCCACGATTACTAAAATATTCTAAAATTAGCAAAGTTTTCGTAATTTTCGCAAAATTATACAATTTATTGCAATTTAATTTAGGCCTAATAAGACGCTTATTGGAATAACCTCATATTCCATTATCTAAACTCATCTAAAAAATCCAAAATTTTACAGGGTTTTTTTTACTTTCATCCTGTATAATGTCTCAGTTGAGAAAAAACACGAGGGCGTTTTCCCGCCCGCTAGGGGTCCCGAATGTACTGGGATGCTTTGAAAAACCTTTATTTCAAGACAAAACCTTCCTATATCTAACTGGTTAAGTTTCTGACACCATAGCTACCCATTTTGAAAACGTTTTGATTGACCAAAATCTTTGAAACTTAAAAATGAAACCGAATTGCAGCCAAAATCCAATACCACTAGCGATTTGTAAAATCTCCCCAAAGCTGGAACTAAGGACCAATAAAAAGATAATTAAAAAGTAATTTTTACAAATAAACCTACTTAATTGACTTGTGCTAGTCATCAAATTTTTCAGACTGGTATCTTCCCGCGCTTTCCTAAGACTTACCTACAAATAAATAGCAAGATCTTAACCTTTACTATGGAACAGCTACACAATATCAGAAATTCAAAAAAATGCCAAAATAATACCTAATAACATTCTGTGGATAATTCAATTCTTACCTTTCCATAGTTTTAGAGAAGGGTGAAGTAATAACTGATGTTCTCTACAACTCCTATTTTCACTTTCATTTCTGGTTAACTAAATCAGATCCCGAAGATTCAGCGTCATTGCACGGATCTTCATTCATTATTGTTGTCACGACTTTATAGCGACAGTAAAAAGTATTTAGTTCCGATTCGGGAATCGAATTCACGGCTCGAAGGATGGAATTTCTGAGAGTCCTTCCTCGCAAGTCAATGACCATACCTAGATAGAACGTTTCAAAATCGTGGCGTTTGTTCAAAGTTGCATCATAAATCAATATTGGATCCACAATTGAGATTCACTTTTCTATTGTAGTAGCCGCCTTTACCTAAAAGAAAATTATTCTGCAATTCCCAAAAAATCTCTCGAAGGACTAAAAACTATCCAGTCTAAGAAAGTCGGAGGTCAAAAACATTTAAAGATGAATCATGAACTACTTTGTTCTCGCCCGAATCTGATTTCCTCTTTTTTTCCCCATCGAGAATTTCGAGGAATCCGGCGTCGGCGATCGCTTTCGTCATAAAAGGAACTCCCATTTAGCGTCTTCCGAACTTATTCACTACTTGGTTCAGTTTAGGCATTTGCTGGCTATTCCAAACTCAAACATTGTTCGATTTACTCAAAAATAAGACTACATTAGCTCCGTCTTGTACATATTCGACTATCGTAATTTGGATCCAAGTATGGCGTTCAATCAGCTTATACTGTAACTTTATTGCTACTTAAAGTGCTTCAGTTATGTGTCATAAAAAATCATTGTACCATTCAATATCCAATGTATTTCTTTAATTTACTATACTCCCAAAGTTCATGGAAGAGATTCCTGCCCGAACACAGCATTTGTATATGTAGATGATTTACTTTTTAATGCGCTAAAATTTCATCAATCGTATTTCGTGCCCGAACATTTGAATCTGAATTCAGATATTCTAAACAGTTGTACAGTGCATCTATCAGACTGTTAGCTTACATCACCTTTCAAAACATCTTGTCAGCGCTTCTTTGACCTCCCGTAGAGCTTCGCTCCAGGTATCAGTAACGGATATTTCCAACACCTTTTTTAAATCATATTTCTATTAATAAAAGACTCCCAAAAAAAAGGAGATGTACAAAAAATATTGGACTTTCTTTCGGCATTGCTTCTTAGAAGATGTCATTGTCAGTTAAGGCAAATGGGAAAGATCATCAATATACTTGCGAATTAAAATGTTTAGTTTTAATTCGATCTATCCTTAGTTTTACTCTCGTGGTTTTTTTTTTCGAAGTAATTTGGTGGTGTTTAACAAATGAAAGTAACTTAACTTAACTTACGTTTAATTTAATTTATTTTAACATTCATATATTTATTTAAATGCCTTAAACTATCATTACAGGTCTTAACCAAATGCGATAGCCAAGTCACACAAAATTAAAATTAAAGCACAAAATACAACTCAAGATCATAAAGATTATTTTTTGTAACATAGTGTAATCAATAGTACCTCCTTTTGCGAATTCACCCCAGTGAAATGTAAATATGTGTATATCAATTTCGACTTGAATATAATTGATGGTGTGAATTGCTCCACAAATAACGGTCGGGTACATACAAGTGCAACCGCTGCAGCACTCTCGGGTTGTGCTCTATGCCTCTAATAGTTTCACCATGTACCCACTAGTGCGAATTCCCGTCGCACCCCGAGTTGATTGTACCCCACCATACCTACCTAGTAAGAATAGAGTGGGGTACATCAATGGGTATACTCCATAAAGTTTCCTGTACAGGTAGCGCGTGAATTTGTTCTGGATTCGCTCCAACATCAATGAGTACTTAACCTCATGTGAAGCCTATATGACAGCACTATGTTCCAGATGGCTACTGACTAATGCGTCATACAGGGCTCTGATGGCTGTGATGCTGGTAAAGTCTCGCGTCTTCCTCAGAACACACCCCAAGTTTCTAAATGCCTCTTTACAGATCTTAGTTATGTATAATATATGGTTCGAAACGATAGTTCATGAGTGAGAATAACCCCTAAATCACGTATTCTGCGTGACTCGTTTCATCGGTACTGCATCTACTACGTACTCGTGGGGTAGAGGTACATAGTTCAGTTCTATCAACATTGTCCTCATCATCAACACGAAGAGGTAATTCGTTAAACCCTTTACCTTCAATCTCAACTCGAAGTTTATCCACATGATTTAAATTAATGACATTAACAGGTTAATTCACATCAACCTGCAAATGTCAACTGCAAATACATAATTAATTTTGCATTATCTCTATCTTGAAACTAATATAATAATCTCACAGTATATGAAACGGTAACAGGCAAGGTTGTTTATCAATCATCGTGGTATGATCATTGTAATTACTTTGAGATTAACTACGGCTGTTTATGATTTATTTTGCTATGTTTTCCTTGTGGTTGGTATTTGTATAAAAACTAGTTTGAGCGCACGCGCAGTGTTAAAGCAAAAACCTTCCTTAAAATGATTGGAATCAGTGTGGACTATTGTGTACTAAATTCTGGACAGCTGTTTGTCTATAACTGTAGCATCAAAATTGTTTATAAAATCCCACAGAGAAGCGATGACAATAATTTCAAAATTCATTGAGTACTTTTGTACGAGTAAGCTAGTTGTTACAGCAACGAATTATGCTTTACATCTTTTCCTAAAAATGGTGTTGACTGCAAAAACTTTACCAGAGGAACGTAGCAGTTTCTGAGTACAACTCAAACATACAAACAGCTAAGCATATTCTAAACATAGGTTTATGACATTGATTAACCGCGTAGGGTGACTTTTTACTTTTAAGGCTTTCAAACCTAATAAAATTGTATCACTGGCTCATATAGCTCTAAGTGATTCCAATGAGCCTATTTAGAATGGTAGATACTATTTTATGAGTTCAGCGATGATGTTTTAAAAATCAATAATTTGTGAGAAATGAGCCTGTTGTGTCATTTCATAACTTACGTCTTGTACTACTAGCTAAAACTGAGTTTTTTTATGTTGACTGATTTGTAGGTGACATACTAACCAAGCTATTTTTAATAACTTTTCATGAATTTTCTAGCTAATTACACTGATTTAGTAGCTTTCTAGCTACATACAGTACCTACTCTGTCGTTAATATAACACATAGAAAGAAATGTTCGGCTTTGTAAAGCGTTGTCTTTATAAATCATATCTGTGTGCCTTTTTTTAAAACTTGGTAAGCCATATTAATGTCCAAGTATTCGATATACGACAGCGGCCAAAGTAAAACTCTACTCATGTAGGTGTGTTGACTTCTTTTGCCGAAGATCTTATTTGTGCTAGTGTCATATTTCTTCTTCAATCTTCGGTCATTTGATCTTCATTTCATTTACCTAAGCTTTAACATTCGCGAAATAATGTCATTATCATTATTATCCTTCGCATCAGTCTTATCATCTTTAGCATCGTCAGCATCTATTTCCTCAAAAATTCTCTATTCATTAAGTCGGGTCCTTCAATCAATAAAATATTAAAATACAGCCGATTTCACGAGTAATCACATATAGTTTTTATAGCAGCAATTATTGTTAAAAACACCGGTTTATTTCTAAGAGCGAGGCTTGTTTTAATTAAGAATTCTCGTATATGAATATGTTTTGACCTAAAGTTCAACTCTCCGATAGTAATATTCATGTCTATCGGTTTAAAGGTGGGTAGAATTCTGTGAGTATGAGATTCTTCAAGACGCAGGTAGGTTACCGTTACTGAATCTAACAGCACTTGGTGATGCATTAAAATAGACTCCTTGAGCATCCGTCATTCCCTGGGCAGTCAGCCCCATTACCATCTTGCTGGCTGAATCGTCAACATCTCAGCAGAATATAGCAGTCCACTGTTGGACAATAGCCCTCTCTTATTGCAAGCCATTCCACTCGATTCCCGGCAACTCTCATGCAGCTGCTACCAGCAACCTTGCGAAGATCGTCGCTCCACCTAGCCTGAGGGCGTCCTCCTACCTTACCTTTGCCAACTCGCGGTCTCCAATCAATAACTCGTCTACGCGAACGGTTATCGGTTCTATAGCTAATATGGCCGGCCCGTTGCCACTTCAGCTTGCTTATTCTGTGAGCTATGTCGACAACTTTGGTTTTCTGCCAGATCACCTCGTTGCGGTTTCGGCTGAAAGGTGTGCCGGTGTAATAACAGACACATGAGACATCGCAACTTTGTCTCTAAGGCAGACAACGCACCTACTACGGACGCCTCTGGTATTCTTCTTTTTATCGTATCGATGGCAAATAAGGTTGTGAAAATTTAAATATTATGTTTAGCCCAAAATTCTGCCACGCGAACTCCGTTCACTGACGCAGTCATAAGATCCTCAAGTGCACAGGTGACAGGGCATGCGTTGCAAGATGGAATTATGTCTATGGAGAGACGCCTCATATAAATTTGAGGTCCGAGTCGTTCAAAAACCCCCATCTGAGATGATTCTTTTTACTACGGCTGACTTAGGTTCGTTGTCTATTTAGGGATTTCCAAGACGGCCACGGTAACGCGTGCCCAGGTGGAAGGCTCTCAGATGGCTCGAGAAAACGGTCAGGGAGTTTAAATAGCTCCCATCAGAGTTCACGTCTTTCTGTAGAGGCGTTGCCATTAGCTCTGATATTGCAGATGTCTATAAGAGTCGGTGATCTCTCACAATCAGATGGGCCGCTTGAACACCACTATTAATTAAACTAATGTATTTCATAATAATTTTAACAGAATTATTCTCTAAGACTTCGTTTGCGAATAAAACGTTAAACAAACGTTTTCAATCCGTTCGTATCAAATTCTATTTTGAACTCTTCACGTTTACAATCCAATCAATAATGTACTCCTTCCGAACCCCTTTGTCGACGTCTATAATAGCTGTTTTACCTTCAAAGCATTGATTATTGCCGTTAATATACGTTTTCAGTTCATTCAAATTGTTATTATTACCTTTTGTATTGCTTTCGACACCTGAAAAGTGGTTTTTAGCTTTAAAAATAGGTGTGTTGGTTAAAAACGTATTATATTTTGTCATTCTTGTGTTATTTCATATTTATTAGCGATACAAGTACTGAACTACACACTGTCATAATAATCATCAAACATGGAAGATATTTCAGCTTTGTAGACAGGGTCAAATTAAATTAGCTAGCGAAACTCCGCAGACGTGATGGGTATCGATATCTATACACGATAAAATAAAAAGATATTAATTTGAGAAGTATTTTTGAGGTCAGCAACCGCAGTTAGTGTACCTTACCCTACTAGTCACAGACGTAATGGGTAGGTTCCTATGTATGTTTAAACACGATAAAACAAAAAAAAACAGATTTTCTCAAATAATACTTCAAGGAACAACACTACCAGCAGCGGTCAAAAATCACATTTTTTTTTTCGTGTTTAGATATTGATACCTACCCATCACGTATGTGGAGTTTTGCTAGATAATTTAATTTGACCCTGTATATGATGGCAACGCACCTGCGATACTACTAGTACTGCAGATGTCCACTATACTATAGGCGGCAGTGACCCTTTACCATCAGGTGGCCCGCTAGGGAGTAATATATGTTTTATTAACTACTCCCAAGCGTACGCATGCACGCGCACAGTGAAAAAAAAACCACAGTTTGTAACATATTAGCAAACAGGAAGATACTACTGTCCATCCTCTTAACGTAATCCTTTAGTCACCTCTTATATTAGCCACGACAGGCCGTGATGACTATTGTCTGAATGAAGGCTGTAGGTTGAATAAAAAAGAATCTATGAGCATACTTATCATCATCGTTGTCATCTACCTAGCCTTATATGTTGGGGTCGGCTTATAGTCTAACCGGATGCAGTTGAATATTTAACAGAATTCTACATGAAGCGTCTGCCTATCCGACTATAAGCATCTGGGTAGCATGAAAAAGAAAAACCGGCCAAGTGAGTGTTGGACTACGCACAATGAAGGGTTTCGTAGTTTGGATGAATTTATCTCAAGGACAAATTTAACATTTTAGTTGAAAAGCATGTTCTCCCATACATTCCAACTGCAAATGTAAGTTTGTACGCACAATATTGAGAGATTTACCATGTCATTTTAAGACCATAGACTTCTTATAGGTTTTCCTGTAATCTATAGGTATAGAAATATTTTCTGTATTTTTTTCAAAATTTTACTTAAAACTTTTCTTTATTATTTTCTTATTTGTCCCCCAAAATGGACCCTCATATTAAAAATTCATTTGTCTACATTACACGTTCGTGTTTGGGTCACTGAAATACATATATGTACCATTACATTAGATTCGGAGCAAATTGGCTGTGACAGACAGACAGACACACGAGTGATCCTATAAGGGTTCCGTTTTCTCCTTTAAACAGAACCCTAAAATCTTTTACGGAACCCTAAAAAGTTAAAAAGAATCTATATACATTGAAAAAAAGTGTCAGAACGAAAACGAGTCATATAAAAAAACAAATGACACCCAAAAACAACAATCCCCATTTGATTTCCATATTGATAATCCATCGTAACTAATAAATCAATAGTTTATTCGAATATTTGACGTCTTATCGCAACTAATCGTCCTCACTTGACGTCTATTTTGTCTATTGACATGTCATGTTGACACAATGGCTATTTAGATGACATGAGTGAGCCGTCGCGGGTTTGCCAGGTTTTTTATCTCGATACTTTTATTAAAAGGAGTATGTGGATCGTAGCAGGCGTTCTGTACTTTCTGAAGGCGTGAGTTTAGGTGTGTATGTAAGTACCTATGTATTTTTGGAGTGAAAACTTCTTTAGGAGCATTGAGCGATTTTTGTTACGGGGAAATCTTACGGGTTCGCGTCACCATGTCATCGCGACATAGTTTTACGTTTAAATTTTTACTTCTGTCAACATTCCCCATAACTGTCATTTAAATTAAAATTATAATGCCTCTTAGGTTGGCCATCGTTGTGAGTGGGGTCCATGGGATTAGCTCCCCGGATGTTATTGAGATTTTCTTTAAAAAAAAATTCAGTAGCAGGCCCTGAGATTTGCCATCAATTTATGACAATAGTCTCGTCCGTTATTTTATGAAACTTATGACATAACTGGCGAAATGTGGCTTTAAACCTCTGCCCCTTTCGGGGACTACTATCGTGAAATTGTGTTATTATTTATAACAGAGTATATAGCGTATGTTGAAGATTTTTAGGGTATTGTTTGACAACATGCAATAATTCCTACTGTCTGTTTGCATGATAATTAATACCGACGGAATAGCGTGCTTTTTGAAGCCAGATCAACTGATAATGCATCAAAAATAGGCTTATCATTCAAACTTTCGTATTTCTGACTGTCCATTATCATAAGTAACGTGTCGGTTAAGTAACCTAGTATATTTCGCCAGTAATCCGGCTCGAAGGATCAAAATTAATAGTTATTCGACTAGAAGGACTAAATTGTATGAGGATGTATTTAATGTATAGACCTTTATTATATGTACTACCCTTTTTGCCATGTATATCCGACTGCTACTGAAAATATTTTAATACAAAATTCCAATAACACTAAACCAGACCTGGAATTCAAATGCCAACAAAACCCAGCAGACTCACTTACGGCCACTAAACCTAAGAGACAATCAAATCGATTATATACGGTTCTACTCATTAAATCGATGGCGTAATATTAGAAGCACGCAAACATCAAAATCGGTCTTTGAAAGTCGGCCATTGTAACAAATGAACATCTATTCAAATTCACCCTGTCAATTCGGCAAGACACACAACAAAAAGTTGCCATTATTGTAAAATTAATGACCTGCCTAACGAATCGAATTAAATTAAAGAATTTAATTGACCCACCACGGTAGCTCTTCTTTATTATTACATTCTGATAGAGATGTTTCAATCGACGTGTGGTGATGTGCTTTGTTTCGGCTATGCGATTGTTAGTCGAGTGCAAGGTTCGATGTTGTTTTCATTCATCATTTGGTTATTATGAAAAAAATGTTTGTAACTTGATTATTACTGTTTCGAACACCAAATGAAATCAAAGCATCACATTCGATATTCTATTTAAAACGAATTATATTTACCTAACTAGATGAGCTTATAAATAAACCAATTGTGCACTGAAAATAATCATCCCTACACCTAGGCTGTATCGAATAAAGCTAAACAACTCGATTACAAATTCCCTTCCACACATAATCGACTAAACTAACCTGACTACTATCGCATCCCTAGCTGCGCCGGAGCACACCTACCCTCCGTAATTACCGCGTTTTCCTTTTAAGGTTAATAAGACAAAATGGCGCATTTGACCGATGATTTATTAATGTCTCCGGAGCAAATGTTAACTGCTCTCTTAGTTTTTCTAAATAACTCGTTGGTTATGGTGTTATATTTATTTATAAGTTTGCACCTTTTTCGTATTTATGACAGCTAGAACTTGAACGTAGATTTTTAAATTACACACATAATAAAACGTCTATAATCCCCGAAGGGTTAGGCTGAGGTGTACCTATATACAGTACACCCACATATCGCCAGTTATGTTTAAGTCCCATGTAATAGAGGGCGAGCCTATTGCCATCAACCAGGCACAAATTCAGAACCCAGGCTGCTACTGAGAAATTCCTGATGGATAAACCCAATGAAACTTTACCCGACCTGGAAATCGAACAGGGGCTCATGCATGCGCATGCTCACCAGTAGCGAAGTCATAGGTTTCGAGTTCGATAACAAGGCCTCTGACTTTTCGGATTCATGTGCGAATTATCACTTGCTTAAAAAACGGTGAAGGACCATATCGTGAGGAAACCGGCATGCCTGAGAGACTCGACGGCATGTAAAGCCAAGTCAGAGACCCATGGACGGCATAAAAACATATGACACCAGGTGTATCAGCTCAGTCACTAATCACACGAAAAAGAAGAAGCAGTTGCGCTTATGACCACTAACGAGGCAGTTACAGACATACCTATGGCATAAGCTGGTATTGGCACAAGTGAAGCTCGCGGGATCGGCTGGATAGGGGAAGAACAGCCAATCTCCGATTTTGTTCTATCATTGAAAGTAGGAAATATGTTTTTTACTGTGACCAATTTCAATAGCAGAAATGAATTAACATTGCATTATGGCAATAAAAAAAATATGCCATCTTTGATGAACACAAATAGTAAGTTTATCAAAAATATGAATCCATTTGGCTTGCGTTTTTTTTAATTTTACATATTTATTGGCTTATTTGACATCTTCTTTATAAATATCACCCAAACATACAGTTATAATTAAGTATAAGTTAAAAATAAGTTTATTGACACAAATCAATACATTTCATTTATATTTTTGTTTTACATTTCAGTTATACACGGACATATCAGAATTTTCTTGTATCGATAAATGAAAGAGTTTCTTGCCCGTTCATCCCCCATACGTCTTAAAATAGGCTCTGACTAACTGACCGACTTCTTCACAATTCAAAAGTACCTGAAAATAAGTTGATTTAAATAAGCACTTTGTATTTGACCTCACACGCCATTTCAACTTATTCAGTTCAAATTTTCTTCTACTTTAATATAATTTAGCCAGTAACTACTTCATTAACTAAAAATAAATCAACTGTTTTAATGTGACTTCCCTCTACAAAAGCAATCAGAATGAATAGAAAGAAATGACTGTCTTGGATAGCATTCGTTATCTCACGAAATCTAAGTACGTTTTACGCACGCCACCTAGCGGTGGTTACTCGGAAAACGCTGATGTCTATCTGACGTTTCTTTTGTTGAAACCTGATGGGAGCGATAGCCTGGTTAGGTGGTCGGGTGAAAAGTTAAGGGCTGAAGAGTGATTTCAATCTACGCCTAAGTGTCTTTAAGAAAATTATTGTTACCTAATGATTTTTGTTTTGAGTCCGTCTGTGGGGTGTTTGTGGCTTTTTTACTTTGGGAACTCGAATGCTTTTTCTAAAACTATTTGGCTTTCTGCGCCTCTTTCACAAACTAGAATAGAAGACTAGATCTTCTATTCTAGTTTGTGAAAGTGGTTTAATCTGTGCTGACATCTTCTGTCAATTTATATGTTTCGTTGGTAGTAACAGTTAACATGAGATGTGGCAGCAGAACGACTTGAACAGGCTTTTCAAATACAGAGACAAAATTGCACCAAAATTATGAGAGGCATTTTCTGCTTATGACAATAATGATACTGTGATCATCTACCCATTTGCTACATCTACACGCGTATAGCATGACCACTTCTATCTGTAGAAGAATAGACATATTAATGTCTTTCAACAAAATTGACATTTCTTGTTCTTTTTCTTATTTTTGATATCTTGCCGTAAAGTCTTGTAAAGTAATGGAAAGATGTCAAAAATTTTGTGTTTCGTATCTTCTGTTTCTAAGGTGTTCATGCTACGTGGGCTGGTGATAACATAACTATCTACCACACACATAGTGACATACATTTTTTGATTTTTTACATTGTGTTAATCTATAATATTCAATTGCTCATGTCTGCAGTAGGCAAAATGTTTACTAGCTTAAGACATGACAGTTCTAGACCACAAGATTAACATTTGAAAAGCTTTTTTTTTTAAACAATGTAAAGTAGGGATTATTGCTGTAGTTAATACGTCTACATTGTCAGTGTCACCTGCACTTGCTACAAATGTCGGTAATACTGAACTAGTTTTTGGTGCAAAACTAGTCATATTTAATCGCATTGAAGAAATTAGTGTTTTAGTGTTCAAAAATGTTAACAATAATAATTGAACTACTACATTTTGCAAGAATGACAGAAAAGTTGAAAGGAAATCGTTTGGCTTGGTACAGACATGTAATGAACAGGGAGGACTGCATATGACTAAAAGAGTGATGAATATAAATGTTGATGGATGGAGAGGGAGAGGAAGGCCAAAGAAAACATGGATTGATTGTGTGAGGAATGATTTAAAAGAGACGGGAGTGAATTTTAGCGTGACGGTAGACAGGGGAGAAAGGAACACGAAAACGTATAGCTTCCACCACAAGTAACATGGGACAAGATCAGGAAGATGATGATACCATTCTACACGAACTGCTTTTGAAATTCTTAGGCAAATTAGGGTATATAGCTTTCCTATCGAAAAAACGATAGAAGTAGTGTGCTTGAATAAGGTTATATATCCCCTAGACAGTGCCTACATACTGGTACTGCGACTTCACTAACGACCGAACTCAATAATCTATCAACAGTTTTGGCATACTGGAGTTAAAAAAACTTATCTATCTATTGGTTTTAACGTCCCAATGACAAATAAAACAAAAGAACACGAAAGGACGAAAGGAACATAAGAACAGATAGCATTATATTGTCTATAATGATCTGTCTTTTACTGAAAATAGGTTATTGGGTTGGGCCGTAAGCCATCCTACACGTTTATAATGTGAAACTTGGCAGATAACTTGCTGTTATGAAGTAACTATATGAAGCTGGTGTGCTTCATACAGTTATTTTTAAGTAACGCGAATAGTTACATTATCTTCTTCTTCAGGATTCACATGCCAAACTTTCCTTTCATTCAACAACCATCTATCCTGGGGTCATCAAAATGCTCCATGAATTATCATCATCATCTGCCTAGCCTTTTCCCAACTATGTTGGGGTTGGCTTCCAGTCTAACCGGATGCAGCTGAAAACCAGTATTTTACATGCAGCGATTGCCTATTTGACCTCCATAACCAGACTACGTAAGACGTACGACTTTGGTAAGATTGGTTATCAGACTCTTGGACTTCTGACTACCCGTAACGACTGTCAAAGATCCATGAATGACAGCCGGAGGCCAATAGCTTAACATGCTTTTCGAGGCACGTAGGGATCTCGATAAGTAATAGATGGTCACCCATCCACGAACTGATCGCGGTAAACGTAGCTTAGCCTTCGATCGACCCGTGCAGTTGTTAACCCAAGTATTCACTTTGTCCTTATGACATTATTACCTATTTACATTTTTCCACTGTAAGCACTGTCTTTTTGAATAGAATACACATCCTATGAACCCAGTTTTACACCAGCTGGCATTAAAATAGGGTAGACTCAAACATCAACAAACAGTTGACATTGTTAAGTGCTTGTCACAGCCCTGTACGAGGAATTTTTATTTCAAATGAGTCGGGATGGAGTGACGGGTTCCTAGTAGTAATACGATAATATTAATTTCTTGTTTTACAGCTTTTATTGTAGTTGTGCATAATTTTATTGCAATAGAGGGTAGAGCTGTAGGTTATGTAATGTGTAAAGAAGTAGAAATGGTGATGGAAGTAAATGAAAGGACTGTAATTGATAAATATATTATCTAAACTAATAATAAAGCTGAAGAGTTTGTTTGTTTGAACGCGCTAATCTCTGGAACCACCTGTCGGAATTGAAAAATTATGTTTGCATTTGATAACCCAATTCTTGAGGAAGGCTACAGGCTATTTATTTAATATCACGCTAAGACCTTTAGGAGCCGATCCAAATAAAAAAGTCAGAAGGAACGCTAAGCGAATAGTGCGGGCAAGGGATGCGATGCGACGGGGTGAGTCGGGGAACAAAAAATTTCACGCGGACGAAGTCACGAGCAGAAGTTAGTACCTAATAGAATAATCAGCTTCCTCAGTAGTAGCCCGGAGTCTGCATTTGTGCCTGGTTGATGGCAATAGGCTCGTCCTCTATGGGACATAAATATAACTAGCAAAATGTGGGTGTACCTTCGGAGATTGCAGGCTTGGTGTTATGTTAATAATAAATAAAAGGATAGTTTGGATATACTGTTACAAATTTTAAGAGCTTAGGTAACTATTCACAGCTTTCAGAGGCAAGATGAGAAACCAAAGTGAATAGAAATTGCAATAGAACACTTCGGTATTCAAAATCAAAAGTTATTTATTCAAACTACGCTGAGAATCGGCACTTTTCGGACGTCAAAATTACATAAGACAGTCCCTCAAAACGCCCGCCCGTCACTATTTCGTAGTGCTTTAGCTGAGGAGAAGTGGCGCAACAAACTCCCAAGCAGCACAACTGTCTGATCAGTTAAAAAAGAAAAAAAAAAGTTTCTATACAATAGTCCGAAAAATAATTTAGGTATATTACGCAACACAAAATATTAAATTAAATTATTTGTCATAAGTCAGCAATATATCAAACACGCCAATACACCAAAAAATAAAAAATAATATTAGGTCTTTACCTATGAAATTGCCGTTTAGTATGCAGAAAGAAGAAGTCAGGTGTACGGGAGCCAACAAACTCTTCAAAGGTATTTTGTACTGCCTCTCGGGTATTGAATTTCTTCCCTAACAAAGAGTTGTCCAAATTATGGAAGTAGAAGTCTGTCGGCACAAGGTCTAGTGAGTACGGTGGATGACGCAAAACTTCCAACCCTAGCTCTTGTAGCTTAGAGACCGTCTGTTGTGCCATATGAGGTCGAGCGTTGTCGTGTAGGAGCAGCAGGGACGAGCGATTAACCAAGGTTGGCCGGAGATTTGCCAGCTTCTCCATCATTGTGTCCAGTTCCTTACAGTATTCATCCGCAGTACTGGTGCCATTTGGTAGGAGGCTGTGATGAATTATACCAGCACTAGACCACCAAACAGTGACCATGAATGTTTTAGGGCTAAGTTTTCGTTTGGGGCATTGCTTAGGCGCTGAACCAGGTCCTAACTAACAACATGATGACCGCTTACGATTATCAAAAAGAATCCATTTTTCATCGCAAATGACAATACGGTTCAAAATCCCTTCATTTCTGTGTCTGTTAAGCAACGCAAGGCATACCTCAACGCGTTCGTCGCGTTGGCGATCGTTCAGTTCGTGCGGCACCCACTTATCAAGATTTTTATTTGCCTTGCCAATTTGACGCAAATGGATCAATATTGTTTTGATGCTAACGTTGAAAGCTGCTGCTACCTCAGCCGTAGATTAAGTATCATCAGTTTTCACTATCGCCTTTAATTCGTCGTGGCTGACTATAATTTTCGGGTGACCACAGGGTTAATTGTTTAGATCAAAATTTCCATATCGGAAGCGTTCAAACAAATGACGAGTCGTGCATTCGTTTGTAGTGTTTACTCTGTACACGTAATTAATGTTGCGAGCTGTTTGTGCGGCATTGCTACCGCGACGGAACTCGTATTCCATAATTACTCGTTTTTTATCGTGTCCATTTTCATGAAAAAGATACAAATGTACTGAAAACAACACTAATCAATACACAAATGACTGAATTTGAAAATAGAATTCCATACATATTTTAAAAATAAAATTTATTTCAATTTAGAATTTATTGCCAGCCATACTTAATTTACGTTTCAAATGGCCAGTATTGTAAAACGCGGCGGCAACTTCATAGGTAAAGACCTATTATTATATTACCTATATTAAAAAAGTTTATTAAGATGATTGTGCTCATGTTATTGACGTGACATACATATTCCTTGAGCATTGAAAATACTTACTTACTTATCTATTATTGTGGCAGTTTTTTCAATAACTTTTCATTAGAAGTTTGCACTACTTCTGCGCTTGCACTACTTACTACTTACTTGATTTTTTTTTCGCGATTACAAAGTTAAATTTAAAGCCACAGTAAAAGTAATTCAGTTCGTTGTTCTAAAGCACTCCTTAAAGTTTCTAAAGAGGCTAGATCTATATCTAAAGCTAAATAATTGTCTAGATAGCTTGATTGACGTCTCTGCTAATCTCGATTCTAGTTCAATACTTATCAAGTCACCAGCAAAAACATCATTCGTTTCCAAAATTACGAGAAAATCTTCAAGAAAAAACAACGTGGCACACTTGGCAGTTTTTCCTTAAGAAATCCAAGTAATCTGTTCGCCTTCAAGCCTTTCTTTCACAAAAACTGTCATGAAATGTTAATCAGCCCATTTTTTATCGTTGCATGACGTCTAAAGATTAATAAACAACAATGACTATTCTTCGCGCCCTTTCTATCGTGGCCGCCATTACGCCTAGCTGTCAATGAGGTTAAGACCAAAATGGCGGCTGTGACACGCGACTATGTTTACTGATTTACCGCGCAAATTAACATTATATTATTTATCGTTGGGGTTAGGGTATTATGTCATTTTTTATAGTGTGATATTGGGATTATGAAATATGTTTTGAGGGTTGATTTTTGGGGTAGTTTATTCTTTTCAAATGTCTGTTTTTCCTTGTTCTTTTTACTTCAGAGGTCTTCTTTATCTGTCTTATATTTTCTTATTTACTGCATTTTTAACAGCATAGATATACTGGGAGGTACAGCATTCTTGAGCTAAATAACTCATCATCTTTATCTAGTTATCCATCTATTGTAGAAAAATGACTATGCAGATCTATGCATAGTAAAACATATTGAAAAGATCCAACATGGTTGTCTATGTTTAAATTATCAGTAGATTTATGTCCGTTGACATTTACTCATCCGGGATGTCTCAAAGACTAACTTGATAGGCGTGGAAACTAGTTGAGCTAGCATCCTTTCCAATAATCAATCTTGGTTTTATGAGGTTGATAAAACTGTGACACAATTCGGGTTGGATCTAGTTTTCATGCAGGACGAGCTAGATTCAGTACATACGGCTTGGTTAAATAAAACCGTCATTTATTTTAAGACCTCCCAGTGCTTGCTAATGTTACTAATATCATCATTTTCCTGCCTATATCCCAATTTATTTGGGGTCGGCGCAATGTCTTCTTTTTCCATACTTCTCTATTAGTCGTCATCTCATTGGTCAACCACTTTCTAGCCATTATCATCTTTCACACAGTCCATCCATCGAGTATGCATTGTAGATTACCACTACCCAAAGTTTTTCTTGGTCTTTAATTGTTAATTTCTACGAAGTAGGAAATAATCTATGCTTAAACGAGACCTACCTCTGAGTTTCTTTCGACAACCCTTATAAAAGTTTTATGCCTTGATATACCATCTTCATCATCTTCATCTTTTTACCCTTGTCCCATGTAACGTGGGGTCGGAGCAACACGTTTTCTTCTTCCATTCTCCCCTGCCAACCGTTACGCTATCATTCACTCCCTTGTCTTTCATTTCATTCTCACACACTCCATCCATCTTTTCTTTGGCTTTCCTCTCCCTTCTTCTTGGGGATTCTTTTAGTCACATGCGTTTCCTCCCTCCAAGCAAACGATGTTCTTTCAACTTTTCTGTCACTGGCGCCACTTTCAAACTTCCCCTTATATAATCATATCTTACCATCTGGTACATCAGCATAACGTGCAAAGACGTCCCATAAATACATTATTAATGATGAAACAATTACTATCATCAATTGTCTTTTAGATTCGTTTTTTCCAACTCATAGATCTTCAACGAATTCATTTCTGACACTTCACCGTTCGTGATAGGTTAATCTAAAGATTCTAAAGTTTTATAGGAAAAATCTTTACTTATAACAAAAACGTACTCTCGTGTTTGATTTGACTTTGAGTGCTTTACCTTGAACTAATTGCTGTGACCAGTAATGGTCGACCGTTTACGTCATAGTGCTAAAATATTGTATCTCATTTACATGTTATTTGAGAGGGGAGCTCGTGGCTAAATAATCAAACAGCTGCACGAGTAGATCCATCAGGTTAAGCTACGCTTGCCAAGGTTGGTCCGTGGATGGGTGACAATCTTTACATACCGAGACTCCTCCGTGCCTCGGAAAGCACGTTAAGTCGTTGGTCCCGGCTTTCATTCGTGGATCTTTGACAGTCGTTACGGGACGTCAAAAGCCCGAAAGTCTGACAGACAGTCTTACCAGGGGTATTATAGTATTACTCAGTAACTAGGCTGTGGAGATCAGATAGGCAGTCACTCCTTGTAAAATACTGGTATTCAGCTGCATCCAGTTAGACTGGAAGCTGACCCCAACATAGTTGGGAAAAGGCTAGGCAGATTGATTGATTTACATGCTATTTGTGATTTTGTGCAAAGGACGTTGAAGTATTTTTGAGATTGATTGAGAGCTGGTTTAGGCAAGGCTAATATAGTTACAAATTAATAAATTTTAATGAAGAGTGATCACGATGAGTTCATAGAAATCTATAAAACTAAGATAGGCTTTGGAAAAGAGTATTCCTGCTACTTAAAGATCCACAACAGATGTATGGTCAGTGACGATATTCAGTAAAGATTATATTTTAAAGGTAGTTTACACCTAACAACAAAAGTTGTTGTTAGGTGTATGTATAATAACTAGACATTAGAAGCCAGAAGTCTATCATCATGAATGGAGAAATAGAATTTTAATTTAATTTCTTTTTTTTTAAATTTTATAATAGAATTTTTTCAATTTCAGGCCTACAACCTTTTGCAATTTGGCAACTTATAGCCTGAATTCGCTTTCAAGTTTGTTTCATATTGATTAGTTTTCAGTTTTGCATCTAAAACAAACCTTTGCATTTCTGGTACCATGTACTAATATTTTGTAATTATCTTCTTCAACACAACTTTCTACAATCGAACAAACAAACAGAAAAAGATTGCAGCTTTGCATGTTCTCAATAAATAATCACGATATAATCTTACGAAGATGATCGCGTGCCAGCTTCGTAGTTTTACGTTATACGATCAAAAATATAAGATTCGACATGGTTTTAAGACACCGTTACACGACCGGAGATGTGTTTTTTTTTCTTGAATTTTATGGTGATTGTTGCTTAGCGTGACGCTAAAAGGGGTGGGCGGTTGTGTCCTAGTTTCGGCTATGAGATAGGTTTCGACTGGCCAGCGAGAGGTTGTAAGTTCGAGGAGCGGATGGGTCGTGCCACTCTTGACTTGAATTAACAAATAAAATTATTGCCGAGCGAGCGAAGCATCCATCAATTCTGGCAAAATTGGCTTTTGTCTGTCAGTTTGTTGCTATTTCTCTACAGGTCGTATTTTACAACCGATCTGGGGGTCAACCACCACCTTTTAAAGCAGTATTATTTTAAGGATACTTCAGGGTGAGAAAGAGATGGAGCTATACAGGACGTCTAGCTCCATCTCTTTCCCAGACTCAAATAAGATAAAATAATACTGCTTTAAGAGGTGGTCTAGCTCCTGGACGAAACTTGGTATACAGATTTTACGGCTTTATATAATTTTTTTGTCGTCGGGGATTTTTGATTAGAGGGGTACTTCCTCCCAAAAAGGGCAAAAATGGGGCTACTGGATATCTCCACCTTATGAAATCCGATTTCGATGGTTCTTTTTTTTATTAGAAAGGTAGTAACTTTAAATTGGTGTCATAAAATTTTTGTGAAGATCTGATGAAAAAAATAACATGGTGAATATCCCGTTATTAATAACTTTATTGGTATATTAATTGTTGCAAAAAAGTCTATTGTTCGCAGAAGTACTAGTTGTACACTGAGAAGAACTATCCCTGGTACGTTATTGATTGACATAAAATTAGGTAAATTAATTGTTTACAAAATTGTCTATCTCCTTACTAACTTAAATTGTCTTAAATTGTTGTAGGTATATTCAAATCACAACAGTCATTCTTTGATTATTTGTCTGAAATGTTTGTAACACGGAAAATTGACGTTGTGTGTCAGTTTGATAAACAATTATGTTTTCTGTCTGTACATAGTTACGACACAAATAGGATGAACGACAAATGTAGATATATATCTTCCAGATAACAATTGGATGAAAAGATTCACTATGAAGACTAGGTATACAAGATCAAGCATATAGCTTAGTTCAGGATAAATTATTTCCAATGTACGAAACGATGATTGAAACAGCAATAATGAAATTGTCTTGGGTATCCTCATTAACCGTTATTAATAGGTAAGCCTATGCCTATATACTAATATGTTTCCTAGAAATTTCTTAATCCCCTACAATAATCAATTTACCATCGTTCTTTTCTAACATTAATAGCACTTCTATAAAACAAAAGAAGGAATTACCAATTGAAAAACTTGAGGTATTTTCTGGGAACTACAAGGCGTATTAATCAATATCTATGAGGAATACTAACTTACTTAGTCATTAGGAGGAAACAAAGGAATTTTCGAAGAGGTACATTTGTATATTACATGGCACACTTTGAGTTGGAGTAAGGGGGAGTTCGTTTTACGCGAGCACTGAAGAACCAATCGAGCGTTGTTCGCAGATCGAAGCATGGGAATTCAATATTGATACGCAGGAGCTTGTGGCTAAGTAATAACAGCCGCACGGGTCGATCGATAAGGTTAAGCTACGGTTGGTCCGTGGATGGGTGACCATCTTTACATAACAAGACCCCTCCGTGCCTCGGAAAGTAATTTGATAGTCGTTACGGGTCGTCAGAAGCGCGAATGTTTGACAACCAGTCTTACCAAGGGGTATCGTATTACCCAGTAACTGGGTTGTGGAGGTCAGATAGGCAGTCGCTACATGTAAAATACTGGTATTCAGCTGCATCCGGTTAGATTGGAAGCCGACCGCAAAGGCTAGGCAGATGATTATTTTTTTATTTGATATGGGTTTGCTCTATAAGCATGATAAGTCTATAATGTTCCCAATGCTGGGAGACAGGCCTTCTCTCTGAGGAGTGGGCTGTAGTCCACCACGCGGGCCCAGTGCGAGTTGGTAAATGTCACACGTCTTTGAATTTTCATATTGATACGCGTTGATGCAGAATCATCCTATTGCATTAGATTTTCTCTTTAGACGTAGGCTGAGTTTATTTTGAGATTTTACTGAAATTGCATAATTTGTTTCCATGAAGCCTAAGACAGCAATGTGAGAAGAACGTTAAGTACAGCCCGATGCAAACTTTATGGCGCCTCGGAACATGAGGCGAGTCGCTGCGCAGTATCAAATTCATGTGGCAGCGGGGGTGAGGAGTGGGGTACTGCGCAACGAGTAGTGCACGTCAGAGCCGCCATAAAGTTTGACGCGTACTATCTCGTACCTACCTATTGGATTTTAGATAGAAGAGCGAGTTTTGCACTTGATAAAGTACGTCATATATTTAATATGTAACATCTTTCCTGTGGGAATGATTTCGTAAAAAAGGGACGGAAGTGTGTAACAAAGGGACGGAAGTGTGTAACAGGAAGCCGGTAAGCCAACCAAACCAAGCCATTTTCCGAGAGGTTGGTACTGTTTTTTTTTTGATGTTTCACATCATATGCGACTACTGTAAGCCTCGAATTTTTTTTTTGGGCTGCATATGTAGGTCATCATCATCATCATCATTTGCAGCTTTGTTGTTTCTCCTCCTCCTCTGTGCAAGTCTCATCCAGGTCTTCCCCGCGATCTTCTGTAGGTCGTCCACCCACCTGGCTATTGATCGGTATGATACCTACTTCAAAAATGCAAACTAACTAACATATAATTTCATAACATCATCGTTAAAATGCTGCGAACGTTTGGGTAGAAGAACTACAAGCCTAGCAAAGAAAAGCCAAGAAAAACCTCATAATTAACAAATAGCATTCAACCCTCCAGTTCTGCCCATCCTCATATAATTAATAAGTCTAGGTCAGACATGGCGCCAATTTTTTGCCATCCCTCCGATTCACGACATTGTTACAAAGGGAATAAAGCATTTGTTATGCAATCATTCCGTCTCACATGATTGATAATTTTATAGAACGTATGCCATGCTCTATGAGTTTTTGTTCCGTCTTCCACAATTGATAGAATGCCTTATCGAAAAGTATGTGAATGAAAGAAATAAAATACGTTTGTTTGCGATAAATACGACGCAAAGAAATAACACAACAAAATAAAATGATAAAAGAACAAGTTTGGGGAAAATATGCGTCACATTCACGCAAAACGGTGCGAGTGTGAGTAGTCTAGAGAATTCTGATAATTTGAATCAATGATATTATAAGTAAAAAGACGTAGATAGGTTATACAAGCTCCGCAAGTGACACGTCAAAATGTGGCTAATTAGCCACATTTTCGTCGTCTTGTCTCTTTTTCGCTCCCGATAATTACGACATGCCGTCCTACTTCCACGTGCCACTTAATAGTTCGACATTGTGTCGTTTTTGAACATCGAATGTTGGGTAAGTAACCTATCTACGTCTTTTTACTTATATAACATCATTGATTTGAATTGTGTTACAATTACAAATAAACCTTTTGGTCTGTCATTGGTGCCGATTCTGTTGTGCACGAACCCTAAACTTAATTTGGGCTATTGCTAACTTTTTCTCTCCAAGAAAGACGTAAATTAGAGCTGTTAATTTACTTTGAACTAATATTTTCATACAAATTTAGACGACACGTAACTAGTTTGACATCTCTAACTTAGTTCATAGCTATAGCCGTCATTTTCTTGCGCTGCCTGTTAGTAAAAGATAGCGTTTCTCTAATTTTGGTTTAGTTATTGAATAAGAGAATCGGCGCCATTAATTTCCGTCACTCTTTAAAAAAAAAAGTTTCGTGGCAGGACTGTTTTCACTCATTTGAATCCATAATCAACAACTCCAATTACAGTAAGTACAATTTATTCTGGGCCCTATTAAAATACCGACAATGCGACATCTTATTAGTAAAAAACTGGCCAAGTGCGAGTCGGTCTCCCAGACGATGGGTTCCATACCACACTACCATATTTTAAAAGAATGTCCCTTTAATTTTTAACTTTATTTTATTTTTATGAAAATACTAAACGAAGAATATATTTTAACAATTCCAAAGACAACTTAGTATTTCAAACTGTGATTCACAAAGTAATATTTTGCAGTTGCAGAATATTACCCATATATACACAAAACCTTATGAATCAGCGTTTTTAGTATTTGTTGATTAAATACAGTACAAGTACCTACATGATATACAAAGGTTTAAAATTCCTAACTGGTTTAGTTGTTGCGATAGAGCTCGTACAAAAATGGTGTAAAACTGACAACTTTTGCGGCCCCCTATTTCTTCATTTTTGAAGATAAAATGATAAAAATTACATTTGTACTCTACTCGATGAATTCTAGACAAAGACCCTACGCCGTAGCAAGAAAAAACATTTTTTTTTCGAAATCAAAAGTTTTGTGTATGAGGGAACCCCTTTAATTTTTAATTTTATTACTTGTTGTTATACCGGCAATATAAATACACAATCTGTGAAAATTTCAACTGTCTACCTATTACGGTTCCTGAGATACAGCCCACTGACAGACAGTCGGACGGATGGACGGCCAGCGGAGGCTTAGTAATAGGATTTCGTTTGGCACACTTCGGGTACGGAACCCTAAAAAATTAAAAAAAAAACCACGACAGGTGTTGTTTAATAAAGCCGCAAAATGTACAAATGAAACTTGTAAAATTATCGGATTGCTTGTCACCTGTCGGTTTTTCTAAGTTGGCAGAAAAATGTTAATACTACATGATACCTATACTTAATATAAGAATCATAAAGAGCAAAATATTGAAGAAAAGGACATGTTGCGCCGACACCAAATAAATTGGGATCCTTAAGTTCAGGACAATGATGATGACGATGCTAAAGCACTTAAAGCTTACGTATGAAAAGACCAAACAGCAACTGGCCCAATACTGACAAACTGCACCCTCCACCCCTCAGACTCCCTTCTCCTCAGACCTCCTTGCTTCCCAGAACCACAGCAACCAGTTTCCCTCATTTTACTTTTATAAGATACGCTAGAATATAAACAGCTACAGACATCCTGTGTCGTTTTTTGATTCCTGTCCTAGATCACTGGCATGAATATTCATAATAATCTTGTAAATTGTTGTAATGCCAACCTGTTACGTATTCACTACAAAACGAAACCATTCTTCATAGAAATACACAGCAATTTGTCTATACTAAACTCTTGAATTCTTGATGAAGTCTAAAACCAGATAGAAGCTGCTCTTTTTTTTCAATCAAAAGCCAAAAAGATTGTAAGGTAACGTAAAAATAGGAGGGAAAATACAAAAATAAAAGGGCTGCACTATCTTCTAAAAATCTCACACACATAGTTTGTATTGGCAGGTATCTGTAAAGACACAAGAGGTCTTGGATAAGAAATATTGGAAACAAGAAAGACAGATAAAAAAAAGATATAGCATAATCAGTCTATAACGTCCCCACTGCTGGGGTACAGGCCTCTCTCTGAGAGGCCGTGAACAGTAATCCACCACACAGGCCCAGTTGGAGTTGGTAAATATCACATACCTTTGAATTTTTGGTAGTAAGACATGCTGGTTTTCTTTCAACGTTTTGAGACTAGTGATGAAATAAATTACATAAAGTACAGTGCCTGCTTGAGTTCGATTCCACGACCTACTTACTTAAGCTGAAAGCTGAAAAGAAGATATAGCTAAGTAGGAAAAGACATCTAGTAATAACGATGATGAACCACGTGATGAACCCAATGAAAGGTCTCATAATCCTAAGGTTATCGCAAAATCGTATGTTACCGCTGACAACGTATTAATGAATAATAATTATCCTATGAATAAATAACAATAGGGTAATTAGACAGATAACATCAACGATGATGAAAAATGTTCATAAATTATTGTAGTTTTTGCTACTCTTGATTTTAAGTATAAACATGATTAATAAATAATTAAAGATGATTAAAAAGTAAATCTGATAGTCGTAATTGATTGTCTTGAATGAAGAATTTTGTGTGATTATCATTTTATTGATTTTGCATTCTTCATCTTTAATGCCAGTTAGACTTTTGCACTTAGTGTTGCAGACTATTATTTAGCAATTTTTATCTGTCCAATTTTGATCTATTTTTGGTCACTGTGTATTTTATTTTATTTCTGTATATTTTGACCAAGAAATGTTAGTAGCATCTCTTAAAGCAAACTTTATTAGTCCTTAATTAAGTTTGCTTTAAGAGATGCTACTAACATTTCTTTTTTTTGCTTTTAGTTAAAAAAAAAGAGAATGACCATATCAATGAAGACAAAATCTTCATCAAAGCCTTGCAAGATAATCCAATCAATAACTCACATTTACATTCCCAATCATAATCAACAAAGCAATTTTTAAATTAATCGCCAGACAAAACCTTACTAGAAAGATTTCGTACATCGAACGACAAAACCCATTGGACCATGGGACATAGTCTAATGCATACTTAATAACATTTTATGGGGCACCCATTATTTATGGGGTTTTTCCATGAGTTCCCATGAACCTTTGCGTCTCGGATCAGCGAGTTTACGTGCACCGAGTAGTTAGTAAGAAAATAATGGTCTAGATATATCTAAACTCAGAATTAGACAGGGATAGAATGATAGAAGGGGTTCTATTTTCAAAAAGAAACGTCTATTTTGGCGTTGGATGGTCATTTAACGATGGTGTAGAATATCCAGCCTTGGACGTCTTTTGGCTGTATGATGATGAGAATGTTTTAAATTGTGGGGTTATGATGATAAAAATGTCAAAATAATTTCTTCAATTCAATGATTTATTGGGCTATAAAGTATTGACTTGAAGAAATGATTGTCAATTAACAAAATGTAGACATTTTAAAATAAAGAATGCAAACTTTTATTTTTAATGGATTCTGCATCACTGTAAATTAGGTAGGTACATAACTACATCATTAGTTGCTCTAGCAACTTCTAGGTTTTATCCTATATTATTAGGTTCGTATTTACCAAAATCCCTTGCCTACTCTCGAAACTTTCTTCAGATTCACGTTGTATTTAAGCCACAGGCGGCATTTGATCTTAGACTTTTTCAACCTCATCATTTTCACCTCTGATGGCTCTCATTTAAAATTTATCACCAATTCCTTAACAAATTGATTCCTCCAATACAGTGTGATAAATATTTTTCAATAAAACTCTACACCAATTAGTTATGGCTAAACATTATTATTACTAACATGAGCAATCAACACGACTAACAAACAGACAAAAAAAACGAAACGATTTGACCCGACCTTTGGCGGCGCCGGCGGAACACTCGGAAATGGAAAGAGATGAAGGTATAGGGAATGTGGGGAGAGTGAAAGGGAAAACGAATGGTTATGTAGGGTTGGTGCTGAAGGAAAATTAAATTTAGAATATAATTTCGTTGATGAAGAACTTGAGAAATATGAACAAGTGTTTGAAATGTTTAAAGAATACAGTGTGTTTCTTCCTTGGAGTCCAAAAAAGTTAAGAGCTTTTTCAAGATGAGTAAGCACTGTCCTCAAATAAAAATAACAATATGTTATTGCTAAGTATTGTGAAAACAGCAGTATGATTTTACCATCCATCACTTGGGAGGTTATATCGTTTACTATCACGATTTTTGGAGTCCCCTCTTCGTCCTCTATTTTTGTAGCTCCATTCCACAAAACCATATTCCATTTGCAAAAATGATAATGATTCGTAAATTTAAATCATTAAAATCGGCTGGCTGATAATAGTGCACATCTACATTTAGTGTCATGCTGCATGCATGCATCTTCCTGCTCTTCTTCAATGTTACTTGGGGTCGGCGCAACGTTTTCTTCTTCCATTCTCACCTGTAAACTGCCACGCTATCATTCACTCCCGTTAACCATGCTGAATGCATTGGTGCCATTTATTAATCTACCACCTCAATTTGCTTCAGTGAAATTTTGTTTTGACAAAAATTTTGGATAATATACGAATCTGCTTATTTGCCTAATGATCTTGAAATCTTAAGAATGTGCACATAAAATGATTATAGACTTTATAAAGATCATGCTTATCACTGGACTGAGTATTAGTTCGGGATGAAAGTTGATATTATGGATGACGTCAGTAGCACCTGCCTTTTTTCCAATCATGGTGGGGTCAGCTTCCAGTCTTTCTGAGGCACGGAGGCGCCTCGCTACGTAAAGATGGTCACCCATCCACGGACCAACCGCGGCAAGCGTAGCTTAACCTGATCGATCGACCCGTGTGGCTGCTATTACTTAGCCACGAGCCCCTTAGTCGCACAGGCTGAAAAAGGTTTACAGAATAACACAAAAAAAATGGTTATCGTTTAAATGTCTCACAATACCGATTTTTCAAAAGATACTGCTAGATGTAGAAATTGTCAAAGAAAAATAGTTACCATAAAATAAACTTGAGTCAAATCCTATTATAGAAAGAGACTGTCACATAGCTGTAGGAAGAGTTACATACAATATACGACAGACACATACAAAGCCAATTTTTTTATAAACCTCGATACTGAACCTAATTCCCAAAAAATATATTTTAGCTTAACTGTTAATCAAAACCAGCATCCACCTTGTACCAACCCTACCAGTAATTAACACAAAGATCTTGCCGAAAAGAGTTTTTTTTCTCATCTTAATTCATCGTACCATTTGTTTTATACCAAAGCGCTGTTTCCAGTTAGGTTTGTGAGAAGTCTCGTAGGAGAGTATTGGTCCTCATTTACTTTTTTTTGGGATATCAATAATGAAATATAATGGGAATGGACCACACGTTAAAGAGTAGATGGCGCTTTATATTGAGTGTTTTGTGTGTGTTAATATGGTGGTGGAAGATAGACACGGTAGTGAAATAAGTGACAGTTTGATTTGATGGTTATTTGAGGAAGGTAGCTAGGGCAGACTAGAGAATGAAATGGGGAATATTAAGTTTTATAGTACAACTAAGAGGAGTCCTGTGAATAGACGTGAGTTTAAAGATTTAGTAAAAAAACGATTGTATATAGAGTTAATGACTTTATGTACACTGCCAAAGGCTTTGGGAATCGAGCTTGACTATACATAAACAAATCATATGTAAGACGTTATAATTGTAAGCTCCAGCAGTGTCCAGCAGTAGAAGTCTTTCAGCTAATTGAGATGATGTCGTTAAATCAAATCTCACATACAAACGTCAACCCCTGTGCAAATCCAAATCATTCATAATTATATCTTCTGTGGCTGTGTTGTTAGTCCTGAACTGCTTCATTCGTAAAAGATTTAGTTTCCTCTGCTTCAATATTCTCACAAGTGGAGATACTTACTTACCTAATGAATTGTGGCAGTACATCGGCGCGAAAACTGTAACCGTAGACATTTTTAGTCTCATTAAAATATAAGGAAAGGCATAATTTTTTTTTATTGGAATTTACTCCTTATGAATCGATTTTCATATGAGGTATAGAAAAAATATGAGGAGTGAAATACAAGAGAAGCGTTGTCATAGGTTTTTGTTTTGTTTATTTTCAGTCAGTCTTCATTGTAGCGGTTAATCTATCCTTTATATTCAAAGACAAGCGTGCATAAAGAGTAAACCACAGTCGTGCGTCGGAGCTGAATCACACTTTTTTTTATATATGCGGCTAAAATTTTCAACGCAGTGGAGTTCAGAATCATGTACTTAGTCCATGGTAAGAGGTTGCGCGTCGATGTCTCTGCTATCCTGTATATCCGGAATATAGGCATCCAAAAGTGTCTTTAAAATATCGCCTTTAGCGATAAGACCCCCCATTGAGTCACCCTATGTAAAATTTCTACATTTATATCTGTAATTCTTATGCTATACATAAAAAAGAGTGTTCTATTCTATTCTGTTCCTGGATATTCAGTCCCGTTACCACCTTGCTATCTAGACGACATTTTATTATCTACGGCATGAGTTATCTCTATATCGCTTGAGAGAAGAGTGTAGAAAAATTCACAGGACTTGTTTTTTAATTCCCAGATATTTAAACAAATAAAATACTAAGTTATAAAGTAAAACGAATGACGTTTGTCTCCCCTACATGGCGGACAATGTACGTCCACTTATTGATTCAATTGAGCGTGTCGACCAAATTGTTTTAAAGAAAACCCACAACTTTTGACCTTTGCTGACCCCGTGGGAGTGGGTGGGATTTTTATATTTTATTAATTTTTTTTTGAGATAGAATTGTTTTTGGTTTTAGATAGGTCCCGCATTTCCCGTATTTACGGGATTCTTTAGTAAAGCTTTGTTTTCTGTTTGAAAAATAAAAACTGAAATTCTATGATAGACAAGTGAATGAAATGTTAGTTTTCACACGTAAAATACTGTTTAACTTGAGCTTGTGATATAACAGTCTATGCTATGGTAGTTAACAAACACCTTTTACTACGAAAGCCTAGCAACGAATACGGTCACACAGACCTTAGGATCCAGTTTTGGGTTTCCACCACCCTAAATTTCTGAAAAGACTTAGAGATGTCTTAAATAACATTTTTCTTATTAGCACTATGGAACATACTATTAAACACTATTTGGTAGAAACCTAACGTTTACTTACGGATCCCTACAATTTATTCGAAAAACCGTTACGGCTGATTGGCTGGCTCGCTTCGAAATATATGCGTAAGAGTTGAATATTTTGTGTTGATTGTGTTTCCATCATGATGGTTTTTATTACTTTATCTATTTTTTTTGGTGTTTTACAGTACTGTGACATTGGTTTTTATGACCGAGTTATTAAGAAAAAATTTTTTTTAAAAATATTTTTAAGATAATATTTACATCGTTTAAAAACTAACCGTCATAAAATAATAATAAAAATATGTTTAAGTATATAAAAAATTCGTCCGCATTGCTTTCAACTGGAAAAGTTCCAAAAAGGCTTGCAGAATTGCCACGTTGTATCGTTGACTTTGTTGCGTTTTAAAATTTAACATATCTTAGCTACCAAAAAAAAAATGTTTACATCTATTTAAGAACCTTTGTAAAATTAAAACAGACATAATTATACCATTATCGTAATATATTATCATACATCATCTGCCTACCCCTTTTCCCAACTATGTTGGGGTCGGCTTTCAGTCAAACCGAATGCAGCTGAATACCAGAATTTTCCACGGAGCGACTGCCTATCTGACCTCCACAACCCAGTTACTGGGTAATACGATACCTCTTGGTAAGACTGGTTGTTAGACTATCTGGCTTCTGACGACCCGTAACGACTGTCAAAGATCCACGAATGACAGCCGGAACCAACGGCTTAACGTGCTTTACGAGGCACGAGGAGTCTTGCTACGAGTATGTAAAGATGGTCACCCATTCACGGACCAACCGCGGCAAGAACCTGCTCCATCGGCCCGTGCGGCTGGCTAAGTAAGCCACAAGCCCCGTATCAGTATTTTCATACCTGTTGGTAAAATAAATACAAGCCACGTTCTATTACTATGAAGATGAAACTTAACTATAACACATAGGTACATTCTGATAGTAGGTACCTATAGCTAACTAACCAACATGTTTCTTTGTTCCAGGCTAACCCAGCGGCCCCCTACACAAGAAGACAATAAAATCCCTCAAAATTACTCGAATTCAATCCCCCAACAGCAAACCATCCACCCTGAGTTTCACAGATCCGTTTGGGCCTCCCCAGTCTTCGGACGGGGGGGGCCCATCCACCCCACAGCCGGCCCTCACCACCCAAGACTCGATAGACCACCAACACCACCATCTTGGGGGCTCACAGACCCCACACGACTCCGCAAATTCAACACCCACAAATGTTTCCTCAAAATCAGCTTTCATAGAGTTACAGCAACATGGGTATGGTCCTTTCAAAGGGGGGTATCAACATCCCCATCATTTTGGGAGTCCAGGAGGACAGCAGAATCCTCATGAGGCGTCAGGCTTTCCCAGTCCTAGGTCGTTAGGGTACCCTTTTCCCCCGATGCACCAAAATACGTATGGTTATCATTTAGGGTCCTACGCGCCGCAATGTGCAAGTCCGCCTAAAGATGGTAAGTTCTATTTTGGTATTTTTATTTGTATTTTGTAATATGAGTTTTGATTCGTTGTGTTGTTTTCGCATAAAGATTGCAGAGTACACAAAAAAAAAAAGAAAAAAAAAAATACTTAGAAATTTTGCTGTGCCCAAGGACAGGTGCATGCATTACTGTGTCATGAAATTTTAATGCATGCCTTACTACCAGTGTTTTGTACATGTAAGCAAATAAATAAATAATTACAGTCAAACATTTTTGTTCAGAATCAGAAAATTGGTCCTTTGAGCCGATTGATTTTTCTCTACAGTTTAAAACATATTTTTAAAACTGTTTTCTGTACAGCACAAATGTATTGTTTTAACAGTACTCCTCTAACGACCAATAAACTGACCTTTATGGAAAAATTAAAGGGAAAATTGGAAAAAGAAGTGAAAAATAGGAAAGAAAAAGAGTTTCCCAATTCCCATAAAACTTAATACCCACTATTACAACATCACAAATTCAATTCAATCCTACTTTAACACCTTCGACACAAAAGAAGCCATTTTGAACTTATAAATTACCCTAATTTGTCTAACATTACAGTTGTCTTATGAAATACCCCATTTTTACGCGTTTCACCCCAAAATTATCGTCACCCAAGTGTTCTGATCGTCACATTATGGCTTGAACCGTCATTTTAAGGCGTCAACTATGAATATCATGAAGTTTTACGAAAAACTCCTTCGTTGGTAAAAAAAAGAAAATGTCTCTTTTCTTGAATATTTTATTGAGACTTCGGTGAACTTTTGGTTTCTTTACGTGACACGACACGATCACGATACAACGTTAACGAATAGAGAAAATGGTATTGCATAATAATAACCAGACTATTACGTGGGCTGTTCCAAAAATTGTTAGTGAAATGAAAAATAGTTAGAATATGAAAAAAGTTTATTTAAAGCTTTTCAAAATACTCCCCTCCAACCCCAATGCACTTATGCATTCGGATGAACCAGCTTTCAAAACATTAAAAAAATATATATCTTGCTATAAATAAAAGAAGAATGACAAATCATTTTTAAAAATATTTAAAAAAAGAACTATACACATACATGGTACATGGTAACAATACAGGTGGCCAATGATTTTGACCAAGGAGATTTGTAAATAGTTTCAAGAATAAAGAGATTGTATTTATTCTGTGGCTAACAATTTTCGGAACAACCTTGTATTGTCCCACTGTAGGGCCTTTGCCTCTTCTCATACAGAGAAGGCACGAGCCAAATCACCACGCTTGCTCACAGGTTGGCGATTTCAGACTTATATCAACTAGGTATAAGTCCAGGTTTCCGTGCCATGTTTTTCCTTCACCGATGTCAGTCATTTCCAAATTAACCTCAGAAAGGACATTGAAACAGTTACAAATTGGACTTGTAGAAAAACATCCGATATTGATTAACATATTTTTTCTTGTTTACTTAACAAATACCTAAAAAATCGTTTTTGTATCCATTAATTAACCGACTTCACAAAAGATGGAGACTACCTTCATACTCAAAATTAAAACATCAATCAAATCACATATTTTCATGAATTTCCTTTAAAAATCGTGACATCTAAAGTGGCATGGAATACTGTACGTCAAAACACTAGTAATTGTAGTACGGAACCGCCGAGTTAATATTTAATGGAGTCCCCTATAGCACAGTTCAAGTATAATTAGGGGTGCCACTTTTGCTACAAAAAAAATTCTGTTTCTTTTTAAGTAAGTAGGTACTGTAGGAAGAATTCCATTGAAAAAAAAATAGTTTTGTGAATAGAAATTATTCATCTTGATCTGAGTGTAAAAATGGGTTCGTTGTTTTCTTTTTATTTTGTAGATTACACTTAAAATTAGTCACTGTTTTTCTTTACATTTTTCACTGTATTTTTCCTTCCCAGATCAACACGGAAATGTCTCTTTTTCACATCTAAACCACTACTTTGGTAAGAGAAATTATCACTATCCTCATAACATTCACGATGTCCAGCGGTGGACAAACGCTTCCTACGCCCTTCACCAAGCCAAATTGTAATTATAAATATTTAATGCTATCAATTTTTCACACACCCAATTATTGGCAAGGGGCTCGTGGCTAATGATAACAGCCACATGGGACGATAGAACGTTAAGCTGCGCTTGCCGCTGTTAGTTCGTGGATGGGTGACCTTCCATTGCGTCTCGAGAGACCCCTCCGTGCCTCGGATAGCACGTTAAGCGGTTGGTCCCGGCTGTCATTCGTAGATCTTTGACAGTTGTTAGTCGTAGCCAGTAGCCCAAAAGTCTGATAACCAGCGGCGTCGTGTTACCCAGTACTTAACTGGGTTGTGGAGGTCAGATAGGCAGTTTCTCTATGTAAAATACTGGTATTCGCTGCATTCCATTAGACTTAAAGCCGACCCCAACATTGTTGGTAAAAGGTTAGGCAAATTGATTGAATTTCAGTCGAACACAAAACAATTATTGACAAGTGAAATGAGAATCGTCTGAAAATTTCTCAGTAACTATTTTGCACAACCCTAGATCATTACCTACTCAATTTTTCCGAACGCCACCTAACGGTATGGCATGAAACTTTTATGTGTCGCATTGGCCCCGAGCAATTGTAGAGTTTGAATTTAGAATCATTCGCGTATCAGTTTAAAAGAACATTCTTTTCTTTTGTAATTGGCGTTGAATTGTAAAGTTCTTGCAAATGATTAGGGCCAACCCTAGTGAATTAAATAAAATGTCGTATTTTATGTAAATTTTTACACATTGGTAGAAATATTAGTTTTATTTTTATTAGTTTTACTCGAGACTGGCTGTAAAATTAAAATTATTTTTAATGTACTTGTGCGCAGCAAAATGGAGTCCAGTGCATGTATCTGGAACCCGCACTTTACTCTTACAATAGGCACAAAAAGCTTATCTTAGGTATGTATATAAACGCTTGACTTTCTGTTAGGCTGTTTAGGGTACAATTCCCTCGACGTCAGAAGAAAAAATGACCAAATTATTAATATGTGTAAGATCCTTCACGGAAAAACAGATGCACCTGAGCTGCACGACGAACTGTCCCATCTTTTTGCTCCAATAAATTATAGCCGTAACATGAGGCACAGATTGTTCACCGTGCCTTGGAGTCGAACTGTCGCTCGAGCCCAGTCTCCTGTCCCTCGCACACATACTGCGCTCAACGCTCTCTTGGACGCTAAGCCTGACTGTGATTGTGTTCGCGGATGAATGGAAGAAGACCTTGTCAGTATGTCTGGAGTATTGTGAGAAGAGCGTATGACTGACGAGTAGTTGTATACCTACTTTTATTATTGTACTTAAACAATGTTTTAATGTCTATGTAATTGTAATTGACCTTGGCCGTTTTATGTTAAATAAATAAATAAATAAACATCGTTCAGTAGTTCACTACTGAACTATTAACACACTGTCAAATCTCACGTTAAATGCTGTGATAAATAATACCAGCCTTACTGTTCCTCTGCAGGGCAAAGGCTTCTTCTCATACAGAGAAGGCACGTGCATTGATCACCATACTTGCTCAAGACGAGTTGGCGATGTCAGACTTATATAAACTATTTATAAGTCTAAGTTTCCTCACGATGTTTCCCATCATCGATATCTGTCAGTAATGTCCAAGATAAACTCAGAAATAACATGTCAAATGAAAAAGTCACTTCTACTTGTCCGTAACTTTAGTCTATGAATTTACTTGACATACGATTTGACAATACCCACATTCAAGATAGAAAAATAAACTTTCAAAAAACGTGGTTGGTTCATTAGCTAACTCCAATCGATGACCTAACTAACCATAACGAATAGTTTTGTAAGAATAAGCTGCTTTGCTCACACCGAGTATTTTATTTCAATAAATTCGCTTGCGTGCGTATAATATAATTATTAGGTAAATAACTAATTAAACGCTTATAATTGACGCTTTCAACATTCACGCTAAGAATAAACAGTTACAAAATATTCTGTAATCCCTTTCAAAACGACCCTAAAATTGCTGAAATAATATAAGGTTATTCACTAAATAAAATCAATCTGCCTCTTTGGGGTCGTCTTCCGGTCTCACCAGATGCAACTGAATACCAGTATTTTACGCGGAGCGACTGCCTATCTGACCTCCATAATCCAGTTACTTGGTAGATAATACGATACCCCTTGGTAAGACTGGTTGTCAGACTTTCTTTCTACTTATTCTCTAAACATCACTTCGAAATTCGAACGGAGTCTCGTTGTGAAGCCGCGAGAAGAAGATTGAAGATTCAAACTGAACTTTAGAGAATAGTGCTACTGATATTCACTACAACTACCACTATAGATACTCCTCTGCCTAAACCTTTGAGGACTACAGGCCTGATGTTACGTTATGTTACTCACTTATACCTACAGGGTGAATTTTTCAAGTGGGCATGGTTGGCCAAATCCAAAACTATGAGGAATAGCGAAAAGTACTCAAAGGAGTCTCGGGCTCGATTTTGATGAAAACTAAAATTGCTTCATTGGATTTTTTGAAAAATCGTCATATTTCAGCGCTACGTCGAAACTGGTCGCAGTAACAAAATTAGGGCACTCCAGCAGTTTCATTACGGTAGATAGGCTATATCCCTAGGGATATACAAACTATATCACGCCTACAACCATCTTACTGCGACATATAAATATGCCAGTTGCGCGGTGAACTCTAATTTATTTGACGTCAGGTCTTAGATGCGGTCAGGTTTAATGCATCAGGGACTCAAGTCTGCTATTACAATAGTGTCAGAATGGTCTATCATTGATTTCATAATTGTTGATTTTGACAAGTTTTGTAATCTACTAATATAATGACGTCATTATGACTTTCCAATGGTCAACCACTGACACTCCATTGAAAGAAATGGCTTACTCGTAAAATGGTAATCTCGTACATAATGACAAATGAAAGACTGACTCATAATAATTCATTATTCATTTATTTATTGTTTGCTACAGGTGAAAATACAGGTCTAATAATTAGCGTTATGACGTATGCGGTAATCTGCTAAAATTTTGACAGTTCCTTTGATCAGTACCACCATTCTATTACGAGACCACTGACCTTGATCGGCCATTATGAATTTAGCAGATTACGAACTTTTAGCAAAATGACAATGGGATCGTGTTGGAATGACGAATTTATAAAAAATGGCAGACCTGGGGCCCTAGCCACATGTACAAATCCTTTACCAAATCTGTTTGAAAATTCCTAAAAACAATCCAATGTTATTTTCAAAATATTATTCTTTAATAAGTTTATACCACGTAAATGTACAGTAATTTTAATATAATCACAGTTTATAGCTACCGTACTTTGCTAAAGCCGTCGGTTTAGTATTTAAATCAGGGTTCAAGTATTCGTTTTGCATTTAGTAGTATATATTAGGTTGGGGAAAAAGTCTTTTCGCATTATAGTATGTATGAACTTGTAATAAAATCTCTTTGGCTATACTATTTGTATCTGGCTGGTTTTGGTACCATTGAAAGTTTAAATTTTAAAGAATAATTCCAAATTCAAATTAGGAAAATGTGTGATTTTCATTTGTTTTTCGTACCGTCAAAATGAGTGAATCTAATGAAGAAATTCGATACATTTTAAAATTTTACTACAAAAAAGGTAAAAATGCATTTTTCCATCGCAAATTCATTCGCAAACATCGCAAATTTTTTTCGCGGCTTGCGTTGCAACGCAAGCCGCGAAAAAAATTTGCGATGTTTATGGACCTAGTGTAGTGTCTGTGAGAGTAGCACAAATTTGGTTTAAGCGTTTTCAATCCGGAAATTTTGATGTCAAAGATGCACGTCGCTCTGGTCACCCTATTACGGATAAAATGGATGCCATTTTTGAAAAAGTGGAGCAAGATCGGCATATCAGTAGTTACGACGTAGCTGAAGAACTGGAAATTGACCACAAAACAGTTTTGGCGCATTTGAAAAAAACTGGGTACACAAAAAAGCTCGCCATTTGGGTACCTCACGAGCTCACTGAAAGAAACCTAATGAACCGTGTACTCATTTGTGATTCTTTATTACGACGTAATGAAACCGAACCATTTTTGAAGAAGCTGATAACTGGTGATGAAAAGTGGATCACGTATGACAAGAACGTGCGAAAAAGGTCGTGGTCAAAGGCCGGTCAGGCTTCACAGACTGTGGCGAAACCCGGGTTAACTCGCAACAAGGTGATGCTGTGTGTGTGGTGGGATTGGAAGGGCATTATTCATTATGAGCTGTTACCACCAGCCAGGACCATCGATTCTGAACTCTACTGCGAAAAACTGATGAGATTAAAGCAAGAAGTTGAGAGAAAGCGGCCGGAATTAATCAACAGAAGGGGTGTGGTTTTTCATCATGATAACGCTAGACCTCACACATCTTTAGCCACTCAGCAAAAATTAAGAGAGTTTGGCTGGGAGGTGTTAATGCATCCGCCGTATAGTCCTGACCTTGCACCTTCTGATTTTCACCTGTTTCGGTCTCTTCAGAATTCTTTAGGCAGTGTCAGGTTAACATCACGAGAGGACTGCCAAAACCACTTGTCGCGGTATTCTGACCAGAAGTCCCAAAATTTCTATAGCAATGGGATCATGTCCCTACCTACAAGATGGCAAAAAGTTATCGAACAAAATGGTACCTACATACTTTAGATAAATGTAAATAAACTATATTAAAAAATGTTTTGAATTTTCTTAAAAAATGCGAAGAAGCTTTTTCCCCAACCTGTTAGTTAGGTTTTCATATTTTAACAGAGAGGAAACTTCAATAGTCAACAGGGTTAAAGTTACTTATGGTGGAAACTTTCTGTTATTTAACATTGCATACCTAAGTTATTTATCAATTCTCAGTTACATTATCTATGTAGCTGTATTGTGGCCCTTCTTACCATTTGTTTTGGCTTGCATGCCTCTGTCCCTCGTGAGGAGCTCGTGGCTAAGTAATAACAGCTGCACGGGTCGATCCATCAGGTTAAGCTACGCTTGCCGGGGTTGGTCCGTGGATAGGTGACCATCTTTTCATACTGAGACTCCTCCGTGCCTCGGAAAGCACGTTAAACCGTTAGTCCCGGCTGTCATTCGTGGATCTTTGACAGTCGTCACGGGTCGTCAGAAGCCCGAAAGTGTGACTACCAGTCTTACTAAGGGGTATCGTATTATCCAATAACTGGGTTGTGGAGGTCAGATAGGCAGTCGCTCTATGTAAAATACTGGTATTCAGCTGCATCCGGTTAGACTGGAAGCCGACCCCAACATAGTTGTGAAAAGGCTAGGCAGAATGATGATGCCTCTGTCACCTTCCACTAAGGGACTAATGCCAAGTTGTTAATGAATAAATAGAGGTAACGAGATCGATTCAACAATATGAAATAAATCAAGAATTTTGTATGTTTTGTTTGTTGATATAATATGGAGATCTGTACAGAAATCTACATATTTCATTTAGGTACATTTCTGCAGCTAGAATCAGAAGTATACTTAAGGAGGAAGCGTCAGGGTAGCCCGCGAAATTCAAATTTTCTTACGTTTTTTGCAATTTGCAAGTCAGTATTAAGTTGTATGTTAAATAAAGTATGATTTGCGGCCGTAACAAATATGTATTTACAGAATTATATATAATAGAATCAGTAATACAACTCCTTAAGTTAGTATAATCCTAAAATGTCAAGATTTCATGAAATAGTCACTTTTTAGAATTACCTGGTCTTAAAGAGTTGTATTGATCACTTTAATGATTCTAATTATGTAAATAGATACTTGTTACGACCGCAAATTATAATTTGATCAACGTACAATATAATACCGACTTGTAAATTGCAAAAAACGTAAGAAAATTTGAATTTCGCAGGCTACCCTGACGCTTCCCCCTTAAATAAATCGTTTTACTATCGTAAACTTCATAATATGTCAGTTCTATGACTAACTTTATCATCTACCTCTTTAAGGGCATTGTGTGATAGCGCTAACCTTTAAATAAATAAGTTCTAACTGCTAATGGTATATCATGGTTTATAATACATTCTGTATAAGGAAATTAACCTATACGATATATCTAGCATGCTTTAAAAATGCTTTGAGAGAAGGTTAGAATGTAAAAAACCGGCTAAGTGCGTATCGGAATGAAGGCTTCCATAGTTGAAAAGAATTTATTCCCAAAAACAAACTTAACATTGTAGTTTTCTCCCATACATTGATATACATTTTTTTATGCGAGAAAGTTACAAATTAACGATTTTCGGACTTTTGTTTTTAATTGTACTGTGAGACCTTGCTTCTTGCCAAATTTCGTGATTCTAGGTCAACGCGAAGTACCATATAGGTTTTGATTTACTTGCGAGTATCAAAATATGTCGCATAATGGCCGTATTTTTTTACTGCGTCGACTTAGAAAAAATATTTTTTATTAGAACTCCAAGGGACTACGTATTTCATATTAATTTCATCTTGACGGACAGACAGACTTTTTCCTTTGAGGTACGGAACCCTAAAAATGATACAGAAATGGGTTTTGGACGCGACTTCACCCAGGAAATCGTGTTATGAGTTCTGGATAGGTTTGTACAGAAAACTTAAAGTAGTAGCCACGAAAAAAAACATCTGGCTACCTCAAGAGTTTCAGCAGTCATTTAAAAAAGTTAGATTGAGGATAAACCTCGTACATAGGTAATTGCTAAAAAAAAAAATGAATATCACTAAAAACGTGCAAAAAGCTCTGCTATGATAACTTTGGCGTAAATAAGCAGTCAACTATAACCATTGAAAACGTTATCTGTCAGTCAACATCATCAGCCTAGCCTTTTCCCAACTACATATGTTGGGGTCGGCTTCCAGTCAAAACGGATGCAGCTAAATACCAGTATTTTACATGGAGCGACTGCCTATCTGACCTCCATAACCCAGTTACTGGGTAATACGATACCCTTGGTAAGACTTTCGGGCTTCTGACGACCCGTAACGACTATCAAAGATCCACGAATGACAGCCGTGACCAACGGCTTTCCGAGACACGGTCTTGCAGTGGTAATATGTAAAGATAACATATTATTATATTATACCCATCGACGGACCAACCGCAGCAAGCGTAGCTTAACCTGATCGGTCGACCCGTGCGACTGTTATTACAGAGCCACAAGCCCCGTGAAACATTGTCTTACGGAACTAGTTTTTATGATTCTTACCTATTCTTTAGAGGTTAATCAAAACACCTAATATCAAAACTACGGAAATTGCAAATTAACCATAATGAAATAATCTACTCGAATTTACATTTATAATAGGATGCATATCCTTAATAATATCGTTCAAAAATCGACATTCAAATGGCACAGAATATTAAAAAAAAATGAGTATCAGTTTCGCTTTCGAGAATGCCATCCGCGAAAAAAACAGCACGCGAACCACAGACAACGTAAAAAAAACGTGATAACTTTTTTAGGCGTCAAAAATTTCGTGCAAAGGAAACTATGATTATATTGATGCGTTCCGACATGCGTCTTCCTTGCCAGTTTAATATCACATAAGGATGGCACTTTATGTATTAACAGTTATAAATTTATTTTGAATTAAAATACTAAATTAAAGTAATAAATAACAATTTATACCTAATTAATAAATAAAATAAAATCATAATATCCTAATTTAACTCAAACTATTAACAAACTAAATAATGGCTTCGAAAAATTCTTCCGCATCGCTGTGGACTGGTAATGTACCCAAGAGACTGGCGGCATTGCCACGTTGTATGGCAATGCTTAGTTAGTCATGGGAAGTGTCAACCAGCGGTTTGGAGATTTCATTGAATAGACCATGAGCACTGGGCTCGAAAATATAATTACCGATAAGCTTATTTTACTTACGCCGCTTGAGGGTTTCCTCTACTATGTTACTTCTTAATTGTAGTGTCATTGATTTTAATTAGGTCGGTTTTATGTCAGAGTTTGTTTAAAATGTTGAATATGTCTGTCGTTTATAACATGTCTATTTATCAAGATATATCTACACGAACAACTGCAAGAAACGAAAGTTTAGAACGTCCTGTTTGACCTAGACTTTTGTGTGACAAATGTCTTAAAAAAGTATGATCTTTAACGGAATGTATATAGCTGATTCTATTTTATGAAATTTTAAAAGAACCTCTAATAATAACAAAGAAGAAAGAAATAAAAAACGATATGATGCAAAGAAAACGCAAACACAAAAAAAAGCTGGGGGAAAAAATGCGTCACACCACGTAAAGCAGCCCTCGCTCAGCATAATGCTAACTATTATTCTGCGTCCTGCTAACCCTGTGTGGCCCGCTACTTACCAACCTGGCTGGTTAATCTTGTAAACCCTGAAATCGTAAAAAAAAACTGCTCCATACATTTCTGTTCACATAACCCGCCAAAATGGACGAATTTGCTTTTTTTTCGCCATTTTAATGTTTAGTCCCATAGCAAAAGTTGTTCTTAATAATGAGTACAATGACTCCTTAAGAGGTTATCAGTTATCTATCTCAATTGCACCTTGTAGTTTATCATAAGACATTAACTTCATTCTCTATCCATAACATTCTGTCATCTGACGTGGAGCTGTCAAACACGATTTTGTGATACCTAATACGTCACTATTAACATTAAACCTAACCACATGCACACACACGCCTGTAATCTGCGAAGGGTTAGACAGAGCTTTACCTAGAGTACATCCACATTTCTCCAGTTATGTTTAAGTTCCATGTAATAGGAGGCGAGCCTATTGCCATCAACCGGGCACGAAGTCTTCAGGCTGCTACTGAGAAATTCCAGATGAAAAAACCCAATAACACTGCTCGACCCGGGAATCGAACCCAGGGGCTGCAGTCTCTGGGCACGCCACAATTGCGGCGATAAGTCCCCTCTTTGAGGAGTGGTTGGAGAGGCGTCATGGCACCCCTGCATGGCCTGACGCAGGTCCTCACCGGACACGGTTGCTTCGGGAGGTTCCTGTTCCGGATAAGGCGGGAGGAAACGCCCGGGTGTTACCATTGTGTGGATCGCCCGGAGGACACGGTGGAGGTCTGCCCGGCTTGGGCAGAGCACCGCCGCGTCCTCGCGGAGGCGATCGGCGGCGGCGATCTCTCGCGTCCGGCCCTGGTACAGGCCATGGTACGGAGCGAGAGTGCATGGGAAGCCGTCACCTCCTTCTGCGAAGCTGTAATGCTCGCAAAGGAGGAGGCTGAACGCGTGAGGGAGAGGCAATCTTTGCGCCCTCACGCCCCTAGTCGCCGCAGGAGACGCCCTGGGCGTCAGGAATCGATAGCCGATTCCCGGCCACCGTAGGCGCGGGCTTGCAGATGGTAAGCAACGGGTAGCTCGCCGTCCGGTAAGGACCAGGCCCGAGTCGACGGCGCGTTGTGTTCCACGCGCGCCTCAAAGATATTTGAGATATGTCAGCACTAGCTGAAGGGGTCCCCTAGGGCCGATGCCCGCCAGTTACCGCCAGAGTTACCGTGGCCCTGGCACAGGCAACTGAAGGAACACGGGTGGGTTTTAGTCAGTAGAAGTCTGACACGCCCTCCCGCTCCACCCAGAGCGGGAGAAGTTATTTGATGATTTCCCACAAAAAAAAAGGGGCTGCAGTCTCGACTTAAATAGCGAACTCGGTCGCAAAGTCCTAAAGGGGGCCCTAGACGGTCAAAATTGCTTGACAGGTAAGTGTTTTTCGTGCTTGTCAAGCAATTTTGACCGTCCAGCGACCCCATTAGAACTTTGCGACCGAGTTCAGTCTTAAAGCAATCGCTATTTATGTCGAGACTGCAGCCCCAGGACGGCATGCTCAGCAGTAGTGCTTGCAACCACTATACCAACAAGGCACCCAAAACGCGACTGTCAATAAAGACAGTTGTCTCCATGCTTCACATTCGTTTGACAACCCTGCACAAGGTCGATTTTCACATACATAAAGTCGTTTCCCAAATACACTAGAAGATTTCTAAACCCTTCCTCGATTCAAGGTTTTAGTTAGGTTTTTACTATGGCCTCGAAAGCCGGAAATACCTGTTAGCTACCTGCTAAAAAATATAGATTATTGTCTGTGCTAATCGGCTTAGGTGATCTATGATATTTTGTAGATTTAACTTCATTGGCGCATCGTCCAGTACGCTATGTATTGAAAACTTAACAGTTCTTCTGTAAATCTCTTTTGCATTCATTTACTTTCTTAAAATTATATAAATAGTAAATACTGGCATAATTTTTGTATGTGAATGTACCACTTTTGAACCTTATTATCATAGTAATAAGGTCTAAAAGATATTCACCGCAAATGTCCGCGATGATACATTACGTAAATCTAAGTAGCGGAAGAGTGGAGTGTCCTACAGTGAGTACGCAAGCGCTAGGCAGAGCCTGAGGTATGTGAGCGGTGAGACAGGGGAGGGTGCGATTGACAAGATTGGCAGAATGAGTTAGCTTGACGTTTGTCTACCTCCCCCGTTTTACTCACTCACATACCTCAGACGATGACTCACTCACATACTAGCTATGTAGGTACTTACAAATCTTGTTAAAAACTTATATTTTTTTATTTTTTGTACCAGTTACAAACTCAAATCATAATGAGTAGCTAGAATGTCACATCACTAGTACTACAACGGCGTCCGTACTACTTAACCAATCATAAAATAGTTAATAACGCGTTACTATGTCGCGTTGTTGGGCCCTGATGGGTGAAAAAAATCAGTTGTTCAGTACATTTATGTTCGCCTAATTCGTCAAAATGTAGGGAACAGCTGATTTTTTTCGCGATTTCTGGTTTGGTCCAATAGTAAAAGTTGTTAAAAATAATGAGTACAATGACCCCTGAAAAGGGTGACACTGTTTACACTTATACCCTGTAGTTGGTGTATTTTTATAGAGAGCGGTTTTTGATACCGTGAAGTCAAACCCCGCTGCTTATGCCATCATTTTCATGACATCCGCCGCTGTGGCCGTTATGTGGCTTCTAAGAAACCGTAGCTTGAAGGTTCTTAAATATTTTCTCACTAGTAGCAAGCTATTTTAAAAATGTTGCTTACCTATGGCGTAACCCATACATCTCTTTAGCTAATCAAAAAAAAAACCTCACTTTATTTCTATTCAACTAATATTTTAACCAGTTCCTGTAATCAATCTCTATGTAAAACAAACCTGTAATTAAAAATTACTTTAACATCAAACGTATAATTAACAAATTGTGACAAATTAAACTGTAATAGGCAATAAATTTTCATCTCGACCCTATGGTCTATGACCAGTAACATTTGACCCTTTGGTATAAAACCATTATAATACCAGCGTATTATTGGCCCACGGGGCAAAGGCCTCTTCTCATACAGAGAAGGTACGAGCATTGATGACCACGTTTGCTCAAGACAAAATCCAGGTTTCCTTCTGATGTATTCCTTCACCGATGTTAGAAGTGTTTAAAATTACACATGAACTGAAAAATTCACATTGGTTACTTGCTCAGATTTTAACCCAGAACCATCTGCGTGAGGCGAAGCTTTAACAACTGGACCATCACGACATTTTAGTAAACCAGCTTTATAAGAGCTTTTGATATAGAACTAGATACAATAGGGATGATGACTGGGTAAAAAAAAAAAGAAATTATATTTAGTCCGTCAGTCAGATAATAAATAAATATTAGACTCGTATTTTTTGCTTTATCATGTTAATAAAAAATAACTTAGATAACATGCATTAAATTTCGGTAGTGGAGGCTCGCTACGTCACTTCTACGTATAAGATCTACCAAGGCGTGACGTCATGCCACACTTTAACTCAATGTATCGCCGTAATCTTTTGATTACGTAGAAAAAGAAAAAATACGTGTCCAATATATTTTAATAATCTACATGATGGACAAAACAACATTTTAGTCATCATCCCTACTGACATAACATAACATCAGACTTATATGCTCCGAAGAAATATGTAGAGGTGGATGCTACAGCCACATACTTTCTCCAGTTATGTTTAAGTCCCATGTAATAGGGGGCGAGCCTATTGCCATCAACCGGCACAAATCCAGACTCCGGGTTGTTACTGAGATGGGCACGCCGCAATTGCGGCGATAAGTCCCCTCTTTGAGGAGTGGTTGGAGAGGCGTCACGGCATCCTCACCTTCCGCCTGACGCAGGTCCTCACCGGACACGGTTGCTTCAGGAGGTTCCTGTTCCGGAAGAAACGCCCGGTTGTTACCATTGTGTGGTTGACACGGTGGAGCATACGGTGGAGGTCTGCCCGGCTTGGGCAGAGCACCGCCGCGTCCACGCGGAGGCGATCGGCGGCGGCGATCTCTCGCGTCCGGCCCTGGTGTACAGGCCATGGTACGGAGCGAGAGTGCATGGGAAGCCGTCACCTCCTTCTGCGAAGCTGTAATGCTCGCGAAGGAGGAGGCTGAACGCGTGAGGGAGAGGCAATCTTTGCGCCCTCACGAGACGCCCTGGGCGTCTGGAATCGATAGCCGAGCCGGGCAGTGGTAATGCCCTGACTAGCGAGTTGTAGATCGTCGGTTCATCATCACTAATATCAAAACGTTGAAGGATAACATCGTGAGGAAACCGCCACGTCCTAGAACCGAAAATTCAAAGACATGTGACATCTACTAACCCGCACTGGTCGCAGATTGATTGACTGTTGTAAGCTCTCCCTCCCTGTCTGTTGCTGTCATCTCTGCTTATCCTACATACCACAAATTCAAACTAACAGATCAAAACAAAATGGTCACATACCACACTGAGTGCCCACATTCAATATTCAACTCTATAATTTACAGGCAAGGTCTAAATTCCTTTGTCAATGTACATGGCTATAAATCTTTCGGAGTTCAACAAGGGGTGATCAGACTGATCATATTAAATAGACTGCTTGTTTGATGATACTAATTTTATAATTAATGTCATTGTTCTGTTGGTAAACTACACTAGTGGTATAGTGGTTAGAAGTGGGGCTTTCTAATGATAGGATTTGGATTCTAATCGGTAATATACAAGCTGTTTTTTTATTGGCTAAGGAGCTGCCACGATAGCACCCATCATTATGAACAACTTTTACTATGGGACCAAACCAGCGTCCTTACTATGAACTATTAACATGATCATGATTCCTTTGAGAAAAAGGGATGGTGCTATAGATCATGTATAGCTCCGTCTCTCTCTGGCACTGGTTTAGGTCCTAAAATGAATCGCGTTAAGAGCTCGTGGTAGGTATCCTGAAATCGTGAAAAAAAAAAGACTGTGCTCTACATTTTGACGAGTTATGCGAACATAAATGTAGAAAATAGCTGAATTTTTTTCGCGATTTTAAGTTTGGTCCCATAGTAAAAGTATAAGTGCAACACTATCGTGGTAGCTCCGTAGCCAATAAGAAAGCAGTGTGTATAAGTCAATGATTCTATTTCTAGATTTCAGAATAAAAATTGGGGTCTGAATGCAAAAACATTTTCACATTTTCCCTACAGACTGTGGATCTACTCCCAGTCAAACCAATCCTGACGTGCGGTCATGAGCACCAATATGTATACACTAAACAACATTTAAAAGTGATTTTATCCTACTATGTTGATTGTAATTTTATGTTGTTTTGAACATAGTATTTTGGAACGCACAATCAATCTGCCTAGACTTTTCCCAACTGTGTTGGGGTCGGCTTCCAGTCTAACCGGATGCAGCTCAAATATATGATGGATATGGATGGATCTCAAATATATTTTTTTGATAATTTTAAAATAAACTGTTTTAAAGTTGTTTAAGAAAATAGACGAAAATTTACCATTCCCCCCCCCTTTATCTCTGAAACTACTGAGCTTAAAATTTTGAAAAAAAAAATACAGAAAATAATTCTATAACTATAGATTACAGGAAAACCTATAAGAAGTCGATGGTCTTAAAATAACATGGTAAATCTCTCAATATTGTGCGTACAAACTTACATTTGTCCATAGTTAAACGAAAAAGATCCAACCCACATTAGGTGTAATGTGGGTTGGATCCTTTTCGTTTAACTATGGTAATTTGTAGTTAGAATGTATGGGAGAACATGTTTTTCAACTACAATGTTATGCTTGTTCTTGGGACAAATTCATCCCAACTACGGAACCCTTCATGGTGCGTGGTCCGACACGCACTTGACCGGTTTTTTTATTTATAGGAACCGAGCATAAACACACACACCACTGCACACCTGGAAACTCGACTAGCACACAAATTACAAAATACGGTAGCAAAATACTGAAGTAATTACTTCTTTAAAATGCTAACTAAGGTGATAACTTTGGTCTTATCGAACTAGGCAACGAATAAAGTGTTGATTATAATTCAAAAGCTAAATGTTCAATCTTATTAATGGGTGTAATCTTAATATTTGTTATTATTGTGGTATTAAAAGAAAGGACGAAAAGGTAAAAAACTTTTATTTTCGTTTAAGGTTCGTGAACTGGATTGCACCCTAATTGCGTAACACACTATCCATCGGAAGGAGCTCGTGGCTAAGTAATAACAGCCGCACGGGTGGATAGATCAGGTTAAGCTACGCTTGCCGGGCTTGGTCCGTTGATGGATGACCATCTTTACCATCCGTACCTCGGAAAGCACGATAAGCCGTTGGTCCCGGCTGTCATTCTTGGATCTTTGACAGTCGTTACGGGTCGTCAGAAGCCCGAAAGTCTGACAGATTTACCTAAGGAGCGTCAGATAGGCAGTCGCTCCTTATAAAATACTGGTATTCAGCTGCATCCGGTTAGACTGGAAGCTGACACCAGTTGGGAAAAGGCTAGGCAGATTCCAGATTGCAAATGTGAGGAAACAAATGCCTGATGACACCCTCTTGGTTTTTAACGTAAATAAAGTTGCACTTGCATGTATGAGGTGAGCCTATTGCCATCAACTTGGCACAAATCCAAACTCCAGACTGCTACAGAGAAGTTTCTGATGGAAAAACACAGGTTCAGCAGTCGCGCTTTATTCACACTTCCAATTTAGATAGGTACTTTTACCTTGGCTTTGACCACATAACTGCGCATTATCGTAGTAATAAATCATTAAAATAAATAATTTAATTACCCGTTCAACTAATTGTAACATTTTGTTAACAATTCGTTTTGACAAAACAGTTTGTAGTCATTGTTTAAAATTAATCGTCGTCATAAATTAAATGGTGCTTGTCTTTGTTTAAAAGATAATAATCTCATTAAATACCTAGCTTTTTGTATTCGTAATGCGTTTGGTCTGTTTAAAATTTATTTAAGGAGAGACAATTTTTTTTTAGTAAAAATCTCTATTTAAATAGGTACCTACCTATTTAGTTTTCTTTCTGTTTAAATAGTTAAGTTTCGAACGAAGAAAATTAGATTATTTCATAAAATTCTATTTTAATTTCGGCCTTAACTTACCTAAAACCCAAAACACACACACATTTAAAAACCTCAAAAAATATTCGAAATTCAAAATTCAAAAAAAGAAAAAGGGTACAGTCATGTTAAAAAGCGCTTAACGTAACGTTCGCTCGGTCACACCCACTGGTACGCTACGAAACGTGCTCTATTTTGTTCATTAATTATATTTTATGAACTGTTACTTAGCTCGCGCGGCTTGTTTTTACGACAAAATTAATTTATGAGATAAGTGTGCTAATCCGTCACATGAGTAACGTTTAATGTCGATTTAGTGGCAATTTGTTGATTTATTGCCAAGTTATTATTTGACAAACAAACAAATTATCGTGTTTATAGACTCTGCAACTATGTTCACGTAATGTTATAGGCAATTGTCATTTTTAAAAAAACTAGATTTTGCCCGCGACTTCGTCTGCGTATATATATATACCTATATTTTAGTTCTAGAGTTCAATCAGTTACTTTATTCAACAAGTTGCCTGTAGAATTTAAATGTATACATAGCATAAACTTATTTAAAAACAAATTAAGGACATATTTGTTGAAGAAGGGGTATTATAGTATCGATGAGTTCATAAATGACCAAAGACGGATATGATATTTATTTATCATCACATCACTGTAATATTTTCAACACAATGTATTTTGTTATGAAATAAATGACTAAAGACTAAAGACTATATTTGTCAACACGTTCTCGAAAACAGCTTTAACGTTTTCGATAAAAGATGCAATATGGAAGTTTACGGGGGCGAAAAAACGATCTAGCTAAGTATCATATCTGGGAAAATTCGTTTTCTTCATTTTCATAGTTCATAGGTACATATTTATTTTAAAAAGACTGTAAAGTGGGTGTGCATGCGCTTTTAAATATAAATATATTATATTTAAAAGCGCATGCACACCCACTGATCATAGTCCGAGTAAAATGCTCTATTTTAGAATTTTAAATACATTCTATCATGTTCGCAAAGCATTTTTATTGCTTTATTATGACATTTAATATTATTATTATGATGAATTTACACTTTCAGGATTTTATAGAGAAATACATAATATATTACTTGAAAAAATGGTTAAGTACTCTTATAGGAAAAAAATCAATTCAATTCCTAGTTTATTGCTGATTCTCATTTTTTAATAAAACTTTCCCTTACCAGTAACTTTAACAATTCCATTCGCATTTTCATTTGCTCTATAAATTCCAAAAAGGGAGACAGTTGTACACATTAGTAACTTTTGGGTAACATGGGACTCCATCAAAACCAAAGGGTGTGTCCCCAAAAGTACCTCAACCCATCCCCTAGGGTATGAACCGTGAGGTTACCCCGGAACCGTTCTATCAACCAACTGCTAATCGCCGCGAGACATATACACATAATTACAGACGGACTAGCTTTTAATTATTGCCTTAAACATCATTTTTATTAAGTTTTGTAGAATTCTTCATTTTTAGCCTAAAGCGCAGCACGTGAGGTACAGTCGCGTGGTGAAGTTGTTTCCGGTTATTTATTTTATTATTATTTTTTACTGGGATATAGTTTAGTTCGCTTATCTTAAAACTAAAATATACCGTAAAAGAATCAGTAGTTCCAAAGATTACCCTCTACATACAAACAAATTATAGAGTGTACCTACAGAGTCAAGTAGATTTTTGTACTGCAGTAGTAATCAGAAAAATGTCGTCAGGAAAGTTTTGAGTATGAATTTGGATGGCTATCCGAATAGAGGAAGACCAAAGAAACGATGGCTGGACTGTGGAAGATGATATGGCTTGAAAGGAAGTGACTACCGAGATGACGCCGACCCCAAATAAATTGGGACAAGGGCAGGAGAATGATTATGAAGAGTAATCACTACTGAGCTTGGTAAAAAACCAAAAACTTATATTTTATGGCTACTACTATAAACGTGTTTTAACGTGAAATTATTAAAAACAATATCGTTCACAAATGACTCAAGACTCAAGCTGAGTCGTAATTATATAAATAATGAGTAATTACTAAAGTATTACGTGCATTAAGAATTTGCTAATTAACCAGTTAAATTATAATAAATCCTTGTCTTGTTCACACTTCAATAAAATATGGATTTTGCGGTACAACTTGCTAGTTGTAAGAAATTTAAAACGGATATTTTAACAAGTAATTATACTTACTTACTGTGTGAGTCTAGTAAAATAAAACTGACTTTATAACTAAAATACGTAAATAGTGCCAATTCTGTTGTGCACAAACTAAACTTAATTTAGGCTATTGCTAACTTTCTCTGTCTAATAAAACAAGAAAGAGACGGACGTAAATTAGAGCTGTCAAATTTAGTTGAACTAATATTTCCATACGAATTTATACTACACGTAAAAACATGTCGACTAAAAACACGGTGAAGCGCAACGCGTAAACTAGTTTGACATCTCTTAGTTCCTAGCTATAGCCATCCTTTTAGTAAATGATAGGGATTTTCTTATTTTAGTTTAGTTGTTGATTAAGACAATCGGCACCAATGCTTAACCTTACTTAGATACGTAGGTGCAAGTACTTGTAGTAATAAGATTGACTGTAATTTAGTTAAAAAGCCAGTTTTATTTTTCTAGAGTCACTTACACAGCCATTGCTGGGTCCTGGGCCCTTAGTTTCCATCACCCGCCACTACTATATTTTTTCCAAACAAAGTTATCTCAAACTTTACACGAAAATATGGCAAATAAAAGTCAACATTTTATCGACTTTAAATTAATAATTTATGAGCACACAACACTTTGGTTGGTAACAGTTCCCGAAACTGTGTAGATCAAAATCTTAGGAAAGAGAACCTAAGGCTATTGCGTTAGACACACCCTTACTATAACGAACGTAACAAAAAGGAAAAAATGTTTTTTGTTTTTGTTTTTAATAAAAACAAATATAAATTTCGGTTCTAGCTTCGGCCTTTACTTATTCTAAAATCTGTATTTCTCTGACTCTTACTAACTGTAAAGTAATAAATCCGAGTTTTTGTTAGTGATTTGTTACTAACCTAAGATATAAAAAGGCAAAATTAAACTACAAAATACGACGACCAAACATGTTTATCGAAATTCTTTTTATGTTAATTTGATTTAATAACTTAATGGAGTACCTACAGTGAAAGTAATTAAAAGTTAATAATTTGATTCCCATAGGACTATTCTTTAATAAAAAGCGCGGTAACGTACCAACGGGAAAGAGTGAAGTTTTTTTTTCTTTTTTACTCAAAAACGGACGGCGCGATTTATTTTCTTGTCGTATACAGGACAGACGAGTGTCCATAAATAACCAATATTGTCTTTTCCAAGTAAGAAAAAAAATGTAGTTTAAAAAAATCTTAATAGTTGCCTGCTGATTCATAGATACTTATATAAAGTATAAGTTTATATGTATAATATGAGTTTATTTTCCATTACAAAAATACAAGAGAAGACACATACAGAACACTTGTAAAACAATAAACAAGCTAATAGATTAATGACCGATGTTATGGGGGGCATCCAACCGTCCATTAAATTCTAAATAATGTGGTTTTAAAAGTCAATTTTTTGTTCTTCAAACACTGTACAATTGCTTTTTTTTCAATAATACTAAAAATACTTAGATTTGATGTCCTTAAAAAAATTGCAATAAGCAATTTTTACACTGTTTAAATCAATTGCGCAACAATAAATTAATTTTGCATTCTGTATTCCATATACATACTACTGAAGAAAATTCACAATATTTTTCCTCATTAAAGTACACTTCAACAGAAAATTACCGAAACATTTAAACCGCTATCACCCGCTCGTCTGTCCATACATATTTTTTTTTTCTATTTTTCTTTTTTGTTTCGTATCTGGCAAAGGGTTTTATTGTTTTTTAGCTGGCACATTTTACGTTCAGTTTTTCGGTAGGCGGGCTATGGGCGGAGTACAGTCAGTATGGTATGTGTGTGGCTCTGTTTTAATTTTTAATATTATATAGATTTATTTAGTAGGTTACATCATTTTTTATTGTTATTATTATTGAGAATGTTGATGAATTTTTTTTTAGTAGGCTGATTCAATACAAAAATATCAGCAAATAAATATGTCTAATTTTTGGCTGAATGACCGAACTAGGTACTTAAAGAATCCCGGTGAAGACAGAGGAAACAAAGCATTTCATTTTTATTAAATTATAATAAGCTAGGTTTATAATAATTTACCATGGTGGAGATTAAGATATATTTGGCTGCAGCCACCTGCTCTCACAGTCAAGAAAAGCAGCATCACATAACACAAAAAAAAACAAAAAAAAAATCTACAACGTTTTTCACATCACTACTTATCGACACGACAACACCACATCACTACTGCTTGAGGGTGTGTCTCGGCCCGGGGCATCGCATTGTTTCGTCTGTATGTATGACGGACGCCGACATATACATACATACAAACATTTTGTATGGAACCATGGGAAGCGCTTGTTGTAAGTTTTTTGATGAATGTAATGTGAAATTGTAGACTGTTCATAAATCATTTAATTTATAAGTTGCTAGGTTTTGCCCGCGACTTCTGTTGCGTACAAACACTACAAACTAGTGGTCTCGAACGTCAAAAGGCCAAATCGGTAGAGTTGCCCACAAATAATCGGTAGATTCGTACCCAAAATCGGAAGGTAAAAAAATATCCCATATCGTTCTACCGATATGAGATATTTTTTTCGGTAGGTAGGTTCAAGACCACTGCTACAAACTTCCGGCGTCTGGAAAGGATTTTCGACAATAATAATTATTTGTGCATCTAGGGTTGTACGGAACATTATTCCCAAGTCTATGGTTGTGGTCGCAAGCATTTTATGCAGGTCAGGTAAAATGTTATTGGGTTATTCCATCACGATTTTTTCAGTCACCGCCTGGAATCTGGGTGTATGCCAAATTGATGGCAATTTTTTCGCTATTTCGGTATCTTCCAACATCGAAGCTTAGCTAACATTGTACTTTAAAAACATTTTCACGCATCGTTACCTTCAGTATTTTCAAAAAACGAATCTTACTCATTGGTAAGTAGATTCGATTTTCAAATAGGAACTGCGGCGCAATTGCGTAATACACTATCAATCTGAATCTGTTTCATTTTGACAATTCAACAACATTCATTGCGCTATTTACGTTGTTGAGCAGACAAATTTTTCGAACATAATATGTAGCAATGGTTTAGCAATTTGCTTCAAAATGATCCAGATTCCGATTGATAGTGTGTTACGGAATGAGGGTGCCGGTTACCTCTCCAAATATTATGCAGAAATAGATCCTCAAAAATATATTCATCATCATACGTGCCTATTTAAGTAGTGCATGCATACAAGTGGAAGTATTAATATCACGCTGTTGATTTACGAGGCTCGGCTGCGCAAACAGTTTTGCATATCTATCTGCGATCGCGACACTGGCCAGCAAGCCTTTGAATTTGTAACTGAATTCTGAATTTGAAATATTTGTGGTTATTTGAATAGTTTTTTTTTTTTTGAATGGCATGGACGTATTTGTGGTTTCAATTTAACTTTTTCTTGAAGGTAGTGTTTTGATCTACTTCTAACACACAGAAGTAATGGGTTTTGCTTGGTTGTCTATCATTCCCTCTAACTGTAAGAGTTAAATTAATTCATTAATTTTGAAGGATGTGTACAAAAATTCCATAACGCTAATAATCACAGGCGCATCTAAAAAAAAAAAAACGGTCTCGCGTTCGATTTTTAAAAAGCGCACCAAAAGAGCCGCGGACAATTCCAAATTCAAAAATTTTCCACGGCGCGCGTTTGGATACCGAATAAAAAAGTTAAAGTGCGTTCGATATTAATATGCAATGCTGAGAATCGTGTAGTATCGTTAGTGTTGCGATAGTGACGGTTTTATTCGATTTTATTAGAAAAGTCGATTTTTCTTGTGATTTTGGAGAAATAAATTGATGTTTTGGGGCTCATTTACTTAGGGCCGGTTATTTAATCCATAGTTAACACAACCGATGGTTAAACATAATAACTAATGGTTGAATTTTGGCTAAATGTGTTTGCCAAAATGCCATTATTACTATTTTTTAACATGAATGAGTTATCATGAATACATTCATGTTTAGCCTTTCACATTTAGCCAAAATTCAATCATTAGTTACCTAAATATCGCAGAAAAGTCAGCCACTTTCATTATGCTGCCATTTAGGTATTGTATGGATAGTTAAAATAACCTTTAACGTTGCTCATTAATTTACAAAAAACTTCCAAACATCCACATACCACGCAACGTTCTTAACGTATCTATCGTCAAAACACAAATCGACTAACTGACATAACCAACTCGATTCACATTCGCACCACTACCCTAGCACGCTTACCAAAAAGCTGGGTGTTGGTCTTGAGGCGATCCGATGTAGCGATACGAACCCAGTAATTACAACTTACTGACTATAGCTATTATCAAGTAGCGGAGTGCCTTTCATATATTTTACAAAATGGATGGCCATGTCTCACAGCCTGTCTTGTGCGTTGAATATTTATACTGTAGATTTATTGCGAAGAAATATGTTGTGATTTATAGTGGGCTTGTGTGCGGTGTTTGAATTCGGAAGGCAATTTTGAATTTTTCGGAGTTCGAATTTCAAAAATTTTATGTAGTGAGCCTCTTTTTGGCAGGATAGATAAAACAGCTCTGTTAGTTAGACAGCGTATTCTATGTATTCGATTTTAATGTCTATTTTGAAGATTTATTTTCTCACATTCTGTTATGTGAATGTTCCAGCTGTGGAGGAAAATCTCTCAGGGAATGAGTAGAAACTACAGCTATTCCAAAGATATCTCCTAAAAATATACTGGAGACCTCGAACAAGCGTGAAAATACAAGACCACGTTCAGATACTTGTACCAAACGCACAAAATTAATTAAAACCATTTCGGCGCCATCAGTTTAAAGTCTTGATTGATTTTTATTACATCAATTAGTCAAACTGACCGGGGAATTAAATATGAATGAGTTAAAGTCAATCTGTCTAGCCTTTTCCCAACTATGTTGGGGTCGGCTTCCAGTCTAACCGGATGCAGTTGAATACCAGTATTTTACATGGAGTGACTGCCTATCTAACCTCCACAACCCAGTTACTGGGTAATACGATACCCCTTGGTAAGACTGGTTGTCAGACTTTAGGGCTTCTGACGACCCGTAACGATTGTCGAATCCTCGAATGACAGCCGGGACCAACGGCTTAACTCACTCGTTCTATAGTACACCTTAACCGTCGCTTTCCATAAAGCAAGATCGAAGTCAAGAACCTCATAATGAACCTTAAATTGAACAAAAAACTAATTATTCATTCCTCTTTACACAGAAAAATGCGGCCTCTCAGATGACCCCGGTCTCCGCGTGAATGGCAAAGGGAAGAAGATGAGGAAACCTCGCACGATATACTCCAGTCTTCAGCTCCAGCAGCTAAATAGGAGGTTTCAACGGACGCAGTACCTTGCCCTGCCTGAGAGGGCTGAACTGGCTGCTAGTTTAGGCCTCACACAGACTCAGGTAGGTGGTTTTAGATATCAGTATTTTGAAAGCAGAACGAAAACAAAATGAAGATTTTATTGTATAATCTTTCCATCCATTTATTTTACTTTAGCATCCATGAAGTATTGCATTTTTTCGTCTATAGTTGCCTGACAATAAATAAGGAACTTCATAGCGTCCACGAAGTATTGCAGTTTTTCGTCTATGATTGCCTGTCAATAAATAAGGAACTTCATGGTGTCCATGAGGTATTGTATTTTTTCGTATATGGTGGCCTGTCAATAAATAAGGAACTTGATAGCGTCCATGAAGTATTGCAATTTTTCGACTATGCCTGGTTGGAAAGAATATAAGTGTGTTTTTACGGTTTGAAGCTATGTCCTTGATTAGGAAACAGAATTACAGAGCTGTCAAGTTCATTCTTCGTATGATGTCTGTAGTATATTTATATAGATATCCCGTAGTTAAAAAAAAAATGTGTTCTAAGTGTGTTTTTACTGTTATTGAGCACCTCATTGGATTGGGAAAAGCGAGAGAGCTCTCATTTTCTTTGTACGACTGTATGACTCTCTTGGCCATAATGATTTCGTAAGCCTGCTTGACTTATGTGATAAAGATGTCACTTTTAGCCCTTCTCGTGATTTTTTGCCTTTTCTTGGCGATGGCGTTGATTGAATTCAGAAAATAAAGTGGCTCTTAATTATTAAAACACTTACTTAAACTGTTTTTGTAGGTATAACAAGTGTCTCACTAAGGCGGTTTTTATTAATCAAATCAAAAAAAAACATAACGATTATTTCTGTCCCGGATGTCTTGTTCCATATCTCTCTAAAGAAACATCAATTTCCTATCACCGAATATCTAAATACATTTTAACAGGCGGTTGCAACAATTAACTATTACTGAAACAAAAACATTTTTATTTTTACAAAAAAATATTAAAACTAAAAAAAATCCCCACACATCGCCGGCATAGTAATTATGTCACACACCTAGTAATTATCTACCAGTGTGTACATTCACTACATTTTTTTATCTTTAAATCAGTGTTCATCTAAAAATAGACCTTACTACTGTTAGAATAAAATATAAAATCACTAAGCAACATGTTCACCTTATGTCAGTAACGTATAATTAAAAGACAAGAAGTTTTTTTTTAAATATCTGTCACAGATAACGCACTGCTGCTTCTAAGTAGTAATTTAATTGTGAATAGTCTATGGTTTTTTTTTTACGAAACAAAAGTGCTTGGTATTTTTCTACTTTCGATCTACAGTATCAATTTTTTGCGATGAATTAGTCAAAGGAACTGAAGCGTCGTCATATTTTTATTACTTGCCGTTACTTCGCTATAAAAAAATAAGTACTACCTAGGTAAGTAGGTAAGTAATAAAAACTTTACCTTGTTTGACAAGTAATTGAACGCAATATTATTTTCATCATAATGGACGATTTCATACTTTCAACGATTTGCATACCTACAACTCTAGCTAGCAGTATTTCTTGTAGATACTTACCTACTATTTTTCCCATTGAAAGTACAACCATAACACCAAAACACCTGCTTATAAAAAAAAAAACATGAAATAATGATTGTTTTAAGTAATCCAAGGCGGGCAGATATATATTTTGTCGATACCTACCATCAGTCAAGTAATTTTCCTATTGTTTATCTTTATGTGTGAATAGCCTCGAAAAGCACGTGGTCCCGGCTGTCATTTGTAGATTATTGACAGTCGTTACTGGTAGTCAGAAGCCAAAAGTCTGACAACCAGTCTTGGGTATCGTGATACCAAGTAACTGGGTTGTAGAGCTCAGACAGGCAGTCGCTCCATGTAAAATACTTGTATTTAGCTGCATCCAGTTAGACTGGAAGCCGGCCCAACATAGTTGGATAAAAGCTGTGCAGATGATGACTTGAAATGTAAAAAAAAAAATCAGCGCTTTCCATATTTTTTCATATCACACCGCCCCAATAAAAGTCATTACAACCATCAAACTTGCACTTACCACAATCAAAGCACGCCTATCATTATAAAAAAAAAACATGCACCATAGACAAATGCATGCGTTCGGAAACCATATTCCGATTGGTTTCGTTCGGAAATTGATTCGTCATGTGTCACCGTACGGAATGAATAATCGTAGTCTGAACCGGGCACAATGTAGACCGCACAATGTGTAGACATGGCTTTAGTTTTAGCGTGTCGGTTAGTTTGTATAATTATGTTGTCAGTTCGATTATGAAATTGGGTTTGTATGAAGAAGAAATAAAAGTTTTAACTTTTACATACCTAATGAAAATTGTTACAAAGCTTGAAATGTAAATAAACCTATTTATTGTTATTATTAGCCTTTATTGTCCCATTGCTGGGCAAAGACCTACGCCAAGGACCAAGCTTTATTATAGAAGTCCAGCTCATCCCGTCGTCTCTGTCTGGGCCTGCCGCGATATCGTTGTCATTAAGGGGGACCCACTGGGTTGTAAGCTTGGCCCATTGATCGTCTGATATGCGGCAGATGTGCCCAGCCTAATTCCATTTCAGCGTGGCAGCTTTCCGAGTGACATCAGTTATTTTTGCGATGGAACGGATTGGTATATTTTTAACCCGGTCCACAAGTTCGATATCCAGAATACTCCGTTCCATAGCTCTCTGGCAAATCCTGAGAGTGGACCTCTGCTGAATTATCAAAGACCATGTTTGAGAACCATACATGAGGATGGGAAGAATACACATATGTCGCTGAGTCTTCTCTTGAGGGATAAAGGAAGATAGGCCTTCATTAGATCTTTCATGGCCCAATAGCTCTTCCAGGTATTCTCGATGTGTCTTGGAAATTCTTTGTTTTGTCGATAAATAAACGTAAATATATAAATATCAATACTAGGTCAGGTTGTGATATCCACATGTCCGCGTGCTAGATTATAACTCGAAACGCAAAGCATCTACAATATTTTAATTAAGCCAATTACAGGCACTTCTGCATTGACAAAGATTCGGTCAGTTAGTCAGAAAGTTGAAGCACATTCCAAAACGTAGATCTCTATGGAGAAGAAGGGCAACAAACTCCACGGAGACGGTTTTAAATCAAGATATGTTACAAAATCCTGGGTACATAATTCTTGTTGCTTCTACATAGGGTGACTGGTAATTAGTGACCGATACTTAAAAACATGATTGTACTCATGATAACAAACAACTTTTACTATGGGACCAAACTTGAATTCGCGAAAAAAAATCAGTTTTCCCATACATTTATGTTCGCATAACTCGTCAAAATGTAGGGAGCAGCTGATTTCTTTTTCACGATTTCAGGTTTGATCCCATAGTAAAAGTTGTTTGTTATCATGACTACAATCATGTGTTTAAGTATCGGTCACTAATTACCAGTCACACATTGTAATAAAAAAAAAAATTAAAAAAGCAATTCAAAATCACTAGGTACATACTACAAAACGAAGTCCCCCGTCACGTCAGTCTGTCTGTCTGTATGTTCGCGCTGATCTCAAAAACTACTGAACGGATTTTAATGCGGTTTTCATCAATAGAAAGAGTGGTTCAAGAGGAACGCGAAGCTGCGGGCAAAAGTTAGTATAAAATAAACATAAACTGACGGCGCCCGTTCACGAACACGACGCGTAGAGTAGCACCATCCAGCTCAACCATTTTGTAGGGAACCGAATGTTCCACCACAGATGATGATGGCCCAATTCCTTTGATAGAGAGAAGGCAGTGGGAACGTTAGGAGCTAGTATATTTTTTGAATGTTTTTAACAACCTCTATTTGATAGTTATACAGATAGCATCACGCTTGTATTTCCCCAAGGATTAGGCAGAGGTGCACCTATAGTACAGCCTCATTTTGCAAGTTATCTTTAAGTCCCATATAACAGAGGGCGTGCAATAGCCATCATCTGGGCACAAATCCACGACTCCGAACTGCTCCTAAAAAATCCTGATTTGATTGACCTGGGAATCGAACCCAGGACCTCATGCTTAGCTTAACACTTGCGACCACTTAACCAACGAGGCAGTCAACGAGGCCTATTTTTATTTATCGTTACTTAAATATAAATGCTCACAATTAGCCCGTTCTGTACTTAAACCTTAAGTATTATTTAACTGTACACTCTAATCATTCTTAAGTTAACTTTAACGGTATAAAAAGTAAGAGCCAACTTAATTTTATTATAATTTAATATTTCTCAGTTATTGTCTGTGAGCCGCACTTTGATGAGCTCCGCGTCGATATAGGGCTGTGTGCTAATCGACAATTGAGACTGTCGATAATTTTGTCGATGTAAACGCACTCGTATTTTAAATAATGTTCGTATTTTGTTTTGAAAATAATTAAGAATAATCCATTTTATAAATGCCCCCACAACATCAATTTTTTTAACGAATTTTCTTTATTTTATATTTTAACAAATATATCATACAAACAAACAAACACACAAATAGCAAATATATTATTTTATTTATACGACTCAAAATTCTACATTTCTTTGCACATATTAAAAAAAAAAACAATTGTCGTTTTTATTATTTCTACCCTTTCTACAAAAAACCGGTTCTCTATTTTGAATATTTATTCAATGATTAAGAGTAATTTGCATAATTGAAAACATTTTCAACTTTATAATTTAATTTTAATAAAATTGGTATTTATATGCTGCAAACAAATTAAATATTCATATATAATTTAATATTCATATTTATTTAAATAATATCAATACACGTTAATTTATAAATTGCTGGTCAACCTTGAAGTCTTCTTTTGATATAAAACTGACTTTACAAATTGTTATACCTACACTATTTACATCGACAAAGTCGATAAACCGATACATTTTCTCATCCCAACCCTACAGCCTATTTCATTCGATTCCACATTAAAACAAAAAAGTAGGAATTGAACTCCGTACTATTCCGGTCTTTATAACAAAAACGAAACAATCTAATCCCAGATTGCATTACTTAGAACATAATTAACTTATTACTTTTACCGCTCGAGCGATTTTCGACTCTATCCCTTCTGAAATAGAGTTTTATGTGACTGCAAATGTAAGTTTGTACCTGGAGTTTTTGTCAATGGTAATAAATCATTACATTTGTCTTTAGGTGCTGGCGATGCTCTATAGTCTATTGTTTCATAAGCTAAGCATTTTTCTTATTAACTGCTGTGCCGGGTTCCTTCTATAATACATATCTATTATAAATTGAAGTAGCTTTTCGTGTCTGTCTGTGTGTCTGTGTTGTTCTTCTAAACTTCACAGCCAATTTTGATGCAGTTTACAGCATCATTTATAGAATTTGTTTGGGAAGGTTTACGTGTATATAATAATTGACATTAAACTTAGTTAATATTATAACAAAGAAATCTCGTTATTTTGTCAAATCGTTAAACTGTGCGAAGCAGGGATGGGACGCTAGTTTATAATTAAATTTCAGTAATAATTACTTTTATATTAAAATTATAGAATGACGACAAGATTTACGTTTGAGAACAGAATTTTTCGGCAAAAGCGCCGTTCAATTTTTCTTACGTTTTCTGCAATTTGCAAGTCAGTATCAGGTTATATGTTGATCTGAATATGTTTCGCGACCGTAACAAGTATACATTTAAATAATCGTTAAAGTCATTAATACAACTCTTTATGACTAGGTAATCCTATTGAATGACTATTTCATGAAATCTTGATATTTAAGGATTATACTAACTTAAAGAGTTGTATTACTGATTCTAATAATGTAAATAAATATTTGCTACGGTCGCGAGTCATACTTTAATGTTAATCAACATACACCTAGACTGAGCTGTAAATTGCAAAAATCGGAAGAAAATTTGAATTTCGCGGGCTATCTTAGCGCTTCTCCCTCAATGTGTCGATTAATTTACTAAGTGTTAGAGATAAGATTTTTCGGATCGTTATTGTTGAAGCATAGGTGCTTGATTTAGAATATCAGATATCCAAGTCTTTTCTTCATTTGGTTGACTCATTATTTATTTTGTAGCCTAATTTAATTGCATAACACAATCCACAGTAAAGTTGGACATTGTCATAAAAATCTTTTGAACCAATTTCATTCAGGAAATTAATATTTTTGTTAAAAAATAAACAGTTTGTTCACTTCAAAACTACACACATTTTTTTTTCTTATTTATAGTGCCTCCTATGGATTGAATTCAAGAATTATTCCGATCTGTCACCCTGCTTTGTCCCCTCTAGTGGACAGATCGGAGAAAAGTTTGATCTGTCCCCCTGTTAGCAACTTTATTCACTCCATCTGTCCCAGATAGAAGTGAATAAAGTTTGAACTGTCCCTTCGTTGCTGACAGGGGGATAGATCACATTTTTTTCTGACCTGTCCCTCTGAGGGGACTCTGCAGGGTGATAGATCGGAATAATTTTAATTCAAGTATTTTAATCACATAGACTAAAACCTTGTATGACGTACTAGCTTCTGCCCGTGACTTCGCTCGCATGGTCGTCAACTATTTTATGAAACATACCTTAAAGCACTCGGCAATAGTGTAGCTTTCTGCCAGTGAAAGAATTTTCGAAATCAGATCAGTAGCTCCAGAGATTACCTTCTATATCCAAACTTACAACCCCCCCACCCCTCCTCATCTTCCTCATTATAATATTAGAGACTGTGATATTAGTGTAGAAAAGAGAAAGGTTTCAACTTAAATCCAAAAGCAGGAAAATACATCTCAAATAGTACTTACATAACTTTCTATAAGAACTCAGAACCCCTACATTAATAAGAAACGGAGTTTTTAATTGCTGTTATGCAATGGGATTAAGCTTATAAGGTCAGACTTTTTATCGATTACATTATGTTGCATTGTAACGAATGAAAAAAAGAAGAAAAAAAATATTCATGATTGATCGGAGCTGAGTTGAAGATGCAATTTTTTATGTTCAAGTAACGTATGCTTTAAAGGGTAACTTAGCAACAAGTTATATAGCTGCATTTTTATTGTCTCGTAAAAATAACTAGAAGTTTAAATCAATCAATCTGCCTAGCCTACACCCAACTTTGTTGGGGTCGGTTTCCAGTCTAACCAGATGCAGCTGAATACCTGTATTTTACATGGAGCGACTGCTTATCTGACCTCCACAAGCCAGTAACTGGGTAATACGATACCCCTTGTTAAGTCTGGTTATCAGACTTTCAGGCTTCTGACGACGCGTAACGACTGTCAAAGATCCACGAATGACAGCTGGGACCAACGGCCTAACGTGCTTTCCAAAGCACTGAGAAGTCTCGGTATTTAAAGATGGTCAGCCATCCATGGACCAACCCCGGCAAGCGTGGATTAACCTGATGGATCGACCCGTGCGGCTGTTATTACTTAGCCACGAGCTCCTCTCCAGAAGTTTAAATAAAAACAATTATAAATATAGAAGTCATCAGTACTCTAGCGTAAAAAAATACAGCAATATAATAGCAGCTTATTATTGTCCCAATGCAGGGCAAGGCCTTCTTCTCATACAGAGAAGGCACGAGCATTGATCACCACGCTCGCTCATGGGTTGGCGATTTCAGACTTATATTAACTATAAGTCAAGGTTTGCTCTCGATGTTATGTTTCTCTTCATCGAAGTCAGTAATTTCCAAGATATACTCAGGAAGTGTAAATTGAAGAACTCACATTGGTACTTGCCCGTATTTGCCCTTGCCCCATTGCAACCTCTTGAATGAGACCTCGCCGCCTTAACCAGCTACAAAAAAAAAAAAATAGAGGTCTTTACTATGTATTACAAAACCATACGATGTGGGACAGCTTGATTAAAAATTACTCAATACAATGTTTTACCCAATAAACTCAGATGCGTACAATATTCTATAATGAGCGTAGCATCGATTCTCATGTCTGAACAGAATTTTATACGGTTCTTTCTTTTAATTGTAATTAAACGTATACTAATCGACAGTTTCGGTTTCAACGTGGATGGCGCTGCACTAGTGTTTTGTTCTGCGCGTTTAATAAAAAATTTGTTGACAGATTTGAAAAAAGAATGCATTCGCATTCTATCAATGACATTTTTATATTCTTATTTGGAAATTCTTGTTATGATTTAAAATCTGTTTTAGATAATATTAGTGTTTATGAAGAGGAAATGCCGTGATTGTAAAAAAATTAAACTCATTGCACGAAACTGTATCGATTGTAAACCATTTTCCATGTTTTTAATTTTTTATGTTTTGGCTTTAGGTTCACTATTTCCCTAGAGAGTAAAAAGTTTACTCAAGCGGAAGGAAACTTTTGTTTTTTCAACTTCGTAAATTAAAATGAGAAAATCTTCTTTTAAACAATTTCTTGAAGCTTTCCCTCACTGTGAGAACATTATTAGATTTCTCACATACCAGAAAAACCATAAGCAATACGGAAATTAAAGAAAATAAGGCGTTGCACATACAGCGCAGTCGTACTGACAGGCCGGCTTGACGTAAAAAATCCCATTTGATCACAACGCGTCAAACAAAATGATGATGGATGTGTGGAGTTAATTTGATACTACGGTGTGGTGTGACGAATTCACAAACTGTGTTATGTTTCATTGCAGTATTTCTTCTTGTATTCCTTTTTTAAACGTAATTATTTAAGTTTCTATTGATGTTTCATGTTTTTGCTGTGTATCATGGCGGTGGGTTTTCCGAATTCGAAATTGAGCGTGGCGTGATTTGAATTTGAGATGAGTAGATACCTATTTTGTTTGTAAATAATATGTTAAAATGTTAATATGCCATAAAATTAAATTACTTTTTTGGAACTTGGAAAACAGTTTGATTAAAAACTCAAAAACAAAATAACTACGGTAATGTGACTCATTTACCCATCAGTGAACCATTCTTTTCGGTTACTGTACAACCGTGATTTTATTAAATAGGCACTAACTTTATTATTTATTTAATACTTAATACACAGAAACGTACAGAGGCGGACTTAATGCCATAGGCATTTCTAGCAGTCAACCTTCGGGTAATGCTGAGACAAACAGCAGTATGTGCAATTACAAAAAAATTAAGGAATAAATATTTATTTAAATATAAAGTTACACATATACCTATTAAAAATTATAAATAGAATAATATATACCTAATTATATAGAAATATAAGCACAAATAAATATATATACACGAATATACTATGACAAATAAGACAAACAATGGGAACTTTGTGATGATACTACAGCTTCTTACGAATGTACTCGCGAACTTTGCCATCCTGATTTCCTGGGGGAACGCATTCTACAGGAAAATAAACTGAATGAAGAAAGAAGAGTGAATGAAGTCAGTGCGATGAATGGCATATTTAAGAAGACCCTATGTGATTTTTATTGTGGTTGGCACAAAAGTAGGGGGCTAGATAACTAGGGGACGAGGGAGAGTTAAAAAATTAAAACAAGGTGGTCAGCGCCCTTTGCTGTTTGCGCTGGCGTGTGGGGACCCATTCGCAGAGACATGAACATGTTTACGCAGATTGAAAACGAATCGAATGTAACGAAACCTTCTTTTCACGTATCGGCTGGAAGTCCTGAAAAGTGAATAATTTAGTCAAATAGCGGGGATTGCAAATCAATATAGGAGTATTTTCTTTGAATTGAAAAGCCAAGAAAAACTGTGGGATAGGCATTTTCTTAACAAGTATATAATATATAAAAATGAATCCCTGTTTCCCTTGGTCACGCCATAACTTGAGAATGGCTAGACCAATTTGGCTAATTTTGGTTTTAAAATATTTGTAATAGTTCGAATTACATACTTACGGAAAGAAAAATTGGAAAAGTTTCTCGGAAACTTGGAAAAATCGGGAAAAACTGAACGTCTTTGTTGTATGAATTATTCAAATTTGGACAGGACGATGTCTGTCAGGTTTCTTTATAAAAACTAGTTTTACTATTACATGATGAGTAAGTTTTTCTAGTTTATATTATATTTATTTCTTTAATAGAAGGTGTTAAATAATTGCTATGACATTTCAACATAACGGGTCAGCCAATCAGAGAAGTTCTGTTTGAGTAATTAACTTATTATGTTTAAATAAACAACTGAGGTGTCATAATTATTTTAATTTAAGCTATTAAAATATAAAAAAAAACGTTTATCGTTTGTATATTATATTATTTATTTTTATATCGAAACATTAGGGGGAATAATGAAATTCCTTTGCAATGAACAACCTCTTAGCAAAAAGTGTTTATGGTGGGAAATCCCATTTCGTATGAGTTCGCAGATTTGAATTTAGAACGTCAATGTCAAATATTTCATTTGCTTTTTCCGCAACCTCACCACATCACCTTATTCCTTTCGGCCAGCACTTCCAATGAATTCTATTTACAAAAATACATAACGTGTCTTAGAACTCGCCGAGTCACTATCTCAAACGATAAGAACGATGACTTACGTATTTCGTGTACCTCCTCTGATTGGCTGTCAAAGTCGACCCGACGACCAATAGCGGCTCGTCAAATGTCATGACTATGCGGTTTCAGAACAATTGTTCGAAAAAAGAACGTGCTTCCGTTAAAGTGGCAAGGCTTCTGTTTTTTTATTTTTTTATTGAAGTCGTCTATGGAATCTTTTGTCTATGGCTGAAAGATAGTGTTTCTTTTGTTGTCTGTGGTAATAAATATATAGAAGAGAATTATTTGATTGGTATTGTTTTAATATGTAAACGAATATTTTTTGTACGACTATTTTAAGCACCTACATTTTAGTTCAATTATAGAAATGAGCAAGGTTCTCCTTACTTCTACTAAGATCACCGGTTATCATCCGTTAACCAAATACGGAGATCATGATGTCATTTTTCACTTTTACAATTCCTTGCAATATAAGGCCTATTTTACCTTATGACCGTCAAACCAATAGGCAATCCCAGTCACACATTATCCAAAATGACCATCAGCATCTGCCCAGCCTTTTCCCAACTATGTTGGGTTCGGCTTCCATTCTTACAGGATGTAGCTGAATACCAGTATTTTACTTGGAGCGACTGCTTATCTGACCCTCACAACCTAATTACTAGGTACACAATACCCCTTGGTAAGATTGGTTGTCAGACTTGTGCTTCTATCTGTAATGCCTGTCTACGATCTACGAATGACAGCCGGGAGCAAGGGCTTAACGTGTTTTCCGAGGCACGGAGGGCTTTTCTTATGTAATGAATGGTCACCCATCCACGAACTGACGATCACAGCAAGCAAGCAGCAAGCCGTGCGGCTGTTATTATTTAGCCACGAGCCCCTCACGATCCTGAATGACCTGACTATGGCATCTGTTTTCAAAATGGCAGTTCCCAATGATCGTTACCCATCGTATCTTTATTTAAAGCAATTAAAACACCATTGTATCCATTGGTACCAATTGTCATCAATTGGTAAACGATTTTCCAATTAATTTAATTGTTGAGTTCTTTTTTAAAGTTTTACTGGCCTATATTTTAGTTGACAAATGAGGATTGAGTTGATACTGTTGATCTTGTTTTTTTTTTTTAATTTTATTTGGATAGATGTGACACTTTCATTAGGCTGTAAGCCGGCTGATTTCTTTGCGCTTCGCCTATATTAGAATAAAATTAAAAACACAATCAAATTCATTTATTCAAACTAGGCTGAGAATCGGCACTTGTTACATGTGACCGTCCCTAAAACCCCCGCTTTCATTACTTCCTAGTGCTTTAAGGTGGAAAGAAGAAGTGACGTAACAAACTCCCCAGCAGCACTATGAATAAAACAAATATTTTATGTTCTAACCAAGAATTACTCTAGTTACTCGTAGGATCTACTAAAATTAGATCCTATACTTGATCGTGGACGAGACAAGAGGAGAATTAGGGATCGTAACAGGTGACGTTATGTTCCGCCTAATAAAAAATGATAAAAAGACGTTTATTTGTCACTAGAAGAAATACATTAAAAATAGACACTCAAAGGCACAATCTAACAAAAAATGTATTAAGTACAAGGAATATTGATCCTAACTCCCAAACTAGGCCTAGGCCTGTCTTTTGGGGGAAAAACAGAGGCCTAGGGCCAACAAAAATTACTAACTAGAGAAATAACTTGAGCAAGTTAATTTTGTTCGTGAATTCTACCATTATATTTCAATACTGTTTGTTCTGCATGCAGTCATTGCATGGCTTGGGTCTCCATGTCCACTAAAATTTAGCACGACCTACTTCATGATAACGTGGAAAGCTAGTTTGCAATGTTTGTAACTGGACTGACTGCCGATTCTGTCACTATTATTATTTTTTAACCTTTCGCCTATCTCGGGGCCCTTTGGTAGGAGTACGAGAGGCCGAAACCAACTCGCAAAGGCCCGTTAAACGCTTTTAATGAAATGAGGCACTAACCGACGATTATCCTTGTGCGCGCTATGCATGTGCACCCAAGGACAACCCGCGGTTGGTGTAGGACTATTGCAGGAGATGAAAACAAAGATATTGGATGATTACCTAGAACTATAAAAGTACTATGGCCGCTGCGTGTTCAATGTTTTATTATACAAGGAAAAAATGGCAGGAGTTGACTTGCACACTCAATAATGGGCCCCCGGAAACTGTCGCTAGCACTTAGTGACGTAGCGACAAGGGGTCAACATATGCTGAGGTGCTTGAAGAGCGGAGAGGTATTCCACGGTTAGCAGGACAACCCCGGAAGTACGGTCAAGATCCCTACCAGCATCTTATTGGAATACTTCCTTCCTCCGAGCACATTTGCTCTTGCGAATCGCCACTCAAGCTAGTCAATAAAGGCAAGAAAGAGGTGAGAGCTCTGTTCCTCGTCTGTGTTCACTCCAGCCGGCTAATAATGGCAAGCCAGAGGTGAAGAACAAGACTTCTCCCGGGAGATAGGGTCCGTGGGGTCGCTACTGCCCAACAGCTCGCCACATGCTGCCCATCTCTCTTAGTCTAGCTCCTCACGCTAGACCTATTTCGGCAAAGTAAATTCTACCGGCACAGACCTATAGTTCAGGAGCACGCAAGCCCCACCACGACGTCAACGTAGAGATACGTCGGTGCGGTTATTATTATTATTATTAGCCGTTTGTGTCCCACAGCGGAGTATTCAGTATAGGCATCCCATCTCCTCTTCCTTCCTTTTTGAAAAAAGCCGGATCAGGAAATCTTTTCCCACTGCGATCTTAAATTCTTCTAACGGCAATATGTGCATTACCGTGAAACACCAAGAAATCTAACTACTTATCAGTTATTTTTATCAGTGGCTTTGCATGTTGGTTATCAGTAAAACGTGTATCTTTAGCCGCTGCTTACTACTTTCGTTTTTACTTCAAGTTTATTTCCTGTAAGTTGGTAGTAGGTACTGACATGATATGATCGTGTGTAGCACACCTTTAGGGATAGGAAAATTTGAAATTAGAACTGTATTTTTTTTATTGCGAAATATATACCTAATAAAAATCTTAAATTCATTCTTTCGTTCATTCACTATCAGACAACGCACAGTCTAAACTGCTGGGTCTAGAACGATGACATTTTGCGCAAGAGTTCCTTAGATAGCTAAAGTGAGCACTAAAGAAGGATTTCTGAAAATTCACCCCCTAAAGGCGTTAAATAGGGATGTATGTTTTTCCAGTGAGAAATCCCATTGTGCAAACGGCTAGTTTTTTAATAAAACAAAAATAGCTGGAAGCGACGCTAACTGCCCTGGGTGCGCAGGAGTACGTACACTTATGCCCTTGTCTATCTTAAATACTGTTGAAAAGCGGTCAACCGACATAGTCCACGATTGTACATCCGAGCATCGTCAATTCTGCCGTCATAAGGAAAAAAGACGTATCTGGCATTTTTTTTAGAAATAGAGTTATTTACATATTCGGAATCAGCAAAAAAAAAAAGACGCATCTACCAGTATTTTTATATTGGCGTAAACTTAACGAAAACCTAATAATTCTTACTATTAAAAGACGAAAATCTGCCTTTGTATTTTGTATTTTAAACAGGACATAATATATTTTTTCTCCATTTCAATATTTTTGTAGAAACTTCCCTTTTCCTTACGGCGACAGAATTGTAGAGGCAATTTAAAACACCTTTCAAGGAAATGGGAAATTTCGGAAGTCAAATTATAAATTATATTTAAAGCAAAACTAAAAGATTTTATTATGATTACGTGTGACGTGAAAGTGTGGGTAGTATTGAAACAAAACCTTCTAACAGCCGGGAGCACTTCTTGTTCAAACATGTTGTAATGGCGAGGACAGAAGTGATTGGGCTTTTGATAAAATTCTAAAAAAAGAAAATGCTTAATATTTTCTATTTTAAGTATTACCCTATAAGTTTTACAATACGTTTTTAAATACAGGGTAACTTTGAAAACATGCGGCAATCTACCCATCAATATGAATAACTCTTACTATAGGACCAACATGGAATTCGCAAAAAAAAAAAAACAACTTTCTTATACGATATGGTCCAATCGGGTAGGTACATACTTTTTTACATGGGAAGTTCGTTTTTTTTTTTGCGAATTCTTAGTAAAAGTTGTTCATATTGACGGGTAGAACACCCCCTTAAATTTTGTCGCATATTTTGAAAGTCATTCTGTATATCATATTAAAATCAGAAATACCATGATTGTGAAGTACTTGACACTTCATTTTTGAGCGATATGTTGATTTACACTTCTACAGACTACAGGGTCTGTTCCATTAGTTTAGTTTCATAAATGGACTTGAGCAAGTTTTCACAAGGTTTGGCAGCAGGTTTACTCATTAGAGACCTAATTTAGATCCCAGAAACCGGAGGCTTCTTATATTGATTGCAAATATTACCAAAATAGAATATATCCCCCCAGAGGGCGACAAAGTAGCTTGTGGCTAAGTAACAACAGCTACACGTATCGATCGATCAGATTAACTCTTGCCGCGATTGATCCGTGGATGTGTGACCAACTTTACCCCTCTGTGCCTCGGAAAGCACGATAAGCTAGCTAAGGTGTTATTCGTGGATCTTTGACAGTCGTTACGGGTCGTCAGAAGCCCAAAAGTCTGACAACTAGTATTACCAAGGTATTGTACAATAACTGGGTTATGGAGATCAGATAGGCGGTCGCTCCATGTAAAATACTGGTATTCAGGTTAGACTGGCAGCCAACCCCAACATATTTGAGAAAAGGTTAGGCATAGGGTCTAGCTAGACCAAGCGACCTTCCATCTGCGATAACGACAATGGAACTGTCGAAAATGTATGGGACTGACATAATCTACCTAATCTGTTATCAATCCTGTTGAAATTCGTTGTAGAAATACGAAACGCATTGGAAGCGATCGTCGCTTGTCTTGGCCCTAAGCTCTCCCTCAATTTTAAACTATTTTCGCTACCGTAAACACATCTGTTACTGCCAGTACTAGATCCAGTTAGTTGGGTAGTAAAACGTTAACGAGTTACCGGCAGGTGGCGCCAACTATATTAATATATCATACAATACTAGCTAGGGAACCTGGGTTTACTCACAATAAATCATTATCTTTACTTCCTTACTTGTAAAAAATAATGTGAGAGTCCCTGCATCCGTTCGATGCGGGGTGCACAGGCATGGTCTTTGTGGCGGTGCTTGGGGGAGGCTAATGGCCAGCAGTGGATACTTTCCAGCTGAAGGGTGATACGAGTTAGTGAAGCTCAATCATGCATCAATGAATGAATGAACGGATTTTGATAAAAAGCACGCAGAGGGCTCATATCCTGGATGAATGTGAGAATACTTTTTATCTGGTTGAATGATTAAATTCTTCTCGGACGCGAGTAAAACACAATAGCCAGTGATAATATCTAGTGTATTTTTACTCACCACATATAAAGCAGATTTTAGATTAGCTGTTAAAGCACTGAAGAAAGAAACATGTAATTTGCTAGATATCCTCAGGAGTTGCTTAGAGGTGCCCGAAGAAAGAGACACTTCACTCTTTTCACCTCTTTCTGTCCAGAGCTGCCAAGGACCAATCTTTATTACAGGAGTCCATTTCATCCCGCCATCTCCATCTGGGCCTTCCGTTGGTACATTGATTGTCTGACATGCGGCAGATGTGTCCAGCCCAATTCCATTTAAACGTGGCAGGTTTCCAAGTGACATCAGTTATTTTAGTGATGGAATTGATTGTTGTATTCTTAACCCGGTCCTCAAGATTTATACCCAGAATACTATGTTCCATAGCTCTATCCCGAGTGTGGTACTCTGCTGAATTGTCAAAGACCATGTTTGAACCATACGTGAGGATGTGAAGAATACGCATGTCGATGAGTCTTCTCTTGAGGGATAGAGGAAGATCGCTTTTCATTAGTTTTTTCATGGTCCAATAGCTCTTCCAGGCATTCCAGGAACGTTTTGCAACTTCTTTGTTTTGGCTTGCCTGGAAAGAGACTATCAGACCAAAGTATACTCATCGACCCGCCGAGGAACATAGGGTTAAAAATTCTTTCATGCCAATAATAATGTCTATAATGTCTCCGGCACGCACACCCTTCAAATCAGAAACAAAGCCATGTTTATCGGTAGAAATAGGCACGGTAATAGAGTAACAGTATTTTCTTTCTCAGCAAAGCTCTTTCACAAGGAGTTCTACTGGTAATATCACTTCTTTACCTCAACATCCAGAAAAACCAGAACTGATCAATAAATTGAAACCTGCTTTCATAATTTCTCAAAGATATTAAAATGGCTGTCTTTTCTCCCGTGTTTATGTTCATAAATTAGCTACTCGATGATTTATTCATATTATGGCTTAGATCACACCTTACTACGTCGTACACTATGATTTTCTTGGATTTCTGAATAACTTGGCATAAGTTATTCTCATAGTGAAGCTGTAGGTCCCGGCTGTTATTCGTAGATCTTTGACTGTAGTTACGAGTCGTCAGAAGCCCAAAAGTCTGTCTACCTGTCTTACCAAGGCGTATCGTGTTACTCAGTAACTGGGCTGTGGAGGTCAGATAGGCAGTTGTTCCATGTAAAATACTGGTATTTAGCTGCATCTGGTTTAGACTTGAATCAGACCCTAACATAGTTGAGAAAAGGCTCAGATGATGACGATGAGCAGATGAGCTATTCTCATAGTGCAGTACAGTAGTGCTCTCAAGTAAGACATAATAGCTTTGTCTATGGGATGACAATGCATCTGCGTTACCTCCGGTACTGCAGATTTCCATAGACTGCAGTGACCGTTAACCATCAGATGGATGGCTGCCTGTTTCTTTGACCCCTAAAAACATAAATGTACCAGGCTTGAAGATATGGTAGGAGGCAAATTGAAGTCATATTGGATCTGAAATCATGCTAAAAATAATAATCTAGAGTTGAAGGCTTCATTAAATAGGAGTTTAAATTCTCTTTAGTTCGGTAGTCTGATCAAAAGTACCAGAGTCGAAGATATGATAGGAGGTAAATTGGAGTCCCATTGAATCCGAAATCATGCTAGATGAGGAGGATAAGGGCGGGAATACACATGCTCGTAGCTTTTATAAAACTATGCAATTAGCTTGTACATCGTTGTGACATTCACCAATCAGAAGCTATTATGATACATTGACATGCAAGCTAGGTACCTACTTGCATAGATGTGTATTCGCGCCCTAACTAAGGTTTCATAAAAGTTTAAAGTCTTTAGTTCGGTTGAGTAAAAGTATCAGGGTCGAAGATACGTTAAGAGGTAACGTACAAACAGTTGGATACTTTTTATATGAACATTGCATCAGCGGTCGGCAACTTGTGATCTAGTAATAACTATCGACCGACATTACGTCACATCCTACTCTGTCGATCGACTTTGTCTTACTTACTTAGAGAGTTTAAAATTGTATTTTTTAACTGTTGGAGTAATTATGCGTAATTTGCAAGAATTTTATGAGAATGGTTATGAAAATAGTAGGTAATGAAGCAAAAGATTTCAGACTAGACAGTCAGCAGGGTTGTTGTGTGATGCGGAGGAATGAGGAAAAGGTCGCGATCCGGGAAGTTTTGAGTATGAAAACCAAAGAAACGATGGAGGGCCTGTATTAAAAATGATATGGGAGGATATAAAGAGGTACCGAGATGACGATTAATGGAAGAGTATGGAAGAAAAAGACATGTTGTGCTGACCCGAAATAAATTGGGATAAGGACAGGAGAATGATGACAGTTAGCCAGGTTAACAGCGGAGTTGACTGCACGTGATGTTGTTTTTAAATCGTGTACAATGAAACTGATGGTTTAGCAATTTGACTAGAAATTCAAATTTTAGACCTTTTAAGTATATACCTGTGACAAAAGACCTCCCTCTTCCATTTGTATGTGTATGTTTACAAACAAAACCAATACAATAACAAAATAATCATTTACAATAAAAAATGTAAAATTAGGAAATTTTAAAATAATTAGGTGCGTGCTTGAATTCATAATTTAAATTGCCCCCAAACTGGCCCTATATTCAAACGAGCTGTCATTCTGTTGGAGTTATTTGTCGATTAATTGAAATGTCTATAAAAAAGGTCGAAGGTCAAAATTTTAAATAGCATTGCAGAAACTTCTCCTTGACAAATGCTACTATACAATAGACGAGTTTTTAAACGATGTAGAGTTATAGGTTATAATTATTAATGAGGCATATAAAATTTTGACATCTGTAATTTATTTTGATTTTTTGACTATTAGAATGTTTGTTTTGTACTAATTATTATTATTATTAAATTTTTTATAGCATATTTACTATGCATGTCTAATATTTGTATGTCGTAAGACAAAACATAGCGTTCTATTTTATATATAAGTATGATCTATTGTATACCTATGTTTAACAAATAAACTTTATGATTATGATTATGATTATGAAGTGTGTCAATCTGCTAAACAATACATTCCTCTGACTGTACATACCTTTGCGTGCTATTAGGTATGTAGTGACAGGTGACGTCAAATCCAGTCTAGGTAATAGGTATATAGCCCAAAACTGTCGTGTACGAGTTATAGCAGTTATTATCTCCGGGATATTACCTACTTGTCTATCGCTACTTGATCTGTGGTGTGTTCTTATTGGCGCCAAGTTATTTGACACTGTTTAAGATATTAAGTGAATTTAAGGTTTTTTTTTTAATAATTATAAGCGCATTAGAGCAATTACGATAGTGTGTATATTCCGATTGATGATAATTTCTACCAAACACAACAGCTTTTTTATATTAGCAACATTGTTGCCAATATAAAAAAGCTGCTGTGTTTGCGTCTGCGCAATAAAATGGCGTGTAATCATTATGCATGTCATAATGATTAGACGCCATTTTATTGCTCGCCTTTCGTTTTGCTGTCGCTATAGCTATAAAAATGCCGCTGCGTTTGGTAGAAATTATCATCAAACAGAATATATCTACTATCGTAATTGCCCCATAAACTATATAGCAATTTTTTTCTTACCAAAATAATTGCGAAGAAACTATAATCAGAAATAAAACTGATACCCTATTGCTTTCAATGTTAGGCAATAAAGAAATGGGTAAAACCAGTCTACAATATAAAACTCATAAAACCACATTTCGCTAAAATATGAGGCATACAAAATTGATTGCTAAAATAACAAATTAACAAAAACCAAATAACAAGAAAAAAGAACACATTTTTCAACAATCAAAGGAAACGAAACTTAAAAAAAACACCGTTGATTGGTTGAACTTTCAAAAATCGAAAAAAAATATAACGGAAAAATACCGGCACTGATCAGGAGTGACCTCAAATACAGAAAAAAATAAAAAAATACATAAAAAAAAAAACAAGTTCTGGGAGTAATTAAAACGTTTTCACGCTAGCGGGTCAGAATAATTGATTTTATGACCAATCCTTCGTGTTCCACAGAAATTTTTACTATCATAGCTGAGCTGTGGGTAAAATAAAACATGATTGTGCATCGTAGATATTCGTAATCAGGAAATTACGAGCGTTTCAGACGATTTTTTTTTTTTTTTTGTGAAATGCCATAGTTTTTCTGGACAACAACTGATGAAGCACAAAAACTTTAGCATACTTTTTCCTTCTCGTTTATACGTCATATTTTTTTTTTAACCTTTTTGCTAGCCCACCTATTCCATGAGTCTCGTATGGTCTCTTCTGTTAATAAGAGCTGAGCAAGAGCCTGGTTCTTACATCCGATGAAGATCTTACCGCTAGCACTCTCCGATCTCTGAGGCACGGGGTTTCTTTCAACATCCACATAGACTTCCAAGATAGTTGCCTTTAAAACATGCCCGTGGCTCAAATCAAGGTAGCCATCTAGCCACATGCCCCTCTTAGCTAATTTAACGTTCTTCTTCTCTCGACGCCAAAGTCAAATCGATTATTTCAAATCGGCACATAATAATCACTTTTGGAGCTCGTTGCTAAGTAATAAAAGTCGCATGGGTCGATCCATCAGGCTAAGCTACGCCCTTGATCCCCTTAAGGCTTTGATCCCGGCTGTCATTCGTGGATCTTTGACAGTCGTTACGGGTCGTCAGAAGCCCGAAAGTGTGACAACCAGCCTTACCAAGGCGTATCGTAATACCTAGTAACTGGGTTGTGGAGGTCAGATAGGCAGTCGCTCCATGTATAATACTGGTATTCAGCTGTATCCGGATAGACTGGAAGCCGACCCCAACATACGTAGTTGGGAAAAGGCTAGGCAGATTTAAAAGTCACTTTGGAACGTCGACACTAACAACATCAGGAAAGCTTGTGCCGTGAATCCTACATCTAAGTATCGCCACCTCATAGCTGAGCACTGGTGGCCCATTGGACCGACCGCGACTTACGAGTTGTAAGCCGCGGTTCGAACCGAGACAGGCACTTCACTTTGTGTAAATTATTTTATCACCACTGCTCTCAAAGGTTAAGATAACATCCTGAAGAATCGAAATTCGAACACATGTGAGACATCCACCAATCCGCACTGAGCCCTGGGCGTGGTGGATGACAGAACATTGTTATAGGCTGTTTATGCTACTCATAGCTGGAGTTACTTTAATGTAGCATTAGAGGCTATGTTAATTAATTAGTACCGTTATAAAGCATTGGGAACTATTAAGATTGGTCGCAAGAGGAGCGTATCTTCCATACATCCCGTCTGACCCGTTCTTATGACTCATTTCCAACATTTATTTTGCATTAAGTACACACATTCTGTTATATTTACGGTGTTTCTGTTAGGTGGTAAGTAGAGTTATAAACAATGATGAGTTTTGAACCCATAGACAAATCAAAATGATATTTTTCCTGAATAAAAAAAATTAAGCGGAATCTTCGACTTCATAATTCACTTCACGTAATTATAAAAAAAAATACTTAGGTACATATTTTATGCTTTTGATAAATACTTTCATTCAACGTTCCACCAACTGTTTTAGGATTGCGAGTTTCAGTATGTACTATGGAGGAAACTTACATCTATACACCGTAAGGACTATTCTTGCTTGCAGCGCTTAGATGTTATGGTCATCGTGTGCACGGGATTTGGTTTTCAAATTGGTCAGATATAAGTTTCCACGATAGTACATAGGCTATCTTTTGACCTTATAAAATCGCTCATACTTAAGGCGACGACAACCGACTCTTTATGATTTTAAACTGAAGATCACGTCTAAACTATTAGTGTCAATGATTTGGAAAAAATATGTTTTAAATTAGAGCATTTTTTTAAATAAATTAATATGTGAATATTTTAGTTTATGTTTGAATTACATAGTGTAATTAATTTGTAAAGTTATGTCTAACGCGGATAAAAAACAGAGAATGACGCAAAAATGATCAAGTGTATATTTATGAAACCTTCACCAATTTTAAGATAATTATTTATCTTTCATTATACGTGTTTTAATATAATGCCTTTTGTTTTATGTATAATAAATTAATAATGCGTTTAATTTGGGACAGCGCTCCTTGATGGGCGTGTCCTATTACTGGGTGCACGTACGACGCGTTGCTTGAGCTGAGCACAGATCACGCAAGCTAACCACTCAAGGCCATTGGCATATATCTGCGGCTTAACAGCTAATCAGCTGTACCTACCAATTTTAGATAAGTAATAAAAAAATACTGAGAGTCCGCACCCAATTTAATTTAAGAATATTAAAATTCTTTATTGACCTCAGCTAGCAAATTTATTTATTTATTTAACTATTTATGTACACACAAATAAACAGACAAGAACAAAGGAACAGAAAATTACGTACAAAGGTGATGCTTATTTCTAATGAAATCTCTTCCAGCATACCTGCGATAGGACAGAGGATAAAAAGAGATGTAGACACCGTGTGTAAGAATAAAAGAGAAAATGAAAATACTAAAAATCTAAAAAAAATAATTAATTAAGCAAATAAAACATAGAATAAATACTTAAATACATACATACATCTAGAATAAATATCACTAAAATAAATAAAATAAAAAAAAATAAAAATAAATTATTTATTTTCAAAAGTAGGTAGGTATACACCGTTGTAATTAATATCTATTAATTAATAACTAAAAGAATAGGCGTAAATTAATCAATAGTATTCTCCATGGACGAATACACAAACAAACCATAAGTTACTTTGTCGGAAATTCCATATCAAAAATTAGTTCCTAAACTTCATAAAATCAAGAAACTTTGCGTAGTTTTAATTACTTACTTAATTACGACTTTGGATGTTTCGAGAACTTTTTAATTACAGAGAGACAGTAAGAAACTATTATATTTTCCGTGAATTGCAGAAACGTATTTAGTTTTCTTATGAGTTCCCGAAAATACCGACTGGATAGTTTTCTGTTATGTTTCCATAGATGTTTTATATTTTCCCAAGTATTATCGTGTAAGTAATCTACAAATCTATTTATTTATGGATTGAAAAAAAAACATCAAACTGTATCTTGATCATCATCATCTGCCTAACCTTTTCATAACTACGTTAGGGTCAGTTTCCTGTCTAACCGGATCCAGTCTGTATCTTGATACCAATAGAAAAAGATACTTGAATCGATTCAAAGAAAATACGTAGTCTCCCTATGTTTACCTGTATAAATTTTCATATACAGGTTGGTTCACAAAATGCACATTTTGAAACCTTCTATGGACAATGATGATGATATAGGATGTTTCCCTGTATCATCATTCTTCTGCCCTTATCCTTATCCCAAAAATTACTCAAGTATCTTCTAAGCTCAGTCTAACTAAATGATCAGTACCTCCAGACAGTTAACGATAAGCTTTAACCTCTCAAAGAGCGTGTTACCGAATTCATTAACAATAAACGTAATTCTTCTCGTGATTAATCCGCTGACCTTAGCTGAAGAGGTTCATAAAAACACTGTTCTATTCATAATTACAAATAGGAAGGTAGTATGATAAACAGATAAGGGACCAAGGACGTGTGAGATGTCTCCCATTGTATGGTAATGTTCGGACGGACGGTGTAGGGTGACCATGAGGTCTGATGATGATGGGATATTTTATTTAAAAAAAACGCCCGCCCTTCATTACTTCCTAGTACTTTAGCTAGGATAGAGAAGTAGCGCAACGAACTCCCCAGCAACACAGCTGTAACAGACAGTTAGAAAATTTTGATTCTATACAATTGTATGCAAAATAATATACATTACGCAATATAAAACATTAAAATTTAAATATTTGCCTTAATATGTCAGCTAGCACACGACATATACCAACATTTTTTTTTCATTAGATGCGAATTTCGTATCCGCTTCTGTAAGGGACAAATGTTTTAAACCGTAATATGGAATGTGTATTAATATAATGCACCCATTTGAAATCCATTTCAGCTTCGGCCTGGAGTAACTGTAACATTTGTGTGTCTTCGAAAAACTTGATAATGGCTTGTAACTTTCGAAGGCTCAGAATTTTTTTGATTACGGTGCGTTTATTAAGGACGAGTTCAGCTACATACAACCATAAAGTTTGGTATGATCGGTTAAAAGACCTTCTCTATCAATCAACAAATTCAATCTGCCTAACGTTTTCCCAACTATGTCAGCTCCCAGTGGAACCGAATGCAGCTGAATACCAGTATTTTACATGGAGTGACTGCGTATCTGACCTCCACAACCCAGTTAGGTACTGGGTAATACGATACCCCTTGGTAAGACTGGTTGTCAGACTTTCGGGCTTCTGACAACCCGTAACGACTGTCAAAGATCAAAGAATGTCCGCCGTGCTTTCCGAGGCACGGAAGGGTCTTGGTATGTAAAGATGGTCACCCATCCACGGACAACCGTAGCAAGCGTCGATCGACCCGTGCGGCTGTTATTACTGAGCCACAAGCTCTTATAAACTAATCTAGGCAAACAATATAATTTTTGGGAACCTTGCTCAGGTTTTACACCGGCGAGGCGAGGAGTGGATGTGATGGGCGAAAATTGACATCACGCTTACCGTTTTACGCCGAAAGATTTCCATCGCTATAGCGCGCTGCCACGCGCCGGCTCGCGATGGCCCGCGCCAGCCATCACTACCTCACACTATCACGCGCCGTCCTGCCAGCCGTGTCTCGCGATGGTTGCAGCGAGCCGGCGCGAGCCATCGCGAAACATCGCGAGTTAGCGCTTGCCGGAGAGAGACCTCGCGGGTCTTCGATAGCCGGTGCGAGATTTGTACATCCATTTTCCAAAGTAAATTAACACTCTATTCTTAGAGCAATAAAGTTTAATATTGTACTAACAAATATTCCATAGTCATCATCATCGTCGTTCATCTGGTTTCCATAGTACAAGCTCTGCTTAGTTTGGGACCAGATGACCGTGTGTGAAAATATCCCAGGATATATTATTATTATTATTGCACCAAATGAAACTTTTAATAAAAAAACAAAAAACAAATGGGACTTTTAATAATTTCTACAAGCACAATCTTAACATCGATCAGTGTCCCGTATTTCTCCGTCTCATGGACACCGCGTTCGTTTCGCCGTTTGGTTTAGTAGGCAGCGGTAGGAAAGACAGATAAAAACTCGTTGCGCCTGCGTCGCCGGTGCCAAGGGAAAACACTTTATACTTGATGCTTTCACGCTTTTAAAACTGACATGGCGTAAGCAGTAGTAAAGCCTGTATATTTGATCTTTTTAGTATTAAAAGTATAAGTATAAGCAAAATGCTGTATGTTCAAAATTCAAATCCTGAATGGCATGTCATTACAGTCAGGGAATTTAACTGTTTAGCAGTTTGACACACTACGTCAATTTAACGTGTTTACTTGTCTTACGACTGTCAAAGTTGATACTCAATTTATTTAGCACTCATTTTCTTTTACAAGTTTATCATTTTTATGTTTTTTTTTTTTTCTCAAATCTTGTGTGTAGTGATATGATTGTCTTTTGTTATTTCAAATACATCACACAACACAACTAAGATGTGACTGGACAGTACTTAAGCAATTATTTTCATATTGAATTATTGAAACAAGCAACATGCAAAAAACAGCCATATGGCACTTTTTCCAAAAATGAGTTATAAACACAGTCATACTAATTTCGACATACTAGATTTTTTGCGAAACAGCCATGTCGATATCTCTATTTATCACGGAGATATGAGCCGTCAAATGCAGCCTTGTCCGTACATCCATAATGCAACCATCGATAGAAAAATGCTTAGGTATAACTCTGTTTGTATTTTTCCCGACATGGCTGCTTTCTGCATAACACGGTCCAGACTGTCTCGTTGGACTAGTGGTTGCAAGTGCTATTGCTGAGAATGAGGTCCTCGGTTCAATTCCTGTATCGGGCAAAGTGTCATTTGGTTTTCCATCTGTGTTTTCTCAGTAGCACCCCGGAGTCTGGTTTTGTGCCCGGTTGGTGGCAATATGGTTGGTGGCCCCCATGGTTAAATGTGGGTCTAGCTTAGGTACACTTCTGCCTAACCCTTCAACGAGCACAGCTGTGATGTTATATAGTAACCTACTTATAGTAAGTACTCCACAACAGACCTGCACCTGCATTTTGTTTAAGATCGACATCAAATTAATTTTACATTTAAAACTAACAAGAATAATCTCACCTTGCAATTAAGAATGTGGCCAATAAATAAATTTCCTTTAGTACAACCCACCAACAAGTTTCGCTAACAAAAAACTGTACATTATTAACATTTTTATTGGAAAACTTGTTACGCTTACTGTACACGCAAAAAGCGACAGTGTATATCTTTGGATCTGTGTGATCGATTCGGTAATTAAAATTGTGCTTTAATTTATATGTAAATAGAGTCGGAATTAAGTTGTAGTGTCAGTTTAATGGATTTACCTTCATTTTATTATGCCCTTAACAGGATGGACAAGCATTTTACCTGTGTTTGCTTGTTTTGTGAAATTAACATGAGCAAAAGAGCTTCTGTATTTTCAATCTAGTGTAGCTTTCTGGACTATACCACCCAGGATTACCCTGTTGGTGATTCTCAGAGGTGTTAAGTATAAATAAAATACCGGACTTTAATTGTACGTATGGTCCGTATATTGGACATAAGAACGCGCGCCTCTTCGTCTGTCTGTTTCTGAAGTGAAGCGCGGTGCCGCGGTGCAGATCAGCGGCTATCGGTACCTCGTCCCTCGTTCTCCGCTCGCTGCTCCCGTAGTCCCAATTTCAGGCCGTGCTACGATTTGTCTCCAACATACCCAGTGGAGGTCAGATAGGTAGTCGCTCCATGTAAATACTGGTATTCAGCTACATCCGGATAGACTGGAAGCCGACCCCAACATAGATGAGAAAAGGCATTGTGTTGCATTGTAGCATTCTGAACTATCTTTTTTTTTTTTTTTTTTGTGGATGGGAAATCATCAAATAACTTCTCCCGCTCTGGGTGGAGCGGGAGGGCGTGTCAGACTTCTACTGACTAAAACCCACCCGTGTTCCTTCAGTTGCCTGTACCAGGGCCACGGTAACTCTTTCAAACAACCCGCAACCCCGGCGGCATTCTGAACTATCTAGAAAGAAATGATTCCGGTAAGAAGGTAAATATCCATGATCTTTTAAAAATATAACAGCCTGTATAATGTCTCTCTGCAGTTCAAAGGCCTCATACAGAGAAGGAACGAGCATTGATCACCACGCTTTAGGATGCATATCCGGTACGTCTCTAATAAATGAGGAGCTGGCGAACAAATCCGGACTTGTCCTGTTGTTTTTATAGATAGGTCAAAAACCAAAATAAGCCCAAGTTAATTAGGTCGAATTTTAAGCTTTGTGTATCAAAATTTAAGCCCGATTCTGGCTTTACTTCAATAGAAACCCTAACCACCCTTTTTGTGTGGACAATTTAACTTCATCCGACTAGACAAGAACGAGTAAGTTTCTGATTTAAAACACCGTTTGTAACATTTTTTTTTAGGTATTTAGAGCCAATTTTGATTGAAAATATTTCGTTAGTAAATATAATAGTGCACAAAGAGCGCAAGAAAATATACAGGGCTATTTTTAAATCATTAACTAAACTTTCACAGGGTGTTCTACCCATGAATATGAACAACTTTCACTATGGGACCAAACCTGAAATCACAAAAAAAAAAATCAGCTGTTCAGTACATTTTGACCAAATAAGCGAACATAAATGTACTGAACAGCTGATTTTTTTTTTGCGATTTCAGGTTTGGTCCCATAGTAAAAGTTGTTCATATTCATGGGTAGAACATCCTGTGAAAGTTTAGTTAATGATTTAAAAATAGCCCTGTATATATAATAAAAAATGGAGTATATGGACATGTCCGGATTTGTTCGTCAGCCTCAAATAATAATCTTTCCATATCCTAAGGACTTGTCTTCTCTAGCATTATCGCGCCTCCTGGTCTACTCCTTGATATGTAATGCTCTCTGTTGAATCAACATACAACCTAAAACTGACTTGCAAATTTGAATTTCGCGGGCTAGCTGGAGCTTCCCCCTTAACGTGCAATAAAGAACTTCGTTCCAAAAGTCACTTATTGCTACTGGTGCCAAACCAGATAAGTAATTCAATATCCACGTTGAATAATCATGTAAAATGACATAATGGCATTTTGTTTACATTATTATGTAATCTATGCCAATACTAACTACATCTATTTCATATAGTGCTACCCACATCGCATCCATTTATCAAACGAGCATGTTTTTTACATGTTCCATACTATCGCGAGTCAAAGGAATGCATTACAAATGTAAAAAGAAAAAAAAAAGTATAAATTATAACATTTAATTTTTGTTTGTGATGATTCTATCTCTTTAGTAATGACTTCGTTTACATGTTTCTAGTGAAGTGTTTAGTAGATTACAAGTGTTTAGTTATTGGTATTTAGATTGAGTGAATATATTTTTAATCAATCTGCCTAGCCTTTTCCCAACCTGCTGGGGTCGGCTTCCAGTATATCCGGATGCAGTTGAATACCAGTAGTACATGGAGCGACTGCCTATCTGAGCTCCACAACCCAGTTATTGGGTAACATAATACCCCTTTGTAAGTCTGGTTGTCAAACTTCAGGCTTCTGACTGTCAAAGATCTACGAATGACAGCCGGGACCAACGGCTTAACGTGCTTTCCGAGGCTCGAAGGGGTCTCGATATGTAATAGATTGTCACCCATCCACGAACCGACCGCGGCAAGCGTACTTAACCTTCTATTCTATCGACCCGTGCAGCTGTTATCATTTAGCCCCTAGAAGAGTTTTAATGTAATAACATAGGTAATTGATTTTACCAATATAAAGGGTCAAATTAAATTAGCTAGCAAAACTCTGCAGACGCTGCTATCATGATAAAATATAAAAGAAATAAGTTTGATGTTTTTTGTGGGGTCATCGGCCGCAGTTGAAATATAATAACAGTATAAGGGCTGATTTTTCAACAGTCAGATAACACCTATCTGAAAAATAAATATGACATAATTTCTTTTTTTTTTTTTTTTTTTTATTTGTGATGGGTTTGCTCTTGACTCTAGTCTAGGTCAGAGGTGACAGAGACAAAGTCGACGATGGAGTGAGCTTACCCAGAAGAAGCCTGTTCACTCTCACTTTGAAGAGATTAGGGTTGTATACGTTCGGAAACACAGACGCAGGTAGTGAGTTCCACTCTTTTGCTGTGCGCATTATAAAAGACATTTGGAAGCGCTTAGTGCGAATTGGTGGAATAGCAACCAGGTAGGGATGGTAACTGGCAGTGCGTCAATTTCTATACAAAAGCTGTCAAATTGAAATATTCATTTTTCAGATGAGAGTTAACTCATTTTATATAATACTAGCTTTTTCCACCGCATCGCATCGCATCGCCCACCCACGCTATAACTTCGTTTACCACTTTTTTATTATTTTTGCTCGACTCCTAAGGGTCACAGCGTGATGTTAATTAGCCTATAACCTTCCTCAAGAATTGGGCTATCAAATGCAAAAAGAATTTTTCAAATCTGACTGGTAGTTCGAGAGATCTTCTTAGAGATCGTAACAATAATATCGTCAATTATAATAAGAGCGCACATAATGCTCAATTTTAACTTGAAAACCCTCATAGCCGAATCTGACGTCACACAAATTAAAAACTTCTGTCCATACGAAAAGAATACCATAAAATGTCATTTACAGTTATCATTTCTGCCCTAATTACATTTGTTTGTCAAAATTAAAAGGAAAGATATACAAAATTACCATTTTTACGATTACATCACTTGCTTGTCTTGGGAGTTATGCTCCACTGAAAGATGAGCGAGCTCTGAGCGGAGCGGACCTGTGTCCTTCTGTGCGTTCATGATCGCTTTGAGCAAGTGGTTTATAGTAGGTACTTGGTCACAAGCCTGTTACTTCTAGCCTATTCAAGGTTGATTTAGAAATCTCTAACTGAGGTTTGATCTTGAAGGAAATCTATAAGTTTTATGCAGTAATTGTAGTAAATAGTGAATAGAATAATAAAGTTATCACTTTGGTAAGTGTAGGTATAAATTAATTATATTAATACAAATCTTTCATTTATGTTCCATCTCTAAGTATAGACTGAGATCTATAGTAATAAAATAAAACTGAAGAGTTGGTTTAAACGCACTTATTTCATTTCTTTTTGCATTTGATAACCCAATTCTTAAGGAACGTTATATGCTATTTATCATCACGCTACGACCCTTCGGAGCCGAGCGAGGCGGGTGAAACCGTGAGGCACAGCTAGTCCATACCTCATCTACCATAGCAAGATTTATAATTTTCATGAGAATTTAAAAATGTCCTATTTTGCAGTCAGACCGAATCCTTAAAATGTGTCTTATCCGACATCTGACAAAATAATAAAGACACTTGTCTTAGATCTTATTACAAACGGTTAAAGTGTTTAATTGCGTAAACCGAGTGCACTTACATTTTTGTAATAGTACTTTTAAAAGGTATACACGATATTAATATTTAAAGATAATTTTTATGAATGTAAATTAATTAGTTATGAATGAGTTAATAAAGTAATAAAATTAAGTAATAAAATGGCTTATAATATAGAAACAAGTCTTCAGAAAAAGCCGACTTAACATAAAAATATTACGACCTAAGTTTTAGGTTATTAATCCTTTATGTGAAGCCTAAGTAAATTTTCTAAGATAAATGCTATGTCAAAATAAATGATATGTAGGTTAGACATGTTTTCGGCTTATATTACTTACTTAATAACAGTACGTAACAATGTCGTTATAATCATTTCGCTATTTATGTATTTCTCCATACTTGACGTCTAAACAGTGCCATTTCAATAATTTAGGTGAAGCTCGCTTCAAGATTTTTCCAAATTCTGTAGTCACACTTTTATCTTGTACCCCTCCTTGTACACATCTTACTGAAGCTTTATTTTTTATCTCTCATATTGGCACGAGCTTCTAGAATAATTGATGTCTTAAAAATATTAGCCAGAACTAGTGACGTTTCTAGCAAGGATGAGTGCCCACTGTCCAGGGTAGGTTCGCTGAACGTTCCTAAAGATCCATCACTCATAAGATCATTTACAGTGATTTCACATAGAGAGTGGTTTTCAAATTAAAAAAATATCTCACAACATATCTTCGCAACATCACGTCTTGTGCCTCAAACCGTCAGTAAGTCATATCATCGGGACAGGCGGATGTTGGATGGCACAAAAACCGTTCCACACTGATGGATGCCAGTCAAAACATTATACCAAATGTACCAGGGTCGAAGATTTTATAGGTGTTGTGGAGAGTTCTTTGTTAAGGAATCATGACTGTATCAGGGTTAAAGATATAGCAGGAGGTTATATGGAATCTTAAAATGTGTGAGCTGTTATAAAGTCTTCTTCATTTGGGAATTATGGATTTGACGCCTTTTTCACACCGACGCGTTTCGCTGCTAAACGCGATATTTCTTTACAATTTAACAAGTTATCGCCAGGCTTGCGCTTACCGCAGCGGCGTCGGTGTGAAAAAGGCGTAAGTCATAGGCGATGTGGTCGTTGTGGACCAGCTTTTGGGAATCACGATCAAAAGTACCAGGGCGGAATGCCTAACAGAAGTTGATGTGGTATTATGGTATGTATCTTACGTAGCGTCATGACCTCATACGACTGGCGGTCTATTGTATATTATTCCCACCTGTTGAACTATTGGTATGGGAAGAATTCTTCACGGAAGTGATTATACATGGCTTATAATATGGCTTCTATTTAAGTAGTTAGGAAGGTCCTAAGATCGTGAGGAAGACATGGATGAGACTCGCACATACCAGGGAAGCATGGCACGAAAGGGTGGAGACCTTCTCAACAGTGGTGGAACAAAGCTTCCAATGATGATTACGATGATAATTATTATACCTTTCTAAAGAGAGACCAATAACCAAGTTATTTGCAGCGGCAATGAATTTTTAGTAGTTCAAAGCTTAGGATTGAGTGTCTCTTTGGTAAGGCCACTTAAGGCGTAAGGCGTAGATATATGAGTGACTTTTATATCTGTTAACACGCCTTCAAATAATGCAAATAAGTTATGCAAAAAATGTATGTTAAACTAGAACGCGTACACATCAATTCTATATTTGAATATTTAAGTATTGTAGTAAAATGCTTTATGAAGTAAATTCAGGAAGTAATATCTACCCAAAACATTAAAACAATATTACTTGCAAAATACTTAAGATGTTTAATTTTTTTTTTTTTTTTGTGAACAGGTTATTTTATTATCTATAATTATATCTGTGACTTTTTCAAATATTCATATTTTCGTTACTACAAATAAATATTCCTGATGACGCCGAACGGAACGGCATGCGGCGAAAACGCACATCCACAAGGTCACCAGCACTTATCGTCACCTTAAGAAACGCTACCAGAAATCATTTGAAAGGATTTTGCCAATACTTCATCACCCAAAGTTAACATGGCGAGTTGGTGACCAATACTGGAGTCAAGAATTTTAGCACAGATGTCACATAAAAAATATGCTAAAAACAGCAGATAATAACCATCAGTGAACTAGGTATTCATAACTGCGTGTAATATTTTATTGGTTTATCACGAGGCTGAGTCAGCCTGCATCTCAGTGATGGTGGGTCTAGATACATTCATTATACCAGGAAAATATTGTAGGGTTTGCAAAAATAGGTGACGGACTGTAACTGTCCCATGCAAGGCCTTGATCATCTCCTAAGATTAATTCGTCCGTGAAGTTTCTTGACCGTTCTTCTCCATAGGTACTTTGCTTTGGAATGGGTAACTAGCTTCATATTTCTGATTGAACAACCCCTTCATCTAACCAGCTACCTGTATCCTGACTTTTCAAACATTCTTTACTAAATATAATATACATTAGTGTTTAAAAAAACATCTTTTGCACTTCAGGAATCAGTTGTTAGTTAAAGATTGTAACATAACCTTACTTTTACTAAACCTCTAATAACTCAGCTGTCAGAATTAAAAACTTAAACAGAATTTTCAGTGAGGGACTGATAAGTTGGAATCTATAAATTCACACCATTTTCATCTCGTAACATTCAGGCCCAAGATTGTATGTAATTGTTTCCGTCTCCTTAAAAACTGAGAATCACGCAAAAACTATAAAGCGTGTTTTTATGAAACCTTCACCAATTTAAAGATGATTTAATTATTTATCTTTTATACGTGTAGTAATTTATTATAATAAAACAAGGTAATATACAATTTGTTTTACGTATAATAAGTTAATAATGCGTTTAACTTGGGACAGCGCTCCTTGTCCGTCGTCGCTGTTGCAAGACGCGTGTCGCTTGAGCGTGTAGTTCGTGGCCACAGGGCAAAGAACGAGCATTGATCACCACGCTCACTGCTTATTAAGGCTTTCAGAGCTATCGCGTTTAGGTTTCATATCGATGTTTTTCCTTACTAAAAGAGTGTATAAGACAAACTTCTGAAAACGCCTCATAAACCTTAAGCCTTTAAAAAAAACACTGCTTTTGTATCCCTTTTGTGAGGTTTTGTACCATTTTCTTTGTTTAATATTGTTTCGCTATAAACTTACTAGGATTTCTCCTACATCGCAGGTCATTACAAAGACATATATGTTTATGAGTTGGTTATACAAATATGTATTAATTTATTGGCATGACTAAGATTTCCCTAATAAAATAAAAACATTTGACCCAGATTTTCACCTTTGATATCACCAAAAAAATGCCGGCAAAAAAACCATCCTACATTTTTTGCTGTCCCTACAAGTCACCGCAGTGACTTATCATAGTTATCATGTCTGTTAGTGTGCGTGTGAGTATTTATACTAAACTGTCAAAGTGTGGAGTTTCCTGTAATTATACGCGACTTATAATATACAGGTTTACTTACTGCATATTGTAAATATATACATACATAATATTATGTAGACATCTAATATTAGAACCACTAAAACCTTTAAAATTCAAACAAAGGTCCTCGATTCCACAGCCAGACTATAACTTTTAGGACTATTTTTGTATTGAAGGATGACAACGGATTCGATTGAACCCAATATACGAAGCAACTCTTTCAGACCTCGACAATCCAATTGCTCGTTGGGCAATTCTACTCAATACTTATAAATCTTCGATTCATTAATTCATTCACTGACAGACATTGCACCACCAAAACAATTGGGTCTATGAATGAATGATGAGTGAAATGCGCCAACCCCAGCGTGGTTTGAGCAGACTCGATTACTCGAATTCCAATAAATTCACACTAGCCCCTGTTGCCTCATGCTACATTGTGCAACAGACACCATTGCATATCAAGGAGCAGACCGGGGGCGCGATAATGGTAGGGAAGACATGCCCTTAGGATATGGATATGGATTATACAGCCTACCGAGTATGCACCCTATAGCAAGCATGGGAATGGTGGAGAGACGGGTGACATTTATCTTTTAACGACGTCGCCACCAGGTTGGCTCAAAAACCATTGGGTCTAGAGCACAAAATCTTGCACAAGATAATTACAAATAAAGGGAGCATAAATAAAGATTTTTTGAAAATTCATACCGTAAAGGGGTTAAGAAGGGAATGAAAGTTCATTATTTTTGCCGATGGTATACACGGCTTGTCTCAAAATAACGTTTAATTTGGTCAATTAGTCAATCCTTTTTAACTTCATTAAAGGAGGAGGTTCTGTTCGTCTGTAGTATGTATTAAAAAATAAAATATTTCTAATTTTATTTTTTTTATTTTTGATATAGGAACAACAAACAGCTACATTATACAATGTTACAAACAGAAAAACATAAATCACATAAGTAATAATGTAGCCCACAACGCTGTTCACAGATTACCATACATAAACAAACCTTAGTCACTAGGAGGTGAACTGTTTCATGCATGACAGTTACACTTATATTACAAAAACAATAAAAAAAAATAGTTAAAAATATTAGTATTTTATAATTATCTGATATTTTCGTCAATTGTGGAGAGATTTCGAAAAATTTCTTATACCTATTCTCTCTTTTTTTTATTAATCGATGAATACTCTGTGGTGACACAGAGTATTCATCGATTAATAATAATACCTATAATACCTATACAAAGTACGCGTATATATCATATATATATGTAGGTACAACATATTATAGTAGGTAGGTCGATATTGATTACGTCACTTCCTCTGGATTTTCCTACGACAAACACCTGCTGCTTATAGGTACCTATATATGTATTGTTTGTTTGAGCTCGTGGCTAAGTAATAACAGCCGCATGGGTTAAGTTACGCTTGCCGGGGTTGTCCGTGGATGGGTGACCATATTATCTCATACCGAGACTGCTCCTCGAAAAGCACATTAAGCTGTTGGTCCCGGCTATCATTCGCGGATCTTTGACAGTCGTTACGGGTCGGCAGAAGCCCAATGTATCGTATTACCCAGTAACTGGGTTGTGGAGGTCAGATAGGCAGTCGCTCCATGTAAAATACTGGTATTCAGCTGCATCCGGTTAGACTGGAAGCCGACCTCAACATGGTAAAAGGCTAGGCAGTCTGATTGTTTTCTACGATCTTTATTGGAAACTTCACTTTTTTATAGCATTCTTACCTGTCTTGAGAACGTGAGTCTTCGACTGCCAGTTTGTGGGAGTTTTTTAGCTGAACTGAATTTGGTGACTGCCTCGTTAGACTAGACTGGTCGCAAGCGCAACAGCTGATCACGAGGTCATTCACCCTAATTGCGTAAAACACTATGAATTGCAAATTGCTAATCCATTGCTTCATATGTTCGAAAAATTTGTCTGCTCACAACGTAAATAACGCAATGAATGTTGTTGAACTGTCAACATGAAACCAGATTCCGTTTGATAATATTCTGTTAAAAGCAATTGCCCCGCTGGGTTCGACTTCCAGGTCGAGCCAGGTGTTGTTGAGTTTTTCTATCTGAAATTCCTCAGTAGCAGTCTGGAGTCTGGATTTGTGCCCGTTTGATGGCAATAGGCTCGTCCCCTATTTAAACATAACTGGCGAAATGTGAGTGTACTAAAGATAAATCTGCCCAACCCTTCGGGAATACAAAGCGTGATGATAACTTTGTTGAATTCTGGAGAGAGGCAGCTTTGTAGTTGGAAAAGGACATCTAGTGCCTCTTTTTGTAGGAGTATAAAACAAAAAACACTGGTCAAGTGAGTGTCGGACCACGCACAATGAAGGGTTCCGTAGTTGGGATGAATTTATCCCAAGAACAAATATAACATTGTAGTTGAAAAACATGTTCTCCCATACATTCCAACTACAAATGTCCATAGGATCCAACCTAATGTGGGTTGGATCCTTTTCGTTTAACTATGGACAAATGTAAGTTAGTACGCACAATATTGAGAGATTTACCATGTTATTTTAAGACCATAGACTTCTTATATGTTTTCCTGTAATCTATGGTAAATTTTCGTCTATTTTCTTAAATAACTTTAAAAAAATACATTTGAAACTTTTACAGTAAGCCCTTTCATTTGATATGTCACACGGTATAGTTTGCAAACCTTTTTTTTTTAATTTTCTTATTTGCCGCCCAAAGTTGAGCCCCATATTCAAATTTTATTTATTTATGTTCCACGTCCGTGTACCATAAATAAATAAATTTACACGTACGTGTACCAAATTTCAAATTAATCGGTCTATTAGATTCGGAGCAAAATTGGCTGTGACAGACGGACAGACAGACACATGAGTGATCCTATAAAGGTTGTGTTTTTCCTTTTGAGGTACGGAACCCTAAAAAGAGTATAAACAAAAAAAGCAGACCACCACCACCACTTTTATTTCAAACCACTTTCACCGCCACACACTTTAAATACGACAAACCACTTTTTTTCTTTTGAACCACTTTTCTTTCAGTTAAAGTAATGGCTGGATGGAACCTTAAAAACAATAAGGTAAGCCTTCTCTTCTGCCTACCCCCAAACATTTCCAAGATTGATAGCCACAATGTAACTGATTACGAATTCGCGATTAGAAAACCTACCATCAATACACGTTCCAGCATTCTTTAAAAACGCCTTTTGCGTAACATGTCGAAAGAGACAGCAATACACGACAAAACGCGTCAGAGCGAGACAGAACATGCCGGCGCTACTTCAAGGCAATCAACGTTTACTTATAATCCGCTTTCCAACTACGACACAGAGACGATTTCGGTGTTCGAATCATAAAAGAGTGGGGACACAGTGTTTTGACACAGTAACTCTGTGTTCATAGTTCGAGACTCGGTCGCTCGCCGTTTTCTTGATTTCCAAGTATTTGTTACTAACTTCTTTTCTTTTATGAAGTCCTGGTACACGATATGTAGAAATATCCTTTTGTTGAGAAAATTCATTATCCTTTTTCGACCGACCGTGGCGATTTAAAAGGAGGGTGAGGTTTTGTGCGCATATTTTGGTCCGTTTATGTTTTAGTGCATAATAAAATGCTCTACATTTAGAATTAAATCTTTTGACTGTGCATAATCATGTCCTCATAATGTCACCCAGTTGTCTACTTCGAAAAATCAATATGGTTGTCGCAGAAATACATTTTCTTGATAAACCAGTATTTTAATTAATTTATGTACTTACTTTATTGAAGGAGGAAAAGATTTATAGTTTTGATAAAATGTTAATTATAAGACTAAAAAGTTTTATAAAATCTTTGATTTGAACCCAAGCACAGTTTTTCCGACCTGGGGATCGAACCCAGGACCACCACGATCGAACCTAGTATCATCTATTACATTGGTTTCCTTCTACCATGTAAGACTTAATACTCATTATCATCTGCTTAGCCTTTTTCCCAACTATGTTGGGGTTGGCTTCCAGTCTACCAGATGCAGCTGAATACCAACTAACCGAGATATCGATTCCTCTTGGTACACAGATACCTAAGATTTAATCGGTACTCCTCATAATTCTCCTGCCATTATCCCAATCTAATTGAGGTTGGTGCAACATGTCTTTTTCTTCCATACTTCTCTATTGGTCATCATCTCGGTAGTCACTCCCTTTCTCGTCATATCATCTTTCACACAGTTCATCCATCGTTTCTTTGTTTTCCCTCTACTCTTATAGCTGTAGATATTCACTTTCCCCACGACATTCTCATTCTTCCGCATCACATGCCCATACCATGACAACCGATGTTCACAAAACTTTACAGTTTTATAGATATGTCCTTAAAATCAGCGTCACAGAACCCAGTCGCCCTTGTATTTCTCCATTTATTAATTTACGACATTAGTTAGTGAAATCTAACTGGATTTTCCACATGAATTAATTACTGTTTATAATTTATCTAAACGTTAATGTATTCAAGAATTTAAGGCTAGTTATATGACCTAAATTACTAGGAATAGTGTTACGAAAACCGTTAGTTATCTAGGTGGTTAGCATTGTGCGTGTGTGTTAAGAAATTTGTGGATTTATGATTATAAATGCCCGTCTTCTGCTGAATATTATTATTGAAAAGGGAATTTAAAAACTTAATCGCAACTGCTCGTTTCGCTTAGATCGTTTATGCTTGTTAATCGCCTTTTATAAACTCCAGGGTTATTATAAATACCAGGGATGGTATATTAGCGCTTACCAAATATACATAAACTCACACCTTCTTCCCACGGGGGTAGGCAGAAACTACAGAACGCCACCTGCTATGATCCTTACATACTCCTTTTGCCTCGTTTACGTTCATACATCTGGTCACACACGCACGCCGGTTGCGATTTTACGCACCTGACCTTTCTGAAGAACATCACCAATAAGGTCACTATATGTCTTCCTAGAGCGTCCCCTCTCGGCGTTTCTACTCACTGCCTTGTAAATACATTTTCTTAGTTGCCTTTCATTCATCTTCTCAACATGACCAAATCATCTCAGCATACTCTTTTCAATTTTTGTCACTACATCTTCTTTTAAACCGCACCGTTGCCTTATCACACATCCTTCATCAGCATTTATTCTACTTTCATGCTTCTTTTGCCACACCCAACATCCACTTCCATAAGCCTAAGTACCAACACATCATTGTGAACAGCCAGTCGAGCCATTTTGGATATCAACTGGTTGGTCACAATCGAATGTATTATAGCACTATTCACTTTATTTCCCGCATTTACTCTCCTTTCCACATCTTATTAATCTTTCCATCCCTTGTAAACAGACTCTTCAAAAATACAATATGTAGCAAAAACCCTGTTGTTCCTTTTAGGGACGTATACATTTACCTACAGGCCTAACAGTGATGAAATTATAATTAAAAGAAATAAGGCATTGGCTGATCGAGAGGGCAAAATCAAATGATCAATTGTGCATAAAAATACCGTGTAAAACAACATTTTCAAAGATTCATTCGTTAAAGTGATAAACAACAGCTGACGCAGTCATAAACTTGTGTAGAAAAATACACACCGGTGCAACGGCACCGATAAAAGGGAGTGGCTTGAAAGTACAATCTCTTTCTTGTTTCGCGTCAACGCTTCATGCAGAATTGCAGAGGTAAGAAATCAGTTAAACATATTAATAATAAAATATTTATTTTTGTTGACCAGTTTTTTTTTTTATAAATGACTTGATTTATTTCGTTTGTATACCAATTCTTAAAACGTAGGTAGAAGGAACAACAGGGTGTTTGTTACATATTGTATAAACTTACTTGCTCCACACTCTTATCATTTATTTTTACATTACTGTATACGAATATTATTATAATATACCAGCCAGCAGTTTCTCCATCTGGAATGTCTCAGTAGCAGCCTGGAGTCTGGAATTGTGCCCGGTTGATAGCAATAGGCAGACCATTGAACTTAAAAACAAATAGAGAAATGTGGGTGTACTATCTACACACCTCTGTCTAACCCTTCGGTGACTACTGGCGTGATGCTATGTGTATTTTCCTTTACCATAAATCAATGGTTTCTCAGATCAAGTTCTATAAGGTATTTTTAATTAATTAATAACATTCCAAAGCCTTTATTTAAACGAAATAGTTAATAAAACAAGCATTGCTTCTCGTCGCGATAACATTATATTTTTTTCTCTGCAATGAAGAGATTTTAATAAATATTGTGACCACACCCAGTCGTTGTAACCTACGGCTGCTTCTCACACCGAACTGTAACGTTAACTAAAACCTTATAGCACTCTGTGGTTTATTTGAATGTGCGATCTGACAAGCTTCAACAGCTAACAGCCAAAACACACACAGACAGCCACAGTCAATCAGTCAGTCACAGTCTTCAATAGAAAAAATAACAATAATAATATTCAGTCTGAATCTATCTCATTTTCAATATTTTTAATTTTTGGGCAAATCCTCACAACAAGATTTTTTCCATCATCATCATAAGACAAATGCTTGTCCATTTGGACTTCACTTACGCCCTCTTATACACCCATTCTGAAATACTACCTAGCCAAAGATCTTATATATATATAATCAAAGTACCTAGCAATGTATTTGAAAACGAGAACTTTGTCTCTCTACCAGCGCTTTGACTGGTAGAACAAATATAAATGAAATAAAATATTTAAACCAACACATCACGCCAAGAACAAAAGCATGACTTATCCATAAAACATCGAACAAAAAGTATTCAACATGCAACATTCCGTCATCCACATTCGCTCGCTACGGTGTAACACAATCCCGGTATGGGTGTGAATGTGTCTGTAAGTACCACCTTATGGGATGCGAAAATTAATAAATAATAAGGAGACCGCCCCCGATATGAGCGCGGGCGCAGGTTATGCACAAATATTTTTATTAATAGTATAACTTGAGAATTTTGCAGCTGTATAGTTTTTTGAGGTCTATTAAAGGACATTGATAGATTGCATATCTGGTCTGTTGACATTGGTGTAAAAAAGGACTTTTAATATTTATGATGTGGCTAATTCTATTTTGTGTTTAAGTTATATCTTTATTAACCTGGCCACCTGAGGCACGTATACAGGTTGATTTTTTCAAGTGGGCGTGGATTGCCAAATTCAAAACTATGAGGAATAGCGAAAAGTACCCAAAGGAGTCTCGGGCTTGATTTTGATGAAAACTAAAACAGCATCATTGGATTTTTGAAAAATCAACATTTCTAGCCAGGAATCGAACTCGTTTATTTAAAAAAAACACACTGTGTTATTACACCAATCGATAGTGTCGCTAATAAGGATCGAATTCTGGAAAGTAATGACAAACGGCAAACTAAAGTAAAGAGCTAATTTTTAACAAAACAATTTTTTTTCTTATGTTACCTATCTATTAAACCTTGATACTGGTTTTTCAAAAATCCAATGATGGAGTTTTAGTTTTCATTAAAATCGAGCTCGAGACTCCTTTGAGTACTTTTCGCTATTCCTCATAGTTTCGGAATTGGCCATCGACGCCCACTTGAAAAAATCATTCTTTATATACATAATAAATATTTATTGAATATTATTATAAATATTTTTCGATTTTTGTTCGTGTTTGTTCTTGGCTTGCCCGACTAGATATTGAAATCCTATCTTAGCCTTTTCCAAACTAAATTGTATATACCCCGTAGTAAGACTCAAAACGGTGGAGGATAACATCGTGAGGAAACCGGCATGTCCTAGAACCAAACATTCGAAGACTTGTGACATCTATCAACCCGCACTGGGCCGGTGAAGAGGCCTGTGTCCCAGCAGTAAGACTGATGGTGGTCTGACTGATTTTCGGGCTTCTAACCACCCGTAACGAATGTCAAGGTCTATAATACTAATGACAGTCGGGACCAAAGTTTCCGAGGCACGGATAGTTCTCGATTTGTAATGTATGGTCCATCATCGAACCGACCGCAGCAAGCGTAGCTTAACCTTCGATCGACCCGTGTGAGCCCCTTTTAGAGGGACAAATACAGGCTGCTAAAGTAGTCCTCAATCTCTCAGCTACCTGTATTTATATGTAACGAGTTACTAGAATACTTTAATAAGAAATGCCCATAAAAGGTAAAAGGCATGTTCTCTGTCTACCCCTTGATGCATAAAACGTGAAAGTAGTACCTACCTCCTATATTGCAACAATCTGTCGACCTTTGCAACACCCGTTGATATTTCTGTGCATTTATTATTAAGTGCATATAAAGTTTTCATGCGATTTTGCTTGTCAAGATTTATTTATTTATGTACACATATTTTGCAGACTAATCATTATCTCTGGTCTATTGTTCTAAGAAGTCTTGCAATCCATTTATGCTTTGAAATCAATCTGCCTAGCCTTTTCCCAATTATGTTGGGGTCGGCTTTTAGTCTAACCGATTGCAGCTGAATACCAGTATTTTACATGGAGCGACTGCCTATCTGACCTCCACAACCCAGTTACTGGGTAATACGATACCCCTTGGTAAGACTGGTTGTTAGACTTTCGGGCTTCTGACGACCTGTAACGACTGTCAAAAATCCACGAATGACAGCTGGGACCAACGGCTTAATTAACGTGTTTTCCGAGGCATGGAAGAGTCTTGGAATGTAAAGATAGTCACCCATCCAAGGACCAACCCCGGCAAGCGTAGCTTAACCTGACCCGTGCGGCTGTTATTACTTAGCCAAGCGCTCCATTTAAGCTTTAAATAGGGTTTTTTTTTAGTTTTTTTTTTTTACTAGTTTTTTATACGTGAGTGCTATCAAAACTTAGCATTGTTTAAGGAGATGAGATTTTATTCTAAATAAACTTGTAAATAAAAAGGTATATTACAGTTTTTTATAGTCAAATTGCTTCTTTTAGTAGGTTTTTTTTTTCTAAATTGACAAATGGCAATATTCTAATTAGACTTATTAATTTATGTCCACATCTGTAAGAAACCCTATCCCATTAATATATTTTCATTATTATTTTTTCGGACGAAATCGAAAGTAACGCTGTTATTTTATGCTAGCATTTTTTGTGTACAAAAAGCAAATCAAATTAAAGTTAATAAATAGAACGCTAATTAAAAACCATATTAATTAAATTCTTGATGAATTTAAGACAAGACATACAGTTTGACCATTAAACATACACATTGAATAACAGTATACATTCGCTCATTTTTTCTTTATATCAGTTTGATCGCGTACTTTTTGCTTGCGTACGCGCAACCACGTGTGCGCGAACCGTGCAGTAAAAGATTTTTTATTAAAGTTACTCAGCGAAATTTTATTAATCGCTTCATTTTCGATTAATATAGCTCGTTAATTAGTTTTTGGTTTAGTACGGACTGGGTTCAAAGATGACGGTTTAGAATTGGAAATGGAACGGTTTTTGAGATTTGAAAGTTTTTAAAGAAGGTTGTGACCTTTTACGTCACATTTGAACATGTTCTCTGCATTCCATTTTTAAGAGTTTGGGAAAGTATCCAGCAGAGAAAATAATTATTTTAAATTACTTATTTAATATTAGAGAAAACTATACCCACAGTATGCATAGCTAACTAATATCTAGATGTATATATTTATCATAAATTAAGTATCTTAGTACTTAAGAAAGATTTTAAATATTTTATTGAAGTCTTTTAGAGAAACTTTCAATCAGCTATTTTCATACAATCAATCTGCCTAGCCTTTTTCCAACTATATGTTGGGGTCGGCTTCCAGTCTAACCGGATGCAGCTGAATACAAGTCATTTACATGGAGCGACTGCCTATCTGAACTCCACAGCCCAATTACTGGGTAATACGATACCACTTGGTAAGACTGGTTATTAGACGACTGTCAAAGATCCACGAATAACAGCCAAGACCAACGGCTTAATGTGCTTTCCGAGGCATGGAGGAGTCTCGGTATGTAAAGATGGTCACCAACCCCGGCAAGCGTAGCTTAAACTGATGGATCGACCCGTGTGGCTGTTTCATATAAAGCACAAATGTCCCATACATTACAGCATTGGCACAGATTCAGGTCAATAGGACTAGGTATGTAATATTCATATGTATAGATAATTTTATCTTCCACAGTTCAATTCAATAGTTTATCCAATAAATCTACTTTTACTGCTCACAGTAAAAACTTGTCGCTGTTTTGAGCTCAAAAATACCAGTTTTTATTGAGAATCAGAAGTCAATGTGAAAAGAACGATGGCTGGTTTTGCTGTGTTCTTTTTTAGGAAGGTTAAAAAATGATTTCAAGCAGGCGGGTTTGTATTTGCTTGTCTAAAAAAAAAACTTTGAATGAAAATATTTATTCGCCGGATAGTTATACCTGTCGGTATTATGATCAGGAATGGGATGTTACAGAAAATTAGGGAGTTCTCAGAAATCTTTTGAATGTAGGTTACTCATATTTAGATATTAATAAACGAAAACAGTTCCTCATACCTTCCATTTCAAGAAAAAATAAACAAAACATTTTTGCATATCTACATTTTATTATCGCGGCGCAAAGAGAAAGTGGTTCATTTTTTAAATGTAGGGTAAAACGACCTGTTGTCGGCACTGACTTTATAATTGACATTGATAAAAAGTCTGTAAATACGGAACGGTTAAAGGTAAAAGGTACAACTTGTCGAAGGCCTGTTTGGTAAGAATTTTTGTGCAAGTACATTTAATGTAAACATTGTTTTCGATTATTTTTTTATGATAATTTCGTAATTGGTTTTACTTTCTTTGATTGTTTACTTTTTTCTTGATTTAATTGTGATTGCCGAGTTTCTTTTAAAGTTTCTTTTTATATCTTCTAAAGATGTGTAGGTACTTAAAAGGAAAAATAATCAGGAAAAATCTTTAGATAATTATTGTATCTGTTTTATTACATATAAGATACCTACGCGAAAGAAAATAATTACGGTTTGTGGTTAGTTTTAACTAGATCTAAGTCAGGATTTTATCGTACCGACTGTTTCATTTTTTATTATAAGTCCATAGCCTGATTTTAAACATCCTTGTGCTTATAATCAAAGTGAACAGACACTCAAGGCAAGATTAATGATAATTATAACTACGTAATTTGTGCATAAAAATAATCATTCTCTTAACAGCTAATACAATCAAACATAGTCACAAACCACTAAACAATGGTATAATATATTATTTTAACACAACATTATTGTTGACGTAGGCCTTATATTTACTATTCCTATTGTCTACACAGATCATTACAAATGAAAAAAAAATAACAAGACATAACGTATGCGCTTATAATTTGACATATATATATATTTTAAATATTTAACACTTTGAGCACACAAATTTAAATAGGCAGACTTAAATAAAACGTGATGGTCGCACTGATTGTCAAAAAAGATGTCAAACATCTGCCAAATCCAGTACATTTAATGTTAGTTTTGCTACATTTATTTCAAACTATGTTGAACTGCAGAAAAAGACCTCTCTGATTGTTATTAGACCAGTACAAACTTTGCCACTTCTACTTCAAAGATTTAACTAAAATAAAATCAATATAAACTAAAACGAAAAGCTTGGTATTCACGACTGTACCCGTCTTATTGAGGGCACACAGCCCGCCTCCTTCATTCATACCTGACGTAGCGTAGATGTGAACCTTTGCATACAATATGCATGTATACGAGGTACGGAGCTCTATTTCAAGTGTTGTACCTCTAGAATAAACTTATAGCAATATAGTTACCGTTATTATGTCGTCAACGATGAGTAGATCCCAAGACTACAGGTACATCATCATCTGCCGAGCCTGTTCTCAACCCAACTATATTGGGGTTGACTTCCAATCTAACCGGGTGCAGCTGAATACCAGTATTTTACCAGAGCGACTGTCTACCTGACCTAAGTAAGGCAAGACTGATTGTCAGACTTTCGGGCTTCTGACGACCCGTAACGATTGTCAAAAACCCACGAATGACAGCCGGACCAACGTCTTAACGTGCTTACCGAGGCACGGGGTCTTGGTATGTAAAGGTCACCCAACTACGGGCCAACCGCGGCAAGCGTAGCTTAACCTGATCGATCGACCCGTGCGGCTGTTATTACTGCCCCTCTACAAGACTACAAGCATGTGTAGTTTTAGAAAAAGTTGGGCTTGATAGAGCGTCATGTCTCACTTATGCCTCTGGCAGTCTTCCAGTGCTGTCGCTAGGATACTAAAAGGAATTGCAACCACGGAATGCCATAAAGCCATGCATTTGGAAACCAGCGGGGTAATTGCGAACACACATAAAATGTCATTTAATCAAAATTTCGTTCATTTTGACTGTTTAGCCATGTTCACTGCGTTATATACGTTGTTGTGTTACTCATCATTATGAACAACTTTTACTAAGGAAAATACTAAAACCAAAAATGGCAAAAAAAGATGAGCTGTTAGATTTTGACGAGCTATGCGAACATAAGTGTTGCCTCATTTTCTTTCGCAATTTCAGGTTTGGTCTCATACTAAAAGTTGTTCATAATTTTTATTTTTTTATTTGTGATGGGTTTGCTCTTGACTCTAGTCTAGGTCACAGCGGAAACACTGAGTACAATGCTCCCTAAGGAGATTTCATGTATGAATAGATAGACCTTACAGATATGTGCTGTAATTAATTATGAAATCAGGCTATCGAAAAACACGTTACGCTAGATCTATGTATTTGTGCTAGGTACTGCATTAAGATTGTTGTTTTGTTTGATATTGCATACCTAACCTAACTAAAGGTTCGCTATGTAAAAGTATTCTTAATAGAATTAAATATATCTCAATCAAAAAGTTGCATCATAACGTGTGTCCAAGTTTGTCACGTTTAATGGTTTTAATTAAGTTAATGCAATTAATTATAGTGTGATATAAGAATATAACATCAGCCTGTTATGGTAGCAAAAGCATAATTATAGGTACTTACATATGTATTATTTTAATCACTGTTTTTTTATTCTCTATTAGTAGATGATAAAAGCAAAAGCCACAGCAAGATCCGGCTTTCAAAACATTTTGAGTAATAGAAATAAATTGTACGAGAACAAACGTAAAATTGCTAATTAATTCTTACAACCCAGTTCAGAATATATTAAACAAAAAACAGAGGTTATTTTTGGAAACATCAACTAAAACGTGCTCAAATTCGAAACTTAAAATTGACATGAGCACCGTACGTTGCACAAACGTCAAAATGTTATAAAACCTAACCTTAACTATGTGTTTGTAAATAAGCAAGGCTGTACAAATACAGTTTAAAATCGATTAAGATTTATGTTGTAAGACAAAAAGTTTCGTAGATTAATCATAGTTTGTAGCAGGAAGTGGCTTGAGAGAAACAAAAGGACTTAAGACCGTGTCTGTGTGGTTATTTAGACCTGAGATGAGATTAAGTAGATGGTTGAGTATTAGAAAAAGTGCAAAATAAAGTTAATATCTAACTAAAAAAACTGTGTAGGTACCTATTGGCTGTAACTCGCTGCATTTTTTGTGATATGATATTATCTGCAATACAAAATGTCTCAATATAAGAATCAAACCGGCAATTGACTCATATAAACCGAACCCTGGCTACACAATTCTAACAGTTGCAAAAAAAACTAAGCATTTAAACACAACTCTAAGCCATTCATTCATATTTTCCTCATTTCCTGTCTGTTTGTTAAGGTAATTTACGACAGTTCACTAACAAGACATCTAACGTAGGTTCTAAGACTAGCAAAAACTTGCTACTTCATCAAACATATTATATTAGAAACAATTGTAGTGTGTCTAGCATTCATATTTGAAACAATAGAAACTCCGCTCCCTACCTATATAATTTTTATGCAAGCACATAAAAATGTGCAGAACTTGTTTTAATAGGAAAAAATATATCGAGTACTAGGAAACCCGCATTGATGCACGTGGCTCGCTGTGTGCCGACAACTGTCCGCTTCACCTTACGGCACGGTATTAGATAAGGAGGTAATTATTTTGATCTTTAACCTATCGTGTTATTGGATACTTGAGCGTTACCTATGGGATTAGATTTAACTAGCAAGTCACAGTCATTTTGCGTTAAAATATCTATGCAAATAATAATTGAAACTGTAATAACACTACTTGGGAGTAATATTTTATGTAAAACATTATACGTATATCCTAGCATGACTCCACTGCAGTTATTTTGACAGCTAAACGTCAGAATTTGATAAAACGTCAATCCCATGTTTATTTAAAATTTATTTTATTTTTGAATTTTATTGTTAATTTATTATTTCGCACGTTTTCTCTTAGCGCATCTGATATTGGCAGAATTGTTGATATCTGCTCCATTTGCCATAGAGAAAAATAAAATAGAATTGAAATTAAAAGTACCTTTTTGCAAAGACATCATCTGCTTGATAAAAAGACAATTTTAGCGTGTACATTCCAAAAAATCGCGGCAAGAAAATGTCCAAGCCGCTAGTCGTCATGAAAACATAAAGAAATGATGTCTGTCACCACAACAGAAGGCGCGAAACCACGCATAAATTCTCACTTGTTCGAAAAACGTATTTTTTTGCGAAAAAAAGAAATAAAGTCATAAATCGTCCATCAATGGAGACATGCCCAACGTACAATAATAATATAAGCAAAAGACTCGTGTAAAATGACCGATATATGCTGATCCTTCATTATAACTCATTTTTCTCTTGGAAAACCGCAGTTTGTTAGTAAAGCGCGGGCCGCCTGAGGTCATTCCAAGCTGGTTCTTATAAGCACCATTTTAGCAGTTTTTCTATGATAGCTAATAAGGCAGTTATTTTATTATGTAATAAAGATATGTACTATGTCTTTTATGTAATTGATGGCAAAGGTTTTATGTATCGCAATTTTAATTTCATAATTACCTGTGACGTCTAGTGTGTCCTTCACCCTATTTTGTAGATAGCGTTCGTTATTTTTTAAATAAATATTCTTTTTTTGAACTGGTTGTCATTAGCCTGGGAAATGCCAACCAGTTACTTCCTGTGGGTGTCACAAGGTAAAAAGAGAAATTATAGTATGTTATACAGGTTATTTTTTTGTGCCATAGGGTGTTCTACCCATGAATATGAACAACTTTCACGATGAGACCAACTCTGAAATCATGAAAAAGAAATCTGCTGTTTCATACAGAAGTTCAATACCTACTCGACCAAAACGTATGAAACAGCAGATTTTTTTTCGTGATGTCAGAGTTGGTCTCATAGTGAAACTTGTTCATATTCATGGGTAAAATTTGAAATTTTCTGTGAAAATTTGGCACCTGATAAAAAAATTGCCCTGTAGATATGTTGGAAAATCGTCATTAGTAAACGTTATCTCACATAAAACAAGAATGTCTAATAGATACACATACATACACACACCCTCTCTTACACACACAGACACACAGTCAGACAAACCGTTAAATTTAAATGGGTTTAAAAAGGAACTTAAACGAGTTGCTGTGTACAAAATGTTATTATACCTTAATTAAACGACTTTTTGACTTTGCCATCCTAATTTAATTGTAATCTTTTATATTCTGAAATCTCTCTTTGATATATGTACTTAGTTGATAGTTTGACATTGAATAATACTCTGACATTAACCTAGTTACCTAATATTCAACTGACATGCCTCATAATGTAATTTTAACTCGTAATTATTTATTCAATAGTATCAATATTAACTAAATATCTTGATTTTTGTGTTTGTAAAATTTTATTTGTGTACCTACCTGATATTTGCGCGCTCCACGTGGCAGAATGTGATGAGACCGTTTATTAATTTAAGACCATGTAATGTACCATGTTCAGACAAATAAATGAATTTGAATTTGACACGCATACATATTCCTACATTTTTTTATTAAATTAATACATATTTATTGCTTCAACAATTTGATAAGTTATTTATTACACAGCCAATCTACCAAATCTCTATAAACCTACATAGAGGTGACATACCCTAAATTTTGAATTTCAATTAGCCTTCGTGTTCTAAAGTGGTCGCTAGCGCTACTACTGAGCTGCTGAGCATGAGGTCCTGGGTTCGATTCCCAGGTCAGTCTAAGTGTTAGGGTTTACCATCAGGAATTTCTTAGTAGCAGGCTGGAGTCTGGATTTGTGCCCGGTTGATGGCAATAACCTTGCAGCTATGGGATTTTTAAATATAACTTACGAAATGTAGGCGTGTAAAGCGTTTATAGCTATGCCTAACTCTTCTGGGGAAACATCTATGATAAATTATGTTATTAAAAACCTTTCACATGACAATTTCTCTAACCAGCCAGTAACCAGGTAGAAGATTCACTTTTCTATAAATAGAACCAAGTAGGTATATTAAGTATAGTTCCATACATGCTCCTATAATGGGTTTTTTATACAGCCTGTAATGACATTATTGCTTTTTAATCAAGTCTGCGTGAGGCCTGACTCTGTAAAGCTTTGCTACATTTTTTTTTTGTTTTGTACTTGCTTGAGGAGTTAGGCTTATTTACTGAGTTACTTAGTTTTCAAAGTGAGAAAAAGATTTTTTGATGAAATTGTTACTTATTGATTTTTTTTTGTATGGTTTGAAAAGATTACATCGAGTGCTTTTGGAGGAAAATATGGATTATAGTGTCATACTAATTATCTCTGGAACTAGAATGAAAAAATAGTGTTTTCTGTTATTTTTTCACGTCACGACAATAATAATTGTTGGTTGGCAACATTTTAATTTCATCGATAGACAAAACAAAAACTATCACATCACTGAAACAGACTGTCAAATCTGACATTTCTACAAACCCTTCCATTCACTCTTCGCTACCACATTCATAAATCCAAACACACGTTCCAAAAATCAAAAGTTCAAATTCGAAACTGGAACAAATCACGGTGACTGTCCGTTGACCGTAAGTAGGAAGTCCCGATTATCGTATAATTCGCTCAAGTGACGTTCGCCTGTTAAAATCAACCAGTTTGACTTGACCTCCCCCCTTCTTCATGAGGGTATGAAAAGAGGATGGATGGAGGAGGCCGGAGGTCAAACCAAGCTGGTTGGTATATTAGCTCTATTGGCTTACCGGATGCTTGCTCAAGACGTAGGTTATCTACTAGTCGTTGCTTTGTACTATATTTTTGTGTTGGTAGGTAGGTAGCTACCTATGTTGTTGCATATGTTTGTGGGGAAGACAGAGTCATATTAAAAATGCTAGGATTCAACAACGCTTGATGAAGATACAGAAATCGTTGGTAAAGTTTGCTAATTCGAGACATTAATATTTAAAAAAATATTAAAATTGAGAAATTTTTGGAAATTTTAAAGTCTGAGTGGACTCATAAATTATACAGATCTCTGCTTCCTTTACTTTTACTACAAGTTATTTCCAGCCAATATTTCGATCTTCTTACAATAAGTTGGAAAGGTTCTCAATCATAAAATCACATCAAAAACATCATCATCAAACATCTTTGAGCCCTTATTCCTACCAGTTTCAGAAAGCCAAAAGAGCTTAAGAGCTAAGACCCAAAGCCTTTTTTGTCTATGCTAAGCTAAGACCTAAGACTTCTGCTTCTTTTGTAAAGAAACGTCAGACTTATGTCAGATAAGACAATCTGATATTATGCTTGAGTGCATGACACTGCTGTTGGTTAAAATATAGGAACAGCTGTTAGAATCCTTGGAGAAAAGTCGAAGACGATATTTCTCTGCGATCGCTTTGGCATTGTCAATCTATCTATCCCATCCTTAAGTGCAAAGAAATGACAACTAAAATGTAAGCCCCACATTACTTTTGCATTTCGTGACAACTTATCATAAAGTAAAGAAATCATAACAAATATGAAAGGTTTATAAATAGGACTTTTATTATTTTTATTGGGCCTATAAAATAAATGTCAGTTTCTTAAATGCCAGTCCGTATGACCTTATGTTCACGAGGCAAAGGTATTGAAAAAAAAGGAAATTAAAAAGTTAACTTAGCGTCTTTGGTATCGAAGTTGATGGTCATGTTGTGTTGGCGTAATTTGAACTAATTTTGACTTGATTTTCAATTTTGTATTCTGATTTCTTTCCTTCTGTGGTAAGTTTCATAATCTTTACCTAATCACATTCTACCGTTTCCCACATTAAACCCTTCATAAGCTGCTGGCAACATTATTTCTTCTTAAAACAAGCCGATTTTCACATTAAAGTTAATTAACATAAGCCGTCAAAGGGGAACTATTTTATAAATGTCTTAATCAATTTTCGTAGTAATAAAAGTTACAATTAGTGGACTAGTGTTGTGCAATACTCGATTATAAGTATCGATCCAATTAAGAGGTCGATTTGTTTTGGTGTTGCCATAAATCATAATTCTTACTAGCCACCTGCTAGAATGTGTACATGGAGGTAGTATGTTTAAATCACTGGATGTGGCATTGATGAGTTGATGCGTGTGCTTACGATTAAATAGGTAAATAATTAGTGTTTGGTTATTGTGGGAAAATGTGGCTTGCTAGTTGTTGATGTTCTGGTTTTGTAATCTGTCTCAACTTTATACGAATAATACATGAAAGCAAGCCGTCATTTCTGTTCCCATTAAGCCAGCTACTAAACTTGCAAATAAAACAAGGTGAATGAACAAGTATCTTCATCTTATAACTCAATGTTAACATACTACGATCACCTGACTGATGATATCATTATCTTCACAAAAGGTAAGGCAAACAGAATATGACCTCGATATTAAAAATTTTGTTCTAGAAATCAGGTATTTCATTAGTTATTTAACCATCTATGACAACACAAGAAGAAAGGAACAGAAAAATACGTACAAAGGTGATGCTTATTTCTAAAGAAATCTCTTCCAGCATACCTGCGATAGGTATTTGTGCCAGTTATCAGCATTGCTGCATACAGTTTGCCTCGATCAAAATCAAAATCAAAAGTCATTTATTCAAACTAGGCTGAGAATCAGCACTTTTTGAACGTCAAAATTACATAAGATAGTCCCCCAAAACGCCCACCCTTCACCACTTCCTAGTGCTTTAGCTGGGGAGAAGAAGTGGCGCAACAAACACCCCAGCAGCACAGCTGTCTGTTCAGTTAAAAAAAAAATGCATCTATATAACACTGCGCATAATAATTTAGGTACACTACGCAACACAAAACATTAAATTAAAATATTTGCTATAAGTAAGCTAGCACACGCCAATATACAAAAAAAAAATCGAAAGCTATACTCAAGCAGCAATAAAAATACAAAACTAAAAACGTAAGCAGAACTTTGTACCTAAAATAAAATAATAATAAAGGCCTCCAGTAATAAAGGATTGCCCACTTACATATATGAAGATTGTATATGAAGCCGAAACTCGAAGTGACAAATGATAAACTAATGATAACCATCGAAGTAAAATAAACAAAGTTAATTACTAATAAAAAACAAAACCAAGGACAGCAAGACGACCAGTCACCACAAGCAGCACCCGTTCACGAGCATAACGCAGAGTTCAGACATCACGCCCCTCGCCATATTTGGGGGAAGGAGGCAACCCTAAAACTCATAATCAAACTTAAAAGGGTGTCCGAGGAGTTTCTTGTCCTTCTTCTCTATAGGCACCTACTACGCTTTGGAATGGGCAACTAACTTCATCTGACTGACTGACCCCTTGTCAATTCAAAAATGCCTGTAATTGGTTTAATTGAAAGAAATGCGTTAAGTTTGAGTTTCAATATTCTTGCTACCGTCTGATCATCTATATACTGGGTGTAATTTTAATCACCGTTATCCTCTTAAAGGGGTCATTGTACTCATCATTATGAACTACTTTTACTATGGGACCAAACCTGAAATCGCAAAAAATAAAAAAATCAGCTGATCTCTACATTTTGACGAGTTATTCGAACATAAATGTAGGGAACAGCTATTTTTTTTTCGCGATTTAAGGTTTGGTCCCATAGTAAAAGTTATTCATAATGATGAGTACAACACTAACGTGGCAGCTCTCTAGCCAATAAAAAAACAACGTGTATAGTTAAAATCACTTTTCTTGTCTGTCTGTGTTTTCGCGTTGTTCTTCTAAATTTCGTACCTATAATAAATTAATATTATAATAACATTAACTAAAGAAATATTGATGTTTTCAAAACCGTACGAAGCAGTGATGGGTTAATTTATATAAATGAAGACATTACGACTTGCGCAGGACCAGTAACTCTTCCTTTTAATCTTGAAAGTAAAAGTAACGTTACCTTAAATCTTGAGGTATTTCGAGGAAAGGATTAAGGAAACGAACAGGGAAGTGAGGCTGCAATAAAAAGTTAATAAAAAGGTGACGGTCACTACCTTGGAAGGGCCGAATTGCAGCCTGCGGGGCAATTGCGTAACACACTAACAATTGGAATCGGTTTCATTTTGACAGTTCAACAACATGCGTTACATTAATTACGTAATCCAGCAAACAAATTTTCGATCATATCATCGGCTTGGGCCATTTGCGTAAGGAATATTTAGCATGATTTTTGTTATTATGATGTTGAGCTCCCGTTTTTAATTATTTATATATATATATATATATATATATATATATATATAAGTTTTGTAATCACAGCCTCTCACTCGCAACTTGGCATTCGACGTCATTCCTTTGAGCTATTGGCGCATGATTAATTATTTATGCATATATTCTTGTAATGAATGGTAGAAATTAATAAAATTAATGTTCTTACTGTTTATCTTGCAAGTTAAGTAGGTACTTGATATAACTGGATGGAGAGAAAAGGTCGCCGCTGATGCAATCAGTGAACTTTTTTTTATCGAACCTTATCGAATAAACTTGAACCTTCAGTGAGGACATTGTAATCACTTCATTAATAAGATTGTGAATGTCTTTTATTTTGTGAGGTGGATTACAAAAGCGTACATGAGTATTGCTTCTATAGTATACGTCTTGTGTAGCCTTGGCAGTCAGCCAGGCTAGCAATCTTGCTGACCACTTTTCACCAGAGAAAAAGAAAGAAAATAAAGATTTATTTAGCACAGACTAAAAGGCACACAATATAATATACATACAGCAGTTTAAAAAAATAAATATAAGTGAAAAGTCAGATAGAATTAATTAAAAATTTGCAGGGAAGTCAGCCAACTTAATAAAAAACACCTGAGCTACTTTTTAGATCTGTAATTTATCGAGCAGTACACACAATCTAACTCTGTAATTAACATATTAAAATGTTTTCCTACTAATAAATCTAGCATGTACATTTATCTATCCAGAGTCGAATGAATATTTTTTCTGGAATACGGTAAGTAAACTTACTGCAATACACAAAAAAAATAATCAGAGAAAACAAAAAAACATAGCCACCTCCATCTTTCCTACCTCCATGTACAAACACGGCCAACAAATGAACAAGTTCACAACTAATTAAGAACTAATGACGTAACTAACAAAAAAGACATCATCATCTATCAATCATTCGTCTATTTGAAAAAATTGAGGAACGAATGAATGACAGTTAGCTTTGTGTAGCGTGGTGTTCTGTAGGGTTGGGCAAAGCAACAGTGAGGTTTCGTAAAAAAATTAAGTAGGTGCAGTTCGAGTCCGTGCTTTCGTGAAAACGTTTGATCACAGCTGTAACATAAACTAGTGAGAGAAATTTGCTCGGTACTGGACTTTTTAGGCTTAGTGCATTCCTTATGATGCAAGCTTTCCTGGATGGATTTTTTAAAATTTCTGACGATGAGACGACCTCTGAAATTATTTTGCTAATGTCAACTTCATATTATTATGCATTTTTGACCTTATTTTGGGCAATATTTCTGTGTTTCTCTTTAGTTCCTAGTAGTGCTTTGTCAAGTCTTAACTATGATGCTAGAATCAACATCGTAGCTAAACACGTTTTTGCGCTATACGAATTAGAATTTCGACACATAGTGAAAAATAGAGGGTCGCGCGCATGGACCTGCACTCGCGATGTGATGTCAGAAGCAAATAAAATAATACTTCAAATTTATTACAAATACGACCTATCTTTTGAACGCTCAACCATTACTCTAGCATTAAAAGTCTCGTTGTTATTAGCGGATGAAATCTTACACGTTTTTGTCGGTCAGAAATATTGACCGTACATCGAGCGAAAAGACGTTTTCACGTCAAAAATAGTATTATTATGTGTGTGAAGACAACATGGATACGCTGATAATAAATTGAGATACAGGTATTATATAGATATGTTACCAAGGGGTATCGTGTTACCCAGTTACTAACTGGGTTGTGGAGGACCAAGGCAGACTGGAAGCCGACCCCAACATAGTTGGGGAAAAGATAGGCAGAAATGGTCAATCTGGTTATGTTTGACTGTGGTTGCCACTAGTGGTTTGACGGTCATGTGCATCTTAATAGAATGTAACTTAGACGCGTTTTGATGAATGAAGGTAACTGATATTAATAAAAAAAAAAAAATGTTTTTTTTCAAAGGGTTTTATTGGCTAAGTCAGTGTCACTTAGCCAATAAAACCCTTTGAAAATATGAAGTAGGTACATCGATGTCACTATTAGTAAAATTATTCTGTCAGACGAGAAATAAAAATTTATTGCAAAAAAAAAAATGTTGGGTCTTAACAAAATGCACTTTGGCCTTCAGCAAAGATTATTTCTTAAAGAAATAAACGTTAGGCAAATAGTTTCTTCTAACAAGGTTTTCATCACATAAGCCCCTAATAACCCGGAAGAACTCAGGCGAAACCATTCATAATTCCAAATTTGAATATCGTGGGGTCAGTCTTTTGTATTTTTTTTCTATAGGCGAAAGTACTGTTTCGCGTTCTGCCTAGTGCGGCCAAGTAATTGGTGTTACTAATCGTTGATTTTTTATGTTTAATCATCTTGTCTTTGGTTTAATTAGGAAGTGTGTTGTTGATTAATATTGTATGCTTTGAAGATTGTGATTAGGTACTCAGGCTTGTTGTAGCGTTATTATAACGAAGCTTTATGTTTCATGGAAATACTTACCGAATTTATGCCCATTTTCATTCCTACCCACTTTTAGACAAGTTGTAACTTAAATAACGCACTACTTCTTAAGGGGTTATTGTACTCATCATTATGAACAACTTTTTCTATGGGACCAAACCTGATATCGCGAAAAAAATCACTTGTACCCTGTACATTTATGTTCGCATAACGCTTCAAAATGTAGGGAACAGCAGTTTTTTTCGCGATTTCAGGTTTGGTCCCATAGTAAAAGTTGTTCATAATGATTAATACAATGACCCCTTAAGAGGTTATGCGTTATTTAAGTTACACTTTGTAGATGGGATGCTGTATAATGACCACTCTTGTGAAAACACGGTACTTAGGTACTGTTCAATTGTAACGTCGACTGTAGTAAAACCTTTTGGTTCTCAGGACCAGTGGTCTCGAACGTCACAAGGCCAAATCGGTAGAGTTACCTACAAATATAGTAGATAGATTCGTACCCAAAATAGGTAGGTAAAAAAAAATATCCCAAAAATTATCCCATATCGTTCTACCGATATGGTCTATTTTTTGGGATAATTTTTTGGTAGAACCTACCGAAAAATTGGTAGGTTCGAGACCATTGCTTAGGACTGCCTCGTTGGTCTAGTGGTCACAAGCGCTACTGCTGAGCATGGGGTCCTGGGATCGAGTCCCAGGTCAGGCCGGGCAAAGTCTTATTAGGTTTTTTCTATCTACATTTTCTCAGTAGCAGCCCAGCGTCTGGACTTATGTCCAGTTGATGGCAATAGGCTCGCCCCTATTAACAGGCGAAATGTAGGTGTATTTTAGGTACAGTCCTGCTCGACCCTTCGGCGAAACAAGACGTCTTTTTCTAAAACTAGAACTTCCTGCCTCCTTTCTGAATCCTTCCAATATCATTCTGCCCAGCCTTTTCCCAACTATGTTGGGGTCGGCTTCCAGTCTAACCGGATGCAGCTGAATACCAGTATTTTACATGGAGCGACTGCCTATCTGACCTCCACAACCCAGTTACTGGGTAATACGATACCCCTTGGTAAAACTGGTTGTCAGACTTTCGGGCTTCTGACGACCCGTAACGACTGTCAAAGATCCTCGAATGACAGCCGGGACCAACGGCTTAACGTGCTTTCCGAGGCACGAAGGAGTCTCGGTATGTAAAGATGGTCACCCATCCACAGACCAACCCCGGCAAGCGTAGCTTAACCTGATGGATCGACCCGTGCGGCTGTTATTACTTAGCCACGAGCTCCTCTGAATCCTTCCAATATAAGCTTTATAAATCATTACCATACGATATGTCCCAATTTTCCTCATTACCGCAATGTTTCTGAGAACTACGCAACCTCAAGCCAACTGTTACGAACAGACAAAAGAAACATTTTTATTTTATACTTTTTATATTTTTTGCCGGTAAAATAACAGAACCCAAATCAAAAGACGCCTTTATGACGAAATTGTATAACTGGCAACATTGTTTGTTTAAAACTTGATGCTTGTAGTCGATTTTAAACTTTATGCTTTTAAACATAGGGATGTGCAGTTAGTTTTGATGTGTCAAAATTAAGTTGGCAATACGTCAGTAGGAGTTTTTAGTAACCGGAAACGTCAAGACGTTAGTTTTTGAATGTTCGCGTGCTGCACTGGTGTTAGTTAACTGTAGTATGTATTTTTATCTTTTTTGTAGTCAAAAATTCGTGTTCATATGTTGTTGTACAAAAAATGCGGCAAGAAAAATCCTACTTGGTTTTTAAGTAGGTGGATAATAATAATTAATGTTGATATTATCACTATGAATGAAGATGTGAAATTTAAATTATAAAAATATATAATATAATATAATATAATATATATAATATGACTGGCTGATTTTCTTAGTAAAAAAATGTGTTTATCAAAAACCTAATTAATATCTTACATTCCAAAGTATTTAAACACCAAAAAGCCTCAATAATTAAAACGATATTATCTTTACCATCGGTTATCACTTTTAAAACTGTCAATAAAAAAACATTTTATGTGCAAAAGCGAATAACAGTACTACCGATAATCTCACGATAGTGAAGTTATAACGTTGTGCAGCTAGCGTGGTTACCGGAGGATGACGTCATGGTTGCGTGCGTAACCACGGGAACCGACCAAAATAACTAGAACCCACATTTCCCCTTAACTAAAACCAAAATAGTCGATTTTTAACTAACATGCGGACCTCACTAGTCCGGGTCGGCCTGTTCTCTTTTCAAATTTGAATGTATTTTAAATTGCTTTTTTATTGGACTAGAATTTATGGCGGCTAGAGTTTGTTTCGGCGCCAAAATTTTATATTTTATCTATGATTGTGTGTAATATATTTTTCTGTTTCTTGTTTCAGGTAAACTAAGGCAATTGTTGGATTTTATGAAGTAAACACGAAAGGTATTTCTGTTGCATGCAGATATTTGCGCGTTCACAGAATAGTTTGTAAGATTTTTGCACTGGCAAATACTTATTAGCATTTTCATTGTTATGAGGTCATAAATAAAAAAAAAATGTAGACATTAGCAGATTCCAATTTAGAACGTTACATATTCCTAGAATGTGTAAAATGAAATTCTATGCTATACTGACAAGGATCAGCTAGCTCAGAAATTGAATGAAGCATCTGTCAATTAATTTACATATATTGCATTCTCACTGCGACTCAGATGGTGCTATTCTCATTGGCACTGGGACTGCCGAAGAGCTGTTCATTGCATTTCTATTACCTACTAGGATATCGATCTCCGGTTCAAATGATATATAGTCGCCCAAATACTTGAACCCTAGCTCTTTTTCGGCATACATTCAAGATTTCAGTACTAGCTCGTCTGGCTTTTTCGGCAAGAAAAATCGCTAGTAGGTACCTACCTACTTTAAATTTCAGCCAGTTCAATCAGCTCTAATTGAAAATCCTGTGTGCCACGACATTGATGTTTATTAAGCTACTAAACCCTTAAGTTCTCAAACGAAACTTAACTTTAAGACGTTCTCAAAAATCTTCCTGTCTCTACAATACACCTAAAAGTCCAAATCTACAGCCTTAAATCACCCACAGCTGGAGCATAGGCCTTCTCCTTCTCTTTTCTTGTGCCAATCCCAACGCCACTGCGCCAGCCTCATCTGAGCCTCATCGCTGGTAGAATTCCGCGATAGCAACAATGTTGTCCGCCCTCATCGCTGCGCACCAGACGACCGACATCGCAACACCTCGTCTTCCATTCCAGTGTCACTGCCTTACTCAACCTGTCATCACTGCTCCTTGCCAGGTGTCCTACCAAAGTCTATTTGAGTTCCATAATTCGTTTTCACCTTTAAATGGTAGTGACAAAACCGACAAAAAAAAATTGAGTTGCGATTGAGAGTCCGTCAGCAAAATAAAAATCTTCAACGTTGATTTTAAAAAAAAGATGGGAAATCAACACACGTGACTTAAAACACCTCGCCACCGAAGCAAGCTATTAAAAAATAATAAAACAATTTCAAACTACGGATGTTCGTAAGGTCGATCTCGAGATAGCGTCCATTATTGTACTTGTCGCCCGTGACGACGCCATCTTGGAAACGTCACGCTGGGAAAATGCGAAGGAACAATTAAATGCGTTGTCGGTTGATGAAATGAAAAGGCTGGTCTTTCTCTTGGAATATAACGTGACTTATAATTTTCCCAACCGTTTATTTTACTTTTGACATAAGCACGCTTATAAAGTTCCTCATTTATTGACAGGCAACCATAGACGAAAAAATGCAATGGATGCTGTTTTTCTTTAAAATACAATATATGTGTTAAATCGATTAAAACTTCTTCATGAACAAAGTTGATTGTTATAAGAAATCGAATCGGTAACGAATTAGGACATCACTATTTGATTAGTACTAAAGCTGTCGAAAGTAAAATAAATCGTTGGAAAGATCATCACGCTTGTATTCTCGAGGGACTCGTTAGTAGGGGCGAGACTTTTGCCACTAACCAGACATAGTTCTGGACAGATATCCCAACTTTTACCGATATTGGGTTCGAAGTTCAAATCTGAATCTCATTACCAGTCATGCTAGCGACCACTAGACCAGAAAATTAAATAGGTAAGCATAATGCAGAAGAATTCTCGTAGAAAACACAATGTGTGACAGAGAGGTGTGGTGAAAATTGAGGTTGTAGTACAAACCATCAAACTGATCAACTTACTCCATGGGACCAATATTGTAATCGTAAAAAAAAACAGTCATCCCACAAAACTTTAAACCCAAATGTATGGGACGACTGATAATTTTTTCGCGATTACGATGTTGTTGGTCCCATAGAGAAAGTTGTTCAGTTTGATGGTCTGTACAACACCCTTAATTTTCGCAACTACTTTCTGAGACACTCTGTATAACCAATCCGATCTCCACATCGTTTGCTTAGTGTAGTGGCGAAATTCCCTTAGGACCAATTTTCCGTCATTAAGAGCTGCAATCACTGGCCTAAATAGTCTGAAGTATAGTGATTATAGTCAGATAAACATAAACAAACCCAAAACATTGTATAGCAGAGGTCTACAAAGTTGTTTTATATGGTAAACTTGTTATTAAGACGCAGACATATGCCAACGGCCTTGAGTGCACAGTTTGCGTGTTCTGTGCTGAGCTCACGCAACGCGTCGTTTGTCCACTTAGTATTAGAACTCGCCCATTAAGGAGCGCTGTCCCAAATTAGATACATTATTAATTTATCTATACTAATAATAAAAAGAGGTAAAATTTCGACGGACCCGTAGAACAAACACTTATGGAAATATAAGACGATGTTTAGTTTTTTAATCAACTGAATTAAGTATACTAATAGCAGCTATTAGTATACCTACTTAATTCATGTGATTAATAAACTAAGACACGTCTTATATTTCCATGTGTTAGTTCTACGGGCCCGTCCAATAATTTGGCGTAACTTAAATGCTTCGAACTGCAACTAGATAATTTTGAAGATACATCTTTGTTCTTGGGACCCGTCGATTTGATTGTTTATAAGTTTGTATGTAATGGGTGATCTCAGGAGCTGCCAGTCGGATTTGAAAATTTATTTTTGCATTTTATAGCCCAATTCTCGAGGAACAGAGAGGAGGAGGGTAGGAGGAGGAGGTTTATAGGCTATTTAAAATCATGCATGCATGCATGGATGTAGGGGATAATCTTCGAAACTGCTGATCCGGTTCCGAAAATTCTTCACATATTGGAAGCTACAGTATGCCGCGTGTCATAGGATATATTGTATGTTAAAGAGCTAGTTATGCTTAAAAATAAAGTACTTTATTAAAATACGCATACTAAAAGATAAATAATTAAATTATCTTTAAAATGGTGAAGGTTTCATAAAGATACACTTGATAGTTTTTGTGTGATTCTCAGTTTTTGATCCGCGTTAGACATAACTTTACAAATTTATTATATATTCACATACTATGTTATTAAAAAAATGCTCTAATTTAACTTATTTTTTCAAATCATTAACACTATCTATTCGTGATTTTTAGTTTAAAGTCATTAAAAGTCGGTTGTCGTCGCCTTAACAGCTGCAATCATTTGCCTAAAGAGTGTAAAGTATAGTGATTATAGCTAGATAAACATAAACAAAACCAAAACATTGTATGGCAGAGGTCTACAAAGTTGTTTTATATGGTAAACTTGATATTAATGGTTATAAATATTAACTACCAACATTATTACTAGCAGTCTAGATTTTCGTCCTTGCGTAGCATAGCATACCTACACATAACCAGCCCACACTTAATGTTCCCACTTCTGGGACACAAAACCTCCTCTCTTCTAGAGGAACTGGGCACAACGCGGGTTGGTAGATGTCACATGTCTTCGAATTTTTTTTGTTCACCGTTTTGAGAGCAGTGGTGATGAAATTATTTACACAATGTAAAGCGCCTGGCTGGGTTCGCGACTCATAAGTATGGCCATTACTGTTCCTAGCGTCATTGATCGACCTTTTATAGGTCAGTTCTGGTTAAGGCCTCAAGATGAATGGACGTGTCGGTCGAAAGGGCGTAGCATTTTATTTCTCAAGTCACCTATTTGTTACGGCGGACCTAAGGACTGAGCAAAATAATGATGTTATCTATGTACAGGTGTTTTCTATCTGTCTGGTGCAATCTTTTTCACATATTAAAAGTCCCAGGACTAACTGCCTTGTTGGTCGAGTGGTTGCAAGTGCTACTGCTGAGTATGAGGTCCTGGGTTCGATTCCCAGGTCGGGTAAAGTGCTATTGGGCCGCATTAGTCTCGCTCCTATTACATGGGACTTAAACGTTTCGAGCGAAATATAGGTGTATTATAGGTTTACCCCTGCCTAACCCTTCGGGGAATGCATGCATGATGTTATGTTAAAAAAGCTTCCGTTATTTCGGACAAAAAAATACATGAATATATCTTACTAGACCGAGACAATCACAAAAAACAAATAAACAACCAAATATGTAGATTTTACTCAAGTATTGCACCAAGAAATTTTTATGGGCGCATACGCATGTCGGAACGAAAAAGGGAATCCGCTGATAAAGGAACGGGTCTTTTTGCGTTTTCAAATTAAACTTTTGTTTCTTTTTTAGGGTTCCGTATCCAAAGGACGCCAACGGGACCCTATTACTAAGGCTCCGCTGTCTTTCCGTCCGTCTGTGGTGCCGATTCTTTTGTGCATAAACTAAACTTAATTTAGGCTATTGCTAACTTTTTCTCTTTAACAAAACATGAAAGAGACGAACGTAAATAAGAGTTGTCAAATTTAGTTGAACTAATATTTCCATACAAATTTAGACTACATGTCGACTAAAAACACGGTGTCGGGTGGCAAGGCGTAGTTTGACATCTTTAACTTAGTTCATAATCTATAGCCGTCCTTTTCTCGCGCCACCAGTTAGTAAGAGAGTAGCGATTCTATATAAGTATTTATTTACAAAAAAAAAGTAGTGTATGTAGTTTATCAATTATCTGGTTTCCATAGTACAAGCTCTGCATAGTTTGGGATCAGATGACTGTGTGTGAACAATGTCCTAAGATATTATATTATATATTATTCTCTAATTTTAGTTTAGTTATTGAACAAGAGAATTGGCTCCTGTATCGTTGAACCATAATAGGTAGACAGTTGAAATTTTCCCAGAGTGTGTTCTAATATGGCCGCTATAACTACAAATAATAAAAATAAAATAAAGTTAAAATTAAAGGGGATCCCGGTACAAGAAATTTATTCTTTTCGCCGTTTTTAGAAAATTGTTAATTATTGTAGGGTGGTACGGAACCGTATTTTGTGTGAGTTCGATTCGCACATGGGCGTTTTTTTTTTACACAAATACGGCGGAAGACAAGTGTTGTATTCTGCCAGTCGAGTTGTAGGTCGGTTCACACCTTGCGGACTAATAACATACACAATTAATATGTTCGGATGAGCTCGGAAGATATTAGACATGACGTTTTGACATTAAGATTTTATCTATTTTTTAAGATTGCCATGAAAATATTTATGTTGCTCGTGTCTGGTGTTAAAAAGATTTATTGAAAAGGGGGTTTGACAAATATGTACTTATAGTAAAAAATATGCTATCTATTTTTAAGTGAAGATAACCCAATTTTGATGGTTAAATTTAAATCTTTATTGAACTGCTAGTTTTTCTTTTCTACAGTTTAAAAATAAAATTATAGTAGGTAACGTAAATATAGATAAGTTACGTAATATTTTTTTGTCCGCCATGTCAGATTATTAAAAAAATTTGGACACGTATTTTTCATTTTTTTACGTACCGTAATTTGGTCCTACTTTGCTCCAATATTTGCTCCAAATGTTGAAAATTATGATTATTTTTAGAAAATCAACTATACAATTTACTTAATGTATTATTTTATGGATATATAGCTTATTTGACAAGTATTTATATAGGGAAATAGATATTATGAAGTATATTATGAATTTATTTTTGACAAATAATACTGAGCAAAATTACCCATGGTGTTGGGTATCTTTGCTCCTAGATATAGTTTCTATGTAATCTCCATTGTTAAAGCTGTTGGAGCAAATTAATGCTTTCCTAATTCAAACTCTGCTCCAGTTATAATATGTTTTGCTATTTTGGATGATATAAATTGGTGAGATATGGGTAAAAACGAAAAAATGGATAAAAACGGATGCGTTCATAATTTAATTAATTGTTGCAAAATTTTTAACGTAGAATAGGCGAAAACATTTTACAGAACAGGAGCATAATTACACGTAGAGGAGCAAAGTAGGACCAAATTACCAGTACTCAAAAGATTACGGCTATACTTACATTGAGCTAAAATGTGACATGACGTCACGCCTTGCTACATTTTATACGTAAGTAGTTGTGACGTAGCGAACCCCCTCCCAACTTTAAATGCGTTTTATAGAAGCATTTTTTTTAATATGATGAAAACAAAGAATACCTGTCTAATATTTTTTTATTATCTCACTGACGGACTAAATAGATTTTTTTCTTTTTTACCCAGACATCATATTTATATTAACTATGTATCTTGAAAAAGTAGAAAAAAAATTAACTGCCGTTTCGCAGCATGCACCAAAACTCCTCAGTATTCAAAAAGAAATCGTCACATATATACATTTTAACATACCACGAATGTCAATATAGATTTTTTAACAAAACTATGTAGCAACTGCCGCCACATGAAAGCCAAAGCATAATGTATCCAGTTTAATTTTTTATTGTACCATGAACAATTCATAGAGCAATAAATGTAGATTCAGCTACGTTACAATGCGCCCATTTATTCAGACTTGTCATTTGGTAAACTAAAACGAAACTTGTACAAGGGACTAGTACTTTTTTATGAGTTTAAATGTAAATAGATTCGAATTTCAAACGTCATCTTGATTAATATGGTGCTGAAGAAATTAAACATTTTTTTTTCTCTTTGACACCGTTTTATATTTCTTTGATAGCTAGGGTTGGACCGTGCCTCAGAAAACATGTTAACTGGGGTGTGGAGGTCAGGTAGGCAGTCGCTCTATGTAAAATAATTGTCTTGTATTTATCTGAATCATGTTATACTGGAAGCTGACCCAACATAGTTGGGAAAAGGCTAGGCAGATTGAATTATGGACTAGGGTTGAACGTGCCCTAACAGTATTGTTTAGTCAGCAATAGTTATAGCATAGACAAGCGAGGTTGGCGCGTCGGGCGTCGGGAGTGAGTCGACTATTGTACTATTTATGGTTTTTAGTTTTTCTTTCTTTCTAAATTATAGGTATTCTATATGTGTATTTTTATTTTCTTATTTTTGTGATTTTATTCCCTTACGGATTTATAGATGTCCGTAGGTGTGTCCGTGGCATCACATCAGAATATCAGCGCTGCAGTATTTATTTAAATATTGCAGCTTTATGCTGAGATAGGAGCCATTTTTGTCTCCCGTCTTTTTTTAGTTTTCTATGCTTCTTCTTTACTGTTTGTACCTATTAGTGTGATTTATTTGTTAATCCAGTCCCTGGAATGCCATTCCAATGCCTGATAAATCACATGTGTTTGGACGTAAGGAGCAACATTTGAGGCTCGTTATATTAAAATTGGTCCTCATTAGACAACTGTCCTAACACTCATCATTTCCAGACGTTTGAAATAAAATCCAAAAATGAAAAATACTCACTACCTACACATTTTTTTTATCTTTATTAAATTCATTTAAAGAAACTTACTGACATCCTACGTCACAATATGCATAAAATAAAGCCTTATTATAATCAAAACAGTAATTAAAAAGAGATTTTTGCATTTTTATCAAATAGAAATGTATTAAACAGAATATGTAGAAGAAATCAATCTGCCTAGCCTTTTCCCAACTATGTTGGGGTCGGCTTCCAGTCTAACCGGATGCAGGTGAATACCAGTATTTTACATGGAGCGACTGACTATCTGACCACCACAACCCAGTTACTGGGTAATACGATACCCTTTGGTAAGACTGGTTGTCAGACTTTCAGGCTTCTGATGACCCGTAACGACTGTCAAAGATCCACAAATGTCAGCCGGGACCAACGGCTTAACGTGCTTTCCGAGGCACGGAGGAGTTTCGGTATGTAAAGATGGTCGCCCATCCACTGACCAACCCCGGCAAGCGTAGCTTAACCTGATGGATCGACCCGTGCGGTTCTTATTACTTAGCCAAGAGCTCCTCCTATATATTATTTTTAAAATACATATAATATAATGAACTGATACTCTAATTAGCAAAAATAACGTTCTTATTAATAATCGTTTTGATCAGCTGTTATAACCTGCAAGGTTCATTGATAATAATATATTAATTATATTATTAGTAGGTTTGTAGTAAAGTTCATATTTCTTCAGTTGATGAGGGTTTTTTAGTGAGTGGTTTTACTTTCTTACTTCGGTCTAGTAGTTTCTTAATCCGTGAATTCAAATAAACATAATCATTATTACAGTTCCTACAACGCGCTGCTCTTTTAGTATAGATATTGACGACTGCGCAGTCATTTGCGCGAACTTCAGAGCGGCAAAGTTATTCGACGCAAACTATACGCAGTTATCGTTATTAGGTAGTATGAAAACATTTCCCAAGATCTCAAGAACAAATCTTAAGAACTAATCTTAAAACTATGAAATAACAGTGTTTTTTTTTATACTTTTCAATTTTTACGTAAGTACCTACTTAGTTTCTATAATATACGAGTATTATAAATTGAAGTCGCTTTACGTGTCTGTCTGTGTGACCGCGTTGTTCTTAAAAACCACATACGCAACGGATTTTGACGCAATTTTTTAGCATTTTAGTAGGTTTATATAGATTTAATAAAGAAATCTTCACGTTTTTCCGAGTCTTACAAACCGTGCGAAGAAGAGGCGGGTCGCTAGTCAAGAATAAAAATTTACATAATTTGTAAATAAAAATCCTACTAATATTATAAATGAGAAATTTTGTGAAGATGTTTGGATGATTGTTACTCAATCACGCCAGAATGACTGAACGGATCTAGATGAAATTTAGCACAGATATAGATAGATATAGTCTGGAATGGCTCATAGGATACTTTTTATCCCGAGAAATATACGGTTCCCGTGGGATAACTTCCAACATCCACGCGGGCGAAGGCGCTGGCAAAATCTAGTATATAATATGCTTTCACTGCTGCTCAAGCGCAACATGTCATACTCATAGCTACATATGTACTAATAACATTAGCATGGCGGCGATCCATAAGATTTTCCACCGCTCAACGCGCCTAATGAAGTTTTCACTTCAAAATTCGTAAAAAAAATTGCACCATCAGTTGCCAGTTCTAAAATTTCGAAGCTCTTTGTCGCGTATTTATTTTTACAAGAGCAGCCTGTCGATGCCGCAGCATATGTCGATCGGGACTCTTCGCTTTATTTATGGGATTTTAATGACCACCCCATCAACGGTAGCCCCATAGCCCCAGTTTTGTTGTCACGGAAGTTCCGCTTGACCAATTCTTGCGTAGTTCTTTTTTAAATATAAAGATATTTTTTTTGGTCGATTTCAACAGTCAGTATTTTAGGTAGGTATGTATTGTTTTGAAAAATGCACACACTTACATAAACTCACGCCCAATAATGGGTTCACAATGGAATGGAATGGATTCATAATGGGAGAACCCATGGGCAGAGACTACAGAACCCCATCTGCTATGATCCTTACATACTCCTTTTGCTTCGTTTACGTTCATACATTTGGCAAATGTGTAAAAAAAAAATACCTGGATGTTTTTTCGGTTTGAATGGCAAAATTCAATCTGCCTAGCCTTTTCCCAACTATGTTAGGGTCGGCTTCCAGTCTAACCGGATGTAGCTGAATACCAGTATTTTACATGGAGCGACTGCCTATCTGACCTCCACAACCCAGTTACTGGGTACGATACCCCTTGGTAAGACTGGTTGTCAGACGTAACGACTGTCAAAGATCCACGAATGACAGCCGGGACCAACGGCTTAACGTGCTTTCCGAGGCACGGAGGAGTCTCGGTATGAAAAGATGGTCACCCATCCAAAGACCAACCTCGGCAAGTGTAGCTTAACCTGATGGATCGACCCATGCGGCTGTTATTACTTAGCCACGAGCTCCTCAAAATTATAAGTTGATAAGTTTAGAACGGCAACTAGATTTAGGAAAGCTTATAAAATGTAATTTTTCGTAATATTATGCAAATAATATATTAACACATTGCCAAAAGATTGCATAATCCACGTGGGATTTTTTTGAAAATAGAACTCGTGTTATTAAATTAAAAAATGGACGCAGTTTTATTTATGTTTGTTATGTCCACATATCGACCGTCCCTATTAACAATGTCGGATATACCCTACATTTTTACCAATATTCAGTTTATACATAAATCGAATTACAATTTAAAAAAAAATCTTCGCTGTCAAAACAAACTTTGAACTGAGGGCAGTTCAAAGTTTGCCCTAACGATAAAAAAGAATCTTTATGATATTAACAATGTCAGTTCTGCGAAAAAGACCACTGTTCAGTAGGGACTAAACAGTAGTCTCCCTGCAGAACCGACATTGTTAATAGGGACGGTCGATATAGGCAATGTGTCAGTAATACAACAACAAAATAGATTTGAACGGACTCAAAGAATATGTTAAGGTGCCGCGATGCCGTGACTACTACGAGTTTCAAACAGCAATGTTTTTTTTGTTCACTATACTCTATGAAACTGGTTAGGCAAACCTTATAAATTGGAATTAAACCATAAAGGTTAAATAGTTGTAAAAATACAGTGTATATTTTATTCGACTTCAATGTTTTTTTTTAGTCTGGCAACAATTTGTTACTGTCAAACTTTTAAGAATTTAGCATCTGCTTTTTAATCGTTTTGAAATAAAAATTGGGCTAAAAAGATTGGCGCGAGAACTATTTGAAATTCGAACATGGCAAACTTTTTGTTTCGTGAAATCGTGACGTCATTCCATGCGTGATTTTTATTTTGACATTTGAATTTGAAGACAATTTAAAAATTTCGGCGGCAATTTAGCATTTTTTTTTTGGTGGCCATGCTTAAAATACCATAACGTAACATCACGCTCGTAGTCCCCGAAGAGTTTGGCAGAGGTGCACCTTATAGTACACCCACATTTCGCCATCGACCGAGGACAAATCCAGACTGCGGGCTGCTACTGAAAAGTTCCATAAATACAAAACAAAACGCAATAAGTAACACTTTGCCTGAGCCGGGAATCGAACTCAGGACCTCGGCTGGCGACCACTAGACCAACGAGGCAAACAAAAATTCCCGATTTTGAAGTGACATCACATGGCATGGATTGAATTAAAATCATAAGTATTTATATCACTACTTAATATCATACGACATGTATAAAGCTCCTTGTTGGTGATAGCTGATGATAAGCTCATACTAATTAATCGCAAAGAATAAAACAAGTCCACTTTACCAGTAGACCGTGACTAAAGGAATTTTTATAAAAAGCAGGGACAGCAAACTGTAGTAATAAGTCCGTTTAACAAAAGTGTTCATTATCTTATAAGAATTTAAAAAAATCGAACAGTTCGCAATTCAAAATTCTAGAAGACGGAATTTCCTATCAGCCTATAATTTATTGTCCCACTGCAAGGCAAAGGGCTCTTCTCATTCAAAAAACGAACGACCATTGATCACAAGGCTAACTCACTGTGTTGCCACTTCCAGACAGAATATATTTTCTAAACGTAGTAGAATAGCCAAGGTCTTAGCCTAACAAGAGACTACCATACCCAACAATTCTATTATAACCAAAGCCACTGAAATCCGCATAATTACTAGACCAAGCCTTGACGGCGGAGCGGAAAAATTTACTCATATCCCTATATTTTAGTTCTAGGTAAAAATTTATAATGACACGGCGCGGCACAAAAGAAAAAAAAACACGACCATTGACAATTGCTATGGACAATGTGAATGCACATCAATTATTATTTTAAAATAACAGTTTTGTCCGTACAAAATTTATTTACGCGCCGCTGCGCTCGTGTCTGTGGGTGTGCTTGTGTGTGTCCGATGTGTGTGTGTGTTGTGTGTGTGCGTTCAAATATAGGATGTTCGCAAGCCGTTGATGATTGATTAATTACGTGTGCCTGTGTGCTTTCTAAATTTATTTTGTTTATAGGAGGTTTGTTTGATTTATTGATGTGCTTTTATTTGGTTATGAATTCCGGCTTTGTTTTTAAGTTATTTTTATTTATCTGCGACTATCCTACTCAACCAGTCTTACCAAGGGGTGTCAAATTAACCAGTTACTGGGTTGTGTAGGTCAGATAGGCAGTCGCTTCATGTAAAATACTGGTATTCAGCTGCATCCGATTAGACTGGAACCCGACCCCAACATACTCAGTCCGCCACGCCCCCCTAACCCACTACTCTACCAGTTCCTATTAAAATTGTACAATACAAAACATCTATCGAACAATTTATCAGACAGATGCCAGTTTTTGCCTTCCACATCTTTCATTTTTACTCATTAACTTAATTCCTGCCAGAGCCTTGGCTTCATGTACTAGTCTACTACCTACTGTCTGAGTCTAGCTGTTCAATCATTGATCACAGGTTCCCGTGCAAAATGAGCTACAATATTACCCAAACTTCTAATAAGTTACCCTGTATAATTAAACACTTATTTATAGGCAGTTTGAGTAATCTATGCGGCCTACCCCAATGTCCTTTCTTTGGTATTGTTCGTCGAATCGTTGAGCTCCTTAAGTTCTGAGTTGAGCTGCGCGATTACTGACAAATGCGTGCACTGACTGGACAGGTCCTCTCAATCAGTGTGGTTCTTTCCTCAAAAGACCATTTCAGACACCAATCTACATGGTCTTCACATGAAGTGACCAAGATTATGTCTGGACTTTATAAGAGACTGTGACCTCTGAGTTTGTTTCGGCCTTTCTTCTCAGAGTAGTCAGATAGGAAACGCCGACCTCATCTAGTTTAAAAAAAAATGTATTGACTTGTAAAAGTGTTTGTACAAACCTACTTACAGAAATAAAGATCATTTATTTATCATTAGCAAGATCTACCGTTGATATCTAGCCCTCAGCGGCTCAGTTACCTTCTATTAATCACTAAACTAAAACCTGATTAAGTCATAAACTACAAAAGCAACAGCCTGTATACGCGTCGTGTTTATGCACATCAATTACGGAGGCAGCCCGCGGAACGCATAGCCGGGGAACATTCGGAGGTCAATACGAGCCACTAACGTACTAAAACATATTAAATAAACATTATTTTGCAATATTTTTAGGTTAACACCATCTGCTTATACTAGCTAGTATGCCTGCCATAGTCCTACGCAGGTTCTAGATACAAGAAAATGCAAGCGGTAAAGTAAGGATTCAGTTATACGCGACAGCTTTTGGATAAGACCTATCTTTGGCATCCCGTAGTGTATAAACATATGTATATACACTACCGAAATATCTTGGCAGGTCCGAACATAGGCACTAAGAAGTTTCGCGCATGTCCTCTCACTCACACTCGCCTCATGTCACCATTTGTTTCCTAAAAAAATTTACTGCGCAGCCTTCTGCGCGAAGTTCGGACCTGCCAAGACAAATCGGCCGTACTGTAACACCCTTGCCACCTGTACATGGCCTTGGGACAAAATCTGAGTGGAAATACGCACCGAAACTTCACACTCGTTATTAAAGTTTACAAAATTCTGCTTATTTTAGTCTCCAGATTATGATACGATTCGTTTGAATTTCTGGTTCTACCATTGTAAATCAAAAGTGTCTAGTGGAAGAGCTCACTGCGGTCGGTCCGTGGATGGGTGTCCATCTTTAAAGACCTCCTCCGTGCCTCAGAAAGAATGTTGAGCCATTAGTCGTGGCTGTCATTCGTGGATCTTTGACAGTCGTTACAAGTCGTCAGAAGTCTGACAACCAGCCTTACCAAGAGGTAACCCAGTAAATGGGTTGTGGAGGTCACTCCACGTAAAATACTGGTATTCAGCTCCATCCTCCATATAGACTGGAGGCCGATCCCAACGTAGTTGGGAAAAGGGCACAGGAGCGTGGGGATTGGCACATGAAAAGAGAGGCCCATGCTCAGTAATGGGTGACGTCGGACTGTACATGGTGATGTCCTTTACATTCAATTTAAATCGCAAACTTAGACCACCATCATTTCCAAAAACTGTACAACATATAAACAATAAAACGAGTTAAATTACCTACTTAAGTTATTATGGTAACTGCAATTATAATTTTGTAATGGAATAAATATAAAAACGAATTTATTCATATTTTTAGTGTCGTATGATACATGATAAGATTAAAAATAAAACATTAATTTAAAGATATTTAAGAGCTTGTTTAATTATTACAGATGATGTTCATTGAGTGTATTTAGAAACCCGCGAAATTCAATTTTTTTATTACGTTTTTTGCAATTTGAATGTCAGTATCAGGTTGTCTGTTGATTTGAATATGATTCGCGACCGTAAAAAATCTGTATTTACAGAATTACAATCATTAAAATGATCAGTACAACTCTCAAGTTCATATTATTATAATCCTAATGAATGGCTATTTCGTGAAATCTTGATATTTAGGATTATACTAACTTAAGGAGATGTATTACTGATTCTAATGATTATAATTTTATAAATACATATATGATAAGGTCGCGAATCATACTTTATTCAACATAAACTAATACTGACTTGCAAATTGCAAAAAAAACTTAAGAAAATTTGAATTTCGCGGGTTACCTCGTGCTTCCCCTTAACCTAAGTTATCAAACTTAAGTAAGTATGTACTTATATAAATTAAAAATGTCATTGCTAGTTGCCGATTAGAAGCCGTAATTCCTTATTTGTATATAAGTTTAGAGGGCAATTGAAATAATATATAATTAAATAAATAATGAGTAGTTTATGTTATAAAAAATTTATTTTATTTTAAATATAGATAGGGATAAGTGCTCACAAAATCACATTAGCACATACAACACCAATTAAATAAATAAACTAAATTAAAACATTTATATTTCAATAAATCATGCTACCAACCAACCATTTAAAAATTAACCAAAAACAATACTAAATAGATAAAAACAATTAAATTACACTTTTAAAAGTGGTGTTTATGCATTATAATTGCTATTATTACGGTGTATAAGATTCATATCAGCTTTTAGTTGGTAAATGCCTAATTGTGGTCGGATGTCAAGTTTTATAATGTATTTAGTGCAAAATTTTGCATAATCAGCGGGGCGTGTAGTGAATTAAACCGTTGTTTCTGTGCTACTGTTAAGAGGATTGTGAAGTGCCGATACGCGGCGCGATTTTTAGAGGCAATTGCCTACATTTCATACAATTATTTACATAAATATTGTTTCGGGCGATAACGTTTTTACTCCCCTAAACCTTTACGAAATGAGAGAATTTTAATTTCATTACATTCAGTACACTTTAATCTAGGTCTGTACGTTTTTCATTTTTAGTAATTCAATTTAATTTAATTAAAAAAAATAATAATGCTCGAGGCTGTTTTTATGTCAAAAATATAGATATTTAGATGCTAATAACTTATAGCGTATGCAATATTTCTTTATAATAAAAACGTATGGACCTAGTTTTTCATTATACCAACAACATTTCCAAAAATTATGAAAATTAAATTATGTTTACGGGGAGAAAAACGTTATCTCTTTTTGTATGAAAATTTACAGCTTCACAATCCTCTTAAAGTCAGTACCTAATTTTCGTTTTTGGGTTGTTAGATACGAGCAGTCGTGGCCCAGTGGAAAAGACCGCGACTTACGAGTTGTAAGTCCTAAGTTCAAACCCAGTCAGGCGCTTTACTTTGTGTAAATTATTTCATCACCACTGCTCTCAAAACGGTGAAGGAAAACGTGAAGAAACCGTCATGTTCTAGAACCAAAAATTCGAAGAAATTCGAATTTTATATGACATCTACCAATCCGCTCTGGGCCCGCGTGCTGGATTACGGCCCTCTCCCTCTCACAGAGGAGACCTGTGTCGCAGCAAAAGGAACATTATACTCTGACTAGCTAAAGCTGTTGTTCTCCAGTTCATGGTCTACCCATGTGCCAAAAAAACCAGTTCCATGCCTGTGGTATACAATAAAATTTGATGCAACGAATGGCTTGCATCGTGGTGCTTCAACTCATGGCATGCTACGTGCAAATTAATTCGCACCTTGTAAAAAAGACAAGGCAAATAAAATAAAATGATGTAATGACTTATTTCTGATCAAAGTAACAGTTTGGCCAACATTACCTAAAAATCAATCTGCCTAGCTTTTTCCCAACTATGTTGGGGTCGGCTTCCTTTCTAACCGGATGCAGGTGAATACCAGTATTATACATGGAGCGACTATCTATCTGACATACCCCTTGGTAAGACTGGTTGTCATACTTTCGGGAATCTGACGACCCGTTACGACGCTAACGTGCTTTCCAAGGCACGGAGGAGTTTCGGTATGTAAAGATGGTCACCCACCCACGGACCAACCGTGGTAAGCGTAGCTTAACCTGATCAATGGACCCATGTGACTGTTATTTTTATTTATTTACTCTTGCTCCTCCTTTGGCCATCATTACCTACTCTTATAATAAAGTTGTTATGGTGGTACTGCGATCTGTACTAGTCTCTGTCACTAAAATGTTTATTCCCTCAACTGTGGATCGACCTCTTAGATACCGGCAGAGATTAATACAGATGGGACACTCCGCAAAATCATTTAAATAAAAAGCTACTCTTGCTACGACACAATAAAGAGCAATTCAGGTCGCAAAACGCTTATTACCTACAGTTATATTCACCTACAAGTTGCCTCTCTTTCTATCGCGTAACTCTTATACCTTCTGACTCGTTAGGGTTGTTTTCTTTTACGACGCGGGCGCGGGACGCTTGTATGCGGCAGCACGCACTGAATTGGCCCGACCGGTCGAGCCCGCCGCCGCCGCGTACTTGTAGCTTCATACCTAAACTGCGGAGTGTCCCATCTGTATTAATCTGTGATGGTAGCAATAGAAATTTAATTGTGTCTCATAACTAGAGATCGGATAATAGGATGCATATTTGGCTAAGAAATTATGGAAGCGACTTCTTATTTTTTTTCTTGATATACATTCCGGGATTTAAGAAAATCCGGGACTTAATCGGATACATGTTATAGAAACGACTTCATAATTATGTGGTGCATTTATTTAAAAAAATACCGGGACACTGACATCACATAACTATTCGTATGCTTGTTTACTCGAAATTATTTTTTTAACATTACTTATCCTGACGTTTGCTATGCAGTTTGATAACCTATTTTACAACATTAGTTAGCATTCATTTCCATAGCCAATAATACTTAATTTATCAATTCCGGAATTGCGAGATTTTTACGATCGATACAAAAGTGTTTTCCATATTAGCCAACACCTGAACGTAAGTAAATATATAATATACTAACTCTAAATATGTCGATCCGAGAATCCCGGGATTTTTCGATAAAAATGTGCAATCCATATTAGCCAACACCTCAACGCAAGTACACATACATACATACATAAATACATTCAATTTTACAATCGGAACTCTAAATTGGTCGGATTCCCGGAATTCTGGGTTATTTTCGATACAAAAGCCCATTCCATATTAGGCAACACCTCAACTTTAGGTAAATATGCATCTGATTATCCGATCTCTACTCATAATTGACAGTTCAAGGTTTAGCTTATTATAATTTTTATAACTCTAAAGTCTAGAATTAAATTATTTCGACACCAGCAATAAACACTACGCTTACATGAAAAAGTCGATTTTACACCAGAAGCGCTTCAAAGAAAGAATGTGATAACTTTTTTATTACCTAATAAAGATAATTTCTCTTGATCACCGTGTGTACCTTAAAAATCTGATAGGTAGGTATATTATTGTGTACTAAATTACGTCAACTTATACTTAGCGTACTATATTATTGGAGGCAAAAGACGAGAACTGTCAAGCTATAAGTAGCTAAAATAACTGAAAAAAAAAAACATAAATTTATTTACAATATTAAAACAAAAAAATAAAAAAAAACAATACTAATACCATAAACCACTCGTAACAAATGTACCAAATCTCAGCTAAATCGTGCCTTTTTTGTTACCTACGAACGTTCACGAACGGACTAGGTGCACTAGGCCAGGCTAACTAAACTAATAGCGTAATGTAGATATATCGCTCGATTGCAAAAATTACAGTGTTGTATTAAATTTGTAACTTCGTTATTTTTGGAATTTCTATATAATTGTTTTTGTACCCACTAATTTATAATCCACATTACATATAATTTGGCATTAGAACCGGAACATGCCCAAAATTCAAGTTAGCGTAATGTAAATTGCTGGTGTCGATTTTCACTAACGTAGTTCGGTGTATGAGTATTTAAGGGGTTACAAAAATATACATTTAGGGATAGATTCATTCGATATTGTCTATGACATCTTAGATTTCGAGTTAAGAACTTTTCATGTAGATAGACACATAAAATAAAACCACATGTGTCACTTATCACATTTGTATAAATGCAACTGCATTGGTCAATATGATTTGACATTATTGCTAATGTCAATTTAAATTGCTCAGATTGGTTGTTCTAATGTTGTGCGAATGTCCTGTCAACTGCTTTAATTTAAATTGCATTCCATATTCGAAGCGACCTTAGAGGTTGCATCATAGTTTCAAAACTATTTGGTGTTCCAATTTCAACCTTGAATAAAAAAAAAACAGTCCACACATAATTTTGCAAACGTTGCAAAAGTTTTTAAAATGACACAACATTTTTTTATCATGTATTGCAATGAGTTTAAAAAACCGACACGCGATGTGTGTAATTCTACTAATTTTGTATTGTTTCAGATAAAAAACGAAACAGATTAAAATAATAACTCGTGTTTAACTAAATATTAATACTTGTTAAAATCGTCTGTTGTTTTAAAAATAAATGTTTTATATTAATTTATGTTTAAAAGAACGTGGTGTATGCTTATGTAAATAAGTATAATAATGACATATGCATTTATTAGATATCTGTATACATACACTGTAGGCCAATCTGATAGTATTGCTAGAAATCAAGGGGATATTTCTGTAGCTTATAATAAACACACTGAAAATGTCACCATCAGTAATTACGAACTCAAAGGCGATTTTGAGTAATAGTCAAAATCAGCTTTCAGATTCGAGACCGTTGTTGAGACCATTTTGAGACCTAGGTACTATCGATTTTATGTCTAGGTAACTAGGTTTTGGTACCAGCATGCACAGATACTGCCATATTTTATAATTTTTGTTGACTTATTAAGTACATATTACTTTTAACTGCTTCTAACTAACTTTTACATGTCATGTAAAACGTAAGCCAGAATGACAACTATGTATTTCTCTTACCGCCAACCAAAAACAAATTTACGACCCACATAATGAAATCAAAACAATAAATTAATTAATTTGATCAGTCGAGTGTGTGGTCGTTGGAACTTACAATCACTCATACACCAAGAAAACTAGTTTACACACACAAACGCACACCACACCTTTCATGCACACACCCACACAGCTGTCAAATCACACACAAACACACCTAAGATATGCATCGACCTACCAAGTAATTATATGTTTGTAAACAACTCGGATAGCTGTAAGTATGTATGATATAGTGGTGTGCACATCGAGTCGAAACGTCGCGGCTTTTTAATTTATAGGGTAAAGTAAAATGGAGGGCACCCCAAAGGTAACGGCTGTCATGTCAATTGTGACAGTTGTCATGGATGGTGGACGTTTGAGTTTGACAGTGCGGTTTTTTTTTTTGATACTGGTCTTGTGCTTCGCTTGTGGTTACTTCGTTGTGAACCACTCTTGACTTGTAGAGCCGTAGTAGTGTGGAGGGTTTGATATACTTTTGGATTCGTGTGGAATTCTTTTATTTTGCGGTATATCGACTTTTGGGTAAAGATCAAAACGGTAATGGATTTGATTTTTAATGTAACTTATTAAAAGAGTGGCACTGCTACAAATCTATAGAATTATTTCTTTTATTATTGCTTACAGTAGTCTGCTTAAATTAAATTCATCATTTCCAAAACAATAAACTTCTTATGACTCAAAATATAACAGCTATCTTATTTTCATTTTCCTACCCTATATTTCCAACCAATATTTTAAAAGTAATTCTGAATCATCGATAACCACTATCGACCTGATCGCATCACTACACCAACGGACAGTTCTCCTCACGTAGACAGACAGTGTTATCACAATAATGACAGATCTCAACTCGAGACCGCGGTACGTGAGGCAAAAATACCGCAACTTCTACCCGGTACTTTTCAGTGACAATTACGGCACTACAAATAAATTCAAACCTTAAAACGAAAGCCATAAGGTGTATTTTGTAAAGGACGGACAGTTTTTAGGTTATGGCGTGACGAAATGACAGATGGAAATCGATTTTTGTATTTGGAATTTTGGAATATCATTTTTTATTTTATATTGTGTTCTGTTTTTGAGTAAAAAGGTTTTCGTACGACCTGTATTTCTTTTGTTCGTTTTTGGAAAGCTCTCTGATATTTTTCAACACGATGATGTAGTTCCTTAGAATGTCAAATAGAGCTTTTCATTTATCTAGGTACCACTAAAGGGGTGGCCCCTTTGTTTCGTGAGATAGGACATCTCTGTACAAATTACAAACAAATTATAAGTAGTTATTTTTCCGACAAGTCAAGATATCAGGTATCCTGCACTTTGAGACGAACTCGTGCATCAATGGACGAATGGAAGACAAAATCTTCATGCAATTAAATGCTACTTGAACCTTAACGGTTAAATAAGATGAGCTGTAACTAAGATATGTCATTCCAAACACGATCGTGTCTAGATTAGCCACTTTGAATAAAAATTAATACTTTTAAATCAATCAATCTGCCTAGCCATTCCCATCTATGTGGTGTCGACTTCCAGTCTAACCTGATGCAGCTGAATACCAGTATGCATACATGGAGCGACTGTCTATCTGATCTCCACAAGCCAGTTACTGGATAATACGATACCCCTTGGTAAAACTGGTTGTCAGGCTTTCGGGCTTCTGACGACTTGTAACGTACTGTCAAATGACAGCCGGGACCAACGCCTTACGGTCTTTCCGAGGCACGGAAGAGTCTCGGTATGTAAAGATGGTCACCCATCCACGGACCAACACCGGCAAACGTAGCTAACTTGATGGTTCGACCCGTGCGGCTTTTATTACTTAGCCACGAGCTCCTTATAAGTCTTAAGTATAAATAATATCATCATCATTTCAGTCGATAGACGTCCAGAGCTCGACATAGGCCTCCCCCAGCACCGCCACCTTGCCACCGGTTCTGTGCTTTCCGCATCCAGCGGATTCCTGCGGCCTTCACAACGTCATCGATCCACCACGGCCTGTCACTGTTGGGAGGCCTACAGCCTTCCAACGTTACGTCTTCCGGTACGCGGTCGCCACTCCAGAACCTTTCGGCCCCATCGGCCATCTGTTCTGCGAGCAATGTGCCCTGCTCACTACCACTTAAGTTTTGCAATTCTTCGGGCTATCTTGGTTACCTTGGTTCTCCTGCAGATCTCTTCATTTCTGATTCGATCACGTAGGGAAACTCCAAGTATAGCCCTCTCCATTGCCCTTTGGGTGACTTTTAGCCTTCTAATAAAGCCTATTGTGAACGCCCACGTTTCAGTGCCGGACATCACTGGCAGACACAGATGAATGAAGGACTGCCTTGATTCGATTTAAAGATAAAACGTCAAAAGTTTTACCAACTGTCGCAATTTTTCTCAAATCATGATATATATATGTAGGTACAGAGCAATTTGTGTTAGACCTCAGTACACCTATAATGATGTTATCAATTCTTGAAAGGATACTGCAAATTCACTTAATCAGTCGTGGCGATGTTGATGACGGCTATACGGAAAAAATACTACAAAATACATCTTCATAGTCTACTGCTGGATGTAGGGCATTCTACTGACCGGTATTATGAACGGATAGAGGGGAATTCTTAAAAAAAAATGTTCATAATTTTGGATAGTCGCTCGTTTGACCACTATCTCACTTGATGGCTGCGTCAGCGAACAGTATTCGCATTGCTGAATTTCGGGCCAAACAAATTTAAAAAACTGTATAATACCTATATTTTTTTCGTGTTATTTTTGCCACTGACACGATACGAAGGTCTACGATGGTGCTTGCTTGCTTTGAAGTAACATATCCACTAGTCTTGAAGACGGCCAATAAGGAAACACAAGCTCTAGCAAGACAGACAGAAGGACTTTGCTTCTTATCCTCTTGATACAACCTTTTATTCGCCCACAACGATTTGAAGGGGGTGCCGGGTGTAAATATAGGCACAAGTCAGTTCAGCATTTTCTCTGGGATCAATCTGCCTAGCCTTTTCCCACTATGTTGGGGTCGGTTTCCAGTCTAACTAGATGCAGCTGAATACCAGTGTTTTACATGGTGCGACTACCTGTCTGACCTCCACAACCCACTAACTGGGTAATACGATACCCCTTGGTAAGACTCGTTGTTGGACTTTTGGGCTTCATCCTACCCGTAACGACTGTCAAAGATCCATGAATGATAGCCGGGACCAACCTGCTTTCCGAGGCATGGAGGAGTCTCGGTATCTATATGGATCGACCCATCAGGTTTTCACTTAGCTACGGAGGGATGGCAACGTAAATGCGATGCTTCTGGTATTACAGACCTCCATACTTAGGTAGCGGTGACCTCCACATACCATCAGGTGACCCAGCTGCTTGTTTGAAAATAAAAAAAACCCATGTGTAGAAAAATGTTCTATAGTTTTCCCGATAACAACACTGGATTGTAAACTTCTGTGTAGGTACAGAAATAAGTAAATAAAACACAAGCATACGCCACATTTTCTTAACATTATTCACGGTTTTCCGTCGGACAATCTACGAACATCAATCATAAGTACTAGGCGTTCATAATGAGCGAAGAGGTACAATCACAATCATTTTCCATGGCCTTGTGTGCGTGTATATGAAATTGATGTCTGTGATTCTGTTTTTAAATAATACGTGTTGGTATTTTTTAAATTAAAAATTGAAATAAATATTTATGTATTTTTTATACCTATGCGTCATGATGCTAGAATTTTACCTATGTATAATTTATTTTCAGTAGTTTTGTTTCTCTCGCATCCAATATAATATTGACCTCGCCTACTGTTAATCCTTCACCTACATGATTAAATCAGAAACCTAGTGAATTTTCCAAATTAACCCTTCATTTTATGAGCTAATGATGCTAAATAATCATGCAACGCCATCTAGCGGTCATAGGTAGTAACTAATGAATGATTAAATTATTTAAATATTGATAATATTCTGATTTTATTCAACAATTTCTAGCCGACTTTTTCTCTTGAAGAAATCTAAGATGCTAGGTAGTACTGACGTTTTCCGAAGACCTTATGTTAGAATTGGATGTCAGTTGTTTTGGTTAAAATGACAGCAATCATACAACATATTTGACGACATTAAATGTGTCGATTTAGTTTAGTAGGCGCAATTCGAGTCCGCGCCGTTTCTTTTCGTGAAAACATAATTATTTAAATTTTACTACGGTTTCCAATACTGCCGTAGCCATGTATTTGCTCGACGCTAGACTTAGTTGGCTCATTGCATTCCTTCTAAAAGAAGCTTTCACCTATTATAATATTTTTCATTTCTGACCAGATTTCTCATTCCACCAGCCCCCTTCTAACATCGGACATCTAGACGCACTGCCAGTTACCATCCCTACCTGGTTGCTATTCCACCAATTCGCACTAAGCGCTTCCAAATGTCTTTTATAATGCGCACAGCAAAGGAGTGGAACTCACTACCTGCGTCTGTGTTTCCCTAATCTTTTCAAAGTGAGAGTGAACAGGTTTCTTCTGGATAAGCTCACTCCATCGTCGACTTTGTCTCTGTCACCTCTGACCTAGACTAAAGTCAAGAGCAAACCCATCACAAATTAAAAAAAAAAGATTTACGGCCGAATATTTTGATATTTTCAAATTCATATTAATTTTTATCCCCATTTTGGGCAATATTTCTGTAGTTTCTCCTTAGGTCCTGGTAGTGGTTTGTCAACTCTTGACAAATACACCAGAATAACTGATCTAGCTAAACACGTTTTTACGCGATACGAATTGATATTACGACACATTGTGAAAAGTAGAGGGTCGCGCGCAAATGCGTGCACTCTCAGTATGACACCATAGGCATACTGAGATGTCCCGCCTTAAAATTGTAATAAATGACATATCTTTTGAATGCATTATTCTAGCATTTAAAGTCTCATAGTTATTAGCGGTTGAAATCTTACATATTTTTGTCGGTCACAAATATTGATTTACCACCAGTACACCGAGCGAAAAGACGTTTTCCCATCAAAAGAAAGTCGTCAAAAAAGAAGACTTGTGAAAGCTATGAAAAGAGAAAGAGGACTACAAAGGTAGAAAAAAACCTCTCAAAACGGTGAAGGAAAACATTGTGAGGAACCCGGCATGTCCTTGAAACCAAAGTTCGAAGACATGTGACATCTATCAACCCGCACTGGGCCCGCGTGCTGGATCACTGCCCACTCTCACTCACCGAGAGGAGGCCTGTGTCGCAGCCGTCGGAACGTTAACGGGCTGATTATATTTGGTGATCTTGACACAATCTCTGTCTAGCCTTTTCCCAACTTTGTTGGGGTGGGCTTCCAGTCTAACCGGATGCAGCAGACTACCAGTATTTTATGGAGCGACTGTCTATCTGACGTCCATAACCCAGTTACTAGGTAATACCCCTTGGTAAGATTGGTTGTCAGACTTTCGGGCTTCTGACGACCCGTAACGACTGTCAAAGATCCACGAATGACAGCCGGGGCCAACGGCTTAACGTCCTTTCCGAGGCACGGAGGTGTCGGTCTCGGTATGTAAAGATGGTCACCCATTCACGGACCAACCGGCAAGCGCAGCTTTACCTGTTGCATCGACCCGTGCGACTTTTATTACTAAGCCACGAGCTCCTTATGTCTGATGTCCTGTTATTGTTCGCATGAAATAACTTTGCCGCTCTGAAGTTCGCGCGATAGTCAATATCTATACAAAAACAGCAGCGCGCCATGCCATGCGCATCGGAAAGCCTGGTTTCAGAGCGGAAAAGTTATTTGACGCGAACTATACTGGATAACACGATACCCCTTCATAAGCCTAGTTGTCAGATTTTTGGGCTTCTGACAACACGTATCTACTATGGTAAACTTGACACATACGACAGAAAAAAAATGTCCATGTTTGTCGAACTGATTGTCAATCACAAAATGATTACATTATTACCACACATAAGGATGCAGCTTTCAACTAACCCAACACAAAATCCATAACATTTTAAAAATACCATACAATTTACTTCAAACATATATTTTCCATCGTAACATGAAAGAGAAGAAAGTGGGAAACTTTCTCTGGACACCCATCCATTTGGCTCACTCAACGACGCCCCCTACCGGCGACGTTGCTAACTGAAGCATAACTGCTGATTTAGATCTAGACTCTAGAATCCAGACCGTTATTTAGCCTAACCTGTCAATAGCGATTATTTATAGGAAAATTGAATACAAGCTTATATAGGGTTGGCACAGACTTGAATTGTTATCTTTGCAATATGGCACAATGTATCTTGTAGATCATCATCATCATAAGTCTAGGCATTTCCCAACTATGTTGGGGTCGGCTTCCAGTCTAACCGGCTGCAGCTGAATATCAGTATTTTACATGGAGCGACTGCCTATCTGATCTCTTTAACCCAGTTACCTGGTAACACCTAACACAATACACCTACCCGCAACGACTGTCAAAAATCTACAAATTACAGCCAGGGCGAACGGCTCAACGAGCTTGCCGAGGCATGGCAATGCATGGTCACCATCCACGGACTGATTTCGGCAAGCGTAGCTCAGCCTTCGATCAACCTGTGCGGTTGTTACTCGTATTACTAGCCAGGAGCCCCTTCAACTTCTTAAATAATTGAAGCACTTTCAACAGCACACAACACAACTAAAGGTTTCTCTATGATCTACGATCTACGTCATTTACATCTTAGATTATTATTATTATTATTATTATTGATGTCCCAATGCAGGGCAAAGGCCTTGCTACTTACTCTCTTTCCACTTCTCTCTGTCTAAAGGTACTAAGGACCAGCTCTTGATGAAGGAGCCCAGTTCATACCACCATATTAGATTGCATCTATAAAATAAGCTGCATGCTACTGATGTATTATGTGACTTATAAAATCATTGTGATGAAAAATACAGTCCGTAATCTCTACATTGAAAGTTTCATGCGCTTACAATTCTTCGTTTGTTTTAAAATAATCATTTGGAATAGGTTTAACATCAGTGACTCTGACACCTTCACAAAATTCTCCTATTTTTATGATATTAGGTACCTTCTTTCTCCTCTCTCTCTACAAGCCTTACTTTGAGTAAAATGTTTTTGTATTTATTTGTTCTTGTGCCAACAAACGCAATTTTCTCTTTATTTCTGTAGTTACATAATTTTCATAAAATCAAGAAGTTTTTTATCTTCAAAATCTTCTTCTTGTTCGTTTCGCTCTTCGTCGTGGTCACAATGAAGTGTGCCCACTCACAGGTTTAGTCGTAGCTCGCCTCACGATCTCTCTCCATCTAGTTCTGTTAGTTAACAACCTGCCGAATCCAATAACAGGGCCTCCAACCACGGATTTAATTTGGCGGTCCACCTCATCGTTGACCTCCCGCGTGGCATAATATCCTTTACCACCTGCCCTGCACCACCAGAGGTTTTATGGAGTCATTATTCCGCCTCGAGATATGACCACAGAACTTTAGTATTAGAAACTGTACTAGTGCTGATAGACGCTGTTTGAAGTCGAGTTCTTGGAGTATTCTTATTCTTATAAATTTAATTAATAATTTCTGATAGACATGTTAATGAAAATGGAACCTTAGTAATAGTCTCGTGACATCCCTGGTTCTAACGGTTATTCCACCGTCTATGCAGATTATAGTACAACTAGACTTCTCAAGGATTACTACACAGATGTTATCGCAGCTTTGTGTTACTATTCATTATTTTATTTTTTATGCATCTTATGCATAATGCCAACCTATAACTATCTCGGTTGCTTTCTCATATTGAATAACGTGCATTGTTCATCACGCTTGCTCAAATCGTGTATTTTTAATAGTTAATTATTCTAAGCGAGTGTCATATATTGACAAGTTGTTGCTCTTGTTGATTTTTAAAATTTATGCTTCTTCTGCTTCTTCATATCGATGATTCTGTTTTATTAATTTTATATAAGCTTCGACCAGAAATCGGCTATTTCGACAACGTTAGCATTGGTCTCATAAAGGTCTTCCATAGTGCACGTGTTTTTACACAGTGACCACGAAAAGAGGTGAGGCATCGTTTGCGATGTGGACCCGCAGTCGCACTGTCGCTCATCGGAGTACCCATACCTGACTATGTTGTATCTGCAGCGACCCACCTGACTTCTTGGTCGGTTAAGTGATTTCCTGGTAGATCATGGTAGTTGGTGGCCCGCAATTTATGCTGACCACCTCTACGAAGAAAAGACATTTCTCCCTCATGTATTTCTAATACAAAGTGAAATTTATTTTCTTAATTTTTGACATCATGCCGTAGAAATCCTTCGATCCGTCATTTTGACTTTCGATTCTTCCGTTTCTAAAGTGGTTATGCAATGCGTGCAGCCTACTGCACAATTGTTAGTTTTTTTTTATTTTTATTGATCATGTTATTCAAGTAGTCTGTTTCACAAGAAGTAATTCGTCATTTGACTTTGTAGAGGACAACCATTTGTGGTATCAGACATTTTGCAGTCTTTCATTGTCATGGTTGGATGATCCTGTACACTCATCAAGTTAAACAGAAATCACTGAGTCATCTTAAAGAATAAACAAAATAAAAATTCATTTAGATCTACATATTACAGTCACTGAGGTAAGTTTAAAAGCTAAATAAAAGTAGCCAAAAATACGTATAGAGTTAAATGGCGTGCTATCGGAGGACTATGTTCAGTAGGTGAAGATGGAGTTAAATGGCGTGCTATCGGAGGCCTATGTTCAGTAGCCGAAGATGGAGTTAAATGGCGTGCTATCGGAGGCCTATGATCAGTAGCCGAGGATGGAGTTAAATAGCATGCTATCGGAGGCTAATTATCAGTAGCCGAGGATCAAGGATGGACTGCTATAAGCTGCTGATGATGATGAAGCATAAAAGCACCAACCAAAACTCGATGCACAAAAGGGCAGGACGTCTATATAATTATATTGTATAAGGCAGCGGGTGAAAAAAGATGCCAATGAGGAAGGTGATGAACGTTTAAATCAATTAGATGGATCTGCTTTAAGCAAAGTAAATAAGGAGAAGGCTTAGATTAATATGCTCCGCGAACAATTATAAAGCTAATAATATTAAATAAACATCTTAAAGCTAGCAGATCACAAAGGAATGTTAGCGTGAAAAACTTATAAAATATGATATATAGTATGCGCCAAGGTAGTAAATTTATTAGCTTGCGTGTTATTTAAGTAAAATATGAAGCAAAACAGAAATTTAATCTACATTTAAAATACTAATTTATAGAAGATATACACTCACTTAAGTTTTAAAATAATATTAATAAACAGAGTAGATCTTATCAATGGTCAGCTGTTATGGGTAGTAAAAAAAAATTGTGCATTCATCAGCCTGTGTTTATGTGACAAGGAAGTATATTTAAAGTCAAATAAAAAGGCAAGTAAAACTATAAATGACTTAATTTAGCTAAACACCTGCACAGATTTGAAAATTATAGCTCTGTAAACTTTAAAGGACCCTGTAACTCAAAGGACTAGACTCTTTTAGTGCTATCGGAGTATGTTTTAAGTGACTAATAATTACAGTCAACAATTATCGTCTGATTATGAGTCTCTCTCAACACTCCACCAGTTGGAAAAGTAAAGATTTCTATTTTCTCTTTTGAAGTGAAAATTCCTCCCTTATTGCCTATGCTATCGATATTTAATATTTCCTTAACATTTTCTGCTTCAGCTAAGTGAAATATGTTTTACATACAAGCAGTGGCTTCACCACAAAAGTTTCACATATAAGATGAGAACTCCCGACCTCTTGACAGTCACTCTTCCTCCTACTTTTCAGCTATTGTAACACAAAAACCATCCTTATTGTCTTTACATTCACACGCCAAATTCGGGTGTACACTTAAAATCAAATCACATATTTTGACTCAACTAGACGTAACAAAAAAAGTGTCACCATCTTTCTCACGGCCTAGGCAGAGACATCCGAAATCTACAATTGGCGTCTAATTTGAAAATAATTATATGGCAACTTCCGTCTTAAAGAAAAACCAAGCAATTGTTGCTTCGCGTGTTTCTTTGAGACAATACGAAGAAAAAATAGAAAAAAATCTTGGGTAAAACAAAGTTACTTTTTCTGGGATTTTTTCTAACAATGCATCTTATTTCGTTGTGATAAAAACTGGTTTCATTTGCGGGTTGCTTTCGTGGGTGCGTTTTTAAGTTGGTAGGTAGAGTGAACGGTTGGTAGGTACCTAATAAGTGGGAGTTGGTCTGGTTTCTGAGAAAATTCAAGCTGTACGTTTTCGTATGATTGATGTGAATTTCGAGGACTGTTGCTTAAGAGTTTTGTTAGGAATTGTATTCTGTTTTCAACTCTTTATTCTGATCGCTTTTAGATTTTCAGTTTCATTGTTAAGCTTTCTTATTTTCTTAAAATATAAGCCATCGAAGCTGATTTTCGACTTACATATATTTATGAATATGAGCACCCTTTTGCGCTAGATATACTGGATGATTTTTTTACTGTTTTGAAAAAAATAGGGTACAATAGGTGAACAGAGTAGAAGCCTATGGCATAACTAGCTTTTTTTTTTGTTTTTTTCAATAGCTTAGACAAAAATTGCTCTATCAATAAACACTACACATTTGAAGTAAACTAGAAAAATAAAAACAAATTTTGCAAAAACTTTACAGATCGTTAAAAAATAATATCGAAATTCAAATCATATGATTTTAATTTAGATATTATTATTTTTTTTTAAATATAAAAAACTGGGTATGTTATATGCTTCTACTCCGTTCACCTATCATACCCTACTTTTTTCAAGACGGTGAAAAAAGTCATCCAGTATTTATTATATATTTTAAGTGTATCCTCTGCTCGAGAGCTCTTAATCCAATTCACCTTAAGGTTAAAGTCTTCTAAAGTCAACCTAATTATAATTCCTCATTCTCATCTTTCTTATCATGCTAAGAATGTGATTCAAGATTATAATTTTCGTAAAACTGTGTTGGTTCTTTTCAGTTACCTAACTTACGAATACTGTTCTCTTTTTTAAGTGTGGCAATCAATATACAGTGTAAACTTTTTATACCGTCTTCCGATATAACGTAGAAATTACTTCAATTTGGTTGGTTTACCTTAAAACCCATACCACGGATTAATACACTTTGTTGGGACACTTTGCAAAATCATTTAAATTTAAAGCGACTCTTGCTACGACAAAATAAAGTACAATTCAGATCGCACAACGCTTATTACCTACTGTTATATTCACCAACAAGTTGCCTCTCTTTCTAATGCGTAACTCTTATACCTTCTGACCGCGGCAGTCCTTATGAATTGGCCCAGTCAGATAGGACCGCCGCGTACTTGTAGCTTCATACCTAAACTGTGGAGTGGCCCATCTGTAGTACATAATCTGCGCTCATACATTGAAACGCAAGAGCCATCCTCTATTACGAAGAAACACGTTCATATTTAGACGTCAGTAAATATATTTTATCAGCGTCACTGTTTATGTTACCAGTTTACAAATGGCTCCGACTAAATTTTTGATGTGCAAAAATTTCTAAGAAAGGATTTCACCTGAGGACGTACAGAGCCGCCTTGCTTTTGTTATTGTTAATTTCTTAAAATACGTGTGACATTACTCTTGGATTGCATTGTCTTTAGGAATGTTGGCTCCAGTTACTAAACACACTAGGCACATTTCGTATCCAATGCTAAAGTTATGCTAGTAGTATTTCGTTGTTTCTCTTTCTTCACTCCACATAATGAGAACTCTCTATAACAAAAGAAATGCGCGGTCCTTTAGTTTCGTTATAAAGAGTTTACACTGTATATTTACTGAACCATCATCATGCTGGACAAAAACCTTTTCAATGAATGCAAATTCTAAACCCCACAGTATTTCCAGTAGTTGAACCAAATTAATGGAAAGAGTAACAAGATTGAGTTTCAAATAACAGACGCTCTCCGGTTTACTTCATTATAGTGTAACGAGAGCTTTGGAGGGTTAAAGCGAAACTTATTGGTAGGTCATTAATAAAGGATATGAGGAATTAATGGTGACCAGTAACTGAGAAGAATAGATTATTAATAAAACAGAAATGAGTTAGTGTGACATCGGTTGTCATAGTATGGACATGAGCTGAGAAAAGAGTTTTCAGTTTAAAAAAATTATAAAAAATAAAAAAAACCGACTTCAAAAACTTAGAACGATTACAATAACTTTCATAAAAAAACTTAACAGCTTATGAAGTCGGTGCCAAGCTAAGGTGCATTGACATTGAAGAATTGAAGACACCGACTTCAGAAGCTGTTAATTTTTTTATGAAAGTTATTTAAATCGTTTTAGGTTTTTGAAGTCGGTTTTAACGTTTTTAAAGTAAATTTATTTTTCCATTTTTAGTTGAATATACAATTACACAAGGCCAAGACGAACGAAGAATCATCAAAATCCGCTTAGAAAATCCGGAGATACAGTACCTATATTTATGTATATAACTTCGTACATTAGTTTAATTACCTAATGTATTATATACTAAAACCTTGCTGAAAGTATGTAGATCACGCTAAAGAAAGAATCATCTAAATTGGTTCATACGTTTTTGCGAAAATCGCGGACATACAAACTTACATACATACATACACACAAAGCGGCGCATAGAGAACCTCCTTTTTTAAGTCGGTTAAAATTGGATTGCTATCGGAATAGAAGAACACCAAAAAACTATGGATAGATTTTGTGATAAATGATATATGGTTAGAAAGGGTGTGACTACTGAGATGATAGCTGATAGAAAAGAAGAAGTGGACACGCTGCGCCAGCCACGAATAAATGAGAGCTGTCGAGAAAATTCACGCTACCAAATGGTGCCACTGAAGAGGTCTTCCATTTCGACAATGAATATAAAATATATGATGACGTTCATCAATAGTTTCATTCATTCAGTCACGACTAAAGAAAATGTAGGCGATATGACACTTTGACACTCCACCTAGTGAACGTCATTTCAGAAAACCCTCATTGGAACTAGAGCAGAATATGTGTTTAAAAGGGTTTAATAACACTGCATCAAAAGCATCTGACTATTTAATTAATTGTAATTTTACCCACTCCATTCAAAAAGTCATCTGCTCCAACGGCCATCGCGCATCAGTCCTTCAACAGATATGGCCGGCCCACTGTCCTTCAGCTTGCTTATTCTACAAGAAATTTCGGTAACTCCATTTCTTTTCCGGATCATTATCCTTCAAGCTACCTTTGAAGATACTAAAAAAATCATCAAAACATCCTCAATCTTACAATAGACGAAACATTACTTAAATTGAATCTGACACAAACAAATACAATGAAGATCTGATTAACAAAACTGAGGCCAATTTGTTAATAACAAGGGCTGTCACAAATATAATACAATCGCTAATTGTAATTGGCGTGCTAGCCACGATTTCGACAGCCCTGCTGTGTGGGGCGTTGCTATGGCAACGGGGGATCAAATAATTCGGCATATGTCTGTAATTTGGAAATAAATTGAGTAATGTGTTTCAATTTGTGGATGTTTTTATTTAGTCTGCTAAGGGTTGCTGTTTGGGGTGTAAAAGGGTTAATTAGGATATTCAGTAAATATCTTGATAAATACAATTAAGACAAAAAAAAAAACCTGTACAAAAATGTTATACCTATTTATTCGTAGAATTTTAGAATAGAGCCATTCCTTTTTCAGCCTTAGCTTTTCTAAAACAACGCTTATTATGAATTTCCTTGGAAAATTTCTCATCACTTTTAACATTTTCTCGTTTTTTTTATGGCAACCGTAATAAAAATTTAGTCCAACAAAAAAGTGGCCAAAACATTAGTGACAGGCGCACTCCAAAAATATATCGATAAAAAAAACATCGACATAACACACACCGCTGTATGTTGCTATAAAATTGAGTCGGCGCCGATAAAGACATTTCACGGCTACCCAACATACGGCCTTTCACTAGCTCGCAAAAACTTATCGCGACTTTTTTCCGAGGTTCGTTCGTATTCAGTTTTTTAAGCAAGTTAATTTTTTAAATACCAAGCGATGTTATTCGGACAGAATGGAAAAAATGTGCTGTGATTTTTGTACCTACTTAACAATAAATGGGTTAGTAAGGCAATTGAATATGGTTGAACAAATGTGGTTTACTAAGTCTTGTCTTACCAAGGGTATCGGTAGGGTAGGGGTATCGTATTGCCCAGTAACTGGGATGGTTTTGGAGGTGAGATAACCAATCGTTCCATGTCCATACTGGTGTTCACCTGCATCCAGTTAGACTGGAGGCCGAAGCAAACATAGTTGGGAAATTGATTGGCAGATGAGGAACTGCCGTTTAAAGAAAGAATAATTATAATATTGAAACATGGTGTTGATAGATATAGTGGTAAAAGCTTGTGGTAGGTACATAAAAAAAAAAATACATTGATTTGACTGTTAAATGTTAATGCGTATGTTTTAATCTAAAGCAATTAGCAATAAATCTTGTAAACTATTACTTACTTAGACCACACTCCTGTTCACCCAATAAGAGAAAATGCTCGTAAAAATAAGTGCATAAATCTTTAAAGAGCAAAAAACAGTTACAACAATATAAAAAGACTTAATTCTCTCACGCAAGCAAAACTACACACAAAGTCTAAGACACTATAAAAATCTCATAAATTCATTATTACGTAATTCTAGTGACGTGCAAGTGTCGATAAAAAACATATCGACATGGATACTCTATAAACGCGATTAGCAATGTATTGCTGTATCACTGAGCTGTAAGATGAAGTACTTATTTATGGTAAATTGAGTCAGTGGTCAACGCACATTGTAATGGCTGCCTTAGATGGAATTTGTCTTTGATTCACGAGAGTTGGAAAAAATATAGACGTAAGTTTTGTTTGATTTAGTATCTATTGAGGGAAAATAAATGAAGTTGCAAGTTCATACATTTTGCTGCTGTATTATTAATAATTATTCCTAAGTATAGCACCCAGTAGATGGTCATAGATAATCATGGATCTTCCTACTAATATGCAAACTAGACTGATAATTGACAACGCCATTGATGGCAGCTGTTTACCATTTGATAGATAATTATGATCTCGTCAGTTTAAATAGGTATTTATCTATTTCTTATTCAACATCCTCATTGAATCAAGAAAAATACTTTCGATTTCACGCCAAAAATAATTTCACCCTTTTCGTAAAACGTGAACCTGTTCCACAATTGAGTGACAAACAAACTGGTCATCTTATGAGCGGTATTTTTTCCTTTCTACGAGGAATGTGGGTGTTTTTCTCGGCGTAAAACACGGGGTTCATGTGACCGAGACGTGGTACGAAATATTTTGTGTGGCTGCTACGGAATCAGTGGAGTAAAATTTCTGTAGTAAAAATAATTCAGTTGGTTTTCATGACGATTTTTGCGTGATATAGCTAAAACTATTGATAATAAAAGTTTATCCTTGTTTTAAAATAAATGTGTCGTGGCAGAATTCAATTAAACAATGATTAATTCGATTAGTTATATATATTATTGTAAAACGTCACCGTAAACAAAAAAACCGTTGAGAAACGTCACCATCGTCACCGTAAAACCAATTCTACAATGAATACACTACTACGACTATATCTCAAATTCCACATTCTAAACGAGCATTTACAAGCGAGTAAATAATTTAAGTGCAAAATTCGATGTCGCATTACGCTAAAACGTAATACAGCTGCATATATTATGATTTTTACTAGCACATACACCATTTTACGGATACCTCCTAGAATTTGATTCACCTTTAAAGGTAAAAACATCTAGAAACTAATTTTATATGTATATTACTTTATAAAATAGCCATTTAGAGTAATAAAATTAATGCAAAACAATTACATTAAGTAAAAAGTAACATTGCAATCGCTAAATATTCAATGCCCATATTTTTTTATTGCCAATGGACCGCCTAATGTGCTTGTCACAACACTAATGTATCGATATGTAAAACGCGTTTGTGCATCACTAATTTATTGGATTATGATAAGGGTGTCGACAGTCAGCACCTGTTTGAATTAATAAACTAATTTGAGTTTTATAGAGTTCGATGTTAAAGTTGTTTTTGCAATAAAATTGTGGTTGGATGTTATTGCTTTTTAGTCTGATTGTTGGATTATTAAGTTATTTTTAATTTTATGGATATAAATGTTTATATTTTCCTTTAAAACTGAACTTGTTCTTCGTATAAATTTTAAGTTTCAGCTCAATTACAACAAAACAAGTTCTTGAGTGAATACAGAAAAATAATTTTATTCTGTTTTAAAAACAAAAAGATTGATGATTGCATACAATAAATTAAGCAATTTAATTTTCCTACTCTGAGTAAAAAGAATATATGAATTAATTCATTTTCCCACGCACAACAAAACGACAGTAGACTTATAAACGAAACTATATGTACGACAAAAAGAGCAAACACCAACGCAAAACTGCAATTGCAAAAATATAAATAAAAATAAAATAAAGACAACTCCACATCATTCACTGTCCAACACAAACACGCAGCGGCTACTGTCTTTTTTCAATCCGTGGACCGCTTTATGCACCACTGCCACCACATTAACATTTATATATTGTCGATTAATTATTTATATTTCTCATTTACTGATTGGTAAAGTGATTGAGTCGTCCAAAGTGATTGATACAATGTGTGATGGTTTGTGTCGTTTCGTGAATTATGACTTATCTTGTGACTTTTGTTTTTCATTTGTCAAATGTTTATTTTTTCGGTTTGACAGTTGTTGATAGGATCTCGTAAAGTAAAGCTGTGATTTGATTAATGGTTTTCTGATTCAAAAATCGAATGGTTGTGTAGTTTCAGTTAATATCGATTCTATAAAAGTTTAGTATAGTCGATTATGAAATTGGTTGAAAAAGAGGGGCGTAGTGTGACGAACAAAATTCATAGAGTAGTTCCAAGCTATCTTCCTATTTTATTTAGTTAGAAATGTAGGTTAATTAATATCTGTAGGGTAGGCATATTTAAACTGATCTAGTTTAAAGACATGCAACAATATCATTATACCTAAAAAGGTAAGTAATTGCCTGCAGGCTACAGATAATCAAAGTTCTTTTAAACCACAATAGTCGTAACTTACCTTCTTTTTTTACTTTTGTTACAAAATCTTAACTAATGTAACTATAAGTATAATGTTACTAGGTCCTGGGGCTCCTGCCCGCGACTTAGTTCTCGTGAACTCCCTCGGGACCCGACCCACTGCGTTGCATCGCATCGCCCGCCCTCGCTAATACTTCGTTTTAACTTACCGTTCTTTCTGACTTTTTCTTTTCCTCGGCTCCTAAGGGTTCCTCAAGAATTGGGCTATCAAATGCAAAAAGTTTTTTTTCAAATCTGACTGCTAGTTTCAGAGATAAGCGCGATCAAACAAACAAACTGTTCAGCTTTATTATACTACTAAGTATAAATAGTAACTTTTACTAAGTATTGATAAAATGTAACATCTTCTATTCTATAGAATTAAACCACATCCGATGGCAGCGTTAATTAAAACCGATTAGATTTAAATACCGTACGTAAGTGCTTCCTTTATGTACCTACGTCGCTTTGATCAAAGAGACGCAAGCGCACTTGTTTCCGCACTACATACCTGATATGACTTTTCTAATGCAGTATCCCTAGAACTTATATATAAATCTACTTGACGATATAGTTTGTCGGTAGCCATTCCTATGTTTTTGTCAAAAGAGTATCGAATTGCTAATTTCATTTTATACAAAAATCGATGGCCACAAGTAACATTTATTAAAACTTTACTAATTCTAATCAAATGACGTTGTCACTTTGACAGCTGTCAAAATAAGAACACTTTTTTTTTAAACGACCTTTATAACTATTATAAAGTATTTATTTCTGTGTATATGGTACATTGAGATCTTACATTATACATTGTTTCACACATACTACCATTGCTGGTGTAGAAATATTGAATAATAAGCTAGGTATATACATACATACCTACATACATGCAAATCAGAACTGGGTACATTATAAGAATATTATATAAAGTTATGAAATATTGTATTAAGTTTATGAATAATGACAAATTAATAGATCATTGGCAAAATTGTGGTGACACAAGTCAAGAGTTAGTTTCTGCCTAGTGCCTACCCTACATGAACAAGCCGCAACACAAACGCTACAACATAAACCCGTCCCTGGAAGTGCTGGAATAGCTGTTATTCGAGAGGGCACCAGTTTCTCAAAGCTATGCCACGTATGTCCGCCATGTCTTTGTGAGCGCCGCGCGATGTACGCATTGCCGACTGTGTGCATACCGCCGTCCGGTGTCGAAACCTATGGGAACAGGGTTGCTTTTTTAAAAGGTTGGCAGCATTGGGTATAGGCAGAAATAGAAGTGATTCTAGGTACTGGTAAGGATCGATTTGTGAAATGCGGCCATAGTTATGTGTTGGTTGTCCAACTTGGATGTTGTTGGAGGAGGTTGATTATGAGTGACGCAGGACGCTTCTTCTTTTCTATTGGATGTGGTGTAGGAGTATTTTAGGACGTTCTATAACATTGCAAGAAGAACTAATATTAATAATGGCTATGTTTTAAAAACCTAAATGATATTTGAGCTTATTACCGACGGCTGCTTCTACGAAATGAATATAAAGAGCGGTTATTGACAGTTTCTATAAATTGTCACTAATATTAGCTGCACTGAAGACATAATAGTGACCTTATTGGTGATGTTCTTCAGAGAGCTCAGGTGCGTAGTACTCGCAACCGGCGTGTGTGTATGACCAGATGTATGAACGTAAACGAGGCAAAAGAAATATGTAAGGATCGTAGCGGGTGGCGTTCTGTAGTTTCTGCCAACTCCCATGGGAAGAAGGCGTGAGTTTATGTACCTAAGTATGTATCGCCTGCATTGATACTGCGGTTAAAATCGAAATGGGTAAAGTAGTGTCCTCCTCTTCAGTAATGATGATAGGTATCCCGTAAGAACAGCTTCTGTATGCAGCTGTCTGTATATATGTATTTGAAACTCGTTTTTTATTAACGATATGGCGTTTTGGCATTACAGCTGTAGATAAGGATAAGTGGAAGAAGTGAAGGGATGCCTTTGCCCTGCAGTCGCACAAACGACTGATAAGTAATAATAATGGACTTCTGGAGACGTCTCGTATTGATAGGAGGTTCCTCTCTCGGGTGTTACCATTATGTCGATCGCCCGGAGAACACGGTGAAGGTCTGCCCGGCTTGGGCGGAGCACCGCCGCGTCCTCGTGGAGCTGATCGTCGGCGGCGGTCTCTCGCGTCCGGCCCTGGTCCACGGAGCGAGAGTGAATGGGAAGCCGTCACCTCCTTCTGCGAAGCAGTAATGCTTGCAAAGAAGGAGGCGGAACGCGTGAGGGAGAGGCTTTCTTTGCGCCCTCACGGCCCTTGGCGCTGCAGGAGACGCCCTGGGCGTCGGGAACTGATAGCCGATTCCCGGCCACCGTATAAGGCGCGGGCTTGCGGATGGCGAGCAATGGGTAGCTCGCCGTCCGGTAAGGACCAGGCTCGGGTCGACGGCGCGTTGTGTTCCACGCGCGCCTCAAAGATATGTCAGCACTAGCTGAAGGGATCCGCTAGGGCCGATGCCTGACAGGGTTGCGGGTTGTTTGAAAGAGTTACCGTGGCCCTGGTACAGGCAACTGAAGGAACACGGGTGGGTTTTAGTCAGTAAAAGTCTGACACGCCTTCCCGCTCCGCCCAGAGCGGGAGAAGTTATTTGATGATTTCCGATCCAAAAAAAGAGGTTCATCTCTCTGGAGCCCTGACCGCCGCACCGCCACCACGATGGGCTACGATTTCTTATACTATTTTTAATGTTTTTTAAATTTTTGTTTTCTAATAATTAAAAATGTAATTTATATAGAAATAAAGGAAATCATAATGGCAATTTGGAAGGTGTAAATGTATTTTTTTATTGATACAATCACACTGAGCAAATCAAGTGAAGTTGATTAGGTGGAAAACCCATGTTTTTTCCTTTGATACTTTTGTTTGTTCTTTCTGTTGACTTTATAAGTTTCGCACAGCATATTCTTAGTTTTCTTCAATCCACGGTAATGCAGGTACCTATCTAGCATTAATCAACATCTAAGATTGTTATCTAAGAATTTATTATCATCGGAAATTGCAACCTGTATTATGTAGGTATGTATGTGTAGGTACCTATGTGTGATTCATAAAGTGATTAAGATGCGCATTAAAAATGTTGTCACAAATAAAGTGGTCAGTTGATGATAAAGTACAAATACAAATATAATCTAGGAGTATGTAGTGGACATTTTTATATCGGACTAGTTTCTGACCGCGACTTCGCCCGCGTTTTCTCCCACGTAGTATTATTTTTTTTTTAATGACATCTCGTAGTTAGCCTAGAGAGGCCGTGACTACTTAACCGGACTATCCTGTGGCTGCCTTAAGCGAACTCAAAGCCTCCAGCCAGGGGCATAGAACTTACAGACTAAGCGACTACACGCTAAGGGCTCCCCCTGTGGGGAACGAACCTCGACTTAGGGCGTCGCTGGGGGGAGGACAGCAAGATGGGACAGGTGGATCAAATTGGAGTGATTATTATCATCAGGGTAGTTTAAAGCTACCGGCTCAGGTACGCCACCAGCTGGAACTTCATTCCCGAGCAAGGGACGCGATTACTTTGGGGTCGTCGCGGAATGTAACGTAGTAATAACTACACTCGCGAGCAATAAACTGGAATCACTTCATCGCGCGTTGCCCCTACCCGTCAATATTTTGTGTTACCCCCGGCCCTAATGACTGCCTGTAAACGGTTTTTCATTGACCGAATGAGTTTCCTGGTGGAATCCTGTGGGATATCCTGCCACTCTTCGACTAAAGCAGTTTTCAGGGAGCTGGACATCTTTCTCGTACCCACATATGTTCAATCAGATTCAAGTCAGCACTGAGGGCTGGCCAGTCTAGTGTGGGAATCCCGACTTCTTCCAGGTACTGTCTAGCCACTGCAGTGGTGTGGCAGCGTTTATTTCATAGAAATATTGTAAAAATTTGGTTTGAGCAACGCGTGATGAAGTGATTCCAGTTTATTGCTCGCGAGTGTATATCTACTATAAAACATACCCTATGGCCTAATGTAGTTACATTAGGCCATAGGGTATGTGCTTTGGCAGAAAGTTTTCTGCCAGTAAAATATTTTTTCGAAATCGGATCAATATTTCCAGAGATTACCTAATAAGTTTACAAACATACAAACTTTACCATCAGGTAAAGCTTGCCGAGGTTGGTCCGTGGATGTGTGACCAACTTTACATACCAAGACTCCTCCGTGCCTCGGAAAGCACGTTAAGCTGTTGGTCCCGGCTGTCATTCGTAGATCGTCAGTCGTTACGGGTCGTAGGCAGTCGCTCCATGTAAAATACTGGTATTCAGCTGCATCCGGTTAAACTAGAAGCCGACCCCAACATAGTTGAGAAAAAGGCTCGGCAGATTGATTGGTGTACGCACAATGAATCGTCGAGTTGGCTAGGAGATCACTGAGTAATCGGTATTTAGGAGAGACAGTTTCGAATTAGTGTAGAGTTTTTGCTTCCAACCAAAATGGAAGTTTTTCTAAAAAAATGGTATTTTATTCTCGTAGACTCGTTTGTCAAAATAGAACAAATTCGAAACTGCACCAATACGCACTGGGCACTTGTGTTTTAATTTGCGGCGGCCACAATTATTATCTATTATATTATATTTTTCTATATTATTATATTTTTCCTCTGAGGAGCCCTGTCGAGGTCCAGGCAATGATTATATTGACATTAAATTCCTTGATACATGAGACTTAAACATAAATAGCGAAATGGGGTGTACTGTACCACCTACACACGGTACAACTCTGCCTAACCCTTCGGCATGATAAGCTGCTGTGATAAGTTGAAGAAGAAAAAACAGAATGATAATTACTCGGTTTTATTTACTTGCAAGGTAAACTTAACGACAGAAATTATGAAAACTTAAGTATCTAAGTTTAGGCATATTAATAACTAACAAATAATTGAAATGAATCCCACTAATCACAGTAAAACAAAAAACAGTAATGAGATTTAAGTAATTGTGATTTTTCACCGAGAATAGTTTGTAGTTATGGATTAATTTTACTTGTACCAATTATTAAAAGGGATTTAAGATGCTCATCGGTTAATTTAATCTGTAAACATTCTTTGTGTCCTTCATCTTGGAAAACGTTTTCTCACACAAGTAAGTACTAAAAACAACAACGTACTGAAAAAACCATTGTGGCCCTAAGGCTTCAAAGTTTGGAGACCCCTGTCTAGATGAATGCATAAGAACATTAGTAACTAAGTCTCAGAGATTTTATATGCTGCTTTTATGGTTATTTTGAAGTTCTGGCCCAAAAAATAGACATTTTAGTTAAGAAAAATATTGTCAATTGCACATGTCGAAACACAGCGTATGTTTTACGTATTTTTTCCCCGAATTCGTGTTACTCCCCACAAGTTTCTCGTAACACAATACCAGTGCGTGTACAAGTAAATACATATTGCATTGTGGTCGCATATGCCGCCGCCATGTTATGTTTTCTTTTTTATAACAATGACAGTTTCACGTGACAGATGACGGATGCTAGAGGTGGGGCACATCGATAGTTCTAATATCGATGTTTTATTGAATTCAATTATTGTTGTAGCTGTAAATTGGAGATAGTGTTTTAATGTAGGTATTCAATTAAACTGTTTAATCATAATTCTTTTATACATTCAACAAATAAAAACAATTTTATGTCTTTCGCTTTGATCCTATGCCCTGAAATGTCGTCAAGTTTTTATAGAACTCACGTTTTACGACTTGCGTGAACTTATAGGCAGCTGAGGCTTATGTATATATATATATATATATATATATATATATATATATATATATATATATATATGTAGGATCGTCAGGATCTAGACCCCGGCCATCAGACATCATGTGGGCAGAAATAAGGGATCGTGCAATGAGAAAACACTATAATTTAGTCCGCAGTTTTATTGTAGCACAGAACCGAATTACAATTAACAATTACGCAGGTACTAGGTACAAAACTAGGCACTACGCGAAACGGGGGGGCAGTTCCGTGACAACGTTCTTGCTGCTCGACGACTCCATCAAAAGTGAGTTGTGTCGGAGCCGCTCGTAACGTCACGACTCTGCCGAAGCGCGCCAAAATGAAGTTGCACGATAACGCCACCAGAGGGCGCGCTTGCGTTTCGTTTAGTGTCCATACTAATGACCGTCTACGACACGGCCATCCTGCACGACACACGTCCTCGTGTGTTAATCTGAAATAGAAAGAGACTAGCACAGTATCCGTTCGGCCAATCCTACTTCAAACAATTCTACACTCGGTAGAGTTAGACAGAATCAGAAATGAAAACTTTGGTTACTTCTTGTAGCTTTATTTTACCAATACAAGCTTCACAATTAATCTAAAACCGAAGTTCTCTGAGACCATGTACCAATTGAGCATCCTTTTCACACAAAAATCATAATTAAACTCATCACAATTAGAACAAGCACCAGGTATAACATTCGCGGTCCACAGCTATTACAATAGCTCTACTCTAGCAAACGCATTTGCTACATACCCTTCCCCACGGGAAGCCCGAGTCATCTCTCGACTCTATGATCTTCGCTACATGGCAAGATCCGACTGTACCACCCAGAACTACCGCCTACCGCCTACCCACGGACTACATAGAGCAGATGCCGATTTCTACTAGGCTACGGCTACGGCATTCTGGTACAGTCTCCGACCCTACGAATCGAGAACCTGTGCACTCAACTAACCACTTGTAGATGGTTCCTCATCATCTATCTCGTCATCATTTACTATCTCAATTGGTATCTGGCCCTCAGGCATCTTCCTGATACTATCATGCGCATACTTGTAAGTACGCTTGTTGGTCAATGACCTCAAAACATATCTGTCACCATCTAAAACTTCTACAATTTGAAACGGACCTTTAAATTTTGCATCTAATTTTGTTTGGTTACGTTCCTCATTCTCAATTAAAACAAATTCTCCAATCAAAAACCTATTCACGCTTGCCTTGCTGCTATCAAAACGTGCCTTATTATAGCTTGCAGATTGATGTATACCCTCGGAAGCCGCCTCTCTAATCTCGTCAAGATCTATTACATCGTCATTGGTCATTAAATCTAAAGGACGAGCTACCTTTCCTATTAAAAGCTCTAACGGACTAGCCTTCGTCACGCGATTAACAGTGCAATTTAAGGCAAGTTGCACATCACCTAGGGCGTCCTGCCACGACCTATCCTTGTCACATTCTACTGCGGTTAGCAAAAGGGGAACTACTGGGTCTGATTATATTGGCGCGCAACAGTTCGTCAACTCGATCTCGCATAACCTGACGTTCCTCCGGAGACAGCCTATACGGACGTCTTTGAACCGTACGACTAGGATCCACCATCCTAATCACTAATTCTCCCATATTTACGCGGGTAGTAGGAAAACCGTTAATCAAAAATTCAGAATATCGTTTTAAAATATCCACAAGCTCGCTTAGTCTTTCGGCCGGGATATCTGTGTCAATACAATTAAAATTATTTGTGAGTAGGTACACATGAATCACTCGAATTACACGCGTTCACAACCCTATCTCTCCATAACGTAAATTCAGTTGAAGGCATGTTTACACAAAACCAGTTACTTAAAATTTATCTTCCTATTATAACTTCACTACGTAAATAAGCATCAGGCAAGACGTGAAACAGAATTTCCGTTTTAAAATTATTAATTTCTACCTCACTTAAAATTTGTAAAGTACTGTGTACATTTTTATTACCAATACCAATTAATGAAATCAAATTATTCAATCGTTTGCCTCTAAATTTACACGCAACACTGATTAGCGAGCACTCGGCTCCAGAATCAAAATCAAATCTAAAACACTCACCAAAATGATTTAATGTTCCGGATGGGGACTCGACCTCGCACAGGTTGACACGCTTCTCCGCCGGGGTTGTGGCGCTGGACCCGCCGGCAGTGCAGCGGCTGGCGATGTGGCCCTGGGCGCCGCACTTGTAGCAGACCACGGTGCTGCCGCTCGGCTGCTGCCGCTGAGCACCACTTCATGTGACCGGTGTAGGAGCAGGTTTCTTCATGTCGATCATCCTCGTACGGCAATCTACTTGCTTATGCCCGAGCTTGCCACAGGCATGACACTTGATCTGCGATGTTGAAAACTTCGGTCGTTTTTCAGTCGTAGCGTCGGTTCGCGTATCCATAGGGGCCTTTCTCTTCAAATAGGAGAAAGCTTGAAGCTCTTGTTGCAGCTGATGACGCGTTGTGATCTCAGTCGTAAAAGCAAGTCGTTGTAGGCGAGTATCGATTTGTGCCAAATGAGCGACAACCGCCGATACTGTAATCTGCTCAATGCTGGTATTTTTCCATCGGCTAAGCAACGACGTCACTAAACGACTAGCGTAGGCAGCATAGGTCTCGTTTTCCTTCGGTTTGTCATTATTCAAATTGATGAGGGTAGCAAATGTTTCTAAACTGACGAACCTGGCCGTAAATAATTCTTTGAATTGGGCCCACGTCATACCTGGATAGGTTATCTGCGATAGCCACGATGATGCCGTTCCTTTTAGCGCCTTGCTGATCACCATAACTAGTTGACCACCTTCTATCGCCTGTCCGTCCAAACACATGTCGGCCGTTGCACACCACGACCGCGCGTCGGAATCTTGCTTATCGGGGTTGAATTCTGGTAGCACAACGTTATTGTTCGCACTCGGAGTCTTTAGAGCACTAATCAGTTCACGCATTTGCCGGTTTTGCAGTTCAAAAAGTACCCGCCACTGATTTTCGCCGTTTTCGTTATGCATCTCATTAGCACGATCTGATCCCACTTCTGATGTAGGATCGTCAGGATCTAGACCCCGGCCATCAGACATCATGTGGGCAGAAATAAGGGATCGTGCAATGAGAAAACACTATAATTTAGTCCGCAGTTTTATTGTAGCACAGAACCGAATTACAATTAACAATTACGCAGGTACTAGGTACAAAACTAGGCACTACGCGAAACGGGGGGGCAGTTCCGTGACAACGTTCTTGCTGCTCGACGACTCCATCAAAAGTGAGTTGTGTCGGAGCCGCTCGTAACGTCACGACTCTGCCGAAGCGCGCCAAAATGAAGTTGCACGATAACGCCACCAGAGGGCGCGCTTGCGTTTCGTTTAGTGTCCATACTAATGACCGTCTACGACATATATATATATATATATATATATATATATATATATTTTCTACTACAAGATTAGTCTGGAAATATTTTTATTATTATTGCGTCACTCTAGTGAACCGCAATGGCAGGTTGCTCACATATCGCCAACGAAAACCACAATAATGCATTTCCGCCGGCCATTCCTATAACAGCTGATAGAAACTACGTGTAGTTCTTTTCCATTTGTTTAACATAACCTAACTATCTTTGCACTTTAATCCTATTTTATGATGACTTCGTAATCTTGTTAGTTTTCTTAGTAATTGATTCATAAAAAAAACATCTCACGTAGGTGTTCTGTGAAGATAAAAAAATAAAAGACAAATAAAATTAAATGTCTTAACAAAAGATTTTTTACCTAATAACCAAAAAAAAACCTCACGTCATTAGTATAAAATAGTGGGTAGTAAAACTGTAGGCTGCAGAGTGGTAGGTACTGATGAAGGTGACTGTTGCTGAAAGCCCTCATCATCATCTTCATCAGCCTACAGCAGTCCACTGCTGGACATAGGCCTATCCTATTGCACGCCATTCAGCTTGATTTTCAGCAACTCTCATTAAGCTGCTACCAACCCACTTACGAGGGCGTCCTACATAAAGTTAGCCGATTTGCAGTCACCACTCAAGAACTCGTCTACCCCAACGGTCATCAGTTCTACAGCTAATATGGCCACCCTATTGCCACTTCAGCTTGCTTATTCTGTGAGTTATGTTGACAACTTTGGTTCTCTGCCGGATCACCTTGTCCCAGATTCGATCCCTCAGAGAGACTCCAAGCAAGCGTACCGTGAGTGCACAGCTGTCCGTAGCTGCACAGAGTTGAAAAAAAAAACAGAATATGGTGCTTGGAAAACCTCCTAAGACCGCTCAACAATGACGACGAAAATTTCATAACACAAAAACGTTCAAAAAAAATCTTCTACAATTAAACTCCGTTTCCCAACTTCCCATCCACAGTAATAAACATTTATTTGACAAAATTTATACAACAGTCTTTTGTCACGAGTACAATACTCCACGGTTCGACGATTGAAATGATTTGGTACATGCATACGAACTATTGTCGATAGTTTTTTCGATGGAAACCTTGAGTATTTCGACATTTTTCTGTGTTATTTGAATGTAATTTTTTTTTATAATTTTGTAATATTCCGGCTTTGAGTTTGGCAAGTTTCTGTGGATAATTTGATAGATACGGGTACTGGTAGCGATTGTATCTATAAAATAAAATTTATATAGTTACTACCAAACGAGATGGCGGGATGAGCTGGACTCCTTCAACAAGAACTGGTCCTTAGTAGCTTTAGACAGAGAGAAGTGGAAAGAAAGTAGAGAGGCCTTTGCCCTACAATGGGTCATCACAGGCTTTAAATAATAACTCTACCTGCATCATATCGACTCGAAAGTTGTTGCTACCCGAACATTAATTTTGGCTCACCGGTGGTTTCTGAGTAAAGAAAAATAATTGAGATCATAAAACGACATTTTTTATGTCCTTTAGTTGCTGGATAAATAAAACCAGAAGTGAATGATTTTTCCCAATTTTTTTTTGCGATCAACAAATAAAGTTTTTTTTTTTAATTTTTCATTTCAGTTTTGAATAAAAAATATTGCGCGGTTACATCTTTAAAACAAATTTATTCTAAATTCAACCGTGAATAAATAAAACACATATCTACACCCAGCAAAACATGTCATAATAAATAATTCCGTAGAATATAACCTTGTTCAAGCGGGCTAAGTGAATTGAATCCCGAATACCAATACAATAAGTTAGGTGCGACGTCGGGGTTAAGTTATATCGTGCACTGCGACCCGGCTAATCGAAGGGTGGGTGGTGAGGGATGGGACGTCTCTCAATTTATCGATATCGATGAATGCACGGATGATTATAAAATAAATAAGACTTCTACACCCACACATTTCCGTATAAGTTTATAGTGAGCGATAACTAATTTGTTTTATAGTATCACATTGATTCTAGTTTATAGCTAAATTGGCTTTATAGGTAATAAGAAGAACAAGACAGTTATCGGTTAGATTTTTATCGATTTGAGCGAGTTTATAAACCGCAGCAGTTTTTTGCTGGAAAACCGGCTTATACGTAACTGATTAACAATTCCTTGCTGTCTTAGATAAAAGATAACGTAAAGTTATGCATCGTAAATAAGAACTCACTTGAGTTGTAATACTTTCTACAGCGACTGCGCAGAAGCGTCCACGTGAAATATAACTCATATAAAATGGACACATAAATAATAATGCATACGTCAGTTTTTTTTGCTGCATGACATACCCGTTATGCATTGATTACACGAATTGGCGATATAAGTTGATCACTTGGTGTGGTGTCAGTGGCAGCGTGAAACGGAAAGTGTTGACCAAAAATATGTTGTCATCAAGCAATTTTTATCAAAAAGTTAATTTCAACAATATCTCGATTATTATAGTTATTTTCCTCTATCATTATTGATCGAGGATCGAGTTGATAGGAAAAAGGAAAGGGATGACTTTGTCCTGGGACAATACAGACTGCTTATTTATTTATCTATTATTATTATATGTTTTGAAAAGTTGAGGAGTTCAGACCAAGGGTAGGGTCGAACTGCATTCACTTCTCTGCATCGTCTAATTTTATTGTAATACTAGCTTTTGCCTGCGGCTTCACCCGCGTGGAGGTTGGTAGTTAGCCCACGGGAAAGTACTACCGGAATAAAAATATTTCTATGTCCTAATCTAGTTCATGGTCTACCCACGTGCCAAATTTCATCCAAATCCGTTTAGCCGTTTTAGCGTGAAAGCGTAGTATACAAACAAAGTCACTTTCGCATTTTTAATATTAGTTAGGATTCAGACAAAAGACAAGCCCCAACGATCTTCGATTCATATCATACAGCTCATGTCTAATATTTGAATTAATTAGGAAAATAAACCACCGAAAACTTATGTTCCTGTCTCTAACTTGCACTTGTACTTTGTTAGTTGTGCGATAGTAACAGAAATAATGCTAAGCCACGTTAATAAATATTCAAAACAAATGAAACTTAACAATACCACAGATAAATACAGATGGGACACTCCGTAGTTTAGGTATGATGCTACAAGTACGCGGCGGGCCTCTCTTACTGGGCCAATTCAGTAGGAATACTGTGGTCAGAAGGTATAAGAGTTACGCGTTAGAAAGAGAGGCAACTTGTGGGTGAATATAGTAATAAGCGTTGTGCGACCTGAATTGCACTTTATTGTGTCGTAGCAAAAGTCGCTTTTTATTTAAATGATTTTGCGGAGTGTCCCATCTGTATTAATATGTGACAATATTTTGTTTTAAAAAAGTGTTCGTGAAGTTTCTTGCGCGTTCTTCTCCAAACGAGCCTACTACGCTTTGAAATGGGCAACTAGCTTCATCTTTTTGTCTGACCCCTTGATGATTCTAAAATGCCAGTAATTAGTTTAATTGAAATAAATGCTTCTAGTTTCGCGTTTGAACAAAACGCTCCCGCTGCCCGCCATCACAGTCACCCGACGTTTATCAATAATGTTACTTGTCACTCAGGTCTGGCTGGTTGCATGCCTATAACTTGTATTAACGCTATAATGAACTATAGCATATCGCAATCATAACTCTTATGTAACCGCAATAACTTTATCTCGAGGAAAATGCGAGATATAACGTGTCCTTGGTTCTGATTTGTTTGTTTTTAAAGTGAGGAAGTTATAAATTATATTCTACATCAATTGGGCTGTGTTATGCAGAAGGCAGCCATGTCGGGAAAAGTACTTGCAAACAGAGTTCTAAGCATTTTTCTGTCGATGGTTGCATCCTGGATGTATGGGACAAGGTATTTGACGGCTCATATCTCCGTGATAAATAGAGATATCGACATGGCTGTTTTTGCAAAAAATCTTGTATGTCGAAATTAGTATGACTGTGTTTATAACTCATTTTAGGAAAAAGTGTCATATGGCTGCTTTCTGCATAACTAGGTCCAATTATAACCTGCACTGTCGATTTTAATGGTTGTTGAAACTAATAATGACTAAGATGCAAACTAGATATTATCACTGTATGTTTCACAAAAATTTTAAAATCAAAAGTTTGTTTACGTTATGGGTAAAACTCGCTGTTGGGGATTAATAGACTTTTATATCTTTTTGATTGAACCCAAGTAGATGTTTTCATTCATTACCACAAATATTACAATATAAGGTCTATCTATTCATACACGAAATCTCTTAAGGGATTATTGTACTCATCATTATGAACAACTTTTACTATAGTACCAAACTTGAAATCACGAAAATAAATCAGCGGTTCCGTACATTTTGACGGGTTAGGCGAACATAAATGTAGAGAATAATTGATTCTTTTTTCGGGATTTCAGGTTTGCACCCATAGTAAAAGTTGTTCTTAATCATGAATACAATGACCCTTTAAGAGGGTTCGTGTATGAATAGATACCTACCTTATGTATTCTTTTATTTTAAGACACTCTGATGAAAACAGGAAAATAATCAGATATGCATGTGGAATAACGAATAAACACAGTCATGGCAAGTTAAGGAATGTGGTATATTGACGCTAATCCTGATACATAAATAAAAATATTATACGCTAGATTAATTCTAAATCAATCAAATTCTATTAATCATATTAATAAACTACAAAAATAAAACATACTTTAAAAAAAAACCTGTCGATAAAAGTTATCGACTTATCCCTCCCCTAACTTTAACGGTACAGTAACGGCTGACAACCCCATAGCCCCGCCCTTATCCACGCTACCCTTGCATTGCTACCTATATGTATGTGCACATATAACTACCTACCTACCTATATTTGATTAGGTATTTGAACGAAAGGCAGTATTGACAGTGTGATTTTGTCTTTCTCTCGTATTGCACGAACTAAACAGGGACAAATTAAATTAGCTAGCGAAACTCCGCAGACGTGACAAAAAAGAGATTTAAAGTTCTTTTTTGGGGTCAACGACCGCTGGTAGTGTAGTTGCTTGAAGTACTGAGTTAAGAAAAACAGCTGTCTGTTGGTTTTAACGCGTTCAGACAAAAAAAAACTGATTTTTAAATAGATATTTCAGGTAACTACACTACTTTCAAGGCCTTGGTTTTTTTTTCATAAAAACCAAGGAAAACATAATTTCGGTTTTGTTTTTATTATGTTTAGATATCGATACCCATGACGTCACGTCTGCGGAGTTGCGCTCCTGTATATGAGAATACATAGGAGCTCGTAGCTAAGTAAAAACAGCTGCATGGGTCGATCCATCAGGTTAAGCTACGCTTGCCGGGGTTGGTATGTGGATGGGTGACCATCTTTTCATACCGAGACTCCTCCGTGCCTCGGAAAGCACATTAAGCCGTTGGTCCCGGCTGTCATTCGTGGATCTTTGACAATCGTTACGGGTCGTCAGAAGCTCGAAAGTCTGACAACCAGTCTTACCAAAGGGTATCGTATTACCAAGTAACTGGGTTGTGGAGGTCAGATAGGCAGCCGCTCCATGTGAAATATTGGTATTCAGCTGCATCCGGTTAGACTGGAAGCCGACTCCAACATAGTTGGGAAAAGGCTAGGCAGATTGATATGAGAATACATAGGTCATAACATGGTAGAAATACTAGCCAGTCAGGGAGGTGGTACCGGGCTGACTCTCCAGGGTGCACCATCGCAGACATTGGCGGTAAACCACTTTCAACCATATTACCTTAGTAATAAGGTTGAAAAGTGAGACGAGGGAGGAAGTGGTGCCATAAATATAAGTATCGCACTCACACTCGTGGAGGCTACTCCGCACCACGCCTCGGAAAGCTCGTTAAGCCGTTGGTCCCGTCTGTCATTTGTAGATATTTGACTGTCGTTACGGGTCGTCAGAAGCTCGAAAGCCAGACTGCCAGCAGAAGCATTTTATCAGCCTTAAATGTTCACATCGCTTTGACTCACAGGCCTCCTCTCTGTCTCAGTCGCCGCAGGAGACGCCCTGGGCGGCGGGAATCGATAGCCGATTCCCGGCCACCGTAGGCGCGGGCTTGCGGACGGTGAGTAGTGGGTAGCTCGCCGTCCGGTGAGGAACAGGCCCGGGTCGACGGCGCGTTGTGTTCCACGCGCGCCTCAAAGAGATGTCAGCAAAAGATGGGGTCCAATAGGGCCGATGCCGCTGGGGTCGCGGGTTGTTTGAAAAAGATACCGTGGCCCTGGCATAGGCAACTGAAGGAACACGGGTGGGTTTTAGTCAGTAAAAGTCTGACACGCCCTTCCGCTCCACCCAGAGCGGGAGAAGTTATTTGATGATTTCCCATCCACAAAAAAAAAGGCCTCCTCTCTGTGAGAGAGAGGATGCTGTATCCACCTCGCGGGCCCAGTGCGTGTTGGTAGATGTCACAAGTCTTCGAATTTTTGGTTCTAGGACATGCCGGTTTCCTCGCGATGTTTTCTATCACCGTTTTGAGAGTTTTAGACTTGTCAAGGGGTATCGTATTACAGCAGCAGCGGCAGTCGCTCCATGTGAAATAATGTTATTCAGCTACACCTGGTTTGACTGGAAGCCGACCCTAACGTAGTTGGACTAGAAGATAATGACTTGTACCATGTAATTTTAGCTGCATCCGGTAAGACTGGAAGCCGACTCCAATATAGTTAGAAAAAAAAGGCTAGGCAGATAATAAGTTTTACAGAGGTGATAATTTTCACATAAAACTCTAAGGTAATTTTAACGCATAGGTAAAATGGTCATGGGAAAACTTTGTTTTTTTTTTGCATCTAAAGTTGCATATTCTGCAGTAAAAAATAATATGCAGTGGCGTGCATACAGATGTAGGTATGTATAATATATATATTTTCTTTTACTCAAACGTTCTAGTAGGTATATATTTATTTATGTAAATATGTATACGTAATATATGCGTATTTGAACATATATATGTGTATATGTTAATAGCAAAGATTAACATTCGTAGGAATGGTCAATTAAACAATTTACATTTACCTTCCTACGAGTAAATAACGTCTGTCGGCACTTTGTTAGACACGGTTTGTAATACGTTTTTTCTTCTAATAATTATGTATTGAAATCGATAACTTCGATATACAATTTGTAATGTTGAAGCAGGTTTTATTAACATTGGCCCACACGTTATTTTCATAAAGCTACAATATTTTCTGTACTTTATGGGAAACAATGTATTAATTTGACTCCAACTTTGCCAGTGACTTCACACGCCCATGAATTCCTTATCCCGTGGGAATTTAAAAAGATCTGGCGTTATTTCTTGTCTACATCATAAAGGGACCCTCTGTGCAAAACAGTTTTCTAGCTGGCCGTTCGTATTTTCTTTTTAAATATTAGGTTTTCCGTTGTGTAAAAAAAATCTGGAATCAAAATGTCATGTATCACGCCATTCCATTTTGGCCCCAGATTTTTTTAAATTGATTTACCAAAATAGCAACACCCAATAATGCAAATTCAAATGGGATTCTAAAACTGAAGAAAATAGAATTCATCTTTAGAAGCAGAGGATTGTTTGCAAGTCATCTAATTCCAACCGTATCATTTTCATATCCATATAAAATTCATTCTTTTAAATAAATATAAATAAAATATTTTATTTCAAAATAATATTGAATAAATCTAAACTATATTCTCTCAAAAGCCTATTTACCAATCTAACCCACATTTTTTTTATCAACAGGTGAAGATCTGGTTCCAGAACCGCCGGAGCAAGTACAAGAAGATGATGAAAGCCGCCCAGGTGGGCGCCCCGCCGCCCAGCCTCGGTCTACCGCCCAGCAGCCCGCCCAACAACAACCAACTATTACATGGTAAGTATTTGCGACTCTTATCATTATTTAAAATAACATCGTTTACTAACTGTCCTATATCAGAGCAAATACGTCTTCTCATACAGAGAAGTAACGAACGCACCGTGAAATGGAACTATCCTGTTGATAAATACGGTCTGAAAACAGAGTTTTTGATTTGCATCTCAATTTCTGTGTTTTTGATTCAACCTCACAATTTCTATAATTTATTTAGTAGTCTATCTAATGTAATCTACACTGTAAACCAAACAGTACAATAACACTGTTATCAAAATATACAGAGAAAACCCTCGTATTGTGTCTCATTATGGTAGGTGAATTTGTATAAGCATTCAGGATGCAAGGATTTCAGTATAATAAAGTTCTTTTTTAATACTAATTAATTTATCTCCCACAGGTGGCGGCGGCAGTTCCAGCGGCTCCCAACACTCCCCGTCGGCATACCAGAGCGGGGGCCCCGCGCAGGCGCACTCCCCCACCCCCAGCTCGACCCCCGTGTCCGAGCTCTCTCCCGGGCTGTCCCCCACCGGCACCCCTTGGGATGTGAAGCAGCAGCCGCAGCCGGCTTGGGATGTCAAGGTCGGATATGTAAGACAGATAATAGATTGACTTAGGCTTTACTGGATAGGTACTGCTTTTCCCACAGAAAAGCGGTTAGATTTTTGAGGGTACAGAATTGAAGCAGCGCTCTATATGATATTATTATATCCAACAAGCAAGAGTGTTTTTTTATAAATGGTGTATTGCGATTAATGAGAGTAATTCTTTTTAATATTATTAAGTTACATTTTTACATTTTTCCAGACTGATTTTTAATATGATATTTCGTTATCAATACCACTGAGTACTTAGATGTTAATTGAGAATTCGCAAACACAATGTTTTCCAAATAATTTGCTGTCATTTTTCGAAAATACAGGACATACTTGCTAACGTTAACGTCAATAATTATTAACTTATTTAAGAAACTATCATTTATCACTAGAATAGTTACGAGGTATCACATTTATTTCTACCTCAAATAAAAATTACAAAAACAGTTTTTGAACCATCCATATTTTCTGTCTGTTTAGCCGACGGCAGGCCGGTCGCCGGACGGTAGCTCGTGCGACGTCAAGCCTCCACACCAACAGTCGTGGGATCCGAGGGTCGGATACGTAAGTGCAATACTGTCACTTAAAGGTTTTCCAATTATTGCACTAAAGACGTAATCTGACAAGCCTTTGTTGAATTTTCCAATATTTAAGAAACAAGATTTTGAAAATGGAATGCAACTTATGCAAGGCATGGAAAATATATCATTATTTTTATGAATCAACAAAGATAAAAATAAATGCAGTAATTGGGAATTATTTTTTTTTAATTTTAAATTCAATTCAGTTTACAAATTAACGAATTCTTTTTTCGAAAATAATTGGTAATTAAAAATGAAAAAGGCATATTATTTCAAAAATAAAATGCAATAATTAAATTGGAAAAATGTGAATTTTATTAAATAATTTTAGCAATACTTTTTGTCAAGTTAGTTAAGTTTAGGTAAATTTTACCTAAAGATATACATATTTTTGAGGGGAGCTTCCTTTTCTTATCGTAGGAGGGTTATTTCGCGCCTCAATCCGATGACGTAGAAGGATCACCGGGCGCCGACGGCATGAGGGGCCGACCTATGCCTTGGATGCTGAAGGTAAGGGTTCGATTCCGTGTCGTGTTTGTCAAATGCACGTAGTTATTAAAATTATTTATTTTTTTATTTATTTGAGAAGCTATATTTTTTGGAATATTTTAGTTTAGTTCAAAGAAACTGGTCTGACACTGAGAAAAATTTCTCTGAAAATCTGAAAATCGGTTATTTTATACGTTGTAACTTAACTCTTCACTAATTACTTTGTTTCCCAAAAAAAAAAAGAAAACATCATCAAAATCCACTTTTTAATTTAATTATCTTCTCGAAAGCCTTCGTATTTCCATAGAAAGCTCACAAAAACAAGTTTGTATATGGTTGCGTGTGTGAAAATTATAAAAAAAAAACTCTCTACAACGTATTAGATAATGGTCGTAGGTGTGCCGGGCGCGCCTCACATTTTCGTCGATTAGTTTTCGACTAGCTTTTACTGCGACTTCATTTGGAAGTACGTGTAATATTGTTAATTAATTTATTCATAAGTCATAAGTCATAAGTCATTTAATCATTTGTTTAACATAGGTACAATAATAATGGTATTTAAATGTAATAAATAGTGCGCTATGCTATGCCAGAGGGCGTACAAATGCTTGTTAGTAATTAACAAATCAGGCCAGCAGTCTCAATAATTAAATAAAATAAGCCTGAACAATAAAATAAAAAATAAAAATAAACAATTATAAATAATCACACATTTCATAATACAAATTAATTAATTAATAATAAATAGTCAATAAAAAGAGAAATAATAAAAATAAAATGTTAATACAGTAAATGTCCACACACAGGCTGAAAACAAATAATAAACTATGTCAATTAGATACTAATGTCAATATACAATACTGGTGTAAATAAACAATAATAATGTCAATATACAAAATTATTTATAAGGACAAACAATACTTGTTTCTCATTAGCATGTCAATATTCTATCATTATATTCTTGTCTGTTAAAAATTCCGAAATACTGTAATATGCTTTGTTCACAAGTAAAGATCTTAGCCGTTTCTTAAATAAGCTCACGTTCAATTCTTTGATTGACCGTGGTATGTGGTTAAATATGACTGGTGCCATGCAAAATATACTTTTATACATCAATGCTGTGTGGGACCTTCTTACGCATAAGCTACTGTTATCCCGTCGACTTCGGTTATTAATTTCAGACATTTTTTTAAACAACTTTGGATTGGTCTTAACAAAAACAGCGACCTCAAAAATGTATAAGGATGGAAGAGTCAATATTTTAAATTTAATAAATAACGGTTTACATGTATCTATGACCTGTAATCCAAACATTGTCCTGATACACTTTTTCTGTGATTTAAAGATTAATTCCCTATTGGTTGAATTCCCCCAAAAAATAACACCATATCTATTGATATGGAGATATTGATATCAATCGGTTTTAAGAGCGTTTATCCCGCGTGGGCTGGCAACGTCGCATTTCTACAGGATTTTCGTGATTATTTTAATACATTTACATTATAGACAATACTGTCAATTTTTATAGAGTAGGTAAATACCAAAATAACTATAAAAATAGCATATGTAGGTACTTATAAATACCAACGATCTAGATAGTCTGTTAAAAAATAGCAATTTGATTTAAACTTTTTAAACGCGGGATAAACGCTCTTAAGTACAGTCATTTTGTTTATTTTCAAGTTTCAAAGTAAGTTAATATTTGTAGGTAACGTATAACATCAAAATAAGAATAAGATATTTTCTTGAGGCAACTCGAAGGACTCTAATTGAAACTTTGGAGAAAACTCTTTCAGTACCTACTAAAGTATACAAATAATAAATGTTTTATTATTATATTATTATTAAATAGGTTCTCTAGGTACCTATAAAACCTAAAAGTAGTTCCAGGCTAAAACAAAATTATACTGTTGCTATGTGCACAAACACATATATGTATCTAAGGAAAACTGAGAAGACTACACGTCACAATCATCATAGTCCAGCCGTCGAGAGAATACGTTCTTGACTGACACCTGTCAGTTTCATACTAACGAATACATGTTTTGCGAATTTGACCCTTATTACTACTAGAAGTTCTCCCATTGACAGGTCAGGAACGCATTCTCTCGACCGACGGCCAAACTGTAACATTTCTGTAGGCATAAAGATTAAAACTTCGAATCGCAATCATATAACATGAGAGCTACAACGTTATTCTAGCGCGTGGCCAACTTCAGAGCTAATGTCGCCATCTTGTTTTGTCATTACAATTTTTGTGACCATTTCGCCACCCTACCAATGTCATTCTCCTGAATGCTAAAATATTCTTGTAGCACTGTCATGTCTAGGCAATGCTACTTTACAGGACACACACACAACTTAACCACACCCTCTCTTTGTCGTAGGGCGCGCCGCCTGGCCCATGGGACATGAAAGGCGCGCACGCCGCCCATGCGCTGCACCATCAGGGCGCACCACAGCCTCACCCGCCCTACGTGCCGCAGTACTCCTGGTACCAAACCGACGCCAACCCCGGATTACTTACGTAAGTTACATTGATTTGAGGTTTATTGGGTTGTAAGTGGCACTTTAGGTGTTTAAATTAGATGAAAGTTTGAGTAATAGGTAATTTAGTAATTCAGTGTTACAGGAGCTTTTTGCATTACATTTTCGATTAGTGCCAAGATAAAGTATGTTCTGCCTGCCTACTTCAGTGACGATTTGAACCATCATGAGTAAAATATGGCATGAACCATCATGAGTATAATAGTGAATGAGTTAAAGTATTTTTTCTTTAATAAAGACAATGAAACTGCAATAACTTACACACGAAATTTTGTGAAGCTTTCATCTACTTTTGATACCGACTGTACCAGAAATACCACCACAACTATATCGGCCAAAAATGTGAAACCCTTCAGTATGATCTCAGCCTAACCCTTCTGGGAATGCATGACCAGGTGATAACGTGCTCTGGATTAAAAACGTAAGTTAAAAACTCATGTTTACGCACGAAAAGACGAGTCTGCAAAATTGCTAGCGGGTATCACTGTCCCAGGTGCGTTGGATGTACAGACGCCAGCAGGTCAAGCTACCCGAAACTGTCAAATTTTAATGCTTTAGCGATAAAGTTAAAAATCTATTAAAGAAATTTGACAGATTGTAGTAGCTTGATGTGCTGGTGTCTGTACTGTTTTAATTATATGAACCCTGCTCAACCTGGTACCAGATGGATGCATTTTCACGTAAGTCCCATAAACATGTTTTTCATCAAGAGATCATCTTCAACAGCCTATCGCAATCTACTGCTGGACATAGGCCTCTACAAAAATGGGGAATGAATCACCATGCTTGGCAAGCCGGTTGGTGACTGGAAACAAGAGGTGGCACCTAGTCTTCGTGCCACAATGCTTCTGGTACCAGGCCGATGACTATCCTGGGTCAGTCAGTAAGTTTTCATAATACCTTTGGCTATTTACAATAAGACAACGAATCTATGTTGAATCCAATTTTTATTTTTCAAATGAAGTTCCCCACCCCCTATCTCATGTTATATTTAACGACTCCCATTTTGATTATACTAGCCTTTTTCATTAAATAAACGGGCCTCTTTTTTCAGGAGTAATCATTTTTAAATGACGCATTGAATTAAAAATAACAATTAATCTAAATCTCAACATTTCCAATTTACCTTTTTATAATTTCCGCTTCAAAATGTCTGCATTAACTGATTTAAATGAAAGAAGGTGCAGAAATTGTTGGTACATTTTTGTGTCTAAACATTTATTTTAATTATTTTTCTTTTGTCAACAGGGTATGGCCTGCAGTTTAACAGCCCTCGCACAAACACAAACCTAACTAAAATGTAAGTGTATATTCACTATAAAATGGCGGACAAGAATGACAGCCATCACAAAATGGCGTCGTATTTAAGGCGCGAAAGCATCGGCACAACCAACTTTTAATTTTAAGCAGAATTATTTAATAGTAATAATGAAAATCATTGTAAATTTTTATAATTAATTATAAATAGGGAATAATTGTTAATAACGGTTACTGTATATGTAATAAATATGTTAATAAAAACAGATATTGATGGACCAAACAATAAATGACTGCACCGTTCTTAGCATATTTCTAGCTTTCTTTGATAAATATTTATTTATTTAATATTAACTATGAAAAAATACACACACACACACACACATTTCTTGAGTTTTATTTTTTTCAACACTCATCTTCATATTTTCGGATATTTATCTGAATTCATTCTTTGGCCCATCAATAAACTTGTATTCCTAAAAATAACGTAACGTCTTGGATATCTGGTCACATCAGATGAGCCAATCAGGTATCGTGTTTCCTAAGGCGCGTCGCCCACACGAGCTAGAGTCGAGGCGGCGGCGTCGCGGCGCGCGCGTGCGGAGTAAGGGTGCGGGGGGTGGGAAAGGGAGGTGCGGAGGGTAGCATGAAAAACCCCCGCACCCTCCCCCCACCCACCCCCGCACTCCAGCACCACGCACCCGCCCAGTGACGCCACCTCGACTCTAGCTCGTGTGGGCGACGCGCCTAAAATACTCGTTTCTGGTTGGCTGATACTTAGGTGACGCTCTGAAATGGACGAATCACGTTATTTGTCAACTTTGACATAAGACAGATTTGAATGTGTTGGCTCTTTTTTATTACCTTTAGTTTCCCGGAACACTTAAAATAGTAGAATTTTTTATCAAGATTTTTAGAATTTGAATATTGGCAATCGAAATTTTTAATATCAACAAAATTGTATTCTTAGTTTTGGCTTAACATGTAGCAAATTTATTTTAGTGATTATTTTACTAGGTAATTAATGGCAAAACTCACTAGAATTGAATTCGAATTTTGTTTGAAAACAAAACGAAAATTAGTTGCAATATTTGCTTTATATATTAAATTTTTCCCTATAAATCTTATTTAAAAATTATTGAGAGTGTTATTGGTCAACTGTAACTAATACTATTATTTGAAAATTGTATTCGTAAATTAAGCTTTAATTCATTTTTTTATTTATTTAGATTTAAATCTTCGAAAAAAAAATTCAATCAAACGGGAACACAAACCAGTCTGTTGTGATAAATAATTTTAAGATTTTTTTTTTTATGTAGAACAATACTTTGAATTATAAAAATTGTATTTATTACATTTTGTGCAAAAATAATGTGTTCTGAATGCAAAAAGGTTTTTGTTTTAAGCTATAAATATATTAATAACTTTAATTTCAACTGCAATTTCTTTATTACCTGTAAATAATATAGTCTATTCATATTTCTGTAATTTTTTTGAACCAATGTGTTTATTTTTAATTTTATTTTTTTTTTCAAATAATTTAGTTATTTTTTCATAATTTTTATTTTGCAATATCAAAGTTATATGAATAGACTAAATTATGCTATATCTTTATTTCTAGAATGGGTCTTTACGGGATGAAATAAAATTTTGTAAATATTTTTTGTAATATATAGAAAAATAAACTATACATATAAATATAGGTAGCGTAATTACTTTATAACTACAATGTATTATAAGGAAAGCGGAAATAAGAAAAAAAGTGAATTAATTTCTTTTGTCAAATAAAAAGAGAAAAATATTATATTTTCGTGTTTTTATTTCGTTGTTTGGTAAACCACAATGGAACCCTAATTACTTACACATGACAGATGTTAAATAGCTTTTGTTTCACCCATTAAATGACGAAGGAAGTGGTTTTGCAAAATGGTGGGACTTTTTTGCACGCAAAAATTATTTATTCCAATACTAGGCAGGTAATTATCTACTCATATTTGAATTCCGAAAACCGAGAAGGCCCTATTCATCACCATCAAAGTACCTCAGATTTTTATACATTCTTATAATTACTTTTATTAAAATTAAGGGGAAGATTTATAAAACAATGGTTAGACCTGCTGTCTTGTATGGATTAGAATGTTGGGACGCAAAAGGAATTAAATGAAAGGTCGCGTGCAGCTGAGATGAGAATGCTAAGAGGGATGTGTGGTGTTACACGAATGGATGTAATAAGAAATGAGTATGTAAGAAGAAGTCTGAAAGTGACACCGGTGCATGAGGAAAATGTCGTCAGGAAAGTGTAGAGTATGAACGTGGAGGGCTATACGAGTAAGGGAAGACCAAAGAAACGATTGATGGACTGTGTGAAAGATGATATGGCCAGAAAGGGAGTGACTACCGAGATGACGAATAATAGAGAAGTATGGAAGAAAAAGACATGTTGCGCCGACCCCAAATAAGTTGCGATAGGGGCAGAAGAATTATGATAATGAATGAATGAATAATGAAAGTTGAATTCCACAAGAGAAGCTAAACTAATCAATAACCGATGGTTGGGCAATAAAGGATTTTTATACAAAAAAAAAAAAAACAGGACAATCTTTGGACAATCGCGCAATTCCTAAAACTATCCTATCCTGTCGGCTCTACTAGACAGATTTTAGCCCTAAAACAAAGCTTCTGGGACTACCTTTATTTATTCAAAGGTAGGTCCATCATCATTCTCCTGCCCTTGTCCCAATTTCTTCCTCTTACATACTCATTTCTTATTCTATCCATTCGCGTAATACCACATATCCCTCTTAGCATTCTCATCTCGGCTGCATGCAATTGCCTTTTATTCATTCTTTTTATGGCCCAACATTCTGATCCATATAAGACAGCAGGTCTAACCATTGTTTTATAAATCTTCCCCTTGAGTTTAAGGGGAATGCGGGAGTCGCAGATTGTTCCCGTGACCTGCCGTCATTTTATTCATCCAGTGTTAATTCTGTGCTTAACAGTCCGGTCTACTTCGCCATCGCTTTGCACAAGTGAACCAAGATACTGGAAGTCGGAGCAGACCGGGAGAAGCGCACCATCAAGCGCTATGGCTCCAGCACTGGAGAGACCGCCGAAATCGCAGAACATATACTCGGTCTTGGTTCTGCTGATTTTCAAGCCGACATTCTCCAGTTTCCGTTGCCATTTCTCCAATCTGCTCTGGATCTCAGGTCCATCTTCATCGACATGAACGATGTCGTCGGCAAATAGCATGCACCAGGGTGCCTCTTCCTGTATGTCCGCTGTCAGAGCATCCATAATCAACAGGAAGATGTAAGGACTTAAAGCCGAACCCTGGTGCAAGCCTACCGCCACACTGAACTCGTCGGTGTTGCCAGCAGCCGACCGGACGTAGGTACAAGATTGACTAAATTGACTGGTTGGAAAGGTAGATCCATATTTGCTTGAACATTAGAATGTCAGCCAGTAAAATATAAGGTTGCCCATTGCATGAAACCTGTACAGTACCTACCCCAGATTCTTATAGCATATACAAGATCCGGTAAACAATGATAGACCAAAACTTAGATGTCCTATAAGATAATATATGATCTATAAAGTTCTGTACCAGAATAATATCAGTATGTATGTATCTCTCCCCCTTCTCATAAAGAAGCATCCAGTACCTAGGTACCTACTACCCATACATAATACCCATCATTGTACTCACACCTAGTAAAGGCTCCCGCAGACAGGCGTGACGCGACGATGCCACACGATTCTGGTAGAACAATTTCCATGACGCTTTTTATAGCTAAATTGTTTTATTAGAGTCACGTAGCGCTGTATCGTCGCGCCTGTTTGCGGGAGCCTTTACTGGCGATTTGAGGTCAAACATAATGTCTATGTTTCCTTCCGTAATTTTTCTTCACCAAAGTCAGTGATTCTAAATCCGTAAAGGCTCAAGCAGGCAGGTGCGACGCGACGGCGCTAGGCGACTGTGGTGGAAAAATTTCAATGAAAACTTCATTAAAAATTTTCTACCGGAGTCGCGTCGCGCCAGTCTGGACGAGCCTTAACTTGTTGTTTTCGAAGTAGATGCTTAACCGGGCTAAAAAAAAATAGTTAAATGATAAATGATTTTATTTCTGTGAGTAGATTTGTACAAACATGTAGGCTATACTTATAGAAACACGGCAAAAATAAATTATGTTTTAAAACTAGACGAGGTCGGTGTTTCTTATTTGGCTACTCTGAGAAGAAAGGCCGAAACAAACTCAGGGCTTTCAGTCTCTTTTAAAGTCCAGACATAGGTAATTTTGGTCAGGCCATGTGAGGTGCCTGAAATTATATTTTGAGGAAAAAACCAAACAGATTTGAATGGCCTTGTCCAATCAGTGCAAGCATTTATCAGCTCTATTCAATTGAATCAATCAACTCAACATATTGTAGCTCAACTCATTTGAATCAATGATCTCAACATATTGCAGCTCAACTCAGTTGAATCAATCAACTCAGCATATTGTAGCTCAACTCAGTTGAATCAATCAACTTAACATATTGTAGCTTAACTCAGTTGAATTAATCTACTCAACATATTGCAGCTCAACTCAGTCGAATCAATCCACTCAACATATTGTAACTCCACTCCGTCGAATCAATAAACTCAACATATTAGCTCAACTCAGTTAAATCAATCAATATACTGTAGCTCAGCTCAGTTGAATCAATCTACTCAACATATTGCAGCTCAACTCAGTTGAATCACTCAACTCAACATATTGCAGTCTACTGCTGTATATACGTATAGATTTCTAACAAATTACACCAAAACAACTCGATCTCAGCCTTCCGCATCCAGTCTGTCATCGTCATCATCATCAGCCTACAGCTCAGTCTACTGCTGGATATAGGCCTCTCCTATTGCACGCCATTCAACTTGATTTTCAGCAACTCTCATCCAGCCAGCCTGCGAAGATCGTCGCTCCACCTAGCCTGAAGGCAACCTACCTTCTAGTCTGTCAGAGCCACCTTTTTATGGCCGTCGGTCCACCTAGCTGGTGGATCCCACGCTATACTTGCTGGAGTAGCTTACGTTTCTTGTTATATCTATAATACGATTATCTGTAACTTCTTGTAAAAATCGATTTGTCTTTTGACACAAACATGACTCTTCTTCAGATTAGAAATAGAAAATGGTTTATTGTCCAGCACCCTAATTGCGTAAGCCAGTATCGATCAAAATCATTTGAAGGATATTGCTAATCTATTGCTTCATATGAAGCAATCAAATAAAAGGGCTTACTGTAAAAGTGTCAAATGTATTTTTTTTTTATAATTTTAAAATAAACCATTTTAAAGTTATTTAAGAAAATAGACGAATATTGACCATTCCCCACCTTTATCGAATGGTGACACTATCGAATGGTGTAATAATACACTATGTGTGTGTTTTTTTTTTCAACGGGTTCGATTCCTGACTAGAAATATTGATTCTTCAAAAATACAATGATTCAGTTTCAGTTTTCATCAAAATCGAGCCCGAGACTCCTTTGAATACTATTCGCTATTCCTCATAGTTTCGGATTCGGCCATCCATGCCCACTTGAAAAATTCACCCTGTATATGATATGCGTTTATTATATACATGTTATGTAAAGATTTCAAAACATTTTTTTACGCATTCCAAGTGGGTGTGCGCCCGACGTTTGGGGGATATTTAGGGGATAATAAGAAGAAAGCGAAATACATTTTGATTAACGTACAACCTAGTAGTTTCAAATGTGATCATACACGCCCACTTGAAAAATTCATTCATTAACCCTGTAATTTACCTATCTTGTAAATGTAAAAACATCATCCTATGGTGACCGCGGCCTTATGGTAATAAAAATAATAACCTGGGACATTGTCCACACAAGGTCATCTGATCCCAAACTAAGCAGAGCTTGTACTATGGAAACCAGATAACTGATATACTACATATACTACTTTTTTTTGTAAATACATACTTATATAGATAAATACACCCAGACTCAGAACAAACAGATATGTTCATGCACACAAATGTTTGACCTGGATGGGAATCGAACCCATGACCTGCGGCATGATAGGTGCTATCTTAACCAACCACGCCAACTGGCCTATAGTAGTTGTGAACCGATGAAGTTCGGCTGACATTCGAGCACACGTTGACATTACCTTACATAAATGTTTGGGGAATTGCCGACACTTGACGGGATATAGGGGATGATACTTTACGCCTGGACAGCTTTTAACCCTTTACAAAGCGCAAGTCCGATCCTGCATGGAGTATTGCAGTCACCTTTGGGATGGATCAGCTAAGTACCAACTAGCCGCGCTTGACTCGGTGGAACGCAGAGCTAAGAGGCTCATTGGCGACGTAAAACTGGTGGATGCCAAGCTTCATAGCTTGGCTCATCGCCGCAAGGGTGCCTGCTTGTCGGTCTTCTACAGATTGTACTTCGGAGAGTGTGCCCAAGAACTCCACGACCTCATTCCACCGGCCCCCTTCTACCACCGGACATCTAGACGCACTGCCAGTTACCATCCCTACATGGTTGCTATTCCACCAATTCGCACTAAGCGCTTCCAAATGTCTTTTATAATGCGCACAGCAAAAGAGTGGAACTCACTACCTGCGTCTGTGTTTCCGAACGTATACAACCCTAATCTCTTCAAAGTGAGAGTGAACAGGCTTCTTCTGGGTAAGCTCACTCCATCGTCGACTTTGTCTCTGTCACCTCTGACCTAGACTAGAGTCAAGAGCAAACCCATAACAAAAAAAAAAAAAAAATATAGGGGATGAAAGTTTATATGGAAGTTCGTCATTATTGCTGATGCGAAATCCCACCAGGCACACGGATTGTGGTAAATTAAAACGTATTCTGATTCTACTAGCCATCAGAGTTCAACGAACTGCATCATCTGCCTGGATCGGCTTCTAGTCTAACCGGATGCAGCTGGATACCAGCATTTTACACGGAGCGACTGCCTATCTGACCTCCACAACCCAGTTACTAGGTAATACGATACTCCTTCAACGAATTGTAGTGCTAAACAGTAAGGATCATACTAACATCAATCAAGTGACCACACAGAATGAAATTCGAAAACGACGTCTCCGATTATGAAAGTGGTATTTAGATAATTACGATCCTGCTTGAACCTTACAGCTAACTTTTTTAATTACTCCATTTCATTATATCAATGAAAAACGTCAGCTGTTAAAGCAACAATATTTCAAAAACAAAAACAATGAAGGTATGTAACTATTTTTACGAGTAATTACACAACCATCTTACATAAATTAAATACTACTCGAAAAATACAATTCAAAAACCACAATGTTGACTTTTTCAATTTAAACAGTGTTTGAAAATTGTTAACGATAATTTTTAATCAATTTACCGGTTGATAAATTGTGGAAGCAGGCAGTTTGAAACGTGAAAAACTCAATTAAAACGGCATTTGGAAGCCCCATGACAGACATCAAGAATTCTTAAGGAAAAAATACGTTTATGAAAATTTTATTTCACGTTATTAATTGAATTATCTTATTGAGTAACAGACCAGCTATGCTGTACAGCCTGAGATGTACTCGTTATTACTAGCTCGAAAAAACGAAAAATCGTCAACAAAACTCGGCAAAACCACTTCAAACGAACCCAAAAAACTCGGAAACCCGAAAATCATAATTCAAAAAATCAATTCAACCTCATTAACCATCCAACGTGTCGCCGGTTGCAAATAAACTGTAAAAGGCTCGACTTTTTGAGAATATCGGCGAAAAACATTGACTGTAATTAAAATGGCGATCGCCAGCCAATTATATGTGCCTTTATTGAAACGTCGAGCAGATGGTTTCATAGTGGTGTCGTTTTTTGTCACAGCGGCGTTGTACAAAGGATATTTGTGTTTTTGTCGCGACCTGGTTGTACCACAAAGCATTTGTTGGTAGAACGTGTTGAGTGGAGACTTGGGAACAAAAATCGATGGCTTAGAAATGCTTATACGTCTTCAATACGTTTTCATAGGGCAGTTAATTTGAGAGGCACTCTTAAGTACGCCCCCGGAGCTTGCGTAGTTCATACAAACGAAATACCAAAATAAATACAGAATATCCAGTTCCCAAATATATATTAAATAAGAACATTGTTTTAAACATGAATTATGAGAAAAATAAGTTTTCTATAGAAATTTTAAATTGTTCATAACTCGTCTTCAAATCAGTGTCCTTTCAAAATATATGTTTGGGAACCTAGATATTCTGTAATCCAATCGGAATAAATACACACTACCTTAAGAATATGTTTGATTTACAAATTATTTTGGTATTTTGTTTGTATGAACTACGCATGCTTCGTGGGCCTCCTAAATGTCATTCTGATAGCTCTTGAGATGCTGATTTTTTTATTTTTTTTTTATTTCTGTAAGTAGGTTTATACAAACACTTTTACAAGTCAATCATGTTTTTTTTAAACTAGATGAGTACGGCGTTTCCTATCTGACTACTCTGAGAAGAAAGGCCGAAACAAACTCAGAGGTCACAGTCTCTTATAAAGTCCAGACATAATCTTGGTCACTTCATGTGAAGACCATGTAGATTGGTGTCTGAAATGGTCTTTTGAGGAAAGAACCACACAGATTGAGAGGACCTGTCCAGTCAGGGCACGCATTTGTCAGTAATCGCGCAGCTCAACTCTCAACGATTCGACGAACAATACCAAAGAAAGGACATTGGGGTAGGCCGCATAAATTACTCAAACTGCCTGAACTGATTTGATTGAAACACTCAAGAATCTGGCTTTAAGTATCATGGTAAATTATACGAGTATGAGTCTGTCAACGTCCACTACTACACTGATGCCATTCTTGAGGGGAAGGTCTGAATTCACCGTGTAATTTTCATGTAGTGGGCCTACTGCCTTGATTGACCGGCACAAATCCAGACTCCAGACTGCTACCTACACAAAATTTTCTAATCGACTGACCCAATGACACTGTCTAACCCGGGAATCGAGACTTACAGTATTGTAGGCTGCGGTGCATACGCAACTGCACCAACCACGTACACAAAAAAAAAAAAACATTCCTATAAAGCCAAATCTTTGTTCATAGTTTTGTTTTTCTAAAAAAAATTACTCAACTCCACAATATACGTCGTATATTTAGGAACAGATACAAATAGACAGTTCCAATTAATAACAACTAGTTGTCCTATGTTAAAGGTTGACAATTACTGACCACTGCAGGAGTGGGACAACATTCTGCAATTAACGCCGAAAAAAATGACAGCTCGACGTCAAAATAGTGTAGTGACAGAAGTAAGACTTTGACAGTTGACATAACTGTTTACATAGATGTTAGTATAAGGGCTGATTTCTCAATAGTCGGATAACTTTTATCTGAAGAATAAATATGACAGTTTGACATATATATGTTCTATACAAAAGCTGTTAAACCGTCATATTTATTCCATAAATAAAAGTTATACGACGATTGCAAGATTAGCCATATGTGTTTTAGTAGAAACGATTACTAGTTTAATAAAAGTGCTGGAAAATCCTGTTTTACAAGTACACACAAATCATATAATTTACTCACTAGAAAGACTTTATTTTTATGTTAGCCTCCATTGTCTCGCTGCTGAGCAAAGGCTTCCCTCAAATCCTTCCAAGCATCCTTTTCCAGGGCCACCTCGATCCAACCCTTGTGGTACGCGTCTAGGTCGTCTCGCCACCTCTTCCTGGGCCGGCTTCGGCGGCGACATCCACCCTCAGGCACCCACCGTGTGGAACTGTTGCCCAGCGATCAGCAGCCCTTTTGCCTACGTCTAGGATCTGTTTTGTATTCAGTCAGTTCGTTTTACGTCCAGAATGCTGCGCTCTATTGCTCTTTTGCAAACCCCAAGGCGGAACTTTTGTGACTCGGTGAGCGACCAGGTCTGATCCCTGACTACTTATTAATTGGAAAATTTGAACTGAAAAGTGGACGTAGTTTAGCAGAAAGGACTCAATCCAAAGAAAGTAATTTTTGAGTTATCGAGGTTTTAAGATTAGATGTGTAATGTCACATATTATATGGGTAAATACACTAATATTTCTGTAAGTATTTTTTTTTTTGCGATCGGTTTGCTCTTGACTCTAGTCTAGGTCAGAGGTGACAGAGATAAAGTCGACGATGGAGTGAGCTTACCCAGAAGAAGCCTCTTCACTCTCACTTTGAAGAGATTAGGGATGTTTGCGTTCGGAAACACATACGCAGGTAGTGAGTTCCACTCCTTTGCTGTGCGCATTATAAAAGACATTTGGAAGCGCTTAGTGCGAATTGGTGGAATAGCAACCAGGTAGGGATGGTAACTGGCAGTGCGTCTAGATGCCCGATGGTGGAAGGGGGCCGGTGGAATGAGGTGAGTATCACGGATATTTGTTGCTGAGTGAAAAAAACAACTGTTAGGACTTCTTTGGTATACAGAGTGTTAGGTTAAACGAGGGTCTTACTTTAAGGGGTCATTGTACTCATCATTATGAACCACTGTAACTAAGGGACCGAACCTGAAATCGCGATAAAGAAATCAGCTGCTCCCTACATTTTGACGAATTATGCGAACATAAATGTACCTATCTATCTACTGAACGCTGAATTTTTTTTAAATTTTTGAAATCAGCTGTTCAGTACATGTTCGCATAATTCGTCAAAATGTAGGGAGCAACAGATTTTTTTCGCGATTTCAGGTTTGGTCCCGTAGTAAAAGTTTTTAATAATTATGAGTACAAAGACCCCTTAAAGTAAGTCCTTCGTTTAACCTAACACTCTGTAAAAAGTGTCGTGGGTTTGTTATTGGGTAAGTTAAATGTTATTTTCGTTTATTTTTAATATACATATGTATTACTGTTTGCTTCCTTTATGAAATAAAATTAAATAAAGTCCAGGTTTCCTCAGCACTTTTGCCTTCACTGATGTCAGTAATGTCCAAGATGACCTCAGAATAAAAAAGTCACATTGGTACATGCCCGAATTTGAACCCACAACTTCTTGCATACGAGGCGAGGCCTTAAATACTGGGAGCTACCGTATCTATTTTAGTTCCCAATGTTATACCATTTCCAATAAAAATCCTACTTACCTACACCATCGCGCCAAAACACAACGTCTCACTCATACCAGGTTTCATAGCCAGATGTGATCGAAAAAAAAACAGCTCTTTTAAAAAATACCTTTTGTATCAAAAGCTATACAGAACCCAACAAAGGGGCCTGTTTTATTATTTTTTAAAAGGGTTCCGTAGGCGTGGCGCTTCCGTCCGCATTCTCTAATAGTTTTTGGGGTTGGCAACACGCTTTTTGTATTTTTTTTTTATTGTGAATACGACACTTATGCAAGAGGCGGTTTTTCGCATTTTTTGGTACATGTAAAATGATTTTAATTGTGAACGAGAGCTGGTAAGATGTTTCTTGAAAAGAGCAGCTGAAGTTGGAAGTATGATGCTTACCTAGTGTGGGGACTATAGATACTTTGTGGCCTTAATGAGATTTTCGGCTAAGGACGTGATAGTATGAACACGGGTCAATCACTCTGCCTAGGCTTTTCCCAATTATGTTGGGATTGACTTCCAGTCTAACCGGATGCAGTTGTATACCAGTATTTTACATGGAGCGACTGCCTATCTGACCTCCACAACCCAGGTACTGGGTTATACGATACCATTTGGTAAGACTGGTTGTCAGACTTTCGGGCTTCTGACGGCCGGTAAGGAGTGTCAAAGATCCACGAATGACAGCCGGAGCCAACGGCTTAACGTGCTTTCCGAGGCACAGAGGGGTAGGGGTAGAGGTAGGGGTGAGTGTATGAAAAGAAGGTCACCCATCCACAGACCAGCCACGGCAAGCGTAGCTTAACCTGAGGGATCGACCCGTGCGGCTGTTATTACTTAGCCACGAGCTCCTCACGGGTGGACATAATTATGCAACCTAACTAACAGCTGTAGTTAAAAGTTTCAGCAAACATCCCGAGAGAAAATAATGTATGTAGGTATATCTATTCATACACGAAATCTCTTAAGGAGTCATTACGAACAACTTTTACTATAGGACCAAACATGAAATCGCTAAAAATATCAGCTATTCCCTACATTTTGATGAGTTATGCGAACATGCAACAGCTGATTTTTTTTTCGCGATTTCATATTTGATCACATAGTAAAAGTTGTTCATAATGATGAGCACAATGACCCCTTAAAAAATTTCGTGATATAGACCATATATAGTGGCCTACTCACTGATCACACGGAATGGTTGCCAAGTTTTTGAAGGCCTATAGGCGCCAAAAAAAAAGTTGCTCACATAGCATAAGCATTGTTCCCTCTGGTGGGACACGCGCCTCCTCTCGGTGAGAGGGAGTGGGCTGTAATCCACGCATTTTGGTAGATGTCACATGTCTTCGAATTTTTGATTCTAGAACATGCCGGTTTCCTCACGATGTTTTCCTTCACCATATTTTTGAGAGCAGCGATGATGAAATTATTTACACAAAGTAAAGTGACTGCCTGGGTTCGAACCTACGACCTACAACTCGTATGTCCGTTACCACTGGGTCACCGCTGCATTAACATACATTAAAGATAATTTTATTTGTCAAAAACATGCGTATACATGCAAATTAAGCATGCAGTATGGCGCAATATTAATATTTCGTACGTACATGTTTCACCCGTAAGGCGTACAAAATTCATAAAATTTACAAAAAAACAAATAATAATAATAAAAATACTAGATCACAAAATAAAGACTGAATTAGTATCGGCACTTCAATCCTACTTGGATTATAGTCAGTGATAATCATTGATGTCAGTAAAATAAATTAAACATAAAATGTCACAAAACTTAAGACTAAATAAAATAAAATAAAATAATAATAATTTTAAAAATGTCAAATAGTGTCATTCAAAAAGTCATTCAAATTATAATAACACTTGTCTGTTAATAAATCTCGTATTTTTTTTTTAACAAATTTACCGGCAATTTTTTGTACATTATACATTACATTGCTTACATTTTTAAAGGTCATGCGGAGATCGAAATCATCTGACAGAACGTTCTAGATTTAAGAGCGTTTACTCTACAGAATATTGACAATTTTTATGAGTAAATACCAAAATAACTGTAAAAAATTGCATAATACTTATAAATTCCAACGATTTATTGAGTGTATAAAAAAATGTAATTTGATTTAAATGTATTAAAATAATCACGAAAAACCTGTAGAAATGCGACGTTGACAGCCCGGCGGAATAAACGCTCTTAAAATAATCAAAACAAAAGCTGTTTTATAAACTGGATAACAAGAGTTTTCAGGACATTATAGAGATTGCCAAAATAGTATATTTTCAGTCTTTATTTTATTTTATTTTATTTATTCGGGAAAATAAACAGTTACACATTAAAATCTTATACTAAGTTATAAATATACAAGAGTTGTAAATGTATAACCTACAAGATGTTCCACAACATATTAAAAGATAGGATATCTAACAGTGCGCTAATCTAAGCTGTTAAAACAGAAAAGTAGTCTATAGTGAACATTAGACATAGACACGCATGCAAACAACAGAGAAAGAGAGAGAGAGGGAGAGAATGAGTAAGTGATAAACTAACTATTCAGTCAGAAATTATTTTGTAGATAAGACTTCTAAATTTTTGAGCAGACATAGAAAAGAAGTCGATATCTTCAAAGAACTTGTTGTATTGATTGGTAAGGTGGCGTAGGGGTGCTCGCAAGCCCGCGTTTGTACGACAAGAACTTGCAGCAAATAAAGGTCTTGCGCGCACCCCACGGTGTATCGTTGTTCTAGGTACTACAAAACTAATTTTGTTGTCTTTGTACTTAGTAATCGAAATCTAAATGATGACTGCCTTGAAATTATTTCATTATAATATCGGGGACATCCCCGAACAACAGGAAAAGCAACATTGTCTTGTTCTGAATGCAGTGATGTGTGCTGTTAAAATTCAGGCACATTATCTACTAAATTTAAGTATAATAATGATGAACACAAAGACGTACCATCACGCCTGTTTCCCGCAAAGGTGCTGTATGGCACCTGCCACATTGTGCCGGTTATGTCTAATCTCATCACGGGAGCGACTCCGGACTGTCTATCTATGTCCGGACTGCTACTGAGAAATACCTGCAACAAAAACAAAAAACTAAGTCCAACCTAGAGATCTGTACTGAAGAGCCTATACTCGTACAACCTCAGCTCAAATTCTAATTTCGCTCCCCACTTCCCCGCGCCACCTCACTCTTTATGTTGTTGTTTCTGTAATGTGTGTTCTGAGCGCAAGCGACACAGCTCTCCCGTTTGAAAGCCCAAGCGAAACTGAGCGGGGGTGTCGGGCGGCAGGGAAAATACCTCAAGACGCCGACAATTTAGGTAATTTCTTTTTACGATGAAAATACTAGCAATTAAAAAAAAAAAAAACATAAGACCTGCTTTATAGTAAGTTCAGTTAGTATGCAAAGTTTCATGATCTAATTTGATGTATTTTTTAAATACCAGCGGTTTATTGTTCGGTTTGGAGGTAACTGGATTTTTTTTTCTGCCGAGAAAATTTTATAGAATCGTGTTTTCGTCACACATAGTACTTAACATGAATCCTCAAAGTTACCATATATTTATAAATGGCTACCATTTGAGGTCTTAAAACAAAAGACAGTCGTCTACTCAACATCAGCGACTCCACATCTCTTAAACAGACAATAGTCGCACAGGCGTCACCCAGATTAGAACAGAAACCCTTGGGTCACCCAGACCTTTTTTAGATGTTCTCAACAGACCGGGAGACGTAATCAACTTCTAGAGAGAGATGGACTGGATGGAATAACTCACTGACAGCCGCTATGGCTCACGCACAATGGTCCACTTGAAGGATTAAGTGCGGAAACCAAACCCCCATAACATAGAACATAGAATAGACAATAGTCATCATCATCTTCTTATTAATTCAGCTTCTTCACATTGACCGCTTCTCCCATACAGTAGATTCTCACGACCTTCACTAGGTCATCAGTCACATAGTCAAGAACCATCATCTACCTAGACTTTTCCCAACTACGTTGTGGTTGGCTTCTAGGCTAACAGGATGCAGCTGTATACTAGTATTTTACATAGAGCGACTGCCTATCTGACCTCCACAAGTAGTAACTTAAAGTCTTAAACGTAAAGTCTTACCAAGGGGTATGGTGTTACCCAGTAGGGTAACACCATACCCCTTGGTAAGACTTTTGGGCTTCTGACGACATATTACAAAAAACTACATACAAATGACAGCCAACAGCTTAACGTGATTTCCGTAGCCAGGAGGATCTCGGTATGTATGTAATGTAATGATTTACGGATCGACCTCGGCAAGCGTAGCTTTGACATCACGTGACATCATAGTCTATAGTCACAATGCATCTAAATATTTGTATATTTAAAACATAAGGAACCCGTCTCCCTCAGCAATGTTACAGAGAACCCCAATCGGCGGGCACCAGCGAACCACGCGTCAAAGTTCTGGTACGTCAAAAACAATAGCAGTGAAGGAATTCTTACGAGCAGGGCTGTCGCGAAGCGAACTGATTTTATAAAGTGGTTATGTTTTTAATCAGGTTGGACTATCTTATTTGTAATTTGCTTGGATTTTCCATATGTGATCGAATCAGAAATTAACAGTTACACAGGAGAACCAAGGTAACCGACGTAACTTGAAGAATTGCCAAACCCTAAGCGCAGAACAGATGGCCGATGAGGCTGAATGGTTCTGGAGCGGCAAATGCGTACCGGAAGACGTAGCTTTGGAAGGCATTCCACAAGGTGCATGGACTGATGACCTGGTGAAGACCGCAGGAATCCGCAGGATGCGAGAAGCACAGAACCGATCGGGATGCCTAGGGGCAGCAGTGGACGTCTTTCAGTTGAAATGATAAGGAAGACCTAATTTGTATAATAAGATGTGTCATTTGATTCAGTGAGCTATATGGGCTGCTGGCATAAAATGACATCGGAAATCAGTGATATATATTTTATTTTGTGGAAATCGGTATTTTTTAGGACGCCGTGTTCCTATTCCATATGTCTTTGTCGAGACTTCCAGAGTTCATTGATCATAGGAGATGGTTTCGGTGGTTTTTCTCTATGGTGAATTTACTTTCTTTTCTCCACATACCGTTGCGCCATGTTGGAGACTGGGCTCAAAAAATGTCAGTGAGCATTTCATAATTGTGCAGTCACAGGCAAGGGTCCTTGTGAAAGATTTTTTCCAGGAAAGGACATTGCCCAAAAAATCAATGATAAAAAACTTTTTCCAAAAAAAAACAACCGACATAAAAAAAAAATCACTACAAAGTGAAAATTAAATTTACTTTCGTCGGTGTCTTTGGATCTCTATATTAGTTTTTTGACACTGACTTCCGAAATTAAAGTTATTTTACACTTTTTAGTGGGTCAGTTTGTAATTTATCTAAGTTACAATAGCCTAATGTCAACTGTTCATCACCTTTTACAGAATATTGCTTTATCCGATGCAGGTACGTTAATTGTTGAGAAGTTCTCCTGGTAAGTACCAGGAGAACTGGAGCTGATGGTGAAGTCACTATCAGCTCCACTTCACCATTACTAAAGTACCTAATCGAATCGCAACCCGTGAAATACCTAAATAGTTCCAGTGGCTATTTGTGATCTTCATCAACAGTTCCACTTCACCAAATGGTGCTTTCTGAGGGCAAATGCACGAGTTACCAAAAAAAAAAATACCCAAATCGCTATAGAAAAATTCGACGATTTCTCCAGGATCCCATTTACATGTATACCCTTTCAAACCAAAAAAGAATTTTCCAAATCGGTCCAGCCGTCTTCGAGTAATCGGGAAAAATATATTTCAAAAAAGATTCTAACTGAGAAACATCTCTTTTCTTTGAAGTCGATTAAAAATATATATACTTATATATACGTATTCCTGTGTATTTAAATGGGTTCACGTCAATAATGCAATAGTTTTGAATTCATTCACAATCTTGCCAGTCCAACGTCTGCTAACAATCTGTTATCTGTGAAGTAAGATAATGTTTGTCGTTTTCCGGTCAATTCAATTTCAATTGGGGGAATTGACCGGAAAACGACATATATATATATATTAAACAAGCTTTTCGTAATCTGAATATCATCTAGGACAGAGTCCTTGTCAAGACACTCACACAAAACTCGATTGGTTTGTGTCGGTTTATTGTTGAGTTCCTGAGGTCACCTTCCGGCTCCATCATTAGATCAGCTCCATGTCATAATAGTATTGCATTGTCATCCAATTTACATATGCATGTAAAATTTCAGCTCAATCGGAAACCGTGAAGTGAGTCAAATTTAACTTGCAAGATTCGATTACAGACAAACAGTTACCCGGACAGATGATATTATATAAAACTTTGTAAAAATAGTTCTGGCTACTGCCAACCCTATTAACCAGGTAAAAACTGAGGACATATTTGTCCCTCTCTGCCGTTGGACAACAAGAAAGAAGTTATTTTTGTTTAAAAAAAAAACCTCATGAGATATACTGAGGCAGCGGCATTATCAAAGCGTTCTTAACGTGTCTCGAGATGAGAATGCTTAGAGTCGGTTTGTGCGAAAATGTGGAAAATATCGTCTGTGTCCGTACTAGTGTGTGTGTGTGTGCTGAGCGTAGTTGGGCGATATATTTGTGCGTAGTTTTAATGAAAAGGGAATTGAGAGGCGAAAAAGGGGGGAATGATATTATATTATGATCTTGATTCAAGAACCTTAGTGGAAGGAGAGAACGAAAGCCGTTGCCCTGCCGTGGGATAGGCATATAAAAAAAAACTGGCCAAGTGTGTGTCGGACCACGCACAATGAAGGGTTCCGTAGTTGGGATGAATTTATCCCAAGAACAAACTTAACTTTGTAGTTGAAAAGCATGTTATCGATATACATATGTCACGGTTAATTCTCCAACTACAAATTAACTTGTGATAAAACTACAAATTAACAACTTTCGGACGTTTCCCTTTAATTGTGCTGTAAGACCTTCCTTCTTGCCAAATTCCATGATTCTAGGTCAACGGGAAGTACCCTATAGGTTTTGATTTCCTTGTGAAATCGCAAAATATGCGAAAACATGCGACATAAACGGTCATATCTTTTGATCGCGTTGACTTACAAGTTTGATTTTTTCACAGCTGAAAGAGACCATAGACCCAAGTTTTTAGTATGAATTTTAACTTGATATCTTTACGCGTTCCTGAGGAAAAGGATCTTGACAGACAGATAGACGGAAAACAAAGTGGTCCTCTAAGGAACCCTAAAAGTTACATAATATTTTTGTATTGGTATAAATATAGTACAGACGAGTCCTAGAGTGGAGACCGAGTAGAAGCGTAGTGGAGGACGCCCCCAGCTAGATGGTTCAACGACCCTGGGACAGACTGAATGCCGAAGGTGGCGGACAGGGGGTTGTGGTCAAGTTTGAGAGAGGCATTTATGTCCAGAAGTGACTGCAATAGTCTGAACTGATTGACAAATACAGTTTCTGCTTTATGAGTGGGTCATCATCTGCTTAGCCTCTTCCCAACTATGTTGGGGTCGGATTTAATTCACAACCCAGTTACTGGGTAATACGATACCCCTTGGTAAGACTGGTTGTCAGACATTCGGGCTTCTGACTACCCGTAACGACTGTCAAAGATCTACGAATGACAGTCGAGACCAACGGCTTAACGTGCTTTAAGAGGCACGGAAATGGAGGGAACTTGGTATGTAAAGATGGTCCACCCATCCACGGACACCGTGGTAAGCGAAGCTTAAAACCTGAACGATTGACCTGTGTGGCTGTTATTACTTAGCTACAAGCCCCTCTTGTTTTATGAGTAGGTAGAGGAAGAATAAAGAAACTTGGGATGGATTGAGAAAAATGATATGGCTAGAAAAGAGGTGAATACTGAGATGATGGCTGATAGAGATGATTGAAAGAAGAAGTGGAAAACGTGCTGTGCCGACTACAAATAAGTTCTTGCAAAATTGGCCAAATTACTGAATTTTAATGCGTGAGTTCTAACCAAGTAATATTTCTGCAGCAAGAGATGTAATTTTCAAAAACTGAATACCTACTTACTTAAAAAAAAAAAAAAATAAAGTGTGACTGCCAAGTGCACACACAAAAAGCACACAGAAAAACGGATATTTTTAAATACCATGTGATCATACTAAAAAAGGCTATTCTTTCTGGAGTAGGTATCATACGATAACCTAGAACGTTTCGGCTTACCTACAATAGGTACGTGTTCCGACTTCCGTGTGAACCAAGCCATTAAAATGTTTCAAGAAACACTATTCCTTGTCACTACCATTCGGTTCGTCTTTTCATTATTTTAAACCGCATAAGTGTCGTAATTGTAAAACTTTTAAAACAAGTCTGCTTCTTTAAATCCCTACTTCATTTTACTACCGAGCCGTGCCGATATTTACACCATAATAAATTTTATACCCTAATGTCGGCACTTCTGTATTTTACGCCGAACTTCGCTATCAGTTGGTGGGCAGTGGCTTAAAGCAGCAGCTTGCACGTTTAAACGCAGTCATATAAGCATTAAAAACTCTTTTGAAGAAAGCGAATATATACTTTGTTCAAAGAAATGGCGAGTCGCTTGTTTCTTGAAGATTGTTAAAAGATTTTATTGGTATGTGTGTTTTATACTGATATTTTAGCGAGTTTCTGTGGCTAATAATGGTATTCGGACAGTCAAATGCCTACGAAAATTGATAGGTAATTCATTTAAAAATAATGGAGTTTACTTTATTAGGCTAGTTTTTAACAGGTGATCTGTTAGCAGACAGCATCACTTATCGAACACTTAATAAAAAACTGACCAATTACGGATCAGGTCCAAAATTAGTTAAATTTCTTCAAAATATAATTTCTGTATCCTCTCATCATTATCTTATCTCTCAGTATCATTTCAGTCTCCTGCCCTTGAAGACGATTATAAATTATGCCGACGCATGCTACCTGGATGCTACTGAGGAGCTATTAAACAAGCTTGAACGCTTGCATTCGCTTTGTTTTTGGTCTTCGAAAGTATGATCATGTTTCTCACTTTCGCAAGGAACTCAAGTGGCCCAATCCGCCTTCGCAGGAATACTCGGATCTTATGTCTCCTCTTCAACATTTTACACAACCCGTCTTATCCTTCCTACCTGCGTGAGCGTTTTTCCTTTGCTCGCCCTAGTGACGCACCGTGTAGATCACACCTTAGATCCCTCCTTAAATATCATCCTCATAAAACTAGCTACTATTCTTATTCTTTCTCTATCCATGCTGTGAGTCTGTGGAACTCACTTCCGCCTAGCATTCGCGATTTAAAAACTGTGTCTCTTTTCAAATATCGAGTAAAAGAGCATTACTTTTCCTCTCAACTGTGAGTATTTATATGTTTATATATTTTAGCTTTATGTATTTATTTAAGTTTATGTTATACGTGTAGGTATAGTTAATATTTTAGTTTAAAGTCTTCGCATATTCATATTTTTCTCTTCTTGTTCTCACACACAATTGTCTACATTTTTGTTTCATTTCTCCTTTCGCACGTCTGCTGGAAGAAATTTCTTAAGAAATAAGCAGTACCTTTGTACTCCTAATTATAATTATGTATTTTATTATGTATTTTTCTGAAAAAAAAAGATAAAATAAATAAATAAATAATCAGTTTATCAATTATTCCTACAATACAATACTTCATGCTTGCTTGCATGCTTTTTGACTGAGTTGTAAACAATTTTGTAAAACATGGATTTTTTTAGTTAGTTCAGTCTATTATTAAGCGTGCGTTATGTCCTCTGATATTTGTGATACTACTGACAAAATAAATTAGACTGTTTTCTTAATAAAAGATCAATCAAGATGCTTAGCCTTTTCCCAACTACATATCGACGCTTGAAAGGCAATCCTCACTAAGCGACATTGAGTAAAATTAACAGGAGAGCGATTTAAAGTTCAAATATAAAAGAAATCTTAAAAATTCATGTAATTTTTCAAATGATGACATCGTTTTCATCGAACAATTAGGTGAATTTTTATGATTTTTTTTTTTACTATTTGATCTTTAAATCACTCTCCTGTTAAGTTTAATCAATGTCGCTTAGTAGGTCTATTTCTTTGTCTCCCGGTACGGGAATTTGCCACACGAAGGGTTAGTGAGGATTGCCTTTCAAGCGTCGATGTTGGGGTCGGCTTCCAGTCTAACTGGATGCTCCTGAATACCAGTATTTTACATAGAGCAACTGTCTATTGACCTCCACAGCATAGTTACACGATACCCCTTGGTTACACTGGTTGTCAGACTTTTGGGCCGGTGACGACTGTCAAGACTGTTTTCTCAATAATGATTATCTACTAAAATCCTAGGCATGTAGTTGACATCTGGTCGCAACTTCGGCGCCACCATCGAGTACAAGGCCTTAACTGCGGCCAAGAAACTGGGCATCCTAAGTAGGGTGAAGCGATAATTTACGCCTGGACAGCTTTTAACCCTTTACAAAGCGCAAATCCGATCCTGCATGGAGTATTGCAGCCACCTTTGGGATGGATCAGCCAAGTACCAACTAGCCGTGCTTAACTCGGTGGAACGCAGAGCTAAGAGGCTCATTGGCAACATAAAACTGGTGGATGCCAAGCTACATAGCTTGGCTCATCGCCGCAAGGTTGCCTGCTTGTCGGTCTTCTACAGATTGTACTTCGGAGAGTGTGCCCAAGAACCGCACGACCTCATTCCACCGGCCCCCTTCTGCAACATCTAGACGAACTGCCAGTTACCATCCCTACCTGGTTGCTATTCCACCAATTCGCACTATGCTCTTCCAAATGTCTTTTATAATGCGCACAGCAAAGGAGTGGAACTCAGTACCTGCGTCTGTGTTTCCGAACGTATACAACCCTAATCTCTTCAAAGTGAGAGTGAACAGGCTTCTTCTGGGTAAGCTCACTCCATCGTCGACTTTGTCTCTGCCACCTCTGACCTAGACTAGATTCAAGAGCAAACCCATCACAAATAAAAAATATAAAAAATACTTCACACAATTTTGTTAATTTAAATGTTGTACCCTATTTTGGTCTCATAAAATTATGACACATCTTTGAAATTTTGGTACTACATTAAAATTGCAGTTTATTTTTCAGCAATATTTCGCCACTTAATAAATAAACTATCATTGTACAAACATCCCGTAATAGTAAATGTAGGATTTTTACACCTTTTAATGATGATAGTTTGAGTGATACTCAAGAATACGTAGGTAATAATAACTTTTATTGATTGGTGATTAATTGAATGATAATGCACGCGAATTGAATGGTATTTGTGTATTAAAGTATAGACCACGCGTAGCAAGTAAAGTGCTGACACAATGATGTCAAATACGTACGTGCTTACACTGTACAGGAAAATTATATTGAATCATCTCTTTTTATCACACAATTAATTAAAAAAAAAAAAAAAATCAGTCTTCTCCCTTACTAACTTTCCTATTAAATAATAATCAATCCACGTTATTATGTAGGGTGTGCAGAAATGGTAGTAATTCAACAATATTGTGCACAGCAGGCCGACTGTGAGGCTCGTGCTAAATTAACTGATTGTTAAACTGACTTTATTGTTGTTAGCTTTGTTTGTTAATTTGTAATTAACTTTTTGAATCTGGATTTGGAGGTAATTTTTGTTGGATATACAAACTTATTTGTGTTTTGTATATTATGAGTAAATTTCAATTTGAAAGGTACACATAGTTTGTTTGGAATACGTTTTTTGATCTTTATACGCTGTGACATGTCTTTGATACCGCAAGATTGTTATAATATACTGTGTATTTTCTCCAACTAAAATCTGGTTTATCTTCTCCTTCCATAACTCTCCTATACAATTTTTATCTGACCTCCATAACCCAGTTACTGGGTAATAGGGGGGTAATGGTATAAGCCTGCGATTTAGCGACCTGATCAATCGACCCGTGCGGCTGTTATTAGGTACATAGCCAGGAGCCCCTCTACCACATGTATAGTCCATGCGCAAGCTCTGAGGAATCGGGACCTGAGGAAGCGGGCGGTTTTCAAGCACATACTATCCTCATATAATTATTTCATAATTAATTAGATACGTGGCGCGCGGAGGCGAAGGATGTGTTGATTATTAAATAATTCTATGAGAATAGTATGTGCTTGAAAACCGCCCGCTTGCTCAGCCCCCGATTCCTCGGAGCTCGAGAACGGACTGTAGGTACTATTCTCAATTAAACCGTGTCGATACGGGAAAAAAAGATCTTTATCAAAAATACTTTGCCACGCGTTAAAAATGGCATACCTTTACGAAACGTCAAATTATTTCTTCCTCACCAATTTTGTCGTCAAATGAACAATGCACAAAATACTTATAATCTTAGTATCGGGTGTTATAAGCGTGCCCTATTCGTCATAGCTTCATAGCCCCACATAGCCCCATAGTTGTACCGACGCTGTATTTTCGCTATTCTTGGTAATTCTATGGTGTAGTATTACATGTAATGGTTGGTTTTAAAAGTCGTATGGGCTTATGCTGTTAGAGATTTTTTTCTGGACGGTTTTTAGTATAATTAGTGACAATATTTACGTACTTCGGAATTCGTGAGTGTTTCGTTTCAAAACTAGTCAATTTGTGTCAAATCAAATGGAACGCTATGTAAGATAAAATAAAAGTTAAAATAAAACATCGGTAGCAATGGACTACATGTCACGCAATGATAGAAAAACAGTTTTTGGAGTTTACTCCTTTAAAATCGATTTTCATATAAGGCGCTCGGTATGGATTCAGATTCCGATTTAGATTCATTTATTCACTGTAAAACATAGGTACATTATAAGTTCTTATTTGGTGGTTAGGGCGTACAACAGTAGTAATACAATATAATTAAAACAATTAATTAATATTATAGGAACAAGTAAATAAATTAGATCATCTATAGCATTAAGACTTTTCAGTCACACTAAACAATGTCTATTATATAAATAATGTGTAGTGAGAAAACATAAAAAAAGTCCGCAGTTATTGTAATAAAATGAAAATTTTGCACTTGCTTATTAAAAGAATGTTAAAGAAATTGAATGATGTCATAAATTAAAATTAAATGTCACTATGGACGATCAATAGTTGTTACTTATGAAATGTCAGAAATTTAATAACAGCATATCATTCAAATATTCGGCGATTGATATGGAAAAAATATGAGGAGTGAAATACAAGCGGAGCGTTGTCACGTGTTTATGTTTGGTCTGGCAGTTTGAGTAATCTATGCGGCCTACCCCAATGTCCTTTCTTTGGTATTGTTCGTCGAATCGTTGAGCTCCTTAAGTTCTGAGTTGAGCTGCGCGATTACTGACAAATGCGTGCACTGACTGGACAGGTCCTCTCAATCTGTGTGGTTCTTTCCTCAAAAGACCATTTCAGACACCAATCTACATGGTCTTCACATGAAGTGACCAAGATTATGTCTGGACTTTATAAGAGACTGTGACCTCTGAGTTTGTTTCGGCCTTTCTTCTCAGAGTAGTCAGATAGGAAACGCCGACCTCATATAGTTCAAAAAAAAAAAATTTTGACTTGTAAAAGTGTTTGTACAAACCTACTTACAGAAATAAAAATCATTTATCATTTAAGGAGTAAACTCTAGTCAAGCGTCGGAGCCGACACACACTTTTTTTTTAAATTATTTATATGCTTTCCTTTACCTATCTCACCTGATGGTCAGCGATGATGTGGTCGATGATGGTGCACGTTGCCTAAAACTAACTTATTCGCACTCGATTTTAAGACTCGCTCGTGGCTAAGTAATAAAAGCCGCTCGGGTCGATCCATCAGGTTAAGCTACGCTTGCCGCGGTTGGTCCGTGTATGGGTGACCATCTTTACATACCGAGACTCCTCCGTCCGTCGGAAATCACGTTAAGCCATTGGTCCCGGCTGTCAATCATGGATCTTTGTCAGTCGAGTCTTACCAAGGGGTATCGTATTACCCAGTAACTCTGTTGTAGAGGTCAGATAGTCAGTCACTCCATGTAAAATACTGGTATTCAGCTGCGACCGGTTAGACTGGAAGCCGACCCCAACACAGTTGGGAAAAGGCTAGGCTAGATTGACTCGATTTGAAGACTTCTAAGTTGTAATTGTGACTATCGGGAAACAAAGGCTCCGGCAGGGAACTCTTCTAATAGTCAGAGACAGTTGGATGAGCAGCTTTTGTAAAATAATAATCTTAAAAAGTTGGATTGTTTAACACGCTAATCTCTGGAACTACAGTCGGAATTGAATTATTTTTTTGCATTCGATAGCCCAATTCTTCAGAAAGTTTAGGCTATTTAACATACGACCCTTAGGAGCTGAACAAAAAGAAAAAAGAGACAGGCCAGTTGGCATGGTTGGTTAAGATACCACCAATCATGTCGCAGGTCGTGGGTTCGATTCCCATCCAGGACAAACATTTGTGTGCATGAACATGTCTGTTTGTTCTGAGTCTGGGTGTAATTATCTATATAAGTACAAAAATAAAGTAGTATATGTAGTATATCAGTTATCTGGTTTCCATAGTACAAGCTTTGCTTAGTTTGGGATCAGATGACCGTGTGTGAATAATGTCCCAGGTTATTTTTATTATTATAACGCTAAGCGAAATCGAAGGAATTGCGCGGGCGCGCGATGCGATGCGACGCGGTGGGTCACGGGCCCAGAGACTTTTATAAAAATGTGGCTGTGCAATGCACATTGTGTATCTTACGACTTTCACGTGAATGAAGTCATGGGCAGAACCTAGAAGGTGTACTTTTTTTTTCCTTTTGGCTTCGTACGGTTTGTGCATTTAGCTAATGTCAAGTTTAAGTAGAAGGTAATTAATAATACTTCAATATCACACAGGTACCTGTCTCCGTTATAAACTTGCTATATCTTTAAAAAACCGGCCAAGTGCGTGTCGGACCGCGAACAATAAAGGGTTTCGTAGTTGGGATGAATTTATCCTAAGAACAAGCTTAACATTGGGTTCGATTCCCATCCAGGACAAACATTTGTGTGCATGAACATGTCTGTTTGTCCTGAGTCTGGGTGTAATTATCTATATAAGTATGTATTTACAAAAAAAAAAAAAAAAACAGTAGTATATGTAGTATATCAGTTATCTGGTTTTCATAGTACAAGATCTGCTTAGTTTGGGACCAGACGACCGTGTGTGAAATGTCTCAGGATATTATATTATATTATTATATTATATATTGTAGTTAAAAAACATGTTCTCCCATACATTCCAACTGCAAATGTGAGTTTGTACGCACAATATTAAAAGGTTATTTTAAGACCATATACGAGTACTTCTTATAAGTGTTCCTGTAATCTATAACTATAGAATTGTTTTCTGTATTTTTTTCAAAATTTTAAGCTCAGTAGTTTCGGAGATAAAGGGGGGAATGGTCAATTTTCGTCTATTTTCTTAAAAAAACTTTAAAACAGTTTATTTTAAAATTATAAAAAATATATTTGAGATCCTCACAGTAAGCTCTTTCATTTGATATAACGCACAGTACAGCTTGCAATTTTTTTTAAATTTTCTTATTTGCCCCCCAAAATTGAACCCCCTATTCAAAATTCATTTATTTACGTTACACGTCCGTGTTTGTATGAACTTTTGTTTGTCACAAAAGTTCATACCTATGTGTACCAAATTTCAACCTAATCGGTCGATTAGATTCGGAGCAAATCGGCTGTGACAGACGGACAGACAGACAGATACACGAGTGATCCTATAAGGATTTCGTTTTTTCCTTTTGAGGTACGGAACCCTAAAAATGCAATAAAATTCACATTAAAAGGACATCCTCGCTACTTTTATACAAATAGACGCCTTTTTTTTAAACAACAATGAGAAGTGATCTTATTTCGGAAGCAAGGTGTGTACAATGTGGAGTTTCCTGTAACTTTGTAAAAAAAAATGCTAAAATACATTTTGTTTGTTATGGTTACCCATTACTTCTGGAAGGGAAAGCAGAATGGAATATTACATTGGTTGCGTTTTAAAATTGAAGCCAGTAGCAAGGGACTACTAGTGGTTAAAATTACATATAGGGAAGTCAGAGCCGCTCTGTGTCGTTTAAATTAAAAACGCTGATTTAAAAATTAAGTACTACTTATTTGATTGAAGAATACGTACATTTTCACACCTGTTTTTAAAATTTGCAATAATTAAGAGATAAAAACTTTTTACCAAAAAATAAAACCGACTTCCAAAACAAAACACTACAAAGTGAAAAATAACTTTAATTTCGGTAGTCGGTGTCTTGGGTTTTGTATTTTCGTTTTTTGACACCGACTTCCGAAATTAAAGTTATTTTTCACTTTGTAGTGTTTTGTTTTGGAAGTCGGTTTTATTTTTTGGTAAAAAGTTTTTATTTTTCACTTTTTAGTTGTGGAACCTACCCTACACAAATTCGAATACATAATTGAGCACAATAATTTTAGATATAACCATGTAAATAACAGTGATAGGAAGTTATTAAAACACCATCACATCATCCACATAAAATAAGTGGGAAATATACGCATTATTGAAGCTAACTCAAAAACTCCCCAAGCAAAGTTAATAAAATTTATATGGGACCACCTCGGACGTATACCCTATCAAACAAAAAAAGAATTTTCTAAATCGGTCCATCCGTCTTTGAGTACTCGCGTAACAAACATACAAAAAAAAAAACAGACGAATTGAGAACCTCCTCCTTTTGAAAGTCGGTTAAAAATACGAGCTAGCCTTACACTGATTGCTTAAATGTGTAACATCTGACATCTGGTTGGGTTGGTACTCGTACCATCTGACGGCCAACTCTAGCACCGCGCGCGCTCATTGGTCAAATCAAATAGCGCGCACTTCCCCGGCTTCCTGTTACACACATCCGTCCCTTTTCACGAAATCAAGAAAGATGTTACACATCAAAAACCCTTTTTCTTAACTAATTTAATTGTCACGTCTCTAGTCAAAATAATTGGTTTGATATTTGACCAACTAATTACAACTACTTAAATTTTGGTGTGGCTGCGGGAAACCTCAAGCGGCGTAATTGGTATATTTTCGAGACGTTTTGGGTTGAAACCTTCGGGCCTTGGGATCCGAGTGCTCATAGTCTCTTAAAGGAAATCTCGAAACGGCTGGTTGACAGTTCCCGTGACCCACGGGCTGTTTTTTACCTTGGCCAGAGGCTAAGCATTGCCATACAACGTGGTAATGCCGCCAGTCTCCTGGGTACATTACCAGTCGACAACGATGCGGATGAATTTTTCGACGCCATATTTTAGTTTGTGAATAGCATAAGAACGAGTCGAGTTTAACCCCGCCAAAAGCACCTGTTACATGCAGCAATGTAGTACAAGGCTAAAACCAAAAAGCTGGCCGCCCTATTTACACATGGAACGACAACCTAAAGCAAGACATGATATACTTCGACAATGAAATCAACTTTTGGGTGGATATGGCTAAAGAAAGAAATAAGATCAAAAAGGATTCAAATGAGAACTACAAGAAACCCGAAATTGATAGCAGTGAGACCTCAGACGAAGAAATTGGAAACAGCAACGTGTAATAAAGCATAGCAGTGACATAAATAAAGTCGAAATCGCAGTTTCACTGCCAAAAGATTCACCGGGGAAGCTGGACTAGAAGCAACCTGGCGGCGACGTCGTAAAAAAGAGCCCATCTATAATTATATCACCCGTCTCTCCACTATTCCAATGCTTGCTCTAGGGTGCATACGTGAATCTTTGGGTTCATTCGATTAATCGAGTCTGGTCAAACCATGCTGGGGTCGGTGAATGAATGAATCATTCATTAACTCCGTAATACTTCAGTATCATCGTCCTGCCCACAGAACAAATTCTGTTCTGTGGTCCTGCCGTTGTCCCTGTTACTTGGGGTCGGCGCAACGCGTTTTCTCTTTCCATTCTCCCCCTTTTTTTTTTGTGGATGGGAAATCATCAAATAACTTCTCCCGCTCTGGGTGGAGCGGAAGGGCGTGTCAGACTTTTACTGACTAAAACCCACCCGTGTTCCTTCAGTTGCCTATGCCAGGGCCACGGTATCTTTTTCAAACAACCCGCGACCCCAGCGGCATCGGCCCTATTGGACCCCATCTTTTGCTGACATCTCTTTGAAGCGCGCGTGGAACACAACACGCCGTCGACCCGGGCCTGGTCCTCACCGGACGGCGAGCTACCCACTACTCACCGTCCGCAAGCCCGCGCCTACGGTGGCCGGGAATCGGCTATCGATTCCCGCCGCCCAGGGCGTCTCCTGCGGCGACTGAGGGCGCGAGACTGCCTCTCCCTCACGCGTTCCGCCTCCTCCTTCGCGAGCATTACCGCTTCGCAGAAGGAGGTGACGGCCTCCCATGCACTCTCGCTCCGCACCATGGCCTGGACCAGGCTCGGACGCGAGAGATCGCCGCCGCCGATCGCCTCCGTGAGAACACGGCGGTGCTCTGCCCAAGCCGGGCAGACCTCCACTGTATGCTCCACCATGTCCTCTGGGCGATCCACACAATGGTGACACCCGGGCGTTTCCTCCCGCCTTATGCGAAACAGGAACCTCCCGAAACAACCGTGTCCGGTGAGGACCTGCGTCAGGCGGAAGGTGAGGACGCCGTGGCGCCTCTCTAACCACTCCTCAAAGAGGGGACTTATCGCCGCAATTGTGGCGTGCCCAGCGCTGGGCTGCGACAGTCGCAAACTCCATGTCGCCATGAGATCCCGCCGGAGCTCTGTCCGCTGTACCGTGATTTCTCGCGGCAGCGGAGTTACGCCCCGGCGTTTCGCCTCCTCGCGCCACTCCCACACGTGCGCGAGGACTTTCGCCTCCAGATCCCACGGCGGCAATCCGGCAAGGAGGCTCGCCGCCTCACCGGAGACCGTGCGGTAACCCCGGACTAGCCGAATGGCCATGACTTCCATTCTCCCCCTGTCAAAAAAAAAAAAAAATCTGCCTAGCCTTTTCCCAACTATATCGACTTCCAGTCTAACCGGATGCAGCTGAATACCAGTATTTTACATGGAGCGACTGCCTATCTGACCTCCACAACCCAGTTACTAGGTAATACGATAGCCCTTGGTAAGACTTGTTGTCAGATTTTCGGGCTTCTGACGACTCGTAACGACTGTCAAACATCCACGAATGACAGCCGGGATCAACGGCTTAACGTGCTTTCCGAGGCACGGAGGAGTTTCGGTATGAAAAGATGGTCACCCATCCACAGGCCAACCTCGGCAAACTTGATGGATCGACCCGTGCGGCTGTTATTACTTAGCTACAAGCCCCTGTTAACCACACTACATATTAATTGACAGCAGAATATTTACTCAAAGACTATGTTGTCAGATTTTTTTTTTTTATCAACCTGTATTGTCCCATATCTGGGCGAAGGTCTCCCCTACAGCTTTCCACTCTTCCCTGTGTGTTGCCTTCTCCGGCCAGTCTCCCATAAACGCCTGGAAGTCATCACGCCAGCGTATCCTCGGCCTCCCTCGGTGAGATAAAAAGTTAGAAAACTTACTAGTTTTATATTTCCACCTAATAAAAAAACAAACAAAATACAATCCAAAAGCAATGCAAATTCCAACCGGGATTCCAACCCTCAGCAGAATGGTTAATAAAACATTTTTTGCGCCACTGACCACACCCCTATAGCACAATGGTTAGGAAGAGGGGTGTAGCATTACCTTTGTCAAAATGTTATTGTAGATCTACTTACAATATCGAAGTTTGATACGGTCAAATATATGATAGAATAAAGTGATGATTGAGATTGTGAACAATCTTGAAAAATTCACACTGTATTAGCTCCGTTACAAATTGAATTCAAAGTCTTTCTGTATGTCTGTATCTGCACTTTGATCATGAGAATCACTCATCAGATTTACTTAATTTCTGCTATTTTATTTTTTAGAGATGTGATTTGTTAAGGAACATAGGGCATAAGCAGTATGAGACCAGGAATTGGGAAGATTCGTTTTAATGTAGGTATACCTTTGACGGCGTGTTACGGTGCAATAAGCAGGCTCTCAAAACTAGTCAAATGGCGACCGAAGTATTCGACAACTTATGATATTTTGGATAAACCTTAGGTACTATCGCAGAAACTTACATGTGACCAATTTGAAAACAAAATCTCGTGCATACGATGACCACATTTGTTAGAGCGATGCTATACGGCCGTTGCCAATGCGTTGCGTCGTTGCAGTGCAGTGATTTCGACGCAGTGAGTGCCACACGAGCGCTGCAATGTTACAACGCAACGTAGCTTATCCCGACGTCGATACCTTCAATATTCTAAAAAACACTGCGCTGCTCTCCGTTGTTGCTCCGTCGTCTCACCGCAGCACCCCTCCCCGCTTCGTCTCCCTGGCCCCTTGTCCGATGCGCACACGTTACGACGCCTCACGTCGTTTTATCGCACTGTGTGACATGACACTCAGATTTATATGTAGAACTACGGAGCGTCACCGCACAAGCGTCGCAGCGCCGACGCAACGCATTGGCAACGTTTGTGGCATCGCCCTTAGCAAGCATTTACTATAGCGGCCGAGCGCTGCAATCAAGAATAGTCCTTACGGTGTATAGACGTAAGTTTCTCGATAGTACATCAAATCTATTTCCATATTTTTGTGAGAGGAAACACATAGGAAACACAGTTTACATCCCAAAAAGCGTGAAAGAAAATATCAGCACCTTTTAAAGTTGCCTTAATCACATTATTATCACAAACATTAAGTACCTAATACATTAATATCCTCACACTTTATGCCACTCTTCATTGACGGGCAATTAAACTTATCATCATGACTTCTTAATTAATTACAATTTATTTACTTGTATTTGATTGTAATCGTGCTAATTGAGTCGTTTGATTTGTGGCTTTTATGTGTTTCAGTGACTCAGTGTGGGTTTGTTTTACTTAGGTTGCTAAGGAAAATGGTGGTGTTAAAGCGGCTGTTTACTGACTGCAGCGAAGCTAAAAAAGGAGAGTTATGTTTGTCCGGTATATATATATATGTATGTCCGTCCCTATGTTCCTTCGTAACTCTTAAACGACTGAACTGATTTAGATGAATGATATGATTTGATAAATAATGAGAATGTTTTATAGTAGTAAGTGGGATTGGAGACAGAAATAGGTCATCTTGTTTCCATCTATTTTAAAGTTCACTTTTTACTAAGTCGGGTTTTTGTTTTTTTTTTTTAATGGAAGAAATTGAGGGAAAATGTGGTGCCAAAGTAAAAAAACCTATTATTCATCTTCGCCGTATCGATGATTCCATTTATGTGTTTTTAATAAGCTTTGACCAGAATTCGGCCACTACGACAGCGTTATCTATGGCCCTGCAAAGGTCTTCCATAGAGCAGGTGTCAGTGCACAGAGAGCACGACAAGAGGTGAAAAAACTTATTAGTAAAATAATAATAATTATAAAACATTTATTCTCAGATAACAATGGCCCATAGACACATACCTTACAAACGTACATATATAAAGTCTAAAACAACTATATTAATAGCACTTCACTTCACTCACTTGTCCTTGAGCTGTCCTGTGGCACTTGTCCGCGGAGACGGAACACCAGGTCCTGCGGCCAGAAGTCTTCTTCCATAACGACGGGCAAGTAACAACTCGGTACTCGCACCACGAACGCCTTGAAATTGACGTTGCGGCGCGACTCCAGTAACTGCACCCTCGGCATGTAGGTACCTTATCTTCTGGCGCACGTACTCCACGTTGTCCTCCGCCTTAGTGCTGTAGTGCAGGCGGGAGATGTACACTGGTGTGGGCTCACTTAGCCTTATTGACCGTATACCTACAGCAAAAGAGTTGTCAATTTAGAGCCAAGATTAAGATAAAATGGAGATTTAGTTGTAGTTAGAACTGGTTCATTTGGAAAATAGTCTTTGCCGTGGCCATCCATGGAGTTCTGAGTGAGCCAGAGCAGTTTTTCTACGAAGGTTTTAGCCAAGATTATAAAAAAGTCAACCTATTTGCTTACTCTAGATGTCACCAGCCCGATAAGGGGGAAGCGCCAGGGTAGCCCGTGAAATTGAAATTTTCACCGTAACATATTTACAGAATTAGTAAATACATCTTCTTAACTTAGTATAATCCTCAAATGTCAAGATTTCATGAAATAGTCATTCAATAGGTTTACCTGCTCTTAAAGAGTTGAATTGATGACTTTAATGATTATAATTACATTAATAGATACTTGTTAAAGTCGCGAATCATATTTTAATCGACATAAAATCTAATAATGACTTGCAAATTGCAAAAAAAAAAAAAACTTAAGAAAATTTGTATTTCGCGGGTTACCCTGGCGTTTTCGCTTTAACTTCCACTCCTGAACAAGACTTTCAATCCCACTATGACTGTTTATGCGACGATATTCCCATAATATTCATACTTGAAAATCTATGATGGCAGTTGGTTTCTAGGTAACTAGCATTAACTGACTAGAAGACAAAACTACCGTTCCTCCTTAATCCTCCTTTAGTAGAGTAGGTAATCCCTTAATCACCTTTGACAAAAAAACAAAATGCCGTTATTTAAAAAAAGAACATCACGTGTCAGCAAAAAAAAGCTTTTTTATACAAACAGAAGCTTCCGAAAACATCCTATAGAGGGCGTTGTCCACATTGAATTAAAACTCAATCGTAGCTAATTCTCTCTTCATTATAAGTTCATATCACACACAATGCTATAAATACGCGGCGCAGTGGGACGCGACTAACATTAGTGCCACTGCATTATGAAGTAAAAAAGATCAATAGTCGTCCTTTTTGGTAGAGGTAAGGCATAAGAGGTAGCGGGAGCGGTTATTGTGGGGAATCTTTGTTTTTTTTTATTTGTTTGTTTGTTTGAACGTGCTAATCTATGGAACTACCAGTTGGATTAAAAACAACTTTTGCATTTGATAGCCCAATTCTCGAACGCTACAGGTGCATTTAACATCACGCTAGAACCCTTAACAGCCGAGCAAAAAGATAATGTCAGAAAGAACGCTAAGTGAAAACGAAGCAATAGCACGGGGCACGATGCGATGCGACGGGGTGGGTCGGGGGGACAAGAAATTTCATGCGATGAAGTCGTGGACAGAAGGTGTGGTCAGAAGTTAGTTAAGTACATGAGGTACATAACAGAACACGTCCATATTTGCCGTAGGGTTAGACAGAGGGTTAGGTTAGACACATTTGGCCCATTATGTCGGAAACGTAGCGAGCCTATTGCCCTTAATCTGGCACTGTAAATCAAGACTCCAGGCTGTTATATTTTCCTAAAGTAAAAATTGTAGCACTTTGGCTAACCCACCATTGAGACCGGATACAGTTAGACAATTTAACTTCCTGCCATACTGATTTGCCTTACAAATAGATAATGTCTGCTAGGTGAGACAAATGTAATAGGTACCTACTGTGAGGGCTCGAACTTCACAGGGGGGAACCTCAACTAATAAATGTTATCATGTACAGAAATTAGGTATAATATTTTAAATTAAATACATATTTTTTTACTTCTTAAAGCGAACCTCTCTTCCTTCTGGCTAACTCCAAAAACAGTACCTACTACTTCTTGATTCAAAAATTAGTTCGATATTTGCTTGAGCGATAGAATGTTAGCCAGTAACATATAAGGTGGCCCATTGTATGAAACCTTTACAATACTTACCTGTTTGAAAAATTGCCCGTCTTTCCAATGTACGTAGTAAGGTACAGCTTTAAATTAAAAGTATGTATTATATTATTGAGAGTGTGCATATACACTTAAAACACAAAGTAGAATCTTTTTAAAATTAAATAACATATCTTTATGACCACCGCCCACAACTTGTACCACACCCTAAAGCGCTGTTCACACGTCACCCGCTGAGCACATTAGCATTGTGTCAGATAATCTGGCGCCCCGCTGTCTCCCATTGTGCCACCGACCTAATCGCGACATCCCGAAAATGGAGAGGTGTGACCCTGCCTTTAGTTCAGAGGTTCTGTATAAAATATACCTACTTATAAGCTGAACTATATGGGAACGGCACGAGGATTATTGAATCGCGAGAGTGATTCTAATGTTGTAGCTATACGAAAATAGAGCATGCGTGAAAATACTAGCCAGTGTACAGGCTTGGTATAGCAGGAGCTTGTAGCTAAGTAATAACAGCCGCACGGGTCGATCCATCAGGTTAAGCTACGCTTGCCGCGGTTGGCCCGTGGATGGGTGACCTTTTTTACATACCGAGACTCACCCGTGCCTCGGAAAGCACGTTAAGCCGTTGGTCCCGGCTGTCATTCGTGGATCTTTTAACAGTCGTTACGGGTCGTCAGAAGCCCGAAAGTCTGACAACCAGTCTTACCAAGGGTTATCGTATAACCCAGTTAATGGGTTGTGGAGGTCAGATAGGCAGTCGCTCCATGTAAAATACTGGTATTCAGCTGCATCCAGTTAGACTGGAAGCCGACCCCAACATAGTTGGGAAAGGCTAGGTAGATTGTTTGATTGACAGACATGGTACCAGGGCTGTCTGCAGGGATGCGCCAGACGCAGTTAAATACCTTGGTCTAGCGAAAAAAGTCTGAAAATAGCCGCCACCTCAAGTGAGATGGCGGTTTTTCTAATACACATAAAACTTAATGTGATTTTTTTTTACTGGCCTCTTTTGTTGCACTGCTGCGCAAAGGCATCTCCTTTTCCTTCCAAACCTTTCTGTCTTGTACGATGTCTGGCCATGTTGGCCCTGCAAACATGATCAGATCGTCACACTATCTTCGCCGCGGTCTACCTCAAAGGCGATGTCCTCCCTGAGGCGTCCAGTGGGTGACAATCTTATGAAAGATAAATGACAAAATAAATATTAATCGCTTGGAGGATAACTAAAAACTTTCTTTAGTACTTACCTTCGGATTCTAAAAGGACTTTCATATAAACAAAGGCATATTATTATGATGTTAGCAACATGATTGTGATCTGACATATTTATTTTTTCAAAGACGTTATCAGGCTTCCCGAAACAGGGATTGGAGCTCATGGCAAATGAGTTAATTAGAGAATTGCCTTGGGTGTCTTTATACAGACAGTCTCCGGACCCAGGTTGGCCGAAGCAAGGAAAATCTGTTCTGCCTTGGAGTGTAATGTGGTGCTGTTCCACAAACGATGAGACACTTTATCCTGAGTGTCCTGTCACCTCTATGTTACAGGAACTGATGGACGTCACTGAAGGCGCCAAACACGTAGCCAAATTCTAGGCAGAGTCCATTTATATTGCTATTGAGACGCTTACTAAGAAGAAGAGGATTTATCATGCTTCGACAAACCAGGAAACAGTTTGGCAAGCAGTGAGATTTGGGTCACTTTTGGGGGCAAATAAAAAATTTAAAAAAAAGTTTTATAGTAATAATAATATCCTGGGACATTGTTCACACACGGTCATCTGATCCCAAACTTAGCAAAGCTTGGACTATGGAAACCAGATAACTGATATACTACATATACTTTTTTTTATTTGGAAATACATACTTATATAGATAATTACACCCAGACTCAGAACAAACAGAGATGTTCATGCACACAAATGTTTTTCCTGGATGGGAATCGAACCCACGACCTGCGGCATGATAGTTGGTATCGTAACTAACCACGCCAACTGGCCTGTCAAAACTGTATCGTGTGATATATCAAATGAAAGTTATGAGGGTCTCAAACAGATGTTTTTTTTTTTATATTTTTAAAATATATTGTTTTAAAGTTATTTAAAAAAATAGACGACAATTGACCACAATTTTTGTCTATTTTTTTTTCGCCACTTGTCTCCGAAACTACTGAACCAAAAATTTTGAAAAAAAAAATACAGAAAATAGTGCTATACCTACATATTACAGGAAAACCTATAAGAAGTCTATGGTCTTAACATAACCTTTAAGAACCTACTACATACATACATAAATCCGCCTTTTCTCATTTAGATAAGCAGAAACTAAAGAACGCCACCTAGATCCTTACATAGGTATAGTCCTTTTGTTTCCTAGAACCTGTTAAGAGATCTGTAACCGGACTTACAGAAACTAGGTTTCAATCTCAAAGCTTATTCAACCATAACCAATAGGTACGCCATCGCTGACCTCTGCGGAACCCAAACGGTGCTAAAACAAAAAACACGAAACCTTTCCGCCTCAGTAGCGGCTTCAATTTGTTTTTGATGATCCCGCGATATATAGAAATGTCTTTTTTATGTGCGCAGGCGCAGAATGAATCGGTTTTCGGAAAGCCAAGGAAGCTGGATTGGTTTGTGCCACTTTGGTAGTTTGTAAATTAAATGAATGAGGATAAAATATACATCTCATAATTGTGTAGTAGATCCCAAGCCGTAACTCTGATAACCAGTCTTATCAAGGGGTAAGTGGTATTGTGTTACCGAGTAAATGGGTTGTCGAAGTCAGATATGCAGTCGCTCCATGTAAAATACTCGTTTTCAGCTGCATCTGGTTAGACAAGAAGCCCCATAATAATCAGCAGACGATGAGATGGGTGGGTAAATTGGAACGTACGAATGCGTTTTCGGAGCTCGTGGCTAAGTAATAACAGCCGCACGGGTCGATCCATCATGTTAAGCTACGGTTGCCGGCGTTGGTCCGTGGATGGGTGACCATATTTACATAGCGAGACTCCTCCGTGCCTCGGAAAGCACGTTAAGCAAATGGTCATTCGTGGATCTTTGACAGTCGCTACGGCTTGTCGGAAGCCCGAAAGTCTAACAACCAGTCTTACCAAGGGGTATCGTATTACCCAGTAACTGGGTTGTGGAGGTCAGATTGGCAGTCGTTCCATGTAAAGTAGGTACTGATATTCAGCTGCATCCGGTTAGACTGGAAGCTGACCCCAACATGGTTGGGAAATGGCTAGGCAGATGATGAATGCGTTTTCGTTCCATCAAACAGCACTTAAAGGCGCGAACTGGCAAGCAAGAAGTCATGACTTTGAGCCCCGACCCTACTAGGGTAGGGTAGGGTAAGGATCGAAGTCATTATTAATGCACTTCCATTAGATGAATATTTTTGGCTACGTTGAGTTTACAGAAATAATAGATATGCCAAACTTCAAATATTGTGTCAAAAACTCCTTCTTTGAAGGAATCACATTCAGTCCAGGTCAAATCCACAATGGAAGACACAATAGGAACACACCAAACCAAGGTCGTGTTTTTGTCCAAATTCAATATTAATAAATTCTTTAGTTTGTCGAGTGCAAAACAAAAGAATCGCATCTACAGAAGATGTGTGATTCCGGTCCCAGATTCGATTCCGTGTCATTGCGTTTTTGTATTTGTATTATTTTCTGTTTTTTTTTTTTTATTTGTTTATCTTGAGGCAGTGATACATCAGTTGTTTTGGGTTCTCGAAGGTCGTCAATTTGTTTTGTTTGAAGGTTCATTTTTGATGACTGAATGAATTTCTTTAATTACCGGCAAACATTATAAGTAAGTAAGTATGTAATTAGCCTGGGTAACATCGGTATTGGTTCGAGAAGGGAAGAGTACCGTATGGCTATTTATTACAAATGAGTAAGACCCCTGCCCTTCAAACTAGGAGAATCATGTATCTTGAAGGACAGAGTCCTTTAGTGGGATTGATACGTTTTACAAAATATTTATAATTGCGTAATATTCTAATGCTAACATATTTATGGACTTGATTGTGTAGGTTTAATGGTTAATTGTGAGGAGTGTTGGTGTGAGTGTGTTGGTGAGGGATTAAACTGGTCTTTGAGGTTTGTGTGTGAGTGTGGTATACTTAGCAAAAAACAATCTATCAAGGAAGGGATTTTTATTTTACTCTTTAACTCGTAGAATAAATGAGTTCCTCTGTATCGCATTAGTTTAGATTTAAGAGAAAGTTTAACAATTTCTTCTTCTTATCTCATTTCAACTTAGATACGAGATCATTAGCTTACGACATGGAAAACTGTTTAGCCAGTCATCAGCTTGGCAGTACCTGCGACCTACTCCGATTAACACATCATTAGTCGAGCCATTTCACAATTATGTTGTGGTCGGCTTCCAGGAGGAGCTCGTGGCTAAGTAATAGAGTAAAGTTACAGCCGCACGGGTCGATCCATCAGGTTAAGCTACGCTTGCCGGGATTGGTCCGTAGATGGATGACCATCTTTACATACAGACTCCTCCGTGCCTCGGAAAGCACGTTAAGCCGTTGGTCCCAGCTGTCATTCATGGATCTTTGACAGCCGTTACGGGTCGTCAAAAGCCCGAAAGTCTGACCACCAGTCTTACCAACGGGTATCGTATTACCCAGTAACTTGGTTGTGAAGGTTAGATTGGCAGTCGCCCCCAACATAGTTGGGCAAAGGCTAGGCAGATTGATTTGTTGGGGGCGGCTTCCAGTCTAACCGGATGCAGCTGAATACCAGTATTGCAGTATTTTACATGTAGCGACTGCCTATCCGACCTCTACAATCCAGTTACCAGGTATTACGATACCCCTTGGTAAGACTGGTTGTCAGACTTTCGGGCTTCTGAAGACCCGTAACGACTGTCAAAGACCCACGAATGACAGCCGGGACCAAAACATGGAGGTGTCATGGTATGTAAAGATGGTCACCCATCCACGGTCCAACCGTGCGGCTGTTATTACTTAGCCACAGACCCCTCTACTTCGACCACTATACCTTTACTTCTATGACTAACTGTGACCGTCATTTATGAATCGCCACTCGTAGAAGCCATTTTAAAGAACCACCATTTCTGACCAACTGATCGACTCTTGACAATTTAAAAACACCTGTAAATAGATTAATAATTGTAATAAATTCTTTGAGTTTATAAAGGAGACAAGTCGGCTTCTCTTACCATTCGCTAACAATACATTATTTTCAAAACTGATAAACCATGTGGAATTATTTCAAAATCTGTCCTTAATATAAACTGAAGGGCGTGTACACAAAGGGTCAAACCCTTTGATACACAATAGATTAGAGAGCATTATTGTATTATTTTTTGTGAACCCGTCATAATCTGTACCAAATAATATTTATTATTGTGTATAAATAGTGTATTGAACATATGGCTTATTTTGTGGTATGGATGTTTTTGCCATTAGCTGACATACATGGGTTAACAAGGCGATTTACAATATTTCATTATATTAGTTGAGGAGTGTTCGAACATAAGGTAACATTACTACTGATTGCTTTTTTTGGACTACACATTCTTGTTGAATTTGACGTATTAAATAGTAACGATTCCCTTAGAAAAATCGAGTCAAAATTTCAGTTTTAGAACAAAAACCATCCACACCTAGTTGCCATTTCACCAATTCGCACTAAGCGCTTCCAAAGATCCTCCATAATGCGCACGGCAAAAGAGTGGAACTCACTACCTGCGTCTGTGTTCCCGAACGCTTACAACCCGAATATCTTCAAAGTTAGCGTGAACAGGCTTCTTCTTGGTAAGCTCACTCCTTCATAGACTTTGTCTCTGTCACCTCTGACCTAGACTATAATAATAGTCAAGAGCAAACATAACCCAAATAAAAAAAATGTGATTTCTGAAAAAAAGCAATGGCGGAAATGTCACCTTTTGTTCGAAGTCAGTTGGTCTGGTAGTCGCTCGACTGCTGAGCTGATGGTTTTCCCGAGTCTACTCCCTGTATCGGTCAGTTGTTATTATTGGGTTTACATTAGAAATTTCTCAATAGCAGCGTGGATTCTAGTTTTGAGTCGGTTTATGACTCGCCACCTATTACTTGGGACTTATGACATTATATAGGGTTATTTGTAAAACACCAGCATCCTCTTAAGGGGTCATTGTACTCATCATTATGACAACTTTTACTATGGGATCAAACATGAAATCGCGAAAAAAAAATCAGCTGTTCAGTACATTTTGACGAATTATGCGAACATAAACAGCTGATTTTTTTTAGTACAATGACCCCTTAAGAGGTTGCTGGTGTTTTACAAATAACCCTGTATAGCGAATATTTCCCTTCCATAGTTATACCTCTGTCTATCCATGGGGGGAACATATGTGTTATGTTAAGTAATGTTAAATCATGTCCATTTCGTAAGTAAATACTTATAATCCGTCACGGGTGAATATTCGACCTTTTAACCGCCGTCATTACCTTCGGCCAAAAGTTGATGAAGGAGAATATCGTTAATGAAATATTTCATCAATTCCCAGAATCTGCTTAAGGACCAGAATCAGGAATTGCTGAAATATTTCATTAAATATATTCTCTTTCATCAACTTTTGGCGGAAGGTAATGACGGCGGTTAAAAGGTCGAATATTCACCCTCACACAAGCACCTTGAATGCCTTGCTCACAGTATCAATCAATGCGGCTTCGCTGCACTTCTATTGTGAGCACTTTTGTTGCTCATCCGATCAACTATGGCTGCTATACCTGTGTTGGTTTATACACACTGGATGATTTTATTGTTAGCTGGTCGAGCTCCAGTGGTATTACGTATGTATATTTTACCTTCTCCTTTTGATGTTTACGGTAATGATTTTAAGCACTACTTTTAGATTAATTCTGCTGATTTTGGAGTTCTTTCTTAGAACTTGCTGCTCAAATACCTTATATATAAAAAAAAAAATAGATTACTTCCCCCTACCAAAAATCGCTCAACGCGCCTAAAGAAGTTTTTACTTCAATAATCTCATGGATACCGCTGACAGGGGAGGGATAGCCCTCTGCTTTCCTTATTCGAAATAATCTATCAGTCTGTCACTAAATAATACAGTTAGGAAAATTAATTGCAATCAAATTGACACACTACGTATTTTTCCGTGTTATACTTATAGGTAGGTTCATTCCATTCCATACACTTTCAAAGAATGACAGTTGTGAACTGAATATATTCTAACACACAAGAGCGGGATCCAGTTGGTGAATCTTGCGATATTTTTATGCTACGCTTTGGCAAGTCCCGGAATGAATGAATGAAATGCAGTACCTATTGCAGCCACCTTTGGGGTGGCTCAACTAAATACCAACTAGCCGCGCTTGACTCGGTGGAACGCAGAGCTATGAGGCTCATTGGCGTCGTAAAAGTGGTGGATGCCAAGCTTCACAGCTTGGCTCATCGCCGCAATGTTGCCTGCTTGTCGGTCTTCTATTGATTGTACTTCGGTGAGCGTGCCCAAGAACTCCATCTCCAACCAACCAACCAACTTCTACCATCGGACATCTAGACGCACTGCAAGTTACCATCCCTACCTTGTTGCTATTCCACCAATTCGCACTAAGCATTTCCAAATGTCTTTTATAATGCGCACAGTAAAAGAGTTGAACTCTCTACCTGCCCTTGTGTTTCCGTACGCACACAACCCTAATCTCTTCAAAGTAAGAGTGAACAGGCTTCTTCTGGGTAAGCTCACTCCATAGTCAACTTTGTCTCTCTCCCCTCCGACCTAGACTAAAGTAAAATAATAATAATAATAATGTACTGACCCTAGCGTGGTTTGGTCAGACTCGATTACTCGAATAAGCCCAAAGATTCACACTAGCCCCTGTTGCCTCATGTTACATGGTGCAACAAAGACCATTGTATATCAAGGAGTAGACCATAAAGAAAGAAAGAACAGACAAAAAAGAAAGAAGAATGTTTTATTAACCCCAAATTACTTTTTAGAAGCAACGTGCCTAGCAATTTCTATCCAATGCGTCACTGTATTGGGTATAATATTCAGATGCGATGTGAACCTAATATTTTTTAACAGACATCTGAGTAAATAGACCCGTGCGCACCGCACCTCATCCACAAAAGTGCAACACACCCCGCTGTGTACAATAAGCCTTAACAAATATTTTGCAAATAATACCTCGTGTGGCCCGGCTTTACGTTGAGTGTACACGCCCTTGTATTTTGGCATAAAAGTTTGGATTTTGCTATTGAATTTGCAAAATAAGTTTTTCTATAAAGTATATTTTTGTGGTGCCTCGTAGGTCTACTGCGCGTAGGTTCATCACTAGCTACGGATCATAGGGTTCGAATCGAATTGTGGCAAAAAATGTTTCTATTTTACATTTAAACAAATCTTATTAGGTACAACGGGAATTGTATTATCCGGTAACTGGGTTGAAGAGGTCAGATAGTCAGTTGTTCCATGTAAAATACTGGTATGCAGCTGCATCCGGTTAGACTGGAACCCGACCCCACGCAGTAAAAGGCTAGGCAGATGAGACTGTCAAGAAAATCATAGAACATTGTTTTTTCGAATTCAGAATCCTTTATCTTCTTTTTTATTTTCTTTTTTAATAAATTACTAATATGAAAATCAATATCTGTCGTGTTTAGCGGCCATTTAAACTATGAAAACTCATATCTGTCGTATAATTTAAAAATGGAACGAACTTTTTACTATGACACATCTACCTAATATGAGAATGAAAGGGACCGAACTCAAAATGTTGGCGTGCACGTATGTACAATGGTCCAATTGAAAACAACATACTCGTAGAACGTAGAATGTTGGCGTATTTTAGAAATAAATATCTTTTTTAATGGATTTTGGATTAAACCAATTAAAAATAGCCTAAAACATATACTGGCAGCACAAACATATACTTAAATAGCTTTCTATTTGAAAAAGTTATGACATATTTTAATGGAAACTCCCTAAAATATGAACACAATTTTGTGATTTCCCACAAAATGCCGTGATAGGTCTTTTTTATTCACACGATGCGAGATGGCAACCGAGGAGGTAACTTATCAAAGATTTTATTTAAATTTCGATTTGGCTTGCAAACATAGGGCGGTTTAAAGTAAAAAAGAAACAAATGAACATATTGACGCGTGAAAAAATATCGTTTTTCTTCATTGATTCTAGAATTTATACCTAACTATTTGACCCGCGACAAATGTTGTCCTGTCAAAATTTCAATAATTCATGCAAAATTCCCATAGAAAATGCACTTTCAGTTTACCCACATTTTCCAATTTCCCCGGCAACTTTTCAAACATTTTCTTTCATACAAACCTTGTCCTGACAATTGCAAACCTAACAAAAAAAGAATTATCCAATTTGGTGCAGTCGTTCGGAAGTTATGCATACATTTCGGCGATACATTTTTATTATACAGGATTATTGGTAAAACACCAGCAACCTCTTAAGGGGTCATTGTACTCATCATTATGAACAACTTTTAACGTGGGACCACACCTGAAATCGCAACAAAAAATCAGCTGTTCAGTACATTTTGACGAATTATGCGAACATAAATGTACTGAACAGCTGATTTTTTTTCGCGATTTCAGGATTGGTCTCATAGTAAAAGTTGTTCATAATGATGAGTACAATGACCCCTTAAGAGGTTGCTGGTGTTTTACCAATAATTCTGTATAGATTAATATACCTAATTTGAATTTCCGCGCATTATTTGAGAAAAGTACAAGTCTTGACTACCACCAGGCATAGATGTGTGCCTCGGCTTCACCTCGGAACACATTTTCACGTTCGCCCATCAGTGCCCCATTTTGCAGGCCGCGGCAGTAATGTACTATTATCCTTTTAAGGAGTTAATAAACGTTTTTATCACAATCGTATAGGTAGGTACCACTAATATCAGATAAAAGATTTTAAAATCACTTCATAAACTTCAAAATTAAAGACACACGCACCACTTACGCTTCTACCTACCCCTATAATTGAGCTGACACACGAAACAGTACTTAATACATTCATTTAATACTTTCTAATACTTTGAGGACTCTTAACTCAGCTCGAGTTGACGAAATACTTGTACCAAAACAATGATAAATCCCACAACTCTGTCAAGGCAAAATAGCCCTAATTTTTATACATCATAAGGTGTGGTTGGACTGTGTGATTAAGTTGGTATTGCAGTTGAATTCTGAAGAGTCCTATAGGAAAGAATTGAAACCAATATAATAGGTATTATCACATCTGTTACTTTGTAATGTGCGGCTCGATTTCTGAGAGGGTTGTGGGTTTGATTCTCGGTTGATTTATTTGTTATTTATAATTATATTTGGTAATTCACCTACCTATGTCAATAAACATGCTCTCAATGTCTTGAAATGTATTTTTTTCTAATTTCAACATTTATTTTTTCTCTTTGGCTAAGTAATAACAGCCGCACGGGTCGATCCATCAGCTACGCTTGCCGGGGTTGCTCCGTGGATGCGTGACTTTACATACCGAGACTCCTCCGTGCCTCGGAAAGCACGTTAAGCCGTTGGTCCCGGGTGTCATAAGTAGATATTTGACAGTCGTTACAGGTCATCAGAACCAGTCTTGCCAAAGGGCCAGTATTTCCCAGTGACTGGGTTGTGGAGGTCAGATAGGCAGTCGCTCCATGTAAAGTACTGGTATTCAGCTGCATCCGGTTGGACTGGAAGCCGACCCCAACATAGTTGGAAAAAGGCTCGGCAGATTATGATCCTGTTTACATCTAGTACATGCTGTGGTCTCCTATATATGGATTCGATTCCCATCCAGGACAAACATTTGTGTGCATGAACATGTCTGTTTGTCCTGAGTCTGGGTGTAATTATCTATATAAGTATGTATATACAAAAAAAAGAAAAGTAGTGTATGTAGTTTATCAGTTATCTGGTTTCCATAGTACAAGCTATGCTTAGTTTGGGATCAGATGACCGTGTGTGAAATGTCCCAGGATATTATTATTATTATAATGTAGGAAAACAGAGAACTTGGAGATGCGTTTGCGCAGCATTGGGACAGTGAAGTTTTCTTTATCTCCACACTGCCTCGTCATTTTTACCCGACTACGGCAAAACCAAAGGAGGGTTAAGATTTTATTCTGTCTGTTCTTCGCCATAAGCTTTTGCTCAACTACAGTTAAAAACCGGCCAAGTTCGAGTCGGACTCGTACATGAAGGGTTTCGTACCATAGTACAACATTTTTATTTTAAAAACAATACACACGTTTCTTGTTTTCACGTTTCTGTTTAATTCCTTTAATTTTTAAGCTTGTTTTATTTTATTATTTGTTGTTATAGTGGCAATAGAAATACACAATCTGTGAAAAAAAAACAGTTTTTTTTTTTTATTTTATCTGTGAAATTTTCAACTGTCTACCTATTACGGTTTATGAGATACAGCCCGCTGATAGACAGACGAACGGACAGCGGAGGCTTAGTAATACACTGAGAAAAAAGAGACCACCAGAAATAAAAAATACTGTTTTGTATTTTCAACATACATCATTATATTTTCAAATGATTTAGTTGAAATTACTAACTTAAATCTTAAAATGATAAAACTAATAAGTTATGTAATTTTTGCAAACCTATTTAGTAACTTTTACGTCATCATTTCTGACATCGCTATTGAACTCTTAGAATTACAAAACAGTTAGTATTTGTCTATGACGTCATCATTTGGTTTATACTAAAACAGTCTAGAAATGACAAAAATCTTATATGTAATATTTACAGACTGTATTTACAAAAATCGATGTACAATTATTACAGGACATTTGTTGTCTTCAGATTTATGAATATTTTAGTAAAAATTCATGTATTTTTTGTCAGATTTTGGCTCAGAGTAGGGTTCCTCTTTGCACCATTCGGGTACGGAATCCTAAAAAGGATGTCTATGTATGCATAAATCCGACATGGTCGTGAAGAAACGACCTTAGTAGTATGACCGCCGAAATCCCACCAACTTCACTGTCTAATACAACTGAATTGGCTCTAATTGAGCCTTCCTTTCAAATCGAGTGCACTTGAATTTTTACAAAAATCACATACTGAAAAACCAACCCTAACCATCCCACACAAAACTCAAAATCACTAAACAAATTCCAGCGCACTTACGACCTTCTTCATAACCAATTTAGAGGAAATTGACAAAGGAAATGGGACTTTGTGATGTAAGTTAAAGAATTGAAAATAGATTGTGGTTTCTATTTGACCTTAGATACAGGAAAAGGGGTGCAAATGAAATTGATTCATAAGACGCTTTGATTGAAGTTGTTTGTATCATCACGCTATCATTGTGTGAAGTCAGCAGGAGTTGATTAAGGATTAATTAGTGACATTGACCTTTGCTTTGATAATCTTTAACTCCTGACCTTATCACCGACTATGTAAGTATGTAATAAATGCCAAAAAGATTTTTTTTACAGTTAGTTGAATAGATAGATAGTCTCGCGTTTGACCACCATTTCACCCGATGATGCATGCTTGTCTCGAATCTTAAAGAGATACGTGTGAGTACTATGTATGTACTGTGTTTAACCGAGTAATACAAGGTATAACTTAAATCTCTCTCTTAAGGGGTCATTGTACTCATCATTATGAAAAACTTTGACTATGGGATAACATAAATGTATAACTGAACAGCTGATATTTTAGCTTTTTTTTTAATTTTTTTTTTCAGCCCTGGCGGCTGAGAGTATGCCATGCTCACTTTAAGAGGATTGTGAAGCTGTAAATTTTCATACAAAAAGAGATAACGTTTTTCTCCCCGTAAACATATTTTAATTTTCATCATTTTTGGAAATGTTGTTGGTATAATGAAAATCTAGGTCCGTATGTTTTTATTATAAAGAAATATTGTATACGATATAAGTTATTAGCATCTAAATATCTATATTTTTGACATAAAAACATCCTCGAGCATATTTATTTTTTTAAATTAAATTAAATTGAATTACTAAAAATGAAAAACGTACAGACCTAGATTAAAGTGTACTAAATGTAATGAGATTAAATTTGTCTCATTTCGTAAAGGTTTAGGGGAGTAAAAACGTTATCGCCCGAAACAATATTTATGTAAATAATTGTATGAAATGTATTCAATTGCCTCTAAAAATCGCGCCGCGTATCGGCACTTCACAATCCTCTTAATGTCTCGCTGATGCTGGCGCTTGTGTTGGATCATTCGGCTTTCTTCAAAATGATTTCTTCCCATTCATGTACCCAACGAATTATCTGCTAGGGGTATTGGGCTTCAATTCGTTGGAGGTAAGAAGGGGCTTTGATCAGCTCACGATTGCCTGTAAAACTCTAAGTGGTCGTATTGACTGCCCTGAGCTCCTCGGACTTTTCTGCCGCCTATTTGTGCCCGACAAATACATTGGGCACCGTCAAAGCTGCCGTCATAATCTGTTCGCACTACCGCTATCTAGATCTGTTGCTAGAGCCGAATCCCCAGTATGTCGAACCCTAAGGATGCTAAACGCCCTCCTGACTGCCGACCCTGAATGTGATGTGTTTGCTGACGAACGGAAGAAAATAATGCGTGCTTGTCTGGTGTTCTGTGAGAGACAATATGCGAGGGTGTCCACTGATACATGTTAGTTTATATTAGTTTGTCATGTATTTAATTTATTTAACCATTTACTCAAATTATTAAGACGGATGAAAAAAGACTGCATGCAGCGGAGATGAGAATGTTGAGATGGATGTGTGGAGTGACGAGAACGGATAAAGTAAGAAATGAGTATATAAGAGGAAGTTTGAAAGTGGCGCCAGTGACAGAAAAGTTGAAAGGAAATCGTTTGGCTTGGTATGGGCATGTGATGAGAAGGGACGAAACGCATGTGACTCAAAGAGTGATGAATATACATGTTGATGGATGGAGAGGGAGAGGAAGGCCGAAGAAAAGATGGATGGATTGTGTGAAGAATGATATGAAAGAGAAGGGAGTGAATGATACTCGTAGTGTGACGGTTGACAGGGGAGAATGGAAGAAGAAAACGTGTTGCGCCGACCCCAAGTAACATGGGATAAGGGCAGGAAGATGATGACACAAATTATTAATAATTATTTTATCCACGAGTTGTATAATTTAATTTTTGTATTGTATGTATGTTATTTGAATGCTTATTTAATTTTAATTTTTTATAATTCTATTAATTCTTCTGTTAATTAATGTAATTGGACCTGTGCCGTTTTAATTAACTATAAATAAATAAAATGGTTGAACTAAACGGTGCTGATCCATGAGTCATGTTCGGGAACGGGCTTCATCAGTAGGGACTGGTCATCTCTTATCTGCCACAGCTTATTTTAATTATTTTATTTTTATCTACCTTCAGACGTTGTTCTGTCAAAATTTCAATGTCGATTTTTCGGCTCTACCTTTGGCAATATAGAGGCGAACAAAACGAAAAAACTAATAATAGTATCGGTCGAGCCATTTTTGAGTTTTTACGAGACGGCAATTGATTTTTATACTATTACGTATAATATAGGGTGACTTGTAATTAGTGGCTGATACTTAAACACATAATTGTTCTCATGATAACAAACAACTTTTACTATGGGACCAAACCTGAAATCACGAAACAAAAATCAGCTGTCCCATACATTCATGTTCGCATATCTTATCAAAATGTAGGGAGCAGCTGATTTTTTTCTGACTACACTTGCTCAAGAAGAGTTGGCCATTTCAGTCTTATATTAAGTACAAGTTGTACCTATGCATACATATACAGAGTGTTAGGTTAAACTAACACTCTGTATATGTACCTCTTAAAGTAAGTCACTCGTTTAAACGAGTGACTTACTTTAAGAGGTCATTGTACTCATCATTATGAACAACTTTTACTATGGGACCAAACCTGAAATCGCGAAAAAATAAATCAGCTGTTCAGTAGGTAGGTACATGTTCGCATAATTCGTCAAAATGTAGGAAGCAACAGATTTTTTTCGCGATTTCAGGTTTGGTCCCATAGTAAAAGTTGTTTGTTATCATGAGTACAATCATGTGTTTAAGTATAAGTAAGTAGATGTGAAGACTATGTAGGTCATTGCTTTTTTTTGTTTGTTTTATTTTTTCTCTCAGTTATTTTTAATCACGGTCTGGCAGTTTGAGTAATCTATGCGGCCTACCCCAATGTCCTTTCTTTGGTATTGTTCGTCGAATCGCTGAGCTCCTTAAGTTCTGAGTTAAGCTGCGCGATTACTGACAAATGCGTGCACTGACTGGACAGGTCCTCTCAATCTGTGTGGTTCTTTCCTCAAAAGACCATTTCAGACAAGATTATGTCTGGACTTTATAAGAGACTGTGACCTCTGAGTTTGTTTCGGCCTTTCTTCTCAGAGTAGTCAGATAGGAAACGCCGACCTCATCTAGTTTAAAAAAAAAAATATTGACTTGTAAAAGTGTTTGTACAAACCTACTTACAGAAATAAAAATCATTTATCATTTATCGGCCACTAATTACCTGTCACCCTATATAGATTATTTTATTATTGAATTGTTTTTTTTTTTAGTTTCTGTGTGCTACTCTGGAAGCTTTTAAATCGTTCTCACATATTAATTAATAGCTTATACCTAATATTTTTGTAACAATCTATTGTGTAATTTAAAAGCTACCTACCTACGACGCTTTGAAATGGGCAACTAGCTTCATCTCACTGACTAACTCCTTGTCAATTCAAGAGCCTGTAAATGGTTTAATTGAATCAAATGCTTTAAGTCTTGAGTTTGAAAAGCACACAAGTAAAGGAAAAACCGGTCAATTGCGTGTCGGACCACGCACAATGAAGGGTTCCGTAGTTGGGATGAATTTATCACAAGAACAAACTTAACATTGTATTTGAAAAACATGTTCTCCTATACATTCTAACTGCAGATGTAAGTTTGTAGGCACAATATTGAGAGATTTACCATGATGTTATTTTAAGACTATACACTTCTTATAGGTTTTCCTGTAATCTATAGGTATTTTCTGATTTTTTTTTTTCAAAATTTTAAGGTCAGTAGTTTCGGAGATAAAGGGGAATGGTTAATTTTCGTGTATTTTCTTAAATAACTTTAATACATTTTATTTTAAAATTATAAAAATATATATTTGAGACCCTCACAGTATGCCCTTTCATTTGATATATCGCACGGTACAGTTTGCAAAACTTTGTTTTTTATTTTCTTATTTGCCCCCCAAAATTGACCCTCATATTCAAAATTCATTATTTTACATTACTTGTCCGTGTTTGGGTCACATAAATACATACGTGTACCAAACTTAAACTTAATTGGTCTATTAAATACGGAGCAAATTGGCTGTGACGGACAGACAGACAACATGAGTGATCCTATAAGGATTCCGTTTTTTTTTTCTTTTGAGGTAAGAAACCCTAAAAATGTACCTGGGTTAATCATAATCCGCAGTCCAACTTCACCCATAGCTGGGCATATGCCTCTCTTTTCTCGTGCCAGTCCCCACGCTCCTGTGCCAGCCTCATCCAGGAAAACCCCGCGATGGCAACAATGTCGTCCGCCCGTCTCGCCGCCGGACGACTCTGTCACAACCCTATGTCCTGTTGCAAAACTTGGTTTAATGATATTCCCCACTAATTTGTAACGGCTATGAGAATTGTCGCATATATTTTAATTGTAATTTAGTCTCCGAATTTCCACCACATTCAGAGTCAGCATTAGAGACAATTCAAAAACATATGACAAGGACAAAAAACAACAAGCAAGACAAGGGACAAAGGTTTCATTTGCATTCTTAGAAAGACTGGACTAGGTACTTAATTTAGAGCTGATTTTTCAATAGTCAGATAACATTTATCTGAAGAATAAATATAGGTATAACAGTTTGACATATTTTCTATACAAAAGCTGTCAAACAGCCATGTTTATTCCATAAATAAAAATTATCTGACTATTGAAAAATTTGCCTTTACTGACACAAATTGATTTATTAAACCTCTACCCGCTTACAGTACGACAAAGTTCAAAGTTTCCATCGTTTTTATTTGGAAAAACCGAAATAAATATAGCGAAAAAAATGTGACTATCGACCAATAGAAATTTATTTATATTCCCACCTAAATTATTGTAGACTGACGCACTAATTCCGTCACTCCCATAGCGCACCGATCACATTTAATTAATTAAAAAGTTCGTTAAAAAGTTGAAGAGTTGTGTATATTTAATATAAAGTTGAGAAACTACGTAAGTATGGTCAGAATTATAATATTTTACCTAAGTAGGTACATAAGTTTTTTTCAATAAAAATGTTTGGATTGAAATTGCCAATAATAAACCAAAAAAAAACTAATGATCAAATTAGTTCAATACAAAATAATAACCATACTTAATAAATACTATATTTGTACAATCATACACAGACACACTGATATACATTTAATTGTAACAAAAAGTTTATTCTACACTTAGGTTGATTTAAACGTTACCATTGCGCGTGGAAGATATTTAAGTGGACAGCCAGCGCCATCTATGTGTGTGATCAGGAAAGTAACGACCGGTGGCTTCTTTTTTCTTGCCATTTGTATTAAAACTTTAATGGCTATTTAGTGGGTTATTGCATGAAAGTTTATGAGAATAGAATAAAGAATAGGTTCGGTACCCGCATCACTCTTCCTAAACTTTTAATTTTGGCTAAGAACTATTTATTCTGAGGAATTGCAGCCTCAGTTACGGTGAAGCAAGACATCTTGGACTCAAAATCGCCAACACATGATCGTGATGATCAATACTCGTTCCTTCTCTGAATGAGAAGAGGAGATTATTCTGCAGAAAATTGCCAGAAGGTTGGTTTCATTATTATTACTTTATGAAGCATGGGTGACTAGGGTTGGTCCATTCCTGGCTGATACTACTCAATTTGCAAAACTCATCATCTGCCTAGCCTTTTCCCAACTAGGTATGTTGGGGTCCTCTTTCAGACTAACCGGATGCAGCTGGATACCAATATTTTACATGGAGCAGCGCCCTATCCCAACAACCCAGTTACTGGGTAATATGATACCCCTTGGTAAGACTGGTTGTGAGACTTTCGGGCTTCAGACGACATGTAATTACTGTCAGATCCACAAATGACAGCCGGGACCATGAACGGTAAAGTGCTTTCCGAGGCACTGGGGGATCTGGTATGTAAAGATGGCTATAACTTTATAACATTTCCAGAAAAAATGAATTACTTACTATGAAATTACCTCCTCCTTTTTTGAAGTTGGTTAAAAATGCTATTACTTTATTTGCCCATTGCAGCTGTTGTCAACCTGAGAGCGTTTGCAGACTACTCGTACATGCAATGATTGGTAGTCGATTTTTGTAGGAGTTAAATTGAGAGCAATGCGAGCGCGCTTAGGCCCCACAAACATTTTTTTTCTAGTATCATAATCTGCCTAGCCTTTTCCCAACTATTATATATTCGGGTCAGCTTCCAGTCTAACCGGATGCAGTTGAATACCAGTATATAATATGTGACCTGCACAACCCAGTTCCAAGGTAACACGATACCCTGAGGAGCTCGTGGCTAAGTAATAACAGCCGCACGGGTCGATCCATCATGTTAAGCTACGCTTGCCAGGGTTGGTCTGTGGATGGGTGACCATCTTTTCATACCGAGACTCCTCCGTGCCTCGGAAAGCACGTTACGCCGTTGGTACCGGCTGTCATTGGTGGATCTTTGACAATCGTTACGGGTCGTCAGAAGCCCGAAAGTGACAACCAGTATTACCTAGTAACTGGGTTGTGGAGGTCAGATAGGCAGTCGCTCCATGTAGGTACCTAAAATACTGGTATTCAGCTGCATACGGTTAGACTAGAAGCCGACCCCAACATAGTTGGGAAAAGGCTAGGCAGATTGATTGACCCTGAGATACCAACACCAATATTTTAGCGGCACCACGGTTGAGTACCACAGTCTTCATTAGCATACCATTCCAAACCAACTCTTACCCTTACATGCAAATTAATGATGATTAATTACTTGCAGTGTAATGTAATCAATTATGATTGAATTTAAAAGAATCAAGAAACATTTTGATACATTTTTTCTGTGGATTCTCTTCAAGCACGTAGGTACTACGTTCGGAGAATTTCAACCCATATGCTAGTGAGAGTAAATTTTAATTGTTTTTAAATATAAGCGAAAAAACTGTGGATTGCGTATCGGCAAGCATAGCGTGGGACTCCAACTAGCTGGATGTATCGACGAACTTATAGAGGCGGCTGGAACAGACTGGATGCGGAAAGCGGAGAATCAGGTGTGTTGTATGGTGCAAGTTGGGAGAGCCCTATGTCCAGCAACAGACTGCAATAGGCTGCGTCGATTGATGATTGAATCTATCTAGAGCCAATTGATGTTATTGCTGGACAAAGACATAGCAAGCAACTAAAATAGTTTAGTAACTAAGAATTTCTTTCTTTGAATTGTAATAAAACTAGAAACATAACTATGGAAAAAGTTACAGCTTATTCTAATGGTGCCTATCTCAACACTCAACAGTTTTGTGTTTTTTATATGGAAGTGTCCACTTTTGGGTAAGTAATAACAGCCGCACGAGTCGATCGATCAGTTTAAGCTGCGCTTGCCGGGGTCGGTCAAGCAATTATAATAATATAATATCCTGGGACATTTTCACACACGGTCATCTGGTCCCAAACTAAGCAGAGCTTGTACTATGGAAACCAGATAACTGATATATTACATATACTACTTTTTTTTTGTAAATACATACTTATATAGATAATTACACCCAGACTCAGGACAAACAGACATATTCATGCACACAAATGTTTGTCCTGGATGGGAATCGAATCCACGACCTGCGGCGTGATAGGTGGTATCTTAACCAACCTCGCCAACTGGCCTGTCAAATTCAAAAGTCGGCAAACAAAAAGCACGTAAAGCCGTTGGTCCCGGCTGTCATTTGTGGATATTTGATCGTTTTTACGGGTCGTCAGAAGCCTGAATGTCTGACAACCAGTCTTACCAAGGGGTATCGTGTTATCCAGTAACTGGGTTGGGGAAGTCTCCATGCAAAATACTGATATTCAGCTGCATACGGTTAGACTGGAAGCCGACCCCAACATAGTAGCAGATGATGATGGAAGTGTCCGTAGAAAAGATAATTAGGTAGTTATTATAACATCTGCCCAGTAACTGGGTTGTGAAATCAAAATCAAAAGTCATTTATTCAAACTAGGCTGAGAATCAGCACTCAATCAAGACAGTCCCCCAAAACGCCCGCCCTTCACCTGTATATCATTTTCGATCACCAGAGGCGATACTTAAATATTCGTCCAGCTCACCCTGGACAGTCAGCTCAGGTTCCACCGTGGTTGGAAGCCGAATTTAGAAGCCGGCCAAAAAGCCAAAATAAATTATTCAAAACATTCTATAAATCCAGTCAATTTGCGTTCAAAACTCTTGCATGCCCCATAGTGTATTGATGTTATGTACTTAATAGAAACAGATGGTGAAAGAGAAATAATGTTTTCTGTCTCGCTCCACACGAAATGGCGTGTGTCAAATGGCAAGTCGCACGGTATTTGTACAGGGATGCACTTGGTTAAGGGGGAAGTTCAAATAACTTACCTACATATTGTAGTTTTTCCTTTTTAAAATAGGGTTAAACAATACAAGTGCCTTTTAATGAGAATTTATTCTAGTAGGCCATTATTGTCTCTTTGTTCTATTGCAGGACTATAGGCTCTTTTCTTTCGAAGAGACGGACATTTATAATTTACTTGTAAGAACGGTCTTTCCATCTGTCACTAACGAGATCTTGGCTTTTAGAGGTAGTATTTTTTTTTTTTTACATAGGAACTCTTTCCACATGGAACAAATTATTAAAAAATGAATTTGTAATTTAAGCATTGATTACTAAAATTCTAGCTAACTGCCTCGTTGGACTAGTGGTCGTAAACGCTACTGCTGAGCATGGGGTCCTGCAGGGTTTGATTCCCGGGTCGGTTAAAATGTTTTTTTTTTTTTCCAACTGGAAATACTTAGTAGCAGCCTGGAGCCTGGATTTGTACCCGGTTGATGGCAATAGACTTGGGCGAAATGTGGGTGTACTATAGGTACACCTCAGCCTAACACTTCGAATTCAGTCCAAGTTTCATTAAGAACGACGATTTCCTTCATTATAAGTCAGAGCTCAATCAATCAGTCTGTCTAGCCTTTTCCCAACTATGTTGGGGTCGGCTTCCAGTCTAACCGGATGCAGCTGAATACCAGTATTTTACATGGAGCGACTGCCTATCTGACCTCTACAAACCAGTTACTGGGTAATATGATACCCCTTGGTAAGACTGGTTATCAGACTTTCGGGCTTCTGAAGACCCGTAACGACTGCCAAAGATCCAAGATTGACAGCCGGGACCAACGGCTTAACGTGCTTTTCGAGGCACGGAGGAGTCTCGGTATGTAAAGATGGTCGCCCATTTACGGACCAACCCCGGCAAGCGTAGCTTAACCTGATGGATCGACCCGTGCGGCTGTTATTACTTAGCCACGAGCTCCTCATTTAATTATAGGTCAGAGCTAATTCTAATAATTAATTAGGTATAAGTACTCCTACCTATATGAAAAAGATTCAAGACGTTTCATGGATGAAACATTTTCAACTCACAAAGTGGTGCTTGTGAACATATATACTGATTTATTACTTCGTAATCTGCCTAGCCTTTTCCAAACTATATAATGTTAGGGTCAGCTTCCAGTCCAACCACATGCAGCTGAGTACCAGTATTTTACTGTTACTGGTACAGATACCCCTTAATAAGACTGGTTGTCAGACTTTCGGGTTTCTGACGACCCGTAACGACTGTCAAAGATCCACGAATGACAGCCGGGAAAATGGCGAGGAAATGACAACGGCTTAACGTGCTTCCGAGGCACGGAGGGGTCTTGTTACGTAAAGATGGTCACCCATCCATAGACTAACCGTGACAAGCGTAGCTTATAAACATATGTAGGTATATGATTATAGTAATTTTAGTTTTAACCTAAAAAGATGATAAGAATAATTCTCCATAGTTAATCGAAAAGGATCCAACCCACATTAGGTGTAATGTGTCTATAATAGGAATCTTAGGTCAAGCTTTACCTGCAACATCAATCAACTCACCCCGCAAACACACAAGCGTGATGCACCATATGTATGTCAAACAGAAATAAAAAAAACCAGCGCACAAGCATACACAGTTGCTTAAGCGATTAACTTTGAAGAATGGACGGAAGGAAACGTCTTCTCTTAATATGGTTTGTTGGTACTGATGTAAAGAAACTCATACGTACATGCAAACGTACATGACTCCATTTCTTATTCATCTGTTGGTTACTACATTTTTCCGTTCCATACAAAGTCCGTGGATTTGAAAGGACTGTGGAATGCTGATAAGCTCTGTATCCAACTATCTCTGACACTACTGCTGATTTTGTTCCTGATTATCTTCACAACAGGGAAATAAATACGCGAATTTCAAAGTGGAATAGGTACTTAAATCAATCAATCTCGTTGTGCCTAGCATTGTTCCCAACTATGTTGGGATCGGCTTCTAATCTAACCGTATGCAGCTAAATACCAATATTTTACATGGGGCGACTGCCTATCTGATCTCTACAACCCAGTTACTAGGTAACTGGTAAGACTGGTTGTCAGACTTTGGGCTTCTGACAGTCAAAGATCTACGAGGGGTCTCGATGTGTAATGTCACCCATCCACAAACCGATCATGGCAAGCGTAGCGTAACCATCCATTGTTCCGTTTGGTTGTTATTATTTAGCTAGAGCTCCACTGGTAAGAAAAAGATTTAACTTCAAACCTCATGAAACTATTGGCGTGGCCAATCCATAGAACCGTCTCGCTCCTGGTTGACATAAGCTCAGAATTCTGAAAGGCTTTATGCAAGTTAGTTTTATTGATTGTGTGAAAGAAGATTTGGTTAGGAAGGAACTGAGAACCGAGGTGACGGCTGATAGAGATGTATCTATCTGTAGAAATAATAAGACGTACACATCGACCCAAAATAAATTGGATAAGGGCGATAATAGATGCCAATTAATGAGAGAAAAGTTTATTTCAGACCTTATCAAAGGATTATTAAATTTAGAAACTATAAATCTAACAACGAGACTTATAGCTAATTAACGTCAACGCTACTAATACATAAATGGTCGTAATTAGCATATTGATAACATTACAATAGTAAAATAACCCGCTTGTTTGACGGTAGGTATGTTAGCATTAACATAAGCAGGAATCCTGAGGGTACCTACGTAATTTGTCCCTGTTATTGATCTAACTTAGGAATACGTCAGAAAGACTGTGAATACTAAACAGGTCTACCAAGGGATATCGTGTTACCCAGTAACTGGTTTGTGCAGGTCAGATAGGTAGTCTATCCTTGTAAAATATTGGTAAAATAACCCCAACTTGGTTGGGAAAAGGCTAGAGACAGAATGATGATAGTTTTTAACACTGATTAATTTATTTGACAAGTCTTAAACCAAATTAGGTTGGGGGCTAGCTTTCGGTCAAATTCAAAGTTGCTTAACTTAGATTCATTGTTGTCTAATTTCAGAAGATTACATGGAACGATAAACTACATAGTTCTATAAATCAGTTACTTACTTCTGCAAATTGTAATTATTATTATAAGACGTTAATACGATATCGTCCTTCGGTAACTTCTACACAAGAGGCGGGGGGATACCACCATTTATTTTAATTTTCTTTATAGAAATCAAAGGAAGATAGAAACATATTTTATTTGGGACACGCACAGGAAATACAAACAGTGAACAAGGAGCATAAAAAACTAACAATAAAAAAACAAAATTAACCATTCAAGTTAAATACTTAGGAATCTACAGATAACTTCTAGCTAAATAGTTTTCCGACGGCCGCAGTGGTGGTCAATCTTTTTTTAAAAGAATAATGCAAGATCGTTTATCGTTCGTCTTCCAATACCAATTTTCCATTTCGGTATTTCATTTTGACAAATAACAATTCAGTAATGTTTTTACCCAATTTGAGACACATTAATGTCAGTTTTCTCACCCACCTCAAGTTACTTATAAACTTTAAAATACGTTTTCATGTCTTTGTAAAACACCGTCGGTAAAAAGGACTGATGAAATTAAGTAACTATTACTTAACTTGATTAAACAAAAGTAGATTTTCAGTGTGAGAAAATTAACTTCTACTAAACTGAAAAGAGCAAAAATATTCCTGTTAGAATATGTAGCACTAATTCCTAATTTGGCTATCTGCCGGTCGTAAAAATGCACCCTATAAATTGCGTGAAACACTTTCATTCGCAATACGAAGTTTTTGACGGATACTCCCAATCCATTGCTTCATAGGTTTGAAAAATTAGTCTGCACAAAAAAAAAACGTGAATAACGCAATGAACATGGGATAACTGTCAAAATGAAAGCCATTGTGATCGATTGTCAGTTTATATGTGTTACGCAATTCAATTACCCCGCTAACATATTTTTTTTTTCAACCATGCCTTTGTTTTAATTAGAATCCTGTAGGAACAGGTAGGTAAGAATATGTTTAAATCTAATAGGATTTAGTTCAAATCCGCCCCTGTATATTGGTGTCACGACATTTAGGAGTCCACATTCCCGTAGTAAAAGTCAGTTTATTTTATTTGATATTTTGCAACACTATGCTGTCTATATGGCGGCTTTGCGTGACATTTTGTATAAATATTCTTCTCTCGTGTGAATACGAGCAAAGGTAGCTCAAACACCATACATAGCATCACGCTTGTAATCCCCGAAGACCAGGCAGGCCTCCCTACACACCAATGAAACGTAGTAAAATTTATCTGTACTGTTAATGAATGAATTACCTACTCTGTTTTCATTTTAATTTTTTCATCACATTTTCTTAATCGATTGTACACCTAGATTTAAATTAGCAACTAAGCGGTAATCTGGCGTCTTTATTGCCATTGTTGTATTTACCTGTATTTGGCATATATATTAGAATATTACCGTATGATTTAGTATTTGTTATGTGTATGTATGTGCTGTGGGTGAACCTTAAGTAAATTAATAAATTAATTAATAAATAAACAGGGGGCGAGGCTATTGCCATCAACAAATCCAGACTTTTTTATTATTAGTCAAGAGCAAACCCATCGGTTTGCTCTTGACTAATCTAGGTGACAGAGACAAAGTCTACGATGGAGTGAGCTTACCCAGAAGAAGCCTGTTCACTCTAACTTTGAAGAGATTCGGGTTGTATGCATTCGGGAACACAGACGCAGGTAGTGAGTATTATGAAGGAGGTTTGAAAGCGCTTAGTGCGAAATGGTGGAATGACAATTAGGTATGGATGGTATAAGGGGGCCTGTGGGATGAGGTTATGGAGTTTCTGGCTGCTACTGACAAATTCTGGATGAAAAAACCCAATAACACTTTACCCAACCCGGGAATTGAACCCAGGACCTCATGCTCAGCCATAGCGCTTGCTACCACTAAACCAACGAGGCAGAATAGCTCATTTAATGCTAAAAGTACCTGGCCGACCGAGCTGTGCTCTGATGAAAATAGAAAAAACAAATTTTCCCAGATATGAGATCTAGCTAGATAAATATTTCGCCCCTGTAAACACCTATACTGCAACTTTCTTCGAAATCGTTTAAGCCGTGTTCGAGAACTTGATTACAAATTATACACATATATACAAATATTGCTCATTTAGATAAGATAAAGTATTTATTTGTTTTAAACATGGTATGAAGTTGTTACAGTCAGGTATTAATCCAAAGTCCACATGTTTAGCTACTCGTATATGTATCAATTGCATGCAAAATAATAATTTTATTATCAGTTAATTGTTGGTCAATGTCACAGATCAATACAATAATATTAATAGTTTTATCGCAGCATTATCGCAATGACAAAAGTCCATTTTATAGTTTATTGTTAAAAAAATCTTTAATATCATAAAACAATCAATTTCAATAATCTGTTTTTAAATGAGTTATTATTACTTATACATATAATAATTTTATTTCTTTTGGAATTTTGTTATAAATGCGTGAAATTTTAATAGTATAGGATTAATTATTCATCGTTTAGCAAGGTTGGTAGCACGTAATGCGGTGTGCTGCTGGATAGCCAACCACACACCAGGGTTGACACTTGCACTAGGAAAATAGCCCTTATAGCTACGACATAAAAACGCTGCCAATATCATATTGTAGCCATTGTTAAGCCAACTGTCAGTCTTCAGAGAAGACTTTTTTGAAGCCAGCGCGAAATTAAAATTTTTATTACGTTTTTTTTTTTGCAAGTCAGTATTACGTTGTATGTTGATTAAAGTATGATTCGCGACCGTGACAAATATGTAAGTATTTACAGAATTATAATCATTAGAATCCCCAATGTCAAGATTTCATTAAATAGTAATTGATTAGGATTACCTGGTCTGGATTAAATACATACTTATTACGGTCGTGAATCATATTTTGATCAACATATAATCTGTTACTGAATTGCAAATTGCAAAAAACGTAAGAAAATTTTTATTTCGTGGGTTACACTGGCGCTATTACCTTTAGGTTCTATAATCATGATCCTTTACAAAATATACCTAACTATGCCGATAGCTTTCCTTCAGAATTGGGCTTATCAAATGCAAAAAGAAATTTTCAAATCCGACGGGCAGTTCCAGCGATGAGCACGTTCAAACATACAAACAAACAAAAACAATATTAGTATAGATAATAAATAAATATTCAGGCCAATTTTTAAGTTTATAGATCAAAGGAATAAGATTTTTTTAAATAAACTGTGCCTGTGCAAAAAGCGTTTGGTACGTTTTCATTGTACGACTTTACATTACTTTTACCCACTTGAACCACTATGAACCATTTTCTCACTTTACTGTAAAACACTGAAAAGAAAAGAAAGAAAGAAAAATATGTTTATTTGTCACAGAAACACGTGCATACAAAAATATAATTAACTCGAGTTTTAAAAGAAAAATACAAAAATCACGAGACACAAATCACGAAGTCCATTAGTGCGCTCTACAACTCGAGAAAAGAACTAAGCAGCCATCATCAATCTACTATGTTGGGGTTGGTTTCCAGTCTATCGAATGCAGCTGAATACCAGTATTATATATGGAGCGACTGCCTATCTGACCTCCACAACCCAGTTACTGGTAATACTGCCCCTTGGTAAGACTGGTTGTCAGACTATCGGGCTTCTGACGAACCTTATCTAACGACTGTCAAAGATCCGAATCCGAATGACAGCCAAGACTAACGGTTTAACGTGCTTCTCGAGGCATGGGAGAGTATTGGTATGTAAAGATGGTCACCCATCCACGGACCAACCGCGGCTAGCGCAGCTTTACCGACCCGTGTGGCTGTTATTACTTAGCCACAGGTTCCTAAGTAGTACGAATGAGAAATGTTGTTCTGGTTTCTGAGCATTATTTCAACGCAAGTGAAACTGGCTATGCATTCCTTGTAGTGTAAAGAATTTAGAAATAAACTTCCAAAACTAATGCGTCTGACGAGAAAATATGCTTTCTTGAGCTTATACGATTATTATCAAACCAAAAATAGGTTTATTACAACCGAAAATTATACAACTATACCTAAACTACCCAAATAACAGTTAATGTAAGTAAATTAGTACTATTAACATCAAAAGAAAATGATTTATGACTGAGCAAAATATTAATAGGCTTCTTAAACACCGTTTTAGTATTACAACTAAATAATTACCGTGCAACGTAATAGTTAACTATGCTAGTAAAACAAACATTAGTTTATTACAGTGTAAACAGAAAATAAATCTATTTTAATAAGCAAATTGAACCAATTACGGTTACAGGCCATTTTGATGTATGACGGCGTTTAGTTCGCAAAGTCGTCGCTCCATGACGGCGCTAGTGAGTTCGGTTGCGCTACTCGACGGTAGATGGCGCTGTTTTATTGATTTTAATTTGTGATCTACATTCGAACTTTATGTAATTTAATTATATTTTATTATGCTATATATTATTGCATTCAATGATTTTAGATTTTAAATACATAATTCGTCATGCGTGTCTGTTTTAATGGTTGTAGGCAGAGATATAACTGTGTCCACCATTATCACACAAAATTAGAATAAGTTCCATGTAACCTATTTATTACATAGAGCTGATTCTTTTCTGCAATTCCAGACTCTGGACTGCTATCGAACAGGATTGAACCCTAGTAATCATACTCGGCAATTGTTTGCGACCACTGCACTGTCTGCACTAGACAAACGCAGTTCATGCAATAATTTTAAGGAAATATCTCATACTTTATTAGCGTGAGGTCCGGTGTTCGATTACCAAGTCGAGCAAATCATCACAAGTAATAATAATTAGTAGCCGTAGTAGTCGCAAGTAATTTTGTTTTTAATTTTGATCTAAATTTGATTTTAATTTTATAAAATTTTAAATTTAAATTTACCTATGGATATTTATCTGAAATAAATGATTTGATTAATTGGTTGATTAATCACAAGTGATAGGTTTTTCGATGATGAAATTCTCTGTAGCAGCCTGTAGTCTGCATTTGTGTCCGGTTAATAGCAATTGGAGTTGCCGACATAGCTCGCAGAGTAAGCTAGTGGCTGTGGACTGGACATGTTTACAGAAGCACCGATCCTGTGGAGACCGCGTACGGGCTCGCCCCCCAGCTAGATGGACCGACGACCTTAAGAAGGTGACTGTGGCAGACTGGATGCGGAAGGCCGAGTTCAAGGTGTTGTGACGCAGCCTTGAAGAGGTCTATGTCCAGCTGCTGAGTTAATTGAATAGCAATTACACATAACAGACGAAAGGTGAGTTTACTACCTGTACACATACAAGTCTGCGTACCCCATCAAGGAGTAAAGGCGTGATGTTATATTATAAAAATACTCAATTAAAAGTAAGTTAAGTGACGTCAACGGCAACCAGTAGAAAGATGTCTGTGTTATTTAAATGAATTGATGTGTGTGTTTGAAAGATGTTTGTGTGTTTGTCTGTGTTTAGTATCTACTCAATCAGCCGAGCCTTTTCCCAACTATGTTGGGGTCGGTTTCCAGTCTGCCTATCCACAACTGGATAATACGATACCCCTTGGTAAGACTGGTTGTCAGACATTCGGGCTTCTGACGACCCGTAACGACTGTCAAAGGTCCAGGAATGACAGCCGTGAGCAAAGGCTTAACGTGCTTTCCGAGGCATGGAGGAGTCTGGGTATGTAAATATGGTCACACTTCCACGGCTTAACCCCGGCAAGCGTAGCTTAACCTGATGGATTGACCCGTGCGGCTGTTATTACTTAGCCACGAGCTTCTCTGCGTTTAGTATCTACGTACTAATTGCTATAATGATAAAGGATGACGTGCAGTTTTATACGTTGGTATCTATTATGTTTTATGTTTTTTATTTTTTGTTTCTAGGGAATCCGAGTGAAGGCTAGTGTTATTTGAATACTGTAGTGCTTTCTTGAACAATAGTTTTTTTTTTTTTTAAGGATTGTTGTAGAGAAGAAAATGTTTTTAAGGACTGTTTCACAATGTCAGAATAGAATTAACTGTGAAACAAGGCATGCGCCCGATAGCATTTTCCATCGGCACAAATGACTAACTACGATGACAATCTTTCATAGCCTTTTCTCCTCTAAGGGATGAATTTTCAAAAATCATTCCTTATTCCTCACACACACGCACACACCCTACATATACACTACACGTTCACCTACAGTTACACTTACAAACTACACACACGCTTCATCATACACGCATAACCATGTATCATTTCTCTTTTTTATTTTATTATTTTATCTTTATCTTTATATAAATAATAATTCTGTTTTCTACCATTAATTGTTAAAACTATTCCAAATTACTGAAAATGGCTCTAAGTTGCTACGGAGAATCACTGACTCCTAAGTCACAGGAACTTACACCTAGTTTAGGAGTCAGAGTATTTAATAACTGACCCTTGTAATTAAGCCTTTTATGTGTTACTTTTGTTGTATATTGTTAACAGCTTTAGGTGAAATAAAGAATTTATTTATTTATTTATTTTATTGCTCACCTTCGTTATATAAGGAACTTTTGTGCAAAATTTCATACTTCTAATCCCGGCGATGGCTGTGGGTTGCTCTTGTCTGTCAGTAAATTAATAAAAAAATGTCTACTATCTACCAAGATAAGGTGAACTTATTAGAAAGTGGTGAATAGTAAGTAGGTAGGTGAGATGCCCTAGGAGTTGTAAGCACTTAACTATTACTTTTTTTATGTTAGCATGCATTGTCCCGCTGCTGAACAAAGGCCTTCCCCAAATCCTTCCAAGCATCCTTTTCCAGGGCCACCTCGATCCAACCCTTGCGGTACGCGTGTAGGTCGTCTCGCCACCTCTTCCTGGGCCGGCCTCGGCGGCACCAGGCACCCACCGTGTGGAGACTGTTGCCCAGCGGTCACTATGCATGCGGCTGACTTGACCCGCCCGATCTCATTTTAGCTTGGCAGCTTTTTTTTAATTATTTGTGATGGGTGTGCTCTTGACTCTAGTCTAGGTCAGAGGTCACAGAGACGAAGTCGACGATGGAGTGAGCTTACCCAGAAGAATCCTGTTCACTCTCACTTTGAAGAGATTAGGGTTGTATCCGCTCGGAAACACAGACGCAGGTAGTGAGTTCCACTCCTTTGCTGTACGCATTATAAAAGACATTTGGAAGCGCTTAGTGCGAATTGGTGGAATAGCAACCAGGTAGCGATGGTAACTGGCAGTGCATCTAGATGTCCGATGGTAGAAGGGGGCCGGTGGAATGAGGTCGTTCTGTCGGTCGACCGGTCGAATCGGACGAGGAGTTCTCGGGCATACTCTCCGAAGTACAATCTGTAGAAGACCGACAAGCAGGCAACCTTGCGGCGATGAGCCAAGCTTTGAAGCTTGGCATCCACCAGTTTTACGTCGCCAATAAGTCACCGAGCCAAGCGCGGCTGGTTGGTACTTAGCTGATCTATCCCAAAGGTGACTGGAATACTCCATGCAGGAGGCTTTTTATTCCGTATGTTTCTTTAAAAGATTTAGCCTAAGATCTTCAATCTTGAGCTTGACCCCTTATCGCCATAAGTACCTATTATTGGGTTTTCGTGCAGAAAATTCCTCCGTAATACCCCAGCACCAGTGAACGAGATGTTTTATTTGCGTTTATTTTATTTATTTATTGAGAGCACTGCCACATCACATGCATATAACATTAAAAATATTATAAAAATGACTTCATAGCGGTCAGATGCACGTGACAATAATGGCGTACATAACATTTACAATTCTTCGGCTCGGTGATAAACACAAATATTAAAAAAAGAGAAAAGAACTACAGTACAATGCAAATTAAATTAATATTTTAACAATGAATACAATTGAAATGTCTAACATAATATAATAGGACTGTCCAATATAACGTAATAGAAGTGACAATTAAAATATAATAGGAATGTTCATTAAAATGTAATAGAAATAGAAATGTCGATTATTGCGTTCACTGTCTTGATCCCCAATTACGTAACACAATTGATACTGAAGGAAATTCATAACCCATTGCTTCATATGATTGATTGTTTGTTTGTTTATTGTTAATTAAAACGGTAACACCAATTAAATTAAATAACATAGAGATTTAAAAGTTATAGTAAATAACAAAAAAAAAATAAATATTAACATACTGAATGATTTTCTTATCATCTTGAAAAAAATAGGGTAAAATAGGTGAACGGAGTAGAAGACTATGGCATACATAGTCTTTTTTTTTCAATAGCTTACAGAGAAATTGCTCTATCAATAAACACTACACATTTGAAGTAAACTAGAACAATAAAAAAAAGAAATTTTGAAAAAACTTTATATTTTTTTTATATAACTAGGTATGCCATAGGCTTCCACTCCGTTCACCTATTATACCTACCCTATTTTTTTCAAGACGGTAAAAAAGTCACCCAGTATAATAGAGGACATCCTAGCATACTTTATCTCACGAAAGATCAGACATATACGCATAATTCATACTCCATTAATCGGCAAACAGATCATTCAGGATTGGTGGTCAGGAGGGCGTTAAGCATCATTGGGGACTCAGCTCTGGCGACAGTTTTAGACGACGGCGGCGCAAACAGATTGTGTATAATTATTGGCTTTGGCGATGTCCGATGTATTCGTCGGGAACAAATTATAGTTGACAGAAAAAATCGTGGAGTTCGGGAATATCCTCCCTATCCTCTAAGAGTTTTGCAAGCTACTGTGAGCTGTAGAAAGCCTCGTCTAACCTCCAACGAGTTAAAGTCCAAAACTCCTAGGAGGTAATTAGTTTGGTTTTTTTTTTTTAATAATTAAGTTAAAAATATAATAACGTAACCTAACTAAAATTAATAAAAAAAATTAAATAAATGGCGTCGAAAAATTCCTCCGCATCGCTGTCGACTGGTAATGTACCCAAGAGATTGGCGGCATTGCCACGTTGTATGGCAATGCTTAGCCTCTGGCCAAGGTAAAAGCCAGCGCTCGGGTCACGGGAAGTTCAACCAGCCGTTTGGAGATTTCGTTGAACAAACCATGAGCACACGGACCTCACGAGGATTTCGACCCTGCCGAGGGTATTAACCTTTGGAGTTAAAACCCTCGGCTCGAAATTTTTTTTTTTTTTTTATTCTTTATTAATAAGGGGTTTGTATCCACACGGATACGTCAACCCCATTGTACGGTCAACGTCTAGAAGTCCACTTACACCGCAATGACCATTATCGCCTGCGCTATACGGGCTGCCAAAGTTGCCAATGTGTATGTAGTATTGTCAAACGTTCTTATAGAAGAAGGTCATAAGTACAACTAATATTGCTTTGCCATAGTTTTGTGAGATTGCTAGTCGACTTCTGACTTATACTCTATTTACACATAACTATACACCTGTAATTATACTATATATTACTACACCACTATTCACCACAACTATACTATGAAAATAGAAAAGAGAATCATTGCCTAGAATTCTGCATTAAACCACAAATTATGCGTTTAGTCCTTTCTGATTTAGGTTATGCCAAAATATTTTGGATAAGTCCAACACCCCACATGTTTAGTTTAAACTCCTTAGCCAAAAATTCCCTTTCCTCCTTGTTCTTAGCACATTCCATCAGCAAATGTTGCACATCTTCAATTTTATTACGTGTCTCACAATTAGGCGATGTAGCCTTTAGGCAAACTTTACCGATGGAAAGTGGCCAGAACGAAGCCTTATCGCTAACTTAATACAGTTACTGATAAGGTTATTATTATACTTCCGCTGCTTAAGGTTTTCCGCAGCCGCAGCAGCAGCGCCAGCACAGCTGTGCCAGGAAGATGGGATGGCGCAAGAGTATCGACACACGTTGCGTCCTACACTAAAGGTCTACCCACCTTCCACAAAAATAAAACATGAAATTAGTAGGGTACATGACAGGAAAGAAGTGAAACGTCTTTTTATACAGAAATCTCAAGGAAGTTTTCTGTACCATTTCTAGCGCTAATATTGTTATGGTAAATTAGTGTGATAAACGTCTGTGTTCTGTAATTTATAAATTCGTGTACTCGACAACTTAAATAACGCTACGAATATTGTTGAATAATGACGATTCGAGCCTATGGCATTTTTATTTTACGCAGTTTATGTATAATAGAATTTATGTATAATTAAATAATAAAATATATGTATAATAGAATATTGTTTATTGTTGTTGTTGCAGGTGTTTAACAAAAGAAGTTGGTAAACATTTAAAAAGTATCACCATAACATAGTACTTCGAGGGTGTACTCTTATCGTATACCTAAGAGTTTTGTCGATACACCGTACGGAGGGAACATACAGAGTTAGTTAGATGAATTTTAGAAACTTCTCTAAGACACTAATGACGTAAATGTTATTATACTGTAGAAGATTTTATAAATCATAATTTTTAATATTTCGTGTGCAATAAACATTTGATGTAATATTTTAAATATTTTTTAAGAAATCTGTTTCTCTTTTAGGTTATCTTCAATTGTAGATATTTTTTAGATATCTAATTAAATTTAAAATAGTTCTTTTTTCATGTAAGTTTTTTTTTTCTGTTAGTTTTTTTGTCTTATTGTTTGCTTTTCTTTTCTACAATATTTGTACGCCTTCACGGCAAAACATAGCGACCATATAATAACCTAAGACCTTTATGTAAATACCTATGTTTCACAAATAAATATTCTGATTCTGTAAGAAACTGATGGCTTTAAATAGCAAAGATGAGAAAAGTTATGCGCTCAGCGCACTTTCGGCACAACGACGTTTATTAGTCGGTACTGTCGCCTCTAGACGCTGCTGGCGATTCCATGCTCTGTGGTAACCTAGTAGGTACCTATCTGGAAGTCCGTTTTTCACGGGAACTGACTGACCACTACAACCAAATTAGAGGGAGTTTCCAAAACCATAACGTTAGACCGCTTAAAAAATAACAAAAATAAATTAATGTCGTAAAGATATTGGTATCGTAAAATAAAAACTATAATGATTCCTTGAAAAGATGTTGCCCTTGTAAAATTAAAATATTTAATATTTTCCCACATATAAACCATAACACTAATAATTTACTAAATTATCGTTACCTAAATATTTTAGGGTTGATTCCACTAACAGCTAAACGGATGCGATATTGGCTACCATCTTCTTCTTCTTTTCGAGTTGATGTTACACACACATATTTTTGTGTAGATAATTAGCAGAGATCGGAATAGGTAGAGGATAAATACATAAGCTTCGAGGAAGAAGTAGCAAGAGTGGATAAAATCCTAGAATGATAAGCATAACGATTAAATCTCGGGATTTAAAAAAAAAAAGTGAATTATTTATTGTACCTACTTTGAATACATTCGTAACAAATTAAATATTTATAGTAACATTATAAATAATACGCAAATTCGAAATCCCGGGAATTCCCTGGGAAATAAGAAATTGCGAATTATTTATTTCAGTTTGAATACATTCGTAACAAATTAAATATTTATAGTAAAAAATAAGTAATTCGCAATTTCTTAAATCCCGAGACTTAATTGTCATGTTTATCATTCTAGGATTTTATAGGAGGTATTATCCACTCTTGTTACTTCTTTCCACGAAGTTTAGGTCCACATATTCCAATCTCTGGTAATTAGTTGAACCCAGTAGGTGTTCACGCCAATCGCGGCATCAGTGGCGTGTTTTAGGTCCTCAGAAGTACAGGTGTATTGACACTTTGGACACTCCAACATAGTACATGGTTTGGTCAGGAGCACCGCACTCGTACTAGGTATTGGTGGGATATAATCCCCCATTTTGCTAGATTGTGCTTGGCCTATTTAAATCCGCAGTCGATGGATTAAAGTATACCTATAATACTATATTTTCAAAGCTATGGACTCCGAACTCTATGGCAGTAATTTGTGAGTCATTTCAGTCGAAAGTTCAGTCACTGGCCTTAACTTGCCTAATGCATTTACATTAGAAGACTATATATAGGTAAACTAGACTCATTGGACTATAGTCGTAAACGGCCGGACTATAATCACTGAACTCAGTGATATTATAGTCCAGCCATCGAGAGAATGCATTCTTGACACCTGTCAGATTTATACTAACGAATATGTGTTTGATCGAATTTGATCCGTATTACTACTAGAAATTGTCCAACAGACAGGTCTCAGGAACGCATTCTCTCGACGGCAGGACCGTGAGTCAGTGACTTACTGACATTTTATGAAAAAGAAAAAACTGCATGAGCTATCAAAACAAATATGTCCGTATATGTTCATACAGGGCATTTTTTATCAGATGCCAAAATTTTCGCAGGGTGATACATTTTGGTCGAGTTGGTATTGAAATTTTGTATGAAACAACTGATTTTTTTTCGTGATTTCAGAGTTGGTCCCATAGTGAAAGTTGTTCATATTCATGGGTAGAACACCTTGCGAATATTTAGCACCTAATAAAAAATTGCCCTGCATAGCTACACAATGGAAAAAAACATTCTAGAAAAAGTATTAAATCAAGATCCCCCTTTTTTACCATTTGCTTAACTAATGCTTATTAGAAATCAATTCGTGACATCACTAGATGTTACGTCGTTCCTTTTGTTTATAACAAAATCTATAGCATAGCTCGCAATGGAACCAACCCTTATCAACCAAAATCCAACATATAATGAGTAACGTAATCGTTATTAAATACGGTCAGTAATCCTAAAGAGGCGCAGGAGTTTAATATTCATAATTTTTAGTATGGCTCCATATAAAGAATATGATTAAGTTTGTATCTTATGTTTGCTAAGGTTATACTGCGGTTCCACTCGCGAGGATACGGAAATTATTATTTTTTTGGAGATTGGTATCACGCTTCTATTCCCCGACGGGTTAGGCAGAGTTGTACCTACTTACCTTAGTACATCCAGTTATATAGATATAAGTCCCATGTAATAGGGGGCGAGCCTATTGGCATCATTCGGAAATCTAAACTTCGGGCTGCTAATGAGACATTTTTGATGGAAAAAGCACACACTTCATCCGACCCGGGAATCGAACCCTCAGCTCGACCTCAAGCTCAGCAGCAACGCATGCCACCACTAGACCAACGAGGCACACAATACACACATATTTAATGAAAAGCTATTTTAAGACTTTTAAAAATATTTTTTGATAATTAGACCTAGTTATGCAGAAAGCGGCCATATGACACTTTTTCCAAAAATGAGTTATAAACACAGTCATACTAATTTCGACATACAAGATTTTTTGCAAAAACAGCCATGTCGATATCTCTATATATCACGGAGATATGAGCCGTTAAATGCAGCCTTGTTCATACATCCATAATGCAACCATCGACAGTAAAATGCTTATAACACTGTTTGTACTTTTCCCGACAAGGCTGCTTTCTGCGTAACACGGTCCAATTGTTTTAAAACAGTACTAAAGAAAATCTAATAAAATTATTGAGTTAGTAGACAAAATAAGTAATATAGTCGTATTTCAAAAGAATTAAAAAAACAACGCCTAACCTGACGCTTGAATTTCATGAAAACTTCGTCAAATTATTCGATCAATTACTCATTATTTGTTAACAGACAGACAAAACTTTACTTATAAACTTACTTAAGTATTCGGCGTATAGGCATGTGTTTTTCATGTTGACATGAGTAACAACAGACTCGTACCACAGAGTAAACCAAATGTACAGAGGGTGAGACAACGTTCAGTTGGAAGGGAATCGTTTGGCTTGGTATGGGCATGTGATGAGTAAGGAGGATACGCATATGACTAAAAGAGTGATGAATATAAAATGTTGATGGATGGAGAGGAAGGGAGGAAGGCCAAAGATAAAATAGACGGATTGTGTGAGGAATGATATGAAAGAGATGAGAGTGAATGATAGCGAGACGGTTGACAGGGGAGAATGGAAGAAGAAAACGTGTTGCGTTGCATTTATTATTTGTTATTATAGCGGCAATAGAAATACACAATCCGTGAAAGGAGATGTTCCAGGAATGTATGGAGCCTGGGCTAGTACTATGTATACTAAATGTAAATATCGCTATACAATTTAATAACCATTTTTTAATGTTGTTTTTCTAATGTACTTTAAAATTAATTCGGCCAAGGAGAGCATCACAAAATAAATATGGTGGATCAGCAATATGCGAAATGTCAAATGACAATGGCATTTGATTGATGTGTCTTGTCTATGTAATATCTGCGAAAAAAACATAAAACGAATTTCCGACATTCCTTTTAAACTTTCTAGCTATTACGGTTCATGACTCATGAGTTACAAACAGACGGACAGGCGGACGAATTGACAGCGAGGCTTTGTAATAGTGTTCCGTTTGGCACCCTTAGAGTACGGAACCCTAAAAACTGTAGAGAGGTATCGTGCGACACACCCGGTTGGAACGATGTTATATAATATATGATATAAAAATAAAAATAAATAAATAAATGTTCATTTCGCTGTTGCACGCTTGATGAATGAGAGTTACACCACAAAAAGTGTAACATTCCCAAAACACAACAGCTCTCACAAAGGTGCAGAGTATAACATGCGATAAGGACCTTCTTTTCAATTATGAAATATCGCTCAGTGTTGAACCTAAATTTCGCTCTGTGTTGCACTAAAATATCGCTCTTTGTCGCACTAAAATATCGCTCTGTGTTGCACTAAAATATTGCAGTCGACGTTGTTAATTTACAAAATGCATTCTAAAAGTTAACAGCGTGGTCGGCAATATTTACCAGCTAGTGAGGCCTTTATTCACTTAGGTCAAGAAGTTTTTTCAATTTGCAAGGCAGTATCAGGTTGTATATGTTGATCAAAATATATATATCTATATTATATATTATTAATAAAGAATCATAATAATTAAAACCATCAATAAGTACAACTCCCTGGTTATGGGCAGGTAGGTAGGTATTAATTAGATTAATATAATGAGAGGAGTCTACATGTTCTTTATTCAAACTTCAAAACTGCAACCTCTGTTATCACCTACTCTGTGACCAACCGACATTATCATTATGTTAATTCAACGTTTTTCGTCTTAAAACTAGACTTGTTCGAAATAATGACGGATTAGAAATATAATCACGCCGATACCCATCTGTCCTGGACAGAAACAATTTGTTTTTGAATATAGGTTAGGTTATAAAACGCGGGAATATGAAATGAGGTTGAGTTTTTTCGTGAATGCATTTTGAAGCACTGACGTCATTGTACAGCCAGGCATGTTTTGTAGACGTTTTGTTTTTAATTTGCAATGTATTTTCTGACTGTTGGTGATATAGCTTTTCATTATCAACTGCAAATAGATACGCTTATGTTGATGATTTTTAATAAAATACAGAGCAAAGTGGTCAAACAGTTAATAACATATGTAAATCTATTCATTTTATACGTTTGTTTCCTTTTACAAAGTAGGTACCTAACTTTGCAGCCAACTTCAGCTAACTTTTCCACGCTTAGAAAAAAGGAGTAGGTATAAATTAAATAACAATTATTGTGTCTAAAACAGTCTAATTGCCACTTTTAAAAACTGCAAGCTGCCACTGAAACCACAAAAGAAAAGGATTTTCGTTGAATAGAGTAAAATACCGCCTGATAAATCCGAAAAACCGCTGTTACAATACTTTTCAGCTTTTCATTACATCGATATCAAAAAACTATTTACAAAACCAATATTTAAGCTCCCAACAATATCCTCGAACTAATACGATCGCATTATACATAATAAGCATGACACTAAATTGGTATTGACCTCAAATTATTGCGCTTTGCTCACACAAATTGTACACCATTATAATTGGGTAGAAAACCGCATGTTGTATAGTGTAGTATCATTACGCTACTAACTCGCGATGGGGACAGACAGACCCATGAAAAGTAGTAAAGTTATTTTAATAAAAAATGTCAAACGTCAAACAAAATGGGCGCCAAAAGTTGGTCAATGTGATTGAAAAACCTTTTTGGTTCTGGTTGAGGACCTAATTGAATTTGCTACTTCCCTGCTTCGTTATCAGAGTTCGAATTTTGAATTTGGAACTCTCTTCGAGGAATGACCGATGTTGATTGTGTTTTTTTTTTTTAAATTTTATTATGTTGTTGTTTTATTGATTATTGAGCCAAAACAGTGAATATACAGATTTCGATTGTTTTAAATCATGAAAAGTGAGATTGTTTTTATAATTCAAGAGTGTAGTGTAGTGAGTGCTTTTAACCTTCAAGTAAGTTTATGATTATCTAATACACATACTTATATTCACGCCTTATTCTCATGGGGGTAGGCAGAAACTACAGAACATCACCTGCTCCTTTTGATTCGTTTACGTTTATTCATTTAGTCATAGGTACAGACGCCAGCACATCAAGCTACTACAATCTGTCAGATTTCTTCAATAGATTTTCGACTTTATTGCTAAAGCATTAGGGCAATGTTGATTGGGAAAATCTGACAGTTTCGGGTAGGTTGACCTGCTGGCGTCTGTACTTACACGCCGGTTGCGAGAACTACCCTGACTTTCTGAACAACATCACCAATAAGGTCGCTATGTCCTTCTAAGGCGTCCAGATAAGAGAGAGTGATTCCATAATAATTGACTACTATTTACGTATTCTTAGCCTGCAAACCTTATATTCTCGTACCTACACAGCAATTCAGTTTCTCGTAGCAGTATTCTAACCTTCTTACCACCATTTTTACAAACTGTATCTACCATGATGGATCATAGCCTATGTATTTAGGAATTGTCTCTTTTATAAGCTTTGTAATATCGTGTTTTGTGCAGTCGTTACATCTGTAAGATTCAAAAGCCCATAAGTCTGACAACCAGTCTTACCAAGGAGTATCGTATTACCCAGTAAATGGATTGTGGAGGTCAAGTAAGCATTCGGTAATGTAAAATACTGGTACTAAGCTGCATCCGGTTAGACTGGAAGCCGACTCCAACACAGTTGGGAAAAGGGTAGGCAGATTAAATTTTTGAAAACGGATTTATTTCCTCGGGAAACATGTGTGGGTCGGTGCGTCCGATTTTTCCGAAAAGTAGCCTTTTTTCGTTGCAAGGAGGGCAGTACAAGTATGTCTGCATCTCTAGCACATCAAAATAAGATCATGCCGGTGTCAACTCAGCCTATCGCAGCCCACTGCTGTACTTACCCTGGTCGCCGCCTTCGACGTCCAGTCCATGTCCCAGCAACCTTTTTTAAGGTCGTCGTCGGTCCATCCAGCTGGGAGGCATCCCACACTACGCTCCACTCCAGGACTCGTCTGCTCCATCGACCATCGGTCCTTCCCACCGCCACTTCAGCTTGCTTACTCTGCAAGCTATGTCGGTAACTCCGTTTCTTTTCCGAATAACTTAATTTCTGATTGTATCCTTCAAAGAAGCTCAGAGCATAGCCTGCTCCATAGCGCACTGAGTGACCTTGAATTTGTGGACCAGCCCGACTGTCAGAGTCCACTTTTCGGCAACCTAGGTACAGTCAACGTCTAGAAGTCCACTTACACCGCAATGACCATTATCGCCTGCGCTATACGGGCTGCCGAAGTTGCCAATGTGTAGTTTCGTCAAACGTTCTTATAGAAGAAGTTCATAAGTACAACTAATATTGCTTTGCCATAGTTTTGTGAGATTGCTAGTCGACTTCTGACTGTTATAGTACCTATGTCATAACGGGCAGGACGCAGTGTTTAAGACCTTCAAACATTGCGGGAAGGATTGTGACACCCTTGCTGACTGCCTTGTCAAATATTACTTGAGGTCAGCGCAACACGTTTCTCCCCCATTCTCTCCTGCTAACCGCAACGCTATCATTCACTCCCTTCTTTTTCATATCTCATATCATCCCTCACACAATCCAACCAATCTTTACTTTGGCGTTCCTGTCCCTCTCCAACCATCATATTACAGCCTGGATGCAGCTGAATACCAGTAATTTAAATGGAGCGACTGCCTATCTGACCTCCACAACCAGCTACTGCAGGGTAATACGATACCCCTGCTAAGACTGGTTGTCAGACTTTCGGGTTTCCGACGACCCGTAACAACTCTCAAAAATCGATGAATAACAGCCGGGACCAAACCTAAAAGAACCCTAAAAGTACCTACAAAGTTAATATAACATGGCATGATTATGTACTATTGATAAAGTAAAGTAAGTACCAACATAAGTTTAAAATAAGGTTTAATGTTTCGTTGATAATTTTAATTAGGGTAAGGTAGGAATGTGCTTTTTTTTTTTGTGGATGGGAAATCATCAAATAACTTCTCCCGCTCTGGGTGGAGCGGAAAGGCGTGTCAGACTTTTACTGACTAAAACCCACCCGTGTTCCTTCAGTTGCCTATGCCAGGGCCACGGTATCTTTTTCAAACAACCCGCGACCCCAGCGGCATCGGCCCTATTGGACCCCATCTTTTGCTGACATCTCTTTGAGGCGCGCGTCGAACACAATGCGCCGTCGACCCGGGCCTGGTCCTCACCGGACGGCGAGCTACCCACTACTCACCGTCCGCAAGTCCGCGCCTACGGTGGCCGGGAATCGGCTTTCGACTCCCGCCGCCCAGGGCGTCTCCTGCGGCGACTGAGGGCGTGAGGCTGCCTCTCCCTCACGCGTTCCGCCTCCTCCTTCGCGAGCATTACCGCTTCGCAGAAGGAGGTGACGGCCTCCCATGCACTCTCGCTCCGCACCATGGCCTGGACCAGGCTCGGACGCGAGAGATCGCCGCCGCCGATCGCCTCCGTGAGAACACGGCGGTGCTCTGCCCAAGCTGGGCAGACCTCCACTGTAAGGTAGGAATGTGCTTAAGACAGTGATTTAAAATGTTATTAACTTTTAATCTAGTAACTTAGGAGGGTTTTTGATTAAAAACCTAGGCTTTCGATGAATAACCGGAACTTTATGTTATCATAAGAAAGTTGAAAGTCAATCAATCAATCTGCCTAGCCTTTTCCCAACTATGTTGGGGTCGGATTCCAGTCTAACCGGATGCAGCCGAATACCAGTATTTTACATGGAGCGACTGCCTATCTGACCTCCACAACCCATTTACTATACGGTAATACGATACCCCTTGGTAAGACTGGTTGTCAGGCTTTCGGGTTTCCGACGACCCGTAACGACTCTCAAAAATCGATGAATAACAGCCGGGACCAACAGCCTAACGTGCTTTCCAAGGCACGGCGAGATCTTGATATGTAAAGATGGTCACGCATCCACGAACGAACAGCGGCAAGCGTAGCTTAACCTGATCGATCGACCTATGCGGCTGTTCTTCCTTAGCCACAAGCCGTTTACTCTAAAGAGTAATCTACTAAAGCATGCACACAATCCTAATTTCTTCAAAGTGAAAGTGAACAGGTTTCTTCCGGGTAAGCTCACTCCATGGTCGACTCTGTCTCTGTCGCGTCCGACCTAGACTAGAGTCAAGAGCAAACCCATCTTAAATAAAAAAAATTTAAAAAATGCACACATGCCGACAGCCTAATATTTGGAAAGGAAAAGAGTGGTGTCTTTAAAATTATTCACTGAGTAAAGTAAGAATGGTGGCCCATTTTTCACTAATCACCAAACCTACTGCTTACCCCATAACAGGAAAAGCGCACCGCGTCTAGACTATAAAATTAACATAATTAGTTTAGACGCCGGCCGGCATTAAGAATTACATTGCATCCTAAAATCGTCGTTACATATTCATGAGCCGAAAACATTTCCTGTGATTATAGCTGTATCGTTACGACGTGAGCTTAGGGAGCCGGCTAGAGTTGGGGAAAAAGTAAAAGGTACATTACGACAACGTTCAAAGATTCGATCGAAGATAAACTTCAGAAAAATCGAACTTTGCAGAATTAAATGTGACAGGTCCAATAAGAGAGTAACGAAATTAGTGCGTCAATCTACAGAGTGTGGCGTAATTAATGGATAACCCTGTAACTGTGGGTGGGGGACTCCAATCCCTATAATATAAAACATTGACAAATACCGGAATCTATGGGTGCGCAATTTTTTTCATATATAAAAATTACCACCTTTGGTCACTTCCACGACCACCGTGTTCACAAATGAAGGAATTTTCACTATCTGATTTCTGCATAATATTCTTAAATAAACGTGCTATAAGATGTGTATTACAGTTTTAGAGTAATTCATGTAGTTTTTTTTTTAATGTTAAAGTGAAAAAATTGTATTTGTGTAATTTTTTTCCCCAAGTTTGAGTTCGTCTGGTGTAAAAAAAGTAAGGAAACCTAGCTGCCCATATTTTTAAAACATGTCCCCTTAATGCAGATTCCAGAATAAGTATATCAATATTCCATAACTTTTTAGATACAAAGTGATTTTTTTTTACAGAAACACATTGTTTTTCACTTTAAGATTTAAAAAAACCACATGAGGTAATCTAAAACTGTAATACACATCTTATAGCACGTTTATTTAAAAATATTATGCGGTAATCAGATAGTGTAAATTCCTTCTTTTGTGAACACGGTGGCCGAGGAACTGACCAAAGGTGGTAATTTTTCAAAATCTATTTTTTTTTAAATTGCACATACCCATCGACTCCGGGGTTTGACAATTTTCTGATAATATAAGGCTTGGGGTCCCACACCCACACATACAGGAGTATCCATTAATTACGCTACATCCTGTATAATACTTTAGGAATAAATCGGTCGATAGTCACCTTTTATTCGATATATTTCGGTTTTCCGAAGACAAACGATCGAACCTTTGAACGTTGTCATACTGTACCATTACGCCTGTATTTTTCAGAGCTGTTGAGTAAACGAACACTTCGTGAGCTAGGCTAGCTACCTATTCCCTTGAAATCTAGGGCGGCCCTATATATGTATAACCAAATAGAAATCTAATAATATTAATGAATCTTTATTGAAATAAATTAGAGTTACAAAAACCTATGAAGCCTCTGAAACCGCCTTCTCCCAATTCATTACATTATATTTTTATACCAACAAGACTTTTAATGGACACGATAATTTTGAGCATGCAGAAATCACAGTAGAAATAGTATTTTAAGGTATTGAAAATGTAGTGTGAAAGTAGTCTATGAATGAGGAGTGTGTGTGTGTTTGTGGGTATGTATGTGGGTGTGTGTGTGTGGGTCTGTGAGGAAGAGTTTACTTTACCCAGTAAAATACAATATTTGTCCGTTTCTTCGTAGTTAAGAGTAAAAAGCCAGTAATTAACCTTGGACTTGCATTCATGAAAAAAGAGCGGGTAAATGTTTAAAATTCTAATACCTACTATTTTCTCCTACTCGGGTATCAAACAGGACCTCACCAGTTCTTTGCGTTTGATACTGCGAAATATCTACGCCAACTAAAGGCAGCAGTGTCGAAATCAATGCTCATTTATCAATTTGCTAAAGTAGCATGGTTTCAGTAAAAAATACTTAATAACAAGACATCTTCGACTAATTTTATTGTAATTAATAAATTACTTATAATGGCTGTGTTGTAGCAAAAACTATTTGTTTAGTCAATCACTTGTATTCAATTGAGATTACTAATAGGAGTTGCAAGACAAGAATTGGCTGTGGCAAGAATTTAAGTAGGTACTCCTATAGCCTTTTCCCATCTATGTTGTTCTTCCAATCTAACCGGATGCAGCTAATAAATACCAGTATTTTACATGGAGTGTCTGCCAGTCTGACCTCCACAACTCAGACTGGGTACATCGATACCCCTTGGTAAAACTGGTTGTCAGACTTTTGGGCATCTGACCCGTAATTACTGTCAAAGATCTACGAATGGCCTTTTATATACATAAACACCAAAAAAGGTCCACGGTCAATAATTGTATTGAGCTTAAATTTTCCCTTCTAAGCTTTTTATTAACGAAAAAAAATGTCTCGAAGTTTCAGTTGCTTTTTAAATAGTTTGCCATAGTATAGACAAGGAGTTTTGGTAATTTTAAAATGTACCTCAATGCTCTTGCTGCATTAACATAATCAGTATAATGTTCCCACTGCTGGGAGGCTGGGACACAGGTCTTCTCTCTGTGAGAGGGAGTGGAAGTGGGTTCGTAGATGTCACATATTTTTTGAGAGCAGTGGTGATGAATTAATTTACACAAAATAGAGCGCCTGTTTCGGTTCGAACTGACGACCTACAGCTCGTAAATCAAGGTCGTTATCACTGGACTACCACTGCTACGTTAAAAAGTCAAGATCTGTACCAAAATGCGCTTGGTGTATTCCCAGACAAGAATTAAATGCCAATACTTATTAAGTGTCCACAAAAAACAGAATTACAAAGAGATCAAGCATTAAACGATAGAAAATTATACAAAATCATTTGATCCGTGTCTATGATCTATTTTTAATGATGGCCGCCAGGGTCGCCATTACGTTCCAATTTCAAATTCAAATTTCGAAGCCGCCTGTGCAGGCGCCTCGCGTCTGTCGCGACTGCGGTTTTTTGAAAAAAAAAATATAGTCATTTCTGTTTCCGGGTTCGGTCGGTAAATAGGGGTGTGCTGTGTTTGGGGGTGGATACATACCTGTCTGTCAAAATGGAAATGATTATTGTTATGTAGGCAATCGATTTAGATTGTGAATGATTTTGCGTAAAGCAATCATTTGGTGTTATTGTTGAAAGTTATTTATTTGGATGAGTGGTTTGTGTTTGTTATAGAAATGTTTTTATTTAATTACTATATTACGAATATTTTTAGTGCAATATAACGCTTTAGTGAGGTGGGATGATCCTACGCGCTTTGAAAACTTTCAGGTTGTTTTATCACAGCTTTCCGTATCCATTTCTGTCACTAATTAAAAAAAAAAAAAAAAAAAAAAACAGTAAGTCAGGCAGTTTTTTTCACAGAAGGCATCTTTGAGACTGATGTATATCATCTTTTCAGCCAAAAGACGTCCATTGATGGACATACACCTCCCCCAAGCACCGCCACTTCGACCGGTTCTGTGCTTCTCGTATCCAGCGGATTCCTGCGGCCTTCACCAGGTCATCGGTCCACCTTGCCGGTCGCCACTCCAGAACCTTTCGGCCCCATCGGCCATCTGTTCTGCGAGCAATGTGCCCTACCCACTGCCACTTCAGTTTGGCAATTCTTCGGGCTATGTCGATTACCTTGGTTCTCCTGTGAATCTCTTCCTTTCTGATTCAATCACGTAGGGAAACTCCAAGCATAGCCATTGCCCTTTGGGTGACTTTCAGCCTTGTAATGAGGCCCATTATGAGCGGCCACGTTTCAGTGTCATACACGCACTGGTCAAAGACTTTCGTCTTGAGACACTGTGGTGTGGGTGATCTAGGAATAATAATCCCCTTCTCATTTCAGTAGTACCGCTCTTTCTGGAGATCTACCGGAGAAGTGTGAACCTATTATCACCATACCTGTACAGCAGCTAGGTTTGCAGGATTTTATGACTGTCGATGTAATAACAGACATTAAGAAATCAGCATACATTTTAGCCTTTCTCTCAGATTGCAAAAGATGTGCCCCGGATTCCACAGATGATTTTTAAAGGCGAAAGTTACCATTACTATCAGGTGGACTGCCAGATTTTTCTCCAATCAATATCCTTTAAAGACTTCAAATAGTGCCTCAATATTCACCCCTTATGTTCTTTCATCATTGCTAACTAAACAGGCACGTGACTGCAATCATTACTCAATGAATCTGCCTAGCCTTTTCCCCAACTATGTTGTGGTCGGCTTCCAGTCTAACCGGATGCAGCTGAATACCAGTATTTTACATGGAGCGACTGCCTATTTCTACTCCACAACCCAGGTAATGCGTAATACGATACCCATTGGTAAGACTGGTTGTCAGACTTTCGCGCTTCTGACGACCCGTAACTGTCAAAGATCCACGAATGACAGCCGGGACCAACGGCTTAACGTGCTTTCCGAGGCACGGAGTAGTCTCGGTGTATAAAGATGGTCACCCATCCACGGACCAACCCCGGCAACCCGTTCCCCGTGCGGCTTTTATTACTTAGCCACGAGCTCCTCTGCAATCATTACTATCAAACGTTAATTAACATCTCAGCTTACCGCCAAAAACGTCAAAAAGAGTACAAAAAGCTAGTTTAGCAACAAAAGGAACTAACAAGCAATATTTCCACTAGTTTGAACCAGAAAATGATCTTGAATTTTCCACAAAAGGACCAATTTACTTATTGTTGTCGAGTGAAATTGCGCGAAAGAAGAGGGTAGACGTACATTGCGAAATCAAATTGTATTGTGCGTGACCATTCGCGCGTGAGCTGTGGTAGGGGCAAGACGTATGGGGTGGGACCGTGGAAGGGATTTTCGAAAATATTTTATGTATTTTGATGTGAAATGTCATGTGCATTTTTTATTTTGTATGATTTGAAAATTTTCTAACTGACGCACACACAGGGATTAACACGAAAGTCCGGTATGTATATTTAGCAAAAAGTCTGAATAACTGCAGAAGGTACTATTAAAAAATAAATCATGTGAATGACTGTGTCTGAAATTATTTTTAAATTTTAAGGATTTGGATAATGAAGAAACGCTAAGAAAGTGCATATCTATGACAATTATAAGTAAATAGAGGAGTTATTTTATTTTATTTTTTGCATTTTCTTATATTTCAGTTACGATAACGCTTACACGGTAAAATAAATAAAATATGACAATAAATTGGTACAGGTACCAGCCCAATAAAATATCAAAACAGAGATATAAAACAATCAATCTGTCTGCATTTTCCCCAACTATGTTGGGGTCGGCTTTCAGTCTAATCCGGTTAGACTGAATACCAGTATTTTATATAGAGTGACTGCCTATCTGACCTCCACAACCTAGTACCTGGGTAATACGATACCCCTTGTGTAAGACTGGTTATCAGACTTGGGCTTCTGATGACCCGTAACGACTGTCAAAGATCCACGAATGTCAGCCGGCACGGATGAGTCTCATTATGTAAAGATGGTCACCCAAGTACGGACCAACCTCGGCAAGCGTAGCTTAACCTGATGGATCGACCCGTGCGGCTGTTATTACTTAGCCACGAGCTCCTACACTACTAAAATATCAAAACAGAGATATAAAACGACTGATCATTTTCTTCTCCCATCATTCCTCCTTCTTGTATCTGCCTTAGCCTTTAAAGAAAAAGCGTGCATAGTAAAAAAATTAGGTAGGTTATAACGAATACAGCGCGTGTCTTGTACAAGAAAACCAGTCACATAGAGCCAAATTAAAACTGTGCGAAGTAATAAATCTGCATGAGTACTCGGCCGGCCTAGTTTTGGTTAAATAAAATTAATATTCTATGGTTTTAGCTATCCAACGTTACAATTATAGGCTAGGAGCAGCGTTTTGAAAAAAAAAAAACTTGTATTTTTAAATTGTGTATGTTGTATACATGGTTTTATTAGCCGTTTGGAATATATAATGTTGTATATAAGCATAATTATATAGTAAAGTTGTGATTAATATTGGCTACATAAAATTTTTACAAGAATGTATTCAAGTCCGGTATCTCTTATCTAAGTACGGTAGACTCAGTACGATACACGTATCTAATATTAAATTAATATTTCATACAACTTACACTATTGCAGGGTAAAGCTTTTATTTTTCCAAGACATCTATTTTTTATTTTATTTTATTTATTTCTGTAATAAATGACGCGGCTTCATGCTGAGATAGGAGCCTTTTGACTTCATACGGGACTGTTTTTATTATTTTTATTTCACTTTAGTTTTTTTTAAATTATTTTTTAAGTGTGATTAGCTTAATTTGTGATCTTCTTGTGCGAGTCTCAGTAAATACTTTTTCTTTCTTTCTTGTCTCTTTCATCTACATGCTGCTTATGGTTCCGTTTACCTCTTTGGTAATACTAAGTCTTAAATCCTGACTGAGTTAGGTTAGATCTTAACCTAACTCAGAGAACTTATAGTCAATCATGGACCTGCAATCGTCTGAAATCACCAACACGCAATTTGTGTGTTTCGGTTGACAAATTAATCTGTTTTTCTTTCATTTTTTCCTATCTGACTACTCTGAAAAGAAAGGCCGAAACAAACTCAGAGGTCACAGTCTATTTTAAAGTCCAGACATAATCTTGGTCAGATCATGTGAAGACCATCATGTGTAGATTGGTGTCTGAAATGATCTTTTGAGGAAACAACCATAGAGATTTGAGTGGACCTGTCCAGTCAGTGGACGCATTTTTCAGTAATCTTGCAACTCAGAAGAGGAGAAGAGGCTGTCATTATTACTCTACCAGTCTTCACATATATAAATAAATTCACTTTTTCACTGCCTCGTTGGTATAGTTACCATAGTACTGGGATCAATCTCCAGGTCTGGCAAAGTATTACTGGGTTTTTGCATTAGGATCTTTAAGGTTCCGTACCTCAAAAGGAAAAAACGAAACCCTTATAGGATCACTCTTGTGTCTGTCAGCCAATATGCTCCGAATCTAATCGACCGATTAGGTTGTACACATAATATGAACTTCTGTGATCCAAACATGAACGTGTAACGTAAATAAATGAATTTTCAATACCTATGGGGGTCACTTTTGGGAGCAAATAAGAAAAAAAAAAAAACGTTTTGCAAATTGTACCGTCTGACATATCAAATGAAAGGGTAGTACCTAAGCCTTTTCATTTAGGGTCTCAAATAGATTATTTTTATAATTTTAAAATAAATAGGTTTAAAGTCATTTAAGAAAATAAAGGAACATTATTATTATTACATATTTTTCAGTAAGCCAAGACTTAGGATTTGAGCCCGATTTATAGGCAATAGGATCGCCCCTTATCTCGGGAACTACTGAGCCTAAAATAATAAAAAAATACAGAAAATAGTTATATTCATATAAATTACAGAAAAATCTATTTGGTCAAGTAGGTATTGAAGTTATGTATGGGACAACAATTTTTTTTTACGATTACGATGTTGTTCCCCGGGAAAAAGTTGTTCAGTTTGATGGTCTGTACCAAACCCTTAAGTTTGATCACTCATCTGTGAAACACGTTGTATAAAGTCTATAGTCTTAAAATAACATGGTAAATCTCTCAATATTGTGCATACAAACTTACATTTTCAGTTGGAATATATGAAAGAACATGTTTTTCAACTACAATGTGAAGTTTGTTCTTGGTGTAAATAAAATTCATCCCAACTACGGAATCCTTCATTGTACGTGGTCCGACACGCATTTGGCCGTATTTTTTTCAGTAAGCCAAAACTTAGGATTTGAGCCCGGTTTATAGGCAATAGGCTCACTGAAGCCATAACTGCAATGGCGAAATGCGGGTATATTACTACACCCCTACCTACCCCTTTTTGTATACAGACGTAGTTTTATGTTATGTCATAAAACAAATTCCAATTTCAAATATTTGTATTCCCCGTCTCCCGTCCTATAGGTAATAAAATATTAATACATAATGCATTTATTAACGTGCGTGCGCGACGGTATTATATTGTGGTCTTACCTACGTAATTATATACCGCCATTTACATGGTCGACACTCGCGAATCATGTTGCCAACTACTATTAAATTGTTTGATAAGGATTATGTGCTGGATTTTCAATTATTTTCCTTCAGTTTTTCACATAACTAGAAGAGCTTGTGGCTAAGTAATAAAAGTGAAGCTACGCTTGCCGGGGTTGATCCGTGGATGGGTGGCCATCTTTACATACCGAGACGCCTCCATGACTCGGAAAGCACGTTAAGCCGGCTGTCATTCGTGGATCAGAAGCCTGACAATCAGTCTTACCAAGGGGTATCGTATTACCCAGTAACTGGGCTGTAGTGGTCAGATAGGCAGTCGCTCCATGTAAAATACTGGTATTCACCTGCATCTGGTTAGACTGGAAGCTGACCCCAACATAGTTGGGAAATGGCTAGGCAGATTGATTTTTAATTACTTAATGGTAACTGCAGGTATCAGATCAAGCAAGAAGTGATAATTATCAAGTGACTCTGACTAATGATTTTGACATTATGAAAGCCACAATCCAACATATAGGTAGATAAACAATAAGAAGAAAGTAGTTCTAAGTTTTTATTGAATTTTGAAGCTTTTACCTAACACTGATAACGCATCTCAAAAGATTTTGAGGATTGTTAAGTGCCGATACGCGGCGCGAGTCTTGGAGGCAGTTACCTACATTTCCTTTTTGAAATATTGTTTCGGGCGATAAAGTTTTTACCACCCTAAACCTTTACGAAATGAGACAAGGTCTCAATAGATTCAGTACACCTTAACCTAGGTTTATAAGTACGTTTTTCTTTTTTAGTAATTCTGTTCTGTTTAATATAAAAAGAATAAAAACACTCGAGGAAGTTTTAAAGTCAAAAATATAAGATAGGTATTTAGATGCTAATAACTTATTTTGTATGCAACATTTTTTTATAACCTAGTTTTTCATTATACCTACAACATTTCCAAAAATTATGAAAATTAGACTATGTTTAGATAGTAGGGGGAAAACTTTATTGCTTGTTGTATGAAAATTTACAGCGTCACAATCCTCTTGAGTAAAATCAAGTAAATTAACCTTCTAAAAAGACACATTTAACTAAAATTTCACCATAAAAATTAACAAATTCTTCGCGATTAACCCCCAAAAGCTTACTTGCTTATCAAAACTCGACGAACCGACCCCATTACAAAGTTCGGTACCTACTCTATCTATACTTTCCCCAATCCAAGTTTATATAAATCACATAAACCTCTAATTCACACAATAAACAAACACAGCCACCATTAAAAGTTCATTTACCACTTGCTGTCAACTAAAACCTATAAATAAAATTTATTTCCTCGCCATTTGTCACTATAGGAGGCATGAAAAATTATCCTACGAGCACGACCATTTTAAAAAGACCTCCCTTCCCTTAGAATTGCTTAAAAAATGCGCAAAGGTGAATAAACACTACGACTTCGTGGGGTCTTTATAATTTGGTCGCGTGCCACTACTTCATAATGTAATTTCGAAACGGAACTCTATTATATATTTCTATCTCTTTTACTTCTTGTGTTAGCGCTGAAGTGCGAAAGGAAGGGGTGATTAAAGAGGGTCGTATTGCATATCATTAAGAGACGTTTCGAGAGGTAACAGATGGGGTAGTTCCTTCTCTGTTTAACGTGGGTTTTTGAGGCGTGAGTGAAAGAGATGGAGGGATGAGATATGATACTCGATTATGCGAGGTTTTTTGTTTTGAAAATATTACGAGCATTGAAGGGTTTACGGAGTGAACCATTTTTAAAACGCGAGCGAAGACTAGTTTTTTTCACTGTTTTCGAGTTTGTGCACTGAAATCCACTTATACTTTTATTATGGTTGTATGTAAGGAGGCGTTGCCATAATTTGAATTGTTCTTATTTATATTATGTTAATCCAAGTTGAGTTTTTAATATTACTTAAATAATTAAATGGTAACACTCTATGTCAGCACGTTCTAACTTCGTTAGTAGTTTAAGTTTTTTCTAAACACATGAGAAAATGTGGAAGTCGGGCTTTCAGGCTTAAGCTAAGTTGGCTGTACAATCAATCAGCCTAGCCTTTTCCCAGCTATGTTGGGGTCGGCTCCCAGTCTAACCGGATGCAGCTGAATACCAGTATTTTACATGGAGCGACTGCCTATCTGAACGTAGTCCACGAATGACAGTGGCTTCCGAAGCACGAAGAGATATCGGTATGTGAGGGACGGCCACCCATCCACGGACTGACCTCGGCAAGCGTTGCTTAACCTTGAAGATCGATCCATGTATTACATGCGGCATTCAAAGGTCAAAATGAACATCATATTATTATTTATCTGTTAATGTTCGTACCTTCATAAAACAACCTCACATCGATTTACCACTTGACATTGTGACCGCACACTCTCTCCCTCTCTTGACCTCACAAGGACTCAGTTACATCAATAAATATAAGGGTCACGGTATACGATATGAAATGTCACACGAAATGATTGGCTCATGCAAAGTTTGACTGAGATTTGTATCTGATCAAATTGAAGTTTGTTGGTGGTGTAATTCTGTAAAGTTCACTATTTTTATTTTATTTTACTTTATTTATTCGGGAAAATAAACAGTTACACATTAAAATCTTATACCACGTTATAAATATACAAGAGTTATAACCTACAACATGTTCCACAATATATTAAAAGTTAGGATATCTAACAGTGCGCTAATCTAAGCTGTTAAAACAGAAAACTAGTCTATAGTGACCATTAAACATAGACACGCATGCAAACAACAGAGAAAGAGAGAGAAAGAGAGAGAGAGGGAGAGAATGAGTAAGTAATAAACTAACTACATATTAGAATCTGAAATTATTTTGTACTTAGATAAGACTTCTAAATTTTTGAGCAGAGACAGAAAAGAAGTCGATATCTTCAAAGAAATTGTTGTATTGATTGGTAAGGTGGCGTAGGACTACATTATGAATCACACTTAATATTAATCAGTCTACAGAGTGAATTCTTCAAGTAGGCGTGGATGGCCAAATTCGAAACTATGAGGAATAGTGAAACGTACTCAAAGGAGTCTCAGGCTTGATTTTGATGAAAACTAAAACTGCATCATTGCATTTTTCAAAAATCAATATTGCTAGCCCGGAATCGAGCCCGTTGATTTTGAAAAAAAAAACACTGTATTATTACTACGAGTACATAATTCGATAGTGTCGCTAATAAGGATCGAATTCTGGGAAGTAATAACATATGGCAAACTAAAGGAAAGAGCTCACTTTTAAGAAAACTTACTTTACTTTACTTTTATATTTATTTTTCTTATGTTACCTATCTATTAAACCTAGATATTGGTTAGTCAAAAAACTAATAATAATAATAATAATTTATTTTGAAAAACATAATTACAATTCCTATTGTGAAGCCCTGACTCCAGAGCTAGGTATGTAATACCTGTATTTCAGGAGTCAGTTTCTTCTTCCTTATTACATGCTTCTGTATGCAATAATTTAATAGAAACACCTCGACTTTTACAACATAAATATTAATATTGAAATTTATAGTTAGACATATATTCGATTCTAGTAGTTATACATATATTCAAATAAAATTATTTTTAATGATTGAGATTAAGATAAATATTTGATATTTTTAGTTTAAGATTGAAATCTTGTCTTAAGACAAAAAAACATAATTATAATAATAATAATTAAATTAAATTAAAAAATTAAAATATAAAAAAAAACCTAATGATGCAGTTTTAGTTTTTTCTCTTTGAGTACTTTTCGCTATTCCTCATAGTTTCCGATTTGTCCTACCAGCGCGCCCACTTGAAAAATTCACTTGTATATTGTTCCTATTATATATTGTGGCTGTTGGCACACAGTCCTCCTCTCTATAAGAGGGAGTAAACCTTAGTCCAGCACGCGGGCCCAATGCTGTTATAGGCTGGTGGATGTCACAACCTCACTTATGAAATCTCGAATAAATTCGAAAGTAAATTCTCATTTGTTTTTAAAGGGGAAGCTCCAGGTAGCCCGCGAAATTCAAATTTTCTTTAGTTTTTTTGAATTGGCAAGTCAGTATTAGGTTGTATGTTGATTAAAGTATGATTCGCGACCTGTCTCTCCACAGTTCCTTTGCCTACTCTTTTAGGATGCATATCCGGTACGGCTCTAATATACCTTCAATATCCTAAGGGCACGTCTTCCCTACCATTATCGCGCCCCCGGTCTATTACCTACTTGATGTGTAAAAACATGAGGCTCCAGGGGCTAGTGTGAATCTTTGGGTTCATTCGAGTAATCGAGTCTGATCAAACCACGTGCTGGGGTCGGAATATTTCATTTATTCATAGTGTTTTTTTTTTTTTTTTGAATAAATAAATTTGGTATTAAGAATATCTACCAGCCTCCCACTGCACAGCAAAGTTCTCATACAGAGAAAGCACTAGCATTGCATAGCCACGCTAGCTCTAGAAGGGTTGGCGATTTCAGACTTATAATGACTATAAGTCCAGGTTTCCACGATGGTTTGCCTTCACCGAGAATAGTAGGTATGTACGAGTAATGTCGCTAGATAATCTCAGGAAGTAAGTACATGTGAATTGAAAAACTCACATTTGTACTTGCCTGGATTTGAACTTATACCTCGTGCATGAGAGGCGACGCCTTAACCACTAGGCCAACGTGGTATTAGTTGCTCAATAATGATAACAAGTTATCTATCCGAGCCATGAACGCTGCAAATGCGGCTTAGAACACTCCAAGTTGATCAAAAAGTAACTTAAATAATCCCTTCCATTTAATTCATCCAGGAATTAAGTAACTACTTTTAAGTTTTACAAATATATTGTAAATTCATAATGTGTAGTAAAAAGCTGTAAAACGTGAAACGTTTTATTTTACTTGGCAGCACAGTTCATAATTTCACTATAACATAAGTCTAGATGAACGGCGGGAGCGGAAAACGGGGGAAATGAAAATGGAAAAGCCATTTCTCTTTCATTTGTTTAGTAGTGTTTCTTTAGATTTTTATTTAAAAAATAATGGGATCGCTTCTTTGTTTTCTTCAGAACCAATTAACCAGTGCTTTTTAAAAGGGCTGTTTAATTTTGTCTCTGCTCACACGTAACCAAATTTTTAAGAATGTTAAATGAAAAGATGCTTTTTTTAAAAATGTAGGTAATCAATTAGCAAACTAGTAAAGAATTTTAATTTAATAGGTAATTATTAAAAACACTTTTTATTGTGTCATTTAATTCAAAAACATCAAAAACAGATCATAATACTTTTTGAGCTGAGTTCATTACTTAACACAATAGAAATGAGTTTTTAATAATTACCTATTAAATTAATATTATTTACTGCTTCCCTAATTGATTACATTTTTCAAAAAGGCATCTTGTCATTTAATAATCTGAAAAATACTTTATACCGATAAAAATAACATTTCTCGAGTGGTTTTAAGAAAAAACAGTTTACACTTGACGATCTTTTTATACCTATCTCTCGCAGGTTTATGACAAAAATCAGGTTGTTGATCAAAAACCTAGGATTTTGATCAAGACCCGTAAGAAGACAACATTATTATTTTAGGTTGTCATAAGCCTGAGAAAATTTTGTTTTTTTTTTTAATCATAATCCTAAACTTGTTTAAAATAGGTTTATTTAAGCTTTTGACGCGATGGAATGAAATATTTCGGTTGACGGGGACTTACCAGATAATAGTTTTTTTATTTCAAATTGTTTTTTAACATTTCTTGACGCAACACCGATTAGTGGAGAACCAATATTGATTATGTGCTAAATGTCTGTAAAATTATAACAAACAAATCATTGTTTATTGTGTCTAATTGTTTCATTTATTTAAATAAATAGCGACTGACATTATTTTTTTCATAAAACTAAATCATTCTAGGTTTTTGACATTGATTTTATCATAAAACTAATGCAGGCTAGGTTTTTGATAAAAAAAAAATACTTTCAACTTTCTTATGATAACATAAAGGTCCGGTTATTCATCGAAAGCCTAGGTTTTTGGTCAAAAACCCTCCTAAGTTACTAGATTAAAAGTTAATAACATATATTATTAAATCACTGTCTTAAGCACATTTCTACTTTACCCTAAATAAAATTATCAACGAAACATTAAATCTTATTTTAAACTTATGTCGGTACTTACTTTACTTTATCAATAGTACATAATCATGCCATGTTATATTAACTTTGTAGTTACTTTTAGGGTTCCGTACCCGAAGGATGTCAAACGGAACCCTATTACTAAGCCTCCGCTGTCCGTCCGTTTGTCTGTCAGCGGGCTGTATCTCACGAACCGTAATATATATAGTTGAAATTATCACAGATCGTGTATTTCTATTATCGCTGTTGCCGATTATAAAAAATAATACTTACCTAACAAAAAAAGTTATTTTAAGTTATTTGTTAGTATTTTTTACACACACACACATACCTACATTATTATTTTTATTTAGGTACATAATTTAAAAGCTTAAAATACTAATAATTATTATGTACAAGTAGGTATATAAAAAAAGAGGAGAAATGATCATAGGACATCAAAAAATTCGTACGCATCGCTGTCAACAGGAAAAGTGCCCAAAAGGCTGCCAGCATTGCCATATTGTATGGCATTAATGCTTTGGCCAAAAATAGGCTAGCCCTCTATTCACGTGTAGAGACGACCAACCGCTCGGTGATGTCTCGAAACACTAAGAGGGCACTCGGACCCCATAGCCCTAGTATTTCAACTCGGCTCGAACATGCATATAAGTCCACATAAGATGGGAGTATTTGCGCCGTTTGAGGTTTTCCACACTCGCAGCAGCCGCGATTCTCTTTTTACCCGACTACGGCGAAGCAAGAAGGAGGGTTATGGTTTTGACCATTAAGTATGTTCATCTGTTCCCTCATAACTTCTAAACTCCTTATCATAATTCGACAAATGAGTTATCGTTGGAAGCGTCTTGATCGTCCGCTGGCTATAGGCTATGTGACGTCACATTATTTAAAATATATGCTGTAATTTTAAATATTTTACAGTGGTACGGAACCCTTAATGTGCGTGTCGGACTCGCACTTGACCGCTTTACAAGAACGTACTTAACACGCAAAGTATATTACATGCTGTGAAAATGTATGCTAATTATCGATTCACCTTTCACTCAGGCGTTAATAACACGATGTACTTGTAATACTTACTATACTTATACATATAGTGCATACTTGCTACTTTTTACTACGTGATAGTACCTAATAAAATAGACCACACACGAACTTTTAATTTAATTAAAAGCGTGCATTTGCACTAAGCGCTTCCAAATGTCTTTTATAATGCGCACAGCAAAAGAGTGGAACTCACTACCTGCATCTGTGTTTTCGAGCGCATACAACCCGAATCTCTTCAAAGTGATAGTGAACAGGCTTCTTCTGGGTAAGCTCACTCCATCGTTGACTTTGTCACCTCTGACCTAGACTAAAGTAAAGAGCAAACCCATCACAAATAAAAATAAAATATTTACATAATTTATAAGTCTTTATATGTACAAGTATAGAGGAGAAATAATCATAGGGCATCAAATATGTCTGTAAGGTATATATGTTATGGGTCTTTGTTACCCGAAGTAAATGATTTATTATTATTATCTCCTTTATTCAATTTTTTTTACATATTAGTTATATTTTTAAATATTAGAATTAAAAAAAAAAACATTTAAAAATATAAAAAATAGAAATCCACCGGCATGGGGAACAGGGTCCAAGCTACCGGTGATTAGGACCCCAGAGACAGGAACCTCCTCACAATACGCGCCGTATCAAGGAGGACTGCCTTCTGAATCAGGCCCTTCACCCAGCCACCCAACGAGAGCCTCTTGAGATGTTGGTCGAGGCTCTTAGCGATAAGGCCATTGACCGTAACGACTATCGGCACAATGATCGCCGAGTCCACATTCCACATAGCGACAACCTCGTGGGCTAAGTCGAGATACTTCAATTGTTTCTCCTTCTCCGCCTTCACGAGGTTCTCGTCATGCGGGATAGTGACATCGATTATCATTGTGCGGCGCACTGATCGATTATTATTATTATTATTAAAAAATTTTTTTTTGGCCAAAAAATAGGCCAGCTCTCTGGTCACGTGTAGAGTCAACCAACCGCTTGGCGATGTCTCGAAAAACTAAGAGGACACTATACTAATATTTTGAAAATATTAAATTGTCACTGAAACCCGTTAAGCCTTTTGGAAAAGTTTTCAAGGTTTTCCAGCGACTGAAAAATCAAGTACTTTTCCCGCACAATGTGGCTCGTGGCTAAGTAATAACAGCCGCACTGATCGATTGATCAGCTTAAGCTACGCTTGCAGCGGATAATCCGTGGATGGGTGAACATCTTACATATACGAGACCCCTCGGAAAGTACGTTAGGCCTTTGGTCCCGGCTGTCATTCGTGGATCTTTGATAGAAGCCCGAAAGTCTGACAACCAGAGGGTTGTGGAAGTCAGATTTAGGCAGTCGCTCCATGTACAATACTGGTATTCAGCTGCATCAGGTCAGACTGGAAGCCGACCCCAACACATTTGGTAAAATGCTAGACAGATGATGACATGGTTATTATAATTTGCATTTATTATAATAATAATGCCAAATTATAAAAGAGCCTACTTTGTATGTATGGACGCTTGGGCAACGCCCTGGTTAAAATGACACTAATTTTACGGTATTTTTGCGGTTTTCATGTATTTTTTAGGGTTCCGTAACCGAAGGGTACCAAACGGAACCCTATTACTAAGGCTCCCCGTCCCGTCCAACTAATGTAAAACTTTTTTATGATTTTGTATTTGTATTTGTATCTGTCTCTCATGAATCGAAATTTTCACAGAGTGTGTATTTCTATTGCCGTTATAATAGCAAATAATAAAAATAAAATAAAGTATAAAATGATATAAGAAACATGTTCTTTTTTTAAACTGATTTTTTTTTAAATATGTGCCTAGTCTTAAATATTGTAGATATATACGCTGGTACAGAATTCTTCGTGTGTGAGTCGAACTCGTATACTAGGCCGGTTTTTTTTTTACTTTCTCTTGATGCGCCCATGGCAGTAGTTGGTGTCCTTCTGACCAAATGGTGGCAAGGACACTATATATGCACCATGGTATGTTTAAATGTAGGTAGCTACAAAGATATTAATATAGGTTATTTAAGTAATATACAGTGTTGGATGTGGGCTGATGATAAAAATTATGATTTTAAAATTATCATGGTTACCTACAAAATTGATGGCTTGAGTTTTTAAAGCTTTTCTGAAGGACAAAAAAATTTTTTTTGTTTATGGTTTCTCTATAGACTTTTTACTAATAACTAATATGAGGAGCCCGTGGCTAAGTAATAATAGCCGCACGGGTCGATCTATCAGGTTAAGCTACGCTTGCCGGGGTTGGTCCGTGGATGGGTGACCATCTTTTCATACCGAGACTCCTCCGTGCCTCGGAAAGCACGTTAAGCCGTTGGTCCCGGCTGTCATTCGTGGATCTTTGACAGTCGCTACGGGTCGTCAGAAGCCCGAAAGTTTGACAACCAGTCTTACCAAGGGGTATCTTATTACCCAGTTACTAGGTTGTGGAGGTCAGATAGGCAGTCGCTCCATGTAAAATACTGGTATTCAACTGCATGCGGTTAGACTGGAAGCCAACCCCAACATAGTTGGGAAAGGGCTAGGCAGATTGACTAATAACTAATATTATAAATGCAAAACACGGGTCGACCATGACCTGGATTAGGAGATAGGTTACTTTTTATCCCTGGCTGGCTGGTTTTTACATGACGTAATCTGGAGATCAAATTTTTACCCGCTCTTCGCAGTAAATCAATCTGTATTTCGGCAATAATGCGTCGAATGTTGGCGTCTAAGTGCTCTGTTGTTTCTGGTCTATCGGTGTAGACATGCGACTTTACCTAACCCTAGAGCAAATACTGTAATGGCGTCAAGTCGCTATTACGATGATTTTACCATTCGTTCGACACATGTTTATTTCAGAAAATTGAGCCTATAAAAAAGTTAGTCAGTCAATAAATTAGGCCTTGGCGTCAGCCTGCATGTCCGAAATTATATTTAAAAAAAGAATGCCTTATAGTCGGTCAAATAAAGCCAATTTTATGGATATAAAAACATTGTTCTATGTTTTGTTTCAATTTAAAGTTCTCCGCTTCGAAAAAAAAAAACACTCGATAGTTGCCTTGTGAATATATAAATATGGTTAGGTATATAATAAGATGGATAGGGCTCTGTAACTTGTCAATGGTATACAGTTTTGACCGTTATTTTTAATTTACGAGGTAAGGAAGGATTGAAATTAGTAGGAGAGATATAGGTAAAAGGCCGGAATCCAACTATGTGGAAGCTCCGAGTTTTTACAAGAGTGTGTAGTTGGATAATGAATTAAACACAAACGAAGCACTACGAGAGGTATATTTGATGAAATATTTAGGCGAATACAATTACACACTTCTTAAAATTATCCCAACTCGTCCCTAGTGCCGTCAAGCAGATGACATCCGAACTATCTCTTTTTAAATATTTAAGGAGGAAGCGTCAGGGTGGCCCGCGAAATTCAAATTATCTTACGTTTTTTGCAATTTGCAAGTCAGTATTAAGTTGTAAGTTAAATAAAGTATGATTTGCGGCCGTAACAAATATGTTTTTACAGAATTATATACAATAGAATCAGTAATACAACTCCTTAAGTTAGTATAATCCTAAAATGTCAAGATTTCATGAAATAATCATTTTTTGGGATTACCTGCTCTTAAAGAGTTGTATTGATCACTTTAATGATTCTAATTATGTAAATAGATACTTGTTACGACCGCAAATTATAATTTGATCAACGTAGGTACAATATAATACCGACTTGTAAATTGCATAAAACGTAAGAAAATTTGAATTTCGCGGGCTACCCTGACGCTTCCTCCTTAAAAAGAGACAGCTTTACACTGGCGGCACTACTATAATGTCAGCCAGTACAACATAAGGTTAAAGTCCATTGCATGGAACCTTTACAGGACGTAGGCTCATTATAATCTAATTTATCCTAAAGTTAATGCAAGAAAACAATAAAATCTTTTAAACTTTAAAAAATAAACACTGATTTTCAATACAAACCACATATTTTTTCCTTCACAAACAAAAATACCTACTCCCAAAATATTTCACGTACGCCTCTATGCCTGTTCTTACCTACAGCATAGCGCCGCCCCCGCGTCGGTTGCCATGGCAACGCAACCCCCTCCTTTACACCGGTATTGGGGTAGATTATAATGACTTTTATTTTTTTACTTTCTGTACGGGACATAGATAGAAATTGATTTCATCTATTTGTTAAACAGAGTGTATTCTTGATAGTATAACTTGAATAACTCATCTTCAGGGCTGCCCCATTTCTAAACCATAGTAGGGACACCTTTTACAAAAATCGTTTTATTGCATTATCTTGTTAACCTAGTAATTCCCTACCAAACACAAAAACTCAGCGTTAAAAACTAACAAATAAGCAGATATATTTAAACGCACTGATCACTTTACGTTTTTGCGCTGTCCTGTAAAATTTCATTTTAAGTCCTTACTAGGTTTTGAATTGAATTGAATTGAGAGGAGCTCGTGGCTAACTAATAACAGCTGCACGGGTCGATCCATCAGGTTAAGCTACGCTTGCCGGGGTTGGTCTGTGGATGGGTGACCATCTTTTCATACCGAGATTCCTCCGTGCCTCGGAAAGCACGTTAAGCCGTTGGATCTTTGACAGTCGTTACGGGTCGTCAGAAGCCCGAAAGTCTGACAACCAGTCTTACCAAGGGGTATCGTAATACCCAGCAACTGGGTTGTGGAGGTCAGATAGGCAGTCGCTCCATGTGAAATACTGGTATTCAGCTGAATCCGGTTTGACTGGAAGCCGACCCCAACATAGTTGGGAAAAGGCTAGGCAGATTGACTAGGTTTTGAATGGGGCAGCCGCTCATCTGCCTAGCCTTTTCCCAACTATGTTGGGATCGGTTCCAGTCTAACCGGATGCAGCTGAATACTAGTGTTTAACATGGAGCGACTGTCTATTTGACCTCCACAACCCGATACACCTTCGTAAGACTGGTTGTCAGACTTTCGGGTTTCTGCCGACCCGTAATGACTGTCAAATATCCACGAATGACAGCCGGAACCAACGACTTGATATGTAAAAATGGTCATCCATCCAGAGATCAACTACGGTAAGCGTAGCTTAACCTGATGGATGGACCCGTACGGCTTTTTTTTAATATTTGTGATGGGTTTGCTCTTGACTCTAGGTCAGAGGTGACAGAGACAAAGTCGATGATGGAGTGAGCTTACCCAGAAGAAGCCTGTTCACTCTCACTTTGAAGAGATTAGGTTTGTATGCGTTAGGAAACACAGATGCAGGTAGTGAGATTCACTCCTTTGCTGTGCGCATTATAAAAGACATTTGGAAGCGCTTAGTGCGAATTGGTGGAATAGTAACTAGGTAGGGATGGTAACTGGCAGTGCGTCTAGATGTCCGATGGTAGAACAGGGCCGGTGGAATGAGGTTTACGAAAATCATTTATCGATTTAAGTAAGGTTGTATTGTTGGTTATAATAATATAAGGAACTCCTGTGTAACATTTCTTGCTCCTAGATCCACTACTGTGCATTGTTTGTCGGTGAATTAACAAATTTAATTTTTTTATTAAGTACCTACAGATCAGTCGTGAATTTTAGCGCTAAAATCTAAATCTTCTCTTTATCTTCTAGTTGTAATTGCCATCAAATTCCCATCAATGATTTTTTAAATAAAGGATTATGAACTCGATAACTGGCTTCAGCACAAGTCTGTAGAAGTATTGAAATAGTTAAAAACGAAATTATTATACTAGGCACATAACTGATTACTGCATTACTTTATATAAAAATAAAATAAAATATATAAACTTCCGAATTGATAACCTCCTCCTTTTTGAAGTAGGTTAAAAAATAGAATATCCGGCTAGGCCGTAATAAATATAAGTACTACATAGACAAATACCTACGTAATGTAAAATGTAGAAAGATACTTTACTTCACTTCAAACACCTAAATATTTAATGATTCCAACCCCATCATTTCTGGTAGACTCCAACACAAATATAATAAATATCTAAGTTGACTAAAACCACAGTTTTTCCAATCGCGTTAATGTTTCTAAAAGCATTCGTTTTACTGAGTGCTCACCGGAAAAATCAATTGGATTGTTTAGATGATACGACTTTTAGGTGGTGTCATGTCGTGAGGTAGTCGTCACGTGATTTCATAGCAAAGTTCATATTAATACCTCTTCTGTTAGGTAAGAATATGCAACAAATAACTTAAGAGGCCCCCGAACCATGCGTAGTTCAAACAAACGAAATACCAAAATAATTTGTAAATCAAACATATTCTAAATGTAGTGTGTATTTATTCCGATTGGATTGCGAAACATTTAGGTTCCCAAATATGTATATACTAAATAAGAACATTGATTTATGCAAAATATGAAATATGAGAAAAATAAGTTTTCTATAGAAATTTGAAATTCCTCATATCTCGTCTTCAAATCAATGCACTTTGAAAATATATATTTGGGAACCTAGATATTCTGTAATCCAATCGGAATAAATACACACTACCTTAAGAAGATATTTGATTTACAAATTATTTTGGTATTTCGTTTGTATGAACTACGCATGCTCCGGGGGCCTCTTACCACTGGCGTATAAAGAGGGGGCAGGTGCGGTCCGCCCCGGATCCCCGATCTTGGGGGTATCCCAAATCTTGAGTAAAGGCCTATACAAGTTCAAAATATGTTCAGTAAATAAAAGGCAGTTTGTAGTTGGGTGCCCCCTTATGTATGAATATAACAAACGCAGGGTGCTAAAATTTTCGAGCTCGCTGCGCTCACTCTTCCATCCTACATTCTCTTTTTTCTCCAACTTTTCTACTTTAGCCGTCCAAATAACTACTATTTATGTATGCTACCTTACCTATCCGGGGCGGGTTGCTAGAATTTTTGAGCTCGCTTCGCTCGCTATTGCATTCCAAATTCTCAAAAAAACAAAACCTATTTCTGCACAAAAGTTGAAAAAAAAAAATTTAACCAATGCGGAGTGCTAAAATGTTCAAGCTCTCTTCGCTTGCTCTAGCATCAGATATTCGTCTAATGCTCTAATTTTTCAGTATAAGTCGGCAAAGTACATATTTCCTCTTTTTTGTATGAATAGTCAAAAGAAAACCAAACCATTTCGAGGCAGTGTAGGTACTTAAAATTTATACTACCCGACTTCTCAAACTTTTCTGCATAGCTTTGCCGTCCCGGCCCCCAACAGGCTTAGTCCGCCACTGCGTATGATAACAGCTAGGCTACTTTGCGAAAATATGAACAAAAATACAAGGAATATAGTCACCTAGATAATAAAGGATGGCGCGGCCATATTAGCCGTAGAACCGGTGACCTTTGGGGTAGTCGTGTTCTTGAGTGGAGACCACGAATCGGCAAACGTAAGATTAGGACGCCCTCAGGCTAGGTGGAGCGAAGATCTTCGCAACATGATAGTTGCCAAGAATCGAGTTGAATGGAGGGCGATTGGAGAGGCCTTTGTCCATAGACTGCTGTAGGCTGATGAAGATGATGAAAGGATGAACTATTATTTTTTAAGATAGCCATATTTTTCCGGATGAGGAATAATTTCCGTATGCAAGCATTACCTGAGGAATGTAGTTTACAATAGAGGAACTTGTATTTCAGCCAGTTTCTGAAAGCATAATCTATAGGTAGGTCTGTATCTAAGTCTGCAGTAAACTCTTGAGTCTGTCATTTGTAGAGGCTGCAAATACTTAAATGGCTTAGAAAAACAGCAATACCTCTTCATACAAACAGTAGAGTTGAATTGATAAGGCTTTGATATAGGATCTGGGGAAAAATAAAGGCGTTGAAGAGCTCGTGGCTAAGTAATAAGAGCCGCACGGGTCAATCCATCAGGTTAAGCTAAGCTTGCCGGAGTTGGTCCGTGGATGCAAGATCTTAAGCACGTCAAGCCGTTGGACCCGGCTGTCTTTCGTGGATCTTTGACAGTCGTTACGGGTCGTCAGAAGCCCGAATGTCTGACAACCAGTCTTACGGGTGCCCTATACCCAGTTCTGGGTTGTGAAGGTCAGATAGGCAGTCGTTCCATGCAAAATACTGGTATTCAGCTGCATCCGGTTAATCTGGAAGACGACTAAAAAGGCTAGGCAGATGTTGATATGCTAGCTACATCTTCAAATGTGGGGTTTTCCGTGACTTTGGAAGATATATGCCCCTTAGTGCTCTAAAAAACTTTCACGTAGTTTATGAAATTCGTGAGCACAAATAATTAAAATATTTTATTCGGAACGATCGTCCCGAAGTTGTGTCGTGACCATAGACCATCGTGATATTAAAATGTCACTTTGCAAGAAGCTCGCCATCTAAAAAGTGGTGTAGAGTGCTTTTTAAAATGTGGAGCATGCCGTTATTGTAGCTCAAATGGAATGATGATGTCTTCATGTTTACATTTTTACCCTTTATAACCTAAATCAATGAAAAAAAAAGACAGAGAGAAAAAGTATTTATTGAGACTCACACAGGAAGATCACATATTAAGCTTAAAAAAAAATTAAGACTTCGTCATAACATCACGCCTGTATGGCTCAAATATCCTCTGCCTACTTAAAGAACATGCACATTTTGTCAGATAAATTACGTCTTATGTAATAGGAGCTAACAATGCTCCACCTCCCACCCTGCACTCTGTCCCAAAACATGCAGCCTAAGACGTGACGGCGTCGAAAGAGCGAAGTTTTGCGCCAACACGACCTGAAATACACATGCCAGCGATATGAAGAAGAAAAGGAATAGGGGCTAAGGCTGATACTAACCGGGCATAGGCCTAAACTCCAGACTGCTACTGTAAACCCAATGAAAAACACAAAAAGACGGATACGGGAAATCGAATCCAAGGACCCAACGCGATCATGATAAAAAATCGGCCAAGTAACGTGTCGGACGGTCGGACCACGCACAATGAAGGGTTCCGTAGTTACACAATACCTACATCAATAAATGTTACACACAATTCTGCAACTGCAAATGTAAGTTTGAAATCGCAATTTTTTTCCCTATGTGATAAAACTGCAAATTAAAGATTTTCGGACTTTTTCCTTTCAAGAATCATGAAATTTTGCAAGAAGTAAGAGTACAAGTTACATCTTGCCAAATTTCATGATTCTAGGTCAACGGGAAGTACCCTATAGGTTTTGATTTATTTGCGAGTATATGTCGCATAAAGGCCTATATTTTTTATTGCCCTGAATTAGAAGCTTGATTTTTTTAAAGCCACAAGGGACCGTAGACCTGCGTATTTGATATTAATTCCAACTTGATACCTCCACGCGTTCCTGAGAAAAAGGGTCTTGACATACTGACAGATAGACGGACAACGAAGTGATCCTATAAGGGTTCCACTTTTTCCTTTTGAGGTGGGGAACATCAATTTCACTTTCATTATTTTACACACAATTTTCTTAGATATAATGTTATGTGAAGATATTCTCTAGAACAGCACCTGCGATGGTGAAGATATTTGCTATTCTGCAAGGTTGGTAGCGAGTTGGACTACCAGGTTGCACCGGACGTAGGTAATTTGTGGATGTGGAGGCTGCCTCTTTCAATAGCCAACAAAAGAAATTCTGTCCTATATTGATCTCTCCACAATAATAAAAAGAGGCACAATAATTAAAGGTCGTAGATCTCCAGGTAATAAGCGATATACCTCTATTTACTGTTTGATAAGGTATATATGCAAAATATAGACTTATGAATTAGATTAAAGTAATATATGCATGCAGAAGTGGTTTATTTTATAGCACAACTATATCGAAATAAATTATGTTACGATATGACACATTTATTGGTTTTAACTTTTATATCATTGATATAATTTAAGTCATTTTATGCAAGGATATCGGGAACATTCCTTATGTTGTCGACATCCTTGCATAAAATGACTTACAGTAAAGGAAAACATCGTGAGAAAATCTCGTGAAATATACACCCGTTCTTTTGTTATCCTTACTATTTATCTGTCTTCTATATTACATTTTATTATGTCTATATCAAAAAACAATTGCCCTGCATTAGTCTCGCAAAATCTCGAAATCACTCGACCGCAAAAAAAAAAAAAGAATCAAATCGGTCGACCGATTTGATTCTTTTTTTTTTTTTGTTTTTTTCGGCTCATTACTGGGGTGGTTTAGGAAAAAAGAAAATTAGGAAAACTCAAAGGAACAGCCAAAAAATCAAAATTGAAATTTTGACAGGACAACGTCTGTCTGGTCAGATAGACTAGAAATACAGCTAAATCAATTGCCATGCATTAGTCTCGAAAAAACTCGAAAATGGCTCAACCGATTATGATGAAACTTTGGTAAGTGGCTGTGTGCGCGCCAAAGAAGATTCCTAACAAAAAAATATATTAAAAAGGCATTGCAACGCATTAGCTAGTATTTTTTTTAATGGGAAAAAAACTAAGGCAAGATCTTCCTTCTTTCCCATTCTTTCTGTAGGTATAAGAAAAGAAGCTTTTGTCTTGCAGTAGATCAGTCATTATCTGTTTAACTTTATCCCAACAATGTTGGGGTCCGCTTCCAGTCTAACAAACGTGACGACGTCGGTCGGCTAAAATAAGAGAATGAGGGGTCAAACGCGAGACTGATCTGTTAATAAAACCTAATTTTTCTCACGAGGGTGTTTTTATTGTACTACAATAATAATAATAAACCCCACCGCTGTATCTCTACGTTGACGTCGTGGTGGGGCTTGCGTGCTCCAAACTTTAGGTCTGTGCCGGTAGAGTTTGCCGGAACGGGTCTAGGATGAGGAACCAGACCAAGAGAGATACAAAAACCCGCAGGGCAGCATGTGGCGAGCTGATGGGCAGTAGCGACCCCATGGACCCTATCTCCCGGGAGAAATCTTGTCCTCATCTCATGGCTTGCCTTTATTGGCCGGCTGGAGTGAACACTGACGAGGAACAGAGCTCCCACCTCTTTCTTGCCTTTATTGGCCGGCTTGAGTGGAGATTCGCAAGAGCAAACGTGCTCGGAGGAAGGAAGTATTCCAGTAAGGTGCTGGTAGGGATCTTGACCGTACTTCCGGGATTGTCCTGATAGCCGTGGAATACCTCTCCACTCCTCAAGCACCTCAGGAAGTGTTGCCCCCTTGTCGCTACGTCACTATGTGCTAGCGGCCGTCTCCGGGGGTCCATTATTGAGTGTGCAAGTCACCCCCTGCCATTTTATCCGTGTATAATATATAACATTGGTCAGGCAGGGGACATAGTTCTTTCATAGTTCAAGTTACCCAATCCACTTTAGCCACCCAAACCCATAGCCCAATATGTTTTGTTTCCACGCACAACAATAGTCCTGCAGCAACCGGGGTTGTCCTTGGGTGCACTTGCATAGTGCATACAGGGATAATCGTCGGTTGGTGCCTCCTCATCTCATAAGGAGCCTCTGCGAGTTGGCTTCGGCTCCTCGTAAGCTTCCAAAGGTCTGGGGCCCCAGGATCCCGAGAAATATCAAAAAATAATAATAATAATAAACGTTTATTTCAGACCAAGTCCTTAATTTTGTTAGTAACAATATACTTAAAAAAAAAACTAATGTTAGTATTGACAACACGATTGCATAGAGACATGAAGCCGCACCCATCTTTGCAGCATGGGGGACTCCCACCGGTCTGTAAAAACACCCAGTATGGTGTTGGTGCTGCCACGAACGCCAGTGAGTAGGGAGGTGCATCTTTTCCTGATGATAGCGGCACAAAGCCATCAACCTGCGCCGCAGCAAACATCCCTGACGCACTGCATTGCCACGGCAGCCCCAGCAGTACCCTGAGTGTATTGTTATATTGGACACGCAGGTCGCTGTATGTCCGCTGCGAATAACTGACCCACAGGCTGCAGGTGTAGAAAGACTGACAAAAAGCTTTAAAAAGCGTGATTTTAACTGAATTCGTACACCGTGCAAACCTGCGTGCCAGCATGTTACAACGGACAGCCAGAGACCTGCGTTCCCTCTCAATGTCTACATTAAAACCAAACAATAAAAACCCTCGTGAGAAAAACTTATAGGTTTTTCAAAGCTCTTATTTTTTTTTCTTCTTTTTCCTGTAACAGACTGGCATTAGCATCTTTTCGAGGTCATCGGAATATCGTAAAATCTCGCATCTCTCCCTAATATACTACAATCCCGATACAAGTACACTTGTCAACTCGATCGACTCAGGAGTTGCAACAAATTGCGCTAGTGTACTCGACTCGACGGCACTCGATGCACTCGGCACAACCCTATTGTGGCGCAGCCCTATTGTGACGGTGCTATTGTGTCGCCATTGTCTCGGCTTCGTTACTTGTGCATTGTTTTTAATATTCTTTTATTTTACTGTGTTGTTGGAGGGTTGGGGTTTAGTGGGAGCGGGGAGCGGGGAGCGGGGAGCGGGGAGCGGGGAGCGGGGAGCGGGGAGCGGGGCGATTTGTTGAGAAAATAATACAATATGATTCTTTGACCGTTTTTTTTTTTTTCAGTGAATTAAGTTATTTTAATGTTGTTTTTTTTGGGCTACGTCCAGCTGCATTGGACGTCTTTTGTTAGAAATGATGATGAAGATGGTGATAAAAGTAATTTTCACTATGTTGTTCAGAGTTCTCTCTATACCTACGCTCCTTGTAAATGGTTACTCGGATTCTAAAAGCCTGTTCAAGTAATCTTTTGCTAATATTGAACGCGTGTTTTGCTTGAACTGTTGAAAACACTTCTAAAAACTCGGTTTTTTTTTACATGAGATAAAACAGCAGATTTGCACCTAGCTTTGCCATACTTTCAGAAATCGGGATGATCAAAATCGAAAGTCATTTATTCAAACTAGGCTGAGAATCAGCACTTTTTTAACGTCAAAATTACATAAGACAGTCCCCCAAAACGCCCGCCCTTCACCACTTCCTAGTGCTTTAGCTGGGGAGAAGAAGTGGCGTAACAAACTCCCCAGCAGCTCAGCTGTCTGTTCAGTTAAAAATAAAAAAAAATTGCATCTATACAACACTGCGCATAATAATTTAAGTACATTACGCAACACAAAACATTAAATTAAATTATTTGCTATAAGTAAGCTAGCACACGCCAATATACAAAAAATAAAATCGAAAACTATACTCAAGCAGAAATAAAAAATAAAGAGTTTTTAATTACATGAAACATTCATTCAAGATTTATTTCGTGCCATTACGTTACAAATACCATTATAAAGAATCAAATGCATAATAATTTAAATCTTCAATCTGCTAAATCGACACGCCAGAAAAGCTGTAGAAGCAAACCAAAATATCCGCCAAATCGCTTGAACCTCCACTGCGACCCCACCCCACGACATTGTGTGGTACCTACCTTAACAGTTAATTAGACCAACTGTCGTGATACTCAATTATTTCAACCACATAGTGTTAATGAATACGTTTTTAAACTGATCGCAGTCTGTTAGAGTTCAAGGGAAGACGGCTTGAGTCGTGGGTGAAGGCTCTTATAATGCGATTCAATGTTGCCCATAGCATGTTTGATTTAATATGTTTATGGGTAAAGAAGTAATTTGACTGTCTATGGCCGTTGTCCCGCGAGGAAGCGACTAACTAACGGCTATTCTCTCGCTCAAGAAACGTACAATAGATATAAATTCCGTGTAAACAAAAGAGATGCATATATTAATAGTTGATCGCTGACTGTTCACACCGCGCGCGAATAGTCGTTTGTCGCAGTGACAAGAGCTATCTGCTGCTAGCTGAGAGACTCACGCTTGCTATATATACTCATACCAGCGAGTAATGTCTTGTCGCCGTCGTTCACTCGCTGCTCGTTGCTCGCCAACTCGTTTCTAGTTTCTAGCTCTACTCACTTCTTGCTCATCGTTGGCGATGGGCGAAGTGCCTATTGGGTGAACGAAAGTCTGATTTTCCCTAGCCTGCTCTGTCCCACTCCTGGACAACAGCCTCCCTCCACTCCTTCAAACTTTCGCGAGCCCACGCGTTCTCCTTCCAGGTTGGATGGAACCTATAGGTATCTAGATCGTCCCGCCATCTCCTACGTGGCCTTCCGCGACCCCATCAGGTCCAGGTGGTCTTAGGGCACCAGTTCTGGGCTATTTGTGCCCACAGTTTGAAACGAAAGTCCAGAACCATTATCATCATCATTCTCCTGCCCTTGTCCCAATTAATTTGGGGTTGGCGCAACATGTCTTTTTCTTCCATACTTCTCTCTATTAGTCGTCCTCTCGGTAGTCACTTCCTTTCTAGCCATATCATCTTTCACACAGTCCATCCATCGTTTCTTTGGTCTTCCCCTACTCGTATAGCCATCCACATTCATACTCAAAACTTTCCTGACGACATTTTCCTCATTCCTCCGCATCACATGCCCATACCATCACAATCGATTTCTGCAGAACTCTTAAGATATTTAAAGAATTAATACCGTAGCATAATCAGCCTGTAATGCGCTGCCAGGATACAGGTCTCCTCATTTTGAGAAGAAGTGGGCTGTAATCCACCACGCGGGCCCAGTGCGGGTTGGTAGATGTCACAAGTCTTCGAATTTTTGGTTCTAGGACATACCGGTTTCCTCGCGATGTTTTCCTTCATCGTTTTGAGAGCAGTGATGATGAAATAATTTATACAAAGTAAAGCACCTGTCGGGGTTCGAACCCACGATTCGTAAGATTCGATTCGTAAGTCACGGCCTTTACCAATGGGTCACCATTACGGACATAGATAAAGTTCGAGTCCGCGTCGTTTCTTTTCATGAAAACATATTATTTAAATTTTACTACGGTTTCCGATACTGCCGTAGCCATTGTATTTGCTCGACACTGGACTTTCACAGGCTCATTGGAATCATTATAAAGTAAGCTTTCATCGATTATAATATTTTTCATCTCTGAGCAGATTTACGGCCGATATGAGACGACATCTGACATTATTTTATAATGTCAACTTCATATTAATATTTAAACCTATTTTGGCCAATACATATGTTGTTTCTCTTTTGGTCCCGGTAGTGCTTTGACAACTCTTGACCAAAATACCAGAATAACTGATCTAGTTAAACACGATTTTGCGTTATACGAATTGATATATTTCGACACATAGTGAAAAGTGTGTGACGTCACACGCAAATTATATCCGGCCTTAAAATTGTTATGAATATCTTTTGAATGCTCAACCATTACTCTAGCATTAAGTCTCGTAGTTATTAGCGGTTACAATCTTACATGTGTTTGTCGGTCAGAAATATTGACCTTACCACCTGTACACCGAGCGAAAAGACGTTTTCACGTTAAAAAATATACAGGGCCATTTTAAAATTTTCACAGGTTGTTCTACCCATGTATATGAACAACTTTCTCTATGGGACCAACTAAAGTTTGCACCGGCTTCAATTTTATTGCATGCCATAGGCAAGAAACTTGCATCGTGTAAATGGGGCTTACGACTCTAAGGTAATTATTTTCCCCAATGCTGTGATCATCACGATTCACTAATGTATTTCTCTGAAAGGGTCAGAGGTACAAAACAACCCACATTTCGCCAGTTACAGCCTTAGTCAAAAGTATTAGGCACCCTCATAAAACACGTGCACCTAATAAAGTATAATATATAAAAACAAAGCTATCTGTTAAACAATAGCCCATGAACTGAATTGAAACGTTAATTAAAACAATAGATAAAGTATTTTGACGTGCCATAAAACACCTGATCCATAATATGTGGTTTAAATGTTTGTGGGGTGCCTATTAATACTTTTGGCCAAGGCTGAATGTTAAAGTCCCATGTGTGTGGTGAGCCGGAGGAGCTCGTGGCTAAATAATAACAGCCGCACTGATCGATCCATCAGGTTAAGCTACGCTTGCCGGGGTTGGTCCGTGGATATATGACCATCTTTTCATACCGAGACTCCTCCGTGCCTCGGAAAGCACGTTAAGCCTTTAGTCCCGGCTGTCATTCGGGGATCTTTGACAGTCGTTACGGGTCGTCAGAAGCCCGAAATTCTGACAACCAGTCTTAACAAGGGGTATCGTATTACCCAGTAACTGGGTTGTGGAGGTCAGATAGGCAGTCGCTGCGTGTAAAATACTGGTATTCAGCTGCATCTGGTTAGACTGGAAGCCGACCCCAACGTATTTGGGAAAGGGACTAGGCAGATTGATTGTGTGTGGCGAGTATTGTGTGGAGGTCTGAAAGGCAGTCGCTCCATGTAAAATACTGGTATATCAGCTAAATCCAGTTAGACTGGAAGCCGACCCAAACATACATAATTAGGAAAGGGCTAGGCAGATGATATGCTGCTTTCTGTGACTTTGGGATATATGAGATATGCTCCTTAGTAGACGCTACTCTAAAAAACCGGTCAAGTGCGTGTCGCACCACGCACAATGAAGGGTTCCGTAGTTGGGATGAATTTATATCCTTTTCGTTTAAATATGGACACATGAAGTTTGTACATACGCACTATATTGAGAGATTTACCATGTTATTTTAAGACCATAGACTTCTTATAGGTTTTCATGTAATATTTTGCTATAGAATTATTTTCTGTATATTTTTTTCAAAATTTTAAGCTTAGTAGTTTCGGAGATAAAGATGGGAATGGTCAATTTTCGTCTATTTTCTTAAATAACTTTAAAACAGTTTATTTTAAAATTATAAAAATATATATATTTGAAACCCTCACACGCCTTTCATTTGATATATCGCATGGTACAGTTTGCAATTATTTTTTTAAATTTTCTTATTTGCCCCCAAAATTGACACCCATATTCAAAATTCATTAATGTACATAACACGTCCGTGTTTAGGTCACAGAAATACATAAGTGTACCAAATTTCAACTTAATAGGTCCATTAGATTCGGAGCAAATTGGCTGTGACAAACGGACAGACAGACAGACAGACACATGAGTGATTCTATAAGGGTTCCTTTTGAGGTAAGGAACCCTAAAAACTTCCACTTACCTTATGGTCGTGGGCACCAATAATTAAAATATTTTTTCCAAAAACTTAGATAAACTGACAATTCCTAGACCAAATACATATTTACGCCCTGCCTAACAACGATATCAACGTGACTTACCATATTATTTTCTTGCTCACCCTCAAAGAATCAGACCGTATCGTTACACGCCCTAATTCAGTCTTTGTTACTACATATATATCTCTCTATCTCTCTTTCTCTTATTGTATTAGATACTAGAGGTATGCTCTGTCCCTGTCTGGTCCCCTATGTAAAAAACAAAGCATATAATTTTGTGCGTCTGTTACTAGTTCACTGAATATTGTGGTCTAGTAGCAATTTGTGTTCAGCGACATCTTGGGGACAGTCGGGAAGAAACTACATTTGTATTTTTATATTTTGGAGCTCATGGCTAAGTAATAAAAGACGCACGGGTCGATACATCAGGTTAAGCGAAACTTGCCGGGTTTGGTCCTTACATACCTACCGAGACTCCTCCGTGCCTCGGAAAGTACTTTAAAGCGTTGGTCCCGGCTGTCATTCCTGAATCTTTGACAGTCGTTACGGGTCGTCAGAAACCCGAAAGTCGGACAACCTGTCTTACCAAGGGGTATCGTATTAGCCAGTTGTGAAGGTCAGATAGGCAGTCGTTCCATGTAAAATACTGGTATTCAGCTGCATCCAGTTATACTGGAAGCCGACCCCAACATAGTTGGGAAAAGGCTAGATGATGATAAGCTAGTCACGTTTAGCAAGTAAGTCCGAAAGTCTGACAACAAGCGGTATCGTATTACCCAGTAACTGGGTTGTGGAGGTCAAATAGGTAGTCGCTCCATGTAAAATACTGATAATCAGCTGCATTCGGTTAGATTGAAAGCCAATCCCAACATAGTTGTGAAAAGGCTATAGACAGATTGATTTTATGAGTAGGTAGTTGACAAACGAGAACAAAAAAGGGGCTTGGTGGCTAAATAATAACAGCCGCACGGGTCGATCGAAGGTTAGGGTCAGTACAGACCAAGTGGGAAAATCCTCGCAGTATTTACTAGCTCCATTGAAAATAGGACCGTATTACCAAATCCAAAAGTATAAAATTGTCAGTCAGCTCGCGCCGAGCCGACCGTGTCAATATTCATACAATTTTATACTTTCGGTTATGGTAATACAGTCCTATTTTCAATAGAGACAGTACATTCCGCGAAGGTTTTCTGTTTGGCCTGAACTGACCCTTAAGTTACACTTGCCGCGGTCGGTACATGCCTCGGAAAGGACATTAAGCCGTTAATCCCGGCTGTCATACGCAGATCTTCGACAGTCGTTACGGGTAGTCAGAAGCCTGAAAGTCTGACAACTAGTCGTATGAAGAGGTATCGTGTTAACCAGGACCTGGGTTGTGGAAGCCAGATAGGTAGAAATACTGGTATTTAGCTGCAGCCGGTTAGACTCGAAGCCGACCCCAACACAGTTGGGAAACAGCTAGGTAGGCAGATTGATTATTATCAATAAGTTCTCAAGTCTTGTCTCGTGTTGTGCATGCTTTTATATTTAGAAGTATTTGCATGGATTAACACGGAGATCATGCATTATATTTCCTTCCTATAAAAGATCTAATCTCGATTTAGGCAAAGTGCAACTGGAAGTGGACTTATCTGTTTAGATTTTTTCAGCGTAGAAGTTTCAGCCTAGGGAAAAAGTAGTGAGTTTATGTAGGTTTTTATCCAGCTGAATTACTTGACTCTTCCGAATTAGAATTTCAACTTGTCTATCCTTTAGCCCCATATTATTAAAATATGATCATCCATGCCTCTACATACAATTCATCACCTATAATTGTCATACGCAAAGATTGTAGCTGTTCTAATTAAAAATTTACGCCCCAATCCCTACAAAAATTCAAGTATATGACAGTGTTTACATCATAAACTTGGTTAGAGATTCAAAGGAAAGAAAAGAAAGAAAAATTGTTTATTCTGCACAAACAAGACACACATTAAAAATAATTGACAAAAATACGCACACTAATACATTGTAACCAAAAGCCTCGTATTCAGAACCTTAAAAGTTAAAGTTTGACAATGGCGCCGATTTCTTTGTTTACAAACTAAACTAAATTTAAGTTCAGTGCATCTTTTTCTTTGTATTTCATTAAGAAAAGGACAGAAGATAAATATAGTCCTGGATAAATGTAGTCCTGTCAAATTAGTCAGCGCCTGACGTAAATTGACGTATTTTTAGTAGCCAATTTTATAATCACGTCTAAACTTGTTCATGGAGTATCTCAAACTGACAAGACTAAACTAATATTTATCATCTGTCCTTTTCAATGCACCCATAACTGGCGAAACGTGGGTGTACTCTGCCCAACCCTTCGTGGAAACAAGGCGTGATCTTATGTTTTTTTAAATGTAAGCGTTATTACATACCAATAATATTTACCTTACCTTACCTATGAAATTGCCGATTTTTTAATGAAATAGAAAGAAAAAGATGCTTTAAACTTAAATTTAGTTTGTGAAGAAGGAAATCGGCACCATTGTTTTCCACATTCCATTGCTTGAAGTCAGACATAGTCTGTGGCTAAATAGTTACCTACGTTTATTTGCGCCAAACTTATCGCACAGATAAAACACAAGCACAAAAAGTAAAGTAGTATTTTATTAAAAATCCTATTTAAAAATCAAATTGGATCATCCACTTATGAATCTAGGATCAAATCCAAACTAATGGTGTAACCGTGTTTTGGGTCTAACTTCTTGCGGTCATCAACCACCATTCTTGCCGACTGTACTCACGTATCGATGACAGTCGCGCAGCTGCACTTCTTAAAGAAGTATAATCAAGCACAATAAAATGAACGCCAATATCCGCAATACTATATTTTTTTATTCAATTCAATGCTGTTTTATGATATACCGATCTGAATAAAAGGTTTTTTTTTTCGAAATTATCTAGTTTTCGTATTGCCAAGGATGTATGGTACGCAGGTGTTGATGTTTTTCTGTTAATTGTTAGTTAAACTGCAGTAAAGACTGTTAAAAAGACATTTACGTATTTTAATTTGATGATGATAAACAATTGTATATTTAAGTAAAAGATCTAGAATCCTATTTTTTTACCAGCGTCTATATTAAATATAGCTGGTACAATAAACTCTTTCATTTGTTATTGGTCATAACGCGACAGATTTAAGAAAATCTGAGTAATTTACTTGTTGCAATACTTTTACTTGTTCCAATAGCGGCGCAGAACTCAAGAATAATGAAAAAAAAAATTACAACACCTTGACCAAGACGAGATCAAACTCCACACGTTGCGTGCCGTCCAAAAGATGATCACCAAAAACCGACAAAGAAAAAAAAATCGGAAAGTGACTCGTAAAAAAAACCGGAAAGATTCACAAACAAGAGACCCGAAACGTAATTACGGCAAACAAAAAAAAACTATGTCCCGACGAATTATAGGGGCAAATTATATACTTTGGTACTACAGACATGTATAATTTTTAGTATTTTTTTCTGTAGTTTTATCCCAACGACCTTTCGGCAAGTTTTGTGTCATTTTTGGGCACCGTAACAAAAAAGGTTGACGCCATTTTTTTTCTGAATCTAAATTGGTTAGAATACTTTAATGGTGTGGTCAGGGAATGGTTGTTCCGGCCGTATAAATTGATTTTGGCAAAGAAAGGACTTAATGAGTTTCTTTTTTCATTCATAGAAACTTTTTGGAAAACGAATTATTGGGAGGTGCATGCAAAACGCATATCATACAACTAGAGCGAGCTCAACGATCCTTGCTGAAAACTATGACATTTAAACCCTACAGATTCCCTACTACGTAAAACGCTATATGAGCTGTGTCAAGTTCTCACGGTGAGGCAGCTTTTTGCTTACCTATTAGGTTATTATTAAACTGCATGTGTCTACCCATTATGATCCAGAGAAATTAAGCAACAAACGTACTATTACGAATGTATTTGACTCCATAAGAACACGTACTGCATTAGCCAGACGTCAAAGGCGTTTTCTTTATGTGCATATTTACAATAAAATTAATAAAATTTTAAACTTCTACCCGCTCTCTTTTCATGAATGCAAGTCCAAGGTTAAGAACTGCCTTCTTACTCTTAACTACGAAGAAACTGAAAAATATTTTACTGGGTAAAGTGAACGCTCCCTCACACACCCACACGCACACCCCACACACACACACACACACACCCACACACACACCCCACACACACACACACACACACCCACACTCCTCATTTATACACTACTTTCACACTACATGTTCGATACCTGAAAGTAACTAATCTCTACTGTAATTTCTGCATGCTCAAAATTATCGTGTAATGGACAAATGTAAAGTCTTAGTTGATATAAAAATATAATGTAAGGAATTGGGAGAAGGCTCTGAAATCTGAAATACCTACAGTAAAGAAAACATATAGATATAAACCTCGCACATGTAATGAAGATTCTAAATGACAACCTACTTTAAATTCAACCTACCTATCCGTAAATCCTAGGTATACCTATATAACGCTAATAAGCAATTTACATACATAAAGACGTGGAGGCTTAATAATGATTGCTAATGTGAGCCGGTGGACAGACTGTCTGCGACATTTATATGAGAAGTACCGTCTCCATTGTATAGTACGACACGTCATGAGAAGTGCATCGTTTGATGAATAAAAAGAAACATGATGACTTTTAACTTTTTCTACAGTGCGGCCGTAGAGAGAATGTGTTCCTAACATTTGTCAGTTGGACAATTTCCAGTAGTAATAAGGATCGAATTCGCAAAACACATTATGAAACTGACAAATGTCAAAAATGCATTATCTTGACGGCCGGGCTGTAATGCTCCCATGTCTGCACGAGCCAAACGAGAATAATTCGGCAAGTCAGTACGGGTATCCTGCACTCTGAGCCCCAAAACCTACAAATCAGGGTGAATTCTACGCTGCCACTGACAACGCCATAAATATGCCAAAAAAAATTTGGAAACCATCCACATGACGAAGGAGAAGTTTAGTAAGGGTTAGTTTGGTAGTAGGGCTGATAGCCCAGTGTAGGATCCACCTTACTGAATGTGGAAGGCCGGTCAATGCTATTTGTAGATGGCGTGACCATCTCGGTCCCTACGTGCGATACTAAGTTTGACATTTCGTCCATTCAATGCGATTCACTCGTGTTCATTCATGACTTAGATTTGGTTTGGTTTGGTGATTTTAATATTTTAAATTAGTCATCTGACTAGCCTTTTCCCAACTATGTTGGGGTCGGCTTCCAGTCTAACCGGATGCAGCTGAATACCAGTACATGGAGCGACTGCCTATCTGACCTCCACAACCCAATTATTGGGTAATACGATACCCCTTGTCAAGACTGGTTGTCGGGCTTCTGACGACTGCCAAAGATCCGCGAATGTCAGCCGGGACCAACCGCTTAACATGTTTGCCGGGGCACGGAGGTGTGTCATTATGTAAAGATACAGCTTAAGTTTGTACGCACAATATTTTTTTTAATTTTTTTATTTGTGATGGGTTTGCTCTTGACTCTAGTCTAGGTCAGAGGTGACAGAGACAAAGTCGACGATGGAGTGTGCTTACCCAGAAGAAGCCTGTTCACTCTCACTTTGAAGAGATTAGGGTTGTATGCGTTCGGAAACACAGACGCAGGTAATGAGTTATTGAGAGATTTGCCATGTTATTTTAAGACCATATACTTCTTATAGGTTTTCCTGTAATCTATAGCTATAGAATTATTTTCTGTACTTTTTTCAAAAATTTAAGATCCGTAGTTTCGGATATAAAGGGGGGGGGGAGAGAAAGGTCAATTTTCGTCTATTTTCTTAAATAACTTTAAAACAGTTTAAATTAAAATTATAAAAAAATATATATTTGAGACCCTCACAGTAAGCCCTATCATTTGATATATCGCACGGTACAGTTTGCAATTTTTTTCTTATTTGCGCCCCAAAATTGACTCCCATATTCCAAATTCATTAATTTACATTACATGTCCGTGTTTGGGTCACAGAAATACATACGTGTACCAAATTTCAACTCAATCGGTCCATTAGATTCGGAGCAAATTGGCTGTGATAGACGGACAGACAGACAGACACATGAGTAATCCTATAAGGGTTCCGTTTTTTTTCCTTTTGAGGTACGGAACCCTAAAAAGTTGGTATATACTTTTAACATGGTCCGGGACATTACATCGTAGGGCGGGTATAGAAATCTGTCTGTCGTCGATTGTCTTTGAGCTTCAATGAAAGCCACAACGTCAACAACCGGGCGTCGGCAATGGAAGTTTCATGAACGTGACGTACATACATGTGTTATAGTGCGAGATATCTAGCCTAGCCGTGTGCTGTCACCTGGGGTAGCTTTTACAAGTCACCACTATGGTCCCTGCGCACACATGTAAGCGTGCAGTACGGCGGGTGTGTGCGTAAACATTCCCCTTGCCTCGCCCCCCCCCCCCCCCCCGCCCCCTCCCTGTGCTACCGCGCGCGCAACCTCACGAATAAAAAGACGTATCTGACATTTTTTTCGAAATAGAGTTATTTACATATTCGGAATCAGCAAACAAAGATGCATCTACCAGTATTTTTATATTGGCGTAAACTTAAACCTAATAATTCTTACTATTACAAGATGCATCTGCCTTTGTATCTTGTATTTTAAACAGGACAAAATATATTTTTCTCCATTTCAATATTTCTGTAGATATGCCCCTTTTTAACCAAGTTCAAAAAAGGAGGAGGTTTCTCAATTCGACGGTATAGGTTAGGCTCAATAGGCGGATAACTTCGTCGTTTATGAACCGATTTTGATGATGCTTTTTATCTTGGAAAGGAGATATCCCAAAAGTGGTCCCATATACATTTTATTAACTTTGCTTGGGTAGTTTTTGAGTTAGCTTCAATAATGCGTATTTTTCCCGCTTAGTTTATGTGGATGGTGTTTTAATAACTTCCTATCACTGTTATTTATATTCCAGGTAGTGGTATTCGAATTTTTGTGGGGTAGGTACCACAACTAAAAAGTGAAAAATAAAAACATTTTAACAAAAAATAAAACCGACTTCCAAATCCAAACACTACAAAATGAAAAATAACTTTAATTTCGGAAGTCGGTGGCAAAAACGAAAATACAAAACCAAAGACACCGACTACCGAAATTGAAGTTATTTTTCACTTTGTAGTGTTTTGATTTAAAAGTCGGTTTTATTTTTTGCGAAAAAGTATTTTCCTTGCTGTGGCAGACCTGTGATGCTCATGCGCGCCGCGCTTGCCACGATCGAGGCGGACGAAACATCGAGATAATTTTACACAACGTCATCAGACGTCGAGTCAAAATGTATGGATGATTCATTTTTATTTTATTTATTTAACCATTTATGTACACACAAATAAACAGACAAGAATAAAGGAACAGAAAATTACGTACAAAGGTGATGCTTATTTCTAAAGAAATCTGTTCCAGCATTCCTACGATAGGACAGAGGATAAAAAGAGATGTAGACACCATGTGTAAGAATAAAAGAGAAAATAAAAATACATAAAATCTAAAAAACAATTCACTAAGCTAATAAAACATATAATAAATACTTAAATACATACATACTTCTAGAATAAATATCATTAAAATAACTATGACGAAATGGAAAGATAGTGTTCTTTCACTCTTCTTTTAAATACTGCACAGTTTGGCAGTCCCTAATGTCGGGTGGACATGTGTACATTTTGATGAAAAATCAGATTCCGCCTCTCCTGTCCCGGAACATGTGATAGAAAAAGTTTGCTAAGCTTATTTTCGTTATACCTACATATTAGAAAAGTACATACTTCACTTGCGTAATCAAAAAGTTTACATAATTTACCGTTACAATGGAAACGGTTTTGCTTAGGAACCATTTCTTGCAATGATTTTTTATTCCTAGAAAAAGCTTGATTTTTGAATGAATTATTAATACGACCTAGCCTTGTCCGGTGGGGTGAACAGGGGAAATTCATCGCTTCATTTTACGTACTTTGTTAATGTTAGGCTTTGTCTACACTCAGTGTGGATACCGAAACTTTAAATACGCTTGACTTTATTGAAAACTAGCTGTTTGTGCCTGGTGTCCTCAAAAAAAAAAAAACAGCCGAATTGGTCGAGCCGTTCTCAAGTAAACCGCTTACATACAGTCGGAAATTGAATTTTTTTTATATAATACATAATTATATACAGGGTTATTGGTAAAACACCAGCAACCTCTTAAGGGGTCATTGTACTCATCATTATGAAAAACTTTTACTATGGGACCAAACCTGAAATCGAGAAAAAAAATCAGCTGTTCAGTACATTTATGTTCGCATTATTTGTCAAAATGTACTGAACAGCTGATTTTTTTTGCGATTTCAGATTTGGTCCCATAGTAAAAGTTGTTCATAATGATGAGTACAATGACCCGTTAAGAGGTTGCTGGTGTTTTACCAATAACCCTGTATGATATAGGAGCTCGTGGCTAACTAATAAAAGCCACACGGGTCCAACAGTTGAAGCTACGCTTGCCGAGGTTGGTCCGTGGATGGGTGACCATCTTTACATACCGAGACTCCTCCGCGCCTCGGAAAGCGCGTTAAGCCATTGGTCCCAGCTGTCATTCGTGGATCTTTGACAGTCGTTACGGGTCGTCAGAAGGCTGAAAGTCTGACAACCAGTCTTACCAAGAAGTATCGTATAATCCAGTAACTGGATTGTGGAGGTCGGATTAGCAGACACTCCATGTAAAATACTGGTATTCAGCCGCATCCGGTTAGACTGGAAGCTGACCCCAAATAGTAGGCAGATTGATTTTCTAATAATAAGATTGATTGATTTATATTTATATACTAGATAAGCTGTGGAAGTATTGAAAAGTTTGCAGAAAATAGTGTTAGACTTTTTAACGACTTTACTTTGAGTCTCAATTTTATATGGTGTATACACAATCAAAGTATTCTATATTTCTGTAACAACTAACATTAACTGATCAAGAGAGTTACCTACCATACTGTCATGATCATAATACAATAATGAAATGCTCTGCCATTTTAATTATTTGCACTAATCTTAAACAAATACTCTGTTTTACCTCTATCTTTTTATTTTTTTAACCGACTTCAAAAGAAGGAGGAGGTTCTTAGTTCGTTGGAAACTTTTTTTATGTATGTTCCCGTTTTTTTTTTTGTTTGAAATGGTATTATTTCTAGTTGGTCCCATTGTCATCAAGTCAGGATCTGATGATGTGATCCTGGAGAAATCAATGGAACTATTCAAATATTCAACTATACAACTCCTACCTCTATACTATATTATACAACTATAGCGATTGGCGTATTTTTTATGGTAACTCGTGCATCTGCTCTCGAAAAGTAAAGTACGTAAGTAAAAAAACGGCAAAACCGCCGATTGTGCCGTTATGAATTTGAGTCTTACTGATCATGAAATAAGGACTATTTTGCATTTGAATGTGTTATAAACCAGTAAGTAGCTTTTAGTAAAGTGGAACTGATTATGAAGATCACAGATGGCCACCGGAACTACTCAATAATAAGTATTTCACGGGTTGTGATTCGATTAGGTACTTTAATAATAGTTGCTAAGCAATTTATGCTCGTTACAATGCATATGGTGACTTCACCATCAGCTCCAGTTCTCCTGGTACTTACCAGGAGAACTCCTCAACAATTAACGTCTGCATCGGGAAAAGCAATATTTTGTAAAAGGTGATGCGCAGTTGACGTTAGGCTATTGTAATTTAGATAAATTACAAAGTGACCCACTAAAAAGTGAAAAATAAAAGCTTTTTTGTGGTGGTTTCTTTGGGAAAAGTTTTTGAAAATAAAATTAATGATATTCACGATTTTCAAAAATCCAGCATGAACAATAGTCATGCAATAAATTGTAATGGTGGCAATACTATAGTGTATCTCCTCCTTATCAAGCAACAGCATTTTCCCAATTAGTCTGGAATATTTTATAATTTATAGTCCTACTTTCCAGGGCATAATGATAGAATTGTTTCGTGAAACGTAGGCTTTTTATTTTCTATTATTAGATTACACTGGCAAGGTATATATCTCTAATATTATAATAAACTATTATGTTATAAATTTTTTATGAATACAGTCCGAGTTTTTTTACAACTAATTTATAGAAATACAATAATAATAATAATAACCCCACCGCTGTATCTCTACGTTGACGTCGTGGTGGGGCTTGCGCGCTCCGAACTTTAGGTCTGTGCCGGTAGAGTTTACTTTTCCGGAACGGGTCTACGATGAGGAGCCAGACCAAGAGAGATACAGAAACCCGCAGGGCAGCATGTGGCGAGCTGTTGGGTAGTAGCGACCCCACGGACCCTATCTCCCGGGACAAATCTTGTCCTCATCTCTGGCTTGCCTTTATTGGCAAGCTGGAGTGAACACTGACGAGGAACAGAGCTCCCACCTCTTTCTTCCCTTTATTGGCCGGATTGAGTGGAGATTCGCAAGAGCAAACGTGCTCGAAGGAAGGAAGTATTCCAGTAAGGTGCTGGTAGGGATCTTGACCGTACTTCCGCGATTGTCCTGATAGCCGTAGAATATCTCTACACTCCTCAAACACCTCAGGAAGGGTTGCCCCCTTGTCGCTACGTCACTATTTGCTAGCGGCCGTTTCCGGGGGCCCATTATTGAGTGTGCAAGTTACCCCCTGCCATTTTATCCGTGTATAATATATAACATTGGTCAGAGGCAGGGGACATAGTTCTTCCATAGTTCAAGTTACCCAATCCACTTTAGCCACCCAGACCTATAGCCCAATATGTTTTGTTTCCACGTACAACAATAGTCCTGCACCAACCGGGGGTTGTCCTTGGGTGCACTTGCATAGTGCATAAAGGAATAATCGTCGGTTGGTGAATCCTCATCATTTAAAATTATCTAAGGGGCCTCTGCAAGTTGGCTTCGGCCTCTCGTATGCCTTATATGTAAGAAAAAGTAAAAATAATAATAATAATATATTTATTTGACATAAAAAGTACACAAATATATGTTGACACTTATTTTAACCGTGGAAATAGCCAGGTACAAAATAATTGATCAATGACCCCCATGCTAGGAAAAACCTGTGTTACAGGGGCCATCCATCCGTCCAATGTGGATCTTATAAAAATTTACAATTTAGTAATGTGCACTTAAAAAAAAACTAGACTAAGACAATTAATTATAAGGATAAGAAACAGGTTTTAAATAAATTAACAACAATTTCGCTTATCATTGTTATGTAAAATTTATAAACATTTTAGGTATAACATCATAATATATTTTAATATTAGAGATATCAGCTTCTATAATTATGTTAGTCATGGATGATCAGGCAATCGAATATCTCCGCAATGACACTCAGGAGACTGTTCGAGCTGCCCCGGACTCTGCAGCAGCAGCGCAGCACGCTTACGTCTGATCGCTGCGACGTCATCAGTGTGCGCATTAGCAAACTTTCCCGTTGCACTGCAGAGACGTGGCCGCCCCAGAAGCATGCTGAATGCATTGTTGGGTTAAAGTTTAGTATCGTTTGGCAGGAAACGGGGGTTGGGAGGGGGAGAGGAGGGGGAGTTCCCGCTCCCCCCTGGTACCACTCCCATGAAAAGGAAACGCTCCATTCTTGAGAAAAACAAATTATTGTAACCTAACCTCAAAACACTTGTTGTCAAAACAAAGTTGCTTCTGCAACGTCTCTGGTGCTGCGGGAAGTGCAGCCCCTTCGCCCTTACGTAACAAAGGATAGGCACCCATGCTCACCTCCACGCCTCCAAATTTTTATATACACTCTAGAGGTAGCAGCCAAAAGACTACGTGGAGTCGGGTGCCCCAATTCGGTTTTGGGACAGATTCGACCTATTTTGTCCATAAAGTGGTGGTACACTAACTTCCTTCTGAACAGAATTTGTAGTTTGAGAAACGGAATGAACGAAAACAAATGACACTGACACATGACAATGGCGTAGTTTCTTTTTTACGTTCCATTTCATCGATTTTGCAAGACATTCTACACCGCAAACAATATACTGGACACACTAGCACAGATTTGGTTGTCAATTGCGCATATTAACGTTTCGTTTTCTCTTTTTATCTGATTTGAGGTTAGAAACAAGTTTTATTAATTTCTCGAAAAATTTGCATTACCTTGTAATAAGAGTGATGATCAGGGTTATAATCAGGGACCCAACCCCTTTTACCCCTCTCCTCTTGCCAAACGATACTAAACTCCAGGAGTTGCATCGAACCGCCAATGCTCTTCGTTCCCTTTCTGCATCCAGCTAGTCAGATTTTTATACTGCCGAAGTGATGTCAGATATTTTCGATCTCAACGAGGTAGGTACTTAACACATTCTTTTGAATTTAATACAGTAGGCAGATATTTATGATGCAAGACATGTTTGACAGGTATTTTTGAAGCCGGAGCAGCATTATAATATATTTTGGTGTCGCTTGTCTCGACAGATAGTTTTGGTGTTCCTTCGATGTCACATATTTCGCTGCTTTGCATGAATACCCGCACAAACCAAAATTTTGAAATAACTGGTTTATAACACAGCCAAATGCAGAATAGTCCTTATTTCATGGAAGTAAGACTCACATTCATAACGGCAAAACCGCCGATTGTGCCGTTATGAATTTGAGTCTTACTGACCATGAAATAAGGACTATTTTGCATTTGAATGTGTTATAAACCAGTAATTTCAAAATTTTGGTTTGTGCGGGTATTCATGCAAAGCAGCGATTTGTGCTGCCACTTGATAGGGCTTCCACAAATGATCACATAAACACGAACAATTTTTAAGCAGTGCGCAAATTTTCACAGTGAATATGAACAACCTTCACTATGGGACCAACTCTGAAATCACGAAAACAGAATCAGCTGTTTAATCGAGTAGGTACTGTACTTTTGTACGAAACCGTATATTTGTTTTTCGTGATTTCAGTGTTGGTCCCATAGTGAAAGTATTTCATATTCATGTGTAGAACATCCTGTGAAAATTTGCGCACTGCTTAAAAAATCATATATTAATGAATGAATTATCAAAACTCTATATCGTCGTTGCGACTTTAAGACCTCTTATGTGTCACTTTTGTCAAAATCACTTTTTTACGCCAGCCTTTTTCACATTTTGAAGCTCTATCGAATACAAAAACTCTCATGTGTATACGACTATTTAATCGTCATTTGTTTACCAATTTCAAGATCTACAATGTGCTTCCTAATAAAATGTCGGTGCTTAAAATATCTTATGTGTCAGTTACACATACGAGTTTTTAGTTCTATGTCATACTCGGGGCCTTTCGGCAATTATTAGATCAAAATATCTTATGTGCATCAGGACGAGAAAGGCGGGTATTTTTTTAAAATCACTTTAGACCAATAAGAAAGTTTATTCGATTTGTGAGTCTAACAACATAAAAAATGAGTAAACCGCTCTGACCAAGTGAGATTGAGTTATTAGTTAATCAGCAAGATACAGGTGATTCTGAATAAAGTACTTTTTATGATTTTGGGGAACCTCCAAGGGTGGAGAGCTGTTCTAGCGGTTCCCTTATTACGCCAGAAGATTTAATATCTTCAGGATTGAATAATAAAGATGATGTTACTGAAGATTTATTTGAGCAAAGCATGCTCCATGCAGCTGAAGACCAGGGTATTGCGTCTGAAGATTACTTTACGAATGCTTCATCTGATCATAGCATCCTCATACTCCATGCCACTCAAGACCCGGGTATTGCATCTGAAGATTCTGATGACGTTACGAATGCTTCATCTGATCATAGCATCAGCATACTCCATGCCACTGAAGACCTGGGTTTTGCATCTGAATCGAAGCAAGTGCTATCACCAATTCCTATCTTTGAAAATTTGAGCGATAATAGTGATGACGATCCAGATTGGGTTCCAGTGATTTGGCGACGGAGGCGGAGTTTTTATCCATTACGGAACCAGGTTCAAGATGTCTGTGTAAGACTTGAAGACACATAGAAATTTATTTTTAAAAACACGGAGGATCTTGCCTTCTCTGGATGATGAAGATAGTGATAGTGATGATAATGTATCATTGCCCGACAATATTGATGGTAATACCTCTGTATCTGTACAAAGACCACTTCCATGCACTGTTAAAGAGAACAAAGAAGCCCGCGTTGCCGGTAAATCGTACCTTGGGTATAAAAAGTTAGTTGACAAATGGACAGCGTGCGTTAAGAAGCCTGAAAGAATTTTGAAACCACGTTGCTCACACACGTGTGTAGCTCCAAAATCTAAAAATACTTTTCTTTGTGCTCTTGTATCAGACGAAGAACGTAAATAAATTCATAAACATTTTTGGAAGCTCAAGACTTGGCCAGAGAAGATGGCGTTTATAAAAGCATCAGCAGTGAGAAGGTGTATAAGACGACGACCTACATCTCAACAAAGGTCTACAAGCAAAAAACAAAGTGGCCACGATATCTTCATCAATAAATTGGACGCAAAATGCACTAGAGTGAGAGTGTGTAAATTATTTTTTCTTAATACACTTTGCATTGGAGAAGACAGTTTTCGCCGCTGGACTAGAGAGGTTGATACTTTCGAAGAAAATATTGAGGAACAGACTGCAGAAAACACTGCATCAAGTTCAAATATTATTGCTAGGCCAGGAAGGAACGTTGAGTTGACAAGAACTGTTAAGACATGGCTGGATATTTTACCAAAAGTGTCAAGCCATTACTGTCGTTCTAACTCGGAAAAAAATTATGTTGAATCGACTTTTCTATCTGAACTCCACATACATCAGGTTTTTGGAGTGGTGTATAGAAAACCACTACAGAGCTGCCTCTAGAAAGACATTTTCGAAGGTAATGACTAAAGAAAATATCAGCATTCACCATCCTCGCAAAGACCAGTGCGACACGTGCTGTAGTTACTGGTAAAACTGGTAACATTTCCAAAGAAGAATATGACAGCCATATTGTAAAGAAAATTGAAGCCCGTGAAGCCAAAAAGAATGCCGTAGCTAGTGCAAACGAAAAGGTTGTGGTTATAACAGTGGATGTTCAAAGTGTTTTGCTTGCCCCTAAGCTATTGGCTAGTGCATTGTACTACTAATTAAAATTACAATGTCATAACTTCACGGTTTATAACGTTTTATCTAAAGACCTAACAGTTTACTTTTGGCACGAAGCAGATGGTAATGTGACTGCTAATGAATTCACATCTTATTTAATAGACTACTGTCAAAACCTGCCACTTTCCACAGAGCGCGTTATCATCATTTCTGATGGATGCGGACATCAAAACCGGAACCGAATTTTGTCAAGTGCCCTAAGCGATTTGGCGCAAAGAAGGAAAATTTGTATCGAACAACTTTACCTGGAAAAGGGGCACACTATGATGGAAGTGGATAGTGTTCACTCCACTATTGAGCAATACATAAAACCACCAATATTCGCTCCCAGTGATTACATCACCCGGATAAGACAAGCTCGACCACAAAAGCCCTATGGTGTCAAATCCATTCACCATGATTTCTTTCTAAATTTCGAAGAGATGGAATCGAACCTAAAATCCATACGGCCTGGCAAAAAGAAGGGAGATCCTGTCGTGGTGGACATTAGAGGTTTTCAATATTTATCTGACGGATCCGTATTTTATAGGTTAAGACATGTCGATGAGTGGTCCGTACTTCCACAGTGAAGAAATAACCAAAGAAACGGTTTGGTATCTCCGAACCGATTGTACAGATCTCCATTAAAAATTACTGAGAGCAAGTTTAAACATTTACAGGAACTGAAAATGGTAATAGATCAGGATTATCATCCGTTTTACAATGCATTACAATTTGATCTGGGTACTTAATGCATAATTATATGGGAAAATAATGGTACTTTGATTTGTAACTTTTATTTTATTATATTTTTTGATTCTACTGTTATCATAACCTAATTATTGTTTTCTGAGAAATATATTTTTTTTCATTAAAACTAATAGTTTTTTATTTTAATTTTTCATAGGCATTTTTGTTCAAAAGCTCTGATGTGATACGTAAAGCGCAACGAAAATCTCTTATGTGTTAACTGAAACTGTTTTTTATTTTTTTACCTTTTATACTACTTTTAATTTCAACTAACAATAGCAAGATAAAAAGCAGGAAATCATATGGCTGATACCTATATTTTTTGTTGTAGTTGGTTTCATTATATTTTTTTCAGTAGACGGTTTATATCGATTTTCTCATAAAGTTGAATTTTACACATAATAGGTCTTAAAGTCGCAACGACGATATGTGAAAATTCTATATGTGAAAATTTTTAATTGGCCTTAATTTTGTTATTATCAATCGTGCAAAAATGTTTAGCTGTAAGTTTTCCAAAAAGTGTAAAATAAAATAAAACTCACATGAAAATGCTTTCACTTTACTAACTGCTAGTAACACCGACAAACTGCTAAATAACATCAAATTACACTAACATAACGGCCTAATTAACGTGTTCCAACTAGATAATAGTTAAAATAGCCACTTATTATAAATAACTGTCAATTACTTTACTAAGAATACATAATAAGACGACAACCAGGCTCGAAGACCTCTGAAATTTACTAAAAGCGTAAGCTTAAGAGACTTTTTATAAATGGTAGTCAGAATAGGTAATATTCGAAATTACCGGCTTTTCTAAAGAAGACATGCCACGCGTCGCCAATCAGGGCTCGCAACGGTAGAATTCTAAATTTGAATGAGCCAATTAGATTTCGTAATTGTTGTGTCCGGGAGGGTAGTTGGTAAAATGTTGTGGATTGGTGCGATTGTATGTAATTAGTTTTAACTAGTAAATCATTTAGTTATTTAGGTAAGTGATAATAAATGTCAGGACGAAATTATTATTGTGTGTGCAGTTTAGGTAAGACATGTGTAATTGTATTATCTTTCATTTTAACTCTATTTTCAGGTATATTTTGTGGACTTAGTACTGTAAAGGTTTCATACAATGGGTAACCTTATATTTTACTGGCTGACATTCTATCGCTCAAGCAAATATCGAACTACTTTTTAGGGTCTGTACCTCAAAAGAAAAAAACGGAACCCTTATAGGATCACTCATGTGTCTGTCTGTCTGTCTGTCCGTCTGTCACAGCCAATTTGCTCTGAATCTAATAGACCGATTAAGTTGAAATTTGCTACACGTATGTATTTTTGTGACCCAAACACGAACAAGTAATGTAAATGAATGAATTTTGAATATGGGGGTCAATTTTGGGGCAGGGGGGAAAATAAAAAAAAAAAAGATTTGCAAACTGTACCGTGCGATATATCAGATGAGGCTTAGGTACTGTGAGGGTCTTAAATATATATTTTTTTTATAATTTTAAAATAAACTGTTTTAAAGTTATCTAAGAAAATACACAAAAATTGACCATTAGCCCCTTTCAAAAAAAAAAAAAAAAAATATAAATGAAAATAAATTAAAATACTTCTATAGGTACCTATAGATTACAGAAAACCTATAAGAAGTATATAGTCTTAAAGTAACATGGTAAATCTCTCAACATTTTGCGTACAAACTTACATTTGTAGTTGGAATGTATGGGAGAACGTGTTTTTCAACTACAATGTTAAGTTTGTTCTTGGGATAAATTCATCCCAACTACGGGACCCTTCATTGTTCGTGGTCCGACACGCACTTGACCGGTTTATTTTTAATAAAAAAGTAGTTCTGGTTTTGTTTTAGGAGTTAGTCAGATGGAAGATAGGTTCGGCTTAAGTAGTGCACGTTGATCATAAGAAAATATGTACTTGATTAAAAAATATAATACCTAATTCTTGCTATCATTTATTAGTTGAGGTCCCTCCCTTTTCACCGTGAGGTTCAAGCCCTCACAATACCTAGTAGGAAGGTATAGTTACGGTTTTTGAGAAAGAATTAATAAAAAGACGTAAAACTGGTGGATGCCAAGTTTCACAGCTTGGCTCATCGCCGCAAAGTTGCCTGCTTGTCGGTCTTCTACAGATTGTACTTCGGTGAGTGTGCCCAAGAACTCCACGATCTTATTCCAACGGCCCCCTTGTACCATCGGACAGCTAGACGCACTGCCAGTTAGCATCCCTACCTACTTGCTATTCCACCAATTCGCACTAAGCGCTTCCAAATGGCACCTCTAACCTAGACTACAGTCAAAAGCCAACCCATCTCAAATCAAAAAAGACATTGTAGACAGTACAAAATTCTGACTAATTTCTTACTATTTTATAACACTACTAACTCTTTGACAAGTAATGATAAAAGTAACAAAACAAATTCATTTCAAATTTGGGGAATTTCACCAATGAAACTGAACGCGATCAGTACAACTAAACCGCGCTCAAGAGCTGTCAGTGTCAATATTCTACAACAATAATGACACTGACAGCTCATGGAACGTGGTCTAGATGTTCGATCAGTTTCATTGGTGAAATTCGCTGTTAGTCAATTACCAATCTGAAAACTTTGTTAAATTCATTCCTCGTGTGCCTAAAGATAAAATAATTGTATTTTCCCGCCAAAACACGCCATTATGCAATTTTTTCCTGCACATGCGAGCCCTTGGTAAACAAATTAGATGTCATTATAAGTGCACAAAGGTCTGTCTCACGCCGGGCACTGATATGTGCAAATAAGCCTATTACAATTAGCACAAACATGCAAGAACATGTGGAGGCAAGGATCGGATACGGTAGTTTATTAAAACGAGGGAGAGAAAGAGCCCAATTCTAGCCCGTTCTTCTCCATAGGTACTACCTACTACGCTTTGGAATGGGCAACTAGCTTCATATTTCTGACCAACCTCTTGACGATTCAAAGGTGGCTGTAATTTGTTTATTTGAAGTAAATGATTTAAGTTTTCTTTTTCAAATTATTAGGTATCATATACTACAATTACGTTTCGTCTTTTTTTTTAATTTTAATTTATTTCCATTCTTTTTAAACCTTATTAAATAATTAAATAATAAATAATCTTTATTCCTTTATAATTTATTAAATATTATTTATATAAAATGCACGAACATTACATTGAACAAGAAACAAAAAAGAAAATGGCTTAATCTAAGTGAATCACAGTAAAAAAGACCCTGACCTCTAAACTAGGTACAAACCTGTATCTTAGAAGTATTTCTATAAGCTTGATCAAGTCGGGGTTTCAGTTACAAATTTAGTCAGGAAAGCTTTTATTTATAAACTCTCAAATTGCGTAAATTACAAAAAAAAAAAAAAACAGAAGATTGTTTTTACACATGGGTGAACTTTACGCAGATGGCATATAGTGGCTTTTGCGCACACAATATAACAACACGTTGTGTATATATATATATATATATATATATATATATATATATCCACACATCAATTGTTGTTGTGTTGTGCAATACGAGTATATCCACATGTCGGGATCGGCTCAGACATCAGAAGTAAAACACCAGGATATGTACGGTTATAAATAAATTGATTTATTAATTTAAACCTATTAATTATTAATTACTTAATAAAGAAGCTGACACTAAATGTCAGCAATAATTTTGTAGTAGATGCACACACAATCAGTATTCACATAAATTATATAATGAGACAAGATTTTACACAAGCCAAATAGTAAGTAAGGGTACCGACTAATGGCAGTGAGGGAGGCAGAGACTCGTACTGAGACAGCAGTCCGTGCACCGAGACGTATTCGTTAGAAATGCGTGCCATTACATTTTTTTTTTTTTTTTTGTGAATGGCATCTCGTAGTTGACCTAGAGAGGTCGAGACTACTTAACCGGACTATCCTGTGGCTGCCTTAAGAAAAACTCAAAGCCTCCAGCCAGGGGAGTGCCATTACAACGGAGCGGCCTGTTTTATATTCTCCAAGCGTAGTGGGAGGTAGGTAGGGGCAATGACGTCCGGTGCACGTGCTGCTAGCGCATGATATCGCTGTCTCTTTCTTTCATTAAATGTCAGCTGCCGCCGTCACGGCCATTCTGACAATCGCACGTCCTCGTGCGCAAAAGTTTCTTAATCTAGAAAAAAACATATAATTTTCAAAATTAGATGTGAGTCATAATGTGGTACTGCTGGACTGGGTCATCGTCTTTCAAATACATGGCGATACCCCTACAGCACATATTTGCTGGTCTAGATAATCATCCCATGGATGATATCCCTGCAGCTTACAAAGCGCTGGTCTAGATAATCATCCCATGGATGATATCCCTGCAGCTTACAAAGCGCTGGTCTAGATAATCATCCCGTGGATGATATCCCTGCAGCTTACAAAGCGCTGGTCTAGGTAATCAACCCACAAAAGCAGGTGAAACCCCTTCAGCTACAACTGGGCTAGGTCACAACTCGTGCAACCCCTACAGTATAAACTAATTTAGTCATCCAGCAAGGGATTTTGTACCGGTACTGGGTTATACAGATCAGAATCACAGGATACAGTCGCCTCAGAATCTATAGATAAAGTATCTTCAGAATTAATAGTTACTGTTTGTGAACCAATAGATAATGTTTCTTCAGATTCTGAGACTCGACTGGCATTTAAGTTTTGAGAACTATTATCTCTTAAATATGGCGAAGAGTTTTCCACTAATTCGCCTGAAGCAACATTATATAAATCATAATTTATATTACTACATACATTATCCGCCGTCATGGACCGTTCATCATCATCAGACTCATAATTTTCAGAAATCTCAAGAAAACCTTGTTGACCTCTAGGTACTTCTCTCAAATTTTCATGCGCGTATTTGTAAATCCTATTAGAGCCATTAATATGTTTTAGTTCATAACGATCGTTATCTAAAACTGTAATAATTTTGAAAGGTCCCTTAAATTTTTTATCTAATTTGCTTTGGTGTCTTTCCTCGCATTTAAGAAAGACAAAATCACCCACTTTGAATGGTTTTATTTGTGCCCTCCCCCGATTAAACCGAATAGTATCAGCACTAGCCAATCGTTTTATGTTGTCTGATGCAGATAAACGGGCCGTTTCAACATCCACCCTGGTTGATTCAGATGAACCAGGAGATATTCTAGCTAGGTTCAAGGAATTTCCCTGAATACCGAACATTAATTCTGTAGGTGTGAAACCTGTAACACGGGAGCGAGTGCTATTAAGAGCTAGCTGAATTTCTCCCAGTTGATCCTGCCAGGTATTATTAGAGTTACATTCTATTATAGTAAGGATATTTTTCAAAGTTCGCATGACCCTCTCCACCTGCCCATTGGCACGACTAGATCCTGTAGCTATCAAATGAAGTTCTATATTATTTTCTTTACAAAAATCTTTGAATTCACTAGAATCATAGCAGCGGCCTCGATCAGCTATAATACGTTTTGGAGCACCAAAAAGATTAACGGCATTTTTTATGGCTTTTACTGCATGAGAGGAAGTTAAAGTTGGGGAATATTCGAGAAGAACAAATTTTGTAAAAGCGTCTATCAACACAGAGCAATATTCTTTTCGATGACTTTTACCACTCAATTTTCCAGTAAGATCCATGTGAATAGTGTGCCATGGTATTGGTTCTTTAGGAATTGGATGAAGCTGCATTTGCTGAGCACCGGAAGGACCCTTGGAGGATTTGCAAACAAAGCAGCAATTAATAAACTTTTTGACAAATTTAGACATGTCAGGGAACCAATAAAACTCGTATAACTTGTCTAATGTTTTATCGAAACCTAAATGTTTAATTTCGTTATGTACATGACTAATGAGAGACCAAACGAGAGAGCGGGGTATGATAGGGAGCCAACTAGTTACTGCCCTGCGCACGATTTTTCTATATAAGATGTCTTGTCTTAAATCATACGTATGGGCTATATCTTCTGGTAGTTGATTGTTACGAAATTTAGATATTAAATCAGAAATTTCGGAGTCTCTCTCTTGTTCAACAATCAACCAACCTTTATCTAATTCGAGAAAATTTATTTTTCTGGGTTCACAATTATCATTAGACAAATTTCGCGATAAAAAGTCTGCATGGGCCATTTTCTGACCTTCTTTATACACTATCTCAAAATCGTATGCCTGAAGTATAGCCCACCATCGATGCACCCTAGGAGTCAAATCTCGTTTTGAATGAGAGGCTTTCAGAGAATTACAATCAGAAAAAACAGTAAAATTTCTGCCATATAAATAATGTCTGAATTGTTCCACTGCCTTTACAACAGCTAAAGTCTCCAGCTCATACGAGTGATATCGGCTCTCTGCATCTGTTGTTTTACGACTAAAATATGCAACTACATGAGGCCTATTGTTTTGTTTTTGAATGAGTACTGCACCGTACCCATCAGAACTGGCATCAGTGTGGAGTTCCACTGGTAAGGAAGGGTCAAATATTTTTAAAACAGGTTCAGAGGTCAATATTTTAATAATTTCTTTATGTATTTGATCATGGTTAGCCGTCCATTGGATTTTACCTTTTCCTTTGGTTAATGGATATAACGGTCTTATTAGCTGAGAGAAATTTGGAATAAACTGTCGAAAATAGGTAGCTAGGCCTATAAGTTGTCTGACTTGTGTTACGGAACTTGGAGTAGGAACATTAGTTAAAGCTATGATTTTCTTTGGATTTGGTCTAATTTCGCCAGCCGAAATAACATAGCCGAGATATTCAGTTTGAGTTTTCATAAAAGAACATTATTTAATATTAAAAGAAAAACCTGCTTCAGACAGTGTTTTTAGTAGTTTATCTAAACGACACAAACCCTCATCGACTGTTTTTGATGCAGAGAGTACATCATCCATGTAGACCTGAATCTTGTCATCAGCTAAAGGCTTAAGCGCATTATTAATTGCTCTCTGAAAAACGGGAGGCGCATTACGAAGACCAAAAGGCATAGTGAGATATTCGTACTGTCCTTTGGGAGTGACAAAAGCCGTTTTTTCTATCGAGTCTTTATGTACAGGTAGCTGATGGAACCCTGAAGCCATATCTATAGTGGAAAAATAATGAGCGCCATGTAACTTATCTATCTGTTCGTTAATCAAAGGCAAGGGATAATTGTCTGGCTTGGTATTACTGTTCAATTCTCTGAAATCGACACACATGCGCTTGGTACCGTCTTTTTTTTCTACTAGTATTATAGGGCTTGCGAAAGGAGACATACTTTCTCTAATAATATTAGCCGTTAATAATTCACTAATTTTTTCATCAACGATCTTAGATTCTTCGAAAGACAACCTGTAGGGCCGTCTCTGTACTGTTTTATGGGGGTCGATCAAGTTTATTTTTAATTCGCCCGTCTTTATACGTGTCGTAGGTAATGTTTCAATAAAATTGCCCGAATATTTAGTTAAGATATTGTACAGTTTTTCTAAGTCGGTTCCAGTTAGGTCAGTATTAATAGAATCGATAATAAGCGTGTTACTTATTTTAGAACATATATTAGTCTCTTTAAGGCGGGTAAATTGCAATTTATTTTCGCAAATTTCAACAGAAATGTTATTTTGGAGTATGTCTCGACCCAATAAAACATTATCTCTCAAATAATCGTCTGGAAGGACATGAAAAGTAACTTCAGTCGAAATATCTCCAATCTTAACTGTACTAGTGATTTGCTCAGTGCTACTGACGCTGCTTTTACCTATACCAGTCATATTGATTAGGTCATGCGATCTTTGCCCATTTACTAAATGCGAACAGCTTTCTTTTATTAAGCTACACTCGGAACCAGAGTCAAAAATAAACTGTAAGCTCATACCACTGCAGTCCATAATGCCACGAACACTCTTGGAGCACACGTTGACTTCCTTGCTCCCTGCCGCCGGCTGCTCCTTTTTTGTGCCATCGGTCCTCGTAGGGCACGTGGAGACCACGTGGCCCGGTTCACCGCACAAGTAGCATGTGACTTGAGGCTTCTGATTGAGGCGTTTGTCTGGAACACTCATGCTTGGGTTGAGGTTTTTCTTTTTGTCACGACACTCTGAGGCTCGATGTCCTATTCTACCACAAATATTGCAGTGTCCCCGGAAACTCGGAGTATTCCGAGGACGTTTTGGATCAAATTCATAATGATCAGAAGATTCGTTTTTACGTTTTAAAGAAATTCCACGCAATACACGAAAAAGTTGTGTTTTATTGCTTACAACAGTGGAATTTAATTCACGACGAATTATAGCATCGCATTGTGATAAAACAGAGATCGCAAAGCCAGTTATCACTTTGTCGGATAAATTAGCATCAGGAATTTGTTCGATAAATTGCCATAGACGTACGCATGCTTGTACTGGAGTTTCTTCAGATTTTATTTGAAATTTCATAATTTGATCAAAATGATCCTGTACAAGCATAGGCGGGGCAAATTGAGCCTTTAAAAGTTCCTTTACTTTGGTCCATTCGAATTGATCAGGACGAATTTTCGTTAGAAATGTTGCAGCCCGCCCTTTTAGACAATGTGTTAGTGCCATTATTAGGTCTACCCCTTTTATTTTTTTATTTTCAACTATAATGTCTGATAGCTGACACCAACCCTCTATATCTGAATTGGGGTCGTCTGGGTCGAATGAGACTAATGGACTTAGTGTACTGGGGGTAGATGACAATTTTTCAGCGATTTTAGAAAATATGGCTTCCATGCCGTTACTAAACGAAAGCATTTGGTCTTGCATGGTATTGGAAGCTGAGTCTCCAGAAGTGGGGTGGTCTTCGTATCCCACTTCTGATGTCGGGATCGGCTCAGACATCAGAAGTAAAACACCAGGATATGTACGGTTATAAATAAATTGATTTATTAATTTAAACCTATTAATTATTAATTACTTAATAAAGAAGCTGACACTAAATGTCAGCAATAATTTTGTAGTAGATGCACACACAATCAGTATTCACATAAATTATATAATGAGACAAGATTTTACACAAGCCAAATAGTAAGTAAGGGTACCGACTAATGGCAGTGAGGGAGGCAGAGACTCGTACTGAGACAGCAGTCCGTGCACCGAGACGTATTCGTTAGAAATGCGTGCCATTACAACGGAGCGGCCTGTTTTATATTCTCCAAGCGTAGTGGGAGGTAGGTAGGGGCAATGACGTCCGGTGCACGTGCTGCTAGCGCATGATATCGCTGTCTCTTTCTTTCATTAAATGTCAGCTGCCGCCGTCACACACATCCGGGTGTTGATGGGGATGTCGCGTTTTTGTAGCGCGTCCGGCATGTTTGCCGACGCGGATGTGGATAGCTTTTCGGCCATCATGCGCAAGAGATGCGCATCTCTGCTGCGCCGTGTTCGTGACAGCCCAACACCATTCTTAGAGCGTTGGCCTCTCCGATCTTGGGGCGATGGATACGACTGCACGCTGTCAAGTAGGCATTCCCCAGGATTGGCGTACCTCACGCAGCTTAGAATAGGTAAATGCTACTAACACTAGTTCCTAAGTTTACATTGTAATATGAAAGTGATTCCGAAATAAACGTTTATTATTATTAAAAAAATGCACTGTACGTACTGTTTTTTGGGATGTTATAATGATAGATACCAATAGTGTAAAACCAAGTTTGCAGCTTCGAAAGACATGTGCTAACTGCGTGGTGCTCGAAAAACCTTGAATTTTTCGGACGTCTTTGCTTTTGACTTAAAGTAAGGCATAAATAAGTATACTTTTTTTATAACTTCCAAAAGGTGAATGCATCCTACATAAAAATCACCCAGTAGGTACATTTTATCCGCCTTAGCTCTGTAGGTCCAATAGAGCCCGAGATATAGCAAAAAAAAAAAAATCGAGGACATTGACAATAAGAAGACATTGGATTGCACAGCATAGGTAAACAATAGGGTAATTAAAACCATTTACACACCTTAAGAAATAAGAATAAGGCCCATTAAAGTACCTACTAACTATTCTATGATTTGAAACAGTAAAAAACAAAATAAAATTAAAAACTTTATTGCTGAAAACATATATTCTTGATTTAACTTAAAATGTATATGTATCTGCAAATAAATCAAGCAGTCTATGTTTGTATAACAAGCCGCATCCGATGTGCACTGATCCTTGTCCCTCGCACCGAATAGAGCGATTACCCGATTAAAGCCAGATCACACGGTGTAGCAATATTGTGACTGCACCCCCGCCGCGCGTGTGCTCACCCCTTAACACCCCGAGATTATGTGCTGATCACTGAACAATATTGTAGTTATTATGTTGTAAAAATGTTGTTAATAGATATTAATAGCTAGTTGGATTGATAAAGAGATACCTTAAGTAATATTATTTCTATCGTTTCGTATTAGCTTACGTACGGCTTTAATGAGGAAAAGCTTTGTTTGTATGGCCCAAAGAATATTTAATAAGTTACCTTGCTCAATTAAAAGTCTAAATTTAGAAGATTTCACCTGTAAATTTCGTACCCTATTAATACAGAAATGTTACTATTGTCTGAGTGATTATTTTGATGACACTTCTTTGACATAATGATATTTATATACCTACTCGTAACATGACTATTTATGTCAAATCAAACTGCCTAGCCTTTTCCCAACTATGTTGGGGTCGGCTTCCAGTCTAACCGGATGCAGCTGAATACCAGTATTTCACATGGAGCGACTGCCTATCTGACCTCCACAACGCAGTTATTGGGTAATACGATACCCCTTGTTAAGACTGGTTGTCAGACTTTCGGGCTTCTGACGACGCATAACGACTGTCAAAGATCTAAAAATGACAGCTGGGACCAACGGCTTAACGTGCTTTCCGAGGCACGGTGGAGTCTCGCTCGGTATGTAAAGAGGTCACTCATCCACGAACCAACCGCGGCAAGCGTAGCTTAACCTGATAGATCGACCCGTGCGGTTGTTATTACTTAGCCACGAACTCCATTTTTTACCACTATTAAATCAATTCTCCACTAATACCAACATACACAAATTAATACCCCGAAATATTTTACCCCTTACTTACATCCCCGGGCGTCAGTTCATATCGTCCCCAATGCATAGGGTTATTCTATGGGGACTATGGGTTTATTCCATACGGCTGGATGGGAAAGGATCAAGTTATTCAGAAGTGTGAATTGATTATGTTATTTTGTATGGGGAAGTGATTTTTGTTTTTTAAGGTGGACTTGTGGTGTGGGAAAATTATAATAGTGTCTATTTGTATTTGTATTTTGGTGTCGCATAAATGTAATGGTAAAATATAAATTAAACATGAAAAAAAAACCTAACATAATCATCATTCTCCTGCTCTTGTCCCAATTTATTTGTGGTCGGAGCAACATGTCTTTTTCGTCCATACTTCTCTATTAGTCGTCATCTCGGTAGTCACTCCCTTTCTAGCCATATCATCTTTCACACAGTCCATCCATGCATCGTTTCTTTTGGCTTCCGTTTCACGTATAGACATCTACATTCATAGGTACTCAAAATTTTCCTGGCGACATTTTCCTCATTACATGTTCATACCATGACAACCGATTTCCGCACAACTTTTCAGTCGCCAGTGTGACTATCAGACTTCCTCTTCTATACTCATTTCTTATTCTATCTATTCGCGTAACACCACACATCCCTCTTCAGCAATGTTTTTATAGTGCAACCTCATTTGGTCAGAAAAAATAAACTTCTTATAAAATTACTTACGGCAAATTTACACATAAGCAGTTAAAGTTTAAAAACCATTTACAGCATCAAAATTCTTCTAACCATCGAAGAATTCATTGTTTTTAAAACTTCTACAAAATCAAAAATCAAAATCAAAAGTCATTTATTTAAACTAGGCTGAGAATCAGCACTTTTTGAACGTCAAAATTACATAAGACAGTCCCCCAAAACGCCCGCCCTTCACCACTTCCTAGTGCTTTAGCTGGGGAGAAGAAGTGGCGCAACAAACTCCCCAGCAGCACAGCTGTCTGTTCAGTTAAAAAAATGATTCTATATAACACTGCGCATAATAATTTAGGTACATTACGCAACACAAAACATTAAATTAAATACTTTTCACTATTAACAGGCAACTGAAAAAGTCGTCATAAAAATATAATAATTTGGTAGTACTACCTAGTTTCACTACTTAGTTTCATTTTTGCCAATTTATGTAAGTAACTTATTCAAACTACTACCACAAAACAGTAAGCAATCAACTTCCCAAGCAGCTTTAGAAAACATCTTCTTCTTCTTCAACAATAATAAAATTAGTGCAAAAATTAACTGATGTTACCATCGCAAAATAATCAGGTCATAACACAAAGGTACATAATGGCCAGTCAATACGCACAATGGCCTCTAATCAATGGGCAAAGTGGGAAGTCGAGCGCAACGCCACGTGTCGTAACGTCATCATAAAGGGGAGTCAACTAACTGGAAACCTGGGTAGATATGTAGTTGGGTTAGTGGGACCATCAAAGTAGGCATTAAGATGGGGTTATTTTTTGAAGAAGGAATATAATTGGACCTAGTTATGCAGAAAGCAGCCATATGGTACTTTCTCCAAAAATGAGTTATAAACACAGTCATACTAATTTCGACAAGCCATGTCGATATCTCCACTTATCACGGAGATATGAGCCGTCAAATGCAGCCATGTCCATGCATCCATAATGCAACCATCGACAGAAAAATGCTTATAAATCTGTTTGTACTTTCCTAACGTGGCGGCCTTCTGCATAACACGGTCCAAATGAAGATACGAGCAGTCTTGCCAGCTTAAAAATAATGGCATGTATGTATTCCAACCCATTTCCTAAAAATACTAAATATGTACCCAAATTGACAGTGAATAACTTGGATGTAGCGGTTGGACACAGTCAAAATCATAATCAAAAGTTCATTACTTAAATTAAGCTGTGAATCAACACTTTTTGAACGTCAAAATTACATAAGACCGTCCCTCAAAACGCCCGCCATTCAGCAACGAACTCCCCAGCAACACAGCTGTCTGTTCAGTTAAGAAGTTCTAACCTAACCTAACCCATTTGGTCAGAGAAGGGAACAGTGGTGGCCCAGTGGTAATGGCCCCGACTTAAGCGTTGTAGGTCGTGGCTTCGAACCCAGGTACCTAGGCGCTTTACTTTATGTAAATAATTTCATCACCTGCACTGCTCTCAAAACGGTGAAGGAAAACATCGTGCGGAAACCGCCATATCCTAAAACCAAAAAGTCGAAGATATGTGACGTCTACCAACCCGCACTGGGCCGGGTGGTGGATTACAGCCCACTCCCTCTCACAGAGAGGTGGCCTCCCAGCAGTGGCAACATTATAGGCTGATTATGCCTATTTTAGCTAGCTTATTTATTGCGACCAACTTTAAGAAAAGGCCAGAAAATTAAAAAGAGGCGTATTCGTTAAAAAAGCGTACATCATTAGAAGGTCAATATATTTTTACAGAATCAATGAAATATTTCCCAAAGAGAATGGAGGTTGATTAAGACTGTTTCTTTAGAGTGAAAAACTTATTACCTTCAAAGATCACTAACTAAAGTATTTTAACTCACTCACTAACCACACAACTATACGGAAAATGTATAAACTCTACACACACTATACACATTTAAACTTAATACACATATATGTCAACAGAACACCAGATTCTTCAGATTCGCGATTTCAGGTTTGGTGCCATAGTAAAAGTTGTTCATAATGATGAGTACAATGACCCCTTAAAAGGATGCCACTGTTTACACTTACACCCTGTATAGCGCAATATTTTTCAAATGAAACAATTTTTATATGACGCAAGAAAGCAATCTTGTGTCTCCAAAAGTTGAAGTTTACACCAGAGCCAAAATACAATTTCAAAAATTCATACACTTGTAAACTAGATGAATCGGAGAGGTCATTTTTGGAACACGTATTTCTTATAATGTAATTTTCTTATAATGTATTTTATAGCATTCTAAAGTTAGTTTAACATGCGTTTTATAATAGTTCCAGAAAGTGGTATTTCAATTTCAAGCAGCAATATTGCCGTATCTTGGCAGTTATAATATAATGGCACAACGATAAAACTTTAAAGACCATTTCAGACTCCAATCTACATGGTCTTCACATGAAGTGACCAAGATAATGTCTGGACTTTATAAGAGACTGTGACCTCTGAGTTTGTTTCGGCCTTTCTTCTCAGAGTAGTCACATAGGAAACGCCGACCTCACCTAGTTTAAAAAAAAAACATGATTGACTTGTAAAAGTGTTTGTACAAACCTACTTACAGAAATAAAATCATTTATCATTTGTAACTTCAAAGTTACAACAAAATCGTCATAAAGCCTTTATATCTTAGGTAACGATTATAACGATTTTGCTGTATCTCTAAAACATTAGAAAATTGTTGATTTTATGGTATTTACAGCATTTTCAAGTATATTTTGTTAAAAAGTTTAGAAAGTCAACGTAACAAAAACATTAAAAAAAATACATCGTAGGAAAACGTTTCTCAGACCGTCCGACGCAGTATTTTTCCTGATTTCAATGATGCATAAAAAATGCCATTTTTCGGGATACGACAAAATCCCTATTGACAGCTCACTTCACCTAAGTTTTCACGGTGATATTTTGACAGAATAGATCTGCAAGGTAATTAGATTGCTATCATGAAATGAGCTATACTTAGTCGCTCGTACTTACCGACAGAAGAAAAGCATAACTCTAGTTTGAAGAACCATTATCCTGGGTACCTTTATAAAATCCAAGAATTGATTTCAACAGAAAAAACAGTTCCTGTCAATCTAACCTAATATTACAAAGAGATTTGATTTTGAGAAAACATTTGATTTTTTATGTTTGGTAAACTGAAAAAATACTCAATTCTTGAAGATGGCTATAGAGGACCTAGGAGCCGAGGAAAAAGAAAAAAGGCAGAAAAACGCTAATAGAAAACGAAGTAATAGCGCAAACAGGCGATGCGATGCGACGCGGTGGGTCGGGGGAACCAGAAAATTCACGCGGACGAAGTCGAGGACAGAAGCTAGTCTCTTATAAATTTGGCTCTTAGCACTAACTAAAGGAGAGATTAACTGTTAAAAGGCACAGCTAACAGCACAAGAAGCTAACGGAAACCTCAAAAGCGGTGTACTATGAGTAAAAAGCTAAAAATGACAATTAATTATAAACAAATCTAGGTGTTGAATGGACTAGCTGGTACCTGGTCGTTTTTGTGCGCTACATCAAAAGCAACTTACGGCGAAGCGACGTGCGTCTTAGATGTTTTAATGTAGATGGTGAAGTAGGTATTAAAACTACAAAAGTTGCAGGTGCATTGCACTTGCAGTAACTGCAAGGAAAGCAAAAAACGTGAAAGAAAATTATATTTATAGTAATGAAATTAGATATCCGAAGAATCATCATTCTCCTGCTCTTATCCCAATATATTTGGGGTCGGCGCAACATGTCCCTTTTGACGTGAAAACGTCTTTTTGCTCGGTGTATTGGTGGTAAGTTCAATATTTGAGGAGCTCCGGAACAAAAGCCGATAATTCCACTTATCGTATTTTTACAGGAAATTCAAAAATATGATTTACCTACGTAGGAATGATTATGTTGTTTGTTAAACTAATTTAATGTCAATTTGGCTTGTAGCAAGGGCTTCCAAATAGGTAAGATTTAAAAAAAATGAGTTGATAGTTTCCCCACAGTTTTAGTAAAAAAAAAACAAAAAAAATTGGGCAAAACGTGGATTTATCGGCTTTTGTTCCGGAGCTCCTCATTTCTGACCGACAAAAATATGTAAGATTTCAACCGCTAATAACTATGAGACTATAATTGCTAGAGTAATGGTTGAGCATTCAAAAGATAGATCATATTTATAACAATTTTAAGGCCGGATATAATTTGCCTATGACGTCACACGGCGAGTGCACACGCATGCGCGCGACCCTCTACTTTTCACTAAGTGTCGAAATATCAATTCGTATAGCGCAAAAACGTGTTTAGTTAGATCAGTATATTCTGGTGACTTTAACAAGAGTTGACAAAACACTATCAAGACCTAAAGAGAAACTTTAGAAATATTGGCCAAAATAGAGTTAAAATTAATATGAGGTTGACAATAGCAAAATAATGTCAGATATCGTCTCATATCGACCGAAAATCTGCTCAGAAATGAAAAGTATTATAATCCGTGAAAGCTTACTTTATAAGATGCAATGAGACTACCAAGTCTAGTGTGGAGCAAATACAATGACTACGGCAGTCTCGGAAACCGTAGTAAAATTTCAATAATATGTTTTCACGAATACAAACGGCGGCGTGGACTCGAACTGTGCATACTAAACTTTTTCTTCCATACTTCTCTATTAGTCGTCATCTCGGTAGTCACTCCCTTTCTAGCCATATCCATATCTTTTACACCGTCCATCCGTCGTTTCTTTGGTCTTCCCCTACTCTTATAATGTGTGTGAGATGGTTAGAAGACGATGAAGAGATGCTGCCTAAAATATGCTGAAGTTAACTTCATTAGTTTGATTGGACTTTACTTCCCATTGGTAAAAGTTTACAATCATTTAAAGCTGAACTTAGCCAATGCTCAACAGAATAGGTGTTTTTGGCTTTCTCCACTCTCATCATCGTTCTGCTATGCAATTTATTTGTGATCAGCGCAGTACGCTTTTTCTTCCTTATACCTATCTGTTTAAGGCTTTATTTAGTGTTTACTTCCTTCCTGACAAAATCATTTACACAATTTTCTATCTCGTGTACTTATTAACACGTTTCATTTCTTTGGAAACGATTGTCTGGTCTCTTTTCCCCACCTTCCTCTGTCATTATGATTTCCAGTAGCTGCTTTGTCTATTCTTTTGCGAAATTTGTATCATAATTGAAATTTGATTCTACTCAGGTCTTCTAGATCTATTGCGTATAGCTTCAAAATATGTATCTTTCAATTTTGTTCATATATATCTACCTAGCCTTTTCCCAACTATGTTGGGGTCGGCTTCCAGTCTAACCGGATGCAGCTGAATACCAGTATTTTACATGGAGCGACTGCCTATCTGACCTCCACAACCCAGTTATTGGGTAATACCATACCCCTTGGTAAGACTGGTTCTCAGACTTTCGGGCTTCTGACGACTCGTAACGACTGTCAAAGATCCACGAATGACAGCCGGCACCAACGGCTTAACGTGTTTTCCGCGGCACGGAGGAGTCTCGGTATGTAAAGATGGTCACTCATCTACGGACCAAACTTTCAATTTTGTTCAATAATTCTCAAATCCATCCTTTATTAGTTAAAATTTGTCCAGAACCACTTTACCACAAAAACCATGTCCACCCCTCTACACCATACTCTTTGCCATCCACTTCCCAGATATGCGAGCGTGGTTGCGCCGTCGCAAGTTTTTCTCTTCCCTCTCGTTCTCTCATCGTGGCCTCTCTGTCCCACCAAACACACCGCGCACCGAGGTTTTTGCCCGAAGGTGCTCTCGCAGTTTTTCACGTTCACCTCACGAAGTTTTGAAATCACTGACCAACGTTCGAAAATTCGATTTGTACTGCGTTTATAAGTATACGAGTATGTATGAGTTATGTTTTGAAAATTATCGGAATGCGGTACAAAAGAGCTGGTAATCGGGTCAGGGGGTTTGGAATGAGTTAATCAAGTACCAACCCACATTTGGCCTGCTTGGTAGGTTACGGCCCGTTTCCTCTCACATGGAGAAGCTCTGTGAGAGGAAACGCCCAATAGTGAGAACGTTTGATCTGATTACGTCATGTAATCAAGTATGGAAGATCTGTCAATTTGGTAAAGTAACTGCTATGCTTATACATGTAGATTTTGCCATTCAATCCTAAGTAATTCTCGCCCAGTGTTCTATTATAGATCCAGGAGCGCTTACGAAAGTGATAAAGAAGTACACTCAAGAAGACTAGTTAGTGTCTATTATTTTGCCGTGTACTCGATCAACTTTTTATGTGTACGTTGAACGATGTGGTTACAATACTCTTGATTGTAATAATAATTTGCAATATCCTAAACTAGCGATGAGACCATTGATTAATCTCAAGACCATATAATGTACTTACCGTATTCTGACCAACAAATAAATACGATTACGATTATAAACGTTTTTAACCGACTTCAAGAAGGAGGAGGGTCTCAATTCGTCTGTATGTTTTTTTTTTTGTATGTTTGTTATGCAATTACTCAAAGACGGATGGACCAATCCAGATTTTTTTTTTTTTAAAGGATATGCTTCCAAGGTGGTCCCATACAAATTTTATTAACTTTGCTTGGGTAGTATTTGAGTTAGCTTCAATAATGTACGTATTTTTCCCACTTACTTTATCTGGATGATGTTTTAATAACTTCCTATCACTGTTATTTACATAGCAGGTGGTGAGTGGTATTCGAATTTGTGTGGGGTAGGTACCTACCACAACTAAAAAGCGAAACTTAATAACATTTTAGCAAAAAATAAAACCGCCTTCCAAAACAAAACACTACAAAGTAAAAAATCATTTTAATTTTGGAAGTCGATGGCATAACAGGAAAATACAAGACCAAAGACACCGACTACCGAAATTAAAATTATTTTTCACTTTGTATTGTTTTGTTTTGGAAGTCGGTTTTATTTTTTGCTAATAAGTTTTATTGTCATAGGCAACTTTAAGCGGGACTTATGTTTAAGTCTTATGTTTAAGTGTTAAGAGTGTCCATGGTGTTTCTTGTCCATTCTTCTCCATATGAATCGACTATGCTTTGGAATGGGCAACTAGCGTCACCTTTCTGAATTCTCACTGAGCAACTCCTTGGTTTAATCATTTCATTGAATTAAATGAGTTTGATTTTCGAATATACAAATTTATAGGAAATGCCAATCAACCAATGCAAACACTTTTCTTCAAATATTATCCGTCGGCCCGTTTCCCAACCATTACAAAACGGATTTCAAAAAACTTTCACTAGTTCCATTTTTTGTCAGAACCTACTCTACAGGAAAACTTACAACGTTACTTGGTTGAATATAGGTGCCTAGGACAGAAGAATTCATCAGAATTCAGCACCTCAATTGCGTAAGACAATTTCATTCACGAGAAGTTCATAATCTATCTTCTACAATTTTTATTTTTTTAATTGAATTATTAATTCACCGACTGACAACGCACATCTGGTTTGCACAAGAGTTCCTTTTGTAACAAGGGTGAGCACTAAGGAAGGCTGTTTGAAAATTCATCCCTTATAGGTGACGAAAGTTTGTATGGATGTTGGTCATTATTGCCAATGGAAATTCTATCGCGCTTGTTGCTTCATGTATTTGAGAAATTCGTCTGTTCGACAACGTAAATAACGCAAAATTTTAACAACGCACTTTACACTTTTTGTTTTTTCATTTTTCTTTTATTTTTTATCTGCATTGTGTGCCTTTTAGTCTGTGCTAAATAAATGTTTTTTCTTAATGTTTTTTATTTCTTTCTTTACTTCAATGAATGCTGTTGAATTTTCGAAATGAATGCCATTGGGATTGTGAGTGTATTACGCAATTACCCCGCAAATCCAGCGGTGCTTTCAAGCTAAGCAAGCGCTTGAGAAAAAGCGACACATACATTATACATGTTGCTGCATTATGCATGTAGCGCTTAAAATTCATGTATTCTCTTCATCCCACCATTTTCCTAGTTTATTTCTTGAGTTTGTTTTGAATATATGGGAGTGTTTAGTTGTTTTGAAATGAAAGGAGCCAGTTTGTTCATTCATTTGAGAATGTGTATGGTGCGTTTTCTCTTCCTGTTGTTGTGTAGGTATGTCTTGTTTTAGCTCTCATGTGATTTAGCTTAATTTGTCTTTAGACACTATCTTACATAGTATGGTTAGTAAGAAACAATCTTTATCTAAATATCTATTTACACGCATACAAAAGCTATTTGTAAAAGAAAATTACGCATGTTTCTATTAAACCTTGACTACATTTGCTACTGACACTAACTTTTGGGGTTATCTGCAATAGGTATACATGTATGTACAGACGCCAGCACATCAAGTTACTACAATCTGTCAGATTTCTTTAATAGATTTTAGACTTTATTGCTAAAATATTAGGTTCAATGTTGATTGGGAAAATCTGACAGTTTCGGGTAGGTTGACCTGCTGGCGTCTGTACCATTGGTTCTTGAAAACTGTCTTTTGTGCTTCCGAAGTGTTAAAATTGTATTAGGATAAGAAAAAAAAATAATTTTAAAAGTCATAATAAAAAGGAAAAATAAAACAATTGGAAAAATTGCGTCCGTCCTTCTACCAAACCATGTATAATCAATTGTAATCTATAGCTTATGATGGGCATAGGATATAACTAACTTTGGTTTATTATAAGCTCAATAGGTATCGATACTTTCAACATTTGAAACGGTAATTTTCTTCTTAGAAGACCGTCGGAGCAAAGATCAACAAGTCACCAACAGAACACCGAAGAGGCTTGCTTCGATTCTAAAATTATGGCAGTATAACGGCAAACTTCTATGTATAATATGTACTCAATAATGGGAGATTAATGGACATCGATACGTAGGGCTGATGGGGCTGAAATATTCTCAAATGTGGCCCAGTGAAAGGAGCAGTGGTGATCCAGTAGTAACGGTCCCTGCTAATTTGAAACGTGACGATTGCAATTTCTAAACGAAATTGAAATCACCACGTTTCAAATTAGTGTACTTAATCTACGTAGGTACGTTAGGCAGGTTCCTTCTTCTTTATTTAAGTATCCTAATAGCTACTCCACTTTACCCCTAAAATATCACCACAATTCACAAAGAAATTACTCAATAAACACTAAACAAGCAAGACGAACTAATCTACCAACTAACAGTTCAATCTCCTTCACTTAATAGGCCAATCTTTCATAATTACTCAATCCAACTGCGATTACCGCGCGTTTCAGATATCATGCGACAAAAACAGACTTATAGACGTCAATGGAGTTTTTACTTTGCTCATTAATATGCGTTTTACGTGTAATCAACATGATTTAAAGTCAATTTAAAATGACAGATTTAGTTGAAGCGACTAGTGGCGCCATCTTTTGGGGAGTAGCGGAAGTAAATGTTTTTTGTAGTTTGATGTTGTTGATAATTGAAGTGATTTGCTGATAATAATTATGGTGAATGAATATGGGTTAGGTTAAAATAGCCGCCATGTTTGGATTATAATGTGATAATCCTAAGGTGATGGAAAATCTATTAGGTTGGGGAAAAAGTCTTTTCGCATTATAGTATGTATGAACTTGTAATAAAATCTCTTTGGCTATACTATTTGTATCTGGCTGGTTTTGGTATCATTGAAAGTTTAAATTTTAAAGAACATAATTCCAAATTCAAATTAGGAAAATGTGTGATTTTCATTTGTTTTTCGTACCGTCAAGATGAGTGAATCTAATGAAGAAATTCGATACATTTTAAAATTTTACTACAAAAAAGGTAAAAATGCAACGCAAGCCGCGAAAAAAATTTGCGATGTTTATGGACCTAGTGTAGTGTCTGTGAGAGTAGCACAAATTTGGTTTAAGCGTTTTCAATCCGGAAATTTTGATGTCAAAGATGCACGTCGCTCTGGTCGCCCTATTACGGATAAAATGGATGCCATTTACGACGTAGCTGAAGAACTGGAAATTGACCACAAAACAGTTTTGGCGCATTTGAAAAAAAAACTGGGTACACAAAAAAGCTCGACATTTGGGTACCTCACGAGCTCACTGAAAGAAACCTAATGAACCGTGTACTCATTTGTGATTCTTTATTACGACGTAATGAAACCGAACCATTTTTGAAGAAGCTGATAACTAGTGATGAAAAGTGGATCACGTATGACAAGAACGTGCGAAAAAGGTCGTGGTCAAAGGCCGGTCAGGCTTCACAGACTGTGGCGAAACCCGGGTTAACTCGCAACAAGGTGATGCTGTGTGTGTGGTGGGATTGGAAGGGCATTATTCATTATGAGCTGTTACCACCAGGCAGGACCATCGATTCTGAACTCTACTGCGAACAAGTGATGAGATTAAAGCAAGAAGTTGAGAGAAAGCGGCCGGAATTAATCAACAGAAGGGGTGTGTTTTTTCATCATGATAACGCTAGACCTCACACATCTTTAGCCACTCAGCAAAAATTAAGAGAGTTTGGCTGGGAGGTGTTAATGCATCCGCCGTATAGTCCTGACCTTGCACCTTCAGATTTCCACCTGTTTCGGTCTCTTCAGAATTCTTTAGGCAGTGTCAGGTTAACATCTCGAGAAGACTGCCAAAACCACTTGTCGCGGTATTTTGACCAGAAGTCCCAAAATTTCTATAGCAATGGGATCATGTCCCTACCTACAAGATGGCAAAAAGTTATCGAACAAAATGGTACCTACATACTTTAGTTAAATGTAAATAAAGTATATTAAAAAATGTTTTGAATTTTCTTAAAAAATGCGGAGAAACTTTTTCCCCAACCTATTATATCTAACTATATATATATATTTTTGTGAACGCGCATAACTCTGCAATTACCAGTCGGATTAGAAAAGATCTTTTTGAATTTGATAGCCCAATTTAACATCACGCTAGAACTCTTAGGAGCTGAGCAAAAAGCAAAAACTTCAGAAAGAACGTCAGGTGAAAATGAAGTAAAAGCGCGGCAAGCGATGCGATGCGCCGGATGGGTCTGGACAAGAAATTTCACGTGGACGAAGTCGCGGGTAGTATAGAAGAAGACATTTTGCTGCGACCCAAACTAAATTAAATTAGTGTGACTGCTATTTATGAGATTTTAAAGTGTAATTCGACTATAATATGTACGCGTTTATGACTGTGCCTCAACTAAAAGTTGAGCTCAGTAAAAGGAACGCAGCAACTGCCGACAAAAAGGCCGATTTTATTGAAAGGAAAATACTTAAAATATTTGAGGTTATGATTGTTTGTAAGCCTTTTTCTATAAGCCACGGACTAACATTTCTATTTTTTTTCATATATTACATTCGTGTGATCGAAACATGTAACAACTTATTGCTTACCTATGTACCTACCACAATAAAGAATATTTGTATTTGTATTTAAATTGTGATAAAGAGATGATGATGTATTGCGATACTTAACTGGGCTTTCAGCCTCACTACCACCACGCCGTCTGGCAGTGTCTGGCTATCACTTTTTTACTTATAAAAGTTCGTTCCGATACGAAAGAAGATGTAGAAGAAAAAAAGAAAGAAAATCGCACATTACAAAAAATACATAAAATACACACGTACATACGACATAGCCAAAATCCTCGTATGCAACCAATAAAAGTTGTACAATTTTGTTCATTGCTTGATGTCAAGGCCAGGGACCAAAGAAAAAAACCAACAAACTAAAAAAAACCACCATTTTAACCAATTAAAATTAAGTTACCAGCCTAATTTTTTTATTAAAAATCTCGCAAAACCTGATTCCTAAGGTCGCCTTTCTATTTGAGAGAATCCTACTGACTCCCTATGCATCTCCCATACTATAGCATCTTGCATCTGCAGATCTTTGTTACATGCAAGTAACTTATCGCAAAATATTTCTCAGTGCATGTGGCAATATGGGCTTAGCCAAGCAAAAGCAATAAGTAATGTCTTTATTTAAAATCCGGGATATTACAACAGCGGCAGCTTGCAGAGTAAGCAAGGTGAAGTGGCAGTGGCTGAGTGGGCTGGCCATGTTTGTCTGATGACTGGAGTAACGAGTCTTGTCGGAATCGGTTTCATTTTGACAGTTCAACAACATTCATTGCGTTAATTACGTCGTCGAGCAGACAAATTTTTCGAACATATGAAACAATGGATTAGCAATTTGCTTCAAATGATTCAGATTGCGATTGATAGTGTGTTACGCAATTAGAGTGCTGAAGTGGAGACCGCATATTGGCAAGCGTAGTGTGGACCGATGACATTAAAAAGGTGGCTGGGCCAGACTGGATGCGTAAGGCGGAGGACAGGGTGTTGTGGCGCAGCCTGGGAGACGCCTATGTCCAGCTGTGGCCTGCGATGCGAGTTGATTGGTTAATTGACGACATGTCACTTTTAATTAAATGAGTACTTATCTATTTTTAAGGGGCCGGTGGCTAAGTAACAGCCGCATGGGTCGATCGATCAGGTTAAGCTACGCTTGCCGCGGTTGGTCCGTTGACCATCTTTACATACCAAGATCTCGCCGTGCCTCGGAAAGCACGTTTAGCCGTTGGTCCCGGTTGACAGACAGCTGTGCTGCTGGGGAGTTTGTTGCGCCACTTCTTCTCCCCAGCTAAAGCACTAGGAAGTGGTGAAGGGCGGGCGTTTTGGGGGACTGTCTTATGTAATTTTGACGTTCTAAAAGTGCTGATTCTCAGCCTAGTTTGAATAAATGACTTTTTATTTTGATTTTGAAGGTCGTCAGAAGCCCGAAAGTCTGAGAACCAGACATACCAAGGGGTATCGTATTACCCAGTAACTGGGTTGTGGACGTCAGATAGGCAGTCGCTCCATGTAAAATACTGGCATTCAGCTGCATCCGGTTAGACTGGAAGCCGACCCCAACATAGTTGGGAAAAGGCTAGGCAGATGACGAAGTATCTATTTTTGGGTGTAAGTACATAATACCAACTAAACTGTACATAAAGATAATATAACCCTTAATTAAATTATAGTAATTATTTAAAACGGGGTGAGGTGAGCACAGCGGCATCAAAACACATTAATTTACTAAAAGGTCAGATTAATATTGTTAATGGCTATCCTACTATTGTTATTTTATTAATAACTTAATATGGTTATTCGATGGAGTGAGGACATCATTAGATTTTAATTGCATTAAAATTATAATTCGAAATAATTATAATATATTGGATTAGGTATTAATAATTATGTTGATAGAGAAAACTTTAATCATATTAATTGTGGTGAGACAACATAACAAAACATCACACCTGTATTTTTCGTGAAGGTAGGCAGAGAGGGTGCCGAAAATGTTGTAATGTAATTTATACGGATCGTCCTACGGCCCAGTGGTTTATAAGGCCTCAAGTTATATACTAGTATACTACTCGTAGAGTCGGACTCGCGCATCGAGGGTTCCGTACCATCATATATAAAAAAGTGAGCTATTTAGAGACATCGTTTTATTTTTCCTGTAATCTTTACTTAAACTTCTATCCCACAGAATAATTTCAGATTTTTCTCTACGCAATCTTCGGAGATAAGGGGGAACGGTATTTTTTTTTACATTAGGATCAAAAGTCAAAACTATGCGGCATAATTTTTTTTTTTTTTTTTTTTATAATGCCCATGCCCTAGTAGTCCCACTTCGATTTTTTAAGAATCTGAATTTTTTTCTGTGTGTTAGAAGTTTATGTAAAGATTACAGGAAAAATAAAACGATCGATGTCTCTAAATATTGGTAAACTGGGGTTACTTTGATACCACGGGGTTACTTTGATAACAACTTTTGACATATTAAAACTTATTTTTATAACATATAATCTACAACGCCAAAAAGAAACTATCAGTAGTTGGCACTTCTGGTAGTTTCTTTTTAATATCGCTTTGTAGATATTATTAAAATAAGTTTTTCATATGTCGAAAAACGTTAACAAAGTAACCCCGTAGTATCAAAGTAAACCCAGTTTACCGTAGCACACTTTTTATATATGATGGTACGGAACCCTCGGTGCACGAGTCCGACTCGCTCTTGACCGGGTTTTTATTAATCCGACTGGTACTTCTAGAGATTAGCGCGTTCTAACCAACAAACAAAAATACAAACTTTTCAAATTTATTATTAGTATAGACTAGTTTTTGTCAGCGGCTTCGTCCGCGTGGATGTCGGAAAAATATACGTATAAACCTTCCTCTTGAATCACTCTATCTATATAAAACCTCATTAAAATCCGTTCAGTACTTTTTGAGATCATCGCGAACATACAGACAGACGCAGCAGGGGACTGTTTTATAATATGTACCTAGTGATAAGTCTGAAATCGCCAACCCATCTTCGGTATTCGTCGTCGAGAAGCGTGGTAATCAATGCTCTAGCATTCTCTGTATGAGAAGAAGCCTTTCGGCTGCCCCATTTCAAAACCTAGTAAGGACTTACATCAAAATTTTGCAGAAGAGCGCAAAGACGTAAAGTGATAGGGGGCAGTGAATGGAATTACTAGGTTTCAATGGTTAAATATACATCATAATATCTGCTTATTTGTGACTTTTAACGCTGTGTTTTGTATTTGGTAGGGACTTAGTTAGCAAGATTATGCAATAAAACGATTTTTGTAAAAAGTGTCCCTTACTAGGTTTTGAAATGGGGCAGCCGCTTTGTCTAGAATTATGTGCCGAATTCACGCTAACAGTTTGCGAGTTCCTTTAACACTGTGTATAGAAGATGAATTTGCCTTTTTATTAACCGACTTCAAAAAAGAGGTTCTGTATTCAAGCCGAATTTATGTATGTTTGTATAGTCAGCGATTTTCTCAAAAACTGATAAACCAATTTTGATGATTATTTTCACTAACGTGATCTATAAAAATTTTAGAAAGGTTTTAGTGTAAAATACATTACATAATTATTCTTATGTACGAAGTATAAATGATCTGTATCTCTGGAATTTCTAAGTTGATTTTGATGAATCTTCTTTTCGTTCGTCTTGGGATTATGTAATTTTATATTCAACTAAAAATGGAAAAATAAATTTACTTTTAAAAAAGTAAAAACCGACTTCAAAAACCTAAAACGAATAAAATAACTTTCATAAAAAATCTTAACAGCTTCTGAAGTCAGTGTCTTCAATTCTTCAATGCACCTTAGCTCGGTACCCATTTCAGAAGCTGTTAAGTTTTTTTATGAAAGTTATTTTATTCGTTTCAGGTTATTGAAGTCGGATTTTACTCTTTAATGATACATACCTACCCTATTATAATTCCAAAAAACATATCTACAAATGACCAATAATTTAAATTAAATATGACTGAAGGGTGGGGACGTTTTTAATACGGCCCCATATAATTTGCATGTGACAGGGGACAGTGAAACCCTAGTCGTTAATTAGAACCCCGAAACTTAAGGTGTGGTAGCCGCCATTTTGAATGGACGAAGAGTAAATAATTAATCAGAAGGGGAAGTTTTAAAGTGATTCTCGTAGGTATGTCTAGTGAAGATATACCTAATCATTCCAATGAATGTTTTCAGAGCAGGTTAAAGAGATAATTTTGCAAAACGATTTCTGGAATGTAAGATAAATAGGTACTCCTACATGATTATTTTTTTTAATTCAAATTCGATCTTTTTTTTTTGTTTAAATAATAAAAGTTACCCATATAGCTGACCACTTATTTTTCTGAGTCTGTATAAATCGAATCAAGTGATTAATAAAAGCTTTATTTTTGTTTTCAGATGATTTCTACAAAATTGGCAAGAAAGATCCATAGACAAGGCTACTGCTTCTTGACACTTTTAAAGTTACAAGTTTTATTGAAATAAAAAGTCCAAACACTTCTCGCTCTCCTGCTAGACAGATATCTCTTCAGGTACATCGCTTACGAATACCTACATACCACAGATAATAAAATACTACGTACGGATTTTTTTATTCTCAGTAGGTATCATGATTATAGATCGGATATTCGGATGCATTTTTACTTAAAGTTGAGGTGTTGGCTATTATGGAATGCACTTTTGTATAGAAAAATCCCGGAATTCCGGAATTGATAAATTTAGTAATTTTTGACTACAGAATCGAATGCTAACTAATGTTGCAAAGTAGGTTGCCAAACTGGCAGCAACGTCAGGATAAGTAATTTTAAAAATGAATTTCAAGTAAACAAGCATACGAATAGTTAATGTGATCCCGGTGTCCCGGCATTTTTTAAATAAATAATACTACATATTTAAGAAGTCGTTTCCATACCATGTATCCGACTAGTTGTGCATTCCCGAATTTTCTGGAATCCCGGGACTACGTTAAGAAAAAAAAATGAGAAGCCGCATCCATACTTTCATCAAAATTAACTTTAGTGTTTACCTCCGCTTTCCTTCCGATTATCTGATCTCTAGTCATGATATAAGTAACTATTTTCTGTTCCAGACGTGACTGATTAAATTGTAATCCAACTCTATTCTTACGCAATCACTCACTAAAGGGAATCAGTAACACATTGCTCTGTAATTAGAAGGTTTCAACTTTATTTTTCACTACTTTTTCCGACAATTATTGTTTGAATAACATTATTCAATAATTGTAATTGAAAAATCATCGACAAAAATTGAGGTTACCCTATTATATTCCCCTCAATAATTGTCAAATTAAGGGGCTTGTGACTAAGTATCAGGTTGGCGGCAAAATATTGCACAAGAAATTGTAAATTACTAGAATTTTCCGGAATATTTAGTATTGATCTGGGATACGTAACAATATTGTAGAAGGTTCTCGAAGCTATCACATGAAGGGTATATAAAGGCGCGCTAGTGAGGATTTGGTTAGTTTATGAAAATGATTAGTGAACTTCAACTTCGAACGATCATCTTTTACGAGCGGCGTCAGGGACACAATGTGAGTGTGGCTACCGCTAACATCAGCAAAGCGTTAGGTGAAGGTGTTGTATCGCGATGGAAGATAAGCCGCTGGTTTGCTCACTTTGCATAGGGAGATATAACTCTAAAAGATCACGAGCGATATGAGCGACCATCCACCTTCGACGATGAGGAATTACTCCGCTGTTTAAAGGCTAATCCAGAAATAAATACGCGTGATTTGGCAGAGATTCTTGGCTTCATCATTCGACCGTCGAGGCTCATTTACACAAACTCGGCTATCGTAAAGTAATGGCACGATGGATTCCACATCAACTAACTGACAGTCATCGTCAAGTCAGAGTTAGTATTTGTAAATCGCTTCTTTTTCAGCCACATCGGAAAGAGTTTCTTGAAGATCTGGTAACCGGCGATGAGAGCTGGATTCCCTATGATAACAACACACGGCACGCCGTCTGGCTTCCTTACGACGCAGAGCCACCAACGCAGCCAAAGCCGAACCGTCACTCACGCAAGCATCTGCTCTCCGTTTGGTGGGATGCGAAGGGCCCACTCTATTACGAGCTTCTCCCCGCGAGAAGGATGATTACGACTTCCATTTATACTGAACAGCTTCAGAAACTGGCTGACGCAATAAGAAAAAAACTACCGAGACGTGTAAATGTTCACTTACTCCATAATAATGCGCGATCTCATGTCGCTTCTTCACTTGTTCCGACCACTAAAGCTTTATTTGCGTGAGAAAAATTTTCAAAACTACGAAGACCTCAAAATGGCAGTGGACAACTTCTTTTCTGCACAGCCTCCGGAATTCTGGGCGCAGGGCATCAACAATCTACCAACTAGATGCGCCAGAGTAATAGAGTTATTTGGGGATGACATTACTGATTAATTATTGTAAATAACAAAGTTATCAATAAATTCATTAAGTCTTATATCTTGGTGCAAGACTTTTCCGCCAACCTGATAGTAATAGCCGCTCGGGTCGATCATCAATAGGTGGTTCATCGGGGTTAACCTACGCTTGCCGCGGTTGGTCCGTGGATGGGTGACCATCTTTACATGCCAAAACCCATCCGTGCCTCGGAAAGCACGTTAAGCCGTTGGTCCCGGCTGTCATTCGTGGATCTTTGACAGCCGTTACTGGTCGTCAGAAGCCCAAAGTCTGACAGTCAGTCTTACCAAAGGGGTAGGTATATATTACCCAATAACTGAGTTGTTGAGGTCAGATATGCAGTCGCTCCATGTAAAATACTGGTATTTAACTGCATCCAGTTAGACAGGAAGCCGACCCCAACATAGTTGGGAAAAGGCTAGACAGATGATGAAAGAACTGTCAAATGAAAAACTAAAGTGATATAAAGTTAAAGTTAGTTATTTAAATAATCTAATAATTCTAATCAAAGCAGTCAAATTGTACACACATTGGCCCACAGGTACGTTTTCTGATCTAGGTATTTCTTTATCTACATTTTTATCAGATAATTTTGAAACGGACTTAGAGAAAGAAATTAATTAAATTCTTATTATTAATACAATTGTAATCTCTGGAGAACGTACTGGGTAGCATAATTCTTTTAAATGTAATATTTAAGATATTATGAGTATTTCTTATTGTGCTACTGTTTGTTTTTCCTTAAATAAATAAATAAAATAAAATAAAGGTGGGAAAGAAATGACCTGTTGAAAGCCAAGGCAAGCAAAATAAGTAGAAAACTCTGTAAAAAATTGTATAATTTGCACAAAGCTAGGTACTGTGAAAACTCGAACTTCACAGAGGAAGTTGCTAAACTAATAAATGATATTAGGTAACGCAATTAGGTAATAAATTTTAAATTAAATACATATATTCTTAGGATAAACGCGCAATTCTTAAACCGAACCTCTCTTCCATCTCAGTTACTCCTAAAATCATACTAGGACTACTTTTGTATTCAAAATGAAGTTCATTATTAGCTTGAGCGATAGAATGTCAGTCAGTAACATAATTATAAGATGGCCCATTGTAAGAAAACTTTCAGTTCTATATTCCTTATTCACTGACGATTTATGTCAGTCTTCAGTGTTATCCTCTGACTTATAAACCTATGGACTTGCTATACCTACAAAATTAGCGTGCATCCCTACAAAAATCGGGCACTCAACATGGCGACCGGTCACGTCACACAAGTGTTTTCAAATTTAGTCCTTGACAAACATTTAGACTTCTCTCTTTTCATACGCATCTTGATTAGTTAAAAAGAAACAAAGCGGTTTTTGACATGTCTGCGTCGATATGACAGATATTTGTATAGCTATTCTTCCTATAGTAGAATATGGCATCTCCATGTTTCCCTATCTCAATGGTGTTAGCAGTCCCCCTCCGAGGCTTTTTCTTTGTTAACTTCATATTAGGTTGGGGAAAAAGTCTTTTCGCATTATAGTATGTATGAACTTGTAATAAAATCTCTTTGGCTATACTATTTGTATCTGGCTGGTTTTGGTATCATTGAAAGTTTAAATTTTAAAGAATATAATTCCAAATTCAAATTAGGAAAATGTGTGATTTTCATTTGTTTTTCCTACCGTCAAGATGAGTGAACCTAATGAAGAATATCGATACATTTTAAAATTTTACTACAAAACAGGTAAAAATGCAACGCAAGCCGCGAAAAAAATTTGCGATGTTTATAGACCTAGTGTAGTGTCTGTGAGAGTAGCACAAATTTGGTTTAAGCGTTTTCAATCCGGAAATTTTGATGTCAAAGATGCACGTCGCTCTGGTCGCCCTGTTACGGATAAAATGGATGCCATTTTTGAAAAAGTGGAGCAAGGTCGACATATCAGTAGTTACGACGTAGCTGAAGAACTGGAAGTTGACCACAAAACAGTTTTGGCGCATTTGAAAAAAACTGGGTACACAAAAAAGCTCGACATTTGGGTACCTCACGAGCTCACTGAAAGAAACCTAATGAACCGTGTACTCATTTGTGATTCTTTATTTTTGAAGAAGCTGATAACTGGTGATGAAAAGTGGATCACGTATGACAAGAACGTGCGAAAAAGGTCGTGGTCAAAGGCCGGTCAGGCTTCACAGACTATGGCGAAACCCGGGTTAACTCGCAACAAGGTGATGCTGTGTGTGTGGTGGGATTGGAAGGGCATTATTCATTATGAGCTGTTACCACCAGGCAGGACTATCGATTCTGAACTCTACTGCGAACAACTGCTGAGATTAAAGCAAGAATTTGAGAGAAAGCGGCCGGAATTAATCAACAGAAGGGGTGTGGTTTTTCATCATGATAACGCTAGACCTCACACATCTTTAGCCACTCAGCAAAAATTAAGAGAGTTTGGCTGGGAGGTGTTAATGCATCCGCCGTATAGTCCTGACCTTGCACCTTCAGATTTCTACCTGTTTCGGTCTCTTCAAAATTCTTTAGGCAGTGTCAGGTTAACATCACGAGAGGACTGCCAAAACCACTTGTCGCGGTATTTTGACCAGAAGTCCCAAAATTTCTATAGCAATGGGATCATGTCCCTACCTACAAGATGGCAAAAAGTTATCGAACAAAATGGTACCTACATACTTTAGTTAAATGTAAATAAACTATATTAAAAAATGTTTTGAATTTTCTTAAAAAATGCGAAGAAACTTTTTCCCCAACCTATTACGTATTTAATTCTAGTAAATACTTCAGTGCAAATTCCAGTGGTTTGTTAGATTCGTAGAAACTAAAAATGTTGACTTTAAATGTACAAAATAATATTGATATACTTTTTTAAATTACATTTTAAACTGTTTCATAATTAGTATATAATGTTCCCGATGTTGCGACACAGGCCTCCTCTCAGTGAGAGTGAGTTGGCCGTAATCCACCACGCGGACCCAGTGCGGGTTGGTGTCACATGTCTTCGAATTTTTGGTTCTAGGACATGTCGGTTTCCTCGCGATGTTCTCTTTCACCGTTTTTAGAGCAGTGGTGATGAAATAATTTACACAAAATAAAGCACCTGACTGGGATTGAACCTACGACCTACAACTCGCGGCCGTTAGACTCTTTGAAAACTACAATAAATCTCATTTCTGACATAACACGTGACGGCAGGGAAAACACCGGTCACCCATCTAAGTTTCCACTAAAACAACTCAGCTTTACTTTACATTCTACACCATCAGAGCTAAACTACCGAAAATCGTTACTTTTACTCTTATCTATAATTTTAATCCGAACGCAAATTAAATTTTTGCAACAATAAAATTGATGTATAGGGTAAAAATAATTTATAGGCCCCTAAGACAAGAAATTAATTTATAGTTTAATTTACAGTGCTTTTTCATTAAGTTTATGTTGAAAAGTAGGTTGTAATACAGTCTAAAGTAATTATAATTCGTAAAAAATATGAAAATTAGAGACATTTTTCAAAATAAGAGATCGAAATTTGTAAAACCCAAAATCCACGAAAGTAATCGTAAAACGCAATCACGCTTTATACCTATCCCATGGATCGAACCGAAGAACCCACGCAAAGGAGATGACCGCTACTAGATAGACTAACGAGCCAGTCACAGATAGCCATGTATCTATAGGTTATCATCATTTTCCTGCACTTATCCCAATTTATTTGGAGTCAGCGCAACATGTCCTTTTCTTTCATACGTCTCTATTAGTCGTCATCTCTGTAGTCACGTCCTTTTCTTCCATACTTCTCTATTAGTCGTCATCTCTGTAGTCACGTCCTTTTCTTTCATACTTCTCTATTAGTCGTCATCTCGGTAGTCACGTCCTTTTATTCTACACTTCTCTATTAGTCGTCATCTCGGTAGTCACGTCCTTTTCTTCCATACTTCTCTATTAGTCGTTATCTCTGTAGTCACGTCCTTTTCTTTCATACTTCTCTATTAGTCGTCATCTCGGTAGTCACGTCCTTTTATTCTACACTTCTCTATTAGTCGTCATCTCGGTAGTCACGTCCTTTTCTTCCATACTTCTCTATTAAGTCGATATCGCGGTTGTCATGTCCTTTTCTTCCATACTTCTCTATTAGTCGTCATCTCTGTAGTCACGTCCTTTTCTTCCATACTTCTCTATTAGTCGTCATCTCTGTAGTCACGTCCTTTTCTTCCATACTTCTCTATTAGTCGTCATCTCTGTAGTCACGTCCTTTTCTTCCATACTTCTCTATTAGTCGTCATCTCTGTAGTCACGTCCTTTTCTTCCATACTTCTCTATTAGTCGTCATCTCGGTAGTAGAGTCCTTTTTTTCTATTCTCTACTATTAGTCGACATCTCGGTTGTCATGTCCTTTTCTTCCATACTTCTCTATTAGTCGTCATCTCTGTAGTCACGTCCTTTTCTTTCATACTTCTCTATTAGTCGTCATCTCGGTAGTCACGTCCTTTTATTCTACACTTCTCTATTAGTCGTCATCTCGGTAGTCACGTCCTTTTCTTCCATACTTCTCTATTAGTCGTCATCTCGGTAGTCACGTCCTTTTCTTCCATACTTCTCTATTAGTCGTCATCTCGGTAGTAGAGTCCTTTTCTTCCATTCTTCACTATTAGTCGACATCTCGGTAGTCATGTCCTTTTCTTCCACACTTCTCTATTTGTCGTCATCTCAGTAGTCACGTCTTTTTTTTCTATTCTCCACTATTAGTCGACATCTCGGTTGTCATGTCCTTTTCTTCCATACTTCTCTATTAGTCGTCATCTCGGTAGTCACGTCCTTTTATTCTACACTTCTCTATTAGTCGTCATCTCGGTAGTCACGTCCTTTTCTTCCATACTTCTCTATTAGTCGTCATCTCTGTAGTCACGTCCTTTTCTTCCATACTTCTCTATTAGTCGTCATCTCTGTAGTCACGTCCTTTTCTTTCACACTTCTCTATTAGTCGTCATCTCGGTAGTCACGTCCTTTTATTCTACACTTCTCTATTAGTCGTCATCTCGGTAGTCACGTCCTTTTCTTCCATACTTCTCTATTAGTCGTCATCTCTGTAGTCACGTCCTTTTCTTTCATACTTCTCTATTAGTCGTCATCTCGGTAGTCACGTCCTTTTATTCTACACTTCTCTATTAGTCGTCATCTCGGTAGTCACGTCCTTTTCTTCCATACTTCTCTATTAGTCGTCATCTCGGTAGTCACGTCCTTTTCTTCCATACTTCTCTATTAGTCGTCATCTCGGTAGTAGAGTCCTTTTCTTCCATTCTTCACTATTAGTAGACATCTCGGTAGTCATGTCCTTTTCTTCCACACTTCTCTATTTGTCGTCATCTCGGTAGTCACGTCCTTTTCTTCCATACTTCTCTATTAGTCGTCATCTCGGTAGTAGAGTCCTTTTCTTCCATTCTTCACTATTAGTCGACATCTCGGTAGTCATGTCCTTTTCTTCCACACTTCTCTATTTGTCGTCATCTCGGTAGTCACGTCCTTTTCTTCCATACTTCTCTATTAGTCGTCATCTCGGTAGTAGAGTCCTTTTTTTCTATTCTCCACTATTAGTCGACATCTCGGTTGTCATGTCCTTTTCTTCCATATTTCTCTATTAGTCGTCATCTCGGTAGTTACGTCTTTTTCTTCCATACTTCTCTATTAAGTCGACATCTCGGTAGTCATGTCCTTTTCTTCCATACTTTTCTATTAGTCGTTATCTCGGTAGTTACGTCTTTTTCTTCCATACTTCTCTGTTAAGTCGACATCTCGGTAGTCATGTCCTTTTCTTCCATACTTCCCTATTAGTCGACATCTCGGTTGTCATGTCCTTTTCTTCCATACTTCTTTATTAGTCGTTATCTCGGTAGTTACGTCTTTTTCTTCCATACTTCTCTATTAAGTCGACATCTCGGTAGTCATGTCCTTTTCTTCCATACTTCTCTATTAGTCGTCATCTCGGTAGTCACGTCTTTTGCTTCCATACTTCTCTATTAAGTCGACATCGCGGTTGTCATGCCCTTTTCTTCCATACTTCTCTATTAGTCGTCATCTCGGTAGTCACGTCCTTTTCTTCCATACTTCTTTATTAGTCGTTATCTCGGTAGTTACGTCTTTTTCTTCCATACTTCTCTATTAAGTCGACATCTCGGTAGTCATGTCCTTTTCTTCCATACTTCTCTATTAGTCGTCATCTCGGTAGTCACGTCTTTTTCTTCCATACTTCTCTATTAAGTCGACATCGCGGTTGTCATGTTATTTTCTTCCATACTTCTCTATTAGTCGTCATCTCGGTAGTCACGTCATTTTCTTCCATACTTCTCTATTAGTCGACATCTCGGTAGTCACGTCCTTTTCTTCCATTCTTCTCTATTAGTCGACATCTCGGTAGTCATCTCCTTTTCTTCCATACTTCTCTATTAGTCGTCCTCTCGGTAGTCATGTCTTTTTCTTCCATACTTCTCTATTAAGTCGACATCTTGGTAGTCACGTCCTTTTCTTCCATTCTTCTCTATTAGTCGACATCTCGGTATTTATGTCCTTTTCTTCCATTCTTCTCTATTAGTCGACATCTCGGTAGTCACGTCCTTTTCTTCCATTCTTCTCTATTAGTCGTCATCTCGGTAGTCACGTCCTTTTCTTCCATTCTTCTCAATTAGTCGGCATCTCAGTAGTCACGTCCTTTTCTTCCATTCTTCTCAATTAGTCGACATCTCAGTAGTCACGTCCTTTTCTTCCATTCTTCTCTATTAGTCGTCATCTCGGTAGTCATGTCTTTTTCTTCCATACTTCTCTATTAAGTCGACATCTCGGTAGTCATGTCCTTTTCTTCCATACTTCTCTATTAGTCGACATCTCGGTTGTCATGTCCTTTTCTTCCATACTTCTTTATTAGTCGTTATCTCGGTAGTTACGTCTTTTCCTTCCATACTTCTCTATTAAGTCGACATCTCGGTAGTCATGTCCTTTTCTTCCATACTTCTCTATTAGTCGTCATCTCGGTAGTTACGTCTTTTTCTTCCATACTTCTCTATTAAGTAGACATCTCGGTAGTCATGTCCTTTTCTTCCATACTTCTCTATTAGTCGACATCTCGGTTGTCATGTCCTTTTCTTCCATACTTCTTTATTAGTCGTTATCTCGGTAGTTACATCTTTTTCTTCCATACTTCTCTATTAAGTCGACATCGCGGTTGTCATGTCCTTTTCTTCCATACTTCTCTATTAGTCGACATCTCGGTAGTCACGTCCTTTTCTTCCATTCTTGTCTATTAGTCGACATCTCGGTAGTCATGTCCTTTTCTTCCATACTTCTTTATTAGTCGTTATCTCGGTAGTTACGTCTTTTTCTTCCATACTTCTCTATTAGTCGACATCTCGGTTGTCATGTCCTTTTCTTCCATACTTCTTTATTAGTCGTTATCTCGGTAGTTACGTCTTTTCCTTCCATACTTCTCTATTAAGTCGACATCTCGGTAGTCACGTCCTTTTCTTCCATACTTCTCTATTAGTCGACATCTCGGTTGTCATGTCCTTTTCTTCCATACTTCTTTATTAGTCGTTATCTCGGTAGTTACATCTTTTTCTTCCATACTTCTCTATTAAGTCGACATCGCGGTTGTCATGTCCTTTTCTTCCATACTTCTCTATTAGTCGTTATCTCGGTAGTTACGTCATTTTCTTCCATACTTCTCTATTAAGTCGACATCTCGGTAGTCATGTCCTTTTCTTCCATACTTCTCTATTAGTCGACATCTCGGTTGTCATGTCCTTTTCTTCCATACTTCTTTATTAGTCGTTATCTCGGTAGTTACGTCTTTTTCTTCCATACTTCTCTATTAAGTCGACATCGCGGTTGTCATGTCCTTTTCTTCCATACTTCTCTATTAGTCGTCATCTCGGTAGTCATGTCCTTTTCTTCCATTCTTCTCTATTAGTCGACATCTTGGTAGTCACGTCCTTTTCTTCCATTCTTCCCTATTAGTCGACATCTCGGTAGTCATGTCCTTTTCTTCCATTCTTCTCTATTAGTCGACATCTCGGTATTTATGTCCTTTTCTTCCATTCTTCCCTATTAGTCGACATCTCGGTAGTCACGTCCTTTTCTTCCATTCATATACATATACATATATACATCATATACATATACCATTGCATATCCATTCATATACATATACGTCCCTTATACATATTACTTATATGCCAACATTTATATTTTTCTGTCGTAGTGTCTTGTCAGCCTGTTGCCTCGAGCATGTGGGTTAGATTAAAACGTCCTACTTGGAATATTTTACAAGGTCATATTTCAGTCAATTTACACGAAACATTAATGAATTATTCACCTAAGCCTTCCTCATGAATCACTCCGTCCATTGGTGAAAATCCGTTCGGTAGTTATTGAGACCGAGGAGGAGAAGCTCGTGGCTAAGTAATAACAGCCGCACGGGTCGATTCATCAGGTTAAGCTACGCTTACCGGGGTTGGTCTGTGGATGGGTGACCATCTTTTCATACCGAGACTCCTCCATGCCTCGGAAAGCACGTTAAGCCGTTGGTCCCGGCTGTAATTCGTGTATCTTTGACAGTCGTTACGGGTCGTCAGAAGCCCGAAAGTCTGACAACCAGTCTTACCAAGGAGTATCGTAGGTATTACCTAGTAACTGGGTTGTGGAGGTCAGATAGGTAGTTACTCCATATAAAATAATTCAACTGCATCCGGTTAGACTGAACATAGTTCGGCCGACCCCAACATAGTTGGGAAAGGCTAGGCAGATTGATTGAGTTCTTACTTTATTTGGAAAAACAAAGAGGTACAAGTAGAAATGAACTCTAAGGTGCTTAAAATTTTCAGTCCTTGATTTCACACTTACTTCTACCCTAAAGGCGTACGCAGAGACTACAGACCACACTACCATAAGACCCTGTAAACATATGATTTAGCCAAATAAAAGTCACAACCTAACGAACTAATAAACCTTTTATGTCGTAACGAGTTTAAATAACCTCGTATCAACTACAAACAGGTCCTGCTGTAATGACGGTAAACAGAACGATCATTATAGTATGTTTGGCGTGACCTGGGCTAGAGGCGTGGGTGTTTTCTTCCATGTAACTCCAGGAGTTTTAAGATGGTGTGGTTTCCATTCAGTACGACACAGAGCGGTTACGATCGATGGTTGCTCATAGCAATGTCGAATTGCTGTGGAAAACACGTCGTTGGTAAATAACGCAGGAAAAAGAGTTTTCAAAATTATTTGACTATCTTCGAAAGGAATCTTTAATTAATTGGTATCTAATCAACTAAAAAATGTACCTGCTCAGTCCACATTTTTTATGTTTTTTTTTTTTTATATAGTAGACCTGTTTCTGCCCACGACGTCGTCCGCGTGCAACTTCTTGTCATACACTCTGCAATTGCTATGGTAGCTTCCCATTGGTGAAAGAATTTTAGGAATCGGATCAATAGTTCCGAAGATTATCTCTACAACCCCTACATACAAACTCACAGCTTTTTTTTTAAATATAATATCATGTAGAAGTAGTAGTAGTAAGGTGGCTTTGGTCCTTCACGGATTTATAAAATAATTAAACACAATAAAATATATACGGGGTTATTTGTAAAACACCAGCAACCTCTTAAGGGGTCACTGTACTCATCATTATGAACAACTTTTACTATGGGTCCAAATAATAACAGCCGCAAGGGTCGATCCATCAGGTTAAGCTACGCTTGCCGGGGTTGGTCCGTAGATGGGTGACCATCTGTACATATCGAGACTCCTCCGTGCCTCGGAAAGCACGTTAAGCCGTTGGTCCCGGCTGTCATTCGTGGATCTTTGGCAGTCGTTACGGGTCGTCAGAAGCCCGAAAGTCTGACCACCAGTCTTACCAAGAGGTATCGTATTACCCAATAACTGGGTTGTGGAGGTCAGATAGGCAGTCGCTCAATGTAAAATACTGGTATTCAGCTGCATCCGGTTAGACTGGAAGCCGACCCCAACATAGTTGGGAAAAGGCTAGGCAGATTGATTTTACTATGGGACCAAATCTGAAATCGCGACAAAAAATCTGCTGTTCAGTACATTCGAACATAAATGTACTGAACAGCTGATTTTTTTTCGCGATTTGACGTTTGGTCCTATAGTAAAAGTGGTTCATAATGATGAGTACAGTGACCCCTTAAGAGGTTGCTGGTGTTTTACAAATAACCCTGTATAAAAAAAATGTGATTTATCATTAAACATCCTGTAGAATACGAATTAGGACTGACCGAGCTCTGCTCGGCGAGGGATTTTCCTGCTGCGGAGCAGCAGGTACCCTCCAAGGGTAGTTGTATTGTTTGATGCGCTTTCCTATTTGTTACTAAACTCAGTTTTGCCTTTTTTATGGGGTGGGGTCCCCAAGTAGACGATTTTTATAGGGGTTATCTCCCGATACCTCCCCACAGTCTGCCAGCCATGCCTGGCTAGCAAACGCGTCGCCTCACTGTCGCCTCGGGCGACCACTCAATATCCAGGAATCCTGTCCTGTCTCCAAAGCCACTGGTACACCTTCTAAGTAACGTTTGATGAGCACTGGTAAAAAGTAAAAACTGTTGAACTTGTTCAATTTATCGCAATCGGATTCAATCAATCAAAATTCAATAGGTACTCGTAGGTAATTAAATTATTTTTCAAATATTTTTTTTTTGTTGTCTGTCTAAACTAAATAACAATATACATTACGAGTACATCTGCTTCAAAAACCGACTGATGTTTAGCAGTCTAAAATCAGTCATTCGCCTATAACAGCGGTTTGTGTCGGAATGCTCCAAAATCGGCCAGTGGAAAACACAACCGACAATGCCGCAGGCTTGCCGTACCAGTGGTATAATTACGACCAATGTTTCGGGGAACCAGCAGCTTTTATTATCTTCGGCTACTGTGATTAGATGGACCACAGATAACTTTGGGAACCCGAGGAAAATAAAACGATATTCTCTGTGGTCACTTTTGTTTTGGTTGAGTTTTTAAATGTGTTGTTATGTGTAATAGATATTTTTGGGGCGCCTTGTGTAAAGCTTTGATGTTCTAAGAAAGCGGTAGACTATCACACAATAACTGATGTCCAAATACAGAGTGTTTTTTGACACCTTAATCCACTGACCTTATAGAAAATGCTGACATTGAAAGGGAACGAAGGGCTCTTTCCGAGCGTGCAAAAATAATAGCACGTTATAGGTACTGCAGACGTAAAGATGACGATATTTAGAGTATTCTGTACCACCTTCTACACGTGCAGCTTGTGGGAGAGGTGTATTCGCAGGCGTCGTATACGACGCCCGCGAATACACCTCTCCCACAAGCTGAGAACAACAAGCTGAGCTGCTACAGAATTGGACACGTAGGGCTCTTGCCCTACGTGTCCAATTCTGTAGGTGAAAGCTAAAGGACCTTAAGTACATTTTTATTTTTACAGCCTTAAGGAACAATATTTGTCAAAAAATATCACAATATAATAGCTTAATAAACCTTCATAATCATATTTTTTTTTCTACAACGATACACTATTTACTTTTTATACACGGTCGATTTTAATATCTAAATTCGGGTACCTATAGACATCTTTACTCTACTGAATAATTTATAAAATGTGACATAAGGTCCTTTAGCTTTCACCCACAGAATTTAGTAACGCGTTCAGAAAACTGATGGGGTTGCCATGGCGTAGATTGCTTTTACACAATAATGCACAAGTGCGCAGCATCGATGGTGGCTTGAGTCATGGCCAGACCTAACACGGTGCCGAAAATGGTTGCTGACAGAGTGGACTGGCCGTACGTATATTCAAGGCTGTCAGTTACATATGCCATCGTTTCGTGTTGTTTAATAATACTTAGTTTTTAAGGCGAAAGCTCCAGGTCATAGCGCCCCACACGTGCTTCGGTCCGGCGGGGCCCGTGTCGCTCTATGCTCCAGGTAGCCCGCGAAATCCAAATTTTCTTACGCAATTTGCAAGTCAGTATCAGGTTGTATGTTGATCTGAATGTGATTCGCGGCCGTAAAAAATCTTATAGAATTATATTCAATAAAATCATCAATACAATTACTGTCTATGTTAATTTAATCCTTAATCAAGTTAAATCAACTCCATTTAATCCTAATGAATGACTATTTCATGAAATCTTATAACTTAAGCAGTTGTAAAATTGATACTATTTATAAATATTACATATATGCTAAGGTCGCGAATCATACTACAACCTAATAGTGACTTGAGAGGAGCTCGTGGTAATAGCAGCCGCACAGGTCGATCGATCAGGTTGAGCTACGCTTGCTGCGGTTGGTCCGTGGATGGGTGGCCATCTTTCCCCACTGTGCCTCGGATAGCAAATCAAGCCTTTGGTCCTGGATGTCATTCGTGGATCTTTGACTGTCGTTACGGGTCGTCAGAAGCCCGAAAGTCTGACAACCAGTCTTACCAAGGGGTATCTAGCCATTTCCCAACTATGTTGAGGTCGGCTTCCACATAACCAGATGCAGCTGAATACCAGTATTTTACATAGAGTGACTGCCTATCTAATCTCACGACCCAGTTACTGTGTAACACGATGCCCCTTAGTAAGACTGGTTGTCAGACTTTCGGGCTTCTGCCGACCCGTAAAGACTGTCAAAGATCCACGAATGACAGCCGGGACCAACGGCTTAACGTGCTTTCCGAGTCACGGAGTGTTCTTGGTGTGTAAAGATGGTCACCCATCCACGGACCAACCGCGGCAAGCGTAGCTTAACCTGATCGATTGACCCGTGCGGCTGTTATTACTTAGCCACGAGCCCCACAAGCCTATTGCCATCAATCGGGCACAAACCCAGACTCCGGGCTGCAGGCCCGACCCGGGAATCGAACCCAGGAGCTGATGCTCAGCAGTAGGCACTTCATGTAATTTAGCAGTTTCTTGTATCAAAACTTTGAAATTTGGTTTTCTTTTTTACCCGATTTCAAAAGGAGGTTCTCTATTCGACCCGTATGTATGTATGTTTGTATGTCAGTGATTTTCTCAAAAACTCTTTACAAAGCACAAGTCAGATCCTGCATGAAGTATTGCAGCCACCTTTGGGATGGATCAGCAAAGTACCAACTAGCCGTGCTTGACTTGGTGGAACGTAGAGCTAAGAAGCTCTGAACCAAGCTATGAAGCGACGTAAAACTGGTCAAGCTTCATAGCTTGGTTCATCGCCGCAAGGTTGCCTGCTTGTCGGTCTTCTACAGATTGTACTTCGGTGAGAGTGCTCTCTTGAGCAAGTCCACGACCTGATTCCGCCGGCCCCCTTCTACCATCGGGACGCACTGCCAGTTACCATCCCTACCTGGTTGCTATTCCACCAATTCGCACTAAGCGCTTCCAAATGTCTTTTATAATGCGCACAGCAAGAGTGGAACTCACTACCTGCGTCTGTGTTTCCAAGCGCATACAACACTAATCTCTTCAAAGTGATAGTGAACAGGCTTCTTCTGGGTAAGCTCACTCCATCGTTGACTCTGTCTCTATCGCCTCCGACCTAGACAAGAGTCAATAGCAAACCCATATTAAATAAAAATAAAAAAACGAATGAACCAATTTTGATTATTCTTCCACTAGCGTAATCTAAATACTTTCAGGAAGGTTTTAATATATTATACACATTAGGTAATTATTCTTATGTACGAAGTTATATGCATAAATCTCCGGCATTTCTAAGCTGATTTTGATGATTCTTTTTTTCGTTCGTCTTGGGCTTAAGTAATTATATATTCAAGTAAAAATGAAAAAATAAATTTATTTAAAAAATAAGTAAAAACCGACTTCAAAAACCTAAAACGAATAAAATAACTTCCATAAAAAACTTAACAGCTTCTAATCTGAAGTCGGTGTTTTTGAAGTAGGTTTTTACTTTTTTAAAGTAAAATTTTAGTACTATCTTTATTTATCTGCTGAACCTAACCAAAGCATGATTTTCACTTCAATTGCCCCAAAAATGGTATTTGCCAACAGTTTTAGAATGACGTCAAATCTTAACCTAACTTCGATGACATTGTAGACACAGTAAAAATAATTAATCATTCATGAATACCGATAACTGGTGAATCGATACATAATATGCCTCAGGCAGGACTCGAACCTACGCCCCTGTGAGGTAGCACTCGACAACATAAAAAAAATACACAGAAATGTATTTTATTACCTCCATTTTGAGTAGTTTTTTATATCAAAAATTCTACTTACGCCATTTTAATTTCAAGCTCAATGAAAATGCTTAATTAATTATTTAAATGATTTAATGTCTTATTCCGAAGCATGTAAGATCATTTTGCTTCGTTAATTTCAAGACTTATGGACTCATTTTTTTTTTTCTGTAATAATTTATGCCCGTCTTTGACCGCTGTGGCATAAACTTTTGCAAGGGCACATCACACATTATTTTCTTGTTGCAAAATCCACTTTATTATCTAAAAGACAAAGTTGAATTTCAATTGAAGTTAAATAAACAGTTATTTTAAGTGTTCATGGTGCATACATTGTTGTATAATTTACTGGTCGCAGTATCTAGATTGAATTAAATAATAATAATATGACATTGTTGACGCATTACATACTAAATTAACTATAATTTTCTTCGTGGATGAACTAATATTGCATTTTTTTTTTTAAACCCTCACAAAGGTATATTTTTGTCCCACAGTCCTACTTCAGGGCAAAGACCTCTTCTGTTACAGAGAAGAAACTAGGTTTAATCACCCCGCTTAATGATGTCATGTTGATCTTATCATACTGGCGACCTGCCCCTGCTGCGCGCCGATTTTGCGACTTGACAAAACATCAAAAGGAGACTGATGTAAGTATTTTTCAGTAACACCTTGTACATAACAAAAAACCTAGAAAAATACCTTGAATTTAGGATACATATTAATCCGTGAATTTGAGAACTTTAATTTGTGGACAAAAAAAATCAAATTTTTGAATTATTGCCTTTGTTAGGTATCGGTATGGCCACTATGGCGGCGCCATGACAACAAGCAATCGTTCAGAATGGATCTGAAATGAAAATATTAAATATAATTATAACAAGGTAATAAATAGGGCTTAATTAATTATTATATCTTATATACATATTTTCTATTCCCATATTTCGCCTTGTAGGTACTAGGGGCGAGCCTATTGACATCTACCGGGCACCGGGAGAAATTCCTGATGGAAAATCAAATAACACTTTGCCCAACCTGAGAATCGAACCCGAGGAGGTGGCCAACAGGTAGGTTGCAGTGCCGCTTGGGCGACATCGCAACTGAGGCGGGCCGTGATGTCGTATGGGAGGCATCGCAGCTGAGGGTTGGAGACCGCGGCGGGAGAGGAGTGCCGGGTATTGTGGTGCGCCGCTCTCACTACCTTCCGCGGCCTTGACGGGGTCGCCACCGTCTGATGGCGGATGCGGTGGGGCCGCAGGGGATGAGGAGTGTCGGTATGGCGTTAGCCGCTCTCCCTATCCTCTGCGGCCGAAAAGTGGTAGGCGGCGGGCCGACCAACCTGACCCATCGCAGAGGAACTAAGGGTGCAAGACACGGGGTCGACTGGCGCCCATGTGCTGGTTTGGTCCCTGGGGTGGCCACGGCGTGCAATGTGCTCTGGTGCGCCGGTGATGGGGGATACTCCTCAGAGGAGGGTCTGGTACGGACAGCCGCGGCGGATTCGCGGATGAGTGCTAACGCGTGCCCATGTTCCCGCCACAAGCGGCAGAGGAGGACACCATGGAGTTTTAGTGGGTTTGAGTCGCACATACCTGCACTCTCTGCCCGTGGTAGTGCAGTATGCGTGAGAACATTCGAAAAGAATCATTGTCACAAGCTAAGTTTTGTAATGACACCAGAATTACAGTTCCATATTCGCATTATATCTTTCTTCACAGAAACTTGATTTTGCCTTCATTCTTCAACCAAAACACAAAAAAAGTGGCCCTGTCTTCTCAAACCATATCAATCTTAAAAAATCTTCGGCACATAAAAATGAAAATACAAAAAAAAAAAAACTTTAAAAAGCGGCGTCGGAAGCCGAAAGAGGCTCCATTTAATACCTCCGTACGTAACCGATAGATTAATACGATAAATGTACGTTATAACGTATAATTATGAGTTTTATTCACAACATAACCTTCATGGGTGTTTTTTGAAACATTAGAAACTTGAACAATTTATTGGTTGAAAAGAATGTATGCGTCAGAGATTTTTTAGGTTAGAATAATGTTTGATAGGATGCTTCACGTTTTAAAAGTCGATATTTCAAAAATAATCAAGAAAAGTAAAGTTTTAAATTCAAATTCAGAAATATTTTATTTCACATAAACCTACATGGGGCACTTATGAAACGTCAGAAGTTAGGTGCATGGTTCCAATGAGGGTTTCTTCACTTTGACAAGACGTCTTCCATTTCGACAACGAATATAAAATAATGATGACGTTCATCATTCGTTGCATTCATTCGTTCACCATTCAGTCTCGACCACAGAAAATATAGGCGACACTTTTGACAGGTGCCCGGACCTGACGTCTCAGTGCTGCCACCTATTGACACGTTTGACCGTCGTTTCCTATGGAAAAGAGCCGGCAGGAAACTGCACGGTTAATCTTTTCCAACGAGATGGCCAAGACAAACACCCTTTTTTTTAAATTAATTGACTTATCAGGAAATGGGTACGTACAGTCTACCTCATAACTGCTTTACCACTCAAGTAAAACTCCATAGACATAGAGCGACTGAGCGTTACCTCACAAAACTGACCACTCTCTAGAAAGAGACAAAGCTACTGTGCGGTGTACCTGTAGTACTACTAAAGATACGGTTTTCTAGAAGAGCGGTGGCCGCCAAATAACGGCCGCAGTGACAGCTGTCATAGAAACGATGGCAGTGGCAAAGATTTAAATCGTTAGATTCACTCTACCGCGTCAAAAGATAGTCGCATTTCTGATCCGTTTTGACACCTCTGACACACAATGACGCAGTGACTCCACTTGATTGTCGTGGAAACGCTATTATTAATAATGAGCTCACTCTTTTCGTTATGGACATTTTTTTGTGACTAAATACGGTGAGGGCAAATCATTCATCAATCCTGCTCTGGTCGCAATTTATTTTATTTGAGGTCGGCGCAACATGTCTTTTCTTCCATACTTCTCTATTAGTCGTCATCTCGGTACTCACTCCCTTTCTAGCCAAATCATCTTTCACTTAGTCCATCCATCATTTCTTTGGTCTTCCCCTACTCGTATGGCTATCCACATTCATACTCAAAACTTTCCTGACGACATTTTCCTCATTTCTCTGCATCATACGCCCATACCATGACAACCGATTTCCGCACAACGTTTCAGTCACCAGTATCACTTTCAGACTGCCTCTTACGTACTCATTTCTTATTCCCATTCGCGTAACCCCACACCTCTTAGCATTCGGTGGGAGCAAATCTAGAGATTTAAATCTTTGGGCGGCGGGGTTTGACTTAATGTCAAATAGTGTCGAAAATAACAGATTTTTACGACGGCTACTTTCCTAGGTAACCAAACCTTTAAGAGCGGCCCACCCGTCATACTTTTCATAAAAACGCTCGTACGTGATTATAGCGTTTTAACATATCTTTCTAAGAAATTTTTGAACTAATAGGTATTTGTGCACTGTATCTAGGTTTCTACCAAAGCGAAAAATAAAAATTTGGAGAAACAAATTCAGTATAAGCCTCCTAACATCTGCTTTTTTGCACAATTTTTACCTGAACTTTGGTCGTTCCTAACGTACTCATAAATTGTAAAAGTAAAGAAAGCATATCGATAGAAACCTCACACATGTAATGGAGACTCTAAATGACAAACATTTATTTCCCAAACTTCTAAGGCTTGCTAAACAACACGTATTTCCTGGAACAAGTTTCATAAAATTTCCGCACATTATTTTTCGTTCAATGTTATCGCGTTCTCACTTGCTTGTTAGTCAACGGGCGTTGCGCTGGATGAAACAACAAGCTTTTCGACGTTGAAGATAAACAGGCCGGGAAGGGCCCTCTTAAGAGACAACTACTGGCTGCACATTCTCCTTCTCCCTCGTACTTTTCGGTCTGTTTTCACTGCACAACTGAATACAGAACGCTCAGTGTCTTTGAAAAACTCCGAGTAAATGACACTTTATTATGGTTGAAACTAAATTTTAATGTCACATTGGTCATAAAGCAAAAAGAGACTTTAACGTTTTATGACATGCAAGTGACGTTCAACCTCAGGGTTATAATTATTACCTCTGATCTTGCATCATTGTCAAAATTACACTGATCTTTATTTTCATTAGAATAAGGATGCTGTTTACTGCTGCCACTAAGAAGTCTATCAAAGTCAAAGTGATCTTTAGTTAGGTACGTTACAATAAGGTTGATGATGACTTGCTGCTGTCAGAGGACTGTAATTAAGAGGTCGATTATGTTTAATGACATGATGTATTTAGTTGTATTATGTCTGTTTTTACCAACCCTAAGTACTTAAATGAATCCCTGAATAAAAGTGCATTGTTGGATTTGCAACGCTAGGCTTAACAGCGCCGAGAGTTGATAATCCAACAGTGCAATAATATTTAGGGATTCATTTAAGTATCACTTAGGGTTGGCAAAAACATTAGTTTATTTAAATACTCACGGAATAATACAAAAAGTACCGAGGTCAGATAGGCAGTTGCTCCATGTAAAACACTGGTATTCAGCTGCATTCGGTTAGACTAGAAGCCGACCTCAAGATAGTAGGGAAAAGGCTAGGCAGATTTATTGAAATACCCACGGAAAAATACACAATAACATATTCCCAGGCAAAGTCCACAATGTCAATAATAAATTACTTAAAACAAAATAAATCAATCAATCTGTCAATGTAATTTTAATTCCTATGATTTTTTTCAACAAATTATTGAATTAAAATGCAATTTTCGTTTTATGACAAATATTTATTGTACAGAGTCGCTAAAAATATTATTTATGTATACGGTAGCACGAAATGTAATTACAAATTTCATAAATTATTATAATCTTAGTATAAAGAAAATAACATACGTAGGTAGGTAACCTGCCGTACTAAGTAGGTACTGGTACTGATAGTGGTAGCAAAATAAAAATGTGAATGTTTGTCATTTCTTTAGATAAAAACGCTTTTTCATAATTTTTCACTGAAAATCATAATAAGCAGGGACTTTATCATTGCAATTAACTTTTTTGCCTATTTCTTTGTTTTTTTTTTTAACAATTTTCAGTTGACACTTGTAGAGCCACTAGCGGTTCTCTGTGATTTAGTTAAGTACCTACTTATATATTTAATATACGTATTGAAATGGAAATCAAATAGGTACATAAAAGATAATGACACCTGACACAAGTCTGACATTTAGTTTTCCACTGAGATGCTGATGTTGGTCATATGCAAAATCCGCAATAGTAATGATTAAATAACGAACCACAAATGCTTTTAGAGCTGTACGCACTCTGCCGGTAAAGGTTCGGCATCCTTTACCGATAGAATGCCTAAAAGTTTCTAAAGTTTCGAATTAGTTTAGTCTACATATTATAAACTAATGGGTTTATCTATGTTGGTATATCTAAGGTTGTAGTGTTTTAGTTATAAGTAATTTGGTGTTAATGTATTGTGTAGTTATTTGTAATTGTTAGTAATAGAGTTATTTAAAATGGTTAATATTATAAGTAGGCTTAGCTATCGCATTAGGTTTCTAAACCTGTAATGATAGTTTAAGAGAGTTAAATAAATAAATAAATAAATGTATTCAGATCAGATAAAGCCTATTATAATTTAAATGAGTTTATAAATGACAGATTTTGATTATGTTTACTAATTTATTATTTTTTAATGTTCTTATAAATCATCATGACATTTACATAATAATTTGACATTATAAGTTTTTGTATTAATATTTGCATGCCATTGTTTAAGGCAAACGTGATGATCTTTAATCTTTATTTTTAACATCTTTTGCATACTGACAATTTGTGTTGTATGTATTGTACTCATGTTTGAGCAAATAAACGATTATCTTATTTTATCTTAACTTTGCTTAAAATTAACTAACGATTAGCGACTCTTTAAACATGAATTTTGGACGTTTTAACGTGTCTTAACTTTAAGACTGTGCGTCCACCACACCGGGAATGGGACGTCATCGAGAAAACAAATGACGGCGCCGACCGTAGCGACAGTACATTAGTACATTTAAACAGTTGTCTCACCGGCGAGGAAGCGACTAACTGTCGGCTATTTTCTCGCTCAAGAAACGTATAATAGATATACATTTCCGTGTAAACAAAAGACATGCATATATTAATAGTTTATCGCTGACTGTTTACACTGCCGGCGAGGACTCGCTTCACTGGTTAGTCGCTGAGCGACAAGAGCTATCAAAGATAACACTCGCTCAGCGATGCGATCAGAGCTCACGCCGAGAGACCAACCAGCAGTTGAACGAGTGGTGCGAGTAATCGCTCATCGTACTCGGACACTCGCTGATAGCCCAGCGTCAAAACTATCGGAACTACACACTCGCTGCTCGCCAACTCTTTTTCAGTTGGTAGTTCTACAACTGCCTTACTATGGCGCCGTCATCTGTTTTCTCGTTGACGTCTCTTTCCCGGTGCGGTGAACAAACAGTGTACACAAGGTTTACATATAAACGGGTAAAATAAAACTATCTACAAAACATCACAAGTATTTGTTAATTCAGCCATGACACAAGTGCACATATCAAATTATTTGTTTGCGAATTTCGAAGATTAATAAATTTGCGTCCGCAGTCACAAGATTTTTACTACTGTCAATCAATCTGCCTAGCCTTTTCCCAACTATGTTGGGGTCGGCTTCCAGTCTAGCCGGATGCAGCTGAATACGACCAGTATTTTACATGGAGCGATTGCCTATCTAACCTCCACAACCCAGGTACTGGGTCATACGATACCCCTTGGTAAGACTGGTTGTCAGATTTGCGGGCTTCTGACGACCCGTAACGACTGTCAAAGATCCTCGAATGACAGCCTGGACCTACGGCTTAACGTGCTTTTCCGAGGCACGGAGGAGTCTCGGTATGAAAAGGTGGTCACCCATCCACAGACCAACCTCGGCAAGCGTAGCTTAACCTGATGGATCGACCCGTGCGTCTGTTATTATAGCCTCGAGCCAAGATTTTTACTACTGTATTAATATAAATACCATAACATCGTGAGGAAACCTGGACTTACTGTTAATATAAGTCTGAACTCGCCTACCCGTCTTGGAAAAGCGTGGTGACATACTCGTGCCTTCTCTATATGAGAATATATTCTAAATATAAATATCAACTCAGCAAAAAGAAAATAAATCACACTTTTCTGCTATCCTTACTTCGACTGCCGACAGCCCGCGGCCATTTTGAGAACGTTATCTTTTTAATAAAAAAAAATATCTACCTTCGTCGGCCTGTTTAGAGTCCAGACTTTTTTATTTCATCTATTTTTTTACACGAAAAATCTTAAGTCAAAGGAACATTAAGAAGTTGTATACACGTTACGGTTTTTAAGACTCAAGTTCCTGTAATTTTACGGTATTTTTCTATATCCTGTTACAAACGTTGAATAAAATCTGCATTAACTACAATGACTGCTTCGTTGGTATGGTTCAGGGGTCACCAATCCTGTCGCCGTAAGGAAAAAGGACGTATCTTGAAATGGAAAAAAAAATATTTTGTCCTGTTTAAACTATAAGATACAAAGGCAGATTCGCTTTTTAAAATTAAGAATTATTAGGTTATCGTTAAATTTACGCCAATTTAAAAATACTGGTGGATGCGTCTTTTTTTTGCTGATTCCGAATATGTATGTAAATAACTCTCTTTCGAAAAAAATGTCAGATACGTCTTTTTTCCTTATGACGGCAGAATTAGTATAATTGGAGGTCCATTTTTTTAAATCATATGACAGTCGCGGTCCGTTAATAGACGATTATTTATTATTATTATTTGACGGGCCACTTGGCGTGGTTGGTTAAGGTACCACCTAACATGCCGCAGGTCGTGGGTTCGATTCCCATCCAGGACAAACATTTGTGTGCATGAACATGTCTGTTTGTCCTGAGTCTGGGTGTAATTATCTATATAATTATGTATTTACAAAAAAAAGTAGTATATGCAGTATATCAGTTATCTGGTTTCCATAGTACAAGCTCTGCTTAGTTTGGGATCAGATGACCGTGTGTGAATAATGTCCCAGGATATTAATATTATTATACACTATGTTAACCAACAGAGGGCGTTCCCGTGCAACTGCATAAAGTAAAAAATTCACTTGCTAACGTTTAATGACGTCATTATCATTTAAATCCTAGCCTAACTGTCTAATACTATGTATTTTAATTTTAATGTTATTGAAACGTGGCTTAGATAGGTAGGTACATGAATTTATGTTTTTTTTATTTACCTAAAAAAAAATAAAAACCATTTTGTTTTCGAATGGTAATATTTTTTTTAGCATGTATGGATGCTATACTATTGCGGGTTAACGGGAACGCCCTCTGTTGGTTAACATACTGTATATTCCCAGGATTACAAGCAAATGAAATAAAAAATCGAAATGAAACCTAAATATGAGTTCAATTAATTAATTAATAAAAAATGTTATGCAATGATTAAAATAACAAAGTAATTACCTAATGTGAAAAATGACATATTTTTCTTTGAACTTTATCTGTCTGAATTCTGGAGTAAAGTAGGTTCAAATTAAAACTCAAAATTTTTATTTTAATATAAATACTGTTTACTTGGTTCACACAAAATAGGATGGAAGTCCGGATTCGGGCCACGGTCTGCCATTTGGTGACTCCTGGTCTCGTGGGTGCAAATGCCACTGCCCAGCATGAGTCCTGAGTTCGATTCCTGGAATTTCTCAATAGCAACCCGGAGTCTGGATTTGTGCCGGTAGATGGCAATAGACTCGCCTCCTATTACATGGAACTTAAACATAACTGGCGAAATGTGGGTGTAATAGGTGCCTCTCTGCCTAATCCTTCGGGAACAAAGGCATGATGTCATTGATCAGACGTTGATTTTGTATCTTCTGAAGTGGAAGTAGTGACCAAGATAATAAAAACAAAACTGCATGGTATTTATTTATTTATTCTTCAACAAATTTACATTTGTGTCGAACAATGGATTTAACAAGAAATCCTACTAATATTATAAATGTGAAAGTTTGTGAAGATATTTGGATGTTTGTTACTCAATCACGCCAGAACGTCTGAACGGATCTGAATGAAATTTAGCACAGAGAAGGATTATAGTCTGGAATAGGAAAAATATATGGTTCCCGTGGGATAAATCACCGTCAAACCAGGAAAAAAGCTACTCTACATGCCACAACATTATTAGTCTTAATTAGTTATAATAATTTAACTTAAAACTAATTCAATATCAATATAAATACAATTCAAATAAATGTATGTCAATAAACACAGGTAACTGCTGAAACTTACCAACGGCGATACTGTAACCTTGTACAGTTCGCGTCATCTAAGATTGCCGCTCTGAAGTAGGCTACAAATGACTGCGCAGTATTCAATATCTATACTAAAACAGCAGCACGCCATGCCTTGCGCATCGCAAAGCCTGGTTTCAGAGCGACAAACTTATTTGACGCGAACTATAGATAGGTAACTACAGTTTTGGAGCTGTTTGGAGTCGAAACCTTCGGGTCATGGGGCCCGAGTGCACGTCTCCTTTTTAAAAGAATTAGCACTGCCATTCAACGGGGCAATGCTGCAAGTCTTCTGGGCGCGTTTCCGGATGACAGCGATGCGGACGAGTACTTCGACGCCTAAGTGTCTTGTTTTTCTATTTATTTGTATAGTTAGTTAGTTACTCACATAATCTAGTACCTAGCGTAAATGTTAAATATTGTAAAAAATAGGTTTTGATCCTTAATAAATACAAACTAAATCAAAACTCCTCCTGTGTAAAACTCCTCCGCATCGCTGACCACTAGTAATGTACCCAGGAGACTGGCGGCCTTGCCACGTTGTATGGCAATGTTTAGCCTCTGGCCAAGGTAAAAGCCAGCTCTTGGGTCACGGGAAGTGTCATATGTATGTTATTCAGCAGGTTACGCTGAAAGCCGACCCCAACATAGTTGGGAAAAGGCTAGGCAGATTGATTTTTTAGCATTTCGTTGAGTCGGGTTTTGTAAAGAACACCATATTTAGGCTAGCTTATTACTTTCGTATTTACAAATCAAGTTTATATTTCACAACACTAGTTTTTCATTCAACTCAACAGTTCACACTTATCTTTCCGTAATTAAGTTATTGTATGTTATCGTCTCTTCCACAAACCAACAGACTCAGTTACTACCCAAATTCCTGAATGTCAACCAAAGATCGATTATGTGTCAATTTTCTAAGAAAATCCTCCACATCGCCCACAGCTCACAGCACAGATAATATTAACATAAGTAATATACAGACAATCACGTCACGTCTCAGTGGATATCACCTCACGTATCAAATATTAACAAGATGGACGCAAGAAAGAAGTTACATGGATTCTTCAGGATTGAGTACGTTCGGGAAATCTGGAAAAGAAAAAAATTATGGTTAGTTTTCAATTATGGGTTTTATGGTAACTAGATTTGTTTCAACTAAGATCTGCCATCTGCGGGGCAATTGCGTAATACACTATCAATCGGAATCGGTTTCATTTTGACAGTTCAATAACATTCATTGCTTTATTTACACTGTCGAGCAGACACATTTTTCGAACATATGCAAAGCAATGGATTAGAAATTTGCTTCAAAATAATTTGGATTTCGATTGATAGTGTGTTACGCAATTATAGTGCTGGTAGAATTGAAAATCCAATAAAATTTTAATATGTGTGTGATTTTACCAAAGATATAAATATGTCTAGATAGACAGTCAAAGCTTAATAGCTTTGATGAGTTCACACTCAATCAATCTGCTTAGCCTTTTCCCAAGTATGTTGGGGTCGGCTTCCAGTCTAAACGGATGCAACTGAATACCAGTATTTTACATGGAGCCACTGCCTATCTGACCTCCATAACCCAGTTACTGGGTAATACTATACCCCTTGGTAAGACTGGTTGTCAGACTTTCGGGCTTCTGACGACCAAATGACCAATTTCAATGAGCTCACAGTCTTCGAGAAAAATAGCGTCTAACTGTTGACCGCAATTTGCACGCACACTAAAAAAGCACAATGCAAGCACAATGACTGGCGCCAGTGTAAGACGTCAGCTGTCACGCACACCAGCATAACGAAGTTTTCCTGTTTGTCCTAGTTCTTTTGCAGCGCGATACTCTATCTAGACATATAGGTATACATATAATCAAAGGTTTTCAGATAAAGGTTATATCAATTGGCTCTACCATTGTAATAAAAAAAATTATTTAAAAAATAACACTAGTTTTTTTTTTTTTTGTTGTCTTTGAAAAATTGGTTTATTTGCCACAGAAACACGTGCACATAAAAAGATACGTAAGATAATTGGAATAAAAAAAAAACAGGTTTATAATCACACAAGAAATAGTCGGCTGCTGCACGTCGTGACCGTCACAAGAAGGCTTCCACTCAGCATGATGCTGTGCTGTCCCCCACAGCACAGCGCTGATTACCATCACCATACCATTAGACACGTACCATACATGGCGCATTAAGCGGAACTACAGAACGCCCTGTACAAAACTCCTTTTGTTATTCCGTAATCATCATGCATCTTCTTCTTCTTCTTAAATGTGCTCTGTTTGCGTGCTACCCTTATTCATTAAGAATGATATTCGTTTGTCGACGAACTGATTGCCGGGGAGAAGACAAGTCCTGCACCCTAGTTGCGTAACTCACTATCAATCGGAATCTGAACATTTTCAAGCAAATTGCTAATCCATTGCTTCATATGCTCGAAAAAGTTGTCTGCTCAACAACGTAATCAACCCAATGAATGTTGTTGAACTGTTAAAATGAAACCGATTCCGATTGATAGGGCGCTGGAGTGGAGACACGTATCGGCAAGCGTAGTGTGGGACGCTCCCCAACTAAAATCATGCATAGATAAGTACGTGAACATTTAATTCCAAGTTTCTCACTTTCGGTATGTTCGGACGAAATTAAACTGGTATCGCTGCACGGATTTCGTTGAGGTTTCTTATTTTATTTTTATTTTTAAAGAGGTTTTAAAGTCAGCGTAAGATGTACCTACATATGTTTTTTTTTTTTTACTAGCAACTTCGACCTCATGAGAAGCTTTTCATTTTTCAGGATGAAAAGTACCTACTATATAATATACACTATATCCTTCTTCGAAGATGGCGTTACTCAAACCTCATTAAAATATCGATTTCTACTAATTTTACGACTAAAAGTAAGTATACAAAAAAATAATTTGTAATATATTAGAGTATTGTGTGAGCGTGATGCGAAGGCATGAGGAAAATTTCGTCAGAAAAGTTTTGAGTATGAATGTGGATGGCTATACGAGTAGGGGAAGACCAAAGAAACGATGGATGGACTGTGTGAATGATGATATGGCTAGAAAGGGACTGACTACCGAGATGACGACTAATAGAGACCATGATTGATGAGCAACTAGATTAGACGGACCGATGACCTTAAAAAGGTGGCTGGGACAGACTGGATACGAAAGGCCAGAGTGTTGTGGCGCAGCCTGGGAGACGCCTATATCCAGCTGAGGACTGTGCGATAGGCTGACTGTGAAATAATTGAATTGTGTCTCATTATTGAAACTGCGGCTCTTAGAACCCACCATGATTCAAAGTCGCATGCAGATCAAGTGGCTATTGGGTTTAAGTATCCAAGTATCCGCTAGAAATTATATTATAAGAGTGTAACAACATCACATCTATCTCCATCTTCAAGTTTATCGAGTAATTTTAATTCATCAAATTCGATAATTTCTGCCGTCACCTCTACATCAAGTCGTGAACCCAAAGGATCAGACGCTTCAGGCAGTAAATCATACCCGTCGTCCCTCAATTATAATACATGCATTAATACGGAAAATAAAACTTGGGGAAACGATGCATCAATTAAAATATTAATTGGGAAAACTTTAGAGAGGATGTTGGGACTGAAACTTTTTAAACTCGAGTAGTTGAGACGGATTTGTTTGATTTAAGGCAACTTACTGAAATTATAATAAACCTACCTAAAACTGAGAAATTCCAGATATAAAAACCTACACTCTGCTATCTCAGGAAATATCTCCTCTTGTAGAATCCGGCTAAATTACGTACATAAATGAATTGCCTATTCTGTGCTGACCAAAAAGGCTACTAAGTTTTTCCTCAATCGTGAAGTTCTGAATCGTACCTACATTGAATACAAAACTTTTATAGAACTTGGAATTATTACAGAAAATAGAAAATGATTGCTAAAACTATCATCATTACTTTTCTGCTCATGTCAACGGTATTTAAAGTAAAAAATATATATATGTCGGAGACGGTTGTCAGATACAATTGCGGGTAGTCAACCAAATTTGTTATAATTTGTTCTTTTATTGTTAATTTACGTAATTTACTACGAGTATCAATTATCTTCCAATAAATCGGAACATAATTTATTGAGTACTCGGTGTACACACTAATTGATTTTTGGCAACTTATTTTGATAATTCTAATCGATGGTTTTGTTCACAACAATTGATCACATGTTACTTTGATTTTAAAGTGATTTACTTTGTGAAATCACCATTATTTATATACGATAATTATTCTAGTATTATTTGATTATTTTATAATGTAAGTCTTATTAGATTTAACACATTTTAGTGTTTTATATCAAGTAAACACGATGACGTCCTTCCGTGTGTCATCGGACAGAGTTGTTGTGGAGGAATTGCAAGGTAGGAACATCGTCCTATAAAAAAGCGTGCACTCGGTTTGCTAGTCAGTCATCTGTAGGAACGTCGAGTCCGTAACTCTGTTGCTGGACGCCATCTGCTGGGCTTCCCCCATGTAGGTGGGGTCAAATAAATGTTAAAACACTAAAGAGTGCTGAAAGGCGGGCATTTTGGGGGACTGTCTTATGTAATTTGGACGTTTAAAAAGTGCTAATTCTTAGCCTAATTTGGATAAATGATTTTTGATTTTGATTTGATTTTCAAATAAAACTCTTCTTTTCATTATCTTACCTATTTACCAACAGGCTTTAACCATCCAAAAATTTAAGAACCCTACACAGCTCCATGCTTCTCTATTTCTAATCGATCACCTATCAATCAAGCACGTCTAATAAATCTGCCGATTTGATACCTACTCTATTATTACACCCAATAATAATGGCAGCTCTTTGTAATTAAATGTACCATACACTATTGATCCTAATCCCGATAGTTGGATTTTTTGTCAGTTTTTGTCAGAAATGCCGTTTTTCTTTGTGTTGGGATATGTAGGTCATGGTGTTAAAATTGTTTTGTTAAATATACTCTTTCAAACGATGCAAACTTAGTGCATATAAAGACACGAATATAACATTAAAATGAGTCAAATATACATCATTATATCAATATTATCGTTATTTGAACTGTGCAAAAATCTCTTCTGATTTTGGTGTAGGTAAAAATAACTTAATTTATTTCTAAGATAAATTTAATTATTTCTTGACTAAGGCTATATATTACTATATATTGTTTGGTTGAATATATTTTTTCTTTGGTGCAGTTTTTCCTTATTGATAACAACATTAGGTAATTACCTACATATTTCTGAGCTGTGTGCTTTATTTAATTTGGTTTAATTTAGGTAGTTACTTCATTGGGTTCTACAACGGATAAAGTTTTTTGATCTGCAGCTAACTCAACCAATGGTTAAACATAGTAAATAATGGTTGAATTTTGGCTAAATGTGAAAGGATTAGCAACTGACATTTTGGCAAACACATTTAGCTAAAATTCAACCATTAGTTACTATGTTTAACCATTGGTTGAGTTAACTACGGATCAAAAAGCCGGCCCTTAGTGTTCCTAATCTTTGAAAATAAAATTCTCATCATTTCACAAGGAAACAGTGAATTCCGTTGTAAGTAAAGCTGCGTAGGTATTATAGTAGATTTCAGAGCTTTGTCATAATAATGGTATAAAACAATGGAGTAAAACTATTTAATTACAATGCAAAATTGCAGCTTGGATAACAGTGAAACTTCTAATTTGAGCTAAAGATCCGACGAAAGGAATATTTGTATTACTTATTTCACTTTTCAGCAGATATATCAGAATGTCGAATTTGTATCAGATTTTCAATCATTATTGTACCATGTTTTAATGCAAAAAACACGTTGTGGCAAAGACATCGACGTACAATCTGTTACCGTACATTAATCTGGGCTTCCTGTGTTGAAATTTTTCGATGGTTATTTTTTTTTAAATCTGCTGTATCCTAAAAAGTCAACCTACGCGGTCAAAATGTATGGAATAGCAAATATTTGTTTTATAATAACCAACGAATAATTTATTTTATTATTATTATTTTATTTATTAGGTACCTACTAGATGTTGCCCGTGACATCGTCTGCGATCCTAGATGAATAGTAGCCTATATACTTCTCCAGGTCGTGGTCTACCTAAGTGCCAAATTTCATAGAAATCTGTTCAACCGAAAGCGTAATCAACAAACAAACTCACTTTCGCATTTATAATATTAGTTAGGATGGATGGAGGAGCTCGTGGCTAAGTAATAACAGCCGCACGCTGCCTAGCCTTTTCCCAACTATGTTGGGGTCGGCTTTCAGTCTAACCGGATGCAGCTGAATACCAGTATTTTACATGGAGCGACTGACCTTCACAACCCAGTAACTGTGTAATACGATACCCCTTGGTAAGACTGATTGTAAGACTTTCGGGCTTCTGGCGACCCGTAACGACTGTCAAAGATCCACAAATGACAGCCGGGACCAACGGCTTAACGTGCTTTCCGAGGCACGGAGGAGCCTCGGTATGTAAAGACGGTCACCCATCTGACCAACCCCGGCAAGCTTAGCTTAACCTGACGGATCGACCCGTGCGGCTGTTATTACTTACGAGCACGAGCTCCTCATACATAAAAAGATTATATATTATAAATAACACAGAGATGTATATTTGAACTCTATTTTAATATTTTATCTTCCATACATTCTTGGATACTGTAATAAGATTTTTTTTAACCTAGCTTTTAAGTATTATTACATAGTGTTTTCGTGGACCGTATATTTTCAGGTACCGTATATTTTGTATGCTTCGGTATTCTGGGCTATTTTCGTACATTTATAGTCTAGGTGCTGGTAGAATAAAATTGTTTTTGTGGCGCTCGTTCTTGTTAATATTAAACAGTTTTTGGGTTATTTTTAACAAAAGTGGCTATTTCTTATATATAAATGAAGGGCAGTGTTAACATTTTTTCATTTATAAAGTGGGGTGTACAGCTGTCTCTCTCTTCTCTATACATTTATTTTGTGCAATAAATAAATCATTCGCATCCACACTGATGATGATACCGTAGCGTAGCCGCGCGTAGCCATTATGCAGATTTCAATGCAAGGGGTTCCAGAATCATGTAGGTACTGAATCCATGGTAACAGGTTGCGCATTGATGTCTCTGCCACCCAGTATATTCTATTCTATTCTATAAAATCACTATAGTAATAAATATTCTTTATTTCAAACAGAAACTAGATACTAACACTAAAAGATATATATGTATATTATATACGGCACGCTAGCATTAACGACATCATCCGTCGGGCTCTTGTCACCGTTTTAGAACCCAATGGCTTGGCACGCGACGATGGGAAGAGGCCAGACGGAATGACCATAATGCCTTGGAAGTTGGGTAGGCCTTTGATGTGGGATGCAACCTGTGTCGACACCCTCGCGCCATCCCATCTTCTTAGCACGGCGGGTTGTGCTGGAGCGGCTGCTGCAGGAGCAGAAAACCTCAAACGGCGCAAATATAGCAACCTTATTGGGAGCTATATGTTCGAGCCGTTTGGGGTTGAAACTCTAGGCCCTTGGGGTCCGAGTGCTCATCGAGTATTTCGGGACATCACCAAGCGGTTAGTCGACTCTTCACGGGACCAGAAGGCTGGCCTCTTTTTAGCCCAAAGAATCAGCATTGCTATCCAACGTAGCAATGCTGCCAGCCTTTTGGGCTCTTTTTCCATTGACAGCGATGCGGACGAATTTTTTGATGCCCTATGAGCTTTTCACCTTTTTTATTTTTATGATTTTTATATACTTGTACATAATAGTAATAAATTAATTTACTTAGTACCTGATTACAAAAGACTCCCAAATCTCATGTTAGGGTTTGTTGACCAAACGACGACGATAGACAAACTCCCTGATAGATTTAGCTTACACCTTACTTTAGATACCTACCCATCTAATTTCACCTAAGTAGGTACATAAGAAATCTCAACAAATAAATTTTCCTACATACATAAACTTAAATACATATTAACATAAAATATCTCAGACTTAAAAAGACTGGCAATACAAATAAAAGAAAAGCAACTGCGGACTGCGGTGTACATAATTGCTTCGAAGCACGCAATGCGGACACGCAAGGCGTATCTTCAAGGTACCTATGGTGCAAGGAGGTAGGTAGGTATGGAGATGTTTATCTGTAGGTACATAGGTATGTCCTATGCAGGTAATAATCGTATAATGTAGGTATGCTGGAGGAAGTGTTTTCATATCGAAGATAATTCTTTTTACCTGCTACGGCAAAGGCCAAATTGCCAAGAATCGAGTCTAATGACGTTCGATCGGAAACGCCTATGTCCAGCAGTGATGCAACTCATTAACCAACATACCTCTCAAACGTCAGAAGCTAGGTGCCAGCATAAAATATTAATGATGAAGTAATGTGTGACAAGGAAAACTGTTCTCAATATGGATGGGTATAAGAAAAGTGGCAGACCATTGTGGATGGGTTGTGTGAGAGATACAGCTAGGAAGAAAGTGAACACTCAGATGACGACTGATAAAGATAATAAGAAAATAAATAATAAAGTTCATCACATTAAAAACTACAATGTGAAATTTTTGGCGAGCCACAAACTAAGCGTCGTGATGCTTAGTTTATGGCTTACCGAAAATGTTCTTGTTGTCGCTTGTATCTCGTGGCTCAGGAGTGCGAATTTTACAAAGTTATAAAGGTTACATTCAGGTTGAGGATGTAAGGAATAAAATAATAAAGATAAAGAAATTAAGAAGGCATGAAGATCGTCATCTGCCTTTTCCCAACTATGTTGGGGTCGGCTTCCAGTCTAACCGGATAGTAGTTTACATGTTTCAAGTAGTTTACATGGAGCGACTGCTTATCTGACTTCCAGCAGTAATACGATATCCCTGGGTAAGACCGGCTGTCAGTCTTTCGGGCTTCTGTCGACCCGTAACGACTGTCAAAAATCATGAATGATAGCCGGTACCAACGGCTTAACGTGCTTTCTAGGGCACGGAAGAGTCTCGGTCACCCATCCACGGACCAACCGCGGCAAGCGTAGCTTAACCTAACCGATCAACCCATGCAGCTGTTATTACTTAGCCACAAGCTCTTAGGAAGACAAGAAGATAATTAAATGTTAATGTGAAATGTACATTTTATGCATTTGTTAGATCCCAATAAGAGGTCAGCTGATTTGATGTCTTATGAAAATGTTATAGTAACAGGTAAAATGACATACTACATAGTACCACGAGCACCCAGAGCCAAGTAGGTATGTACCTTATGTTGCTTGGCGACAAAACTAGACCTGCTTCTATGAATGCAACAAGACAAACATGGGAGCTAAAACTCTAATGACGATGCAAAACAAAAGAGCAACTGTTTTAAGCTGAGTATAGTTTTAGATTATTTTTTTTTTTATATATTGGCGTGTGCTAGCTTACTTATAGCTAATAATTTCATTTAATGTTTTGTGTTGCGTAATGTACCTAAATTATTATGCGCAGTGTTATATAGAATCATTTTTTTTAACTGAATAGACAGCTGTGCTGCTGGGGAGTTTGTTGCGCCACTTCTTCTCCCCAGCTAAAGCACTAGGAAGTGGTGAAGGGCGGGCGTTTTGGGGGACTGTCTTATGTAATTTTGACGTTCAAAAAGTGCTGATTCTCAGCCTAGTTTGAATAAATGACTTTTGATATTGATTTTGATTTTGCTCGAAACTGGAAGAAATGGCTGGTATACACAGTGCGAGCTGCTGACTAGACAGTAGACAGCTGCTCGCACTGAGTACTCATATGTCAGTAGCTAGGCTTGCCTCGGCTGTTTTCATTATGAGAGTAGCTGCCTATTTTCTTGAGAGTTGTCTGCTGAAGGAGTACTAATGTCTGTTTTTTAATCTCGTAGACTAATTTGACAAGTGCAAATGTCAAACTATGAAATGAAAAAATGATACATGGATCATTTCAAATGTCAATTTAGTCTACGAGATTAAAAAACAGACCATAGTATCGAGCAATATCGAGTCAACGTGATTTAATAAAAAAAAAACTGTGATAAGATCTTGGTGGTCAGCATTTTCTAATTCAAAGCTTAGTAGAGTGATGTGCCATGCGAGTGATGGGGGAAGGCGAGCCGGCGAGGGAAAACAAAAAATGTTGAAGTTATCCCGCAAGTGCGAGTAACTCGCATGATACGTCCACATAGCGCGAGTTGCTGCACTGCACCTACTCGGTAGGCCGACTCGCACGCTAGCTCGCACCATGTAAACTAGCCATAAACCTAGTACAATCACATTTAAAAGATATTCCACGAGTGACACTTTTAGTATGTCTTTCGCATCCTTGCACTATCCTGGAGTGACAGTCCAACATTTTCACCACCACCCGATCCCATTCTATTAGATCTCGCACCGACACGAAAGTAGTTTAATGCCTGTTATAATCGATAGTAATCGGTCACAGGATTTGTATCAGGTAGGTACGAGATCTACAAGTGAAGATGATTGGCTTTTAATCTAATCATACAACCTGTGCAATTTACTCAAGCAATTTATGCGATAACATTATAATTAATATTGTTACAGAGGCGCTGCTAGCGCCATCTGTTATCGAGTAGTGGTAACTAGCCGCGTTATAAAATGAAATTGCCGTTTTATGAAAACTGTGTATCTGCATTTTTTGGTATTATTTTCTAAAAGCAATAATAATTTAGCTTCGTCATCCATAAACGGATTTTTCAAATAACTTAGAGAAGAAATGCGTGTTGACGATGTTTTCGTTCACTGTATTGCAGGTTGCAGGGCTAGTAACTCTAATTAACTTTGAAACTATCCTGATGTAAATGTATAATTGTACCTATATTTCAAGTTTAGCGTAACCTGTTGGGTAAAAAATCAACCAAAAGTCTCGCTTTTCAAACGAAGGAAAAAATATTGTCCATTTTCAAAATCGAAATTGTATTCAGATTTTTTACAACCATAGGTTCAACATAAGAATTACAGAAATGCAGTTAAACACCGAATTACTAAGAGATAGTTATCAATCAGATAGTTGCACGTAACAGAACAATCACCCATTGTGAGTACAGATGTAGATAAGTACGTGAACATTTAATTCAAAGTTTCTCACTTTCGGTATGTTCGGACGAAATTAAACTGGTATCGCTGCACGGATTTCGTTGAGGTTTCTTATTTTATTTTTATTTTTAAAGAGGTTTTAAAGTCAGCGTAAGATGTACCTACATATGTTTTTTTTTTTTTTTTTTTTTACCAGCAACTCAACTACAAGTAACGTGGAATTTTCGTCACTTCGGCCTCATGAGAAGCTTTTCATTTTTCAGGATGAAAAGAACCTATACACTTTATTCTTCTTCCAAGCTGGCGTTATGCAAACTTCCTTAAAATATCGATATTAATTTTGGGACTAAAAATATGCAAAAAATAAAAATAAAAAAAAACAAAAGGACTTAAATTTGTATTATAATAGAATAATATGTGTGGTGTGATGCGGAGACATGAGGAAAATGTCGTCAGGAAAGTTTTGAGTATGAATGTGGATGGCTATACGAGTAAGGGAAGACCAAAGAAACGATGGATGGACTGTGTGAATAATGATATGGCCAGAAAGGGGGTGACTACCGAGATGACGACTAATAGAGAAGTATGGAAGAAAAATACATGTTGCGCCGACCCCAAATAAATGGGGACAAGGGCAGGAGAATGATGATTAGGAAAGACAAAGTCTTCCTAACCTAGGTTTCTCTTCGCTTCTCTTCTACTTTTTGAGGCCTAAGGGCAAATGAATAGCATATTGCCATCCAACCTGAAATCCCTACTGTCCATCTAATTATGTAAATTACCAGTCCCTAAAATCAAGGTCCAATCTATGATCTTGAAAGGGCTTAAGTCAAGCAAAGATACAAGCCCTCACAACCTAGCCATCCTTTTCAGTAAAAGCAACCAACAAATACAGTGCAAGAGAGCAGAGTGGTGGTCGAGTGGTAACGGCCCCGATTTACAAGTTGTTGTAGGTCGTAGGTTCAAACCCAAGTAGGCGCTTGACTTTGTGTAAAAAATTTCATCACCACTGCTCTCAAAACGGTGGAGGATAACATCGTGAGGAAACCGGCATGTCGTAGAACCAAAAATTCGAAGACATGTGACATCTACCAACCCGCACTGGACCCGGTAGATGACAGTCTGCTCCCACTCGAAGAGAGGCCAGTGTCCCAGCAATAGGAACATGGATGGAGTATACTATGCTATATTAATCAACAAATTGTGATGAGAATAAACAGCTGATGCGTTTCTGTAATTCCGAAATAATCGGAAATAAAAGACTTGAACCTAGTTAGTTACCTTCCTATAGTACAGTTAATTCTTAACTATTAAGTACTTTAACTAGTAATTCAGTTAAATCAAACCGCTGCTTTTAAGTTTTGAAATGAAAAATTCTGAGGGAGTTTGAGTTTGAATTTGTGGTGGCGGTTCCGTACCTATGTATTTATTGGTTGACTTAGTTTGTATGTTCCCTACAAAAGTGTACGCAGGAGCTCCATTACCTGATCTCACCATCGCCCCTTTACTGACGTACTGCAGGGTACCATCCGCGCACAGCCAAAGTGTGGAACTCTCTGCCAGCGTCTGTATTCCTTTCCCCTTATAACCCCAAAGCCTTCAAAGCAAGAGTAAACAGGTATCTTCTGGGCACGCTCGTTCCATCATAGACCTCATCCATTGCTTTCCATCAGGCGTAATCGAGGTCTACAATAAGACCAGTCAGCAATAAAAAAAAAAACCTTCAAAGCCGCCATAAAATTCGATGCTGTACCAAATATAACATGCTATGATCGTGCTGTTCAAGATCTATCTATAAGTAATGTAACTCAGAAAAATATTTCTCCACCATTTAATCAAACTGAACCAAACAATGCAAGCCATCATTCTTCCAATTCCTGCGGACCCCTAAAAGGTAGGAATTATGCCATAATTTATTCAAGAACCTACCCTCGGTCGTCGGTAATACATGCCTTCTTACCATACGTTGTAATTTATCTGATTTTTCCTTTACTGGTTATACATAGGACGCCTCAGTGGGGGAAAGAGTAGGTACCTAATAATTTTTCTATGTATCTGTTTAAAGTTTTTGTTTATTGCATTGTATACTGTTTGAAGGAGTTCTTACTTCATGGCTATTGACCCCAATAATTAGTTATGGCTGAAAAATAGTATATTCCTTTAGCAATTATGTTTAGGGTTCCGTACCTCAAAAGGTAAAATGGAACCCTTATAGGATCACTTCCTTGACCGTCTGTCAGTCAGTCAAAACCCTTTTTCTCAGGAACGCGTGGATGTATCAAGTTGAAATTAATATCAAATACGTAGGCCAATGGTCCCTTGGAGTAATAAAAAAAGTCAACGCAATAAAAAAATACAGCCATTTATACGACATATTTTGATACTCGCAAGTAAATCAAAACCTATACGGTACTTACCGGTTGACCTATAATCATAAAATTTGGTAAGAAGCAATGTTTCACAGCACAAGTAAAGGGACAAAGTCAAAAATCGATAATTTGTAGTTTTAGCACATATTATTTTTAGGATTACAAACTTATATTTGCAGTTGGAGAATTGACCGTGATTGTACGTATGAATATATGGGAGAACACGTTTTTCAACTACAAAGTTAAGTTTGTTTCTGGGATAAATTATTTTCAACTACGGAACCCTTCATTGTGCGTGGTTCGACACGCACAATGAATTTATTTCTTAAATTAATTCGTAAGTGTATTCTTATTTCTCCTATAGAGTCCTGTAAATAAATATCGTCATCTGCCTAGACTTTTCCCAACTCTGTTGGGGTCGGCTCACCCAGTCACTGGGTAATACGATATCCCTTGGTAAGACTGGTTGTCAGACGACCCGTAACGACTGTCAGCCAAGATCCACGAATGACAGCCGGGACCAACGGCTTAACGTGCTTTTCGAGTCACGGAGCCCTTTAAATAAATATGTATAATAGTTTTAATTTACGAATTGATATATTTTTATCGAAATTAGATAGGTATGTAAAAAGTATAAAGAAGCATCGACCGAAAACAAAAAACACCCAAAAAGGTAGAAAAAATAGCCCTCCAATTAGAACACATAGAAACAACGAATTTATACTAAAAACCAAAAACATTGGGATGCGAAATAAAAACTGTGTTTGATGTACTTAATTGGGGCTAATTCCAGGCCTCGGGCCGCGATTACACGAGTCGGGAATCGAACCTGGAACGTTGCTATCATAACTCATGTTAAAGTCAAGTAAGCTTTGATTTATTTTGAAGGCAAGTTCCTTCGTGATGTGCAAGATGTTATAAGTTATAAATATAAGTAACTAGCTTGTGCTCGCGGCTTCGCCCGTATTGAGGTCGGAAATTATCCCACGGGAACGTACTACCAGGGTAAGGCGTATCCTATATATCCAGGTCATGGTCTACCCATGTGTCAAATTTCATCCAAATGCATTCTGCCGTTTTAACATGAAAGCGTAACAAATAAACAAACAAACTCACTTTCGCGTATAGATTATTAAGTTAGGATTAGGGTGTAAGTCATCTTACATTGTCGGTAATGATTATAATTCTATTATTACCTACTACATATATGTTACGGTCGCGAATCATACTTTAATCAACATACAGCTTGACTTGTAAATTACAATAAACCTAGGAAAATTTGTACTTCGCGGGCTACCCTAGCGCTTCCCCTTAAGTGTGACACCAGTCTCTGCCTTTGAGCTGAAACCATTGACTTTTTACTAACTGTTTTTGAAGTGTGCTCACTTCACAATTCGCATTACCAATTTACCGCCCTTAAGGCAACATGTAAAAAGCTAACTGAGCGGTAATAAGAAAGTGACAGAGTCAGTTACTTCCACATGAGAAAAAAAGAGAGCGCAACCATGCGCTGGAACAGAAATAAAAGCGCCAAACCAAAAAAAAAATTGTTTAAAAATAAATTAAGCTATCTATCAAAAATATTTTCAGCCAGTTTTCAATTGAATAAAACGCACATTTTCAATGCAATTTTGCAATGAAATTACTTAGGATTTTAGAAATACAGAAAAAAATATAAAAAGTATTTTCGGAATAAAATTATGTCCAGGAAATTTAACTCAATTGTGATTTCCTTCAATCAGAGTATTAATCAAATAGACAATAAACAAATATCCAAAAATTAAATCCATACATTCTGTAATAGTGAAATAAATGGTTACGAAAAAGCCCCAATTTATTTTGGTATCGCCTTAAGAGGGCCCTTCCCGGTCCGTTTATCGTCAACGCGAGCATGGTCGAAACGCTTGTTATTTCATCCAGCGCAATGCCCGTTGACTAAGAACCGAGTGAAAAAGCGTCCAGCGGGGCGTTCAGCGTTGCGCGCAAGCGGCGAAGAGCGTTCACCGAGCGCCACTCGGCCGTCACTCAGGACACTCGCGAGTGATTGCATGTGTTTAACACGAACGTCGCACGCCCCGCCCCGACGGACGCTCGAGTCGAGCGTGCACTCAGGCCGTACAAACAAGCAAGTGAGAACGCGATAACATTGAACGAAAAATAGCGTGCGGCAATTTTATGAAACTTGTTCCAGGAAATACAATACGTGTTTTTTAGCAAGCCTTACAAATTTGTTTGTCATTTAGAATCTCCATTACATGCTCGAGGTTTCATCGATAGTTTTTCTTTACTTTTAGAATTATGAGTACATTATGAACGGCCAAAGTTCATTTAAAAATTGTGCAAAAAAGCAGATTTTTGGAGGCTTATACTGAATTTGTTTCTCCAAATTTTTATTTTTCGCTTTGATAGAAACCTAGATACAGTGCACAAAATACCTATTAGTTCAATAATTTCTTAGAAAGATATGTTAAAACGCTTTAATATAATCACGTACGAGCGCTTGTATGAAAAGTCTGACGGGTTGGCCGCTCTTAAGAGCGCTCATCACGCGCGGGCTGGCAACGTCGCATTTCTACAGGTCTTTCGTGACTATTTTAATACATTACTAATTACTTTTTTTTTTTAATAGACTATCGAAATCGTTGGTATTTATAAGTATGTATGCTATGTTATTTTTGTATTTAATCATAAAAATTGACAATATTATCTATAATGTTATTTTTTACGAGTAAACACCAAAATAACTTTAAAAAATAGCAAACATACTTATAAATACCAACGAACTAGAAGGTCTATTAAAAAAATTGTAATTTGATTTAAATGTACTAAAATAATCTCGAAAAACCTGTAGAAAAGCGACGCTACCAGCCCGCGCGGGATAAGCACATCTGTAAGGGTGCATCTGTAAGATGCCTAATATGCGGGTACCTACCCAATTAATTTTAGATAAAGTTGAACCAGTTTGTTCTTTAGAAAGGTCCGGTGCAGTACTCGCAACCGGCGCGTGTATATGAATGAACGTGGACGAATCAATTCGAGTATGTAGGTAAGAATCGTAGCAGGTTGTCTGTATTTTCTGCCTACCCCTATAGAAATAAAGCGTGAGTTTATGTGTAAAAACAATTAAAAAGAACCTCAAAATAATTCAACCTGACGACCGCGGTACGTTGCACTCTGTCAGCGCTCTGAATCAACATTATAGTTGCTAACCCAATGATCCGACAAACTGATACAATCTACTCATACTTTGTATGCATTTGTTAACACTTTTTACTGATAGCATACGTAACACCGGCTGCTTTGTGGGTGGTGACGTCGGTGATGTGTTTTGGAGCGCAGCACTGTGTTCCTAACACGGTCCGTTAATCAGGCTCCAAGAATGCTGCGCTCCATTGATCGCTGGCAAACCTCAAGCTTGAACCTATGCTGAACCGTCAAAGACCAGGTTTGAGGACTCCTTCAAACCACATGAACATGTCCATTAATTTGCGTTTATATGGGAAATTGGTAGGTCTCGTTTCATGAGGTTTTTAACCGAATTAAGAAAAAAACTAGGTTATTCTTTTTCATGTCTTGTCTGGAATGAGACTATGTGGCCGAGGTATTATTTGGGATTTTAATTAGGTATGGATGAAGTTATAATATAGTATGTACTATGCAGAAAAAGTTGACATTTCTCTACAATACTCGTGTTATTTAACAGACTTTAGTCTGTACCAAAAGTATGTGTTGAAATGGATCAGAAAACGTTTAGGTGGCTGCCAATTTGTAGTGCCACTTACAAATTGAGTGCTTTAATTTGATTTGCATTCTAATTTTAAAAACTCCCTCAAGATGTTATTCATATGACAATTGATGTTATTTTTATAAGCAGAATTTTCGTCGTTGATTTTTCAATTACTAAAAATAATTTTTGGAAAAAGTGGTGAGATAATAGGTATTTACCTATGAAGTTGCCGTTTTACAATACTGGCCATTTGAAAAGTAATTTATGTATGGCTTGGCTGGCAATAAATTTTAAATTGAAATTAATTTTATTTAAAAAAAAATGGTATTCTATTTTCAAGTTCAGTCATTTGTTTATTGATTAATGTTTTGTTTTCACTACATTTTTATCTTTTTCATCAATATGGACACGATAAAAATACGAGTAATTATGAAATACGATTTCCGTCGCGGTAGCAATGCCGCACAAACGGCTCGCAACATTAATTACATGTACGGAGTGAACACTACAAACGAACGCAGACTCGTTATTTGTTTGAACGCTTCCGACATGGAAATTTTGATCTAAAAAATGAACCCCATGGTCACCCGAAAACTAAAGTCAGCAACGACGAATTAAAGCTCAATCAATACTCAATCTACGACTGACTTAGCAGCAGCTGTTAACGTTACCATCAAAACAATATTGGCCCATTTGCGTCAAATTGGCAAGGTAAAAAAACTTGATAAGTGGGTGCCGCACGAACTGAACGATCGCCAACGCGACGAACGCGTTGAGGTATGCCTTGCGTTGCTTAACAGACACAGAAACGAAGGGATTTTGAACCGCATTGTCACATTCACAACAGACGGTCTCTAAGCTAAAAGAGCTAGGGTTGGAAGTTTTGCGCCATCCACCGTACCTGGTGAGTACCTTGCGCCGACAGACATCTAATTTTTCCAAAATTTGGACAACTCCTTGGCAGGGAAAAAATTCAATAGGTACCCGAGAGGCAGTTTAAAATGCCATTGAAGAGTTTGTTGGCTCCCGTACACCTGACTTCTTCAAGAAGGGCATAGAAAAATTACCATTGCGCTGGCAGAGATGCATCGATCGATAGCATGGGTGCATTTTGATAGATAGAAATAAAAAATATTTATATAAAAATGACTATAACTTTCTACATACTAAATGGCAATTTCATAGGTAAAGACCTAATAATATAAAGAGTAAATCTTAAAATACGATAAATAAGTTCCCATTAGTGAGTGACTAGTGGTGAGGGAGTTGTATTACTGATTCTAATTATCATAATTTTGTAACTACATACATATGTTACGATCGCGAATTTATATTTAATTTAATCAACATACAACCTATTACTAGGTTGTATGTTGATTAAATTGGCTTGAAAATTGCAAAAAACGTAAGAAAAATTTGAATTTAGCAGGCTGCCTTTTTTTTTGTGGATGGGAAATCATCAAATAACTTCTCCCGCTCTGGGTGGAGCGGGAGGGCGTGTCAGACTTCTACTGACTAAAACCCACCCGTGTTCCTTCAGTTGCCTGTGCCAGGGCCACGGTAAGTCTTTCGAACAACCCGCAACCCTGGCGGGTAGCAGGCTGCCTGGAGCTTGTCTACACTTTCACCACGGATGATCTGTTCCAAAAATCTTTTTTGGAACAGATCATACTTCCACTTCAAATGCTTCTCACAGACGGCAGAACATTGTTCTTCGCACTTGCTTATGCGTTTTTTCGAATTGACGCCATCAAATCCAAATTTCTTCACGATATTTTCCTTCACAGTCAGTCATTGTGTTTTAATATGTAAAAATGTTATTTAGGTATTTTAAAATATTTAATGTGTTTTAATTATTTTCTTTTAATCAAAATTCAATAGGTACGCGGCAACTATGATAAAGTACCTACCTAATTACTAAATTATAACGATTTTAAACATCAATAATTATAGCATTGTCATACAACGTGGCAATACCGCTAGTCTCTTGGGTACATTACCAGTCGACAGCGATGCGGAGGAATTTTTCGACGCCGCAGTTAGGTATTTAAGAGGAAGTCTGAAACTGACACCGGTGCCTGAAAAGTTGTGTGAAAATCTGTTGTCATGGTATGAGCATTTGATGCGGAGGAATGAGGAAAATGTCGTCAGGAAAGTTTTAAATTTTGAGAATGAATGTGGATATACGAGTAGGGGAAGATCAAATAAACGATGGATGGACTGTGTGAAAGATGATATGGCTAGAAAGGGGGTGACTACCGAGATGACGACTAATAGAAAGTCAAAAAATCAATCTGCCTAGCCTTTTCCCAACTATGTTGGGGTCGGCTCCCAGTCTAACCGGATGCAGCTGAATACCAGTATTTTATATAGAGCGACTGCCTATCAGACCTCCACAACCCAGATACTAGGTAATACGATACCCCTTGGTAAGAATGGCTGTCAGCCTTTCGGGCTTCTGACGACCCATAACGACTCTCAAAGATCCACGAATGACAGCCGGGACCAACGGTTTAACGTGCTTTCCGAGGCACGGAGGAGTCTCGGTATGAAAAGATGGTCACCCATCCACGGATCAACCTGATAGATCGATCTGTGCGGCTGTCATTACTTAGCCACGAAGCTCCTCGACGACTAATAGAGTAGTATGGAAGAAAAATAACTGTTGCGCCGACCCCCGAAATTGGGATAAGGGCAGGAGAATGACGATGGTTTAGTTAGGTTAGGATTATTATAGCTATTTTTATGTTAATAATCTGTAAGTAAATAAATACCCATATCTGATATCAATATAGCTCTCGAAATTATATAAATATTTGCTGCAAATAAGAGTATTTCGTGAAAATAAGTATGACGATTTGCAATATAAGAATGTAAGATTTTAGAAACTATTTATTTTTAAAGGAATCGCCTTTAAATAAGATATTTTTGAAAGGTTGCTAAAATACCACCATCTCACTTGATGGTAACCGAACATGTGGACGTCGATGGTGTGGTCATCGATGTTGTGGTCGTCGATAGTGTGGTCAATAGTGGGAACGGCAATGGTGCACGTTTGTCTAGAAGCAATTTATTCACTCCAGACTTCAAGACGAGGTTTTACTAAGAAAATAGGCACGTCCCGAACTTTACCGAACTATTTCTAAATCTCGATGTGTATTGGCACAATGTTTGGCAAGGTGTAATAGAACATCGTCTCTCTCACTCACACCTACCTGACAGCCTCTTTTTAACTATGATAACGAAAACGTTTGAAACATACGAGTACATGTCGTAAGGCCTCGCGTCACATACACGAGGTAGTGGGTTTAAACCCAAGCAAGTGACTTTTTCAGTTCATATACCTAATGTTCTTTCTAAGTTCATCTTAGAAATCGGTGAAGGCAAACATGGTAAAGAAAACTGGACTTATAATTTATTACTTAGCTCGTGGCTAAGTAATAACAGCCGCACGGGTCCATCCATCAGGTTAAGCTACGCTTGCCGGGGTTGGTCTGTGGATGGGTGACCATCTTTTCATACCGAGATTCCTCCGTGCCTCGGAAAGCACGTTAAGCCGTTGGTCCCGGCTGTCATTCGTGGATCTTTGACAGTCGTTACGGGTCGTCAGAAGCCCGAAAGTCTGACAAACAGTCTTACCAAGGGGTATCGTATTACCCAGTAACTGGGTTGTGGAGGTCAGATAGGCAGTCGCTCCATGTGAAATACTGGTATTCAGCTGCATCCGGTTAGACTGGAAGCCGACCCCAACATAGTTGGGAAAAGGCTAGGCAGATTGAATTTATATAAGTCTGAAATCAATTCTTTGCAGTGGCACAGTATCAAATTATGTCTCTATAATTCTAAAGGTGCGAAGTGTGTGCGCAGGCGCAGGTGCACTCGCTGTTCCTTTGCGCTCATAGTCCGATGGGACGGCAAACCGACACGACCGGGGCGGGGAGAGTTCACGCACAGGACCAACGGCTTTACGTACGTACCGAGGCATGGGGGTGTCACACCACCAACTTCCTAACTCCGGCAACCGAGCCCAGGACCCCACGCTCAGTAGTTGCGCTTGCGACCACGAGACCACTGGGCCAGTACCTACTATTAGTTACGATCGGATACAGTAACTAAATTATGACATCGATAAAGTCTGGAATATACCTAATGGCAGGTTTTGAACCTGTCTGGCATGTAACAAATATATGTACTCGTATGTATACATAGTGAAGTGTACGTCTGTCCGTCTGATCTAATTGCGGTGTACCGATTGGTTGATTATAGGGGGTTCGATTCCCGACCCGTTCTCACGGGTGGATGTGTCTGTGTAGTAGGGTGGCAGTGACGAGAGTAGGATATTTTGGCAAAAGCGGTATTTTAAATTTTTGTAAGTTCATTTAAAATAAAAATACCCTGAACCACTAAAGGAGTTTATATTGGATTTAAGGTGAATTAAATTGAGAACCAGCTACTATTACTACTATTCTTGTCGTGAATAATTATGTTTATGGTTTTTTCTGGCCCTCACTAGATAGGCAGCTATGCTACCAACCTTGCTGACTGGCTTATTCACCACGGATCATCATCTGTGTAGCCTTTTCCCAACTACGTTGGGGTCGGCTTCCAGTCTAACTGGACGCAGCTGAATACTAATATTTTACATGAAGTGACTGCCTATCTGACCGACACTAACCAGTTACTGGATAATACGATACTCCTTGGTACGACTGGTTGTCAGACTTTCGGACTTCTGACGACCCGTAACGACTGTCAAAGATCCACGAATGACAGCCGGAATCAACGGCTTAATATGCTTTCCGAGGCACGGAGAGGCCTTGGTATGTAAAGATGGTCACCCATCCTCGGACCAACCGCGGCAAGCATAGCTTAACCTGATCGATCGATCCGTGCGGCTGTTATTACTTAGCCAGAAGCCAACTTTCAAGGATTATCCTTAAAGATATAAATCAATGGTCACCCTACACTATCAATTCGCGAAACCAATGAAAACTGAATTGAAGGTTTGAGGTTATTTTAGACATCATTAAAAAAGTAAATTTTTTAGCCTGTCGCAATTATTTTCTAACTTGTAAGCCATGATGTATCGACCTAGATTTTTAGACCATTTCTCAATCTCAAATACAGGTTTCACTGATTTCATAATAACATGTTTTTTGTAAAGAAATCAGCGGAGTTATATTATGGGTTTTTAATTGTTGTTTGAAGAGAAAAGAGGTTTTTCTCACGGTGGAGGTGGTTATTAAAAGTAAAAGTGATTTTGTACAAGCTTTTATTTAACTGGCAATGTTCATAAAATGTGTACACACATCAAAAAAGTTTGTGATCACTAGCAAAAGCTGATATATTTTTTTTAAATTGAACTTCAAGAAAAAGTGTTTACGTTATATATATTTTTTTTTTAAATAGAAATACACTGTTTGAAATTAAAAAAATAAAAGTCTTTTCATTTTTATAATAACGAAAATTGAGTAATTCAATTTTAATAAAGTAATTGTAACAAAATTTTATGGAAAGAAAAAGAGTGTTTAACCAAAATTACACAACAATTTATTAATAGAAGGTTTTTATTTAATACAATGTAACTCTTCCCCTGACTCGTACACATGCGGAGATCCTCCTGGGCATGTTGAGGATCAAGTTATCCAGCATTTCTTGCGGTAACCTGTCCCATTCTTGAATAGCAGCACTGTCTGGGAGGTGGCTGACGGTTCCAAACAGCTCGCTTAAGAGCTTCCCACGCGTGCTCTTTTGAGTTTAAGTCAGGCGAGTTTGTGTTGTCGTATTTTTGCAGAGCAGCATTGACTCGTTGAGCTCGATGTGCGGGCTCATTATCATCGACCTGTACAAATTGGTGCCCATGGTTTACTCGAATGGTCTGACAATTCCATCAATAGCGACTGTCTTATACCTATCTGCCGTCATGGAGCCTCGATATGGGATCAAAGGCGTTCTAGCTCCAATCATAATTCCACCCCAAAAGGACACCGATTGCTGAACGGTTCCAGTGGCAGTTCTTTGCCTTTCAGGCTCCAGGTCTTACTCACGTGCAGTGCGTATTTCGGTATAACTACTTTAATTTCAGAGTCCATCAAAGTCGTATTATCTATGGAGCTCGACAAATGGCGATGATGGCATATAAAACCCGCAGACGCGACTCCGGTAGAATAAATTCAAAGTTTTCATAGAAAATGTTCCACCAGCGCCGCGTCGCGCCTGTCTGCGGGAGCCTTACATATACTATATTTCTATAGCGGGAGCCTTTAGAATAACGACTTGTTGTTACCCTCAACCTCTGCCTGAATCACTGAGTCCTACCTACAGGGAGGACTTTTACTAAGAGACCAAACCTGATATCTCGACAAAAAATCAACTGTTCAGTAGGGGAACATTTTTCTGTTCACGTAAATCGACAGAATGCATATTTATTTAATTATTTATATAAAGAATTACCAAGTAAACACTTGTGTTTTGTTGCTTCAGTTGTACTTATCGTACGTAAAAAGTATAGTGTAACCATGTCTTTCTCATACACAAACGTCTAGTACACAGATATGGTACGTACACTAGCAGTTTGTGGTGTTACTACGAGCAATTCGGCATCAGAGTATCCTGGAATACATTACACAATGCTTTCCGTCACACAAAGATCTAGGGACTACGGTACCTACCTTTCGGCCTCCGACAGCCGCTAGCCGTGATAACTCAGTCGCCAATCAATCGCAAATAGTGTTTAAATCAATTATTGTAAATTGTGATTATTAACATTTTTAAACACGCCAAGATGGATAATTGTAGATAGTTATTATTTGTACCTTCTACAGCCTGCTTTGGTTAAGTAATGCGATGTTTAACACTTTTCATGCACTTTGAACTTTAAGGGACTGGCATAAGGTGCAACAAATCGCATTGACATCATTTTATCACTTACGGCTGCATTTGCGAATAAAGTACATAATAATATCTACCTACACTTGACCATTACGACAGCCCAAAGTCTGCAAGTGTGATGGAAAATGTTATCACCAGTTAATTACAATACAATCGTGAGAGAGCGTAGCGCGATGCCAGCAGCAGCAGCAGTTTATCTATACCTCCAGAGGTATAGATAAACTATTCTAAAAATGAACGCCCCTCCACAGCGGTTACGCTCACATGCAAAGAAGGTGTATCGACGCAATACACATAAGTGGTCTTTGTCATTGGTTGCTCAGTCACTGGCGAGACATAAAAGTGGGACCACGCGTATATTTCGCCGGTAAAGTGTAAAATACGGTCAACATGTCAACGCAAAAAACTACGTGGCTACAAAAAATGTTGAACAAAACTTAACGTCTAAAATGGCTCTAATAAAGGAACGAAGTGAAATGATTGATTGTACTATGTGGGAAAATACATGTAGACATGTTAGTGATAACGAAAAACAATATTTGAAAAATTTTGACATGGATTTTGAATTCCTTTTTGAATTTATTTTAAGGCAAGAATTCATATAATATATGCAGTAGGTATACAGTAAATGAAATTACCCATAGTAAATAAATACCTTTCAAACATAGTTACATAAAAAATTAAACAATAACACTGGTTTTTTTATGCAAACGGTACCTACCGACTGACCAAATGCCTAACAGCCGGATTTGTTAGCCACTAGTTGGCTAACAAATCCGGCTGTTAGGTTAGGTTAGGTTATAAATGAAACGACCGCGCAACAGAGCGAACGTGTCGTGCCGTAAAAAGCGCACGCTCCCTGCAGTAACAATGCAAGTACCTGGTCTGATCGCACGATTAGTTGACCTATAAGTGCGGCGACGAGTCCATGTTTACAGTAAAATCGTCGCACGCATACAAGTAAAGTGTTGGAATAAATATTTCCTCTCACACATTAGTATTGTGGAGGGGCGTTCATTTTTAGAATGGTTTATCCACAAAGGCGCGCGCGGGCGGCTCGCGGCGCGTGCTGATCACTGCTGACCATGTTTTTGTACGGACAACCAGGTAACATAACATGCTTATAACTTTGTAATTTTTCATGATACAGTTTTGAAATTTTGTAACGAATATTGTATATGGGCACTTACTCAGGTATAACGGAACTGGCGGAACGTGGGTAGCCCTACACCTGTGCCTAACCCTTCGGGGTATAGTCGTGATGCTAGGTAATTAAACGGTAGATACCATTGTTCCTTCAAATATTAATAATTATATTAAGTATTTAACAGTCCCTCTACGGTAGGCCTCAAATATGTTTTTAATTGTTAGTTTGAGCGTTCACTAAAATGGGTGCTTTAGGTTGAATAATCAACATGGATCAATTTAGATAATAATGTCTATCATTCTATGACCAGGGGCTCGTAGCTAAATAATGCGGCACGGGTCGATTTTATTTTATTTTATTTTATTTAAGAACAAACGGTTATTTACAAACAGCTTATTCTTATCTGAGTAATTTTTAACAAACTTATAGCTCTCTATCTTAATATTAAACTATTTAACAAAACATTTTATTTGAACAAGTTTTATGAATAGCACTTTTAAAACAATTTATAGTTAAGCCAAAAATATCCACATTGAAATATTTATCATTATAAAGTTTACAACTTCGCCTCAAAAAACTATCAGCTACATAACAAGTGTCACTTTTTGCAATAACAAATAATGGTTTTTTATTACAACTGCGTTCGAGCATGCGAGGTACGCGGAAAGAGATGTCTTCAAGTAAGGCAGCTGGGCGTCAACTTGATTATTTATCAATTTATATAAGTAAATTAGATCCGAATGATCTCGTGGTTCATATAGAACAGTAATTTTATGATATGAAAGTGTTGTTTCATAATCTGAGTAAATTCTTCCACACCAGTATTCTTAACATTTTACAAATTTTATTTGCAGTTTTTCTAATCTATCAATATGCTTTTTATAAAATAGATGCCAAACTAGGTATATTCGCAAATTCTACAAGACTTCAAACCTACCTGTTGCACAAAAGTTTATATGTTGAGGCTTTTTTAAATGGTTTTCCAACTCGAAGGATAAAACCCTTTAAAAAAAACTTTAAACTCATAAAAAGCCTTTACTAGAACTTTGTCTATGTGTGGTACAAAAGATAATTCTGAATCCATAATGACTCCTGGGTCACGGGTTTGTTTAACACGATGACGTTTACTATTGCACAACGTATTTTTTTATTTTTTTATTTAAAACGGGTATTCTCTTGACTCTAGTCTAGGTCGGAGGCGACAGATACAGAGTCGACGATGGAGTGAGCTTACCCAGAAGAAGCCTGTTCACTCTCACTTTGAAGAGATTAGGGTTGTATGCGTTCGGAAACACAGACGCAGGTAGTGAGTTCCACTCCTTTGCTGTGCGCATTATAAAAGACATTTGGAAGCGCTTAGTGCGAATTGGTGGAACCAGGTAGGGATGGTAACTGGCAGTGCGTCTAGATGTCCGATGGTAGAAGGGGGCCGGTGGAATGAGGTCTTGGAGTTCTCGGGCACAGCCTCTGAATTACAATCTGTAGAAGACCGACAAGCAGGCAACCTTGCGGCGATAAGCCGAGCTATGAAGTTTGGCATCCACCAGTTTTACGTCGCCAATGAGCCTCTTAGCTCTGCGTTCCACCGAGTCAAGCGCGGCTAGTTGGTACTTAGCTGAGCCATCCCAAAGGTGGCTGCAATACTCCATGCAGGATCGGACTTGCGCTTTGTAAAGAGTTAAAAGCTGTCCAGGCGTAAAGTATTGCTTCACCCTATTTAGGATGCCAAGTTTCTTGGCCGCAGTTTGGGCCTTGTACTCGATGGTGGCGCCGAAGTTGAGACCAGATGTCAACTTTTTGCCTAGGAGCTCAAGTCGATTCTAGGGTATTTTTTTCTGGTGAAACTATTAATAAGACTTTTGTCTGAATTTAAAAATTAATGGTATGCCCGGCAAAAATCATCAAAAATCGAAGGTTAAGCGACACTTGCCCCGGTAGGTTCGTGGATGGGTGACTATCCATTAAATTTCGAGAACTCTCCCCTACCTCGGAAAGGTCCCGGCTGACATTCGTAGATCTTTGACAGTTGTTATCAGAAACTCAAAGGTCTGACAACCAGACTTACCAAGGGGTATCGTGTTACTCAGTAACTGGGTTGTAGAGGTTAGGTAGGCAGTCGCTCCATGTAAAATACTGGTATTCAGCTGCATCCGGTTAGACTGGAAGCCGACCCCACCATAGTTGGGAAAAAACTAGGCAGATTCATATCTATCACTCTATTCAACTTTCTCATCCCAATGGAATTATTCAAGAATTTTGACTGAGTAGACGCAAGAGCGAATGCTAGTGGGTCCAGGGTTTGATCTTCCGGTTGATTAGGAAATTCGAAGTATGAAGCCGGAGTATAGATCCGCCGATAGGCCGGTTTAGGGTGTACACACGTAGAAAAAAAAAACCGGCGCCGATATGCCAGCGCTTGTCGGCGCCGATAAGCGCTGACATCGCTAGTCGGCGCAGGCAGTTGTCATAATTTTTGCCATATATGCGTGAACCAGCTCCACCATATTAGCGCCGGTTATCCCCTTAGATAGACTCGCCCGCTATTACATCGGACGTAATCATTACTGGCGAACAATGTGAATGTCATTATACTGCCGCAATAAGGAAAAAGGACGTAGGGTATCTACAGAAATATTGAAATGGAGAAAAATATATTTTGTCCTGTTTCAACTTTATGATACTGTAGCGCCACGGACATACCTACATATACCTCACGTCCGACGGCCGCCGCACGTTGAGTGCGCGTGCACTGAGCGCCGCCGCGGAGCAGGGCCGACGCCAGCGCGCCAGTGAGACTGTTTCTAGAACAACGATCCGTGTCGCCACATCTTCTCGAAGAACGCCGCGCGCCGCTGAATATTCTAGATGGAAGACCAGCTACTCCGCGTTTTCTCGAAGCGCCGCGCACGCGCTCGCGCATGCGCGGAGAACAATATATAAGATGTTTGTTGCTCAATAAAAGTTATACTTTGAAGGACACGTCTTTTATTTCTAAGTACCTCAAGCTTACATAGCTGCTACAATACAAAGGCAGATGCGTCTTTTATAGTAAGAATTATTAGGCTTTCGTTAAGTTTACGCCAATTTAAAAATACTGGTAGATGCGTCTTTTTTTGCTGATTCCGAATATGTAAATAACTCCTATTTCTAAAAAGATGTCAGATACGTCTTTTTTCCTTATGACGGCAGTATAGATCACCGGGGAACACTTACAGGCGTGCTATTTACTTAAGGCGACTATAACATGCTTTTAATGGTAATAACTTAATATGTGAATATTTTATATTATGTCTAACGCTAACGCGCGATACTCGTAAAAAACTTAGAATCACGCAAAAGCGTATTTTTATCAAACCTTCACTATTTTAAAGATAATTTAATTAATATCTTCTGTAGGTACGTGTTTTAATATAATTTGGGACAGCGCTCCTTGATGAGTAACTCCTATTACTGGCTGGACGTACGACGCGTTGTGGGAGCTCAGCACAGAACACGCAAGCTAACCAATCAAGGCCATTGGCGTATATCTGCGTCTTTATAATATTTTTAATTGAGACGAAGCCGCAGGCGAAACCTAGTAGTTCCATGATAGTAATTATATATTATATAATTGAATAACTGAAAAAATGAACCCTTATTATGTCTGTCTGTCAAGACCCTTTCTCTCAGGAACGCGTGGAGGTATCAAGTTGAAATTATTCGTAGGTCTACGGTTCCTTGGAGCTCTAAAAAATCAAGCTCAAGTCAACGCAATAAAAAAATACGGACACTTATGTGACATACGAGTATTTTGATACTCGACTCGCAAATAAATCAAAACCTATAAGTTTCATCCCAATCACTTTTTTGCGATTTCAAACTTACATGTGGGTGTACTATGTGGATATAGGTTGGCTTCTGCCTATCCCTTTGAGGAATACACGCGTGACATTATATTATGTTTGAATTGAGTAAATAAATTATTTGATTTGATTTGATTGGCCGTGACGTATATCGAAGTATGGGAGAACATTTTTTCAACTACAAATTTAAGTTTCTTCTTGGGATAAATTCATCCCAACTACAGAACCCTTCATTGTGCATGGTCCGACACGCACTTGGCCGGTGGTTTTTAAATGATAAATGATTTTTATTTCTGTAAGTAGGTTTGTACAAACACTTTTACAAGTCAACCACGTTTTTTTTTTTTTAAACTAGATGAGGTCGGCATTTCCTATCTGACTACTCTGAGAAGAAAGGCCGAAACAAACTCAGAGGTCACAGTCTCTTATAAAGTCCAGACATAATCTTGGTCACTTCATGTGAAGACCATGTAGATTGGTGTCTGAAATGGTCTTTTGAGGAAAGAACCACACATATTGAGAGGACCTGTCCAGTCAGTGCACGCATTTGTCAGTAATCGCGCAGCTCAACTCAAAGTTTAAATATTGAATAAATCATTAATTATTTTACTTGAAAATCTTTCTAGAACACTGATCCGAGTCGATAGAAATCTATAAAAAACGAAGTTTTTTTACTCAGATTCATCAATCTGTGCAAAAAACCAAGTTGCGATACCATGTTGGTGGTAGCCCCATACAGGGTGGAAAGGACCAGCAGTGCTATTATGTACAAATCTCACCGTGAAACATAGGTGAAGTGAGCGTAGAGCGAGCTGTCAACAGTGTCAATCCCTCGCAACAGGTGGAAAAACAGCTCACTTCAAGTTCACTTCACCTAAGTTTTCACAGTGAGATTTTTACAGAATAGACCGGCTGTTCCATGGATTCATGAACAATGGATTATGATTAATTACCACCTCACCACATGAAATGCACCGACCCCAGCGTGGTTTGACTTTAAGCACACTCGATTACTCGAATGAGCCCAAAGTTGCCTATTATTAAAAAAAAAATTGCTGTTTTTCTAAGATCTTCTAAGAAACATCAGATTTGTGTTTTTTTTTCTGATTACCGACGACAAAATTGCTCAGCTACCCCGTCTAAAATCATGTGCTGAATTCATGGTTACAATTTGCGCGTCAATATCCTGGCCACCCTGAATAATTATGTTAGGTATATATTATCTGCCTAGCCTTTTCCCAATGTTGAGGTCGGCTTCCTGTCTAACCGATGTCTAATATGTTAGGTATATGCCAAACGAAAATTAAAAAATTAAAAAAAAACTATACGTAGGGATATCTATTACGATTTATTATAGAAACAAACTAAACTACACTAAACTGTAAATGAAAGACGACCGGAAGCTGTATAACATTTAAAAAAATCAGATATTATCAATTTAAATGGTTGCATAGGTAATTGAATACCTAATCAATAAGATTATTATTTTTCAACAGCAATAATAAGCTTTCGCCAATCTGACAATAAATCAGCTAGAGTAAGGAGTTTGTTGCGCCACTTCTTCTCCTCAGCTAAAGCACTAGGAAGTGGTGAAGGGCGGGCGTTTTAGGGGACTGTCTTATATAATTTTGACGTTCAAAAAGTGCTGATTCTCAGCCTAGTTTGAATAAATGACTTTTGATTTTTGATTTTAAGATTTCTTATGGAGAAAGTGACAGCGTCACCTTTAACAGCCCCACATCTTGATCCCTCGTGATTACCAACACATTGGCAGACCGGCCCATCCTCCTCATTCAGGGAACAGTCACCGTTGTTTAGACAATAACCATGACACGCGTGCACTTCAAATCTTTCCCCTGAATAACCGGCATTACATCTGAAATAGTGATAATGTCAATCATGGTTATTATATATGGTTATTTTATAGAAGCCAACTCGCAGAGGCCCCTTACATAATTTTAAATGATGAGGAGGCACCAACCGACTATTATCCTTGTATGCACTATGCAAGTGCACCCAAGGACAACCCCCGGTTGGTGCAGGACTATTGTTGTACGTGGAAACAAAACATATTGGGCTATGGGTCCGGGCGGCTAAAGTGGATTGGGTAATTAAACTATGGAGGAACGTATATCCCCTGCCTGACCAATGTTATATATTATACACGGATAAAATGGCAGGGGGTGACTTGCACACTCAATAATGGGCCCCCAGGAAACGGCCGCTAGCACATAGTGACGTAGCGAGAAGGGGGCAACACTTACTGAGGTGCTTGAGGAGTGGAGAGGTATCCCATGGCTATCAGGACAATCCCGGAAGTACGGTCAAGATCCCTACCAGCACCTTACTGGAATACTTCCTTCCTCAGAGCACGTTTGCTCTTGCGAATCTCCTCTCACTCAACTCGGCCAATACCTAAAGGCAAGAAAGAGGTGGGAGCTCTGTTCCTCGTCAGTGTTCACTCCAGCCGGCCAATAAAAACAAGCCAGAGATGAGGACAAGATTTCTCCCGGGAGATAGGGTCCGTGGGGTCGCTACTGCCCAACAGCTCGCCATGCGGGTTTCTGTATCTCTCTTGGTCTGGCTCCTCATCCTAGACCCGTTCCGGCAAAGTAAACTCTACCGGCACAGACCTAAAGTTCGGAGCGCGCAAGCCCCACCACGACGTCAACGTAGAGATACAGCGGTGGGGTTATTATTATTAAAGTGGAGTTTGTCTGAATTTGACCAGTTTTCATCTTCAAATTCTTAATTCGGAAACCGGTTGTTAATAAAATTCTGCTTTTATGTGTTGTTTTTCTTCTGTTTTGCGCCAAATAAATGAGTACGTTTTAAGTCTATATCAGTAGGCTTGAACTATGACAAAATCGTGACTGCAAGAAATCAAACCACCTTAGGTAGGTAACTAATAATTCTATACCTGAATTCTATACATACTTAACTTATTATTTACCAACACCATTACATACCAACACACACAAACACATTTAAAAAACGAACAGAACATTAGGACATGCATTCAAATATGGAAGGCGTCGAATCGTGACGGGCCTCGGGCGCGAACATCGCTGATTGGTCGGCGCTTTCGTGACGCACTTGCGCATGAGTCGAACAAAGGAAACGAAAGGAATATCTTTGATTTTAGGTATAAATGGTTTTGAGAAACGTATTGTGTTCAATATCGTCTGTTCCAAAAAAATCTGATGTAAGTGTAAACAAAATTTGTAGTGCCACTTACAAATTGAGCGCTTGGATTTGATTATTTGAATACTTGTACCCGAAATGCTTATTTTAAATCAACTTAAAGATGTTTTTCATTTGATTTTCTGTTTTTTACGTGTCTACCGAACACCGTTATATCTTAAGTCAACCTATGAGGTTCGGTTGACATTCGAGTACCTACGCATTGACATAAACCTTGCGGTTTTATACAGGCTGTAAGTGTAAACAGGGTCAACCTTTTAAGGGGTCATTGTACTTATCATTATGAACAACTATTACTACGGGTCCAAACCTGAAATAATTAAAACGTTTTTGAAAGTGGTGTTTAAACGATTTCTTATTATTTTCAAACACTAATGAAACTTTTAAAAAATACCTGTCAATAACAGCAGAATCGTCATCATTCTCCTCCCTTATCCCAATTTATTTGGGACAACATGTCTTTTTCTTCCATACTTTATTAGACGTCATCCCGGTGTTATATTATTTATTAGTCGTCATCCCTGTATGCGGCAGTCACTCCTTTTCTAGCCATATCATCTTTCACATAGACCATCCATCGTTTCTTTGGTCTTCCCCAGAATCCAAATCCACATTCACATAACTTAAAAGTTTCCAGACGATATTTTCCTCATCCCTCTGCATCACATGCCCATACCATGTCAATCGATTTCCACACAACTTTTCTCTCTTTTGAAGTTTTGTAGAATGCATAATTCTATAGTACATACATAATATGTGTGGTATGTGTTTTCCTATGGTCCGTGCATATTGATTCAAATATTTTATTTATTAATTAAGAGATCTCGTTATAATAAATAATACTACAATGCGTGGTTTTTAATAGTGACCTTTCAGAGTTACTTGAAGACTTTTGCTTTGAGAGACTTGAAGTCCGTTCAGCACCCATACTATTTCTTTTTTTGTTCTGAATATCAATTGTAACCAAACAAAACGTTTTTAGTACGTATGTGCTGTTGCTGGATGAATTGCAACGTCCTAATTAACTTCATATTTATGTGCCTGACTGACGACAGTAATATGACGTATTCTGAAGAAGTTAATATGACGTTTCTTTAAGACGTTAATAAGATGTTAATAGGACGTCATTTTTACGTCTCTGGAGATGCTAATATGACGTTTCTTAGAGCCGTTAATAGGACGTCATTTTTACTCTCTGGAGATGCTAATATGACGTTTCTTAGAGCCGTTAATAAGACATTAATAGGACGTCATTTTTACGTCTCTGGAGATGCTAATATGACGTTTCTTAGAGCCGTTAATAAGACGTTAATAGGACGTCATTTTTACGTCTCTAGAGATGCTAATATGACGTTTCTTAGAGCCGTTAATAAGACGTTAATAGGACGTCATTTTTACGTCTCTAGAGATGCTAATATGACGTTTCTTAGAGCCGTTAATAAGACGTTAATAGGACGTCATTTTTACGTCTCTAGAGATGCTAATATGACGTTTCTTAGAGCCGTTAATAAGACGTTAATAGGACGTCATTTTTACGTCTCTAGAGATGCTAATATGACGTTTCTTAGAGCCGTTAATAAGACGTTAATAGGACGTCATTTTTACGTCTCTAGAGATGTTAATATGACGTTTCTTAGAGCCGTTAATAAGACGTTAATAGGACGTCATTTTTACGTCTCTAGAGATGTTAATATGACGTTTCTTAGAGCCGTTAATAAGACGTTAATAGGACGTCATTTTTACGTCTCTAGAGATGCTAATATGACGTTTCTTAGAGCCGTTAATAAGACGTTAATAGGACGTCATTTTTACGTCTCTAGAGATGCTAATATGACGTTTCTTAGAGCCGTTAATAAGACGTTAATAGGACGTCATTTTTACGTCTCTAGAGATGCTAATATGACGTTTCTTAGAGCCGTTAATAAGACGTTAATAGGACGTCATTTTTACGTCTCTAGAGATGCTAATATGACGTTTCTTAGAGCCGTTAATAAGACGTTAATAGGACGTCATTTTTACGTCTCTGGAGATGTTAATATGACGTGTCTTAGAGCCGTTAATAAGACGTTAATAGGACGTCATTTTTACGTCTCTGGAGATGCTAATATGACGTTTCTTAGAGCCGTTAATAAGACGTTAATAGGACGTCATTTTTACGTCTCTGGAGATGCTAATATGACGTTTCTTAGAGCCGTTAATAGGACGTCATTTTTACGTCTCTGGAGATGCTAATATGACGTTTCTTAGAGCCGTTAATATGACGATAATAGGACGTCATTTTTACGTCTCTGGAGATGTTAATATGACGTTTCTTAGAGCCGTTAATAAGACGTTAATAGGACGTCATTTTTACGTCTCTGTGGATCTTAATATGACGTTTCTTAGAGCCGTTAATATGACGTCATTTTTACGTCTCTGGAGATGTTAATATGACGTTTCTTAGAGCCGTTAATAAGACGTTAATAGGACGTCATTGTTAGTATCATGGAGAAGTTAAGATGACGTTTCTTTTTGACGTTACTTTAACTGTAGATTTTTTTAAATTACTTTTTTATTTCGTAATTTTCGTTAGTTTTAAATAAAAACTGGAACATTTGGTGGTAATAAAATAGTAATAGTTTGATTGTAAATATTGCTCTAGAATTGGACCAAGGTTCCCTTTGTCACCACAGTAGCTCGTATCAATAAGCCAGGCCGTCACACTTACACGTATTAGGCCATATCTTGAAACTACTGAACCAATTTAGATGAAACTTGCACTGTTGCAAGATTAAGTAAAAGTAACCCAATAAAAAGAATGGTCACAACCCGATTAATAGTTTCGAAGAAATGCGCGGAAAAACATACATACATACACCTATAAAAATGTACATATCGTCACCTTTGTGGTAAAGTTGCAAATCTGTTTTCCGCAAAAATCTGCTTTTTGGCGCAACCCGCCCCCTATGTGATAATTAATACACACCGTGGCAAAGTTTCAAATCTGTGTCTGTGTGTGGATTTGAAACTTTGTCACGGTATGAATTACCACATTGGGTTGCGCTAAGAACCAGTTCTACGCGAAAATTACAGGTTCGCAACTTTACCATAAAGGTGATGATATATTGCAGTTCCAATTATATTACATAAGTACATCGTATCGAATTGTTGACCTCCTTTTTAGGGTTCCGTATCTCAAAAGGGGAAACGGAACCCTTATAGGATCACTCGTGTGTCTGCCAATTTACTCCGAATCTTATGGACCGATTGAGTTGAAATTTGGTACACGTATTGGGGTAAATTTTGGGGAGCAAATAATAAAATTTTAAAAAATATATTTTGCAAACTGTACCTTTCATTTAATAGGTTGTGAACTACACAACCTATTAAATGGAATAATTTAATTAATTAATTTGTTTTAAAGTAATTGTTTTAAAGCTATTTAAGAAAATAGACGAAAATGGACCCCTCCCCCCTTCCCCTCCCTATCTCGGTCTAAACTACGGTCTGTTTTTAATCTCAGAGACTAATTTGACAGGTGCAAATGTCAAAGTATGAAATGAGAAAATGACACATGGGACATTTGAAATGTCAAATTAGTATCTAGGATTAAAAAACGAATAGGCCTACTGAGCCTAACATTTTGAAAAAAATACAGAAAATAGTTCTAACCTACCTATAGATTACAGGAAGTCTATGGTCTTAAAATAACATGGTAAATCTCTCAATATTGTGCGTACAAAATTAATTTAGCAGTTGGAATTTATGGAACTTATGAACAGGTTTTTCAACACTACAATGTTACCTTTGTTCTTGGGATAAATTCATACCAACTACGGAACCCTTTATTGTGCGTAGTCCGACACGCACTTGGCCGGTTTTTTTTAGGGCGGTTAGTAAGATATAACTACTCAATTAAAGGACATACATCACCCACCAAAAATATTGCACCAAATTAAATCAGAAAGCAATAAAAACCATTTTCCTTTAGAAGCTCACCCTCAGGCTACAACTAGGATCCTACAAAATCCGACTTATTTCAAACGAAAAATAAAAACACAAACGATTTGTAAATCACGAATGTGAAAATAGACGAGTTTTGATTGATGCCTCGCACAGGATCGAACCCGGGACCCTGAGGGAATGTCTGTCTTACTGTAATCACTGCATGTGAGGTGATTGATTCATGGTTTTACGGTGGTTATATGTGGTAGGCGAATTTGGACCTTATTTGTTTGGGGTTAAGGCAAGGCAAGTGTGGCTTTGGTAGTTGTGAATGGTAAGGTTTAAGTTTGGTTGGGGTGTGGTTCGAGTGTAAGCGGGTAATTCAAGGTGTGAGAGAAGAAGCGCCTATTTCTGAGACAAATTAAATGTATAGGCGATATAACCATCAATAATAATAATATAATAGATGGATTCGTATGTGCTGAAGACGCCATAGATATTTGGTTTTATTCAAAAACCGAGATATTGCTCACTGAATACAAAAGGGGCCACAAATCAAAATGCATCTATTTTATACGACGGCCAAAAAACATTTAAACCACGATTTTTTAAAATATTTCAGCATTTACATTTAATAATATAATTAGACGCATTTTTACGTTCTCTATCGATTAAAAATATGATCATTTTAATAGCTGCTACTCATAAAGCTAAAAACGCCCAAAAGTCCAAAAGTCCCTTTTGTATTTTCGATCAATACCATAAAGATTATGCTAAAAATAAAACACAATTTTATAATGAAGTCCACCATATTAAATTTAGGAAGAATGTATATAGCCTATGTCACCCGGACCCTTATTATTGAGAACTCATTCATCATAATCGGTCCAGCAGTTTAGGCGCTACGGTAAATACAAGTATACATACATAGACTGCTAAAATCTATAACCCTACCCTTCATTTTGGCTTTGCCGTAGTCGGGTAAAAATAAATGGTTTATTAAATCTACTTCGAAATAGTTATATTCTAAAAAGTCTCATATTAGTGACAGGTAAAAACATAGATAGAAAACAGACAGTAAAACAGTAGGTATCTAAAATAAATGACAACATTTATGTAGTACAACAAAAGAATCTTCACTTATAATATTATAGTAGGTTAAAATTATTGAGATCAAATTGTATGATTATTATTTTAATCAAAATTAAATATCTCTAAAACTTTAACATTATTAATTTGTAGAATTTTATTACCTAATAAAGTTGTATTCATATCGTTTTATATGCATAAGAATCACTTTAATTAACAAAATACTCTAAACACAGCCATCAGGCGGTCCAATAAGTCTCTTTGCAGAGAACTATTGACGCGAACTGCAGTATTATTTCGGTTTGCGGCATTAGACGTGCGTTCGTGTCCAGTTTCGGGTCGCAACTTACAAAACGGTGGTCTTGCACTGAAGATAGCTAACAAAATGCCCCAACGCAAAAATGGCGGTCAGCCGGTTTGGGAATAGTGATACGGAAAATGACGGGTGTCTTCTTTTTACAAAAAAAAAAAAAATTTGTAATAAAATTATTTTCAGGATTTTTTGATTTGTGGCCCTTTTGTATTCAGTGAGCGAATTATCCGTGCATCTCCACCAAGCATCCTATCCATTGAAGATTTCGACAAATGGAAGATATGCTTGTCACTTTATAACAGCAGAGAGAGAAATAATACATCATTAGCAAGTCACAATCAATTCAAAATCGTTCATTTGCATAATGAATGAATGAATGAAATGCACCGACCCCAGCGTGGTTTGACCAGACTCGATTGCTCGAATGAACCCAAAGATTCACACTAGTAGTTACATGGTGCAACAGAGGCCATTGCATATCAAAGAGTAGACCGGGGGGCGCGATAATGGTAGGGAAGACGGGCCCTTAGGATATGGATAGGGATTAGCGCCTATCCGGTATGCACCGTAAAATAAGCCTTGGAATAGTGGAGAGACGGGTGTTATAATATATGGATGGGCTCTTTTAACGACGTCACCACCAGGCTCCTTCAAGTTCAGCTTCACCAGTGAATCCTTAGGCAGGATTAAGCTGCATTCCCGACATTTTCCATGTGACTGCTAATTCAAAATCGTTCATTTGCATAAAATGATTAATTAATTAAAACCTCACAATGAGTAGCAGTATTTTTTCGGAAATCTCTGGCCTTTCCGGAAAATTATTGCTTCTACGTTCATATCAGAGCACATGCATAATGAAAGTAACGCACACTATTCCTGAAATCCAGAATTCTTGGAAATAGACACCAAGGTAACCGACATAGCCCGAAGAATTGCCGAACTTACGTGGTAGTGGGCAGGGCACATTGCTCGCAGAACAATGTGCCCTATGCCCGGCCGATGGGGTCGGAATATTCTGGAGTGGCGACCGCGTACCGGAAGACGTAACGTTGGAAGGCCTCCCACAAGGTGGACCTATGAGCTTGTGAAGGCCGCAGGAATCCGCTGGATGTGTGAAGCACACATTACATGTTTAAATTATATTATAAAAACAATGACCCAATATACTAAAAAGAAAAACAAAAGTAGATAGGTACCTACTTAAAGAAATAGAGTGATACGATGACATACCTACTTCAAATCAAATAACGAAACAAGGTGCAAGGTGGGGTGGTGGCTTCGGGGATTACAGGAGTGATGTTATGTTTGTTTCTGATGCCGCGATTGGCGTGGCCACCTATATACTGGGGCTTACTTATTTTTGCAGAATACATTTATTTATTTACCATCGACTGGAAAAGAAAGAAAGTAGTTTACCTGCGCTAAAAAGCAGATTCACATATACTCGTAATAAAATAAAACACGCTTACGATTCCGTGCTTTAAAATCCGCTATCAGTTGCACAGCATCTTCACCACGATAACTATTCTACAGAATTTGAAAATTGCTCACAAATATGTTGATATATTTTGATTGATCGAACCGTTGTGCGTTTCCTTTCGATGTAAATTAGATGTGGGTTACATTAATTGCTATGTATTGTATTATAAATCTAGATTTTACGTATTTTTCTTTTCTTTTTCTTTAATGGCTGACACGGCTTTGAAGGACGATTAAAACATGTTTTGAAGTGTTCGATAATTGTTCATATTTTTATGGTAGTTCACATTTTTTATTTGAGATGGGTTTGCTCTTGACTCGTCTAGGTAGTCTATGTCAGAGGTGACAGAGACAAAGTCGACGATGGAGTGAACTTATCCAGAAGAAGCCTGTTCACTCTCACTTTGAAGAGATTAGGGTTGTATGCGCTCGGAAACAGACGCAGGTAGTGAGTTCCGTGAAATTTGACATGTGACATTTCAGTAACGAAAAACGGGCGGCATTCGTGTAACATAACCAAGTTAAGATGATAGGTAAACTAGTGGGTCAACAATCCCTGTTCGTGACTGTATACATAGGGTCAAATTAAATTAGCTAGTGAAACTCTGCAGACGTGATCGGCATCGATAACTAAACACGATACAATAAAAAGCAAACACATTTCTTTTTTTTGGGAGACACCGACCGCTGGCTGTTGGTGTTGTTACATAAAGTATGAGTTGAGAAAATCTATTTTCGTATGTTTTATCGTAATTAGATATCGATACCTACGTCTGTGAAGTTTACACAAAAAAAAAGATTGTTTACTTACCTAATTGTATATATATATATATATTATTTTTTATTTGAGATGTGTTTGCTCTCTAGGTCAGAGGTGACAGAGACAAAGTCGACGATGGAGTGAGCTTACCCAGAAGAAGCCTGTTCACTCTCACATTGAACAGATTAGGATTGTATACGCTCGGAAACACAGACGCAGGTAGTGAGTTCCACTCTTTTGCTGTGCGCATTATAAAAGACATTTGGAAACGCTTAGTGCGAATTAGTGTAATATCAACCAGGTAGGGATGGTAACTGGCAGTGCGTCTAGGTGTCCGATGGTACACGGGCCCGGTGGAATCAGGTCGTGGAGTTTTTGGGCACACTCACCGAAGTACAATCTGTAGAAGACCGACAAGCAGGCAACCTTGCGGCTATATGATATAAACTCAAGAAATGTTCAATAGGTAGGGCCCATTTTTTCACATAATCTACATATTAGGTTGGAGAAAAAGTCTTTTCGCATTATAGTATGTATGAACTTGTAATAAAATTTCTTTGGCTATACTATTTGTATCTGGCTGGTTTTGGTATCATTGAAAGTTTACATTTTAAAGAACATAATTCCAAATTCAAATTAGGAATATGTGTGATTTTCATTTGTTTTTCGTACCGTCAAGATGAGTGAATCTAATGAAGAAATTCGATACATTTTAAAATTTTACTACAAAAAAGGTAAAAATGCAACGCAAGCCGCGAAAAAAATTTGCGATGTTTATGGACCTAGTGTAGTGTCTGTGAGAGTAGCACAAATTTGGTTTAAGCGTTTTCAATCCGGAAATTTTGATTTCAAAGATGCACGTCGCTCTGGTCGCCCTATTACGGATAAAATGGATGCCATTTTTGAAAAAGTGGAGCAAGATGGGCATATCAGTAGTTACGACGTAGCTGAAGAACTGGAAATTTACCACAAAACAGTTTTGGCGCATTTGAAAAAAACTGGGTACACAAAAAAGCTCGACACTTGGGTACCTCACGAGCTCACTGAAAGAAACCTAATGAACCGTGTACTCATTTGTGATTCTTTATTACGACGTAATGAAACCGAACCATTTTTGAAGAAGCTGATAACTGGTGATGAAAAGTGGATCACGTATGACAAGAACGTGCGAAAAAGGTCGTGGTCAAAGGCCGGTCAGGCTTCACAGACTGTGGCGAAACCCGGGTTAACTCGCAACAAGGTGATGCTGTGTGTGTGGTGGGATTGGAAGGGCATTATTCATTATGAGCTGTTACCACCAGGCAGGACCATCGATTCTGAACTCTACTGCGAACAACCGATGAGATTAAAGCAAGAAGTTGAGAGAAAGCGGCAGGAATTAATCAACAGAAGGGGTGTGGTTTTTCATCATGATAACGCTAGACCTCACACATCTTTAGCCACTCAGCAAAAATTAAGAGAGTTTGGCCGGGAGGAGTTAATGCATCCGCCGTATAGTCCTGACCTTGCACCTTCAGATTTCCACCTGTTTCGGTCTCTTCAGAATTCTTTAGGCAGTGTCAGGTTAACATCACGAGAGGACTGCCAAAACCACTTGTCGCGGTATTTTGACCAGAAGTCCCAAAATTTCTATAGCAATGGGATCATGTCCCTACCTACAAGATGGCAAAAAGTTATCGAACAAAATGTTACCTACATACTTTAGTTAAATGTAAATAAACTATATTAAAAAATGTTTTGAATTTTCTTAAAAAATGCGAAGAAACTTTTTCCCCAACCTATTATTTACGGAAAACGGACTTTAAAAAAACATGTTAAGTAAGTGTTATATAGTACGACAACGTTCAAAGGTTCCATTTATCTTCGTAAAAACCGAAATATAGCGAATAAAATGTGGTATCTAAAATATGTATATACAATTCAAAGTCCTGAGTGACTGACTGACTGACTGATATAGTTGATATATCAGTCAGTCACTCAGGACTTTGAATTTTAGCACAGCCTAAACCGCTGGTCCTAGAGACATGAAATTTTACAAAAATCAATTGTACATATACCTACCTACCCACATATGCCAGTGGAGGTAAGGATTGAGGGACCAGTTTTAATAATCGCTATCTTCAAATTGCGTCGATATTTTTTTCCATTTCTTTTTTAAAAATGTTTTAAGACTCTTACTAAAACTTTATGTAGAAAAAGAAAGATTTTATTTATTTGATTCGGTAATATTCACTAAAATAGTTATCTTCGTTGTGTGGACTGAGGGAGTCGTTATATTTTCTATATCTTGAATGCTTTGTGGTATTTTATTTAGTAAATATCTTTATAAATTCTTTACTAAATGTCTTTTATCACAAAACCTTCACTTTTAAGATATTTTCTCAGATTTGGCTGATGGTCTGTGAGGACTGAGGGACCACACTTTAAGAGCTGTAGTTAATAATATATTATAATATGTATTTGTTTACAAATTCCCAGATTCGGTCTTCAATTGTTTTAATACTACTACTAAATCCTAGGATTTTTATTTTGCGAATTCCCAGTTTGATCCCTTAGTTCACACACACATAAAATATGGTACCTATCGTTGAACATTGTATGTTCAAATTTTGGATAAAGTGACGCTACATACGGGTTATTTCAGTGTGCGCTGCGTTGTGGTCCTGCCGCGGTTCGATTCCCAGGTTGAGTACCTATTGGTTTAATGGCTCCATACCTCATAAGGAAACAACGGAACCACTTTGTTGTCCGTCTGTCAAGACCCTTCCCCAGGGGTTCCCGCATTGTCGAGGCGGAGGGGCTCAGTAGCCGTGGCTTGGTCACCCACGGTGAAGCGAAAAGGAACCCGAGGAGGGCTTTTTCCAGGAGAGGAGGGCCGGTATTGCGGTGCCTCGCTTTTCCTAACTCCCGCGGCCTTGATGGGGTCGCCACCGTCTGATGGCGGACGCGGTGGGGCCGCAGGGGAGGAGGAGTGTCGGTATTTCGTTGGCCGCTCTCCCTATCCTCTGCGGCCGAAAAGTAGTAGGCGGCCGGACTACTGACCTGACCGGTCGCAAGTGGGACCAAGGGTGCCTAGACACGGGGTCGTCTGGCGCCCATGTGCTGGTTTGGTCCATGGGGTGGTCACGGTGCACAAGGTGTTCTTGTGCGCCAGTGACGGGGGTGCTCCCCAGAGGAGGGTCCGGTGACGGACAGCCGCGGCGGGTTCGCGGTGAGTGCTAACGCGTGGTAGTGCAGTATGCATAAGCATTTCACCACGAAAAAAGAAAAAGACCCTTTTTCTCAGGAACGCGTGGAGGTATCAAGTTGAAATTATTATCAAATAGATATGTAAGTCTATGAGGAGCTCGTGGCTAAGTAATAACAGCCGCACGGGGCGATCCATCAGGTTAAGCTACGCTTGCCGCGGTTGGTCTGTAAATGATAAATGATTTTTATTTCTGTAAATAAGTTTGTACAAACACTTTTACAAGTCAATCATATTTTTTTTTAAACTAGATTGGTGACCATCTTTTCATACCGAGACTCCTCCGTGCCTCGGAAAGCACGTTAAGCACGTTGGTCCCGGCTGTCATTCGTGGATCTTTGACAGTCGTTACGGGTCGTCAGAAGCCCGAAAGCCCGAAAGTCTGACAACCAGTCTTACCAAGGAGTATCGTGTTGTCAAGTGGGTTATGGATGTCAGATAGGCAGTCGCTCCATGTAAAATACTGGTATTCAGCTGCATCCGTTTTGTTTGTAAACCTACGTACTTACAGAAATAAAAATCATTTACCTATCATTTAACCAGCACCAACATTAAACAGATTTCTTTAGTCTCTAAATGGGGTTTCGATGGTAGTTCTAGCCACACGGACTACATTCAAAAATTCGCATCAGAGACGAGTAATGATAAATATATATTTCTATGACAATGAAAATGGAAAAACTATCGTGTTATGGCAAAATCCACGGCCCTCTTCTCCACGTTTTTGCCGGCCCATCAAATTACAATATGAGAAAGAAACCGTTGAGCTTACAAAAAAAGAAAAACGCAAGATGGATAATCAGATCAATAGTTTGATAGACACAAAAGTTATGGTTGATGAAAAAGAATACAGCATCACACATACAGCTCTTTTTACTATGGCAAAATATGCAATTCGCTAACTGACACTAAGTCTACATTAAGTTGCTATTTATGTGATGCTACGTCAAAGGATTTTAATAACTTAGCGGCTATTTTAGAGAAACCTTTAAAAACCGAATATTTGTCATTTGGAATCTCGGTACTTCATGCCTGGATACGATTTTTTGAATGTTTGTTGCACTTGGCCTATAAATTACCGACTCAATCTTGGCGTATTAATAAAGAAACCGAAAGCGTAGTGGAGGAAAATAAAAAACGCCGAATTTAGAAAACACATGTCATTAATTGTTGATAAGCCCAAACCAGGTTACGGGAATACCAATGACGGAAATGTGGCTCGTAAGTTTTACCAAAATAGTCAGCTATCTGCATCAATTACTGGTATAGATCAGACATTAATTCATAAGCTTTATATAATATTACAAACAATATCAAGTGGTTTTAAAATCGATACCAACAAGTTGAAATCATTTTGTCTAAATACCGCGGAATTACACGTCACTCTTTATCCTTGGTACTCAATGACTACGACATTGCACAAAATAATAAGTTGGGGAAAAAGTTTCTTCGCATTTTTTAAGAAAATTCAAAACATTTTTTAATATAGTTTATTTACATTTAACTAAAGTATGTAGATACCATTTTGTTCGATAACTTTTTGCCATCTTGTAGGTAGGGACATGATCCCATTGCTATAGAAATTTTGGGACTTCTGGTCAAAATACCGCGACAAGTGGTTTTGGCAGTCCTCTCGTGATGTTAACCTGACACTGCCTAAAGAATTCTGAAGAGACCGAAACAGGTGGAAATCTGAAGGTGTAAGGTCAGGACTATACGGCGGATGCATTAACACCTCCCAGCCAAACTCTCTTAATTTTTGCTGAGTGGCTAAAGATGTGTGAGGTCTAGCGTTTTCATGATGAAAAACCATACCCCTTCTGTTGATTAATTCCGGCCGCTTTTTCTCAACTTCTTGCTTTAATCTCATCAGTTGTTCGCAGTAGAGTTCAGAATCGATGGTCCTGCCTGGTGGTAACAGCTCATAATGAATGATGCCCTTCCAATCCCACCACACACACAGCATCACCTTGTTGCGAGTTAACCCGGGTTTCGCCAGTCTGTGAAGCCTGACCGGCCTTTGACCACGACCTTTTTCGCACGTTCTTGTCATACGTGATCCACTTTTCATCACCAGTTATCAGCTTCTTCAAAAATGGTTCGGTTTCATTACGTCGTAATAAAGAATCACAAATGAGTACAAGGTTCATTAGGTTTCTTTCAGTGAGCTCGTGAGGTACCCAAATGTCGAGCTTTTTTGTGTACCCAGCTTTTTCAAATGCGCCAAAACTGTTTTGTGGTCAATTTCCAGTTCTTCAGCTACGTCGTAACTACTGATATGCCGATCTTGCTCCACTTTTTCAAAAATGGCATCCATTTTATCCGTAATAGGGCGACCAGAGCGACGTGCATCTTTGACATCAAAATTTCCGGATTGAAAACGTTTAAACCTTTGTGCTACTCTCACAGACACTACACTAGGTCCATAAACATCGCAAATTTTTTTCGCGGCTTGCGTTGCTTTTTTACCTTTTTTGTAGTCAAATTTTAAAATGTATCGAATTTCTTCATTAGATTCACTCATCTTGACGGTACGAAAAACAAATGAAAATCACACATTTTCCTAATTTGAATTTGGAATTATGTTCTTTAAAATTTAAACTTTCACTGATACCAAAACCAGCCAGATACAAATAGTATAGCCAAAGAAATTTTATTACAAGTTCATACATACTATAATGCGAAAAGACTTTTTCCCCAACAAAATCAAAATCAAAATCAAAAGTCATTTATTCAAACTAGGCTGAGAATCAGCACTTTTTGAACGTCAAAATTACGTAAGACAGTCCCCCAAAACGCCCGCCCTTCACCACTTCCTAGTGCTTTAGCTGGGGAGAAGAAGTGGCGCAACAAACTCCCCAGCAGCACAGCTGTCTGTTCAGTTAAAAAAAAAAATGATTCTATATAACACTGCGCATAATAATTTAGGTACATTACGCAATACAAAACATTAAATTAAATTATTTGCTATAAGTAAGCTAGCACACGCCAATATAGCAAAAAAAAAAAATCGAAAACTATACTCAAGCAGAAACAAAATACAAAACTAAAAATGTAAGCAGAACTTAAAATTAATAAAAGCCTCCAGTAATAAAGGGCGTGCCCACTTACATATTATGTAAGGCTTTTATTTGGCTTTTATACGGCTATATTATAGCCGTACATGTAGTCGTAACTCAAAGTCACAGATGATAAACTAGGACCATCGAAGTAAAATCAACAACGAGTTAAGTTACTAATAACAAAACAAAACCAAGGTCAGCAAGACGACCTGTCACCACAAGCAGCACCCGTTCACGAGTATAACGCAAAGATCAGCCATTACCCCCCTCGCCATATTTGAGGGAAGGAGACAACCCGACCCCCGACGCTACCGCAAGCAGTGACATCTAAGGGAGCATGACGAACTTGCTGCCGGTTGCTCGGGCAAGAAAAACTATGATCAATTGTCGAGGTCACTAGCTAACCACATATTGCAATACCACTCATAAAAATAAATAAACATTGAAATGAGTAGATTATGTCAATAATAAATAAAAATAAAATTAAAATAAATTGACCTTGAGAGTCAAACAAAATAAATAATTATATGAACTCATATAACCTAATATATTTCATCGTCTACTTATTTCTTCTGACCCTGTCATAACAAATTTAAGACCTTCGCAACTTCGCAAGTAGTCAAAAGAAGACCGTTTGATCCTGAAGTTACAGATATGCTTTTAGAAGAATTACTAACACTTTCTAATGATTCTGATGCTTCGGATGTCGAAATATAATGTATTATTTTATCAATTTTTCATTTCTGACTGATATTTCAGTTAAAATAAACATTTTATAGTATTTTATTTATGTTTGGACTTTTGAGCATTACTTTATATGAAATGGCCCCAGTGTGCAGCGCTCCTTGACGGGCGGGTCCTATTACTGGCTGGACGTACGACGCGTTGCGTGAGCTCAGCACAGAACACGCAAGCTAACCATTCAAGGTCGTTGGCATCTGCGTCGTAACCGCCTAGATATCGTGGGTAACCTCTCAGTGCACATCCTGCGTCGTCCCCCTTCTTGCCTTCTTTTAGACATAAGCACAATTTCGTTCAATCTGCCTAGCCTTTTCCCCAACTATGTTGGGATCAGTCCAGTCTAACCGGATGCAGCTGAATACCAATATTTTACATGGAGCGACTGCCTATCTGACCTCCACAATCCAGTTACTGGGTAATACGATACCCCTTGGTAAGATTGGTTGTCAGATTTTTGGGCTTCTGACAACCCGTAACAACTGTCAAAGATCCACGAATGACAGCCGGGAACAACGGCTTAACGTGCTTTCTGGGGGTATGAAAAGATGGTCACCCATCCTCAGACAACCCCGGCAAGCGTAGCTTAACCTGATGGATCGACCCGTGTGGCTGTTATTACTTAGCCACGAGCTCATCAGCACAATTTCGTTACGGTAGGTAATTAGGAAAAGATTATAGACTTAAATATTAGTGGAAATCAAAATCAAACAAATTCAATTCAATCAAAATCGTATATAATTTGAATAATGTGTATAAAATACAGACACGTAATTTGTATATTCTTGTAAACAGTACAATATAATCTTACATCTAAAACACGACACTAGGGTGAAAAGGACAATTATTGTCAACCATACTAAGGCATTATAATTTAAGCTACTAAACTAAACATCAAAATCATTTAACTCTTTTTACTTAAATTATCCTTTTCACCTTTTAGTACTTAATTAAATGTATATTTTGTTCATAATACATTTTCATTTATTTATTCATATAGGTAAAAATACATGAACAATTATTATAGCGTGCGTTCACTGAAAGCTTAGCAATTTTTCATCTAAACGTTTACAACCAATTAAATAGTAAAAGTCCAAAAAACACGGAAAACTCGTAAAATAATAATACTGTCAGTTCATTTTTGTACTAATTTAGACATTATTGAGATTCTTTACTTAAATATAATTGCCAAGTTTATAATGGTGGATGGTTACCTAATTATTTTTTTGTATTACAAACAATACAGCCGATGAATATTAGCCGTTCCGAACTTTGCGCAGAAGGCTGCGCATTTTTTTTTTTGGAACCAAATGGTGACACGAGGCGAGTGTGAGAGACCATGCGCGAAAGTTCGGAGAGCCTATGTTCAGACCCGCCGTATCGCTTTTACACCGATAACATAAAAGTAACTTAAACATTCGTAAGAAAGAATTCTTGACGCCAAATTAATAATTTTAAAATTAAAGCCAAACTAATTTATTACGGTACCTAAAAATAAGTAAAAATATACGATAATTATTTAAAAATAACTTATGATACTAAATATTATGTATTGATACGATATTTTTCATATAAATAATTTATTCAGGTAGTAACTACCAACTTTTAGACAGTTTATTACAAGACAATTTATTATGCTATTTGTAGAATTAATACTAAGGACACCTTTCTTAATTTTTAAAATCAGTCAACATTCCTTAATTTAGAATAACTGGGATAAAACAATATACCTCACAAGTCTTTTACCCAATTTATAAAAATAATAAAAACCCACGGTGCCAAAAGTTGGTGGCTTCACCCTAACATGTAATCTAATCTAAATACTATAGCACACAATAATGAGTATTTAATAAACATTTCTTTGATTTTATTTGTGACTAACGATCAGAAAATAGGAAAATATACTTTTTATATATTATTCTTAAAATTAAACTTACTTGAACTGTTGTTTATCAGTTTGTATCTATTTTTTTAATAATAATAATAATATAATAATAATAATTGCTTTATTTTCAGGCAACTAAGGGCCCATAGATAAAATACATAAACTAATCTTACAAAAAAAATCTAATACATAATAAAAACATCAGTAGGTACAAAATCTATTACAAAATCTATTAATAATTTTACTATTTCCATATACACAAAATGGCGTCTTCATAAGTGTGTAAGCAAACAGGAAAATAATTCTTCTAAACGCGGTTTCATAATTAGACAAGAATTGAACGTGAAATTTCAAGGGCACGTCACGTTTAGGCACATTTCGTTACATGAGAGAGAAGAAAGATACCTATATCTCTCTCACACTAAATGTCTCCTACTGCTTTTTTTACAGTTACCACCAAAGATTTAAATCGTTAGATTCGCCCTACCGCGTCTAAATCTTTAGATACCGAAACTTTCGATATCTGTAGCCAAATGTTGTGATTGGTTGTTATAATTTCTAGCAAAAGGAGCACTGGTGGCCCAGTGATAACGACCCCGACTTACGAGTCGTAGGTCGTGGGTTCGAACCCAGACAGGCAATTTGTGTAATTTATTTCATGACAACTGCTCTCAAAACGGTGAAGGAAAACGTCGTAAGGAAACCGGCATGTCTTAGAACCAAAAATTCGAAGACATGTGACATCTACCAACCCGCACTGGGGCCGCGTGGTGGAGTACGACCCATTCCCACTCTCAAAGAGGAGGCTTTTGTCCCCCTGCAGTGGGAACTTATAGGCTGATTACCAACAGCAACTTATGAGATTTGAGAGCAGAAGAGATATTTGGTGAGGTTTTCAGAAACCGATAAGTCTTTCAAATATTGTGATGAACTATTTATGGAATTCATGGGTTATCCAAAAAATCCTATTTCTAGTCAGTTATCTTAATTAAAAATGAATAAAAGATTATATTTAGTTTTTGTAGGTAGGTAGGTTTTGTGTACTTGTATCAAACCAAAATGTTGGAAAAATTGTATGTTATTGGAATTAAAATTTTCAGTCTGCCGTTATATCTATAAAATAAAACTAATGTGATGACTCTATCATAATTACTATTGGATAATCGGATGCATGTTTACCTAAAGTTGAGGTGTTGGCTAATATGGAAAGGGCTTTTGTATCGAAAAAATCTCAGAATTCCGGACGTCAGGATAAGTAATGATAAAAAATGAATTTCAAGTAAACAAGCATACAAATAGTTGTGTGATCCCGGTTTCACTGTATTTTTTAAATAAATAAAACCACATATTTAAGATGTCGTTTCCACACCATGTATCCGATTAGTTATGCATTCCCGGATTTGCTGGAATCCCGGGATTTATATTACGAAAAAAAATTAGGCTGTCCATAATAGGGATGATGCCTGGGTAAAAAAAAAGAAATTCTATTTAGTCCGTCAGTCAGATAATAAAAAAATATTAGACACGTATTTTTTGCTTTATCATATTAATAAAAAAATACTTAGATAACACGCATTAAAGTTCGGGAGTGGGGGCTCGCTACGTCACTTCTACGTATAAAATCTACCAAGACGTGACGTCATGCCACATTTTAACTCAATGTATCGCCGTAATCTTTTGATTACGGAGAAAAAGAAAAAATACGTGTCCAATATATTTTAATAATCTACATGACGGACAAAAAAACATTTTTTAGTCATCATCCCTATTGCTTAAATATGCATCTGATTATCCGATTTCTTATCATAATCTATAATGTGAAAGTTTATGGAGTTTGTGGGAAAAGGATTCAGTAGTTTTTTTATTTTTTATTATTGGATTTTTATTTGTTATGGTACTCAGCTGCATCCGGTTTGACTGGAAGTCGACTGCAACATAGTTGGGAAAACGCTAGGCAGAAACGCAGATGATGATAATTGTTTTTTATTTGATGGGACCGTTATTCAAAAATCTCAGCGCAACAATGAACATTAAAAAAAATGAGAGCATCATTTACGAGAATAAACTGAACCTAGTTATGCAGAAAGCCATATGGCACTTTTACCAAAAATGAGTTATAAACTCATACTAATTTCAATATACAAGTTTTTTTTGCAAAAATAGCCATGTCGATATCTATATTTATCACGGAGATATGAGCCGTCAAATGCAGCCATGTCCATACATCCATGATGCAGCCATCGACAGAAAAATGCTTATGACTCTGCATAACACGGTCCAACTATTCTTTTGTCTTAAGAAAATTATGAAAAAATATACTGATATTTTCTATGTTGAATCCTTCTTCCAAAAACTAAGTCATGTAATATGGCAAAAGCCGGAGTGCATATAAAAATAATGTCTTAAATATACATATATTCAATATTTTGCTCAGTTTGCTTAAATAATACTTTTGTACGCAGTATTTTGTGTTAACATATACAAAATAGATTTGCATAGTTTTATCTATTCGATAAAATCAAGCAATCAAGCACTTATTTCTGTAAAACGCCCCGGCAGCGTCTAGAGATGGCAGTACAGACTATAGAATGCGCGCAAGTGCTAGTCACCGGCTGAGGTATGTGTTCGGTGAGACGGAGGAGGGCGCGATTAACAGGATGCACATGCTTAACATAGCTTGACGTTTGTCTACCTTTCCCGCCTCACCGTTCTCATACCTCAGGCGGTGACTAGCACTTGCGCGCACACTTAATAAAATTCGTGGCGCAGAAAGTGCGTTGAGCGCATAACTTCTGTCACGGGCGCATTTAAAGCCGTTTGTTTCTATACGTCATTTCTATCGTCGTCTATTTATTTTCTTTCTTTCTATATATATGGAAAGTGTGAACAATGCCGCCTCTAATAACGACCTCCGAGACGGTTCCATGTTCTGTGGTATTTATTTACTGGTATAAAAACGGTTTGAAACTAACTAACAGCTTAACCATATTGTATATTTTATTTTGGTTTTTATATGGACGCAATATGAGATTCAGTCAATGGGATCAGTCATATTTAAATCATTACAAAATTTCACATAATTTTTAAAAGCTGAAAACTGCCAAAAAGCAGACTTTACAAATTATACGTAGCAGTATATTTTTGTGTAAGCTATTTATCTAATAATATAATAATACAAAGTGTACACAATCAACAAAGAGTGTTAAAAAAAACTAAAAACCCGGCTGCGGTAAAAGTGAAAAGTTAAAAACAACAATCTATAATATAAAAATGAATCGCTGAATGTGTTGCTAAGCGCAAATCTCGAGAGCAGCTGAACCGATTTTGCTAATTCTTTTTTTAGAATATTCCTTGAAGTACGAGGATGGTTCTTACGGAGAGAAACATTTAAAAAATTGCCTGAAAAGGTCTAAAAACAACACTTTCTTATACTCCCATACAATCGATTCGTAATCATACTTAAAAGTCAATTTGAACTTTAATACCATACCATAAAGTTTAAGTGTTAGTGGAGAGGTTCCGGGAAGGTAAAACAATTGAGTGACGTTAGTATTCCTGAATAGTAGTAGTCCTGACTATAGCAGAATAAGTAATAAAAAAAATAAAGAATCGACTGTTAGGCGGTACGAAGTTCGCCGGGTCCGCTAGTATTAAATAAAAGTTGGAAGCAGGCGGGACCCATTTCAGTTTGAAAATATAAAGAAGGAATGGGTCCCTACTGCTTTCAACTTTGATTTAATATAAAATGGGCTTGTTTTTAACTTTTTAGTTTCACCGGAGCCGAGTTTTTTAGTTTACAAATGTGAAATATTTCGCAGATGATTTATTTCTTGCAAGGAGTTTTGGTCGTGAGGGTTATTTAAAAGATTTTTTACGATTTGTCACTTCGAATTACTTTTAAACATATAAGTTGTATATATTTTTGTAATCACCTTTTAAAATCCTTCATTTCGAGGAAAAAAAAATCGAACCACAATATGGTACACCAAATCTGCCATTTTACTTTGTTTTTAATTTTAAAGTAGCCAGTGACGCGCTACCAAGACAAATCTAAAGACGTATAATTTATCCAAATCCATCCATTCGTTTAGGAGTTACGAGGGAACAAAGAAACGCACATACATACATATCCCTCCATAGGTCAAACACATAACCCTCCTTTTGGGCTTCGCCGCAGTCAGGTAAAAAAATATGCTTATTTCATTATTTAAAACTCTTTGTGGACGTCGGAAATTATCCCACGGGAACGTGCTACCGACATAAAAAGTATCTTATGTCCTAATCCAGGTCATGGTCTACCCATATGCCAAATTTCATCCAAATCCGTTGAGCCGTTTTAGCGTGAATGCGTAACAAACAAGCAATCTGACTTTCGCATTTATAATATTAGTTAGGATAACAATGCATATTGCCTGCATAGCATAAAGTATAGTTCTCAGTTTTGTTGACTATACAAATACAGTTGTGTTGTACAGTCAGCCTCAAAAAGATGTATACGTGGAGTCATTATTCTGTTTACAATCTTTGTTCCTTATTGTTGTATATTATGTTACATTCACAAAATATGTTAGTACATACCTTTTGAGATAACTAGTAACTTTTCAGTGACAGATATTTTTATCTCACGAAGCTCTCTCAAGCGACGCGCAATTTCTGTGAATGTGTGCGTGAAGACGAGTAGCGTCAGCACATAACACACACCCGCACACTTACGGCTTCGCCATTGTCTTTGACGGTACTGTAAAGGTTCCATGCAATGGACCTTAACCTTATGTTGTACTGGCTGACATTCGACTACTTGCGCCGGTATAAGACTATCTCTTTTTAAATAATTAAAAAGAGATAGGGCGGATGTTTTTGCCTGACGGCACTTCGGTTTTAGCTAAGGCTCTATGCGGTGTAATCTAAGAAAGTGTGCTATTGTATTCGCCGGATTTCATTAAATATACCTCTCGTTGTGGTTTAATTGAATATGATTTACTATCTGTCTACACATCCCTGTAGAAACTCAGAGCTTCCACATAATTGGACTCTGCCCTTCTAAACGCGCGCCATTCTAAACACGCTGTGAATATGTGTGTGGGCGCAGGAGCGCTCACACACACATTCACAGCGTGTTTGTACACTGGGTAACCTAGAGTAGGTAAAGCGCGCGTTGCTTCGTGAGATAAAAATACTGTAATCAAGAGAAAGCTCCATACGAGCGCGCTAGTGCGCGCTACAAAGCGCGGCAGTACAAAACTTAAGAGCCTATACTACCTCAAATGGCTTAGCATGTTCCTCCGTTATGTCGAAAATCCTGCAGCATTAATTTTGAAATAAATATATGCTAAAGTTGAGGATTAATGTTAAGTACTATGTGTTACGAAAACATGATTCCATAAAATTTTCTCGATTGAAAAAAAAATCCAGTTACCTCTAAACCTAACAATAAGCCGCTGGTATTAAAAAAATACTTCAAATTAGATTATGAAACTTTGCATATTAACTGAACTAATTATAAAGCAGGTCTTATGTGTTTTTTTTTATTAGCATTATTTTCACCGTAAAAAAAAATCCTAAACTATCGGCGTCTTGAAGTTTGTTCCCTGCCGCCCGAACACCCTGCTCAGAATCGCTTCGGCTTTCGAACGGGAGGGCTGTGTCGCTTGCGCTCAGAACACACATTACGGAGCAGGTAAAATAGGTAGGATAAAGAGTGAGGTGCATGGGGGTGAAATTGGAATTTGAGCTGAGGTTGTATAGGCTCTTAAAAGTTTTCGGCTGAAATGCAGTGGCGCTACGTTTGTATTAATTCGAAAACTCTTCGTATCCAAAAGTCCTAAAAAAATAGTCCTAAAAACAAAAAAAGGGAAATGGTACAGTCAGCAACAAAAGTCGATTAATGGGCGCCATACACGCTCGGTTATGCATGCGCGCTAACATAACCGAGCGGCAAAAATATATATTTTGATATTTATCTGGTTGCATGTACACGCATCGATAACTGTACAGTTTTATAACATACACGCTAGGGTTTGCCTGTTGGTTAAGCTTGTAAGGTTATAACCGTCATGCAAACCCTAGCGTGCATGGCCACCATAACACTTTAGTTTTCTAAATCTTAATTTTGAGCAACATGTCTTAATGAATCGGAACAGAGGTAAAAATTAAAAAACAAAACAACTCTTAGCCGATACACCAAAAAGTAGATTATACAGTATGTTAACCAACAGAGGGCGTTCCCGTGCAACTGCATAAAGTAAAAAATTCACTTGCTAACTTTTAATGTCGTCATTATCATTTAAATCCTAGCCTAACTGTCTAATACTATGTATTTTAATTTTAATGTTATTGAAACGTGGCTTAGATAGGTAGGTACATGAATTTATGTTTTTTTTATTTACCTAAAAAAAAATAAAAACCATTTTGTTTTCGAATGGTAATATTTTTTTTAGCATGTATGGATGCTATACTATTGCGGGTTAACGGAAACGCCCTCTGTTGGTTAACATACTGTATAATCGTTTTGTGTCAATTTATTTATGATGTGTAAAAAGTAACAGTGTTAATCGACCTTTAGTGCTGACCGACAGATACCACAGATACCACAGATTATAGATATGAGATTTTTAATGGAACAATTTTATTTATCTTCTGCTTCTTTCTTTCTTTCTTCTTCACCTAACTTTAAAATATAATAAGCTCTAAAAACTAAAAACCGACCTCTAAGCTTTTGAAGCGGTACTTCCACCACGCACATTTCTGTTTTAACTGTACTTAATTTTGGTGAAATAAATTATATAATGGTTCCTTGTTCACGTATACATTTTTTTTTTTGAGACTGACTGTACCTACATCACTGAAAACGGATTATTATTTATGCAAATATACATATACGTATATTGTAAAACATTTTTAACACTTGGTTTGGCACCCAACGATTTTGACAACGCTTAATTTACTGTGGGCATTGGTGGTCACGAAAACGTTGAACACTTTTGGACTTTGTCACATTAAACTTATTACTTTTCAATCGACGTAGCTGCCTTAATCCTTAGTGTAGTACATTGTTGACGCGTTATTTTTGACATAGCCATTTTTGCATCGTGGAATATGACAAAGTTCTAAGCATGGTCAAGGTTTTCATAGGCCAACTGTACATACAATATGTTTGGCAGTATCATGGATACCTTATAATTTTGCTGCGTGTATAGCCGACCTCGTAATTACTTTATCACCCTTAGGTTGAATGTACACAATGCACTTTATAAAACCAACGCGTGTGAGAGTGCTCTACTCTCGATATGTCGCCTTGTCAAAATTTTCCATCATAAATCGTTTCTATACTCTCAATTATACATGGAATTCATACTAGCAGGGAAGTTTTATAAAAGAGTGACTTGAAATTATAAGATTAATAAATTTTTATATAGATATACCTTGATATTTACTTTATTTATTTTATTTTGTATATATTGATGTATTTATTCTTGTATTTTATTGTTATTTTCGTGTATCTCTCCTTTATATTGCACCTGCCATGATTTTCTCTCTGCATCACCCTAAGGTTGACTGGTAGAAAATGCCTCAGGCATTACTTCCGCTTTTGTACGGTACTTGTTTTTTTACTTGTGCATAAAGTTTTAATAAATAAATATTTATGTAACAACAAATGTAATTTAAAAAATACGTGTAGTGCTTTCCCTTGGGAAGTGTGTCTGTTTGTCGTCACGATTCACGTCGTCACACACAATGGAATAATTTAAATCTTCTTCTATATGTTTCTTTTTTTAATCTTTCGGATTAGCCCTATTGATTTTCATTATCAAACTCATAACAGCTCGAAAGATATTAACAAAAATCGGTCAATTTTCTTAGATTTTTTCCATAAAATTTATCGTCAATATGTTTGTCTGTGAGGCGTGCACTTTTGGATTTTCCAATTTTTTTTTTTTACTATGTAACAGTTCAATATTTTCAACCTTAGTGTGAGAATTGTTGCCAAAAGTGCTAAAGCAATTGCGAGGCCACCTATACATTACATTAATTTTGGCTAGTAATCTAAGAGACATTATTATTTCGCTGTGTGTACATAACATAGAAAATCATTAGACAATATAGTAGGTATTGAATATACCATATGTAGATAATTTCACACAATATCATTAGGTTAGTTTCCTAAGCTAAACAAATGAGCTGTTTACCTTCATCCATCTGAAACTGTACCTTGTCTGAGTTGGCGGCTTTGTCAGCAGTCTTAGATAGTGCGCTCGCGAGGAAGATTTGAGCTATACCCGTAGCGGTCACGAAGAGAGCCCAGCCTGAAAAAGTAAAAAAAAATGTCGGGACTTGTCGTGGGACAGCCCCGGTTGGAACGAAGTTCCTTGCGCCGCACAGTGGTGCAGGTAGTACGGGCATGCGGAAAATATTATTTTTAAATGAAAAGACGTTGCGTTTCTTCATAATACTTTATTAAAATGATATAATGGATGTACCAGTTTACAAAGAGAAAGATATAACACGTATTTTTTTTTTATTAACATGAAAATATTCATCAAATTTTTTCACATGAATTTCATATAATTAAATCAGCATTTTTAAATAAATAAATATTAATAAACTAAATATTAAATAGAGAAGACATTGATTTAGAGATGGGTGCTATCCACTAATAAAGCTTTGGCATCATCGTGAAGAGGATAGTATTTTTTATTCGGTACTGCACGTAAACTGTTGATAAGGGGATCTGAGGTAGCTAAGAGCATATTCATAACATCTTCATTACATGATAGACGAGAACATTTTCTTGAATGACCTAACCTATAATTGCGGTAATCTTTATTTCGCGCTTCTTGAGCTTCCTCAGATAACATCCCAATAGGTAAGGCAGCAACACTTATTATTTCTTTGCCATGCAGCAAGATTTTATGCACAGTATTTGGCATATTATACCAGCTGTACATGCTTACGTATAGTTCAGCAGTTTCGTAACAATAACTACCAAACTTATCCGAATCAACTAATGCACTAGAATTAATTGTTTGCAATATTATACCAAACCGATGAATAAGTTCTTTATCGACTCTTGTGACTTCAGCTACAATGTCTGCATTATTGAAAAATCTTCTAGACGTATTTCCATCGTTAGATGTTCCCATTCCTTGCTTTACAAAATCCACTTTTAGACCTAAACGTTGAAACAGCTCACTTTGGATTCTTTTCTTCTCTTCATCTTTTTGTTGTTTGGTAGTTGCGTTCGTTCTCCAACTGGTAAATGACATATTGTACGCAATATGTAATATGCATTCCATAAATTTAATCCGTGCGTGAAGCGGGGATAAACCGACCTTGAGAGCCTCCGTATTCACAGTTTTATTTCGCACTTGGTCAAGGTTATTCATTTCTGATGGCTTTGACTTGCATATAAAACACACTGCACATGATGATGTGTCCGTAACTGTCTGCGCTATTTTGCCATCTATCATTGTGAACACAAGTTTATGGTAGACTTTGTAAGTCTTTTCCTTTAAACTAATAACAGTTTCATTTAAGTTTGCTATTTCAGACTCCATTCTAGCAATTTCATTTTTCGTAGATTCTGTAGTTTCTTTTTGAAATTGGAATTGTACCGGGCGACAACACCTTGTAGAAGAAGGAGTTGCATTTGTCCAATACACAACAGATTTATTTTCCTTTTCATACAGACGCAGTGGAACTAATGATGTCAAAAACATATATGAATCTGACACATTTTCGTCGATAAATGACTGTTTGTACTCAGCATGACCTGATGATCCGTCACATCCCCACTTGTGTAAAAACGTTGAATTTACACTAATCTGTGTAAGGTCGTCTTCAGACATTACTTCAAATAATCTTCTGGTTGTGTGATCCAGTAATGACTGCAAACTTACACAAGCGTAGCTTTCCGTTACATCAATATCCGTGGGGTAGCATTGCCTTTTTACTTCAAGTACTTTATGATAATCGGGAAAAATATCACAACCAATACTTTTTGCTGCATTTCTCAGTACTTGATATTGATGTTTCGAAAGTGATGCATCAAGTAATAATGCCAACGCTTTTTCTGGAGTAAACTTGATAGTATCCGATGATTCTTCTTGTACGAGTACCTTAGAGGCAGCTTTCTTAATCATTTCTTCAGGAACGCTTTCACACAATCTTTTAACTTTATATCGCTTTGTTCGATCGCAACATTCATCAAATGATTTTTCTGGTCGTCCTCTATGAGAGCGTTTTGATGGCCCTGGAACATTACTGTCACAATTCACCACATCAGTCTGCACCGAAGATGTCTCAACGGTAAAAATATTTTTCAGCCACTGTTCATTTTTTGCCATAAAAGCATTTTTATTTCTCGCTGCAGTTTGCCACTTTTTTGTAAATACGGGTAGAAAATTACGGCTTAACTTTTCATAAACTTGATTCCAAACACTTTCTGTAAGCTGTGGATACATAAGTTTTAAATTTTCGAGGCATTTATGTATCTCACGATTACTTGATATTATGATTTCCACTAAATCGGCATAGACAATAGTAAAGCTATCCATCACTATAATAACACTGTTATCGTAAGAGAAAATAATTGTAAGTGAAGTTAAAACTACCATTCAATGCTATTTATACTTACACGATATGATAAAATGTTAATTACCCTCATTAGAAACACTTATTAATATAATGCACTTTTTCTTAATTACAGAGCGTCATTAGTTAAGTACCTGGTATTTCCAAGATCGCAGGTTATCGCAGCCAAAACTAATGTATTCTTAATCTATAGGGTCTAATTAATCTCCGAAAGTATATTATTACGTATCGGTCGATAACGGAGATTAGTTATGATCTCATGATTGAAAACAAAAGGTTCCAAATGACCTTCTTCACTAAAAATGTAATAGCAAGTAATTATTCATTATATTATAACATTATGTTTACTATTTTATTAATACACACAATAAACTTATGACTAAACTAAAAATGAAAGTTGATAATTATAGTATTTTGGTTCTATTCATACTTGAAATAACAATATTTTTTGCACGAAATTTGTAAATTCTCGATCACCCTACTTTGGCATCATATAATTAAATACTGTATAATTATTTATCCGTATTAATTTTAGGACTTGTTTCTACTCATTCTAGTATGTGTGTACCAAATTGTAGACATTTTAAACAAGGTTGAAACAAAGGACTTTTTTCCGCCCTTGAACCAATGTGCGCCGTATATTATTATTAAGGTGAAAGCGCCAGGGTAGCCCGCGAAATTCAAATTTTCAATTTTTTGCAATTTGCATGGCAGTATCAGGTTGTATGTTGATCTGAATATGATTCGCGACCGTAAGTTGCGAATTGCAAAAAACGTAAAAAAAATTGAATTTCGCGGGCTACCCTGACGCTTCCTCCTTAAGAACTCACTTCTTATACTATAAAGTGTGTTCGAGACTTAGCAGGTATTAATGTGACTAATTCAACTTGATAACATTGTACATTTTCAGTTTCTAGTAAAGCGTTTTATAAATTGTATACTTATAAAACGCTTTACTAGAAACGGTGACCCGGCGAACTTCGTACCGCCTTAGCAGCGCCACCTACCGGGTCCAATTGTGTTTTCAAACCATCCAGGAACCCATTGAAAATACACACAAAATTTCAACCAAATCGGTCCAGCCGATTAGGCGTACAGAAGAAATATATATGTTTAAATAGTTTTGTAATGCCTTTATCAAAGCCGGTTTTAAATTGTTGTCTAATAAAACATTGCAATTTTAATTGACTCATAAGGAAAATCCAATCAAAAACAACAGTGAGCTTGGATTTGGATGACTAAGTTTTAAGGAAATTAACTTATGGGATAATTTTGACCTACAAAACTTAAGTATTATGGATTAGAGGTATTTTATTTAATTTACGTCATCAGCTGGTTGGGACTTTTATTAATAAACACATTTTAATTAAGTTTTAATTAGGGTTCCGTACCTCACAAGGAAAAAACGGAATCCTTATAGGATCACTCCCTCCCGGCGTTTCCTCTCAAGTCTACCTTGTGTTGGTATTTTTTAAATGTTAAATGTTGTTGATTAAAGCAACTTACCGACGGAACAGTCACCGGGTATGTAAGGCTCGGAGTTTTCACCACACAGTCGCTTGACGCGGGAGGCACCCCAGCCCCACGGGTATAGGAGCAGACCTAATACTCCAAATAGACCTGGAATGTGATAAGTATGATATTATTTAACTATACTGCCTCCTTGGTCTAGTGGTCGCAAGCGCTACTGTCCGGTTGGATCCAACCGGATGTCAAATGACGCCTGTCGTATTTTTCCATCAGGAATTTCTCAGTAGCAGCCCTGAGACTGGATTTATGCCCGTTTGACGGCAATATGCTCGCCCCCTGTTACATGGAACTTAAATATAACTGGCGAGATGTGGGTGTACTATAGGTACACCTCTGCCTAACCCTTCGGAGATTACTGGCGTGATGTTATGTTATTTAACTATACCTAGTCTTGCCATAAATATTGTCACGAAGAAAAAAAATTTTTTTTTATTGCAAATAATATTTATTACTTTTACAGTGTTAGTTTAATACATAAATATAAAACAATTTAAAATATAAAAAGCTTATTCGAAGTGGTCTCCATTGGCTGCAATACAGTCCTTTAAACGTTGAGGCCAGTTATCAATAGAAGCACGCACTCTTTCCATGGGAAAATTCTTCACTGCCAATCGTACGGATTGTTTTAGGGACTCCAAATTATCATGGTGTTTAGAGCAAGCCGTACTCTCTAAAACTGACCATAAATCATAATCCAGCGGATTAAGATCGGGACTAGACGACGGCCAGTCTTTAGCTCTGATGAAGTCCGAAACGTTCACTTCCAACCAAGACTGCGTGGACCGAGCTTTATGACCCGGTGCCGAGTCTTGTTGGAAGGACCATACTTGGTTATTGAACATGGTGTTGTTAAGGGGCTTAACTACCTTCTCAAGAATGGTATCTTGATACACTTGTGCCGATGTTTTGATACCTTTTTCACAAAAATATGGCTCAGTCACTCCTTCATAGCTAACACCCCACCAAACCATCACTGAAGTCGGATTATGCCCACGTTGCACTCTGGCGACTAATTGGGAAGCTTCCTTAGAGCTTTGAGCATAAATACGGTAATTTTGTTTGTTAAAATGTTGCTCAATTGTAAAGATTTTCTCATCCGTAAACAAAATTTTTCTGTGACCCCCCTTTGCATACCGCTTCAGTAGTTGTTTCGATTTTACCACCCTATTATTTTTTAAATTATCAGTTAAAAAATGACCAGTGCCTCTCTTATAGGCTGCAAGTCCTAAGTCATCTTTTAAAATACGCGACATGGTTCTGTTTGCTATCCTCATCTCCCGAGATAAAATCTTTTGCTTTCGGACAGGATTTCTTCGAATTCTTTCCCTTACTGCTTTGACCAACTTTTTCGTACGAACACTACGTGGACGGCCAGATCTTTTTCTGACACAAACATTTGACTAATACCAAGCGTATGGAGAGTTTTAAAAATTGCATTTGGCTCCATACCAACTTTGTGTAATGCAATCACAGCGATACGGTTCTCTTTATCACCCCACTCCATTTTAATATCGCAAAATATTGTACAATGTATTGGCGCCAAAATTAGAAAACTCAATGAGCAATCGTATAAAAATGACGGATTCCTAATTCAAATGTAATATCTTTCTTATTTTTAATTGTAACAGTATTTATGGCCAGACTGTGTATTGTTTTTTTTTTTTTTTTATACGTGGTTGGTATGGTTTGGAAGGAGAAAGGGGAGGCTTTTCCCAGCAGTGGGACACAATGTAAGCTACAAAATGTAAGCAGCCTACTACAGAGAATTAAAAAAAAAAACCTATAGCCTAAAAATGAATGTATTCATGTTAACTTATTCATGTTAAAAATAGAAAATAATAGCATTTTGGCAAACACATTTAGCCAAAATTCAACCATTAGCTACTATGTTTAAACATTGGTTGAGTTAACTACGGATCAAAAAACCGGCCCTAACTTGAATAAATGGCTTTTAATTTTTATTTGATTCATAACTTCCGTCAAGCAACACTGCTAGCTGCAGCTGTGTTCCTATTCAAAAGACTGACACACATTTGACAGACATGTTACACCTACATGATTTTAGTATTGTTTATAATACATCTGTTAAATCTATTTGGTCTCAAGGTTAGATTAGGTTAACTCTTTACGTAGGTGTACCAGAGACGCAGTTTATTTCTGGACTGCTGTAAAATTAAGTATATGATATAAAATATTTAGAAGTGTCACTCACTCCAGGTGGATAAATTAGAGGCACAAACATCTTCTTACATCATATTTTAAGGAGACAGTAAATTTTAAATCTTATTATCCAGGATATATGATATGTACCTACACAAGGCACTATAATAACTCTCTACTAACACTGTTGAAATACCATGCATCTATTATAAGAGGACCATAGTATCAACATGGTGATAATCGACTTTTCGTCGAATTGTTTAATTTTACTACAAATACGAAATATGAAGTCAATTATTAAAAAAACAAATGTAACAACAATGATAGCCTTTTTTTGGGTGAGAAATCATCAAATAACTTTTCCCGCTCTGTCAGACTTTTACTGACTAAAACCCACCCGTGTTGCTTTAGTTGCCTGTGCCAGGGCCACGGTAACTCTTTCAAACAAACCGCGACTCTGGCAGGCATCGGCCCTAGCAGAACCCATCAGTTAGTGCTGACATCTCTTTGAGGCGCGCGTAGAAAACAACGCGCTGTTGACCCGGACCTGGTCCTTACCGAACGGCGAGCTACCCAGTTATACCCATTGCTCGCCGTCTGTAAGCTCGCGCCTACGGTGGCCGGGAATCGGCTCTCTATTCCCGACGCCCAGAGCGTCTCCTGCGGCGACTAAGGGCGTGAGAACGCAAAGATTGCCTCTCCCTCACGCGTTCCGCCTCTTCCTCCGCGAGCATTACCGCAGAAGGTGACGGCTTCACATGCACTCTCGTTCCGTACCATGGCCTGGTACCACGCGAGAAATCGCCGCCACCGATCGCCTCCGCGAGGACACGGGTGTGCTCCGCCCAAGCCGGGCCGAAGTCCACCGTATGCTCCACAGTGTCCTCCGGGCGATCCACACCCGGGCGATTCCTCCCGCCTTATCCAGAATAGGAACCTCCCGAAGCAACCGTGTCCGGTGAGGACGCCGTGGCACTTCTCCAATCACTCCTCAAAGAGGGGACCTATTGCCGCAATTGTGGCGTGCCCAGCACTGGGTTGCGGCAGTAGCGCTCTCCATGTCGCCATGAGATCGGAGACCGGAGCTCTGTCCGCGGTGCCGTGATTTCTCGCGGCAGCGGAGTTACGCCCCGGCGTTATGCCTCCTCGCACCACTCGAGGACTTTTGCCTCCAGATGCCATGACGGCAATCCAAGCAAGGAGGCTCGACGCCTCACCGGAGACCGTGCGGTATCCCCGGACTAGCCGGATGGCCATGACCCTTTGGGACGCATTCAACCGGTAGACTGGTCGCCGCCTCAAGGAACACCGGTGCCCCGTAAAGAGCCATGGACCGCACGACCCCCGCGTAGAGCAGTGATAGTCTAGTGGTGTGGTTTAGAATTCGAACCCAAGGCACGCACCTCTTACTATTCGGATTCATGTGCGTAGTGTATAATTATCACTTGCTTAAAAAACCGGCCAAGAGTGAGCCGGACTAGCGCACCGAGAGTTCCGTACCATAAATAAATATGTGCTATTTAGAGACATCGTTTTATTTTAGTTTTTTATTTTTTTATTTAAGACGGTTTTCTGTTGACTCTAGTCTAGGTCGGAGGCGACAGAGACAGAGTCGACGATGGAGTGAGCTTGCCCAGAAGCAGCCTGTTCACTCTCACTTTGAAGAGATTAGGGTTGTATGCGCTCGGAAACACAGACGCAGGTAGTGAGTTCCACTCTTTTGCTGTGCGCATTATAAAAGACATTTGGAAGCGCTTAGTGCGAATCGGTGGAATAGCAACTAGGTAGGGATGGTAACTGGCAGTGCGTCTAGATGTCTGATGGTAGAAGAGGGCCGGTGAAATGAGGTCGTGGAGTTTTTTAGCACACTCACCGAAGTACAGTCTGTAGAAGACCGACAAGCAGGCAACCTTGCGGTGATGAGCCAAGCTATGAAGCTTGGCATCCACCAGTTTTACGTCGCCAATGAGCCTCTTAGCTCTGAGAACCTCTCTCTCGTTAGTTCCACCGAGTCATCCGAGTCCGAGTTCCACCGAATCAGTAATCTTTACTTAAACTTCTATCACATAGAATAATTTCAGATTTCCTCTATGCAAGCTGCGGAGATAAGGTAAAAATATAAAAATGTAAAAAAAATACCGTTCCCCTATTTCTTTTACATTTTTCGTCAAAAGTCGAAAGCAAAAAGTTCGGCGCAAAAAAAAGAAAAAATGTTTGAATATCCCATATTCCCATATGCTCTAGTAGCCCCACTTCGAATTTTTAAGACCTTTCAGTCCCTGTTGCAAAAAATATATACATATTTTTATTTCTTTCTTATTTGCAAAATAGTAGGGCAAACGTCATTCTATTATATCGTCCTATTATTATATTCATAGTTTTACTATTCCAAAATTCAAGTTGATAGCATTATTAGTTCTTGAGATATCCAGCTGTGACAGACGGACAGACAAACAGACTGAGTCGCACCATAAGGGTTCCTTTTTACCATTTTGGTACGGAACTCCAAAAACGGTTAAGGAAAACATCGCAAGGAAACCGGCATACCTGAGAGGTATTTCTCTACAGCATGTGAAACCAAGTCAGAGGCCCATGGACGGCATAAAAACTCTGACACCGGGTTAGTCACTAACCACACGATAAAGAAAGATATAACATACCTCCCAGAGCTTGTGTAGCTCCCGCTAAAGAGATGACGCTCTTCTTGAATACAGATTGTATGCAGCACGCCATGACACCTGCTAATACTGTCGCGAATTGTATGGCTGCACCTGTAACAATATGAAAACGTGTGTGAAAATGTCCCAGGATATTATAAAAAAAAAATATTGAAGAGTTTGTTTCAAAAGGATAAAAATAATTATCCTATTAAGTGTCACTCCGGATCCTGTAGTGCTATTCTGTAAAAAATTCACGGTGAAAACTTAGGTGAAGTGAGCTTGAAGTCACCTGTGATTCCACCTGACGCTTGGCATTGACACTGCTGACAGCTCATTTCAAGCTCACTTCACCTGCGTTTTCACCGTGAGAGTTTTACAGAATAGCACTACTGTTGTGTAGTAAAAGGTAATTGAAAGATTTTCGTAAGAGGATAGGTAGTTTAAAAATGTGATAGAATTCTAAAATATATTATTATAACTTCCAAAAAACTTATAAAGGACAAATCTAATTTAAATATATGTATTGATGATTCTTACGGTTATAATTATGTAAATAGGTACATATCTGTTATGGTCGCGAATCATATTTTGATCAAGATACAACCTGACTCTGAGCTGCAAATTGCAAAAAACGTAAGAAAATTTGAATTTCACGGGCTACCCTGCCGCTTCCCCCTTAACACATTATCTGCTTAATTCTTAGCGAAATGTATGCAAACGCTTCTTTATGCTACACTAATCCTGTGTGGCAAACGCTCGGGTGCGTGCAAAAAATACCTTGAGTGTAGACACCCTTACCGACCCTTATTTTACGATGTTTTCGAAACAATAGAGATGCACAACGAACGCACAGGTGCGGCGCGCCGCACTCGAAGAAAGTTATGTAAATTGTATGGACGCGCATACGCGCCGTCAAGCACCTGGTGAACGTCCGAAAACGCGCATGTGCGTCTGCCGCGCCTAATGTATTAAGTCCCAAATAATCCCAGTGGTCATAAGCAATTATTAATCTCACTTTCTATACTGTCTTCATCGAATTTCGCAGGCTACCATTGCGCATTCACCCAAGGCCGTCTTAGGGTAGGTCGTCGGGGCCCTTGGACACACAAGAATTTGGGGCCCCTTTAACATAAAGTTCTGTAAAATCTTCTATAATACCCTCAGTCCAATTTTTCACTTTCACTTTCAGGAAATCACTTTTTATGCACGTAATAGACAGGGTGTAAGTGTAAACAGTGGTAAGCTTTTAAGGAGTCATTGTACTCATCATTATGAACAACTTTTACTATGAGACCAAACATGAAATAGCGAAAAAAAATCAGCTGTTCAATACATTTATGTTCGCATAATTCGTCAAAATGTAGGGAACAACTGATTTTTTTTTCGCGATTTCAGGTTTGGTCCCTTAATAAAAGTTGTTAATAATAAAGAGTACAATGACCCTTAAAAGGTTGACACTGTTTACACTTACACCCTGTATACCAATATTAAGCTGAAGTTTGTTTTATTTTTTGTTTGTTTAATCTCGTGAAGTACCAGTCGGATTTGAAAAATTCTTAATGCTTTTGATAGCCCAATTCTTTAGGAAGGTTATAGGCTATTTAACATCACGAAAAATGCATAATCTTAAAACTAGATTTAAGGTGAATCATTCACCTCAATCACATTGATAGACAGGCCGGAGTTAGTGTTGTAACAATTGTATTGCTTGACCTACAAATTAATCAGTTGATTATTTAAGTATGTAGCATCAGACACATCCTTTGAGAATTAATGAATAAGCATCCTTAAGAATATGTAACTACAAGGACTTAATTTGCATGGATATCATGCCAAATAAGACAGTTGAGACACTATAAATCGTGCATACATAGGCTGACGATGAATGATACAATACAAAACTATTAGAAGGAAAACATTGTAAAGAAACTTGGACTTTAAAAAATATTTTAAAAACGCCAAGTTGTTGGCTTTTGTCCGGCAGAGGGTCGTCCCTGGTATGAATTAATACCAGTCTCATCATTCTCCTTCCCTTATCCCAATTTCCATACTTCTCTATTAGTCGTCATCTTGGTAGACACTCCCTTTTTCACCTTATCATTTTTAACACACTCCACTCCATCGTTTCTTTGGTCTTCCCGTACTCGTATAGTCATCCACATTCATACTCAAAAGTTACCTTACGACATTTTCCTCATTCCTCCACATCACATGCTCATACCATGACAACCGATTTCCACAGAACTTTTCAGTCACCGGTGTCACTTTCAGGCTTCCTCTTATATACTCATTTCTTATTCTATCCGTTTGCATAACACCACACCTCCCTCTTAGCATATTTAATACCAGTCTATGTAATCATTACTACATGTAGTACCAGCCGCGCTTGACTCGGTGGAACGCAGAGCTATGAAGCTCATTGGCGACATAAAACTTTTACAACATAACTTTTTTTTTCAAAATGTGTGGTTTCTGAAGGGAAAAGTACATGCCCAGGATACTGCTGGTTGAGTAATAAAATACTTCACACTTACATAGAGATAAAAAGAACATGGCTGCTTTCCAAGGAGTAGGATACACCTCAGCATCAGTAGCAAGCCCGTAGAATGAGAATGATGCACAGTTGTTGTTATCATTTCTCATGCGGATACATCTGAAAATTAGACAATTATTAAGTTACTTATAAAGAATAAAAGAACACATTTTAAACTACTGGGTTTATGCTTATAAGTACTTGTAAAAACAAAATGATGAATAGTAGTGATATGTAGGAGTTCCCTAGAATGGGTACATAATAGACTCTACTTTTTTACTTTTTAGGGACTCTGAACCGTCAACAAATAGGTGTAACTTTATTTTCGTAAGTTTTTTAACTTTATTCCACCACAACCAATGATATTATTAAATTAAATGCTTCGAAATGCAATAGGTCATAGCTACTTGGTCTAAAAAAAGCAACATTCATAACTCACCTGTTGTAAATACCGACGCTTGGCACATAAAAACTGGTAATATTATTCTCGTTGAGCACCACAGGTTGTCCCATAAGCCATTTAGGAGTCATGATACCAGTTAAAATTAACATAAATGCTACCAAACTTAGCAAAAGCCATGCTAAGCTGCGACCAGTAACTATAACATAACACATGATTGAAACTTTCTTCTTTCTCTATGTACAGCTTCCAATAAGCTTTAAAAGTACATTAATAAAGATAAGTCGTGTTAATAAATAGTTCGAGAAAATTAAAACAAAATTGAAAAATAAATCACTTTCGTAAACACACAACTGTCATCACCATTTACACAGAGTCACAGATATTATAATACTATACTATACGACAGAGTACTCAAAAAAAATATTAAAATTGAATTATTCAGTGTTGCTGTGCTGCCATCTTATAATTTACTTTCCCCTAGCTCTTTGCGTAAATCCTTTAAATCTGATACTTTTTAGGGTTCCGTACCCAATGGGTAAAACGGGACCCTATTACTAAGACTCCGCTGTCCGTCTGTCTGTCTGTCACTAGGCCGTATCTCATGAACCGTGATAGTTAGACCGTTGAAATTTCACAGATGTTGTATTTCTGTTGCCGCTATAACAACAAGTACTAAAAAACAGAATTCATAAATATTTAAGGGGGCTCCCATATAACGAACATGATTTTATGCCGTTTTTATAGATAATGGTACGGAACCCTTCGTGCGCGAGTCCGACTCGCACTTGGCCGGTATTTTCTCTCCCTAAGTATATATTATACATATATTTGTAATAATATCGTAAACAACGTGTCTGTATCTATAAAATTTTTGCAAAAATAAGTACTGGATGCCGCGAGAAATAATTAACAGAACGAAAAAAAAAAACATTTTGTAAGATTTTTGTTTGTGCGCACATCACGTAAAACTCAGCCATTGGATTCAAAATCGAATTACTGAAAAACTTTATGGTGACTAACATTTAGCGTTTATTTCATCAAAATCGATCTACAGAACCAATGATATTATTTTTTAAAACGCCATATGATTTTTTTTACTATCCTACTAATATTGTATAACGACACATTGTGCACATTTTCTGAGCAGTTACTTATCAAAAGGAACGATATGCGAATGATATTTCAATTTTTCCATAAAACTACTCTGAATAATTAAAACCCTAAAATATCCCTTAACATGAATAAACCACATCATTTAGGGGAAAATGCCCTAAGGTGAAAACACTGATTACCAAAGACTGATTGACATTTATTCTAAGCATTTACCTTTTTTGGAGAAGAATAGAGTAGTTCCAACTTTTCCAAGTTGCTCTGGCTCTGAAGAAATAGCTCGTAATATCAAAATACTGACAGAAGTTCCTATATATATAAATATACTCTGTGCAAAAGGCAGAAGAATGTTTACTTCACAGGTTTATTTGAATTAAATGTTCAGGTGATTTTAAAAGTTAATGGTAGGTCCATTAGCTTTTTAATATAGCAGTCAGTTGCCTTCTTCGGCATTTTGTGAATATGATTGGCTAAAAGTTTTTTCATATCAACACAGTTCACAACAGCACAGCTCGTTATATATCTATAGAGATATGAGGAACAGGGTATAAAGTTCACTCATCATCATCTTCCTGCCCTTATCCCATGTTACTTGGGGTCGGCGCAACACCTTTTCTTCTTCCATTCTCCCCTGTCAACCGTCACACTATCATTCACTCCCTTCTCTTTCATATCATTCTTCACACAATCCATCCATCTTTTCTTCGGCCTTCCTCCCCCTCTCCATCCATCAACATGTATATTCATCACTCTTTGAGTCACATGCGTTTCGTCCCTTCTCATGCCCATACCAAGCCAAACGATTTCCTTTCAACTTTTCTGTCACTGGCGCCACTTTCAAACTTCCTCTTATATACTCATTTCTTACTTTATCCATTCTCGTCACTCCACACATCCATCTCAACATTCTCATCTCCGCTGCATGCAATCTTTTTTCATCCGTCTTCTTCACGGCCCAGCATTCAGACCCATAAAGTACGACAGGCCTTATCACGGACTTATAAATTTTCCCCTTTAACTTGAGGGGCATCCGTGGATCGCAAGTTGTTCCTGTGACCTGTCGCCATTTCATCCATCCTGAATTGATCCGGTGCGTTACGTCTCGGTCTACTTCGCCATCTCCTTGGACAAGCGACCCGAGGTACCGAAAGTCGGAACAGATCGATAAGGGCGTTCCGGCGAGAGATATGGGCACAGGACTGGAGAGACCGCCAAAATCACAAAACAGATACTCAGTTTTGGTCTGAGTTACTCTCAGGCCAACGGTCTCGAGTCTTTCCCACCACACCTCCAATCTGCTCTGGACCTCTAAGCCGTTCTCGGCAATCAGCACAATGTCATCAGCGAACAGTATACACCAGGGAGCCGCTTCCTGGATATCAGATGTAAGAGCATCCATTATCAGCACGAAGAGGTAATAATCCGTGTCGGTCCCGGAGAAAGAATAGGACCACCCCATCTCATCCCGTGGGTGTCGTAAGAGGCGACTATTTGACTAAGGGAGCTCCAGACCCAGTGCATACCATATAGCACCTTGGATCACCCGAGCGATGGCGGGTAAACCATCAACAATCGCATTCCCAAGGAGGGTTGGTGTCAGGCAGGCGGCCGACTGTAAAACTTTGCCAAATCTATTAGCAATAATTATGATGTATAAAGTTCACTCATCCTCCATAGAAACGAGAGGATCCTCCGACCAGACGGGTGTTGTGTCTGGTGGGCTACTGCCCGACAATTGATGTCGGGACGTTGTATATATGCAAGTCGCGCGGTAAACTTTGATTGCGCGATGCAGGATTTTGCGTGACGTCAGTGTGATGCGTAGTTCACATGTGGCGATGTAGATGCCGCCACATCACGCCTCCAGAGACCGGAGGTCGATAGTGGGCTGAGTCGTGTATCTTGCGATGCTTGCAAGGGGCAGTTGAGGTTCCAGTGAGTCGGAACCGGGTGCCGCATAGTATACGGTGAGTCGGAACTGTTTGCGGTGATTCACCAGTGAGTCGGGGTGGCGCTGCGTTGTGCTCCAGTGAGTCGGATGTTGTACAGTGCTGGGTTGAGGCTGACTGCTGGCGTCGACCAGGAGAGAGTTGAAGGGCTCTGCTTGTTGACCGGCCGAAAGTGCAGTGTGCTGTGCCCAGGTTGCTGATGATGAGGCTGAGGGTGATGGTCAGGATACCCGTTGAAGCCGTGGATGCTGGCTGGCTGTGTGACTCACCGCTTGAAAGCTTGAGGAAGATGATGACGTCACGCTGAACTAGCTGCTCGAAGGCTGCGTCAATGCGCAAGTAGCGATGTAGATGCCGCCACAGGCCTCTCCAAAGTTACACCACAACACCCGGTTCTCTACATTCTGTATTGAGACTGGTCTAGCCACCTTCATGTATCCGTTGGTTCATCTGGCATCAGCATCTAGTTTTAACATTTTTGGCCTGCACTGTATAATATAGAAGTAGAGCAGAAGCAGGTAGATCAGAAGCAGGCACAAACTGACAATGATGCCAATTCTCTTGTTACTAACAGACAACGCGAGAAAAGGATGGCTATAGCTATGAACTAAGTTAGAGATGTCAAACTAGTTTATAGTCGTACCAACTTATCTGTGAACTGAAAGAGGACGGCACCGTCGATTCAGTGTTGCTAATTAATATAAGGTGCCCAAAATTGAGTAAGTTTTCAAGAAGGAAATTTCACATTAGACATTATTACAGTTTTTACAAATTAAAAACAATGATACCTATATAAAAATAATAAAATAAATAAAAATAATTTGATAATTTACAGTTACGTAGGTACGCTAACAGTTTAGTCTCTCAGCAATAAACAATGGCTTTATCTAAAAAGTAATCCAATGAAGTGGAAATTCAGCAGATAAAATGTTCCACGGGGGGGATACAACTTTCATTTAATGCGAAGTTAAGTAGGTACCTACCCTGCAAGAGGTACCTGGATGTCTAGAATTTAGTTATGACCGTACCTAACTCCTAACACCAGATTTGACTAATTATAATTAGCAGAGGTACTTAGTGGTAGTGTAGTGTAATAAAAAAAAAACAAATTGCTTTACAATGATTTATTGAAAACCAGGTTTACAGTAATTGTGATCTTTAGATGAACCTGCATACATAACTTTATCCTAGTTGTGAGGCCATACTCCGCTTATTTCCGTACCACTATCATTATTATCACTATCGCTTTCGGTTTGTGTCACTTACCACTTCTATAATAAAAGGTTTATCTAAATACAAATTATGTTTTAACTATTCTCCTTCTAATCTGCGAACGTGTTTACAATGCTGTGCCCACTCATGAACTGTAATAGCGTCAAAAGCTTCTCTAACTAGGCGGGGAATTTCAGCATTTTTGTGCTCAATATTTACATCAGCAACTTTTCTTTTCATTGTGCTCCATATGAGTTTAATGGGATTGAGATCACAGTGATAAAGTGGTAAAATATAAGCATTTGTGTCTATTGTCTTCAAATTTTTTTTCAATCTAATATAATATAATAGGCTTGTTTCTCTTAATTATTTCTAAAAGCTGAGGTTTAGTCAAATTCTCTCCGTAGTCAATTTTATTTTGGGTCAACCATAATTGCATATCTTTTTTTAAGGAATTCGTATTTGGGACTTTATTCACACAAATACGGTGTAAGGAGCATTATCCATCACTATTATGGATGGCTCTCGTAAATTAGGCCCAAGTTTTTCAATAACCCACTTTTTAAAGTTTGTACTAGTTATCTCGTCATGATAATCACCACTTTTTGTGTTTGATTTAAACACAAGTAGTGCATTTGTAACAAATCCAGTATCTCCCGCATGAACAATAATATATCTTTGCCCTTTCGGTCCGGTCCAATACTCCGTCTTCACCCTCTCCTTGCTAACATTTACCCGGTTAATGCGAAGAGTGAATATAGGTCTCATCTAAATAAATTATGGGCCGGGGCTGGGGAGATTTATTATTTTTATTCACTGCATGCAAGTACTTAGCTCTCCAAGCTGATATTTCATTACGCTCCATAAGAACCCTCCGATTGGATTGAGATTTTTTAAAACGAAATCCCACCTTGTGAAGCAGCTTTCGCAGCCTCTCTCGCTGTCCTGTGTAATTTGTTTCTGTCTTTAAGACCTCTAGAAGCTTTTTAACAGTAGGGACCTCTTTTTTAGCAGAATAAAATTCATGTAAGTACTTTCCTCCGTATAACTCCCATGTCAAAATCATTTCTAATGCATAACATGCACAAATCCACTTCTACATTTTCTCTCCTTGCCTGGTGTCCGAATTTTTGTACCAGTTTCTCCTGCTGCGTGCCCTTCCTTGACTATTTTTGAAATTAGTCCTTGACTCACACCTGAAATATAAGATAATAAAATAAATGTTAGTAGAAATTTGAAATCTGGCAGGTTAGTTTGCTCACTCACTTAGCAGGTTACCTATTAGATGTACGTTACCATTACGCTAACCTGCAGCAAGAATAGAAACGAATATTTCGTGGACTTAAATAATTAGTTAAGCATCGGGTAACTTATAACAAGAAAGTTGACAACACTAACCTGTCGCTGCCGAAATTCGTTTGTATATTGGATTAAATGGAATAATCGGAGACCCCGCCCGAGCTTCTTCTTCAAAAAAGGTTTTAACGTTTAGAATAATGTTTCGAGCATCACTTTTAATAGCTTTCGGCATATTTAACTTTATAAATTCAGCAACATCACGACAAAACAACCAGAGAACCCGAATGTGGTAGACACTGACAATCGAATGACATTTCAACATGACGGCCGTAGTTCCAATTTTCGCCATTCACAAATTCATTCGCAAATTTCACAGATAAGTTGGTAGGAGTGTACGTCTTGCGCTTCACCGTGTTTTTAGTCGACAAGTTTTTACGTATATTAGTTCCAACTAAAGACTGCTCTAATTTACGTCCGTCTCTTTCTTGTTTTATTAGAGAGAAAAATTAGCAATAGATTAAGACACCAATGACAAATCATAAAAACGCGAACTATAATGTGTATGTTCGTGGGTCCCCCATACAAATCCTTTAGGTCGTCGAAACTTAGCAATGTTTTTTTATTACAGTTACAATACTATTTCTGATAAACTTTGAACAGAAGTTTTCATTTCATCTACAATTATGTTGTTGAAGTGAAAGAAAAATGAAGCGATTAAAAATCTGAAACTTATAATTTGAACGCAGACTAACTGAACGCACACTGAGCGCATCCGACGAAGACCCAAGCGCCATCTGCTGTTTCAGGTTAAAAATAAAATACGGTTTTGTTCTCTTTTCCTCCTTGTTGTTTCTTTTCATTTGAGTGCGTGAAAGAAATGGTTAATTTAATCAGGGCCTATTATTTCCTGTATTGAATGTTGCAAATCAATTTGTGATTCTAAAAGTGTACAACGTTACGTTGCATCGTGTCGATATAATTTCAAGTGAAATGTGGTCGATGACAGCGTGAAAACGATTGCTACGTAAGTATAATACGATCAAATAATATACATCGACAGCGTAGTATTACTGCTATTGGTTTTACGATAAAACGTATTTCGTAGGATAATAAAAATACCTGTCAGTCAATTGTCAGGTACAGACCGTACAGATGGGTACCTATCTGTATATTGTCAAGCAAAGAAGTCAGTCGTAATTGAACAATTTATTTTATTCAAATCGTTTATTTTATGATTATTTAGTGTTAAATACAGTGCCATGAAGTGTCTGTGAAACTGTGAAGGTATGCGCCAAGTGTGTGTGGTAGGGTATTGAAAAAAAAACATGTTTTCGTCTGCCCTTGTTTAAGTTGCAAAATCTTGATTCCTTTGTCATGTGCATAGTCACTTTTACTTTTTCTGGTGAACATTGCATGTAATCGACTGACGTTTATTGAATTCCCGCAATTATGTTATTTTTTTCGTGTGGTAGAAAGTGGGTGCTCATTGGTCATAGGGGATAGTTTTTTATGTAAATAAGGTGTTCCAGTTGAACGAGCAGCCACTGCTGAGCGAGTTTTGTTAAAAAATGCAGTTATACTTGATTGTTATCCTCTTGACATAGTTTTTTTTGCTGTTATAACAAACACTGTTGGAAAAAGTGTTCTATGTAATACCTACATGCAAAACAGGTCCTGGATAAAAAAAAAGAAAAAAAAAGAAAAGGACTCCTGGCAAAGGTGTTATTGTGCAAGGCCTAATGTGTCATTAACAGCTTTCTAACTGTCAAAAAGTTAATCTTTTGATTCCTAAGTCAATATTTCAATCTTGTATTGTATATCCAATATTATATTGATTATCTTCATACAGTTTGCCATGCCAACTTATTGTTTGTATTACTTGCAATGTGGGTTTACTAAAGGTACACCTGCCCTACCCCTCGGGGAAACAAGGCGTGATGTTATATTACTTTCAATATCAATGACAAGAATGTATTTAGGCTGTATAAATATTGTAATCCTTTTCCTTATTTATAAACATACTCTTATTTACTCAAATTTGTCATTGATTCTTGGAATCATTCATGAGAATTTCATACTAAAGTAAAATGACCTAAATGACTACAATAACTTTGAAACACTCTAAATATCTTTAATGACAAGATATCTTATGGTGGCTTGATAGAATTGCAATCTTTTGTTTCACTTAAAAAAATAGGCACATGCTTAATTAATTGCCATTTTGATTTCCTAAAATTATAAATAAAAAAAGAACTGATATTTCCCAAACAAATATGTAAGTACGTTTATGTAATAAAATGTACCATAGAATCGATGTGATATAAAAATTACCTACTTTCAAATTTAATTTTGTTTGCACTGTATTTTAAATTGTTTTAAGAACTATTTTTCCTTTACACAGCTCACAAAATTTAGTATTTTACCTACATTTAGTATGGTGGTCATAACAACATACACATAACTCACGCCTTGTGTCCCCAGAGGGTTAGGCAGAGTGTAGTTTACCCACATTTCGTCAGTAATATGTTTCAAGGCACCAGGGTAGCCTGTGAAATTCGAATTTTCTTAGGTTTTTTGCAATTTACAAGTCAGTATTAGGTTGTATGTTAATCAAAATATGATTTGCGACTGTAACAAGTATGTATTTACAGAATTATAGTCATCAATACAACTTTTTAAGACCAGGTAATCAAATTGAATGATTATTTCATGAATTCTTGACATTTGAGGATTATACTAACTTTTACTGATTCTAATGATTATAATTCTGTAAATACATATTTGTTATGGTCGCAAATTACACTTTAATCAACATACAACCTAATACTGATTTGAAAATTGCAAAAAACGTAAGAAATTTTGTATTTCGTGGGCTATTCTGCCGCTTCCCCCTTAAGTGCCCAGCTAAGAAGGGTGGGGGAAGTGGTCATAAGCAATTGATTAATCTGTCACTTTCTATACCGCCTGAATCTTATAACACTTTCACTGCATTTGATGCATATAATTTATTGAATGATTCATAAGAACTGCATAATATACGTTTACTGTGTGTATTCAATCAACACAGTCCACCTTTAGACAAAGATATACCATTCTTAATATTTTTAGCCAGCTTCTTCACCTCTAGATAAGTTCTGGTTAAATTATCTGGTAGATAGTGTCTATCCGGAGACTAAAACAGGCTCTTTATCTAAGGCCAGTGATGTTTATTAGCATGAGCATGTCTTAAAAGCCCTCATTTTGGCATGTGTTAATCATATAATATGAAAACCTTGATGAATATCTGCTATCCATGTTTAGTGCATGGTTTGGTGTTTCCATGAGAAAGAAATCTCCTCTCTCCTGATTGTTATTATTTTGTTAAAACAAAAGTCAACTTTTAAAATGAGTCTAGAGGTTTACAGTCAACCTGTCATAAAAAAAATCTGCAACCTTGAAAAGACAAGCCAAGTATATATAATTATCACCTGTAATCCCTGTAGAATATCTACAATAGGGGTTGAACCTATTGCCAACCACCTATGGAGCAGATTAGCAGACATTCACCCAAGTACACTACATAGATTAAAGATAACACTTGATTGTGTATGCATTCTTAGAATACTTCACAGTTATGGCGTTCCAATAGTATTGTCTTCCATTTTTCAGTATTGTTTGCACCCAGGAGAATGTTATGTGCAGTTTGTCACATATATTATTTAGTCAGAATGATCAGAATGTTGGGCCATAAAAAGAATGAATGAAAGGCAATTGCATGCAGCCGAGATGAGAATGCTAAGAGGGATGTGTGGTATTACGCGAATGGATAGAATAAGAAATGAGTATGTAAGAGGAAGCCTGAAAGTGACACCGGTGACTGAAAAGTTGTGTGGAAATCGGTTGTCATGGTATGGGCATGTGATGCGGAGGAATGAGGAAAATGTCATCAGGAAAGTGTTGAGTATGAACGTGGAGGGCTATACGAGTAAGGGAAGACCAAAGAAACGATGGGTGGACTGTGTGAAAGATGATATGGCCAGAAAGGGAGTGACTACCGAGATGACGACTAATAGAGAAGTATGGAAGAAAAAGACATGTTGCGCCGACTCTAAATATAAATTGGGACAAGGGCAGGAGAATGATGATTATTTAGTCAGCTTCAAAAATGTGTGACTAGAATTAATTGCCGAATGTATACGCTAATAATAAACCCGAAGAGTTTGTTTGTTTGAACACACTTATCTTGGAAACTACCAGTCGGATTTGAAAAATTATTTTTGCATTTGATAGCCTAATTCTTGAGGAAGGTTATAGGCTATTTAACATCACGCTTCCACGCTTATGAGTAGAGCAAAAAGAAAAAAAATCAGGAAGAACAAAATAGCGCGGGCGAGCGACGCGATGCAACGGGGTGGGTCGGGGGGACAAGAAATATGACGCGGACGAAGTTTGTGTGGTCAGAAGCTAGTGTGTAATATGATACAATATTATGGGATAAAGATTGTAGACAATTGAATTAATTCTTATTGCAGTGTACCTTGATTTTCTATATTAATTGTTATAAGGTCCTGTTACTAATACTAAACAAAACGTGTTAAGTGTGAATGCGGGATAGCTAAAAGAAAAGAGGCAGACTAAAGGCTGGGGCTGAGGGGATAGTGTAATATATTTTGAGTATTTCATAAAACTGCTGCATGACATAAACTGCTGGCTCTAGAAGCATGAAAATTTGCTAAAGAGTTCCTTGTATGTACTACGAAAGTAAGCACTTATAAAGGATTTTTAAAATTAAATAGGGGATGAAATTTTTGGCTATTTGGAAATCTCATCGGGCACATGTTTTGTCCGTAAATAAATTGGGATAAGGATAGGAGGATGATGATAGTTTAGTTTAGACCCAGGGTTCAGAAGTGTTCGCCGCGGTGCCCTGGTGCGCCGTACAAAATACATACGGGTGCCGTGAAGTGCTCTTGTTTACCATTCTCCAGAAACTACAAAATGTGGCTATCTACCTAGTATCATTGCACCTTATTTCGACTAACTAGGGCGCCGAGACAAAATACTAAACCTGTAAGTGCGCCGTGAAAAATGTTTGGGAACCCCTGGTTTAGACCATAGGTTCTCAACGGGGGCGGTACGGATCTTTTCGTGTGGCACGATTACATAGAGAGACAGAGAGAATTCATTTTTAATTTGTGATTATTAATAGATAATAGACAGACATATAAAATTGGTATAATTAATAATAATAATAATAATAATAATAATATTCCACAACTATCACACAACGCCGTCTAGCCTCAAGCTAAGCAGAGCTTGTGTTATGAGTACTAGACAACTGATAAACATACTTATATATTTCTAAATACATACATATATAGATAAATTACACCCAGACACAGAACAAATGATCATGCTCATCTCACAAACATTTGTCCTGGGTGGGAATCGAACCCACAACCTCCGGCATAGCAGTCAGGGCCACTAACCACTAGACCAACAGGCCAGTCTAAATTCATAATTAACTATTATGTAAAGGGGGCGGTAGTCCTTAAAGGTTTGGTTTAGACTATAGACAATTAATAATAATAATAATAATAAAGTTTATATTTATTGTTTAACTAAGACTAGATACATGGCGAAGTAAGAGTAGAACAATGATTGTCTTACATCTAGTTTGTGGGAGGATTTCTGCTCTTCTAGATAGGCTACAGGGTAGCCTGTGTTTAGAAGAAACAGTTCCGGGTCCCTGTCATAGTGGAAAAATTACAGTAGCAAGTGTAAATATTTTTAATTCTTATATAAACAATTTATTTAACTTATTTAACTTATAATTTATTACAAGCTTTCCACTACACCTCTCCAGTAACATTTAAACCTGACTTTGTAAGTAGTGCAAAAAGTTTAGCATAATCTAGACATTTATAAAAATAAATAAGATTGAAGTGTGTTTGTAATGTCAAAATAACAGCTTTTTACTAAATGCATACTTATAACAAAAAAACTATTTTAAAAATTTTTGTCTGTCTGTCTGTTTGTTCTGGCTAATCTCCGAAACGGTTGGACCGATTTTGACGGGGCTTTCACTGCAGATAGCTGATGTTTTATGGAGTAACTTGGGCTACTTTAACTTTAGAAAAATAATTAGGGTTCCGCGCAAAAAAATTAAACTCATGAAATTGTGAACAAAATCCGATTCAGACAGGGAAGTATTGATTTCTACGTGGGCGCAGCAGCGGGCGCTAGTCAAAGTATAAAGACTTACAGTTATTCTTGTGACCTTCAACTATGTGATATCAAAACATGAATATGTTATTCAAAAGTATTCATTTAAATCAGTACATTACTTTTGTTTTGATTTGATCATGGTATTTTTTCTGTTTCTTTGAAATCCAGAATTGGTAATGGAGACAAATGTATAGATTTTTTAAATCAATTGTTACATTGACGAAAGAGTTTTAATAATAAGTAATTTATTCCTCACTGTTTTGTGATAATTTAAGCAATGAAACACATAAAATACTTGTTTACCTTTAATTTGTAATATAGTAAAATTATGTTTTTATTTATCAATATTTTTTTTGTATTATGTTAACTGAAGGAGCCATGATTATTTTGTTTATTTATGCATTTTAGAGCTGATTTTTCAATAGTCAGATAACTTTTATCTGAAGAATAAATATGACAGTTTGACATATTTTTTATACAAAAGCTGTCAAACTGCCATAATTATTTCTTATATAAAAGTTATCTGACAATTGAAAAATTAGCCCTAACTGTTTTATCTAATGCTACCTATTATTATTTGTAAGTTTTTATTTAACTATCATCAAAACCAGGGCAGATGAAATTAAAGTAGAATAATAGTGTTAATTTTAAATAAAACCTTATTATTTATCTGATGCACTAACCAAAGCCAATTTTCTTTTTTTCCAGAATTGACAAGCGCAAAGGCAACAACATAGTGTACTAGCAATAGAAAAACAGAAAAAAAAAACAAAAATTATGTATATAGCAGCTGAATAGAGCTGACACACTGTGATCTCTTTACGTCTATATGTAGTATAATTTTTTTATTACATTACTTATATGAATCGTGTGTAGCCAGTCTGATTCTGTATTTATGCGACATTGAGGAGAGATGAGTTCGATTAGCAATACCAACGCGCGGCCCCAAATGCCTTTGCGACAGAAGGATTTTGATCAGGTAAGGATTTTAATTATTTATATTTATTGGACACAGAGGAGTAACAAATGGAATGCTTTGTACAGTACGACAATGTTCAAAGGTTCCATCGATCTTCGCAGAAACCGAATTTTGCCAAATTAAATGTGACTGGTACCAATGAGAGAGTGACGGAATTATTGCGTCCATCTATGTATGATAAATTAATAATTTAGGTGGGAATATAAATCATTTTCATTTCAAATTTTATTGGTCGATACGATAGTCACGTTTTTGTTTTTAGTTGTCGTACTGTTTGCAGGTTTTACTCAAGTTGATAAGGAACTAAGCCCAAGTACGCACGGTAAATTTTTATCGCTCACTATATTTTTAACTCGCAGCCGAGCCGAGCATTGAGAATCGAAAAGAGTGCATCCCAGCGGATCAGAAAAATACAGTTGGATTTTCAAATCTAGGCGCTAACCAAAGTAGTGCGTGAAAATCCAGTTTGCGAAAAAATCGCCCGTGGGTATGAGGGCTTACGAGGTTAGTCTGGCATTGGACAGTGAATGCCTCTCCTTCGCCAAAACTTGAGTACTTCATTTTTTACTTATCTGTGTTTTCACTAATTTTCATTTTTTTTTTTTAAATTTGATGTGTATTACCTATATTTTTAAATTTGATTTATGTATCATTGAGCAAAAGCGGAAGACAGTTTTTATACTTTGATATAGATGAGATTGTCAGAAAAGTTCATTAACTACAGTATTTAAATTAATTAAACATGGAGCATCTCTGCATGCATGCTAATCTCTGGAACTACCTTTAGAAAAAAAAAAATTTGCATTTCATAGCCCCAATTCTTGAGGAAGGTATTACAATATTCTGCATAGAATACTGTCAATTTTATGAGTAAATACCAAAATAACTATAAAAAAATAGCATACATACTTATAAATACATACCAACGATCTAGGGAGTGTATTAAGAAAAATAGTAATTTGATTTAAATGTATCTGTAGAAATGCGACGTTGCCAGCCCGCGCGCAATACACGCTCTTAAGAAGCCCCCGAAGCATGCGTAGTTCATACAAACGAAATACCAAAATAATTTATATATCAAACATATTCTTAAGGTATTGTTTATTTATTCCGATTGGATTACAGAATATCTAGGTTCCTAAACATAATAGGTTGGGGAAAAAGTTTCTTCGCATTTTTTAAGAAAATTCAAAACATTTTTTAATATAGTTTATTTACATTTAACTAAAGTATGTAGGTACCATTTTGTTCGATAACTTTTTGCCATCTTGTAGGTAGGGACATGATCCCATTGCTATAGAAATTTTGGGACTTCTGGTCAAAATACCGCGACAAGTGGTTTTGGCAGTCCTCTCGTGATGTTAACCTGATACTGCCTAAAGAATTCTGAAGTGACCGAAACAGGTGGAAATTTGAAGGTGCAAGGTCAGGACTATTCGGCGGATGCATTAACACCTCCCAGCCAAACTCTCTTAATTTTTGCTGAGTGGCTAAAGATGTGTGAGGTCTACCGTTATCATGATGAAAAACCACACCCCTTCTGTTGATTAATTCCGGCCGCTTTCTCTCAACTTCTTGCTTTAATCTCATCAGTTGTTCGCAGTAGAGTTCAGAATCGATGGTCCTGCCTGGTGGTAACAGCTCATAATGAATAATGCCCTTCCAATCCCACCACACACACAGCATCACCTTGTTGCGAGTTAACCCACACACAGTCTGTGAAGCCTGACCGGCCTTTGACCACAACCTTTTTCGCACTTTCTTGTCATACGTGATCCACTTTTCACACCAGTTATCAGCTTCTTCAAAAATGGTTCGGTTTCATTACATCGTAATAAAGAATCACAAATGAGTACACGGTTCATTAGGTTTCTTTCAGTGAGCTCGTGAGGTACCCAAATGTCGAGCTTTTTTGTGTACCCAGTTTTTTTCAAATGCGCCAAAACTGTTTTGTGGTCAATTTCCAGTTCTTCAGCTACGTCGTAACTACTGATATGCCGATCTTGCTCCACTTTTTCAAAAATGGCATCCATTTAACCGTAATAGGGCGACCAGATCGACGTGCATCTTTGACATCAAAATTTCCGGATTGAAAACGCTTAAACCAAATTTGTGCTACTCTCACAGACACTAGGTCCATAAACATCGAAAATTTTTTTCGCGGCTTGCGTTGCTTTTTTACCTTTTTTGTAGTAAAATTTTAAAATGTATCGAATTTCTTCATTAGATTCACTCATCTTGACGGTACGAAAAACAAATGAAAATCACACATTTTCCTAATTTGAATTTGGAATTATGTTCTTTAAAATTTAAACTTTCAATGATACCAAAACCAGCCAGATACAAATAGTATAGCCAAAGAGATTTTATTGCACGTTCATACATACTATAATGCGAAAAGACTTTTTCCCCAACCTAATATATTTTGAAAGGACACTGATTTGAAGACGAGATATGAGGAATTTAAAATTTCTATAGAAAACTTATTATTCTCATATAAATTCCTGTTTAAAACAATGTTCTTATTTAATATATGTTTGGGAACCTAGATATTCCGTAATCCAATCGGAATAAATACACACTACCTTAAGAACATGTTTGATTTACAAATTATTTTGGTATTTCGTTTGTATCAACTACGCATGCTCCGGGGGCGCCTTAAGGGTAGTTTCAATCTAACCAGTAGGACGTTAGGTGAAGGTCAAAAAGTATCACGCTCCACCATTTATTGAACAAATTAATTACCTACCAATCATCTTGTAATAATTAAATACCAGCGCGTCAGCCACGTGCATGCCGTTATTAAACAAATGTTATTTATGGTTTCAACTCGAACGTCTGAAGACAATATGGAACCCTGGTATGTGTGATTACAAGTCACGTGGTACTATATAATCCTTTCATAACCAAAGGGCATGTCTTTTCTTCCATTATCGCGCTCCGGTCTACTCCTAGTACTCCTTGATATGGAATGGTCTCTGTTGCTCCATGTAACATGAGGCTACAGGCAGGGGCTACTGGGAATCTTGGTTAATTTGAGTAACACATTATCTGCTTAATTTTTTATGCAAACGCTTCTTTATGCTACACCCTTACCGACCCATATTTTACGATGTTTTCGAAACAATAGAGATGCACAACGAACGCACAGGTGCGGCGCGCCGCACTCGAAGAAAGTTATATAAATTGTATGGACGCGCATACGCGCCGTCAAGCACCGGGTGAACGTCCGAAAACGCGCATGTGCGTCTGCCGCGCCTAATGTAGTAATCGAATCTGGTCTAACCACGCTGGGGTCGGTGAATTTAATTCATTAATTCGTATATAACGTTATTCACGCTCTCCGAAGGGTTTGGCAGAGGTGCTAAGTTGATCTATATTTGGCCAGTTATGTCCCATGAGAAAGGGGCCTATTTCTATCAGCTAGGCGTAAATCTTGACTCGGAACTGTGAAAGCGGTTCTGCTCTGCATCCGATCCGAAACCGAATTCAAGATCCGAGTTCAATCAGAATTGGGAATGTTCTAAATTCGGACGGAAAGAGTTCGGACCTAGTGCATAACCCCTCATAAAAATAGTCCTATGGCTACTTCGGTCCGACATTTCTCGGATTCGGATCGGATGCAGTGCAGAACCGTTTTTACTTAGGTACCTATCTACCTACCTACTGATAGAATTACCATTGCCCCACCTGGGAATCGAAGCCAGGAACCCGTGCTCACAGTCGCGCTTGCGACCCCAAGACTAACAGCTAGGCCTTTGTTCTGGTTCCTATATACCTAAATACGAATAATTTTGTACTAAGTATCTATATATAAGTTTATACATGTATTTAGAAATGCCTTTTGCTTATCAATGCAATGTTGCCTGTAAAGTCCGGTAAAGGACAAAAAGGTCTTAAATATAAATACCTAAGCTATGAATTAACATTTCGATATTTACTTATAACTTATCATTACATATTATAAAACAAAGTCACCCGCCGCGTCTGTCTGTCTGTAAGTTCGCGATGATCTCAAAAACTACTGAACGGATTTTAATGCGGTTATCATTAATAGATAGAGTGATTCAAGAGGAAGGTTTATTCGTATAGTTCTCCAGCAACCACACCGGCGAAGCCGCGGGAAAATGCTAGTTCAAAAATAATCAGAAGATAAAATCACAATTTTCTAGGGATTGTCATCCTTATTTCTTATAATAAGTACGATCAGACCAACTATTTACGTCCTCTAAATTAGTATTGTTATCTTAGATCAATAATATTTATAATATTTACAAGCGACCGTAACCCTTATTCCAATACAAACGTCCTATATTACTCCTATTAAGTAAATAACTAATTAGCAAATAGAACAGCTTTATCACAAAGGGTTTCCACGCTTATGCCTCTAAAAATAAAGTCTATATACTTACTTAACTCCTACGGCCTACGCTTGTTTGAATCGACCCACTTTACTTTGACAATGGTATTACTTACTGTATAGTATTTCGTCATTCTGACGTAACAAGTTTTCTACAACAGAGCATTTTTTCCGGTGCTCTGGGTATGATGAGATGGGCTATTATAGAAGATTTCGTATTTACCATCGAGGAAACTTACATCTATACACCGTAAGGGCTATTCTTGCTAACAGATGTGGATATACTGTGCACGGGAGTTTGTTTTCAAATGGGTCAGATGTAAGTTTCCTCGCTAGTACCTGAGGCTGCAATAAAATGCACTTATTTTTATTGAAGACTGGCTTTTGTCTGCAACTTCTTCTGCAATCCAAGGGAAGTGTAGCCTATATCCTCCTCCAGCTCCCAGGCTACCTATCTGTTCAATTTTATTACGGTCGGTTCAGATGCTTAGGACCGACAGACAGAGACACTTTCGCATTTATGAAATAAGTACTTAAGTATTTCTTTACTTTCGTACAGTACGAAATATTTTATACATATGGATTGAGTTACGCACTACAACCATTTATACATCAAATGAAAGGGTATAAAATATAAATTTACACCACATTAAAATTATTCGAAATGTCCTCCTCTTGCTTCGATACAAGCCTTCAATCTGCAAGACCAGTCATCGAAGCACGCACGACGTTCATGTCAATATCGGCGACTGCTTTAATCAGGAATGCTTTAAGCGACTCCAAGTTGCGATGGGGTTTAGCGCAGACCTTCTCCTCTAAGTGCTGCCATATTTTGTAATCCAAGGGATTCAAGTCTGGACTGGATGAGGGCTAATCCTCATGCCTGATAAAGTTGATTCCACGGATCGTGAGCCAGTTTTGGGTACTTTTCGCCTTAGAATCCTGCTGGAATACCCAGTGCTTGTTTTCGAACATTGTTTGTGAAAGAGGTTCCACAATGTTTGTTAGGACTGTGTTTTGATATACAAGGGCACTGGTTTTCACTCCTTTTTCACAAAAAAACACCTCCGTTGGACCCAAATAGGACACCCCAAGCCAAACCATGAATGCCGAAGGGCGATGACCACGCTGAACACGTGGCACACGTCTGCTCGCTTCTTCACTAGAGTGTGCATACACTTTATCATTTTGTTTGTTGAAACTCTCCTCAACATTAAAGATTTTTGTGTCTGAAATAAGTATTTCGCGGTATTATTTTCCCGCGTACCGCCTTAACAAAACCCGGCTTTTTCAACAGTTTGAAAATCTCAGTTGGCGCTTGACCGCAACTATGTAATGCAATTACTGCGACTCTGTCTTCTTTGCGCGTCCATTCCATTTTAGAAAATGAACAAAATTCCAGAAACCGTTTGTTTTTATTTTCTTTAAATATTCAAATTTCGAATGCCCATAATCTAAATTCGAAATTTTACCTATGTGACAGAACTTATGGCCCGACTACGTAGTATATAGGGTGACTGGTAATTAGTGACCGATACTTAAGCACATGATTGTACTCATGATAACAAACGACTTTTACGACGGGTCCAAACCTGAAATCGCGAAAAAAATTGTTGTTTTTATGTTCGCATAACTCGTCAAAATGTAGGGAGCAACTAATTTTTTTTCGCGATTTTAGGTTTGGTCCCTTAGTAAAAGTTGTTTGTTATCATGATTACAATCATGCATTAAGTATCGGTCACAAATTTTTTATTTACTCATTTTGGATTTTTTTACCGTCTTGAAAAAAATAGGTGAACGGAGTAGAAGCCTATGGCATACGTAGTTTTTTTTTGTTTTTCATGAGCTTAAACAGAAATTGCTGTATCAATAAACACTACACATTCGAAGTAAACTATAAAAAACAGAAATTTTGAAAAACTTTATAGATCGTTAAAACATATCGAAATTCAAATCATACGCACTACGCAGGGTGCGTATTGCGTATGATTTGAATTTCGATATTTTAAACGAAACTAGGTATGCCTTAGGCTTCTACTCCGTTCACCTATAGTACCCTATTTTTTCAAGACAGTAATAAAAGTCGCCTAGTATAAGCAGCTTTTGGCGAGGTTTGTGAGGTCGAAAATTATCCCACGTGAACGTAGGTACTACCGGGATAAAAAGTATCCTGTCCTAACCCAGGTTATGGTCTACCTGGGAGCCTTTCATTGAAACCCTTTAAGGCGTGAAAAGGTAACAGACAGATAGAGATATTTTCGCATTGATTTAGTATGGATAGTCAGTCTTTAATCTTTAAGGACCCAGTAACTGGGTTGTGTAGGTCAGACAAGCAGTCGCTCCATGTAAAATACTTGTATTCAGCTACATCCGGTTAGACTGGCAGCCGACCCCAACATAGAAAAAGGCTAGGAAGATGATGATGGATAGTCGGATACTGACCCTTCTCTCGTACATCATCGACGCGAACTACTGAGAATAGGTCGTCGTGGTAAAAATATTAACCAGTCAGTGAGGTAAATATACCTGGGGCTGTAGTCTCGACATAGATAGCGATCGCTTTACGACCGAATTCGGTCGCAAAGCCCTAATGGGGTCTTTAGATGGTCAAAATTGCTTGACAAGCACGTGATTTTTTCGTATGTCGAGATTGCAGCCCTAGGCTGACTCCCAAGGGTGCGCCAGACGTACGATCGACAAAAGCTACGCCTTTCCAATTTTGAAACAATGTTGCTTGCAAGCTGCAACTGTACCTACTTGTGACAAAGTAAAACAAAAGACCATAGGGGCAGGGTTTTTTCAATGAATCAGTGTACACAAAAATCAACTTTAAAGCGTAAAGGCGTCCGTTTTGTCGATAGTACTTACATATAAGTATCGCCACTCAAGCACTGGCCATTTTAAGACATTGTACTGATCGTTCCAAGGGGTGCACTAAAAGATTACTTTGATTTTATGGTACTTAAGTATGGCGCACCCTAGGTAGTTACTAGTTAGCCTTGTCACCAACCTTGCTAGCTGGCTAATCTTTTGCTCACGGCATGAGCTCTTTCCGTATAGTAAGCATAGCATAATCAGCCTATAACGTTCCCAATGCTGGGACACAGGCCTCCTCTCTGTGAGAGGGCGTGGGCTGTAATACACCTCGCGGGCCCAGTGCGGATTGTTGGATGTTACGTGTCTTTTGGTTCTAGGACGTGCCGGTTTCTTCACGATGTTTTCCTTTACCGTATTGAGAGTAGTTGAGGAAAAAATTACACAAAGTAATGTGTCTGTTTAGGTTCGAACCCACGAGACCTTTTTTTTTTTGTGGATGGGAAATCATCAAATAACTTCTCCCGCTCTGGGTGGAGCGGAAGGGCGTGTCAGACTGTTACTGACTAAAACCCACCCGTGTTCCTTCAGTTGCCTATGCCAGGGCCACGGTATCTTTTTCCAACAACCCGCGACCCCAGCGGCATCGGCCCTATTGGACCCCATCTTTTGCTGGCATCTCTTTGAGGCGCGCGTGGAACACAACGCGCCGTCGACCCGGGCCTGGTCCTCACCGGACGGCGAGCTACCCGTTGCTCGCCATCCGCAAGCCCGCGCCTACGGTGGCCGGGAATCGGCTATCGATTCCCGCCGCCCAGGGCGTCTCCTGCGGCGACTGAGGGCGTGAGGCTGCCTCTCCCTCACGCGTTCCGCCTCCTCCTTCGCGAGTATTACCGCTTCGCAGAAGGAGGTGAACCCACGGGACCTACGACATGGAACTCTGTCTGTTACTACAAGCTCGAAAGAAATAATGATACCTGTTAGCTTTATCTGCTCATACTGAAAGCCGATCTCAACCTTTTCCGGCTTGAAAGCCTGATAACCTGATTGAACCTGATAGCCTGATTGATTGACCTTTTGTTATTGTGTGACTGGAATAACAACAAACAAACAACATTTTAACACAAAATTCGACGATGAAGTTAAAGTAGGCTTACAATAAGAATCATTACTCAAGGCCACTGCCGGCGATGAACGAGTAGCGAGTAGCAACTGAAAACGAGTTGGCGAGCAGCAAGTAAACGACGGCGACAAGCGATTACTCGCCGATATGCGTATGTACCAAGCGTGAGTCTCTCGGCGAGTGTTCTGCCCGCCAAGCGAGCGTCGCTGAGCGAGTACTCTCTTTGATAGTTCATGTCGCTGCGACAAACGAGTACTCGCGCGCGGTGTGAACAGTCAGCGATCAACTATTAATCTGTGCATCTCTTTTGTTTACACGGAATGTATATCTATTGTACGTTTCTTGAGCCAGAAAATAGCCGATAGTTAGTCGCTTCCTCGCCGGCGGTGGGACAACTGCCTATTGATCGGTACCAGGGAATCGTGTAATGATTAATCGATATCGATTTGAATTTTGTAACGCAAGTATACATTTTTTTATCAATCAATCACTCAATCGATTGAATCAGCCTATCGTGCCTCCGATACAACTATAACAGATCGATTTGAATGCCGATTTTCGAGAGCAAAACTTAGAGAAAGCGTAGAGTTTTGTGTCAAGTCTTTTTAGTAAGATATGGCGTAATATTTCGCTGCCATACCTAGAGCTAAGTTTAAAAAAAGTTTTGATCCTAAAATAAATATTTTTGACTTTGATAACTTGAATGGTGTAGTGACCAGTCTACCTTCTGCGATCAGGGTCGTTGATTCGATTCCGCATTGAGTCAATAAACTCCCACCCATGCAAGTGCCTAATTAGTTGTTTTAATTTACATGATAGGTTATTTTAACCACGACACAGGGATTCAGGAGTGAATATTATATTCTTTAAAGCTGGTCTTTTGTGCATGTATAGCCAAAAGGACAAACAAGAAAAGAAAGAAAGAAAAATATGTTTATTTGTCACAGAACCACGTGCATACAAAAATATAATTAACTCGAGTTGTACAATAAGAAAAATAAAACACAAATCACGAGCACAAAACAAAAGTCGGCAGCTGCTGGCACGCCATGACTGTGACAAGAAGGCTTCCACTCAGCATGATGCTGTGCTATGGGGGGCCCACAGCACAGCGCTGATTTTCAGTGGTCACCCGAAAAAGACGTAGGTACGGAAACCAAGTCAGGTTAAATGATCTGTACATGAATTAGTAAATAAATAAATAAAATAAAACAAATAGTACCGAGAATATTATAACGCAATTATTCTTACAAAGCTTAAACCAAACATATATAAATAAAAACAAATTATAGATAAACATAAAAAAATGAATCTGCAGGCATCACCGTGCGTACCTAAAGTTATTGCTACACATCTACACATTCAGTGCTTTGTCTCGCTCCCTCAATTAATTCAACCACAGAAAATTAAGGAAAATTCCACACCGTATGAAAAATTACGAGAGCAACTTTATAAGTTTTTTAAGAGTCATCTTTTACGTCGCTGTTAAAATGGAGTCTTCAACCAACCGAAATTGAACGTGGTTCATCACAGTCCTATATCAGTCAGTCTTTCTATACAACAAGTTACCTGTAGAATATAAAATCATGAATAGTGTAAACTTATTCAAAAACAAATTCAAGACATACTTATTGAGGAAGGGCTATTACACTGTTGATGAGTTTCTAGAGGATAAACGACAATAATGTACTTAAATTAACTGCATTATTGGATTATTATATTAACATTACTATTACATTATTATTTCTATTTCACTGGAATGATTTTATAATGGAATTTTGACTTTTTTTTTTGATATTTTTATGTGCAATTTTATATTTTGACATTATATTTTTATTATAAAATTATTCGTAAATAATAATTATTAATATATTGCCATTAGCCGATTGTTATGTACTGGTTTTGTTTCTATTTTCTGCTATTACTTTCTACACAATGTATATTGTTAAGAAATAAATCACTTATGACTTATTGATCAACTTAAGTTAGGTTTTCTGGTCAAATCTGAACTATTCGCAAGAGTTCTATCGACGGTGTAGTGGTATGGAACCACACCTGCACACACATGAGCTTAAGTGCCTATAACTTCGGATGTCTGCGAAGTTCAATACACAGTCAACAGTCGTCAGTCGACGTCACGACAACACGCAACACTGTCGTTACCTACCGCGTCATTCGCGTCATTTCATAATTGTCATACAATCAGTTATTGTACCGTGTTAATTTTAATATCATTTTATTAAACTCATGTGTACCTACCACTAAATGAACATTTAATTTTAATATCATTTTATTAAACTCATGTGTACCACTGAATGAACATTTAATTTTAATATCATTTTATTAAACTCATGTGTACCACTGAATGAACATTTAATTTTAATATCATTTTATTAAACTCATGTGTACCACTGAATGAACATTTAATTTCATAGAACCTAAATCACGTCCCAGCAAAAGTTCTATAACGAATAACTATTCTATGGATGACATAGAAGTGAGCAAGAGTGGTGATCAATGCACGTTCCTTTGAATAAGATTGCTTGCAGCGGAAAAATTACATTCTGATTCTCTATTATTTCGTAATATCTCTATAGCACTGCCTACCCACCCGACCAGTGTTGTCATGAAGATCCACAAATACTTTGTGATCTAACGATCTGCCAACCTTTTTGTCATGCTCACTTCAACAATAACACAACAAAATGGCTGTCTGTCGTCAGCATCACATAACTGTTAACGCTGCTGAGTCACAAAATGTGGGTTATCGACTCGATTCTTCTGTATGTGTGATATACAGGGTTATTGGTAAAACACCAACAACCTCTTAAGGAGTCATTATGAACAACTTTTCCTATGGGACCAAACCTGAAATCGCGAAAAAAAAAATTAGCTGTTCAGTACATTTATGTTCGCATAATTCGTCAAAATGTACTGAACAGCTGATTTCTTTTTCGCGATTTCAGGTTTGGTCCCATAGTAAAAGTTGTTCATAATGATGAGTACAATGACCTCTTAAGAGTTTGTTGGTGTTTTACCAATAACCCTGTATATTTTTTATTTTTTAGAGTTCCGTACCTCAACCCTTATAGGATCACTTTGTTGTCCGTCTGTCTGTCTGTCAAGACCCTTTTTCTCAGGAACGCGTAAAGGTATCAAGTTGAAATTTATATCAAATACTCGGGTCTATGATCTCTTTCAGCTATGAAAAAATTAAACTTGTAAGTGATCGCGATCTAAAGATATGACCGTCGTAGTAGGTCTGATGAAGGCAGTCGCTCCATGTAAAATACTGGTATTCAGCTGCATCCATCCGGTTAGACTGGAAGCCGACCTCAACATAGTTGGGAAAAGGCTAGACAGATTGATTGAAGCCTCTTGGCCTCCTCTAGCTAACAAAAAGCTGTTTATAGGGTTCTAAAATTATTTCTTTTTGGGTTGTCCGATTAAAATTATATTCCTGAAAACTGTCCCTTCACTTCTCATTTTGAGGCACCTCCAGGGTGTAAAAAGATCCTTCACGAAGACGCCATCTACGCATTCTTTACACAAAGCTTCGTATCAAGCTATACATTTCTGATCTCTCTTTGTACGGAAAACCTATACAATGCAAGATTAGCTTATACTGGAAATGTATAGCTTGATATGTAGCCGCTGTACAGATGCCAGCTCATCAAGCTAATACAATCTGTAAAATTTCTTTAATAATGGGTTGGGGAAAAAGTTTCTTCGCATTTTTTAAGAAAATTCAAAACATTTTTTTAATATAGTTTATTTACATTTAACTAAACTATGTAGGTACCATTTTGTTCGATAACTTTTTGCCATCTTGTAGGTAGGGACATGATCCCATTGCTATAGAAATTTTGGGACTTCTGGTCAAAATACCCCGACAAGTGGTTTTGGCAGTCCTCTCGTGATGTTAACCTGACACTGCCTAAAGAATTCTGAAGAGACCGAAACAGGTGGAAATCTGAAGGTGCAAGGTCAGGACTATACGGCGGATGCATTAACACCTCCCAGCCAAACTCTCTTAATTTTTGCTGAGTGGCTAAAGATGTGTGAGGTCTAGCGTTATCATGATGAAAAACCACACCCCTTCTGTTGATTAATTCCGACCGCTTTCTCTCAACTTCTTGCTTTAATCTCATCAGTTGTTCGCAGTAGAGTTCAGAATCGATGGTCCTGCCTGGTGGTAACAGCTCATAATGAATAATGCCCTTCCAATCCCACCACACACACAGCATTACCTTGTTGCGAGTTAACCCGGGTTTCGCCACAGTCTGTGAAGCCTGACCGGCCTTTGACCACGACCTTTTTCGCACGTTCTTGTCATACGTGATCCACTTTTCATCACCAGTTATCAGCTTCTTCAAAACTGGTTCGGTTTCATTACGTCGTAATAAAGAATCACAAATGAGTACACGGTTCATTAGGTTTCTTTCAATGAGCTCGTGAGGTACCCAAATGTCGAGCTTTTTTGTGGACCCAGTTTTTTTCAAATGCGCCAAAACTGTTTTGTGGTCAATTTCCAGTTCTTCAGCTACGTCGTAACTACTGATATGCCGATCTTGCTCCACTTTTTCAAAAATGGCATCCATTTTATCCGTAATAGGGCGACCAGAGCGACGTGAATCTTTGACATCAACATTTCCGGATTGAAAACGCTTAAACCAAATTTGTGCTACTCTCACAGACACTACACTAGGTCCATAAACATCGCAAATTTTTTTCGCGGCTTGCGTTGCATTTTTACCTTTTTTGTAGTAAAATTTTAAAATGTATCGAATTTCTTCATTAGATTCACTCATCTTGACGGTACGAAAAACAAATGAAAATCACACATTTTCCTAATTTGAATTTGGAATTATGTTCTTTAAAATTTAAACTTTCAATGATACCAAAACCAGCCAGATACAAATAGTATAGCCAAAGAGATTTTATTACAAGTTCATACATACTATAATGCGAAAAGACTTTTTCCCCAACCTAATAGATTTTCAACTTTACCGCTAAAGCATTAGGTGCAAGGTTGATTGGGTTGGTAGTTTAGGGTAGCTTAGCCTTCTGCGTCTGTTACTTCGTTGCTGTTTACGGTAGTGCGCTGTGTGACGCACAGAAGACAAGTAATTGCTTATGGGTGCATGCAACGGTACAGGAGTTGTGGTAGTATGTAAAGTTAATATATAACATTTAAAACATGTAGTAAAAGGGCGTCAAACAAAGTTGGAACTTTGACCTTTAATATCTCCGTAAATAGAGTCTAGATCTTTGACAATCGTTACGGGTCGTCAGAAGCCTGACAACCTGTCTTACTAAGGGGTATCGTATTACCCAGTAACTGGGTTGTGGAAGTCAGGTAGGTAGTCGCTCCATGTAAATTCGCCTGCATCCGGTTGGACTGGAAGCCGACCCCAACATAGTTGGGAAAAACCTAGGCCGATGATAATGATGATTTCCGTAACTAGAAGGTTCCCAAGTATGGTCCAGTACAAAAAATTATCATAATATATTATCGAAAAGAACAAGTGACTCTCAGCTTCGTTAAGGGTTATAGTTTGATACTAAGAGAATTATCGATACGACGAAGAAGGAGAAGCCTGGTAACCAAGGCTTGCTAACATTACCAAATAACAAAATTATAACAGTTAAGTAACGTTATTTCAGTTGTGAATTGATATCGTAATAACGTTACAAAAATGTACCGTAACTTGATAACATTACCAGTAATATAACGTTCATGAACATTAACGTAAAATAAGAGAAATATCGTTTTAACGATAAAATTATTAGCCCGCGAATTTTCTTGTTTTTTGCAATTTGCTGATCAGTGTCAGGTTGTTATTTGATCAAAATGTGATGCGCGACAATAACAAATATGTATTTACATACTATCATAACCTTAAGAATCATTTACTCTTAATCATCAATCAACTTAAATTTTATGTATTAACTAGATTTCCGAAATCTAGCTAAGAAAAAAAAATGTAACTGGTTATAATTATGTACTTAGGTACCTACATATTTTTTACTGTCGTGAATCACCCACTTATAACCTTTAAAAATAACGTTATAAAATGTTACCGGTATTTAAAGCCCTGCCTGTTACTGATCCCTAATATCAACTTACAAATGCATCTGCTCATCCGATTTATCTTCGTCATCTCAACGCCCACGTAAAGAGCGCGGGTGTTCTATATTTAGTCAGGGACATACTCTGTCATACTGATCAACCAATTGTGATTCAGGTTGTTATTTATGTGTATTATTATAACGCCTCTCTTCTGCGACGGGTAGTCAGAAGTTCACTGATGACGCAGAGAGGCAAGCCTTTACTAAGGCGTGTTATCACTGGGGAATTGGGGATATACAGATCTAACCATCATTTATACTGAACTTCTTTCCCTATGAAACTAGGAAAAGTAGGTAAACAAACCAATAGGACCAAAACGTTTTAAAACCAGCATCATGATTCCTAGTCGAAAACCGGCCTCTTATATTCCTTGTACTGGAACTATAGGTTTTTTTATCATGTTTTCCAGGCCTTACTGCCTACTAATCGATCATCAATTCCTAACTGGATTATCTAAGCGTCGAACCTAAGCCCTCGTCTGTCGCGACCACTAGACCATAACGCAATCAGTATTGGCATTATGTTCATCACTAATTAACATAAAAAAATAATAAAAACCAAACGAACTGCATTTCTAACAACTTCAAACTGACATAACTGTACACAAAAAAGTAGGTTACCATTTGAATTAGCACCATATGTTTTGATGCTTGTTTGTTACACATGTTTTGGAAGCCATTTTGTTAGAGTTAACAAGAAAAAGTGTGTATGCATGTTTGGTCTTTTGCTATTCGAGAATTGCTGCCCTAATTTTGATTAATTCTTGATTTATCAATGGCTAAGAATAACTTGAGGAAGTCGTTGTATTTACTTGAGAGATGGAGTTTTGACGGTTCATTTCACACCTTTATAGCAGCTAAACGCCTTATGCTGAGACTCCCTTAGAGCCTACGCAAACGACGCGTTGCGGCGCTGCACCGCAAAGATTTCGCCGTACAATACTTTGCGGTACGGCGAAGCAAAGCGTCGTGTGCATAAGTCCCCAATCACCAATGAACGGTCAGAGGGGATATTGCCTCTGATCTTTACGCAAGTCCGATGGATTGGTGGTCCAAAACATGAATCTAAAATACCGTAAATGTAAGTTTGTACGCACAATATTGAGAGATTTACCATGTTGTTTTAAGACCATCGACTTCTTATAGGTATTGCTGTTATCTATAGGTATTGAACTATTTTCTATATTTTCTTTTTTTCAAAATTTTAGGCTCAGTACTTTCGGAGATGAAGGCGGGAATGGTAAATTTTCGTCTATTTTCTTAAATAACTTTAAAACGGTTTATTTTAAAATGATAAAAAATATACATTTGAGACTCTTACAGTAAGCCCTTTTATTTGATATGTCACACGGTACAGTTTGCAAAACTTTTTTTTCTTATTTACCCCCCAAAGTTGACCCCCATATTCAAAATTTATTTATTAACGTTACACGTCCGTGTTTGGGTCACAGAAATACATATCGACGCTTGAAAGGCAAAATTGACTAAGCGACAATTGAAAAGTTCATAATCGTTAATAAATTGCCAGTTTATTAAATATTATAACTTAAAATTCGTTGGAATCAAGCAGTTACGACTACTTAATAGACAATTTTTTACTTTACATTAGTAAAGTTGCCAACATGTCGTTTGGTAAATATTGCCTTTCAAGCGTCGATACGTGTACCAAATTTCAACTCAATCGGTCCATTAGATTCGGAGCAAATTGGCTGTGACAGACAGACAGACACAGGAGTGATCCTATAAGGGTTCAATTCGGCATTGTACAGTCGAATCATGAGTTTGAACCCTGCCGTTACTATTGAGTAGTTAGTGCTATTGTATCCAGCTCCTTACACAGACAAGCTGACGCCATATTCGCTCTGCATGGATGTGTCTTGCGATTTGGGAGAACGTCTTTAGAAGCAAACCAATACTTGAATGATTACTTTTTTCATAGATATTGACAAATCTCCATGGTTTCTTCATCATCATCAGCCTGAACAATTCACTGCTGGACAGGTGGACATAGGTCTCTCGATCCTTGGCCACTATCATCCAGCTGCTACCAGCCAGCCACCTTGCGAAGTCTGTCGCTTCTGTTTTCATAAAGCCTCTCATCATCTTATTCATAAAGGTAATGGTAATAGACGCCGTGAGCATTGGCGAATGAGCGGCCTGCAGTCCTGCACTGCCCTCCCGTCTCGTCGCGGTACAGCGGTTTTGGTCAAACTGTACCTTTGGATAAGTTTTGGCTTTTTGTAGCATCTTCTCATTGTTATTTTGGTTAATCAATCCTCTCATGATCCCATGTTTGCTGGAGTCAGCTCAATTCACTTACTAGCCTGAATTGTCCCACTCTTGGGGAAAGGGCTCCCCTCCACTCTTTCCATCTTTCGCAACGCCGCGCTTCAGATAACAACAAATTCATCGACCATTCTTTCATAAACGGTCGGTCAATAACTTGGCCTATCGATTTAGCCTCTCTATGATTATTTATTATTTATTTCTTTAAATAAGACGGTTAAAAAACCATTTACAAAAATTAAAGACACAGTTTGTATAAACACATGCACATAAAAGAGAAAATAAAAAATCATTAAGTTCAGGTAAAAAGTTAACAACACTTTCATAAATTCCTCTCACAGTACTTCTGATATGCCAATATAATCTTCGACCATTCGGCCGCAAACAGATCGTTTGTTGGGTTCGAGTCCAAGAGATCATTAAATGCGGCCAGCAAATAGCCTGTGCTTTCTGCTGCGGCAGTACTTGTCTGGAACAGAGCAGAAGAGCCAGCACTGCATGCAGATCAGTCGCGTCAATAGTTTCATTTGCCTATACAAAAGTTTCTGACAGATTTGCAAAGCACCGACCCTACTTATAAGGCGACCCCGAAAAGCAAGCATCTCACCTTGACCCCTCTTGTACAGTCGCGACCAAAAGTCGATAAGCAAACTCACAAAGCAATAGCTTGGCGTTTAGTTTGACTTAAGACCTCCTATTTCTAAGAAAATAAACATGCATAATTATTGTCGTCAACAACTGATTGTAGTTCATAATTTCAAAGTTATAACATGTGTAAAGATGACCTAGCGGTTAAGCGCGTGCAGATAGATGTGTGAATCAGTGAGCCGTGAGTTCCAATCTCACGCAGTACTTGACTTTTTGTAAGTTTTTACTTGATTGGAAGTCATGGGACAGAAATATGACTGACAGGCCAGTTGGCGTGGTTGGTTAAGATACCGCCTATCATGTCGCTGGTCGTGGGTTCGATTCATGGGAATCGAACCCACGACCAGCGACATGATAGGACAAACATTTGTGTGCTTGAACATGTCTGTTTGTCCTGAGTCTGGATGTAATTATCTATATAAGTATATATTTACAAAAAAAAAGTAGTATATGTAGTATATCAGTTATCTGGTTTCCATAGTACAAGCTTTGCTTAGTTTGGGATCAGATGACCGTGTGTGAAAATGTCCTAGGATATTATTATTATTATTATTATTATATAATATTCTTTATCTTGTTCGCAGATATATATCTGGGTATTGACAATTATATATGTGTTATTAGAATATCCTTTCTTTGTTATGTTATTATGAATTGACTAAGTGGGTATACAACAAAAAATCCTATGAACGGTTACAAAAAAACTTCTTTTATCTAGTAGGAATGTAACGTCACAAAATTCTCTTAAGTTTGTTAATTTTATAAATAAGTAAATAAAACGAATTAACATTTTTGTTACCATTCAGCACGACTTTTTTATTTAAACCTTCCAACACCGGAAAGATAAATTAAAAATCACAAAAATAGTTAAATAATAATACAATAACTAATATTTAACGTCTTATAAAAATAAATAATAAATGAACTTAAACATCTAACAAATTTTTGCGTAAAATAGAAATATATTATTATGGTTCCAAAGAAACAAAAAACAGTCCAACATTGTGATTAAGATTCGAACTCAGACTTCATTGATCGTGAAACCATTGCTTTGCTTAGCCCAAACAGTTACCAGCACATGTTATGTTTATGCGAATTTTAGCAATGCAATGGTAAGAACAGGTCGCCAGTATGACGATTATTCTAAATTCAACAGAAATATAATGTTATTTCGCGTAGTACGACGACATGCGACAATTCATTAGAGTGTGTTATCTGCGGAATGTTAAGTCAGACATCGCTCATACATGCACACGTACCGCACAGTTCGCACTCGCTCGCTTCGCATCGTGCTCGCACAGTTCATAGCAATGTAATCCTTAGCACGCTTATGGACTTTTGAGCGTTTACTGTACATAGGGACCTAAGTATTAGACAGTGGAAGTATTAAGTCTACAGAGTTATTGTTCTTCATGTCCTGAACCCATGTTTACTTTGGGGTCAGTGCAATATTCTCCCATTTCACTGTAGATTTTCTGATCAATAATCACAGACTCGGTCACCTTTTCGTAAACCAGCGGTTAGTAATTTTGTCTATCGATTTAGCCACTCCGGAACCTATTCATCTGGCTATGTGGATAAGTTTCTGACAGATTAGCAAAGCAACGACCTCGCTGGACCAGCAACCCCGCAAGCTAAGCATCTCACCTTGACCTCTCTTATACGAATGTCAGTCAAGGTTAGTTTGGAAGGCTTGATGAAAATAAATATTTGCATTGTTTGAGTTTAGATTCGCAGATAATAATTACTTCGCTCACCTTAAACAGTTGGTTTGTATTACTTGAATTATGAAATTATATTACATTGGTTACATAGCTATAAAATTGTGTCTGCCTCGTTGGTCTAGCGGCCGCCAGCGCTACTGAGCATGATGATGTCCTGGTTTCGATTCCCAGTTTGGGAAAAGTGTTTTTGGGTTCTGGATTTGTGCCCGTTCTTGGCAAATGGCACGCCCGCTATTACTTAAGGGTGCACCGAGCTTTTGCCTTTGTCTCTGTCTTTAGCTTTACGTGTAAACAGTAAATAAAATAACCACACTTGCGTTCTGTCAATGTTTTTCGTTGTTATTTTCATCATATTATTGCTCTTAAATAAAAAAAGACATAATCGTTTCAAAAAATTACATAACGGCTCCTATTTCATCTCTTCTGAACTCTTGAATAGGAATTCAAGAGCCATCGTCAAAGTTCAAACGTAACTAATACGGGCCCGTATTACTTACGTGTATAGTAAGTAGTATAAGTTTTTTTTAATGTTTCTATGGGCCTTACCGTATTTCCGAGATTCCTACATAATATTTGCGTAGATCAAAAGCTATACAGGTTGTTTTTTAAAACATGCGACAAAATTTAAGGGGGTGTTCTACCCATCAATATGAACAACTTTTACTATGGGACCAAACCTGAAATCGCAAAAAAAAATCAGCTGTTCAGTACATTTTGACCAAATAAGCGAACATAAATGTACTGAACAGCTGATTTTTTTTTTCCGATTTCAGGTTTGGTCCCATAGTAAAAGTTGTTCATATTGATGGGTAGAACACCCCCTTAAATTTTGTCGCATGTTTTAAAAAACACCCTGTATATAGGGTGACTGATAATTAGTGACCGAACAACTTTTACTATGGGACCAAACCTGAAATCGCGAAAAAAAAATAAGTTGTTCCTTACACTTTGACGAATTATGCGAACGTGAATGTATGGGACAGCTGATTTATTTTCGCGATTTCAGCTTCGGTCCCATAGTAAAAGTTGTTTGTTATCATGAGTACAATCATGTTTAAGTATCGGTCACTATACCAGTCACCCTATATCTATCCATATTACTACTACTAAAAGTACTTACTTGGTACTTGAAGTTATTTCTCGCGAAAAGTACACTTATCCGACACACCTACATTACTCATAACTGGGAGACCTCTCGGTACGAAAATTATTCATTAAACTAGATATCATGGCGCAACATAAAAACCGCGCTATGCAAAAAGGTGACGTTTAGATCTAATTTACAACATACCCTAATATAGAACATCTTTTGCACAAAAATTTCACAATTATTTTAGTCCTAGCCTCTATAACAAAGTAAGTAAAGATCTTAGAGAATTGAGGAATCTTGACAGAGATATACATGCAAAAAAACTATGGATAAATATTTGAAAACACTAGACTACAACGATACTGAAAATCTTATGATAAAATTAGTATAAACAAAGCACATAAATAATAAAGCACTCATAACGTAGGTACACATACAGAAACAAACATATAACACAATACAACAATAATGTAATTTAATTGATATACTGTAATAATTTATTACCTGTACAATATGAAGTCAATCTGCTTAAATATGTTACCTGTAACTGGAACTTGTGTGAATCTGTTGTTTCTAGGGTTGAGGAAGACTATCCGCTCGTGATACAGTTTTATACTAGTACGAGGGGATAGGGCGAATCAGTCTTTAGACAACCAATCAATCTGCCTAGCCCTTTCCCAACTATATTGGGGTCGGCTTCCAGTCTAACCGGATGCAGCTGAATACCAGTATTTTACATGGAGCGACTGCCTATCTGACCTCCACAACCCAGTTATTGGGTAATTCGATACCCCTTGGTAAGACTGGTTGTCAGACTTTTGGGCTTCTGACGACCCGTAACGACTGTCAAAGATCTACGAATGACAGCCGGGACCAACGGCTTAACGTGCTTTCCGAGGCACGGAGGAGTCTCGGTATGTAAAAATGGTCACCCATCTACAGACCAACCCCGGCAAGCGTAGCTTAACCTGTGGATCGACCCTTGCGACTGTTATTACTTAGCCACAGCAGTCTTTACACAACCAAACCATGATATTATACCACTTCACATCCTCCAACTGTTGACTTGCGTAAAAAGGTTTGAACCTTTTGGGCCTCGTCCCGGTTCGCCATCTTGATTATTAATCAAAATGGCGATTTCTGTCTATCTTGTTTATTATTAAGTTATTACGTATGTATGTTTGTCTGATTTATGCAATGAAGTGTGTCTGTCTGTGTAACTACGTAACGGATTTTAATGCGGTTCACCATTACTTATTTTAGAGAATTTATTCTGGAACGTTTAAGGCTCGTTTTCACCACATACCACTAAACGCGTTTAACGCTAAACGAGTTTAAAAGATCATTCTGTCTCTGTTATCTTCAAACGATTGAAATAAACGGAGAGATGTTTTAAACTCGTTTAGTGATGTGTGGTGAAAATGAGCCTTAGTGTTCAATACATTAATATTAAACTTACATAATATAATAAAGAAATCTAGATGTGTTGTCAAGTCGTAAATATTCTAATGAACCTTCTCGAAAGCATATAAGTAGGCTGTAGACAATATTCTAACGATCCGTACCGAAGTCTCGCCCGTATCGGATCGAAGCACCGCAAGAATGTAAATAGTGACAGATTGTGAGCCCACCCGCAGCGAACCAGCTCCCTATACTTACGGGATATAGCAGCTGATCGACTGGTTTTTTATTTAATCCCGGTGAAGGAAAAAACAGCAGTTGTATTTGTCTTTTTTATTAACGAGAGTTTAGGTGTTGAATGCATCTATGCAATTACTGTAGACATTTACTATGGTTTGTTGGTTGTTCACCACTGCTTCCAAAACGGTGAACGAAAATATCGTGATATATTCAAGAACTTAGTACCAAAAATATACAGATTTGTGAGGGCCAAAAGTCCCTGCTAAACTTTCTCAGAGAGGTTATTCTAATTGGCTGAGAATCAGAACTATTTGAACGCCAAAGTTACAAAATACAGCCCCCAAAATCCCTAACCACTTACATATACACGTAATTGCAAGTATGACAAGCCTCCATGAACAATCATTTTGTGCAAGCATGCACAACTTCCCTATAAAAGCAAGGTGGAGCAGCATCAGTTTTTGCTTGAGCGATGGACGACGACGACGACGACGCGCTTGCCTTAGCTGCATTAATTGTGTGTGATTGCGCACGCCGTTCAATCAGAAAATTCTATCAATCTTCATGCTACTTGCACAAAATCATCATACAGACGCTCAAGCACGCTTGCACAAAATGATTGTTCATGCAGGCTTGTCGTGCTTACAGTTACGCGTGTACCCTTCTTTGGTGTTCAGGCTGAGAAAAAGAATAATAAGGACACAAACTCCCTTTCTTGTAAAACTTTCTCTGACAGAAGAAAGCTGCTGGCCATCCTCTTAGCATACACCCTTAGTCACTTTTACGATACCTATAATTTAAAAATGAATCTGTATCAATCAAGTCAACCGATCACAGTCTACTACTGAACATAGGCATCTCCCAAGTTGCGCTATCAGCCGGTTCTCCGCCTTCCTCATCCAGTCTGCCCCAATTGCCTTTTTATAGACGTCGGTCCATTTTTGCTAGGGGACGTCCCATACTACGCTTGCCGATAAGCGGCCTCCACTCAGAAGACTCGATGAATCGGTAAATTTTCGCACAATCTGATAAATATAACGTAGTTTTGATTATTATTATAGCATGTCAGTAGCCTACGTCATAGAATGCACACTTCGAATTCGCTGTGTCATCGCCGTATGAGGTATTTAAGTTTTGTGACGTATCGGATGCTCGAACGCATATCTGTAGGTCATACAAATAAATATGATGACAATTGAACTGTTTGATAATAAACTTCTCTCTTGTATGACTGTATGTATGTATGTATGTGGTGGTAGGATTGTGCTATCAGTCTATCATACACTCATGTTACGTCTGTGTCAGTCAATATTCCAATGAAGAGTCCATCCATCTTGTGTCTATGGTGTAAAATTTCAAACTCCAGGGTGCAGAACAGGATGCTATTGTAAATGTAAACAAAAACAAATATTAAATTACAAGTAGAACGAGAAACATCTAGGTCGTCTTACAAGCTTGCAATCACTTCCTCTTTACGGCTTCATTTGTATAAATTAAAACTGCAGGGTCAAACGAAATGAGTTGGCGAAACTCCGCAGACGTGATCGATATCTCAATCTGCCTAGCCTTTTCCCAACTATATTGGGGTCGGCTTCCAGTCTAACCGGATGCAGCTGAATACCAGTATTTTACATGGAGCGACTGCCTATCTGACCTGCACAACCCAGTTACTGGGTAATACGATACCCCTTGGTAAGACTGGTTGTCAGACTTTCGGTCAAAGATCCACGAATGACAGACGGGACTAACGACTTAACTTGCTTTCCGAGGCACGGAAGAGTCTCGGTATGTAAAGATGGTCATCCATCCACGGCCAACCCCGCCAAGCGTAGAAAGAAGCGTAGTTTTACCTGATGGATGGACCCGTGCGGCTTTTATTACTTAGCCACGAGCTAGAACATGATAAAACAAAAGAAAAGTACGATCGTAGCTAGTGTGCTTCAACTTCAAATACCTACACTACCAGCGGTTGTTAACCCCAAAAAAATATCATCAAATTATACTTTTTGTTATTTTATCGCGTTTCAATAACGACACTTACCACTCACGTCTGCGAAGTTTCACTAGCTAATTTAATTTGAGCCTGTATTGTTAAATTTAAAACAGCATCCACGAGATGCATTAGCATATCTGGTAAACCCTGTGCGTATGCAATCAGGGCCATTACCAACCTTGCTGATTGAAAATCCTTTCACCACGGCTTGCAACATGACCTATTTCCGTCTCTAAAATAAGAAACCGTTCCCCAAAATATTATCGGTACAATTTTCGCCATCAACACTTTTCTTCTTTAAAATATTCCTAAGTCTGGTTCTAGACTCAACATCTGACGCTTTTTATCGCGTCGCGCGTCGTTCATGCCAACTAACGTCATATTTCTATCGAATATCATCGCACGTCATGTTGCAACGTAAGCATGTGGCAGAAGATCAACTTTGTGCGAAATTTTGTCGTCATTATTATTAGCGAGCTGCAGAAAATAATCTACGTAGGGTTGGTTTTTTCCAACTAAATTTGGGAAGGTTTTTTCCGCTTTTCCGCTGCTGCCGCTTTTGGTTTAACTGGAAGGAACAGATGACAGACTTTCCGACGTACCCGAAAAGACTGTCGGGACATTCGTATGAACGATAAACGACTTTTAATGATTTTAAACTGAAGATAATGTCTAAACGGCATTTCCTTAACTTTTGAATATTTGAGATTGTTTAAATTATCTACATTGTAATTAATTTGTAGTTATGTCTAACGCGTATAAATAACTGAGAATCACGGCAATCAGCAAAAACTATCAAGCGTTTAGTATACGTGTTTTAATATAATACCTTTTTTATGTATAATACATATAATCTATACATCTATACAAACAAATAAAATTGAAGTGACTGTTTCTAATGTCAAAATAAAGCCTATTAAAGTATATACTTACGCTACTTATAGCAAAAAACCAATTTTTGAAATTGTTTTCTATCAGTCTGTTTGTTCCGGATAATCTCCGAAACGGCTGGACCGGTTTTGACGAGACTTTAACTGGCTGATAGCTGATGTTATAAGGAGTAACTTAGGCTAATTTTATTTTATAATAATAATTAGGGTTCCCATGAAATTATGAACAAATTGTCATTCATGTGGGCGACGATATCAACAAACGCGGGCAACACATTAATAAAGCGTCGAATTTGGGACAGCGCTCCTTGATATGCTCTATACGCCCGGAGGGATCTTGATATGCAATGAATAACTGCAAGCATAGATATCGTATTACGGATCGATCCTCGAGACTGTTATTTAGCCAGCTGCCTTGAGAAAATGGGCCGTCAGAAATGTTACAATGCGGTCTCATTATCATAATCACCTCAATTGGTAGACCGTAGATAGATTATAGAATGGAGTTCTTCTAATTCCCCCAAAAGAATAGCAGCTCCTTTTCTGCCTGTATGGGTCAGTATCGGTTGACACTTACCCTTACATCGTTTAAAACGGAAAAATCCTCGCGGATGCTCGAGCACTTTTTAAATTTCCTTGTATAATAAGTAACTGTATCTTTGACTTTTGCTCGTGGCTAAGTAATAACAGGCGCACGGGTCGATCCATCAGGTTAAGCTACGCTTGCCGGGGTTGGTCTGTGGATGGGTGACCATCTTTTCATACCGAGAATCCTCCGTGCCTCGGAAAGCACGTTAAGCCGTTGGTCCCGGCTGTCATTCGTGGATCTTTGACAGTTGTTACGGGTTGTCAGAAGCCCGAAAGTCAGACAACCAGTCTTACCAAGGCGTATCGTATTACCCAGTAACTGGGTTGTGGAGGTCTGATAGGCAGTCGCTTCATGTAAAATACTGGTATTCAGCTGCATCCGGTTAGACTGGAAGCCGACCCCAACATAGTTGGGAAAAGGCTAGGCAGATTGATTGATAAGTAACTGTATATTTAGACTTGAAGTATAAAATTTGACGCAGACATCAAGCGTGATGTCAATATTGATACAGTTACTTATTCAGTATTTAAATAGTGCTCGAGCATCCGCGAGTATTTTTCCGTTTGGTAGAGACTGACCCTAAGAGTCGAAAAGAGCGACTGAAGTGAAGCATGACAGAACCTCGAGCTGTCTGCTAGATGCACGATCATTGTTGATTTACTACAGTTTCTTATTTCGTGACATTTGCCTGTCTCACTGTTGTTATGTATGACGAAATTAAATTTTATTTCCGCCATTCTGATCGATCAGCTTTCTCTCGGTGCTCTGCGCGAAATAGAACTCTATTTTCAAAGCAATAAGGACTTACCGCAGATTTATTTAAAATACACCTGGCTCTTAGCCAATGTATGGCGATTTGATTATTATAAAGTCTTCATCTTAGATCAGGTTTTGATATTTTGGAAATGAATTAATATGGGTCATATTTTTGTCTTTACGACAAAGATTATTATGAGCGGTGTGGTATGAATATTTTTATTAATGTTTATAAATACACGAGTATATAATTTTTTTTAATGCTGCTTAAACGTAATTTCAAATCACTTTATGCCTGAAATTTCGTTCAGCGGAAGTCATTCTCCTGCCCTTGTCCCAATTTATTTGGGGTCGGCGCAACATGTCTTTTTCTTCCATACTTCTCTATTAGTCGTCATCTCGGTAGTCACTCCCTTTCTGGCCATATCTTTCACACAGTCCATCCATCGTTTCTTTGGTCTTCCCTTACTCGTATAGCCCTCCACGTTCATACTCAACACTTTCCTGACGACATTTTCCTCATTCCTCCGCATCACATGCCCATACCATGACAACCGATTTCCACATAACTTTTCAGTCACCGGTGTCACTTTCAGACTTCCTCTTACATACTCATTTCTTATTCTATCCATTCGCGTAATACCACACCTCCCTCTTAGCACTCTCATCTCGGTTGCATGCAATTGCCTTTCATTCATTCTTTTTATGGCCCAACATTCTGATCCATACAAGACAGCAGGTCTAAACATTGTTTTATAAATCTTTCCCTTGAGTTTAAGGGGAATGCGGGAGTCGCAGATTGTTCCCGTGATCTGCCGCCATTTCATCCATCCAGTGTTAATTCTGTGCTTAACAGTCCGGTCTACTTCGCCATCGCTTTGCACAAGTGCCTGAAATTTCGTTCAGCGGAAGTAAATCACGAAATATTTCATAGAGAAGTCTGCAGACTCATCTTTGACATTGCAACAACTTGTGCAGTCGGGTGCGCGTCATTTGTTTTTACCAGCGCCCCTTCACCCGCTAGGACCATGGGACTGTCACCAACGAAAAAGTCGGCCTTTGTGAAGGAACTCTTCCGGGGAAGTACTACCACTATACTTATTTGCGCCACCAAACACCGTTTTTTTAATTTTGGTTTGAAAGGAACGGTTGCGGATGTAACCAGGTACATGTGACATTTCAACTTAGTGTCTAGGATAGGTCTAGGATAGCACTGCATCTGCGATGCCTCTTGTTTCCCATATCAATCAATGATTGTGAAAAACATGTAAGCTGAGAGAGATGTAACATGTGAGGTGAGGTCGCGGCTGACCACGTAGGAGATGGCGGGATGAGCTGGATAGGCTCCGTCAAAATTAAAAAGAAAACGCGCCGGCTCGCGAACGATGAAAGGAGTGGAGGGAGGCCCAGGAGAGGGACAGCATAGGCTATTAAGTTGAAAGGTGTAACGATAGCTATATGTCACCACTGGGTGAATGGGTTAGGTTAGGTTAGAAATGTCACTAACCGCGCGCGTGCCGAGCGAGCGAAGATAGCGGTTCCGCGGCAGCGGCCTGCGAGCGCTACTTCCAAGTTGCTCGCAGCTAGGCAGGCGTATGGTGCGTTACGTTCACGAGGAGAAAGAAAGAAAGAAAGAAAGAAAGAAAAACAGTTTATTCGCGTGAAAATGACGCACACAAACTACACAAGAAAAGCGAAACACAAAATAATAAAACATAACAAACCACACAAAACAAAAAACATAAGTACACACAATAAAGTTGTTGGAAATGTGCGTCACTACCCGCGAAACGGCTATACGCTCAGCATAGTGCCGCGGCCCGTGCACGAAGGCACGAATCCACGGCGCTGGTTTTCAGCGTAAGCCGGCGGTGTGTATCGCTGTCAGAGACCATTATAATAAGTAACATACGCTGAGATAACCACAATCAACTAAAAAAACAATAAAAATCTATAATATGTACAGACATAAATAATAAAATATGTGGCCACATTGGAGCTCGTGACTAAGTAATAAAGGCCGCACAGGTCGATCCATCAGGTTAAGCTACGCTTGCCGGGGTTGGTCCGTGGATGGGTGACCATCTTTGCATACCGAGACTCGGAAAGCACGCTAAGCCGTTGGTCCCGGCTGTCATTCGAGGCACCCCCTTTCTAGCATTAAGTTTATTGATACGTAAAAATATTTGAGATGAAATGAAATATTGAAACTCAAAACAGCTGTAATAGTCAAAGAAAACAAAAAAAAAAAAAACAAAAACTATAGGCACCATTCATATAATAATTATTTCAGTTTCATACAATAATTATAACTGGCCTATTATCCTCTAGTAGGTACGTACGTATTACGAAATCCGAACAAAATATTCATTGTATATTTTGTGGACTAGCTTCCGCGCCTTCGTCCGCGTGAAGTTTCTAATAATCCCTGTAGCTGAGCCCCGTTACTTCGTGTTCGCTTAGCGTTCTTTCTGACTTTTGTTCGTTTTGCTCGGCTCCTAAGTGTCGTAGCGTGATGTTAACCTTCGTCAAGAAATAGACTATCAAATGCAAAAAGAATTGGGATATTATTAATTGCACATCAAATAAACAATGACCTATCAATTTATTTCCATCATTTATATACTTTTTTACATCAAAAAAATACTGACTGCACAGCAAATTAACCAGAGCGTACATACATAATACTCAGACTCATAGCAAAATGACATGGTGAGACTAATATTATATTAACTCCGAGGTTAGGTTTGGTTAGGTTACTTTAAACATAGGAGCTCCGTTCTAGGATGCAAGAGCGAGCAAAGGGCACGAAGGGTAAGTTAAAATAATTTGTTTTCTCAAGAATGATAAAAGGTAAGGTAATAAGGTTTAATGTGCGCTAGTCATTATTAGCGCACTAATAAAAAAAGCTTTATTGCGGTGCGCCACGAATATAAATTGTTTCTTATTTAGTTATATTTTGAGTTGAGTATTTTGCTGTGCAATCAGTAATTTTGATTGGAATTCGGATTATTTTTGGATACAAAAAGTAATATTTTGATTTGCGTTTAAATACTACCCAAAAGAATTTTGCAAAACTGATTGGTAGAGATTCGTTCCAGATATTAACGCGTTCAAACAAAAACAACTTCTTACTATTATTACATTAGTATATTAGGTAGATGACGCAATGTCAGTCTTTTTCCTTCAAACGAATAGTGTTAATTAAAATTTATAGATTACTATAAATTTTAATTAACACTATTCGTTCTATTATTTTAATTATAATAATTATATTATAATTAAAATTAATAATAAAAATTAAGTACAGTGACTATCGTGCCGGCAAGCAGTCTTACCAAGTAGTATCGTATTACCCAGTTACTGGGTTGTGGAGGTCAGATAAGCATTCGCTTCATGTAAAATACTGGTATTCAGCTGCATCCGGTTAAACTGGAAGCCGACCTCACCATAGTTGGAAAAAGGCTAGGCAGATAGAGTGACTATCGTGCGCATTTTAGGAATAGAGGATTGTGAAGCTGTAAATTTTCATACAAAAAGAGATAACGTTTTTCTCCCCGTAAACATAGTCTAATAAAATAAAATATTCTATTCTATTCTATTCTATTCTAAATTTCATAATTTTTGGATTTTTTTTTTTAATTTTATTTTATTTATTAAGGGATAATAAACAACTACAACATATAAACAACATAAGGTTAACACAACTTAGGTAGTAATGTTGCAGTCCACTGCATTATCCGCAGATAAAACATATTTAATGATCAGTGGTAGCCACTAGACGAGCAGGTAGTAGGTATAATAAAAAACTAGGTCCGTATGTTTTTATTATAAAGAAATATTGTATACAATATAAGTTATTAGCATCTAAATATCTATATTTTTGACATAAAAACATCCTCGAGCATTTTTATTTTTTAAAATTAAAATAAATTGAATGACTAAAAACGAAAAACGTACAGACCTACCTAGATTAAAGTGTATTGAATGTAATGAGACCAAAATTGTCTCATTTCGTAAATGTTTAGAAAAAAGGAAAAAAAAAAATATCGTTATCGCCCGAAACAATATTTTTGTAAATAATTGTATGAAATGTAGGTAATCGCCTCCAAAAATCGCGCCGCGTATCGGCACTTCACAATCCTCTTAATTTGTGGACGTCAATTAGGCAGTAGTTCCATGTAAAATACTGTTACTCAGATGCATCTAGTTAGACAGGGAAACCGACCCCAGCATAGTTGGTTAAAGGCCTAGACAGATAAATTATTTTTGTGAAACAGTGGGAGTTAGGCAATCGCCTAATTAACGTAATCGCTGACTAATGCAGCGGATGCGCCCGTGCGTCATTAATAAATTGCACATTTGCAGATTTGCAGATTCTAGCAATAAGTTTTAGTTAATAGAAATATTATAATTGTAAATTAGTCTTGTAGAACATTCGAATGAATAAACATTGTTTTAATTAAAATAAATATTTTTTAATAATAATTTCGTTCGCCGTAACTTAACTGGCGCAGTCGGTAGGATCGCGACACTCTAATTCGAATACAACTCTTCGGTAAGAGTGAACGGTATCCATCGTTATCTTCGCGATCGCAAATTGAATCTACGAAGGCGAACAACCTGCGGGAGTCCTGGAGAATTGGGAGCCCTGCTGTTCTACAAGGCCCGGCTAGAGATGCAGAAGATATTGTGGTGAGTGCTTGTTGTATACCCAGTTTCCCATGCTATATTTCCTGCCGTATTTTTTATAAATGTTACCCGTGTGTTTGTTTATAGGCTAAAATCGCTATAGGCAAACTACGTTAGTCATATGAGTTTATTACATTCATTTTAATTTAGGCGTTTATGTATGCGTGCTAGAATCGCGGTATACATTTCGCGTGTCACAGCAATTCATTCTGTAACAAGAGATATTTATTCGTTTACGTATTCGCTATAATCGTGATTCGTATAAAATAATTAAAATAACTTCAAGCTAACTTCTTAGGGAGTAGGCAGTATTAGGTATTAGACGTAATCTCAATAGTATTTCAAAGTGAATTAGAATTGATTCCTTTTGTATTGTGTTGTACAATTAAATCACGATGGCTATGGCAAGCATTGATTTAGCGACTTTTAAGTTCGTTTCAGAGCTGTTGCCAAAATACGACGGCAATCCTAAGACATTAAATTACTTTATTAGAGAAGTTGAAAATGTGATGCTATTACTGGATCCACAAGTTAGGGTGAACCCTGCTATTGTTAGTTTAATTAAAAGTAAATTAAGCGGTTCGGCGATCGGTGCAATAGCATCCGAAGAAATAATTGATAGCTGGCAGACAATTAAGGCTGCGTTGACGCGTAGATTAGGTGAACCGCGTAACGAAATACAGCTGATGCAAGAGCTAACGCGTTTGCGTCGTAATAAAAATGAAGACGCTGAGACGTTTGGTAAACGACTAAGGGAAATTTTAGACACCTTAAACGTAGTAGGTAGGCATACGGATAAGTCATACTATGAGAGTATGGTCATAGATCAATACGTTAACCATTTGGACTTTCACGTTTCTATTGGCGTGCGAATTGCGCAACCTACGACTCTTGAAGCAGCTATAGTAACGGCTAGGCAAGAGGAGGCACGTTTGGTATTCAATAGATTCAATAATAGTTTTAATGCACTTTCCATCCAAAACAAACCGAAAGAAATACCCAAGCCAAACCAAACGGTACCCCAAAATAATAACTTTCCCCCGCGTAATAGCTGGAACATAGATCAGAGACAACAGAGGGGCCAAGGCATACCCCAAGGGAGACCCGCTCCAGGTAACGTAAGACCTAGTGGTTCTGGTACTTTCAGAAACTCAGGTAATTTTAGATCTCAGCCGAATATACCTCGCCAACAGGTGAACCCGCCACAAAAAGTGTCTGACGTCACCATGAGATCGGTAAGTAAACCCGAAACACCGCGTTTTGCTTCCGAAGAAATGTTTTATACACAGCATAACCAAGATCAGTGTTACCCCGACTACAATGCTTACTATGAAGGTGAGTATAATAATAATTTACAACCTAACGGTGAAGACTACAACACGCAGGAGATGCCTGCGGATGGACCAAGCCATCAGGATTTTCCCCAGAACGAGGAACCATTGAACCAAAGCTAGTAAAGACTGTTCACCTTAATAACCAAGGTAAAGACCATCTTCCTTATATAGAGTTGCCGGAATTTCAAGGTAAATTTTTATTAGATACTGGAGCTTCGCGTTGTATGATATCACCTGACGTAATAGCCGGTGCTAATCTTGAAAACTGCGTTGAGCGCGAGCCTTTTCAAGTAAAAACTGCGCATGCTGTTACCCGTCATGAACATGTCGCTATTTTACCTTTACCCCCACAGTTTAAGACAGACATATATCATAAATTTTTACTTTTCGATTTTGACCCAAAGTATAAAGGACTAATAGGGATGGACTTGTTAAAAGAATTAGGGTGTAACATAGATTTTAAAAATAAGTTATTGCGAACTTATAACACCGAAATACCAATTTATTTTGATTATCCAGTAAAAAGACTCAAAATTGAACCTAATTGCGAAAAGTTTATAACAGTAAAAACAAATTATATGGACGGTAATTATATCTGTGACGACTTTAATTGGTTTAAAGGACTAAAGTCACCCGCCGCTGTAGTAACGGTAAAAAATGGAATTTTTAAAACATCCATAATTAACTTAACTAATAAAGAACAAGTAATTAGTAACAATTGCCACCTACCCCTTGAGCCTTTACCGCCACAATTAATAAATCAAAATAAAACGCACAAAATGAACACCCTTCAAACTAAAACTGACATTGACAAAGAACTTTACGAAAACTTAAAGAAAATTAGAACCAGCCATATGAATGAAGAAGAAAAACGTGAGGTTACCAAAATTTGCTATCAATATCGTGACGTATTTTACTCTGAGAACATACCGTTATCTTTCACACATACTGTAAAACATGAATTAAGACTAACTGACGACACACCTATTTTTGTTAGAAACTATAGACAAGCCCCGCAACAACGTACAGAAATTAAAAAACAAATAGATAATTTATTAAAACAGGGAATTATACGGGAAAGTATTTCACCCTGGTCCTGCCCTGTCCATATCGTCCCGAAAAAACCCGACGCTTCAGGGAAGGTCAAATGGAGACTTGTTATAGACTATAGACGACTGAACGATAGAATTGTTGAAGACAAGTACCCGTTACCGAACATAAACGACATACTTGACAGATTAGGGCGCGCACAGTATTTTACAACCCTTGATTTAGCAAGTGGCTACCACCAGTTGGAAATGCACCCCAACGACATAGAAAAAACAGCGTTTACTACAGAAAGAGGTCATTATGAGTTCTTAAGAATGCCGTTTGGATTGAAGAATGCGCCGAGCACTTTTCAGCGGCTTATGGACCATATTCTTAGAGGAATAGATAACGTATTCACTTATTTAGATGACGTCATCATTGCAGCCACCTCACTTCAAAATCATAACGAAAAACTCAAGTTAGTACTTCAGCGATTCAGAATGCATAATCTCAAAGTGCAATTAGATAAGTCAGAATTCTTACAAAAACATGTGAACTTTTTAGGACATGAATTGACTGACCAAGGACTACAACCCAACAAAGACAAGATAAAAGCAGTTTTAAATTTCCCCGTACCACGAACACAAAAAGACATAAAGTCTTTCCTAGGATTGGTAGGTTATTACCGAAAATTCATTAAAGATTTCGCGAAGCTTACAAAACCGTTGACAGCCTGTCTTAAAAAGAACGCAAAAATTGTCCATAGTAACGAATTTTTAGACGCAGTTAACAAGTGCAAACAAATTTTAACTAATGCCCCAATATTACAATACCCTGACTTTGACAAACCATTTATCTTGACAACAGACGCATCTGACTTTGCGTTAGGCGCAGTTTTATCGCAAGGCAATGTTGGTGCTGATAAACCAGTAGCTTTTGCTTCAAGAACGTTATCAGAAACCGAGACTCGTTACTCAACAATAGAGAAAGAATTACTCGGGATAGTTTGGGCTATCAAATATTTTAGGCCTTATTTGTATGGTCGGAAATTCACCATCTATACAGACCATAGACCTTTGACATGGCTAATGTCTTTAAAGGACCCCAATTCAAAGTTAACACGTTGGAAACTAAAGCTAGCGGAGTACGACTATAAGGTAGTCTATAAAAAGGGTAAACAAAACACTAACGCTGATGCATTATCCAGAGTCAAAATCTTTCACAACAGTATAGATTCTCTAGCCGTCAATTTTGACGATAACGACGACGACGAGATTATAAACAGAATATTTGAGAACGCCCGTAGACAAGCAGAGACAAATAACGACCGAGACGACAACAATGACGGACCTAGCAATAATAATACTGATGTACCTATCGACAATAGTACCTACCCTGGTAATAATGACGTAGAAGAAAGAAGTGATCACCACCCCCACACTGACAATGGAACAGACTCAAGGAGCATTGTTACAGTTGACCCTGACCAATTAGTCTCGACAAATCATACCCAACCCGATAATGAAAACAACGGCATTCCGATTTTATCTGATGCAATAGATAAACAACTGAAACAATTCTATATTAGGTCTACCCCGGGCTCAACATATAGAGTAGACAATAGATCAACTAACTCTAGGACTGTTATTAAAGATGTTTTCATCCCTGTAAACAATACGGAACCCGAAATCATCAGGTTCCTAAAAGAACACACAATAGCGGACCGTATTTTCCATTGCTATTTTTACGATGAAAATCTATACTTGGCCTTCTCGAGAGTCTACACTACAATTTTCAATGACAGAGGTCCTAAACTTATAAGATGTACGTCACGAGTTACCCTTGTTGAAAACAAAACTGAGCAACAAGAACTCATTAAGCGATATCACGAAGGCAAATCGTCGCATAGAGGTATTCAGGAAACGTATAAACAACTCCACAGAAATTATCACTGGCCCAATATGCTATTGTCAATTCAAAGATACATTAATCAATGCGACATGTGTTTAAGAGCTAAATATGAAAGAAATCCTTTGAAACCCCCACTAACGTTAACAGAGACACCTACGAAACCGTTTCAACATCTGTTTATGGACCTATATTCCACTGGAGGTGCGACGTTCCTGACAATTATAGATAATTTTTCAAAATTTGCCCAGGCTGTACCGTTAAATGCTTCAAGCAGTGTTCATATCTCAGAAGCATTATTACAAGTATTTTCCATACTAGGATTACCTCTGAAAATTACCACAGACTCAGACACGAAATTCGACAACGACGTTATAAAGGAAATATGCGCGTCTCACGACATAAACATACACTTCACGACCCCTTATAATCCGAATTCAAACTCACCCATTGAACGCTTTCACTCTACCATTGCTGAAATAATAAGAATTCAGAGAATGACAAATAAAGATGACCCTATACAATTACTGATGAAGTACGCCATTATTGCCTACAATAATGCCATTCATTCTACAACAGGCTATACACCACGTGAGCTTTTGTTTGGTCATACAGCATCCAGAAATCCACTAGAACTATACTACCCTAAAGAGTTCTATCAGGACTATGTCCTTAACCATCGCAAAAATGCAGAAGCAGTACAGGAGTGCATATCAGCTCACGTATCTAAAAATAAAGAGCAGGTGATAGAAAAACGGAATCAGGCTGCTGAGGCGATCACGTTTAAGGTAGGTGAAACGGTATATAAGCAGGTTGCAAAGACTACGAGGAGCGACAAAACGAAGCCAGTATTTAAAGGTCCATATAAGATCATTCATCTTCATCCTAACAATGTTGCCGAAATCATAGGAAGCCACCCAAACTCAAAATCCATCAGAGTTCATTTCAAACTTTTACGAAGACAACATCTTGTTCCAGGACCCTCGTCACAGGAACCCTCCTGCTCTACGCAACCGCCAACCTGACTCTTGACCCCGTAGATAACGCTAATGGCATCCTTTTATTAAAACAAGGTCAAATTTTGAAGCAAGTAGATACGTTTAGTTTGGCCTGCGTGTATAACGTATCCTATTTACACGGAACAACTTTAAAACTTATGTCTTTATATGCCAATACTAAAGCTGCAGAAAATAACGAGCAATTAAATAGGGCATACAAAGATCAAATAGATAATAGCTTAAATTTAATAGGTAAGAAAATAGTGTTTATTGCACCGCACCATAGGTATAGACGTGGTTTTATTAACGGCCTAGGTTCCATTGTTAAAACCATAACAGGCAATTTAGATTATGAAGATGCTATTAAATTCGAAAATAAAATATCAGAATTACGAAATTCAGTAAATAAAATTAATGTGTCTCAAAAGCAATCATTATTCATAGCAAAACAAGCAGTTGAAGAGTATAGTAAACAGATTAAGCTTTTAGACGAGAACCAGGAAAAACTAAGTCTTATGTTAAGAAATACCACTTTTAATAATAATGTTATAGTAAATAGGTTGCACTTTCTAGATTTATATATACAAATAGATTTCAGTCTGCAATTGCTGTTAGACAAGTTAGTAATCTTAGAAGACGCCATGACTTTTGCTCAGTTAGAAGTCATGCATCCAAGCATTGTATCCCCACACATTCTTATAAACGAAATGTTAGCTATTCAGAAATCATACAATTTTAAACCAGTGGATAGCGTTACTATTAGCAATATACATAACCTAGAGAAGTCTATTAGTGTAAAAGCCTATAGTACAGATCACACGTTAACGTTTATATTAGATATTCCTTCCATCGATACAAACCAATACGACCTAATCCATCTATACTCCATTCCCGACAAGCAGAACCTGGCAATCATTCCTAAATCCAAATACCTCGTACTGGGCACCAACGAGTACTCGTACCTAGAAGAAGAATGCAAGCGGATCACACAAGATACACAACTCTGCACGTCGTTGAACACCCAGCCTGTTGATAAATCAGAAGACTGCATAATATCCCTTGTGAAACACCAACACACAAACTGCACACGAGCCAAGATAGACTTCAAACATGGAAGAATCCAGAAACTCCAAGACAACAAGTGGCTTATCATCCTGAAGGAAGAAGAAGTCCTAAGAAGTACATGTGGAACTAAATCTGAATACAAGAGGATATCAGGAATACACATCGCCAGTATTACAAGTGATTGCCAAATGCAAGTACTTAACCGAACACTAACGACAAACATCAACACTGTCGCAGTAGACGAAATCATACCACTTCCTAGTAAAGCCGTGATTACAGAGGAAAACATTCATTTCAACTTACAATTGGAAGAAATATCACTGGACAGCATTCACGAACTGATAGAACGAGCCGATAACTTACAAGAACCCACAATTGATTGGCAGACTATGATGGCTACGCCCAGTTGGTCAACACTAGGACTGTACCTCATCCTGATGACAATTCTTCTATGGAAGCTTTGGCAGTGGAAACAGCGACGACCAATACAGAATCAACTTCGCACCGAGGACGCTGCGGGAAGCTGCGGGACGCGCTTCCATCTTAAGGAGGGAGGAGTTAGGCAATCGCCTAATTAACGTAATCGCTGACTAATGCAGCGGATGCGCCCGTGCGTCATTAATAAACTGCACATTTGCAGATTTGCAGATTCTAGCAATAAGTTTTAGTTAATAGAAATATTATAATTGTAAATTAGTCTTGTAGAACATTCGAATGAATAAACATTGTTTTAATTAAAATAAATATTTTTTAATAATAATTTCGTTCGCCGTAACTTAACTTGGGTCGTGATTTATTTTGTTGTCCGTTGGTAGCTGTGGCTTATGCAACTTGCGTAAATATAAATTGAATTTCATGTTTTTATAATGATTGCAAATAAATTTTGGGTAGTCATGGAGGTTTTGATCGAGGTATGTAAGTTGGGTCCCACCGTCCCACCCAATCAAATTCAGGTGCAATGGCTCTACACTAGTCTAGGAATTGATACCACAGTTTTTGCTCAATGATACATACAATAACATAGGACGTTTAATAATAAGTTGGTTGGTTTTGATTTTGACCTTCATCGCTAAGCATAATTGCTCTAAATCCATATACACCGAAATATTCGTGCAGACAAGAACTTGTTTTCTTTATATTTAAAATATGAAAACCGTGTGCATTAGTGATACACAACTCTTTGAACGCACTAAGAATTTGCAATAAATACACTGAATTAGGTGTTGGAACAGTTTTGAGTGTAAAAAGCATTTGGAAACTAACCAAATGCTTTTTTTTGTTACACCTAAAACGAAATTGAGTATTTGATATTTATTATTGCAGTTCGAATTCAAAACAGCATTTTAGTGTACTACAGAGAGATATTTCATAATTTAATTCAGTGATATTGACAACTTAATAAAAACAGGGACATATTTGTTTTTTTTTTTTTTTTTTTTTTTTTTTTTTTTTTTTTTTTTTTTTTAATTTTGTGGCTATGCCATTGGCTTGGTTACAAGACAGGACCAGGACATATTTGACAGCCATTTGTAAAGTTGCCAATATTCTGAATGCACCTTTTTAATTGGTAACTTACAAAATGTGCACGTTTGACCGATACTGCTGCATCGCTGGGAGTGGGACGCCTTGAGCGTTGCCTCCCCCCCCTCGTCTCGCCGCGCACGTACCTAAGGCGCGGTACAGCGGTATCGGTCAAACAAAACCAATCCAATGTAGTAAACTGTAACTTTCATTACAATGTTGCATCAATAACTTTATAATTATGGGATCCATATGTATATTGTTGCAGATATGGGGCGACCTACAGGAGGGTATCGAGCAGGTTTACAAGAGGCAGCACATGGAAAAGAAGAGATATATGGACTTGTATACGTATCCTTTTCAAAACTATAGCTTACTGTGAATGTCTGGCGCAGGAGTGACAGATCCGCTCACAGTCGACCACGGCTCAGCTACGTGCGTGTACTCGGCTTCGGTTTGTATGAACGTTCGGCGGCGGGAATGAACCGCAATGAACGAATGAATGTGTGTCGCAATGAACGGGATCGTCCATTGCGACACACGGCCACTATTTTATCCTGTGACGTACGTATGAAGGCGAGGCTGGCATTCAAATTTCAATGAACCGCGCAGCTAACGTGCCAAACTTCTCCGTGCACATCTTCGTAGCAGTGCATGGTCCACTTGAATTCATCATCATCATGCCTTCCCCAAGCATAGCCACTTCGACCGATTCTGTGCTTCTCGCATCCAGCGGATTCCTGCGGCCTTCACAAGGTTATCGGTCTACCTTGTGGGTGGCCTTCCAATGCTACGTCTTCCGGTACGCGGTCGCCACTCCAGAAACTTTCGGCTCCATCGCCTATCTATTCTGCGAGCCCACTGCCATTTAAGTTTTGTCAATCCTTCGGGCTATGTCGACTACCATGGTTCTGCGGATCTCTTCAATTGTTATTCCATCACGTACTCCAAGCATAGTCTTCTCCATTGTGCTTTGGGTGATTTTAAGCCTTCTAATAAGGCCCACTTAATTGGCCGGTCAAATTTCGGGTGTCCTTGCTTTTCTATCATTCGTTTTTCATGCACTATATATCCAGTAGCAAATGCATAACGCAAGTTTCCAACTGCAGTTAATTTGGATTGCGAAAACGTTTACAACGAATTGACTTGCTGCAAGTTTTTCCACCACTGTAAAAATCAGGAGCTTGTGCAATCAAACATGGTAGTGGACATCGTGCATTAAGATGTATGACATATAGGCCTCTCCCAGGTTGTGCCACAATACCCTGTCCTCCGCCTTCTTAAAGTCGTTGCGTCGGTCCATCTAGCTAATCCACGTACAAACTGTGACCACGTTATATGTAGATTTCGCGTTCTGTATAGCACTATAAACTATGCAAACTGCGATAAAACACACATACAAAGTTACTAACATAAGGAAACTATTCTACTTCCGTATGTGATCCGACTGTAGTTGAGATGTTAGACGTTGGAGGTTATTGAACGCCAAATTGAGCAGTTTCTTCCGCTAATAAGAATTATTGTTATCCTATTGTTACTTTTGCATGTTAATCATGTATGTTTCTATACGTACCAGGGCAAATTAGTCAGCGCCTGACGTAAATTGACGTATTTTTAGTAGCCCATTTTTTAATCACGTCTAAACTTGTCTATGGAGTATCATAATTTGACAGGACTAAACTAATATTTATCTTCTGTCCTTTTCTTAATGAAATAGAAAGAAAAAGATGCACTGAACTTAAATTTAGTTTAGTTTGTGAACAAGGGAATCGGCGCCATTGTCAAACTTTTAATGCATTTTCCCACAAAATAGATATTTTGAGTTATTTCTTTTTTTTCAATAAAGGTGTGTGTTATTTTGAAATCACAGGCAGGTCCATGATGTCAAAATAATAGTCCACCCATCCAGACCCTGACCGTGACAAGCGCAGCTAATCCTCAACCTCACGGATAGCTCAATCAATCTGCTGGGACACAGGCCTCCTCTCTGTGAGAGGAAGTGTCAATCCGTGTAATATAAATGATAATTATTATAAATGATAAAATATTTTATTTCTGTAAGTAGGTTTGTCCAAACTCTATAACACGTCATTAATAATATTTTTAAAACAAGATGAGGTCGGTGTTGCGTAACTGTTGCATACTCTGAGAAAAACGTCAAAACAAACTCAGAGGCAAATAGATTATAGTCTCTTTTAAAGTCCAGATAGAATACTGGTCAGATCATGTGAGGACCTTGTAGATTAGTGTGAAATGGCTTTTTGAGGAATTAAGAACCATACAGATTTGAGTGGACCTGTCCAGTCAGTACTAGTATTTGTCAGTAATTAGTAAATTAACCTAGAACGGTTAGAATAGTCGTGTAAGTTCATTAGAAGTTTCCGAACTCCCGCGTTTGAAAAAATCAGAGCAGTTCTATTTAAAGCCGTTAAAGTGGTTCGACGCGATTGCTTACAAAACAACAAGGTACGTTGGCTATTATCGATCGTTTCTTATCGGCCGTTTATGTTTCGTTATCATCATCTTTAATGTAATAAAAATGGAAAGAAAGAAAGAAGAAAAATGCAGTCGCAGGTCGATACCGCGCCGTTTGTTTTCGTGAAATCAATCTGCCTAGCCTTTTCCCAACTATGTTGGGGTCGGCTTCTAGTCTAACCGGATGCAGCTGAATACCAGTATTTCACATGGAGCGACTGCCTATCTGACCTCTACAATCCAGTTACTGGGTAATACGATACCCCTTGGCCGGCCGACCCGTAACGACTGTCAAAGATCCACGAATGACAGCTGGGACCAACGGCTTAACGTGCTTTCCGAGGCACGGAGGAATTTCAGTATGAAAAGATGGTCACACATCCACAGACCAACCCCGGTAAGCGTAACTTAACCTGATGAATCGTTTTCGTGAAAACGGATTGAAATTGACTACGGTTTCACGACAGTAGACTTAGTAGGCTCATTGCATTCCTTATAAAGTAAGCTTTCACCGTTTATGATATTTTTCAGTTCTGAGTAGATTTACGGCCGATATGAGAGATCTTAAGGCTTGGCATTACGCCGTTGACCTCGCTCAAATGGGCGTTAACGCCGAGAATGCCCCGCGCACCCCCTCATTATAATTACGCGCGAAGCGATCACTAATATTCTATTTTGCACCGCTGACTGCCACAGAGCCATGACGCGCGACGCACGCATAGGTAGCCTGTTGCATATTTCAGAGCAGTGGTGCAGAACATTTTTAGGTAAAAACTTGTATGTTGTAGAAAAACAAATACAACACTTGTGTAAATTATTATATTTTTAGAAAATATATATTTTTAATGACTAAGAACTCATTGTAATATTACTAAAACAGAAAATGGGCGGCAGAATATAGACAGTTATTATTATTAGCTTTCCCCGCGACTTCGCTCATAAATAAAAGTGAATAAGTTTTTACCTAAAAGTACTACTAGTAGTTGTTTTAAGTACTTCAAATATTAAAAAAAAAAAAACGCAAAATAAATCAAGTGGAAAATCTGAGCAATACACAAATCTGCCGGCCATATGCTTGCACGAAGCTCAAATGCCATATTAGGTTCATGGGGTCCATGAACCACAATGCGTCCCATATGGTTTGTGGGCCCCATACGACCCGTGACCTCAGTTCAATTTATTATAAGTCACAAGCGGTCGTGGGCCCGGAACTTATTAGTTCAATAAGGCCGGCCACATACACAGACTGAATTCCGTTTCGGAATTCCGTTCCGAAATATCGATTTGAAATTTTCGAAGGCAGTAAATCCATACAAAATCAAGGATGTATCACACACGTACAGTAGTTCTTCGTTTATTTTGTATGGCTTTGCTGCTTTCGAAATTCCGAAATGATATTTCGAAACGGAATTACGACTGTATGTGGCAGGCCTAATCAATTATTCATTCTTTTTCTAATTGAGTTTTAGCAATACTTTCATTTTCTAGCCCATGTTTGACTGATTTGACGTGATCTATTAGGTTTTTATAAATTACATTCTTCACCATATTAGCACAACTGATGCCATTGCGTTTTTTAATTACGTTACCGAAATTTGAAGCCGTCAGTTAATTTCTTCTTAGTTCAAGCCATTCTTTTGACTCACTTTGAAGTATTGTACCTGTTTCAATTCTTATTCTTTCATCTTCATTCTTCTCTAAATTTTTCAAAAATATTATTTTCGATTCCTCTAGCATTTCCTTTGACATATCGGGTTTCGCGCAATCCTGTCCATAATTGATGGAAGAGGCGTTTTGATTTTCCAATGTTCTTCTTTTCTTCTTTGTATATTTTTTAGGTCTTATCTGTCGCTTTATTCTGTTCATTTCAAATTTATGTATTTGTCCTTTTGGACTTCTACCTACAATACGTTTATGCAAGATGCTCAAAGGTTTTCTTGTGTTAAATGATAGAGCCGCAGTATTACATCTCATATGATATTGATATTTTTCAGCAAAGTTTATCCTTTTGCCACCTATGAATTTAGCAACAACGCTATGATATCTCTCTACAGAGTTGCTGTCGACATCGTGCAAAAAATGCGTGAGTGTGTCGCTAGCTGTGATAATATTAATTTTATTTTTTGGCACAGAGTGTTTGTATGAAAGTCTTTGTCAATATCTTCTATTTCGCCTGGTTTGCTACAAAAGTATCCTTTGCACGTGGTATGTTGGCTAAAAGCATGTTCGGCAGCAAGCATTATATCAGCATGGAGTTGCATTGCATTATCAGTATGCTTGTATTTTGCAATTGCAGTTACTACTACTTTTCGCATGGTTAATATTCTTTTCTTTGTTAGGAGTTTTATGAACCGTATTAGAAATTTCGTGTCTGTTGTAAAACTCTGCAGTTTGTTGCAAAAAATCCTCAGCAAGTGGTTTCGGCATTCAATTTTTTCTATTGTTAAATTTTCGTACGGCCTTTCTTGCAAAAGCTTTGAATATGTGTTGGCGTCACAATCGGATATAATTCTGCCATATATCAAATTGTGCATTTCTATGCTTTTCTTAAATCCCTCGACAATAATCGTTGACTCCATGCCGGTAGATGGTCCTGTAAATAAAGACAAAAAGTATAATAATGTAGCTTTCAGTATACAAAACCTATATTACGGCTTTAGTTCTCTAATGGGTTACCTCTACCATTTTTATATAATAGATATTTAGTTTGATTTCAAAATAATAAGGCGAACCATTTACGTTTAGTTAATTTATAAAACAAACAAACAGCAATACGTTTCCACTTATAATATTACTAGGATTTTTATGTAAAACACATAAAATATTTACCTGTATAGTTTTTATAACAAATATGATTTGTTTGTCGAGATTCCTTTATTTTCTGCTCTAGCGCAAATGTAGCAGATTTTATTTTTGACAGCCATGAACAATATTTTATTGCTACGTTTACCAAGTATGGCTGCTGCTCCTGACAGTGAGGAGTAGTTTTTCTTGTATGATCTTTTTCCCCAACATCCGTCAGCAATGACATCAATTGTCGGTATTCCCTTTGCATTTACTTTACCCTCTTCAACGGCAGCACATCTTTCCTCTTCAGCAGCTTCGTTCAAAGATCTTAACGCTTCAGATTCCCACGTTTTGTTAACTATATCCATATGAAAGGTGAATCATTTTTGTGAGATCTCAGGAAGTCCTAGAGTTGACGTAATTTCCAGAAATTGCGTATGTCCACATCCTGCTGCTATTGCCCCAGCTACGGCACATGTGTTTAAATTCATTTCTTCTGGGGTGTTGTCTCCCTCTATTATAAAACTCATGTTACATAAAAGACATTTCAGTTTTAATTTATTCATTAAACCGTTCAGATACGATTTCTATTGACTTTAAACCGCAGTCCAATGGTCCGTGGCTTGATATTTCTTGGATTGATTTAAAAAAATGACTGATGTTTACAGTACGTTTACCAATCGATAATTCTTCAGTCCCCTAAAACAAAGTAAAATATAAAATTCAGTTGAAATACTGATGGCTTTAAAAAATATTGTAGCTTATATTGTATACGTTCATCCACGTTTACTTATAAAAGGGTTACGTTAATCCGGTTTTAAAATATGTCATTTGATTTGCTTAGAACTTTAGGGTCCTATGAAACTCGCCAACCTCGTTACTTTTCGACCCCTTGTAGTCCGAGAGTCGCAATCTGCAGGTTACATCCATGGGGTCCAAAGAGGATGGACAAAAAAAGTCCACATACTGTCGGAATTCCGTTTCGAAACATCGATTCGGAATTTTCGAATGCAGCAAATCCATGCAAGATCAAGGATCTATCACACCGTACAAGTAGTCCTCCGTTCGAAATTTTCTCCGATTCAAAATTACGCATGGTAGTCTGTGCGTGACTTTGTATGGGTTTGCTGCTTTCGAAATTCCGAAACGATATTTCGAAACGGAATTCCGGGACGGAATTCCGACTGTATGTGGCTGGCCTAATTATTACCCTGTATTAGCAATCTGATTGCGATGAGTAATAATACAGGGTCAAATTAAATTAGCTAGTGAAACTCCACAGACGTGATGGGTATCGATATCTAAACATGATGAACTAGTTAGCTGCGACACATATACAGGTTCAAATTAAATTAGCCAGCGAAACTCCGCAGACGTGATGGGTATCGATATCTAAATATGATAAACTAGTTAGCTGCGACACATATACAGGATCAAATTAAATTAGCTAGCGAAACTCCGCAGACGTGATGGGTATCGATATCTAAACACGATAAACTAGTTAGCTGCGACACATATTCAGGGTCAAATTAAATTAGCTAGCGAAACTCCGGCCAACGTAAATTCGTACGTGTCTAATAGTAACAAGCTATAGATTCACTGCATGCGAATCTATAGCTCGTTATGTCGTTACTGTGCCGCCGTGTCGTAATGCCGCCCGGTCGTTTGGAATCTATACCTTGTTGCCATTAAACACGGACGAATTTCCGTTGGCAAATTCGAAACGAAAACAGTTTCTCGTTCTGGCGACGAAAGGTACCTAGGTAAGTATAAGCAGCTGATAGGTAGGTACCTGCTTAGGTACGCATATTACTTATACGTACCTACCTATATCTTTTTTATCAAAACGCTTGATTGATGGTTACTAGTAAAATGTTAGATAGGTACTCAAATTACTTACCGTTTCATTCTTTTTGTTCTCCTCTTGTATTTTATTTTCAAATTACGCTTAGTGCGTCTTTTTTTGTCACCCATATTGATTTTATAAATAAACTTATATTAACACAAATATTTCCTATGTAGTATTACTAACTATATACTAAAAACTACTCTAATATTTACACACACAAAAACTATTAAAATCAACAAAATAAGTAGGTAGGTATTTGTTTACAATACTTTCTAATGGTATTGTCACCAACGAAAAAATGCGGGAAAAAGTGGTACAGGTCCGTTCAGCACTGCGTCTCGTCCCGCACTAAATTAATAGGCGACAGAGGGGTTGCTCACGCGATTGAGTGTCGATTTATGTAAAAAATAATGACTATAAATAATTAGAAAAGTTATTTAAAAAAATAAGCCGAGGATTCCCTAGGTATTGTATTGTGTAATATCATGATGACTATAAAAAAACCTAGCGATTAATAGTTTCGAAGAAAAAAGGTTTTATATTTCTAAAACAGGGGTTACTTTTCATGTATGTTAATGATATTTAAAATTATTTTTTATTTTTTTCGAAGTGAAGGGGACATGTGTTTTATTGTGTAGTTTAACATATTTTTTTTTAAAGATCATTATGGTACGGGTTATGGAGAAAAAAGGTTTTAAACTTCTTCAGTTCCAGCCTAATTTACATATAGCACCGCCTTAAACTTTTTTGCTATTTCAACTGATTTTTTTTACGGTTTCTAACACTATTGTGTTTGCTCGGCAGTAGACTTTTTAGGCTCATTGCATTTCTTTTGATGCAAGCTTTCTTCGATTGGGGGTTTTTGTTTAAAATTTCTGAGCAGATTTACTGCCGATATGAGACGACATTCTTTTGCTATTGTCAACTTCATATTCATTTTTAACTCATTTTGGCCAATTCGCACTAAGCGATTCCAAATGTCTTTTATAATGCGCACAGCAAAAGAGTGGAACTCACTACCTGCGTCTGTGTTTCCGAACGCATACAACCCTAATCTCTTCAAAGTGAGAGTGAACAGGCTTCTTCTGGGTAAGCTCACTCCATCGTCGACTTTGTCTCTGTCACCTCTGACCTAGACTAGAGTCAAGAGCAAACCCATCACAAATAAAAAAAATAAAAAATAATAAAATAGTTCTGTTGTTTCTCTTTAGGTCCTTCCCTCCATCCATCCCTCACCAGCACTCTGACACATAGTACATACAAACACACACTCTTGCAAGTCGTGATAGTGGCACATCCATACTTTTGTATTTTAGTACCTTTATATGGATTCCCTATATACAGGCATGCCTTTTTTTTTTTTTTGTGGATGGGAAATCATCATATAACTTCTCCCGCTCTGGGTGGAGCGGAAGGGCGTGTCAGACTTTTACTGACTAAAACCCACCCGTGTTCCTTCAGTTGCCTATGCCAGGGCCACGGTATCTTTTTCAAACAACCCGCGACCCCAGCGGCATCGGCCCTATTGGACCCCATCTTTTGCTGACATCTCTTTGAGGCGCGCGTTTAACACAACGCGCCGTCGACCCGGGCCTGGTCCTCACCGGACGGCGAGCTACCCACTACTCACCGTCCGCAAGCCCGCGCCTACGGTGGCTGGGAATCGGCTATCGATTCCCGCCGCCCAGGGCGTCTCCTGCGGCGACTGAGGGCGTGAGGCTGCCTCTCCCTAACGCGTTCCGCCTCCTCCTTCGCGAGCATTACCGCTTCGCAGAAGGAGGTGACGGCCTCCCATGCAATATACAGGCATGCCTAATTCGGGAATCCAGTAACTCAATATTTTTTTTACTGCCGACGTTTGAGGTAATATTTCTAGTGAGACGATGGAGCGGCCCTAGTGTCTGTAACACAGGTTAATTCCTAGCACGGAACTGGGTTTTTGCTCCGCTATCCACTGTAATATTTCTATCTGTCACTCGTGATGTAGTATTTAAGTTAACATATACTCAAAGTTTTTTGTTAATAAAGATTATTATTATTATTACTAGCTGACCCGGCGAACTTCGTACCGCCTAACAGTAGATTCTTTAATTATTATTTTTTTTAATAATTATTCTGCTATATTCAGGAATACTATCTACTATTCAGGAATACTAACGTCACTCAATTGTTCTGCCTTCCCGGAACCTCTCCACTATTAATACTTAAACTTTATGGTATGGTATTAAAGTTCAAATTGACTTTTAAGTATTATTACGAATCGATTGTATGGGAGTATAGAAAAGTGTTGTTTTCAGACCTTATCAGGATTTTTTTTTAATTTTTCTCTCCGTAAGAACCATCCTTGTACTTCAAGGAATATTCTAAAAAAAGAATTAGCAAAATCGGTTCAGCTGCTCTCGAGATTTGCGCTTAGCAACACATTCAGCGATTCATTTTTATATTATAGATTATTATCCTTAGGTAGTGGTTTGTCAACTCTTGACAAAAACACCAGAATAACTGATCTAGCTATACACGTTTTTGCGCTATACGAATTGATATTTCTACACATAGTGAAAAGTAGAGGGTCCCGCGCAAGCGCGTGCGATCGCAGTTTGACGTCATACGCAAATTATATCCGGCCTTAAAATTGTTATAAATATGACCTATCTTTTGAATGCCCAACCATTACTCTAGCATTAAAAGTCTCGTAGTTATTAGCGGTTGAGATCTTATATGTTTTTGTCGGTCAGAACTATTGAACTAACTTAGCGAAAAGACGTTTTCACGTCAATGAGTTTATTTGTGACAGAAACACGTGCGTACAAACAGTTAATTAACTAGAGTTTTACAAAGAGGAAAAAAAACAAAATAAATCTACATACAAATCACGAACACAAAACGAAAGTCGGAAGCTGCTGGCACGTCATGACTGTGATAAGATGGCTTCCACTCAGCATGATGCTGCGCTATGGGGGATAAGAAATATGACTGTCTGGGCTGAAAGCGTCAAAACAAAATAGGGTCCTGCTGACATGATAAAAGCTTTGCAGGTGCATTTTAAGGTACTAATACAACGCTATACGGGACCATTAAGATTGGTCTGAAGACCTTCATACAGCGGAGGGTCCTGCTGGAAAATTATTTAAGATTTCGCTGTAGCAATTAAGGTACTATTTTTTAACCGAAAGGAGGTTCTCTATTCGACCCGTATGTATGTTTGTTTTTTTTTGTGTGTTTGGTTGTATGTTTGTATGTACACGATTTTCTCAAAAACTAATGAACCAATTTTGATAATTCTTTCACTAACGTGATCTACATACTTTCAAGAAGGTTTTAGTATATAATACATTAGATAATTATTCTCATGTACGAAGGATTTTGATGGTTTTTCTTTTCACTCGTCTTGAGCATATGGTATTTTATTTTGTATATTCAACTAAAAATGGAAAAATAAATTGAAAACCGACTTAAACCTAAAAGGAATAAAATAACTTTCATAAAAAAATTAACAGCTTCTGAAGTCGGTGTCTTCAGTTCTTTAATGCACTAATAGCTTGGCACCGACTTCAGAAGCTGTTAAGTTTTGTTTATGAAAGTTATTTTGTTCGTTTTAGGTTTTTGAAGTCGGTTTTTTACTTTTTTTTTTAAGTAAATTTATTTACATATACGATTCGGAAGGTACTAAATACTACACACGTTAAAATGTAGCTTTCAATCAAATTAAACGTAGGGTCCTTCTGCGTATACAGACATGGTGTTGTTGATGATGTTGATTTTATTATTTTCTGTGATGCGGAGGAATGAGGAAAATGTCGTGAGGAAAGTTTGCTATAAGAGTAGGGGATATAAAGTGGCTATAAGAGTAGGGGACGACCAAAGAAACGATGGATGGACTGTGTGAAAGATATGGCTAGAAAGGGAGTGACTACCGAGATGACGACTAATAGAGAAGTATGAAAAAAAAAGGGACGTGTTGCGCCGACCCCAAATAAATTGGGACAATAAAGATAATTGGCGAAATTAATGTGGATGTTCAGACGCCAGCAGCTGGTCAAGCTACCCGAGACTGTCAAATTTTCCTAATCAAGCTTGAACCTAATGTTTTAGCGATAAAGTTGAAAATCTATTAAAGAAATTTGACAGATTGTAGTAGCTTGATGTGCTGGCGTCTGTACTATAAGTAATATCTTATGTGTTCCATATAGTGTTGTGATTTTATCCGGATAAATACTAAAAACTGATAAATACTCATAAATATCCGTTTTTACTCGAGTACTTACTCAAAACAGCGGATAAATACTTTATACGTACAGATTTCGTTTCTTGTACTGTCATTTTACAAAACAAAAGGATTGCATAAATAAAATGAAAGTCTGTAAATATATTATGTTAAAAAACTGCAAGAATTCACTTGGTGATATTTGCATACATAAGATTAAATAATAAAGTAGATGAAAAAGGGTAATCTTCTAATATATAAAAAGTAATGCTTGTTTGTTTGTTCGTATTTTATGCGCTACCCATACCGTGTATCCGATTGAGATGAAACTTGGTTTGTAAAAACTTGATAAAAATGGGTATTTATCCATTTCTGATAAATACTTGAATATTTATCCTTTGAGTATTTATCCCTCGCCCATCACTAGTTCCATACAATAAAACCCTGAACAGAATACAGTCACGTGTACAATTACTGCACATCTGTACATCATCAGAGCGCCAGCAGTAGTTCCAGTAGTCGATCTGCTAACAACAATGGCGGCAGGGTTAACTATAGCGGCAAGAAACAGGTACGTCGTTTTGATATGTTATTTATTTTGGTTACTTTTAAGTTTATTGACTGTGTATACAATAACCCCAAGACTTAGGCAGTTGTCTCACCGCTAGCGATGAACGAGTAGCGAGTAGAACTCAATCAATCTGCCTAGCCTTTTCCCAACTATGTTGGTGTCGGCTTCCAGTCTAACCGGATGCAGCTGAATACCAGTATTTTATATGGAGCGACTGCCTATCTGACCTCCACAACCCAGATATTGGGTAATACGATGCCCTTGGTAAGACTGGTTGTCAGACTTTCGGGCTTCTGACGACCCGTCAAAGATCCACGAATGACAGCCGGAACCAACGGCTTAACGTGCTTTCCGAGGCACAGAGGAGTCTCGGTATGTAAATAAGGACACTCATCTACGGACCAACCCCGGCAAGCGAAGCTTATCCTAATGAGTAGCGAGTAGAACTAGCAACTGAAAACGAGTTAGCGAGCAGCGAGTGTGTAGTTCCGATAGTTTTGTCGCTGGGCTGTCAGCGAGTGTCCGAGTGCGACTCGCACTATTCGCTCGATTACTGATTGGTCTCTCGGCGTGAACTCTGACCGCCAAGCGAGTATCGCTGAGAGAGTGTTATCTTTGATGATAGCTCTTGTCGCTCAGCGACAAACCAGTGAAGCGAGACCTCGCCGGCAGTGTGACCAGTCAGCGATCAACTATTAATATATGCATCTCTTTTGTTTACACGGAAATGTCGCTTCCTGGCCGGTGGTGGGACAACTGCCTTACGTATCGCAAAGCTGCACTTACACGGACAATATTTTAAGCAATATGCAGGGTCAAATTAAATTAGCTAGCGAAACTCCGCAGACGTGATGGGTAGCGATATCTAAGCACGACAAAATAAAAATGATTTTTTAAGGTCTACGACCGCTGTCGTGTTAAGATATCGATAGAACGTTACCCATCCGTCTGTGAAGTTTACACAAAAAAAAAAACTGATTTTTATACTGATGTTTCAACTACCTATACTGCGGAATGACCCCAAAAAAATCATCATTTTATTTTTTGCTTTATCATGTCTAGACATCATCGCTACCCATGTCTGCGAAGTTTCGTTTGCTAATTTATGTTGACCCTGTATTTGCAGCTACAGATCGCTTGACGCCAAGAACAATATATGGCGTGAAACACTGCTACACCATATTCATTATTAAGCGACTTACTAGTTGTTACAAAACAGTAAGTTAATACTAAGTACGTTCCGGCAATAATGGGGAAGAAAACTGTCAAATTAGTTCTGCGTAGATGGCGCTAAGTGTTTGTTACTTTTATCCAGGAACCTTGTTAAAAACTTTGCCGCAAGGTGGCGTTAAGGGGGAAGCGCCAGGGTAGCCCGCGAAATTTAAATTTTCTTACGTTTTTTTGCAATTTCCAAGTAGTCCGTATTAGGTTGTATGTTGATTAAAGTATGATTCGTGACCGTAACAAGTATGTATTTACAGAATTATAATCATTAGAGTCAGTAATACAACTCCTTAAGTTAGTATAATCCTCAAATGTCAAAAATACATGAAATAATCATTCAATAGGATTACTTGGTTTTAAAAAGTTGTATTGATGGTTTTCTTGCTGGCTGGTCGCTTTGTCTTCAAGATTACTTTGACAAGTAACAAACACACAGCGCTCTCTTGCGGCGAAGCTTCCGGGAAACAACCCCATTGATGAAAAAATTACTCGTGTGAGCGCATCGTGACGTAAATAGGGATGCGCGCTCATACGTATCTTGCAGTCAACAGGATGAGAAATTTTGAAAACCCAGTAAATATGAATATTGAAATAATAAATAAATAATAAATCATTGAATAAGCAACTTGTATTTTTATTTATTCATATCTCTAGGAACTTTCTGTCTTAGTAAATGTCATTGTTTCCTAGTTCTTATGAATACTGTGTGGGTTTCCAGACTGGTCACGTGCAGGGCGGCGCGCAGTTGGTCGGGCTCGAATTGTACAAGAGACTGAAGGAGTTCCTCAGGATTTATCTCATCAATTTGCTTCAGGTTTGTTTTGCTTTCCTAGTACTTTTCAATCTGTATCTGTACTTCTGAATCCTTCCAAACTTAAAAAAAAAAGCCATAGTCATGACGACTGCCGACAGAAGTGAAAACTTGATAGCGTGACGTGACGCGAACTCATAAGGTTTACCTCTACCAAAAATCGCTCAACGCGCCTAAAGAAGTTCTCACTTCAAAACTAACCATTTTATTTTTTATATTTTTTATTTGAGATAGGTTTGCTCTTGACTCTAGTCTAGGTCAGAGGTGACAGAGACAAAGTTGACGATGGAGTGAGCGATTTTGCGGGGATTAGAATAATTAAAGTCATCGATACATAAACCGACGAAGTTTTCTGCGAAATTTATTCACAAATAGAAAGCACGACATTGGTCCTCATTTGCTAACCATTTACTAACTGAATTGGGGTCGACTTCCTGTCTAATCGGATGCAACTAATACCAGTTTTTACATGGAGCAACCTCTTGATAAGGCTGGTCGTTAAGGGTAAACAGAACCCCGAAAGTTCATGAACTTTCGGGGTTCTGACTACCCGTAATGATTGTCAAAAGTCTACAAATGACAGCCGGGACCAACGGCTGTGCTTTCCGAGGCATGAAAGGGTCTCAGAATGTAATGGATGGTCAGCCATCCACGGACCGACCTCGGCAAGCTTTGCTTAACCTTGAAGACCGATCCGTGCGGCTGATATTCTTGCTTCGAGCTAGTTAATTGATTAATAAAATATATAAATTTATTCCAGAATGGCGCAGAGTTAATGGGTGAAGACGTGCTAGCGTTCTACACGAAACAATGGGAGGAGTACCAGTTCTCGTCCCGGGTGTTGAACGGCGTGTGCGCCTACCTCAACAGGCACTGGGTCAAGCGTGAGTGCGAGGAGGGACGGAAGGTAACATTAATAAATAATAGTCCTCCAAATTGAATTCCGATCATGGCAGCCAATCGCAATTGAGACTAGCCGTCGACGCGGGTGATATTATAATGCACAAGTGTGTACGCAGACACAGGTGCACTTTCTCTTCCTCTACTCTCTTTTAATTTGACTACATGACAGCCAGTGAAACAAGTTTTAGAATATTATCTTAATATAATTACATATTATTTTCATTATTTGTGTGTATATTTGTAATAAGTACATACATATTTGATGTTATATGTCATTATGTATCTTATCAGTGTAATTGGCTTTATGTGGTATATACAGTATGTTAGGTTAAACGAGGGACTTATTGAAGGGAGGATATACAGTATTCGATTCTCTTCCAAAATATGTAAAAAACTTATAACCTTAATTTGTGACGTAATTGTCCAATAAAATACATTATTCATTAACACTGAGCGCGCAATAAGTGTACTTGTAAACAGTAATCACGTAGCAAAACACGTGCCGATCCTGCCGAAAAGAGACCGTGAGCAAACCCCGTCCCTTTCCTTTGTTTTATATCCAATGCACAGACAGGACACACTCCCGCGCTGACTGCAGTATATGCGAGTGCGCCGCTATTTCCGCATGTCTAATTGCACTTCCGCGTATCGCTTAAACAACCCCGCTTACTTCGCGATAAATGTGTCCTGTAAACGTGTTGTTGAATAAACAAAAATGACGTCTTATCCCAATGAAGAATATTGGGATAGGTTTGGTTCGTGCCTACGCGTTTTCTAAGGATAGTGTGCGAGAAACCATTAATTTGTACCGAGAGATGTTTCCCAATCGCTAGCGCATGGGTGCATTCACGTTACGAGACTTTTTTGTGAAATTTTTGGCACGGTTCTATCTGTTATTTATAAGTTTTTTTTTTGTTCATATTTTTAAGTTAATATTTTACCAATTTTGAATACTGAATAAACATTTATTATTATTATTATAATATTATTATTAGTATCACGTAAGCATTGTGGGTTTGAATACGTCCCTCGTTTAAACTAACATACTGTATATAAAATACTAACTGACCCGGCGAACTTAGTACCGCCTTAGCAGCGCCACCTACCGGGTTCCAATTGTGTTTTCAAACCATCCAGGAACCCATTGAAATATACACACAAAATTTCATCCAAATCGGTCCAGCCGTGTAGGAGGAGTTAGGTGACAAACACACGCACAGAAGAGTTATAAGTATAAGGTTATATCAGAATTAATTGCCGTGCATTAGTCTCGCAAAAACTAAAATGGCTCGACTGATTTGAGTATTATTTTTTGTTTTGTTCGCCTCTATAATGGGGTGGTTTAGAAGAAAAAAAAAAATACGAAAAACCCAAACGAACAGCCGAAAAAGTGAAATTGAAATTTTGGCATTGTCCAATGTCTGACGGGTCAATTATTAAATAAATAATAATCATTGACGTCACACAATCCTACTGCGTGCAAGTACAGTTTGACGATGCCTAGGGTTTTGTAGCACAAGTGAAACACGCGGAGTTTAATGGTATAACTAGTTTAATTAAGGAGGAAGCGTCAGGGTAGCCCGCGAAATTCAAATTTTCTTACGTTTTTGGAAATTTGCAAGTCAGTATTAAGTTGTATGTTAAATAAAGTATGATTTGCGGCCGTAACAAATATGTATTTACAGAATTATATACATTAGAATCAGTAATATAACTTCCTCAAATTAGTAATTTCAAGATTTCATGAAATAGTCATTTTTTGGGATTACCTCGTCTTAAAGAGTTGTATTGATCACTTTAATGATTCTAATTATGTAAATAGATACTGGTTACGACCGCAAATTATAATTTGATCAACGTACAATATAATACCGACTTGTACATTGCAAAAAACGTAAGAAAATTTGAATTTCGCGGGCTACCCTGACGCTTCCCCCTTAAATACAAAAGTGGTTCTTCATGGTTCTGTGGCTAAGTATTAACAGCCGCTCGGGTCGATCGATTAGGTTAAGCTACGCTTGCAGCGGTTGGTCCGTGGACGGGTGACCATCTTTATATACCAAGACCTCTCTGTGATTTGGAACGCACGTTAAGCTGTTAGTCCCGTCTGTCAGTCGTGGGTGTTTGACAGTCGTTACGGGTCGTCAGAAGCCCGAAAATCTGACAACCAGTCTTACCAAGAGGTATCGTATTACCCAGTAACTGGGTTGTAGAGGTTAGATAGGCAGTCGCTCCATGTAAAATAGTGGTATTCAGCTGCATCCGGTTTAACTGGAAGCCGACCCCAACATAGTTGGGAAAAGGCTAGGCAGGTGATGAATAAAGATGTTATTCTTTCCCCAAAATTCTCTGTCATAGAAGGGTCAAAGGTGCTCTAAACAGTAATTCCATTTAGTATTATTATTACAATGTAATTGACAGAAATAGTCTTTATATTGCCATAATTTTGAGAAAAGTCAAAGGTGTTTCAATAAGTAACTATGTTACAATGTAAATAATACATGCATACACTGACGCCTTCTACCCATAGGGGAGGGGGGGGGGGATAGAAACTACAGAACGCCATCTGCTACGATCATTACATAACATAACAAGTTCCTCTTATTCTCCTTATAGTACAAAGTACAGTAGTAACTTATGTCTTGTGGTTGACTATGTATAAATGGATTTTAAAGTAAGGGTTGGTAACATCTTCTGTACGTGTGTTTGTCACCTAACTCCTCCTAAATGGCTGGACCAATTTGGGGATGAAATTTGTGTGTATATTTCAATGGGTTCCTGGATGGTTTGGAAATACAATTACACCCGGTAGGTGGCGCTGCTAAGGCGGTACGAATTCGCCGGGTCAGCTAGTAGATAATATCGCTGCCCTAGTTCCGATAGTAAGATATTTTGATCGAGGTATAATAGTAAGATAACCTCATGTAGAACTATGTTTTTTTTTTTTTAAAGATTTGTTGCTATTGAACTAGGACAGCGATATGTTCCGTTTACTTCGAGTCTTAAAGGCTATTGTTCTGCAGGGATACTGATGTTTACGCTTTCTATTTTCCCTTTAAGTCGAGCTTGGAAAGACGGGGCTGAAAAGTTTTGAGCCTAAGTACCTTCAAGTGCCATTATTGTCTCGCTCTGCATATTACTAAGTTGCGAATACCCTCTTTAGTACAAATACAGAGTTTTATGTCATTAGCATCATTAAGCTTTTAGTAATTAATTCATAAACATCATCATGTCTCAGTCATCCCCATCTCATCTCTAGGCTCAAAACTTCTCAGCCCACCGGTGCACGGGATGTAACACTTAAGTGCGCTATTGTTGCTCAGATTTGCTATAGCGCTTTAAAAAAATAACGTACCTGGGTTGGTCCAGTCCTTCTCTACTTTTGTGCTTAGCAATACATTTAACCATTATTTTTTATTTATACAGGGTTATTGGTAAAACACCAACAACCTCTTAAGGGGTCATTGTACTCATTATTATGAACAACTTTTACTATGGGACCAAACCTGAAATCGCAAAAAAAATATCAGCTGTTCAGTACATTTATGTTCGCATAATTCATCAAAATGTACTGAACAGCTGATTTTTTTTCGCGATTTCAGGTTTTGGCCCATAGTAAAAGTTGTTCATAATGATGAGTACAATGACCCCTTAAGAGGTTGTTGGTGTTTTACCAATAATCCTGTATAGATATGTTCAGGTTTCCTCACTATGTATTTGTTACCGGTGCCAGAGATGTCTAAGATAAAAAAAAGTCACATTAGTACTTGCCCGGATTTCAACCCACAACCTCGTGCGTGGGAGGGGAGACCTTAACCACAGGGCTATCACGACACACACATCTAAACGCCTATTCATTTTTTTTTATTTCCAGGGTATCTACGAGATCTACCAACTGGCGCTGGTGACGTGGCGAGACAATTTGTTCCAGCGACTGAACAAACAAGTCACCAACGCTGTGCTCAAACTAATCGAGAGAGAACGCAATGGAGAGACTATTAATACGAGGCTGGTTTCTGGAGTAAGTATTACTTATAGATTTTTTTAGAGAAAAAAAAAATAAGAGAAAAGAAGAAGAAGAAGAAGAAAATTATATTTAATGGGATAAGAAGCTTTAATTTAAATTTATACAAATATTTAATTAAATTATTTGAAATTTTTATGATTTATATTGATAATTTTTTTTAAATTTATTATATAATATTCAGAGATGGGCCGACTATGACTTTGGTCGATTAGCCGACTAGTCGGCTGCAAAATGGCCGACTAGTCGGCCAAGCCGATCATTGCTTTTGGTTGTTATGTTAGATAGAAGTTTATTTTATTTTATTGTATTTGATTTCTGGTCTAAGTCCAATTAAGTAATTAAAGAGAGAGTTTCTTTCCTATTTCTAAACTTTTTGCTAAATATTTTCGTTTCGACATTTCAAAAATCTTTCTCTTGGATTCTTCATTGCCTCCCCTACAAAAACCCTTAAAATGTATAAGGTCCACATCGAATTTATAAGGTATGTACTAGCATGATTTGTGTTCTTCAAATAAGATTAAATTCTTATTCCTACATTTTTAATAGTTGCTAGTCAAATATTGGTGACCGTCGCCTGTAAGCAAATGACACGCGAAAGTTCCTTACGCGATACCTACGGAAAGACTATGACGACGTATTATTTCTTATAACACCAAACTTATTTCTTATCTAAATATCTTTCTTTACAGGTAATCAACTGCTACGTTGCCCTAGGCCTGAATGAGGACGACACGTCAGCCCGTGGCCAGAACCTGGTGGTGTACAAGGACACGTTCGAGGCCGTGTTCCTGGAGGACACCGAGCGCTTCTACACCAGAGAGAGCACCGACTTCCTCAGGAACAACCCCGTCACCGAGTACATGATCAAGGTAATTCTATGACTGACTCAAAGAAAACACGCAGCAGGCCCCCCTATCTCTAGCCTTTAATGTCCCGCTGCTGGGCAAATACTTTCTCCTCCTTCCAGTCCTTCCAGGTACCACGAGGGCTGGTCTCGAACCAGGTAGGCGTCCAGGTCATCTCGAAACCTTTCTTGATTAAAAATCATCATCAACCTAACTATATTGGGGTCGGCTTCCAGTCTAACCGGATGCAGATGAATACCAGTATTTTACATGGAGTGACTACATATCTGACCTCCACAACCCAGTTACTGGGTAACACGATACCCCTTGGCAAGACTGGTTGTTAGACTTTTGGGTTTCTAACTATCAGTAACGATTGTCAAAGATCTAGAAATGACTGCCGTCGCCAACTGCTTAACGTGCTTTCCGAGACATGGAGGGGTCTCATTATGTAATGAATGCTCACCCATCCACAGACCGACCTCGGCAAGTGTTGTTTAACCTTGAAGATCGACCCGTGCAGCAGTTATTATTTAGCCACGAGCCTCTTGGTTATATATAATATATGAAGAGAAAATATTGCGAGACAGAACAAACAGAATGTATTTGTTCATAACGCAGAAGACATCAGAGCGACAATTCTCGTCATTTTGATAACGTTCGCCTTCTAATCTCGAGTCTCAATCTGTCAACAAAACCTCTCATTGACCGAGCGAGTGAAGCGAGCAAAGCGTCTGTGCTTCAAGTCTCGCAAAATTTGCTTTCGTCTTTCAGTTTGTTGGTACTCACTACAGGTCGTATTTTACAACCGATCTGGAAACTTGGTATACAGGTTTTATGACTTTATAGAATTTATTAGTCGTCGAAAATTTGTGATTGGAGGGGTACTTCTTCCATAAAGGGGGCCACTGCATATCTCCGCCTTATGATATCCGATTTCGATGGTTCTTTTTTTATTTGAGAGGTAGTAACTTTTAAGTTGGTCTCATAAAAATTTGGTGAAGATCTGAAGAAAAAAAATCTGATACGTTTTTTTTTCTTCGCACAAAAGTAATGAGACATTTGGCTTACGTTTTATATTTTTTTATTATTATTATAATACTAAAAGCTTAGTCAATGATGTAATCACCATTAGCATCTAAGACTTCTTGCCAACGATCCGGCAAAGTTTGGATGCCTTTCGCCCAGAAGTCTGATGGCTTTGCCTCGAAAATGTTGTTCAACACCGCCTCTACATCAAATAAATCATTAAATTGTTTACCCCACAAATGTTGTTTCAGGGCTCTAAACAAAAGATAGTCTGATGGGGCGAGGTCTTGGGAATAAGGTGGGTATCGTCTCCCAGCCCAAGTTCTCCAACTTCGTCGTTTTTTCTTGATAGCAGCAGATAGGTAGTTTGGTGAGCTGGGTTGAATATTTGTCAGCGTTTATAGTTTCAGTGTCCCAGAAACAGCAAAGCAGAACTTTTAAGCGGTTCTTTTGACTCGGCTTCGGTTGAGTTGGTGGCGTATCTTCTGGAGGCAGCCAAAAATCACGACGTGTATCGTTCTCGTAATGATTCCATGATTCATCTCCAGTAACCAGATCAGACAAAAATTCATTACGTCGGGGTCGCAGCAAAAGTGATTGTCAGATAGCGACACGGACTGCACGACTGGCGTCTGTAAGGATGTGCGGTACCCACCGAGCCAAAACTTTTCAATACCCAAGCTCATGCAGATGGTCCACGGCGTGGTGACTGCAGTGAAGTGCTTTATAATGAACTGGATACTTAATATTTTTATTTTTAATTGACAGGCTGAACAACGTCTCCAAGAGGAACAGCGACGTGTGCAAGTTTACTTACACGAGACTACAATGGAACGACTAGCGAAGACCTGCGACAGAGTGCTCATAGAGAAACATCTCGAGATCTTCCACGCCGAGTTCCAGGTATGTTCTTACATAATATAAATATCAAATAAATACCATACATGGTCGGTCCTACCTTTATATTCAATTGATCACATTCCGTACCGCGTATAGCTGTTAGGCCTCAAGACCAATTACCTACTACCACATCCTTACACTGACGGCTTGAGCGAATCGTATAGGGGCACACTACGCGGCCATAACACACATAGTCAGTCGCCTCGCAGATCTGATTAAACTGGAGAAAACGATTGTGCATCGCGCACTTGGCCGCAACGACTAATTGACCGTCCGACAAGTTGCGACCATATTTTGAGTACTATGAACGTCCGCATCTTGATCGAAGCTTCTGCGACCATGTTTAGTTGTGATCGTGGACTCGTGGGTGAAGTTTTGCAGACATTTCGATCGATTTTGTTTTGTGAACTAAATTTTTTTTTTTTTCCTCTAGAAACTCCTGGACGGCGAAAAGAACAGTGACTTAGGGCGTATGTACGCTTTAGTGGCGCGCATTCCCGACGGTCTGTGCGAACTGCGCCGCCTACTGGAGCACCACATCCACGCGCAGGGCCTGCAGGCCATCGATAAGTGTGGCGAGTGTGCGCATACGGTACTGTAACATAGAAGAAATACCACTTTTATAGAATTATACTCTTCACAAAAGCTTGATGACATAACATCGCGCTGTTTTTCCCGAAGGATTACGCCATCAATTGGGCACAAATCCAGACTGGCTGCTACTGACATTACATAATATACACATAAATAAATAATGCTCATTTTAATAATAAAAACTTGAATAAAAGGAGCTCGTGGCTAAGTAATAACAGTCGCACGGGTCGATCCATCAGGTTAAGCTACGCTTGCCGGGGTTGGTCTGTGGATGGGTGACCATCTTTTCATACCGAGTCTCCTCCGTGCCTCGGAAAGCACGTTAAGTCGTTGGTCCCGGCTGTCATTCGTGGAACTTTGACAGTCGATACGGGTCGTCAGAAGCCCGAAAGTCTGACAACCAGTCTCAGTAAGGGGTATCGTATTACCCAGTAACTGGGTTGTGGAGGTCAGATAGGCAGTCGCTCCATGTAAAATACTGGTATTCAGCTGCATCCGGTTAGACTGGAAGCCGACCTCAACATAGTTGGGAAAAGGCTTGGCAGATTGATTTTAATAATAAAAGCTTAAGAGGATTTGAAGCTGTAAATTTTCATACAAAAAGAGATAACGTTTTTCTCCCCGTAAACATAATCTAATTTTCATATTTTTTGGAAATGTTGTAGGTATAATGAAAAACTAGGTGCGTACGTTTTTATTATAAAGAAATATTGTATACGATATAAGTTATTAGCATCTAAATATCTATATTTTTGACATAAAAACAGCCTCGAGCATTTTTATTATTTTAAATTAAATCAAATTGAATTAGTAAAAACGAAAAACGTACAGACCTAGATTAAAGTATACTGAATGTAATGAGACCAAAATTGTCTCATTTCGTAAAGGTTTAGGAGAGTGAAAACGTTATCGCCCGAAACAATATTTATGTAAATAATTGTATGAAATATAGGTAATTGCCTCCAAAAATCGCGCCGCGTATCGGCACTTCACAATCCTCTTAATTTGTCGTTTACTTAACGACTTTGGAGGTAGGCTTGCTCGTCACAGTCTAGCCTAACCCATTTGTTCGGGGTGCCCCGGCTTAGTTACTGCGATCAATCCTGCTCGCTCGTGGTTGGTCACAGTTCCAACCTAACCTATAATTGAACATTATTCAGGCCGCTAGTTGAACGCCGCCGTTTAGTTAAAAACCTAGGCTGTTAACTGAAAGCTGTGACATATACACCTGAGACGTTCGTCTCTATGACTTAGTATGTCAGTACTCCTGCAGATAGACACAAAAACAAGAGTTTTAAGAGGATTACAGGACCTAAACGCAAATAACGCAAGTTTTATAATGCTTAAAAGTATATGATCTACTGCAGAAAGCAAAATCAGAAAAATATGTTATTTTTCAGGATATATGCTAGTTAGATAGTGTGTTGAAAACATAATACAATTAATATGATACGATAGAAAAATATCACGAAGATACCTCTAAAACTTTATTTTAACGATTAAAAACCATTCTAATATACATACTATCATCCTGATTTTTTGTCAGATTATTCTACAAGCAACATATTAACGTGATAGTGTTTTAATTTTTTAGTATAATCAATAGATTTTTTGTAAATCGATAAATGCTTCATATTTTGCAATATTTTTTTTTTTTTTAATAATAATATTGTTTATTTCCAGTAAAATGTTCTCAAAGGTTACAAGTACGGTAATATGCTACAAAATAAAAGTGCATTGAGTATTATCACCTGGCACCCAAACTAGGTTTATAGCCTGTGACTTGGAGACCAGTGATTCCATAAGGGTAGATACATGATCAAAAATATTTTATTAAAACTGTTTTCACCAGTAACATGGTTAACATAGATATATAATTATTATTCATGTGAAGAAAGGATGGAAAGCAAAAAAATAATTAATAATAAAACTGTTTGTGAGTGTTTGAGTTGGTCGTGGTAGGTGTAGTTGGTATGTTGTGTATGTGTAAGTAATGCGAAAGTGTGGTTTGTGTATTGTGTGAAAGTGTCCTGGTAGGTGTAGTAATGGTGTATGTGAGAGTAAGTATGAAAGTGAGTTTGTGTGTGAAAATACTTGAATAAGAGGGGATTTGTCTTAGGTATGTGGGACAAGTTTTTCGGTCTCGTCATATGATTTCTCAATTAGCCATTCTTTAACTGTGATTTTGCATTGGTGATAATTTAAACTGTGGATATGGAGAAATTTATTGATTTTATTATATAGAATATAGCTAAGGTAGGTGAATTACCAGCGTTGTGTCATCGCGCTTCTCTCTCTTTTCTATGCAGTCCGACAGTGACCGCGCTTTAGGTCATGTAGTCCCCTTAAGGCTATGTACGCTCTACGATTTTAATCGTTGCGATTTTTAAACTGCAAAATAAAATCGCAATCGAAACGAAAAATATTTTTTTAAGCGAAATCTCAAGCGATTTTTTACCGCAGTGTGCGCACTAGTATATTGTATATTATTCGCAACGATTAAAATTCGTAGTGCGCGCTTAGCCTATGTAGTAATTGCAACTGATGCCAACAAAAATGTCGCGCTAACGCTATGACGTCGCTAGCGGGTATAGAAGATATTTGTTGGAAATTAAAATAATAACTTTATGATAGTGAGAATAAGGTTTAAAATTAATGGACACATTGAAAACAAATACCATATTTTGCTGATATTAATGCATGTTTGTTTAAATTAACTGCTTTTTAATCTCCGTTTCCTTTTATATCAATTGGCACTTACAATTTATTAAAAAAAAAACTATTGTTTTCTCCCACAGGATCCCAAAGTCTACGTATCAACAATACTAGAAGTTCACAAGAAATACAACGCACTCGTTCTGGTTGCGTTCAACAATGACTCTGGCTTTGTGGCCGCGCTCGACAAAGCTTGCGGCCGGTTTATTAACAGTATGTATTGATAATACTAGTGAATGTTAAGAAAATTTGTCAACTGTTGGGCAAACAACGTCAAAATAGAGGTGATCGTTAGTCGCACTAGAAATATTTACCTATTGAAATATATCTAGGGTTATATTATACACAGGGTTAGAGGAGTTCGTGGCTAAGTAATAACAGCCGCACGGGTCGATCCATCAGGTTAAGCTACGCTGGCCGGGGTTGGTCCGTGGATGGGTGAACATCTTTTCATACCGAGACTCCTCCGTGCCTCGGAATTCACGTTAAGCCTTTGGTCCCGGCTGTCATTCGATAATCCTTGACAGTCGTTACGGGTCGTCAGAAGCCCGAAAGTCTTGTCAACCAGTCGTATTACCCAGTAACTGGGTTGTGGAGGTCAGATTAGCAGTCGCTCCATGTAAAATACTGGTATTCAGCTGCATCCGGCTAGACTGGAAGTCGACCCCAACATAGTTAGAAAAAGGCTAGGCCGATTGATAAAACACCAACAACCTCTTTAAGTGGTCATTGTACTTATCATTATGAACAACTTTTACTCTGGGATCAAACCTGAAATCGCAAAAAAAAATCAGCTGTTCAGTATATTTATGTTCGCATAATTCGTCAAAATGTAGGTACTGAACAGCTGATTTTGTTTTTGCGATTTCAGGTTTGGTCTCATAGTAAAAATTGTTCATAATGATGATATATGTATATATATATAAATATGCAAATTAATTGTATTTGTTTGGTAAGAGATGAGATATACCAAAAAAATGTGTTCGCTGGCAGCAAGGACACTTGCAAAGAATTTTCCATCAATAATTTGGAATGCAGACTCCTCTGACCTCGTGATTATGTATTATAATTTTCATATTAGCCTTATTTACTTGATAAACTGTAATCAATTCATGTTTGATGTCTACTAGCAAAGCAAAAGTTATTTTTTGGTAGTTTTACATAGTAAAAGTCGCAACAGGCCTGCTTGAGACTGTATTTCAGACCCAGTCATTTTATAATCGTTAGTGGTTATCACGCACTGGATAAAAGTCTGCACACGAGTGCTCTGCTATGCTGTGCTATGTTCACATAATCTGAACAAATCTTTTCTCCCCAGGTAACGCAGTGACAAAAGCAGCCAACTCCTCATCAAAGAGCCCGGAGCTCCTGGCGAAGTACTGCGACCTTCTGCTGAAGAAGTCCAGCAAGAACCCCGAGGAGGCCGAACTAGAGGACACGCTCAATCAAGTGGTATGATATAAATCGACGCCTCCCACGCATAAGGTCGTAAGGCCAAAAAAAATTTTTTTTCAGGATAGTAGTAAACAAAAACAACACAACATCAATAATATTTTTAAAATTCAAAACTGAGAGACTTCGTTCGTGTCATACGACGTCGATACTGCGTGCTGATTGGCCGGCCGCCATCCAATAGATCGGAGCGCATCGTCGGAACTATCAGCACGATTTTATGCGCGGGAGCGTTTAAATGTTAAGACTATTAGCAATTCAAAAACTCATTATTTATAAAATATAATTAAAATTTGGATTTCGGGAATATGTAAAACTGTTCAGCAGGGTTCTAATGGCACAATAAAACGATTTTTGTAAAAAATAATGTGCCGACTTTTTGCGTGGGAGGCATCGAAATATTTTGCTTCTTCAATATAATCGTTTGCTTGTTTTGTTGTTTCCCAAAATATTACACAACTAGCTTCTGCCCGTGACTTCGTCCGCGTGAAATTTCTTGTTCCCTCGATCCACGCCTTTGCATTGCATCGTCTGCACGCGCTATTACTTCGTTTTCCCTTAGCGTTCCTTCTATTTTTATTTTTGCTCGGCTCTTAAAGATGAAAGAAAGAAAGAAAAACAGTTTATTCACGGGAAAGTGACGCACACAAAATACACATGAGAAGCGAAACACAAGATATTCCTTTAACGACGCTCTTATACGATCGTGCGTTCAACTTTACAAAAATATTTTCGCGCCGATATCGCACTATCGTGACATGGCGTTTTCTCAGGGGGGGAGGGGGCGGGATTTTTTTTATTATTTTTCTAGGATGACTTTGGACATGGGTACTTAGAATATAAGATCGAAAACAAGCTACGCAAGACTTTTTTTTTCCGGTCTTAAAGGGTTAAAATGAAATATAACACACCGCACAAAACAAAAAAACATAAGTACAAACAATAAAGTTGTTGGAAATGTGCGTCACTACCGCGCGAAACGGCTAAACGCTCAGCATAATGCCGCGGCCCGTGCACGAAGGCACGAATCCACGGCGCTGGTTTTCAGCGTAAGCCGGCCGGTGTATCGCTTTCTCAGATCAGTAAAAACAAGTATTAACATTCGTTGAGATAATCATGATCAACTAAATAAATCTAAATAAAAATATATAATATGCAGACAAATAATAAAATATGTGGCAACATTTCGACGCGTCTCGAACCAAAGTTCTAAAAAACCTATGTTCCAGAGAGGTATGAGAAAGATGTATTTGATAATAATGATTGTATTTGGCAAACGGACAGATCTAATAAACAATATAACATTGTGCAGTAAGCATGCTATATATCCTTTGAAAATCATCAGTTCGAGAACCATTTCTAAATGTCAAAAGACTTATTTTACTCAAAATCAAAGCATTTTTTTCCAATTAAATTATTTACAAGCACTTGAAATGTCAAGGAGTCGAGTCGGCCAGCTAGAAAGTTAAAGCTACTCACTGTCCTAATAAGAAAGAAAGAAGAAAAGAAAGATGCTAGCGTGATGTTAATAGCCTTCCCCAAAAATTGGGTTATCAAATAAAAATATTTTTTCAAATCAGACTGGTGGTTCCACAGAATAGTGCGTTGAAACAGAAACAAACTTCAGCTTTATTATTAGTACTAACTTCTGCCCTCGACTCCGTCTGCGTGAAATTTCTTGTTCCCCTGGCCCACCGCGTCGCATCGCATCGCCTGCCAGCGCTATTACTTCGGTTTCGCTTAGCGTTCTATCTATTTTTATTATTGCTCGGCTCCTAAAGATGCTAGCGTGATGTTAAATAACCAATAACCTTCCTCAAGAATTGGGCTAACAAATACAAAAGATTTTTTTTTTTAAATCTCACTGGTAGTTCCGGAGATTAACGCTTTCAAACATACAAACAAACTTTTCAGCTTTATTATTACTCTAGATAGATATTTGGAGTCCAAACACGGGAACTGTACGTTTATGTTAGTCCTAACTTTGGACTAACGTCATTGGACTGTTTCCGTGTTTTGTGGGTTATCCAATGGCTTCACGATTGTAGTTGCCTTTGTTTCGCAGTAGTTAGGGCACTATGGTTTGACCGATACCGCTGTACCGTGCTTTACATATGTGTGCGGCGAACTGGGAGGGCAGTGCATGCCGCTCATTCGTCAACGCTCACGATTGCCTTTGTTTCGCAGTAGTAAGTACTATAGTCGAACCGATACCGCTGTACCGTGCCTTAGGTATGTGCGTGGCGAGACGGGGGGCAGTGCAGGCCACTCATTCGTCAACGCTCACGGCGCCCTTTTTATTTTTTATTTGAGATGGGTTTGCTCTTGACTCAAGTCTAGGTCAGAAGGTGACAGAGACAAAGTCGACGATGGAGTGAGCTTACCCAGAAGAAGCCTGTTCACTCTCACTTTGAAGAGATTAGGGTTGTATGCGCTCGGAAACACAGACGCAGGTAGTGAGTTCCACTCTTTCGCCCTCCCGCGGTACAGCGGTGTCGGTCAAACTATAATTCAAGTTCAAGCGTTATTAAGGATCAATTATTGAAATTGTCAATTTTTACGTGATTGACACACATTGATGCGCAAATTATCGTCTACCCAGTTCAATTGAGCAAGGGGTCTTGGTACGTAAAGATGGTCACCCATCCACGGACCAACCGCGGCAAGCGTAGTTTAACCTGATCGATGGACCCGTGCGGCTGTTATTACTTACCCACAGGCCCCTCTCAGTCTTCTTACAAGAAGATAATTATTAATAATACCACCATAGTAATATTTTTTGTTCCTATTTCCAGATGGTTGTGTTCAAATACATTGAAGACAAGGACGTGTTCCAGAAGTTCTACAGCAAGATGCTGGCGAAGCGACTGGTGCAACACATGTCTGCCAGCGATGACGCGGAGGTAACATACCACATCTCATACTTGTCTACAGACAATGAATTTTAAGTGCAGCTGACGAACTGGCTAGGAGAGCATCCAGCACGTCAGTCTGTGGACCCGAACCAATCGTACCGGGCTGCAGGCAGTCCAGGGAGGCTACGTCATCCTTAGATGGTAGACTAACCAGACGTTTATAACGCCTGGGCAGGAACGGTTTAGAACAGAAAACTTCGGCGCACCCAGATCGTTCACAGATGTTCTTCACAGACTCTGGTCTGTGAAGAACATCTGTGAACGATCTGGGTGCGCCGAAGGTTTCTGTCATGAACAACTCAGAAGAAGAAGCCATGAACAACTTCTGGAGGGAGTTGGTCTGGTTGGAATAACCACGTACGGCCGCTATGGCCGGTTACCTTCTCGAAAAGCTTTTTTTCGTGTTACCCTGGATTACCTAATAAACTTGAGCAAGTAGTTGCTAGTAGTGGCTTGAGCCTTGAGTAGTTCCGTCAGAGTTCCGAATCAAATAACGAATGATGAAAATAAACAAGTATAGACACGAAAAAATAAATATTATTACAATGTTTAGCATGTGTGACGAGCAAAATTGAACTATAAGATCATATTAGTTATTTTTCCATGTCGCTCGGCAAGTCGGTACACGCAAGATTGGACCGCCGGCGCCGGGCGCGGTACGATGTCACATGCGGTCGTGGTTATGCAATTTTCAAACTAATATCGATTGTAAACAGTGCATATTACAATGTCTTGAGTTGGAATGGCTTACCCTGTTACAGTGTTACAAGGTGTTGAAAGGGTAACCCGTTCGTAACGGGTTAACTACACCCGTTCGAAGGTGTAACATCTATCATAGGGTTTTTTTTGAAGCGCTTAAAAACCCCCTTCAAAAACCCTTTTAACGAGTATCCGGCCGGTCCCTGCTTGAAGGACAGTTTGGAAACCAAACTCTCTAAATAGAACATAATATTTAAGTAAAAAGAGGTATAACTGTTCAAGGTATTAACAAAATGATCTATTGGCGCGTGACTAGCCTTATAAATGTCATTCAGGCGCCGCAAGATCCTTAATTTGGTTATCACATCTGATGTTTACTTTTTGATTGGCTAACATGAAGAAAAAAAGCAAACCAAATCACCTAACTTGATATTTGTCAAGACCAATTTGTGAAGATTTCGGAAAACTGGAGCTAATAAGCAAACCTATTGGCAGATTTCATGTTAGATCTTATTGGTTTACTAACATATATGAATCGATGATTTCTAAAAGGGCACTTGTCATACTGTATTCTCAGCTAACCAGATTGTGAAGACTTAAAACTGGAGCTAATAAGTAAACCTATTGGCAGATTTCATGTTAGATCTTATTGGTTTACTAACATATATGAATCGATGATTTCTAAAAGGGCACTTGTCACACTGTATTCTCAACTAACCAGATTGTGAAGACTTAAAACTGGAGCTAATAAGCAAACCTATTGGCAGATTTCATGTTAGATCTTATTGGTTTACTAACATATATGAATCGATGATTTCTAAAAGGGCGCTTGTCACTGTATTCTCAACTAACCAGATTCTGAAGACTTAAAACTGGAGCTAATAAGTAAACCTATTGGCAGATTTCATGTTAGATCTTATTGGTTTACTAACATATATGAATCGATGATTTCTAAAAGGGCGCTTGTCACTGTATTCTCAACTAACCAGATTGTGAAGACTTAAAACTGGAGCTAATAAGCAAACCTATTGGCAGATTTCATGTTAGATCTTATTGGTTTACTAACATATATGAATCGATGATTTCTAAAAGGGCGCTTGTCACTGTATTCTCAACTAACCAGATTCTGAAGACTTAAAACTGGAGCTAATAAGTAAACCTATTGGCAGATTTCATGTTAGATCTTATTGGTTTACTAACATATATGAATCGATGATTTCTAAAAGGGCACTTGTCATACTGTATTCTCAGCTAACCAGATTGTGAAGACTTAAAACTGGAGCTAATAAGTAAACCTATTGGCAGATTTCATGTTAGATCTTATTGGTTTACTAACATATATGAATCGATGATTTCTAAAAGGGCGCTTGTCACTGTATTCTCAACTAACCAGATTCTGAAGACTTAAAACTGGAGCTAATAAGTAAACCTATTGGCAGATTTCATGTTAGATCTTATTGGTTTACTAACATATATGAATCGATGATTTCTAAAAGGGCGCTTGTCACTGTATTCGCAACTAACCAGATTCTGAAGACTTAAAACTGGAGCTAATAAGTAAACCTATTGGCAGATTTCATGTTAGATCTTATTGGTTTACTAACATATATGAATCGATGATTTCTAAAAGGGCGCTTGTCACTGTATTCTCAACTAACCAGATTGTGAAGACTTAAAACTGGAGCTAATAAGCAAACCTATTGGCAGATTTCATGTTAGATCTTATTGGTTTACTAACATATATGAATCGATGATTTCTAAAAGGGCGCTTGTCACTGTATTCTCAACTAACCAGATTCTGAAGACTTAAAACTGGAGCTAATAAGTAAACCTATTGGCAGATTTCATGTTAGATCTTATTGGTTTACTAACATATATGAATCGATGATTTCTAAAAGGGCACTTGTCATACTGTATTCTCAGCTAACCAGATTGTGAAGACTTAAAACTGGAGCTAATAAGTAAACCTATTGGCAGATTTCATGTTAGATCTTATTGGTTTACTAACATATATGAATCGATGATTTCTAAAAGGGCACTTGTCATACTGTATTCTCAGCTAACCAGATTGTGAAGACTTAAAACTGGAGCTAATAAGTAAACCTATTGGCAGATTTCATGTTAGATCTTATTGGTTTACTAACATATATGAATCGATGATTTCTAAAAGGGCGCTTGTCACTGTATTCTCAACTAACCAGATTCTGAAGACTTAAAACTGGAGCTAATAAGTAAACCTATTGGCAGATTTCATGTTAGATCTTATTGGTTTACTAACATATATGAATCGATGATTTCTAAAAGGGCGCTTGTCACTGTATTCTCAACTAACCAGATTGTGAAGACTTAAAACTGGAGCTAATAAGCAAACCTATTGGCAGATTTCATGTTAGATCTTATTGGTTTACTAACATATATGAATCGATGATTTCTAAAAGGGCGCTTGTCACTGTATTCTCAACTAACCAGATTCTGAAGACTTAAAACTGGAGCTAATAAGTAAACCTATTGGCAGATTTCATGTTAGATCTTATTGGTTTACTAACATATATGAATCGATGATTTCTAAAAGGGCACTTGTCATACTGTATTCTCAGCTAACCAGATTGTGAAGACTTAAAACTGGAGCTAATAAGTAAACCTATTGGCAGATTTCATGTTAGATCTTATTGGTTTACTAACATATATGAATCGATGATTTCTAAAAGGGCGCTTGTCACTGTATTCTCAACTAACCAGATTGTGAAGACTTAAAACTGGAGCTAATAAGCAAACCTATTGGCAGATTTCATGTTAGATCTTATTGGTTTACTAACATATATGAATCGATGATTTCTAAAAGGGCGCTTGTCACTGTATTCTCAACTAACCAGATTCTGAAGACTTAAAGCTGGAGCTAATAAGTAAACCTATTGGCAGATTTCATGTTAGATCTTATTGGTTTACTAACATATATGAATCGATGATTTCTAAAAGGGCACTTGTCATACTGTATTCTCAGCTAACCAGATTGTGAAGACTTAAAACTGGAGCTAATAAGTAAACCTATTGGCAGATCTCATGTTAGATCTTATTGGTTTACTAGCATATATGAATCGATGATTTCTAAAAGGGCACTTGTCACACTGTATTCTCAACTAACCAGATTGTGAAGACTTAAAACTGGAGCTAATAAGCAAACCTATTGGCAGATTTCATGTTAGATCTTATTGGTTTACTAACATATATGAATCGATGATTTCTAAAAGGGCGCTTGTCACTGTATTCTCAACTAACCAGATTCTGAAGACTTAAAACTGGAGCTAATAAGTAAACCTATTGGCAGATTTCATGTTAGATCTTATTGGTTTACTAACATATATGAATCGATGATTTCTAAAAGGGCGCTTGTCACTGTATTCTCAACTAACCAGATTCTGAAGACTTAAAACTGGAGCTAATAAGTAAACCTATTGGCAGATTTCATGTTAGATCTTATTGGTTTACTAACATATATGAATCGATGATTTCTAAAAGGGCACTTGTCACACTGTATTCTCAACTAACCAGATTGTGAAGACTTAAAACTGGAGCTAATAAGTAAACCTATTGGCAGATTTCATGTTAGATCTTATTGGTTTACTAACATATATGAATCGATGATTTCTAAAAGGGCGCTTGTCACACTGTATTCTCAACAAACCAGATTGTGAAGCCTTAAAACTGGAGCTAATAAGTAAACCTATTGGCAGATTTCATGTTAGATCTTATTGGTTTACTAACATATATGAATCGATGATTTCTAAAAGGGCGCTTGTCACTGTATTCTCAACTAACCAGATTCTGAAGACTTAAAACTGGAGCTAATAAGTAAACCTATTGGCAGATTTCATGTTAGATCTTATTGGTTTACTAACATATATGAATCGATGATTTCTAAAAGGGCACTTGTCACACTGTATTCTCAACTAACCAGATTGTGAAGACTTAAAACTGGAGCTAATAAGTAAACCTAGTGGCAGATTTCATGTTAGATCTTATTGGTTTACTAACATATATGAATCGATGATTTCTAAAAGGGCACTTGTCACACTGTATTCTCAACTAACCAGATTGTGAAGACTTAAAACTGGAGCTAATAAGTAAACCTAGTGGCAGATTTCATGTTAGATCTTATTGGTTTACTAACATATATGAATCGATGATTTCTAAAAGGGCACTTGTCACACTGTATTCTCAACTAACCAGATTGTGAAGACTTAAAACTGGAGCTGATAAGTAAACCTATTGGCAGATTTCATGTTAGATCTTATTGGTTTACTAACATATATGAATCGATGATTTCTAAAAGGGAACTTCTCACACTGTATTCTCAACTAACCAGATTGTGAAGACTTAAAACTGGAGCTAATAAGTAAACCTATTGGCAGATTTCATGTTAGATCTTATTGGTTTAATCGATGATTTCAAAAAGGGCACTTGTCACACTGTATTCTCAACAGACAATTGCCCTTTTTGAAATCAATTTTTCATATGAGAGTAAAAAAAAACCTGTATGTCAATATGATCATTGAAAATAAGCAGTTCGAGTTCATTAACAATACGTTTTATTTTTTTCCAGGCATCAATGATCTCAAAACTGAAGCAGGCGTGCGGATTCGAGTACACAAGCAAACTACAGAGAATGTTCCAGGTTTGTTCTATTTTACATGTCTTAAAAATAATTACTTAGACAGAACTTTTACTCATTACATAAGCTTTTATTACGCTTGGGTGATACAAAATAGTTACTACTTCAGAGCTGCAGCGATAATTCGAGGGGTAATTACGTATATATCCTGCTAAATGTAGCCATATTACCCGACTGCCAAGAAGTCGTTTACAAACCACATCTTGTATTGGCAATATCACCATAGTAAAATTATTATAATAGATAACAGCAGCTTCGAACTCTTGAGCCTTTTTTTATAGACAAAATGTGAACCTTAAGGTTGCACTAGTCGGCGGCTCGACCTCGTTGGTGGCGTGGCTAATATACATTTTATTTATTTACTTAGTTAGTTTTATTGATTTAGTGTTTATTTATTTCGTTTTTATTTATTTAGCGAAAGACGATGATTTATAACGAAAACGAGCTCATAAAATTTCATGAAAAGACCTTTGGGCGTATACAGGGTTATTGGTAAAACACCAACAACCTCTTAAGAGGTCATTGTACTCATAATTCTGAACAACTTTTGCTATGGGACCAAACCTGAAATCGCGAAAAATAATCAGCTGTTCAGTACATTTATGTTCGCATAATTCGTCAAAATGTACTGAACAGCTGATTTTTTTTCGCGATTTCCGGTTTGGTCCCATAGTAAAAGTTGTTCATAATGATGACCCCTTAAGAGGTTGTTGGTGTTTTACCAATAATCCTATAGATGTTATGAAAAAACTGCTAGACGTGTTTATTTAAAATAAAGTTATTTGAATTCTTAAATAAATGGTCTATGCCTGTACGGTAACATTTTGTCATTTTCATATTCCGGGAGCTATTTATTTATGCCCAAAAATGCGTTAAAAATTATCTCGTCTTCAGATCAATGTTCTTTCAAATTATATATTTGGGACATTTTGTAATCCAATCGGAATAAATACACACTACCTTAAGAATAAGTTTGATTTACAATTTATTTTGGTATTTCGTTTTTATGTAGTGCACATGCTCCGGGGCCGCTTAAAAAGCGTATTTCAGCTAAAGAAATGTGTAAAATTATTGCCATCATATTTGGAGGTATGGTAAGACCAGTGAAAAAGTTTCATTGCCTTTTTAAACCCATCTATCGGCGATGTTTTAAAAGTGGCTTAGTTTGGTTTTTCAATAGAAATACTAAATCTTTCTTATTGCCTCTCCTCCAGGACATAGGCGTATCAAAAGACCTAAACGAGAACTTCCGCAAGCACATGTCGAACAGCTCGGAACAGCCGCTGCACATCGACTTCAGCATCCAGGTGCTGTCCTCTGGCTCGTGGCCCTTCCAGCAGTCCTCGTGCTTCCAGCTGCCTACTGAAGTAAGTATATCATCACCCCCGAACGGATATGCAGTGATGTTTATAAACCGAATTCATAAACAGGAGTATGTTCTCATTTCAACAATTAACTCAGCCTATCGCAGTGCACTGCTGGTCTATGGCCTCCCCAGGCTGCGTCAACAGCCGCTCCCACGCCTTCCGCATCCAGTGTACCCCAGCCACCTTCTTAAGGTCGTAGGGGCATCCCACACTACGCTTGCCAATACGATCTCCACTCCAGGACTTGTTGCTCCACCGACCATCGTTCGGCCCTTCAACTAACATGGCCAGCCTACTGCCACTTCAGCTTGCTTACTCTGCAAGCTATGTCGGTTACTCTCGATTCTTTTCTTGATCAGTTGTGGTGAATTAATTTACACCAAGTAAAGCACTTGTCAGGTTTCGAATCACGACCTTCAACTCATAAGTCGCGGCCGTTTCCACTAGGCCACCCCCACCACTGCTCTCGCTTATTGCGTAATGTATACAAATAATACAATATGTTCAGAAACCTCCTGCTTGGCGCTCCGTTTCTTTAACACAAAGCCTCGGCTCAAAGCTCGGTGGAACGCAGAGCTAAGAGGCTCATTGGCGACGTAAAACTGGTGGATGTCAAGCTTCACAGCTTGGCTCATCGCCGCAAGGTTGCCTGTTTGTCGGTCTTCTACAGACTGTACTTCGGAGAGAGTGCCCGAGAACTCCACGACCTCATTCCACCGGCCCCCTTCTACCATCGGACATCTAGACGCACTGCCAGTTACCATCCCTACTTGGTTGCTATTCCACCAATTCGCACTAAGCCTTTCCAAATGTCATTTATAATGCGCACAGCAAAGGAGTGGTCCTCACTATCTGCATCTGTGTTTAATCTCTTCAAAGTGAGAGTGAACAGGCTTCTACTGGGTAAGCTCACTCCATCGTCGACTCTGTCTCTGTCGCCTCTGACCTAGACTAGAGGCAAGAGCAAACCCACCTTAAATAAAAAATAAAAAAGCCTCACAGTATTATCACTCTTGGTGGCTCTTGGATGGAACCAGTCCCACTCATAAATATTGTAGTGCTTGATTTATTTTTTGTTATGTATTTTTGTGGTGTACAATGAAAGTATTATATAAATAAATAAAGCTATAGAAACGGCTAATAGGAAATGCCGGCGCCATCTAGTTTTAAAACCACCAAACAATTTACTTGTAAGTCTCTTAGAAGATCTACTTACAGAAAGACACATCATCAACGACCTTCAGAAATGTTAATGTTCAGTTCTAATGTTGATTGTATCCTGTATTCTAGTTGGAGCGTTCAGTGCACAGGTTCACTACGTTCTACTCGTCGCAGCACTCGGGCCGCAAGCTCAACTGGCTCTACAACATGTCCAAGGGAGAGCTCGTCACCAACTGCTTTAAGAACAGGTGCGTATTGTCGCATAGAGGCCCGGCAGACATAATACCTATGAAATTAAGAGGAAACTCGGTCACGTGGTCGTTGGCGTTCATTCCATACTAACCTATTTCTCTGTTTTCTCCCTGGTAATTATTCTGCCTAGCCTTTTCCCCAACTATGTTGGGGTCGGCTTCCAGTCTAACCGGATGCAGCTGAATACCAGTATTTTACATGGAGCGACTGCCTATCTGACCTCCACAACCCAGTTACTGAGTAATACGATACCCCTTGGTAAGACTGGTTGTCAGACTTTCAGGCTTTGACGACCCGTAACGACTGTCAAAGATCCACAAATGTCAGCCGGGACCAACGGCTTAACGTGCTTTCCGAGGCACGGAGGAGTTTCGGTATGTAAAGATGGTCACCCATCCACAGACCAACCCCGGCAAGCGTAGCTTAACCTGATGGATCGACCCGTGCGGCTTTTATTACTTAGCCACGAGCGTTTTCTCCCTGGTAATTGTAATCTCTACGTCAATGCGCGTGTTTAGCGTACGAGTGAGAAAATTGATTACTCGATCGACCCTAGCTCCTCCAGCAACGCCTTAGTGTTACTGACATGTAGGGTACTTGCGCGACCACCGGGCAGTTCAGAAGCACATGATCTGCTTCTCTCGTCTTCTAAGTAGGCCCTGCACAGCGGACTGTCTGAGACTCCTATCACAAAGAGGTGCTTATCGTCTTCTCCTTACAGATACACGTTGCAAGCCAGTACGTTCCAAATGGCGGTGCTCCTACAGTACAACGATAACACTTCCTGGACCGTCAGCCAGCTTGAACAGCACACCGGCATCAAAGGAGACTTCCTTGTACAGGTACAATCAGAGAAACACTTTTGATTATAATATACTAGCTTTTGCCAGCGGCTTCGCCCGCGTGGATGTCACATTTTGCCGGGATAAAAGTAGCCTATGTGCTATTTCAAACTATTATCTATCTCGGTGTTGAATTTCATCCAGATCCGTTCTGCAGTTCTGGCGTGATTGAGTAACAAACATCCATCCATCCATCCAAACTTTCGCATTTATAATATTTGTAGGATTAGCCTGCTGTTATCGATTCAGCAGGATATTATCAGCCCCGCCAGGGTCGTGGGTTGTTTGAAAGAGTTACCGTGGCCCTGGCTCAGGCAACTGAAGGAACACGGGTGGGTTTTAGTCAGTAGAAGTCTGACACGCCCTCCCGCACCACCCAGAGCGGGAGAAGTTATTTGATTTCCCATGCAAAAAAAAAGGATATTATCAGCATGAGGCATGGGATGCGGATGAATGAGGAAAATGTGAGGAAAGTTTTGGGTATGAATGTGGAGGGCTATAAGAGTAGGGAAAGACTAAAGAAACGGTGGATGGACTGTGTTAAAAATGATATGGTTAGAAAGGGAGTGACTGCCGAGATGACGACTAATAGAGAAGTATGGAAGAAAAAGTGAGGTTGCGCCGACCCCAAATAAATTGGGATAAGGGCAGGAGAATGATGAAAAAATGAAAAGCAGACTGGTAATATTATGCGCGTGTTGAACAAAGTTGAACGCCTCGCATCACTGTCAGTGCTCTTTGGACCGCCTAAAGATGCGAAAGCATACTAACGCCGGTTTTAGCAGTCCCGGCGCCCCTGACTACTCTTGAAGAGAAGAGGGGCGAAAATTTTAGCTGTTTGTTCCTGTGCAATGATACAGTTTAATAGGATAAACTCTGTCAACTTATGCAGAAAAGGGAGAATGCAGGATGAATTAATTTTTTTTTTGGACCCCTCGTATTTGTCAAATTTTCTTTTGAACATTCGTAGATAAATAGGAGTTACTTTGTAGACTTGTGCAGAAAAGTTAGAGAGTTAAGACAATTCAGGTGCAAAAGCCAGAGAAGTGAGCTTTAAAGGCTCACTGCGATTATTTATATTTTGCATACCCCTCCGTACTATGCAAAATATAAACATATTGAACTAACATTTTCCAACTCCAAACTGACTCTTACTTACTGAACATATTTTGGCCTGGTTAGGGGACTTGATTAAATAAGAGACTTTGTGTGACTTTATAAGAGCCTGTGACCTCTTCTCAGAGTAGTCAGATAGGAAACACCGACCTCATCTAGTTTAAAAAAAAAAACATGGTTGACTTGCAAAAGTGTTAGTACAAACCTACTTACAGGAATAAAATCATTTATCATTTATAACATTTGTCAAGATTTGGATCCCCTCGGCACCGCAGGCCGGGGGGCAAGCCGCCCCCACGCCAATATTAACCTTCTCGCATGTATACAGGTTTCAATTAATCTATTCATAACTAATTCGTTATGTTTTGTTCGACAGGTGCTACAAATCCTGCTGAAAGCAAAGCTGTTAGTCTGTACGGACGACGAGTCTGAACTGTCCGAGTCTTCCGTCGTCGAGCTGTATGTAGGTTATAAGAAGTACGTATACACCGGTCTTTATTGTAAAGTTATTATTGTATTCCATCCGTCGTTGTTCCAAAAGATTTATGCACTGATTTATAGCACAGACATCTTGATGTTTCGACATGTCGCCACAACAGTATATGGCACCCTTGCGATTCAGGGGTTGCTAGTACAGTAGGCCGCACATGAGTGACAACACTTGACCTTGAGCTGGCATTTTGTTACCACTGTGATTCGGTCTACCATCATCTTAGCCTAGCCTTTTCCCAACTATGTTGGGGTCGGCTTCCAGTCTAACCGGATGCTGCTGAATACCAGTATTTTACATGGAGCGATTGCTTATCTGATCTCCGCAAACCAGTTACTGGGCAATACGATACCCCTTGGTAAGACTGGTTGTCAGACTTTCGGGCTTCTGACGACCCGTAACGACTGTCAAAGATCCACGAATGACATCCGGTACCAAAGGCTTGACGTGCTTTCCGAGGCACGGAGGGGTCTTGGTATGTAAAGATGGTCACCCATCCACGGACTAACCGCGGCAAGCGTAGCATAACCTGTTCGGTTGAACCGTGCGCCTGTTATTACTTAGCCACGAGCCCGTGTCATTCGGTCTATTGTACATGTATAATTATTCTCATTTTCGCTATGACTGTTTCCATTGTAGCAGAGCCCATACTCTCGACCCGTGGGGCTTTAATTACAACTAAAGTAACTAAATAACTGTTTATCTGTTACAGCAAAAAACTCCGCGTGAACATAAACATCCCGCTGAAGACGGAGCTGAAGGTGGAGCAGGAAGCCACGCACAAACACATTGAGGAGGACCGGAAGATGCTCATTCAGGTAAAGTATAGACAATAGTCCAATTGACATGGGACATTGAGCTTTAGAACACAAAGGGTAAAGTAAAATTTTGAACACGTTTACCCAAATTTGGGTTGGGGTATTGAAATTATCCGGAAAAGTTACCGACATAGCTTGCAGAGTAAGCAAATTGAAGTGGCAGTAGGCTCGAAGGACCGATGGCCGGTGGAGCAGACGAGTCCTGGAGTGGAGACCACGTATCGGTAAGCGTAGTGTGGGACATCCCACAGCTAGATGGAGTAGTTGCGACAGAGTGGATGCGGAGCGCGGAGAAGAGTGTTGTGCCGCAGCCTGGGAGAGGCCTGTCTCCAGCTGTGTGCTGCAATAGACAGAGTAGATCGATTGATTGTGGGTATTGACCCCTGATACCAACCCCTCACCTGAGGAAATGATTAATTACAGAAATATAATAATTTAATAACTACCTCGTTGGTAGCGATGTCATTTTTAGATAATCCTATTATTGAATATATTAGTTATCGCATATTATGATACCATACCTATTACTGGATATTAGTCAAATATTAGTGAACCGATTCATTATTAGCTATTCTCGTGAATATGTTTACGTATTCCTATTACGGAAGTGAAACGGTGATTACATCGTGGAGTCGCTGTAACTGTAAAAACTGTTTTCATTACTTACTTACTTGGTAACCAACTCATGTAGCTTTCATAAGAAGACCGACGTGTATAACTATGTCTCTAAAATACACACTTTACGCATGCACAACGATAAGCAAGCAGCCAGGAACTATTCATACACTACAATATTTATCTCGCTCACTCGCCAGGCGCCGAGTCAACGGCGAGTGAGTGAGATGACTGCGGTCGGCAAATAATAATAGCATAGCGAGTAATAGCGAGGCGACTCGGCCTATTACGCGTCCGTCCCTATTATTTGACTAATACCTGGTAACCTATTATTCTATATTCGCATATCCTAATATTAATATACATGGCTTGTATTATAATACCTGTACCTATTACGAATATATTAGTCACACCTCTACTCGTTAGTGTAGTGGTCGCAAGCGCTACAGTTGAGCATGAGGTTCTGAGTTCGATTCCCGGGTCGGGCAAAGTATTATTGGGTTTCTCCATCTGGAATTTCTCAGTAGCAGCTCGTAGTCCGAATTTGTGCTTGGTTGATAGCAATAGGCTCGCCCTTTCCCCCTATTACATGGGCTTACAAACACAACTGTCAAAATGTGGGTGCATTAATGGTGCACCTCTTCCTCATTTGATAATAACTAACTGAAAGTTATGTAATTAAAGGATGATTTTTGTAACCCTTTCTATGTTAGTTCCTTAATCTGACGCTTTGAAAAAAAAAATTAAAAGCGTCAGATTAAGGAAATTCCTCCACATAATTGTCAGATTTTGGGTCAGCACGAAAAGGATATCAAGCTGAACCGTCTGTGTCACGATTTTTTTTTTTGCATTTTCAAAAATCGGCCATGACTTTTGGTCGCGTCCAAATCGTCAGTCTTTTGAATAGGAGCTCCTTTAGGGTTTACTTAACATCCCTTCTGAATATTTGACGCGCTCGAATATTTTTTTTTCCCATTTTCAACCCCTTCGTACGGCCACCCCCACCATGCAAACCAGCAGATTAATATTCCTCCGTTATCAGAAGAAACATGTGGGGCATATACAATATCAATATCTGACGCGCATGAGACAGTTCTTTTTTTTTGCATTTCTGACAACCTGTAGCCGCGTCCCCTACATGTGAAGGCTATACTATATAACCTTTTTTTAGGGTTCAGTACCAAAATGGTAAAAACTAAAAAGGAACCCTTATGGTGCGACTCTGTCTGTCTGTCTTTCTATCTGTCACAGCTGGATATCTCAAGAACTGCTAATGCTATCAACTTGAATTTTGGAATAGTATTAGGTGACGTTTGCCCAACTATTTTGCAAATAAGAAAGAAATAAAAATGTATATATTTTTTTTTGCAACAGGGTCTGAAAAATTCTAAGTTGGGCTACTAGGGCATGTGGGGTATCATATGACAGAGCGTTGTTTGCACATTCCCAAACTTTTTTTTTTTTTGAGCCGCTTCCTAGTTTTCGACTTTTTATGAAAAATGTGAAAAATAATACCGTCCCCCCTGTTCCTCTTATCTCCGAAGTTTGCATGGAGAAAAATCTGAAATTATTCTGTTTGATAGAAGTTTATGTAAAGATTACAGGAAAAATAAAACAATGTCTCTAAATAGCACACTTTTTTTATAAATGATGGTACAGAACCTTCGGTGCGCGAGACTGACTCGCTCTTGACGGTTTTTTTTCTTTCTACCAACTAATCTTAAAATCCAATCAATAGGTCCGCACGATGCTCGGCTAAATAACCAAAAACATTGTGGCCTCCCCTACTATTTCTATGTTAGATCCACAGAACAGATAAAAGAGATTAGATAGGAAATAGTTCCTGATTTGTATTAGAACGCGTGTCGCCGGTTATCTCCCACTCTTTGACTCCACTACAAGCAAGAGACCAATACGTACGCGCATTACGCACACAAATAAGCCACACGCACTTAAATCGCGATTTTGCTATTGGTTGTCACACTAACGCAAACACTGCGCTTGACGTACACTCACACACGTGCAAAAGCAATTTATTTCTCATACATGTTACGGCGACCAAAAGGTCGACAATTTTATCGATATTTATATCGATAAAATTATTGTAATTTTGTTACTTTAAGTTTTACAATTTTTCGCTTTAATTTCGGAAGGGACGGGGTACGAATAGTGTGGACTTCCTAAATACATATAAATAATAATGTCAAATTAAGGGGATGTCAAATGTAGCCGCAAAATTCAAATCTTCTTTAATTTTTAGGGTTCCGTACCTCAAAAGGACAAAACGGAACCCTTATAGGATCACTCATGTGTCTGTCTGCCTGTCTATCCGTCTGTCACAGCCAATTTGCTCTGAATCTAATGGACCGATTTAGTTGAAATTTGGTACACGTATGTATTTCTGTGACCCAAACACGGACGTGTAATGTAAATTGCTTTTTTGTTTGTTTTATTTTTTCTCTCAATTATTTTTAATCATGGTCTGGCAGCTTGAGTAATTTATGCGGCCTACCCAAATGTCCTTTCTTTGGTATTGTTCGTCGAATCGTTGAGCTCCTTAAGTTCTTAGTTGAGCTGCGCGATTACTGATAAATGCGTGCACAGACTGGACACGTCCTCTCAATCTGTGTGGTTCTTTTCTAAAAAGACCATTCCAGACACCAATCTACATGGTCTTCACATGAAGTGACCAAGATTATGTCTGGACTTTATAAGAGACTGTGACCTCTGAGTTTGTTTCGGCCTTTCTTCTCAGAGTAGTCAGATAGGAAACACTGACCACTGACTTGTAAAAGTGTTTGTACAAACCTACTTACAGAAATCATTTATCATTTAATTAATGAATTTTGAGTATGGGGGTCAATTTAGGGGGCAAATAAGAAAATAAAAAATATATATTTGCAAACTGTACTGTGCGATATATCAAATTCTACCCTTGAATATGAACAACTTTTACTATGGGACCAACTATGAAATCACGAAAGAAAAAATCTGTTGTTCCATACCTACTCAACCAAAATGTATGAAACAGTTGAATTTTTTTTGGATTTCAGAGTTGGTGCCGTAAATAACGTTGTTCATATTCATGAGTAGAACACCCTGTGAAAATTTGCGCAGTGAATAAAAACTTCTCCTGTATAGATTTCAAACATGGATTTTCAGCTTTACGGCTGTATAAACCCAATATACAAGGCCTTATATAATAATATCCACAAAAGATGATCTAAGTGACAACATTTTAAGGTAATAATTAGGTACGCTACGCAAAACCACCAATAAAGTTTTATGAAATATAAATTATATACTACTTACTGAAAGGCGCATAACGATATTTTTGTGCGGAGTAGGTCCTGATTATAAGTATCTTTTCCCTGACTTTTTTTGTTGTGTAATCATTTTCTGCAAAATTTTGAGAACAAATTTAGTAGGTATCCATTCAATTCTACCAGTTGTCTCAATCACAGTTTTATATATAACAATAACAGTTTTCTTGTATATGGATCTGTTGCAAATCTAAAAATAAAATTTAAAATGTATGTTTTCATTATAACTAACATCTAAAAAAAATTGAGACAAAAAACCCACTCAGAAACTAAATTGATAACCTACAATAAACAATAATTGATGATAATAAACAAAGCTATTTTAATTATAATACGCGCGTACCGAATCTTCCCTTTTTTATACATCAGCGATTACTGATAATAATCATTTGTACGCATATATACTTTTAATATCGACATTGTTTACAACTTGGTACAACACTATCGATACGCATGGATTTCACTGAATTCAAGCTTTGGCTCGGCGCACGCGACATCGCAGTGAACGCAATACATTGCGCGATTGCTTACGTAGTACAAGATGGTACCCATGTATTGCAAGCAATGTATAATTTTGCATCAGTTTGCGATTGTATCGTTTTTGTCTACAAACTACATAATACTATTGTAATAATTACAAATATCACTTGTATTTTAAGGTTTTTGGACTTACCGATTAAAAGAAATCCCTTCTCGGGCTACACTACACACCTGGCTTCTTTTACGACACGTTATAATGGCGCAAGACGGCATAATTCTTCTTTTTTCGCGGAACTTCGTACGCTGTCACAACAAGAGCGCGATTGTTCGCCGATGAAGCAAATTTTGGTTGACTATATGAGCGTTGCTCACAATTGCGGCGCGCCTGCCCCGCCCACAAGGCCATTCTAACCTCGTTCTGTGGTTAGATCCATAGTTTTGTAGCATTAAAAAATGCTGCTACCTTAGTCTTTTTATAGCACCATTTTACGACACCCCAAGATTTATTGAATATTTGCTTTTCTTCTAAATAATAAATCCTACATAGGAGAACAATCAAGAATCTGCGATTCATCATCATCATCATTCTGCCCCTGTGTCAATTTATTTGAGGTCGGCGCAACATGTCTTTTTCTTCCATACTTCTCTATTAGTCGTCATGTCGGTAGTCACTTCCATTCTAACCATATCATCATTCACACAGTCCATCCATCGTTTCGTTGGTCTTCCCCTACTCGTATAGCCACTCGTAGCATTCGCTCGTAGTCATTCCTCCACATCAGTTATCATGACATGCTAATCTGCAATTACTCGCTTGAAAGCTGTCCCGAAGTTCAAAAGTTAACTATGGAATTTTATTTTGAAGGATGGTTTGTAACCCATTTATTTTTGTTTCCAGGCCGCTATAGTGAGGATAATGAAGACCCGCAAAACATTGAAACACCAGCACTTGGTGGTGGAAGTACTCAACCAGCTGTCTTCACGCTTCAAGCCAAGAGTGCCAGTCATCAAGGTAAAAATATTAATATCTAAGAACCATCCTTGGTTAGTTACAATACATACAATTCATTTAAGACAAATGCAGCCAAATGACAGTTTATAGACTCCGTCCAAAAACAAAGGCGGTTATTAATTTGATCTAAAAAGCAAGTTGGAAATCGCAAATGCAGTTCTCTTTAGCATGACAAGTTTCGAGAGCGCTTCCCGCCACTTGCTGGAGGAATTGAGCCATTGAATGCCAAGCAGTAAACTCAATAGAAACTCAACACTTGTTTATTCCGGTACTTGTATACAGAATGGTCCAAATAGTGACGTCCAAAAGAAAAATCTGAATCACATACCTGGGTATGAGATTCAGATTAGGATTAGGGTATTCGAAAATACCCCATGTATGTGAGGAATGTTAGTTAGGAAGTTTATTGAAAGTAACATTCACTAAAAAAAAAAAAACGAGCGAGCCTTGCAGTGGTCGTATATGATGTGTAACAGCTGACATCTGTTTGGGTTGGTACAATCTAACGGCCAACTCTAGCACCGCGCGCGCTCATTGCTCAATTAAAATAGCGCGCGTTTCCCCGGCTTCCTGTTACACACTTCCGTCCCTTTTCAAGGAATCACTCCCGCAGATTGCAGGAAAGTGAGAGGACGGATGTTACACATAAAAAAAAACTGAAAAATACATATAGTCATTGTAGTCTATGTCGTGTTTCTTTCAGTGTCTGATACGTTCATAGTACGGTGTAGTGGCAGACACCTTTAGAGGCCAATTTTCTTTTGTGCACATTGAAAAAAAATACGTCTTACTAAAATAATTGTTTTCTTTTTTTCCAGAAATGCATCGACATCCTGATCGAGAAGGAGTACTTAGAGCGCACGGAGGGCGAGAAGGACACATACAGCTATCTCGCGTGATTGCGCCGCACTATGTAATAAATGATATATAAACAATATTATGTAATCTACACGACTTTTATTTGCCAACCAACTACAAGACAAGCGCGAGAATTTGTCGAAATTTTACTACAATGCTGACGACGCCATTCTAATGCCTAACATGACCGTTAAGCTAGAGTACACTTCTGCCAGGGTTGCGGGTTGTGTTGTGGGTTGTTTGAGTTTGAGAGTTACCGTGCCCTGCCACAGGCAACTGAAGGAACACGGGTGGGTCTTAGTCAGTAGAAGTCTGACACGCCCTCCCGCTCCGCCCAAAGCAGGAGAAGTTAATTTTATAAATTCCCACCCAAAAAAAAAGCTAGTGTACACTACGACCGAAATATCTTGGCAAGTCAGAGTCTTAAAAACTAACCAAGGTTTAAGTTTATCTATGCAAAAATATTGCCGTATAGGGGCCGGCCAGGATTGTGAGTCAATGGCGTGTGTCTTCGATTGCAAATATGTCATTAGGTAGCAGTTTAGTTACGCGATAAGGACCCTGATATTTATTAACCAGCTTTTTAGATTTTCCGTCGCTAGGAACCTCTCTTTTTATGCTTACTAGATAGCCCACTGCATAATCATGTTTGCTTTTTCTTTTGGAGTCAAATCTAGCTTTATCTTTTTGTTGTTGTTCTATATAATACGCGCTCTGGCTTGTTCTCGAATTTGATCCAAATTATTAGTAGACGCGTCCCTAGTGTCGTCTATGATGTCACTAAGTATATTTTCAGAACCACTATTGATTTTGAAACCGAGACGAGAATGGATAAAGTAAGAAATGAGTATACACAGTCTGGCCATAAATACTGTTACAATTAAAAATAAGAATGATATTACATTTGAATTTGGAATCTGTCATTTTTATACGATTGTTCATTGAGTTTTCTAATTTTGGCGCCAATACATTGTACAATATTTTGCGATATTAAAATAGAGTGAGGTGATAAAGAGAACCGAATCGCTGTGATTGCATTACACAAAGTTGGTATGGAGCCAAATGCAATTTTTAAAACTCCATACGCTTGGTATTAGTGAAATGTTTGTGTATCGGGCTATTAATAGGTACAATGAGACCTCTGTTTGTGACAGAAAAAGATCTGGCCGTCCACGTAGTGTTCGTACGAAAAAGGTGGTCAAAGCAGTAAGGGAAAGAATTCGAAGGAATCCTGTCCGAAAGCAAAAGATTTTATCTCGGGAGATGAAGATAGCACCCAGAACCATGTCGCGTATTTTAAAAGATGACTTAGGACTTGCAGCCTGTAAGAGAGGCACTGGTCATTTTTTACCTGATAATTTAAAAAAGAATAGGGTGGTAAAATCGAAACAACTACTGAAGCGGTACGCAAAGGGAGGTCACAGACAAATTTTGTTTACGGATGAGAAAATCTTTACAATTGAGCAACATTTTAACAAACAAAATGACCGTATTTATGCTCAAAGCTTTAAGGAAGCTTCCCAATTAGTCGACAGAGTGCAACGTGGGCTTTATCCGACTTCAGTGACGGTTTGGTGGGGTGTTAGCTATGAAGAGTGACTGAGCCATATTTTTTTGAAAAAGGTATCAAAACATCGCATCGGCACAAGTGTATCCAGATACCATTCTTGAGAAGGTAGTTAAGCCCCTTAACAACACCATGTTCAATAACCAAGTACGGTCCTTCCAACAAGATTCGGCGCCGGGTCATAAAGCTCGGTCCACGCAGTCTTGATTGGAAGTGAACGTTTCGGACTTCATCAGAGCTGAAGACTGGCCGTCGTCTAGTCCCGAACTTAATCCGCTGGATTATGATTTATGGTCAGTTTTAGAGAGTACGGCTTGCTCTAAACGTCATGATAATTTGGAGTCCCTAAAACAATCCATACGATTGGCAGTGAAGAATTTTCCCATGGAAAGAGTGCGTGCTTCTATGGATAACTGGCCTCAACGTATTGCAGCCAATGGAGACCACTTCGAATAAGCTTTTTATATTGTTTTATATTTATGTATTAAACTAACACACTGTAAAAGTAATAAACATTATTTGCAATAAATTTTTTTTTTTCTTCGTGGCTATGTTTATGGCAAGACTAGGTATAAGAGGAAGTTTGAAAGTGGCGACAGTGACAGAAAAGTTGAAAGGAAACCGTTTGGCTTGGTATGGGCATGTGATGAGCTGGGACGAAACTCATGTGACTAAAAAAGTGATGAATATACATGTTGATGGATGAGTAGGGAGAGGAAGGCCGAAGAAAAGATGCATGGATTGTGTGAGGAATGATATGAAAGAGAAGGGAGTGAATGATAGCGTAACGGTTGACAGGGGAGAATGGAAGAAGAAAACGTGTTGCGCTGACCCCAAATAATATGGGATAAGGGCAGGAAGATGATGATACCTATTGATTTTGAAACCAAACAAGAGCTCAGAAGGACTTTTACCGGTTGTTTTATAATTAGCCCTATTTGAATGTCAGGTACGTATTCCTCTCAACTTCTATCATTTTTACCATGAGTTTTGGTCGACAAACCGACTAAGATTGTTCTATTGAACCTCTCGACTTGGCCGTTAGCACGTGGCGTAGCCACTGCATTGAGAATATGTTTGATGCCGGTAGACTTTGTGACTTTGTGAACAAAAGCTGTTACTTGTGAACGATGTTTCTTGGTCTGTTATTAATCGAGTAGGACTATCAAAATAACTTATGTGTTCCTGAAAAATCTTGATCGAGGTGCTACTTTTTGTATTACGAATAGGTGTAATGTTAATAAACTTAGTAAAACCATCTTTAATCAGTAAGATTGTTTTTTTTTTTTACTTTTAATGAATGGGCCAAGGTGGTATGCGTGAATGGTGTGGAACAGCATCTCATCTTTTGGTATTGGGTGTGATTCATGTGACTCAGGTTGGCTGGACAAATCTTCAAAATAGCTTGCATTTAACTAGGTCAATAGGTCACTTTATGTGACGGCTAAACACCCTTATTTCAGAATTTGTGACGCTACAGAATCTTAGATAATCGGTCGAAAACGTGTCCAGCCATCTTGAAAAACCACTTTTCGCTGGTCTCTCAATCTCGGTAACGAAAGTGATTTTGACGACTTTTTTCATATCAACGGGCGTCACATAAATTTGTGACGGGCACCGAGCTAAAAGTTTTGTGATAAGTACAGTGGTTTAGTAGAAAAATGCAAAAATCTGTGTCCAGCCATCTTGAATTTACGTATAAAACTTATGGCTGGCACTTCCGAATCTCAATAACGGGGGCGTTTTCGAATATGGTTCCTTTACTAATACTTGGTGACGCAATGTGTGACAGTAATAACATTTGATTTATGGCGTCACATGTAAGGGTTTACGAGAAATCAATAAAAACTTAATGTCCAGCCAACCTGAGTTCAAGATGGCTGGACACATGTATCTCCACTGCCTGATGATCTACGACCTTCGAAATGTGTTCAAAATGTTGTGACGGGGACGATAATGATAACCTGAAATTGTGACGGAGAAACTTTGCGTAGTTTCAAAGATATTGACCATTTAAATTTTTCCATACAAACATCCATTAATATTGGGAGGTGACCATAATTTTACATACATAAAGGATTTCTTTTTAATCGATTAATTGGCCTGTAGCATCCACGCCTGCTTTGTATTTGATTTCCCCGTGGGAATAAAAGGTTTTCCTGCAGTGAAAAGAGTATGTGTTAATTCAAAATAATAATTGACCACCAGCGCTGCAAGAGAGAGCCCACTTGTATTTCGCGTTTAGTTCATTATCTTATGTAACTGAAAATGAGAACTAAACTCGACAGCCGGCAGTGTATGTACTTACTTTCCGAAGTGTTATCACTAATCAGAGTACTAGTAACTATTAATTAATCTGCGGTAAGACAACCTAAATAAGAGTTAAGATTCGACCAGTTGTCCTAGTAGTACCAACTTTAAGCAATAGATAGCGACACCAACATCAGCTATCATGGCAGTATGTTTGTCTTGTCCTCCGACGTTTTCGTGGTAGCCCGCGAAATTCAATTTTTCTTGAGTTTTTTGCAGTTATTTTTTTCGTCCGCGGAAACAAATAACTTATAGATATGTATGATGATTCTTATGGTTATAATTATGTAAATAATATATTTTTATTGTCGCGAATCATATTTTGATTTCTTTTAACGAACGAACGCAAGAAAAATTGAAATTCGCGGGCTACCACGAAGGAATCACATTAAATACATTTTTTACGCAATTTGTTGATTTCAAATTTTGAAATCGATATTGTTTATTTAATTATTATTCTGATAATTAAATAAACAATACCTAGCTGCAACTTCATAACATTCAATCACTACTGACTCATTTCTATGAATTAGCAGCATGAGCGATTTTAGTGCTCATGAGTGCGATTCGGAACGCGGCAATGATGATGAGATTTGCTTTGTGTGTAATCTGTGTGTGACTTATTTGTAACTGATCGTTACAAACTTTCAGTTATTTACTTCGTACAACTATTGTACTTTGTTGTGTTTTCATACAACTATTGTTTTGTGTTTTGTTTAAAAACCAATGTGTCCTTGGTAAGTAACGTGAATTACAATGTTTTTAATAATAATAAATAATCAATAACATTTAAAAATTACACCCCCCCCCCCCCTTTCCTCACTTCTACATTTTTGTCTTCTATTGATTTAAATATCTACAGTTGTTCGTATTAGTATCACCAATACACGGATTTTCGTCCATTAAAGAAAACACCTTAAAATATACTTGTCCTACATAAAACCTACAATATTGGTTACCCTACTGCAGTGTTTGTATGGGGAAATTTAAATGATCAATATCTTTGAAACTACGCAAAGTTTCTCCGTCACAATTTCAGGTTATCATTATCGTCCCCGTCACAACATTTTGAACACATTTCGAAGGTCGTAGATCATCAGGCAGTGGAGATACATGTGTCCAGCCATCTTGAACTCAGGTTGGCTGGACATTAAGTTTTTATTGATTTCTCGTAAACCCTTACATGTGACGCCATAAATCAATTGTTATTACTGTCACACATTGCGTCACCAAGTATTAGTAAAGGAACCATATTCGAAAACGCCCCCGTTATTGAGATTCGGAAGTGCCAGCCATAAGTTCTATACGTAAATTCAAGATGGCTGGACACAGATTTTTGCATTTTTCTACTAAACCACTGTACTTATCACAAAACTTTTAGCTCGGTGCCCGTCACAAATTTATGTGACGCCCGTTGATATGCAAAAAGTCGTCAAAATCACTTCCGTTGGTACCGAGATTGAGAGACCAGCGAAAAGTGGTTTTTCAAGATGGCTGGACACGTTTTCGATCGATTATCTAAGATTCTGTAGCGTCACAAATTCTGAAATAAGGGTGTTTAGCCGTCACATAAAGTGACCTATTGACCTAGTTAAATGCAAGCTATTTTGAAGATTTGTCCAGCCAACCTGAGTCACATTGTGATTCGCCCTCTTGCTTGCCTGAAACCCCGATACGATATGCGCATTCTATGCAAGACCTAACGTACTTTTTGACGTGAAAATGTCTTTTCGCTCGGTGTACTGGTGGTAAGGTCAATATTTCTGACCGACAAAAACATGTAAGATGTCAACCGCTAATAACTACGAGACTAAATGCTAGAGTAGTGGTTGAGCATTCATAAGTCATAATTTTAACAATTTTAAGGCCAGATATAATTTGCCTATGACGTCACACTGCGAGTGCAGGTGCATGAGTGCAACCCTTTACTTTTCACTATGGGTTGAAATATCAATTCTTATTAGGTAGATCAGTTATTTTAGTGTCTTTTTGAAGACAAGGTACTGTGCCAGGACCTAAAAATAAACAACAGAATAATTAGCCAAAAAAGGGTTAACACATTAAGTGCGGCAGACACACATGCGCGTTTTCATAACTTTCTTCGAGTGCGGCGCGGCGCACATGTGTGTTCGTTGTGCATCTCTATTGTTTCGAAAACATCGTAAAAAAAAGGGTCGGTAAGGGTGTAGCATAAAGAAGCGTTTGCATAAAGAATTCAGCAAAGAATGTGTTAAAATTTAATATGAAGTTGACAAATAGCAAAATAATGTCAGATGTCGTCTCATATCGGCCGTAAATCTGCTCAGAAATTTAAAAAAAAATCCCAATTGAAGAAAGCTTGCATCAAAAGGAATGCAATGAGCCTAAAAAGTCTAGTGCCGAGCAAATACAATAGCTACAGCAGTGTCGGAAACAAATAGCAAAAATGTTTGGAATGTCGTGTCATATCGGCCTTAAATCTGCTCAGAACTGAAAAATATTATTATAATCGGTAAAAGCTTATTTTATAAGAAATGCAATGAGCCTACTAGGTCGAGTGTCGAGCAAATAGAATGGCTACGGCAGTATCGGAAACGAAAACAAACGGCGCGGATTTGAATTGCGCCAACTAATATTTTATTTACGAACCTGCGCATTTTTTGGGAACTATAACCTAATCAGTGTCTTCTCAACACTGAAATGCCCTAAGTTATCGTGGTTTATCTTTGCAGATTGCAAAGATAAACCATCGAATACCCCTTGGCACTAACCACCAAATATCGTGGTCTCCCTCACCCACTGTTGGCAACACAACATTTATCTATCTGTCTTTATAGATATTTTATCTTTCTGTCATTACTGTGAATGTCACTAATGTAATGTCACTTTAAAGTACTCTGTGGTCACTTTTGTACAGACGCCATCACATCAAGCTACTACAATCTGTCAGATTTCTTTAATAGATTTTCGACTTCAAGGTTCAAGGTTGATTGGGAAAATCTGACAGATTCAGATTCAGGTAGACCTGCTGGCGTCTGTACAAGAAAATAAATGAAGCACGCCTTTTTGCATCACATCTTGAATCTGCATTTTTTATTTCAAAATAATAGTTCTACAATACCCATTCAGGTTACTCAACACCCACGATACGATAAACGCGATAAACATTGCCTTTTGCATAATTACTTACTGGGGCTGTTTCATTCACATTTGTAAATGTAACCGTTTGAGACACAAAAAACATTTTTTTTTTTTAAGTTTATAATTCTATAAAACCTCCACGACTTTTACAGCGTTAGGGTCATTTAAAATCTCTTTTATTCGAACTACTTCGCTGTCACTTGACTGAACAGTTGGTATTTAGTCTTCAGTGCCAATAACGTCCAAAACATGGAGTTCTTCAATCGCATCCCCAACAGGGTTCCTACTTAGGGCCTCCACGTGTTGTATCCGAGAACCTGGGCGGTACTCGATTTCATAATCAAATTCTTGGCGTTGTCCCCACTACCTAGCTATACGGGGAATTTGCTCGTTAAGGTCGTTCTCAGGGCATTACAGTCTGTCAATACTTTGAAGGGCATACCAACGAGGTAAACTCAGAATCTATTTAGGGACGATACTGCGGCGAGTGTCTCCAACTCGAACGAGTGATATTTTTGTTCGTCGGGAGTTGTCTTACGACTGAAATAAGACGCTGGTCTCAATAAGCTGTAAGCCTCACTCTTTTGGAGTAGGATTCCAGCTATGCCATGCTTGCTGGCATCGGTATCAACCTGGGTCTCTTAAAATCGTGTAACTCCTACGTTAATAGGTATAATAAAAAACTTCAAACAAATAGCATTGCTATGAACTTTTACCTAGGCGTATGGATGTATCTGTAATCATATTGATAATTGTATGTTTTTATTGAACCAATCTACCTAATAGTGACAACCTCATCATAATATGTTTGTTGATCCATCCGTACAGACAGACTGACAGACAAACGCGCCAGGGGAACTTAGTGTAGTTAGTATATGGTGATTGATAAATCCTGCATAAACTAGAATGCACTGAGTAACCAAGGACATAAAAGATATTGAAATAAAACATCAAATATAAAGAATGCATTGAGTAACCAAGAACATACCGAGTATAAGATATTGAAATAAAACAGCAAAAACGCGATTTATTTATTTATTCTTTATTCTGCGAGTCTTACAAAATTATATAAAAACGAAGAACACATTATATAAAAATGAAGCCGGAGCTGATAATGTGTTCTGGTGTCTCGCCCACCTCAGATATCAGATTACTGTCATGATATGACAGCAAAAGCCGAGTTCTGTTCCCCACAATACAGCTGCAGTAATATGACAGTATGTCATCCAAAGGATTTGTAGATTGGCTTTCATATAAATTATAGGTACACGTAGTATAATTCTTTGGCTGGTATGCCTTGATCTTATTCGGCCTCTTAAAACTTGAGGCCTTGATCCCCCTAAAACTCTTTCAAGATCCGCGCACATATTTTTTAATTATACCCTTCACTTTCTTATGTGGGTGGACTTAAGGCAGATCCACCCCGATTACTACTTCTCTGAGTATGAAACGAACTCCCCAGCTAGGTTGTGTTGAATCCGGCTCGAAGGACCAAAATGTACATCCACCCTTAATAAACGTCACGTAAGGCCGGAATACCATTAAGAGTGTGACGGTACATGAAAATATGATATATGATAAATTAAAGGAACCTACCCAGACCTACAAGCCTAATAATCCCTACGAGTCCAAGCCCTACAACCCTAACCTATCATATACCTAGTATGTGATAAATACATGTATAAATAAATTTAGGATGTCTGAACCATGCTACCTAAGGTTACAGACGGATTCCAGGATTTCCAGGTTCGGGAAGGGTACACTCACTGCCAGTCCCGCAGACTCACGAGACTGATCAAAGATGGCTAAAGGTGTCTTGGCCACAGTGACAGCCAAAACACAAAATTTGAAGATTCTAACTTCGAAATTGACGGACTTTCATACAAACTTACATTCCCTATTTTACCCCGTTAAGGGCGGAATTTCCAAAAATAGTAAGCGGTAAATAAAAATAGTAAGTGTAGCAGTTTGGGCTGTGCGTTGATATTTATCACCCAGTCAGTCAGTCATTCAAGTCAGTCAGACAGTCATTCAGCCAGTCAGTTTACCATTTATATATATATATACGTATAGATAACTACACTGGCGCCGATTCCCTTGTTCACAAGCTAAACTAAATTTCAGTGCATTCTTCTCCTTCTATTTCTTTAAGAAAAGGACAGACGATAAATATTAATTTAGTCCTGTCAAATTAGTCAGCGCTTGACGTAAATTGACGTATTTTTGGATTATTCCGATCTGTCACCCTGCTTTGTCCCCATAGAGGGACAGATCGGAAAAAAAAACTTGATCTGCCCCCCTGTTAGCAACGAGGGGACAATTCGAACGTTATTCACTCCTATCTGGGACATACAGGAGTGAAAAAAGTTGCTAACAGGGCGACAGATCAAACTTTTATTCCGATCTGTCCCCTAAGGGGACAAAGCAGGGTGGCAGATCGGAATAATCAGTATTTTTAGTAGCCAATTTTTTAATTACGTCTAAACTTGTCTTTGGAGTACCTATCTTAATTTGACAGGATTAAACTTATATTTATCGTCTGTCTTTTCTTAATGAAATAGAAAGAAAAGACGCACTGAACTTAAATTTAGTTTAGTTTGTGAACAAGGGAATCGGCGCCACGGTCGCATTAGGGTAAGACACACAAGATAATTGCAATAACATTTTTTTGTCATGTGGACTCAACTTGTTTTGTTTTCTTTATTTATTTATCAGATTTATAATGTTAAGAGTCATCATCATCTGCCTAGCTTTTTCCCAACTATGTTGGGGTCAGCTTCCAGTCTAACCAGATGCAGCTGAATACCAGTATTTTACATGGAACGACTGCCTATCTGACCTCCACAAACCAGTTACTGGGTTAGTTACAGTTACCCCTTGGTAAGACTGGTTGTCAGACTTTCGGGCTTCTGACGACCCTTAACGACTGTCAAAGATTCACGAATGACAGCCGGGACCAACGGCTTAACGTGATTTCCGAGGTACGGAGGGGTATAGTATGTAAAGGTTGATGGTCGTCTCGTGCAGCTGTATAAATTAGCCTCAAGCCTCCTCAATGTTATGAGTCAATAACTAACGTTATTGAGAACTGCAGTGAACATTAGCAATCAATCAATCTGCCTAGCCCTTTCCCAACTATGTTGGGGTCGGCTTCCAGTCTAACCGGATGCAGCTGAATACCAGTATTTTACATGGAGCGACTGCCCATCTGACCTCCACAACCCAGTTACTGGGTAATATGATACCCCTTGGTAAGACTGGTTGTCAGACTTTCGGGCTTCTGACAACCCGTAACGACCGTCAAAGATCCACGAATGACAGCCGGGACCAACGGCTTAACGTGCTTTCCGAGGCACGAAGGAGTCTCGGTATGAAAAGATGGTCACCCATCCACAGACCAACCCTGGCAAGCGTAGCTTAACCTGATGGATCGACCCGAGCGGCTGTTATTACTTAGCCACGAGCTCCTAAACTAATACGTTTACATGATACTTGTGCAGGTCTGATATCTCATTAACCCGGTATTTCACAGCCAGAAGGCTGCTCATAATGAAAATTGATGCTTATGTACCTATGATATACTTACGTAAACTTTCATTTGATATTTACAAGGTGCAACATTAATAACGTGCAACCTCTTAAGGGGTCATTGTACTCATCATTATGAACAACTTTTACTATGGGACCAAACCTAAAATCGCGAAAAAAAATCAGCTGTTCAGTACATTAAATGTTCGCATAATTCGTCAAAATGTATGGGACAGCTGATTTTTTCGACCCCTTAAGACGTTGTGCGTTATTTATGGTACACCTTGTACATGTGGCTTTTACTGGATATGGTCAAAATGACTCAATATTCTTTGCTTTTATTTACATCATATTTTTTTACCTTGGAATTTAAACTTTTACCGACATCGAAAGGCGCGATCCCACTATGGCGTGACGACAGATTATCGTGTCGTTTAAAGCGTCGTGACTTGTGTATTTAAATGGAGCTGTTCAGATATACCACGACACGATTAATTGTCGTCCACGACTGTTTTTAGGGTTCCTTACCTCAGAAGGAAAAAGGAACCCTAATAGGATCACTTTGTTGTCCGCTTGTCTATCTGTCGAGACCGTTTTCCTCAGGAACGCGTAAAGATATCAAATTAAAATTTATACTAAATACTCGAGTCTATAGTCTCTTTCAGCTGTGAAAAAATCAAACTTTTAAGTCAACGCGATCAAAAGATATGACCGTTCGATGGAACAGCTAGAGACGACAGTCGTTCAACGATAAATTAATACACAAGCCACGACGCTTTACACGACACGATAATCTGTCGTCACGACATAGTGGGAATGCACCCTAACTAGATTCATATAAGTAGCTGGCGACATTTTGATGCCGCTTTAGCGAATTTTTACACCAACCGTTTTGCTACTATTCTTATGCACGAAGTTTGCGCGCGCAGTCGTCCATTGCAATTTATTTATGCAAAAACGTCTTTTCGGCAGTTGAGTAAAAAGCAAAATGTTACGGAACCCTAACTATGTGTACGGGCCCCAGAGTGTTTTAGTGCCAGCTAATATTAACTTTGGAGACTATATTCTGGCTCGGATGTGGGAACACAGACAGAATGTGGCAATGGTATGTAGGATTCTAATTATCATTTCTGTAGGTGAAAGCTAAAGGACCTTAAGTCCATTTTTATTTTTACAGCCTTAAGGAACAATATTTGTCAAACAAATATCACAATATAATAGCTTAATAAACCTTCATGATCATAATCTTTTTCTACAACGATACACTATTTGCGTATTATACACGATCGATTTTAATATCTAATTTCGGGTAGGTACTTATATGTATCTATATATGTATCTTTAATGAGCTCTACTGAATAATTTATAAAATGTGACTTATTTAAGGTCTTTTAGCTTTCACCTAAAGATTTTTAATTGCACCGACATAGGCCTTATTTTGCAGTTAGCGATTTTCCGGTATTATCAGCCTACTTACTTAATTGCTTGCTTTAATAATAATAATAAATCATTTATTATCAGGCTACAATGGTCCATAGATACATACCTTACAAACTAACATATATAAAGTATAAAACGAAACTTGTGTTAATAAATATAGCTTAAAACTATGTTAGTAGCACTTCAGTTCACTCGCTTGTCCTTGAGCTGTCCTGTGGCACTTGTCCGCGTAAGCGACGGAACACCACGTCCTGCGGCCAGAAGTCTTCCAAGACGACGGGCAAAAAAAGCCTTACCCATAATATTAAAAACTTACCTAATGTTATTGGGTAAGTTACACACATATAAAACAAAATAAGGGCCACTTGTAAATTTACATTTTAAACTAACTGAATGTTAACCCACGTTATGATAACTCATTTCTATGAATTGTGTTATGATGAGGAACGATAACAGTGCAGTATGGGCAATATTGTGGTCGACGGTACTTTTTGACAGATTTTTATCCCGCACCTTTTCAAGTGGGTAGTTTTGTTTAATTTTTGTGTTTTATTTTAATCAGTTCGCTGTGTGCTATGGTTGTTTATGGAAGCTAAGCGTGCAAATCGATCGTTAAATTGTATGATGCCAAGAATTCGATACCATATGGACAACGCTATTGCTATTAGAACCGTAGCAATGATTGAAGGTGGTCAATCGCAACGTTCCGTGTCTCTGCAGTTAGTAGGTATTAACGAAGGGCTGTTCAAAACTTGTGGAACCTGTACCAGGAGACCGAAACTGTGTCTCGGCGTCATAGCTCGAGAAGAGTACGTGCTACTACTGCCAGCGAAGATCGGTACACTTGACTTTGTGCAAGACGTGAAGGAACTGCTACAGCGCGCACTCTGCGAAATCGCCTACGCCGTACAACTGTCAGTGACCAGACTGTACGCAACCGCTTGCATGAAGACCAGCAACGTTCAAGAAAGCGTGTAACTCGAACAAAACTGAAGGGAGCCAGCGCGGAAACCATTTAGATTTGCTTCACGAATGGGGGATGGAGGAATGGCGTAACGTGCTCTTCACAGATGAGTGCAAGGTGAAGTTTTATAGTGAAGATCGACGTGTCAGAGTGTGGAGAAGAAGCGGTGAACGATTTTCTGATCCTTGCATACACGAACGTGACAGGTTTGGTGGTCCCAATGTCATGGTCTGGGGCGGAATCAGCTTACAAGGCAAAACTGAGCTTGTTTTTCAGAACGAAGGTACAGTAACAGCACAAAGTTACATCGAACATGTTATCAGGCCCCATGTTATCTCGTTTTCACAATGAGCAGACACGGCTTCATCCTAATGCAGGACAATGCACGAGCGCGCATAGCCCGAGCGACCATGTCTCTATTAAAGGAAGCCAATATTCAGGTATTTGCCATGGCCTGCCAACAGCCCCGACCTAAATCCGATCGAACACCTTTGGGACCAGCTGAAACGGCGGGTCAGAGCAGCTCAACACACCCAGCGCCAGTTGATTAACCTCCTGAAATGGTGTTTAGAGGAGATTCAAATTCAAATTTAAATTCAAATATTCTTTATTGTGGTACATAGGTAAGCAATAAGTTGTTACATGATTCCGAAATTGTACACAGCTATGACCCGCCATAATGGCATACAATAATTTTAAAGTAGGTAACATTTTAACAGCATAATCAAATAGAAAATTAAAATAATAACAATTTAAATATGCAGCACTGTTCCACGCGCGCCTCAAAGAGATGTCAGCAAAAGATGGGGTCCAATAGGGCCGATGCCGCTGGGGTCGCGGGTTGTTTGAAAAAGATACCGTGGCCCTGGCATAGGCAACTGAAGGAACACGGGTGGGTTTTAGTCAGTAAAAGTCTGACACGCCCTTCCGCTCCACCCAGAGCGGGAGAAGTTATTTGATGATTTCCCATCCACAAAAAAAAAAAAAAAAAAGGGGAACAATTAAAATTAAATAACATCATCGAGATAATCTTTTAAAGTATAGTAACATTTGTCTAACAGCAATTGAAATAATTTCTTTTTATAACTATGCAAATCTAAATCTCTAATTGTCTTTGGCAATTTATTATATATGTCAGGTATTAGATAAAAAACACTTTTGTGGAAAAGAGCAGTTTTGTGGGGTTCAGGTGTCATTTTGTCTTTATGTCTGGCTCTATTACTAAATTTGAAACGATGCATATTTAATTTTGCAAAAATGGCACATTCGTAAATAAACATACAGGGAAGTGGTAGTATTTTTAGTTTCTTAAAATGTGGAACACAGGAGTCCGTTGAATCAATGTTTATGATTGATCGGATACACCGCTTTTGCGCCTTAAAAGCTAGGTTTTTGTTGGTTGAATTGCCCCAGAACATAAGACCGTACCTTAAAATGGAAGAGACATAACCATGATACGCACTAAGAACAGCAGATTTATCGGTTCTATTCCTGACGAGAACATCAGATACCTTATTGAGAGCAAGCCTTCGAGACTTCGAGAGTGTGTTTTAAAAAGCGGAGGACATACTCGTTACTAACCCTTAAAAACTGTACATTTTGTAATCTGAGGCAGAACTTTAATTTTAATGTGTATGTTTAAATACCCGTAAATATGACAAAACCAAAAATCATGATTAAATTGTAAATTTTTTAATTAATCTTATTAAAATTAATCTGATTTAATGAAAAAATAGCTGTTTGATTTAATTTAAACATCGTAAACTTCACAAGAATTAAATTAAGCAGAAAAATAATGGTGACCCTTATTTTGTTTTGAGTAGCATATATGTATAGGGTGACTGGTAATTAGTGACCGATACTTAAACACATGATTGTACTCATGATAACAAACAACTTTTACTATGGGACCAAACCTGAAATCGCGAAAAAAAATCAGCTGTCCCATACATTTTGATGACTTATACAAACATGAATATAAGGGACAGCAGATGTTTTTTTTTCGCGATTTCAGGTTTGGTCCCATAGTAAAAGTTGTTTGTTATCATGAGTACAATCATGTGTTTAATTAAGTATCGGTCACTAATTACCAGTCACACTCGGTAGGTATATAAAGTGTTTAAAAAATTAACTCTACAAACTATAAAGAGTGCTTTCGACCATCGAGCTGAATAACTTTTACTATGGGACCAAATTTGAAATCGCGGAAAAAATCAGCTGCTGCCTCAAAAATCAAAAAACTCGTCAAAATGTACGGAACAGCAGATTTTTTTCGCGATTTTAAACTTGGTCCCATAGTAAGTTATTAAGTTCGATGGTCTAAAGAACTCGCTTAAAGTTTACATCGTTCTTCTTTAGATATGTGTAAAAAAACAGCATTCAAATCAGCTCACAAACGGAACGGTTGCTACGGCTACCTACATTTGTTACAATGTCGCGATACAGCAAACTAGAGTGCGTTTCATCAAATAGTTCCTATGCCGTAATGTTGGCTCCCTGTTGTAGGACGAACACGATAGGCTACCGTAGATAAAGCGTGGACCTCATAGGTCCATGTGTTAAGTTTAACAGCGGTGCCAACATTACGGCATAGGAACTATTTGATGAAACGTACTCTACCTCGTCTCGCTGTGGAACAAAGGGCGCGTGTAATGTATGTAGTTCGCTTTATAGCGACAATGTAGCTGCATGACTGAGAAACAGCAGTCACATCAAACTTAAAAAGCCGACTTTTAATGTGTGGTGTGGTTTACGCTCCCAGTCAGTAGCTATTCGATGCGCTTCCATGCCGAATAGAACACCAATCAATGTTATCGAAGGAGTTCTATAAACGCTGTTTTCAATACCGAAACTTTGTAACAGTTCCGACAGTTATTTTTTTGGTCAAGGCAAATCAGGTAACCGATAAAAGTTTCATTTTCGAAAGGGAAGCCTGTCGCAACAACAATCGCGGCCGTAACAATTAAAGGATTGTAATCATTAGGATTTCATGAAATAATTATTCAATTTGATTACCTGGTCTTAAAGTGTTGTATTGATCATTTTAATTATTATAATTATGTAAATATATACTTTTTACGGCCGCGAATTACATTTTGATCAACGTACAACCTAATACCTACTGACTTGTAAATTGCAAAAAAAGTAAGTAAATTTGAATGTCACGGGCTATACCCTGACGCTTTCGCCTTAAAGCGTGTGTGTTGCTGCTCTTGCCATTATTTATAGCCAGCAGTGGTTTGCGTAAGTCTTAGGGCCAGATTTTTGAACCGTAGTTAACTCAACTAATGTTTAAACATAGTAACTAATCGTTGAATTTTGTATTCAGTATTCATATTAAAAAATAGTAAGTAACTAATGGCCTTTCACATTTAGCCAAAATTCAACCATTAGTTAGTATTCCAGTCACTGGGTAGGTTTTGAGTTGCGAAAGGTCAAAGAGAGATGATGAAATTAATGTCCTAATTAATATTCCGAATTTGCGACCTCGAGCGATAGCCGCCGCCGCCGCCGCCGCGACGCGCCGCTCGCGCCGCCATATCGGAAAAAAAACCGGCCAAGGGCGAGTTGGACTCGCGCACCGAGGGTTCCGTACCATCATATACATATAAAAAGTGTTTAAAATCCAGAGACATCTTTTTATTTTTCCTGTAATCTTTACATAAACTACTATCACACAGAATAATTTCAGATTTTTCTCTATGCAAACTTCGGAGATAAGGGAGGGACGGTATTTTTTTTTTTCATTTATCATCAAAAGTCGAAAACTATGCGGCCGAAAAAAAAATGTTTTAGAATGTGCAAACAGCGCTCTTTCATATGATACCTCATATGCCCTAGTAGCCCCACTTCAAATTTTTAAGACTCCCTTTCTGTATCAAAAAAAAATTCTTTCTTATTTGCAAGAAAGAATTCGAAGAAATCCTGTCCGAAAGCAAAAGATTTTATCTCGGGAGATGAAGATCACCCAGAACCATGTCGCGTATTTTAAAAGATAACTTAGGACTTGCAGCCTAATAAAGCCTAGTAAAATCGAAACAACTACTGAAGCGGTACGCAAAGGGAGGTCACAGAAAAAATTTGTTTACGGATGAGAGAAAATCTTTACAATTGAGCAACATTTTAACAAACAAAATGACCGTATTTATGCTCAAAGTTCTAAGGAAGCTTCCCAATTAGTCGACAGAGTGCAACGTGGGCATTATCCGACTTCAGTGATGGTTTGGTAGGGTGTTAGCTATGAAGGAGTGACTGAGCCATATTTTTGTGAAAAAGGTATCAAAACATCGGCACAAGTGTATCAAGATACCATATTTGAGAAGGTAGTTAAGCCTCTTAACAACAGCATGTTCAATAACCAAGTATGGTCCTTCCAACAAGACTCGGCGCCGGGTCATAAAGCTCGGTCCACGCAGTCTTGGTTGGAAGTGAACGTTTCGGACTTCATCAGAGCTGAAGACTGGCCGTCGTCTAGTCCCGATCTTAATCCGCTGGATTATGATTTATGGTCAGTTTTAGAGAGTACGGCTTGTTCTAAACGCCATGGTAATTTGGAGTCCCTAAAACAATCCATACGATTGACAGTGAAGAATTTTCCCATGGAAAGAGTGCGTGCTTCTATTGATAACTGGCCTCAACGTTTAAAGGACTGTATTGCAGCCAATGGAGACCACTTCGAATAAGCTTTTATATTTTAAATTATTTTATATTTATGTATTAAACTAACACACTGTAAAAGAAATAAAGAAATAAATAAATATTATTTGCAATAAAAAAAAATTTTTTTTCTTCGTTATGGCAAGACTAGGTAGGGATGAAAAGTATCGTATGTGATAATCCAGGCTATAAAATATCTGTGTGCCAAATTTCATCAAGATCTGCACAGTAGTTTTTGCGTGAAAGTGTAACAAACATCCATCCATCCTCATAAACTTTCGCATTTATAATAGTAGTAGGATAGTAGGATTTTAATTGGGATTACTAGTGTACTAGATGACTGAATTTCTACGGTTGTTTGCATTCTAAATTAGCATGCATTAAACATTAAACATTATTATTATTTAATTATTGTCTTCTATATTTACTGGACATGGACATTCTATAATCTAACTTCACAATACTTCAAATAATTTCAGATAAACGGTGCAACAGATGAACGCCTAACCTATGGAGACATAGTCCAGCAAGCGATGAACTTCGCTGTCTCGCTCAGTCGTATGGGCGTTACAAAGGGAGACACGATCGGGTTGATGTCTGAGAACAGGCAGGAGTTCTGGGGTGCTGTGGTGGGGGTTGCTTGCGCGGGCGCAGTGTTGACTACTATTAGTACGGGGTATGTTGAAGGTATGTATGAGATCTGATAACTCGATATCAGGTTAGTTAGACTGACTAGAAGTAAAACTCTGTGGTTTAACTTTAGTATAGCTACGATTATCTAATGCTCGGTTCCGGTAAACAAAGACGGATCGTTTTGCTTACCTTATTACTTACCTTTACCTCATTTCTCCGCATCTATTCCCTGATAGGTAAACTAAAATATTTTATAATTTACTATAATATAACCAATACATTAGACAAAGAAATCCCAGGGCCAAGGGAACGTTGTAATATCGCAGAATTTAAATTAAAATCTCATGTCGATTTAACTGTACTTCACAATAGTTTTACCAAGACAGGAATCCGGGTCAAAACCATAAAAGGTTCCCCGATACCATGGAAATGGTGTTATTTTTCCGTACAGATTACGGAAATAAGAAATAGCATAAATGCCAGTAATTTGCCTAGCTTAGAATCAGGATGTGACAATGATGCGCAAATGCGAATACATGCTGCATAGAACAGGAAGACCGGTGGGCTATCTGTTCGAATCGCACCCGTAATGGATACCTCGATAACTGTTACACACACGTAACCATACGGTAATAATTGGTATTAAGCAATAGGGTTGTTTGCTGGAAGCTTCGCTGCGAGAGAGCGCTAATTGTTTGTCACTTGTCAAAGGGATCTTGAATAAAAAGCGACCAATGAGTGACAAGAAAAAACACTTAGCACCATCTCGCAGCAAAGCAAAGAACTCCAGAGTGGCAGCTGAATGAAAATAACAAACACTTAGCGCCATATACGCGGAACTTTGGCAGTATTCTTCCCCATTGCGTCAGTACACCTATTTCGCTTTGAAATGGGGAACTAGCTTCATCTTACTGACTGACTGACTCCTTTTATTGCCAAACTGGACATACAAATAGACTCGTAAACAATATTCTTTTTTGCATGAGAGGGTCTACTATGCAAAGCTATGAGGTATTTGCTTCATTATTGGTAAAGATAAAATAGTGTTAATTTTAACCGATAAGGGTCTGTACATTATAGGAATCGCCATCGGCCATAAGCAAAATACTAATATACAGGTTACTGGGGCACGAAACAATTGCGGCGATAAGTCCCCTCTTTGAGGCGTGGTTGGAGAGGCGCCACGGCGTCCTCACCTTCCGCCTGAAGCAGGTCCTCACCGGCCACGGTTGCTTCGGGAGCTTCCTTTTCCAGATAAGGCAGAAGAAAACGCCCGCGTATTACCACGGTGGAGTATACGGTGGAGATCTGCCCGGCTTGGGCGGAGCACCGCCGCATCCTCGCGGAGGCGGATCTGTCGCGTCCGGCGCTGGTCCAGATCATGGTACGGACCGAGAGTGCATGGGAAGCCGTTACTTCCTTCTGCGAAGCATACTATGCTCGTGAAGGAGGAGGCGGAACGTGTGAGGGAGAGGTAATCTTTGCGCCCTCACGCCCCTAGTCGCCGCAGGAGACGCCCTGGGCGTCGGGAGTTGATAGCCGATTCCCGGCCACCGTAGGCGCGGGCTTGCGAATGGCGAGCAGTGGGTAGCTCGCCGTCCGGTAAAGACCAGGCCCGGGTCGACGACGGCGCGTTGTGTTCCACCCGCGCGCCTCAAAGATATGTCAGCACTAGCTGAAGGGGTCCGCTAGAGCCGGTGCCTGCAAGAGTTGCGGGTTGTTTGAAAGAGTTACCGTGGCCCTGGCACAGGTAACTGAAGGAACACGGGTGGGTTTTAGTCAGTAAAAGTCTGTCACGCCCTCCCACTCCACCCAGAGCAGAAGAAGTTATTTGATGATTTCCCATACAAAAATAAAAGGATGGTTACTGACAAAGAATAGCATTTCTTGGTCTCTTTGACAGCCTCATTTGTCTAGTATTGAGTGTAGGGTCCTAGGTTCGATCTCCAGGTGGGGCTGTTGGTTTTTCCTGAAGTGAATTCTCAGAAACAGCCAGTCTGGTTGTGTCCAGTTAATGCCTATAGGCTCGCCCCCTATTACATAAACTGGCGAACTATGGGTACACTGGCTTAACCGTTTTGGGTTTCGCTACAGAAAATCCGAATACAGGGTTATTATTAGTTTTGAGTTTTAGTCTGTGTTCAATTTACATTCCCAGGAGGCTGGGAGGTCTCGGAAATATTGTGTGTGTCGTACTTACCTATGCAACAAAATACTGATATCGTACTTCTGTGTTCTATTTCAGGTGAAATAGTTCACGTAACAAACATATCGAAACCAAAATACATCATCTGCTCTCAAATAATGTACAAGACTCACGCAAAAACGTTAAAATCATTGAATTTTGTCAAGAAAATCATGCTATTAGGCGAGGAAAATCAAAATGACGTCATAATGTACAACGATATGGTTTTTGAAAATAACGGTCAGATTAAGAACGTGGAGTATGAAGAGTTTCATTCTGTGGAAGTGCAGGGACAGTCAGATGCATTATTTATTTTGTATTCTTCTGGGACTACTGGACTGCCTAAGGGTGTGATGATGACACACCTAAATATTATCGCTGCTTGTTGCTTGTAAGTTTTTTTTATCATTTACTTGTAATTTTTTTTATTGTTTACGCTGATGGTGAAGTCACCATCAGCTTCACTTCACGTATACGTATTGTGAATTAATGAATGAATGAATGAAATGCTGATGGTGAAGTCACCATCAGCTTCACTTCACGTATACGTATTGTGATGAGCATAAATTGCTTAGCCACCATATTAAAGTAATCGAATCGCAACCCGTGAAATATTTATTATTGAGTAGTTCTATATTTAAATTGTGCTCTCCAAGATCAAATGCACGAGTTACTATAAAACATACCCAAATCGCTATAGGTGTGCCTATAAAATTTGAGGGATCCCCTCGATTTCCATGGGATTCCCTCATCAGATTCTGACTTGGTGATAATGAAACCACCGAGAGAGCTTACCCTAAAAAAAAAAGAATTTTAAAGAAGAATAGAAAAAATATAGTAAGTACATAAAGTCGAACATATAACCTCCTTCTTTTTGGAAGTCGGTTAAAAATGAGATAGTACCTATAAATAAATAAATAAATTTCATTTATTTTCAGGTAAATAACACCCATTGCCACACATAAATTAAAATAAAATAAATTTATAAATAAATATAATTTTTCTATAAGATAATACCTACATGAAAAAATGGTTCAAAATGCGTCCTCAGAGTGTTTTGGCAACAGATGCCCTAGGAAGTTGGCTAATACATGTAGATATAGAGAATTAAATAAAAAACTCGTAATATACAAGTATATTACGGTTTTTTTAAATTATAAACTCGTAATATACAAGTATATTACGGGTTTTTTTTATATATAGAATTAATTTATTCATTACGTTAAAACAGTCGGCAAAGTTAGCGATATTGGTTAAAATACGTGAAAGCGCTCTTAAGTTTTAATTTAATTGATTGTGCGGTATTGGTGTAGATTCTCTGATTCAATAACTAAACTAAAATTAGAGAATCCCTATCTTTTACTAACAGGCAGCGCGAGAAAAGGACGGCTACAGCTATGAACTAAGTTAGAGATGTCAAACTAGTTTACGCCTTGCAATTCACCGTGTTTTTAGTCGACATGTTTTTACGTGTCGTCCAAATTTGTATTAGTTCAACTAAATTTGAGAGCTCTAATTTACGTCTGTCTCTTTCTGGTTTTATTAGAGAGAAAAAGTTAGCAATAGCCTAAATTAAGTTTAGTTTGTGCACAACACAATCGGCACCATTGTGTAAAATCAGTCAGAAAATATACTTTACGAATATAATAGAAGAATGGGTGCAAACACATTTGCTGCTACTAGTCCATGATACTTATAACATACGTATGGCAAAATACTCGGCCGACCCCTTCCAGGCAAACAAGTGCGATGTTTTATGTTATTTTACCCATGCTATAAATCCTCTATAAAAGTTTCTGAAACAGTTAGCTTATTGCCAACATTAAATCAACCAGTGTCATAATAATGATAATTTTATCCAAATGAGTGTTATAATGTCGTACTAAATTTCATTATGCAACCCCTTTGCTTTTTCGATCCCTTCCTTACTAATCAAACAGCTACATTCTCACTACTCAATTCGTGGTATCTTTATGAATTTCAAAAATAGAACATTGCCATGCACGCGGGTTTCACTACCACAGCGCCATGATAAAAAAAATACATAGTGTGTTTGCATTAGATACTCAGTAATTAAACTTTCCATGAATTTACATAGAGTTCTTACAACACTGTACAACACCCTATGGTTTCAGAACCTTTTATAGAGGATTCAAAATTATCATGGGTGTAGATAAAGTCTTGTATGCAACTGTACATAATTAGGTATTAAAACACTCGGCTTCGCCTCGTGTGATAAACCCACATTCGTGTTTTAATACCCTTTATTATACAACAGTTGCACAAATAACTATTAACTTCACAGACCAGAAATTACGGACGCCACTGTGATTTCCCTCACGATAACCCCCTGGTACCACATCATGGGGCTGGTGGGAACACTGAATGCCTTCGTCACTGGAGGAACAGAGGTCTACCTCGCGAAGTTCGATGTGGACACGTATTTGAAGACTGTTGATAAATATCGGGTGAGTTATGTGTGGCGGCATCTACATCGCCACATGCAAACTACGCATCACACTGTCGTCACGCAAAATCCTGCATCGCGCAAGCAGAGTTCACCGCGCCAACACCCGTCTGGTCGGAGGATCCTCCAATTTCTTTAGAGGATTAGTGAACTTTAATTATGTGTCATGCGTGAGTGCTTTGTTGTGATTGTGGATTCGGTTTATTGTATTTCCTCTAAAGCAGCTAATTTTGAATTTCGCACTGTTAGAACTTCATCGATGATATGTAACTAATAAATTGTGGTTCCCACACACTTGCCCATCCCATATAAAAAGTAAGAGAGTGATTTATGAGGATTTTTTCAATTTTTTCATTAGTTTTTGAGAAAATCGTGGACATAGTACAAACATAGAAACATACATATACATACGGGTTGAATAGAGAATCTCCTTCTTTGAAGTCGGTTAAAAATGTCGAAATCCCATGTGAGCTGAGGAAAACTACAGTATGGTTTATGCTGGTGAGATGTAGGAATCAGTGTTCCAACATTCCGAGTCTGCTATCCCAAGTCGGAGGGTTAGAGTCGGAGGCCAATTTGCTATTTATGGATAAGATATCCACACGGGAAAATCTCGTGACGAATCTATCTAGGTCATGATAGATGTCATACAATTACTGGAGAATGCTCAATACAAAAAAATAAATAAATAATAAAACAAAAGAAAAATGAAATGAAATATTGGTAAATTCTAGTTAGCCTATCACCACGTTATCACCTATGTTATGAAAATAGAAAAACATTTACCTATTCAGATTATCTAAGTAAGTAAAGATTGTGTTATTAAGACCATCCTATCTTTAATTCCAGGCAGTTCAACTAACAGTGGTGCCACCAGTGCTGGTCGCAATTTGTAAGAACCAGTCTAAGTATGACCTCAGTTCAGTGAGGATGGTCTGTTCAGGTGCTGCTCCTCTTAACAAGGATACTATCAATTCGGTTCTCATGAAGTAAGTTGAATGTTGAATTATTTATTTTCTTAGGAAACTAAGCGTTTTTTCCAATTGGCAGCAGTTTCAACTTGTATGCTGATATCAACGAATTGCTATCACCAATCCTTCATCCCTAGTAGCGTTTTCTCATTCACGGAAATTGGGGAAGTATTTCTTTGAAAGGATCCAAGTGGTGCAGCGGACTTTACGATATGGAGAAAGGTTTTTGGTTTTCTTCGTTATAAAAAATAATGAAAAACGTTTATTTGGTAAGGAACATATTTGAACAAATTAAAAACTCGAATCAGAAAACAATGGATAACTAAACTAAAAAAAAAAAAATTATTAAATCGACTTCGAAAAGAAAATAAACCCAAAATTATGAAATAACTTTAATTTAGAAAGTCGGTAGTTATGTCATAACTTTGTGTTAATTTACTTATGACGTCGATTTATTTTTTTTTTAATTATTTCGTAATATATAGTTTTTAGTAAAAACTGGAATATTTGTTTGTAATAAGTAGTTAAGAGGATTGTGAAGCTGTAAATTTTCATACAAAAAGAGATAACGTTTTTCTCCCCGTAAACATAGTCTAATTTTCATAATTTTTGGAAATGTTGTAGGTATAATGAAAAACTAGGTCCGTACGTTTTTATTATAAAGAAATATTGCATACGATGTAAGTTATTAGCATCTAAATATCTATATTTTTGACATAAAAACATCCTCGAGCATTTTTATTTTTAAAAATTAAATTAAATTGAATTACTAAAAACGAAAAACGTACAGACCTAGATTAAAGTGTATTGAATGTAATGAGACCAAAATTGTCTCATTTTGTAAATGTTTAAGGGAGTAAAAACGTTATCGCCCGAAACAATATTTATGTAAATAATTGTATGAAATGTAGGTAATTGCCTCCAAAAATCGCGCCGTGTATCGGCACTTCACAATCCTCTTAATAGTTTTGCCTATTAGGTTGGTAATGTTTGTTGACGCAGTCCGCGACTGGTTTCAGGCAATTTCGGATTGTACCCCAAACGTCTTGTACACTCACCAAGTTACGAAACCCACGATCTAAAATAAAAACATCACTTCTTTGAAAACAGCGATGACATTCATAATTGACATTATTTGCCATATTATTTTATACTACCGCATCTGATGTTGTTGCATCGTATGGCCTGAAAACATCAATAATGTGTCCATCGGGAAATACTATTAAAAAAGGCTTATCAGGTTTCACCATTTATGTAGACTGTATGACTTTTTTTGAAAATAATAATTACTACCTACTCTTTTGTAAGTAGGTAAATATAGGGATTCCGCCGCATTACCGAAAAGTTGGTTTGGAATCCTCAGTATTCGGCTTATCATTTTCCTCATTAAATACGCGTTATAGATTAGGGCGCATAACTCGCGACGGATGTCCTTTAGACCTGAGCTGCCATAGTAACTATTGTTTGTACGGAACTACTCTACACCTCTAACAAGGCGGCGCGCGGCGTTAGTGTGCTATCAAAAAAAAATAAAAGACACCATTTTTGGGCATAGTCCTAGCCTAGCATATATTGCACTAGAATTTGACCAAGGTTTTGAGATGTTTCCCTTTGACATCACACCCGTAGCTTGTATCAATAAGCCAGGCCGTCACACTTACACGTATTAATCCATTATCTTGAAAACTACTGAACCGCTTTTATGAAACTTACACTGTTCCATGAGTTAAAGTAAATGTAAGCTAATAAAAATAAAATGGTCATGATCCGATTAATAGTTTAGGAGAAATGCGTGGACAAACATACATACGTACAAACATACATCTTTAAAATTTTGTTTATTTGTTTGGAAGCCCTAATACATTATCATATTTCATCTTGCAGTTCCAATAATATTAAATACATACGTGTCGAATTGTAATCTACTTTTTTTTGAAGTCGATTAATTAGAGAATCGCTATCTTTTACTAACAGGCAGCGAGAGAAAAGGACGGCTATAACTATGAACTAAGTTAGCGATGTCAAACTAGTTTACGCCTTGCGCTTCACCGTGTTTTTAGTCAACATGTTTTTACGTGTCGTCTAACTAAATTTGACAGGTCTAATTTACGTTCGTCTCTTTCTTTTTTATTTTATTAGAGAATCAGAGTCAGAGTCAGTAATTTATTTGCTATGAATGTAGGTATATATAATATAAGATGTTGTACATAATTTAATAAGTTCGGCTATAGTCTACATTACGGCGCGCACAATATTACATACATTAAAATATTAATACATACAAACAAAATAATGTCAGCAAAACAAAACAAAAATTATAGTGAAATCAATTACTTAATGATATTATAGTCAGTTACGTAAGAGTTACCTACATAGTCTTTGCAATTAATTATAACAATCATAATCTGGATAAACTCACATCATTTATAAAGTCTTTCACTGAGTAATAACATTTGTCTAAAAGTAGTGCAGTTACCTTAGATTAGTTAGAGAGAAGTTAGCAGTAGCTAAATTAAATTTAGTTTAGGAACAAGAGAATCGGCACCAATTCCAGATTCCCAATATCTATAGACTCACTTAGCTTTACGTATTTTTGCCAAATTGGAACATAGTTTGCCATTACCTTCTTCCAGGGTTCTTTTACAAGGGTTTACAAAAACATTACGTCCAAAGTCATTTCAAAAGAGTTCAAAAAGTTTCTGTAATAAATAAAGTCTCAATTCCAGGTTCCCCAACCTACAAGGAGTTGGCCAAATCTACGGGTCTACGGAGACATCGCTGGTTTTGATGGACAGCATAGATGATCCGAACATCCACAAGACTGGAACTGTAGGTCGTGTGGTTTATAATACTGTGATAAAGGTTGGTACAGCTACATAAATTTTTCCCTCTTTCGTTTTTTTTTTTTTTTTTTTGAGATGGGTTTGCTCTTGACTAGTCTAGGTCGGAGGGAACAGAGTCAAAGTCGATAATGGATTGGAGCTTACCCAGAAGAAGCCTGTTCACTCTCACTTTGAAGAGATTAGGGTTGTATGCGCTCGGAAACACAGACGTAGGTAGTGAGTTCCGGGCTCGCCACAATTGCACCCTCTTTGAGGAGTCCCCTCTTTGAGGAGTGGTTGGAGAGGCGTCACAGCATTCTTACCTTCCGCCTGACGCAGGTCCTCACCGGACACAGTTACATCGGGAGGTTTCTGTTCCGGATAATGCGGGAGGAAACGCCCGGGTGTTACCATTGTGTGGAATGCCCGGAGGACACGGTGGAGGTCTGCCCGGCTTGGGCAGAGCACCGCCGCGTCCTCGCGGAGGCGATCGGCGGCAGTGATCTCTCGCGAGAGTGCATGGGAAGCCGTCACCTCCTTCTGCGAAATGCTTGCGAAGGAGGAGGCTGAGGCTGACTCGTGAGGGAGAGGCAATCTTTGCGCCCTCACGTCCCTAGTCGCAGCAGGAGACGCCCTGGGCGTCGGGAGTCGATAGCCGATTTCCGGCCACCGTAGGCGCGGGCTTGCGGATGACGAGTAATGGGTAGCTCGCCGTCCGGTAAGGACCAGGCCCGGGTCGACGGCGTAGGTCCGCTAGGGCCGATGCCCGCCAGGGTTGCGGGTTGTTCGAAAGAGTTACCGTGGCCCTGGCACAGGCAACTGAAGGAACACGGGTGGGTTTTAGTCAGTAGAAGTCTGACACGCCCTCGCGCTCCACCCAGAGCGGTAGAAGTGAATTTGATGATTTCCCATTCAAAAAAAAAAAAAAAGTAGTGAGTTCCACTCTTTTGCTGTGCGCATTATAAAAGACATTTGGAAACGCTTAGTGCGAATTGGTGGAATATCAACCAGGTAGGGATGGTAACTGGCAGTGCGTCTAGTGCGTAGTAGTGGTACTAGTGCGCCGAGAAAAGTTCGGTTAACACTTACTATAAAACTCACTGTGTGTTGTTGCAAAATTTTTCATTGCTGATGAAGTGAATTTAAAATTCTGTAAATTTAATTGATAGCTTTAATCATTTCATTCTATAGTCACCTTGGTCTTCGTTATTCACTGCGATATCGAAAAAAAAACATTTTTTGGAATTTTACCTACCATGCAAACCTCTTGTAGCATGACCACCGTAGAAATGGAAGAAGCGACCGACAAAATGACAGATTTTAGGTAAGAGACATATAAAATTTCGACCGTGTGATTTTTGCGTACATTAGCCAACTTTGGTGTTCTTATTCTGAAAAACTAAAAGACTTTGACAACGAATAGTTCTGTAGGTGAAAGCTTAAGACCTTAAGTCCATTTTTATTTTTACAGCCTTAAGGAACAATATTTGTCAATCATAAATCTTCATAATCATATTTTTTTTCTATAACGATACACTATTTATTTTTTATACACGATTCGTCGATTTTAATATCAAATTTCGGGTACCTATAGACATCTTTAATGAGCTCTATTGAATAATTTATAAAATGTGACTTAAGATCCTTTAGCTTTCACCTACAGAGTTATTAGTATAGTTCATAGTGGCCTCACTGTTTACAATTTTTCTTATCTTTAAAAGGCGTAACTTAAATAACGCACAAACTCTTAAGGGAGAATTGTACATTATGAACATTTTTTACTATGGGACAAAACCTGAAATCGCGAAAAAAAATCAGCTGTTCAGTACATTTATGTTCGCATAATTCGTCAAATTCGTCCCATAGTAAAAGTTGTTCATAATGATGAGTACAATGACCCGTTAAGAGGTTGTGCGTTATTTCAGTTATACCTTGTATAAATAAAGCCAAAATTCCGAAGCAAGTTTTTCATAAAACGCGCGACTGCATATTTTCGAGCTTGTACGTAAATTATGTTTGGCTGTAATTGTAGTTTAATTAATGTAATTATTACAATTAGAACGGTAAAACTAAGGTACGCGACAATTGTCCGATGTGAGAAACAAAGGTGATCCACCAATGCATTAAGTTAATATTAGTCACTGCTGTTACACGATCCTCGGTCCCACGGAAGAAGGCGGACCTCGCGGTGCGGCGCGCGATGCGGTGTTAGTCATCGTCTCAGGAATTTAGGGTTCCGCGAGTAGCAACGTAACATATACGCAAATGAAATGAAAAATACATAATAATATCTCTTAAATACTGGTTTAGTTCATAGTGGCCTCAGAATTTTGAAATATTTACGGAATAGCTATAAAGAAAAACCCACTCAAAACCATAAAATTACTAAAAACGCTCAGAATTAACTGTATATTTCTACAAATTACATTAATATTATTACGTAAAATTTAGACCAGAGTAAATGTAATTGCAGAATAAATTAATTCATAATTTAAACAAAAAAAAAAACATTAGAAGACTTAAAACTAACCTAATTACAACTGCCAAATTGCTACATAATGCAAAGATATCTCAACATTTGCTACATCATATTCTGGAGGATTCTCGGTTTGCGCAAATTTAAATATCCTGATCTCAGTACTGGGTGCTTCTCAATTTAACAATACAGTAAATGCGAATGGTAAAATTATTGACCTAGTCATTTCCAATAGCCCCTGTAATATTTCTCATATCCACAGAACATACAATACTCTAGGGAGCTCACACACACATCGACACACCGCTCATATCTCAACCACATTACTTCTGATTGACACTTACCTTCCTGTTCTGACGTGTCACAGTCATCGGGGTGGTTTTGACGTTTAAACAAAACGTCAAAACCACCGTGATGACTAAAACTTCTCTTCACAAATATTGTTTTCTTAAGGCCAACTTTGATAATATTAATCGTAACATAGAGCAACTAAACTGGTCCAAACTGCTATGCCCCATGAAATCAGAAGAAGCTCTGGCTAAATTTTATACTGAGATAGATAATATTATTGAACAAGACACTCCACTGGACCGATGTTTTTTTTTTTTTTTTTTTTATTTGCGATGGGTTTGTTTTTTACTCTAGTCTAGGTCACAGGTGACAGAGACAAAGTTGACGATGGAGTGAGCTTACCCAGAAGAAGCCTGTTCACTCTCACTTTGAAGAGATTAGGGTTGTATGCGTTCGGAAACACACACGCAGGTAGTGAGTTCCACTCCTTTGCTGTGCGCATTATAAAAGACATTTGGAAGCGCTTAGTTCGAATTGGTTGAATAGCAACCAGGTAAGGATGGTAACTGGCAGTGCGTCTAGATGTCCGATGGTAGAAGAGGGCCGGTGGAATGAGGTCGTGGAGTCCTCGGGCACACTCTCCGAAGTACAATCTGTAGAAGACCGACAAGCAGGCAACCTTGCGGCGATGAGCCAAGCTATGAAGCTCCACCAGTTTTACGTCGCCAATGAGCCTCTTAGCTCTGAGTTCCACCGAGTCAAGCGCGGCTAGTTGGTACTTGGCTGATCCATCCCAAAGGTGACTGCAATACTCCATGCAGGATCGGACTTGCGCTTTGTAAAGGGTCAAAAGCTGTCCAGGCGTAAAGTATCGCTTCACCCTATTTAGGATGCCCAGTTTCTTGGCCGCAGTTTGGGCCTTGTATTCGATGGTGGCGCCGAAGTTGAGACTAGATGTCAACTCCATGCCTAGGAGCTCAAGTCGATCAGTTACAGGAACAGATGCACTTCGAAAAGTAGGAGTTTGGACAAAACGACTATTTTTAGCGGTAAAAAGACACGTCTGTGTTTTGGTGGCGTTAAAAGAGACCAGATTATCATCACCCCACTGGGAGACAAAGCTTAAGGTCAAATCTGTCCGCTCTACCATGGCCTCTCTCAAGGAACGAACTTCGGCCCCGCTGGTTTTTGCGTTGGATAAGTATCTCTTTGAAACTGTACTGTCATCTGCGTACCCAACAATACCATGCCGAAGCAGGTCATGGATGTGCAGCAGGAAAAGAGTTGCAGAGAGAACAGACCCCTGAGGAACTCCGGCATCAATAGCCATATGAGTCGACATCTCCTTCATTGCATCGGTGGAAGCCTCCACAGAACAGCAATGCACAACGCGATGTCTCAATTTTCAAACTTTCTTTTAGTGAAGAGAACATATTAAGCTTAAATGCCTAGACCCAACGAAAAGCGAACTTTCACCTTACTTCCTTAGGAACACAGCGACTTCCATTTGCAAGGCTCTATTTATTATTTATTATAAATGTATATCTGAGGGAGTTGTACCTTAACTGTGGAAGCATGCGTATATTGTGCCCGTTCACAAAAGTGGCTCCAAACGCAGCGAAGAAGACTATCGTCCCATTTCCTTCCTGTCTGTCTTGTCGAAAGTCTTTGAAAGGTTAGTTCATAACGCAATTTATCCTGTGCTCCATAACATCATAATTCAACAACAGCACGGTTTCGTCAAACGGTGGTCCACAAATACTAATTTATTATTGTTTTCTAGTTTCTTGTTTGATTGTGTCGACAACCGTGTACAAGTGGATGCAATGTATACAGAATTTTGTACGACTTTCGACAAGGTAGATCACGAAATACTACTAAATAAAGTAGCGTTCAACGGGATCCGTGGTAATCTTCTGAGGTGGTTTACCTCTTATAAAGGGTCTTTCAACAAGGACGGGTCGATGTTGAAATTAAATAAAACAAACTGTATGTGAGATATTAAAGAAATTATTTTTTATTTGAAAGGCCCATTTATGCCATTATTTATGGAATATGACATCGTTTAAATATCCACCGCGGCTTCGATCGGTGGCACGGATCCGAGAGGTCCATTTTTCAATTACTCTACTAGTCTACTGCATAGATCCGGCTGAATCTGAGCGATGGCCTGCGTTATGTTGACTTTCAGGGCATCGGTTGATTGCCGATTATTGGCATAGACCTACGACTTGAGAAAACCCCACAAGAAAAAGTCTAGCGGGGTCAAATCGCACGATCTTGGTGGCCAATTCACGTCACCTCTGCGAGAGATAACCCTACCCTCGAACCGTTCATGCAGAATGTCCATTGTGTCGCTCGCTGTGTGGCACGTAGCGCCGTCTTGTTGGAACCACATGTTGTCTACGTACATATCGTTTAATTCAGGCCAAAATAAATTGGTAATCATTGATTTGTAGCGCTCGCCGTTGACAGTAATGGCCTCGCCATCATCGTTTTCGAAGAAGTACGGACCAATGACGCCACCGGACCAAAATTCGCACCAAACAGTAACTTTTTGTGGATGCATTACCACCTGGTGAACCTCATGTGAGTCATTGTTGTCGTCCCATATACGGCAATTTTGCTTATTAACAAAACCATTCATCCAAAAATGCGCCTCGTCCCTAAAGATGATTTTTCGGTCAAAATCGGGCTCCTCTTCCAAACGTTCTGTAGCCCAGTCAGCGAACATTCACTTTGAGCTCTTGGGTCAGTTGGATCTTGTACGGGTGTAGGCCCAAGTCCCGACGCAAAATTTGCCAAGTTGAAGTCTGCAAAAGGCCGAGTTCTTGTGCACGGCGAGAAATCGACTGCCTTGGAGTCTCCTGCACACTCTCACGGACAGCAGCGATGTTCTCGGCCGGTCTGGCGTTCCTTTGACGTAAGGGTTTTGGTTGGTTGTTTACCGAACCGGTCGTCTCGAATTTGGTCACCAAACATTGGAGAGTCGACTTTGAAGGGCTACCGCGTCTGCCGTAAAATGGACGTAATGCGCGCAACGTTTGCAACGAACACTCATTTTGATAATAAAGTTTTAACATTTGGACGTGCTGCTCAATCGTGTAACTTGCCATGGTGATTTGGCATCAGTAACTGAAGAAATAACAACGCATTTGACAGATGCCGCCAAAACAACATGGCCGCCACAAACTGTCAACATCGACCCGCCCTATTTAAAATTTATAACCAATCGCAATCAGAGGGTTGTAATCAATGATCACCAATCTTACATCGCACAGGTGACCTCTGGTGTGCCTCAAGTCTCTATACTTGGTCCCCTTTTATTTATTTTATATATAAATGACATCAGTCAATGCTTTCGCAATACCAAGTTTTTACTATATGCCGACGACCTCAAGGTCGACAAACAAATGATTGCATTCTGTTACAGCAAGATTTGGACCGACTATCCTGTTATTGCCAAAAAAATAAGTTGCAACTAAGCTTACCCAAATGTAACTTCTTAAATTTTACAAAAAATAAAAATAAAATAAACTATACATAAATACTACTTCATTCGTGATCTCGGCGTTAAGCATCATTGATTCTTAGCTTATCAGCTATACGGATTTGTAATACGATTAACAGTCGATTTTAAAAAGCCTTCTTCCTATATTTACTTGTATAAGTCTCTTGTACACTCTCAATTGGAGTATGCCGTGTCCGTCTGGAATCTAAGGACTCCAGACGGACACAGGAATTTGCATTGAACTCGCTCAATCATTTCAATGTACTTTTTGTAGTAAGCTACAAAAAGTTCATTGAAATGATTGAATAAGTTGACGAAATTGTCAACTTATAGACTGCTTGAATATGAGGCTTTTACCTGCATTGCATGTGTCTAACTTATGTCTTGTTTTTTTTTTTTTTGTAAAGTGCGTTTTGTTTGTGCAGAATAAACATTTTTTCTTTCTTTTTCTTTTATGTATTGTAATGTAGATTTATTGTATTATGTAATGTAGATGCTGTATACGTATAAGATACAACAGAAGTACCCAAATCCAATCAGGTTTAAATATGGATGTACTTTTACCAGGTAACCGACCTTGAAACAGGCAAACCTCTAGGCCCAAACGAGCGCGGAGAAATATGTGCCAAAGGAGAACTGCTGATGAAAGGCTACGTGGGCCAGAACAGGGGGTCAGACTTCGACGACGAGGGGTTCTACAAGACAGGAGACGTGGGGTACTATGACGAGGATCGGTACTTCTTTATCGTGGACCGGTTGAAGGAGCTCATCAAGTACAAGGGGTATCAGGTGAGAATTAAGTCACTTAAGATTTAAACCAACTTTTTTATTTCCTTGAACAGCCCAAAAATACAGGATCAATTTGAATTAGCTAGCGAAACACCGCAGACGTGATGGGTATCGGTATTTCGACACGATAAAAAAATACTAAAAAAAAAGAACAGATTTTCTCATACTTCAAGTAACAACACCACCAGTGGTCGTTGAAAAAAAAATATTTTGTCGTGTTTAGGTATCGATATCAATCATGTCTGCGGAGCTTCGCTGGCTAATTTAATTTGACCCTGCATGTGGCAGACATGAGAAATAGAAATCTTCACGCTAGTATTCAGCTGTTGAATTTGTCTTTCTCTTGCCTCTATTCCCCCGGTATGGGAGACTTTTACTTTTTACTTCGGTGTCTAATACTATTCAAATTAATGAACAGATCGAGTATAAGACATGTATTTTTTCAATATTATTATATATCTTTTAAAATCAACGCGCCTCTATTGGCCGACGGGGCCCGCCTCGCTGACGTCTCCCTAATAAAATTCTAAACGCCTTCTTCTAAAAATGACGAATGTCAAAATACCGTCAGCTAGATATTTTTAGATCGGGGCTTGAATGGAACCTCTACATGAGCTTCGCCCACCCTTGAATAAAAGGATTGACGCAGTCTATCTCCAGATAAGACTTTTATTCATAACATGACATTCGAGCGTTCACGCTAATCCTACCTAAATCTATAAGAAGAATTACCTAAGGTCAGGAACAACTGGCGGTCTGTGGGTAATAAGAAAGCTTTGATGTACCCTAATTGCATAACACACTATCAATCGGAATCTGAATCATTTTGAAGCAAACTGCTAATCCATTGCTTCATATGTTTGAAAAAATTGTCTGCTCGACACCGTAAATCACACAATGAATGTTGTTGAACAGTCAAAATGAAACCGATTCCAATTGATAGTGTGTTACGCAATTAGGCCGCTCTGTACACTGAGCGATTGTTTTACAACGGCAATTAGTATTCTTGTACCTATAGCTCGTTCAAGAGACAAGAATATTCCACAATACTGTTACCTCCCTATGTACCTTTACTATATTTCTTGTATTTGCTTCAACATATACCTAATGAATAAAATAAAATAAAAATCCTACCTTTTTCATAATACCGACAACTAAATAACTTTTCTTCATTCAGGTCCCACCAGCGGAGCTAGAAGCCGTACTCCTGCAACACGAAGGCATCAGGGACGCAGCAGTCATCGGCATTGAGGACAAAACATCTGGGGAAGTGCCTCTGGCGTTTGTGGTGGCTCAGCCAGGGAAGACCTTGACTGAGAAGGAAGTTAAGGAGTTTGTAGCGGAGAGGGTTAGTATAAATAGTGGTTTTTTGGCATGAAATTTTGAACAGTGCAATCAATTAGGGCCTTTGGGTATATTCACGTAGAAAGCTTGTAATCGGCTTTTTGCCAAATCGCCGATAAGCGTTGACCAGTTCCTATCCGAATTAGTGGGTTCGCGCTGATTTGGCAAAAAGTATGAAAACCACCAGCGTTTATAACCCGATGGTAGTTTGGCGCCGGTTACCAGCTTACCAGCCTGCTACCAGCAGAAATGCTACTTTTAGCATCGGCGATCAGCGATTTTGTAGCGTATCGACCTAATAAACTAGCACAGTTGGCGCACGCCCGCAGAGTGGTCACTTGCTTGCTGACGTGTAACAACTACTGCAGTTTTATTCTGTACAAATCTCACCGTGAAAACTTAGGTGAGGTGAGCGTGGAGTGAGCTGTCAATAGTGTCAATCCCTAGGCATCAGGTGGAATGACAGCTCACTTCAACCTCACATCACCTAAGTTTTCACGGTGAGATTTTTACAGAATAGTGTGAGAAATAAGACAATATTAATTCACAATTAATAATTTATTAATGCGCAGGTGTAGGTATTTTAGATGTTATACAGTTTAACTATTATTGAGCAGATAAATCAAACTTCTAGGTTAAATTTCAGCAAACATTTTTAGTAACGCAAAACCTTTTAGAAAAGTGAATAGAATAGAAATAGTGACTGAATAGAGTACAAATTAATTAGTTAAATCAGCCGTTGGATTACACAAATATATAATAATAATCTGCTCCAAATACTGGAGTTAAAAAGATGAGTGTTGTGTCGTACGGTCCCAAGTCAAAGAGATCGGGCGCGCCGAGCGTGCCGCGAGCAGCAGTGGTCCAATGTAGACGTGACGTCTAGCTAGGCGGCGCTTTTTAGTTCTGATCACCAATAACACATGGCGCTCGCTCCGCGAAGTTGCCAACAATAGACCGGCTGTTGTACAGTGAATTTTTGTTTAATTGATCTTCTCGAATACTTATAACGTGGTGAACACCACAGATGTATTCGCATTTCAGAAGCTAGATACAGTGACTGACAGAAAAGAAGCCGACAGCGAACTTTACTTCGACGAACATTTTCACAACTCTATTATGTGTACTTACTCCTAAACTCCTAATTGAACTATTGTGTTCAATACTGTAATCACGTGATCACGGTTATTCTTTTACCGTTTCGTCACTTAAACCGTTTAATTATAATTCGACGATTGAATGGCAACATTTACCAACTTTACACTAGAGCATTTTTAAAGTTTTTTTCTTTTTTGGAAAACAATCAACTACTGTGTTGAACTTTTAGGACATATTTATAATGCATGGGAAGATAAATGCGATGCCTTGGGCATCTTTTGTGATTTGTCCAAGGCATTCGATTGCGTTCTTCATGAAACGTTAATCAGGAAACTCCGCCACTACGGGATCCGGAACACCACACTGGATCTTCTTACTTCATATTTGAGTTGAGGATTCAGAGCGTTGACGTTAATGGAAAAAGATCACCCGGATCTTTAGTAACAATGGGAGTCCCACAGGGCTCAATTCTTGGTTCTTTCTTGTTTCTTATTTATATTAAAGACTTGCCCTACCCCATAAAGGATAATCATGATATAGGTTTGTTTGCGGATGATGTTTCACTTTTGTTTAAACTTAAACGTCAGCAGCTGGTTACGGACGATGTAAACAGAGCGATCTCAAAAGTAGTTCACTGGTTCAATGTTAATAATTTACTTCTTAATGAAAAAAAAACCAAATGCATTAAGTTTACGCTACCACACGTTAGGCAGGTGAAAACTAACGTGTTGACGAAGAATTGAATCCTGAAGATAGCACAGTATTCTTGGGCTTAACTTTGGATGCTAAGCTTCAGTGCTAAGTTCCACATATAGATAAATTGTCAAAAATCTCCGCAGCATGCGCTGTTAGGAAAATTCGTAACTTAACTAACATAGAGACAGCCCGTTTAGTGTACTTTAGCTATTTTCATAGTGTAATGTCATACGGTTTTCTGTTGTGGGGAAATGCAGCCGACATTCAGACTATCTTTGTTTTGCAGAAAAGAGCTGTTCGAGCCATTTATTAATTAAGTCCGAGACAATCTCTCAGAGAGGAATTTAAGGAGATTAATATAATGACTGTGTCTTCTCATTACATTTTTGAAAATCTTTTCTATGCCGATAAAAATATTAAATTGTTTAAAAAATACAGTGATATCTACAATATAAATACTAGGAACAAACACAAATTTGTTGTACCTCCAACAAGGCTCAAGAAAATAGGTGGCTCATTCAGGTGTCAATACGCTTTTATAATAAACTTCCAAGCCACGTTCAAGATCTAAGCCTTAATAAATTCAAATCATTCATTAAACGCAAGTTGTGTCAGAAAGCTTTATATACCGTTAAACATTATATTGAGGACAAAAAGGCTTGGGTTTGAGCTGCTCCAAATTTTCTTTTTTCTCTTTTTTATTTTTGCATACTGAATGTTGACATGAATATTTACTTTGTACAGTATTATATTATTTTAATTATTGTGAATGTGAAAACTATGTAGGTCATTGCTTTTTTGTTTGTTCTATTTTTTCTCTCAGTTATTTTTAATCATGGTCTGTGTAGGGTGCATCCCTAACATAAGTAATGTCAATGCAAAAATGTAAAATGTCAATGTAACTTAAATGCAGAAAATGTCAGTGAGTGCTCAACGGGATGAATCTAAATAAAAATGCAAGTTGTCCGACTCAAACCACGTCTAATTGAACACTAAAAACGTAATATACATAAAAATGCATAGAATAATGCAATGTGTCAGTGTCAATGCATTGCCAAATGTAGGTCGCGTCCGAAGTGCAAATACGCGAGTCTACTGGCTAATTTATTGCAATAACTATATTTAAAACCCATGTACGTGCACCGTACAGTCTGGCAGTTTGAGTAAATTATGCGGCCTACCCAAATGTCCTTTCTTTGGTATTGTTCGTCGAATCGTTGAGCTCCTTAAGTTCTGAGTTGAGCTGCGCGATTACTGACAAATGCGTGCATTGACTGGACAGGTCCTGTCAATCTGTGTAGTTCTTTCCTCAAAATACCATTTCAGACACCTCTACATGGTCTTCACATGAACTGACCAAGATTATGTCTGGACTTTATAAGAGACTGTGACCCCTGAGTTTGTTTCGGCCTTTCTTCTCAGAATAGTCAGATAGGAAACGCCGACCTCATCTAGTTTAAAAAAAAACATGATTGACTTGTAAAAGTGTTTGTACAAACCTACTTACAGAAACAACATCATCATCATCAAATCATCGATCATTTAATATTACATTTTGAATATGGGAACCAAAAAAAAATGATTTGCAAACTGTACTGTGTGACATCAAATGAAAAGGCTTATTGTGAGGGTCTCAAATGTATTTTTTTTTAAATAATTTTAAAATAAACCATTTTAAAGTTATTTAATAAAATAGACGAAAATTGACCATTCCCTTATCTCCGAAAGTACTGAGCCTAAAATTTTGAAAAAAAAAATAAAGAAAATATGTAGTTACAGGATTACAGGAAAACCTATAAGAAGTCGATGGTCTTAAAACAACATGGTAAATCTCTCAATATTGTGCGTACAAACTTACATTTGTCCATAGTTAAACAAAAAAGATCCAACCCACATTACGTGTAATGTGGGTTGGATCCTTTTCGTTTAACTATGGACATTTGTAGTTGGAATGTATGGGAGAACATGTTTTTCAACTACAATGTTAAGTTTGTTCTTGGGATACATTCATCCCAACTACCGAACCCTTCATTGTGCGTGGTGCGACACGCTCTTGACCGGTTTTTTTTAAACAGTTTTAAGACCCACTCCATAACAGTGGTGTCAGAAGTGGGATACTCAGCAATCGTTGGCTGGTATCCCTTATAAAACCCGCGGAGTGCGTCTTGACAAATCTTTCAAACTCTTACAAACACTGTTTGGTGTGCAAATTACAAACTCTGCGAATTCTGGTGTGTCGCTGAGGAACTGCGACAGTAAGTCTTCCCACGTAAGCTTGCCATCCTCTAACCTATCACCGCCACGTGGTGTCACGTGTTCGCGCCGTGTGACCTCACGACGTGGTCGAGCCTGTTCGTGCTTCTTACCTGACGGTGTTGTCGGGTCCTGCTGCCACCATCCTGTTCAACCAGGTACCTACCTGGTTTACCTGGTGCCGTCACCGTCGGCACCGCTGCTATACACGTTGTCTGTGCGACTCGTGTCCTTTGTTGCTCGCCTCACTGCTGCCGTTCAAGCCCTGCTGCTGTCCTGGTTCCTGCCGACGTACTATTGTGCACCCGGTGCTACGAGCTGCTGCTGAACTGCGAGTGCAACTTACCAGCTCTACTCGAAATCTGCGATGTCCATACTCTTTCTCACGGTGCTGCTATGAGTCTGATTTTTGAGTAATGATTTCCTACAAAAACTTAAATGTGATGTTATGTATTCTCAAAAGTCATTGCTCATTGGTGGACATCTCATACCGCTAAATTTTAGTAACCCTGCCTATATCATTCCACCTCGCTCCGAAGCGATAGTTGAATGTTTCGTGTCAAATTCCCTAGAAGACTTTATGAAAGAAGGTTTAGTTCTTGATCATATTTATTTATTATTTATTTATATATAGGTACTCCAACGACTCATTCACTAATAACATATTAAATAAAATAACTTATTGTATATCTATTAGTATGGTGAATTTGTCACTTAAAGAAGTACACAGCTTAAACATAAATAGAAAATACATGCAAAATTATAACAATTATCTTAAAGTGATTTAAAATAAACTAACTTTTTGTTTGTTACATTGAGAGATAATTAAGAGCTACACATAACATAGGAAGACAATATAAAAGAAAGTACAACGTCAGATTTACTTAATTAATTAATAAATACTAGATACTAGATAATAATAATATGTATTCCCAGGGAGTTTACTTAGCAAATTGTGCTGGCTCAGTCAAACCTAATAATCGCATTAATATCTCAATACTGAATACCACTGAGTCTCAAATCATATTTAAAGATTATTGTGTTCGTTTAATCCCCTTCGAGAACGTGTCACTTACCTCCCAATTGTCTAATCATGTAAATCTTCAGTGTATTAATAGTCTGGACAATGCATTTTCAGATAGATCACAACTAGTACTAGATCAAATCCGAACAGAACTTCTAAATCTCGAGGAGACAAAGATGCTCTTAGAATGTTGCTCTAATTACACAAACATCTTCCACCTCTAGGTCGAGCCTTTAACTTGTACTAATGCTATTGAGTATTCGATCAGCACTGGGGATGCTGCCCCAATTCACGTAAAATCTTATCGCTTCCCCGAGTGCCACAAAAGTGAAGTCGAGAGTCAAATAAAAACAATTCTCGATCAAAATATTATTCGTCCTTCAAAATCACCATGGAGCGCCTATATTTGGGTAGTGCCCAAAAAAGTAGACTCGTCGGGTAAGCAAAAGTGGAGGATAGTTATTGATTATGGGAAAATCAATGTAGTGACTGTTACCGAAGTTTATCCTATTCCTTTAATTAAAGATATTCTGGACCAACTAGGCCATTCGAAATACTTTACTGCGCTTGACCTTGTAAGCAGTTTCCACCAATTAAATTTAAACGCAAAGGACGCGCCTAAGATTGGTTTTACGGTAGTAGGAAATGAAATATCTGGGCATTACGAATTCATAAGAATGCCTTTCGGACTAAAACTGCCCCCGCTACATTCCAAAACCTAATGAATACTGTCCTATCTAGTCTTCAAGGTCTTCACTGCTATATTAATTTAGATGACTGTATTATTTATAGCCAAAATCTTCAATCTCACATAGAAAAGCTAAAATTTGTCTTCGACAGATTCCGTCAGTATTAAACTGACGGATTCTGTCGAAGACCAATTTTAGCTAAAATTGCAACCAGCAAAGAGTTTGCGTATCTAGGGCACATAATCACCGACAAAGGTGTATCCTAATCCTGATAAAATCAAGGCCGTCACTCAGTTTCCAACTGCTAAATGTCCTAAAGACATCAAATCTTTCCTAGGTTTAATCGGTTATTACAGGCGATTCATTGAAAATTTCTCTAAACCCTTAACTTTCCTTTAAAATAAAGACATCTCATTTAACTGGCCAGGACAACAAGAACAAGCTTTTACTATTTTAAAACAAAAGACAACTACAGCGCCTCTTTTACAATATCCTGATTTCAGTCAACCTTTTGTGTTGACAACTGCAATTACCACCAATTACGCTATAGGCGCAATATTATCGCAAGGCAAAATAGGCAAGGACAAACTTAACGCTTATGCGTCACGGACGCTGAATAAAGCCAAGGGCAATTAGTTACTCCACCACAGAAAAATAACTTTTAGCCATTGTATTAGGCGTACAAACTCTCCGTCCCTATCTTTTCGGCTATCGGCTTAAAATCGTTACCGATCATAAACCTCTAGTTTGGTTATTTAATGTTAAGGACCCCGGCTCTAAAGTAATTCGCCGGCGATTAAAATTAGAAGAATATACGAGATAGTGCATAAACAGGGAAAACTAAATTGCAACGCCGACGCTCTATCGCGGTCCCCATCACAAGATGGTAATGACTCAAATCGTACCGTATGCACCGTCGACGATAGTAATTCTCCAAATCCTTCAAACTCGCCCTATGATTGTCCTTTGCCGTCCACAGACAGACAACAGATATCTATGAAAAGTATCTAAAACTTATTTAATCAAACGAGTTTTAGTTTTGATACGGTCATTCAAGAATTTAAAGAATCCCTACTCAAGGCCAAGTGAAAACTAATCGTCTGTCCTACATCAATTGATTTAGACGATTCTGTACCTTATTGCAACGAAATTATAGAATTATCTACAAGTCAACCACGTGACATAGAACGTGAACTTTACACCTCATACAACACATCAAATAACAATCATTTGTTCACTAATTTATTCCATCATTATGACGAAATGTCATATAAGGAAATCTTTAAGCTATTAGTCGAATAAAGAGATATGATAAAATGTTGGTATATGGAGGAGAAAGAAATTGCTATATCCGATTTTTCAGATCCATTCACAAAACACTCTTTTATAAAGAAAGTTTTTTCATTTTATCCTTAAGTTATCCAAGTCTTGCTGCAGTATATTGTCCCAGGTCCGGCTAAGATGCAAAAAAAGTTGCTCTTCCGTCGCAATGTTTGCAGGGAAATTCCTCAAAGCCCTTTGGAGCATGTCCCACGCGTGTTCTATGGGGTTTAGGTCAGGCGATTGAGCGGGCCAGCCTAAGACCGATATGTCGTGCTCCTGCAACCAGCTCGTCACCACTCTCGCAGTGTGCGGACGGGCGTTATCGTGCATGAGCGTGAATTCTTGGCCCATTTGTTGTCGATGGGGGTAGATTATTGGTACTAGCACCTCGTTACGGTATTTTTCAGCCGTCATGGTGTTTCTGATCCAAACGAGATCTTTTCTTCCACCAACACGAATTCCCGCCCAAACCATAATTGTCCCGCCGTAGTATGAATGTACTTCCTGAGGATGTTGCAGACGGCTCTCACGACCAGGAACGCGCCAAACACGTACCTACTCTACGTGTATCGGGATGGAAACCGAACCGGGACTCATCGGTAAACAGCACTACAGACCACTGGTTATCTTCCCAGAGCAAATGTTCACGAGCCCAATCTAGTCGTCGGCCACGATTTCCTCGGCGTAGTGCTCGAGTACGAAGCGGTCTGCGAACATAAAGGTTAGCTTCATGCAGCCTTCTCCTCACAGTTTGGTCACTCACAGGCAACTGGTGCTCTGAGTGGAGCCTCTGAACCAACTGCATGGCCGTAACATTTGGTTGTCTTCTCGCGGCAACTTGCAAAATTCGGTCTTGTCGTTGAGTGGTTATGCGCTTCCCGCCTGGGTGTCTTGCAGCCACTTCACCAGTAGCACGATAACGTGACCATAACCTTGATATCACGTTTTGTCTTGTCCCAATCTCCTCAGCAATACTCCGTTGAGTAGCCCCAGCTTGGAGCATGCCTACTGCCCTTAACATTTCCTCTCTCGTTAAATGGCGCCGCTGCATGATGCACACAATAACATTAATTCGAAATTAACCGATAACTTGTTATAAAACTTAAATTTGACACAAAAAAATAGCCAAAAACTACTGTAGGCAAATGAAACCTTCGGCCTTCGCTACCATTATGCCGCGTAAATCTTTTGCTTTTAATTTATTTTTTCAAATTCAAATTTAGAATCGTTCAAAAAGGTTTACAAAATAAGCTTTCTTCAAAAGAATTTAAAACTGGACAGTATTTTTTGAGTTTAAGAACTTTATACAAAATATCCCTAGACGGTATATATATATATCCATCTGTCAGTGTGTTTGTTCCAGCTATTCTGACTTTCAACGGCAGAGCTGATGTTTAACGTCCCTAATCCAGATTATAGTCTACCCATGCGCCAAATTTCATCCAAATCCGTTCAGCGGTTTTATCGTGAACGTGTAAGAAACAAACAAACTCACTTTCGCATTTATAGTATTAAGTATTATGGAAAACCGGTCGGTCTATCGACACTCTAGACTCACAATATGTATTAGAAACTTAAATAAAAAAAAATAAAAAATACTATACATACCTACTACTTAAGTTTCCACAATAATATAACTCAATCATGACTCGTAAGACACGTGGCGCCATCTATTATCATAAATGACGTTATTGTTGTTTTCCTCGGGAACAGTACTTTTTTTCGGGATGAAAGGTACCCTATGTCCGTGTCTGTACACCTGACAACGTATATGCAAAATTTTAGGATGGTCGGTTCAGTGGTTTAGGCGTGAAAAGGTAACAAACAAACTTACTTTCGCATTTATAATATTAGTTAGGACTTTCTTAATAACAAAATAATTGTAGTTGTTAAAATCCCGCTCGTCCTACCTCAAGTATACAACTTATACCATATCATTCCAATGCCTGTTCCCTCTGATATTTCGCAATAGAACACATTTGTACTTATCGCTCCTAGTCGTCCTTACCTTGCAATAACAGTTGGTCATATGTTTTACTCACCGGCGCCGTTGTACAGACACCAGCAGGTCAACCTACCCGAAACTGTCAGATTTTCCCAATCAACCTTGAACCTAATGCTTTAGCAATAAAGTCGAAAATCTATTAAAGAAATCTGACAGATTGTAGTAGCTTGATGTGCTGGCGTCTGTACAACGTAGACAAGTGCAAAGTGGTTCGTGAAAAGTTTTACACATGTGAATTAGAAAGTGTATATTCAAGTATCGTGAATCCGATCTGTGAGACTATTCTAATCACGGAATTAGCCAGTAAGCTACCTAATTCTTGCGAGATTAAATTGTTAAAAGGCTCTGTTGAAGTGTTTCATAAAATTGTAATAATAGATGGGTAGGTACTTGTTCTATCTGAGCCAGGCAAATGTCATGTATCTTGTGAAAATGATGACAGTAGCTTTGATGAAACTTTATTTGGTACAGGAATATTGTCTTTAACTAAAAACTGCAAAGCCATTTATAAAACTTCAATTTGTGCCATCGACAAATGTTTTCGTAAATGTAAGCTCACATCGATGGCCACATCGAATAAACGTGCAAGAGTCACTTGCACAATTTTTTTTTTCGTTTTTTCTATTCCTTGGCCCATTCTCCAACCTCCTAATTTTTAAAATAAATTTTAGTTCAAAAATACGTCTGCAATCGTGCATGATTCCTTTTTTCCATGGAAATAATATATTTTTTTGTCACAAGAACATTAATATATGTAACTATCACACATTTAATGCATTCTCGATTACACAAGAATAAACATGTATAAACTCTAAAACGTTTGACATAGTTGTTTATCTGTTATTCAGTTTAGGTAATAGACGTTTGCACGTATATTCGTGTATTTTTTTTTGTTGATTTTATGAATAATGTATGTTACCCGAGAAGTAACTTTGCATATAATTTTGCATTATTTCTTACTATAATAGATAAGTTTCCTTTATTATGTTTATAAATCATGCACTAGTTTTCTTTAATTCTTAATTGTACCTATTATAAGCTAAGGAAAGGTGGTAAACAAAATTGAATGACAATCAGTTATCGGGATAGCCTCAGAAGTATTGCAGAAATAAAATCCGGTAATATCTCCACAGCACTTTAATCACAAAATTCACCTTGCTTGTACAATGGTTGCGCGATGTCTGCCGATCGCAACGGCTGTCGTTTATGACGTTAACTTAGATTATGAATACACTATCTTAAATTAATATAATGGCTATTAACAAACGATTATTCATTTACAATTAGTTGATAATTAATAGTACATTTAATTATTATCATTTAGATTCACCATGTAATATATTTCACTATAAATTTAAAATGTTTTAAACTTTAACATCTGCCTACCTGTTGCTACTTAATAAAGTCAATACAACATCTAATAAAGGTATAATAATTCCAGGATATATAGAATAATATTAATCAGACGTACATTATACTAGTTAGGCTTACAGCTCGGCCTTCCTGAGAAAGCGAGTCCCTTCGCGAAAAAGAATGACGTTATATTATAGGGATAAACAGAGTATTATTAATATTTTTAATACATTTATTACAACATGATTGAATTGCGGAAGGAATCATTGCTGTTATTATTATACCACAGTACAATTGGCAATGAAATAATTATTTTGATGGTCATAAAACGCAAACCAAACAGAACCTGTAGCTTGTATGTGCCACAGACTGATACTAAAACAATAAATGTATTATATTCTGGCATAAACATCTACACGGATCTGACATCTAGACACGAAACAAACACAAATGCTGATGAAAGCTTATAATTACATACACGAATGTAATATAATCGAAATAATATTATTTAATCATAGTACATTAAATTTAATAGTAATTTATTTATATTAGATTAATATAAATAAACACTTTAAAGAACAAGAACATAACTTTTATTTAGTTTTTATTTTAAAAAAATATTTTTACTTATTATCTGAACCACTTTCTTCACAACTACTTTCCAAGTTTCTACTAAAATTTAACCAGGGCTGCATTTTGTCGATTGCCACGACGGCTTCGTAACAACGATTATTTTTGCGCGATAGGGGAGTGTCTTCGATGACATATCTATCATTGGGAAGTACTTTTATTACCCGGTACGGACCCTGATATTTGACAACCAGTTTTTGTGATTGTCCATCGTTAGGAACCTGTCGCTCTATACGTACTAAGTCTCCTACTGAATAATTCTTCGCTGGTTTCCTACGGCGGTTAAACCTTTCCCTATCTTTAATTTGAGTCTCCCTTATTTTCTTTCCAGCTACGTCCCTTACTTCTGCTAATTTCTCCGCCGATGTTACGGTCACGGTGTCATCTAAAACTTCACTCAATATGCTTTCACTCCTACACTTAATGTTGAATCCGAAAAGTAACTCTGATGGAGTCTTTTGCGTCGTCTTATGAGTCGTTGTATTTAAACCTAATTGTATATCGAGAATTTGTTCATCCCAAGACTTTTCATCTTTACCGTGAGCTGAAGTAGAAAGGGCGTCTAATATGGTCCTGTTGAATCTTTCAACTTGACCATTCGCCCTGGGAGTTGCCACGGCATTCATAATATGCTTAATGCCGTATAGCATTACAAACTCCCTAAAAACCCCGCTAGCGAAGCTGGTGCCCCTGTCGGTGATAAGGCGTGTTGGGACACCAAAGTAGCTGATGTGGTCTTTGAGTACTTTTATCGTGGTCGCCGATTTGGTGTCTCTAACCGGTTTTACGATAACATATTTTGTAAAGCCGTCGAACAAAACGAGTAAATAACAATTGCCCTTTTTACTCCTTATGAATGGACCCAAGTGGTCAGCATGAACCGTATGAAACGGTACGCTTGGCCTTTCTATAGGGTGGTAGGTATGCAGTTCACCTTCACGCTTACCACCAGGTGTTTTGTGGTGTGAGCATTAGAGGCAGGATGAAACGTATTTCTTTACGAATTTGCGCATTTTGGCAAACCAGTAATTTTTCCGGATCCGCTGTATGGTTTTATCATTACCACAATGACCGACGTCATCGTGGTTCATTTTTAAAATCTGCCAGCGAAAGCCTTTCGGTACCAGCCATTTTATTTCATCCCCGACTATTCTGTAGACCCTATTGTTTTTTAATTTGTAGTTCTTGTGAATATCCATCACTTGCTCTGACGCAGGATCCGATAACGTCTCTTTTATCTTCCTGATTTCTTCGTCAGCAGACTGTACAGTAACAATCCAGTCTTGCTCGCAAGTTTCGATGTTTAGGACATCAAAACACGCTGGCGGCTCTGGTTCGCTTCCATCAACTGGATTGCGACTCAGCGCGTCGACTTGAGACATGCGCAATCCCGAGCGGTATTCGATGGTGCAGTCATATTCTTGTAACTGTATCCACCACCGGGCTATTCGTGGGATCAAATCGCGTTTGATTAACGTTGCCCGTAATGCGTTGCAGTCGGTGAGTATTTTAAAGGGAATTCCGATGAGATAGACGCGAAAACGATTGAGTGACGCAATTACCGCCAATGTTTCTAAATCGTACGAGTGAAGTTTTTGTTCATCTACGTTAGTTTTTCGACTAAAGTACGATACTGGCTGGAACACACCGTTTGAGTTAGCCTGTAATAAGATACCAGCTAGTCCGGCTTTGCTAGCGTCAGTATGCAATTGGGTTTCCGCACTATGATTGTAGAGCGCTAGAATGGGTCTATCTACCAAGAAAGCTTTGATTTTGTTAAATGCTAATTCCTGACTTTTGTCCCATGCTCATTTAATATCCTTTTTTAATAAATCGGTTAGTGGGGCTGCTAATATGGCATAATTCATAATAAATCGCCTGAAATATCCTGTCGGGAGAAGAAATTGTCTCAATTCATGTTGATTCCTGGGTGTTGGGAATTTAGACACCGCCTCAGTTTTTCTTTGGCCGGGTCGTATACCTTCGGAACTAACCTCGTAACCGAGAAAGTCTATTTTGGCAAGAAAAAAGTGACATTTGTTTAATTTTAGTGTTAGACCACCCTTTTGAAGAAGTATTAAAACTTCTTCCAATCGTTGTAGTCCTTCGGTAACGTCCTTAGCTGGAATAAGGACGTCATCCATGTAGACTATTGCATATTTGATCTTAGCCTCGAGAAGTATTTTATTGATAGTGCGCTGGAAAACTGAAGGCGCATTTACCAGACCAAACGGCATCCGATTATATTCATATTGGCCGTCTGGTGTCACAAAAGCGGTTTTGTGCCGCGACTCTTCAGCGATTGATATCTGGTAATACCCAGATGCTAAATCAAGTGACGTAAAAACTTTGTTACCTGACAGCTGATCTAATTGATCCTCAATCCGAGGGAGAGGGTAATGTTCCTTTTTAGTTTTGCGGTTCAAGGCACGGTAGTCAACACACAAGCGTTTATCTCCCGTTTTCTTTTGTACCAGAACAATAGGACTCGCGTAAGATGAGGTAGATTCTCTAACAATACCGTGGTCGACCATTTCCTGCACCATATTTCTTACCAGAACGCGGTCCTCGTAAGACATAAGATACGGCCTATAACCAACTGGTTCTGAATCCTCAAGCTCAATCACCATCTCTGTCAGATCTGTGAACCCCAAATCGTCAAGTCCCTTTGAAAAGCAGTTACTATATTTATTAATTAGTTGTTTTAAATTTAATTTATCTTCTTCACTTAGAGCATCGTTACAGTTAAAAACGTCATTGTTTTGGGATTCACAGATTGTGACATTGCACGAGTTCAAGATATTTTTCGAATTGCCAACATCCTTGTATTGTACTCGTGTCAAAAGGGTTCCTTTCTCAAGTGTGATTGAACCGGGTGATGCATTGTGAATTAGTAGCGCGCTACGCCTCCTCATATTCTCCAGGAAGGAGGTAGTATTCCTTCCCTTCTGGACCCCGCAAGGAACTATTAACATAAACTCGTGCATCTACAGTAGGATCAGTAGAAACTTGCACAGCGCGAAAAGTATTCGATGGGATTTCAGCATCGTCGCTAGTTGCAAGACGAATTTTAACGCTCGGAATTTTGTTAAATATCACAGCGGTAGGGGTTTTTGTTATAACGGTATCTGGTTTCTCGGTAAAGGAATGTCCTAATAGAACCGACTGGTTAATTACGAAATCGTTCACTACATATAAATTTATCGTCTCCTTTATGCCTTGCACTTCGACAGAAACAATCGTCATACCTACTGGTGAGATCAGGTTAGCGCCTATACCCCTAAGAACAGGTAAATCTTCTGGTACTACAATGTCTAAGTTGAGTTCCCTAGCTTTTGTTAGTTTTATAAGAGAGCATTGACTACCTAAATCTAGATGACAATCTAAATTATGGTTATTGACTTTGATCTCAAGCATGTACTTAGCAGTCAAGTCTTCAGATAAACATAATTGGGACACTTGTTTTTCGGTTTAGTTATTATTCAGACTAGTTTCCTTTTCGCGATCTTTATTCAGGTGTTTGTTTTTAAAGCAGTGAATTATCAAATGACCCAATTTGTCACAAGTGGTGAACTTAGCTGGGGGTTTATCACATCGAAAACTTGGATGACCAATTTGATTGCAATTGTAGCACGTCATTTTCAAACCCGCTGGTTTTGATAAAAGAGTTGTACCCTTACGTTCGTTTCGGGATTTAAAACTAGAATCAGGATTTTCACGACCATGCCCTATTTTCACAGTTCTGAAATATTTCAGCACTTGCTCTGGCTCAGAGAATTGTGCAGCTTGTGCACCTATTTTAACAGCTCTATCTTCAACGCCGTATAGCAAGCAATCGACAGCCTGTCGCCCATAGATCTTACATCTATTTAGCAAATTAATTTTGGCATAATAGTAATGTTCAAGTGACTCTCCATATTTAACCCTTTTGCCAAGCATTTCAGTCAAGAGTTCAGCATAGTCTTCGCGAACAGGAAAAGATTCAATCAACTTCTTTTTCCACTCACTCCACGTATACATCATTGTCGGCAAACTTTGATACCAAGTCTTCGCTACCCCTGTCAACTTTGGCAGGGCGTAGTGAATTATTTCTCTATCTTCCCAGCCATAAATTTCTGAACATTCTTCTACCTTTGTCAACCAAGTCAAAATAGTTTGCTCCTTTGTCATAGGATCTAACTCGGGAACAATGTTAGTATTAAAAGGCAACTTCGACTTATCTGAACTCTTGACTGATTGTAAAATTGACAAAAATTTATCTAAAATACTCTCAGTGGAATCTACACTCCTAGGTTTCTTAGAAGTAGATGACATTTGTTGCTCACCCTCGTCTCCTCGCTCAAGATGATGGCTCCTCTTCCGGTCACGTCTGGAACCAGACCTTGAATTCTTATCTTCCTCCGGTCTCCTACCTCGTCGACTCGTACTTCTCTCTCTGGTACCCTCACGGCTATAGGATCCAGTGCTCGACGAACGGCTACGCCTTGACCTCGAAGGCGTACGAAGAAATCTCTCCTTAACCCTTTGTGGACAAAGCACCCTTCGTCCTTGACGCTCTCCGTCAATATTGTTATAATTATTATCAACCTCAGTATCACGCACCCGTGATACCCCTGGCACCCTTCGTCCTTGACGCTCTCCGTCAATATTGTCATAATTATTATCAACCTCAGTATCACGCACCCGTGATACCCCTGGTTGTTCCGAATGTGTCCTAGCCTGCCCCTCATACATGGGTACTCTTGGCCAAGTTGCGTGGCTAGACTCACGCCTCAAGTCTACCGCTTCCCAACCCTGACCCTCAAACCTGGGTACTCCTGGGTCCAAACTAAGAGTCCTATAATTTCGGTTTTGACTCTTCTCTCTCTCCATATCGAGCACTGAAACTGACAGACGACAGCTTAGTAAACCATTATTTTTAATATCACTAAGATAGATTAAGTTTATGCAGCTATACCTATGTATAGTTATTTAATATTTTCGGTAATAGTAACTTAATCACTCCTGATTGAGCTCGATCTTTATCACCTAGTACTGGTACTACCACCGTAGCACACCACACAATGTTCATCTCGAAATATGCAAACATTTCAGAAACAGGGAAAAAAAACCATTGACTCTCTTACATTGCAAGAATCGAACCCAGCACCCTCGCCAAACGCGGGCAAGGATGAATAATGTTTCCAAAATATTAGTGTTACTTGCTTTGTACAGAAAGCACCAAAATTCTATAAAAAAAAACAACACGCGATACTTTCGACAAGCGTGGATACTTACGCAAGTACCAAATAGTTAAATGGTAATTCCATTTATCTTATTGTGAAACAATATGTTTATTTGTTAAATACTCTTATTTACAGTAAACTTTCTTACCGACTAGCAACCCGTTATAATTATCACTTTACACACGAAATAAATAACCTCAATTCGATTTCGTCGAAATAACGTGTTAATATTCGATTTACATACTTTTTTTTTAAGACAACAGGCATATAATTTTCACGTTATAAAATTCGAATCAAACAATTAAGTTGTTGGTAAAAATAAATGTACTTACGTTTTTCTCGTAGGCGTAGGTCGAAAAGAGTAATACTTTTCGTTTATCCCACTTCTGAAGCTATCGGGATAGCCTCAGAAGTATTGCAGAAATAAAATCCGGTAATATCTCCACAGCACTTTAATCACAAAATTCACCTTGCTTGTGCAGTGGTTGCGCGATGTCTGCCGATCGCAACGGCTGTCGGTTATGACGTTAACTTAGATTATGAATACACTATCTTAAATTAATATAATGGCTATTAACAAACGATTATTCATTTACAATTAGTTGATAATTAATAGTACATTTAATTATTATCATTTACGTTCACCATGTAATATATTTCACTATAAATTTAAAATGTTTTAAACTTTAACATCTGCCTACCTGTTGCTACTTAATAAAGTCAATACAACATCTAATAAAGGTATAATAATTCCAGGATATATAGAATAATATTAATCAGACGTACATTCTACTAGTTAGGCTTACACAGTCTATTGCAATCGGACGAAGCAGGATAGAAAGGGGTGCGGGGAGACACATTAGACATTAGGTTACGAGTGCGAAGGTCAGTCATGTTTCGATTTTACGCGACTATCGCTGCATCGTGCGCGCATTATTACGTAAGATTACAGAAAATAATCATGAGCAGATCTTCAAGAGCCGCAGTAACCGCTGCAGGAAATTATTAGAATTAGTGAACTGTGAAGGAAATAAAGGTAAATAAATTTTATCTTACCTTTTCTAGTACAAAGTAGTCACTTTACTTTGTATTAGAAAAGGTAAAATAAAGTTTATTTGCAATAAATATGGGTAGGTACAGACATAATGATGTTACAATAGTCATAATAAGTTGCCATATACGAGTATGTTACCGTACCTACTGCAACTGTCGTGCAAATAAGATATTGAATTTACAGAGCTATAAATTACATTATATTTATAGATTATATTAATCTTCCTACTAAACTTTGCCGGATCGTTGGCAAGAAGTCTTAGATCCTATTGGTGATTACATCAATGACTAAGCTTTTTGTATTGTAATAATAATAATAATAAAATACGTTATCTTTTACGTAAACCAAGTCTCTCATTACTTTTTTGCCAACCTGGTAGTTAGAGACGTGACCAATTTACTTATAAAACGCTTACTTTGGCTTGAAAGTTGTAGATACATGCTACAACTTTCAACATTCGCACATCCACGCACCCTTCGCACATCTCACCACACACATGCTATTCCTATTCTAATCTAAAACCAACTCAACAAAAATATTAGAACACTGATACTCCGACGCGGCATTGCCTGCAATACGCACTCCATTGAGAATGCGATTGAGCACAATCGGGGGTTGAAAGTATTCGTCTAGTCACTTGGGAGGAGTCACTTGATGAAATTGACCAAATCCAGTGGAGATATCGTCGTTTCGAGGTCGGAGATCCTTTCAGAAGTAGAAAACTTCTACGACCAATTATACGCATCGCACGCATATCGAACTGATCTCGAAAGTGAGGGTTCCAGGGCCACCTTAACCCGTCATTTCACAGAAGATCAGCTGCCAGAAGTCAGCTAAGACGCAATCGAGGCGGCTCTTAAACAGCTTAAAAATGGAAATGCCGCTGGTGAGGGCGGAATTACGACCGAGCTCCTGAAAACGGGACGAAGTCGTGTACTGAAAGAGTTTTGGGAGCTCTTCGACTCTGTCCTGTTCTCTGGGAGAACTCCAGAAACCTGGCGAAGGAGTGTGGTAATTCTCTTCTTCAAAAAGGGTGATGAGAACCTATTAAAGAATTGCAGACCCACACCTAAACCACGTATATGTTGTTTTCAAGAGTAGTTGGATTATTGCTCAATTATTTTATAAAGATTAATGAAAGGTACCATCATTTTGTGAAAGATTGAATGTTAGTGGATAGTTCCATTGTTATTATGGTTATAATAAATACATTTTTGTAAAAATACGATTATTATAATAATAAAACCTTTTTCGAAAGCAACCATTTTAATATACAATACATTAGTAAATATGTATTACACAATATAAAAGCTAACTTATTGACAAATGCAATTATCATTACGATCATCAAATCACTGACCATTTTTTTTTTTATACAAGCGTGCAAACAATTGTAGCCAGGATTAAAAGAAGCATAATTTGCCTAGAATAATAGTGTAACATTACATTATGTTCATTGAAGTCGTATACATTCACACGAATAATGATCTATAACAGTTAACTGACCACTCTAATTTCACTTGAGTAATAATATTATATGGGTTTTCATGATTTTCTCGAAAATGAATGATGATTTCTTATAGGTAATTATAACAGTCTAAAGATATTTTTTTTACCTACAATCAAATTATACATTGATAGATATTAGATCTGCTTACAAAGAAACCCGCGATATTAAGGATGTAACGTTTTTATTTTCTCCTGTAAAGTTGACGTAGGTACTTCAATTGCACGTTTATTCGATGCGGCCATCGACATGTTGTTTCTAATTTTAAACTCGTTGAAAATGACTGTTGTGAGAAGAGTAGGATTAACAATTCACTTTTACATTTACCATATCTTAAATTAAATAACGTTAATAACCTAGACTCTTTATTACATCTAAAATCTTTGGAACAATAATTAAATAATATTGAAGATCCGACTCACTTTCAAAAGTGCGAAATTCATTAAGTATGTCTATAAGTTACACATTTTTTATTATATTCGTTTTAAACCTACTCTACAGAGGTCGAAAATGAATATGTCCAAATTCAAAAGTTCCATGCTGCATAAAAATATTTAAGAGGATTGTGAAGTGCCGATACGCGGCGCGATTCTTGGAGGTAATTACCTACATTTCATACAATTATTTACATAAATATTGTTTCGGGCGATAACGTTTTCACCCCACTAAACCTTTTCAAAATGAGACAATTTTGATCTCATTACATTCAGTACACTTTAATCTAGGTCTGTACGTTTTTCGTTTTTAGTAATTCAATTTAATTTAATTTTTAAAAATAAAAATGCTCGAGGATGTTTTTATGTCAAAAATATAGATATTTAGATACTAATAACTTATATCGTATGCAATATTTCTTTATAATAAAAACGTACGGACCTAGTTTTTCATTATACCTACAACATTTCCAAAAAATATGAAAATTAGACTATGTTTACGGGGAGAAAAACGTTACCTATCTCTTTTTGTATGAAAATTTACAGCTTCACAATCCTCTTAATCAATGTAATGATACAAAGAAAGTGAAGAATGACAGTCATCCTCAACAAGCTATTGAACTATGTGTGTTTGAAGAACCTGTTGAGCCTGTTCTGTCAACATCAAGGCCAACATCATTGAACCGAAACATATTTAGTAACAAAACAAAATTAACCCTGTTATTAAAATCTCGTTATGCCTAAATAAAATAAGATTATAGTGTACTTAGTTTATGTATATGTAACAGTTTGTAAATCTACAATGACGTTCAAATCCTATCTGCTGTGAATCTTAAATTTTGCATCCTCCATCTTAGATGCTCCATTTTATTCGGGGGACTGTTATATCTCATAATACTCGTAGACGCGAAAGCATATAAAATAATAGTGATGACTACGCTATTCCTTACGTATGGTACCGTCTTTGCCGAGTCAGCATTCCCGCCACATTGCTACTTTTCTAGAGCCTTACAGTTAGTGTGGATTTGAACGTCGTCGTGGACAAATACTTTAATTGTACTTTTTCTAATTCAATTAAAATTCTATTCCAGTTTTAGTTAATTGTTTTTTTAAAAAACCGTTTTAAGACCCACTCCGTAACTGTACGGATTAGCCCCAATATCATACTGGCGATGACTGCGGGAAGGCTGGACTGCCCCTTCATCCGACATTGTTGCAGCAGACATGTTGCTGTACCAGTGTCGGAGAGAAGATATTAATTTTATTAAATTTATTACATTATTTATTTATTTTGAATTGATTTGGTTTTTGGATTTAATTTTATTCAGTTTATTATTTTGATTTATAATTTGATTTTATTTAATTGTATTTGATTTACCTATTTATGGAGGAGCTTGTGGCTAAGTAATAACAGCCGCACGGGTCGATCCATCAGGTTAAGCTACACTTGCCGGGGTTGGTCCGTGGATGGGTGACCATCTTTACATACCGAGACTCCTCCGTGCCTCGGAAAGCACGTTAAGCCGTTGGTCCCGGCTGTCATTCGTGGATCTTTGACAGTCGTCACGGGTCGTCAGAAGCCTGAAAGTCTGACAACCAGTCTTACCAAGGGTTATCGTATTACCCAATAACTGGATTGTGGAGGTCAGATAGGCAGTCGCTCTATGTAAAATACTGTTATTCAGCTGCATCCGGTTAGACTGGAAGCCGACCCCAACATAGTTGGAAAAAGGCTAGGCAGATTAATTGATTTAGGTACCTATTTATAATTTTATTTCATTTTAATTTATGTGTGGTAATGGGTGTTATTTACCTGAGAATAGATTAAATTTATTTATTTATTTATTTATTATAACTCAATACCGCCCAACATGACGCTTGGAATTCTTGCCTTTCAAGCTGCTGGCTCTCATCATCATCATAAGCCGTAGCAATCCACTGCTGGACATAGGCTTCTCCTATTGCACGCCATTCAACTCAATTTCTGGCAATTATCATCCAGCTGCTACCAGGTGACTCTCAGAGAATAAATATCCAGTAAACATTTTTAATAAAAAAATCTGAATTCCTTTTCAGTTATCAAACCCCAAACACCTCCGCGGCGGTGTTCGCTTCGTGCAACAGATACCCAAGTCACCGAGCGGGAAACTCCTGCGCAAAGAACTCAGGAAAATGCTCGATACTGCTTAAACTGTGATTATAGAAGAGTAGTACTGTAAATAGCTTTAGGAAATTATGTACCTGAAGCTGATAAAATACAATGTTACATAATTATGCCAATTTCTTAGAAGGCAAAATATTCGCTTATGTTGAGAGCCATCCAAATTATAAGGGAAGCATCAAATGTTTTTATAACCATGTTTCCTACTCTTAAATTGTTCGAAAAGTGTTAAATTGTTGTAATTTATTGTTTTGTTGAATAAATTATGTTATAAACATTTTAAATCTGATTTCAATATAACCCTTACACAATCTTCTTGAAACCCATTTTCAGAGGCACAGACTCATCCTTCTAAGTCACCAAAGTAAAACTGCTTACTTTTTAACCGACTTCAAAAAAGGAGGACGAGGGTTATCACTATCACACACACAGACTTCCTGATTGAGAAGGAGTAGAGAGAGAGAGAGAGCGCATGGAGGGCGAGATGGACACATACAGCTATATCGCGTGATTGCGCCGCACTATGTAATAAATGATATATAAACAATATTATGTAATTTATACGACTTTTATTTGCCAACCAACCAGCAAACCACAATCAGGACACAACCAACCACAGAAAATCAGCACAGTATAGACACGAGTACTGTAGAATTGGGGATTCTGTATCACTTATTGTCGTCCTAAATCTCACTCCGTATTCGCTCAGCAAAAAGCCGGTAAAGAATAAAAGTAAACCGCAGCAGAGAAATTTAAACTGGCGTGGTCCTTCCCTGATAGTGAGCCAGAGGTCGAGGTTGAATCAGATGACGAAGGAGCCTACATACAAGAGACATCAAGACAACTCTTCAAATTATTTATAAAGTTGGTAACAAGGCAGTCTGTGCAAATTACAGACCCATAAGTATATTATCTGGAATAGCAAAACTTTTGAAGCGTCTTTATATCAGCATTTTTATTCTCACTTTAAACCGATTTGTTCGAAGTAAATCAACACACAAACCTGCTCGAGTACAAAACTATCTGTGTACTGCTTTCGCGAAGGATTATCAAGTAGACTCAGTTTATATAGACTTTCGGAAAGCGTTTGATAAATTTGACCATGAAGTACTGCTTTTGAAGTTGAAATCGTACGGTATATATGGTTCCCTGTTCCGGTGGATACAGTCTTACTTAAAACAGAAGCCAACTCGTTTCTGTCCGAGGATACTTGTCGTTACCGGTTAATGTTACGTCATGCATTCCACAGGGATCGCATTTAGGGCCTCTGTTTTTAATAATTTTTATTAACAATCTCGTGACAAAATTGACATACGAGTATCCCTGTCTGTTGTATGCCGAAGATCTAAAGGTATTCACGTCGACAAAAACACCTCCGACAATGAATCCCTTCAGAACGATTTAAATATTATTATCATTTATGACTGATGTACTCTTAATCGAATGAATTTAAACATAAATAAATGTTTTGTTACAACTTTTACGAAAAAAAACTTATAAAACACACATACATATATGAACTACAGACTCGAGGGTCAAGAACGAAAGCAAGTAGCCAAAGGTCTCAGCGTGTTGTTGGTAAAATATGTTACAGTGAAATATCAAAGATAATAACAATATTGACATCTTCGATTCTTGTGCCGCTGCTTTCAAACGACCACCACCTAGCTAAACCAGCTAGACCACCACCTCTTAAAGCAGTATTATTTTAATCATATATGAGTGTGGGAATGTGATGGAGCTAGACGTCCTGTATAGCTCCATCTCGTTCTCACACTGAAGTAATATTAAAATACTGCTGCTTCAAGAGGTGGTGGTTATACTTATGTACTCTTTCTTTTGAATCTTGTAATGCTTTAAATAATGTACAGTTTGTGTCTATTATGTTACTATTATTTATTCTGTGCTATTATGTACTTTACCTGGTGTGTTTGGTCTCCTATACATTCCTTGCCTAAGTAGAAGTGTGTCGGAGGAGGGCAGATAATTATGTGAACTAAGTTTTTTTTTACTGTAGTTGTCATCATTATTATTGTTGTTGATAGTCATGTTGTGCGAGGAGCTCGTGGCTAAGTAGTAACAGCCGCACGAGTCGATCCATCAGGATAAGCTAGGCAGATACCAGTGTAATACGATACCATTCAGATAGTTAGTCAGATAAGCAGACGCTCCATGTAAAATACTGGTATTCAGCTGCATCCGGTTAGACTGGAAGCCGATCCCACCATAGTTGGTTAAAGCTAGACAGATTGAGTCATGTTGTGCGATTACGCTTTGGGTGATAATCAAGTCGAAACCTTTACTACGAATTTAGTGACAGATATACTGTGAATACTGTGATAGTTACCTATTGAAGTTGCCTTGTGAATTAATAAAATAAATAATCATCGCGTCAAGATCGGATTTGGTAAAATACGCTGGGTAGGCTATCTTACTTTCAAAACCAATGGTCACTTATGACGGGTGATAAAAACATGCTATCATGGATTGATGGTACTCAAATTCGATTTTCAAGGCCTGTGAACCAGGCCATTACTTCTACAAAAAGACTCTACTCCGTCTTTGAGAAAGATCAATTAATGATCAACATGTCTTCTTCCATACTGTTCTATCTCTAGATTTTATGTTAAGGTTTGGTAAGTAGTTACACTGGTCACAACCGTGTTTACATTCATCATCATCATCATTTCAGCCGAAAGACGTCCACTGCTGGAGATAGGCCTCCTCCAAGTAGGCCACCTCGACCGGTTCTGTGCTTCCCGCATCCAGCGGATTCCTGCGGCCTTCACAAGGTCAGCGGTCCACCTTGTGAGAGGCCTTCCAACGTTACATCTTCCGGTACGCGGTCGCCACTCCAGAACCTTTCAGCCCCATCGGTCATCTGTTCTGCGAGCAATGTGCCCTACCCACTGCCACTTAAGTTTGGCAATTCTTCGGTAGGTATGCAGTTATGCACAGACGCTACCCGAAACTGTCAACATTTCCCAATCAACCTTGAACCTAATGCTTTAGTTATAAATTTGAAAATCTATTAAAGAAATTTGACAGATTGTAGTAGCTTGATATGCTGGCGTTTGTACATTGTAGTGAAGTAAATTGCTAATTATCTTCAACGTAATAATTGTTTACAACCGTCTCTCTAGATAGCTATATGTGTGTATATATCTACTTATCGCCATTCTCTGATTCTCGTTCGCTAGTATTACGTGTGAACTCGGCGCGCACACTCGTTCATTGCCATTTGTTTACTTACGCTTCTTTTGGTGTCTTGATTCGTTGGTCTATTGCCGCGGTCGGGTAAAAAGCAAAATGTTACGGAACCCTAACTATGTGTACGGGCCCCAGAGTGTTTTAGTGCCAGCTAATATTAACTTTGGAGACTATATTCTGGCTCGGATGTGGGAACATAGACAGAATGTGGCTATGGTATGTAGGATTCTAGATTTTCATGTCATTATGAATTGAATTACTCATTGCACCAAAACCTTATTTCGCAGTTAGTGATTTCCCGGAATTTTTAACCTTGCTAACGTTTTTATATCATCTACGTAGGCATAGTTCGCATTAAATAACTTTGCCGCTCTGAACCAGGCTTTCCGTTGCGCATGGCATGACGCGTTGCAGTTTTTAGTATAGATATTGACGACTGCGCAGTCATTTGCGCGAACTTCAGAGCGGCAAAGTTATTTGACGCGAAATATACTATGTTTTATAGATTTTCTAATATTATTTCTATTCAAACCAACGTGCCTATATCGGCCGAGGAGCCCGTCTCACTGACGTCTTCCTAGAACAAAATCGAAACGCTTTTTAAATAAGTGACTGTTCGAATGTCAAAGATACTGCCAGCCTGATATAAATAGAATGGGGCTTGAATGAAACCTCTACAGTACCTACAAAAAACCGCATCAATTTATTTCTTCCGTTTGGAGCACGATGCCACAAACATGCAAACACTAGGTTGCATTGCAAAATACCTGAGAATGAGTGGTGTGTAGCTCTCCGAAAAGCAGAGGTTTCTCAATATTTAAGAATAGTCACCAATCCACCAATTGACCGTGCACAGCTTAACTTTACAGATAGATCGATCCTCCGCGACATGTTTTAGCCACCGGGGGCTCTCCTTTACGTAATTTTATGATACCTACTTTACTAAGATTTAAAAACATAATATGTCATCACGTAATAATAGATAACAAAAGTGTATAATAAACAACGGAATAACAGATAACGTTTTATCAGATAAAATTATTGTGAATTGTTGATTAGGTAGATTCATTAATACTTTGTGTTTTAAGACGTACACTATCATATTTATTTATTATAACACCTTAAATCTATCAATACAGCTTGCCATAATGCGATAGTTTCTACATATTATTATAAACCAGCTTTTGCCCGCGGCTTCGCCCGTGTGGATGTCGGAAAACTATATGTATAAACCGTCCTCTTGAATCACTATATCTACTGATGAAAACCGCATTAAAATCCGTTCAGTAGTTTTTGAGTTCATCGCGAACATACAGACAGACAGATAGACGAGGTCCCCGCCTCGTCTATCTGTCTGTCTTTCTCTCTTAGTTTTATAATATGTAGTGATCTCCATTTCTTTTCTACGTTAGCCTACACTGCTGAGCAAATCTCCATAATTTACAATTATTAAATATATTTACACAGAAGATGATTTAAAGAACAATGGGCAGAATGGGCCCAGTGTTGTAGCACTTTCTTACCTATCTTAAAATGAACTCAACATTTTATTCTATGGCAGCATTACTCTTAAACAAACAGAAAAGTTACACATAAACTAAAGAAGGGTATTTTTTTAAGAGCTTTAAGCTTTTATTAATCTTGATATCATTTAGAATAAAGTCCTTGTCAAGACAAATCAAACGAGCCCAAACTCGACAGGGTTGCGTCGTTTTATTACTGAGTTCCCATGGCCGCCTTCCGGCTCCATCATCAGATCAGCTCCATGTCATAATAATATGCATTGTCAGCGGATTTACATATGCATGTAAAATTTCAACTCAATCGGAAACCGGGAAGCGGGTCAAATTTAACTTGCAAGATTCGTTACAGACAGACAGACAGACACCGGGACAAGTGAAACTAAATAAAAGCGTGTAACAAACATAACATATTAATAATTAACTTAATTATCAGGCCCCTTAATGTTATTTTAGCAGTCTAATCGAATTAATGATCGCAATACTGCCGTCATAAGGAAAAAAAGACGTATCTGACATTTTTATCGAAATAGATTTATTTACATATTCGGAATCAGCAAGAAAAGACGCATCTACCAGTATTTTTATGTTGGTGTAAACTTAACGAAATCCTAATAATTCTTACTATTAAAAGACGCATCTGCCTTTGTATGACAAAATACTTTTCCCCATTTAAATATTTTTGTAGATCCGTCTTTTTTCCTTACGGCGGAAGAATACCTATCCTAACTAACCTACAAACTGTAATTAAAATAACTAAAATTCTCTTAAGTCATTGGACGTTGGTGTGGTCATTGTACTCATCATTATGAACAACTTTTACTATGGGACCAAACCTAAAATGGCGAAAAAAGAATTGCTGCTCTATACATTTTTCGTTCACTATACGAACATAAATGTATAGAGCAGTTGATTTTTAGGGTTTCGTACCTCAAAAGGAAAAAACGGAACCCTTATAGTCACCCTTATACTCATGTGTCTGTATGTCTGTCTGTCTGACTGTCTGTCTGTCTGTTCGTCTGTCACAGCCAATTTGCTCCGAAATCAATGGACCGATTAATTTGAAATTTGGTACACGTATGTATTTCTGTGACCCAAACACGGACGTGTAATGTAAATTAATGAATATGGAATATGGGGGAATATGGGGGTCAATTTGCGGGGCAAAAAGAAAATTAAAAAAAAAGTTTACCGTGCGATATATCAAATAAAAGGGCTTACTGTGAGGGTCTCAAATATATAATTTTTATAATTTTAACACAAGCAACCATGGTGTAATAAGACCCGTATTTTAAGGCGCTAGCGAAGTGACAGCAAAAATTAAGAAAACTTTCGAAATTAATAAAATTAATAAAAATTATTTATGATGTTTTTTGAACATTCACAAAGATGCGGTCGTAGCGAGCACAAAAAAAATCGATACCCATGTTGAACATTTTGAAAATTTTCGCTGTCGCCATCTTGGATTTACATTCTAGCGTCACTATCGGCTTTAACACCCACGAAAACCATGAACACGACACCCATGATGAAAATTTTGAAATTTTTCGCAGCCGCCATCTTGGATTTACATACACAATTAAACAAATAACAACAAATCATCAACAGTAATGATGAAAATTATCCTTTACAATTATCTTTTTAATCTTCCTTTTATATTTAAAATTTCCCACATTTTTAGGGTAAGCTCTATGCACTGGTATTACACGCGTGTTGCACACATACGCAGACACGTTATGTAATACACTCGAGAACGTGGCACTCACTCACACAGGTATAAAAAGTGGCTTCACGATAAACGTTGCGTTTTGTATTGAACACGGAGTCTGGACATTCTATAATCTAAGGTATTGCTATTCAGACATGATGACTCTGCAGCTCTCCTCTTGACCACAGAACACTAATACCCTTATCCGGGCTCTTGACACATTACATTTTCACCTCACAACCTCGGAAAGATTAGATGTTTATCATTCAAAATCTGAGTGCAAAAGTGCATTTTATCCGCAAGCGTGGAAAGATTTTTTAAAATTCGAACCTCGATTCGAATTTTTTTCAATTCAATAATTTTTTATATCGCCAGTCCACGGAAAATGCTTTCATACTTATGTCATGTCAGTGCGCCAACCTCATTTTTAGAATAAGCGCACTGGCCAGCATGACGACAGCATGATTAGCTTTACTTTTAATTTTTAAAATAAATAAACACTAATTTATCATAATATTTATGCTTTTTCTAGCACCTAGCATTTTCTTCGCTGTAGTGAGATGAAAAGTTGTGTTTCCCTCGGCAGCAAAGTTATTATGCGTGTCGTACCTTTGGAACCCTCGCTACGCTCAGGATTCTAAATTAGTACTCGCGCCAAAAAACAACTTTACAGCCTTGCATAACAAATAGCTTTTAAGTACAGACGCCAGCAGATCAAGCTACCCGAAACTGTCAAATTTTCCCAATCAACCTTGAACCTAATACTTTAGCGATAAAGTTGAAAATCTATTAAAGAAATTTGACAAATTGTAGTAGCTTCATGTGCTGGCGTCTGTACACTAACGCGGAAAAGAGCAGGTGGCCTATTTCTTGCCAGAAACATCATCTTTATTCAACTGAAAGACATCCAGTGCTGGACATATTATGTAGGTCTCTCAGAAACGTTGTTACAACAATCGATCCTGCTGCTTCTGGCATCTACCAGATTCCCGTAACCTTCATCAGCTCATTTGTTCACCCACATGGACTTCCTGTTCTGCTAGTAACAACTCCACAATACTTCAAAAAATTTCAGATAAACGGTGCAACAGATGAACGCCTAACCTATGGAGACATAGTCCAGCAAGCGATGAACTTCGCTATCTCGCTCAGTCGTATGGGTGTTAGAAAGGGAGACACGATCGGGTTGATGTCTGAGAACAGGCAGGAGTTCTGGGGTGCTGTGGTAGGGGTTGCTTGCGCGGGCGCAGTGTTGACTACTATTAGTACGGGGTATGTTAAAGGTATGTATTTTTAAGCTATTTATTCTTATTTTCGGTGCGAACTAGGTGTTGCAGTGGGAAACATATTAGCCAATCAGCAAATAGTAGCGGTAGCGAATCTGAGTACCCATGGGGCCATGTGTGCAATGAGCGTACTATCGCCAAAACTTAAGCATGCTCAATTTAGAAAATATATCTGCGGAAGCGCGGCTAGTGACAGACCCTTCCTAGTTTCACTCAATTAGAGACAATATCGAGTGTTCACGGGCTACTTGTATTAAGCGACATCCTGGCCGATATTGAGTTATAATCATATATACCTGCATTAAAAAGTGAAAAACGTAAGAATCGGAGATAGACACTATTGATTCTTAATCGTCGATAGGCCATTTTTTCGTAAAAAATATTGATACTTTTTTACAATGTTCTTTTTTCCGAATAATGAAACTTTGAAATGCTCTCCTGTAAAGTTTCAATCATGTCGCTTAATACAAATAGCCCGTGAACCCTCATTATGTATTTGTGTGAGTACAGCGCGTGTAACAAAATATAACTAAGCTTACGTATACGCTTCGTGCATCCTATTGATCAAAATGCATCCATCGGGCTATCGAGTCGTAAGCCGTGCTATGCGATCATTGCCATAAAGGTGAGCATGCAGAAGTTTGGCTGATAGTACGTTTACAAATCGCCATTCGCACAATATTTTACTGCCTCGTTGCCCTAAGTGGTCGCAACGGCGACTTTTGAATTCTGAGTGAGTGGTCCTGCGTGTTCAATTCCCAGACTCGACCTGCGGATATAGTTATGGTTTTTACAAAATGATTCTCAGTATACATTCCAGTTTCAGACATCCAGACGCACTGCAAGTTACCATTTCTACCTAGTTGCTATTCTACCAATTCGCACTAAGCGTTTCCAAATGTCTTTTATAATGCGCACAGCAAAAGAGTGGAACTCTCTACTTGCGTCTGTGTTTCCGAACGCATACAACCCTAATCTCTTCAAAGTGAGAGTGAACAGGCTTCTTCTGGGTAAGCTCACTCCATCGTCGACTCTGTCTCTGTCGCGTCCGACCTAGACTAGAGTCAAGAGCAAACCCATCTTAAATTAAAAAAAAAAGTTTAGTAGGCGCAGTACGAAGCCGTAGACTAAATAAGCTTATACCGATTATAATACGAGTATTTTTCATCTCTGAGCAGATTTACGGTCGATATGAGACGACATCTGACATTATTTTGTATTGTCAACTTCATATTAAATTTTAACCTTATTTTGGCCAATATTTATTCGCTGCTTTGCATGAATACCTGCACAAACCAAAATTTTGAAATTACTGGTTTATAACACAGCCAAATGCAAAATAGTCCTTATTTCATGGAAGTTAGACTCACATTCATAACGGCAAAACCGTCGATTATGCCGTTATGAATGTGAGTCTTACTGACCATGAAATAAGGACTATTTTGCATTTGGCTGTGTTATAAACCAGTAATTTCAAAATTTTGGTTTGTGCGGGTATTCATGCAAAGCAGCGTTATGTTGTTTCTCTTTAGGTTCTGGTAGTGTTTTATCAACTCTTGACACTTGAATAACTGATCTAGCTAAACACGTTTTTGCGCTAAACGAATTGATATTTCGACACATAGTGAAAAGTAGAGAGTCGCGCGCATACGCGTGCACTCGTTGTGTGACGTCACAGGCAAATTATATCCTACCATATTTTTTTTTTATGTCCTTGGACATTATTCACACACAGTCGTCTGATCCCAAACTAAGCAGAGCTTGTACTATGGAAACCAGATAACTGATATACTACATATACTACTTCTTTTTTTTGTAAATACATACTTATATAGATAATTACACCCAGACTCAGAACAAACATGTTCATGCACACAAATGTTTGTCCTGGATGAGAATTGAACCCACGACCTGCGGCATCATAGGTGGTATCTTAACAAACCACGCCAACGGGCCTGTCTTTTTAATTAATTGTTATAAATATGAGCTATCTTTTGAATGCCCAACCATTACTCTAGCATTAAAAGTCTCATAGTTATTAGCGGTTGAAATCTTACATGTTTTTGTCGGTCAGAAATATTGAACTTACCACCTGTACACCGAGCGAAAAGACGTTTTTACGTCAAAATTAAAAAAAAATCGAAGACCGGAATCTTTATTTGAGCCATATTTAAGCCCGGTTAATATTAATAGCTTCATCTATTACTCAATCTGTCTAGCCTTTTCCCAACTATGTTGGGATCGGCTTCCAGTCTAACTGGATGCAGCTGAATAGCAGTATTTTACATGGAGTGACTGCCTATCTGACTTCCACAACCCAGTTACTGGGTAACACGATACCTCTTGGTAAGACTGGTTGTCACACTTTCGGGCTTCTGACGACCCGTAACGACTGTCAAAGATCCACGAATGACAGCCGGGACCAACGGCTTAACGTGCTTTCCGAGGCACGGAGGAGTCTCAGTATGAAAAGATGGTCACCCATCCACAGACCAACCCCAGCAAGCGTAGCTTAACCTGATGGATCGACCCGTGCGGCTGTTATTACGAGGGCGGGTCAATAAGTCCGTGACTTTTGGAATAAAACACAGATTTTTTGATAAATAAATCATTTTATTTTTCAACGTAGTCTCCCTTGAGCTCTATACACTTTGTCTAACGCTTCTCCAATTTTTTTATCCCTTCCAAAAAATATGATTTGTCGAGGTCCTCAAAATAGGCCTTTGTTTGCGAGATGACTTCATCATTGGAGTCAAATCTTTTTCCACCAAGCCATTTCTTCAGGTTTGGGAACAAGAAGTAGTCACTCGGAGCCAAATCTGGAGAATAGGGTGGATGAGGGAGAAATTCATAGCCCAATTCATGGATTTTTGCCATGGCAACTGCACATGTGTGCACCCTTGCATTGTCTTGGTGGAAAAGAACTTTTTTCTTGGCCAAATGAGGTCGGTTTTTTTTCAAATCGTCATTGAATCGGTCCAATAAGTTGGCATAATATTCTCCATTGATTGTTCTTCCCTTTTGAAGGTAGTCAATGTGGATTATCCCGCGTGCATCCCAAAAAACAGTCGCCATAACTTTATTGGCTGACAAACCCACCTTGGCCTTCTTTGGCGCCGATTCACCCTTAGAAACCCACTGTTTTGACTGTTGTTTGGTCTCTGGTGTGTTGTGATGGATCCATGTTTCGTCCACGGTTACAAAACGGCGCAAAAACTCCTCCATATTGCGATTAAACAACGCCAAACCTTCCTGTGAAGTTGTTACACGATTGCGTTTGTGGTCGACTGTGAGCAAACGCGGCACCCATCTTGCGGAAAGCTTTCTCATGCCCAAGTGATCATTCAAAATTGAAACCACTGAGCCATGCGAGATCCCTACGGCTTCCACAATCTCTTGCACTTTCAATCTTCGGTCAGCCAACACCATATCGTGAATTTTTTCGATTGTTTCGGGTGAAGAGACCTCAACTGGGCGTCCAGGACGTTCGGCATCTTTAGTGCTTGTACGGCCACAACGAAATTCAGTAAACCACTTTTTTACCATTGAAATCGATGGTGCAGAGTCCCCATAGTATTTATCAAGCTTAGCCTTGGTCTCGGTAATGGTTTTTTTTCGCAAAAAATAATGCTTAATAAGCACACGAAATTCACTTTTTTCCATTTTTTCCTCAAATTACTGGGTAGTCTGATAAAGATAGCTGTTAAACACAAACTAACTGACGCAGCAAGTTCAAATTTTGACAGGAGTCAACTGACAGATGCCTGTTGACAGGAGTAGTGTTGCTTTTTCAGTAAAGAGGTCAGAAATTCAAAAAGTCACGGACTTATTGACCCGCCCTCGTACTTAGCCACGAGCTCCTCAATTCAGCTTCATCTATTACTAACTGCACAAAATGTGGCCGCACTTTATGTATTCCCGCCTACACCAATTGTAAAATAAGAATTAAAAACCCCAAATAAAGACTGATTTTTGGTTTTGGGTTATTTGATCTGCTACGTGGCTTCAAAGTTAACGAGGCCCAGATAGAGAACTTCAATTTGCATTCCAAGCAGCTGTGAGGCATTGGAAATTTAGTGTCGCATCGCATGCAACAAAATACTGATATCCTACTTCTGTGTTCCAGGTGAAATAGTCCACGTAACAAACATATCGAAACCAAAATACATAATCTGCTCTCCAATAATGTACAAGGAACACGCAAAAACTCTCAAATCATTGAATTTCGTGAAGAAAATCATCCTATTCGGCGGGGAAAAACAATATGGCGTCATAATGTACAACGATATGGTTTTTGAAAATAACGGTCAGATTAAGAACGTGAAGTATGAAGAGTTTCATTCTGTGGAAGTACAGGGACAGTCAGATGCATTATTTGTTTTGTATTCTTCTGGGACCACTGGACTGCCTAAGGGTGTGATGATGACGCACCTAAATGTTATCACTGCGTGTTGCTTGTAAGTTTTTTAAAGGTTATTTTAGGTGTTAAGTACTTTCCTGTTGACTCATCATCTGCCTAGCCTTTTCCCAACTATTTTGGGGTCGCCTTCCAGTCTAACCGGATGCAGCTGAATACCAGTATTTTACATGGAGCGACTACCTAGCTGACCTCCACATCCCAGTTACTGGGCAATACGATATCCTTTGGTAAGATTGATTGTCAAACTTACCGGCTTCTGACGATCCTTAACTGTTACGGGTCGTCAGACGCCTGTCGTTGAATGACAGCCGGGACTAACGGCTTAACGTGTTTTCCGAGGCACTGCTGGGTCTCGGTATGTAAAGATCCACCATCCACGGACCAACCGCGGCAAGCGTAGCTTAACCTGATCGACTGTTATTACTTAAAGACGAGCCCCTTTACTGTTGAGTAAGTGCACTTATTAAGTAGGTATTGACTTCACTGTTTGAAATTCTGTAAAATGCGAATTTTGCGTTAATTTCAGTGGTCTCTGGATGTGTTGCCAGTGAGTCAGTCAGCCATCCATTTGTCCCGGGTTCGAACCCCAGGCCCGGCTGCGTTATTGTGAAACCTTAGTAAATACCAACTCTGAATCTGATCTTACTTGGTTCGCGAACAGTAAACGAGACACAACAGATGTTTTATTGTTATGACATCTATGAAATCTTTGACCATCGTTACGGGTAATTAGAAGTCTGACAACCAGTCTTACCAATGGGTATCATGTACAAGGACCCAGCAACTGGGTTGTGAAGGTCACATAGGCAGTCGCTCCATGTAAAATACTGGTATTCAGCTGTATCCGGTTAGACTGGACGCCGATCCCAACATGTTAAGGAAAGGCTATGCAGTTTGACTGACGTACGCAAGCACCCGCAAAAGCGTTAATTTTGCCCCGTTTGTAGCAATAGGGTTCTTTCCGAATTACAACGTTGTTTTATCTCTACAGGCCAGCACATTCCAACCCCTCAATAATTTCCCTCACGATAACCCCCTGGTACCACGTCATGGGCCTGGTGGGGACGCTGACTGCCTTTGTTACTGGAAGAACAGGGATCTACCTTGCGAAGTTCGATGTGGATACGTATTTGAAGACTATTGAGAAATATCGGGTGAGTTTTGTGAACGTATTGTGTTTTGCGTGCGAGTAGCTACTCGCACGCTGAGAGCTACTGTCCAACTCGCAAGTGCGAGGAACTCGTATGATACGTCCACACAGTGTTTGTTGCTTCACTGCAGCTACTCGGTAGGCCGGCTCGCCGAGCTCGCAGTGTGTAAATTAGCCATAACTTGGAATTAAATAGTATTAGTTATAATATTAGAGTTATTCGTGCAGGACAATAATTAATTGGCACAACTTTTTAATAATCTCCGAAGATGGTATATATAAGATGGATTGGATTATGCCTACATCAAATTTATTTATTTTAAAATCCTTTACGAATAACTCACGTTCTACTCCGTTCCGAGCACACTCCATCAGCAAATGTTGTACGTCTTCGATTTTATTGCAAGCTGTGCAATTAGGCGAGTCAGTCTTTTTCATAAGAAATGCAAATTTTGCCGATGGATAGTGCCCAGAACGGAGTCTTAATATCAATTTAACATAATTTCTATCTAATTTAGTATTCTCGAACCAGGGAACACGAGAAACACAGAGTTAGGATCTATTTAGTTAAAATTCCACTTTTTGCTAATGTTCAACGACGACGCTGGAACCAGAGTGATCTAGGGCACAAAAGTTTCTGAGTTTTCTCAGAAACATACTTTTCATTTTTTAAGGAAATGTATTAAGCGTTGTTGTTGAGCATTTTATGATCCCTCAAGGAAAAGTAATGGGAAGCACTTAGATCAGTGTGGCCTGAAAGAATTATGATTTTTCTATGCCATTGTGTAACAAAAAAATTATTGGTAAAAATATCACTTAGATCACTCTGGTTCCAGCGTCGTCTAACTGTCCAATGTATCATAAGTAAACTATAATAACCTTTTATTCCAGGCAGTTCAACTAACAGCGGTTCCACCAGTGTTGGTAGCAGTTTGTAAGAACCAGTCTAAGTACGACCTGAGTTCAGTGAGGATTGTGTACTCGGGCGCTGCTCCTCTACATAAGGATACTATCAACTCTGTTCATGAGAAGTGAGTTCAGTTTTGTAACGTTCTTAATTGGACCGTGTTATGCAGAAGGTAGCCATGTTTTTTTTTTTTTATTTGTGATGGGTTTGCTCTTGACTCTAGTCTAGGTCAGAGATGACAGAGACAAAGTCGACGATGGAGTGAGCTTACCCAGAAGAAGCCTGTTCACTCTCACTTTGAAGAGATTAGGGTTGTATACGTTCGGAAACACAGACGCAGGTAGTGAGTTCCACTCTTTTGCTGTGCGCATTATAAAAGACATTTGGAAGCACTTAGTGCGAATTGGTGGAATAGCAACCAGGTAGGGATGGTAACTGGCAGTGCGTCTAGATATCCGGTGGTAGAAGGGGGCCGGTGGAATGAGGTCGTGGAGTTCTCGGGCACACTCTCCGAAGTACAATCTGTAGAAGACCGACAAGCAGGCAACCTTGCGGCGATGAGCCAAGCTATGAAGCTTGGCATCCACCAAAGTACAAACAGAGTTATAAGCATTTTTCTGTCGATGGTTGCATTACGGATGCATGGTCATGGCTGCATTTGACGGCTCATATCTCCGTGATAAATAGAGATATCGACATGGCTGTTTTTGCACAAAATCTTGTATGTCGAAATTAGTATGTCTGTGTTTATAACTCATTCTTTGAAAAAGTGTCATATGGCTGCTTTCTGCATAACTAGGTCCAATTACAAATTACTCTTGTGGATAAGATTATGTGATTTTTCACTTCCAGATAAAATCTGGTTAACTTGAAATATGGTTTCATTGAATTGATATCCTATCGGGTACAATAAAGTGTAGGAGAGAGGGAGACAGCTAAAGAGTCAATAATTATTAAGTACTAGCTTTTACCAACGGTTTCGCCCTCGTGGTTGTTGGAAATTATTCCACGGGAACCTTACATTTTTTCGGGATAAAAAGTATCCTATGTGCTACTCCAGACTGTAATCTATCTCTGTGCCTAATTTCATCCAGATCCGTTCAGCCGTTCTTAAACATTCATCCACCCATCAATTCAAACTTTCACATTTATAATATTAGTAGGATTGCATTATTTCTATTATATTTATTTCAAGTGAGGAATAACAGATCAAAACTTTTAATTTGATTTTTTAAATTTTCTAACAAATTTTTAATCTTTTTACACCTTCTAACTCATGTCACACGACTCATGTTGGCATGTTGGGGTCGGCTTCCAGTCTCCTCGGATGCAGCTGAATAAAAGTATTTAACATGGAGCGGCAGCGAATTTTAATCCTGTGACGTAACATACTAAAAACTTTAATTTAAAATTTTCAAGGACTAGTATGAATCTTTGGGTTCATTCGAGTAATCGAGTCTGGCAAACCACGCTGGGGTCGGTGCATTTAATTCAATCATTCATTTATATATTTATTTATTTATGAACAAAAACAGCAGTTTAGAGTAAACATAGGTTAGAACTTATAATAGAGGTAACAAATACACTACTCACAACGTTATACACATATTACTAAACAGATCAACTAGTTGTTTTTTTTTATTTGTGATGGGTTTGCTCTTGACTCTAGTCTAGGCCAGAGGCGACAGAGACAAAGTCGACGATGGAGTGAGCTTACCCAGAAGAAGCCTGTTCACTCTCACTTTGAAGAGATTAGGGTTGTATGCGTTCGGAAACACAGACGCAGGTAGTGAGTTCCACTCCTTTGCTGTGCGCATTATAAAAGTCATTTGGAAGCGCTTAGTGCGAATTGGTGGAATAGCAACCAGGTAGCGATGGTAACTGGATGTCCGATGGTAGGTGGTACTGGGGGCCGGTGGAATGAGTTCTCGGGCACACTCTCCGAAGTACAATCTGTAGAAGACCGACAAGCAGGCAACCTTGCGGCGATAAGCCAAGCTACGAAGCTTGGCATCCACCAGTTTTACGTCGCCAATGAGTCTCTTAGATCTGCGTTCCACCGAGTCAAGCGCGGCTAGTTGGTACTTGGCTGATCCATCCCAAAGGTGGCTGCTGTTGCTAGAAGAAACAATATAAAAATAAACAGAATAAAAGTAAACATTACTTAATTATAAGGGTTCTGATCACTTAACATAGTAGAATTTCTTTTCTAAATATAGCCTTGCTGAGAAACATAATATCAGATGAGCCAAACTGTCTATTATAGGTGTCAATCAATCGATGCAGCGGTTGAGTTGGTTCTACAAAAAGTAGTTGCAAACAAGTGTCTCCAGCAAACTTCTCGACCATTACCTTTTTTTTTTGGATGGGAAATCATCAAATAACTTCTCCCGCTATGGGTGGAGCGGGAGGGCGTGCCACCCGTGCTCCTTCAGTTGCCTGTGCCAGAGCCACGGTAACTCTTTCAAACAACCCGCAACCCTGGCGGGCATCGGCCCTAGCGGACCCCATCAGCTAGCGCTGACATCTCTTTGAGGCGCGCGTGGAACACAACGCACCGTCGACCCGGGCCTGGTCCTTACCGGACGGCGAGCTACCCATTGCTCGCCATCCGCAAGCCCACGCCTACGGTGGCCGGGAATCGGCTCGACCATTACCTACGGTACATTTAAAGGACTTTTTAGATTTTAGATACCTGACATATGTAAATAAATCTTATCTATTTCAGATTCCCAAATCTGCAAGGAGTGTACCAAGGCTACGGGTCTACGGAGATGACCCTGGCAGTTCTGAGGTTCCTCAGTGATGACCCGAATACACACAAGACAGGAACTGTAGGACGTGTGGTCTCTAATACTGTGATAAAGGTTTGTAGAGCTTTTATTTATCGTCTATAGTTTTCGCAAGAAATATTGTCATTGTTTTATGAGGAGCTCGTGGCTAAGTAATAACAGCCGCACGGGTCGATCCATCAGGTTAAGCTACGCTTGCCGGGGTTGGTCCGTAGATGGGTGACCATCTTTACATACCGAGACTCCTCCGTGCTCGGAAAGCACGTTAAGCTGTTGGTCCCGGCTGTCATTCGTGGATCTTTGACAGTCGTTACGGGTGGTCGTATTTAAATAAGACTAACACCATTATACCATGTTTAAGGCAAATAAAGACTTATCTTATCTATCTTATCTGCCCGCGACTTCGATCGCGTGAAATTTCTTTTTCTATCTCCTGCCCCCGCTATTATTTCGTTTTCGCTTAGCGTTCTTTCTGACATTTTTTCGTTTTGCTCGGCACTTAATGGTCCCAGCGTGATGTTAAATAGCCTAATAGCCTTCCTTAAGAATTGGGCTATCAAATGCAAAAAGACTTTTCAAATCCGACTGGTAGTACCAGAGATTAGCGCGTTCAAACAAATTTGATAACCATTAAAAAGTTATAGTGAGCCAACCATAAAAGATAGACATACGTATTATGCTATCGCGGACTTTTTTTTAGAACTGTTTAAGAGGAACAATTCCGTCATACATGATTGTTGCGTAACTTTATCCGTTTACGCAGCGCACGCAACGGAAGCTGAGAGCTTCCGTTGCGTATAAATTTTTCCCGTTTTTGCAACATTTTTCATTGATGCTCCGATTGTATTGGTTGTAGCAATGATGGGACATGGAACTGACCGGTGTAGGTTGCACCGAGCTAATGCTCAGTACCAGATTTTTACAGAATAGTCTATTCTGTAAAAATCTCATCGTGAAAACTTAGGTGAATTGAGCTTGTAGTGAGTTGTCATTCCACCTGATGCTAGGGACTGACGCTATTGACAGCTCACTCCACGCTCACCTCACCTAAGTTTTCACGGTGAGATTAGTACAGAATAGCACTGCAGGACCCAAACCACGTTCATTATACAAGCACCAAGCAATACGCATCTCATAACAGAAGCTGTGTTTTCATCATAATAATATAATTGATGTCTTAAGTGGATAATATGTAAAAAGCCAACTGAGAGGTAATAAGAAAGTGACAGAGTTAATTGCATCCACATGAGAAAAAAAGAGAGCGCAACAATATGCTGGAACCAAAATAAAAGCGCCAAACCAAATAAAAATTGTTTAAAAATAAATTAAGCTATCTATCAAAAATATGTTCAGCCAGAGTTTTCAATTACCTAATACGCACATTTTGAATGCAATATTGCAATGAAATTACTTTGGATTTTAGAATTACAGAATTTTTTTTTAAAAAGTAAAGGTATTTTCGGAACTAAATTCTATCGAGAAAATTTAACCCAATCATGTTTTCCTTCAGTCAGAGTATTAATCAAATATTCAATAAACATATCCAACAATTAAATCCATACATTCTGTAATATTAAAATAAATGGTTACGAAAAAGCCCCCAACTTATTATGGTATCTCCTTAAAATTCCAGATTACCGACCTAGAGACAGGCAAACCTCTAGGTCCAAACGAGCGCGGAGAAATATGTGCCAAAGGAGAACTGCTGATGAAAGGCTACGTGGGCAAGAACAGGGGGTCAGACTTCGACGACGAGGGGTTCTACAAGACAGGCGACGTGGGGTACTATGACGAGGATCGGTACTTCTTTATCGTGGACCGGTTGAAGGAGCTCATCAAGTATAAGGGGTATCAGGTGAGAATTCAGTCACCCAAGTTTTTAATTAAACCAATCTTTTTATTTCCTTGAACAGCTAAAATACAAGATCAATTTGAATTAGCTAGCGAAACTCCGCAGACGTGATGATGATCAAACAAAAAAACTTGGGGTCTTCTACTGCAAGTAGTGTAGTCACTTGAAATATCAGTTTTCGTTGTGTAAGCTTCACAGACGTGATGGGTATCTCAGCTATTGAACTTGTATTTTTCTGGTCACTTGTAGGTATAGACTTTACGAGTCTGAGAACCGAGGTCCGCAAACCGATTAGCCTATAGTGCCGCAACCGATTAGCCACCTTTTCATAATGATTCTGATACTGATGCGACCATTGTGCTATTTATATTATTTATTATAGTCTTCTACTATTTTGTCAATTAATCATAAACTTCACGAACAACAATATTTTATATAGTGCGCGCCAGTGCTAGTCACCGCCTGAGGTATGTGAGCGGTGAGACGGGGGAGCTAGAATAAGGTGAAGCCAACTCAGTCTGTCAATCTTGTCAATTGCGCCCTCCCCTGTCTCACTGCTCACATACTTCAGGCGGTGACTAGCACTGGCGCGCACACTTAGTACATCTGGCGGTCTGTGGGCAGTAAGAAAGCTTTGATCACAACCTGCTCTGCTCACTGGCTATTGTTTTACTACTGCTACAAGTAGGTACGCTGGTCACTTCCATTTGTTTTATTTCTATTCCGTGCTTAAACTTATAGCTCGTACCTACCAACAAGACAGAGAAAACAGAGAAGAATACTCCACTTACTACTTACTTACCTATGTACAATATTTCTTGTATTTTCTTCAGCATGTACCTGTTTTTCTCCCTTTTGAATAAAATAAAATAAAAATACTACCTATTTCATAATACCTAAACTACTTTTTTTATTTTTTTTATTTGTGATGGGTTTGCTCTTGACTCTAGTCTAGGTCAGAGGTGACAGAGACAAAGTCGACGATGGAGTGAGCTTACCCAGAAGTTTTACCTTACTTTTCATCATTCAGGTCCCACCAGCAGAGCTAGAAGCCGTACTCCTGCAGCACGAAGGGATCAGGGATGCAGCAGTCATCGGCATTGAGGACAAAACAGCCGGGGAAGTGCCTCTGGCATTTGTGGTGGCTCAGCCAGGGAAGACCTTGACTGAGAAGGAAGTGAAGGAGTTTGTAGCGGAGAGGGTTAGTATAATTAGTGGTTTTAGATGTGAAACTTCTAATGGGCGGGTTAGACCGGCGCGGAAGAGCAGATGGTGTAGTTGGTTGAGATACCAACTATCATGCCGCTGGTTCGATTCCCATCCAGGACAAACATTTGTGTGCATGAACATGTCTGTTCGTCCTGAGTCTGGGTGTAATTATCTATATAAGTATGTATTTACAAAAAAAAAATAGTGTATGTAGTATATCAGTTATCTGCTTTGCATAGTAGAAGCTCTGCTTAGTGTGGGATCAGATGACCGTGTGTGAATAATGTCCCAGGATATATTATTATATACGAATGCTCGTTTTTACTAACAACAGGCGACACGTAAATGAACTATTTCAACGCCGAAAGTTGAATATCCAACTGCGCGCTTTATTCATGCATTAATTTAATAATATTTAGATGTTGCCTACTGTTAGTGAAAACGGGCACAAAGGTCCGAAGTCTTAAAGAATTCAATTACTGTTTCCTTACTCAAACTGTTTAATTATGATCATAAATATTATTAGTCACTTTTCCAATAGGTTCGCCCCCTGTTATGTGGGATTTAAATAACAAATAACCTAACCCTTCGGAGAAAATAGGCGTGGTTTTATGTTATTCACTTTGTCCGATATGAATAGGGCTATTCCGCTGGCTCTCATCACGATATATACAAAAAACAATACTAATAAAATAAAAAAACTTTTTTCAGTTATCAAACCCCAAACACCTCCGCGGGGGTGTTCGCTTCGTGCAACAGATACCCAAGTCACCGAGCGGGAAACTCCTGCGCAAAGAACTCAGGAAAATGTTCGAGGCTGCTAAAAGTAAACTGTGATTATAGAAGTGTTGTACTGTAAATAGCTTATAGAAAATTATGTACCTAAAGCTGATAAAATACAATGTTATACATATGCCAATTTCTTAGAAGGTAGCATATTCGCTTATGTTGAGAGCGATCCGAATTATAAGGGAAGCATCAAATGTTTTTTGTAACCGTCGATGACTCTCCACTATTGAATTGTTGTAAAAGTCTTGAATTGTTATCATTTATAATTTTCTTATGAATAAATTATGTTATAAACAATTTAAATCTGCTTTCAATTTATGACGTTTACACATTCTTTTTGAAACCCATTTTAGGTTTAAAAGCGTACCTGCTTAGGTACTCTTAATTACAGACAATGCAAAATCACGTGCCCTATGAGGAATACAACTGTACTGCAATAGCAGTAAGTTGTAGGCATTCAATGCCACAGTATTACAGGCCCAGCTGATATTTCAGCTTTGTCTGTAGGATGGCAACGTATCTGCGGGGTTTGTCTTTGCCGATGTCCATAGACAGCAGTGAGTGACCACTGGGGATGAAAACTGTCAAATTAGTTTGCGTAGATGGCGTTAAGTATTTGTTTCTTTAACTTTGCCACGAGAGGGCGTTAAGTATATTGTTTTGAGTCTTATCGCCGATTGGTCGATTTCATTCAAAGATCACTTTGACAAATGACAAACACTCGGCGCTCTCTCGCGGCGAAGTTTCCAGCAGGACTAACATGACAAGCGCGAGATCACTCTTTTTCTCGATTTGTCGAAATTTGTCTACGATTCTGACGTTATTCTAATGCCTAACACGACCATTAGGCTAGAGTATACTTGAAAAAAGCACTTTGACACTTCTTTATCTCGCGACGAGAAACTGATGTAGCAAGTTATTAAAAACAAATCATTTCTGTCATAGCAACATCGGCTTGAGGTTCCGTCTCATTGATTCGATTTTACCCATGGAATTAGTATGTATTTTAGTCCACCTCTTTTAAATCATGTTAAGGGGGAAGCGTCCTCCTTCCTCCTTAAGTTCTTTATGTAACTGACTTTTTTGATTAAAATTAAACGTTTTTCTTTGGCATGCCGAAATTGAAATCAAAATGACGGAAATGAAAATTAGTGGCACATAATATACTCACTAGATATATCAAAATTCCTCCGTGCTTTGGAAGCACGTTAAGCCATTGGTCCCGGCTGTTATTCGTGGATCTATGACAGTCGTTACGGGTCGTCAGAAGTCCGAAAGTCTGACAACCAGTGTTACCAAGGGCTATCGTATTTCCCAGTTACCAGACACTGGTATTCAGCTGCATCCGGTTAGACTGGATGCCAACGGCAGATGATGAATTTACTCACTAGATAATAACCACACTTGACAAATGAGCCAACGATCACAAATTTGACAAAGCGAAGATTGTTATAGTAACAATCACCACAAAACCCATGATATTTCAGGGTGATGATGACAGGCCAGTTGGCGTGGTTGGTTAAGATGGTGGTATCTTCTCTTCTCTTATCATGCCGCAGGTCGTGGGTTTGATTCCCATCCAGGACAAACATTTGTGTGCATGAATATGTCTGTTTGTTCTGAGTCTGGGTGTAATAAGTATGTATTTAAAAAAAAAAAAGTAGTGTATGTAGTATATCAGTTATCTGGTTTCCATAGTACAAGCTCTGCTTAGTTTGGGATCAGATGACCGTGTGTGAATAATGTCCCAGGTTATTATTATTATTATATTATTTCTTTTGTTAATCACCACACTTACCAAAAGGACTGGTTTTCAGATAAATATGCAGCTGAAAACGAGAAAAGTGTTGCGCTGTCTGAAAATTAATCACGTGAGAGTGAGTAATTGTCGCGTGTGTCATGTTAGCCCTGCAGCAGGGCTTGCGTGATTAACTTTCTGACAGCGCAACACTTTTGTCGTTTTCTGACAGCGCTGCTCTACAAAATTCTCGACTCGCTCTCTCAACCCAGTTACTGGATAATACCAAAGAACATGTATGTTCAGGCTGCCTGCAATGGCCCATAGACCTTACAAACTATCGTATATCCGAACTAATATTATAAATGCGAAAGTAAGTTTGTTTGTTTGTTACCTTTTCACACTTAAAGCACTGAACCGATTATCCTGAAATTTTGCATATACGTCGTCACGTGTACGGAACCGGACATAAGGTACATTTAATCCCGAAAAAAGTACTGTTCATATCAATGACTGTTCCCGAGAAAAACAACAATAACGTTCTTATGATAATAGATGGCGCCACGTGTCTTTCAAATCTTGATTGAATTATATTATTATAGATCTATGACCTGGATTAGGACATATGATACTTTTGACCTCGGTAGTGCATTCCCGTAGGATAATTTCCGACAATAACGCGAGCGAAGCCGCGGGCAAAAGCTAGTAAACTATAAAACAAAACTTGTGTTAATAAGTATAGCTTAAAACTATGTTAGTAGCATACTAGCTTGTCCTCGATGAGCTGTACCTACTGTGGCACTTGTCCGCAGAAGCGACGGAACACCACGTCCTGCGGCCAAGAGCCTTCTTCCATGACGACGGGCAGGTGTCAACTCGGTACTCGCACCACGAACGCCTTGAAATTGACGTTGCGGCGCGACTCCAGCAACTGCACCCGCGGCATGTACCTTGTCTTCTGGCGCACGTACTCCACGTAGTCCTCCGCCTTAGTGCTGTAGTGCAGGCGGGAGATGTACACCGGTGTGTTCGGCTTAGCGGCACGCAAGCTCACTTCGGGCTCCGTAGGAGCTTTGCTGCAGCGGTTCTTGTTGGTTCGCGATCGGTGCTTCCTCCTTTGCACTGGCACGAAACCCTCATCATTAGCCCTAGGCTATTCGGGGCCTTTTCTGGCATATGCTTCATACTTGGAGTGCATGGGGTACTCGTGGTGACACTAGCGAAGTCCTTTCATGACCTGTAACATGAGATATAGTGTTAATTAGGAGAAAGTGAGACTAACAAAAACATAATAAAGATAAAGAAAAGGACAGGGCTACTTTTGATCAGGAAATCTTTAAACGCAGTGTAAACCGGAATAGCTACTTATTACATAAAATCCGTGTCTGTATATGTACCTGACAAGGAAAAAAGGAAACAAATATTCACAAGAGACATGTAACACATAAATTGGATGTCCCACTTCGTTCCAAAACAGAACAATAACCGTTTCGAATGCCCTGACCACGTGACCACTGTTATTTACCTGCCTATTACTAAATGGTTACGCAAACATTTCACCAAAACTTGTCGTGTTCAAAATCTTCGTCATTCGCTCCCCTCTGGCCGGAGCGAACGCAGATCAATATACTTTCAGTTTTAATAACGAACCAATAAAAGAACATCGATCGTTCCAAAGTCAAAGTGCTGTCGAAAATTTCAAATTTAGAAAATAGTGTTGTCAATATTAAAATGTTTATCCCAACCATAGTGCTAGTTTTCATGCATTTATTTTGTAACGCAATCTGTGATATAGACTTAGATGTAGTCAACAAAAACTTGTTTGATTCTAAAAACTTAATAAACAAAAAAACTGATGTGGTCCTAACAAAACTTTTGAGTGAAAACAAATTCAATGCGGACATTATCAAAAGTGTTGGGAAGAATAGTGACGTGGTCAATAACTATGAAGATATAACGATAATGGACGATAACGGTAACTTGAAGAACTTGAAATTCAAATCAGCTTTACCAAAATCGCAGTTTGACAATTTGATCAATAGTGAAGTGAGTTTGACAAAAGTGAATGACAAAGTGACACAAATTGACCGACCGGTGACTGAAAGTTATGATGATGACGAAGTGAAGTTTGAAGCTGGTGGCCAAAAGCCGAAGTTCTTCGATGAATTGGGGCGTAAGTATTTGATTGAACACTCATTAGTTAACTAGTAGTTTTTCAGCAACTTTGTTCACTTTCCCTGTCCCATAGGAATTTCAAAAAATTCGGCCTTAGTACCTACTAATCCACGTCTTGGAGGGAACCTCTGTGCAAAAGTTTAGCTTTCTAGGTCCAAGGGTTTAGGCTGGGTGTTGATGAGTCCGTCAGTGAGTGAGTCAGGACTTTTTTTATATGTAGGTATTGATTGATACCATAAATGTATGATAGATACTAAAGACTGCAGAAGCAGATAATAACTCTACAAGTCTACATGGTCTAACAGGGCGTATGTATATCGTTGTCATCGTCGTTTGACAGTCGTTGCGGGGCGTCAGAAACCCAAAAGTCTGAGAATAAGTCTAACACAGTAATTGGGTTGCAGAGGACAGATAGGCACTCGCTCCATGTAAAGTACTGGTATTCAGCTGCATCCGGTTAGATTGGAAGCCGACCTCAACATAATTGGGAAAAGGCTAGGCAGATGATGAAATACAGGCTATAACATTATAATAATAATAATAATAACCTGGGACATTATTCACACACGGTCATCTGATCCCTAACTCAGCAGAGCTTGTACTATGGAAACCAGCTAACTGATATACTACATACACTACTTTTTTTTGTAAATACATACTTATATATGTGTAGATAATTACACCCAGGCTCAGAACAAACAGACATGTTCATGCACACAAATGTTTGTCTTGGATGGGAATCGAACCCACGACCTGCGGCATGATAGGTGGTATCTTAACCAACCACGCCAACAGGCCTATCAAATTAAAGCTTTTGTACGGGACAGCTGATAATTTTTTCTCGATTAAGATGTTAATCCCATGGAGAAAGTAGTTCAGTTTTATTAAATTAAATTTGACCACAACTTTCTGAAACATCCTGTACATGGGACTTTAAAATAACTATATTATAACGTTTGGATTAATAGATTCGCGTGGTAGAAGGATTGGTGATCATAGATATTATTAAAACAGAAAGGAGGACACTGATAATATAAAAAAAAAAACTTTGGTCAATTCAATCGATCTGCCTAGCCTTTTCCCAACTATGTTGGGGTCGGCTTCCAGTCTAACCGGATGCAGCTGAATATCAGTATTTTACATAGAGCGACTGCCTATCTGATTCCACAACTCAGTTACTGGGTAATATGATACCCCTTGGTAAGACTGGTTGTCAGACTTTCGGGCTTCTGACGACCCGTAACGACTGTCAAAGATCCACGAATAACAGCCGGGACCAACGGCTTAACGTGCTTTCCGAGGCACGGAGGAGTCTCGGTATGAAAAGATGGTCACTCATCCATGGACCAACCCCGGCAAGCGTAGCTTAACCTTATGGATCGACCCGTGCGGCTGTTATTACTTAGCCACAAACTCCTCTTTGGTCAATAAACTTTGGTCAATTCAGAAAAGAAAAAACACGGTACAATATTTAAAAAAAAACTAGGATCATTTAACATTATATCCTCTTGACGTATTCCGTAATCTTTCTCTGACCAATTTCATTAGTAACCTGCGCGAAGTCTCACAGCACAAGCTTTTCTAAACCAATACTAAAAAAAGATTTTGATGCAATTTAGTATGGGATTACTTTGAACCCTGGGGAATGACATAGGCTACTTTTTATTGATGTACCACGCGGGCGAAGCTGCGGGTGGAAGCTAGTCGTTACGATACAGGGTTATTTGTAAAACACCAGCAACCGCTTAAGAGGTCATTGTACTCATCATTATGAACAACTTTTACTATGGGACCAAACCTGAAATCGCGAAAAAAAATCAGCTGTTCAGTACATTTTGACGATAAATGTATCTACTGTACAGCTGATTTTTTTTTTCGCGTATATGTATAATGACCCCTTAAGAGGTTGCTGGTGTTTTACAAATAACCCTGTATAGTGGCTTTCAGGTACCTTTATTTCGTTCACCTATTGTTATCTGCCTAGCCTTTTCCCAACTATGTTGGGGTCGGCTTCCAGACTAACCGGGTGCAGCTGAATAACAGTATTTCACATGGAGCGATGGCCTATCTGACCTGTAACCACTATCAAAGATCCAAGAATGACAACCGGGATCATAGAAATATAAAAAAATCTTCTTTTTTATATCTATGGCCGGGACCAACGGCTTAACGTGCTTTCCGAGGCACGGATGGGTCTTGGTATGTATAGATGGTCACCTATCCACGGCCCAACCGTGGTAAGTGTAGCTTAACCTGATCGATTGGCCCGAGCGGCTGTTATTACTGAGCCACAAGCCCCTCCGAAAATAATGTAACTACAGACTCTAATTTATATAACCTAGTCGATTCTAACGGTACCCGTAAATATCCTGTATTCAATCAGGTATCTCTATGTATTTTTACCGGTATTTTTTAACACATTGCTGTTATGTCAGGTCCCAATATTCAGACGGATTATACAGTCGCCATCAGTTACATTGGCAACACAATCATAGCGCAGCATTGCTTGCCCCCCTTTTATTTTAGGTTACCTTTCGATTTAATGTCATCGCTATAGATCATCGTACTAGGGAAATCCAGTAGTCCGATGGCCTAAGCGTTTTATCATTACTATTAACAGGATCATTTAGTTGAAACCCGTCCCCAGTCACATCGATTGGTCGCATCCAGCTGATTCTTGTCGCATCGATCGGTCGCAATCAACTGATTATTGTCACATAGATCGGTGGCATTCAGCTGATTCTTGTCGCATCGATCGATCGCATCCAGCTGATTCTTATCGCATCGATCGTTCGCATCCATCTGATTCTTGTCGCATTGATCGGTCGCATCTAGCTGATTCTTATCGCATCGATCAGTCGCAACCAGCTGATTCTTATCGCATCGATCGGTGGCATCCAGCTGATTCTTGTCGCATCGATCGGTGGCATTCAGCTGATTCTTGACGAATCGATCAGTCGCATCCAGCTGATTCTTGACGCGTCGATCGGTCGCATCCAGCTGATTCTTGCAATTCTGTTAGTGTTTCATTTTTGTCTGTTTACTTCTGTGAACTACAGACCTTTCACAAATATTTTACCTCTCTTTTTGCATCACTGTCAAAATCACAGTGATCTTTATTGTCATTACAATAAGGTTGCTGTTGGGTTGCTGCTGTTAGAGGTACAATACTGGAAATGGACTACACATACCGTCTCGTCCTAAAATAATAAAAAACCACAATGTTTGGTGATTCGGGAACCTGTTTTTGAGTTCGACTTAACCAACTTTCTCTTAGGTTAGGTCAGGTAAGAGCTACTCCACCAAAACTCGATTTAGAGTCTATGTAAACAAACCATAAAGGTGTACACTTTGGGGTTTTGACATCATAAGTTTCTGTGTTTGTCTTGAACTTTGACGTATACACAGGGTGGTAGGGACAACCAACAACTTGTTAATATGCTTTCGGTACAATGATTCTGGACACCTCGGAGTTCAAATTATTCGTCGGTTATTAAAAAAAAAAAAACGGTCAAGAGCAAGTCGGACTCGCGCACGGAGTTTTCCTTACCATTATCTATAAAAAATCACGTTTGTTGTATGGGACCCCCCTTAAAAACTTATTTTATTCTGTTTTTTAGTATTTGTTGTTATAGCGGCAACAGAAATACATCATCTGTGAAAATTTCAACTGTTTAACTATCACGGTTCATGAGATACAGCCTGGTGACAGACGGACAGTGGAGTCTTAGTAATAGGGTCCCGTTTTACCCTTTGGGTACGGAACCCTAAAAAAGTGTGCTATTTAGAGACATTGTTTTATTTTTCCTGTAATATTTACATAAACTTTTAACACATAGAATAATTTCAGATTTTTCTCTATGCAAAATTCGGAGATAAGAGGGAACGGTATTTTTTTTAATTTTTCATCAAAAATCAAAAACTATGCGGCCCAAAAAAAAGGTATGAGAATGTGCAAACAGCGCTCTTTCATTCGCCCTACATGTCCTAGTAGCCCCACTTCTAGTTTTCAAGACTCCATTTCAACCCTGTTGCAAAAAAAAATAAAAAATATATATTTCTTTCTTATTTGACGTTTGCCCAACCAGGGCAAACGTCATCTAAAACTATTCCATAGTTCAAATTTATTGCATTAGTAGTTCTAGAGATATCCAGCTGTGACAGACGGACAGACATACAGACTTGAGTCACACCTTATGGGTTCTTTTTACCATTTTGGTAAAAAAAAACGGACCTAAAAATCAGCTGTTTCCTACAAAAGTGCACGCGCCAAAAAAGCGCGGTCAAAATTTATGTAACAGCAATTTTTTTTTTAATAACCATCGAAAAAGTTCAACGCCTGCGTTCAGAATTGTATACTGTTCTGAATCCATGGTAAAAGGTTGCGCATCGGTGTCCCTGCCAGCTTGTTTAGTCTATGATACTTCTATAAAATTTAGCTATATTGTAACCGAAGGATTACAGGCTCGCAGGCACCAGGATGTATAAATAAATAGTCACTCATCCACAAACAAACAGGGCAATCATTTTTGACACACCACCAATATTCCTTTCTACATTGCTGATTTAAAATACGGTTGCTTTTAAGGTTCCGTACCTCAAAAGGAAAAAATGGAATCCTTATAGGATCACTGTGTGTCTGTCTGTCTGTCCAGACGGACAGACGTCACACCCAATTTGCTCCGAATCAAATGGACTGATTAAGTTGATGTTGGTACACGTATAAATTTCTGTGACCCAAACACGGACGTGTAACGTAAATATGTAATTGTGAATATGGGGGTAAATTTTGGGGGGCAAATAAGAAAATAAAAAAAAAGTTTTGCAAACTGTACCGTGACATGTCAAATGAAAGGGCTTACTGTGAGGGTCTCAAATATATATATATTTTTTATAATTTTAAAATAAATTGTTTAGAAGTTATTTAAGAAAATTACCGAAAATTGACCATTCCCCTTATCTCCGAAACTACTGAGCCTAAAATTTTGAAAAAAATACAGAAATCAGTTCTGTCTATAGAGTACAGGAAAACCTATAAGAAGTCTATGGTCTTAAAATAACATGGTAAATCTCTCAATATTTTGCGTACAAACTTACATTTGCAGTTGGAATGTTTTTCAACTACAATGTTAAGTTTGTTCTTGGGATAAATTCATCCCAACTACGGAATCCTTCATTGTGCGTGGTCCGACACGCACTTGGCCGGTTTTCTGGTTAATTTTTACTGTCGATTCTGGCATACAGGAGTTGTAGTGGTTGGGAGTAGTGTGTTCGCTTTATAGGACATAATGTTCCAAAAAGCGAGGTGTTTGTGTTTAGCAACTCTCGTCAAACCGCGCCAATACCAACGGTCTCCATGGTTACTGGTAACTCGACGTATTCCTTGCAGGACGTCATAGTAGGGTTAAAAACAATAAGTTAAGCTACAAATGTTCTTGTTACGTTGTTGTTATGTGGTTTTTTGATTCGTAGTTAACTCAAGAAATGGTTAAACATAGTGACTAATGGTCGAATTTTGGCTAAATGTGAAAGGCTAAACATGAATGAGTTAACATGAGTCACACTTGAATGTATCATGTGTGATTCATGTTAAGTTATTCATGTTACAAAATAATAATAATAATATTTATTACCCATCAGATATGATATGATATGATATGATATGATAGAATGATAGAATATGATACGGGTATGATAGAATGACTGACACAAAAACTACTGAACTTCGGTAGAACATTTGGCACGCTTAAACCAATACCGTCACTATCCAAAAAAGGTAACTAACTTTTCAGGAGCGCCAAAAATCGTTTTTTGTGCCTAGTATGAATACGAGTGATACGTAAGAATCCATGCACAATTTAGTTATTCTTTGATATATAAATAATGGATAAAGGTACCTATCTCAAATTTGAGAACAAAAAAATATTGAATTTTATTTGATGCCATTAAAAAGTCGATTTGGCAAAATTTTGGATAGTGACAGTATTGGATAAAGCTTGCGATTTGATGCCTGAATTTGTTGCATTTTAACTCTACTATGACGTCCTGCAAGGAATACGTTGAATTACTAGTACTCTTGTATATGACTTAAACATAACTGGTGAACATCCGAAACTATGAGGAATAGCGAAAAGTACTCAAAACGAGTCTTGGGCTCGATTTGGATGAAAACTAAAACTGCATCAATGGGTTTTTCAAAAAATCAATATCAAGGTTTAATAGGTAGGTATAGGTAACATAAGAAAAAATAATTTTGTTAATAATGAGCGAATAATAAATGCGTAAATTGTGAATAATCCTTTAGTTTGCCCTATGTCATTACTTTCTTAGCGACTATCGAATGGTGTAATAATACAATGTGTGTTTTTCTTTTTTTCAAAATCAACGGGTTCGACTCCTGGCTTGAAATATTGATTTTTCAAACATTCAATGATGCTGTTTTGAAAAATTCACTCTGTATATACCTATGGCTACCCCTTCAGAAAATAGAAGCGTGATGTTATATCATGCCACTTTACAAAGTTAAGCATCCGCTGATATTTCCTCGTTAACAAAATAATTAAATAACTCGATTATGTCTGCGGTTACCAGGCGGCCATGTTTTGGCAGGCGGTCTTTTGTAACGTTACGGCATAGGTTAGCGGTGAAAGCGACATCCGGCTTCAATCGTTTGTACTATAAGGACGCGGGCAGAATGAGAGGAGGATTTAATTAGATTTGTTAAGAAATTAATTAATATATTTTGCGATCTTTACTTTTAGTGGATTGGTAACTCTGTTTCCATCATAGCACAAGGTATAACTTAAATAACGAACCACCTTTTAAAGGGTCATTGTACTCATCATTATGAATAACTTTTACTATAGGACCTAACCTGAAATCGCGAAAAATATCAATCATTTATGTTCTCAGCTGATTTATTTTTTCGCGATTTCAGGTTTGGTCCCATAGTAAAAGTTGTTCATAATGATGATGTTACTGGCTGTTACCCGTAACAGTTACAATTAGACCCGCGGGGCAATTGGGTAACACACTATCAATCGGAATCGGTTTCATTTTGACAGTTCATGAATATTCATTGCGTTATTTACGTTGTCGAGCAGACATATTTTCCAACGTATGAAGCAATGGATTAACAATTTGCTTCAAAATGATTCAGTTTCCGATTGGTAGTGTGTTATGCAATTAGGGTGCTATTCATCATTTACGGATTGTTTATGAAGGTCTCACACATGTTCTTTGTCATAGAAATGGCGGCTTTTAAAATGGTGCCACTGGGATTTTAATAATACCTAAGTGTGCAACTTCCTCATTGCGAGCTTGGATGGTCCCATAGTAAAAGTTGTTTGTATATCATGAGTACAATTATGTGTTTCACATCAAACATCAATCAATCACCATTTTATTTACGGTACACAAAAAAAAAAAAATTGTCGGTCTTTCTGTCAGTCTGTTTGTTCCGGGTAATCTCTGAAATGGCTGTACCGATTTTAATGGAATTTCACTGGCAGTAACTTGGGCTACATTTATTTTAGAAAAATAATTAGGCTTCCCCGCAATAAATATAAAACCCATGAAATTGTGACCGAAATCCATTTCAAATAGTGTTGACACCCACACGGTCGAAGCTGCGGGCAACAGTTAGAGTGAATAAAGGCTCATCCATTTTATTAATTTAATTAAACTTAGTTTTACCCCAGTCTCCTCTGTGAACATGGCGTTACCTGCCAAAGTCACGACAAAGCGGCACGTTTGCTTTCTCTGCAACCTTCGCGTTATATAACGCTGTTGTAATACTAAGTAATTATATTATCTTACATTATTGTTTTTATACGATCAATTTTGTGTGAGATTATACTTAGTTTAAGTGTACCTAAGTATGATCGACTTCATGATTTTTTTTGAGCTGTGAGTCGCGTAAAATGAGTCGCGGAATTTACGCTGCATTCGGTTTCATACTACGAAACCGAATGCAGCGTAAATTCCGCGACTCATTTTACGTGACCTCAAAACATTACGTTCGTTTTGGCCTCAGCCTTAATCGTCATGTTTATAATTCCGGGATTTTGTAGGAGGTATCATCCACTCTTGTTATTTTTTCCCTCGATGTTTAGGTATTAATAGCATAGTGCTAATAAACTACAAAAAAAAAAAATATTCAATCGATAAGTGCCCTAAAATTGCATTTAAATTTCAAATTTTCAAATTTCGCGCGTAGTTTGACGAAGACGCTGGACGCAGTGGACGCCATATTATTGCTTGCTAGTGGTCATGACGTTAGTTGGATGTGTAAACAAATGCGCTGATATTTTGTATCTTAATGGGGAGAAAAACTAACTTTTTATCACGATAGATGGCGCACAATCGACTGTACCTTGTTTTGATATATTAGCTGTCAAATCGTATGGATTTTTGCAATGTAATAAGTTTAGCTTTCCTATTTTCCGTAATTTTGTCCAAAATGCCACAATGTGTGTTGTGTGTTAACTTGTAAAAACAGAGGAGTACATTTGTTTCCTAAAGAAAGTAATGGCAGACAACAATGGGAATTGGCTATACGTATTAAAAACTTTAAGGCAAGTAGTACTGCACCATTATCTGCTGCGCATTTCACAGAAGAGGATTAGATTAGTAATGAAGCCGTCCTTTAGGCTGGGTACTATATCTATAAAACAAAAGAATCAAGATTATTATCTAATAAAATAAAATTATTGTCATCAAAATAAAAGTGTCATAAAATATACTATATTAACTAATCTATGTAGTAAAGAATTCTTCTAAAGATTTAATCAACCAATATAGGTACTTAGTTTTCAAAATATTCCTGTATTACCTTTCTGTTAATCATTGGTAAAGGAGTATCTGCATTTATGTCTCTGAATGTAGCAGAAGGTGGACATAGGTATGCGGTGTCGTCTTGGATGTCGCAGTCAGCACCAAAGTTTTGGTTTCGACATACAAAAGTAATTTATAAATCAAAAAATAGGAATGTTAGTCCGTAGCTTATGGAAAAAGGCTCAGAAACAATCATAACCTTAAATATTTTAAGTGTTTTCCTTTTAATCAAATCGGCCTTTTTGTCGGCAGTTACAGCGTTCCTTTTACGCAGCTCAACTTTTAGTTGACGCACAGTCATAAACGCGTACATATTATAGTGGAATTACATTTTAAAATCTCATAAATAGCAGTCACACTACTGTCACGAAAGGTAAACAAGGTACGGTCGACTACAGCGACATCTACACACAGCTTTAAGTGTGGCTCCTCATTGGATAATTCTTTATAATTTAAAAATCTACATATCGTTGGTGTGCTGTTCCTGTATGCAAGAATACCAGTGTAAAAATAATAAAAGTACAAAGCCTTTACACGTTGATCAGTTGATCAACTGTCAAGTTGACACTTTTTAGTTTACACAGCCTTATGACGTAATTAACATGGCGGATTGACCGCTACTATTTCACAGTGTTAAAAAACAGATTAAAAAAAATTGAAAACATTGAATTGAATTTTTGAAATTTATTTGTTATTTTATAAACTGAAACTAACATTTTCCGACTGGTTTTGGATAAGCTATCTCAATTTTTATTATTATTTTTTTTCATATAGAGTATTGTGTGTGCAGACAAAGGTGCACTCTCTGTTCCTTTACTCTCATAGTCCTCAGGGACGGCAATCCAACACAACCGGGGAGAGGTCAGGCGCAGGCCACACGGTGTCACACGGCCAACTCCCAAGTCAGGGCTGCTACTGAGATATTCCTAATGGAAAAATCCAATAACACTTTGTCTGACCTGGAAATCAAACCCAGGACTCCATGCTCAGCAGCCTCGTTTGCGACCACGAGACTAACTGTATTACCTACCTCCATAGTTAAAAGAAAAAGTTTTCATCAATCTCAATCTTCCCACAATACAAGATTACTGTCTATTAAAATCTAATTGCGAATCCATAATTTGACCGTCAAAATGGCTACCCAAGGCTATAATTTGAAGAAACGAGGTAATAATGTTATATAACTTTATAAATAGCAGTTACTGAGTTAGGTAACCAATGTGAAGGTTGTGGAGAAAGCAGGCTGGTTGCTGGTTGCTGTTTTTGTTTTTGTTAGCAGCTGTTTAAAAAGCAAGTTTGACATAAAAACTGGTGAAAAAACCAGCTACTGAGGTACAGCCAGAGAAATTGATGTATTGTATTGAAAAATGATGAAGGGGCGGGCGTTTTAAGGGACTGTCTTATGTAATTTTGTCGTTCAAAAAGTGTTGATTCTTAGCCTTGAATAAATGACATTTAATTTGATTTGAATGGAGAAGAAAACTGTAAATTAGTTCCACGTAGATGGCGCTAAATGTTTGTTACTTTCATTCAACTGTCAATGAAGTTCCTTGCTGAAAACTTTGCCGCGAGATAGTGCTAAGTGTTTCTTCTTTTCACCGATTGGTCGCTTTTTCTTCAAGATGACTTCGGCAAGTGGCAAACACACAGAACTCTCTTGTGGCGAAGCTTCCGTAAGCAACCCCATTGATACCCTACGTTAATATGCCATGTTAAGGGGGAAGCTCCAGGTAGCCCGCGAATTTAAATTTTTCTTAAGTTTTTTGCAATTTTCAAGTCAGTATTAGGTTGTATGTTGATTAAGGTATGATTCCCGACCGTAACAAATATGTAGTCATTCATTACGATTGTGTGAACTTAGTACTTGTACTAACTTATTGATGATTTTAATGATTATTATTCTATAAATTCAGATTTCTTACGGTCTCGAATCATATTCAGATCAAAATTCAACCTGATACTGACCAGCAAATTGCAAAACACCTAAGAAAATTTGAATTTCGTGGGTTTACCTGGAGCTTTCGCCTTAAAGCCATTTCATACAAATGTCAAGAATGACATTGTGATTTAAAGACACAATTTCAGTTTCAAATTGACTACCAGTCAATTTTATCTACCTGACATGACGACTACCCTTTCACAGTTACTTTACCTCCGATTTTGCATCACTGCACACATCAATATAAAAGTGAACTTTATTTTCCTTGCAATAAGGTTGTTGTTGGGTTGCTGCTGTCAGCGGTAATATAACAGTGAAAGGGCTGTAGGTGCTTGGCATGTTTATGGAAAATTTTAAGAAGGGAGTTTGAAACCGGGTCGGACGAGCGTAAGGGTGCGTTTCTACTAACGCGGAGTTGGGCAGACTGGACACAGGTACTCGGAAATTTCCACTCCGCGTTAGTAGACACAGTGTAAGTGGAGCGGAGCAAAGCTGAGTGGACGTTCTAATAAAATATACGAACACCCGCCCCGAGCCAGACAGAACGGACTCGAGCTGGGCGGTTCGACCAATCACAGTGCACGAAATCTCCACTCCGCTCTGCTCCGCTTCAATGGAAACACTTGCTAATTTTCACTGCTTTTCTCCGCTCCGCTGAACTCCGCTCCGCCCAGCTCCACGTCAGTGGAATCGCGTAGTTTTGGCGACTCATTTTGAGCGACCCAATAGGGTTCATGATCCTAATACCAGCCCCGTAACTTATGCCAATCGTTATGCCTTTTTAACTCAAGAATCTAAGGAATATCTTTTCCTTCTACATAATGCTCTTCTCCCAGTTTTCATCATCCTCTGCTGGACATAGGCCTCCCCCAAGCACCGCCACTTCAACCGGTTCTGTGCTTCTCGCATCCAGCGGATTCCTGCGGCCTTCACAAGCTCATCGGTCCATCATATTGGAAGACCTTCCAACATTACGTCTTCTGGTATGTGGTCGCCACTCCAGAACTTTTCGGCCCCATCAGCCATCTTTTCTGCGACCAATATGCCCTGCCCACTGCCACTCCTAGCTCTAAGAAGATCTAATTTAAGAAGCACTTTCATTTCATAACAAATTATGGGGTCCTAGTGCTAATCGAGTATTTCGGGACATCGATAAGGGGTCGGTTCACTCTTCACGTGACCAGAGGGGTTGGCCTATTTTTAGGTCAAAGAATCAACATTTTAAGCCATAAGAGATTATCTAATCTCTGTTTCGCCGACGATATTGCCCTCTTTTCGTCTTCAGCTTCCGAGTTGACTCAGATGCTAGACGATCATAGCACGGCAAGCCTAGAGGTCGGACTTCAGATGAATATGTCAAAGACCAAGTTGATGACGAACAGCGTGCATCACAGGATCACTGCGGAGGGTTGGGGGAGCGGGTGTGGGGGGGGGGGGAATTTGAATACGTTGATGAGTATCTCTATCTTGGTCAAATAGTCTCTTTCCAGGCAAGACAAAACAAAGAAGTTGCAAGAAGCACCGAAAATGCCTAGGAGAGCTACTGGGCCATGAAAGATCTTATGAAGGGTCAATTACCTTTGTCCCTTAACCCTTCGAATGCCGGAACGCAGGTCTGCGCACCATTTTTTTATGCGAGTGCGCCACTCGAAAAAGCACCTAATTACATTAATGTAATTAGGTGTTTTTTCGAGTACAGCTAAAATCGCGCAGACCTACGTTCCCGGCATATGAAAGGTTAACCACTTCCATTAAAAAAAAAAACAACAACAGCAAATCTGTAATTTCATTACCTACTTACAATTAAATTATATTGACAAATAATTACTTTTGTAAAATCACCTCACTAAAAAGCTTAGAAGCTGTATTTTGAAACAACAATTTTCGTAAGTTTCGCAAGAAATTTCTGCCTTATTAGGGTTCCGTACCAAAATGGTAAAAATGAACCCTTATGGTGCGACTCTGTCTGTCGGTCTGTCTGTCTGTTTGTCCGTCTGTCACAGCTAGATATGTCAAGAACTACTAATGCTATCAACTTGAATTTTAGAATAGGTTTAGATGACGTTTGCCCAACTATTTTGCAAATAAAAAAGAATTTTTTTTTGCAACAGGGGCTGAAAGGGTGTCTAAAAAATTCGAAGTGGGGCTACTAGGGCATGTGGGGCATATGAAAGAGCGCTATTTGCACATTCTCAAAGATTTTTTCTTTTCTTTTTAGGCCGCATCGTTTTCGACTTTTGATGAAAAACGTAAAAAATAATTACCGTTCCCGCCTTATCCCAGAAGTTTGCATAGAAAAAATCTGAAATTATTCTGTGTGATAGAAGATTATTTAAAGATTACAGGAAAAATAAAACGATGTCTCTAAATAGCATACTTTTTTAAATATATGATGGCACGGAACGCACTTGACCGTTTTTTTTTTTTGAGTTGTGCACCTTAGGACTTTAGGAATATACGACACTAGGAAGTCTCTTTCAATACGTAGAGTTTCGGCCAAATCGGTGACCCGAAGGGTGTGATGTCTTCTTGTCAGACATGGTCTTTGACAAATAAGCAGAGGTCCACGCTCGAGGTTTGCCAGAGTGCTATGGAACGGAGTATTCTGGGTATTAAATTTGAAAAAGACTGGTTTCGGAACACGTCCATCCGTTCCATCACAAAGATAACTGATGTCACTTGGAAAGCTGCCACGCTAAAATGGAATTGGGCTGGACACATCTGCCGCATGTCAGATGACCAATGGGCCAAACTTACGACCCAGTGGGTCCCTCTTAATGGCAAGTGACATCGCGACAAGCCCAGACGGAGATGGCGGGATGAGCTGGACTCTTACAACAAGTACTGGTCCTTAGTAGCTCTAGGAAGAGAGAAGTAGAAAGGGTAGGGAGGTCTTTGTCCTGCAATGGGACATCACAGGCTTTTAATAATAATAATAATCAGCATTACCATGCTGCCAGACTTTTGGGCTTACACGTTCACAGCGATGCGGACAAATGTTTATACTTGTACCTTTTTTTTGGGGTGGGAAATTATCAAATAACTCCTCCCGCTCTGGGCGAAGCGGGAGGGCGTGTCAGACTTCTACTGACTAAAACCCACCCGTGTTCCTTCAGTTGCCTGTGCCAGGGCCACGGTAACTCTTTCAAACAACCTACATAACAAAAAAAAAGCGAAATCTACTTTCGAATAAAACATTCTGTCGTAGGACACTTCCATAGATAAAACACGGGAAATAATAATAATCTCCATCTAATCCGTCCTCCTTTTCATCAGTCAGTCCTGATCATATGCTAATAACGACCTAGTTCACAGTGTCTTGTTATTCAAGACCATGTCACGCCAAGCTGTGCATAAAATCAAAAAGTAAAACGAGTTGCCACTTTCGACTGTCGCGCCACCTCTCTCTCGCGGTGATGTTGGCAACATTTTTTTTTTTTTATTATTATTTTTTTTACTTTCATATATTTTTTATTACTAAGTTTTTTTTTTTACTTTGAATTTTATTTTACTTTAGACTTAGATAACCATAACATACACATAAGTTTGAAATCGCCAAGCGTGGTGATCAATGATCGTGCCTTCTCTGCATGAGAAGGGCCTCTTATGAAGAGGCCTTGGCTCTGCAGTGGGACAATATCATTATTATTATTTATGTTAATTCGTATTAGCGTATAAAGATTGGCAGGCAAAGGAATGCTTTTTGTCATTTTAATCATATTTTTGTAACTTGCTGTTATAATAATGTGATGAGGAAAACTCATCTGTTGCCACTTTAGGTAGGTACGCAAGTCAGTTTTATTTATGTATTCCTTTTACTAAAGTTGTGTCCAAAGTAGATCGTTATTTTCAAATAGTAGATTGAATTTAATATTCAAATACTCTCGATTTTCTTTCATCGATCCAAAAATACCTCTTGAATAACGCATTACATAAATTAAAACGTAATAATTACGCCGTAAACATGACATTAGCCTATAAATTAAAGTTTAAAAGAAATATAATTTACATACAAATTGCTGTGTGATACGAATGAAAGTAGAATGTTTAACACCCCACGCGGGTGCGTCCGTTGGCTTGTCGTGAGAACTTAACAGTGTCGCGGAGTGGCTAAAATCTAAAGCACGTGCAAAAATAATACAAAAAATATTATCGTAATAAATACTCCATGGTTACAAAAAATATTCAAAACATTTTGCAGAATAAGCTGCCGTAAACTTTTTAAAGAATGTAGCTGCATTCGAAATTCAAATCTTTGTGACTGATGCGCGGAATAAGTAGGTTTGTTTTCTATTACGTAAATTAAATCATATAATTTTATGGTAAGTCGTTTTTTTTTTATTTATTTACTTTGGTGTGCGTGACTTGTAATTAGTTACGTGTGATAATAGCCAATGCAATTGAGAATATTATGTTAATTTATTATCTCTACTTAAAAAAAAACTAAAATATATTTACAATAGTTGTTGTGTAATATTAAAAAAAAAAACTTTGAAATTTAGCAATCTCTGAAAAATCTGAGTTTTAACTTTTTAAGATTTTTAACGCAAAACTATAGGTTGCTAAAAAAAAATGAGAAAAATTGTCATGAATTTGTATTCAACCATAGATTATTTGATTTTGCCCACGTTTCTAGCAGGTCATTCGCGCATACTCGTTAATGCACTCGTATCTAGACTTATAGGTCAGTAGGTTCTCTAAACCTCTTTGATCAAGTTCAGTGACTCTAAACTAATAGATACAATTTTACAATGGATCTCCTGAATAGTTGTCATCGGGTTAACCGCTTTCCTTTTCCCAACTATATTCGAGTCCAACTAGGTACACTCCAGGACTACTAAATCGAGCTTCCATGCATTCTCATGTTAGGTATAAAGGTAAAGTCAAAGAAAAAGTTTTGATGCAGTTTTGAAGTCGACATAGTGGCCATCATTTTGGTATTATCGTCGTTCCAAACAATTCACACACATTTAATAAGTTATCAACTTACAGTCCAGACATCGAGAGAATGCGTTCCTTAAACCTATCAGTTGGACAATTTCTAGTAGTAATAAGGATCAAATTCACAAAACATATATTCGTTAGAATGAAACTGACAGGTGTCAAGAATGCATTCTCTCGGCGACTGCCGGACTGTAATACAACAAAAGTAGTTTTTCATTTAAGAGCCCGGGAGTGTATTTTATGTTATCGACAGCTTACAAATTCTTGCTACTCATTACTTGATGAAGATAAATAGAAGTGCCCACTGATATAGTAAAAGATAAATACAAATAATAGCTACAGTGGACACGGACAGCCTTTATGTCGTAGCAGTAAAGGTGATTTTCCGTAGTATAAGTGTTGTAGTACATGTGAGATTGATCATTATATACAATGCTGCTGAACAAAACACATAAACGCCTCTATCATTCTCCTTCCCCTATCCTAATTTATTTTTTCCAAATTTTTACCAGCCAGCGCAGAATTTCTTCGCTTTACTTACATCTCTTTCAGCTGTCATCTCAGTAGTCACTCCCTTTCTGTCATCTTTCACATCGTGCCTTTGGTCTTCGCCAACTCTTACATACACAGACCCTCACAAATCATCATCGTCACTATTATCTACATCTCTTAATTCACCATCTCATGGCGTTGTGCATTTCATCTCTTTCCTTTGCCAGTAGCAATATCATCTAATCTTACCGCCATGTTCCATTGCTTCGCTTGGTTTTATTCTTAGGCATCACTCAGTCAATACCTTACTCCTGTCCTTATTACCCCGCCTGACCATGTGTCCTGCCCTGCTCAGTTCCATTGTGGGCTTCCATCTTAAACTTTTCCTTGCTGAAGGATCACATACCTAATCGGCCTATATTGTTCTCACTACCAGGCCTCTTGAACTTCAGGCGTGTTTCACGCATTTCTTAAAGTCTTCTTCTTCTTATTATTATTACTAATACAATATAGCCTTATAATTTATTTGCGTCAGTGTCTCAATCTTAGTATATCTATTATATAAGTAAGTATTTACAAAAAAAGTAGTATAATATGTAATATATCAGTTATCTGGTTTCCATAGTACAAGCTCTGCTTAGTTTGGAATCGGATGACCGTGTATGAAATGTCCCAGAATATTATTATATTATTATCTTTTACCTCCTTATCCTTTTAATATATACGTAGCAAGCAGAATAAAAAGTCCTGCTAAAGTTGAATTTCTCTTTAATCTTATTACTGGTTTCATCTTTTGCTTCCGATCTTCAGCACGTCAACAGCTTGACAAGATCGTGACATTAACCGTCTCGTTAACAACTTCCTTCGATTAAGATAACAACTTCCGTCTCCATTACTCTTTAAATTGCGAAATATTACATTACACTTTCCAATTTTTCATATTAGATATAACAAGACTAGCTTCTGAGCGCGACTTCGTTCGCGTGGAAGTCATAAGACACCACCACAGAACAGATAAAACCTCTTTCATCTGTTCTGTGGACACCACAATATACACAGGTACTAATCTATTATAACATCCACATTTCTCGCCCGCGCTTTCCTTCGTTTTTGCTTTCAGCTCTTAAGGCTCATGACGTGATGTTAAATAACCATAACCTTCCTCAAGAATTGGGCTATCAAACGAAAGAATATTGTTTTAAATCCAAGTGCTAGTTCCAGACTTTAGCGCCTTCAAACAAACAAATCAACTCTTCAGCTTTATTATGATGCAAAACGATTTTTTCAAATCCGACTGGTAGTTCCAGAGATTTCACGTTCAAACAAACAAACAAACTCTTTAGCTTCTTTAAAATATATATCGCACCTTGAAAACAAAAGTGGCGTTATACAAAAATTAAAATTTTTCAGTATGTCCATTTAAAGCTTTTTTACGCAGCATTTTGGTCAATTTCTTAGCAAATAAGTGAAATAAAAGACTGCAATTTGACGATCTTACTTTAAATTATGTAAGTAGGTACTGAAAATGCCAGAAAATTATGGAGTTATTTAGAAAACATAATTTTGATAATGCCACTTTTGTTATCAAGGTGCGATATGTCGTAGGATGCCCTATCTACCCTATCTTTTTCCAGTAAGATTGAGAAATATTTTCACCATTGTCTAATTATCCGTGTTTTCGCAAAAACTCAAATGATCAAATCATCCTACGTCAAATACATACTACGTATAATAGTAAGTATAGATACGATCCATCATAGTCCGTCAACATTCGCCTCACGCGTCCATCTTTACTCTCAGTCTTTGTACCAACATTAGGTTACGACATCTGAACCCTCGCTATTATTACTTTCTGTCGTAACAAACAACAATGCCACAGCACAATATCCGTCCTCATGACAATCCATTTGCAAAATCTCAAAGTTTTATTTTTTTTACAAAACAAAGTTACGAAACGTTGATGCGTAGGCGCATACGTAATATAATCGCGTTACGTTCTGTTTCACACAACTTACAGACGTCGTGACAACAGAAGCCTGGTTCGGATTTTGCTCTTAAAATTTTAGCCTTAATTTTTGAGTCATGATCCGTCTACATGCGGATGCTTTAAATAGGTAAGTATGAGAGAAAAATAAAAGTGTGTGTCAGCTCCGCCACACGACTAGAGTTTCCTCCTGTTTTTTGTTGGACGAAAACAAAGGACCGAGCAGGGTTTCTTCAATGAATCAGTGCTATACAAAAAGCAACTTTAAGGTGAAAGGCGTTCGTTTAGCTTTACGTTGCGCAGAAAAACGTAACTCTTTTAAGTTAACGCTTGTATTATTTCCTCCTCATAAAATTTCTATACCAAAGGCTTTATATGAAAATCGATTCCTAAGGAGTAAATTCCAAAAACTTTAAGTAATGCTTAATGATGTGTACGAAAAAAAGTCAGCGGTTGATAAGCAAGATCAAGAAGTTTTCAATTGGATGTCAGTTTTGAAAAGGAAGAATACTTGTCATCAGTTTGAAATATTTTTTTTTTTTTTTTTTAATAATTTTTAACTACTTTATTCATTAGAGCACTATATTTTATGATATTACTAATGTCATGAAATATCGTAGTAGCGACAAAAAATTGTTTATTTCCTAATTAGGTCAGATGCTTTTTAGGGTTCCGTATCCGTAGCTCAAAAGGAAAAACGGAACCCCTATAGGATCACTCGTGTGTCTGTCTGTCCGTCTGTCACAGCCAATTTGCTCCGAATTTAATGGACCAATTAGGTTGAAATTTGGTACACGTATAAAGTTCTGTGATATTTCAACACGAACGTTACACGTCCGTGTTTGGGTCACAGAAATTCATACGTGTACCAAATTTCAACTTAATCGATCCATTAGATTTGGAGCACATCGACTATGACAGACGGACAGACAGACACAGAAGTGATCCTATAAGGGTTTCGTTTTTCTTTTTGAGGTACTGAACCCAAAAAAGTGCCTTTCCATGGCTATAAAAAAGAGAGGGAGAGGTAAGACCGCAATCTACCTGGATGACCAATGTCCGGAAGGACATGCAAAAGCTTGGCCTTGGTGACGATGCTTACCAGCGAAGTGAATGGCGCCGAAAGATTTAAGAAAGCCGACCCAGCGTAACGGGAAGAGGTGATGGCTTAGAAGAAGACGTAGCTACCTATGTAATTAGTGAAGGTTATATAAAGTTAAGCCATTTGCAAAGTAATGTTAATAGCTGATGATCGAATAGTGAAGACGTAATGCAAACTTTCCGCAGGAGTAAAAGCGTGAAAATAGGCAAATTACTACTTATATGTAAAGCAAGTCAGTTGAACCTCATTATGTAAAGGACAAAAAGCGGCCAAGTACGAGTCGGACTCGTACATGAAGGGTTGCGTACAACCGTACAATATTTATTATTAATATCGAGCAAAAAACGCCGAAAAACCACTTTAATTGTATGGGGGACCGACTTTAATGTTTAAATTTTATTACTTGTTGTTATAGCGGCCATAGTTGTACACATTCTGTGAAAATTTTAATTACGGTTTCAAAGATACAGCCTCGACAGCGGAGCCATAATAATAGTGTCCCGTGGCCACCCTTTGGGTAAGGAACCCTTTTTTTGGGGTGGGAAATTATCAAATACCTAACTTTTCCCGATCTGGGCGGAGCAGGAGGGCGTGTCAGACTTCTACTGACTAAAACCCACCCGTGTTGCTTCAGTTGCCTGTGCCAGGGCCACAGTAACTCTTTCAAACAACCCGCAACCCTGGCAGAAAAACCCATTTACGTCTTACGAACATTTCGTATTCAGAAAGTGATCAACTAATTACCTAGCAACGCATTTCCTTACAATCGTTCGGTAATCGAGTGCGAATATGGCGCCTAATTTCACGCAGTTCGCGCCGTTCGAAACGAAAGTGAAAATGGCGGGAAAGATGAGCTGTCAAACCACGTTCCGATACACTCTCGATTTCGTTCGTTGTGTTTTGCGGTTGATTTTTTGTCGGTGAGAAATGCGGTGATGTTGTTTTTTTTATTTCTTTTTCGTTTCGCAGTCTGTCTTAACCTAAAATTTCTTAAATTATCTATACTTACTAATATTATAAAGCTGAAGAGTTTGTTTGTTTGTTTGAATGCACATCAGGCTACGACCCATGATAGGAGCCGAGCAAAAAGAAAAACAGAAATACGCTAAACGAAAACGAAGTTACAGAATGGGCGGGCGATGCGCTACATCGCGGTGGGTCGGGAGCTGAGGGAGTTTTATAAAAAAAATGTGGCTATTATTTCAGTATTGTGTTTCTTACGATTAATTCCATGCGAACGAAGTCGCGGACAGAAGGTAGTTATTTAATAAACTCGCTCTTTTATAAAAGCAATTTGAGTACATCAAACGTCCCTTTCGTTTTATCTCAGCAATTTACAGCCTAAGGCACTAATAGGGCCTAATGTTTATTCATGACGCCTTGTGGATAACTTTCTGCAATTTACCCAATTCAATCGATCGTAAACCAATTCTTGGGAAACGTTTCCAAAACAATAAAATTCAATTACTTAGCGAATTTGTAATGCGAACCTTTTATTGTAATAATTGACCTACTTCCTGGGTACTTCCGTAAGAATCACAGCCCTATCAAAAACGAATTAGCCACAGATAATGCAATACCGCGAAATTAACCTTAACAGATGTCATTAGTAAAGAAAGCAGACTTGTCTATTTGTACAAATTACGTCCTGACTTCAAAACAAACAAGTTTGTACCTTGACGCATCTGGGTAAGGTCGAATTTTCCAACTCATTATTATTCCAAATCAATCAGAGGGATTTGTCACCGATGGGCAGCGGTCAAATGAGTTTGGACACTATTGTACTGCGTATAAAATATAAATTTATTCGGTGTGATGTTACTTACGACGTTTTTCGCCCATTTAAAGTCATGTTTTGGAAAGCTACGGCGAAAGTCGGCGTCTTATGAGTGTTCAAGTGTGACCACTCAATCTTGATACTTGAATGTGCATTAAAACCGTTTTTGTATCTCATTATCCAGTGCTAAATATGGAAATACTGTAAAGACCGTACATTCAAGATGTCTCTATTTTACGAGGATTTTCTATTAATCGTCTTATTAAGCATTCATTAAAAAAAAAAAAAAAAAAACTAGTAGGTAAAGATGCAAATCCAAAAAACGTTTCTAGCTACTGAAATCTTATTACACTGCCCACTTTCTATAGGTTTGACTATACCAAATTAATAATGCTATTTACTTACAATTTAAACTTCCCGAAAATGGACTTAACCTCTGGCAGCCAAATTATATTAAGAAAATGGCCAAAAATCTATTTCACAAAGTAAATAGTCAATAAGTCGAAAAGCTAAACTTAAACACAGTTGTTACATGACCGACAAATTTCTGATATACTTAGAGTAATTGTATAATCCTGTTACTTTTTATAGCAGTTTAGATTATCATGAGAACTGAACAATTACTGCGAAATAACTGTTAAAAGCTCTAAAAGAAAAACGTTGCTCCGTTAACAATATAGCGGACATTTTTATTTAAAAAATTGCAGTACGAGAAGCGTTTTTTTTTTCTTCTCGTATCTTTACTCGTATCTAGAGGTGTCAATTATTTATTTAAGTAAATTGAAAAAGTAGGTAAAATATCTAAATTAACAAGTCCGTATATAGGTGCAACTGTAAAATTGTAGCTGTTATTATCACTAGTTTAAGAAATTGGAATGTACAATACATATTTAAACTGAATTTACAAAGTGAAATAAACCATTATTACACATTCCTACCTTATATTTATACGTCACGCACACCATACATACGCTAAAACAACGGTCATGTCGCTATTGTTTTGTATTAAAATGTACAAAACACAACCCACTGGGTTCTCCACATAAATATTGAATGATTACTTCTTAATTTAAATATATTTGACATCGTATTAATTACAGTAATTACTTTACAGATGATAAGCGTTAATGGATGACAATAACGTAATTAGAATATTAAAATATGAGCAATTAAGTATCGTTAAGAAAATGTAAAACACTCGAGGAACTCTAACGAAAAGTGAAAAGGAACGAAGCGCGAGGCTATCGCAGTTTACTTCCGATAATCAACTTCCCGCGTCAAGACGTCTCACGCAAATAAAAAATACCAACAAAAATACAACAATAATTAAACAATAAAAACACATAAAAATAGCAACTGTGAAAAAAAAGTGCCAATAAAAATGAGGTGTAATAAGAACAAGTGAAATGTGTAAAAGTGTAATCGAAAACGGACTTCATGGATCGGCGGGGAAAATTGAAAAGAAAAATTTTAAAACGCGTAGAAGAACGCGCGATTGTGTTTTTAATACAATGATTTTCAGAACTTTTATGTTTTCTTTTGCGTTTTTAAGTTGTTTTCATAGTATTTTGTGTAATGAGAATGACGTGTTGACATTGGAAGTTGATGACAAAGATATTGATTTGCCAACGGATAGAAGGCGACCTGCGAATGAACAGGAGAAAGATATTTTAATGTTAGGTGCTCTAGGAAGGAGGAAGGGTTCCGGGTACCACAATGCTTATGGTTCATCACAAGAAGATGATTCTATCATGGATTTATTGGGAAAGAGTGAGTATTTTTAATATTTTTATATAATATGGCTGGTATTTTCTGTGGAAGATGACATAACACCAATGCGGTGATTAAAATAAATTAAATATTAGTCATTATGTCACATATCTTAGTAAATCTTTCCAATGAAATGAAAATAATTGAAGATAATCATTACTATAAATATGGTTTTCGAATAAATTAATTTATTACTATCGATGATCGCTCTTTCCTCAGAATGCACCGTTATTTTCAATTTCTTGAAGTTAATTGGTCCCAACTGGTCACAAATTGTAATTAGTCACAACTAAGCAACAATGGCGGTTTAAGTAGAGTGACACAATTTAAAGAGCCGGTTTTTTGATTTGGTTAAACATAGAAACTAATGGTTGAATTTTGGCTAAATGTGAAAGGCTAAACATGAATGAGTTATGTCGTTATTTACTATTTTTTAATATGAATAAGTTAACATGAATACATTCATGTTTATTCTTTCACATTTAGCCAAAATTCAACCATTAGTTACTATGTTTAACCATTGGTTGAGTTAACTACGGATCAAAAAACCGGCCCTAAAGGTTGTTTTTTTTAGAGGCGGAGAAATTAAAATTAAAATAAAACACAGAAAAATGTTATTAATATCCATGAATTGGCTTTAATTGATAGATAATTTTATGGCATTCATGTTTGAACATGATTCCGGATATGTGGCTGCCGCGGCTGACACCAACGCCAAGTTTACTGAAAACTTAACTTTTTTATTGGCTTAAGAGGATTGTGAAGTGCCGATACGCGGCGCGATTTTTAGAGGCAATTGCCTACATTTCATACAATTATTTACATAAATATTGTTTCGGGCGATAACGTTTTTACTCCCCTAAACCTTTACGAAATGAGACAATTTTAATCTCATTACATTTAGTACACTTTAATCTAGGTCTGTACGATTTTCATTTTTAGTAATTCGATTTAATTTAATTTAAAAAAAAATAAAAATGCTCGAGGATGTTTTTATGTCAAAAATATAGATATTTAGATGCTAATAACTTATATCGTATACAATATTTCTTTATAATAAAAACGTACGGACCTAGTTTTTCATTATACCAACAACATTTCCAAAAATTATGAAAATTAAACTATGTTTACGGGGAGAAAAACGTTATCTCTTTTTGTATGAAAATTTACAGCTTCACAATCCTCTTAATTTACTAAAGGAAACATTTGACAAACGACTAATTTCACGAAATCTGGCCACCTCATTCGTGCGATTTGAAGCGATTACTTTATTTTATCTGGGGATATGTGAAGTCGCATGTCTACTCCGATAAACTAGTAACGATTGAGCACTTGGATGCCAACATTACAGTCTTTACTGCGAAGAGTGTGTGAAAATTTGACCTTCAGATTATACCATGCCTTCAAATTACCTACGCGTCAGCCGCGGCGGCCACATGCCCGAAATCATATTCAAACATTAATGCCATAAAATTATCTGTCAAATATAGCCAACTGGCTGTTTCCCGCGACCTCGTCTGCGATCCAAACGTATTTAATATGTACTTAAATATATAAAAAAAAAAAAACTTAACACACTACTAAAGTGTCTATAATCAATCATGATTCGAAAGATACGTGGCGCCATCTATTACATAAGAACAGTACTTTTTTCCAGGACGAAATGTACCCTATGTCCGTGTCTGTACACCTGACAACGTATATGCAATATTTCAGGATGGTCAGGTCAGTGGTTTAGGCGTGAAAAGGAAACAAACAAACAAACTTACTTTGGCATTTACAATATTAGTTACGATTAGGATTTCATGGATATTAAAAACATTTAACTGTGCTTTATTTCAATTTAAAGTTCTCTGCCTTAAAAAAAATCTTATATACATATTATATCTAGTACTTGATAATAATTGATTTACTGAAAATTAAAGCATTCGTGGGCAGACGGCCTCCTTGGTCCTGTGGTCGCAAGCGCCACTGATGAGCATGAGGTCTTGGGTTCGATCTCCAAGGTCAAGCAAAGTGTTATTGGTTTTTTTAGGGTTCCATACCTCAAAAGGAAAAACGGAATCCTTATAGGATCACTGTGTGTCTGTCTGTCTGTCTGTCCAGAAGGACAGACGTCACACCCAATTTGCTCCAAATCTAATGGACCGATTAAGTTGAGATTTGGTACACGTATGAATTTCTGTGACCCAAACACGGACGTGTAACTTAAATAAATGAATTTAATAATAAAGGGGTCAATTTTGGGGGGCAAAGAGAAGAGAACTAAAGAAAAAAGTCTTGCAAACTGTACTGTGACATATTGAATGAAATAAATGGCTTACTGTGAGGATCCCAAATATGTTTTTTTTTTTAATAATTTTAAAATAAATTGTTTTAAAGTTATTTAAGTAAATAGACGAAAATTTACCATTCCTCCCCTTATCTCTGAAACTACGGAGCCTAAAATTTAAAAAAAAATACAGAAAATAGTTCTATACCTATAGATTACAGGAAAACCTAGAAGTCTACGGTCTTAAAATAACATGGCAAATCTCTCAATATTGTGCGTTCAAACTTACATTTGCAGTTTGAATGTATGGAAGAACATGTTTTTCAACTACAATGTTAAGTTCGTTCTTGGGATAAATTCGTCCCAACTACAGAACACTTCATTCGCGCGTGGTCTGACACGCACTTGGGCGGTTTTTTTTCTGGAATTTCTCAGTAGCAGCCTGGAGTCTGGATTTGTGCCCGGTTGAAGGCAATAGGCTGGCCCCCTATTACATGTAACTTAAACATAACTGGCGAAATGTGGATGTACAGACGCCAGCAGGTCAAGCTACCCGAAACTGTCAAATTTTCCCAATCAACTTTGAGCCTAATACTTTAGCGATAAAGTTGAAAATTAATTAAAGAAATTTGACAGATTGTAGTAGCTTGATGTGGTGGCGTCTGTACTTTAGGTACTTACACCTCTGCCCAACCCTTCGGGGAAAGGAGACAGGGCGTTATGTTACGCAAAGCATTCAATCTTACAGCAATGGCTTAACAGTTTTGGCTGCGATTTTTTTATTCTAGTAATCAATTAGCTAGATGGATGATCATTTTATAACCCTAAGGATAAGTATATCATACCCAGCCTATAACTTTCCCACTGTTGGGACACAGGCCTCCTCTCTGTGAGAGTGGAGTGGGCCATAATCAACGTGGGCCCAGTGCGGGTTGGTAGATGGCACATGTCTTCGATTTTTTGGTTCTAGGACATCCCCGTTTCCTCACGATGTTTGTTTTAACTCGATCTGTCTTAATTTATATTTTAATTTGAGCTAGTGTGGACGCTTCACCCATGCTCTAGAAGTCTCTACTTTATTATGATTTCCTCAAAGATTATCTTCTTCCAGACGAATCCTTTCTCCAAATAATCCTTTACCCGAATTGTCATCTTCCAGCCCTTGTCCCATGTTACTTAGAGTCGGCGAAAAACGTTTTCATCTTCCAATGCCATCCCCCGTTGTTAACCGTCACGCTATCATCCACTCCCTTCTCTTTCATCCATCCATACTTTCCTTGGTCTTCCTCTCCCTCTCCATCCATTAACAATTGCCAATATGTGAAAGTGTGACGAATATGGATAAGTACCCATATTCGTCACACTTTTAGTCACATGCGCTGAACAGACAGATGCAGTTCGATATCAATCATAACTAATATTATAAATGCGAAATTTAGTTTGATTGTTTATTTGTTTCTTACGCTTGCTAAACCGGCTCTCTACTTTATTATGATTTCCTCAAAGATTATCTTCTTCCAGACGAATCCTTTCTCCAAATAATCCTTTACCCGAATTGTCATCTTCCAGCCCTTGTCCCATGTTACTTAGAGTCGGCGAAAAACGTTTTCATCTTCCAATGCCATCCCCCGTTGTTAACCGTCACGCTATCATCCACTCCCTTCTCTTTCATCCATCCATACTTTCCTTGGTCTTCCTCTCCCTCTCCATCCATTAACAATTGCCAATATGTGAAAGTGTGACGAATATGGGTAAGTACCCATATTCGTCACACTTTTAGTCACATGCGCTGAACAGACAGATGCAGTTCGATATCAATCATAACTAATATTATAAATGCGAAATTTAGTTTGATTGTTTATTTGTTTCTTACGCTTGCTAAACCGGCTGAATGGATTTGCATGAGATTTGGCACATAGGTAGATCATGACCTGGAATAGGATATAGAATTTACTTTTTATCGCGGTAGTAAGATCTCGTGGGATAATTTGCAACGTCCACACGGACGAAGCCACGGGCACAAGCTAGTTAGCATGGAGCTAATGCTATCTGATCTTTATAACTCTCCACTCATAGATGTAATAAAATATATTGCCTGGTCGCGTTGGTGTAATTCAATCAATTAATCTGCCTAGCCTTTTCCCAACTCTGTTGAGGTCGGCTTCCAGTCTAACCGGATGCAGCTGAATACCAGTATTTTACATGGAGCGACTGCCTATCTAACCTCCACAAACCAGTTACTGGGTAATACGATACCCCTTGGTAAAACTGGTTGTCAGACTTTCGGGCTTCTGACGACCCGTAACGACTGTCAAAGATCCACGAATGACAGCCGGGACCAACGGCTTAACGTGCTTTCCGAGGTACAGAGGAGTTTCGGTATGAAAAGATGATCACCCATCCACGGACCAACCCCGGCAAGCGTACCTTAACCTGATGGATCAACCCGTGCGGCTGTTATTACTTAGCCATGAACTCCTTGTTGGAGGAGCTCGTGGCTCAAATAGGTCCCGCCTGCTTCCAACTTTTATTTAATAAACAACTGAAAAGTTAAAAACAAGTTTTAACTTTTCAGTTTTTTAGTTTTTTTAATTACTTTTTTTACCCTTTTGATACGGAACCCTAACAAGACATATAGTACACACATGCAAAGCAGGCAAAAGCCTCGTGTTCAAGCAGCCTATACATTGACAAATCCTCAGGGACTAAAAACAATTTACCTTGTCACTGTATTGCGCCACATGACATGACATGGGGTGTGAAAGGGGTGTGGAGTGGATATTCTAAAATTATCAATAAACCAAACGGAAGCCCGCTAAGCAGTTCAATAAAGCGTTTCCTGTCTCACCTAGAAACGAAAGAAAATCAGTAGTCGTACCTTCACACGTGTTTATAAATATACAAGAAGTAAAAGCTAACGGAAATAGCTCGTTGAGGTGGTCAACATACTTGCAAACTTGCCTAGCAAGCTCTGGCTCTTGGACTAACATATTCGATCTATTAAAATGTAAGGTGTGCTTCGGTTCGGCAGGATTCGGTACAACCGAGCGACAATCCAAGGGGATGTATGAGAGGTCGTTTGCAACCAAATTACTCCTTGTGATCCCTATGGAAATGTCACCCCACACAAATTCCAACACCACTACCAGCTATGTAAATTACAGTGGCAGGATGTTATAGCTGAAAAACTACCCAAGCAAAGGTAATCAAATTTATGTGACTCGTGGCTAAGTAATAACAGCCGCACGGGTCGATCCATCAGGTTAAGATACGCTTGACGGGTTGGTCCTTGGATGGATGACCATCTTTTCATACTAAGACTCCTCCGTGCCTCGAATGCACGTTAAGCCTTTGGTTCTGGCTGTCATTCGTGGATCTTAGACAATCGTTTCGGGTTGTCGCCAGTATTACCTAGTTACTGGGTCTTGGAGGTCAGATAGGCAGTCAATCAATCAGCCTAGCCTTTTCCGAACTATGTTGGGGTCGGCTTCCAGTCTAACCGGATGCTGCTGAATACCAGTATTTTACATGGAGCGACTTAGTCAGATAGGCAGTCATACCATGTAAAATACTGGTATTCAGCAGCATCCGCTTAGACTGATAGCCGACCCCAACATAGTTGGGAAATGGCTAGGCTGATTGTCATAGGAAGAGTATACCCTTTCAAATAAAAAATAATCGTCAAAATCGGACTAATCTGTATAAAGCAAAGTTATGCGTGGTCATAATTACATTAAAAAAAATATATACGCGTCGACTTGAGAACCTCCTCCTTCTTTTCGTGGGTTAAAAAATCAATAAAGATCAGCCGATTTATTCTGAAACATCTCACCGTGAAAACTTAAGTGAAGTGAGTTTGAAGTGAGCTATCATTCCACCTGATGCTAGGGATTGACACTATTGACAGCTCACTTCAAGTTATGTAACTTCACCTAAATTTTCACGGCGAGATCGGTGGAATAGATAGGCAGTTCCAAATAGGCTCGCACATCATTATTATTATTGAACATAAAGGCTCCCGCAGACAGGCACGATGCGAGGACGGTACGACGCGATTCTGGTAAAACAATTTCCTTGAAGTTTTCATAGAAATTATTCTACAAGAGTCGCGTCGCGCCTGTCTACGGGAGCCTTGAAGTGACATAATATCGACTATTATTATCGATGACTACAAATTTTGTCATCTTTTTCTTTTCTCTGAATTCAAAGCCGATCTGATGCTTAACACGTCTAATTGGATTTACTATTGCGGAGTTCTTCATAAATAGTGAACGAATTTACAACTTCGAGGATATACGAGCACTTCGTTCTTCTTGTCCTCTTTGCTTATTTTTTCTGTGAAGGGCGATTACGTCAAATTAAAAGGGACCTGAACAGCTAAATAATAAATAAAATATAATAAAAATAAAAATATTTTAATATCAGGCATCAAGACCCATAGGGTGTTAGATTTTACATAATTACTTAAAAACTATATTAGTTACATGCAGGAACGCTAAAAAGATAGAAATAGAAAATCACAATCACATCAAATCATAACACGCTCTGTTGCCAACATGTAGCTTGGTAAACCTCCCCATGTAGTCCCATCCGGCCTCTCTGCAAACACCCTCAAAATGCTGTTGCTGCGTCCCCTCACTCGGGATATTACTGAGGCAATTTTATTCCACATTTTCGCAAAGAAGTCTTCAGTGTGCGCATTAGCAACATACCTGACGCACTACAGTAAGGTGGAAGCGTCAACAGCGCCCTGTTATATTGAATGTTATATATCAAGACTTACGATTAAATCTGAGCTTTGTATTTCAAATGCAGACATTTAAACTACTATTCTAGTCAAATGGCTGATCTTTGTCAAGCTTTCAACCTGCCATATTAGGACAATTTAGAAGGATAGTGATCTTATTCTGCATGATTTTAATGCAATCTTCAAACTTACGTACTCTTCTACCATAGAGAGTTTAGATAGCTAGAAAAGATTATGTTCGTAACATACTACAAATATAGAGAGGAGAAATTGTTGCGTGCGTAATGTTAATGATTTCATATTATATTATTATCGTGTATAAACATGTCACTTAATAAACTAAGTACTTACTTATAAAGTTGTTCAGTAATAAAAAACTATTTTCCAGTTAAAGAAACGACTTCCAAAAAAAACACTACAAAGTGAAAAATAACTTTAATTTCTGAAGTGGTGTCTTTGGATCTTTGTTTTAGATTTTTTCCACCGAATTCCGAAATTGAATTTATTTTTCAGTTTTTTTGGAAGTCGGTTGTTTTTTTGGAAAATGTTTTTTATTTTTCACTTTTTAGTGGGTCAGTTTGTAACTAACTCAGTTACAATACCCTAATGTCAACTGCTCTTCACCTTTTACACAATATTACTTTTCCCGATGCAGAGACGTTAATTGTTGAGGAGTTCTCCTGATAAGTCCTTACCAGGTGAACTGGAGCTGATGGTGAAGTCACTCACCATCAGCTTCACTTCACCATACGCATTGTGACGAGCGTAAATTGCTTAGCAACCATTATTAAAGTATTTAATCGATTCGCAAACCGTAAAACACTTGTTTTTGAGTAGTTCCGGTGGCCACCTGTGATCTTCATTATCAGTTTCACTTCACCAAATGGTCCGAGAGCAAATGCGCGAGTTACTATAAAAAAAAAATACCCAAATCGCTATAGTTTTACCTATAATATTTGAAAAGTTCCATCGATTTCTCCAGGATCTCATCATCAGATCCTGACATGATGACAATGGGACCAACTAGAAAGTACCTTTCAAACAAAAAATATTTTTTCAAATCGGAGCAGCCGTCTTTGAGTAATCGGGGAACATACATAAAAAAATAACATAGAACATTCAGACGAACTGAGAACCACCTCCTTATTAGTTTATTTTTAGTTTAGTTAGTTTTAAAGTTGATATTAAATACACGTTTGAATCCTCACTGTGAGTTGTCCCTTCTCAGGCATACGTCTACATCCTGCCAGGGTGGCGGGTTGTTTGAAAGACTTCGACTTGTGGCGGGTTTTAGTCAGTAGAAGTCTGATACACCCTGCCGGTCCGCCCAGAGCGGGAGAAGTTATATGATGATTCCCCTCCCCCTCAAAAAAAGGCATACGTCTTCTTAACTCATAAGCATGAATTGAAGTTAGTACCTATGCAATTAAAAAGCCACGAGGAAAAGCTTGATAAATCGGCATGGCGCATTATGGGTATCACAATTAATCAAATTAATTACATTATGTCATATATCAATGGAGCAGGTCAGCGGTGGCCCAGTGGTAACGGTCGAACTTACGAATGGACGAATTAATGGTCGGATTTTCGTGGGTTCGGACCCAGATAAATCGGCGCTTTACATTGTGAAATTTATTTCACCACTGCTCTCAAAACGATAAAGCAAAACATCGTGATCCGACCAAAATTCGATGACATGTGACATCTACCGACCCGCACTGGGCCCGCGTGGTGGTGGACTCTCGGCCCACTCTCTCTTACTGAGAGGAAGCCTGTGCCCACGCACTCCGCAGTGGGAATGTAATGGGAAAAATTAGTAGATATAAATGTCGGATGTTTTTGTGGGTGACCCAGATAATGCATTTTGCGTAGGTATAAGTTGTATTCATAAGATGCAATACAAAAGGCAGTGATATGAATTATGGATATCAATCTTGAAGATGTCGAAAGATTTTTTATCCGACTCTAATAAAAGGAGGACTTCTCAGTTCATCGGAATCTTTTTTATGTATAATATGTTCCCCGATTATTTATTTCATTTTATCAAGCGTGACGGAACGTGACGTGCGTGACGTGGGGACTAATAATCCTAACTAATATTGTAAAAGCGAAAGTAGGTTTGTTTGTTTGTTTGTTACCTTTTCTCGCCTAAACCACCGAACCGATCATCCTGAAATTTTGCATATACGTTGTCAGGTGTACAGAAGCGGTCAAAGGGTACCTTTCATCCCGAAAAAAATTACTGTTCCCGAGGAAAACAACAATAACTTTGTTATGATAATAGATGGCGCCACGTGTCTTTAGTAGTGTGTTAAGATTTTATTTTTTTATTTAAGTAGTTCTAACACATTTTGTGAGTCTAGTGTCGATAGACCGGTTTTTCATCCTCCTAACTAATATTATAAATGCGAAAGTGTGTTTGTTTGTTTATTGATTACGCTTTCACGCTAAAATAGCTGAACGGATTTGGATGAAATTTGGCACATGGGTAGACCATGACCCGGAGAAGGACATACGCTACTATTCACCCTGGATCGCAGACGAAGTCGCGGGAAACAGCATTTTTCACAAAAATGCTGAATATTCTTTAGTAGATCTATTTTGATCCACTAAAGCATCGCAGGTAATAAATAATCACAATTTTCACATAAAATCTTCAATCAAAAACACTTACTCTACTCACCCACTTAAAATTCTTGACAAAAGATAAAGAAGTAACTACAATAGAACTAAAGAAAATGCTTGATATCAAAACTTTGATCTGAGTCACGCAAGACGAGAGTAAAAGTGCGCGTGCGCAGAGAAAATGGACGGTCGTTCAACCGATCCGTATCGATCTGAGAATGTTTAAATCATGTTGCGTGATTGTTGTCTTTATGTAATAGATTGTACGGATTGTTTGTTTTCGATTGATACATGCATGTATGGGGATTTTCAATATTATTTTACAAGTGTACACGAGTAAACTGGATGATTTTTTTACCGTCTTGAAAAAAATAGGATGCTTATTTATTGAGAAATTATATTTTTTTTCTCTTTGAAGGGCGATGACGTCAAATTAAATGGGACTTAAAAAGATATATCAAGACGTACGATTAAATCTGAGCTTTGCATTTCAAAGGCAGTAGACATTTAAACTACTATTCTAGTCAAATGGCTGATCTTTGTCAAGCTTTCAACTTGCCATATTTAGGACGATTTAAAAAGATAGTGTCCTTAATCTGAATGATTTTAATGCAATCTTCATACTTTCCGTACTCTTCTACCATACAAATGTGTTATTAAACAAGAGAGTTTAGATTGCTAGAATAGATTGTGCTCGTTACACAGACTACAAATATAGAGAGGAGAAATTATCATGTTAAGGACTTCGTATAATGGCCTATGGCCAACCTAGTTTTTTTTTTTTTAATAGCTTAGACAGAAATTGCTCTATCAATAAACACTACACATTTGAAGTAAACTAGAACAATAAAAACAGAAATTAAAAAAAAAAAAAAAACTTTATAGATCGTTAAAAAATATCGAAATTCAAATCATACGCACTACGCAGGGTGCGTAGTGCGTATGATTAGCTGGGGATTTGCTTTGATATGATGCCATGCGAGACAGAGCCCCATCTATCCCTCAGAGAAATTCCAATTGTTAGCGGAAGTTTTAAGTACAGTTCCAGTAGTTTTTTTTTTTTTTTTTTGGTTAGCCTTTATTGTCACACTGCTGGGCAAAGGCTTCCCTACTCTCGTTCTACCTCTCTCTGTCCAGAGCTGCCAAGGACCAATCTTTATTTGAGGAGTCCAGCTCAACCCGCCTTCTCCGTCTGGGCCTGCCGCGATGTCCTTTGCCCCCATTGGGTCGTAAGTTTGGCCCATTGATTGTCTGACATGCGGCAGATGTGTCCAGCCTAATTCCATTTAAGCGTGGCATCTTTCCGAGTGACATCAGTTATTTTAGTGATGAAACGGATTGTTGTATTCTTAACCTGGTCCACAAGTTCGATACCGAATACTCCGTTCCATAGCGCTCTGGCAAACCCCGAGAGTGGTGGACCTCTGCTGAATTATCAAAGACCATGTTTGAGAACCATAAGTGAAGATGGGAAGAATACCCATGCCGATGAGCTTTCTCTTGAGGGATAGAGAAAGATCGCCTATAGACTTTCATGGCCCAATAGCTCTTCCATGCATTCTCGGTGCGTTTTTGTTTCCAGTTTCCAGCACATCAATTATACAATCAAACTTTCAAAAATCAAACTTCTGTATACAATCAAATTTTTTAATTGAAACAGACAGCTGTGCTGCTGGGGAGTTTGTTGCTGTGCTTCTTCTCCCCAGCTAAAACACTAGGAAGTGGTGAAGGGCGGGTGTTTTGGGGACTGTCTTATGTAATTTTGACGTTCGAAAAGTACTGATTCTCAGCCTAGTTTGAAGAAAAGACTTTTGATTTTAACACTTGTGTGGTTATGTTATAATAGAGCTTATATGAAATAATGTTTTTAGTTAATTGTTAATTAATACGTATATAGCCTGCTAAACAAGCTAAAACTGTTACTATAACAAACAGCATTGTCTAATTTTTTTAGTCGTAAATGTCTTTTACTTCGCACGCAAGTAACAAGTTGAATCTTTTATGTTATAATAACGTCCATTTGTCGTCAGTATCAGCAATTCATCACGTCAATAATGTAAAAAGTGGCCAAGTGCGTGTCGGACCACGCACAATGAACGGTTCCGTAGTTGGGATGAATTTATCCCAAGAACAAACTTAACATTGTTGTTGTAAAACATGTTCTTCCATACATTCCAACTGCAAATGTAAGTTTGTGCGCACAATATTGAGAGATTTTCCATGTTATTTTAAGACCATAGACTTCTTATAGGTTTTTGTTTAATCTATAGGTATATAACAATTTTCTGTATTAAAAAAAAAATAACTCAATAGTTTCGGATATAAGGGGGCTATTTGAGACCCTCACTGAAAGCCCTTTCATTTGATATGTCACACGGTACAGTTTGCAAAACATTTTATTTTAATTTTCTTATTTGGCCCCCAAAATTGACCCAATATGCAAAATTCATTTATTTACGTTACGGTCAGAGAAATTAATAGGTGTACAAACTTTCAATTAGATTCGGAGCAAATTGGCTGTGACAGATTGACAGACACACGAGTGATCCTTCCTATATGGATTCCGTTTTTACCTTTTGATGTACGGAACCCTAAAAACTATTAAAGCAGGTTCAATAAGGGTATGGGCCTAAGCATCGAGTGCTCATATTATTTTTAAGCTATCCTGATTATACATACCAATGACTGTTTTTAAACTTGGTTTCTATAAACTCTTACGCTGGTTTGCTTTTAGCGATAAGACCGCCCATTGTTTCACCCTAAGTAAAATTTGTACATTTAATATCTGTACTTTAAACAAATACTAGAGAGTAAGTATTCTATATATCTAGGTATCTGGTCTTCAAAATAGCTCTCGTAGATTGCGTGTTTCTTGAACAATTTTAAAGCGGTTTATTAAATTACGCGATCAAATTATTTATGAAGTGGTGAAGTTCTGACGCATTTTCCGAGACTTATTGTTTTAACAGATTTTATAAAGCCATATTAACGATGGATATGTCACGATATAATTATGAACTTCGTTAGTTTGTAATCTATCGCTTTTATTTCCGTTACATTATAAACTATCGAAAAATTTCCAACTGCTACAAACCAGTTACAATTTAACGCATTTTCTTAAAAAGCCATATTTACGATGGGATATGTCACGGTATAATTAAGAAATTCGTTATTTGTAATGTATCGGTTTTATTTCCTTTACATTATAAACTATCGAACAATTGCCAACTGCAACAAACCATTTACAATTTAACGCATTTTCTTAAAAAGCCATATTTACGATGGGATATGTCACGGTATAATTAAGAAATTCGTTATTTGTAATGTATCGGTTTTATTTCCTTTACATTATAAACTATCGAACAATTGCCAACTGCAACAAACCATTTACAATTTAACGCATTTTCTTAAAAAGCCATATTTACGATGGGATATGTCACGGTATAATTAAGAAATTCGTTATTTGTAATGTATCGGTTTTATTTCCTTTACATTATAAACTATCGAACAATTGCCAACTGCAACAAACCATTTACAATTTAACGCATTTTCTTAAAAAGCCATATTTACGATGGGATATGTCACGGTATAATTAAGAAATTCGTTATTTGTAATGTATCGGTTTTATTTCCTTTACATTATAAACTATCGAACAATTGCCAACTGCAACAAACCATTTACAATTTAACGCATTTTCTTAAAAAGCCATATTTACGATGGGATATGTCACGGTATAATTAAGAAATTCGTTATTTGTAATGTATCGGTTTTATTTCCTTTACATTATAAACTATCGAACAATTGCCAACTGCAACAAACCATTTACAATTTAACGCATTTTCTTAAAAAGCCATATTTACGATGGGATATGTCACGGTATAATTAAGAAATTCGTTATTTGTAATGTATCGGTTTTATTTCCTTTACATTATAAACTATCGAACAATTGCCAACTGCAACAAACCATTTACAATTTAACGCATTTTCTTAAAAAGCCATATTTACGATGGGATATGTCACGGTATAATTAAGAAATTCGTTATTTGTAATGTATCGGTTTTATTTCCTTTACATTATAAACTATCGAACAATTGCCAACTGCAACAAACCATTTACAATTTAACGCATTTTCTTAAAAAGCCATATTTACGATGGGATATGTCACGGTATAATTAAGAAATTCGTTATTTGTAATGTATCGGTTTTATTTCCTTTACATTATAAACTATCGAACAATTGCCAACTGCAACAAACCATTTACAATTTAACGCATTTTCTTAAAAAGCCATATTTACGATGGGATATGTCACGGTATAATTAAGAAATTCGTTATTTGTAATGTATCGGTTTTATTTCCTTTACATTATAAACTATCGAACAATTGCCAACTGCAACAAACCATTTACAATTTAACGCATTTTCTTAAAAAGCCATATTTACGATGGGATATGTCACGGTATAATTAAGAAATTCGTTATTTGTAATGTATCGGTTTTATTTCCGTTACATAATAATTTATCGAAAACACGCCAACTGCAACAAACCATTTACAATTTAACGTATTTTCTTAAAAAAGCTATATTTACGATGGGATATGTCACGGTATAATTAAGAACTTCGTTATTTTGTAATCCATCGGTTTTATTTCCGTTACATTATAAACTATCGAAAAATTGCCAACTGCAACAAACCGTTTACAATTTAACGCATTTCTTAAAAAGCCATATTTACGATGGGATATGCCATGGTATACCTAATTATGAACTTCGTTAGTTTGTAATCTACCGGTTATATTTCCGTTACATTATAAACAAAATAATACCGATTATAAACTAACGTCCCACACAATATTACGGCAACAGATATTAATAGTAGGTATTGAATCTACCATTTGATCTAGTGACGCAAGCGCAAGTGCTGCACGTGTGGTCCTAGGTAAGATTCAAGTATTATAGGGTTTTCCATCAAGAATTTTTCAGAAGCTGCCTAGAATCTGAAATTGTTGCCAATTAATGGCTCACACCTCACTCCCTATTACATAAAGGATCCAAAATTAACTGGCTAAATGTAAAAGACCTGTAAACCTGTACCTACGGGGAATACAAGGCAGGTTATGTCATGTTTAACATTGTATTTCCTCTTTTTCAGTGATACCCCAAACATGCCGCTATCGGGGAGCCCGGTACCCCTGCGGGCTAAGCATATCCTGCGTCCTAGGGGGAGGCAAACCCCTGGACCTCTGTTCTGGGGGCATGATATGGGCCTGTTGTGTGGATAGAGAGACCACTGAGAGACCAACTGAGGTGGCTCCGGTGGTGCATAATGCTAGTAAGTATTATTTTACTGAGCTTTAAGAAAAATGTAACAATTTTAATTAACGATTTACTTAGGTATATTTTTTTCATTTCTCGATATTTTGAGTATTTTTTTAAAAGTGAAAATCTGGTTTTAAGCGCTTTCGACTTATCGTGTCCATTGACTGGTTCAAGACAAAATGTCGGAAAATGAAAAGATCGTAGGATTGTATTGTAATTAAATAAATGTTGGCAGTCCCTGCATGTTGCAAGTTTAATAATGTTTTTTTTTTTTTAAATAGAAACTCAGATGTTGTGGACCTTTTTGTAACAAAAACAATTTTAGTAGAAGTAGGTACCTATCTACATTCCCTCCAGTTTAGAAATATTTGTCTTTTGTACATTTTGTCTTTTCGTTTTTTTTGTTCTTTTCGTTGTCCTGTGAGTAACTTTTTGTATAACGTGTATCCTAACTATATATTATTATTTTTAACAGTTTCATTAATCAAGTGTTAATTTAATGTAGATATTTATATGAAGATAATTTGTGCCAACTCAAATGCTTCTAGAGCAAACATCATCAATAATTCAAGATTAGATAATCGTGGATAAAAGGCGCTTATTAAAGAACCACATAGACAAAATAAAAAAGTTAAAGGCTTAATACTTAATTACTAAAAACTTCCAATTCCATTGGATTTCGGGAAGAAGGTGAAATATCGGTCACAAGATCCTGTAAGCTAGACGCGTGTCGTCAGTGTGGACAACTTTTTTCCCGTGAACCAACATCGTAATCGTGCAAAAAAAATGAGTCGTCCTATACAAAACTTCAATATCCTACTTGACCAAATGTATAGGACGACAGCTTTTTTTTTCACGATTACGATGTTGGTAAAAAAAGTTGTTCAGTTTGATGGACTGTACCACACCCATAAGTTGGCGACACCTTTGCTCAGACAGCCTGTAAGTACTCAAGGATGGAACTTAAAGTTCACCCAACAACACGATATTAAAATGCAACAGTCCATCCATCTTAGTTTCTCCGGTGAAATCTCAAGGTTTACGAGTATACACATCACGTAGACACGTGTCGAACGTCATACAAGTTACGAAATATCACGACAACTCTCTAAGGCGGCGTGAGTCATAAGCAGTAGCGATTAAAAGAAAGGGCACTGGAATAACTAAACAAAAACAATTACACCCACACAGGAATAACTTAAAATAAACTAAAATTAAAATATAATTATCGGCGGGCTACTTTGACTCTAGGGCCCAAATCGAGACAGATGTTTAGTGTCATTAAATCTACACAAAGTTCCACAAGTACGCGTGTATATCGCCATTTATTATTTACCGAAGGATGTGTGGTCGCAACACTTCGGGCAGCTTAAAGATTTGTTTCGATTTGGGCCAAACTTAGGCCCTAGGTAAATGTAACCCGACCTTACGGTATATTATTATTGACGGGCCAGTTGGCGTGGTTGGAGTCGCAGGTCGTGGGTTCGATTCCCATCCAGGACGAACATTTGTGTTCTTGAACATGTCTGTTTGTTCTGAGTCTGGGTGTAATGATCTATATAAGTATAATATTTAAAACAAAAAAAAGTAGTGTATGTAGTATATCAGTTATCTGGTTTCCATAGTACAAGCTCTGCTTAGTTAGGGCGTTTGGGATCAGATGACCGTGTGTGAAAAATGTCCCAGGATATTATTAAATTAATAAACAAAAAATCAGGTAACATGAAGACTGATAAGCCTTCCGATACTGGTCTGTCTGCAATCATCCAACGTAACACAATACGAGTATCCATTTTTGTATCTTATACAAAAATGGATAGGTACTCGTATTGCTAATCTATCAAATCGTCAAAATCCTGTCGCAAAATAAAAACAGTTGCTTATCTACGTACGTACTATCTCTTACCAACTACCTATATGATTGGTTTTGACAGCAGGTTTACTGACCCTGAAAAACATTTGGGGTTAACACCATGGATAACTCAAAAACGAATAGAGGCCATGCCACAGATTAATACAGATGGGACACTCCGCAGTTTAGGTATGAAGCTACAAGTACGCGGCGGGCCTATCTCACTGGGCCAATTCAGTAGGACTGCCGCGGTCAGAAGTTTTGTAGGTGAATATATCTGTAGGTAATAAGCGTTGTGCAACCTGAATTGCACTTTATTGTGTCGTAGCAAGATCGCTTTTTATTTAAATAATTTTGCGGAGTGTCTCATCTATATTAATGTGGCCATGCTAGGGCTATTTCATATTGGGCCATCGTTTATAAACAGGAATCGTCATAACAAAACAATAAAGTGTCGCCCGTGTCACTACCGCCGACGAGATGTGACAAAACCGGTTTATGTGTGACATTGTTTTCGATTACGAAATAAAGCGGCATACAGATAGTACACTCTCTCCTATGTGGCACTAGTTGAACAGGGTTAACGGTGCAAGTAAGTTGACCAACACGTATCTATCACTTAATTAATATATCTGTTATTGCTTCATTTTTAGGGTTCCGTACCAAAATGGTAAAAAGGAACCCTTAAGGTGTGACTAAGTCGGTCTGTCTGTCACAGCTGGAAATCTCAAGAACTACAAATGCTATCAACTTTAATTTTGAAATAGTTTTAGATGACGTGTGCCCAACGATTTTGCAAATAAGAAAGAAATAAAAATACAGATATTTTTTTTGCAACAGGGACTGAAAAATTCGAAGTGGGGCTACTAGGGCATGTGGGGTATCATATGAAAGAACGCCGTTTGCACAATTCCCAAAAACATATTTTTTTGGCTGCATAGTTTTCGACTTTTGATGAAAAACTAAAAAATACTGTTCCCCCTTATCTCCCAAGTTTGCATAGATAAAAATCTGAAATTATTCTGTGTGATAGAAGTTTATGTAAAGATTACAGGAAAAATAAAACGATTTCTCTAAATAGCACACTTTTTTTTAAATATATGATGGTACGGAAACCTCGGTGCGCGAGTCCAACTCGCTCTTGACCGATTTTTATACATATTGGCTTATTGTAATTTTATTGTAGGTGGTTGGGTCTCGGTATATAAAGGTGGTCACCCATCTACGGACCCACCCCGGCAAGCGTACTTAACCTGATGGATCGACCCGTGCGGCTGTAATTACTTAGCCACGAGCTCCACCTTTAAACTGTAGTGTATACATGCATGCATGGTGTAAAAAGTGACTATTTTCATGGGTATTTTAATTATAGGCTTAAAGTTGATAAGGTAATGTTATCGGAAGAGATACTCGTAGTAGTACTTCACTTAATTGAAGTCCTCGTCGAAAAGCAGACGATTATTATCATACTTATGCCACATCTAGACCACAAGTCGTAACTAAGACCTAAAAGTTTAATACTCGTCCAGTCTTAAAGGTATTTTCACGACCATAAAACCCAGAGTAAATCTTAACACACATCACCTTTTGAGGTCAAATGATGACATTGCGATATTTTAGTATAGAGATCGCAATAGTGTTCCTTAGAAGTGACAGAACGCGTGACATTGTATGGGGTTACGAAATAAAACGTTACAAACGATGCACTCTCTCTAGTATGGTGCAGGTTAGGAGCGGAAGCGATAGCCGTTTTAATTGTATACTTTTCACGACGTAAATTACATTAGGTAGATAGTATTTGATGAAAGCGTGATCAATGTTTAGTTATTTTTATTAGTAACTACAGGCTGGCTAATTCGAATGAGTACAACTTAAAATTAAGACTTTTTTTTTATTACAAACGAAAATGACTAGAATAGATTTATTTTCCCATAATTAAATAATACAAGCTTGGGAATTTTGTATGGAAGTAACATCCGCTAAATCTAAATCTTGCTCCAAATCCGGTCATCGTTTTAGCGTGAAAGCGTAACAAACAAACAAACTTACTTTCGCATTTATAATATTAGTTAAGATTCCACTATCAAAGTCACAAATATTCTGCTTTTCGAGTTCGAAATTGACCATGACACGTTCCTTTAGATAACCCTAGGTCTTTAGTCAGGACCTGATGAATCTGGCGAATTTGGGGGCAATTAATGTTAATATTTCTCGGAATGATTGTTTCGGAAATATATTATTCCTCCCAAAGTTTCAGTTATGTTTTGTCCACGAACCACAAACTGATTGATTCGATGAAACATATTTTTTTTAACTTGAAGACTATTACTGTTGTCGGTCGCAGTAACAACAGCACCTGTCCTGTAGCCTCTTCAAGGAATAATGGTGCAATTATCCACCTAACCAGTCAGACAAAAATAATTTAGGGGTTCTGTCTGGGTCAACAAAGATTGCTCTTCTCCACAGTAGTAAAAATGTTGTTTATTTACAAATCATTTGTGTATCGAAATGAGATTAGTTTATTTATTTTTTTATTTATTTATAAGTTCACTGATACAAAACATCTTACTATCTACGCCCCACAAAACCGTGGTAGTGGTTTGACTGTGGTAGGGTCTGGCGTGTCTTTAAACACTAACTTGAGACTTAGGTAGGTAGCAGTTTAACATTATTCAAAGTATTTTTTTTGTTAATTTTTTTTAAAATCTCACTTTATTAGCTTCACTCCTTATTTCTGCCGGCGGACTATTTAATAGATATGGCATTCGCTTTTTTAGAGTTCTACATTGAATTTGCCGGCAGCCATAGATCGCGTATTGTAATTATTGAGTGCATGAGTTAAATTATGCTCTTGGGTCCCATGGTGGTTTACTGCCAAAAGATATTTATGTTTGAAACTGATAGGTAGAATTTTACATATTTTAAATAGCTTCCTGTAATCTCCTTTACAACTGTTTTTAGTTTTTTGAGTAACAAGTAGTTTTAAGAATCGAATTTGAAGCGCTTCTAATTTATTCAAGTTAGTTTTAAAAGTTAATCCATAGCTGTCAAGAGCATAACTCATAATTGAATCTACTAGTGACATGTATATACATCTTAATGTACTAATAGTTACTCGAACATATTTGTTGAAAAAAAAAAAGGTCATTATTCAATCCATTTAGGATCTTTAGGATAAAGTTACGGAAATTATTGCGGCGGTCTTATAAATGGTGCATAACGAACTAGTTACATTTTAACTAAATAGCGGATATCAAAGAACCGTAAAATTTGGCGCCAAATAAAAATGGCGGCCAAGAAAAGTGGTATAGGTACATTTGAATTGGCCAACCTATAGTAGGAATGGAGGATTTTGTCTTGCGGTGGCCATCATTCTCCTGCCCCTATCCCAGTTTATTTGGGGTCGACGCAACATGTCTTTTTCTTCCATACTTCTCTATTAGTCGTCACTCCCTTTCTAGCCATATCCTCTTTCACACAGTCCATCCATCGTTTCTTTGCTCTTCTCGTATAGCCATCCACATTCATACTCATAACTTTCCTAACGTCATTTTCCTCATTCCTCCGCATCCCATGCCCATACCATGACAACCGATTGCCACACAACTTTTTAGTCACCGGTGTCACTTTCAGACTTCCTCTTACTTACTCATTTCTTATTCTATCCATTCGTGTAACACCACTCATCCCTCTTAGCATTCTCATCTCAGCTGCATGCAATTGCCTTTCATTCATTCTTTTTGCGTCCCAACATTCTGATCCATACAATACAGCAGGTCTAACCATTGTTTTAGAAATCTTTCTCTTAAGTTTAAGGCGAATGGTTGAGTCACAGATTGTTCCCGTGACCTGCCGCCATTTCATCCATCCAGTGTTAATTTTGTGCTTAACACAATCTACTTAGCCAGCGTTTTGCACAAGTGAACTGCGATACCAGAAGTCAAGCGCTATGGCCCCAGAACTGGAGAGACCGCCGAAATCGCAGAACATATACTCGGTTTTGGTTCTGCTGATTTTCAAACCAACATTCTTCAGCTTCCGTAATAGTTATAGGCTAAAATTAATGTAAAACAAAATACAAGCTAAAGATGTTTAAAAAGATATCAGTTATCAGCACCACCGTCAGAAAGTAATTAAAATTAATAAAAAAAGATATTATTCAGGCCGAAGTCAGATTAAAACACTTTCAGTTTTAGTAAGTAGACAAAATATGTGCCAGTCTTAACTAACGATTTTCGATACAAAAACATCAACAAATTGCTACTGCTCATGTAATTTTATCAAAGCAACGAATTAGTTATGGATATTGAATAAATATCGAAAAGGTACAATCTAGTAATAAACCATAGTGATCGGAAGTCTACTTATCCTCCAGACTTCCCATTTTCCAGACCCACTTTTCAATGGGTTAAAATTCACAAAACGCTTCCGTTCGTACCTTAGCCACAACCTAACGACTTTACGCACTGATTGCCCGACAGCACAAGATAATTCCACGCATTTATTTCCGCAGCTTTACCTTCCATACACACATGCATACATACAGCACCTTACTTGTGCAATGTACTACACATACCTATATGGCGTAATAAAAACTTCACACTTTCACGATTTCAGTTGATTGATAATTTATTCAAAACGCATTGAATGAGCGTCAATTGTTTTACAATAGATGTTGCAAACAAGATGTGTGATGGTCTAATTTTGATATATGTTTTCTTAGAATAAAATGGCTATGCTTTGGCAATTATAGTGGCAAGTCATAATTTATCTATCTTTGGTTCATTTTTTTAAGGCTACATAGATTAATATTGATTGATTATCATTTACGTATTACTGAACATGCAAGCCTATGTCCAGCGCAATGCATGTCTATCAATTCAATGAACGGTCATCATTTCAGCATGATAAACTCTTTTGGCTGGGGAATTGTTGCTTTCGTGTTCTTGATTCTCAGACAGTAGATTTAATCTAGGATCCTTAAAGTCCATTTCCTCTCGTTTCTTTTCTAAATAAAGAAGCTGGCTTGCCCCATAAAATGAGGCTTAGACTAGCCTTACTAGCATGTGCTATGGTGTGAAGATATTCAGAAGCGAGTGCGGGCTCTGTCTCGCATAGGGTCGCAGTGTAATGCTGAGCGTTGGCCGTTTTGTGTGGATGTGACACATATTTTCCCCCAACTTGTTATTTTCGTGTCTGTGTTCTTTCTTTGCGTCATCATCATTCTCCTGCCCTTATCCCAATTTATTTGGAGTCGGCGCAACATGTCTTTTTCTTCCATACTTCTCTATTAGTCGTCATCTCGGTAGTCACTCGCTTTCTAGCCATATCATCTTTCACACAGTCCATCCATCGTTTCTTTGGTCTTCCCCTACTCATATGGCCATCCACATTCATACTCAAAACTTTCCTGGCGACATTTTCCTCATTCCTCCGCATCACATGCCCATACCATAATAACTGATTACCACACAACTTTTCGGTCACTGGTGTCACTTTCAGACTTCTTTTCTTTGCGTCATGTTTACGCCAAATAAACGTATTTTCATTCTTTTTGGGGAGACAACTTTATTTGTACCAAAAAGTGCCAAAGGCATATATAAGTATAAAGTAGAAGCAGGTATAAGCAATGTACTTTGGTTTGCTATACTTATTGTTTCTTTTACATCATAATTGTAGCAGCAATAAGTCGGAAAAACGCAAAAATAATCCTATTTCCTGCAGACCGTACGTCTAGTCATCACCAAATGCCGGAAGCCCGATACTCCAACCTTACGTCATCCCATAATTATTAACCCCTCCCTAAAACTGCTAAGTGCTCAGCATTACACACTATTGTGTTATCGCTCCAATGGACACCACTTTCTCTCCAATTTTCACTCGGGGCTCGATTTCTCAGGCTTTAAGCTGTAGGCTCTAAATGCGAGGCTGTTAGGCGTGACGGTTTGACGTGTACTATTAGTCTATGGTGCGGCACGTGGTAAGGAAGACTTTCGAGGTACCAGTGTCTTAGTGAAAGCTTAAGGCTTTCAATTAGGTATGGGGAGCCGTTGTTGCGACGCTTCCGTGTGTCTAAATTCGCAGCTTTATAACTACGTCGATAGACTACCGACTCAAAACCTCAAAACAAAACTCAAAACTTTTCAGTCCCCTGGTACACTGGATGACTCTGAAACTCGAAAGAAGAAAAATAACGTTATTTTTGCTCAGATTTGCTATAGGGTTTATAAAACTTAGCGTACTGGGGGGCTAAAATGTTTGGAGCCTGGAGATGGGCCGCAGATGACTGAGACATGATGTTCTATACGGATTAATTACTAAAAGAGTAATGATGGTAATGACATGAAACTCTGTATTTATACTAAAAAGGGTTATTCGCAAATTAGTAATATGAAGGTACTTAGTTTCAAAACTTTTCAGCCTCCCTAGTAACCCAAAATTTAACGACTTAACTCTTCCACATCGGTGGGTTAAATATTTAGAACTTTAACTCTAGGTTTACTCGACAAGATAAATTATTTGATTAACCCTGAATTAGCTGTTAACTCCGAGTTATCTAAGACAACCCATGAACGCGCAAGTGGCCCTAAGAGTATAATTAATACGGTGGAACACATACATATACGTTCATATATCTAGATGTGTGGTCAAACCTTATCACGAATCCAAAAATAAAATACAAGAAATGACAAGTTTGTGGATAATCTTTCTTCAATTTACTAATCTATAGTGTTGCTATTTGTAACAATATTTACATTTAAGCCCAGTTGCACCACAAATCACTAGGACACCATGGTGGTGCTGCCGGCAAAATATACACAGCTTAAAGGACTAACTACACTTATTCAGCTCAATTCAGCTTTAGTCCAGATACTGGACGCATGCGTTCAGATTTCCACGTCGTTCCATAATACAAAACTGTTATTTTTGTCTATCGACACAAGCTGAATTGAGCGGAATAAGTGTACTTAGTCCCTTATGATGGGTATTTCACCAGGCGTCCAATCAGTTGCGCAACCAACCTTACATTTTTTGGCAGTGCGACCATGGTTGCGACGCCACTGGTATCACCGTAAGTTACCATTCTGCCTCTGCAATCTTCAAATGATTGACAGAAATATCACGATGTTTTAAATACGTTTAGCGTTAAGAGGGCTACCACATTTTGTCATATCTCTCGCTAACACGGGACCAAATTTTTAACATAATTAAATGAAAAGATGCCTTTTTTGATAAATGTGATCAATTAGCGAACTAGTAAATAATATTAATTTAATAAGTAATTATTAGTTCGCTAATTGATCACATTTTTCAAAAAAGGCATCTTTTCATTAATCATTAAAATAGAATCCCGTGTGAGCAAGAGAGGTGACAAAATGTGACAGCCTTCTTAAGACGCCCCCGGAGCATATGCTTAGTTGATACAAACGAAATACCAAAACAATTTGTAAATCAAACATATTATTATGTAGTGTGTATTTATTCAGTTTGGATTACAGAATATCTAGGGTTCCCAAATATATATTTTGAAAGGACACCGATTTGAAAAAGAGGTATGAGGAATTTCAAATTTCTATAAAAACTTATTTTTTTAATTTTTCTTGTTTAAATCAATGTTCTTATTTAATATATATTTGGAAACCTAGATATTCTGTAATCCAATCAGAATAAATACTCACTACCTTTAGACTAAGTTTGATTTACAAATTATTTTGGTATTTGTTTTGTATGAACTACGCATGCCCCGGGGGCCTCTTAAACGTATTTAGTCATTTATGCTAGAAGCGGGCTTTAATATACCACCAACAAAAACTGAAATTTCATCACATTACTATACTCCAACCAAATTCTAAAGACACGAAATATACTCAATGCTAAACCACTAAACCACAAAACTTCCACCAGGTGATCTGATAGAACTGATCGGAACATTCCCACACGAAAACTACGATTACCAGACCAACACAAACCAATTTGAGGACCCAATAATCATATACACTGACGCAAAGCCGAATTACCACCAAAAACCAGACACAAACCACCCCGAAGTGGATGAAACTGGTAATAACCGGCCGAGTTGGAACCAAAATAATTATTACCACGTAAAACCGTCGTACCATGAGGGTAGTACGCAAAAACCTGATGGTTATTATAAGCCAGATTATCATGAGGGCAATAATGTTCAAGGTGATGATGATTATGTGCCAGTACACACGAACCATAAGCCGACGAGACCTAGTTTTCCCGGTGAGATTGTGAACTAGGCTTATTTGTATTTTTTTTTTTTCTAAATTTTTTTTGGCGATGGAACTCAAGGTGTTTTGTCAAATGGATGCTTTCTAAATAGGTATTCGATTAATTAGTTTTTACTTTATAAAATTTTCATCTAAAAAAATCACTTTGTTCCCAGGCAACAAGAGTTTACAGACTATTACTGCCTGAAACAATGAATTACGAGTACAAATTTAAAGAAGACGGAATTTTTCTGTCGTTATTGTTTTATATTAAATACAACTTGGCCGTATATTTAATTAAACAATCTTGAGTTTCGTCGTTCATCCTATCCCTTTTCTGCTTTTTACCTGCACTGCGTTTTCATAATCATCACGCACCGTTTACGTCAATTTTCAAGTAATTTTGTTGAGGTTTCAAAAACGCTTTTCAACAAAGTGACATTTGAAGCGACGTTGTTCAATAAAGTGACTTTGAAGCGGCGTTTTTCAATAAAGTGACCTTGAAGCGACGTTTTTCAACAAAGTGACTTTGAGTTGACGTTGCATGTTTGCAAAATGACTGAGGTAAAGCACTATACAGCACACGCTTTTATGGGTTTTATGTTTATGTGTTAATTATATAATGTGTTTAATTTTTGTTTTATATTGTATATTATGTACAAGTATATATTTATTTATGTAAATTGGTATCACTTTACTTTAGCAAGGGTGATTTAGGACCAACGCCAATAATTTATTTAAGAGCCAATTTTTAAGGAACTTTGATTAAATTTCGAATATTGAAGAAGTAAGGCAGACGAAAAATCTTGAGTGATTTCCATAACCTTTCCTTCTTTTAATAATTATATGATAATAACTTAAACTTGTCGTAACGTTAATCAACGCAAGCTACAATAATAATAATATATTTATTGTGTCTATTCTTGTAGCATTTAAGCGATTACTTAATCAAAAAACTGAATGATTAATTATATATTTCGAAAAGGTCCCCCTTCATAAAACTAAACATTAAAATCAAGGCATCAATATATATTTTTATAGGTCCTTCCAAAATTATGTGAAATGAAAGCTTGTATGTTTATAATTAATTACTTTCGTAATATTTGTCATTTGCTTACATAAAAGGATGTAAGTACTTAAAAAGGAATCGCAAAATTTATTGAAATCCGGCTTGCCTTCGATTATGTAAGTCTTAGGTATACAATGTTCTTTCTCTCATTGTCAGTGTATTTATGTATTATCTTATTATTTATATTACGCTTATATTTATTATACTTTAAGAGCATAGTGGAATCAAGTAATCTTTCGAGACCCAATTAATGAGACGATTAATTGGCTATTGTTTGTGGCTCTCTTGAGAGTCGACATCAATCAGAATCATCATCTCCTATTTGAACTATCCAGCGATAGATCAATATTTCCATCTCTTTCTATCAACCGTCTATCTCTTTTCCCCTTACTAAATCATCATCATCATCTTCACAGGTTGCGGTGAACACTTCTCCCGTTCCAACCGTATTGTGGGAGGTCACTCTACGGGTTTCGGTTCACATCCGTGGCAAGCTGCGCTGATCAAGTCTGGCTTTCTGAGCAAGAAGTTGGCGTGTGGTGGAGCACTGATATCGGATCGATGGGTGATTACTGCCGCTCATTGTGTTGCTACGTGAGTATTCTTTTGTTTCTTTCTTATTGCTTGTAAAGCTACGGTTTCCTATTCCGTCATAATAATAGGTCTTTACCTACAAAATTGCCTATTTTTTATACTGGCTAGTGTGAAGATTCTTTCATTCTCTTTAGAATTCCAAATTCAAATTAATTTTATAACATAGCATGGCATTTATAAAAAAATCAGTTATTCATTTGTTTTCCCGCCGTTCGATTTTGCTTTGATATCGATGTTTCTGTAACCATGGAAAAATCGAAATTGCTCGCTATTTTAGAATACGAGTTCTGTCGCGGCACCACCGTGATACAGACATCACGCAATATTAACGACGTGTACGGACAAGGTACCGCAAGTGCGCACGGTGCGTTTTTGGTTTGACTGCTTCCATTCTGGAAATTCTGATCTCAACAATGAGCCCCGGGAAAAAAATCAAATCCAACGAGGCGGTGAAAAACGCCTTTAAAGAATTTATCGATTCCCGTTGCCAGGATATATAGCAGAGGCATCAACAAGCTTTCGTTCAAATGGCAAAAGTGTTTGATTTTTTTCTATGTAAATCGACAATTTCATAGGTATAGAAATTATATTATAGCAGCCGTCATGACAATCTCAGTTTCATCATATTTGACGTTGACCAAAAACGCTCTGTATTTGAACATCTGTTATTGGTCACAACCATCGTCCGTTCCCTTAGGGAACCAAAGTTTATTAACTGTTAGATAAAGAAGGTTGACCAAGCAGGGAACCAAAATAAAAAAGGCAAGGGCTATGCTGATCATCAATCTGAAGAGTAGTTCTTAAGTGGAGATCACGATAGACATTGTAGCTTAGAAGTCTTGTTCCTCTGTCAGAAAAGTTTACTATAATATTTTTTACGGATTGAGAATGTTAATATTAGTACTTTTAATTTGCATCATCTTTGGTAAAGATTACGTTATTAAACAAGAAATGAATAAGAAAGATTCACCAATTATCGATTTAGGGCTGATTTTTCAATTGCCTTTTTCAATAGTCTTAGTAGAACTTTTATTCCAAGAATAAATATGAGTTTGACATATTTTTAATAGGTACAAAAGCTGTCAAACCGCCGTATTTATTCCATATATAAACTTTATCTGACGATTGAAAAATTAGCCCTAAGCATTATTCTCGTAGAATTTAATAAAAGTTTTGGTTTTTACTCGTTCGTCTAGCTGACGTAGTTCGCCGCACTAGACGAGATAACAGCGTGCTCATCTAGAGTCAGCCAAAACAGCACTTATGCGTAAAAGTGTCTACTAAATGGCACCAGTAATCTTCAACAAAATAGCGAAGAGAACTTTATACCCATTATTTTTTTTTTTATTTGAGATGAGTTTGCTCTTGACCTATAGTCTAGGTCAGAGGTCACAGAGACAAAGTCTACGATGGTGTGAGCTTACCCAGAAGAAGCCTGTTCACTCTTAACTTTGAAGAGATTCTGGTTGTATGCGTTTGGAAACACAGACGCAGGTAGTGAGGTCCAGTCTTTTGCCGTGCGCATAATGAAGGATGTTTGGATGCGCTTAGTGCGAATTGGTGGAATGGCAACTAGGTATGGATGGTAACTTGTAGTGCGTCTAGATGTTCGATGGTAGAAGGGGGCCGGATGAGGTTGTGGAGTTCCTGAGCACACTCACCGAAGAGTCTTTAGCAGACAAACAGGCTACATTGCGGCGTCATGAGCCAAGCTATGAAGCTTGGCATCCACCAGTTTTACATCGCCAATGAGCCTCTTAGCTCTGCGTTCCACTGAGTCAAGCTCAGCAAGTTGGTATTTAGCTGAGCCATCCCAAATGTGGCTGCAATACACCATACAGGAACGGACTTGCGCTTTACAAAGGGTGAAAGGCTGTCCAGGCGTAAAGTATTTCCAAAATAAAATTACTTTTATCATTTTACTCAAACAACGCCTTTAGTTGTATTTAACTCCGCCGCTAGAAATTTCTTAATTTCACGCCACATCTCTAAAAAACTCAACGATCATTAACGTTAATTTCTCAGAATTTTTCAATCTAACTGAAACCTCACCTACATTTGAGTCTATTCTATTTTTTGTTCATAATTACTGACTTAAGACTTTCACGTTTTTAGTAGGCCATAGACTCAGTGTTACGGCAGTATTATAACTTAATTCACTTTGGTTGAGAAAAATAATTTTATGATTACATAACTTCATTTGGTTTAAGCCAATCAACTTGGCCTATTCCAGTCCAAAGCTGGACATAAGCTTCTCCCAGTCTGCGCCACAACACTCTTGTACTCTGCCTTCCGCATCCGTCTGTCCCAGCCACCTTTTTAAGGTCATCGGTCCATCTAGCTTGGGGTGTCCGACACTACGCTTAATTTGGTTGATTCAACCAAATAGAACGGAAAAAATTAACAGTGTATTTAAGTCATTAGTTTAATTAAAATAAACTTAGACTTGTTTTAATTATGAAGTTAACTGTGTATTAAGTAATGTCTTATGTAATAGACGTTCTAATATGAATTGCTGTCCGTTTTTACTTCCGTTGTAAAAAAAAGGTTGTGATTTCGAAACTAGAGTTTAGATTAGTCTAGCCGGAATTAAACAGTGTGTTTTTGGAAGAAGAGGTTATGACTAAATTAGGAATGGAATGTTTGGAGCTCGTGGCTAAGTAATAACATCTGCATGGGTCAATCCATTGCCGGGGTTGGTCCGTGGATGGGTGACCATCTTTACATACCGAGAATCTTTCATGCCTCGGAAAGCACGTTAAGCCGTTGGTCCCGGCTGTCATTCATGGATCTTTGACTGACAGTCGTTTCGTGTCGTCAGAAGCCCGAAAGTCTGACAACCAGTCTTAACAAGGGGTATCTTATTACCCAGTAACTGGGTTGTGGAGGTCAGATAGGCAGTAGCTCCATGTAAAATATCGGTATTCATCTGAATACCGGTTAGACTGGAAGCTGACCCCAACATAGTTGGGAAAAGTCTAGGCAGGTAGAATTATGTAGGCAATTATGTACTAGTCAGTTATTACGCATAGTAAAGGCTTCTTCATAGAATTAAGCCAGTGTCTGTGTTCCCTTCCACACATAACCCGTGGAAGCCTAGCCTTCAAAGCAAGAGTGTATAGGCATTTTCTGGACCCACCCGTTCCACGATAGACTGTATCCAACGCTCTCCATCAGGCAGTGATCGAGGTCAAGAGCAGGCGTAGTTAGCAATAAAAAAAAATGATCAACCCTCATGATGCAATTTTCCAAACTATTTGAGGTCACGTTTTAGTGTTTTTCGTGAATATAAGTAGAATTTTTGAAGATTAATTTATAAAGCACATACGTTCATTACAAAAATGTAATATTGACAATTGCTGGATCAAGATAGTCTCTAAAATGGATGGGATTTAAGTCCTGTCCAGTGAAGATTTCTTCATGTAGATTGTTTATGCCCCGCACGGGGCCCGCGATATACTGATTCTGCTTATGCAACCAGAATTTTCAATGTTTTTGGTGTTCCTAAAAAAATATAATTACTAAAGTGGAAATGGTCTGGACACATGATTAGAAGGATGGACAAATGGAGCAAAATACCAGTGGTACCCAAGAGACGGCCAATGAAAGAGAGGTAGACCACAAAAAAGGACGAGATAAACGAATACGAGACTAAAGACTACACTTTATGTTTGTCAGACTAAAAAGGCTAATAATAAAATATTAAAAAAAAAAACTTCAGACGATTGACCTGAAAGTATCTTCCTGATCTTCAGGTAGGTACTAAATAAGTAAATACATCATCTTTATTGAATCTAGCTGGGCAAGAAGCCATCCTCAAATCGCTTGTGAAAAGCCAAGGATAAAGCTTAGAGACTTATGCCCGTTTTCACCAACTCTATGTGACACTTAAATGAATGCTTACATAAAAATGCACTGTTGGATTATCAACGCTAGGCTTAACTGCGCCCACAAGTTGAAAATCCCACAGTGCAATAATATAAATCCCTAAATTCATCCACAATTCACCCATGTTATAAATCCTCTATAAATGTTTCTGAAACAGTTAGCTAATTGCCAACTTTAAAACAACCAGTGTCATAGTAATCATGATATCATTCAAACGAGTGTTATAATGTTGTTTTAAATTTCATTATGCAACTCTTTTGCTTTTTCGATCCCTTCCTTACTCATCAAAGAGCCACATTCTCACTACTCAATTCGTGTGGTGATCTCTATAAATTTCGAAAAAAGAACATTGTCATGCATGCGCGTTTTACTATCACAGCGCCGAAATTTTAAGAAAAGTTTATAGGTATTTGAATTCATCTCGTATCTTGCCATTTTTGTTCGATATTAGTATTGCAAAAATGTATTACTTTGTTGTTTACAAAAATGAGTGATACAAGCTTTAACCAATTATTACCTACCAGAAAAGTCTATACACAGTTTGTTTGTATTAGATACTTAAACTTTCCATGAACTTACATAGAGTTCTTACAACACTGTACAACACGCTATGGTTTCAGAACCTTTTATAGAGGATTCATACCAAGGGTGTAAATAAAGTGTTGTATGCAACATAATTAGGTATTAAAACACTCCTGTGATAGATAAACCCACATTCGTGTTTTAATACCCCTTATTATACAACAGTTGCATAACTATTAAGTGTCACTTGGAGTTGGTGAAAACGTTCATTACTAAACCACTCTATCTTACATAACAGATGTTCTAGCATGACTGGCAAAAGATGTTCTACATCCGTTCTAAGTTTAAGATCATTTTGAAATATATTTGATTCACTGCTGAATCATCATGGTTTTTAACGCAATTTGTGATTGATGTGGTCTTGTGTAAGCTAATTGATGACTTGGCAAAAGCTGTGAAATGCTTGAAGCTTCCTAATCCTTACATATATATATATAATTCTTCTGTACGTGTGTTTGTCACCTAACTCCTCCTAAACGGCTGGCCCGATTTGAATGAAATTTTGTGTGTATATTTCAATGGGTTCCTGGATGGTTTGAAAACACAATTAGACCCGGTAGGTGGCGCTGCTAAAGTGGTATGAAGTTTGCCGGGTCAGCTAGTATACATATATATAGATATTGCTAATTTAATAGTATATAGAATAAACCAAATAATCAAACTGTCCCGATTAGAATCTTTACTATTGAAACCTCTAAACTGATCTCAGAATTCTCGAGCTTTTTTCTCCGTATTTTTTGTCGATCAAAAGAGCAGGAAAAAAAAAGAGGGAAAGGATAGAGAAAAGGTAGGTATTTGCCCTGCGGTGGGGCAATATACGCTTATTATAATAAAAATAGCAAGCGTCCAGTTCTAGGTTAGGGTATGGTTCAATTCTAGGCCCTTTGTTATTAATACTTTTCTTCAATGTTCCCCTCCTTTTGGAACAGTAATACATACCATATTTCTTTATTCCAGCACACCAAACAACCAACTCCGAGTCCGTCTGGGAGAATGGGACGTCCGAGATTCCGGCGAGAGATACTCCCACGAGGAGTACGCGGTACAACGAAAGGAGGTCCATCCGTCATACGAGCCAGCTGACTTCAGGAACGACGTGGCTTTAGTACAGCTGGACAGGGGCGTGGTGTTTAAGCAGCATATTTTACCGGTAAGTCATTATTATCGTCATCATTTTTATCATCACAGCTGAAAGACGGCAACTGCTGGTCATAGGTGTCTCACAACGACCAGTCTTGCGATGCCCGCATCCAACGGAATCCCGCAACTAGCCAATTCGCGCATCCAGCAGATTATCACATTCTGAGAATTCTCGAATCCTGCGGATTCTCGCAACTTTTACAGTCAACTGGCGATCTTCATGCACTGCTGTGGCGAAGCCAACGAGAAACACGGCGAAGCACTTGCTGTATTGCTTGACATCTCGAAGGCCTTTGACAGGTTCTGGCACGCGGCTCTGCTCAGCAAGCTTCCTGCTTATGGCGTCCCCCACGATTTTTGTAGCTGGATATCAGATTTCCTTAGTGAACGGTCGATCAGAGTAGTCGTTGACGGCTGCTCCTCTGACCTTATGGCTATTGATGCCGGAGTTCCTCAGGGGTCTGTTCTCTCTGCAACTCTTTTCCTGCTGCACATCAATGACCTGTTTCAGCTTGGTATTGTTGGGTACGCAAATGACAGTACAGTTTCAGAGAGATACTTGTCCAGCGCAAAAACCAGCAGAGCCGAAGTTCGTTCCTTGAGAGAGGCCATGGTAAAGCGGACAGATTTTACCTTAACCTTAGTCTCCCAGTGGGGTGATGATAATCTGGTCTCTTTTAATGCCACCACAATACAGGCGTGTCTTTTTACCGCTAAATTTTGCCCAAACTCCTACTTTTCGGAGTATATCTGTTTCTGTAACTGATCGGCTTAAGCTCCTAGGCATAGAGTTGACATCTGGTCTCAACTTCGGCGCCACCATCGAGTACAAAGCCTAAACTGCGGCCAAGAAACTGGGCAACCTAAACAGGGTGAAGCGATACTTTACGTCTGGACAGCTTTTAACTCTTTACAAAGCGCAAGTCCGCTAATTACCAACTAGCCGCGCTTGACTCAGTGGAACACAGAGCTAAGAGGCTCATTGGCGACGTAAAACTGGTGGATGCCATGCTTCATAGCTTGGCTCTTCGCCTGCTTGTCGGTCTTCTACAGATTGTACTTCGGTGAGTGTGCTCAAGAACATCTCATTCCACCGGCACCCTTCTACCATCGGACATCTAGACGCACTGCCAGTTACCATCCCTACCTAGTTGCTATTCCACTAATTCGCACTAAGCTTTTCCAAATGTCTTTTATAATGCGCACAGCAAAAGAGTGGAACTCATTACCTGCGTTTGTGTTTCCGAGCTGTTCACTCCGAAGAGATTAGGGTTGTATAACCCTAATCTCTTCAAAGTGAGCGTGAACAGGCTTCTGGGTAAGCTCACTCCATCATCGACTCTGTCTCTGTCGCCTCCGACCTAGACTAGAGTCAAGAGCAAACCCATCTTAAACAAAAAAATAAAAAACCTGCACGGGGGTAAGTAACGATGAACTTACGTGTGTTTAACTATAAAACACAGTAGCTCCAAGTCAAAATGAAGGTCTTTATGATCCGAGTGACTTTAAAAAACCAACGAATACGTAGGTCCAAGTACTATTTATCTGGCATCTATGGGAGTATGACCACTCTTCTTATTTGGGCTCATTAACTTTCAAATAACTGTATGTCTCAGAAATTAATTCAATCATGTCCCGAAGACTTCGTTCTCGAGGTTGTACTCAAGTATGTAACCAAGTAGCTGTCCTCAGTGGATAGCTATTTACAGCCTTCTTTTTGTGTTTAATATTAGAACGAGTACAATATAATCCTCATAGAAGTAAGTTAAGAACTCTAAAGTTTCTACTGCCTACAGGTTCCTAAATTATGTTGTATCTTTCTACAAAACAAAATGATCCTTCATAGAAAACACATTAGTTTGGCAGTATTCAACTAAAACCTCCTCCCCTCTTGTTTCCAGGTGTGCCTCCCTCAGAAACAGATGAAGTTAGCAGGCAAGATGGCGACTGTTGCCGGCTGGGGACGAACGAGGCATGGACAGAGCTCCGTGCCTTCTGTGTTACAGGTAATTCTCCTTCTTTTTTATCGGCACTAACTATGTGAGACCATGACAACATACTGAGATGATTCCCGAAGGGATCGTCACTTTACCCCGGGATCTAGACTACTTGAAATGATAGAGGGAGGCAGAATAACTGTTTTACTATAATCAAGAGGGAATCAATACAATCTTCGAATCAAATAGCACACTTCTTAAATTATACCGCCTAGAGCCCTAGCTAAAATCGAAGTGCGGATTGGAAAAAGAAAAAAACATACGAACTATCTTTTTTTCATTATTTCAAAAAGAGAGTTTTATACTGGCACGAGTAGTCGAAAGTGAGCCAGCACAATATAAGGTTAAGGTCCATTGCATGGATCCTTTACAATACCTACCATGACATATGGGACCGAAATTTAGACGCTCACTAAAGAGACTGTGTACAAAATTAAAGTTGCACAAAGGGTTATGGAGCGCGCCATGTTAGGCCTATCACTAAAAGACGAAGTCCGTAAGTCAGGGATCTGACGTAGGACGAAGTTTCAAGACGTAGGACTAAGGGTAGCAGCTCTGAAATGGAGGTGACAAGGCTAGACGTGGTGATGGCAGGTGAAGCAAAGTTCTAACAGAATGGTTACCAAGAAACGGTAGAAGGAGCGTTAGACGACCAATAGCCAGGTGGGTGGGCGACCTACAGAAGATCACGGGTAAGACCTGGATAAGACTCACACAGACCAGCGAAGCACAAAAGGGAGGACGCCTATACTCAGCAGTGAGTGGAATAAGGCTGCCAATGGTGATGATCACGATGAGCTCATACTGTATTAAGGTTAAAATAATATTAAAATTAACATATTTTTGAATACAGGCTTCCATCATCATCAGTCTATAGCAATGCACTGTTGGACATAGGCATTTCCTACTGCACGTCACTGATCTCCATCCTTGGCCTTTCTCATCGTTCTATTACCAGCTATTTTGCGAAAATGGTCGTTTTAACTAGTCTGAGAGAACAAAATATCAGGAGTTCCTCAAGGGTCATTTCTGGGCTCGTTACGCTTTCGTGGTGTTGGCATGATATGTACGAGAATAACTTAAGACGTGGTGTAAAACATTAACAGACCCTGGTTCGTCACTCGTACGGTACTCGAGCTCTTTTATCTTCAGATTGGTCTATTATGGCTCTCTGTGGTTTAAAAACTAAAGTGTTTTTCTTATAATTTCAGGAAGTTGACGTAGAAGTGATTCCAAACGAGCGTTGTCAACGATGGTTCAGAGCGGCGGGAAGGAGGGAAACCATACATGATGTGTTCCTGTGCGCTGGATATAAAGAGGTAATTATAATATGATAATTATGTAATCTTATTATTAATGTGCAAGTACCGGTAGCTGGCTATGAGGAGTTCGTGGCTAAGTAATAACAGTCACACGGATCGATCCATCAGGTTAAACTACGCAACTACGCTTGCCGGGGTTGATCCGTGGATAGGTGACCATCTTTTCATACCGAGACTCCTCCATGCCTCGGAAAGCACGTTAAGCCGTTGGTCCCGGCTGTTATTCGTGGATCTTTGACAGTCCTTATGGGTAGTCAGAAGCCCGAAAGTCTGACAACCAGTCTTCCTAAGGGGTATCGTATTATCTAGTAACTGGGTTGTGGAGGTCAGATAGGCAGTCGCTCCATGTAAAATACTGGTATTCAGCTGCATCCGGTTAGACTGGAAGCCGACCCCAACATAGTTGGGAAAAGGCTAGGCAGATTGAATGATTGTGCAAGTACCGGTAGCCAAATGATAAAAATCCTTTCACAATTATCGATTAATAAAGTTTTTCCCCCAATCGATAAATGCGATCTTTCTTTAGGCTAGAGGCAATCATGCTGCAATGAAATTGCAAATCCTATGTCTAAAATTCTTATTCAAATTCAAAAACTCTACAATTAAGTTCCAACTTACCTTATTCAATTTTCTTCTCTCTCATTTCCAGGGCGGGCGCGACTCTTGCCAGGGCGACAGTGGAGGCCCGCTCACGATGAAGCTCGAAGGGCGAAGCACCCTCATAGGCCTGGTGTCGTGGGGCATCGGCTGCGGACGAGAACATCTGCCTGGAGTCTATACTAACATCCAGAAGTTTGTGCCCTGGATTGACAAGCTGGTCAACCCCTAGATTAAAAAAAAATATACTGTAAGAAAAAATACTCAGAGTCTACAAAAATGAGTGCCTTGAAGAGAAACATAATTTAAAAATTGTAAATAGGATCTACTAGCATGAAGCAAAATTAAGAATAACTACACAAAAAGCCTCAGATTGTATTTAATCATCCATCCATTCATTCAATCATCTATTAAATCAAAAATTCATATTATTTATTTATTCAACCATTCATTTTATCTAAAATTCACTCAGTGAATCATTCATTCGTATCGTCACAATGTAACTAGAACGAAAAGTTGCGGACGAGAACATTTGCCGGGAGTTTATACAAACATACAGAAGTTTGTGCCCTGGATTCACAAACTCGTCAACCAAGATACTCGGAGTCTACAAAAATGTGTGCCTTTGTAAATAGGATAGTGAAACTACACAAAAAACCGCAGATAAAAAAATCTAATATTAGTATTTTTTTAATCATTCATTCATTTGATCAAGCGTTCATCTAAAAATGCATAAATAATCAATCAGTGATTTTTTCATATTATTCAATCATTTCAAGTCCATCATTAGATCAGTCATCCACAAATCAATAATTCACCAATAAATTACTCAATTATTCGGTCATTCATTCACAATCAATCATGTATATTAATTGAAAGTGTAGCTCGAAGGGAGAAGCATCCTTATAGGCCTGGTGTCGTGAAGTTTCGGCTGCGGCGTCTACACTAGGTAATAGGTAATACGGGCTGCTATCCGCAACTCCACGTCAATGCGCTTATTTTGCGTACGAGACGTCTAAACTAACAAACAGAAGTTAGTGCCTCGGATTGACAAACAGGTCGACCAGTAGATTACTTAAAAAACAAATGTAAGAAATTTTTACTCGGTGTCTACAAAAATATACAGGGATAGAGAAATGAAAATATTATCTAAACCTGAATACAAAAAAAAACCATAATTAATCTTTGAATTATTCATTCATCAGATCGTTCTTTCATCCAAAAATTCACTTTATCAATAAATAAATATCATTAATGAATAATTCATTCAGTCATCCATTCACAATCAATCATTCATGTTCATTCAAAATTAAGTTTTCTCTGCGCGAAAGCTGTGGACGAGAGCATTTACCTGGATTGAAAAACGGGTCAACCCGTACATTATAGAAGTTAATCATAAAATAAAAAGAAAATAGGAGTCTACAAATATGTGTGAATTGTAAAGGGAGAAAAACGTAGTAACTTATTGTAGAAAGTGTGGATTGATAAAAAAGGTCTAAATACTCAAACAATTTAAAAAATGTGTTCATTTCATTCACATTTTATTCAAGTCCATCATAATTTTCATTGTTCATCATGTTGCATCATCAGAATAATTTCACCATTAAATAAATCATTTATTCTCTACCAAACTTTCGAAAAGCTCATTCAATAATAATTATCATCCATTCACTCGACAATCGTTCGTTGATGCTGTTTTGAAGATTTGTGCCTTTAGATTATTCATTTAATCATTTATTCATTTAATTAATTAACCAACCATTCATTCACGAGTTTTCAAGTTTGTCAACTTTATTTCACACGATTCTTGTTCCCTTCATCTCGCGAATATCATGTCATGACATACAACACGCTCATTCATTTGTCAATCGTGTCATTCCATTTTCAGAATCATCAATACAGGCTATGTCATTTGTCCGTCTGTCAGATTAAACATTTTAGAAATATCACCAATCACTTATTTATGACCGTTACCCATCGCCGCAAGGTTGCCTGCTTGTCGGTCTTCTACAGATTGTACTTCGGAGAGTGTGCCCGAGAACTCCATGACCTCATTCCACCGGCCCCCTTCTACCACCGGATATCTAGACGCACTGCCAGTTACCATCCCTACCTGGTTGCTATTCCACCAATTCGCACTAAGCGCTTCCAAATGTCTTTTATAATGCGCACAGCAAAAGAGTGGAACTCACTACCTGCGTCTGTGTTTCCGAACGTATACAACCCTAATCTCTTCAAAGTGAGAGTGAACAGGCTTCTTCTGGGTAAGCTCACTCCATCGTCGACTTTGTCTCTGTCACCTCTGACCTAGACTAGAGTCAAGTTTTTTTTTATTAATAAAAAAATCTTCTGTGTAGTCGATTGATAAATCATTAGAAAATAATAAATTATAATAGGTATCATGATTTGTCACGCAATGAGATCAGTCATCAATAATGTCCCAGATTATTATTATTATTATTATTTCTTACATATCTCGGGACCCTAGGGTCCCTGACCTTTGGAAGGCATACGAGAGGCCGAAGCCAACTCGCAGATGCCCCTTAGATAATTTTAAATGATGAGGAGGCACCATATTGTTATTATTATTATCAATGAATTGATGGGCCAATGTTAAGACGTCTTTGCGCGGGAACATAACAGCTTCTACGTTCTATTTGTTTTTCTCTCATTCTTTTGGTATAATTTTCGTGATTCTGCTCTACCACCATATCATTCCACCATACTACTCGACACGAATCATTCATCAAAATATCACATCATAATGATTTCATTCATTCATCATTTTATACACCAACTAAACACCTTGTAGCCTTAAGGTGGAAGCTCCAGGTAGCCCACGAATTTAAAATTTTCTTACGTTTTTTTTTGCAATTTGCAAGTCAGTATCAGGTTGTATGTTGATTAAAGTATAATTCGCGGCCGCGAACATATATGCATTTACAAAATTATAATCAATTGAATCAGTAATATAACTCCCTAAGTTAGTGTAACCCTAAATGTCAAGACTTCATGAAATAGTCATTCATTAGGATTATAGATAATTTTTTTTTGTTTGTTTATTAATTAAGGTACAGACGCCAGCAGGTCAACCTACCCGAAACTGTCAGATTTTCCCAATCAACATTGAACCTAATGCTTTAGCAATAAAGTCAACAAAACATAAACACAATATAACAAACAAAATATAAACAGCAACATCACAAAAAGCTCAATGTTTGTCCGCATGTTGAAACACTTTTAAACAATCTTAAAACAATATACTAACAAATAAGTTTAAAACATAGTTAAAAAAAAAAAAAAAAAACATTGTGAGGTAGTTCATAAATAATAACTAAAAAAGTAAAAAAGCGACGACGGCGCGGGACAAACAGCCCCTCGACGCTAATTACGAATCGAATGAAATTTAAACAGGATGATGCAATGAATTTAGAGAGCTGTTTTAATGATTATAATTCAATAAATACAGATTTTTACGGTCGCGAATCGTATTCAAATTAACATACAACCCGATACTGACCTGCAAATTGCAAAAAACGTAAGAAAATTTGAAATTCGCGGGCTACCTGGAGCTTTCGCCTTAAAACGTATATTTTACAACTAAATCAATCAATCATTTATTGGGAACGGTTAGAATTTCAAGCAAAATGGGGCTTAAGTTATAATGCATCGTGATGATAAAATATCATAATTCATTCATCAAAACATCACTCCGATCTCATCAATAAAAAATACATAAAAATAAATTGTGATATTCTCAAATGAAAAACAAGGTAACTTTTAATCATTTCATACCGATGTTGGTTTATCGGAAGAATAATTTATAAATATCAGGGTAATATCTATCATTATCATAATGTGATATATCATAATTACCCCAACGTAAACATTTATGGGTAACTTTACTCTAACAAAGGGTAAAAGTAACAAAATACTCGTAAAGTCCTAAATTAGGATTCCAAAGGACTATGTGGTCCATAATGTTATTAATTATAAGGATTACGTGATTAGAAACTAAATCTATTTATTTTTAGATTTATTGTCTTTTATTTAATGTTTTTTTTTGTATGTTAATAAAATATTTTTTGTAAGTGTGCTGCTTTTTGTGTTCTTGTCCCATAGTAAAAGTTATTTGTTATTTGACAGGCCAGTTGGCGTGGTTGGTTAAGATACCACCTATCATGCCGCAGGTCGTGGATTCGATTCCCATCCAGGACAAACATTTGTGTGCATGCACATGTCTGTTTGTCCTGAGTCTGGCTGTAATTATCTATATAAGTATGTATTTACAAAAAAAAGTATATGTAGTATATCAGTTATCTGGTTTCCATAGTACAAGCTCTGCTTAGTTTGGGATCAGATGGCCGTGTGTGAATAATGGTCCCAGGATATTATTATTATTTCTCGGGACCCTGGGGTCCCGGACCTTTGGAAGGCGTACGGGGAGGCGAACTCCAACTCGCAGAGGCCCCTTAGATAATTTTAAATGATGACGAGGCACCGACCGACGATTATCCCTGTACCTATGCATGCACTATGCAAGTGCACCCAAGGACAACCCCCGGTTGGTGCAGGACTGTAAGTTGCTGTACGTGGAAACAAAACATATTGGGCTATGGGTTTGGGTGGCTAAAGTGGATTGGGTAACTTGAACTATGGAAGAACTATGTCCCCTGCCTGACCAATGTTATATATTATACACGGATAAAATGGCAGGGGGTGACTTGCACACTCAATGATGGGCCCCCGGAAACGGCCGCTTGCACATAGCGACAAGGGGGCAACACTTCCTGAGGTGCTTGAGGAGTGGAGAGGTATTCCACGGCTATCAGGACAATCCCCAAAGGACGGTCAAGATCCCTACCAGCACCTTACTGGAATACTTCCTTCCTTCGAGCACGTTTGCTCTTGCGAATCTCCACTCAAGCCGGCCAATAAAGGCAAGAAAGAGGTGGGAGCTCTGTTCCTCGTCAATGTTCACTCCAGCCGGTCAATAAAGGCAAGCCAGAGATGAGGATAAGATTTCTCTCGGGAGATAGGGTCCGTGGGGTCGCTACTGCCCAACAGCTAGCCACATGCTGCCCTACGGGTTTCTGTATCTCTCTTGGTCTGGCTCCACATCCTAGACCCGTTCCGGCAAAGTAAACTCTACCGGCACAGACCTAAAGTTTGGAGCGCGCAAGCCCCACCACGACGTCAACGTAGAGATACAGCGGTGGGGTTATTATTATTATGAGTTATGCGAACACAAATGTAGGGAACAGCTGACTTTTTTCGCGATTTCAGGTTTGGTCCCGTCGTAAAAGTTGTTTGTTATCATGAGTACAATCATGTGTTTAAGTATCGGTCACTATTACCAGTCACCCTTTACACAAAAGAGTACTCTGTGGGAGTTGCTTTATGAAATTTAGTACAACATTATAACTCGTTTGGGTGGTATTATGGTTACTATGACACTGGTTGTTTTAATGTTGGCAATAAGCTAACTGTTTCAGAAACTTTTATAGAGGATTTATAGCATCGGTGTAGATAAAAAAAAAACAATCAACTCAGCCTATCGCAGTCCACAGCTGGACATAGGCGTCTCCCAGGCTGCGCCATAACATCCTGTCCTCCGCCTCCGTATCCACTCTGTCACAGCCACTCCATCTAGCTGCGGGGCGACCCACACTACGCTTGCCGATACACGGTCTCCACTCCAGGACTCGTCTTCTCCACCGGCCATCGGTCCTTCGACAAACATGGCCAGCCCACTGTCACTTCTGTTTGCTTACTCTGCAAGCTTAACTTCTAAGCTTGCAGACTTGCGATGACTTTAAAATATAACTTACTAGCTTTCGCTCGCGTGAAGGTCGGAAATTATCCCACGGCATCGCATTAAGGCGCGGGCCCACCGCGGTGCACGGAGAGGCTACGCACGTATATTAAGCTTCGCTTTGTAAGAAAATGTATGTGGTTGTGTCCACTGCAACCCACGGAGAGGCTACGCATGAATTGACGTCATTGATACACGCGTGGCTTGCTCGAATAGGCGGTTACATAGCTCAACGCTGTCAACGTGGGTCTACGTTTCCACTGGAGTACACGAATAAGACCCACGACTATGTACAGCTCGGTTATCGCAGAGCAGTTTTCAGTCATACACGTTGTGGAACGGACGCGTTTCGTGTTTCTCGTATATATCGTATCGAGGTACTCATAGAATGGCATTGGTACTGACTTTGCTAGACAGTTCTTCTGACGATGAATCCGAAAGTGAGATTGATGATCTAATCTTGGGTGAATTGCAAAAGAAAAGAAAACACCGGTTCTGGATTGAAAATCATATTAAATTCAGAAATAAACATGGAGAATACAAAACATTATTTATGACATTAAGTGATGAAAAATTTGAAAATTACTATCGACTATCACATTCCCTCGCAATCTTTTCCCAAGCCAAATCCTTTTTACCGATGTCTCTGTACGATATATCGCTCATTTTCCATAAACAGGGGTGTAGCTTGACTTTTTCAATAAATAACTCCATAATTAAACCAAATATTATTGACTAAATAAAAATAAAGCCGCCTGTCGTGGTCATCAAATGCACGCGTGCGCCACGAAACCTAGCAATTGACAAAATGGCGCAGGCGTCGCTCGCTTGCTTCCCCGCCCGTCCCACCTCCCGCAGTGCCCCACGGCGGTGCACGGAGAGGCTACGCATGTGTACTAAACTTCGCTTTGTAAGAAAATGTATGTGACAATCCGCGGCTAAAGGTACCTTATGGACGTTTATAGTATCGAAGATATTGAATGTTTTGTAAATTTTGCAAGAAATATAGATTTTTTTTTTATTGCTTTTTCGCAAAGCATAAGATCTGAAATTTATTTCCCTGTTATTATTTTTTATTTTATGTAAATAATAAGTCCATAATGTGGTCTCAAAGTTTAGTAGAAAAGGTACCTTACGGCCGCATGTTATGAAACGCTAGATGCAAACACGTCCTGACGTGCTCCGCTTCTGTCATTCACGCCGCTGTATCGTAGCAATACTTTGTCTTTGCCGCCAGGCATCTGAACTACTCTTACCTACGCTTTAAGCATCGTTTTCTATCTCGCTCATCGCTAAGGATACGGCAGTCGGCAACGGCACTAGTCATTGCTTGTTCGTTTATTCTTTCGTTCGGCTGAGTTAAAAGCGTTCCTCTGCAAATTTTAGTGTTCATTATTAATAATTTTCAACACAATTTGAGATTAAAGTGCAGTATAAATTTGTTTGCATCGTGATAAATAATAATGGAAGGAGATAAAAATAATTATCCTTATAAGTTCGCGGTGGTGTCTATTTTTGTAAAAAAAGGCGTTCAGAACAAGCAAATCTTTAATATTGTGTAACTCGGCCATAAGGACCATTTTCTTTACATAAAAAAATAATTATAATTTTTAAAGAGACTAAAAAAGAACTGATTATGTTTGTAACGATTTATTACTAAAATGATAGAAATAAAACCAGTCATTAGAAAAACCATTATCATCAATGTATAATCTTAATTTTATTGTTTTGACGGATTATAATTTGTTACATTATTTCCATAAGGTACCTTTTCTCAAATGTATGGAACAAAAACTACTATTGTGATGTAAGTTTAAGTGACTTAAAAAGCTAAAATTAGCCTGTAATGGCGATATTGTCAGTTTTATTTTAAGTTAATGAAAGATTTTCGTTGATTTATTTATGAAAAATTATATTGTTTGTTAAATTATGACTGAAATTTGTTAAGTTTTGTGATTTTGCATGAAAATTATTAAAGGTGATTTTTACCCCTAATTCTTGTTTTTATTTATTTATTTTGTCAAGATTTTCTTTCGAAATTGTGTTCTAATAGATCAGTTAAAAATCTGTAGGTCTCATCGCACGAATTTGGCAAAATTAAACAAAACATCATTTTTTAGAAATTGGTCCATAGACACATTGATTGGTCCATAACAAGGTTCTGATTAGTAATACAGAAGTTGTCTCAACATTATTTAAAAGACAGGAGTCCTAGGAATAATTTTTCGTTGGCCACTATGTAACTTACAACGGCAACATAGTGTTCGAGGTGACTGAACTTAAAATGTCTGTTTCTCGAAATTGCACAATTTCGAATATAATTTAAAAAAAATTATATATCTCCGTAACAAAACATCGTAGGAGGTTGATCTTTTTTGATATCTACAGCGTATTAATCGCAGATTACTAGCGTATGCATAACTCCATATCGACCACAAGGTACCTTTAGCCGCGGATTGTCACGTATGTAGTTGTTTCCACTGCAACCCACGAAGAGGCTACGCATGAATTGACGTCATTGACACACGCATAGCTTGCTCGAATAAGCGGTTACGTAGCTCAACGCTGTCAGCGTGGGTCTACCCGTGCGCCGTGCCACGCTACACATAGTCGTGGGTCATATTCGTGTACTTCAGTGGAAACGTAGACCCACGTTGTCAAACAAATGAATACACGCAGCTAAAATGCGCCGCGTGTCCGTGCACAGCGTGCACTGCGGTGGAGCCGCGCCTTTACAACATTGTATACCGTAAACCCACGGTCATGTGTGCTATATTTCATTGAAATCTGTTCAGCTGCTAAGACGTGAAAAGGATGGAAGGAAAGACATACGTCGCATTTATATTCGTATTTAAATTATTAAATAAATATGAATTCTTATGTAAACTTGGAACTAAAACTTACCCATCACACACAGCGCCATCTATGAATTTTATCATGTACTTAGAGAGCTTGCAACTCATAGGTACCCAAGCGGAGCGAGCGAGTCTTTTGAGAGATAACAATATCGCCGCAGTTTTAAACATCGTGTAGATGGCACTCTAAGCGTTATATTCACGGTAGAATTATATTATATAAAATAGGTGGGTAGATGTGACGCTGGCTACAGATAATTTTATTAAAATATATTAAATCAACATTTTATTCAACCTTAAAAAAATGTTTGCTGACCTAAATCCAAGGTTTGTTTAGCGCCAGTTTAAGAGACTTTACAAACAAACTTTGTTTAAAAACGTAAATTTTCAATGTACCTACTGGGTGTAATTTTAATCCGTTATCCTCATAGCGGGATTAAAAATCAGCTGCTCCTTACATTTTGACGAGTTATGCGGAAATAGATGTATGGGACAGCTGAATTTTTTTTCGCGATTTCAGGTTTGGTCCCATAGTAATAGTTGTTCATAATGATGACTTCAATAACCCTTTAGACGATAACGGTGATTAAAATTACATCCTGTACAAACATTATTCTATTTTATACAGGATGAATTTTTGAAGTGGGCGAGGATGGCCAAATCCGAAACTATGAGGAATGGCGAAAAGTTCTCAAAGGAGTCTTGGGCTCGATTTTGATGAAAACTAAAACTGCATCAATGGATTTTTGAAAAATCAATATCAAGGTTTGTTATTAGCGTTACTATCGAATGGTGTAACAATACAGTGTGTTTTTTTTTTTCAAAATCAACGGGTTCGATTGCTGGCTAGAAATATAGATTTTTCAAAAATCCTATGATGCTGTTTTAGTTTTTATCAAAATCAGTTATAGTTTCGAATTAGGCCATCCACGCCCACTTGAAAAATTCATTCTGTAAAGTCCTTCTAGTGTCTACAGCGTCTTTGGTGCAAGGGTCGCAAGCGCTACACTGAGAATGAAATCCTGGTTTCGGCTCCCTGGTCGGGTAGCGTTATTAGGGCTTTTCCAAATGTAATTTCTCAGTAGCAGCCAGGAGTCTGGATTTGTGCCGGTTGATGGCAATAGGCTCGCCCCCTATTACATGGGACTTAAACATAACTGGCGAAATGTGGATGTACTATACGTACCGCTCACCTTAACCCTTCGAGGATTACAGGCGTGATTTTATGTTACATGATTATGATAATATAGTAAAAGATACATATTTATTGACAGGCCAGTTGGCGTGGTTGGTTAAGATACCACCTATCATGCCGCAGGTCGTGGGTTCGATTCCGATCAAGGACAAACATTTGTGTGCATGAACATGTCTGTTTGTTCTGAGTCTGGGTGTAATTATCTATATAAGTATGTATTTACAAAAAAAAAAGTAGTACCTATATGTAGTATAATATTCTCCACAAAATACTCCGAGTCCGATTCCACACCTTGCAAAATTTTCAGAAGTTCGTCCGAATCAAGTTCTTCACTCATTTTTCTATTTGCAAGTGAAAGAAAGAAAGATGCGTGCGCGCGTATCCGATTTTGTGCTGCACTATGCCAAAGTGACCTTGACAGCCGCACGCCTATGACGTCACTGACCAACTTCTATAGTAGTTCGTGGCACTCGGTGGCGCACAGGGGCATAGACGACCAATTGTTTTGTAGAGATGGGAAAATAACTATCGACAAGAATTAGTAACAACTTTATAATTACGTATCGGCATCTACCTGAAGGTCGAAATTCATCTACTATCCTTTGTAATGAAGTAGATAACTAAGTTCATATTTTATTGACCTCAAAATGTTTTCGATATTCGTAACTTTCTGTATTTATAAATATTTCAATGGTGAAATCAACCTTTCACGGCACATCACTGGCCAACTTGATATGAAGTGATTGGCGTTCTGAGGAAAGTAACAAAATTCGGAGTTTCTGTTTTTGCCGATTTTAGGACAAACTAGGGCTTATTTTGTGTAGAAAAATAAAAAACAGGGTAGTAGACAGTGCTATCTTAAATAATAAAATGAAACAAAGCTTTTAATCACAGTAAATTTATTTTAATAAGATAATTAAAATGAACAACTTCTATAGAAGTTGTGGCGCTGGTGGCACGAAAATCCCGAACTTCTATAGAAGTGCTTGGCGGTGAAAAGGTTAAAATTATACAAAAAAATATAAAAATGTAGAGGTATTTTCGGAATTAAATTCTATCGAGGAGATTTAACCCAATCGTGTTTTCCTTCAGTCAGAGTATTAATCAAATAGTCAATAAACATATATCCAAAAATTAAATCCATACACTACGAATATGTAATAGTGAAATAAATGATTACGAAAAAGCCGCCAACTTATTTTAGTATCGCCTTAAGCGTCTCGCGGCGCTTAAGAGTTAGAGGTATTGCTTACCTAATATAGCGTCTCCTAAGAACTCGAGTCGTTGGTAGCAATCCGTGAGTCGGTTTGCTTGATGAGAAGCGTGTGTCAACGCTTGCAGTAAAAGGGAGCGGTCTTTGAAACGGTATTGTAGCGTTCTTTCAAGAGCGTCGTAGCCTGTGGATGGAAACATTTCATTGAGCAATTGATAAATTCTTAAAAAGGCGCCTTGAAACTAGAAGCATTCATTTAGATACCCAATTGACCACAATACATCATCACTAAATACATTTATGGTTAAACAACATTCAAAACATCGTTCTATTTCTATCAAGCGTTTGAAGTTGACAGAGACAGAATGCTGTTTTTGTGTTGTTTGTTTGTTTTGTACTTTTTCTGTTCTGTGCTCGTTACTATTTTTTTTTTTTTTTGACATCTCGGGACCCTGGGGTCTTGGACCTTTGGAAGGCGTACGAGGGGCCGAAGCCAACTCGCAGAGGCCCCTTAGACAATTCTAAATGATGAGGAGGCACTAACCAACGATTATCCATATATGCACTATGTAAGTATACCCAAGGATAACCCCCGGCTGGTGCAGGACTATTGAAGAAGGTGGATTTATTATAATTTTTTGGTACTTACTACTTGACCAAAACAATTAGGCGCATGACAGGAATTCGATTTCGGCGGCCGCACCCCGCACCTATCCCCGCGCTTCCCCTAGTGACGTGCAGTCGTATACTCGCTTTCAGCAGTGATGATAATACGTACAATATCAATCACCGTTCCGGTGTTCGCTCCCTAGTTCCAATAACTTCATAGCTGTTATGCGCCTAATTGTTTTGGTCACGTAGTAGTATCATTTATTCGAGTTACGTGTTTCAGTGGCAATAAACCAATTTTTATTTTGTCAACACGTGTAGCGTTAAATGCATTCAGTGATTTCTGGTTCAAGCACGCACAGTCTGTTTTTGAAAGGCTAATCAGCGTAAAAGTTTGCTGACAGATTGTCAAACCGATGTAATATGTTGTCATGGACTTACCAGAGAGCATTTGGTTCAGTTCGCCTTCGGGGTCGTCAATGTATCGGAGAAGAGGCGACGGCGGCGCTTTTAACTCTCCAAATATTGGCTGCGGACAAAGTACGACACTTTTATTTATAAACGAGATGCAAAAACATATTGAGAGAGACTCGTGGCTAAATAATAACCAAGGTAAAGCTACGCTTGCCGAGTTTGGTCCGAGGATTGGTGACAATATATTAAAGCCGTTGGTCCCGGCTCTCGTTCGCAGTTCTTTGATAGTCTTTACGGGTAGTCAGAAGCCCGAAAGTCTGATAACCAGTCTAACTTTGAGGTATCGTGTATTAGTAACTGGAGGTCAGAAAGGCAGTCGCTCGATTTAAAATATTCAGCTGCGTCCGGTTAGACTGGAGGCCGACCCCAACATAGAAGCCTAGGCAGACGATGACCACCTGTATCCATCTCCCGTGTAAATCTTTATAAGGCTGCAGCGAACCAACAGCTCGTGAGCAGGGAACATGTCCTGATGCGGAGGCGCTTCATCATCAGAACACGATGTCGATAATGAGGTGTAACGAGTACCTACCTATAATATCTGCATCCAAAGAGGGGCTCCTGGGTAAGTAATAACAGCCGCAAGGATCGATCCTCCGAAAGCACGTTAAGATGATTTAAGTGCCGATACGCGGCGCGAGTCTTGGAGGCAATTACCTATATTCCATAAAATTATTTACATATATATTATTTCGGGCGGTAACATTTTCACCCCCCTAAACCTTTACGAAATGAGACAATTTTTGTCACATTACATTCACTACACCTTAATCTAGGTCTGTAGGTTTTTTTTTTAGGAATGCTATTTAAGTTCATTTAGAAAAATAAAAACGCTCGAAGAAGTTTTTAAAAGTTTTTAAGCTCGAGGAAATATAGACAGTTTTTATGGTTCGTCAAAAGCCCGAAAGTCTGACCATCAGTCTTACCGCGTGTTACCCAGGAACCAGGCTGTGGAGGTCAGATAGGCTCTCCATGTAAAAATACTGGTATTCAGTTGCTGGTGAGACTGGAAGCTGACCTCAACATAGTTGGGAAAAGGCTAGGTAGATGATTACCTGCATCCATCTCCCTTGTGAATCTTTATAAGGCTGCAGCGAACCGACAGCTCGCGCCGGCCACGACCAGTCCTCTTCAGGGAACATCTCCTGATGCGGAGCCGCTTCATCATCAGAACACGATGATGATGATGATGAGGAGGAACGCTTGTCGTCCGAAGATGTTGGTGAGGCTGTCTGTAAAAAGATTTGAGGGTTAGATTAAACACCTAAGGAATAATTTTAAAAAAAGATTAAATATTATGAGGTTCTGGATTCGATCCCGAAGTCAGGCAGTGATTTATGTTTATTACATAATGAAAGGAGATCACCCATTTTGTTCGGCGATTTGGGATTTAAAAAAGTCGGTGGTCTCCTGACCACAGACTTTTTTCGCTGATGAATAGTGATGGGCGAGGGATAAATACTCAAAGGATAAATATTCAAGTATTTATCAGAAATGGATAAATACCAATTTTTATCAATTTTTTACTCAAAATGACGTATAAATATAATTTAAACGTTGTTTCTCTAAGTTAATAACTACTGTTGTTGTTTGAGATTTCCAAAACTACATTTACATTACAGATTAAGATTTTTTTTTCTGGTGAGACGTTAAGACGAGGCAACTTTATCGCACCGCTCCCTATCCCGGCCTCTCGCCCAGTTTCTTTGGTTTTACAGGTGCGCGGGGGAAGGGTGGGGAAACTCGCCGTTCCCCGCGCTCTATTATAGTTGCCAGTGCCTAGTATTGATAGTGATTGATTTCAGAAAATAATAATTATTGTAGTGTTTGATTTTTTTTAAATATTAATGATTGTTGTCAACTAACATAATTATAATCGGTACTGACAGTGATTGACGAAAATATTCATGATTGTAGTGAAACCATTGTAACTTTAGGATTTTTGTTTTTGTTAGAGTTTTGATTAGAGAAGACTAAAATCCATATTTACAGACTTTCATTTTATTTATGCAATCCTTTTGTTTTGTAAAATGACAGTACAAGAAACGAAATCTGTACGTATAAAGTATTTATCCGCTGTTTTGAATAAGTAGGTACTCGAGTAAAAACGGATATTTATGAGTATTTATCAATTTTTAGTATTTATCCGGATAAAATCACAACACTACTGATGAATTAATTTTTTTTGCAACGCAAGCACAGAAAATAATGCCTCGGGAACGTAGTTCGCAAAATTTATTGTCTTTGGTTCGAGACGCGTCGAAATATTGCCACATATTTTATTATTTATGTCTGTAAAGACGCCAGCACATCGAGCTACTACAATCTGTCAAATTTCTTTAATAGATTTTCAACTTTATTGCTAAAGTAGGTTCAAGGTTGATTGGGAAAATTTGACAGTTTCTGGAAGCTTGACCTGCCCTTGTCTACGTCTGCACATATATATTTTTAATTTAGGTTAATACATTAGGCGCGGCAGACGCACATGCGCGTTTTCGGACGTTCACCAGGTGCTTGACGGCGCGTATGCGCGTCCATACAATTTACATAACTTTCTTCGAGTGCGGCGTGCCGCACCTGTGCGTTCGTTGTGCATATCTATTGTTTCGAAAACATCGTAAAATAAGGGTCGGTAAGGGTGTAGCATAAAGAAGCGTCTGCATAAAGAATTCAGCAGAGAATGTGTTAATTTAGTTGATCGTGGTTATCTCAACGTATGTTACTTGTTTTTACTGGTCTCAGACAGCGATACACCACCGGCTTACGCTGACAACCAGCGCCGTGGATTCATGCCTTCGTGCATGGGTCGCGGCTTTATGCTGAGCGTGTAGCCGTTTCGTGGGGTAGTGACGCACATTTCCAACAACTTTATTGTTTGTACTTATGTTCGTTTTGTGTGGTTTGTTATATGTGTATTTTATTATCTTGTGTTTCGCTTTTCATGTGCGTCACTTTCACGTGAATTAACTGTTTTTCTTTCTTTCCTTCTTTTTTTTTTAATGGAGTCAGTAGTAAGTAGAAACATTACATAATGATTATAGGGTGACTGGTAATTAGTGACCGATACTTAAACACAAGATTGTACTCATGATAACAAACAACTTTTACTATGGGACCAAACCTGCAATCGCGAAAAAAATCAGCTGTTCACTACATTTTGACGATTTATGCGAACATAAATGTAGGGAACAGCTCGAACAGCTCGATGGCTCCTAAGTATACCGCTAAAAATCAATCTTCAAGTCAAAGCAATGAATAGATACGGCCATTTATGCAAAATGTAAATCAAAACCTGTAACGTACTTCACGTTAACTAGAAAAAAAAATCGGTAATTTGTAGTTTTATCTCATAATTTATTTCTTTTTTTTTTGCAATTACAAACGTACATTTCTAAATATAGAATTGACCGTGACGCATATCAATGTGTGTGGGAACATATTTCTTAACTACAATGTTAAGTTTTAGGATAAATTCTTTTCAACTACGGAACCCTTCATTGTGCGACACGCACTTGGCCAGTTTTTTATTTTATTTATTATTATTATTACTTTTTGATATTTCTCGGGACCCTGGGGTCCCGGACCTTTGGAAGGCATACGAGGAGCCGAAGCCAACTCACAGAGGCCCCTTAGATAATTTTAAATGATGAGGAGGCACCAACCGACGATTATCCCTGTATGCACTATGCAAGTGCACCCAAGGACAACCCCCGGTTGGTACAGGACTATTGTTGTAGGTGAAAACAAAACATATTGGGCTATGGGTTTGGGTGGCTAAAGTGGATTGGGTAACTTGAACTATGGAAGAACTATGTCCCCTGCCTGACCAACGTTGTATATTATACACGGATAAAATGGCAGGGGGTGACTTGCACACTCAATAATGGGCCCCCGGAGACGGCCGCTAGCACATAGTGACGTGGTGACAAGGGGGCAACACTTCCTGAGGTGCTTGAGGAGTGGAGAGGTATTCCACGGCTATCAGGACAATCCCGGAAATACGGTCAAGATCCCTACCAGCACCTTACTGGAATACTTCCTTCCTCCGAGCACGTTTGCTCTTGCGAATCTCCACTCAAGCCGGCCAATAAAGGCAAGAAAGAGGTGGGAGCTCTGTTCCTCGTCAGTGTTCACTCCAGCCGACCAATAAAGGCAAGCCAGAGATGAGGACAAGATTTCTCCCGGGAGATAGGGTCCATGGGGTCGCTACTGCCCAACAGCTCGCCACATGCTGCCCTGCGGGTTTCAATATCTCTCTTGGTCTGGCTCCTCATCCTAGACCCGTTCCGGCAAACTCTACCGGCACAGACCTAAAGTTTGGAGCACGCAAGCCCCACCACGACGTCAACGTAGAGATACAGCGGTGGGGTTATTATTATTATTATTATTTATTTTATTTTTAATATTTTTTTATTTTTATGTCCCTTCACCTGCTCGCTGTGCCGGCGCACGTAGCCATGTTCTTGTTGCAGCGGCACGTGGTGACAGGGCAGCACCCTGATGCCGAGCCACGACATGAACAGCAACGCACCACGGGGGCCGCACTCCAGCAGGTAGGCGCCGATCAGAGCTTCTACACAGTCGGCTATTGATTTGTCTGTGGGGAGAAAGAAATATCCTTTATTTTCTTTATCCTGATTTATTTGACGTCGGCGCAACATTGGGACTACCGTAGCTAGTCACCCAAGTTTCAAGGGAATGAATTAGTTAGTAATTATAGTCAGAAATATATCCCCTTAAGAGCCTATATAACCTCGGCTCAAATTCTAATTACGCCCCCACTTCCCCGCGCCCCCTCACTCTGCATCCTACCTATTTTTAACCGACTTCCAAAAGGAGGAGGTTCTCAATTCGTCTGTATCTTTTTTTTTTTTGTATGTTTGTTACGCGATTACTCAAAGACGGATGGACCGATTTAGAAAATTCTTTTTTTGTTTGATAGGGTATAGTTCCGAGGTGGTCCCATATAAATTTTATTAACTTTGCTTGGGGAGTTTTTGAGTTAGCTTCAATAATGCGTATATTTCCCACTTATTATATGAGGATGATGTGATGGTGTTTTAATAACTTCCTATCACTGTTATTTACATGGCTATATCTACAATTATTGTGCTCAATTATGTATTCGAATTAGTGTGGGGTCGGTTCCACAACTAAAAAGTGAAAAATAATTTAATTTCGGAAGTCGGTGGCAAAAAACGAAAATACAAAACCCAAGACACCGACTTCCGAAATTAAAGTTATTTTTCACTTTGTAGTGTTTTGTTTTGGAAGTCGGTTTTATTTTTTGCTAAAAAGTTTTTATACCTATTGCGTAATGTGTGTTCTGAGCGCGAGCGACACAGCTCTCCCGTTCGAAAGCCGAAGCGAGACTGAGCGGGGGTGTTCGGGCCGCAGGGAACAAACTTCAAGACGCCGATAGTTTAAGTAATTTTCCCGGTAGAAGGTTCCCGCGGGATAATTTCCGACATACACGCGAACGAAGCCGCGGGCAACAGCTAGTATATTAAGACATAGGATACTTTCATCCCGGTAGAAGGTTCCCGCGGGATACTTTCATCCCGATAGAAGGTTCCCGCGGGATACTTTCATCCCGATAGAAGGTTCCCGCGGGATACTTTCATCCCGGTAGAAGGTTCCCGCGGGATACTTTCATCCCGATAGAAGGTTCCCGCGGGATAATTTCCGACATAAACGCGAACGAAGCCGCGGGCAACAGCTAGTATATTAAGACATAGGATACTTTCATCCCGGTAGAAGGTTCCCGCGGGATACTTTCATCCCGATAGAAGGTTCCCGCGGGATACTTTCATCCCGATAGAAGGTTCCCGCGGGATACTTTCATCCCGGTAGAAGGTTCCCGCGGGATACTTTCATCCCGGTAGAAGGTTCCCGCGGGATAATTTCCGACATACACGCGAACGAAGCCGCGGGCAACAGCTAGTATATTAAGACATAGGATACTTTCATCCCGGTAAGAGGTTCCCGCGGGATACTTTCATCCCGATAGAAGGTTCCCGCGGGATAATTTCCGACATAAACGCGAACGAAGCCGCGGGCAACAGCTAGTATATTAAGACATAGGATACTTTCATCCCGGTAGAAGGTTCCCGCGGGATACTTTCATCCCGATAGAAGGTTCCCGCGGGATACTTTCATGCCAGTAGAAGGTTCCCGCGGGATACTTTCATCCCGGTAGAAGGTTCCCGCGGGATACTTTCATCCCGGTAGAAGGTTCCCGCGGGATACTTTCATCCCGGTAGAAGGTTCCCGCGGGATAATTTCCGACATACACGCGGACGAAGCCGCGGGCAACAGCTAGTATATTAAGACGTAGGATACTTTCATCCCGGTAGAAGGTTCCCGCGGGATAATTTCATCCCGGTAGAAGGTTCCCGCGGGATAATTTCCGACATACATGCGGACGAAGCCGCGGGCAACAGCTAGTATATTAAGACGTAGGATACTTTCATCCCGGTAGAAGGTTCCCGCGGGATACTTTCATCCCAGTAGAAGGTTCCCGCGGGATACTTTCATCCCGGTAGAAGTTTCCCGCGGGATACTTTCATCCCGGTAGAAGGTTCCCGCGGGATACTTTCATCCCGGTAGAAGGTTCCCGCGGGATACTTTCATCCCGGTAGAAGGTTCCCGCGGGATACTTTCATCCCGGTAGAAGGTTCCCGCGGGATAATTTCCGACATACACGCGGACGAAGCCGCGGGCAACAGCCAGTATATTAAGACATAGGATACTTTCATCCCGGTAGAAGGTTCCCGCGGGATACTTTCATCCCGGTAGAAGGTTCCCGCGGGATAATTTCATCCCGGTAGAAGGTTCCCGCGGGATAATTTCCGACATACACGTGGACGAAGCCGCGGGCAACATCTAGTATATTAAGACATAGGATACTTTCATCCCGGTAGAAGGTTCCCGCGGGATACTTTCATCCCGGTAGAAGGTTCCCGCGGGATACTTTCATCCCGGTAGAAGGTTCCCGCGGGATACTTTCATCCCGATAGAAGGTTCCCGCGGGATACTTTCATCCCAGTAGAAGGTTCCCGCGGGATACTTTCATCCCGGTAGAAGGTTCCCGCGGGATACTTTCATCCCGGTAGAAGGTTCCCGCGGGATACTTTCATCCCGGTAGAAGGTTCCCGCGGGGTACTTTCATCCCGGTAGAAGGTTCCCGCGGGATAATTTCCGACATACACGCGGACGAAGCCGCGGGCAACAGCTAGTATATTAAGACGTAGGATACTTTCATCCCGGTAGAAGGTTCCCGCGGGGTACTTTCATCCCGGTAGAAGGTTCCCGCGGGATAATTTCCGACATACACGCGGACGAAGCCGCGGGCAACAGCTAGTATATTAAGACGTAGGATACTTTCATCCCGGTAGAAGGTTCCCGCGGGATACTTTCATCCCAGTAGAAGGTTCCCGCGGGATACTTTCATCCCGGTAGAAGGTTCCCGCGGGATAATTTCCGACATACACGCGGACGAAGCCGCGGGCAACAGCCAGTATATTAAGACATAGGATACTTTCATCCCGGTAGAAGGTTCCCGCGGGATACTTTCATCCCGGTAGAAGGTTCCCGCGGGATACTTTCATCCCGGTAGAAGGTTCCCGCGGGATACTTTCATCCCGGTAGAAGGTTCCCGCGGGATAATTTCCGACATACACGCGGACGAAGCCGCTGGCAACAGCTAGTATATTAAGACATAGGATACTTTCATCCCGGTAGAAGGTTCCCGCGGGATACTTTCATCCCGGTAGAAGGTTCCCGCGGGACACTTTCATCCCGGTAGAAGGTTCCCGCGGGATACTTTCATCCCGGTAGAAGGTTCCCGCGGGATACTTTCATCCCGGTAGAAGGTTCCCGCGGGATAATTTCCGACATACACGCGGACGAAGCCGCGGGCAACAGCTAGTATATTAAGACGTAGGATACTTTCATCCCGGTAGAAGGTTCCCGCGGGATACTTTCATCCCGGTAGAAGGTTCCCGCGGGATACTTTCATCCCAGTAGAAGGTTCCCGCGGGATACTTTCATCCCGGTAGAAGGTTCCCGCAGGATACTTTCATCCCGGTAGAAGGTTCCCGCGGGATACTTTCATCCCGGTAGAAGGTTCGCGCGGGATAATTTCCGACATACACGCGGACGAAGCCGCGGGCAACAGCTAGTATATTAAGACATAGGATACTTTCATCCCGGTAGAAGGTTCCCGCGGGATACTTTCATCCCGGTAGAAGGTTCCCGCGGGATACTTTCATCCCGGTAGAAGGTTCCCGCGGGATAATTTCATCCCAGTAGAAGGTTCCCGCGGGATACTTTCATCCCGGTAGAAGGTTCCCGCGGGATAATTTCCGACATACACGCGGACGAAGCCGCGGGCAACAGCTAGTATATTAAGACGTAGGATACTTTCATCCCGGTAGAAGGTTCCCGCGGGATAATTTCATCCCGGTAGAAGGTTCCCGCGGGATAATTTCCGACATACATGCGGACGAAGCCGCGGGCAACAGCTAGTATATTAAGACGTAGGATACTTTCATCCCGGTAGAAGGTTCCCGCGGGATACTTTCATCCCAGTAGAAGGTTCCCGCGGGATACTTTCATCCCGGTAGAAGGTTCCCGCGGGATAATTTCCGACATACACGCGGACGAAGCCGCGGGCAACAGCCAGTATATTAAGACATAGGATACTTTCATCCCGGTAGAAGGTTCCCGCGGGATACTTTCATCCCGGTAGAAGGTTCCCGCGGGATACTTTCATCCCGGTAGAAGGTTCCCGCGGGATAATTTCATCCCGGTAGAAGGTTCCCGCGGGATAATTTCCGACATACACGCGGACGAAGCCGCTGGCAACAGCTAGTATATTAAGACATAGGATACTTTCATCCCGGTAGAAGGTTCCCGCGGGATACTTTCATCCCGGTAGAAGGTTCCCGCGGGATACTTTCATCCCGGTAGAAGGTTCCCGCGGGATAATTTCCGACATACACGCGGACGAAGCCGCTGGCAACAGCTAGTATATTAAGACATAGGATACTTTCATCCCGGTAGAAGGTTCCCGCGGGATACTTTCATCCCGGTAGAAGGTTCCCGCGGGACACTTTCATCCCGGTAGAAGGTTCCCGCGGGATACTTTCATCCCGGTAGAAGGTTCCCGCGGGATACTTTCATCCCGGTAGAAGGTTCCCGCGGGATAATTTCCGACATACACGCGGACGAAGCCGCGGGCAACAGCTAGTATATTAAGACATAGGATACTTTCATCCCGGTAGAAGGTTCCCGCGGGATACTTTCATCCCGGTAGAAGGTTCCCGCGGGATAATTCCGACATACACGCGGACGAAGCCGCGGGCAACAGCTAGTATATTAAGACGTAGGATACTTTCATCCCGGTAGAAGGTTCCCTCGGGATACTTTCATCCCAGTAGAAGGTTCCCGCGGGATACTTTCATCCCGGTAGAAGGTTCCCGCAGGATACTTTCATCCCGGTAGAAGGTTCCCGCGGGATACTTTCATCCCGGTAGAAGGTTCCCGCGGGATAATTTCCGACATACACGCGGACGAAGCCGCGGGCAACAGCTAGTATATTAAGACATAGGATACTTTTATCCCGGTAGAAGGTTCCCGCGGGATACTTTCATCCCGGTAGAAGGTTCCCGCGGGATACTTTCATCCCGGTAGAAGGTTCCCGCGGGATAATTTCATCCCGGTAGAAGTTTCCCGCGGGATAATTTCCGACATACACGCGGACGAAGCCGCTGGCAACAGCTAGTATATTAAGACATAGGATACTTTCATCCCGGTAGAAGGTTCCCGCGGGATACTTTCATCCCGGTAGAAGGTTCCCGCGGGATACTTTCATCCCGGTAGAAGGTTCCCGCGGGATACTTTCATCCCGGTAGAAGGTTCCCGCGGGATAATTTCATCCCGGTATAAGGTTCCCGCGGGATACTTTCATCCCGGTAGAAGGTTCCCGCGGGATAATTTCCGACATACACGCGGACGAAGCCGCTGGCAACAGCTAGTATATTAAGACATAGGATACTTTCATCCCGGTAGAAGGTTCCCGCGGGATACTTTCATTCCGGTAGAAGGTTCCCGCGGGATACTTTTATCCCGGTAGAAGGTTCCCGCGGGATAATTTCCGACATACACGCGGACGAAACCGCTGGCAACAGCTAGTATATTAAGACATAGGATACTTTCATCCCGGTAGAAGGTTCCCGCGGGATACTTTCATCCCGGTAGAAGGTTCCCGCGGGACACTTTCATCCCGGTAGAAGGTTCCCGCGGGATACTTTCATCCCGGTAGAAGGTTCCCGCGGGATACTTTCATCCCGGTAGAAGGTTCCCGCGGGATAATTTCCGACATACACGCGGACGAAGCCGCGGGCAACAGCTAGTATATTAAGACATAGGATACTTTCATCCCGGTAGAAGGTTCCCGCGGGATACTTTCATCCCGGTAGAAGGTTCCCGCGGGATACTTTCATCCCGGTAGAAGGTTCCCGCGGGACACTTTCATCCCGGTAGAAGGTTCCCGCGGGATACTTTCATCCCGGTAGAAGGTTCCCGCGGGATAATTTCAATCCGGTAGAAGGTTCCCGCGGGATACTTTTATCCCGGTAGAAGGTTCCCGCGGGATAATTTCCGACATACACGCGGACGAAACCGCTGGCAACAGCTAGTATATTAAGACATAGGATACTTTCATCCCGGTAGAAGGTTCCCGCGGGATACTTTCATCCCGGTAGAAGGTTCCCGCGGGACACTTTCATCCCGGTAGAAGGTTCCCGCAGGATACTTTCATCCCGGTAGAAGGTTCCCGCGGGATACTTTCATCCCGGTAGAAGGTTCCCGCGGGATAATTTCCGACATACACGCGGACGAAGCCGCGGGCAACAGCTAGTATATTAAGACATAGGATACTTTTATCCCGGTAGAAGGTTCCCGCGGGATACTTTCATCCCGGTAGAAGGTTCCCGCGGGATACTTTCATCCCGGTAGAAGGTTCCCGCGGGACACTTTCATCCCGGTAGAAGGTTCCCGCGGGATACTTTCATCCCGGTAGAAGGTTCCCGCGGGATAATTTCAATCCGGTAGAAGGTTCCCGCGGGATAATTTCATCCCGGTAGAAGTTTCCCGCGGGATAATTTCCGACATACACGCGGACGAAGCCGCTGGCAACAGCTAGTATATTAAGACATAGGATACTTTCATCCCGGTAGAAGGTTCCCGCGGGATACTTTCATCCCGGTAGAAGGTTCCCGCGGGATACTTTCATCCCGGTAGAAGGTTCCCGCGGGATAATTTCATCCCGGTAGAAGGTTCCCGCGGGATACTTTCATCCCGGTAGAAGGTTCCCGCGGGATACTTTCATCCCGGTAGAAGTTTCCCGCGGGATAATTTCCGACATACACGCGGACGAAGCCGCTGGCAACAGCTAGTATATTAAGACATAGGATACTTTTATCCCGGTAGAAGGTTCCCGCGGGATACTTTCATCCCGGTAGAAGGTTCCCGCGGGATACTTTCATCCCGGTAGAAGGTTCCCGCAGGATACTTTCATCCCGGTAGAAGGTTCCCGCGGGATACTTTCATCCCGGTAGAAGGTTCCCGCGGGATAATTTCCGACATACACGCGGACGAAGCCGCGGGCAACAGCTAGTATATTAAGACAAAGGATACTTTCATCCCGGTAGAAGGTTCCCGCGGGATACTTTCATCCCGGTAGAAGGTTCCCGCGGGATAATTTCCGACATACACGCGGACGAAGCCGCGGGCAACAGCTAGTATATTAAGACGTAGGATACTTTCATCCCGGTAGAAGGTTCCCTCGGGATACTTTCATCCCAGTAGAAGGTTCCCGCGGGATACTTTCATCCCGGTAGAAGGTTCCCGCAGGATACTTTCATCCCGGTAGAAGGTTCCCGCGGGATACTTTCATCCCGGTAGAAGGTTCCCGCGGGATAATTTCCGACATACACGCGGACGAAGCCGCGGGCAACAGCTAGTATATTAAGACATAGGATACTTTTATCCCGGTAGAAGGTTCCCGCGGGATACTTTCATCCCGGTAGAAGGTTCCCGCGGGATACTTTCATCCCGGTAGAAGGTTCCCGCAGGATACTTTCATCCCGGTAGAAGGTTCCCGCGGGATACTTTCATCCCGGTAGAAGGTTCCCGCGGGATAATTTCCGACATACACGCGGACGAAGCCGCGGGCAACAGCTAGTATATTAAGACAAAGGATACTTTCATCCCGGTAGAAGGTTCCCGCGGGATACTTTCATCCCGGTAGAAGGTTCCCGCGGGATAATTTCCGACATACACGCGGACGAAGCCGCGGGCAACAGCTAGTGTATTAAGACGTAGGATACTTTCATCCCGGTAGAAGGTTCCCGCGGGATACTTTCATCCCGGTAGAAGGTTCCCGCGGGATACTTTCATCCCGGTAGAAGGTTCCCGCGGGATAATTTCCGACATACACGTGGACGAAGCCGCTGGCAACAGCTAGTATATTAAGACATAGGATACTTTCATCCCGGTAGAAAGTTCCCGCGGGATACTTTCATCCCGGTAGAAGGTTCCCGCGGGATACTTTCATCCCGGTAGAAGGTTCCCGCGGGATACTTTCATCCCGGTAGAAGGTACCCGCGGGATAATTTCCGACATACACGTGGACGAAGCCGCGGGCAACAGCTAGTATATTAAGACATAGGATACTTTCATCCCGGTAGAAGGTTCCCGCGGGATACTTTCATCCCGGTAGAAGGTTCCCGCGGGACACTTTCATCCCGGTAGAAGGTTCCCGCGGGATACTTTCATCCCGGTAGAAGGTTCCCGCGGGATACTTTCATCCCGGTAGAAGGTTCCCGCGGGATAATTTCCGACATACACGCGGACGAAGCCGCGGGCAACAGCTAGTATATTAAGACATAGGATACTTTCATCCCGGTAGAAGGTTCCCGCGGGATACTTTCATCCCGGTAGAAGGTTCCCGCGGGATAATTCCGACATACACGCGGACGAAGCCGCGGGCAACAGCTAGTATATTAAGACGTAGGATACTTTCATCCCGGTAGAAGGTTCCCTCGGGATACTTTCATCCCAGTAGAAGGTTCCCGCGGGATACTTTCATCCCGGTAGAAGGTTCCCGCAGGATACTTTCATCCCGGTAGAAGGTTCCCGCGGGATACTTTCATCCCGGTAGAAGGTTCCCGCGGGATAATTTCCGACATACACGCGGACGAAGCCGCGGGCAACAGCTAGTATATTAAGACATAGGATACTTTTATCCCGGTAGAAGGTTCCCGCGGGATACTTTCATCCCGGTAGAAGGTTCCCGCGGGATAATTTCATCCCGGTAGAAGGTTCCCGCGGGATAATTTCCGACATACACGCGGACGAAGCCGCGGGCAACAGCTAGTATATTAAGACAAAGGATACTTTCATCCCGGTAGAAGGTTCCCGCGGGATACTTTCATCCCGGTAGAAGGTTCCCGCGGGATAATTTCCGCCATACATGCGGACAAAGCCGCGGGCAACAGCTAGTGTATTAAGACGTAGGATACTTTCATCCCGGTAGAAGGTTCCCGCGGGATACTTTCATCCCAGTAGAAGGTTCTCGCGGGATACTTTCATCCCGGTAGAAGGTTCCCGCGGGATACTTTCATCCCGGTAGAAGGTTCCCGCGGGATACTTTCATCCCGGTAGAAGGTTCCCGCGGGATACTTTCATCCCGGTAGAAGGTTCCCGCGGGATAATTTCCGACATACACGCGGACGAAGCCGCGGGCAACAGCTAGTATATTAAGACATAGGATACTTTCATCCCGGTAGAAGGTTCCCGCGGGATACTTTCATCCCGGTAGAAGGTTCCCGCGGGATACTTTCATCCCGGTAGAAGGTTCCCGCGGGATAATTTCCGACATACACGCGGACGAAGCCGCTGGCAACAGCTAGTATATTAAGACATAGGATACTTTCATCCCGGTAGAAAGTTCCCGCGGGATACTTTCATCCCGGTAGAAGGTTCCCGCGGGATACTTTCATCCCGGTAGAAGGTTCCCGCGGGATACTTTCATCCCGGTAGAAGGTACCCGCGGGATAATTTCCGACATACACGTGGACGAAGCCGCGGGCAACAGCTAGTATATTAAGACATAGGATACTTTCATCCCGGTAGAAGGTTCCCGCGGGATACTTTCATCCCGGTAGAAGGTTCCCGCGGGACACTTTCATCCCGGTAGAAGGTTCCCGCGGGATACTTTCATCCCGGTAGAAGGTTCCCGCGGGATACTTTCATCCCGGTAGAAGGTTCCCGCGGGATAATTTCCGACATACACGCGGACGAAGCCGCGGGCAACAGCTAGTATATTAAGACATAGGATACTTTCATCCCGGTAGAAGGTTCCCGCGGGATAATTCCGACATACACGCGGACGAAGCCGCGGGCAACAGCTAGTATATTAAGACGTAGGATACTTTCATCCCGGTAGAAGGTTCCCTCGGGATACTTTCATCCCAGTAGAAGGTTCCCGCGGGATACTTTCATCCCGGTAGAAGGTTCCCGCAGGATACTTTCATCCCGGTAGAAGGTTCCCGCGGGATACTTTCATCCCGGTAGAAGGTTCCCGCGGGATAATTTCCGACATACACGCGGACGAAGCCGCGGGCAACAGCTAGTATATTAAGACATAGGATACTTTTATCCCGGTAGAAGGTTCCCGCGGGATACTTTCATCCCGGTAGAAGGTTCCCGCGGGATACTTTCATCCCGGTAGAAGGTTCCCGCGGGATACTTTCATCCCGGTAGAAGGTTCCCGCGGGATAATTTCATCCCGGTAGAAGGTTCCCGCGGGATAATTTCATCCCGGTAGAAGTTTCCCGCGGGATAATTTCCGACATACACGCGGACGAAGCCGCTGGCAACAGCTAGTATATTAAGACATAGGATACTTTCATCCCGGTAGAAGGTTCCCGCGGGATACTTTCATCCCGGTAGAAGGTTCCCGCGGGATACTTTCATCCCGGTAGAAGGTTCCCGCGGGATACTTTCATCCCGGTAGAAGGTTCCCGCGGGATAATTTCATCCCGGTAGAAGGTTCCCGCGGGATACTTTCATCCCGGTAGAAGGTTCCCGCGGGATACTTTCATCCCGGTAGAAGGTTCCCGCAGGATACTTTCATCCCGGTAGAAGGTTCCCGCGGGATACTTTCATCCCGGTAGAAGGTTCCCGCGGGATAATTTCCGACATACACGCGGACGAAGCCGCGGGCAACAGCTAGTATATTAAGACAAAGGATACTTTCATCCCGGTAGAAGGTTCCCGCGGGATACTTTCATCCCGGTAGAAGGTTCCCGCGGGATAATTTCCGACATACATGCGGACAAAGCCGCGGGCAACAGCTAGTGTATTAAGACGTAGGATACTTTCATCCCGGTAGAAGGTTCCCGCGGGATACTTTCATCCCAGTAGAAGGTTCTCGCGGGATACTTTCATCCCGGTAGAAGGTTCCCGCGGGATACTTTCATCCCGGTAGAAGGTTCCCGCGGGATACTTTCATCCCGGTAGAAGGTTCCCGCGGGATACTTTCATCCCGGTAGAAGGTTCCCGCGGGATAATTTCCGACATACACGCGGACGAAGCCGCGAGCAACAGCTAGTATATTAAGACATAGGATACTTTCATCCCGGTAGAAGGTTCCCGCGGGATACTTTCATCCCGGTAGAAGGTTCCCGCGGGATACTTTCATCCCGGTAGAAGGTTCCCGCGGGATAATTTCCGACATACACGCGGACGAAGCCGCTGGCAACAGCTAGTATATTAAGACATAGGATACTTTCATCCCGGTAGAAAGTTCCCGCGGGATACTTTCATCCCGGTAGAAGGTTCCCGCGGGATACTTTCATCCCGGTAGAAGGTTCCCGCGGGATACTTTCATCCCGGTAGAAGGTACCCGCGGGATAATTTCCGACATACACGTGGACGAAGCCGCGGGCAACAGCTAGTATATTAAGACATAGGATACTTTCATCCCGGTAGAAGGTTCCCGCGGGATACTTTCATCCCGGTAGAAGGTTCCCGCGGGACACTTTCATCCCGGTAGAAGGTTCCCGCGGGATACTTTCATCCCGGTAGAAGGTTCCCGCGGGATACTTTCATCCCGGTAGAAGGTTCCCGCGGGATAATTTCCGACATACACGCGGACGAAGCCGCGGGCAACAGCTAGTATATTAAGACATAGGATACTTTCATCCCGGTAGAAGGTTCCCGCGGGATAATTTCCGACATACACGCGGACGAAGCCGCGGGCAACAGCTAGTATATTAAGACATAGGATACTTTCATCCCGGTAGAAGGTTCCCGCGGGATACTTTCATCCCGGTAGAAGGTTCCCGCGGGATAATTCCGACATACACGCGGACGAAGCCGCGGACAACAGCTAGTATATTAAGACGTAGGATACTTTCATCCCGGTAGAAGGTTCCCGCGGGATACTTTCATCCCAGTAGAAGGTTCCCGCGGGATACTTTCATCCCGGTAGAAGGTTCCCGCAGGATACTTTCATCCCGGTAGAAGGTTGCCGCGGGATACTTTCATCCCGGTAGAAGGTTCCCGCGGGATATTTCCGACATACACGCGGACGAAGCCGCGGGCAACAGCTAGTATATTAAGACATAGGATACTTTCATCCTGGTAGAAGGTTCCCGCGGGATACTTTCATCCCGGTAGAAGGTTCCCGCGGGATAATTTCATCCCGGTAGAAGGTTCCCGCGGGATACTTTCATCCCGGTAGAAGGTTCCCGCGGGATAATTTCATCCCGGTAGAAGGTTCCCGCGGGATAATTTCCGACATACACGCGGACGAAGCCGCGGGCAACAGCTAGTATATTAAGACATAGGATACTTTCATCCCGGTAGAAGGTTCCCGCGGGATACTTTCATCCCGGTAGAAGGTTCCCGCGGGATACTTTCATCCCGGTAGAAGGTTCCCGCGGGATACTTTCATCCCGGTAGAAGGTTCCCGCGGGATAATTTCATCCCGGTAGAAGGTTCCCGCGGGATACTTTCATCCCGGTAGTAGGTTCCCGCGGGATAATTTCATCCCGGTAGAAGGTTCCCGCGGGATACTTTCATCCCGGTAGAAGGTTCCCGCGGGATAATTTCATCCCGGTAGAAGGTTCCCGCGGGATACTTTCATCCCGGTAGAAGGTTCCCGCGGGATAATTTCATCCCGGTAGAAGGTTCCCGCGGGATAATTTCCGACATTCACGCGGACGAAGCCGCTGGCAACAGCTAGTATATTAAGACATAGGATACTTTCATCCCGGTAGAAGGTTCCCGCGGGATACTTTCATCCCGGTAGAAGGTTCCCGCGGGATACTTTCATCCCGGTAGAAGGTTCCCGCGGGATACTTTCATCCCGGTAGAAGGTTCCCGCGGGATAATTTCATCCCGGTAGAAGGTTCCCGCGGGATACTTTCATCCCGGTAGAAGGTTCCCGCGGGATAATTTCATCCCGGTAGAAGGTTCCCGCGGGATACTTTCATCCCGGTAGAAGGTTCCTGCGGGATAATTTCATCCCGGTAGAAGGTTCCCGCGGGATAATTTCATCCCGGTAGAAGGTTCCCGCGGGATACTTTCATCCCGGTAGAAGGTTCCCGCGGGATACTTTCATCCCGGTAGAAGGTTCCCGCGGGATAATTTCCGACATACACGCGGAAGAAGCCGCGGGCAACAGCTAGTATATTAAGACGTAGGATACTTTCATCCCGGTAGAAGGTTCCCGCGGGATAATTTCATCCCGGTAGAAGGTTCCCGCGGGATAATTTCCGACATACATGCGGACGAAGCCGCGGGCAACAGCTAGTATATTAAGACGTAGGATACTTTCATCACGGTAGAAGGTTCCCGCGGGATACTTTCATCCCAGTAGAAGGTTCCCGCGGGATACTTTCATCCCGGTAGAAGGTTCCCGCGGGATACTTTCATCCCGGTAGAAGGTTCCCGCGGGATACTTTCATCCCGGTAGAAGGTTCCCGCGGGATACTTTCATCCCGGTAGAAGGTTCCCGCGGGATACTTTCATCCCGGTAGAAGGTTCCCGCGGGATAATTTCCGACATACACGCGGACGAAGCCGCGGGCAACAGCCAGTATATTAAGACATAGGATACTTTCATCCCGGTAGAAGGTTCCCGCGGGATACTTTCATCCCGGTAGAAGGTTCCCGCGGGATACTTTCATCCCGGTAGAAGGTTCCCGCGGAATACTTTCATCCCGGTAGAAGGTTCCCGCAGGATAATTTCATCCCGGTAGAAGGTTCCCGCGGGATAATTTCCGACATACACGCGGACGAAGCCGCTGGCAACAGCTAGTATATTAAGATATAGGATACTTTCATCCCGGTAGAAGGTTCCCGCGGGATACTTTCATCCCGGTAGAAGGTTCCCGCGGGATACTTTCATCCCGGTAGAAGGTTCCCGCGGGATACTTTCATCCCGATAGAAGGTTCCCGCGGGATACTTTCATCCCAGTAGAAGGTTCCCGCGGGATACTTTCATCCCGGTAGAAGGTTCCCGCGGGATACTTTCATCCCGGTAGAAGGTTCCCGCGGGATAATTTCCGACATACACGCGGACGAAGCCGCTGGCAACAGCTAGTATATTAAGACATAGGATACTTTCATCCCGGTAGAAGGTTCCCGCGGGATACTTTCATCCCGGTAGAAGGTTCCCGCGGGACACTTTCATCCCGGTAGAAGGTTCCCGCGGGATACTTTCATCCCGGTAGAAGGTTCCCGCGGGATACTTTCATCCCGGTAGAAGGTTCCCGCGGGATACTTTCATCCCGGTAGAAGGTTCCCGCGGGATACTTTCATCCCGGTAGAAGGTTCCCGCGGGATAATTCCGACATACACGCGGACGAAGCCGCGGGCAACAGCTAGTATATTAAGACGTAGGATACTTTCATCCCGGTAGAAGGTTCCCGCGGGATACTTTCATCCCAGTAGAAGGTTCCCGCGGGATACTTTCATCCCGGTAGAAGGTTCCCGCAGGATACTTTCATCCCGGTAGAAGGTTCCCGCGGGATACTTTCATCCCGGTAGAAGGTTCCCGCGGGATAATTTCCGACATACACGCGGACGAAGCCGCGGGCAACAGCTAGTATATTAAGACATAGGATACTTTTATCCCGGTAGAAGGTTCCCGCGGGATACTTTCATCCCGGTAGAAGGTTCCCGCGGGATACTTTCATCCCGGTAGAAGGTTCCCGCGGGATAATTTCATCCCGGTAGAAGTTTCCCGCGGGATAATTTCCGACATACACGCGGACGAAGCCGCTGGCAACAGCTAGTATATTAAGACATAGGATACTTTCATCCCGGTAGAAGGTTCCCGCGGGATACTTTCATCCCGGTAGAAGGTTCCCGCGGGATACTTTCATCCCGGTAGAAGGTTCCCGCGGGATACTTTCATCCCGGTAGAAGGTTCCCGCGGGATAATTTCATCCCGGTAGAAGGTTCCCGCGGGATACTTTCATCCCGGTAGAAGGTTCCCGCGGGATACTTTCATCCCGGTGGAAGGTTCCCGCAGGATACTTTCATCCCGGTAGAAGGTTCCCGCGGGATACTTTCATCCCGGTAGAAGGTTCCCGCGGGATAATTTCCGACATACACGCGGACGAAGCCGCGGGCAACAGCTAGTATATTAAGACATAGGATACTTTCATCCCGGTAGAAGGTTCCCGCGGGATACTTTCATCCCGGTAGAAGGTTCCCGCGGGATAATTTCCGACATACATGCGGACGAAGCCGCGGGCAACAGCTAGTGTATTAAGACGTAGGATACTTTCATCCCGGTAGAAGGTTCCCGCGGGATACTTTCATCCCAGTAGAAGGTTCCCGCGGGATACTTTCATCCCGGTAGAAGGTTCCCGCGGGATACTTTCATCCCGGTAGAAGGTTCCCGCGGGATAATTTCCGACATACATGCGGACGAAGCCGCGGGCAACAGCTAGTGTATTAAGACGTAGGATACTTTCATCCCGGTAGAAGGTTCCCGCGGGATACTTTCATCCCAGTAGAAGGTTCCCGCGGGATACTTTCATCCCGGTAGAAGGTTCCCGCGGGATACTTTCATCCCGGTAGAAGGTTCCCGCGGGATACTTTCATCCCGGTAGAAGGTTCCCGCGGGATACTTTCATCCCGGTAGAAGGTTCCCGCGGGATACTTTCATCCCGGTAGAAGGTTCCCGCGGGATACTTTCATCCCGGTAGAAGGTTCCCGCGGGATACTTTCATCCCGGTAGAAGGTTCCCGCGGGATAATTCCGACACACGCGGACGAAGCCGCGGGCAACAGCTAGTATATTAAGACGTAGGATACTTTCATCCCGGTAGAAGGTTCCCGCGGGATACTTTCATTCCAGTAGAAGGTTCCCGCGGGATACTTTCATCCCGGTAGAAGGTTCCCGCAGGATACTTTCATCCCGGTAGAAGGTTCCCGCGGGATACTTTCATCCCGGTAGAAGGTTCCCGCGGGATAATTTCCGACATACACGCGGACGAAGCCGCGGGCAACAGCTAGTATATTAAGACATAGGATACTTTTATCCCGGTAGAAGGTTCCCGCGGGATACTTTCATCCCGGTAGAAGGTTCCCGCGGGATACTTTCATCCCGGTAGAAGGTTCCCGCGGGATAATTTCATCCCGGTAGAAGTTTCCCGCGGGATAATTTCCGACATACACGCGGACGAAGCCGCTGGCAACAGCTAGTATATTAAGACATAGGATACTTTCATCCCGGTAGAAGGTTCCCGCGGGATACTTTCATCCCGGTAGAAGGTTCCCGCGGGATACTTTCATCCCGGTAGAAGGTTCCCGCGGGATACTTTCATCCCGGTAGAAGGTTCCCGCGGGATAATTTCATCCCGGTAGAAGGTTCCCGCGGGATACTTTCATCCCGGTAGAAGGTTCCCGCGGGATACTTTCATCCCGGTGGAAGGTTCCCGCAGGATACTTTCATCCCGGTAGAAGGTTCCCGCGGGATACTTTCATCCCGGTAGAAGGTTCCCGCGGGATACTTTCATCCCGGTGGAAGGTTCCCGCAGGATACTTTCATCCCGGTAGAAGGTTCCCGCGGGATACTTTCATCCCGGTAGAAGGTTCCCGCGGGATAATTTCCGACATACACGCGGACGAAGCCGCGGGCAACAGCTAGTATATTAAGACATAGGATACTTTCATCCCGGTAGAAGGTTCCCGCGGGATACTTTCATCCCGGTAGAAGGTTCCCGCGGGATAATTTCCGACATACATGCGGACGAAGCCGCGGGCAACAGCTAGTATATTAAGACATAGGATACTTTCATCCCGGTAGAAGGTTCCCGCGGGATACTTTCATCCCGGTAGAAGATTCCCGCGGGACACTTTCATCCCGGTAGAAGGTTCCCGCGGGATACTTTCATCCCGGTAGAAGGTTCCCGCGGGATACTTTCATCCCGGTAGAAGGTTCCCGCGGGATACTTTCATCCCGGTAGAAGGTTCCCGCGGGATACTTTCATCCCGGTAGAAGGTTCCCGCGGGATAATTTCCGACATACACGCGGACGAAGCCGCGGGCAACAGCTAGTATATTAAGACATAGGATACTTTCATCCCGGTAGAAGGTTCCCGCGGGATACTTTCATCCCGGTAGAAGGTTCCCGCGGGATACTTTCATCCCGGTAGAAGGTTCCCGCGGGATACTTTCATCCCGGTAGAAGGTTCCCGCAGGATAATTTCATCCCGGTAGAAGGTTCCCGCGGGATAATTTCCGACATACACGCGGACGAAGCCGCTGGCAACAGCTAGTATATTAAGACATAGGATACTTTCATCCCGGTAGAAAGTTCCCGCGGGATACTTTCATCCCGGTAGAAGGTTCCCGCGGGATACTTTCATCCCGGTAGAAGGTTCCCGCGGGATACTTTCATCCCGGTAGAAGGTACCCGCGGGATAATTTCCGACATACACGTGGACGAAGCCGCGGGCAACAGCTAGTATATTAAGACATAGGATACTTTCATCCCGGTAGAAGGTTCCCGCGGGATACTTTCATCCCGGTAGAAGGTTCCCGCGGGACACTTTCATCCCGGTAGAAGGTTCCCGCGGGATACTTTCATCCCGGTAGAAGGTTCCCGCGGGATAATTTCCGACATACACGCGGACGAAGCCGCGGGCAACAGCTAGTATATTAAGACATAGGATACTTTCATCCCGGTAGAAGGTTCCCGCGGGATAATTTCCGACATACACGCGGACGAAGCCGCGGGCAACAGCTAGTATATTAAGACATAGGATACTTTCATCCCGGTAGAAGGTTCCCGCGGGATACTTTCATCCCGGTAGAAGGTTCCCGCGGGATAATCCCGACATACACGCGGACGAAGCCGCGGGCAACAGCTAGTATATTAAGACGTAGGATACTTTCATCCCGGTAGAAGGTTCCCGCGGGATACTTTCATCCCAGTAGAAGGTTCCCGCGGGATACTTTCATCCCGGTAGAAGGTTCCCGCAGGATACTTTCATCCCGGTAGAAGGTTGCCGCGGGATACTTTCATCCCGGTAGAAGGTTCCCGCGGGATAATTTCCGACATACACGCGGACGAAGCCGCGGGCAACAGCTAGTATATTAAGACATAGGATACTTTCATCCTGGTAGAAGGTTCCCGCGGGATACTTTCATCCCGGTAGAAGGTTCCCGCGGGATAATTTCATCCCGGTAGAAGGTTCCCGCGGGATACTTTCATCCCGGTAGAAGGTTCCCGCGGGATAATTTCATCCCGGTAGAAGGTTCCCGCGGGATAATTTCCGACATACACGCGGACGAAGCCGCGGGCAACAGCTAGTATATTAAGACATAGGATACTTTCATCCCGGTAGAAGGTTCCCGCGGGATACTTTCATCCCGGTAGAAGGTTCCCGCGGGATACTTTCATCCCGGTAGAAGGTTCCCGCGGGATACTTTCATCCCGGTAGAAGGTTCCCGCGGGATAATTTCATCCCGGTAGAAGGTTCCCGCGGGATACTTTCATCCCGGTAGAAGGTTCTTGCGGGATAATTTCATCCCGGTAGAAGGTTCCCGCGGGATACTTTCATCCCGGTAGAAGGTTCCCGCGGGATAATTTCATCCCGGTAGAAGGTTCCCGCGGGATACTTTCATCCCGGTAGAAGGTTCCCGCGGGATAATTTCATCCCGGTAGAAGGTTCCCGCGGGATACTTTCATCCCGGTAGAAGGTACCCGCGGGATAATTTCCGACATACACGTGGACGAAGCCGCGGGCAACAGCTAGTATATTAAGACATAGGATACTTTCATCCCGGTAGAAGGTTCCCGCGGGATACTTTCATCCCGGTAGAAGGTTCCCGCGGGACACTTTCATCCCGGTAGAAGGTTCCCGCGGGATACTTTCATCCCGGTAGAAGGTTCCCGCGGGATAATTTCCGACATACACGCGGACGAAGCCGCGGGCAACAGCTAGTATATTAAGACATAGGATACTTTCATCCCGGTAGAAGGTTCCCGCGGGATAATTTCCGACATACACGCGGACGAAGCCGCGGGCAACAGCTAGTATATTAAGACATAGGATACTTTCATCCCGGTAGAAGGTTCCCGCGGGATACTTTCATCCCGGTAGAAGGTTCCCGCGGGATAATTCCGACATACACGCGGACGAAGCCGCGGGCAACAGCTAGTATATTAAGACGTAGGATACTTTCATCCCGGTAGAAGGTTCCCGCGGGATACTTTCATCCCAGTAGAAGGTTCCCGCGGGATACTTTCATCCCGGTAGAAGGTTCCCGCAGGATACTTTCATCCCGGTAGAAGGTTGCCGCGGGATACTTTCATCCCGGTAGAAGGTTCCCGCGGGATAATTTCCGACATACACGCGGACGAAGCCGCGGGCAACAGCTAGTATATTAAGACATAGGATACTTTCATCCTGGTAGAAGGTTCCCGCGGGATACTTTCATCCCGGTAGAAGGTTCCCGCGGGATAATTTCATCCCGGTAGAAGGTTCCCGCGGGATACTTTCATCCCGGTAGAAGGTTCCCGCGGGATAATTTCATCCCGGTAGAAGGTTCCCGCGGGATAATTTCCGACATACACGCGGACGAAGCCGCGGGCAACAGCTAGTATATTAAGACATAGGATACTTTCATCCCGGTAGAAGGTTCCCGCGGGATACTTTCATCCCGGTAGAAGGTTCCCGCGGGATAATTTCATCCCGGTAGAAGGTTCCCGCGGGATACTTTCATCCCGGTAGAAGGTTCCCGCGGGATAATTTCATCCCGGTAGAAGGTTCCCGCGGGATACTTTCATCCCGGTAGAAGGTTCCCGCGGGATAATTTCATCCCGGTAGAAGGTTCCCGCGGGATACTTTCATCCCGGTAGAAGGTTCCCGCGGGATAATTTCATCCCGGTAGAAGGTTCCCGCGGGATAATTTCCGACATACACGCGGACGAAGCCGCTGGCAACAGCTAGTATATTAAGACATAGGATACTTTCATCCCGGTAGAAGGTTCCCGCGGGATACTTTCATCCCGGTAGAAGGTTCCCGCGGGATACTTTCATCCCGGTAGAAGGTTCCCGCGGGATACTTTCATCCCGGTAGAAGGTTCCCGCGGGATAATTTCATCCCGGTAGAAGGTTCCCGCGGGATACTTTCATCCCGGTAGAAGGTTCCCGCGGGATAATTTCATCCCGGTAGAAGGTTCCCGCGGGATACTTTCATCCCGGTAGAAGGTTCCCGCGGGATAATTTCATCCCGGTAGAAGGTTCCCGCGGGATAATTTCCGACATACACGTGGACGAAGCCGCGGGTAACAGCTAGTATATTAAGACATAGGATACTTTCATCCCGGTAGAAGGTTCCAGCGGGATACTTTCATCCCGGTAGAAGGTTCCCGCGGGATACTTTCATCCCGGTAGAAGGTTCCCGCGGGATACTTTCATCCCGGTAGAAGGTTCCCGCGGGATAATTTCCGACATACATGCGGACGAAGCCGCGGGCAACAGCTAGTATATTAAGACATAGGATACTTTCATCCCGGTAGAAGGATCCCGCGGGATAATTTCATCCCGGTAGAAGGTTCCCGCGGGATACTTTCATCCCAGTAGAAGGTTCCCGCGGGATACTTTCATCCCGGTAGAAGGTTCCCGCAGGATACTTTCATCCCGGTAGAAGGTTCCCACGGGATACTTTCATCCCGGTAGAAGGTTCCCGAAAAATTCAGAAATAAACATGGAGAATACAAAACATTATTTATGACATTAAGTGATGAAAAATTTGAAAATTACTATCGACTATCACATTCCCTCGCAATCTTTTCCCAAGCCAAATCCTTTTTACCGATGTCTCTGTACGATATATCGCTCATTTTCCATAAACAGGGGTGTAGCTTGACTTTTTCAATAAATAACTCCATAATTAAACCAAATATTATTGACTAAATAAAAATAAAGCCGCCTGTCGTGGTCATCAAATGCACGCGTGCGCCACGAAACCTAGCAATTGACAAAATGGCGCAGGCGTCGCTCGCTTGCTTCCCCGCCCGTCCCACCTCCCGCAGTGCCCCACGGCGGTGCACGGAGAGGCTACGTATGTGTACTAAACTTCGCTTTGTAAGAAAATGTATGTGACAATCCGCGGCTAAAGGTACCTTATGGACGTTTATAGTATCGAAGATATTGAATGTTTTGTAAATTTTGCAAGAAATATAGATTTTTTTTTTATTGCTTTTTCGCAAAGCATAAGATCTGAAATTTATTTCCCTGTTATTATTTTTTATTTTATGTAAATAATAAGTCCATAATGTGGTCTCAAAGTTTAGTAGAAAAGGTACCTTACGGCCGCATGTTATGAAACGCTAGATGCAAACACGTCCTGACGTGCTCCGCTTCTGTCATTCACGCCGCTGTATCGTAGCAATACTTTGTCTTTGCCGCCAGGCATCTGAACTACTCTTACCTACGCTTTAAGCATCGTTTTCTATCTCGCTCATCGCTAAGGATACGGCAGTCGGCAACGGCACTAGTCATTGCTTGTTCGTTTATTCTTTCGTTCGGCTGAGTTAAAAGCGTTCCTCTGCAAATTTTAGTGTTCATTATTAATAATTTTCAACACAATTTGAGATTAAAGTGCAGTATAAATTTGTTTGCATCATGATAAATAATAATGGAAGGAGATAAAAATAATTATCCTTATAAGTTCGCGGTGGTGTCTATTTTTGTAAAAAAAGGCGTTCAGAACAAGCAAATCTTTAATATTGTGTAACTCGGCCATAAGGACCATTTTCTTTACATAAAAAAATAATTATAATTTTTAAAGAGACTAAAAAAGAACTGATTATGTTTGTAACGATTTATTACTAAAATGATAGAAATAAAACCAGTCATTAGAAAAACCATTATCATCAATGTATAATCTTAATTTTATTGTTTTGACGGATTATAATTTGTTACATTATTTCCATAAGGTACCTTTTCTCAAATGTATGGAACAAAAACTACTATTGTGATGTAAGTTTAAGTGACTTAAAAAGCTAAAATTAGCCTGTAATGGCGATATTGTCAGTTTTATTTTAAGTTAATGAAAGATTTTCGTTGATTTATTTATGAAAAATTATATTGTTTGTTAAATTATGACTGAAATTTGTTAAGTTTTGTGATTTTGCATGAAAATTATTAAAGGTGATTTTTACCCCTAATTCTTGTTTTTATTTATTTATTTTGTCAAGATTTTCTTTCGAAATTGTGTTCTAATAGATCAGTTAAAAATCTGTAGGTCTCATCGCACGAATTTGGCAAAATTAAACAAAACATCATTTTTTAGAAATTGGTCCATAGACACATTGATTGGTCCATAACAAGGTTCTGATTAGTAATACAGAAGTTGTCTCAACATTATTTAAAAGACAGGAGTCCTAGGAATAATTTTTCGTTGGCCACTATGTAACTTACAACGGCAACATAGTGTTCGAGGTGACTGAACTTAAAATGTCTGTTTCTCGAAATTGCACAATTTCGAATATAATTTAAAAAAAATTATATATCTCCGTAACAAAACATCGTAGGAGGTTGATCTTTTTTGATATCTACAGCGTATTAATCGCAGATTACTAGCGTATGCATAACTCCATATCGACCACAAGGTACCTTTAGCCGCGGATTGTCACGTATGTAGTTGTTTCCACTGCAACCCACGAAGAGGCTACGCATGAATTGACGTCATTGACACACGCATAGCTTGCTCGAATAAGCGGTTACGTAGCTCAACGCTGTCAGCGTGGGTCTACCCGTGCGCCGTGCCACGCTACACATAGTCGTGGGTCATATTCGTGTACTTCAGTGGAAACGTAGACCCACGTTGTCAAACAAATGAATACACGCAGCTAAAATGCGCCGCGTGTCCGTGCACAGCGTGCACTGCGGTGGAGCCGCGCCTTTACAACATTGTATACCGTAAACCCACGGTCATGTGTGCTATATTTCATTGAAATCTGTTCAGCTGCTAAGACGTGAAAAGGATGGAAGGAAAGACATACGTCGCATTTATATTCGTATTTAAATTATTAAATAAATATGAATTCTTATGTAAACTTGGAACTAAAACTTACCCATCACACACAGCGCCATCTATGAATTTTATCATGTACTTAGAGAGCTTGCAACTCATAGGTACCCAAGCGGAGCGAGCGAGTCTTTTGAGAGATAACAATATCGCCGCAGTTTTAAACATCGTGTAGATGGCACTCTAAGCGTTATATTCACGGTAGAATTATATTATATAAAATAGGTGGGTAGATGTGACGCTGGCTACAGATAATTTTATTAAAATATATTAAATCAACATTTTATTCAACCTTAAAAAAATGTTTGCTGACCTAAATCCAAGGTTTGTTTAGCGCCAGTTTAAGAGACTTTACAAACAAACTTTGTTTAAAAACGTAAATTTTCAATGTACCTACTGGGTGTAATTTTAATCCGTTATCCTCATAGCGGGATTAAAAATCAGCTGCTCCTTACATTTTGACGAGTTATGCGGAAATAGATGTATGGGACAGCTGAATTTTTTTTCGCGATTTCAGGTTTGGTCCCATAGTAATAGTTGTTCATAATGATGACTTCAATAACCCTTTAGACGATAACGGTGATTAAAATTACATCCTGTACAAACATTATTCTATTTTATACAGGATGAATTTTTGAAGTGGGCGAGGATGGCCAAATCCGAAACTATGAGGAATGGCGAAAAGTTCTCAAAGGAGTCTTGGGCTCGATTTTGATGAAAACTAAAACTGCATCAATGGATTTTTGAAAAATCAATATCAAGGTTTGTTATTAGCGTTACTATCGAATGGTGTAACAATACAGTGTGTTTTTTTTTTTCAAAATCAACGGGTTCGATTGCTGGCTAGAAATATAGATTTTTCAAAAATCCTATGATGCTGTTTTAGTTTTTATCAAAATCAGTTATAGTTTCGAATTAGGCCATCCACGCCCACTTGAAAAATTCATTCTGTAAAGTCCTTCTAGTGTCTACAGCGTCTTTGGTGCAAGGGTCGCAAGCGCTACACTGAGAATGAAATCCTGGTTTCGGCTCCCTGGTCGGGTAGCGTTATTAGGGCTTTTCCAAATGTAATTTCTCAGTAGCAGCCAGGAGTCTGGATTTGTGCCGGTTGATGGCAATAGGCTCGCCCCCTATTACATGGGACTTAAACATAACTGGCGAAATGTGGATGTACTATACGTACCGCTCACCTTAACCCTTCGAGGATTACAGGCGTGATTTTATGTTACATGATTATGATAATATAGTAAAAGATACATATTTATTGACAGGCCAGTTGGCGTGGTTGGTTAAGATACCACCTATCATGCCGCAGGTCGTGGGTTCGATTCCGATCAAGGACAAACATTTGTGTGCATGAACATGTCTGTTTGTTCTGAGTCTGGGTGTAATTATCTATATAAGTATGTATTTACAAAAAAAAAAGTAGTACCTATATGTAGTATAATATTCTCCACAAAATACTCCGAGTCCGATTCCACACCTTGCAAAATTTTCAGAAGTTCGTCCGAATCAAGTTCTTCACTCATTTTTCTATTTGCAAGTGAAAGAAAGAAAGATGCGTGCGCGCGTATCCGATTTTGTGCTGCACTATGCCAAAGTGACCTTGACAGCCGCACGCCTATGACGTCACTGACCAACTTCTATAGTAGTTCGTGGCACTCGGTGGCGCACAGGGGCATAGACGACCAATTGTTTTGTAGAGATGGGAAAATAACTATCGACAAGAATTAGTAACAACTTTATAATTACGTATCGGCATCTACCTGAAGGTCGAAATTCATCTACTATCCTTTGTAATGAAGTAGATAACTAAGTTCATATTTTATTGACCTCAAAATGTTTTCGATATTCGTAACTTTCTGTATTTATAAATATTTCAATGGTGAAATCAACCTTTCACGGCACATCACTGGCCAACTTGATATGAAGTGATTGGCGTTCTGAGGAAAGTAACAAAATTCGGAGTTTCTGTTTTTGCCGATTTTAGGACAAACTAGGGCTTATTTTGTGTAGAAAAATAAAAAACAGGGTAGTAGACAGTGCTATCTTAAATAATAAAATGAAACAAAGCTTTTAATCACAGTAAATTTATTTTAATAAGATAATTAAAATGAACAACTTCTATAGAAGTTGTGGCGCTGGTGGCACGAAAATCCCGAACTTCTATAGAAGTGCTTGGCGGTGAAAAGGTTAAAATTATACAAAAAAATATAAAAATGTAGAGGTATTTTCGGAATTAAATTCTATCGAGGAGATTTAACCCAATCGTGTTTTCCTTCAGTCAGAGTATTAATCAAATAGTCAATAAACATATATCCAAAAATTAAATCCATACACTACGAATATGTAATAGTGAAATAAATGATTACGAAAAAGCCGCCAACTTATTTTAGTATCGCCTTAAGCGTCTCGCGGCGCTTAAGAGTTAGAGGTATTGCTTACCTAATATAGCGTCTCCTAAGAACTCGAGTCGTTGGTAGCAATCCGTGAGTCGGTTTGCTTGATGAGAAGCGTGTGTCAACGCTTGCAGTAAAAGGGAGCGGTCTTTGAAACGGTATTGTAGCGTTCTTTCAAGAGCGTCGTAGCCTGTGGATGGAAACATTTCATTGAGCAATTGATAAATTCTTAAAAAGGCGCCTTGAAACTAGAAGCATTCATTTAGATACCCAATTGACCACAATACATCATCACTAAATACATTTATGGTTAAACAACATTCAAAACATCGTTCTATTTCTATCAAGCGTTTGAAGTTGACAGAGACAGAATGCTGTTTTTGTGTTGTTTGTTTGTTTTGTACTTTTTCTGTTCTGTGCTCGTTACTATTTTTTTTTTTTTTTGACATCTCGGGACCCTGGGGTCTTGGACCTTTGGAAGGCGTACGAGGGGCCGAAGCCAACTCGCAGAGGCCCCTTAGACAATTCTAAATGATGAGGAGGCACTAACCAACGATTATCCATATATGCACTATGTAAGTATACCCAAGGATAACCCCCGGCTGGTGCAGGACTATTGAAGAAGGTGGATTTATTATAATTTTTTGGTACTTACTACTTGACCAAAACAATTAGGCGCATGACAGGAATTCGATTTCGGCGGCCGCACCCCGCACCTATCCCCGCGCTTCCCCTAGTGACGTGCAGTCGTATACTCGCTTTCAGCAGTGATGATAATACGTACAATATCAATCACCGTTCCGGTGTTCGCTCCCTAGTTCCAATAACTTCATAGCTGTTATGCGCCTAATTGTTTTGGTCACGTAGTAGTATCATTTATTCGAGTTACGTGTTTCAGTGGCAATAAACCAATTTTTATTTTGTCAACACGTGTAGCGTTAAATGCATTCAGTGATTTCTGGTTCAAGCACGCACAGTCTGTTTTTGAAAGGCTAATCAGCGTAAAAGTTTGCTGACAGATTGTCAAACCGATGTAATATGTTGTCATGGACTTACCAGAGAGCATTTGGTTCAGTTCGCCTTCGGGGTCGTCAATGTATCGGAGAAGAGGCGACGGCGGCGCTTTTAACTCTCCAAATATTGGCTGCGGACAAAGTACGACACTTTTATTTATAAACGAGATGCAAAAACATATTGAGAGAGACTCGTGGCTAAATAATAACCAAGGTAAAGCTACGCTTGCCGAGTTTGGTCCGAGGATTGGTGACAATATATTAAAGCCGTTGGTCCCGGCTCTCGTTCGCAGTTCTTTGATAGTCTTTACGGGTAGTCAGAAGCCCGAAAGTCTGATAACCAGTCTAACTTTGAGGTATCGTGTATTAGTAACTGGAGGTCAGAAAGGCAGTCGCTCGATTTAAAATATTCAGCTGCGTCCGGTTAGACTGGAGGCCGACCCCAACATAGAAGCCTAGGCAGACGATGACCACCTGTATCCATCTCCCGTGTAAATCTTTATAAGGCTGCAGCGAACCAACAGCTCGTGAGCAGGGAACATGTCCTGATGCGGAGGCGCTTCATCATCAGAACACGATGTCGATAATGAGGTGTAACGAGTACCTACCTATAATATCTGCATCCAAAGAGGGGCTCCTGGGTAAGTAATAACAGCCGCAAGGATCGATCCTCCGAAAGCACGTTAAGATGATTTAAGTGCCGATACGCGGCGCGAGTCTTGGAGGCAATTACCTATATTCCATAAAATTATTTACATATATATTATTTCGGGCGGTAACATTTTCACCCCCCTAAACCTTTACGAAATGAGACAATTTTTGTCACATTACATTCACTACACCTTAATCTAGGTCTGTAGGTTTTTTTTTTAGGAATGCTATTTAAGTTCATTTAGAAAAATAAAAACGCTCGAAGAAGTTTTTAAAAGTTTTTAAGCTCGAGGAAATATAGACAGTTTTTATGGTTCGTCAAAAGCCCGAAAGTCTGACCATCAGTCTTACCGCGTGTTACCCAGGAACCAGGCTGTGGAGGTCAGATAGGCTCTCCATGTAAAAATACTGGTATTCAGTTGCTGGTGAGACTGGAAGCTGACCTCAACATAGTTGGGAAAAGGCTAGGTAGATGATTACCTGCATCCATCTCCCTTGTGAATCTTTATAAGGCTGCAGCGAACCGACAGCTCGCGCCGGCCACGACCAGTCCTCTTCAGGGAACATCTCCTGATGCGGAGCCGCTTCATCATCAGAACACGATGATGATGATGATGAGGAGGAACGCTTGTCGTCCGAAGATGTTGGTGAGGCTGTCTGTAAAAAGATTTGAGGGTTAGATTAAACACCTAAGGAATAATTTTAAAAAAAGATTAAATATTATGAGGTTCTGGATTCGATCCCGAAGTCAGGCAGTGATTTATGTTTATTACATAATGAAAGGAGATCACCCATTTTGTTCGGCGATTTGGGATTTAAAAAAGTCGGTGGTCTCCTGACCACAGACTTTTTTCGCTGATGAATAGTGATGGGCGAGGGATAAATACTCAAAGGATAAATATTCAAGTATTTATCAGAAATGGATAAATACCAATTTTTATCAATTTTTTACTCAAAATGACGTATAAATATAATTTAAACGTTGTTTCTCTAAGTTAATAACTACTGTTGTTGTTTGAGATTTCCAAAACTACATTTACATTACAGATTAAGATTTTTTTTTCTGGTGAGACGTTAAGACGAGGCAACTTTATCGCACCGCTCCCTATCCCGGCCTCTCGCCCAGTTTCTTTGGTTTTACAGGTGCGCGGGGGAAGGGTGGGGAAACTCGCCGTTCCCCGCGCTCTATTATAGTTGCCAGTGCCTAGTATTGATAGTGATTGATTTCAGAAAATAATAATTATTGTAGTGTTTGATTTTTTTTAAATATTAATGATTGTTGTCAACTAACATAATTATAATCGGTACTGACAGTGATTGACGAAAATATTCATGATTGTAGTGAAACCATTGTAACTTTAGGATTTTTGTTTTTGTTAGAGTTTTGATTAGAGAAGACTAAAATCCATATTTACAGACTTTCATTTTATTTATGCAATCCTTTTGTTTTGTAAAATGACAGTACAAGAAACGAAATCTGTACGTATAAAGTATTTATCCGCTGTTTTGAATAAGTAGGTACTCGAGTAAAAACGGATATTTATGAGTATTTATCAATTTTTAGTATTTATCCGGATAAAATCACAACACTACTGATGAATTAATTTTTTTTGCAACGCAAGCACAGAAAATAATGCCTCGGGAACGTAGTTCGCAAAATTTATTGTCTTTGGTTCGAGACGCGTCGAAATATTGCCACATATTTTATTATTTATGTCTGTAAAGACGCCAGCACATCGAGCTACTACAATCTGTCAAATTTCTTTAATAGATTTTCAACTTTATTGCTAAAGTAGGTTCAAGGTTGATTGGGAAAATTTGACAGTTTCTGGAAGCTTGACCTGCCCTTGTCTACGTCTGCACATATATATTTTTAATTTAGGTTAATACATTAGGCGCGGCAGACGCACATGCGCGTTTTCGGACGTTCACCAGGTGCTTGACGGCGCGTATGCGCGTCCATACAATTTACATAACTTTCTTCGAGTGCGGCGTGCCGCACCTGTGCGTTCGTTGTGCATATCTATTGTTTCGAAAACATCGTAAAATAAGGGTCGGTAAGGGTGTAGCATAAAGAAGCGTCTGCATAAAGAATTCAGCAGAGAATGTGTTAATTTAGTTGATCGTGGTTATCTCAACGTATGTTACTTGTTTTTACTGGTCTCAGACAGCGATACACCACCGGCTTACGCTGACAACCAGCGCCGTGGATTCATGCCTTCGTGCATGGGTCGCGGCTTTATGCTGAGCGTGTAGCCGTTTCGTGGGGTAGTGACGCACATTTCCAACAACTTTATTGTTTGTACTTATGTTCGTTTTGTGTGGTTTGTTATATGTGTATTTTATTATCTTGTGTTTCGCTTTTCATGTGCGTCACTTTCACGTGAATTAACTGTTTTTCTTTCTTTCCTTCTTTTTTTTTTAATGGAGTCAGTAGTAAGTAGAAACATTACATAATGATTATAGGGTGACTGGTAATTAGTGACCGATACTTAAACACAAGATTGTACTCATGATAACAAACAACTTTTACTATGGGACCAAACCTGCAATCGCGAAAAAAATCAGCTGTTCACTACATTTTGACGATTTATGCGAACATAAATGTAGGGAACAGCTCGAACAGCTCGATGGCTCCTAAGTATACCGCTAAAAATCAATCTTCAAGTCAAAGCAATGAATAGATACGGCCATTTATGCAAAATGTAAATCAAAACCTGTAACGTACTTCACGTTAACTAGAAAAAAAAATCGGTAATTTGTAGTTTTATCTCATAATTTATTTCTTTTTTTTTTGCAATTACAAACGTACATTTCTAAATATAGAATTGACCGTGACGCATATCAATGTGTGTGGGAACATATTTCTTAACTACAATGTTAAGTTTTAGGATAAATTCTTTTCAACTACGGAACCCTTCATTGTGCGACACGCACTTGGCCAGTTTTTTATTTTATTTATTATTATTATTACTTTTTGATATTTCTCGGGACCCTGGGGTCCCGGACCTTTGGAAGGCATACGAGGAGCCGAAGCCAACTCACAGAGGCCCCTTAGATAATTTTAAATGATGAGGAGGCACCAACCGACGATTATCCCTGTATGCACTATGCAAGTGCACCCAAGGACAACCCCCGGTTGGTACAGGACTATTGTTGTAGGTGAAAACAAAACATATTGGGCTATGGGTTTGGGTGGCTAAAGTGGATTGGGTAACTTGAACTATGGAAGAACTATGTCCCCTGCCTGACCAACGTTGTATATTATACACGGATAAAATGGCAGGGGGTGACTTGCACACTCAATAATGGGCCCCCGGAGACGGCCGCTAGCACATAGTGACGTGGTGACAAGGGGGCAACACTTCCTGAGGTGCTTGAGGAGTGGAGAGGTATTCCACGGCTATCAGGACAATCCCGGAAATACGGTCAAGATCCCTACCAGCACCTTACTGGAATACTTCCTTCCTCCGAGCACGTTTGCTCTTGCGAATCTCCACTCAAGCCGGCCAATAAAGGCAAGAAAGAGGTGGGAGCTCTGTTCCTCGTCAGTGTTCACTCCAGCCGACCAATAAAGGCAAGCCAGAGATGAGGACAAGATTTCTCCCGGGAGATAGGGTCCATGGGGTCGCTACTGCCCAACAGCTCGCCACATGCTGCCCTGCGGGTTTCAATATCTCTCTTGGTCTGGCTCCTCATCCTAGACCCGTTCCGGCAAACTCTACCGGCACAGACCTAAAGTTTGGAGCACGCAAGCCCCACCACGACGTCAACGTAGAGATACAGCGGTGGGGTTATTATTATTATTATTATTTATTTTATTTTTAATATTTTTTTATTTTTATGTCCCTTCACCTGCTCGCTGTGCCGGCGCACGTAGCCATGTTCTTGTTGCAGCGGCACGTGGTGACAGGGCAGCACCCTGATGCCGAGCCACGACATGAACAGCAACGCACCACGGGGGCCGCACTCCAGCAGGTAGGCGCCGATCAGAGCTTCTACACAGTCGGCTATTGATTTGTCTGTGGGGAGAAAGAAATATCCTTTATTTTCTTTATCCTGATTTATTTGACGTCGGCGCAACATTGGGACTACCGTAGCTAGTCACCCAAGTTTCAAGGGAATGAATTAGTTAGTAATTATAGTCAGAAATATATCCCCTTAAGAGCCTATATAACCTCGGCTCAAATTCTAATTACGCCCCCACTTCCCCGCGCCCCCTCACTCTGCATCCTACCTATTTTTAACCGACTTCCAAAAGGAGGAGGTTCTCAATTCGTCTGTATCTTTTTTTTTTTTGTATGTTTGTTACGCGATTACTCAAAGACGGATGGACCGATTTAGAAAATTCTTTTTTTGTTTGATAGGGTATAGTTCCGAGGTGGTCCCATATAAATTTTATTAACTTTGCTTGGGGAGTTTTTGAGTTAGCTTCAATAATGCGTATATTTCCCACTTATTATATGAGGATGATGTGATGGTGTTTTAATAACTTCCTATCACTGTTATTTACATGGCTATATCTACAATTATTGTGCTCAATTATGTATTCGAATTAGTGTGGGGTCGGTTCCACAACTAAAAAGTGAAAAATAATTTAATTTCGGAAGTCGGTGGCAAAAAACGAAAATACAAAACCCAAGACACCGACTTCCGAAATTAAAGTTATTTTTCACTTTGTAGTGTTTTGTTTTGGAAGTCGGTTTTATTTTTTGCTAAAAAGTTTTTATACCTATTGCGTAATGTGTGTTCTGAGCGCGAGCGACACAGCTCTCCCGTTCGAAAGCCGAAGCGAGACTGAGCGGGGGTGTTCGGGCCGCAGGGAACAAACTTCAAGACGCCGATAGTTTAAGTAATTTTCCCGGTAGAAGGTTCCCGCGGGATAATTTCCGACATACACGCGAACGAAGCCGCGGGCAACAGCTAGTATATTAAGACATAGGATACTTTCATCCCGGTAGAAGGTTCCCGCGGGATACTTTCATCCCGATAGAAGGTTCCCGCGGGATACTTTCATCCCGATAGAAGGTTCCCGCGGGATACTTTCATCCCGGTAGAAGGTTCCCGCGGGATACTTTCATCCCGATAGAAGGTTCCCGCGGGATAATTTCCGACATAAACGCGAACGAAGCCGCGGGCAACAGCTAGTATATTAAGACATAGGATACTTTCATCCCGGTAGAAGGTTCCCGCGGGATACTTTCATCCCGATAGAAGGTTCCCGCGGGATACTTTCATCCCGATAGAAGGTTCCCGCGGGATACTTTCATCCCGGTAGAAGGTTCCCGCGGGATACTTTCATCCCGGTAGAAGGTTCCCGCGGGATAATTTCCGACATACACGCGAACGAAGCCGCGGGCAACAGCTAGTATATTAAGACATAGGATACTTTCATCCCGGTAAGAGGTTCCCGCGGGATACTTTCATCCCGATAGAAGGTTCCCGCGGGATAATTTCCGACATAAACGCGAACGAAGCCGCGGGCAACAGCTAGTATATTAAGACATAGGATACTTTCATCCCGGTAGAAGGTTCCCGCGGGATACTTTCATCCCGATAGAAGGTTCCCGCGGGATACTTTCATCCCGGTAGAAGGTTCCCGCGGGATACTTTCATCCCGGTAGAAGGTTCCCGCGGGATACTTTCATCCCGGTAGAAGGTTCCCGCGGGATAATTTCCGACATACACGCGGACGAAGCCGCGGGCAACAGCTAGTATATTAAGACGTAGGATACTTTCATCCCGGTAGAAGGTTCCCGCGGGATAATTTCATCCCGGTAGAAGGTTCCCGCGGGATAATTTCCGACATACATGCGGACGAAGCCGCGGGCAACAGCTAGTATATTAAGACGTAGGATACTTTCATCCCGGTAGAAGGTTCCCGCGGGATACTTTCATCCCAGTAGAAGGTTCCCGCGGGATACTTTCATCCCGGTAGAAGTTTCCCGCGGGATACTTTCATCCCGGTAGAAGGTTCCCGCGGGATACTTTCATCCCGGTAGAAGGTTCCCGCGGGATACTTTCATCCCGGTAGAAGGTTCCCGCGGGATACTTTCATCCCGGTAGAAGGTTCCCGCGGGATAATTTCCGACATACACGCGGACGAAGCCGCGGGCAACAGCCAGTATATTAAGACATAGGATACTTTCATCCCGGTAGAAGGTTCCCGCGGGATACTTTCATCCCGGTAGAAGGTTCCCGCGGGATAATTTCATCCCGGTAGAAGGTTCCCGCGGGATAATTTCCGACATACACGTGGACGAAGCCGCGGGCAACATCTAGTATATTAAGACATAGGATACTTTCATCCCGGTAGAAGGTTCCCGCGGGATACTTTCATCCCGGTAGAAGGTTCCCGCGGGATACTTTCATCCCGGTAGAAGGTTCCCGCGGGATACTTTCATCCCGATAGAAGGTTCCCGCGGGATACTTTCATCCCAGTAGAAGGTTCCCGCGGGATACTTTCATCCCGGTAGAAGGTTCCCGCGGGATACTTTCATCCCGGTAGAAGGTTCCCGCGGGATACTTTCATCCCGGTAGAAGGTTCCCGCGGGGTACTTTCATCCCGGTAGAAGGTTCCCGCGGGATAATTTCCGACATACACGCGGACGAAGCCGCGGGCAACAGCTAGTATATTAAGACGTAGGATACTTTCATCCCGGTAGAAGGTTCCCGCGGGGTACTTTCATCCCGGTAGAAGGTTCCCGCGGGATAATTTCCGACATACACGCGGACGAAGCCGCGGGCAACAGCTAGTATATTAAGACGTAGGATACTTTCATCCCGGTAGAAGGTTCCCGCGGGATACTTTCATCCCAGTAGAAGGTTCCCGCGGGATACTTTCATCCCGGTAGAAGGTTCCCGCGGGATAATTTCCGACATACACGCGGACGAAGCCGCGGGCAACAGCCAGTATATTAAGACATAGGATACTTTCATCCCGGTAGAAGGTTCCCGCGGGATACTTTCATCCCGGTAGAAGGTTCCCGCGGGATACTTTCATCCCGGTAGAAGGTTCCCGCGGGATACTTTCATCCCGGTAGAAGGTTCCCGCGGGATAATTTCCGACATACACGCGGACGAAGCCGCTGGCAACAGCTAGTATATTAAGACATAGGATACTTTCATCCCGGTAGAAGGTTCCCGCGGGATACTTTCATCCCGGTAGAAGGTTCCCGCGGGACACTTTCATCCCGGTAGAAGGTTCCCGCGGGATACTTTCATCCCGGTAGAAGGTTCCCGCGGGATACTTTCATCCCGGTAGAAGGTTCCCGCGGGATAATTTCCGACATACACGCGGACGAAGCCGCGGGCAACAGCTAGTATATTAAGACGTAGGATACTTTCATCCCGGTAGAAGGTTCCCGCGGGATACTTTCATCCCGGTAGAAGGTTCCCGCGGGATACTTTCATCCCAGTAGAAGGTTCCCGCGGGATACTTTCATCCCGGTAGAAGGTTCCCGCAGGATACTTTCATCCCGGTAGAAGGTTCCCGCGGGATACTTTCATCCCGGTAGAAGGTTCGCGCGGGATAATTTCCGACATACACGCGGACGAAGCCGCGGGCAACAGCTAGTATATTAAGACATAGGATACTTTCATCCCGGTAGAAGGTTCCCGCGGGATACTTTCATCCCGGTAGAAGGTTCCCGCGGGATACTTTCATCCCGGTAGAAGGTTCCCGCGGGATAATTTCATCCCAGTAGAAGGTTCCCGCGGGATACTTTCATCCCGGTAGAAGGTTCCCGCGGGATAATTTCCGACATACACGCGGACGAAGCCGCGGGCAACAGCTAGTATATTAAGACGTAGGATACTTTCATCCCGGTAGAAGGTTCCCGCGGGATAATTTCATCCCGGTAGAAGGTTCCCGCGGGATAATTTCCGACATACATGCGGACGAAGCCGCGGGCAACAGCTAGTATATTAAGACGTAGGATACTTTCATCCCGGTAGAAGGTTCCCGCGGGATACTTTCATCCCAGTAGAAGGTTCCCGCGGGATACTTTCATCCCGGTAGAAGGTTCCCGCGGGATAATTTCCGACATACACGCGGACGAAGCCGCGGGCAACAGCCAGTATATTAAGACATAGGATACTTTCATCCCGGTAGAAGGTTCCCGCGGGATACTTTCATCCCGGTAGAAGGTTCCCGCGGGATACTTTCATCCCGGTAGAAGGTTCCCGCGGGATAATTTCATCCCGGTAGAAGGTTCCCGCGGGATAATTTCCGACATACACGCGGACGAAGCCGCTGGCAACAGCTAGTATATTAAGACATAGGATACTTTCATCCCAATAGAAGGTTCCCGCGGGATACTTTCATCCCGGTAGAAGGTTCCCGCGGGATACTTTCATCCCGGTAGAAGGTTCCCGCGGGATAATTTCCGACATACACGCGGACGAAGCCGCGGGCAACAGCCAGTATATTAAGACATAGGATACTTTCATCCCGGTAGAAGGTTCCCGCGGGATACTTTCATCCCGGTAGAAGGTTCCCGCGGGATACTTTCATCCCGGTAGAAGGTTCCCGCGGGATACTTTCATCCCGGTAGAAGGTTCCCGCAGGATAATTTCATCCCGGTAGAAGGTTCCCGCGGGATAATTTCCGACATACACGCGGACGAAGCCGCTGGCAACAGCTAGTATATTAAGACATAGGATACTTTCATCCCGGTAGAAGGTTCCCGCGGGATACTTTCATCCCGGTAGAAGGTTCCCGCGGGATACTTTCATCCCGGTAGAAGGTTCCCGCGGGATACTTTCATCCCGATAGAAGGTTCCCGCGGGATACTTTCATCCCAGTAGAAGGTTCCCGCGGGATACTTTCATCCCGGTAGAAGGTTCCCGCGGGATACTTTCATCCCGGTAGAAGGTTCCCGCGGGATAATTTCCGACATACACGCGGACGAAGCCGCTGGCAACAGCTAGTATATTAAGACATAGGATACTTTCATCCCGGTAGAAGGTTCCCGCGGGATACTTTCATTCCGGTAGAAGGTTCCCGCGGGACACTTTCATCCCGGTAGAAGGTTCCCGCGGGATACTTTCATCCCGGTAGAAGGTTCCCGTGGGATACTTTCATCCCGGTAGAAGGTTCCCGCGGGATAATTTCCGACATACACGCGGACGAAGCCGCGGGCAACAGCTAGTATATTAAGACATAGGATACTTTCATCCCGGTAGAAGGTTCCCGCGGGATACTTTCATCCCGGTAGAAGGTTCCCGCGGGATAATTCCGACATACACGCGGACGAAGCCGCGGGCAACAGCTAGTATATTAGGACGTAGGATACTTTCATCCCGGTAGAAGGTTCCCGCGGGATACTTTCATCCCAGTAGAAGGTTCCCGCGGGATACTTTCATCCCGGTAGAAGGTTCCCGCAGGATACTTTCATCCCGGTAGAAGGTTCCCGCGGGATACTTTCATCCCGGTAGAAGGTTCCCGCGGGATACTTTCATCCCGGTAGAAGGTTCCCGCGGGATACTTTCATCCCGGTAGAAGGTTCCCGCGGGATAACTTCCGACATACACGCGGACGAAGCCGCGGGCAACAGCCAGTATATTAAGACATAGGATACTTTCATCCCGGTAGAAGGTTCCCGCGGGATACTTTCATCCCGGTAGAAGGTTCCCGCGGGATACTTTCATCCCGGTAGAAGGTTCCCGCGGGATACTTTCATCCCGGTAGAAGGTTCCCGCAGGATAATTTCATCCCGGTAGAAGGTTCCCGCGGGATAATTTCCGACATACACGCGGACGAAGCCGCTGGCAACAGCTAGTATATTAAGACATAGGATACTTTCATCCCGGTAGAAGGTTCCCGCGGGATACTTTCATCCCGGTAGAAGGTTCCCGCGGGATACTTTCATCCCGGTAGAAGGTTCCCGCGGGATAATTTCCGACATACACGCGGACGAAGCCGCTGGCAACAGCTAGTATATTAAGACATAGGATACTTTCATCCCGGTAGAAGGTTCCCGCGGGATACTTTCATCCCGGTAGAAGGTTCCCGCGGGACACTTTCATCCCGGTAGAAGGTTCCCGCGGGATACTTTCATCCCGGTAGAAGGTTCCCGCGGGATACTTTCATCCCGGTAGAAGGTTCCCGCGGGATAATTTCCGACATACACGCGGACGAAGCCGCGGGCAACAGCTAGTATATTAAGACATAGGATACTTTCATCCCGGTAGAAGGTTCCCGCGGGATACTTTCATCCCGGTAGAAGGTTCCCGCGGGATAATTCCGACATACACGCGGACGAAGCCGCGGGCAACAGCTAGTATATTAAGACGTAGGATACTTTCATCCCGGTAGAAGGTTCCCTCGGGATACTTTCATCCCAGTAGAAGGTTCCCGCGGGATACTTTCATCCCGGTAGAAGGTTCCCGCAGGATACTTTCATCCCGGTAGAAGGTTCCCGCGGGATACTTTCATCCCGGTAGAAGGTTCCCGCGGGATAATTTCCGACATACACGCGGACGAAGCCGCGGGCAACAGCTAGTATATTAAGACATAGGATACTTTTATCCCGGTAGAAGGTTCCCGCGGGATACTTTCATCCCGGTAGAAGGTTCCCGCGGGATACTTTCATCCCGGTAGAAGGTTCCCGCGGGATAATTTCATCCCGGTAGAAGTTTCCCGCGGGATAATTTCCGACATACACGCGGACGAAGCCGCTGGCAACAGCTAGTATATTAAGACATAGGATACTTTCATCCCGGTAGAAGGTTCCCGCGGGATACTTTCATCCCGGTAGAAGGTTCCCGCGGGATACTTTCATCCCGGTAGAAGGTTCCCGCGGGATACTTTCATCCCGGTAGAAGGTTCCCGCGGGATAATTTCATCCCGGTATAAGGTTCCCGCGGGATACTTTCATCCCGGTAGAAGGTTCCCGCGGGATAATTTCCGACATACACGCGGACGAAGCCGCTGGCAACAGCTAGTATATTAAGACATAGGATACTTTCATCCCGGTAGAAGGTTCCCGCGGGATACTTTCATTCCGGTAGAAGGTTCCCGCGGGATACTTTTATCCCGGTAGAAGGTTCCCGCGGGATAATTTCCGACATACACGCGGACGAAACCGCTGGCAACAGCTAGTATATTAAGACATAGGATACTTTCATCCCGGTAGAAGGTTCCCGCGGGATACTTTCATCCCGGTAGAAGGTTCCCGCGGGACACTTTCATCCCGGTAGAAGGTTCCCGCGGGATACTTTCATCCCGGTAGAAGGTTCCCGCGGGATACTTTCATCCCGGTAGAAGGTTCCCGCGGGATAATTTCCGACATACACGCGGACGAAGCCGCGGGCAACAGCTAGTATATTAAGACATAGGATACTTTCATCCCGGTAGAAGGTTCCCGCGGGATACTTTCATCCCGGTAGAAGGTTCCCGCGGGATACTTTCATCCCGGTAGAAGGTTCCCGCGGGACACTTTCATCCCGGTAGAAGGTTCCCGCGGGATACTTTCATCCCGGTAGAAGGTTCCCGCGGGATAATTTCAATCCGGTAGAAGGTTCCCGCGGGATACTTTTATCCCGGTAGAAGGTTCCCGCGGGATAATTTCCGACATACACGCGGACGAAACCGCTGGCAACAGCTAGTATATTAAGACATAGGATACTTTCATCCCGGTAGAAGGTTCCCGCGGGATACTTTCATCCCGGTAGAAGGTTCCCGCGGGACACTTTCATCCCGGTAGAAGGTTCCCGCAGGATACTTTCATCCCGGTAGAAGGTTCCCGCGGGATACTTTCATCCCGGTAGAAGGTTCCCGCGGGATAATTTCCGACATACACGCGGACGAAGCCGCGGGCAACAGCTAGTATATTAAGACATAGGATACTTTTATCCCGGTAGAAGGTTCCCGCGGGATACTTTCATCCCGGTAGAAGGTTCCCGCGGGATACTTTCATCCCGGTAGAAGGTTCCCGCGGGACACTTTCATCCTGGTAGAAGGTTCCCGCGGGATACTTTCATCCCGGTAGAAGGTTCCCGCGGGATAATTTCAATCCGGTAGAAGGTTCCCGCGGGATAATTTCATCCCGGTAGAAGTTTCCCGCGGGATAATTTCCGACATACACGCGGACGAAGCCGCTGGCAACAGCTAGTATATTAAGACATAGGATACTTTCATCCCGGTAGAAGGTTCCCGCGGGATACTTTCATCCCGGTAGAAGGTTCCCGCGGGATACTTTCATCCCGGTAGAAGGTTCCCGCGGGATAATTTCATCCCGGTAGAAGGTTCCCGCGGGATACTTTCATCCCGGTAGAAGGTTCCCGCGGGATACTTTCATCCCGGTAGAAGTTTCCCGCGGGATAATTTCCGACATACACGCGGACGAAGCCGCTGGCAACAGCTAGTATATTAAGACATAGGATACTTTTATCCCGGTAGAAGGTTCCCGCGGGATACTTTCATCCCGGTAGAAGGTTCCCGCGGGATACTTTCATCCCGGTAGAAGGTTCCCGCAGGATACTTTCATCCCGGTAGAAGGTTCCCGCGGGATACTTTCATCCCGGTAGAAGGTTCCCGCGGGATAATTTCCGACATACACGCGGACGAAGCCGCGGGCAACAGCTAGTATATTAAGACAAAGGATACTTTCATCCCGGTAGAAGGTTCCCGCGGGATACTTTCATCCCGGTAGAAGGTTCCCGCGGGATAATTTCCGACATACACGCGGACGAAGCCGCGGGCAACAGCTAGTATATTAAGACGTAGGATACTTTCATCCCGGTAGAAGGTTCCCTCGGGATACTTTCATCCCAGTAGAAGGTTCCCGCGGGATACTTTCATCCCGGTAGAAGGTTCCCGCAGGATACTTTCATCCCGGTAGAAGGTTCCCGCGGGATACTTTCATCCCGGTAGAAGGTTCCCGCGGGATAATTTCCGACATACACGCGGACGAAGCCGCGGGCAACAGCTAGTATATTAAGACATAGGATACTTTTATCCCGGTAGAAGGTTCCCGCGGGATACTTTCATCCCGGTAGAAGGTTCCCGCGGGATACTTTCATCCCGGTAGAAGGTTCCCGCAGGATACTTTCATCCCGGTAGAAGGTTCCCGCGGGATACTTTCATCCCGGTAGAAGGTTCCCGCGGGATAATTTCCGACATACACGCGGACGAAGCCGCGGGCAACAGCTAGTATATTAAGACAAAGGATACTTTCATCCCGGTAGAAGGTTCCCGCGGGATACTTTCATCCCGGTAGAAGGTTCCCGCGGGATAATTTCCGACATACACGCGGACGAAGCCGCGGGCAACAGCTAGTGTATTAAGACGTAGGATACTTTCATCCCGGTAGAAGGTTCCCGCGGGATACTTTCATCCCGGTAGAAGGTTCCCGCGGGATACTTTCATCCCGGTAGAAGGTTCCCGCGGGATAATTTCCGACATACACGTGGACGAAGCCGCTGGCAACAGCTAGTATATTAAGACATAGGATACTTTCATCCCGGTAGAAAGTTCCCGCGGGATACTTTCATCCCGGTAGAAGGTTCCCGCGGGATACTTTCATCCCGGTAGAAGGTTCCCGCGGGATACTTTCATCCCGGTAGAAGGTACCCGCGGGATAATTTCCGACATACACGTGGACGAAGCCGCGGGCAACAGCTAGTATATTAAGACATAGGATACTTTCATCCCGGTAGAAGGTTCCCGCGGGATACTTTCATCCCGGTAGAAGGTTCCCGCGGGACACTTTCATCCCGGTAGAAGGTTCCCGCGGGATACTTTCATCCCGGTAGAAGGTTCCCGCGGGATACTTTCATCCCGGTAGAAGGTTCCCGCGGGATAATTTCCGACATACACGCGGACGAAGCCGCGGGCAACAGCTAGTATATTAAGACATAGGATACTTTCATCCCGGTAGAAGGTTCCCGCGGGATACTTTCATCCCGGTAGAAGGTTCCCGCGGGATAATTCCGACATACACGCGGACGAAGCCGCGGGCAACAGCTAGTATATTAAGACGTAGGATACTTTCATCCCGGTAGAAGGTTCCCTCGGGATACTTTCATCCCAGTAGAAGGTTCCCGCGGGATACTTTCATCCCGGTAGAAGGTTCCCGCAGGATACTTTCATCCCGGTAGAAGGTTCCCGCGGGATACTTTCATCCCGGTAGAAGGTTCCCGCGGGATAATTTCCGACATACACGCGGACGAAGCCGCGGGCAACAGCTAGTATATTAAGACATAGGATACTTTTATCCCGGTAGAAGGTTCCCGCGGGATACTTTCATCCCGGTAGAAGGTTCCCGCGGGATAATTTCATCCCGGTAGAAGGTTCCCGCGGGATAATTTCCGACATACACGCGGACGAAGCCGCGGGCAACAGCTAGTATATTAAGACAAAGGATACTTTCATCCCGGTAGAAGGTTCCCGCGGGATACTTTCATCCCGGTAGAAGGTTCCCGCGGGATAATTTCCGACATACATGCGGACAAAGCCGCGGGCAACAGCTAGTGTATTAAGACGTAGGATACTTTCATCCCGGTAGAAGGTTCCCGCGGGATACTTTCATCCCAGTAGAAGGTTCTCGCGGGATACTTTCATCCCGGTAGAAGGTTCCCGCGGGATACTTTCATCCCGGTAGAAGGTTCCCGCGGGATACTTTCATCCCGGTAGAAGGTTCCCGCGGGATACTTTCATCCCGGTAGAAGGTTCCCGCGGGATAATTTCCGACATACACGCGGACGAAGCCGCGGGCAACAGCTAGTATATTAAGACATAGGATACTTTCATCCCGGTAGAAGGTTCCCGCGGGATACTTTCATCCCGGTAGAAGGTTCCCGCGGGATACTTTCATCCCGGTAGAAGGTTCCCGCGGGATAATTTCCGACATACACGCGGACGAAGCCGCTGGCAACAGCTAGTATATTAAGACATAGGATACTTTCATCCCGGTAGAAAGTTCCCGCGGGATACTTTCATCCCGGTAGAAGGTTCCCGCGGGATACTTTCATCCCGGTAGAAGGTTCCCGCGGGATACTTTCATCCCGGTAGAAGGTACCCGCGGGATAATTTCCGACATACACGTGGACGAAGCCGCGGGCAACAGCTAGTATATTAAGACATAGGATACTTTCATCCCGGTAGAAGGTTCCCGCGGGATACTTTCATCCCGGTAGAAGGTTCCCGCGGGACACTTTCATCCCGGTAGAAGGTTCCCGCGGGATACTTTCATCCCGGTAGAAGGTTCCCGCGGGATACTTTCATCCCGGTAGAAGGTTCCCGCGGGATAATTTCCGACATACACGCGGACGAAGCCGCGGGCAACAGCTAGTATATTAAGACATAGGATACTTTCATCCCGGTAGAAGGTTCCCGCGGGATACTTTCATCCCGGTAGAAGGTTCCCGCGGGATAATTCCGACATACACGCGGACGAAGCCGCGGGCAACAGCTAGTATATTAAGACGTAGGATACTTTCATCCCGGTAGAAGGTTCCCTCGGGATACTTTCATCCCAGTAGAAGGTTCCCGCGGGATACTTTCATCCCGGTAGAAGGTTCCCGCAGGATACTTTCATCCCGGTAGAAGGTTCCCGCGGGATACTTTCATCCCGGTAGAAGGTTCCCGCGGGATAATTTCCGACATACACGCGGACGAAGCCGCGGGCAACAGCTAGTATATTAAGACATAGGATACTTTTATCCCGGTAGAAGGTTCCCGCGGGATACTTTCATCCCGGTAGAAGGTTCCCGCGGGATACTTTCATCCCGGTAGAAGGTTCCCGCGGGATACTTTCATCCCGGTAGAAGGTTCCCGCGGGATAATTTCATCCCGGTAGAAGGTTCCCGCGGGATAATTTCATCCCGGTAGAAGTTTCCCGCGGGATAATTTCCGACATACACGCGGACGAAGCCGCTGGCAACAGCTAGTATATTAAGACATAGGATACTTTCATCCCGGTAGAAGGTTCCCGCGGGATACTTTCATCCCGGTAGAAGGTTCCCGCGGGATACTTTCATCCCGGTAGAAGGTTCCCGCGGGATACTTTCATCCCGGTAGAAGGTTCCCGCGGGATAATTTCATCCCGGTAGAAGGTTCCCGCGGGATACTTTCATCCCGGTAGAAGGTTCCCGCGGGATACTTTCATCCCGGTAGAAGGTTCCCGCAGGATACTTTCATCCCGGTAGAAGGTTCCCGCGGGATACTTTCATCCCGGTAGAAGGTTCCCGCGGGATAATTTCCGACATACACGCGGACGAAGCCGCGGGCAACAGCTAGTATATTAAGACAAAGGATACTTTCATCCCGGTAGAAGGTTCCCGCGGGATACTTTCATCCCGGTAGAAGGTTCCCGCGGGATAATTTCCGACATACATGCGGACAAAGCCGCGGGCAACAGCTAGTGTATTAAGACGTAGGATACTTTCATCCCGGTAGAAGGTTCCCGCGGGATACTTTCATCCCAGTAGAAGGTTCTCGCGGGATACTTTCATCCCGGTAGAAGGTTCCCGCGGGATACTTTCATCCCGGTAGAAGGTTCCCGCGGGATACTTTCATCCCGGTAGAAGGTTCCCGCGGGATACTTTCATCCCGGTAGAAGGTTCCCGCGGGATAATTTCCGACATACACGCGGACGAAGCCGCGAGCAACAGCTAGTATATTAAGACATAGGATACTTTCATCCCGGTAGAAGGTTCCCGAAGGATACTTTCATCCCGGTAGAAGGTTCCCGCGGGATACTTTCATCCCGGTAGAAGGTTCCCGCGGGATAATTTCCGACATACACGCGGACGAAGCCGCTGGCAACAGCTAGTATATTAAGACATAGGATACTTTCATCCCGGTAGAAAGTTCCCGCGGGATACTTTCATCCCGGTAGAAGGTTCCCGCGGGATACTTTCATCCCGGTAGAAGGTTCCCGCGGGATACTTTCATCCCGGTAGAAGGTACCCGCGGGATAATTTCCGACATACACGTGGACGAAGCCGCGGGCAACAGCTAGTATATTAAGACATAGGATACTTTCATCCCGGTAGAAGGTTCCCGCGGGATACTTTCATCCCGGTAGAAGGTTCCCGCGGGACACTTTCATCCCGGTAGAAGGTTCCCGCGGGATACTTTCATCCCGGTAGAAGGTTCCCGCGGGATACTTTCATCCCGGTAGAAGGTTCCCGCGGGATAATTTCCGACATACACGCGGACGAAGCCGCGGGCAACAGCTAGTATATTAAGACATAGGATACTTTCATCCCGGTAGAAGGTTCCCGCGGGATAATTTCCGACATACACGCGGACGAAGCCGCGGGCAACAGCTAGTATATTAAGACATAGGATACTTTCATCCCGGTAGAAGGTTCCCGCGGGATACTTTCATCCCGGTAGAAGGTTCCCGCGGGATAATTCCGACATACACGCGGACGAAGCCGCGGACAACAGCTAGTATATTAAGACGTAGGATACTTTCATCCCGGTAGAAGGTTCCCGCGGGATACTTTCATCCCAGTAGAAGGTTCCCGCGGGATACTTTCATCCCGGTAGAAGGTTCCCGCAGGATACTTTCATCCCGGTAGAAGGTTGCCGCGGGATACTTTCATCCCGGTAGAAGGTTCCCGCGGGATATTTCCGACATACACGCGGACGAAGCCGCGGGCAACAGCTAGTATATTAAGACATAGGATACTTTCATCCTGGTAGAAGGTTCCCGCGGGATACTTTCATCCCGGTAGAAGGTTCCCGCGGGATAATTTCATCCCGGTAGAAGGTTCCCGCGGGATACTTTCATCCCGGTAGAAGGTTCCCGCGGGATAATTTCATCCCGGTAGAAGGTTCCCGCGGGATAATTTCCGACATACACGCGGACGAAGCCGCGGGCAACAGCTAGTATATTAAGACATAGGATACTTTCATCCCGGTAGAAGGTTCCCGCGGGATACTTTCATCCCGGTAGAAGGTTCCCGCGGGATACTTTCATCCCGGTAGAAGGTTCCCGCGGGATACTTTCATCCCGGTAGAAGGTTCCCGCGGGATAATTTCATCCCGGTAGAAGGTTCCCGCGGGATACTTTCATCCCGGTAGTAGGTTCCCGCGGGATAATTTCATCCCGGTAGAAGGTTCCCGCGGGATACTTTCATCCCGGTAGAAGGTTCCCGCGGGATAATTTCATCCCGGTAGAAGGTTCCCGCGGGATACTTTCATCCCGGTAGAAGGTTCCCGCGGGATAATTTCATCCCGGTAGAAGGTTCCCGCGGGATAATTTCCGACATTCACGCGGACGAAGCCGCTGGCAACAGCTAGTATATTAAGACATAGGATACTTTCATCCCGGTAGAAGGTTCCCGCGGGATACTTTCATCCCGGTAGAAGGTTCCCGCGGGATACTTTCATCCCGGTAGAAGGTTCCCGCGGGATACTTTCATCCCGGTAGAAGGTTCCCGCGGGATAATTTCATCCCGGTAGAAGGTTCCCGCGGGATACTTTCATCCCGGTAGAAGGTTCCCGCGGGATAATTTCATCCCGGTAGAAGGTTCCCGCGGGATACTTTCATCCCGGTAGAAGGTTCCTGCGGGATAATTTCATCCCGGTAGAAGGTTCCCGCGGGATAATTTCATCCCGGTAGAAGGTTCCCGCGGGATACTTTCATCCCGGTAGAAGGTTCCCGCGGGATACTTTCATCCCGGTAGAAGGTTCCCGCGGGATAATTTCCGACATACACGCGGAAGAAGCCGCGGGCAACAGCTAGTATATTAAGACGTAGGATACTTTCATCCCGGTAGAAGGTTCCCGCGGGATAATTTCATCCCGGTAGAAGGTTCCCGCGGGATAATTTCCGACATACATGCGGACGAAGCCGCGGGCAACAGCTAGTATATTAAGACGTAGGATACTTTCATCACGGTAGAAGGTTCCCGCGGGATACTTTCATCCCAGTAGAAGGTTCCCGCGGGATACTTTCATCCCGGTAGAAGGTTCCCGCGGGATACTTTCATCCCGGTAGAAGGTTCCCGCGGGATACTTTCATCCCGGTAGAAGGTTCCCGCGGGATACTTTCATCCCGGTAGAAGGTTCCCGCGGGATACTTTCATCCCGGTAGAAGGTTCCCGCGGGATAATTTCCGACATACACGCGGACGAAGCCGCGGGCAACAGCCAGTATATTAAGACATAGGATACTTTCATCCCGGTAGAAGGTTCCCGCGGGATACTTTCATCCCGGTAGAAGGTTCCCGCGGGATACTTTCATCCCGGTAGAAGGTTCCCGCGGAATACTTTCATCCCGGTAGAAGGTTCCCGCAGGATAATTTCATCCCGGTAGAAGGTTCCCGCGGGATAATTTCCGACATACACGCGGACGAAGCCGCTGGCAACAGCTAGTATATTAAGATATAGGATACTTTCATCCCGGTAGAAGGTTCCCGCGGGATACTTTCATCCCGGTAGAAGGTTCCCGCGGGATACTTTCATCCCGGTAGAAGGTTCCCGCGGGATACTTTCATCCCGATAGAAGGTTCCCGCGGGATACTTTCATCCCAGTAGAAGGTTCCCGCGGGATACTTTCATCCCGGTAGAAGGTTCCCGCGGGATACTTTCATCCCGGTAGAAGGTTCCCGCGGGATAATTTCCGACATACACGCGGACGAAGCCGCTGGCAACAGCTAGTATATTAAGACATAGGATACTTTCATCCCGGTAGAAGGTTCCCGCGGGATACTTTCATCCCGGTAGAAGGTTCCCGCGGGACACTTTCATCCCGGTAGAAGGTTCCCGCGGGATACTTTCATCCCGGTAGAAGGTTCCCGCGGGATACTTTCATCCCGGTAGAAGGTTCCCGCGGGATACTTTCATCCCGGTAGAAGGTTCCCGCGGGATACTTTCATCCCGGTAGAAGGTTCCCGCGGGATAATTCCGACATACACGCGGACGAAGCCGCGGGCAACAGCTAGTATATTAAGACGTAGGATACTTTCATCCCGGTAGAAGGTTCCCGCGGGATACTTTCATCCCAGTAGAAGGTTCCCGCGGGATACTTTCATCCCGGTAGAAGGTTCCCGCAGGATACTTTCATCCCGGTAGAAGGTTCCCGCGGGATACTTTCATCCTGGTAGAAGGTTCCCGCGGGATAATTTCCGACATACACGCGGACGAAGCCGCGGGCAACAGCTAGTATATTAAGACATAGGATACTTTTATCCCGGTAGAAGGTTCCCGCGGGATACTTTCATCCCGGTAGAAGGTTCCCGCGGGATACTTTCATCCCGGTAGAAGGTTCCCGCGGGATAATTTCATCCCGGTAGAAGTTTCCCGCGGGATAATTTCCGACATACACGCGGACGAAGCCGCTGGCAACAGCTAGTATATTAAGACATAGGATACTTTCATCCCGGTAGAAGGTTCCCGCGGGATACTTTCATCCCGGTAGAAGGTTCCCGCGGGATACTTTCATCCCGGTAGAAGGTTCCCGCGGGATACTTTCATCCCGGTAGAAGGTTCCCGCGGGATAATTTCATCCCGGTAGAAGGTTCCCGCGGGATACTTTCATCCCGGTAGAAGGTTCCCGCGGGATACTTTCATCCCGGTGGAAGGTTCCCGCAGGATACTTTCATCCCGGTAGAAGGTTCCCGCGGGATACTTTCATCCCGGTAGAAGGTTCCCGCGGGATAATTTCCGACATACACGCGGACGAAGCCGCGGGCAACAGCTAGTATATTAAGACATAGGATACTTTCATCCCGGTAGAAGGTTCCCGCGGGATACTTTCATCCCGGTAGAAGGTTCCCGCGGGATAATTTCCGACATACATGCGGACGAAGCCGCGGGCAACAGCTAGTGTATTAAGACGTAGGATACTTTCATCCCGGTAGAAGGTTCCCGCGGGATACTTTCATCCCAGTAGAAGGTTCCCGCGGGATACTTTCATCCCGGTAGAAGGTTCCCGCGGGATACTTTCATCCCGGTAGAAGGTTCCCGCGGGATAATTTCCGACATACATGCGGACGAAGCCGCGGGCAACAGCTAGTGTATTAAGACGTAGGATACTTTCATCCCGGTAGAAGGTTCCCGCGGGATACTTTCATCCCAGTAGAAGGTTCCCGCGGGATACTTTCATCCCGGTAGAAGGTTCCCGCGGGATACTTTCATCCCGGTAGAAGGTTCCCGCGGGATACTTTCATCCCGGTAGAAGGTTCCCGCGGGATACTTTCATCCCGGTAGAAGGTTCCCGCGGGATACTTTCATCCCGGTAGAAGGTTCCCGCGGGATACTTTCATCCCGGTAGAAGGTTCCCGCGGGATACTTTCATCCCGGTAGAAGGTTCCCGCGGGATAATTCCGACACACGCGGACGAAGCCGCGGGCAACAGCTAGTATATTAAGACGTAGGATACTTTCATCCCGGTAGAAGGTTCCCGCGGGATACTTTCATTCCAGTAGAAGGTTCCCGCGGGATACTTTCATCCCGGTAGAAGGTTCCCGCAGGATACTTTCATCCCGGTAGAAGGTTCCCGCGGGATACTTTCATCCCGGTAGAAGGTTCCCGCGGGATAATTTCCGACATACACGCGGACGAAGCCGCGGGCAACAGCTAGTATATTAAGACATAGGATACTTTTATCCCGGTAGAAGGTTCCCGCGGGATACTTTCATCCCGGTAGAAGGTTCCCGCGGGATACTTTCATCCCGGTAGAAGGTTCCCGCGGGATAATTTCATCCCGGTAGAAGTTTCCCGCGGGATAATTTCCGACATACACGCGGACGAAGCCGCTGGCAACAGCTAGTATATTAAGACATAGGATACTTTCATCCCGGTAGAAGGTTCCCGCGGGATACTTTCATCCCGGTAGAAGGTTCCCGCGGGATACTTTCATCCCGGTAGAAGGTTCCCGCGGGATACTTTCATCCCGGTAGAAGGTTCCCGCGGGATAATTTCATCCCGGTAGAAGGTTCCCGCGGGATACTTTCATCCCGGTAGAAGGTTCCCGCGGGATACTTTCATCCCGGTGGAAGGTTCCCGCAGGATACTTTCATCCCGGTAGAAGGTTCCCGCGGGATACTTTCATCCCGGTAGAAGGTTCCCGCGGGATAATTTCCGACATACACGCGGACGAAGCCGCGGGCAACAGCTAGTATATTAAGACATAGGATACTTTCATCCCGGTAGAAGGTTCCCGCGGGATACTTTCATCCCGGTAGAAGGTTCCCGCGGGATAATTTCCGACATACATGCGGACGAAGCCGCGGGCAACAGCTAGTATATTAAGACATAGGATACTTTCATCCCGGTAGAAGGTTCCCGCGGGATACTTTCATCCCGGTAGAAGATTCCCGCGGGACACTTTCATCCCGGTAGAAGGTTCCCGCGGGATACTTTCATCCCGGTAGAAGGTTCCCGCGGGATACTTTCATCCCGGTAGAAGGTTCCCGCGGGATACTTTCATCCCGGTAGAAGGTTCCCGCGGGATACTTTCATCCCGGTAGAAGGTTCCCGCGGGATAATTTCCGACATACACGCGGACGAAGCCGCGGGCAACAGCTAGTATATTAAGACATAGGATACTTTCATCCCGGTAGAAGGTTCCCGCGGGATACTTTCATCCCGGTAGAAGGTTCCCGCGGGATACTTTCATCCCGGTAGAAGGTTCCCGCGGGATACTTTCATCCCGGTAGAAGGTTCCCGCAGGATAATTTCATCCCGGTAGAAGGTTCCCGCGGGATAATTTCCGACATACACGCGGACGAAGCCGCTGGCAACAGCTAGTATATTAAGACATAGGATACTTTCATCCCGGTAGAAAGTTCCCGCGGGATACTTTCATCCCGGTAGAAGGTTCCCGCGGGATACTTTCATCCCGGTAGAAGGTTCCCGCGGGATACTTTCATCCCGGTAGAAGGTACCCGCGGGATAATTTCCGACATACACGTGGACGAAGCCGCGGGCAACAGCTAGTATATTAAGACATAGGATACTTTCATCCCGGTAGAAGGTTCCCGCGGGATACTTTCATCCCGGTAGAAGGTTCCCGCGGGACACTTTCATCCCGGTAGAAGGTTCCCGCGGGATACTTTCATCCCGGTAGAAGGTTCCCGCGGGATAATTTCCGACATACACGCGGACGAAGCCGCGGGCAACAGCTAGTATATTAAGACATAGGATACTTTCATCCCGGTAGAAGGTTCCCGCGGGATAATTTCCGACATACACGCGGACGAAGCCGCGGGCAACAGCTAGTATATTAAGACATAGGATACTTTCATCCCGGTAGAAGGTTCCCGCGGGATACTTTCATCCCGGTAGAAGGTTCCCGCGGGATAATCCCGACATACACGCGGACGAAGCCGCGGGCAACAGCTAGTATATTAAGACGTAGGATACTTTCATCCCGGTAGAAGGTTCCCGCGGGATACTTTCATCCCAGTAGAAGGTTCCCGCGGGATACTTTCATCCCGGTAGAAGGTTCCCGCAGGATACTTTCATCCCGGTAGAAGGTTGCCGCGGGATACTTTCATCCCGGTAGAAGGTTCCCGCGGGATAATTTCCGACATACACGCGGACGAAGCCGCGGGCAACAGCTAGTATATTAAGACATAGGATACTTTCATCCTGGTAGAAGGTTCCCGCGGGATACTTTCATCCCGGTAGAAGGTTCCCGCGGGATAATTTCATCCCGGTAGAAGGTTCCCGCGGGATACTTTCATCCCGGTAGAAGGTTCCCGCGGGATAATTTCATCCCGGTAGAAGGTTCCCGCGGGATAATTTCCGACATACACGCGGACGAAGCCGCGGGCAACAGCTAGTATATTAAGACATAGGATACTTTCATCCCGGTAGAAGGTTCCCGCGGGATACTTTCATCCCGGTAGAAGGTTCCCGCGGGATACTTTCATCCCGGTAGAAGGTTCCCGCGGGATACTTTCATCCCGGTAGAAGGTTCCCGCGGGATAATTTCATCCCGGTAGAAGGTTCCCGCGGGATACTTTCATCCCGGTAGAAGGTTCTTGCGGGATAATTTCATCCCGGTAGAAGGTTCCCGCGGGATACTTTCATCCCGGTAGAAGGTTCCCGCGGGATAATTTCATCCCGGTAGAAGGTTCCCGCGGGATACTTTCATCCCGGTAGAAGGTTCCCGCGGGATAATTTCATCCCGGTAGAAGGTTCCCGCGGGATACTTTCATCCCGGTAGAAGGTACCCGCGGGATAATTTCCGACATACACGTGGACGAAGCCGCGGGCAACAGCTAGTATATTAAGACATAGGATACTTTCATCCCGGTAGAAGGTTCCCGCGGGATACTTTCATCCCGGTAGAAGGTTCCCGCGGGACACTTTCATCCCGGTAGAAGGTTCCCGCGGGATACTTTCATCCCGGTAGAAGGTTCCCGCGGGATATTTTCCGACATACACGCGGACGAAGCCGCGGGCAACAGCTAGTATATTAAGACATAGGATACTTTCATCCCGGTAGAAGGTTCCCGCGGGATAATTTCCGACATACACGCGGACGAAGCTGCGGGCAACAGCTAGTATATTAAGACATAGGATACTTTCATCCCGGTAGAAGGTTCCCGCGGGATACTTTCATCCCGGTAGAAGGTTCCCGCGGGATAATTCCGACATACACGCGGACGAAGCCGCGGGCAACAGCTAGTATATTAAGACGTAGGATACTTTCATCCCGGTAGAAGGTTCCCGCGGGATACTTTCATCCCAGTAGAAGGTTCCCGCGGGATACTTTCATCCCGGTAGAAGGTTCCCGCAGGATACTTTCATCCCGGTAGAAGGTTGCCGCGGGATACTTTCATCCCGGTAGAAGGTTCCCGCGGGATACTTTCATCCCGGTAGAAGGTTCCCGCGGGATACTTTCATCCCGGTAGAAGGTTCCCGCGGGATACTTTCATCCCGGTAGAAGGTTCCCGCGGGATAATTTCCGACATACATGCGGACGAAGCCGCGGGCAACAGCTAGTGTATTAAGACGTAGGATACTTTCATCCCGGTAGAAGGTTCCCGCGGGATACTTTCATCCCAGTAGAAGGTTCCCGCGGGATACTTTCATCCCGGTAGAAGGTTCCCGCGGGATACTTTCATCCCGGTAGAAGGTTCCCGCGGGATAATTTCCGACATACATGCGGACGAAGCCGCGGGCAACAGCTAGTGTATTAAGACGTAGGATACTTTCATCCCGGTAGAAGGTTCCCGCGGGATACTTTCATCCCAGTAGAAGGTTCCCGCGGGATACTTTCATCCCGGTAGAAGGTTCCCGCGGGATACTTTCATCCCGGTAGAAGGTTCCCGCGGGATACTTTCATCCCGGTAGAAGGTTCCCGCGGGATACTTTCATCCCGGTAGAAGGTTCCCGCGGGATACTTTCATCCCGGTAGAAGGTTCCCGCGGGATACTTTCATCCCGGTAGAAGGTTCCCGCGGGATACTTTCATCCCGGTAGAAGGTTCCCGCGGGATACTTTCATCCCGGTAGAAGGTTCCCGCGGGATACTTTCATCCCGGTAGAAGGTTCCCGCGGGATAATTCCGACATACACGCGGACGAAGCCGCGGGCAACAGCTAGTATATTAAGACGTAGGATACTTTCATCCCGGTAGAAGGTTCCCGCGGGATACTTTCATCCCAGTAGAAGGTTCCCGCGGGATACTTTCATCCCGGTAGAAGGTTCCCGCAGGATACTTTCATCCCGGTAGAAGGTTCCCGCGGGATACTTTCATCCCGGTAGAAGGTTCCCGCGGGATAATTTCCGACATACACGCGGACGAAGCCGCGGGCAACAGCTAGTATATTAAGACATAGGATACTTTTATCCCGGTAGAAGGTTCCCGCGGGATACTTTCATCCCGGTAGAAGGTTCCCGCGGGATACTTTCATCCCGGTAGAAGGTTCCCGCGGGATAATTTCATCCCGGTAGAAGTTTCCCGCGGGATAATTTCCGACATACACGCGGACGAAGCCGCTGGCAACAGCTAGTATATTAAGACATAGGATACTTTCATCCCGGTAGAAGGTTCCCGCGGGATACTTTCATCCCGGTAGAAGGTTCCCGCGGGATACTTTCATCCCGGTAGAAGGTTCCCGCGGGATACTTTCATCCCGGTAGAAGGTTCCCGCGGGATAATTTCATCCCGGTAGAAGGTTCCCGCGGGATACTTTCATCCCGGTAGAAGGTTCCCGCGGGATACTTTCATCCCGGTGGAAGGTTCCCGCAGGATACTTTCATCCCGGTAGAAGGTTCCCGCGGGATACTTTCATCCCGGTAGAAGGTTCCCGCGGGATAATTTCCGACATACACGCGGACGAAGCCGCGGGCAACAGCTAGTATATTAAGACATAGGATACTTTCATCCCGGTAGAAGGTTCCCGCGGGATACTTTCATCCCGGTAGAAGGTTCCCGCGGGATAATTTCCGACATACATGCGGACGAAGCCGCGGGCAACAGCTAGTATATTAAGACATAGGATACTTTCATCCCGGTAGAAGGTTCCCGCGGGATACTTTCATCCCGGTAGAAGGTTCCCGCGGGATACTTTCATCCCGGTAGAAGGTTCCCGCGGGATACTTTCATCCCGGTAGAAGGTTCCCGCGGGATAATTTCATCCCGGTAGAAGGTTCCCGCGGGATACTTTCATCCCGGTAGAAGGTTCTTGCGGGATAATTTCATCCCGGTAGAAGGTTCCCGCGGGATACTTTCATCCCGGTAGAAGGTTCCCGCGGGATAATTTCATCCCGGTAGAAGGTTCCCGCGGGATACTTTCATCCCGGTAGAAGGTTCCCGCGGGATAATTTCATCCCGGTAGAAGGTTCCCGCGGGATACTTTCATCCCGGTAGAAGGTACCCGCGGGATAATTTCCGACATACACGTGGACGAAGCCGCGGGCAACAGCTAGTATATTAAGACATAGGATACTTTCATCCCGGTAGAAGGTTCCCGCGGGATACTTTCATCCCGGTAGAAGGTTCCCGCGGGACACTTTCATCCCGGTAGAAGGTTCCCGCGGGATACTTTCATCCCGGTAGAAGGTTCCCGCGGGATATTTTCCGACATACACGCGGACGAAGCCGCGGGCAACAGCTAGTATATTAAGACATAGGATACTTTCATCCCGGTAGAAGGTTCCCGCGGGATAATTTCCGACATACACGCGGACGAAGCTGCGGGCAACAGCTAGTATATTAAGACATAGGATACTTTCATCCCGGTAGAAGGTTCCCGCGGGATACTTTCATCCCGGTAGAAGGTTCCCGCGGGATAATTCCGACATACACGCGGACGAAGCCGCGGGCAACAGCTAGTATATTAAGACGTAGGATACTTTCATCCCGGTAGAAGGTTCCCGCGGGATACTTTCATCCCAGTAGAAGGTTCCCGCGGGATACTTTCATCCCGGTAGAAGGTTCCCGCAGGATACTTTCATCCCGGTAGAAGGTTGCCGCGGGATACTTTCATCCCGGTAGAAGGTTCCCGCGGGATACTTTCATCCCGGTAGAAGGTTCCCGCGGGATACTTTCATCCCGGTAGAAGGTTCCCGCGGGATACTTTCATCCCGGTAGAAGGTTCCCGCGGGATAATTTCCGACATACATGCGGACGAAGCCGCGGGCAACAGCTAGTGTATTAAGACGTAGGATACTTTCATCCCGGTAGAAGGTTCCCGCGGGATACTTTCATCCCAGTAGAAGGTTCCCGCGGGATACTTTCATCCCGGTAGAAGGTTCCCGCGGGATACTTTCATCCCGGTAGAAGGTTCCCGCGGGATAATTTCCGACATACATGCGGACGAAGCCGCGGGCAACAGCTAGTGTATTAAGACGTAGGATACTTTCATCCCGGTAGAAGGTTCCCGCGGGATACTTTCATCCCAGTAGAAGGTTCCCGCGGGATACTTTCATCCCGGTAGAAGGTTCCCGCGGGATACTTTCATCCCGGTAGAAGGTTCCCGCGGGATACTTTCATCCCGGTAGAAGGTTCCCGCGGGATACTTTCATCCCGGTAGAAGGTTCCCGCGGGATACTTTCATCCCGGTAGAAGGTTCCCGCGGGATACTTTCATCCCGGTAGAAGGTTCCCGCGGGATACTTTCATCCCGGTAGAAGGTTCCCGCGGGATACTTTCATCCCGGTAGAAGGTTCCCGCGGGATACTTTCATCCCGGTAGAAGGTTCCCGCGGGATAATTCCGACATACACGCGGACGAAGCCGCGGGCAACAGCTAGTATATTAAGACGTAGGATACTTTCATCCCGGTAGAAGGTTCCCGCGGGATACTTTCATCCCAGTAGAAGGTTCCCGCGGGATACTTTCATCCCGGTAGAAGGTTCCCGCAGGATACTTTCATCCCGGTAGAAGGTTCCCGCGGGATACTTTCATCCCGGTAGAAGGTTCCCGCGGGATAATTTCCGACATACACGCGGACGAAGCCGCGGGCAACAGCTAGTATATTAAGACATAGGATACTTTTATCCCGGTAGAAGGTTCCCGCGGGATACTTTCATCCCGGTAGAAGGTTCCCGCGGGATACTTTCATCCCGGTAGAAGGTTCCCGCGGGATAATTTCATCCCGGTAGAAGTTTCCCGCGGGATAATTTCCGACATACACGCGGACGAAGCCGCTGGCAACAGCTAGTATATTAAGACATAGGATACTTTCATCCCGGTAGAAGGTTCCCGCGGGATACTTTCATCCCGGTAGAAGGTTCCCGCGGGATACTTTCATCCCGGTAGAAGGTTCCCGCGGGATACTTTCATCCCGGTAGAAGGTTCCCGCGGGATAATTTCATCCCGGTAGAAGGTTCCCGCGGGATACTTTCATCCCGGTAGAAGGTTCCCGCGGGATACTTTCATCCCGGTGGAAGGTTCCCGCAGGATACTTTCATCCCGGTAGAAGGTTCCCGCGGGATACTTTCATCCCGGTAGAAGGTTCCCGCGGGATAATTTCCGACATACACGCGGACGAAGCCGCGGGCAACAGCTAGTATATTAAGACATAGGATACTTTCATCCCGGTAGAAGGTTCCCGCGGGATACTTTCATCCCGGTAGAAGGTTCCCGCGGGATAATTTCCGACATACATGCGGACGAAGCCGCGGGCAACAGCTAGTATATTAAGACATAGGATACTTTCATCCCGGTAGAAGGTTCCCGCGGGATACTTTCATCCCGGTAGAAGGTTCCCGCGGGACACTTTCATCCCGGTAGAAGGTTCCCGCGGGATACTTTCATCCCGGTAGAAGGTTCCCGCGGGATACTTTCATCCCGGTAGAAGGTTCCCGCGGGATACTTTCATCCCGGTAGAAGGTTCCCGCGGGATACTTTCATCCCGGTAGAAGGTTCCCGCGGGATAATTTCCGACATACACGCGGACGAAGCCGCGGGCAACAGCTAGTATATTAAGACATAGGATACTTTCATCCCGGTAGAAGGTTCCCGCGGGATACTTTCATCCCGGTAGAAGGTTCCCGCGGGATACTTTCATCCCGGTAGAAGGTTCCCGCGGGATACTTTCATCCCGGTAGAAGGTTCCCGCAGGATAATTTCATCCCGGTAGAAGGTTCCCGCGGGATAATTTCCGACATACACGCGGACGAAGCCGCTGGCAACAGCTAGTATATTAAGACATAGGATACTTTCATCCCGGTAGAAAGTTCCCGCGGGATACTTTCATCCCGGTAGAAGGTTCCCGCGGGATACTTTCATCCCGGTAGAAGGTTCCCGCGGGATACTTTCATCCCGGTAGAAGGTACCCGCGGGATAATTTCCGACATACACGTGGACGAAGCCGCGGGCAACAGCTAGTATATTAAGACATAGGATACTTTCATCCCGGTAGAAGGTTCCCGCGGGATACTTTCATCCCGGTAGAAGGTTCCCGCGGGACACTTTCATCCCGGTAGAAGGTTCCCGCGGGATACTTTCATCCCGGTAGAAGGTTCCCGCGGGATAATTTCCGACATACACGCGGACGAAGCCGCGGGCAACAGCTAGTATATTAAGACATAGGATACTTTCATCCCGGTAGAAGGTTCCCGCGGGATAATTTCCGACATACACGCGGACGAAGCCGCGGGCAACAGCTAGTATATTAAGACATAGGATACTTTCATCCCGGTAGAAGGTTCCCGCGGGATACTTTCATCCCGGTAGAAGGTTCCCGCGGGATAATCCCGACATACACGCGGACGAAGCCGCGGGCAACAGCTAGTATATTAAGACGTAGGATACTTTCATCCCGGTAGAAGGTTCCCGCGGGATACTTTCATCCCAGTAGAAGGTTCCCGCGGGATACTTTCATCCCGGTAGAAGGTTCCCGCAGGATACTTTCATCCCGGTAGAAGGTTGCCGCGGGATACTTTCATCCCGGTAGAAGGTTCCCGCGGGATAATTTCCGACATACACGCGGACGAAGCCGCGGGCAACAGCTAGTATATTAAGACATAGGATACTTTCATCCTGGTAGAAGGTTCCCGCGGGATACTTTCATCCCGGTAGAAGGTTCCCGCGGGATAATTTCATCCCGGTAGAAGGTTCCCGCGGGATACTTTCATCCCGGTAGAAGGTTCCCGCGGGATAATTTCATCCCGGTAGAAGGTTCCCGCGGGATAATTTCCGACATACACGCGGACGAAGCCGCGGGCAACAGCTAGTATATTAAGACATAGGATACTTTCATCCCGGTAGAAGGTTCCCGCGGGATACTTTCATCCCGGTAGAAGGTTCCCGCGGGATACTTTCATCCCGGTAGAAGGTTCCCGCGGGATACTTTCATCCCGGTAGAAGGTTCCCGCGGGATAATTTCATCCCGGTAGAAGGTTCCCGCGGGATACTTTCATCCCGGTAGAAGGTTCTTGCGGGATAATTTCATCCCGGTAGAAGGTTCCCGCGGGATACTTTCATCCCGGTAGAAGGTTCCCGCGGGATAATTTCATCCCGGTAGAAGGTTCCCGCGGGATACTTTCATCCCGGTAGAAGGTTCCCGCGGGATAATTTCATCCCGGTAGAAGGTTCCCGCGGGATACTTTCATCCCGGTAGAAGGTACCCGCGGGATAATTTCCGACATACACGTGGACGAAGCCGCGGGCAACAGCTAGTATATTAAGACATAGGATACTTTCATCCCGGTAGAAGGTTCCCGCGGGATACTTTCATCCCGGTAGAAGGTTCCCGCGGGACACTTTCATCCCGGTAGAAGGTTCCCGCGGGATACTTTCATCCCGGTAGAAGGTTCCCGCGGGATAATTTCCGACATACACGCGGACGAAGCCGCGGGCAACAGCTAGTATATTAAGACATAGGATACTTTCATCCCGGTAGAAGGTTCCCGCGGGATAATTTCCGACATACACGCGGACGAAGCCGCGGGCAACAGCTAGTATATTAAGACATAGGATACTTTCATCCCGGTAGAAGGTTCCCGCGGGATACTTTCATCCCGGTAGAAGGTTCCCGCGGGATAATTCCGACATACACGCGGACGAAGCCGCGGGCAACAGCTAGTATATTAAGACGTAGGATACTTTCATCCCGGTAGAAGGTTCCCGCGGGATACTTTCATCCCAGTAGAAGGTTCCCGCGGGATACTTTCATCCCGGTAGAAGGTTCCCGCAGGATACTTTCATCCCGGTAGAAGGTTGCCGCGGGATACTTTCATCCCGGTAGAAGGTTCCCGCGGGATAATTTCCGACATACACGCGGACGAAGCCGCGGGCAACAGCTAGTATATTAAGACATAGGATACTTTCATCCTGGTAGAAGGTTCCCGCGGGATACTTTCATCCCGGTAGAAGGTTCCCGCGGGATAATTTCATCCCGGTAGAAGGTTCCCGCGGGATACTTTCATCCCGGTAGAAGGTTCCCGCGGGATAATTTCATCCCGGTAGAAGGTTCCCGCGGGATAATTTCCGACATACACGCGGACGAAGCCGCGGGCAACAGCTAGTATATTAAGACATAGGATACTTTCATCCCGGTAGAAGGTTCCCGCGGGATACTTTCATCCCGGTAGAAGGTTCCCGCGGGATAATTTCATCCCGGTAGAAGGTTCCCGCGGGATACTTTCATCCCGGTAGAAGGTTCCCGCGGGATAATTTCATCCCGGTAGAAGGTTCCCGCGGGATACTTTCATCCCGGTAGAAGGTTCCCGCGGGATAATTTCATCCCGGTAGAAGGTTCCCGCGGGATACTTTCATCCCGGTAGAAGGTTCCCGCGGGATAATTTCATCCCGGTAGAAGGTTCCCGCGGGATAATTTCCGACATACACGCGGACGAAGCCGCTGGCAACAGCTAGTATATTAAGACATAGGATACTTTCATCCCGGTAGAAGGTTCCCGCGGGATACTTTCATCCCGGTAGAAGGTTCCCGCGGGATACTTTCATCCCGGTAGAAGGTTCCCGCGGGATACTTTCATCCCGGTAGAAGGTTCCCGCGGGATAATTTCATCCCGGTAGAAGGTTCCCGCGGGATACTTTCATCCCGGTAGAAGGTTCCCGCGGGATAATTTCATCCCGGTAGAAGGTTCCCGCGGGATACTTTCATCCCGGTAGAAGGTTCCCGCGGGATAATTTCATCCCGGTAGAAGGTTCCCGCGGGATAATTTCCGACATACACGTGGACGAAGCCGCGGGTAACAGCTAGTATATTAAGACATAGGATACTTTCATCCCGGTAGAAGGTTCCAGCGGGATACTTTCATCCCGGTAGAAGGTTCCCGCGGGATACTTTCATCCCGGTAGAAGGTTCCCGCGGGATACTTTCATCCCGGTAGAAGGTTCCCGCGGGATAATTTCCGACATACATGCGGACGAAGCCGCGGGCAACAGCTAGTATATTAAGACATAGGATACTTTCATCCCGGTAGAAGGATCCCGCGGGATAATTTCATCCCGGTAGAAGGTTCCCGCGGGATACTTTCATCCCAGTAGAAGGTTCCCGCGGGATACTTTCATCCCGGTAGAAGGTTCCCGCAGGATACTTTCATCCCGGTAGAAGGTTCCCACGGGATACTTTCATCCCGGTAGAAGGTTCCCGAAAAATTCAGAAATAAACATGGAGAATACAAAACATTATTTATGACATTAAGTGATGAAAAATTTGAAAATTACTATCGACTATCACATTCCCTCGCAATCTTTTCCCAAGCCAAATCCTTTTTACCGATGTCTCTGTACGATATATCGCTCATTTTCCATAAACAGGGGTGTAGCTTGACTTTTTCAATAAATAACTCCATAATTAAACCAAATATTATTGACTAAATAAAAATAAAGCCGCCTGTCGTGGTCATCAAATGCACGCGTGCGCCACGAAACCTAGCAATTGACAAAATGGCGCAGGCGTCGCTCGCTTGCTTCCCCGCCCGTCCCACCTCCCGCAGTGCCCCACGGCGGTGCACGGAGAGGCTACGTATGTGTACTAAACTTCGCTTTGTAAGAAAATGTATGTGACAATCCGCGGCTAAAGGTACCTTATGGACGTTTATAGTATCGAAGATATTGAATGTTTTGTAAATTTTGCAAGAAATATAGATTTTTTTTTTATTGCTTTTTCGCAAAGCATAAGATCTGAAATTTATTTCCCTGTTATTATTTTTTATTTTATGTAAATAATAAGTCCATAATGTGGTCTCAAAGTTTAGTAGAAAAGGTACCTTACGGCCGCATGTTATGAAACGCTAGATGCAAACACGTCCTGACGTGCTCCGCTTCTGTCATTCACGCCGCTGTATCGTAGCAATACTTTGTCTTTGCCGCCAGGCATCTGAACTACTCTTACCTACGCTTTAAGCATCGTTTTCTATCTCGCTCATCGCTAAGGATACGGCAGTCGGCAACGGCACTAGTCATTGCTTGTTCGTTTATTCTTTCGTTCGGCTGAGTTAAAAGCGTTCCTCTGCAAATTTTAGTGTTCATTATTAATAATTTTCAACACAATTTGAGATTAAAGTGCAGTATAAATTTGTTTGCATCATGATAAATAATAATGGAAGGAGATAAAAATAATTATCCTTATAAGTTCGCGGTGGTGTCTATTTTTGTAAAAAAAGGCGTTCAGAACAAGCAAATCTTTAATATTGTGTAACTCGGCCATAAGGACCATTTTCTTTACATAAAAAAATAATTATAATTTTTAAAGAGACTAAAAAAGAACTGATTATGTTTGTAACGATTTATTACTAAAATGATAGAAATAAAACCAGTCATTAGAAAAACCATTATCATCAATGTATAATCTTAATTTTATTGTTTTGACGGATTATAATTTGTTACATTATTTCCATAAGGTACCTTTTCTCAAATGTATGGAACAAAAACTACTATTGTGATGTAAGTTTAAGTGACTTAAAAAGCTAAAATTAGCCTGTAATGGCGATATTGTCAGTTTTATTTTAAGTTAATGAAAGATTTTCGTTGATTTATTTATGAAAAATTATATTGTTTGTTAAATTATGACTGAAATTTGTTAAGTTTTGTGATTTTGCATGAAAATTATTAAAGGTGATTTTTACCCCTAATTCTTGTTTTTATTTATTTATTTTGTCAAGATTTTCTTTCGAAATTGTGTTCTAATAGATCAGTTAAAAATCTGTAGGTCTCATCGCACGAATTTGGCAAAATTAAACAAAACATCATTTTTTAGAAATTGGTCCATAGACACATTGATTGGTCCATAACAAGGTTCTGATTAGTAATACAGAAGTTGTCTCAACATTATTTAAAAGACAGGAGTCCTAGGAATAATTTTTCGTTGGCCACTATGTAACTTACAACGGCAACATAGTGTTCGAGGTGACTGAACTTAAAATGTCTGTTTCTCGAAATTGCACAATTTCGAATATAATTTAAAAAAAATTATATATCTCCGTAACAAAACATCGTAGGAGGTTGATCTTTTTTGATATCTACAGCGTATTAATCGCAGATTACTAGCGTATGCATAACTCCATATCGACCACAAGGTACCTTTAGCCGCGGATTGTCACGTATGTAGTTGTTTCCACTGCAACCCACGAAGAGGCTACGCATGAATTGACGTCATTGACACACGCATAGCTTGCTCGAATAAGCGGTTACGTAGCTCAACGCTGTCAGCGTGGGTCTACCCGTGCGCCGTGCCACGCTACACATAGTCGTGGGTCATATTCGTGTACTTCAGTGGAAACGTAGACCCACGTTGTCAAACAAATGAATACACGCAGCTAAAATGCGCCGCGTGTCCGTGCACAGCGTGCACTGCGGTGGAGCCGCGCCTTTACAACATTGTATACCGTAAACCCACGGTCATGTGTGCTATATTTCATTGAAATCTGTTCAGCTGCTAAGACGTGAAAAGGATGGAAGGAAAGACATACGTCGCATTTATATTCGTATTTAAATTATTAAATAAATATGAATTCTTATGTAAACTTGGAACTAAAACTTACCCATCACACACAGCGCCATCTATGAATTTTATCATGTACTTAGAGAGCTTGCAACTCATAGGTACCCAAGCGGAGCGAGCGAGTCTTTTGAGAGATAACAATATCGCCGCAGTTTTAAACATCGTGTAGATGGCACTCTAAGCGTTATATTCACGGTAGAATTATATTATATAAAATAGGTGGGTAGATGTGACGCTGGCTACAGATAATTTTATTAAAATATATTAAATCAACATTTTATTCAACCTTAAAAAAATGTTTGCTGACCTAAATCCAAGGTTTGTTTAGCGCCAGTTTAAGAGACTTTACAAACAAACTTTGTTTAAAAACGTAAATTTTCAATGTACCTACTGGGTGTAATTTTAATCCGTTATCCTCATAGCGGGATTAAAAATCAGCTGCTCCTTACATTTTGACGAGTTATGCGGAAATAGATGTATGGGACAGCTGAATTTTTTTTCGCGATTTCAGGTTTGGTCCCATAGTAATAGTTGTTCATAATGATGACTTCAATAACCCTTTAGACGATAACGGTGATTAAAATTACATCCTGTACAAACATTATTCTATTTTATACAGGATGAATTTTTGAAGTGGGCGAGGATGGCCAAATCCGAAACTATGAGGAATGGCGAAAAGTTCTCAAAGGAGTCTTGGGCTCGATTTTGATGAAAACTAAAACTGCATCAATGGATTTTTGAAAAATCAATATCAAGGTTTGTTATTAGCGTTACTATCGAATGGTGTAACAATACAGTGTGTTTTTTTTTTTCAAAATCAACGGGTTCGATTGCTGGCTAGAAATATAGATTTTTCAAAAATCCTATGATGCTGTTTTAGTTTTTATCAAAATCAGTTATAGTTTCGAATTAGGCCATCCACGCCCACTTGAAAAATTCATTCTGTAAAGTCCTTCTAGTGTCTACAGCGTCTTTGGTGCAAGGGTCGCAAGCGCTACACTGAGAATGAAATCCTGGTTTCGGCTCCCTGGTCGGGTAGCGTTATTAGGGCTTTTCCAAATGTAATTTCTCAGTAGCAGCCAGGAGTCTGGATTTGTGCCGGTTGATGGCAATAGGCTCGCCCCCTATTACATGGGACTTAAACATAACTGGCGAAATGTGGATGTACTATACGTACCGCTCACCTTAACCCTTCGAGGATTACAGGCGTGATTTTATGTTACATGATTATGATAATATAGTAAAAGATACATATTTATTGACAGGCCAGTTGGCGTGGTTGGTTAAGATACCACCTATCATGCCGCAGGTCGTGGGTTCGATTCCGATCAAGGACAAACATTTGTGTGCATGAACATGTCTGTTTGTTCTGAGTCTGGGTGTAATTATCTATATAAGTATGTATTTACAAAAAAAAAAGTAGTACCTATATGTAGTATAATATTCTCCACAAAATACTCCGAGTCCGATTCCACACCTTGCAAAATTTTCAGAAGTTCGTCCGAATCAAGTTCTTCACTCATTTTTCTATTTGCAAGTGAAAGAAAGAAAGATGCGTGCGCGCGTATCCGATTTTGTGCTGCACTATGCCAAAGTGACCTTGACAGCCGCACGCCTATGACGTCACTGACCAACTTCTATAGTAGTTCGTGGCACTCGGTGGCGCACAGGGGCATAGACGACCAATTGTTTTGTAGAGATGGGAAAATAACTATCGACAAGAATTAGTAACAACTTTATAATTACGTATCGACATCTACCTGAAGGTCGAAATTCATCTACTATCCTTTGTAATGAAGTAGATAACTAAGTTCATATTTTATTGACCTCAAAATGTTTTCGATATTCGTAACTTTCTGTATTTATAAATATTTCAATGGTGAAATCAACCTTTCACGGCACATCACTGGCCAACTTGATATGAAGTGATTGGCGTTCTGAGGAAAGTAACAAAATTCGGAGTTTCTGTTTTTGCCGATTTTAGGACAAACTAGGGCTTATTTTGTGTAGAAAAATAAAAAACAGGGTAGTAGACAGTGCTATCTTAAATAATAAAATGAAACAAAGCTTTTAATCACAGTAAATTTATTTTAATAAGATAATTAAAATGAACAACTTCTATAGAAGTTGTGGCGCTGGTGGCACGAAAATCCCGAACTTCTATAGAAGTGCTTGGCGGTGAAAAGGTTAAAATTATACAAAAAAATATAAAAATGTAGAGGTATTTTCGGAATTAAATTCTATCGAGGAGATTTAACCCAATCGTGTTTTCCTTCAGTCAGAGTATTAATCAAATAGTCAATAAACATATATCCAAAAATTAAATCCATACACTACGAATATGTAATAGTGAAATAAATGATTACGAAAAAGCCGCCAACTTATTTTAGTATCGCCTTAAGCGTCTCGCGGCGCTTAAGAGTTAGAGGTATTGCTTACCTAATATAGCGTCTCCTAAGAACTCGAGTCGTTGGTAGCAATCCGTGAGTCGGTTTGCTTGATGAGAAGCGTGTGTCAACGCTTGCAGTAAAAGGGAGCGGTCTTTGAAACGGTATTGTAGCGTTCTTTCAAGAGCGTCGTAGCCTGTGGATGGAAACATTTCATTGAGCAATTGATAAATTCTTAAAAAGGCGCCTTGAAACTAGAAGCATTCATTTAGATACCCAATTGACCACAATACATCATCACTAAATACATTTATGGTTAAACAACATTCAAAACATCGTTCTATTTCTATCAAGCGTTTGAAGTTGACAGAGACAGAATGCTGTTTTTGTGTTGTTTGTTTGTTTTGTACTTTTTCTGTTCTGTGCTCGTTACTATTTTTTTTTTTTTTTGACATCTCGGGACCCTGGGGTCTTGGACCTTTGGAAGGCGTACGAGGGGCCGAAGCCAACTCGCAGAGGCCCCTTAGACAATTCTAAATGATGAGGAGGCACTAACCAACGATTATCCATATATGCACTATGTAAGTATACCCAAGGATAACCCCCGGCTGGTGCAGGACTATTGAAGAAGGTGGATTTATTATAATTTTTTGGTACTTACTACTTGACCAAAACAATTAGGCGCATGACAGGAATTCGATTTCGGCGGCCGCACCCCGCACCTATCCCCGCGCTTCCCCTAGTGACGTGCAGTCGTATACTCGCTTTCAGCAGTGATGATAATACGTACAATATCAATCACCGTTCCGGTGTTCGCTCCCTAGTTCCAATAACTTCATAGCTGTTATGCGCCTAATTGTTTTGGTCACGTAGTAGTATCATTTATTCGAGTTACGTGTTTCAGTGGCAATAAACCAATTTTTATTTTGTCAACACGTGTAGCGTTAAATGCATTCAGTGATTTCTGGTTCAAGCACGCACAGTCTGTTTTTGAAAGGCTAATCAGCGTAAAAGTTTGCTGACAGATTGTCAAACCGATGTAATATGTTGTCATGGACTTACCAGAGAGCATTTGGTTCAGTTCGCCTTCGGGGTCGTCAATGTATCGGAGAAGAGGCGACGGCGGCGCTTTTAACTCTCCAAATATTGGCTGCGGACAAAGTACGACACTTTTATTTATAAACGAGATGCAAAAACATATTGAGAGAGACTCGTGGCTAAATAATAACCAAGGTAAAGCTACGCTTGCCGAGTTTGGTCCGAGGATTGGTGACAATATATTAAAGCCGTTGGTCCCGGCTCTCGTTCGCAGTTCTTTGATAGTCTTTACGGGTAGTCAGAAGCCCGAAAGTCTGATAACCAGTCTAACTTTGAGGTATCGTGTATTAGTAACTGGAGGTCAGAAAGGCAGTCGCTCGATTTAAAATATTCAGCTGCGTCCGGTTAGACTGGAGGCCGACCCCAACATAGAAGCCTAGGCAGACGATGACCACCTGTATCCATCTCCCGTGTAAATCTTTATAAGGCTGCAGCGAACCCACAGCTCGTGAGCAGGGAACATGTCCTGATGCGGAGGCGCTTCATCATCAGAACACGATGTCGATAATGAGGTGTAACGAGTACCTACCTATAATATCTGCATCCAAAGAGGGGCTCCTGGGTAAGTAATAACAGCCGCAAGGATCGATCCTCCGAAAGCACGTTAAGATGATTTAAGTGCCGATACGCGGCGCGAGTCTTGGAGGCAATTACCTATATTCCATAAAATTATTTACATATATATTATTTCGGGCGGTAACATTTTCACCCCCCTAAACCTTTACGAAATGAGACAATTTTTGTCACATTACATTCACTACACCTTAATCTAGGTCTGTAGGTTTTTTTTTTAGGAATGCTATTTAAGTTCATTTAGAAAAATAAAAACGCTCGAAGAAGTTTTTAAAAGTTTTTAAGCTCGAGGAAATATAGACAGTTTTTATGGTTCGTCAAAAGCCCGAAAGTCTGACCATCAGTCTTACCGCGTGTTACCCAGGAACCAGGCTGTGGAGGTCAGATAGGCTCTCCATGTAAAAATACTGGTATTCAGTTGCTGGTGAGACTGGAAGCTGACCTCAACATAGTTGGGAAAAGGCTAGGTAGATGATTACCTGCATCCATCTCCCTTGTGAATCTTTATAAGGCTGCAGCGAACCGACAGCTCGCGCCGGCCACGACCAGTCCTCTTCAGGGAACATCTCCTGATGCGGAGCCGCTTCATCATCAGAACACGATGATGATGATGATGAGGAGGAACGCTTGTCGTCCGAAGATGTTGGTGAGGCTGTCTGTAAAAAGATTTGAGGGTTAGATTAAACACCTAAGGAATAATTTTAAAAAAAGATTAAATATTATGAGGTTCTGGATTCGATCCCGAAGTCAGGCAGTGATTTATGTTTATTACATAATGAAAGGAGATCACCCATTTTGTTCGGCGATTTGGGATTTAAAAAAGTCGGTGGTCTCCTGACCACAGACTTTTTTCGCTGATGAATAGTGATGGGCGAGGGATAAATACTCAAAGGATAAATATTCAAGTATTTATCAGAAATGGATAAATACCAATTTTTATCAATTTTTTACTCAAAATGACGTATAAATATAATTTAAACGTTGTTTCTCTAAGTTAATAACTACTGTTGTTGTTTGAGATTTCCAAAACTACATTTACATTACAGATTAAGATTTTTTTTTCTGGTGAGACGTTAAGACGAGGCAACTTTATCGCACCGCTCCCTATCCCGGCCTCTCGCCCAGTTTCTTTGGTTTTACAGGTGCGCGGGGGAAGGGTGGGGAAACTCGCCGTTCCCCGCGCTCTATTATAGTTGCCAGTGCCTAGTATTGATAGTGATTGATTTCAGAAAATAATAATTATTGTAGTGTTTGATTTTTTTTAAATATTAATGATTGTTGTCAACTAACATAATTATAATCGGTACTGACAGTGATTGACGAAAATATTCATGATTGTAGTGAAACCATTGTAACTTTAGGATTTTTGTTTTTGTTAGAGTTTTGATTAGAGAAGACTAAAATCCATATTTACAGACTTTCATTTTATTTATGCAATCCTTTTGTTTTGTAAAATGACAGTACAAGAAACGAAATCTGTACGTATAAAGTATTTATCCGCTGTTTTGAATAAGTAGGTACTCGAGTAAAAACGGATATTTATGAGTATTTATCAATTTTTAGTATTTATCCGGATAAAATCACAACACTACTGATGAATTAATTTTTTTTGCAACGCAAGCACAGAAAATAATGCCTCGGGAACGTAGTTCGCAAAATTTATTGTCTTTGGTTCGAGACGCGTCGAAATATTGCCACATATTTTATTATTTATGTCTGTAAAGACGCCAGCACATCGAGCTACTACAATCTGTCAAATTTCTTTAATAGATTTTCAACTTTATTGCTAAAGTAGGTTCAAGGTTGATTGGGAAAATTTGACAGTTTCTGGAAGCTTGACCTGCCCTTGTCTACGTCTGCACATATATATTTTTAATTTAGGTTAATACATTAGGCGCGGCAGACGCACATGCGCGTTTTCGGACGTTCACCAGGTGCTTGACGGCGCGTATGCGCGTCCATACAATTTACATAACTTTCTTCGAGTGCGGCGTGCCGCACCTGTGCGTTCGTTGTGCATATCTATTGTTTCGAAAACATCGTAAAATAAGGGTCGGTAAGGGTGTAGCATAAAGAAGCGTCTGCATAAAGAATTCAGCAGAGAATGTGTTAATTTAGTTGATCGTGGTTATCTCAACGTATGTTACTTGTTTTTACTGGTCTCAGACAGCGATACACCACCGGCTTACGCTGACAACCAGCGCCGTGGATTCATGCCTTCGTGCATGGGTCGCGGCTTTATGCTGAGCGTGTAGCCGTTTCGTGGGGTAGTGACGCACATTTCCAACAACTTTATTGTTTGTACTTATGTTCGTTTTGTGTGGTTTGTTATATGTGTATTTTATTATCTTGTGTTTCGCTTTTCATGTGCGTCACTTTCACGTGAATTAACTGTTTTTCTTTCTTTCCTTCTTTTTTTTTTAATGGAGTCAGTAGTAAGTAGAAACATTACATAATGATTATAGGGTGACTGGTAATTAGTGACCGATACTTAAACACAAGATTGTACTCATGATAACAAACAACTTTTACTATGGGACCAAACCTGCAATCGCGAAAAAAATCAGCTGTTCACTACATTTTGACGATTTATGCGAACATAAATGTAGGGAACAGCTCGAACAGCTCGATGGCTCCTAAGTATACCGCTAAAAATCAATCTTCAAGTCAAAGCAATGAATAGATACGGCCATTTATGCAAAATGTAAATCAAAACCTGTAAGGTACTTCACGTTAACTAGAAAAAAAAATCGGTAATTTGTAGTTTTATCTCATAATTTATTTCTTTTTTTTTTGCAATTACAAACGTACATTTCTAATTATAGAATTGACCGTGACACATATCAATGTGTGTGGGAACATATTTCTTAACTACAATGTTAAGTTTTAGGATAAATTCTTTTCAACTACGGAACCCTTCATTGTGCGACACGCACTTGGCCAGTTTTTTATTTTATTTATTATTATTATTACTTTTTGATATTTCTCGGGACCCTGGGGTCCCGGACCTTTGGAAGGCATACGAGGAGCCGAAGCCAACTCACAGAGGCCCCTTAGATAATTTTAAATGATGAGGAGGCACCAACCGACGATTATCCCTGTATGCACTATGCAAGTGCACCCAAGGACAACCCCCGGTTGGTACAGGACTATTGTTGTAGGTGAAAACAAAACATATTGGGCTATGGGTTTGGGTGGCTAAAGTGGATTGGGTAACTTGAACTATGAAAGAACTATGTCCCCTGCCTGACCAACGTTGTATATTATACACGGATAAAATGGCAGGGGGTGACTTGCACACTCAATAATGGGCCCCCGGAGACGGCCGCTAGCACATAGTGACGTGGTGACAAGGGGGCAACACTTCCTGAGGTGCTTGAGGAGTGGAGAGGTATTCCACGGCTATCAGGACAATCCCGGAAATACGGTCAAGATCCCTACCAGCACCTTACTGGAATACTTCCTTCCTCCGAGCACGTTTGCTCTTGCGAATCTCCACTCAAGCCGGCCAATAAAGGCAAGAAAGAGGTGGGAGCTCTGTTCCTCGTCAGTGTTCACTCCAGCCGACCAATAAAGGCAAGCCAGAGATGAGGACAAGATTTCTCCCGGGAGATAGGGTCCATGGGGTCGCTACTGCCCAACAGCTCGCCACATGCTGCCCTGCGGGTTTCAATATCTCTCTTGGTCTGGCTCCTCATCCTAGACCCGTTCCGGCAAACTCTACCGGCACAGACCTAAAGTTTGGAGCACGCAAGCCCCACCACGACGTCAACGTAGAGATACAGCGGTGGGGTTATTATTATTATTATTATTTATTTTATTTTTAATATTTTTTTATTTTTATGTCCCTTCACCTGCTCGCTGTGCCGGCGCACGTAGCCATGTTCTTGTTGCAGCGGCACGTGGTGACAGGGCAGCACCCTGATGCCGAGCCACGACATGAACAGCAACGCACCACGGGGGCCGCACTCCAGCAGGTAGGCGCCGATCAGAGCTTCTACACAGTCGGCTATTGATTTGTCTGTGGGGAGAAAGAAATATCCTTTATTTTCTTTATCCTGATTTATTTGACGTCGGCGCAACATTGGGACTACCGTAGCTAGTCACCCAAGTTTCAAGGGAATGAATTAGTTAGTAATTATAGTCAGAAATATATCCCCTTAAGAGCCTATATAACCTCGGCTCAAATTCTAATTACGCCCCCACTTCCCCGCGCCCCCTCACTCTGCATCCTACCTATTTTTAACCGACTTCCAAAAGGAGGAGGTTCTCAATTCGTCTGTATCTTTTTTTTTTTTGTATGTTTGTTACGCGATTACTCAAAGACGGATGGACCGATTTAGAAAATTCTTTTTTTGTTTGATAGGGTATAGTTCCGAGGTGGTCCCATATAAATTTTATTAACTTTGCTTGGGGAGTTTTTGAGTTAGCTTCAATAATGCGTATATTTCCCACTTATTATATGAGGATGATGTGATGGTGTTTTAATAACTTCCTATCACTGTTATTTACATGGCTATATCTACAATTATTGTGCTCAATTATGTATTCGAATTAGTGTGGGGTCGGTTCCACAACTAAAAAGTGAAAAATAATTTAATTTCGGAAGTCGGTGGCAAAAAACGAAAATACAAAACCCAAGACACCGACTTCCGAAATTAAAGTTATTTTTCACTTTGTAGTGTTTTGTTTTGGAAGTCGGTTTTATTTTTTGCTAAAAAGTTTTTATACCTATTGCGTAATGTGTGTTCTGAGCGCGAGCGACACAGCTCTCCCGTTCGAAAGCCGAAGCGAGACTGAGCGGGGGTGTTCGGGCCGCAGGGAACAAACTTCAAGACGCCGATAGTTTAAGTAATTTTCCCGGTAGAAGGTTCCCGCGGGATAATTTCCGACATACACGCGAACGAAGCCGCGGGCAACAGCTAGTATATTAAGACATAGGATACTTTCATCCCGGTAGAAGGTTCCCGCGGGATACTTTCATCCCGATAGAAGGTTCCCGCGGGATACTTTCATCCCGATAGAAGGTTCCCGCGGGATACTTTCATCCCGGTAGAAGGTTCCCGCGGGATACTTTCATCCCGATAGAAGGTTCCCGCGGGATAATTTCCGACATAAACGCGAACGAAGCCGCGGGCAACAGCTAGTATATTAAGACATAGGATACTTTCATCCCGGTAGAAGGTTCCCGCGGGATACTTTCATCCCGATAGAAGGTTCCCGCGGGATACTTTCATCCCGATAGAAGGTTCCCGCGGGATACTTTCATCCCGGTAGAAGGTTCCCGCGGGATACTTTCATCCCGGTAGAAGGTTCCCGCGGGATAATTTCCGACATACACGCGAACGAAGCCGCGGGCAACAGCTAGTATATTAAGACATAGGATACTTTCATCCCGGTAAGAGGTTCCCGCGGGATACTTTCATCCCGATAGAAGGTTCCCGCGGGATAATTTCCGACATAAACGCGAACGAAGCCGCGGGCAACAGCTAGTATATTAAGACATAGGATACTTTCATCCCGGTAGAAGGTTCCCGCGGGATACTTTCATCCCGATAGAAGGTTCCCGCGGGATACTTTCATGCCAGTAGAAGGTTCCCGCGGGATACTTTCATCCCGGTAGAAGGTTCCCGCGGGATACTTTCATCCCGGTAGAAGGTTCCCGCGGGATACTTTCATCCCGGTAGAAGGTTCCCGCGGGATAATTTCCGACATACACGCGGACGAAGCCGCGGGCAACAGCTAGTATATTAAGACGTAGGATACTTTCATCCCGGTAGAAGGTTCCCGCGGGATAATTTCATCCCGGTAGAAGGTTCCCGCGGGATAATTTCCGACATACATGCGGACGAAGCCGCGGGCAACAGCTAGTATATTAAGACGTAGGATACTTTCATCCCGGTAGAAGGTTCCCGCGGGATACTTTCATCCCAGTAGAAGGTTCCCGCGGGATACTTTCATCCCGGTAGAAGTTTCCCGCGGGATACTTTCATCCCGGTAGAAGGTTCCCGCGGGATACTTTCATCCCGGTAGAAGGTTCCCGCGGGATACTTTCATCCCGGTAGAAGGTTCCCGCGGGATACTTTCATCCCGGTAGAAGGTTCCCGCGGGATAATTTCCGACATACACGCGGACGAAGCCGCGGGCAACAGCCAGTATATTAAGACATAGGATACTTTCATCCCGGTAGAAGGTTCCCGCGGGATACTTTCATCCCGGTAGAAGGTTCCCGCGGGATAATTTCATCCCGGTAGAAGGTTCCCGCGGGATAATTTCCGACATACACGTGGACGAAGCCGCGGGCAACATCTAGTATATTAAGACATAGGATACTTTCATCCCGGTAGAAGGTTCCCGCGGGATACTTTCATCCCGGTAGAAGGTTCCCGCGGGATACTTTCATCCCGGTAGAAGGTTCCCGCGGGATACTTTCATCCCGATAGAAGGTTCCCGCGGGATACTTTCATCCCAGTAGAAGGTTCCCGCGGGATACTTTCATCCCGGTAGAAGGTTCCCGCGGGATACTTTCATCCCGGTAGAAGGTTCCCGCGGGATACTTTCATCCCGGTAGAAGGTTCCCGCGGGGTACTTTCATCCCGGTAGAAGGTTCCCGCGGGATAATTTCCGACATACACGCGGACGAAGCCGCGGGCAACAGCTAGTATATTAAGACGTAGGATACTTTCATCCCGGTAGAAGGTTCCCGCGGGGTACTTTCATCCCGGTAGAAGGTTCCCGCGGGATAATTTCCGACATACACGCGGACGAAGCCGCGGGCAACAGCTAGTATATTAAGACGTAGGATACTTTCATCCCGGTAGAAGGTTCCCGCGGGATACTTTCATCCCAGTAGAAGGTTCCCGCGGGATACTTTCATCCCGGTAGAAGGTTCCCGCGGGATAATTTCCGACATACACGCGGACGAAGCCGCGGGCAACAGCCAGTATATTAAGACATAGGATACTTTCATCCCGGTAGAAGGTTCCCGCGGGATACTTTCATCCCGGTAGAAGGTTCCCGCGGGATACTTTCATCCCGGTAGAAGGTTCCCGCGGGATACTTTCATCCCGGTAGAAGGTTCCCGCGGGATAATTTCCGACATACACGCGGACGAAGCCGCTGGCAACAGCTAGTATATTAAGACATAGGATACTTTCATCCCGGTAGAAGGTTCCCGCGGGATACTTTCATCCCGGTAGAAGGTTCCCGCGGGACACTTTCATCCCGGTAGAAGGTTCCCGCGGGATACTTTCATCCCGGTAGAAGGTTCCCGCGGGATACTTTCATCCCGGTAGAAGGTTCCCGCGGGATAATTTCCGACATACACGCGGACGAAGCCGCGGGCAACAGCTAGTATATTAAGACGTAGGATACTTTCATCCCGGTAGAAGGTTCCCGCGGGATACTTTCATCCCGGTAGAAGGTTCCCGCGGGATACTTTCATCCCAGTAGAAGGTTCCCGCGGGATACTTTCATCCCGGTAGAAGGTTCCCGCAGGATACTTTCATCCCGGTAGAAGGTTCCCGCGGGATACTTTCATCCCGGTAGAAGGTTCGCGCGGGATAATTTCCGACATACACGCGGACGAAGCCGCGGGCAACAGCTAGTATATTAAGACATAGGATACTTTCATCCCGGTAGAAGGTTCCCGCGGGATACTTTCATCCCGGTAGAAGGTTCCCGCGGGATACTTTCATCCCGGTAGAAGGTTCCCGCGGGATAATTTCATCCCAGTAGAAGGTTCCCGCGGGATACTTTCATCCCGGTAGAAGGTTCCCGCGGGATAATTTCCGACATACACGCGGACGAAGCCGCGGGCAACAGCTAGTATATTAAGACGTAGGATACTTTCATCCCGGTAGAAGGTTCCCGCGGGATAATTTCATCCCGGTAGAAGGTTCCCGCGGGATAATTTCCGACATACATGCGGACGAAGCCGCGGGCAACAGCTAGTATATTAAGACGTAGGATACTTTCATCCCGGTAGAAGGTTCCCGCGGGATACTTTCATCCCAGTAGAAGGTTCCCGCGGGATACTTTCATCCCGGTAGAAGGTTCCCGCGGGATAATTTCCGACATACACGCGGACGAAGCCGCGGGCAACAGCCAGTATATTAAGACATAGGATACTTTCATCCCGGTAGAAGGTTCCCGCGGGATACTTTCATCCCGGTAGAAGGTTCCCGCGGGATACTTTCATCCCGGTAGAAGGTTCCCGCGGGATAATTTCATCCCGGTAGAAGGTTCCCGCGGGATAATTTCCGACATACACGCGGACGAAGCCGCTGGCAACAGCTAGTATATTAAGACATAGGATACTTTCATCCCAATAGAAGGTTCCCGCGGGATACTTTCATCCCGGTAGAAGGTTCCCGCGGGATACTTTCATCCCGGTAGAAGGTTCCCGCGGGATAATTTCCGACATACACGCGGACGAAGCCGCGGGCAACAGCCAGTATATTAAGACATAGGATACTTTCATCCCGGTAGAAGGTTCCCGCGGGATACTTTCATCCCGGTAGAAGGTTCCCGCGGGATACTTTCATCCCGGTAGAAGGTTCCCGCGGGATACTTTCATCCCGGTAGAAGGTTCCCGCAGGATAATTTCATCCCGGTAGAAGGTTCCCGCGGGATAATTTCCGACATACACGCGGACGAAGCCGCTGGCAACAGCTAGTATATTAAGACATAGGATACTTTCATCCCGGTAGAAGGTTCCCGCGGGATACTTTCATCCCGGTAGAAGGTTCCCGCGGGATACTTTCATCCCGGTAGAAGGTTCCCGCGGGATACTTTCATCCCGATAGAAGGTTCCCGCGGGATACTTTCATCCCAGTAGAAGGTTCCCGCGGGATACTTTCATCCCGGTAGAAGGTTCCCGCGGGATACTTTCATCCCGGTAGAAGGTTCCCGCGGGATAATTTCCGACATACACGCGGACGAAGCCGCTGGCAACAGCTAGTATATTAAGACATAGGATACTTTCATCCCGGTAGAAGGTTCCCGCGGGATACTTTCATTCCGGTAGAAGGTTCCCGCGGGACACTTTCATCCCGGTAGAAGGTTCCCGCGGGATACTTTCATCCCGGTAGAAGGTTCCCGTGGGATACTTTCATCCCGGTAGAAGGTTCCCGCGGGATAATTTCCGACATACACGCGGACGAAGCCGCGGGCAACAGCTAGTATATTAAGACATAGGATACTTTCATCCCGGTAGAAGGTTCCCGCGGGATACTTTCATCCCGGTAGAAGGTTCCCGCGGGATAATTCCGACATACACGCGGACGAAGCCGCGGGCAACAGCTAGTATATTAAGACGTAGGATACTTTCATCCCGGTAGAAGGTTCCCGCGGGATACTTTCATCCCAGTAGAAGGTTCCCGCGGGATACTTTCATCCCGGTAGAAGGTTCCCGCAGGATACTTTCATCCCGGTAGAAGGTTCCCGCGGGATACTTTCATCCCGGTAGAAGGTTCCCGCGGGATACTTTCATCCCGGTAGAAGGTTCCCGCGGGATACTTTCATCCCGGTAGAAGGTTCCCGCGGGATAACTTCCGACATACACGCGGACGAAGCCGCGGGCAACAGCCAGTATATTAAGACATAGGATACTTTCATCCCGGTAGAAGGTTCCCGCGGGATACTTTCATCCCGGTAGAAGGTTCCCGCGGGATACTTTCATCCCGGTAGAAGGTTCCCGCGGGATACTTTCATCCCGGTAGAAGGTTCCCGCAGGATAATTTCATCCCGGTAGAAGGTTCCCGCGGGATAATTTCCGACATACACGCGGACGAAGCCGCTGGCAACAGCTAGTATATTAAGACATAGGATACTTTCATCCCGGTAGAAGGTTCCCGCGGGATACTTTCATCCCGGTAGAAGGTTCCCGCGGGATACTTTCATCCCGGTAGAAGGTTCCCGCGGGATAATTTCCGACATACACGCGGACGAAGCCGCTGGCAACAGCTAGTATATTAAGACATAGGATACTTTCATCCCGGTAGAAGGTTCCCGCGGGATACTTTCATCCCGGTAGAAGGTTCCCGCGGGACACTTTCATCCCGGTAGAAGGTTCCCGCGGGATACTTTCATCCCGGTAGAAGGTTCCCGCGGGATACTTTCATCCCGGTAGAAGGTTCCCGCGGGATAATTTCCGACATACACGCGGACGAAGCCGCGGGCAACAGCTAGTATATTAAGACATAGGATACTTTCATCCCGGTAGAAGGTTCCCGCGGGATACTTTCATCCCGGTAGAAGGTTCCCGCGGGATAATTCCGACATACACGCGGACGAAGCCGCGGGCAACAGCTAGTATATTAAGACGTAGGATACTTTCATCCCGGTAGAAGGTTCCCTCGGGATACTTTCATCCCAGTAGAAGGTTCCCGCGGGATACTTTCATCCCGGTAGAAGGTTCCCGCAGGATACTTTCATCCCGGTAGAAGGTTCCCGCGGGATACTTTCATCCCGGTAGAAGGTTCCCGCGGGATAATTTCCGACATACACGCGGACGAAGCCGCGGGCAACAGCTAGTATATTAAGACATAGGATACTTTTATCCCGGTAGAAGGTTCCCGCGGGATACTTTCATCCCGGTAGAAGGTTCCCGCGGGATACTTTCATCCCGGTAGAAGGTTCCCGCGGGATAATTTCATCCCGGTAGAAGTTTCCCGCGGGATAATTTCCGACATACACGCGGACGAAGCCGCTGGCAACAGCTAGTATATTAAGACATAGGATACTTTCATCCCGGTAGAAGGTTCCCGCGGGATACTTTCATCCCGGTAGAAGGTTCCCGCGGGATACTTTCATCCCGGTAGAAGGTTCCCGCGGGATACTTTCATCCCGGTAGAAGGTTCCCGCGGGATAATTTCATCCCGGTATAAGGTTCCCGCGGGATACTTTCATCCCGGTAGAAGGTTCCCGCGGGATAATTTCCGACATACACGCGGACGAAGCCGCTGGCAACAGCTAGTATATTAAGACATAGGATACTTTCATCCCGGTAGAAGGTTCCCGCGGGATACTTTCATTCCGGTAGAAGGTTCCCGCGGGATACTTTTATCCCGGTAGAAGGTTCCCGCGGGATAATTTCCGACATACACGCGGACGAAACCGCTGGCAACAGCTAGTATATTAAGACATAGGATACTTTCATCCCGGTAGAAGGTTCCCGCGGGATACTTTCATCCCGGTAGAAGGTTCCCGCGGGACACTTTCATCCCGGTAGAAGGTTCCCGCGGGATACTTTCATCCCGGTAGAAGGTTCCCGCGGGATACTTTCATCCCGGTAGAAGGTTCCCGCGGGATAATTTCCGACATACACGCGGACGAAGCCGCGGGCAACAGCTAGTATATTAAGACATAGGATACTTTCATCCCGGTAGAAGGTTCCCGCGGGATACTTTCATCCCGGTAGAAGGTTCCCGCGGGATAATTTCAATCCGGTAGAAGGTTCCCGCGGGATACTTTTATCCCGGTAGAAGGTTCCCGCGGGATAATTTCCGACATACACGCGGACGAAACCGCTGGCAACAGCTAGTATATTAAGACATAGGATACTTTCATCCCGGTAGAAGGTTCCCGCGGGATACTTTCATCCCGGTAGAAGGTTCCCGCGGGACACTTTCATCCCGGTAGAAGGTTCCCGCAGGATACTTTCATCCCGGTAGAAGGTTCCCGCGGGATACTTTCATCCCGGTAGAAGGTTCCCGCGGGATAATTTCCGACATACACGCGGACGAAGCCGCGGGCAACAGCTAGTATATTAAGACATAGGATACTTTTATCCCGGTAGAAGGTTCCCGCGGGATACTTTCATCCCGGTAGAAGGTTCCCGCGGGATACTTTCATCCCGGTAGAAGGTTCCCGCGGGACACTTTCATCCTGGTAGAAGGTTCCCGCGGGATACTTTCATCCCGGTAGAAGGTTCCCGCGGGATAATTTCAATCCGGTAGAAGGTTCCCGCGGGATAATTTCATCCCGGTAGAAGTTTCCCGCGGGATAATTTCCGACATACACGCGGACGAAGCCGCTGGCAACAGCTAGTATATTAAGACATAGGATACTTTCATCCCGGTAGAAGGTTCCCGCGGGATACTTTCATCCCGGTAGAAGGTTCCCGCGGGATACTTTCATCCCGGTAGAAGGTTCCCGCGGGATAATTTCATCCCGGTAGAAGGTTCCCGCGGGATACTTTCATCCCGGTAGAAGGTTCCCGCGGGATACTTTCATCCCGGTAGAAGTTTCCCGCGGGATAATTTCCGACATACACGCGGACGAAGCCGCTGGCAACAGCTAGTATATTAAGACATAGGATACTTTTATCCCGGTAGAAGGTTCCCGCGGGATACTTTCATCCCGGTAGAAGGTTCCCGCGGGATACTTTCATCCCGGTAGAAGGTTCCCGCAGGATACTTTCATCCCGGTAGAAGGTTCCCGCGGGATACTTTCATCCCGGTAGAAGGTTCCCGCGGGATAATTTCCGACATACACGCGGACGAAGCCGCGGGCAACAGCTAGTATATTAAGACAAAGGATACTTTCATCCCGGTAGAAGGTTCCCGCGGGATACTTTCATCCCGGTAGAAGGTTCCCGCGGGATAATTTCCGACATACACGCGGACGAAGCCGCGGGCAACAGCTAGTATATTAAGACGTAGGATACTTTCATCCCGGTAGAAGGTTCCCTCGGGATACTTTCATCCCAGTAGAAGGTTCCCGCGGGATACTTTCATCCCGGTAGAAGGTTCCCGCAGGATACTTTCATCCCGGTAGAAGGTTCCCGCGGGATACTTTCATCCCGGTAGAAGGTTCCCGCGGGATAATTTCCGACATACACGCGGACGAAGCCGCGGGCAACAGCTAGTATATTAAGACATAGGATACTTTTATCCCGGTAGAAGGTTCCCGCGGGATACTTTCATCCCGGTAGAAGGTTCCCGCGGGATACTTTCATCCCGGTAGAAGGTTCCCGCAGGATACTTTCATCCCGGTAGAAGGTTCCCGCGGGATACTTTCATCCCGGTAGAAGGTTCCCGCGGGATAATTTCCGACATACACGCGGACGAAGCCGCGGGCAACAGCTAGTATATTAAGACAAAGGATACTTTCATCCCGGTAGAAGGTTCCCGCGGGATACTTTCATCCCGGTAGAAGGTTCCCGCGGGATAATTTCCGACATACACGCGGACGAAGCCGCGGGCAACAGCTAGTGTATTAAGACGTAGGATACTTTCATCCCGGTAGAAGGTTCCCGCGGGATACTTTCATCCCGGTAGAAGGTTCCCGCGGGATACTTTCATCCCGGTAGAAGGTTCCCGCGGGATAATTTCCGACATACACGTGGACGAAGCCGCTGGCAACAGCTAGTATATTAAGACATAGGATACTTTCATCCCGGTAGAAAGTTCCCGCGGGATACTTTCATCCCGGTAGAAGGTTCCCGCGGGATACTTTCATCCCGGTAGAAGGTTCCCGCGGGATACTTTCATCCCGGTAGAAGGTACCCGCGGGATAATTTCCGACATACACGTGGACGAAGCCGCGGGCAACAGCTAGTATATTAAGACATAGGATACTTTCATCCCGGTAGAAGGTTCCCGCGGGATACTTTCATCCCGGTAGAAGGTTCCCGCGGGACACTTTCATCCCGGTAGAAGGTTCCCGCGGGATACTTTCATCCCGGTAGAAGGTTCCCGCGGGATACTTTCATCCCGGTAGAAGGTTCCCGCGGGATAATTTCCGACATACACGCGGACGAAGCCGCGGGCAACAGCTAGTATATTAAGACATAGGATACTTTCATCCCGGTAGAAGGTTCCCGCGGGATACTTTCATCCCGGTAGAAGGTTCCCGCGGGATAATTCCGACATACACGCGGACGAAGCCGCGGGCAACAGCTAGTATATTAAGACGTAGGATACTTTCATCCCGGTAGAAGGTTCCCTCGGGATACTTTCATCCCAGTAGAAGGTTCCCGCGGGATACTTTCATCCCGGTAGAAGGTTCCCGCAGGATACTTTCATCCCGGTAGAAGGTTCCCGCGGGATACTTTCATCCCGGTAGAAGGTTCCCGCGGGATAATTTCCGACATACACGCGGACGAAGCCGCGGGCAACAGCTAGTATATTAAGACATAGGATACTTTTATCCCGGTAGAAGGTTCCCGCGGGATACTTTCATCCCGGTAGAAGGTTCCCGCGGGATAATTTCATCCCGGTAGAAGGTTCCCGCGGGATAATTTCCGACATACACGCGGACGAAGCCGCGGGCAACAGCTAGTATATTAAGACAAAGGATACTTTCATCCCGGTAGAAGGTTCCCGCGGGATACTTTCATCCCGGTAGAAGGTTCCCGCGGGACACTTTCATCCCGGTAGAAGGTTCCCGCGGGATACTTTCATCCCGGTAGAAGGTTCCCGCGGGATACTTTCATCCCGGTAGAAGGTTCCCGCGGGATACTTTCATCCCGGTAGAAGGTTCCCGCGGGATAATTTCCGACATACACGCGGACGAAGCCGCGGGCAACAGCTAGTATATTAAGACATAGGATACTTTCATCCCGGTAGAAGGTTCCCGCGGGATACTTTCATCCCGGTAGAAGGTTCCCGCGGGATAATTCCGACATACACGCGGACGAAGCCGCGGGCAACAGCTAGTATATTAAGACGTAGGATACTTTCATCCCGGTAGAAGGTTCCCGCGGGATACTTTCATCCCAGTAGAAGGTTCCCGCGGGATACTTTCATCCCGGTAGAAGGTTCCCGCAGGATACTTTCATCCCGGTAGAAGGTTCCCGCGGGATACTTTCATCCCGGTAGAAGGTTCCCGCGGGATAATTTCCGACATACACGCGGACGAAGCCGCGGGCAACAGCTAGTATATTAAGACATAGGATACTTTTATCCCGGTAGAAGGTTCCCGCGGGATACTTTCATCCCGGTAGAAGGTTCCCGCGGGATACTTTCATCCCGGTAGAAGGTTCCCGCGGGATAATTACATCCCGGTAGAAGTTTCCCGCGGGATAATTTCCGACATACACGCGGACGAAGCCGCTGGCAACAGCTAGTATATTAAGACATAGGATACTTTCATCCCGGTAGAAGGTTCCCGCGGGATACTTTCATCCCGGTAGAAGGTTCCCGCGGGATACTTTCATCCCGGTAGAAGGTTCCCGCGGGATACTTTCATCCCGGTAGAAGGTTCCCGCGGGATAATTTCATCCCGGTAGAAGGTTCCCGCGGGATACTTTCATCCCGGTAGAAGGTTCCCGCAGGATACTTTCATCCCGGTAGAAGGTTCCCGCGGGATACTTTCATCCCGGTAGAAGGTTCCCGCGGGATAATTTCCGACATACACGCGGACGAAGCCGCGGGCAACAGCTAGTATATTAAGACATAGGATACTTTCATCCCGGTAGAAGGTTCCCGCGGGATACTTTCATCCCGGTAGAAGGTTCCCGCGGGATAATTTCCGACATACATGCGGACGAAGCCGCGGGCAACAGCTAGTGTATTAAGACGTAGGATACTTTCATCCCGGTAGAAGGTTCCCGCGGGATACTTTCATCCCAGTAGAAGGTTCCCGCGGGATACTTTCATCCCGGTAGAAGGTTCCCGCGGGATACTTTCATCCCGGTAGAAGGTTCCCGCGGGATACTTTCATCCCGGTAGAAGGTTCCCGCGGGATAATTTCCGACATACACGCGGACGAAGCCGCGGGCAACAGCTAGTATATTAAGACATAGGATACTTTCATCCCGGTAGAAGGTTCCCGCGGGATACTTTCATCCCGGTAGAAGGTTCCCGCGGGATACTTTCATCCCGGTAGAAGGTTCCCGCGGGATACTTTCATCCCGGTAGAAGGTTCCCGCAGGATAATTTCATCCCGGTAGAAGGTTCCCGCGGGATAATTTCCGACATACACGCGGACGAAGCCGCTGGCAACAGCTAGTATATTAAGACATAGGATACTTTCATCCCGGTAGAAAGTTCCCGCGGGATACTTTCATCCCGGTAGAAGGTTCCCGCGGGATACTTTCATCCCGGTAGAAGGTTCCCGCGGGATACTTTCATCCCGGTAGAAGGTACCCGCGGGATAATTTCCGACATACACGTGGACGAAGCCGCGGGCAACAGCTAGTATATTAAGACATAGGATACTTTCATCCCGGTAGAAGGTTCCCGCGGGATACTTTCATCCCGGTAGAAGGTTCCCGCGGGACACTTTCATCCCGGTAGAAGGTTCCCGCGGGATAATTTCCGACATACACGCGGACGAAGCCGCGGGCAACAGCTAGTATATTAAGACATAGGATACTTTCATCCTGGTAGAAGGTTCCCGCGGGATACTTTCATCCCGGTAGAAGGTTCCCGCGGGATAATTTCATCCCGGTAGAAGGTTCCCGCGGGATACTTTCATCCCGGTAGAAGGTTCCCGCGGGATAATTTCATCCCGGTAGAAGGTTCCCGCGGGATAATTTCCGACATACACGCGGACGAAGCCGCGGGCAACAGCTAGTATATTAAGACATAGGATACTTTTATCCCGGTAGAAGGTTCCCGCGGGATACTTTCATCCCGGTAGAAGGTTCCCGCGGGATACTTTCATCCCGGTAGAAGGTTCCCGCGGGATACTTTCATCCCGGTAGAAGGTTCCCGCGGGATAATTTCATCCCGGTAGAAGGTTCCCGCGGGATACTTTCATCCCGGTAGAAGGTTCCCGCGGGATAATTTCATCCCGGTAGAAGGTTCCCGCGGGATACTTTCATCCCGGTAGAAGGTTCCCGCGGGATAATTTCATCCCGGTAGAAGGTTCCCGCGGGATACTTTCATCCCGGTAGAAGGTTCCCGCGGGATAATTTCATCCCGGTAGAAGGTTCCCGCGGGATAATTTCCGACATACACGCGGACGAAGCCGCTGGCAACAGCTAGTATATTAAGACATAGGATACTTTCATCCCGGTAGAAGGTTCCCGCGGGATACTTTCATCCCGGTAGAAGGTTCCCGCGGGATACTTTCATCCCGGTAGAAGGTTCCCGCGGGATAATTTCATCCCGGTAGAAGGTTCCCGCGTGATAATTTCCGACATACACGTGGACGAAGCCGCGGGTAACAGCTAGTATATTAAGACATAGGATACTTTCATCCCGGTAGAAGGTTCCAGCGGGATACTTTCATCCCGGTAGAAGGTTCCCGCGGGATACTTTCATCCCGGTAGAAGGTTCCCGCGGGATACTTTCATCCCGGTAGAAGGTTCCCGCGGGATAATTTCCGACATACACGCGGACGAAGCCGCGGGCAACAGCTAGTATATTAAGACATAGGATACTTTCATCCCGGTAGAAGGTTCCCGCGGGATACTTTCATCCCGGTAGAAGGTTCCCGCGGGATACTTTCATCCCGGTAGAAGGTTCCCGCGGGATAATTTCCGACATACATGCGGACGAAGCCGCGGGCAACAGCTAGTATATTAAGACATAGGATACTTTCATCCCGGTAGAAGGATCCCGCGGGATACTTTCATCCCGGTAGAAGGTTCCCGCGGGATACTTTCATCCCAGTAGAAGGTTCCCGCGGGATACTTTCATCCCGGTAGAAGGTTCCCGCAGGATACTTTCATCCCGGTAGAAGGTTCCCGCGGGATACTTTCATCCCGGTAGAAGGTTCCCGCGGGATAATTTCCGACATACACGCGGACGAAGCCGCGGGCAACAGCTAGTATATTAAGACATAGGATACTTTTATCCCGGTAGAAGGTTCCCGCGGGATACTTTCATCCCGGTAGAAGGTTCCCGCGGGATACTTTCATCCCGGTAGAAGGTTCCCGCGGGATAATTTCATCCCGGTAGAAGTTTCCCGCGGGATAATTTCCGACATACACGCGGACGAAGCCGCTGGCAACAGCTAGTATATTAAGACATAGGATACTTTCATCCCGGTAGAAGGTTCCCGCGGGATACTTTCATCCCGGTAGAAGGTTCCCGCGGGATACTTTCATCCTGGTAGAAGGTTCCCGCGGGATACTTTCATCCCGGTAGAAGGTTCCCGCGGGATAATTTCATCCCGGTAGAAGGTTCCCGCGGGATACTTTCATCCCGGTAGAAGGTTCCCGCGGGATACTTTCATCCCGGTAGAAGGTTCCCGCAGGATACTTTCATCCCGGTAGAAGGTTCCCGCGGGATACTTTCATCCCGGTAGAAGGTTCCCGCGGGATAATTTCCGACATACACGCGGACGAAGCCGCGGGCAACAGCTAGTATATTAAGACATAGGATACTTTCATCCCGGTAGAAGGTTCCCGCGGGATACTTTCATCCCGGTAGAAGGTTCCCGCGGGATAATTTCCGACATACATGCGGACGAAGCCGCGGGCAACAGCTAGTGTATTAAGACGTAGGATACTTTCATCCCGGTAGAAGGTTCCCGCGGGATACTTTCATCCCAGTAGAAGGTTCCCGCGGGATACTTTCATCCCGGTAGAAGGTTCCCGCGGGATACTTTCATCCCGGTAGAAGGTTCCCGCGGGATACTTTCATCCCGGTAGAAGGTTCCCGCGGGATACTTTCATCCCGGTAGAAGGTTCCCGCGGGATAATTTCCGACATACACGCGGACGAAGCCGCGGGCAACAGCTAGTATATTAAGACATAGGATACTTTCATCCCGGTAGAAGGTTCCCGCGGGATACTTTCATCCCGGTAGAAGGTTCCCGCGGGATACTTTCATCCCGGTAGAAGGTTCCCGCGGGATACTTTCATCCCGGTAGAAGGTTCCCGCAGGATAATTTCATCCCGGTAGAAGGTTCCCGCGGGATAATTTCCGACATACACGCGGACGAAGCCGCTGGCAACAGCTAGTATATTAAGACATAGGATACTTTCATCCCGGTAGAAAGTTCCCGCGGGATACTTTCATCCCGGTAGAAGGTTCCCGCGGGATACTTTCATCCCGGTAGAAGGTTCCCGCGGGATACTTTCATCCCGGTAGAAGGTACCCGCGGGATAATTTCCGACATACACGTGGACGAAGCCGCGGGCAACAGCTAGTATATTAAGACATAGGATACTTTCATCCCGGTAGAAGGTTCCCGCGGGATACTTTCATCCCGGTAGAAGGTTCCCGCGGGACACTTTCATCCCGGTAGAAGGTTCCCGCGGGATACTTTCATCCCGGTAGAAGGTTCCCGCGGGATAATTTCCGACATACACGCGGACGAAGCCGCGGGCAACAGCTAGTATATTAAGACATAGGATACTTTCATCCCGGTAGAAGGTTCCCGCGGGATAATTTCCGACATACACGCGGACGAAGCCGCGGGCAACAGCTAGTATATTAAGACATAGGATACTTTCATCCCGGTAGAAGGTTCCCGCGGGATACTTTCATCCCGGTAGAAGGTTCCCGCGGGATAATTCCGACATACACGCGGACGAAGCCGCGGGCAACAGCTAGTATATTAAGACGTAGGATACTTTCATCCCGGTAGAAGGTTCCCGCGGGATACTTTCATCCCAGTAGAAGGTTCCCGCGGGATACTTTCATCCCGGTAGAAGGTTCCCGCAGGATACTTTCATCCCGGTAGAAGGTTGCCGCGGGATACTTTCATCCCGGTAGAAGGTTCCCGCGGGATAATTTCCGACATACACGCGGACGAAGCCGCGGGCAACAGCTAGTATATTAAGACATAGGATACTTTCATCCTGGTAGAAGGTTCCCGCGGGATACTTTCATCCCGGTAGAAGGTTCCCGCGGGATAATTTCATCCCGGTAGAAGGTTCCCGCGGGATACTTTCATCCCGGTAGAAGGTTCCCGCGGGATAATTTCATCCCGGTAGAAGGTTCCCGCGGGATAATTTCCGACATACACGCGGACGAAGCCGCGGGCAACAGCTAGTATATTAAGACATAGGATACTTTCATCCCGGTAGAAGGTTCCCGCGGGATACTTTCATCCCGGTAGAAGGTTCCCGCGGGATACTTTCATCCCGGTAGAAGGTTCCCGCGGGATACTTTCATCCCGGTAGAAGGTTCCCGCGGGATAATTTCATCCCGGTAGAAGGTTCCCGCGGGATACTTTCATCCCGGTAGAAGGTTCTTGCGGGATAATTTCATCCCGGTAGAAGGTTCCCGCGGGATACTTTCATCCCGGTAGAAGGTTCCCGCGGGATAATTTCATCCCGGTAGAAGGTTCCCGCGGGATACTTTCATCCCGGTAGAAGGTTCCCGCGGGATAATTTCATCCCGGTAGAAGGTTCCCGCGGGATACTTTCATCCCGGTAGAAGGTACCCGCGGGATAATTTCCGACATACACGTGGACGAAGCCGCGGGCAACAGCTAGTATATTAAGACATAGGATACTTTCATCCCGGTAGAAGGTTCCCGCGGGATACTTTCATCCCGGTAGAAGGTTCCCGCGGGACACTTTCATCCCGGTAGAAGGTTCCCGCGGGATACTTTCATCCCGGTAGAAGGTTCCCGCGGGATAATTTCCGACATACACGCGGACGAAGCCGCGGGCAACAGCTAGTATATTAAGACATAGGATACTTTCATCCCGGTAGAAGGTTCCCGCGGGATAATTTCCGACATACACGCGGACGAAGCTGCGGGCAACAGCTAGTATATTAAGACATAGGATACTTTCATCCCGGTAGAAGGTTCCCGCGGGATACTTTCATCCCGGTAGAAGGTTCCCGCGGGATAATTCCGACATACACGCGGACGAAGCCGCGGGCAACAGCTAGTATATTAAGACGTAGGATACTTTCATCCCGGTAGAAGGTTCCCGCGGGATACTTTCATCCCAGTAGAAGGTTCCCGCTGGATACTTTCATCCCGGTAGAAGGTTCCCGCGGGATAATTTCCGACATACACGCGGACGAAGCCGCGGGCAACAGCTAGTATATTAAGACATAGGATACTTTCATCCTGGTAGAAGGTTCCCGCGGGATACTTTCATCCCGGTAGAAGGTTCCCGCGGGATAATTTCATCCCGGTAGAAGGTTCCTGCGGGATACTTTCATCCCGGTAGAAGGTTCCCGCGGGATAATTTCATCCCGGTAGAAGGTTCCCGCGGGATAATTTCCGACATACACGCGGACGAAGCCGCGGGCAACAGCTAGTATATTAAGACATAGGATACTTTCATCCCGGTAGAAGGTTCCCGCGGGATACTTTCATCCCGGTAGAAGGTTCCCGCGGGATACTTTCATCCCGGTAGAAGGTTCCCGCGGGATACTTTCATCCCGGTAGAAGGTTCCCGCGGGATAATTTCATCCCGGTAGAAGGTTCCCGCGGGATACTTTCATCCCGGTAGAAGGTTCCCGCGGGATAATTTCATCCCGGTAGAAGGTTCCCGCGGGATACTTTCATCCCGGTAGAAGGTTCCCGCGGGATAATTTCATCCCGGTAGAAGGTTCCCGCGGGATACTTTCATCCCGGTAGAAGGTTCCCGCGGGATAATTTCATCCCGGTAGAAGGTTCCCGCGGGATAATTTCCGACATACACGCGGACGAAGCCGCTGGCAACAGCTAGTATATTAAGACATAGGATACTTTCATCCCGGTAGAAGGTTCCCGCGGGATACTTTCATCCCGGTAGAAGGTTCCCGCGGGATACTTTCATCCCGGTAGAAGGTTCCCGCGGGATACTTTCATCCCGGGAGAAGGTTCCCGCGGGATAATTTCATCCCGGTAGAAGGTTCCCGCGGGATACTTTCATCCCGGTAGAAGGTTCCCGCGGGATAATTTCATCCCGGTAGAAGGTTCCCGCGGGATACTTTCATCCCGGTAGAAGGTTCCCGCGGGATAATTTCATCCCGGTAGAAGGTTCCCGCGGGATAATTTCCGACATACACGTGGACGAAGCCGCGGGTAACAGCTAGTATATTAAGACATAGGATACTTTCATCCCGGTAGAAGGTTCCAGCGGGATACTTTCATCCCGGTAGAAGGTTCCCGCGGGATACTTTCATCCCGGTAGAAGGTTCCCGCGGGATACTTTCATCCCGGTAGAAGGTTCCCGCGGGATAATTTCCGACATACACGCGGACGAAGCCGCGGGCAACAGCTAGTATATTAAGACATAGGATACTTTCATCCCGGTAGAAGGTTCCCGCGGGATACTTTCATCCCGGTAGAAGGTTCCCGCGGGATACTTTCATCCCGGTAGAAGGTTCCCGCGGGATAATTTCCGACATACATGCGGACGAAGCCGCGGGCAACAGCTAGTATATTAAGACATAGGATACTTTCATCCCGGTAGAAGGATCCCGCGGGATAATTTCATCCCGGTAGAAGGTTCCCGCGGGATACTTTCATCCCAGTAGAAGGTTCCCGCGGGATACTTTCATCCCGGTAGAAGGTTCCCGCAGGATACTTTCATCCCGGTAGAAGGTTCCCGCGGGATACTTTCATCCCGGTAGAAGGTTCCCGAAAAATTCAGAAATAAACATGGAGAATACAAAACATTATTTATGACATTAAGTGATGAAAAATTTGAAAATTACTATCGACTATCACATTCCCTCGCAATCTTTTCCCAAGCCAAATCCTTTTTACCGATGTCTCTGTACGATATATCGCTCATTTTCCATAAACAGGGGTGTAGCTTGACTTTTTCAATAAATAACTCCATAATTAAACCAAATATTATTGACTAAATAAAAATAAAGCCGCCTGTCGTGGTCATCAAATGCACGCGTGCGCCACGAAACCTAGCAATTGACAAAATGGCGCAGGCGTCGCTCGCTTGCTTCCCCGCCCGTCCCACCTCCCGCAGTGCCCCACGGCGGTGCACGGAGAGGCTACGCATGTGTACTAAACTTCGCTTTGTAAGAAAATGTATGTGACAATCCGCGGCTAAAGGTACCTTATGGACGTTTATAGTATCGAAGATATTGAATGTTTTGTAAATTTTGCAAGAAATATAGATTTTTTTTTTATTGCTTTTTCGCAAAGCATAAGATCTGAAATTTATTTCCCTGTTATTATTTTTTATTTTATGTAAATAATAAGTCCATAATGTGGTCTCAAAGTTTAGTAGAAAAGGTACCTTACGGCCGCATGTTATGAAACGCTAGATGCAAACACGTCCTGACGTGCTCCGCTTCTGTCATTCACGCCGCTGTATCGTAGCAATACTTTGTCTTTGCCGCCAGGCATCTGAACTACTCTTACCTACGCTTTAAGCATCGTTTTCTATCTCGCTCATCGCTAAGGATACGGCAGTCGGCAACGGCACTAGTCATTGCTTGTTCGTTTATTCTTTCGTTCGGCTGAGTTAAAAGCGTTCCTCTGCAAATTTTAGTGTTCATTATTAATAATTTTCAACACAATTTGAGATTAAAGTGCAGTATAAATTTGTTTGCATCGTGATAAATAATAATGGAAGGAGATAAAAATAATTATCCTTATAAGTTCGCGGTGGTGTCTATTTTTGTAAAAAAAGGCGTTCAGAACAAGCAAATCTTTAATATTGTGTAACTCGGCCATAAGGACCATTTTCTTTACATAAAAAAATAATTATAATTTTTAAAGAGACTAAAAAAGAACTGATTATGTTTGTAACGATTTATTACTAAAATGATAGAAATAAAACCAGTCATTAGAAAAACCATTATCATCAATGTATAATCTTAATTTTATTGTTTTGACGGATTATAATTTGTTACATTATTTCCATAAGGTACCTTTTCTCAAATGTATGGAACAAAAACTACTATTGTGATGTAAGTTTAAGTGACTTAAAAAGCTAAAATTAGCCTGTAATGGCGATATTGTCAGTTTTATTTTAAGTTAATGAAAGATTTTCGTTGATTTATTTATGAAAAATTATATTGTTTGTTAAATTATGACTGAAATTTGTTAAGTTTTGTGATTTTGCATGAAAATTATTAAAGGTGATTTTTACCCCTAATTCTTGTTTTTATTTATTTATTTTGTCAAGATTTTCTTTCGAAATTGTGTTCTAATAGATCAGTTAAAAATCTGTAGGTCTCATCGCACGAATTTGGCAAAATTAAACAAAACATCATTTTTTAGAAATTGGTCCATAGACACATTGATTGGTCCATAACAAGGTTCTGATTAGTAATACAGAAGTTGTCTCAACATTATTTAAAAGACAGGAGTCCTAGGAATAATTTTTCGTTGGCCACTATGTAACTTACAACGGCAACATAGTGTTCGAGGTGACTGAACTTAAAATGTCTGTTTCTCGAAATTGCACAATTTCGAATATAATTTAAAAAAAAATATATATCTCCGTAACAAAACATCGTAGGAGGTTGATCTTTTTTGATATCTACAGCGTATTAATCGCAGATTACTAGCGTATGCATAACTCCATATCGACCACAAGGTACCTTTAGCCGCGGATTGTCACGTATGTAGTTGTTTCCACTGCAACCCACGAAGAGGCTACGCATGAATTGACGTCATTGACACACGCATAGCTTGCTCGAATAAGCGGTTACGTAGCTCAACGCTGTCAGCGTGGGTCTACCCGTGCGCCGTGCCACGCTACACATAGTCGTGGGTCATATTCGTGTACTTCAGTGGAAACGTAGACCCACGTTGTCAAACAAATGAATACACGCAGCTAAAATGCGCCGCGTGTCCGTGCACAGCGTGCACTGCGGTGGAGCCGCGCCTTTACAACATTGTATACCGTAAACCCACGGTCATGTGTGCTATATTTCATTGAAATCTGTTCAGCTGCTAAGACGTGAAAAGGATGGAAGGAAAGACATACGTCGCATTTATATTCGTATTTAAATTATTAAATAAATATGAATTCTTATGTAAACTTGGAACTAAAACTTACCCATCACACACAGCGCCATCTATGAATTTTATCATGTACTTAGAGAGCTTGCAACTCATAGGTACCCAAGCGGAGCGAGCGAGTCTTTTGAGAGATAACAATATCGCCGCAGTTTTAAACATCGTGTAGATGGCACTCTAAGCGTTATATTCACGGTAGAATTATATTATATAAAATAGGTGGGTAGATGTGACGCTGGCTACAGATAATTTTATTAATATATATTAAATCAACATTTTATTCAACCTTAAAAAAATGTTTGCTGACCTAAATCCAAGGTTTGTTTAGCGCCAGTTTAAGAGACTTTACAAACAAACTTTGTTTAAAAACGTAAATTTTCAATGTACCTACTGGGTGTAATTTTAATCCGTTATCCTCATAGCGGGATTAAAAATCAGCTGCTCCTTACATTTTGACGAGTTATGCGGAAATAGATGTATGGGACAGCTGAATTTTTTTTCGCGATTTCAGGTTTGGTCCCATAGTAATAGTTGTTCATAATGATGACTTCAATAACCCTTTAGACGATAACGGTGATTAAAATTACATCCTGTACAAACATTATTCTATTTTATACAGGATGAATTTTTGAAGTGGGCGAGGATGGCCAAATCCGAAACTATGAGGAATAGCGAAAAGTTCTCAAAGGAGTCTTGGGCTCGATTTTGATGAAAACTAAAACTGCATCAATGGATTTTTGAAAAATCAATATCAAGGTTTGTTATTAGCGTTACTATCGAATGGTGTAACAATACAGTGTGGTTTTTTTTTCAAAATCAACGGGTTCGATTGCTGGCTAGAAATATAGATTTTTCAAAAATCCTATGATGCTGTTTTAGTTTTTATCAAAATCAGTTATAGTTTCGAATTAGGCCATCCACGCCCACTTGAAAAATTCATTCTGTAAAGTCCTTCTAGTGTCTACAGCGTCTTTGGTGCAAGGGTCGCAAGCGCTACACTGAGAATGAAATCCTGGTTTCGGCTCCCTGGTCGGGTAGCGTTATTAGGGCTTTTCCAAATGTAATTTCTCAGTAGCAGCCAGGAGTCTGGATTTGTGCCGGTTGATGGCAATAGGCTCGCCCCCTATTACATGGGACTTAAACATAACTGGCGAAATGTGGATGTACTATACGTACCGCTCACCTTAACCCTTCGAGGATTACAGGCGTGATTTTATGTTACATGATTATGATAATATAGTAAAAGATACATATTTATTGACAGGCCAGTTGGCGTGGTTGGTTAAGATACCACCTATCATGCCGCAGGTCGTGGGTTCGATTCCGATCAAGGACAAACATTTGTGTGCATGAACATGTCTGTTTGTTCTGAGTCTGGGTGTAATTATCTATATAAGTATGTATTTACAAAAAAAAAAGTAGTACCTATATGTAGTATATCAGTTATCTGGTTTCCATAGTACAAGCTCTGCTTAGTTTGGGATCAGATGACCGTGTGTGAATAATATCCCAGGTTATTATTATTATTTTTTCACTCAAAAGCACATTTTCAGTGTATGCGCGTTGATGTCTTTGGTTCGCATAATTCAAAATTAGAACAAAATTGTGAAAAGGAAGTTGTTGCACGCGGCTTCCGTAGTTTCTGCCCTACGGGAAAAAGTGGTTATGTTTGTATTTAATACGAAAAAACATTTTTGCAAAAAAAAAAAAAAAAACAAACGACTTCCAAAAAAATACTATAAAGTTATTTTCCACTTTGTTTATAATTGTGTTACGCGCATCACTATTAAGGAAAGCGCTGACACAAAGGCACGAGGCACAACGCGTGCGCATCGACACCGCCGCTATGAGGGGGAATCTGCTGACACAGAACATGAGGCCCGAAGACCCTGCCTACGTGACCGCGGCCGCGCACTTCGTATCCACCATCGATCGAGTCAATTTGATTTTTCATTAATTATAATAATTGTAATTTCATTTAAATAAATTAGTTTGTAAAAACTTTCGGTTTTTTTTGAGTCCTCCGGCAGTAGCCTACGTAATTGGCGCAGTCGGTAGGATTCCCGGGTCGTTTTGCGATTACCGGTATATCGCACCGCGTTCGCTACGATAGACTTTCAACGTCGCACCGGGAGATCCTGAACTACGAGACTACGCCGGAGATCCAGATATCGATACCGCTCAACGAAGACCAGAATGTTCATGTAAGTACGCTGAATTTTCTTAGTGGTTGCTTACTTCCTTTTTTGTGTGTAGGTTCTATATATTATTTCCACCATTTTTTATCAACGTAGAGTGAGTACACCTAGGTTAATTAGTAGTAGGGATAGAAGTGTAGATTCTAGACGTAATATTAACCCTGAAATTGAACCCGAGATGGCCGATTTAGATAGTATATTTAAAGCCCTCCGCTTAGTTCCCGATTTTGACGGGAACCCGAACGTACTTACCAGATTCATTAAATTGTGCGATCAGCTAGCACTCCAGTTTATTCAGGAAGGGCAACCGGATATAAACCGAATAGCGTTCTTAAACGGTGTATTGAATAAGGTCACGGGGCCCGCCGCCCGTTTGATTAATGCAAATGGCATACCTAATGATTGGATAGGCATACGTAGTGCTCTTATTAATAATTTTGCCGATCAACGAGATGAGACCGCTCTCTACAACGATTTGGCCTTGCTTACACAAGGTTCCGGCACGCCGCAGGAATTTTATGAGCGTTGCCAGAATCTTTTCAGCACCGTCATGACATATGTTTCATTGCACGATACCCTGGAGTCAACTATTGCAGCCAAACGCGACTTATATCGTAAACTGACCTTGCAGGCCTATCTCCGTGGATTGAAAGATCCTTTAGGTTCGCGTATCAGATGTATGAGACCAGAAACCATTGAGAAAGCTTTGGAGTTTGTGCATGAGGAGAGTAACACTATGTATTTGCAGAACAGGAATGATGGCTTACAGGATAAAAAATCTCTGGTTCAAATACCACCTAATCAACGGAACGAAATTAATTTCAAAATGCCGGTCCAACCAAATAACATGCATGCCCCATTAAAACCTAATTCTTTTAACATGGCTGGCCCGTCTAGACTGCAGAGCCCGCAATTTATGTTACGGCCTTTCCCACCTCAGAACCAATTTAGAATACCGTTTAATCCATATAACATGCAACCACGTGGCCCGACTCGTACGCAACAAGTATTTGGCGCACCACCGCCTAATAATAATCAGGGTGGTTCTGGATTCAGAATGCCCCCGAGAAACCTTTACCCGTCGAATAACGGTCCCAAACCAATGAGCGGCGTAAGCCACTTTGTGTCTAGGCCCCTGCCTGCTACTAACAGCTGGAATTGGGCCCTACAGGGAAATCCACCACCTTCCAACTATCTCAAACCCCGCGATGTCAATGTGAACGAGTGTTCAAATTATGGGGATGACTATTACTACCCCGATCAATATGATTTCTATTACATGGACCCCTATAACTATGACAACATTGACTACTTTTATTACAACGATTGTACCTACGACGTCACACCGCAACAGACTGACGGGATTAACGACAAGGACAAACCAGGAACGACCGACAATCAGCAACCCTCGACTAGTCAGGATTTTCAGAAAGCCCCGAAGTCAAACAACTCAGGATAGAATTAAATTTACAAACCCAAAGACAATTACCATACATTCGTATCCATAACCCTCCTCTAAACTTACTCATAGATACCGGTGCAAACCAATCTTTCATCAGTCCAGAAGCAGTCCAGAATTATTTCCCGCATATACCTCTTAATTACGATCCATTCGAAGTAACTAACGTTCATGCCACAAGCAGAAATGACTACTCCATTAACTTACCCTGCTTTCCCGAATTCGGTGACACAGAATCAATTAAATTATTCGTATACAGATTCCACAATCATTTTGACGGTTTGATAGGAATGGATTTATTGACTAAATGGGAGGCTAGATTAGATTTAAAAGACCTTACATTGATAACTAGATTCGCCATTAACCCTATCCAGATTTATAATTCTCGGAATTTAAATCTTTATGAGGAAATTATACCGGCTGGAAATTCCAAATTAATTCGATTACCCATTAACGCACCAGAAGGTGAAGTTTTTGTGGAGGAACAAATAATTTGTAATTGCATCATATCCGAGTGCCTGACCACCGTTTCTAACAGCCGCGGTATGGTTGAGGTGACAAACCCAACCAACAACGATATAATCTTTTCACTAGACCATGCTACTCAAGCCACGATATTCAGTGTTGAGTGCATTAGCACTGAGCAAATGCTACCACGCGCTAAAGATGTTACATCCCGATTACGCACTAATCACCTAAACGAGGAGGAAAAAGCAAACTTACTGGCACTCTGTTCAAAGTACGCCGACGTCTTTTACATTGAAGGCGAGGCCTTAACCTTCACCAACAAGATAAAGCACAATATTAAGACAACCGATGAAATCCCAATCTACACTAAAAGCTATAGATACCCATTTATACACCGTCAAGAAGTTAGTGACCAAATAGCGAAGATGTTAGATCAGGGAATCATTAGGCCTTCTGAATCCGCATGGAGCTCACCAATTTGGGTTGTTCCAAAGAAGGTTGACGCCTCTGGAAAACAGAAATGGCGCCTAGTCATTGACTTTCGGAAGCTAAACGAAAAAACCATTGATGACAAATACCCTATCCCGAATATTACAGACGTCCTGGACAAATTAGGCAAGTGTCAATATTTCAGTACGCTTGACCTAGCATCAGGTTTCTACCAAGTTGAGATGAACCCTAACGACATTCCTAAAACCGCTTTCAACGTTGAACATGGGCACTTTGAATTTTTGAGAATGCCCGTGGGACTTAAAAATTCCCCTTCCACATTCCAACGAGTAATGGACAACGTACTCAGAGGGCTCCAAAACGTTATATGTCTCGTCTACCTTGATGATATTATTATATTCAGTACCTCTCTCCAGGAGCACATGAACAACCTGGAGAAAGTTTTCCAAAGATTGAGAGAATCTAATTTCAAAATCCAATTAGATAAATCAGAGTTCTTAAAACTCGAGACCGCGTACCTAGGTCATGTCATCAGTACCGAAGGCATAAAGCCTAACCCAGATAAGATCAAGGCTATTCAAAATTACCCCATACCTAAAACACCTAAAGAAATTAAACAGTTTCTCGGACTCCTCGGTTACTACCGAAAATTCATTCCAGATTTTTCACGTATTACTAAGCCCCTGACACAATGCCTAAAGAAAGGAAAGAAAATAACCTTAGACTCAGATTACATTAACTGTTTTGAGAGATGTAGGACTCTACTGATGAACGACCCTATCCTTAAATATCCCGACTTTGACAGAGAGTTCATCTTAACCACGGATGCCTCTAATTTTGCAATCGGTGCAATACTCTCACAAGGTTCAATTGGCTCGGACAAACCCGTAGCGTACGCTTCACGAACACTTAATGATAGTGAAGTAAATTACAGCACAATCGAAAAGGAGTTGCTAGCCATTGTCTGGGCAACAAAATACTTTCGGCCTTACCTTTTTGGTCGCAAGTTCAAAATAGTGACAGACCATAAACCATTACAGTGGGTCATGAGCCTCAAGGAACCAAATTCACGGCTAACCAGATGGCGGTTAAAATTAAGCGAATATGATTTTACCGTTATCTACAAAAAGGGCAAACACAACACCAATGCCGATGCTCTTTCTCGTGTTGAGATCTGTAACGAAGAGGTTAGTTCGATGATTGCAAACGCGACTGATAGACCACCATCCCTAACCAACTCCAACACCCTGACAGCCCATACCTCTGAGGAGAATCCCATACTTGAAGTACCTATTACAGACGAACCACTTAACAAATATCACCGACAGCTATGCTTGACAGTCGTAGGTGACTTTAAAAAACGTACCACTGCGACTAAGCCATTTGACACCCACACTCGAACATCTGTTCAGTTATCTGAATCCAACCTTGAAGAAGATCTGATTAACGCTGTCAAGGAATATGTCAACCCCAAAATCAAAACTGCTCTGTTAATAAATCCACCACTCGCAATGTACAAAATAATCCCTTTGATACAAAAACATTTTAAAAGTTCATCTATGAAGTTGGTATTAGTAAAAAAGGAACTTGAGAATATAAAAGAATACCTGAGACAGCAGGAAATCATTCGCCACTACCATGAAGGCAAGACTAACCACCGTGGTATTAACGAATGCATTCTAGCGTTGTCTGTGAAATATTACTGGCCTAAAATGCGAGAACACATAACTAAATTCATAAATGACTGCACAATATGTGGACAAGCTAAATACGATAGGAGCCCAATAAAGCAAAAGTTTAATATAGCACCTCCTGCCACTAGACCCTTTGAAATAATACACATGGATACCTTTTCAGCACAAAACGAAAAATACATAACATTCATAGACGCCTTTTCAAAGTATGGTCAAGCTTACCTCCTTCGAGATGGAACTGCAGTCAGTATAATTCAAGCTTTACTAACCTTCAGCACGCATCATGGCTTACCACTAACCATTATTACAGATCAAGGGACTGAATTTACCAACCAAATGTTCTCCGAGTTCTGCAAGGTGCATAAAATAATTCATCACCAAACACTAGCATACTCACCAAACGCTAACGGGAATATCGAGCGCTTCCATTCCACTATATTGGAACATCTTCGTATTTTGAAACTAAAATACAAGGATGAGCCAATTATTCATCTAATGCCATATGCTATCATAGCGTACAACAGTTCGATCCACTCCTTTACACGATGTAAACCATACGATCTGATATTAGGGCACACTGACGAGACCCGATTGACATAGACCTGACCGGACACCTACTAAAACAATATACCGAAACATATAGAGAACGTATGCAAAAAGTATATGAACTAATCAACGAGACGTCACTTGCCAATCGAACAGCGCTCATAGAGAACCGTAATAAAAACCGTGAAGATGAGGTCGACTATGAGCCCGACCAACAAATATTCATTACGAACCCCTCTGCCAGTAGGTCTAAGCTTGCACCCAGATACACCCAGGACACAGTCTTAGCTAATCTACCTATCCACATCTATACCTCCAAGAAAAAGGTACCTATAGCTAAATCTAGATTAAAGCGTGTCCCTAAAACCGCGAAATTGTTGCAGGATACCCCTGATGCTGACTCTTAGCCTAACATGTGGCCAGGAAATTAATCTAGAACCGCTCGAGAACGGGCCTGGACTACTGCCTTACAAACTGGGGCCCATGCAACTCATCACTCATTACCATACATTCCTTCAGAACATAGAACTGACAGATATAGACAACAACATTAACAAAATTCGAACTCAACTTACTAAGTCCACAGACAGACTAGACAATTACACCTGCACTTTATACGAGCTTCAAATAGATAATTTGCACATGAAATTAAATAAAGCCTCATCTCATCTACAAAGTCTAAAGCCAAATCGATTCAAGAGAGGTTTAGTAGATGGTCTCGGATCCGTGATTAAGAGCATAACAGGAAATTTAGATTACAAGGATGCCATTAAATATGATAATGCCCTTAAGGCCCTTAATGATAATCAGCAACAGATGGTTATTGAACAAAATCATCATATAAGCCTGAGCAAAGGCTTGATGAACGAACATACGAAAATTATTACAAAATTAGTAGAGAATCAAGTACAATTAAATGACAGTCTGCACATTTTACTTGACGCCAATAAGTATAAACAACACAATATTATAAAATTTGCAAAGTTTTCGCAAATATTACAAATAATTAACAATAACATAGATAGTTTATTAAGCGAATTAAGTAGGTTAGAGAATGCGATAGCACTTTCCGGTCAACCGCATACTCATCATTCCATGTTAGGTACAGAAACACTAGGCAATATGATTCGCAAACTAAGCACGCTTTATAATAAAAACCAATTACTAGATTTGGATATTAGAGAATATTATGACATCATCAAACCCTTAGCTTATTATAGTGGGAATCGAATAGTTTTTGCATTTAGATTTCCCATAACGTCCCCACTAAAATTCCTGTTGTATAAGCTAGTCGTTGTACCAAATAAAAATAGGCAAGTCATCATCCCGTCCTTCCCATTCCTAGCAATCACTGGAAACATTCACGCGTACATAGAGGCAGAATGCCCGAAGGTAGCTTCAGAGTATCTTTGCGAAGAAAAACTTAATCACCAAATGAGAACCCATCCAGATTGCATTTGCAATATCATTGGCGGTCAAACACTGGACAAATCATGCAACACTATCACCATTAGCCTGACGAAACCTGCCATGGAAAAGTTAGACGATCGCCGCTACGCTGTCGTGTTCCCGAGACCAACACAAGTCCAGTTAATCTGCGAACAAAAAGAATCTATGACCCTAGCCGGAAGCTTCCTAGCCACTATTCCACATAACTGCAAGCTGCGAACAGATGAATTTACTATCGTCAACATTAACGACCACATCAGAGGACAACCCATGAAAATAAGCAACGTACCAGACAGCATCGAAGCATCTACCATGCCACCTCTTAAAATCAATGCCATTAACTTAAAGAAGCTGCATGATATTCAAGATAGAATAGACTCACAGAAGCCAATCTACATTGAACCAACCTCAACTATCTACCACACAACAATCCCATTTTATGGTACACTACTTGCCGTATCCATAATAGGAGCGATACTATTATGCCGAATCCACATCCGCCGAAGGAAACAGATGACGACTCCAGATGAAGCCACTTACGCCGAGCCTGAAACATCTGCGACCCGCAATAATCAATCGGCACCCCAAGAGCAATCCAAGCTCCCGACGATAATTCATCTCAAAATCTGAAATAGTCGCCGATCTGAAGGGGGAGGTGTTACGCGCATCACTATTAAGGAAAGCGCTGACACAAAGGCACGAGGCACAACGCGTGCGCATCGACACCGCCGCTATGAGGGGGAATCTGCTGACACAGAACATGAGGCCCGAAGACCCTGCCTACGTGACCGCGGCCGCGCACTTCGTATCCACCATCGATCGAGTCAATTTGATTTTTCATTAATTATAATAATTGTAATTTCATTTAAATAAATTAGTTTGTAAAAACTTTCGGTTTTTTTTGAGTCCTCCGGCAGTAGCCTACGTAATTATTGGAAGGCGATTTTTTTTTTTTTTTGTAAAAAGGTTTTTATTTTTCACTTTTACGGTACCTACCCTACACCAATTCGTATACCACTACTTGCTATGTAAACAACAGTGACAGGAACTATTAGAACATCAAGATACACAATATCTACGTATTATCGAAGCTAACTCAAAAATTACCCAAGCAAAAGTTAATACAATTTATATGGGACAACCAAACAAAAAAAGAATAATCAAAATCAATTCACAATTGGTGGAGTAATCGCGTAACAAACACAAGAAAAAACATAGTCGAATTGGAAAACTCCTCCTTTTTTTGAAGTCGGTTAAAAATATACCAGTGTTTTTAAATTGGCGTAAACTTGACGAAATCGCATCTGCCTTCGTATCTTATAGTTTAAACAGGACAAAATATTTTTTTTCTCCATTTCAATATTTCCGTAGATACGTCCTCCTTACGGCGGTAGTATATTACTGCGTAGTTTTTATATCCATGGCAGCAGTTTATAAATACGGGTGTTACACCGTATAAATACGGGTGTCAACACGTGGCTTTAATTCTCCTCGCCCGCCTACCCACGACAGCTCGGCAGCCGCAATGAACCCAGAATTGACTGATGATGGCCATGTGCCGTTATCAGAAGTGGGATGTGAAGGGCTTGCTTCAGAGGAGAATAGTCGCACGAGATCTTCAGCGCCGGCATCAGAACCAAGCCTGTCTCAACAGATGGAGCTGTTTTTATCCCGATTGCTGGCTATATCACAGCCGCAACCTTCGAGCAGCACGTCTACCCAGTTGATTGAGTTTGACCCGGATGGCAACGAAGCGGATATCGAAGGTTGGTGCAATGTGACGGGTGTTACACCGTATAAATACGGGTGTTACACCGTATTTATAAACTGCTGCCATGGATATAAAAACTACGCAGTAATATACTACCGCCGTAAGGAGGACGTATCTACGGAAATATTGAAATGGAGAAAAAAAATATTTTGCATGACTGATACTTAGCATGACTGACTTATACTTAGCATGACTGACATTTATAGTAAACTTCCCTACTTCTCACGGTTTTGAAATTAAACGAAGCGAGTATGTAAGGATCGTAGCAGGTGACGTTCTGTAGGTTCTGCCTAACCCCAGGGCCTGCCGTGATGTCGCTTGCCATTAAGAGGGAGCTATTGGGTCGTAAGTTTGGCCCATTGGCCGTCTGACATACCACAGGCCACAGATGTGTCCAGCCCGATTCCACTTTAGCTTGGCAGCTTTCAAACTGACATCAGTTATCTTTCTGATGGAACGAATGGTCGTATACGGTCGTTAAAATCGACTTTAATTTATAACTATCTTTTACCAGCGGCTTCGCCCGCGTGGTTGTCGGAAATTAACCCTCGGAAACGTACTACCGGGATAAAAAGTATCCTATGTTTTAATCCAGGTTATTAACTATCTGTGTGCTGTGTGCAAATCCTATCTATATCTATGCAAGCGTAGTACTTTTTGTTAGGTTTACTGCTCAGAAATTGTGTGAATTATAGTTTGACCAAGACCGCTATACCGCGCCGTAGGTAGGTATGTGCGCGGCGAGACGAGGGGCAGTGCAGGCCGCTCATTCGTCAACACTCACGGCGTCCCACCGCTCATTTGCCAGCGCTGTACCCAGCCCCGCCGCGCATACAGGCGCGGTACAGCGGTCTTGGTCAAACTATATTAGAGGGATTTTTTTTTTGCTAGCCTAGTTTGTATCCCACTGCTGGGCAAAAGCTTCCCCTTTTCCCTTCCATACCTTTCTGTCTTGTGCGATCTCTGGCCATTAGAGGGATAGTAAAAAGAAATATGACATAAATATGGAGCTATGAGGTTTCTGTTTTTTTTTAATGAATATCTTTTGATTCTGTGGGTTGATTTGTGGGTTGAAATTTTTGACAAACAGACAAAGATTTCAAAAAAAAAAAAAATTACATTCTTTTAGGTACATATTTGTCGCGTCTTCCAGTACTTTTTATGCAAAAATCTTTAATGTACAGATATGTACAGATTCTTATAAAACTCCCTCTGCGGAGTCAAATAGGGGTTGAACACGAACGAAATCACGATCAACTTCAAACTTTTAGTTATTAAAGAAAAATCAATATGGCCTAGCCTTTTCCCAACTATGTATGTTGGGGTCGGCTTCCAAGCTAACCGGACGCAGCTGAATACCTGTATTTTACATGGAGCGACTGCCGATCTGACCTCCACAACATAGTGATTGGGTGACACGATACCCCTGGGTAAGACTGGTTGTCAGACTTTTACAATTGACAGCGGGGACCAACGGCTTAACGTGTTTTCCGAGGTACAGTAAAAGAAAATCATAAATAATTTATTTATTTGCAAACATGGGTAAGAGATACATAGATATTTTTACTTATAATGAAGTTCTCCATGTTTTACCATCACATTTGTAGTACAATTTAAAACTATCAATAATGTCTAAATTCAATAAATCACAATTACATAATCAATAAAAATAATTTTAAATAATTCAAATAACTAAATTAAATAATAATAAATAATACATACCTAACAATTCAATTCATAATATAATCAATATTAATCAAGTTCATAATATTATAATGAATAACAAAAAATTCATCTTAACATAGCAAATCGGATGTAGCAGGCCTCGCATCTTTCATTTAAATACTCATTAATATGATAATAACATTTCGCAACTAAAAAATCGTGTATTTTGGTTTTAAATAGATCTATATCTTTAATCTCCATGATGTGTTTAGGTAGTTTATTGTAAATTTTGGGTGCCATACCTAAAAGATTTTTATAGAAAATAGCTGTTTTATGTGGTGTTGTGCATATTTCATTTTTGTGACGTAAACTCTTTGGGTAGTTATATCGGTGCATATTTGCTTTAACATAGCTTGCTAATTCGTAAATGTAAAGACAGGGAAGTGTAAGTAGCTGAAGCTTTCGGAAATGCGGCTTGCAACTGTCTGTGCTTTGAATGTCACAATAATAATAATAATTTATAATTAAACGGTTAATTCAGAATCAATCCATAAAGCACAATAGTAATGAAAGAGTCAGATACACATATAAAAATTAACAAAACAAAATTATTCAATTAATAGCAAATAATATACAATAGAAATGAAGATATATAGTAATTATAAAGATTAAATTAAATATTCAATTTCAATATTACATATTAATAAGTCAATCAATTAATTAAATCAAATCGTACATACAAAAATTACACTAAAACAAAATAAAATTACGTCAACATTGTCCGATGGATATACACATCCACGTATGTTGGATCGGACAGTCTGTGCGGGAAGCTATCATCTTGAGGATGCCATTGCTACTGTCTCTCACTCGTCTTACTAAAGATGCAACCTTTTTCGAATAATAGCTTGATAGCCATCCGTTCGAGCTTCTGCAAACATTAGCGACGCACTGCAATAAGGAGGCAACCGCATCAGCATCCTAAAGATGTCGTTATATTGAACGCAGGACATTGGCAGCCCGACGGGTATGACTTACCCATAGACTGCTCGCGTAAAATGATTGGCAGTATGCCTTAAACAAAGTGATTTTAACTGGAATAGCGCAGCGAGCGAATCTACGGGCAATCATGTTCCCCCGAACCGCCAATGCCCTGCGCTCCCGCTCCAGATCCGCGTCATCGGACAAGTCATCCGTCACAATGTGCCCCAAATACCTAAAACTTATGCATTTCTTTTGTGCTTTGAACGCCAAGATTATTGATGATAGTTAAATATAACGTATTATGTGAAGGCTAACCACCTGTCTCTACAAACATAGAGGCGTTTTTGCAATATTTAATGCATCACAGTTATTAACGGAAAGACTGAGGTTGTGTGTTGTGTAATGGTCGCGGTCGTAATGTTAGCAGTTGGGCGTAAGGTCATGGGTTAGATTCTCACAAATATAGTCTAACAGCGTTTAAAATAGCTTCGGTATATGGCGATACTCATCTGTAGGTAAAATTAGGATAGGATAGGATCTGGCAGCATAAATTTTCAGGTAGAATAATAAAATTCTCTCTTCGTCTTCTATTCATATTTATAGCTTACGATAATAATAATAATCTCTACAAGTCTTTGTAAAAAAAAAAAACAGAAAATGTCAAATGCATTAGAATCAAGTTTGCACATCAATATTCTCCGAAGCGCATAAATTAGATTATTGTTCAGAGGAAAAACAACTGAATGTGTGTGTGACGCAATCTTATAAATAAATAAACCTGTATTAAATATTCTCTATAATAGGTAAGAATATATAAACGTGATGTCAGTGGACATAAAAGACATTCTATAAATATTTATTTGCAGATTGCAGATAAACATTTCTCGCGTATGTTATGACTACACTTACGCACATAAAAGCCTCAATCGGAAACATAAAATTAACCCTCTTCCACCTGGACACGAGTGGCATAGGCTTACCTGGAAGTTTTTAAATATACTCCGGACCCAGGCAAGACGAAGCAAAGAAAACCTGCTCAGGTCTCAACCTGAGCAGGGTTTTTACACTCCATGACTTCCACCCTTTTTTTTGTTTGGGTAGTGAAATCATCAAATAACTTCTCCCGCTCTGGGCGGAGCGGGAGGGCATGTCAGACTTTTACTGGCTGCAACCCACCCGTGTTCCTTCAGTTGCCTGTGCCAGGGCCACGGTAAATCTTTCGAACAACCCGCAACTCTGGCAGGCATCGGCTCTAGCGGACCCCTTCAGTTACTGCTGGTATCTCTTTGAGGCGCGCGTGGAACACAACGCACCGTCGACCCGGGCCTGGTCCTTACCGGACGGCGAGCTACCCATTGCTCGCCGTCCGCAATCCCTCACCTACGGTGGCCGGGATTCAGCTCTCTACTCCTGACGCCCAGGGCGTCTCCTGCTGCGACTAGGGGCGTAAGGGCGCAAAAATTGCCTCTCCCTCACGCGTTCCGCCTACTCCTTCGTGATCATTACTGCTTCGCAGAAGGAGGCGATGGCTTCCCATGCACTCTCGCTCCGTACCATGGCCTGGACCAGAGCCGGACACAAGAGATTGCCGCCGCCGATCGCCGCCGCGAGGACGCGACGGTGCTCCGCCCAAGCCGGGCAGAACTTCACCGTATGCTCCACCGTGTCTTCCGGGAAATCCACACAATGGTAACACCCGGGCGTGTCCTCCTACCTTATCTGGAATAGGAACCTCCCGAAGCAACCGTGTCCGGTGAGGAACTGCGTCAGGTGAAAGGTGAGGACGCCGTGGCGCCTCTTCAACCACTCCTCAAAGAGATGACTCCACCCTGGATTGTAAATGTGGTGCAGTTCACAAGCACTTAATGTCTTATCCAGCGTGTCCTGCTGCCTGCACGCTACAGGACGCTACTGAAGGTGCCAAGCTCGCAGCCAAATTCTGGGCTGACTCTATACAAGGTACCTATAACTTAAATAACGCACAACCTCTTAAGGGGTCACTGTACTCATAATTATGAACAACTTTTACTACAGCACCAAACCTGAAATCGCGAAAAAAGTCAGCTGGTCGATGACCGCTGGTATTGTAGTTTGTCGTCAACCCATGTTTTGTCGTGTGTAGATATTGATACCCATCACGTCTGTGAAGTTTACACAAAAAAATGATATTTCAAATACACTACGGTTGATGACACAAAAAAAAAAATATTGATTTTTAGCTTTATACCATCACGTCTGCGGAGTTTTGCTAGCTAATTTAATTTGACCGTGTATATAGTAACGTACTTACTAATATAGGAATAATTGCTGTGGTAGAAATATGAGCCAGTCAGCAAGGTGGCAGCTGGGCTGACTATCCAGGGTGCGCCCGCGCCTCTCGACTACACGGCTGTTTACTCTTCCAGTACAAGCTGATCTCTAATTGTACACGATTTCCGTTCAATGAGAGGTCAGTTTATACTGGAAATGTATAGCTTGATATGTAACCGTGTATACATTTAAAAGTATCGCCATTCGTGTAGCCTCGCCCCAAGTGTTTTTAGTAACTTACCATCATCATCTACCTAACCTTTTCCAGACTATGTTGGGGTCGGCTACCAGTCTATCTGGCCTCTACGAAGAGACTGGGTAACACGATACCCCTTAAGAAGACTGGTTGTCAGATTTTTAAACTTCTTTCCAACGGCATAACATGCCTTCCGAGGCACGGAGAGGTGCTATAGTAAATTACGGGTCGGCGCAACATGTCTTCCTTCCTACTTCTCTATTAGTAGTCAACTCACTAGTCACCCCCTTTCTAGCCATATTATCTTTCACACAGTCCATCCATCATTTCTTTGGGTTTAACTTACCACGACTATGAACACAAAATTGCTTATATCAACTTTAAACGTATGTTGAATAAAAGCAACACATTTGTTCCCGAGATAAAAAGACGAACAAAATCCATATAGTGATACACCTCCGCAAACTTGCGAGTCGCATTTATTTTATTACATATTCAATCTTTTTGATCAGTTTAAGAAAGTGAGAAGAATCGATCGTGTCAGTCGATTCTGAACCTTATGGGAACGACTCGTTTTTTTTTAATAATCATAAATTTTGACACTTCTAAAATTGAAAATGAAAAACATATTTTCGCTAAATTTTTTTTATAGATTAAAGTTGATTTTCTCTAACCAAACTCTATGGTACATAGAACCTTGTCGAAATTGAAATAAAACTCGTTCTGTAAGATGAAAAAAAAAAGAGTTTATGCTTTGCAAAATCCGACTCTTGCCGATGCGTGGTTGGATTTTGTGTCCTTTCGTTTATGCTGCTTTATTTAAATTATGTATTTATGTGTTTATATGAATGGTATACACTGTTGCAAGAACCTTCGGGTGAATGATGAACACGTTTACTTTTGGAATCGAAGTGGTTTCTCTTCTTATGATTCATACGGGATATTACAAAAGGGTGGATTTTGTGGTCGATATTTGTTTTGTGTTCAGAATAAAATAAAGATGCATTTATGGTTTTACTGTCTACTATGACAGTAAACGGAAAGTAGTTAGATATTGAAGTGAGTGGAATCTATTAAATGAGTAGGAAGTTAGGAGAAAAAATATTAGATATAAACGATTTTATCATTTCCCATCAAATTTCGATTGCACACCATGTGTGCATAAGAAAAATCTTTACATAATATATCATCTATACATATAATAAATCTGTAAACGAGGCTTTTCTGTACATTATAAAATAAAAAAAAAATTGTTGGGGTGTTAAAGAATAATCAACAGATGACATTTCTACCATTTTTAGAATTTTTGTCTGTTTGTCTGTGAGAGATTTTTTTGTTCCAGTATCACGTAAAAAGTTTGAATCCAATAGGATTAACTTTTATACTCAAATATTGTGTGTACGAGTAACTCGGAGTAATGTTTAGCTTTTGTTTCATCGCAATCGCTTTCTCAAACAACTCTATCCAAAGATACAAATCTATGATGTTCAACAAGAACTTTTCATTACTTAACATTAACAGAGATACACGTAACGCCATCTATTGACCCAAAATGATACTAACGTAAACTCATGTAGGTTTGTGAGATCATGGTGTATTATTAATTTTCGCATACTTCGCGCGCAAACTTAACACGATACATTGTGAATAGAATATAACTCCAATGATCCAATAAAGTTAGGCTAATTAAAGGTTTCCAATTCGTTGTTTATATGTTAATAAAGGTAGTGACCAAGATATGATCGCGCTGGGAGATCGCAATGAATATGATGAAGTCACGAGATATCAATCTGGCCGATACATAGGCTCTTCGGAGGCAGTTTGGCGTATTATAAGTTTTCTAATTCATGAGAGACATCCACCACAAAGTTTCACGCAATAGCGATACAGCTCGAGTTTTACGCGATTGTGTCTTGATAATTTGGGACGAATGTACGACGGCAAACCGCAAGGCTATGGAAGCAGTAGACCGAACTTTGCGGGACATAAGGCAAAATGACCGTCCGATGGGAGGCATTACGGTACTTTTTTGTGGTGATTTTAGGCAGACACTCCCGATAATAACCTACAATCGGTGAATAAATGACTTTTGATTTTGGTGGAGAACCTTTTAATGAGGGTACAAATCCAACACAAGATGGTAAAGTAATTTTGGTGGAGAACCTATGTTGTTCCGTTGCTCCACAGCTGGAACTCATTTCTTCTGTGTATGGGAATCCCACAGATATCGGGAACAACGCTGCCGCTTGGCTGTGCCAATGAGCTATTTCGACCCCCGCAACGACCAAGCGGCAGCAATAAATACACAAATATTGGCACATGTTTCTGGGGAAGTAAGCAATATACTTCGATAAACACTGTTGCGGAAGAAGAAGAAGATGCCACACACTATCCAGGTAAAATACCATCATCCAATGGTGACCGCGGGCTTATAGTAGTTGTGAACCTATGGGGTTCGTTTGAAATTCGAGAACACATGGACATGGCCTATGGGTTCCTTAAGAACCTATTAAATATAATTAGCTAAATAATGACCAGTCTAGCCCGCATCCCATATAAATAGTATTTTATAAAGAATATTAATAAGTACTAACTTACGAAGTTTAAACCATTTGTTACTATTTGCACTTATTCAGTAAAATCCTCTCTCGTTTCAAACTATGCACAATCACTCATGCATTTAAGAAAGAAAGAAAAAAGTTTATTTGTACACAGTCCATGAAACAAAAAATACAAATAACAAAAAAAAAATAATAATGTGACTCAAAAGCTATAATTTACACTACCTATCTATTAATAATCAGTCTTTATCTGCCTCGCCTTTTCCCAACTTGTTGGGGTCGGCTTCCAGTCTAACCGGATGCAGCTGAATACTAATATTTTACATGGAGCGCCTACCTATCTGACCTCTACAACCCAGTAACGGCGTAACACGATACCTCTGGTTGTCCTGAACTGGTTGTCTGACGACCCGTAACGACTGTCGAAGATCCGCGAATGTCAGCCGGGACCAACGCGAGCTTTCCGAGGCACGGAGGAGTCTCCGTATGTAAAAACCCATCCACGGACCAACCCTGGCAAGCGTAGCTTAACCTCGACCCGTGCGGCTGTTATTTTTTAGCCACGAGCTCCTTTTAATACTACCTACTAACGTAATTACCTATACCTACATTACCAAGTTAAAATGACATCACACAATCTTACCCAAGCAATCACCAAGTGAATAATAATAATAATAATATATACTTTAGCCACCCAGACCCATAGCCCAATATGTTTCGTTTCCACGCACAACAATAGTCCTGCACCAACCGGGAGTTGTCCTTGGGTGCACTTGCATAGTGCATACAGGGATAATCGTCGGTTGGTGCCTCCTCATCATTTAAAATTATCTAAGGGGCCTCTGCGAGGTGGCTTCGGCTCCTCGTACGCCTTCCAAAGGTCCGGGACCCCAGGGTCTCGAGAAATGTAAAATAATAATAATAATAACCCGGGACATTTCACACAAGGTCATCTGATCCCTAACTAAGCAGAGCGTGTACTATGGAAACCAGATAACTGATATACTACATACACTACTTTTGTTTTTTGTAAATACATACTTATATAGATAATTACACCCAGACTCAGGACAAACAGACATGTTCATGCGCACAAATGCTTGACAATTGATTGATTAACATTACGTCAGTGTATAAATACCAATCTATTACTATGTCACTGCAGGGCAAAGGTATCCCTGATCTGCAGAATGCGAGGCAGTCGCACCGAAACGTTGAAAACTGTGGCTGACAGGATCTCATCCTCGCTTTGGAGGCCATATATTATAAATTTTTACTTAATTTTAATTTCCATTTTAATTTTAATTTTTCATTTCCATTTTTAGTTGCTGTTTTAATTTTCCATTTTAATTTTAATTACCATTTTTGTAATATTATAGCAATATCCCAGACTAATTGGTCTGGCATATAATGTTAAGAAGAGTGTGGTCATGGTATTCGGGAACAGGGGTAAGTACCCAGAAGCTGTACCTTCAGTGAAATTAAGCGACATGCCCCTTGTGAGGGTGGACCATATCTGGGTCACTTATTGACCACTGGCCTCAAAGATGATGAGGATATTGACAGGGAGCGGCGAGCGCTGTGTGTGAGAGCTAACATGATTGCCCGCAGATTCAGGCGTGCCTCTATAGAGGTCTAGTGCACTATATTCAGTGCTTACTGCACGTCTTTTTAACCGACTTCCAAAAGGAGGAGGTTCTCAATTCGTCTGTTTTTTTTTTTTTTTTTTTGTATGTTTGTTACGCGATTACTCAAAGACGGATGGACCGATTTGGAAAATTCTTTTTTTGTTTGAAAGGGTATACCTCCGAGGTGGTCCCATATAAATTTTATTAACTTCGCTTGGGGAGTTTTTGAGTTAGCTTCAATAATGCGTATATTTCCCACTTATTTTATGTGGATGATGTGATGGTGTTTTAATAACTTCCTATCACTGTTGTTTACATGGCTATATCTACAATTATTGTGCTCAATTATGTATTCGAATTTGTGTGGGGTAGGTTCCACAACTAAAAAGTGAAAAATAAAAACTTTTTAGCAAAAAATAAAACCGACTTCTAAAACAAAACACTACAAAGTGAAAAATAACTTTAATTTCGGAAGTCGGTGGCAAAAAACGAAAATACAAAACCCAAGACACCGACTACCGAAATTAAAGTTATTTTTCACTTTGTAGTGTTTTGTTTTGGAAGTCGGTTTTATTTTTTGCTAAAAAGTTTTTACTCTTGCAGTCTGTGCGCTAATTATACTCAGAAATCATACAGCGCCCTTCGTATTCAATACAATAACGCATACAGGGTTTGCTAAAGCTCGCGTTGACTGCTTCTACGCTGTGATGCGAAAGCGGTGCGCATCCCTGGTTAGTGGGGTGCGGGGCAGCACCAACAGCATCCAGTCTATGGTAGCAAGCTGGCTAGATTGTGCGTGTGTGAAGCAGTGCTGCAAGGTATCGGCTGCGCCTGTCACCAGGCAGCAGTGACGTCACAAAGTGTTTCTGTGTTAATGTTTTACTAACATAGTTTGTAAGTACATACGTATTGTTACTAACACTATGAGTACTTGAATAAAATGATTACGTGTTATTATTATTGAGCATGATATCTGAAAATTTGTTTTAAGGCCTCTTCTCATTCAGAGAAGGTACAAGCATTGATGACCACGCTTGCTCAAGACGAGTTGAGATTTCAGACTACTACAATAAGTCCAGGTTTCCTCACGATGTTTTTGCTTCACCAATGTCAGTAGTATCCAAGATAAACTCTAGTACATATGAATTGAAAAAGTCACATTGGTACTTGGCTGGATTTGAACCCACAATCTAATGCATGGGAGGCGAGGTCTTAACCACCTGGGTCAACACGACTAGCCTTACGTCAGTGTACCTTGTGCCCAATACGACAGGTGTACAGTATCACCTGTTTCGACCCGGCACAGGTAAAAAAGGGATCAATGAAATGACATATGTTTTGGTTGTGGTAGCAACAGGAAAGGGGAATAGAATTGAGATGTGTTTGATAGAATTGTTATACATCCACATAAAACATACATTGAATTAGGTACATATATGTTTGATGTTTGAATACAGTTAGTATAGTTTAGTAGCAGTTGTTTCCTGAAAAAAAATACTTACACCTTGGGTAAATATCATCAAATACGTTGGTGTTTTAAAAACCTCTTCCATTCTCGAAAACGTAACTTTTTAAAAACACATTATAAAAGTTTTGGAAAGAAATATTGTATGTTTCTAAACTGTCCTTCGATCCGGATACTTTATAAAAGTTACATACATAAAAGGGTATCCTCTCTAATTAGATGTAACTCTAATTCAATTTATGAGAATATTTTACAACGGGAAGAACTTCGGTTTTTGTAATGTTTAGATACTATAAATTCGTCCCTTCTTCCATAGAACCCATTACTAGCATCAGCCAACCATGCCCATTCAACAAAACACCCCTCCTGTGTTCACGAGCGTGACCATCAGATAGACGTCATTTTCGTCACGTCTACCTTATGAAGTGAACTTGTATGAATCATGTAGCTATTTTATACTAGGACCGGTAGTCCTAGCACGTACGATATTCCGGTGGCTACGATCTCATATAATCAGTCTGTAAACCGTTATAATGACTTATAAGATCATGCCATAATCACCACCTTTGCAGACGAAATGATCTTAGTTGGATAATAATAATAATAATCTGTGTGTATGTTATTACAGTGTAAACGAATATTTAAACTATAATGTTCCTACTGCTGGGACACAGGCCTCCTCCCTGTGAGAGGGAGAGGGCCGTAATCCACCACACAGGCCTAGTGCGGGTTGGTAGATGTCACATGTCTTCGAATTTTTGGTTTTAGGACATACCGGTTGCCTCACGATGTTTTCCTTCATCGTTTTGAGAGCTGTGGTGATGTAATTATTTACACAAAGCAAAACGCCTGTCTAGGTTCGAACCTGCGACTTCAAATGGGCCACCACTGCTCTCATAATATACAAAAAAATATTTTTAGAATAAGTTTGATTATAAGATAAACGATGAGTCCTCATCTCTACCTAATATCTTTCTTTTGCTGTGCCCGACAGGGTCCACGATTGTTCTTAAGCAGATGTTTACCACCTAAGTATACATTGGATATGGAATGCAATAATGTATTGAGTATTACGTAAGTGTATGAGGCTCATTGGCGACGTAGAACTTGTGGATGCTAAGCTTCATTAGATTGTACTTCGGTGAGTGTGCCCAAGAACTCCACGACCTAATTCCACCGGCCCCCTTCTACCATCGGACATTTAGACGGACTGCCAGTTACCATCCCTACCTGGTTGATATTCCACCAATTCGCACTAAGCGTTTCCAAATGTCGTTTTGCGCACAGTAAAATAGTGGAACTCACTACCTGCGTCTGTGTTTCCGAGCGCATACAACCCTGATCTCTTCAAGGTGGGAGTGAACAGGCTTCTTCTGGGTAAGCTCACTCCATCATCAACTTTGTGTCTGTCGCCTCCGACCTAGACTACAGTCACGAGCAAACCCATCTCGAATAAAAAAAAGTTTTAAAAATGATATGGCTAAAAATACGGTGAATAGTGAGATGAAAAGTTCATAGAGATGCCTTTGGAAGAAGAAAACGTGCTGTGCTGATTTCAAAAAAATTGTAAAAATTTTACTACGGTTTCCGATACTGCCGTAGCTACGAGTAGCTATTGTATTTGCTCGACGCTAGACTTAGTAAACTCATTGCATTCCTTATAAAGTAAGCTTTCACCAATTATGATATTTTTCATTTCTGAGTAGTTTTACGGCCGATATGAGAAGATATCTTAAACTTTTTTGCTATTTCAACAGATTTTCTTATGGTTTCTGAGATAGCGTAGCTATTGCATTTGCTCGGTACTAAACTTTTTAGGCTTTCAAAAACATTCCTTTTGATGCAAGCTTTCTTCGATTGGGTTTGTTTTTATTTCTGAGCAGCTTTACAGCCGGTATGAGACGCCATCTGATATTAGTTTGCTATTGTCAAGTTCACATTAATTTTTAACCCTATTTTGACCAATATTTCTGTTGTTTCTCTTATGTCCTACTAATCCTTGGTCAATTCTAAACAAAATCATCACAATAACTGAGCCAGCTAAACACGTTTTTGGCGCTATATTAATTGATATTTTGACTCATAGTAAAAAGTAGAGGGTCACGCGCACGCAATTATGTCCAGCCTTAAAATTGTTATAAATATGACCTATCTTTTGAATGCTCAACCATTACTCTAGCTTTAAAAGTCTGGTAATTACTAGCGGTTCAATTCTTACCTGTTTTTGTCAGCTGTTTGTTTCTCAGGCAGTGCTATGTAAACATTCCCAGCTTCCCTATGAACTAGCCAGATGTAACAGTAGACGCCGTTCAGATTAGCCATGAAAATTGCCGGCAATATTGCCAAAGTTGCCAAAACTGCCGGGAATGTTTCCAAACTTCCCGGCAACATTGGGCAAGAAACGTATAAATAGAAACCAACTTTTACTAATATAATTGCTTAGTAGGATAAAATTGCGGTCTGCAGGGTGGTAGTTTTTATTTTTGTCTATAATATCCAACCGAAATTTTAGTTTTTACATTTATTTTATTACTGATAAACTAAAGAAAAGAAACAAGCTATCCATGATAGTTCATTGGTGATGAAACCATAACTATTTTAGAGATATCGTAATTATTTTTTTTCTACGTTCTTATAATTTAACTTCACTTGTATGTAAGAAAGTATATACATTTATATACATACATGTCTGTATGTATAAAAGGGTCAAACCTTGCATGACGATTTGATCAGCAACAACAAGTTGACGTTTTAACCGACTTCAAAAAGGAGGTTATTTATTCTATTAAAATGTATGTATATATGTATGTTTGTATGTTCGCGATTATCTCAAAAACTACGGACCCAATTTTGAAAATTCTTTTGACTTCACGATTTGTGCTATATAAATCATATACTACACAGTTGTACGATTTATATTTATTTCATTTGGTATCAATACCCTCTTTCTTTTTTTATACAATTTATAAGTCAAAATCTTAAAAAACTATGGGGTCAGCTATCATGAAGTTACCAGTGTCATAGTTTAACTTTATCTTCACATATATGCATGGATAATTATAAAATAGTTATAATAAACAATTAATTAAAAAGGCTTACTAGTATTACGTATAACTACACCATTATATAAAACCCCATGAGCGCATAAACGTTGAAAATGGCATTTGAAAAAGCCTATGTAATCTGGCAACTTTGGCAACTTTCCGGCAATATTGCCGAATATTGCCGGGAATATTGGAAACTTTCCTGGTAAGTTTCGGAAACATTCGGCAATTTTCATCCCTAGTTCAGATCGAGTATGCAATGTAAAAGCTTGTACAAATGTCGTCATTGTTCCTACATAAGCTCAAAATTATACAATAGAATTAACAAAAGGCTCAACATCTATTCTCTCACCCAAAATAAATGCAAGAAAAGTCTCAATACTTGGCTAAAATCGCTTACATATGATGCAACTGAAAAACTTGTGGAAGTGTAACACATTCACACTCACACACGCTAACACACCCTCACACACACATACACACACCCTCACTTACACTACACTTATTCCGTAATTTTACTGTTGTGTTTTTCTTTATTTTTTTTTTTTCCTTTTTATTCTTAACCACTTACATATTAAAGTTTAATAATATGTTTTTCTCTGGAACGAACTACCCTCTCACTAGGAGCCGGGCGTTGATAGCTGCGCCACAGTTACTAACTTTTGCAGTTATCATCGTTTAACTATGTTTATGATTGTATCTGTTTTTGTTTCAAAATAAACGATTATTATTATTATTATTATTTTTCGGTCAGAAATATTGAACTTACAACCAGTACACCGGGCGGAAAAGACGTTTTCACATCAAAAAATTGGATAAGGGCAGGAAGATGATGATAGTTTTTAAATATATTAAGATCTTTACCAAAGAAATTGCTGATTTTTAATACCGGCTCGTGTGAAGATTATCAATATATTTCATTCGGTATAGAATTCCAAATTCAAATTAATTTTATAATATAGCATAACATTTAAAAAAAAAATGTTGTTCATTTGTTTTCCCGCCGTTCGATTTTTCTTTGATATCGATGTGTCTGTAACCATGGAAAGATCTAAATTGCGTGCTATTTTCCAATACGAGTTCCGTTGTGGCACCAACGCAACACAGCACGCAATATTAACGACGTGTATGGACAAGGTACCGCAATTGAACGCACGGTGCGTTTTTGATTTGATCGCTTCCGTTCTGGAAATTTTGATCTCAACACTGAGCCCCGGGGAAAAAATTCAAATGGTGAAAAACGCCTTTAAAGAATTTATTCATTCCCATTCCCACGATATCTATAGCAGAGGCATCAACGAACTTTCATTAAAATGGCAAATTGTTTGAATTTTTCTATGTAAATTGTCAATTTCATAGGTAAAGACCTAATATTAAACCCTCTTTTCCGTATCATAGGCACGCTTTCACCATAATACAAAAAAACATCGTTTTGCTTCTGCCAATTGTTTGAAGATGATAGAGACGACAGAATGTTTTAAATATATTTATTTTAGAAAAAGATTTACGAAGCATGAAATCTCATGTCTTTGAGCCCCGTTCGAACTCGAAACTAGTCTGGCAGACCCAAGATAAATACTAAGCAAAACCTCAAGCATTAATAAACATATCACGTCTTAGGACTATCTCAAAATGGCTTACAGAATTCATTCTAGTACTGAGTAATACAAAATAATCTACATATTGAAGGAACTTGAAATGGTGCTTTACACCTCCGCGTTTTGAAACTTGAATATAAATATATTATTTTATGTAGGTATTCAGCCAGTTTATGTACTGGGTGTTAAAATATAATAAACATGTTTTTGTGCTGGATATTCGAGTTTTTATTAACTTAATTAACGTCATGCACGTTAGTTTAAATTTTATCTCAGAAAAATGGACCGTGTTACGCAGAAAGCAGCCATGTCGGGAAGAGTACAAACAGAGTTATAAGCATTTTTTTGTCGATGGTTGTTTATGGATGTATGGCTGCATTTGACGGCTCATATCTCCGTGATAAATAGAGATATCGACATGGTAGTTTTTGCAAAAAATCTTGTATGTCGAAATTAGTATGACTGTGTTTATAACTCATTTATGGGAAAATGCCATATGGCTGCTTTCTGCATAACTAGGTCCAAATAATACATAGCAAGTCAATATTTTCAACTGGCTTGTGGTTTTTCAGTCATGTATTTTTTTGTAGGTATGTAATTAAATAATTTTACTTAAGTAACTCAACATAATCATTGTAAATTGAAATTCAAGCTCATTTCCCATTGCATACAGTCACGCAAAGTTTATAAAATCCTTAATGACTATCCGAAACAAAATATTATTTATTTTTATTATCTATCACAATATTTCCTATTACATTCAGACACGAAGCTTTAAATCCTTTTACATCTACTCAATTAAGTCGATAATCGCCTACATGGATCATAAGACCTTTTTCGTAAAGGCCGTTTGGTCGGCGCCCGCGCAGACTGCCAGTGCAACACCCGACGCAGAACGCGCGGCCGCGATGCGACAGCCAACGAACATTTTAAAAATCGAACACGAATCTGCATTTTCAAATTGAAAAATTAACATTCTTCTAACGTATTTTGTTTAAATCGAACGTGTGTTTTAAATTCAAAATTGGAATAATGTGAATAAGTTTTTTTTTCTTATTTCTTCATGTGTAGGAATGTGGTAGTGTCCATGCACAAAAGAAGTGTTGTGTGATTTTTTAATTGTTTTTTTTAATGAGGTGTCAACCTCGAAGTTACTGTGTGGGATAAAAGTGTTTTAAAGGTAAGGAATTATCGATACTTTGCAAAACATCTGGCCATTGATAATCGTGGGCTCGACAAAAGCCTTTGGATTATTTACTCGTAAGGTCAAACCGAATACGTCATGACGGATTGGTCTTTTTGTCTTATGTTTTTATTCCAATCAATGAATTGTTACTTAATTGTATAAGTACTATAAAAAGATTATAACATTACATCAATAGAGATTTCGTAAAGATATTGGTATACCCGACTATTCAAAATTTTAATGACAGGTTATACCCGACTGTTAAAATTCTCTGGTCCTTCAAGCCGAGGTTCATTTCATGCATTTTGAATGCAAATGCTTATTAAAATGTAATAGCCCTGGTCATTGTAAGTAGTTGAAGGTTGGTGACGAGCAACCGGTTCTCATAACCAGTATAAGGGTTACATTCTTACACAAATAGGACTAAGGTTAGGTTACAATGTTGTAAAGGAAAAAATTGTTTATCCTCTTGCGTATTTTGATGTAAAGCTTTGTGCAGAAAAAGCGTATCATATGTATTTATACATTTTACAATGTTTAAGAGGATTGTGAAGTGCCGATACGCGGCGCGATTCTTGGAGGCGATTACCTACATTCCATACAATTATTTACATAAATATTGTTTCGGGCGATAACGTTTTCAACCCCTTAAACCTTCACAAAATGAGACAAAATATGTTTCATTACATCCAATGCCCCTTAATCTAGGTCTGTACGTTTTTATTTTTTAGTAATTCAATTTAATTTAATAAAAAAAATTAAAAACGCTCGTGGAAGTTTTTATGTCAAAAATATAGATATTTAGATGCTAATAACTTATATCGAATGCAATATTTCTTTATAATAAAAACGTACGGACCTAGTTTTTCATTATACCTACAACATTTCCAAATTTTTTGAAAATTAGACTATGTTTACGGGGAGAAAAACGTTATCGCTTTTTGTATGAAAACTTACAGCTTCACAATCCTCTTAAAGTAACAGGTTTGAACGCGTTTATTTCTATACTAGCAGCTACTCACGGTTTCACCCGCGTTAATCTTGAACCCGTAAGAATATATATTGATAAAAAGTATGCTATGTGATAATTCAGGTTATAAACTATCTTTTTGCCACATATCATCAAAATCCGTTCACTAGTTTTGCGTGAAAGAATAACAAACACCGATACATCCATCCTCACAAACTTTCGCATAATTTATAATGTTACGTAGGATGTAAAGGCTCGTGGCTAAGTAATAAAAGCCACACGGTACGATCCATCAGGTTAAGCTACGCTTGCCGGGGTTTGTCTGTGGATGGGTGACCATCTTTTCATACCGAGACTCCTCCGTGCCTCGGAAAGCACGTTAAGCCGTTGGTCCCGGCTGTCATTCGAGGATCTTTGACAGTCGTTACGGGTCGTCAGAAGCCCGAAAGTCTGACAACCAGTCTTAGCAAGGGGTATCGTATTACCCAGTAAACTGGGTTGTGGAGGTCAGATCGGCAGTCGCTTCATGTAAAATACTGGTATTCAGCTGCATCCGGTTAGACTGGAAGCCGACCCTAACATAGTTGGGAAAAGGCTAGGCAGATTGATTGATTGATTGTAGGATGTAAAGGCAGGATTTAGTTTCAAATTTTTGTCTCTAAACCCTAGCCAATACTTATGTAAGTTAATCGGTGAATCAAAAATCAACCAATACTGGTCATCGATTGCTCCAAAACTGCTGCCGTAAGGACGTACTCGTATCTACAGAAATATTGAAATGAAGAAAAGAATATTTTGTCCTGTTTAAAATACAAGACACAGAGGCAGATGCGTCATTAAATAGTAAGAATTATTAGATATTCGTTAAGTTTACGCCAATATAAAAATACTGGTAGATGCGTCTTTTTTTACTGATTCTGAATATGTAAATAACTCTATTTAGAAAATAATGTCAGATACGTCTTTTTCCCTTATGACGCCAGAATACTCGGCCTGTCGTTGTGGTAAGGTATTTGCCTTGTGTTGAAGAAGGACCATAGTTACTGGAGTTGTTATTATTAACTTAGCTCATTGACATTGATGTCAACTGACTACATAAACTAGGGCTTCTTCAATGACATGTGTTTGTATACAGAAGATTGCAGGTGCCAGGTGTCCCTCCGCGTCCTCGCGGAGGCGATCGGCGGCGGCGATCTCTCGCGTCCGGCCCTGGTACAGGCCATGGTACGGTGCGAGAGTGCATGGGAAGCCGTCACCTCCTTCTGCGAAGCAGTAATGCTCGCGAAGGAGGAGGCTGAACGCGTGAGGGAGAGGCAATCTTTGCGCCCTCACGCCCCTAGTCGCCGCAGGAGACGCCCTGGGCGTCGGGAATCGATAGCCGATTCCCGACCACCGTAGGCGCGGGCTTGCGGATGGCGAGCAATGGGTAGCTCGCCATCCGGTAAGGACCAGGCGCGGATCGACGGCGCGTTGTGTTCCACGCGCGTCTCAAAGAGATGTCAGCACTAGCTGAAGGGGTCCGCTAGGGCCGATGCCCGCCAGGGTAGTTCGAAAGAGTTACCGTGGCCCTGGCACAAGCAACTGAAGGAACACGGGTGGGTTTTAGTCAGTAGAAGTCTGACACGCCCTCCCGCTCCACCCAGAGCGGGAGAAGTTATTTGATGATTTCCCATCCACAAAAAAAAAGGTGTCCCTTTATTATAACGCTAAAGTAAACAACATTAATAGTGTTTTGTAAAGGTTATAAGAATCGATTTCCTTGTTTTGTTTTACATCATTGACGTCGATACGAATGAGTAAGCAAGGAATTGTTGTTGGCTGCTAATAAATTCAAGTCTTACTAGCAACCAATGTTTTTTAAGACCAGAAATAATTGTACATTTAGCTTACATTCGTACAATATGCACATAATTTATTATTAATTAACTTAAAAATATAATATCATAACCTACCAACTAATCATAACTAAATCTATTAAAAAATTAAAATATGCATGGCGTTGAAAAATTCCTCCGCATCCTTGTCGACTGGTAATGTACCCAGGAGACTAGCGGCATTGCCACGTTGTATGGCAAATGGCAATGCTTAACCTCTGGCCAAGGTAAAAGTCAGCCCTTGGGTCACGGGAAGTGTCAACCAGCCGTTTGGAGATTTCGTTGAACATACCATGAGTAGGTACTCGGACCCCACGACCCGAGGGTTTCAACCCCAAACGGCTCAAAAATATACCTATAGTTACCGATAAGGTTATTATACTTCCGCCGCTTGAGGTTTGCACAGCAGCAGCAGCGCCAGCACAGCACGCTGTGCCAGGAAGATGGGAAGGCGCAAAAGTATAAAAGTATAGTAGTACATAGATTGATTAACAAATATTACAGAGTAGATTTTAGAAATAGGGTGTCTCCTTGTGTTCCGTGAAAATGTCAACTGGCTATCTACTGCGATTTTAAAGATACAAACCTGTGACAGACAGACAAACAGTGTCTGCACGTTACAAGAACTGATGGAGGCTACTGATGGCGCAAACACGTAGCCGATTTCTGGCCCGAATCCGTTTAGATTGCCATCGATTCGCTTATAATAAAAAGGATCCCATATCTAGTTTGGCACACTTTGATTAGGCACGGAACCCTAATCAAATCAAGTCATTTATTCAAACTAGGCTGAGAATCAGCAATTTTCGAACGTAAAATTACATAAGATAGTCTCCCAAAAGGCGCGCCCTTCACCACTTCCTTGCTCTTCTTTTGCTTTACTTGCTTTAGCTGGGGAGAAGAAGTGGCTCAACAAACTCCCCAGCACCACAGCTGTCTGTTCAGTTAAAAAATTTGATTCTATACAACAGTGCACATAATAATTTAGGTAAAAACTAATAAGTCTTATACTCAGCAGGAAACTAGCATTGAATTGTGATGGTAAAGAATTAGGTGTTATTATATCAAAAAGCCATAACACCGGATATAAAAAATGCATAAGAAACAGCTGTCAAAACAGAAACCATTTCATTCTGTTGCATAACACGTCGCCTTGAATGAGCAGCATTGAATGAATTTGTTACAACTATACGGGAGAGATCTCTAGCTAAGAATCTGTTAGATTCAGTTAGATTAGATTCAAACCACAACTACGTAGATTATCCTCCTAATACAACATATGTATATTTCTCAGCTTAAAATAAGCCAACCTTATCTACCAATCAATCTGCCTAGCCTTTTCCCAATTATTGGGGTCGGCTTCCAGTCTGACCAGATGCAGCTAAATACCAGCATTTTACATGGAGCGACTGCCTATCTGACCTCAACTACGCAATAATTCGGTAATACGATACCCCTTGGTAAGACTGGTTGTCAGACTTTTTGGCTTCGCACGGCCCGTAACGACTGTCAAACATCTACGAATGACAGCCGGGATCAACTGCTTAACGTGCTTTTCGAGGCATGGAAGAATCTCGGTGTGTAAAAATGGTCACCCTTTCACGGACCAACCCCGGCAAGCGTAGCTTAAGCTGATGGATGACCCGTGCGGCTGATACTACTCAGCCACGAGCTCCTTATCAATCGTCCTTATCTAACACAATCCGATATTGGGCCACATATTCAGTTAATAGAAGTTGTTTTTTGTGTCCAATATGGCGCCATTGAACGTTGGACTATTATAAGTACAGACGCCAGCACATCAAGCTACAACAATCTGTCAGATTTCTTTAATAGATTTTCGACTTTATTGCTAAAGCATTAGGTTCAAGGTTGATTGGGAAAATCTGACAGTTTCGGGTAGGTTGACCTGCTGGCGTCTGTACAAAAATCTACTTACCTATTAAAAACTCATTAAAAAGTTTAATTAAATTCACTGACAGGCAACGCACGGCTTAAACCATAAACTACTGGGTCTTGAAGCATCAAATTTTGCAAAAGAGTCCATTTTATAACGAAGGTCAGTATTATGGTAGAATTTTTGGAAATTCGTCCTCCGTCGTTTTTTTTTTAACTGACTTCAAAAAAGGAGGTTCTCTATTCGATGTATGTATGTTTGTATATCTACGATTTTCTCAAAAACTAATGATCCAATTTTAATGATTCTTTCACCATAAATGTACTGTATTTCCGGCATTTCTAAGCGTATTTTGATGATTTTTCTTTTCGTTCGTCTTGAGCATATGGTATTTTGTATATTCAACTAAAAATGGAAAAATAAATTTACTTTAAAAAAAGTAAAACCCGACTTCAAAAACTTAAAACGAATAAAATGACTTCAGTTCTTCAATGCACTAATAGCTTGGCAGTAACTTCAGAAGCTGTTCAATATTTTATAAAAGTTATTTTATTCGTTGTTAGGTTTTTGAAGTCGGTTTTTACTGTTTTTATTTTATATGGATGTTCGCCATTTTTGACGCTACGAAATCTCAATGGTCACACAGACGGCTTGTATTTTCAGAAAATACCACTTTGTTTGAGGTAAAGCTTGATGAAGTCTAAAAAGGGTAATTTCTAAACGTTAAAAAATCAACCACAAATTACTTTTATAAGCCCAGTTACCTATTAATAAAGCAAAGGGATTAAATGAAACATACCGTTTCGTAAGGACAAATGCCTTTAACGAATATTGCATAAGTCTCGGTTGAAGTAGAGCAAGTACTTGATCGGTAAGATAACTTGCTTGCAATCTAATGTAGTACCAGCTAATGTTTTATTTGAGTTTTATACTTAAAAATAATATTTCATGCGGAACTGAATAACAAAAACTCATGATATTCTCATTAAGCACATTTTAGGTGTGATTTATATTTTAACAATGAAAATGAAATGAAAAATGGTTTTGTTATTACTACATGTAAATATCCTAACAACTAGTGATCGGAGCCTCCTTTTAAGCAAATAAGCCTGTGTTAAAAGATAAATAAAAAATCCAGCTGTTAAAATTTCACCATGCAACTGATTTTTCAAATGGAAACGGAACCCTTACAGGATCACTCGTGTGTCTGTGTCTGTCTGTCCGTCTGTCACAGCCAATTTGCTCCAAATCTAATGGATCGATTAAGTTGAAATTTGGTACACGTATGTATTTCTGTGACCTAAACACGGACGTGTAATGTAAATTAATGAATTTTGAATATAGGGGTAAATTTTGGCGGGCAAATAAGAAAATTAAAAAAAAATGCAAACTGTACCGTGCGATATATCAAATGAAATGTGAGGGTCTCAAATATATATATTTTTTTTATAATTTTAAAATTAACTGCTTAAAAATTATTTAAGTAAATAAGCGAAAATTGACCATTGCCCCCCCCCCCCTTTATCTCCGAAACTACTGAATGAATGAATGAATGAATGAAATGCACCGACCCCAGCGTGGTTTGACCAGACTCGATTAATCGAATGAACCCAAAGATTCACACTAGCCCCTGTTGCCTCATGTTACATGGTGCAACAGAGATCATTGTATATCAAGGAGTAGACCGGGGGGCGCGATAATGGTAGGGTAGACAGGCCCTTAGGATATGGAGGGGATAAAGAGCCTACCGAGTATGCACCCTTGAGCAAGCCTTGGAATAGTGGAGAGACGGGTGATATAATTATGGATGGGCTCTTTTTACGACGTCGCCGCCAGGCTGCTTCTAGTCCAGCTTCCCCGGTGAATTTTTGGTGGTTAAACTGCGTTTTCGACTTTATTTATGTCACTGCTATGCTGTATTACACGTTGCTGTTTCCAATTTCTTCGTCTGAGGTCTCATTGCTATCCGTTTCGGGTTTCTTGTAGTTCTCATTTGAAGCCTTTTTGAACTTATTTCTTTCGTTAGCCGTATCCACCCGAAAGTTGATTTCATTGTCGAAGTATATCATGTCTTGCTTTAGCTTGTTGTTCCATGTGTAAATAGGGCGGCCAACTTTTTTGTTTTAGTCTTGTACTACATTGCTGCATGTACCAGGTGCTTTTGGCAGGGTTAAACTGCTTTCTCGATTCGTTTCTACTTCGTTCTGATGAGTTGACAACAGCATAATGCCCAGGAGGCGGCCGGCCCGCTCCTCGTTATTTCTGTTCAGCTCCGACTTCCAATAATGTATTTTTTATTTTATTCAAAGTTCGACCTGTTCACCTCAGGTTGTCGCGATTACAGATGTTCTACAGTTAAGAGTTATGCACACTATTCAGCACAAATAATTAATAAAACTACTTAGACCCCGACTAAAATCCGCCAAAAAAGAAACAACACAACACCCTTGATCTCCGATTTTGGAACACAGTATGACCCTCGTAAGCACTGGTTTGCTCGATCAGGAGTACACTTAGAGGCTTATTAGAATGATTTTTGATGCCTGTAAATGTTACGTCATGACCTTTAGCCGCAAGTTACAACCTACACATGCCGCCTATAATAATAATAAATCATTTATTTTCAGGTAACAAAGACCCATAGATAAATACCTTAACCTAACTACACATATAATAAGAATTGTGTTAGTAAATAAAACTTAAAACTATGTTAGTATCACTTGGTTGCACTAAGTCTTTGTGCGTTCCGGTGGCACTTGTCCATGAAAGCGGCGGAATACGACATCCTGAGGCCAAATGCTTTCTTCCATCACTGGAGGCAGGTAGCATGTTGGTATGCGCACCACAAACGCCTTAAAGTTGACGTTGCGATGCGACTCCAGCAGCTGCACTCTCGGCGCGTACTTCAGCTTTCTGCTCACGTACTTCACGATGTCTTCCGCGTCAGTGGTGTAGGTAGTGGAGACGGGAAATATACACCGGGGTATTCGGCTTCGCAGCACGCAGTTTTTCGTTGGGCTCGGTAGGAGCCTTGCCGCAGCGGTTCTTACAGCTACTCTGTCGGCGCTTCCTCCTTTGCACCGTCACGAAGCCGTCATCTGCAGCCCGGTCCGTTTCCTTTACAGGCGCAGGCTTTGCGGAGTGAGCAGTGGGAGTGCTCAAAGTGACCAACGGGTCAGATGGTCGCGTCGATCGGGTAGCGCTACGGGGAGGAGCTGCGGGGACGGGAGCGGAGCTACGAGGCACGCTAGCGGCATGCAACTCTGACTCAGCAATCGGCGCCGGCGATAAAATTGCTGATGCAAAACTCTTGGCCGATGTGTCTAGGCAGCCAACACCTCGGCGCATATTTACGTTGATTACACGCGCCGGTGACCCACTTAACGCCACAGAGTTGCGCAACTCATCGAGTTCTGTGCGCAGGTCTGCGACGGTGTTCTGGGATGTCTCCAACTTCCTCTGCACATCAGCTAGACTAGCCTTCAAGGACACAATGTCCTTCAACAAACTCGTAACGTCGACGTGGTCGAATGTGACTGGAGGTAACTTATTCAGATCCCTCGCCACAAACGTCGGCACATCGTCAGGATCGGTAGCTTTCTGAAGCGTGATGATGTCTTGCACACTTTTCTTTGTCACGTCGCGTCGACGAGACACCATCTGGTCGATTTTATTAAGTGACCGAAACAGCAGCAGCTTCGCTGAAGTTCGATACACAGATCTGGATAGCGGACACCTCGTCCATCACGTCCAGTTTCTGCTGCAGGAATGCCAGCAGTTTATTTGGCAGAAGTTTATCACTCATGGCAACAAATTAACGTGTGTCGGCTTGCGCCGCGCTATACGATAATAATAATATTATGAACCATGTCGCAACGTCCGCCTCAGAGCGCGGTCGGACACGAATACCTATACCTTAGCAGGTGTTGAAATGAAGCGCGTACCAACCATTAGAGATCTTGGCGTGACATTTGACTGCGGATTGACATTCCATGCACACATGTCTGCCCTAGCTTCAGAATCTTACAGGCGCCTAGGTTTTCTCCTACGCAATGCCCGTGATTTCAATAATCCTATTGTCATCAAATTATTATTTAACTGCCTAGTTAGAAGTAAGTTAGAATTTGCTGCAGCCGCCTGGAATCCCCACGGATCCACATATGTATTAGGGATTGAAAAGGTTCATTCCTGCATTTTACACATAAAAACATTTACGGATATTATCCATTTATGTATCCTGCTCATTTCCTGCTGTGAATGTTAGGGTATAATTCCCTGGCAGTGCGTAAAGTCAGAGATCAGATTCTAACAGCCAAAAAATTTTAAGGAGAATGGTAGATTCCCCAGAGCTACACAATACTTTGTGTACACAAAAAAGTAGCGTAAGCAGTACACCAGCCATCCGGTCTCCACAGCACAAGCCCCGCCCAGTCCGGGACCAGACGACCGCGCGCGAACAATGTCCCAGGTTATTATTATTATTTACTTTATGTGCCTGACAACTACCTGCGTCATAGGCCTACTCGACGACACCGACCATTGTCGCACTGTGTCGCGCGCGCAATCCTCGTTGTGTCGCATGCATGGTGCTATAAACTCCTTAATGCAGACAGTACCGGAATGTGACATCTTTAATGACACACTCAGGGTGATCATGTCAAATTGTCTCATGTTCTGTGAAAGCTGTTTGTTAGGTAAATAAATTGTATGTCGTTATCATTTCATTCGATTATTTTTTCTCTTTTTAACACATTAGGCGCGTCAGACGCACATGCGCGCTTTCGGACGTTCACCGGGTGCCCGACGGCGCGCATGCGCGTCCACACAATTCACACAACCCTCCCCGAGCGCGACGCGCCGCACCTATGCGCTCGCTGTGCATCTCTATTGCTTCGAAAACATCGTAAAACAAGGGTCGGCAAGGGTGTAGCACAAAGAAGCGCTTGCACAAAGAATCAAGCAGACAATGTGTTAAAGTTATTTAAGTATGTTTGATCTCTGACTTATTATTTGTTTTTGTTTATGTAATATGTTTAGTTTTACCTATTAATTACTGTCATTAGTGCAAGCCGTTGTAATTAATTAATTATACATTAATAAATTAGTCCACCCAGTCTTTAACATCATTACACGCACAGTACTCACGAATTCATAATTAAAACATTGTTCGTTTTTTAAAAACAAATGTCAACATTACATGAGATAGGTATTCTCGATCTAAGTCGTTACTCTATTTATTTATGTCCCTGCTAAGCTGCATTATTACACGTTGCTGTTTTCAAAATCTTCGTTTATGATACCTATCATGCTATCCGCTTCAGGTTTCTTGTAAATCTCGTTGGCGGCCTTCTTGATCTTAATTCTTCAGCCGTATCCACCCAAAAGTTGATTTCATTGTCGAAGTAGGTATCGCGATTTTTCTCCAGATTTGGCTTACTCTTTAAATATTAGTCAATGATATTATATTAAAATGTGGCAGATATAATACTCCCGCGCGCTTTGTGAAGACTCGGAAGCACATTGGGGTAGGTATTGTCTTTCGGATAAAAAAACACGACCCTCTTTTCTAGGGACATTTAGCCCGAACAGATTTGAAACTTTAGTTACTATGAACGTAACACATCTTTTTGACACATTTTGACTCTGATATTAATTTATTTATTTGGTCCGTCCCTTTTTTTATTGGTACACAAATAGAGTTATTGTAAAATTATGTTTCTGCCCGAATGGTTGCAAAATTGGTTAGTAGAATGACGAACACACTCCAACACGTGTGGCGTTTTGAAGACGGACTAGTGCGGGATTTATGAGCCGTTATCAAAATTTGTTGGAACGAACAACACATGTTTAAAAAGTTGCCTCTAGTTTTAAACTTTGACAAGGGTGAGATTTACGAGCCGTTTTCGCTTTACAATTTGGGGTAATTTTTTTTGTTGTGTTGCAAAATAATGTTTAGTTTGACATCCCACAAAGGCGTCATGTTTCCGGCGCCCCAGGCAACAAACAACCAGGCAATTAAACTACTTATTTCCTGGGAATTTAGTCTAGAAGTAATATTAACATGTAGTAAGCTAGAAGGCTAGTCGATGTAAGAAGTATTATGGGGAAACAGTTTCTGTACGAAATCCAAATCAATTACGTTATTTTTGTTAGAGTAAAATAGAATTTTCGTTTATCCAGCCTTATAGCCTTTGCCCGCAGCATCGCCCGCGCAGACGTCGGAACACCTTACGTACAAACCCCTCCCGAATCACTCCATCTACTGACGAAAACCGCATCAAAATCAGCCCAGCAGTTCTCGAAATCTTCACGAACATTAGACAGACAGACAGACGCGGCGATTAATTCAGAGTAAATTTCGAATGATCGCGTGACTCGAGCTTTGAAGGTTCACCAGAAGGTTTCACATTGACACACAGGATTAAGACCGAAGATAGCTTCAATTTAACACTGACAACGCTATCATATGCCATATTATTTCCTTAAGTATTCCATATTATTTGATCATGACCCTAGGCCGTCAGGCCCAAGGTAATAATCAAATAAAATGGAAGGATCTCACCAAATTTGCTGCGGTGTCAGAGTCTCCTTGGCAGAACCCGTAACAGGTGCGCACGCAGTCCACCCCACTTTTGCAAGCACTTTGCACACAACACCACAGGATTTCGCGACACAAAATACCCGTGCACCGTACAGGTAGGTAGATACACGAGTTAGCACATACCTAATAACTAATCAAACTAGTAGGGACAAAATATTGTGGCCCATGTGGCACGCCCGCCCGCATAGACCCTTAGCAAAATAAAAAAATAAAATGACGGAGCGCAGCGCGACCGCTCGCATCGACGTCTCCCGAACCAATCCCCTTTATCTCCGAAACTACTGAGCTCAAAATTTTGAAAAAAATACAGAAAATAATTCAATAGCTATAGATTACAGGAAAACCTATGAGAAGTCTATGGTCCTATAAAAACTTTTTAGCAAAAAATAAAACCGCCTTCCAAAACAAAACACTACAAAGTGAAAAATAACTTTAATTTCGGTAGTCGGTGTCTTGGGTTTTGTATCTTCGTTTTTTGCCACCGACTTCCGAAATTAAAGTTATTTTTCACTTTGTAGTGTTTTGTTTTGGAAGGCGGTTTTATTTTTTGCTAAAAAGTTTTTATTTTTCAATTTTTAGTTGTGGAACGTACCCTACACAAATTCGAATACATAATTGAGCACAATAATTGTAGATATAGCCATGTAAATAACAGTGATAGGAAGTTATTAAAACACCATCACATCATCCACATAAAATAAGTGGAAAATATACGCATTATTGAAGCTAACTCAAAAACTCCCCAAGCAAAGTTAATAAAATTTATATGGGACCACCTCGAAAGTATACCCTATCAAACAAAAAAATAATTTTCTAAATCGGTCCATCCGTCTTTGAGTAATCGCGTAACAAACATACAAAAAAAAAAAAAAAAAACAAAAAAAAAACATACAGACGAATTGAAAACCTCCTCCTTTTGGAAGTCGGTTAAAAATAAGCATGGTAAATCTCTCAATATTGTGCGTACAAACTTACATTTGTCCATAGTTAAACGAAAAGGATCCAACCCATATTAGGTGTAATGTGGGTTGGATTCTTTTCGTTTAACTCCGTGATATTTGTAGTTGGAATGTATGGGAGAACATGTTTTTCAACTACAATGTTAAATTTGTTCTTGGGATAAATTCATCCCAACTATAGAACCCTTCATTGTGCGTGGTCCGACACGCACTTGACGGTTTTTTATTAACTGAAATTACCTAGTACCTAATAAATTTACTTTAAAAATGTAAAAACCGACTTCAAAAACCAAAAACGAATAAAATAACTTTCATAAAAAAAAATAACAGCTTCTGAAGTCGGTGCCAAGCTAAGGTGCATTGACATTGATGAATTGAAGACACCGACTTCAGAATTACCTAAGCCCAAGACGAACGAAAAGAAGAATCACCAAAATCCGCTTAGAAATGCCGGAGATACAGTACATTTATGTATATAACTTAGTACATAAGTTTAATTACCTAATGAATTATATACTAAAAGCTTCCTGAAAGTCATACGCTAGAAAAAGAATCATCAAAATTGGTTCATTCGTTTTTGAGAAAATCGAGGACATACAAACTTACATACATACCCTCCTAACCTCCTTCCCACCCTACCCTAACCTCCTTCTCTGAAGCCGGTTAAAAATACGCTTAGACACAATTTTAACTGTAATTAATACAGAAAAGCATAAGCAAAAGATCAAAAACTATAATTATTGTAATTGGAATTAAATTCTCCCTCGTCTTTGTTTTTTTTTTTTTTTTTACCTCTGGTGGACCACCAATGGGCAAAGGTCACCCATTTCACTCCTCCAAAGTGTCCAAATTAATCGCAGTGCATCTGGTCTTTTGATCCCAAAATCCCCCATGAAGCTATCACACTCCCCATGAACACTATCTAGCGTTGACCTCAGTTAGCTGTACGTATAGTTTCAACCTTTTATCGAATTCCCAGGCTTTAAGTATAACAATATGCGCAAGAGTCGCTCGTAACCAACACGCAATGCTTAAGTAACTGAGAGGTGAACTAAACGCAGCGTTGCGACAACACATCACCTCCTTGACTCATCTGGTAAAAGTAGGTTTTTTTTTTTGTTTGTCAGGTACACTAAACAATTTAAAATACGTATATAAGTAATAAAATGTTAGAAGACCAGAATAAGTTTTATAAAATTAATAATTTCTTCAATATTATATAACAACTTTAAAAATTCATCATCTGCCTAGCCCAACGATGTTGGGGTCGGCTTCCAGTCTAACCGGATGCAGCTGAATAACAGTATTTTACAAGGAGATATCACACAACCCAGTTACTGCGTTATATGTTACTCCTAGGTAAGACTTTCGGGCTCCTGACGACCTGTACTGTCAAAGATCCACGAATGACAGCCGGGGCCAACGGCTTAACGCGCTATTCGAGGCAAGGAGGGGTCTTGGTTTGTAAAGATCGTCATCCATCCACGGACCAACCGCGGCAAGCGTAGTTTAACCTGATCGATTGGCCCGTGTGGCCCTTATTACTTAGCCACAAGCTTCTCACTTAGAACAATTAATTTGTAAAATTAAAGGCCTTTTCCTCTCTCCTACTTTGCTATGCTCGACAGGGTCCACAACGATCATGTCTTTGTAAACCTTCAGAAAAACTTGAGATTGTGGAATGCAATCTACAACTGCTTCAACAGAATCGCTTAGCTTTCCAAATGGACCAGGGATTGTAGTTTTATTTCATTACCTGATAGAAATATGATGCTGAGAAGCAGTTCCCGATGCCTATAGACATGGAACAGTAAAGGGTTGTCTGATACGCGGCCATCTTTACATAGTATAATACTTAATTTGAATTCCTCTGGTTCTCATGCCTTTTATACCAGACGGCAGAAATGTTATCTAAAAACGATTTACTTATATCAAAGAGCTCCACTACAATTAATTTAACGATTCCTTACCTGTCCTATTCTAGCTTTTAATACCTTATTGCTGGCAAATAAAGCCCTCTCCCTGTTAGTGGCAGTCGATCGATAAATCTATCAAGAAATTCCACAACACCTAACTGGCGCAATCTTCCTCGATTTGCTAAATCAGTCCTCCACAGCAAGTTTTTCATCAATCTTGCTCATTATTAGTCATTCTAAAACACTAATACCTTTCACACCAGTTCCTACCCTAACTAAGCAGTCTGTATCTAGTTCCGGTAGTGACACGCCATGCGTCGGCGGCCGGTGGGCGTGGCCTTGACTGCGCGCACGCACAGTGTAGCGTTGTCGTCTCATTCCACTTCACTTGATGCTCGCTCAGAAGGACGATGGTGTGGTGACATAAGAATATGTGTTTATATAACTTTCTTTACTTTAGTGGTAGGTAGCTAAGCTCTTTAAAAGGTAAAAAAAAAATCCAGGGAAATACTTCCATCTTAGTTCGTGGCTACCGCCAAGCATTGCGGAGTTGCGTTTTGATTTGGTGCTGGTTGTGGTTTTCAATGCTGTTTTATGGGATTTCTGGCTACTACGCAAAATACGCGCATTGAGTTGCGGATACCAGCCCGTTTTACCTATGGGACTTATGGGTATAACGGAACCACCTTGAAGTCTGCGATCACCTCCTTCAAACTAAAAAAGATTCATGAATCAAGATGAAAAAAAAACACGTTTCTTGTATGGGGGTAAAATAATATTTAAGTAATTAATTTTTATTATTTGTTCATGAGATACAGCCCGCTGACAGACAGACTGATGGACAGACGGACGAACGGCAGCGGAAGCTTTTGGCACCTTTCGGGTACAGAACCCTACAAACATGCAGTCGACATGAGAACCGCTACCTGTTTTGAAGTCGGTTAAATCGATTAAGGTAGATCCGCAGTGGTAGCCCGCGAAATTCAAATTTTCTTGCGTTTTTGCAATTTGCAAGTCAGTATTAGGTTGTATGTTGAATAAAGTATGATTCGCGACCGTAACAAATACGTATTTTCAGAATTGGAAACCGACCTCAACATATGTAGTTGAGAAAAGGTTAGGCAGACTTATTTGATTGAGACTAAAAATTACCAAACTATCTGAAGTAGTCACTGCCGCCTCCATAATTTCGTCCACTGTAATTTGAAACAAAAACACAAATGAACGTCGATAGTCAATATGTTGAAACTACAAGATGAGCCATGTGGGTGTGTTGCACAACGTTTTATAACCTGACTATATGAGCTAAGGAATATAGGTTTATTATGTAAATTATGTTCTTCTGTGTGGTCTCTCTATTATTAATCATAAGTAATAATATAATATATAATATAGTAGTCCTGAAATTGATATATACAGAGTGAATTTTTCAAGTGTGCGTGGATGGCCAAATTCGAAACTATGAGGAATAGCGAAAAGTGTGAATAAATGTCTCAGGATATTATATATGAAAATTGAAATGTATGCTTTTGGTAGGAAATAAAGAAATTTGTGGTACAGCTTTTTGAAAAATCATCCCATAAGGTGGTAACATATCGTCGTTGTCTAACCAAAAAATCATCCCATAAGGTGGTAACATATCGTCGTTGTCTAACCAAAAAATCATCCCATAAGCTGGTAACATATCGTCGTTGTCTAACCAAAAAATCATCCCATAAGGTGGTAACATATCGTCGTTGTCTAACCAAAAAATCATCCCATAAGGTGGTAACATATCGTCGTTGTCTAACCAAAAAATCATCCCATAAGGTGGTAACATATCGTCGTTGTCTAACCAAAAAATCATCCCATAAGGTGGTAACATATCGTCGTTGTCTAACCAAAAAATCATCCCATAAGGTGGTAACATATCGTCGTTGTCTAACCAAAAAATCATCCCATAAGGTGGTAACATATCGTCGTTGTCTAACCAAAAAATCATCCCATAAGGTGGTAACATATCATCGTTGTCAAACCAAAATGTGCTATGTGCACTTTTTTGAGAATTATAGAAAAAAAAAACAAATAAGTTTAATATCTATGGCTTTCATTTCATATAGTTCTTAAAATACACCTTCATATAAAATTTTACAGGAGAACTTTTTTTTTTAATATTTCAAAAGTATAATTTTTGCACATAGCATATTTTGATTTTACAACGACGATATGGGTTGATTTTAAAATTTTAACTAAACAAAGTCCCCATCGCCGCGTCTGTCTGTCTGTTTGAACGCGATAAACTCAATAACTACCAAAATAAATTCTCATACGGTTATCACCAATGGGCTATGTGATTCATGAGGAAGGTTTCAGTGTATAATTAATTAAGGTTATGTAAATTATCTGAAATATGGCGATGACTGTTGAAGATGTCGGAAAAAAAACATGTCGACTGGGAGCTTTAAGGCCACCATACAGCGCAACGATATATGAGTTTGCAGTTATATCGGACGGCCCTATCTTCTCCACATGTACGTTCCCATGGGATATTTTCCGACATCCACACGAGCGAAGCCACGGGCAAATGCTAGTAATAAATAAAATAAAAAATATGTAAGTTTTGAAAGGAATTAATCTACCTAGCCTTTCCCAACTATGTTGGGGTCGGCTTCCAGTCTAACCGGATGCTGCTGAATACCAGTATTTTACTGGTTGTCAGACGTTCGGGCTTCTGACGACCCGTAACGACTGTCAAAGATCCACGAATGACAGCCGGGACCCACGGCTTAACGTGCTTTCCGAGGCACGGAGGAGTCTCGGTATGTAAAGGTGATCAACCATCCACAGACCAACCCCGGCAAGCGTAGCTTAACCTGATGGATCGACCCGTGCGGCTGTTATTATTTAGCCACGAGTTTTGAAAGGAGTTGTGAGGTAAAGCTGTACTGACAGTGCATAATGGGTTGGATGAATAATCTAACAAAAACCCCTTAGTTCGAGGACGAAGAAAATAATTTTTTTTTATTTTAAATCATCACGTTAATGATTTGTATTTCGTTCGTTTTGACAGTTTTAAAATCATTAGTTTTAAGAGTATTGGCAGTTACAACAATTGTTACAAAGAACCAAGCACTGGCGATCATGCTAGCTCAAAGCGCGTCATCGAGTCCGGGTTTCCGCTTTATGTTCTCACTAACAAAAAGTTTAGGGAATAAGTGTTTAAAATTAAATTAGTTAGGGAATATTTTTAATATTGTTAATTTAAAGTTGTTTTCTAGGTCAATAATCCTATCGTATCGCACGTTTAAACCAATACTGTCACTATCCAAAAAGTTAACTTTTCAGGAGCGCCAAAAATCTTTTTTTTGTAGTATTGAATACGAGTGATTCGTAAGCATCCATGCACAATTTAGTTGTAGTATCTCAAATTTGAGAACAAAATATTATTGAATTTAATTTGATGGCATTAAAAATTCGATTAGGCAAAATCTTGGATAGTGACAGTATTGGATTAAGCGTGCGATATGTTTTATACGTAGTAAAGTTATTTATAATCTGTTGATGTTAGAATATTTTTGACGTTTACAATGTCACTTTTTCATTTTCAACGCTTTTTATTGAGTACTTAACTGAAGCCAACGATATAAATTCTATTATATTCTTCAGTTAGTTTGGTCTTTAGAACACTTGTTCCTAATATTCAGACCACGACTTAAATATAGTTACTGCTGTGATGTATACGAAAACTGTCTTCTAGATTGGTCATTTACTATTTACGGGTTTATATAATTGCAATATTAATATGATGTCTCCATAAAAATCAATGTTATTGAACCTAACAGTTATTATGACACCCAAAAGCGTAAACCATTCGATGTTTTAATTATTCCTGATTAGTTCTTGATTGAGAATTTCTTTATATGATACTTAACCATGTTCAGAATTCATGAATCATGGATTGACGCAAGAAAAATTACATCGACCATTTGATTGACTTTTCAAATGACTTTTTTCACTTAATTTTTGTATGTTTTTGGAGCACTTGAATTTAAGTTTTGCAATTTAGTAGACAAGTTTGGAGATAGATTATTAAATTGTTGTCTATGCTTCATTCCAAATGTGTCGTTGTCCATTCTTGTTTGATGTTATATATTTGTATTTTTATTTCTGCTTGAGTATAGTTTTCGATTATTATTTTTGTTTTTTTTTTTTTTTTTGGTATATTGGTGTGTGCTAGCTTACGTATAGCAAATAATTTAATTTAATGTTTTGTGTTGCGTAATGTACCTAAATTATTATGCGCAGTGTTGTATACATTCATTTTTTTTTAACTGAACAGACAGCTGTGCTGCTGGGGAGTTTGTTGCGCCACTTCTTCTCCCCAGCTAAAGCACTAGGAAGTGGTGAAGGGCGGGCGTTTTGGGGGACTGTCTTATGTAATTTTGACGTTCAAAAAGTGCTGATTCTCAGCCTAGTTTGAATAAATGGCTTTTGATTTTGATTTTATAAATGATCTGTTATATAAATGATCTTTTACAGCACATGAGATTTTCAATTAGATTACAAAGTTAATCACATAATTATTACCTCTTGCATAACTTAGATGATGAATTAAACGCCACTATCACGCATATAGCAGTCAAGTAAGTTTTATTTTGTTGGGTTATCTATACCAGGGGCTGCAGTATCCACATAGATAGCGATCGCTTTACGACCGAATTCGGTTGCAATATTCTAATGGGGGCCCTAGACGGTCAAAATTGGTTGACAAGTACGAAAAAATCACGTGCTTGTCAAGCAATTTTGACCATCTAGTGACCCCTTTAGGACTTTGCGACCGAATTCAGTCGTAAGGCGACCGCTATCTACGTCGAGACTGCAGCCACAGGATGTAACACTCTGTTGCTCTGATTTGCTATAGGGCTTCAAAAACTTAGAGTACGGGGGACTGAAAAGTTTTGAGCCTAGTGATGTGCCGCGGATGGCCGAGACATGATGATGTTTACGGATTAATTACTAAATTAGTAATATGCCGAGTGAAACAATAATGACACTAGAAGGTACTTCGGCTCAAAAATTTTCAGCCCCCTTGGTATCTATACTGAAAATAAAGCTGAAGAGTTTGTTTGTTTGAGCGAGCTAATCTCTGGAACTACAAGTTGGATTAATTCATCACGCTAGGGCCCTTAGGAGCCGAGCAAAACGAAAAAAGTCAGAAAGTCACTGACTTCTGGTTTATGTTCAGTATTGCTATGAACGAGTAAAAATAACACTGAAATGGTAGCACACGAAGATAATTCATGATAAACCAAACAGTTTCACTTACCGTGCTCCCACGATCATTATAGTACCTATGAAAAACGATTTATCTTACATTCTTGCAAAGTTAATGATCAGTTATGTCCAAAGGATAAATAAAGGGACTTTTGACCTAGAAAAGAAAAAGACTACTCTCTTTCCTTTTCTGTCTTGTAAATTAAGAGCATAAGGTTCACTGTTGTCCTAAACGCCAATTGTCTGCGTCATTCTAGCATTCCACAGAAAATCATTTTATCTTCACACTGTCCAGAAATTCTAAGCAAAATCAAAAGTCATTTATTCAAACTAGGCTGAGAATCAGCACTTTTCGAACGTCAAAATTACATAAGACAGTCCCCCAAAACGCCAAGAAAGTCCTCACAATAAAACTTACCGTCTCGATAATGGAAACTAGAACATATCCTCTCAACGGAGTATTCTCGATTGAGCACCTATTTTTTCCCATTTGAATTCTCAAATGGGAATACCCAATACTCAATACTCAAATCAATATCTTTATTGCTTTACCATAATGTGTACTTAGGTGGTAAGTTCTATATAATTGAGATCATTATGGACCCTATAGGGCACAGCAAAAGGGTAGGAGAGAGGAAGCCCTGTTTTAGGAGATCATGAATTATTGAATTTTTATGAATTATTGCTATATTTTTTAATTTATTACTATTGCTATTTTATTTAAGTATTTTTTAATGTATTATTTGTTATTATTTATTAATAATTACCATATCATTAATACATTTCAAACATAACTATAAATTGCGTGATTGTCATTAATTATTGTTAACAATTATTATTATTATTTTTTGATATTTCTCGGGATCCTGGGGTCCCGGACCTTTGGAAGGCGTACGAGGAGCCGAAGCCAACTCGCAGAGGCTCCTTAGGTAATTTTAAATGATGAGGAGGCACCAACCGACGATTATCCCTGTATGCACTATGCAAGTGCACCCAAGGACCACCCCCGGTTGGTACAGGACTATTGTTGTGCGTGGAAACAAAACATATTGGGCTATGGGTTTGGGTGGCTAAAGTGGATTGGAAAACTTGAACTATGAAAGAACTATAAAACAATAATATATAATAGTATATATAACTATATAACAATTATTATATTATTAGTAATGTAGTAATTACCTTTGGTGCAAAATGCATAGGTGCTCGCTCCATCGGGAATACTCCCTCTCAACTGTCGATTGTCCGTAACAATAGAAATTGAATTGTGTCTCATAACAATAATAACATAGCAGATGAAGGTTTATCAGAGGGTCAAATACAGTATTACGTATCAATATAATAATTAAACGGCCTCTATCAGTAAATAGGCACCTATTACAACGTCACCATGTCCCCTCTAATGACAACGTGGGCAGCAGGAACCTCCCACGTACATTTTAGCATAAAAACAACCAACCTTGACGCAATCTTTTGCTACACTTCACTTTATATTTCTGATGTTTTATTTAAGGTGTAACTTAAATAACGCACAACCTCTTAAGAGGTCATTGTACTCATCATTATGAACAACTTTTACTTTGGGACCAAACCTGAAATCGCGAAAAAGAAATCAGCAGTTCAGTACATTTATGTTCGCGTAATTCGTCATAATGTACTGAACAGCTGATTTTTTTTCGCGATTCAAGTTTGGTCCCATAGTAAAAGTTGTTCATAATGATGAGTACAATGACCCCTTAAGAGGTTGTGGGTTATTTAAGTTACACCTTGTATATATAACTTTGAATGCCAAATCCATTTTTTCTGTAGGTATCTAGATAATATGGATTTAATTTTAATTTTTTTTTTTAATATTTTTATTTCATATAATTATAATACAGAGGTGTTACTTAATTCTAAACTCGCCAAACTTTTACGTTAGATGGCGAGAGGCGCTCTTTTACAACAATAAACCAACTTACGTACATACCTACTATACTTTTACATAAATTACACTGTTAGATACGGTTTAATCTTATACAATATATTTATTTCTGCTAACTGTCCTGTATAATACTTTTCAATTTGGTCTTAAGTGATCCTTTACTAATTTTTACTTTTTCTCTTAATAAATCTATTTTATTGAATACTTTAGGTACCAAATACTTAGATGTTCTCTTACCATAATAATTTATTATCTGTGGTTGTACCAATTTGTTCTCTCTAACCCTACGTGTGTTGTACTTGTTTTTAACATTAGCTTTAAATTCGGCGTAATGTCGGCGTATAGCATAGCATCATCAGCCTATAACGACCCCACTGCTGGTGACACAGGCATTCTCTCTTCGAGAGGGAGTTGGCCGTAATCCACCACGCAGGCCCAGTGCGGGTTGGTAGATGTCACAAGTCTTCGAATTTTTGGTTCTAGAACATGCCGTTTTCTCACAATGTTTTCCTTCACCGTTTTGAGAGCAATGGTGATGAAATAATTTAAGTATACAGAGTAAAGCGCCTGCCTGGGTTCGAACCCACGACCCGTAAGTCGACCGTGACTCGTAAGTCGGAGCCGTTACCACTGGGCCACCAGTGCTCTTGTAATAGAAAATGTAGGCATATAATGTAATGTAACAGGTAATTTTATTTTAATGACCACTTCCCTTAAGGTACTGCTGAGCATCAGATCCTGGGTTCGATTCCCGGGTCGGACAAAGTTTTATTGGTTTTTCCATCTGGAATTGCTCAGTAGCAGTTTGGAGTCTGGATTTGTGCCGGTTGATGGCAATAGGCTCGCACCCTATTACATGGGACTTAGACATAACTGGCGAAATGTGGGTGTGCTATAGGTACATCTCTGCCTAACCCTTCGAGGATTACAGGCGTGATGTTATGGTATGTTATATTATGATTATGTTCCCTTAAGCTGGTAACTGCAAGGAATACCTAACCTTATATACTGCAGCATAAAAACTACAATTCAACGCCTAATACAGGCTCTTCCAGTTTTAGGAAGGTGTCCAATTTAAATATCTTCCTGAACTCATATAGTTCAAGCAAAAAGTTCCTATAAAATCCCGGAATGATAAACATAACGATGAAATCTTAAGAAATGTGAATTATTTATTATAAATATTTAATTTGTTATGGATGTATTCATCATCATTCTCCTGCCCTTATCCCAAGTGATTTGGGGTCGTCGCAACATGTCTTCTTCTTCCATACTTCTCTATCAGTCGTCATCTCGGTAGTAACTCCCTTTCTGGCCATATCATCTTTCACACAGTCCATCCATCGTTTCTTTGGTCTTCCCTTACTCGTATAGCCATCCACGTTCATACTCAACACTTTCCTGACGACATTCTAGTACAATAAATAATTTACTTTTTTTTTTAATCCCGAGATTTAATCGTCATGTTATCATTCAGGGATTTTATAGCAGGTATTTTCCGCTCTTGTTACTTCTTTCCTCGAGTTGAGGTATTTATGCGCTACCTATTCCGATGTCTGCTCATGAGCAGTAACTGCAACCCTCACCTCCAGGATACATAGGAATGCTACCGACTAAAACTCTATGGTGTGTTTTCTTCAACCTTCCACCAGTGACTTGGGTATCCTTATAACATTGTCATCACTATTCAACCGAAACACGTCCACTCCTGGCCCCAGAGTCTGCTATTACAATAGCGTCAGAATGGTCTGTCATTGATTTCATAATTGTTGATTTTGACAAGTTTTGTAATCTACTAATATAATGGCGTCATTATGACTTACCAATGGTCAACCACTGACACTCCATTGAAAGAAATGGCTTAAAACAATGTTACTAACCATATATAGGAGTTGGCTCGAAATAAAGTTTATTCTATTCTATAATGACAAATGAAAGACTGACGTATGCGGTAATCTGCTAAAATTTTGACAGTTCCTTTGATCAGTACCACGATTCTATTACGAGACCTCTGACCTACCAATGATCGACCATTATGAATTTAGCAGATTACGAACTTTTAGCAAAATGACAATGGGATCGTGTTGGAATGACGAATTTATAAAAAATAGCTGACTTGGGGCCCTGTACATAGGCCTCCCCAAAGGATTGTCACAAGCCTTTACTTTCCTCAACGAATTCCACAAAGGCCGTTTGTCTACCGCCACATCAACGGGATTACAAAGAGAACGAGATCACGGCGCCGGATTAGCTATAGGTAATACATTGACTATGACCGCGTGTCCACCACACGCCCGTCACCACGGCGAGCGGGATGTCACGTTCGGTTCTAATAATCTTGTTACTCGTTGACATCCCGTTGACGTTGTGCTGTGGACAGGACAAATAGTGTCAGTGTACCATTGGAGAAACGAACATCTATACACCGTGAAAACAAAATCCCGTGCGCACGATGACAACATCTGTTAGCAAGCGTTACTATACCGACCGAGCGCTGCACGCAAGAATAGTCGCGGAATCTACGCTGCATTCGGTTTTATACTAAAGTCTTGTTTGTGCCACAAAATGAGTTCATCTCATTTTCATTAAAAAAAAAATCACGATTCATTTTACGCGACTCACAGCTCAAAAAATTACGCTCGTTTGTCCTCAGCCTAAAGATGTTCGTTTCTCCGATAGTACCTGTACAATACTATTACGCAGGAAGGTAAAGGCACATAGCTATTATGTATTCTGCGTGGGTGCTCTCAATGTTTGCCTTCGCAGTGGTGTTAAATAGTTATGTATCTTTACGTAACGTTTGAGAATCATATTAGTTCATGCCAGAACTAGACGCCTTGAGTTTTCATTCATTAAAGGTTCAAGAAAAACTTGAAAAAACTGCTTTTATTTAAACTTTTCGCACGCAAAGGCGGACTAGACATTCTCTGCCAGTCAACGAAGACTGGAGACGAGATTAGATGGCAGGTGCTCTGATTGAGAGGAGATAATAATAATAAAATATATTATAACATTGGTCAGGCAGGGGACATCGTTCTTCCATAGTTCAAGTTACCCAATCCACTTTAGCCACCCAAACCCATAGCCCAATATGTTTTGTTTCCACGCTCTGCAATAGTCCTACACCAACCGGGGGTTGTCCTTGGGTGCACTTGCATAGTGCATATGGGGATAATCGTCGGTTGATGCCTCCTCCCCATCAAAATTGCCTAAGGGGCCTCTGCGAGTTGGTTTCGGCCCTTTGTCCGCCTTCCAAAGGTCCGAGACCCCAGGGACCCGCGATATGTAAAAAAAAAAAATATTAAAAAGGTAACTAAGTATTGATTTTTCAATAGTCAGATAAATTTTATCAAAAGAATAAATATGACAGTTTGACATTTTTTCTATACAAAAGCTGTCAAAAAAGAAAAATTAGCCCTTCATGAATTAAAAATAAAATAGGTACACAAGTACATTTAAAATAGGTTATAAACTTACATGAGGCCAGAAATTACATGGTATGTTTTTACATAAATAGATTCCGGGAAACTTAAATCACACTAATCTTATAAAGGCGAAAGTTTACGAGTGCGTGTATTTGTATGTTTGTTACTCTTTCACGCAAAAACTACTGAACGTATTTTGATGAAATTTGGATTTCTGGATTAACACATATGATATTTTGTCCCTATTAGAGACTTACGCGGTTGAAACCGCGGGGAGCTGCTAGTAAGAAAATAAAGTAGAAATCGGTCTTCCATATCTATTATATTTAAATAAAGTCAGTTTTCTGGTCTGACTATATGACTGAGTTGTTCTTCTAAACTACACAACGGCTTTTGATGAGGTTGTCACCATCATTTAGACAATTAATAATTCCAAGCGAAGCAGGAGAGTGTCAATAGTAAAGTATTTAAACCTCTTTACCTCCTAGAGAGGTTTAAATGCTTACGTTAAATGTGTTTTATTTATTAGTTGCCATTTACAAAAACCTAATGAAGAAAATTAAGTGGCAACACTATGTTTGAAACACTGAAACTAAATAAATGAATGCCGCCATATTGCGAAACTCATATATGCGCGAATAATCTTGATTCTCTTAAAAAGGAGGGACCCGTTTACTCAATCACCTTGCCAACTTCGGACAGTGACTATTAATTCCGTTTTATATATTACTCAACTTGATAAGTCCGCCATTTATAGAGGAGAATATTTATTGAATTGTCTTGTGGATAGATAAAACAGTTTATTCTTGGAAACTGCGTTTTGTACTTATAGGAGTGGAGTCACAATCTCTTTTGATAATATATTTACGTTGGCCCATGTGTCGCTAACGGGTGTTTCGCATATTTTGTGCAAATTCTCAACGATTCCAAATTTCAAATTTATTGATGAATTATTTGGGATTTTTTTGCAAATATCATTAGTATATAATTAATCTTTGAACATTTAGTAGTTTCTACTTTCTTTTAATTAGTATCGATGAAATTATAATCATTTCTTAAATAAAGAAACGAGGGTAAACGAACGGAATGAGGAAGAAGGTAATGAGGTTTGAATACTTTGTCCAGTTTTTTTTCAAAAATATCACAATTACAAATCTAATACATGTACTAAACTTCGAAGGTAATCATTAAAATTGATAAAAAGCTACCGTAATAAATGAAATCATATATACTCACTTTCTAATACGGACGATAGGAAAGAGAACGAATCCAGAATAATCACCTCCCGCGACACTTAACACGAAAATATTTTTTTCCACGAGCAAGCATGCAGACGCTACGAACGTTTGCTGCCAGACTGAGACGTGCGCGGAGCTAAACATGGCAGCACAGTAGCATTTAAGGTCTAGCGCAAACTACAATATAGATTTCTTCTCATAACGAAGGTAATCAGAAAAAAATTGAAAAAATTATTTACCAGATATAATTTCAATATATTTAAAAGATACCATTATTTAATTTAGACGTAAAAGTTGCGTTTATTAATATACTACATTTATATAGTTATAATTTTTCTATTTACTTCGTTTTATTCGGATAAAATACAAATGTATTAAGGATAGTAGTAAATGGACAACGACGGAAATGAGAATAAGTAAAGTTTTTAATTTATATTTAACTAATTACGTTAATTTATACAGTCAATCTTACATGCATGCAAGCATAACTCTATTACATTTAGTTTTCTATGGAAAAAATTTAGAAGTTTATTGAATAAACATTTTTTTTCTTACTGGACTTGTAATATGCACGAAAAAAGAGAAACACCCTAACCATACTACAGTATTTTTATCTCACAAAGCGACACGCACTTTACACGCTGTGAATGTGTGAGCCATCCGAGTCAATGGTGAAGTCGGAAATGTGTGAGTGCGTGTGTGTGCTATGTGCTGACGCTACTCGTCTTCACGCACACATTCACAGCGTATATGTACACTTGGTTAGTACAAATAAAGCGCGTGTCGCTTCGTAAGATAAAAGTACTACACCTTGGACAGTTAGTCCCGCTATCGAACTTGCTGTCTGGCCTACCATTTTTGCCACAGCAAATTCGGCTATACTTAGTAGACCCTCCACCAAGCCTGCTGTCTAGCTAAACACTTTTTCCCTAATAATACGTCTATTCCTGACAGTGTTACAGATAAAAACTATAAAAACACGGTGCTCGTATTCACTAAAAAGGAGGCTACCGAATCGCCATACATATCCCCATATCATATATTGTGCTTTTGTGTGCACTAAATAAATGTTTTATAGAAAGAAAGAAAGAAAGAAAGAAAAATATTTTATTTGGGACACACACAGGAAATACAAACAGTAAAAACAGAGCATAGGAAACTTACAAAATTAACATTTAAATAAACAAAATAAATACAAAATATTTTATTTTTAAATTTCTGTGCGAGGCCAAAAAGGCTCCTATCTCAGCATAAAGCTGCAATATTTAAATAAATACCGCAGCGCTGGTATTCTGATAGGGCCATGTGATGCCACGGACATACCTACGGACATCTACAAATCCAATAGGGGAATAAAAAGATAAGAAAATAAAACCTATAATTTAGAGAGAAAAAGAACTAATAACCATAAATAGTATATTTATTAGTCGAGTCACTCCCGATTTATCTATCTATCTATCCGTATCGCACTGGTGATTCGCCTTTGGCTTGTTTTGGAAAAAACAACTCATATAAGACTTACAGAGCCACAATTTTTTAGAGCCCTTAAAATAAATTACATGTTAAAAATCTTGATTTTTAGACTCCTATCACTAGCCAACTCACGTCGGTGTATTACGGTTTGAAAGAAATGGGCGAAGATAGATGGACACACTATCTCCCTCGCGTATATGCATACTTTTTCTGGCCCCAGTTGTTAGTCTGCAACTGGTTCTCCACAAAACGGCTGTCAGGTTACAATTTCTTTGGAATCACCCGACTACATTAGATTGTACCAGGTTACAACTGAATGTCAAAAACTGTCACTGATAGCTGATCTATACCAGATGTTGGTGTCAGTCACCCCCTTGAGTGTCCTATGATACCGCTATTCATGTCAATATGTGCTCGATTGTCAACCGGACCTCATAGGTTCGCAACTACTGTAAGCCCGCGGTCGCCATTGGACGATGGTATTTTACGTTTATAATATACAATATGTAACTAACACCCTGTTGTTCATTTTAACACATGATTGTACTCATGATAACAAACAATTTTTACTATAGGACCAAACCGGAATTCACGAAAAAAAAATCAGCTGTCCCATACATTCATGTTCGCATAATTCGTCAAAATGTAGAGAACAGCTCATTTTTTTGGCGATTTCTAGTACGATCCCATAGTAAAAGTTGTTTGTTATCATAGGTACAATCATGTGTTAAAAGGAACAACAGGGGTTTTGTTACATGTTGTATATTATATATTTTATATCTGTGGACTTCAAACGCTTTTTCCTATGCGGTATCCGAAACCCAGATAGTTTCTTCATTAGTCGTTAATGAATGAAAACAAAAATGTCGAATGACCATTCGATAGGTAACAGTCTAATCGCACCTCATAATTCATAATCCGCACGTAAACTGTCGAAATATCAACATTGAGAACGTAATTACTCAACAGTCCATGTGAGATGCCCCTGATGCTCTGCGTTTGGTCTCACAAGGGCAAGCGAGGGCGACATCTGGTTGAGCAACACAAGAGACACCCACATCCGCGAATGATCTTCAGTCTTCACCAATATTTAGATTGTGGTGGATTATGTAGTCATGCCAAAATGTAGAATTTTGTGTTAATTTTTATATTAAAACTTAACATAACATGACGCCTGTAATCCCTGAAGGGTTAGGCAGAGCTGTACGTATAGTTACGTACACTCACATTTCCCCAGTTATCTTTAAGTCCCATGAGGAGCTCGTGGCTAAGTAATAACAGCCGCACGGGTCGATCCCTCAGGTTAAGCTACGCTTGCCAGGGTTGGTCCGTGAATGGGTGACCGACCATCTTTTCATACCTAGACTCCCCTATGCCTCGGAAAGCACGTAAAGCCGTTGGTCCCGGCTGTCATTCGTGGATCTTTGGCAGTCGTTATGGGTCGTCAGAAACCCGAAAGTCTGACAACCAGTCTTATCAAGAGGTATTGTATTATCCAGTAACTGGGTTATGTAGGTCAGATAGGCAGTCGCTCCATGTAAAATACTGGTATTCAGATGCATCTGGTTAGACTGATGAACCAGATAACTGATATACTACATAGTTACATACACTACTTTTTTTTGTTGTTTTTTAATCGTTTGAAAATATTTTATAGTTATGATATGCTATTTTATTGCTATTAATAATCGACATTTCTATTTTTATTACCACATTATAATGGATATTCCTATTATATTTTATTTGTCACTTCTATTAAATTATATTGGACAGTCCTATTATATTATGTTGGTCATTAAAATTGTATTCATTGTTAAAATATAAATTTAATTTGCATTGTATCTACTGTAGTTCTTTTCTGTTTTTTTTTTTTATATTTGTGTTTATCACCGAGCCGAAGAATTATAAATGTTATGTACGTCATTATTGTCACGTGCATCAGACCGCTATGAAGTAATTTTTATAATATTTTTAATGTGGAGAGCACTGCCATATCACATACATATGTATGTATGTGATGTGGCAGTGCTCTCCTTAAATAATAATATAATAATAATAATGTTTATTCATTACAAATTTACAAAATTACAGAATATTTAAACAAGCTAATTTAGATCATATTAATTGGTGTAGTCATCTGTAGCCGAACTAGGCAGAGCCTGTATTTCGGCTATCAGCGCCAAACCCGACGAGTATTAAACATATATAATAGCCATTTGCATGTTTACATTTAAATCTTTGACATATCAGTTTAACAATTTATAATAAATCAAGCTATTAGAAAAATCTAAAAAACAAAAATAAAAAGGTTTCAGTAGTGTATGCATGCAGGTCCTCTTATTTGTGTGAGATGGGAATGTACGTGTCTGGTGTGTAAGAGGATGTGTGTGGTGTTGTAAATAAATAAATAAATAAATAAATAGGCTCGGCTCCTATTACATAGGACTTAAACATCAATCAATCTGCCTAGCCTTTTCCCAACTATGTTACGGTCGGCTTCCAGTCTAACCGGATGCCGCTGAATACCAACATTATACATAGAGCGACTGCCTATCTGACCTCCACAACCTAGTAACTGGGTAACACGATACCCCTTGGTAAGACCGGTTGTCAGACTTTCAGGCTTCTGACGACCCGTAACGACTGTCAAAGATCCACGAATGACAGCCGGCTCCAACGGCTTAACGTGCTTTCCGAGGTAGTTACGGAGGAATCTCTGTATGTAAAGATGGTCACCCATCCACAGACCAACCCCGGCAAGCGTAGGATCCTGATGGATCAACCCGTGCGGCTGGTATTACTTAGCCACGAGCTCCTCTTAGTAAAAATTACATTACCAATTGTATGTTTCCTAGTGATCAAGTAATCATCTGCTAAATTAAAATCTCTACTCAATCAATATGCTACAATTATATAACATTACATATAACATCATTATCATTGCAAATTAGGTATTAAAAACCTTATTCACACAAAAATCAACCTTAACTCATCCCGTTAAGATACACCTCAAAAACCAACTTAAGTAAAACAGCCAGTCATCAAAAAATGGACTCAATATCCTTAAAGATAAGGGTGACGTTGATGTATTAGTGTTGTGGTCGAGTCGTCCTCGCATCGAGGTCGACAGTAATCGTCGCTCGTCTTCCAACTTAATTAATATAAGGAACATCGCGTATTAGAGTCACGTAGATAATTATTTTGTGATGTTTTTAAATACCCTTGGCTCAGTATTGGTCATAGCTATGAGATCATAGCATGAACAATTGAACTTAAGTGGTTTATATTGGAATAAGCAAGGTTTGTAAGTTAAGTCTGTGAATTATAGATAATAGTAGATTAGACAACTAGTGCATAAATGAAGCCATTTTCCCCCGAGACGTCTATATCCACCCGAGCCGCAAGCGAGAGTGGATAGTTAAGTCGACGGGTAAAATGGCTCGTTTATACCCGTGTTTATACACTCTGATTTTCACTTCGACTGCGAGAAAATGAAATATAAAATCACTTTTCACTGTTCAAAAATATTGCAAAATTGAAGAAGAGAATACCTAATTCCCGCCACGAAACTTTTTATAAGTTTTCAACATTTTTCACTTTGACTTGGGTACTTTATACTGCCAAGTCATTAAAACGTTTCTTTGCGTTTTTAAATAATAAATGACAACTATTTTATCTGGTTTTATCAAATTAACGATAGAAAACACGTAAGTGTTAAACGACTTTAATCTGCGACGTTTTATTGTGCGTGTAGCTGTTGGGCCTGATTATCTTAGTCTAAGAAGAAAAAAAAAAACTTTATGCACTAGAGCATAAAAAGCGACTTTATGTCGGCTACACACAGCATAAAGACGAACTTTTTACTTTTTAAAGTGAAAAAATAATTATTGGCTTGGCAAGAAATTGACAGGAATTCATGATATTAAAGTTAACGAAGCTTAGAAACTGTTGCAGACCAAAGCTCAACATCCTCCAATTGATTCCGTCATACACCTATTATTATGCTTTCTCCCTTATATTCAACTTCCTTGTCATTTATTTGCCAATCTTGTCCTGTACCCTTTCATCAAGTTTAATGAGTTATCAATTGACCCATTTTGCCATTGATTTCCAACGTTTGTTGTATCAATTCTCAGTTTTCTAAATCAAAAATAGCTACCAAAAAATACGGTTCTATGTTCTAATGCTACTGGGATTGGTTTCCACACTGATGCCCGGTTTCTGAGGTATTTATAACAGGGACCGAAACCGGTATGAAAAATACCGGTATTTTTCGGTTACAACCTTTATTTTTTTTACAGGTATTTTCAAAGGTTACCTTAATTCTTAAACATTGAATACAACCGGTATTATACCGGTTACCGAAATAAAAATTACCTATATCTTACACGTGCCGTCGGTATTAGTCAAAGTCGCCGCGTTTAACTGTTCATATCGTCAAACGTTGAGTATTCAATAATCTGGCCAGCACCCTAATGGCGTAACACACGATCAATCACAATCTGAATTTGCATTACTTCATAAGCTCGAAAAAATTGTCTGCTCAACAACGTGAATAACGTAATGAATGTTGTTGAACTGTCAAAATGAAAGCGATTGGGACTGAGCGTGTGTTACGCAATGGGTGCCTGCGCTGACTGCTGACTACATCCACATCATGATACAACCGTTTCATGAAATGGTCGAACACTTCATGATAGTGTTTTGATATAAAAAAGTGTAGGTACTGTGCTAGCGCGCTCAAACAAATTGCAAGCAAAAAGTTATGCGCTTTCTTTCTTTTTTATTTTTTTTATTTGTGATGGGTTTGCTCTTGACTCTAGTCTAGGTCACAGGTGACAGAGACAAAGTCGACGATGGAGTGAGCTTATCCAGAAGAAGCCTGTTCACTCTCACTTTGAAGAGATTAGGGTTGTATGCGTTCGGAAACACACGACGCAGGTAGTGAGTTCCACTCCTTTGCTGTGCGCATTATAAAAGACATTTGGAAGCGCTTAGTGCGAATTGGTGGAATAGCAACCAGGTAGGGATGGTAACTGGCAGGGCGTCTAGACGCACATCACCACCACGGCACGACATCTAGATGTCCGATGGTAGAAGGGGGCTGGTGGAATGAAGTCGTGGAGTTCTCGGGCACACTCTCCGAAGTACAATCTGTAGAAGACCGACAAGCAGGCAACCTTGCGGCGATGAGCCAAGCTATGAAGCTAGGCATCCACCAGTTTTACGTTGCCAATGAGCGTCTTAGCTCTGCGTTCCACCGAGTCAAGCGCGGCTAGTTGGTACTTGGCTGATCCATCCCAAAGGTGACTGCAATACTCCATGCAGGATCGGACTTGCACTTTGTAAAGGGTCAAAAGCTGTCCAGGCGTAAAGTATCGCTTCACCCTATTTAGGATGCCCAGTTTCTTGGCCGCAGTTTGGGCCTTGTATTCGATGGTGGCGCCGAAGTTGAGACCAGATGTCAACTCCAAGCCTAGGAGCTCAACTCAATCAGTTACAGGAACAGATGTACCCCGAAAAGTAGGAGTTTCTTTTTTTTTTTTTTTTTTTTTTTATTTGTGATGGGTTTGCTCTTGACTCTAGTCTAGGTCAGAGGTGACAGAGACAAAGTCGACGATGGAGTGAGCTTACCCAGAAGAAGCCTGTTCACTCTCACTTTGAAGAGATTAGGGTTGTATACGTTCGGAAACACAGACGCAGGTAGTGAGTTCCACTCTTTTGCTGTGCGCATTATAAAAGACATTTGGAAGCGCTTAGTGCGAATTGGTGGAATAGCAACCAGGTAGGGATGGTAACTGGCAGTGCGTCTAGATGTCCGGTGGTAGAAGGGGGCCGGTGGAATGAGGTCGTGGAGTTCTCGGGCACACTCTCCGAAGTACAATCTGTAGAAGACCGACAAGCAGGCAACCTTGCGGCGATGAGCCAAGCAATGAAGCTTGGCATCCACCAGTTTTACGTCGCCAATGAGCCTCTTAGCTCTGCGTTCCACCGAGTCAAGCGCGGCTAGTTGGTACTTAGCTGATCCATCCCAAAGGTGACTGCAATACTCCATGCAGGATCGGACTTGCGCTTTGTAAAGGGTTAAAAGCTGTCCAGGCGTAAAGTATCGCTTCACCCTATTTAGGATGCCCAGTTTCTTGGCCGCAGTTTGGGCCTTGTACTCGATGGTGGTGCCGAAGTTGAGACCAGATGTCAACTCCATGCCTAGGAGCTCAAGTCGATCAGTTACAGGAACAGATGTACCCCGAAAAGTAGGAGTTTGGGCGAAACGACTCTTTTTAGCAGTAAAAAGACACGCCTGCGTTTTGGTGGCGTTAAAAGAGACCAGATTATCATCACCCCACTGGGAGACAAAGCTTAAGGTCAAATCTGTCCGCTCTACCATGGCCTCTCTCAAGGAACGAACTTCAGCCCCGCTGGTTTTTGCGCTGGACAAGTATCTCTCTGAAACTGTACTGTCATCTGCGTACCCAACAATACCAGGCCGAAGCAGGTCATTGATGTGCAGCAGGAAAAGAGTTGCAGAGAGAACAGACCCCTGAGGAACTCCGGCATCAATAGCCATAAGGTCAGAAGAGCAGCCATCAACAACTACTCTAATCGACCGTTCACTAAGGAAATCTGATATCCAGCTACAAAAATCAGCTGGGATTCCATAAGCAGGAAGCTTGCTGAGCAGAGCAGCGTGCCAGACCCTGTCAAAGGCCTTCGAGATGTCAAGCGATACAGCCAGTGCTTCGCCGTGTTTCTCGATGGCTTCGCCAAAGCAGTGCGTGACATACACAAGAAGATCGCCAGTTGACCGTCCCCGGCGAAAGCCATATTGACGGTCACTGAGGAGATCATTGTCTTCAAGGTAGTTCAGCAACTTATTGTTCAGTACCCTTTCCAAAACTTTGCACAGAATGGAGGTAATGGCGATCGGACGGTAATGGGCAGGGTCTGCACGGTCGCCTTTTTTGGGCACTGGTTGTACATTTGCAAGCTTCCAGGATTTCGGCACCGTTCTTTTTTCAAGAGAGAGGCGGAACAAACGTGTCAATACAGGAGACAGTTCAGGCGCACACTGCCTCAACACTCTCGCTGGAATGCCGTCAGGCCCACTGGCCTTGTTCACGTCTAGACTGCACAATACTCTTCGGACCTCTTTAATGTGTACTGCGATCTCCGGCATCGAGGAGTCACAATGAGGTACAGTAGGTGGTTGCTTTGAGCCAGCGTCCAGACGTGAATTGCTTGCGAAGAGAGATGCAAATAAATTTGCCTTCTCAGTTGCAGAGTGAGCCAGCGACCCATCAGGTTTCATCATAGGAGGTAAAGTGGGAAGTAGTTTGGGCGAAACGACTCTTTTTAGCGGTAAAAAGAGTTTGTTTTGGTGGCGTTAAAAGAGACCAGATTATCATCACCCCACTGGGAGACAAAGCTTAAGGTCAAATCTGTCCACTCTACCATGGCCTCTCTCAAAGAACGAACTTCGGCCCCGCTGGTTTCTGCGCTGGACAAGTATCTCTCTGAAACTGTACTGTCATCTGCGTACCCAACAATACTAGGCCGAAGCAGGTCATTGATGTGCAGTAGGAAAAGAGTTGCAGAGAGAACAGACCCCTGAGGAACTCCGGTATCAATAGCCATAAGGTCAGAAGAGCAGCCGTCAACAACTTCTCTAATCGACCGTTCACTAAGGAAATTTGATATCCAGCTACAAAAATCAGCTGGGATGCCATAAACAGGAAGCTTGCTAAGCAGAGCAGCGTGCCAGACCCTCTCAAAGGCTTTCGAGATGTCAAGCGATACAGCCAGTACTTCGCCGTGTTTCTCTATGGCTTCGCCACATCAGTGCGTGACATACACAAGAAGATCGCCAGTTGACCGTCCCCGGCGAAAGTCATATTGACGGTCACTGAGGAGATCATTGTCTTCAAGGTAGATCAGCAACTTATTGTTCAGGACCCTTTCCATAACCTTGCACAGAATGGAGGTAATGGCGATCGGACGGTAATGGGCAGGGTCTGCACGGTCGCCCTTTTTGGGCACTGGTTGTACTACATACATTTGCAAGCTTCCAGGATTTCGGCTCCGTTCTTTTTTCAAGAGAGAGGCGGAACAAACGTGTCAATACAGGAGACAGTTCAGGCGCACACTGCCGCACCTGCCAGGCCCGCTGGCCTTGTTCACGTCTAGACTGCACAATACTCTTCGGACCTCTTTAATGTGTACTGCGATCTCCGGCATCGAGGAGTCACAATGAGGTACAGTAGGTAGTTGCTTTGAGCCAGCGTCCAGACGTGAATTGCTTGCAAAGAGAGATGCAAATAAATTTGCTTTCTCAGTTGCAGAGTGAGCCAGCGACCCATCAGGTTTCATCATAGGAGGTAAAGTGGGACGACAGAAATGCGTTTCAACCGCTTTAGAAAGAGACCAGAACTGTTTACTACCCGGAACCAGCGTGGCCCCGATACGTCCGACATGGTCAAAACGTGCCCTACGTAAAACCCGCTTGCAGAACTTGGCAGCAGAATTAAAGGCTCTTTTCTTCGCGCGAACCCTACGCGCTCTAACTGTGCGGTCACGGGCCTTGACCCGGGCTTGGTAGGCAGTCTCTTTTCGGGCCTCAGCGTGGGCGCATTCCGCATTATACCAAGGCCGGGATTTGTGACCGAGCGGGATGTCGGAGAATGGAATAAAATATTCCATCCCCTGCCGAATCACGTCCGCAAACGAGTCAGCACAGCACGAGGGGTCACCTGAGGAAAAGCACACTTGCCGCCATGGATAAGACGCAAAAAAGTGCCGCATCTCATACTGTATCTCACGTTCCCAGCGGGGCTGAGGCCGATACTGAATGACTGTCCGGATCAGATGCCAGCAGAAGGTCCAAGCAATTGGGTGTATGGCCGTCAACATCCGGTACCCGCGTTGCCATATTCACCATCTGGATTAGATCTAGCGCTAAAACAAACGTGCGCGCCTCCAACCCAGCATGGTCAGTTTTCTGGTATGGGAACAACCATTCTTTATGATGGGCGTTGAAGTCCCCCACAATAATGAGCTTCGCCGTTGGCCACCGTTGCTGGGCTACGTCAGTCGACTCCACGAGGAAATTAAAGAGCGCTGTTGTCTCCTGGTCACCGCTGTGTGTTCGGTAGATGCCGATGTAGAGAGATTTCTCCACGCCAGTATCCACAAGTAGCCATATGGCAGAGAAACCTGATTTCTCAAAGCAACGGAGACGACGACAACAAATGTCATCGCGAACGTACACACAGACCCCAGCTTGCTTCTTGAACTTGTGTTCAAGAGAGTAGCCCGGGTAGTTGAGGCCACGTCCGATGGTGTTGCTATCTTCGTCTCCGTTAGGAAAAACAGGTGCGGCTTCTCGGTCTCAAGGTGGTGATGGACCGGATCGAGATTGGAGTGCAATCCCTGATATTAGTGAGGTGCATTTTTAGTGGGAGGAAGTGCAGCCGTTGTTTACCCTTACTTTTCTTTACTTTGATCATTTGAGTGGAGTTGTTGGGGAAAAAGTCGATTGTCGAGGCACAGCTTAGTGACCCAAGTGGAACACTAGAGCCAACCAAACCTATGGGGAACTCATTTGGAGACTGCGGGGACGCCCGGACCCCCCTCGGATATGGCCACCAGGTCCTCCCATCCAGTCGACGGCTGGCACGGCGGAGTATACCGGGATTTTTCGCGAGTTGGCGGGGCAGCCTTTGGCACGTGGCTGGCGTGCTACTTGGGCGCCCTACTGACTGCGGTCGGCCAACGGCTGGCACCGTGCTTCGGATCCCGCTACCCTCCAAAATGAGTTACCCGGCTAGCCGACTCAGAGACCACGACCGGTTCCAAACAGCGCAACTGACAATCTCCTTCTCCCCCAAAGGCACTGGCACTCCCACACACCGACGGAACACAGCAAGCTGCTTGGCGCCAGACTCCGGTGGGGTGGTGGTCGCAAGCCAGGCGGCCCCTTGCGGAGCCTACCACCGCTAAGTGGGATCGTTCAGCCATACCACAGGCAAGCCTGTGGTGCCGTTGCCCGGGGTGGACCAATAGGAGGTACATCCCAAGCCACCCCAAACGAATAAGTGCTGCATTCTATTAGAAAATAGGGCGTGTACGTTTCTCCGCAAGTTAAATAAACAAACTACCGAGTTGTTTTCTATGATCAGGGAAAAAGATAAACAAATGGTATTTTACCAATTTACAATGTAATATTATCTTAGGTACTTACCTTGTTCATTTCCTTTATTTTTCTCCGCAAAAACTAAATAAACGTAAACAATACCGGCAGGACGCACGACAATCTCCCTGGCAATGTATTTTTTCTAATGCCAACAAATTGTCGGCATTGCGATATTCTGTCTTTCTCGTAATCAAGGTCATTTTTAGGTAACTGGTATTAAAACGGTAACTTAAATAAAGGTAACATGTTTCTTCTTCTTGGGTTACCCAGATAGCGGTTACCTTAATCATAGAGGTAACCGAAATTCTTCGATACCTGTACCGTAATTTATAAAGGTTTTCGGTCCCTGATTTATAACCATTCCATAATGATTATTGGTTCGATAATTTGTTTTTAACACTTCGTAATTAAAGAATTTAGCTTAAAAGTCTAGTGAATCACTATCGAGGGTTTATCTGAGGACCTCAAAAACCGATCGTAAGGAAGGAATTTTTGAATTAAATAGATAATTTTGTAGAATCAATAGCTATTAGGAATCCTTCAAAGGGACCATTGTACTCGTACGTGAGAACGTGAACTTTATACGGTAGTTTACTGTTTTTGTTACCAATAAACTTCACATTTAAAGTACGAGAAATTCGATTCAAATTTCGATTCACTTGCCGATTTTTATACCGGCTAGTGTGAAGAACAATATCTTTCATTCTATTTAGAATTCCAAATTCAAATTAATTTTATAATATGAATTGCATACATTTAAAAAAAATACAGTTGTTTATTTGTTTTCCCGCCATTTGATTTTTCTTTGATATCGATGTTTGTGTAACCATGGAAAAAACTAAATCGCGCGCTATTTTCGAATATAAGTTCTCGCGGCACCAACGCAACACAGACAGCACGCAATATTAACGACGTGTATGGACAAGATACCGCAAGTGAACGCACGGTGCGGTTTTGGTTTGATCGTTTCCGTTCTGAAAATTTTAATCTCAACGATGAGCCCCGGGGAAAAATTTCAAATCCAACGAGGCGGTGAAAAACGCCTTTAAAGTATTTATCAATTCCCGTTCTCAGGATATCTATAGCAGAGGTATCAACGAACTTTCATTCAAATGACAAAAGTGCATCGACAATATTTCTTTAAAAAAAAATTGTATGATTGGTTACTATGTAAATCGACAATTTCATAGGTAAAAAGACCTAATAAAATACCAATCGAATTTAAGAAGCTTTCCACATAAGGAAAACCTTTGAAATACCTCCACATTGTTGACAGATCTCTGTTGAGTATTGACATTCTAAACAGTGCGCGGTGTAGGTCGTTCCTACTGGCGCGGGCGCATGATGTCATTCAATGACGTCATCTACGTAACGAAGCCTGCGCGGGAGTCGATGCGCGCTATGTAGGTTGTATTTTAAATGAGAAAATTGTTCAGAGAAAACTTGTTGAATTGAAGGGTTTTGAGGTGATAAAGGGATGTTGTGTGGAAGGAATTGTTTTGAAACACGAAGTACTTCAGGATAAAATTACCCAGGTACATTCATAAGTACTGATTTATTATTATTTATAATTACCCAGAAACTAGGTTGTGGAAGTCGCGCCATTTAAAATGCTGGTATTCAGCTGCATCCGGTTAGACTGGAAGCCGACCCCAACCTAGTTGTGAAAAGACTACCTTTATAACTACCGATTCTCTGAAAACTTTGCACAGATAAAATCGAAAAACGGTTCGGTGATCTTGTCGTGAAAACTAACCAAACAGACAAACCACCTCAATTTTACATTAGTCTGTTGGAACAGATGGTTTATTGTATTTGTGTTTCCCAAATTATAGTTAAAATACACCTATTGACAGCGCAGGATAGCCTTTACCATAAGTGGTCATCGTATAATGGCCGATTCCTATAATTTACGGACCGTTATTGGTTAAAATTAAGACTCTTGTATCTTTACCAATAATGAAGCATGGACTTCATAGCTTTGCATAATAGACCCTCCCATTTGGAAGTAGCTGTCACAGATAAAAATTTGCTTACGAACGTACTTACAAATCTATTTGTATGCCCAGTTTGGCAATAAAAATGACATCATTTTTGTTTGTGGTTTGCTCTTGTCTCTAGTCTAGGTCGAAGACCATAGAGACAAAGTCGACGATGGAGTGAGCTTAGGCTGCCAATAGACGGACTGCACAGCAGCAACCGCGCCCAGTATTCAACTGCATGCAATTGTACGTTTGACTTCGTACAGTCGTGACTTCAACTTCACGCGGTTGATCGCTAATCGTATACAGTTAGTGTGCAGTTCACGCGGTCGGCTGCAGTCGTGTGGAGTCGATATTAAATGCATACAGTCGTGACTTCAACTTCACGCGGTCGGCTGCAGTCGTGTAGTGTCGACACACGCTGTCCATCCTTAACCGCAAACAGTTATCTGTGCCTTGACTAACTGTATACGGTTAGCGATCAACCGCGTGAAGTTGAAGTCACGACTGTACGAAGTCAAACGTACAACTGCATGCAGTTGAATATATCGACTGCGTGCGGTTGTTGCTGTGCAGTCCGTCTGATGGCTGCCTTACCCAGAAGAAGTCTGTTCACTCTCACTTTGAAGTGATTCGTTTTTGTTTATAGGAATCAAACATTAGTGGTTCACTAGCTTCAATATTATCAGGGTTGTGCGGGAATGTCAAATTTTATATTTAAACTCGTCTGCTGACTATCATCTGTGTATCTATAAAATATCTTAATTGATATACTTATACTTTCAAGAATTAAGAAGGTAGACGCAATATAAATGCATGTAAGTCCAAATAAAATTCTCGCACAAAATAAACCAATAATTCAAATTATGATGTTTCCTTATACGGATTTAAAACGTGATCGTGAGTATAGCTTCAATACAAAATTGTACATACCCATACATGGGAAGATAATAGGCAAATAGTTTGTCTGGTTTGATTCTAATTGAATCAACCTTCAGTTAAGTCTTTAGTATTTGACATAAATAGAACATACATAAAAGGAATATGTTTAGTATGAGTCTCTGATAAATTCAGTTTATTGATCGTTTACTTTAGTTGATAGATATTTTAATTTACGACTGCGATTTATCTCTATATAATGTTAAAACAATTTTTTTCTGAAAAAAGTCAGTAAAATTATTATTTTTAAGCAAATTGATTCATCTGCCTAGCCTAGTTGCTGAATACCAGGACTTTACTGGGTAATACGATACCCATTGGTATGACTGGTTTCAGACTTTCGAGCTTCTGACAACCTGCAACGACTGTCAAAGATCCGCGAACACAGCCGGGACCAACGGCTTAACGTGCTTTCCGAGGCACAAGGGGTCTTATATAAAGATGGTCACCCATCCACGGAAAAATTTACTAATGGTCCGTACCTATATTCAAATCATAGCTGTCTTCTTAACATAATCTTTGGCTGTTGTATGAAATGGCTAATTACAAAAAAACAAAAAAAAAATGATGTAGGATTCGAATGTGGATTAGTTAGGACAACTAAGGCCTATGTTCACCAATATTCAAACCACCGGTTAGGTATTTAAACATTTTGTTTTATGTCAAATTTGGAAGGAAGTTTGACATAAACCAACTGTTTTAAAACCTAACCGACGGTTTGAATATTGGTGAACACAACCCTAAATCGTTAAGGAACAAACATTGCGCTAAAACTCGACAATAGGTCATCATTCATCATTCTCCTGCCCTTGTCCCAATTTATTTGGGGTCGGCGCAACATGTCTTTTTCTTCCATACTCCTCTATTAGTCGTCATCTCGGTAGTCACTCCCTTTCTGGCCATATCATCTTTCACACAGTCCATCCATCGTTTCTTTGGTCTTCCCTTACTCGTATAACCCTCTACGTTCATACTCAACACTTTCAAAACTCGACAATAGGTATTGGCGCCAATTCCCTTGTTCACAAACTCAACTTAAAAGTTCAGTGCATCTTTTTCTTTCTATTTCATTATAAAAGGACAGACGATAAATATTAGTTTAGTCCTGTCAGATTAGTCAGCGCCTGACGTAAATTGACGTATTTTTTGTAGGCAATTTTTTAATCACGTCTAAACTTCTCTACGGAGTATGTTAATTTAACAGGACTAAACTAATATTTATCTTCTGTCCTTTTCTTAATGAAATGAAAGAAAAAGATGTACTGAACATAAATTAAGTTTAGTTTTTGAACAAGGGAATCGGCGCCATTGCTGAGTTTTGGAGTAAAAGGAGTGGGATTCATACATGGCCAGACGGCGTGGTTGGTTAAGATACCACCAATCATGCCGCTGGCCGTGGGTTCAATTCCCATCTAGGACAAACATTTGTGTGCATAAACATGTCTATTTGTCCTAAGTCTGGGTGTAATTATCTATATAAGTATCTATTTGCAAAAAAAAGTAGTGTATGTAGCATATCAGTTATCTGGTTTCCATAGTACAAGCTCTGCTTAGTTTGGGATCAGGTGACCGTAAATGAATAAGTCCAAGGATATTATATTATTATTATTATTTTATATGTTAGGCGACATTTTTAATTGTCAGACCTAATACAAATTTCCTTCTTTTTCTATATATTTCTCTAACTTAAGATTACATACAATACATTACATTTAACTTTAGTAAATTCGACGTCCCAATTTATTTGGGGTCGGCGCAATGTCTTTTTCTTCCATACTTCTCTATTAGTCGTCATCTCGGTAGTCACTTCCATTCTAGCCATATCATCTTTCACACAGTCCATCCATCGTTTCTTTGGTCTTCCCCTACTCGTATACCTAGCCATCCATATTCATACTCAAAACTTTCCTGACGACGTTCCTATATCATTTTTCCGGGATGAAAAATAATCATGCTTCAATAAGCAACTCTGAAAAATTTCATCACAATCGTTTCAGTAGTTTAGTAGATTTTGCCACACTGCCAGTCACATTTCCATTTACGAAATATTACTGTAAATTAACCATTCGACAAGCAGAAACAATTCACACTATTTCAACGTCAAAAACCAGGAAAGAATCTATTCAATAGCATCCTCAAAGTTACTGCCTTATGTAATATTTTACAACGAAACGCTAAGAAATAAGACAATTGTGTCTCACAACTCTGTCTGGTATATAACATTATGTAAGTATATTGACAAGTATTGGCGGCCATATCGTGATTCAACATAATGGCCTTAAGTTTCATAAAACACCCACTGTTATCACGGAGGATATTTTCTGGGACATTTATAATGACATCACTTAAAGTATGGACATGTAGGTACACCCACATTTCAGCAGTTAATGTTTAAGTGATCATCTGCCTAGGCTTTTCCCAACTATACTGGGGTCGGCTTCCAGTCTAACCCGATGCAGCTGAATACCAGAATTTTATATGGAGCGACTGCCTATTTGACCTCCATAACTCAGTCACTGGGTAATACGATACCCATTGGTAAGACTGGTTGTCAGACTTTCGGGCTTCTGACGACCCGTATCGGCTGTCAATGACAGCCGGGGCTAACGGCTTAACGTGCTTTCCGAGGCACGGTCTCGGTATGTAAAGTTGGTCACCCATCCACGGACCGATCGCGGCAAGCGTAGCTAAACCTGATCGATCAATTTATTGTTTAAGTCCTATGTAATAATATGGGGCGAGCCTATTGCCATCAGTCGGGCACAAATCCAGACTTCGGACTTCTACTGGATAATCCAGACGAAAAAACCCAATATTACTTTGCCACACCTGGGAATCGAACTCGGACCTCAGCTTACGACCACTAGAGCAAGGCAATTAGTAAATAGTTTAAGAGGATTGTGAAGTGCCGATACGCGGCGCGATTTTTGGAGGCAATTACCAACATTTCATACAATTATTTACATAAATATTGTTTCGGGCGATAACGTTTTTACTCCCCTAAACCTTTACGAAATGAGACAACTTTGATTTCATTACATATAGTATAATTTAATCTAGGTCTGTAGGTTTTTCGTTTTTAGTAGTTCAATTTAATTTAATTAAAAAAAAATAAAAATGCTCGAGGATGTTTTTATGTCAAAAATATAGATATTTAGATGCTAATAACTTATATTGTATACAATGTTTCTTTATAATAAAAACGTACGGACCTAGTTTTTCATTATACCAACAACATTTCCAAAAATTATGAAAATTAGATTATGTTTACGGGGAGCTTCACAATCCTCTTAATATATTTTATGTAAGGATTTAATTATCCCACTGTAAGGCAAAGGTCTCTTCTCATACAGAGAAGGCATCAGCATTAATTATCACTGTATTGGCAATGGTTTTATGGTTCCATACCCAAAAAAAAAACGGAACCTTATAGGATCAATGGATCAATTCGTTGTCCGTCTGTCTGTCTGTCAGTCAAGACCCTTTTTCTTAGGAACGCGTGGAGATAACAAGTTGAAATTAATATCAAATACGTAGGTCTATGGTCCCTTGGAGCTCTAAAAAAATCAAGCTTCTAAGTCAACGCAATAAAAAGCACGGCCATTTATGCGACATTTTTTTTTTGATGCCTACTCGCAAGTACATCAAAACCTATGTGACCTAGAACTATGAAATTTGGCAAGAAGAAAGGTCTTACAGCACAAGTAAACCAAAAAATCCTAAAACCGTTAATTTGTAGTTTAATCACATAAAAAAAATTGTGATTACAAACTTATATTTGCAGTTGGAGAATTGTTCGTGACGTATACAGATGTACGGGAAAACATGTTTTTCGACAACAGTGTTAAGTTTGTTGGGCAAAAATTCATCCCAACTACGGAACCCTTGATTGTGCGTGGTCAGACACGCACTTGGCCAGTTTTTTTTTTTATTTTATGTCTGACTTTCCTGACGATGTGTTCTTTCATAGTATTCGTTTAGGCTTTGGCTATTGAAAATGTACATAAAAGAAATTGAAAAATCACAAGTAGTACATAGTTGCAAATTTTTCGTTTCTAATACGGATTGCTTCCTTTTTCTAGTAGTTGCAAGCGTGAGAGCTGAGCTTGGGGCCCTGGGTTTGATTTCCTTTTCGGAGAAAGCGTTGCCTATTGTGTTTTCCCATTAAAGGCTGATTTTTCAATAGCCAGGTAACTTTTATCTGAAGAATAAATATATAACAGTTTAACATATATATTTTCTGTACAAAAGCTGTCAAACCGCCATACTTTTACTCCATAAATAAACGTTATTTGGAGATTGAAAAATTAGCCTTAAGAAATTTTCACCCGGAGTCTGGATTCGTGGCAAGATAATAGCAATAACTTATAAGGCACACGTCAATTACATACATAATAGGGCTTAAACATTGCTGGTGAATAAGGTTGCGACATTTTTTTATGGGACCTGGTATACCTACAGACAGTTACTGGCGGCCAGTGATAAAACAAGTGTCAATCGATAGAGTAAGCGATTTGCAAACAAAAAATATTTAGTAATGAATCTCGTAAGTGATATACTTTCTGAGATATTTGAGTTCACAAAGGTGAAAAAATAAAGCATTTAATTTTTTTTTTTTTTTTAATTTAGTGGACCGTGAAAACCGTTTTCTTTTTTTTTTCAAAATGGCGGACGGTATGCCAACGAGGTCGGATGTTCTTTAGGTGTTACAATACAGCTCTGCTTTCCTCTTCTGGTGATGAAGGCGTGATGTTATGTTCCTTCTAAATGACCCATCCATCATTATCTATTTAGCACAACACTGCACGTAGGTATGTTAAATATTACATAAGTTACAAAGGTAACAATTGACACGTATCTAAGGTCATCAGTCAGAGGTCGAACTCTGAACCGGCCAGTTTACAATGAGCCTTCTGTTACAAAACATTTGTGTGTGGAATCTATGATGATTAGTTTTTAAATACATGCGTAGTTTTGAAACCTTGAATGTTGGAGATGTCTTCCGGATTTTGACGATTTTGCGTATGTTGAATGACGGATATTGGAAAACATTTGCGAATTATGGAGAATATTTACATAAAATGACGCATTCTTTTAAGAGCTAGGCTGAGGTGTAGAGTGCCCGCATTTCACCAGTTATATGTTCCGTGTAGGATCCCCACCCGACCATAAATCAGGTAAGAATCTAGACTATTCTGAGTTGCCATCAAAAATTTCAAATTATAACCCCAATAATACATTAAAACAGCATGACTTTTAAATCATGTTTTTACCAATTGTTTTTGTAGCTTTTAATTTTAGTTTTATCTTCGGGCGGAACCATCGCTTAACTTATAACTAATAATATGTTTTACTCATAAAAGTGAATATAGTGTGTACGTATTCTTTTTGAGTGGAATAAATGATCTTAAATAGACAGGCACGACGCGACTCTAGTAGACCAATTTCTATGACGACTTCATGAAAATTGTTCTATCAGAATCGCGTCGCAACGTCGCGTCGCGCTTATCTGCGGGAGCTTTAACACTGCCCGACCTGGGTTCAATCCCGGACCCCATGTTCATAAGCAATCGCACTTGCAACTACTGTACCAAGGAGGCACTTCGCGGCTCTAATTTTGCTTATTATGCATTATTTTTATCATTTCGTATCATAGTTATCTAAAATTCGTGGCTAAGTAATAACAGCCGTACGGGTCGATCCATCATGTTAAGCTACGCTTGCCGAGTACCCATGCCTCGGAAAGCACGTGAAGCCGTTGGTCCCGGCTGTCATTCGTGGATCTTTGACTGTCGTTACAGGTCGTCAGAAACCCGAAAGTCTGACAACCAGTCTTATCAAGGGGTATCGTATTACCCAGAAACTGTCAGATAGGCAGTCGCTCCATGTAAAATACTGGTATTCAGTTGCATCCGGTTAAACTGGTAGCCAACCCCCAAGATAGTTGGGAAAAGGATAGGCAGATTGAGTTATCCAAAATGGAAATCACACGATACAAAAATATATCCAATGCAAATAATGAAATAAAATACTACACTGCAGTCATCTACAGAATGATTTTTGATGTGACTACAATAGCAACAATATCTAAACAAATTATTTACATTAACTTATTCACACATTTGCTTGGTCAGACCTTGCCGTGGCTTCCTCGTGGGTGTTTCAAACAACTATTAGTATTGTGTAGCATTGTGAGTTGTGTCGTCATCATAGATCTGCTCGATCTTATACATTGTCATTGGCTAGGAATTTGCAGGTGTTAGGTAATGTGCAGAGCCTCAAAGAGATGTCAGCACTAGCTGAAGGGGTCCGCTAGGGCCGATGCCCGCCAGGGTTGCGGGTTGTTCGAAAGAGTTACCGTGGCCCTGGCACAGGCAACTGAAGGAACACGGGTGGGTTTTAGTCAGTAGAAGTCTGACACGCCCTCCCGCTCCACCCAGAGCGGGAGAAGTTATTTGATGATTTCCCATCCACAAAAAAAAAAAGGTAATGAGCAGAGATCGGAATAGGTAGAGCATAAATACCTAAACATCGACAAAAGAAGTAACTAGAGCGGAAAATAAAATCCCAGACTTATAAACATGTATAAATCTCGGGATTAAAGAAGTTGCGAATTATTTATTGTACTTTGAATACGTTCGTAACAAATTAAATATTTATAATAAAATAATAAAAAATTCGCAATTTCTTATTTCCCGGGAAATTCACGAGATTTAGAAAATATAGGAAGTTTTTAGAATTTAGGTTTTTTGCCAACGACTTCCGAAATTAAAGTTATTTTTCACTTTGTAGTATTTTTTTATAGCTTGTGGCTAAGTAATAACAGCCGCACGGGTCGATCCATTAGGTTAAGCTACGCTTGCCGGGGTTGGTCCGTAGATGGGTGACCATCTTTACATACCGAGACTCCTCCGTGCCTCGGAAAGCACATTAAGCCGTTGGTCCCGGCTGTCATTCGTGGCTCTTTGACTGTCGTTACGGTGCGTCAGAAGCCCGAAGTTCTGACAATCAGTCTTACCCCAATAACTGGGTTGTGGAGGTCAGATAGGCAGTCGCTCCATGTAAAATACTGGTACTCAGCTGCATCCCGTTAGACTGGAAGCCGACCCCAACATAGTTGGGAAAAGGCTAGGCAGTATTATATAGTATTTTTTTTATAAAGTTTAGGCCTCTTAAATGTCATCTTTGGTTATACTTCTTTCTGTACTCCGTGGTTATAATATAAATAAATATCTATGGTTAGGTGACTGTGAGAAATCCCGTGTGTTTACAATCTACTGTTTATTATATTTTAGTATTTAATAGCTCTTGTGCTATTAGGTAGTATATGCAGGAACGCAGGCGTTCATTAATTTACTAAAAACGAAAAACTTCGCGAGCAATGGGATGTTGCTACTTGAAGACTGCGGGTGTCGATGTCGAATTGTCTTTTCACACGGACATACGTAGCTTGCTCTAGCGTCACTAGTCCTGACTCTCTTCATGTTTTGGCTGCTGAGACCAAAAATACGAACGTAATATACAGGGATGGTTTTATATAAATTTGACTGTTATTTTACTGTGGTCTCTTAAGACTTCCACGCGAACGAAGTTGCGGGTAGAACCTAGTGTAAAATAAGTACCTATAATATTTCGTTCTAATTAAAATCGTAAAGTAATTTATCTATGTGAATTTTCTTCTTGTGAATATACATAGAGTGGTATTTCGTAATTACATTCGCTTACAACTTCTTCCTTCTTAGACCGTTTCGTTATAAAAGTAATTCCACCATAGAGTTTAATTTACTGTATTCTTTCAAGCATGCTGATTTGTCAGTTCTTTTTCTGTACAAGTTCTACTATAATAATGCTCAGATTTCTAATTCCCAGATATACAACAAAATTCCTAGATTTTAATAGTGTATACTAACTGGTAATTTATTAATAATTAAGTTAAATATATATTATCCTAATCTAACTAAAACCATTAGCAAACTAAAATTATAGCGTCGAAAAATTCCTCCGCATCGCTGTCGACTGGTAATGTACCCAAGAGATTGGCGGCATTGCCACGTTGTATGGCAATGCCTCTGGCCAAGGTAAAAGCCAGCCCTTGGGTCACGGGAAGTATCAACCAGCCGTTTGGAAATTTCGTTGAACAAACCTTGAGCACACGGACCCAATGGCCCGAGGGTTTCAACCCCAAACGGCTCGAAAATATAAACTGGTTCCCATAAGCTATTGAGAGTAAACGTGTTCACTTAATTTGGAAGTTTAAGCTCCCTTATAAGTCCGATTTAATATATTACTCCATAATCATGAAATCACTCTAATAGCTTTTTATTATAATCTGATTCATCGCCCATACATTCGCGGAACAGCCTCGATACGACCCACTCGAGACAAATATCAGCACACTATATTTTATCTACAAGGTCGGCTAACCGGCCATTTTCGCATTCTACCTATGGAAACCACTTTATCTTGAACACATCAAAAATCACCTATCACACTCTTATATTTTAGAAATTAAGGTCGAAAGTTAAATAATTTCGGGTCAGAACAGGTGTAAATGTAAGTTGGTGTTTGAGAAATGGTTTCTCACTCAGTCCAAAACGCCATTGTCTTATGGGAGTATTACGAAACGGACATTTTGTAATAAGAACGAGTTTAAACCTCTTTTTATTTCGGCGTCTACATACATTACATGATAAATTATATAATAACCAATCTTTCTTTACTGATAAATCGTTTATGTGATTTTAATAAGTGATTCCATTGTTTACTTTTCAAATGTATTTGCTACTTTCGTTTAGTTTCGTAATAAGTCAGACAGTTGCTAGATTCTTGGGTATTTGCAATTGGCTCTCTTGTAGACACAAGAGATTCTTTATGATTATATTTGACTGGTTTTTAAATTTATGATAGGTTATCATAATAGGTATAACCTAGGACTTGGTTTGTTCATCTCGCTTTTTTTTTATTTGACCCAAAAAGGATCGTCATCCACCTCATCATTCACCTAGCCTTTTCCCAACTACATAAGGGTCGGCTCGGCTTCCACTCTGTTACATGGATCTGACCTCCATAACCCAGTAACTGAGTAACTCGATGCCCCTTGGTAAGACTGGTTGTCAGACTTTCAGTCTTCTGACTACCCGTAACAACTATCAAAGATCTACGAAGAACGACAGCCGGGAGCAACAGGTTAACGTGCTTTCCGAGACCGGTACAGAGGGGTCTTGGTATGAAAGGAAAAGTCACCCATCCACGGACAGACCGCAGCAAGCGTAGCTCATCTTTGATTGATCGAACTGTGCGGCTGTTATTTTGCCAATAGTATTTTCAAAATAAATACGTCAATAGTGAAAAATAACGATTTTACGTAAAAATATTAAAATGCATAAAATGTATAAAAAACAGCGTAAAACAGGTCTTAGTTGATAATTTTTTGTTTCCACTCATCTATTTAAGTACAGACGCCAGCACATCGAGCTACTACAATCTGTCAGATTTCTTTAATAGATTTTCGACTTTATTGCTAAGTCATTAGGTTCAACGTTGATTGGGAAAATCTGACAGTTTCGGGTAGGTTGACCTGCTGGCGTCTGTACCTATAAACTCTTAGAGCCAGAATCAAATTAAAATATCTAGCCATTTTTATCCTCAACATCAGTGATTCTTTCACATAAACACAAGTAATTGTGGTTTTTGCCACCAACTTCTTCGATAAGCAGAAAATTGTTCATCATGCACGGTTATTACGTCATAATATTGAGAAACTGGTTTTTCCAATGAAATACGATGAGAACACATATATATGTATATACAAAATCGTTCCGGTATTTATCACACTTTAAAGGTTAAATAGAGATTGTTCAAGGTATTCATGGACCACTGATTGTAGATTGATCCTATGTATTTTGAAAGATGGATTTTCGGATTCGGGTTTTAAAATACGTACTCGTTTTGCACAGACATTATACGAGCCTATTACTGTCTCACTGCAGGGTAAAGGCATCTTCTCATACAGAGAAGGCATGAGCATTGATCTCCACGCTTGCTCCAGAGGATTGGTTATTTGACAAATATTAACTATCGGATGTCAGAATGTAATCCACGGGAACTTACTACAGGGATTAAAAGTACCCTATGTATTAATTCCGTAATACGTTGTTTTCATATAATTCTATTGGTTTACGCGGCGCAGTAAAGTTCTCCGTCAGCATGATTTTTTCCGCCATCTTCAAAAATCAACGTCATATTTCAGCCAATTTACACAAAACCTTTAATGAATTATACACTTGAACTTTCCTCATGAATGACTTCGTCCATTGGTAAAACAATATGAAAATCTCTTCAGACAGAAAGAAGGGGCTTTGTAAAAGTTCAGCACCCTAATAATAATAATACGAGGATTTTGAAGGATATTCCTAATCCATTGCTTCATAGGTTTGAAAATTTCTTCTGATCAACAACGTATATAGAGCAATGTACGTAGGTGAACTGTCAAATTAAAAGTCATGGCGATCGATTGTCATTTTAAATGCTACCCTGCAGATGTTGATGTCCTCACGATGTTTCTCCTTCTTCGATGTCAGCAATGTCCAAAATAAACTCAGAAAGTGCATATGGTACTTGCCCCTGGATTTGAACCCATAAATTCGTACTTGAGTAGCGAGGTCTTAACTATTGGCCCATCAGAGAATAAGCATAATTAGCCTATAATGTGGGAACATTCCATTATGGGAGCTTCCCACTGCTGAAACACAGGCCTCCTCTCTGTGAGGGGGAGTGGGCTGTAATCTACCACGCGGTTTGTTGGGCTACCCAGTGCGTAGTGGTAGATGTCTCATGTCTTCGAATTTTTGGTCTAGGTCATGCCGGTTTCGACACGATGTTTTTCTTCACCGTTTTGAGAGCAGAGGTGATGCAATTGTGGACACAAAGTATAGCGCCTGCATAAAAACTCCACGATGTCCTCTTCTACCGCTTGTGGCGGGAACCCGGGCACGCGTAAGCACTCATCCGCGAATCCGCCGCGGCTGGGTTCGAGGTTTCGAACCCACGATCTACAACTCGTAAATCGGGGCCGTTACCACTAGACCACCCGTGCTCAGAGAGTAAGAGGGTGAATATTCGAGCGTTTTAACCGCCGTCATTACCTTCCGCCAAAAGTTGATGAAAGAGAATATATTTAATGAAATATTTCAGCAATTCCTGATTCTGGTCCTTAAGCAGATTCTGGGAATTGATGAAATATTTCATTAACGATATTCTCCTTCATCAACTTTTGGCGGAAGGTAATGACGGCGGTTAAAAGCTCGAATATTCACCCAAGAACTGACAAAATTAAATTCAATTAAAAATACTATCACTACGTGATCATTACGATCATTAGGTACCAAGTTTAGCATGGCATTATTTATTTTATTATCAGTTAAGTACCCACCATACCATGACGAATGGAATTCCTAATGGTTACTAGGTCAACGAGACGTAACCACTCGGTGACGTTTAAATTGATGTAACCTTATTTGATGGCAGGTTGATGACAAACGTTGATATTATTGACAAATTACGGAAGGTCAATTCCCGTTACTAAAAATTTACAGAAGGTCAATTCCCGTTATTAAAAATTTAAAGAAGGTCAGTTCCCGTTACTAAAAATTTAAAGAAGGTCAATTCCCGTTACTAAAAATTACGGAAGGTCAAGGTCGGGTCCCGTTACTGAAAACGGTTAAAACCTAGTAGTAATCTCATATCAGCGAAATTCAGTGCTAAAAATGTAGGTGAACGCTAACTACAGAGTTAAATTAGATTAGCTAGCCAAACATGATAAAACAAAAAGAAATTCATTTGATGTGTTTTTGTTTTTGGAACATTAACCGCCGTTAGTGTAGTTAGTTACATAAAATATCAGTTTATAAATCAGTTTTTTTTTTTGTGTAAATTTCACCGACGTGATATCTCAGTATCGATAAAACAGATTTTATCAACTCACACTTCAAGTACCTAAAAACATTACCAGTGGTCATTGACCCCCAAAAAAAAAAATCATCAAATCGACTTTTATTTTTATTTTGTCGTGTTCAGATAGCGATACGTCTGTGGTGTTTCGCTAGCTAATTCAATTTGACCCTGTACTTATAATTGGGTATCTAACATTTTTGACAGATTGACTCTAAGATAAGATAGATTGCGAACGTTCTTAAAACTGAACTGAAACGCATGTCACATCTAAGGACCAACTTAAAAAAGTTCTACAAAAACATTTTCTCTCATTGTGTCCATAGCTCTGTATTCTATATTTGTAACAAACCTTACGTAGGAAAAAATGCGTTTTTTTATGTTGTAGGTATTCAATTTTGTTAAAATTAAATAACTTTGTTGAAGTTTTAAATTTGACTTTTAGTTTATAAGCAACTTCTGTCCAATGTCTTGTCTGGCTATTAATGGAGCAGAGTACTCAGACAGTTGTGTACCGTTATTTAAAAAACACCTTATTTTACCTAGTCTGTACATTTATAAATGTTGTTTATTTGTATACAAACACGCAACTCTCTTCAAAAAGAATTAGTAGATTTCCTGATAAATTACATATCCAATACCAACGCACCAAAATGTATAGTATAAATTCGTACTGTATGGCTATTCGAATTTATAATAAATTACCAAATGGCTTAAAATGCCTTAATTTAAGCACGTTTAAGAGCAAGCTTTTTGATTTATTACTGAGTAAACTCAACAAACGAGTTCCTGACTGACAGAGAATGATAAAATATTATTTTTTAGCTATAAGAAAATATTTGTACACCAGAAATGGTAGAATGTATGAGACCATGACAATCGCAACACCTTATTGTACTATATTCTTAACATGAACTGTTCTTTCTTCCTTTCTTTTTTTCTTTAAATGTTATACACCTATAATTTGTGTATACATCAGCAGTAATACTTCTCCTAAATACGGTAAACCAATGTTGAATGTATGTGCTGTTGGTGTTCTTTAATAAATAAATAAAAAAATAAATAAAAAGAATGTTTCAAATCCGACTGGTAGTTCCCGAGATTAGTGCGTTCAAAGAAACAATAAAACAAACAAAAAAATAAATTCTTCATCTTAATTATTACTAAGGTCTGAGCCAGGAAGATTGGATGGCGATGATGATTACAGTTTTATATAAATAGGTAGTTATTTGAAAACTCCAAAACTAGCTACTTATTCCTATTTAGTTACACTTTGTTTGTGACGATTACTTTACTAAGTGTACTTACCGATTCAATGATTTCGTTTGTCGATGTCTCGATGGTGACACAATCACAATTGACTAAACTATGTCGCTAGATGATCGTGCAAGGTTTACCGATGTGCATCGATATTGACCTTGTCCACACTTGTCGAGATAGGCTTACAACATGTTGTTGTAGCGTGACGCTTGATCGATGCAAATGTCAGGGATATCGATAGATTGGTTGTATTAATCAATCAAGTTATGTTAGTATCTCCACTGTTGGGAATATGTTGATGGAGAAGCACGGAACCGGTCGAAGTGGCGGTACTTGGGGAAGCGTATATCCAGCTGTAGACGTCTTTACGACGAATTATGATGATGATGGTTTAAGCGTGGCTAACTAATAACAGCTGCACGGGTCGAGGTTAAGCTACGCTTGCCGGGGTTGGTCTGTGGATGGGTGACCATCTTTTCATACCGAGATTCCTCCGTGCCTCGGAAAGCACGTTAAGCCGTTTGTCCCGGCTGTCATTCGTGGATCTTTGACAGTAGTTACGGGTCGTCAGAAGCCCGAAAGTCTGACAACCAGTCTTACCAAGGGGTATCGTATTACCCAGTAACTGGGTTGTGGAGGTCAGATAGGCAGTCGCTACATGTGAAATACATGGTATTCAGCTGAATCCGGTTAGACTGGAAGCCGACCCCAACATAGTTGGGAAAAAGCTAGGCAGATGATTGATGGTTTAAGAGTTTTTGGTCTATAAAGATCTGCATCTCTATATCTATATCTGCATATATCATCTAGCTCTATACGAGTTAGGTTAAACGAGGGATTTACTTTAAGGGGTCATTGTACTCATCATTATGAATAACTTTTACTATGGGACCAAACCTGAAATTGCGAAAAAAATCAGCTGCTCCCTACATTTTGACGATTTATGCGAACATAAATGTACTGAACAGCTTTTTTTTCGCAATTTCAGATTTGGGTCCATAGTTAAAGTTGTTCATAATGATGAGTACAATGATCCCTTAAAGTAAACCCCTCGTTTAACCTAACACTGTAACTAGATAGATATTTTTAATTCACATTTCGCCCGTTACGTAAGGATGGCAGGAACATCGACGCGCAATCTGTAACCATGAATTCAACACATGATTCTAGAGACCCTTTTTTTGGGTGTGAAATCATCAAATAACTTCTCCCGCTCTGGGCGGACCAGGGTGTCAGACTTTCACTGACTAAAACCACCCGTGTTCCTTCAGTTGCCTGTGCCAGGGCCACAGTAACTCATTCAAACAACCCGCGACCCTGGCAGGCATCGGCACTAGCGGAACTCCATCAGCTAGTACTGACATCTTTTTGAGGCGCGCGTGGAACACAACGTGCCGTTGATCCGGGCCTGGTCCTTACCGGACGGCGAGGTACCCCATTGCTCGCCGTTCGCAAGCCCGCGCCTACGGTGGCCTGGAATCGGCTCTTAATTCCTGACGCTCCTCACGCGTTTCGCCTCCTCCTTCGCGAGCATTACTGCTTCGCAGAAGGAGGTGACGGCTTCCCATGCACTCTCGCACCGTACCATGGCCTGGACCAGGACCGGACGCGAGAGATCGCCTCCGCCGATCGCCTCCGCGAGGACGCGGTGGTGCTGCGCCCAAGCCGGGCAGAGCTCCACCATTCTCGACCTCTTAGCGTAGGAATATTTTGCCGGTTACAATAAAAAAAAAATTGCTGTTTCACAGAAAAGTGCAATACCGTGGTCAAAATGTATGGAACAGCAAATTATTTTTTTTAATAACCGACGAACCATTTCTACGCAAAGAGGTTCAGAATCTGTAAAATTTTTCCCAGTCAACCTTGAACGTAATGCTTTAGTGATAAAGTTGTAAATCTATTAACGAAATTTGACAGATTGCAGTAGCTTGATGTGCTGGCGACTGTACCTATTGAAAAAAAAAAACTAAGTTTTTTCAATCAGGCCCAGGACCTCGCTCAGAAGTCGGGCATGCTCGGGACTTGATAACTAGATCAACAAGGTAATCAACACCTATGCATTACGCCAAAATATGCCTGTGTTTAGAGGATTATGAAGCTGTAAATTTTCATACAAAAAGCGATAACGTTTTTCCCCCCGTAAACATAGCCAGTTTTTCATAATTTTTGGAAATGTTGTAGGTATAATGAAAAACTAGGTTCGTAAGCTTTTAATGTAAAGAAATATTGCGTACGATCTAAGTTATTAGCATCTAAATATCTATATTTTTGAATTAAAAACTTCCTTAAACGTTTTTTTTTTATTAAACTAAATTGAATTACTAAAAAATTAACATACCCTAATTAAGGTATACTGAGTCTAATGAGACCAAAATTGTCTCATTTCGTTTAGGTTTAGGGGGGTGAAAAGTTATCGTCCCAAACGTAATTGTCGAAAGGTAATTGCCTCCAATCCTCGCGCAGCGTATCGGCACTTCACAATCCTCTATGTAAATAATTACCTGCTTATCTTCATACCAGTTCAAACCTCCAATACCTCACACCATTACAATCAAAAGTAAACACGAAAGAGTCCACTCATTACACAATGGCCCACGATTGGAACATAACGGCACAGTGGAACCCCGCCCGTTATGCGCGTGCGCCTCTTATGGACACGTTCTTCTAAAGGAATGATAACGTATCATTGTTGAGTGGCCACTCTTGTTAAACGGGTCTGGGGCATGCAAAAACAGTATTTTAAAGTAACTTCGACCTGTGGGTTTGTCTGCTTTTAAGGTGTTTTCAGGAATGAATAGATCAGTCACCAGAAAAGTTCTATCACATACAGAGTTACACAACTCGTGTCCTATGAGATTTCCCATCGACAAAAATGACGAACTTTAGGAGATGAATTTTTAAAAAGCCTTTCGTAGTGCTAACCTTCGTTCTACAAGGAACTCTTGCGCAAAATTTCATGCTTCTAGACCCAGTGGTCGGTTGTGCGTTGTCTGACAGAGAATATATGATTTACGTGTCGTGGCTAAGTAATAAAAGCGGCACGGGTCAATCCACCAAGTTAAGCTACGCTTGCCAGGGTTGATCCGTGGATGGGTGACCATCTAAAGATGGTCACATACTGAGACTTCCGTGCCTCAGAAAGCACGTTAAGCCGTTATGGTCCCGGCTGTTATTCGTGGATCTTTGACAGTTGTTACGGGTCGTCAGAAGCCCGAAATTCTGACAATCCGTCTTACCAAGGGTTATCGTATTACCCAGTAACTGGGTTGTGGAGGTTAGATAGGCAGTCGCTTCATGTAAAATACTGGTATTCAGCTGCATCCGGTTAGACTGGAAGCCGACCCTAACATAGCTGGGAAAAGGCTAGGCAAATGTTTTTTTTTTTAATTTACGTCTGTTTTCTTACACAATTACAATCTCAGAATTCCAACGGGTATATTCGTCAATCATTGACAGTCGCTACATGTAAAACCAACCTTTAAAACGTTGTGAAGCTGACCACAGCATAATTGGGAAAACGCAGATTATGAGATTAGTCAATAATTGAAAAAATATCAAGCAAAAATGTTGCTATTTCACTCTAAACTGACTCGTATAATTTTATTAAACGCTGATCTACTAATACATTGACATTAAATTAGAGTTTCAAGGAAATAGATCGTAAGGATAACATACTTGCGTTTGACATTGACATACTCTATAATTGTACACCTTGGAATTTTAGTCATGCCTTCAGGGAAGATTTGTACCGGTTTTTATTTTGTTACATTTTTAATTCATACTGGAAATAATAAATAAGCAACGTCATCGCTTTGAGGAACCTCTATGCCGTCACTTTTTCTATCCTACCTGATTATCTTAAAGAAACCAAAAAAACGATAGATGGACTGTGTGAAAAGTCAAAAATATGGAGGAAAAAAAATGTTATGCCGACCTAAAATCAATTTGGATAAGGGCTGGAGAATGATGACGGGGTCCGTAGCGGGTAATTTATCAGAATCGTCGAGGTGGTCTAAAACCCTTAGAGGCTTGAGTCTGTTTGTAGCAGGTTATGGGTTGAAACCTGGAAAGTACAAGACATGTAAGATTCACTAACTTATGGTGAAGTTAATAATTGTGGGGATATAATATGTATGCAGGTTTTTGTTTTATTTGAGAGAGGTTTGCTCTTGACTATAGTCTAGGTCAGAGGTGAAAGAGACAAAGTCTACGATGGACTGAGCTTACCCAGAAAAAGCCTGTTCACTCTAACTTTGAAGAGATTCGGGTTGTAAGCGTTCGGGAACACAGACGCAGGTAGTGAGTTCCACTATTTTGCCGTGCGCATTATGAAGGCTGTTCGGAAGCGCTTAGTGGGAATTGGTGGAATGGCAAGTATGGATGGTAACTTGCAGTGCGTCTAGATGTTCTATGGTAGAAGGGGGCCGGTGGGATGAGGTTGTGGAGTTCCTGAGCACACTCACCGAAGTACAGTCTATAGAAGTCCGACAAGCAGGCAACCTTGCGGCAATGAGCCAAGCTGTAAAGCTTGGTATCCACCAGTTTTACGTCGCCAATGAGCCTCTTATCACTGCGTTCCACTGAGTCAAGCTCAGCAAGTTGGTATTTAGCTGCAATACTCCATGCAGGATCGGACTTGCGTTTTATAAAGGGTCAAAAGCTGCCCCGGCGTAAAGTATCGCTTTAGGTATGGACTTAATAATCAGAAATTACCAACATAAAATGAAGTGAACAAGCCTGGTGATATAAATACAGACATAAATATGTTCTACCTGGGCCAAACTCATAATCAAAGAATTTAATTCAGTTCATCCATTTCCAGGCCCTGTACGTATGTGCTGATTTCACCAGTGAAACTGAACGCGATCAGCACATATAAACCACTTTTCCACAATCGTTGACAAAGAGCTGTCAGTGTCATGTGTCATTACTTTCTTTGGAATATTGACACTGACAGCTCTTGAACTCGGTTTATATGTGCTGATCGCGTTCAGTTTCGATGGTAAAATCCGCACTTAAACTGTCAAGGACTCAGTCAGTCAGAAAGATAAAGATAGTTGCACATTCCAAAGCGTAGTTCCAAAGTCACTTAAATGGGGCGGCCATTAAAGTGACTTCAACCTTAACCTCCAACAACTCCTTACCAGAATATAGATATATTTCTGAACTACAATATAAACTTAACTCAATTTAATAACGGGATCTAAACCCAAAGCAGATCTATTAAAGGAGCTAATAAGACCGCTACACTCTACAGTGTAGCGGCCGGTTGCCGAAAACATTCGGTTGCGTTACGTCACCACAACCTTGTGCAACCAGTCAACCAGGCGAGCAGTCCAACCGGTACTGGCGGCGACGGAAGTGGTTGATGAGTTATAGATATATCGCACCTTCGGTAAGACAAGGCCATAAATGTCAAAATTTCAAAAAGTCGGCTTAATATAATATATCAAAGTGCTTTAAAAACGCCCTTTTATCTAAAAAAATAAACTCCTGTAAAAGAATATACAAGTAGCACTGAATCACGAAAGTATAGGGCTTATTTCATGCAAAGATCAACCACTTCAAGGTGGTATGAGCAGAATAATACGGTATTAAATGTAGAAAAAAAGCTTAAAATGGTTCTTTTTTTATTTGAGATGGGTTTGCTCTTGACTATAGTCTAGGTCAGAGGTGACAGAGACAAAGTCTACGATGGAGTGAGCTTAAGAAGAAGCCTGTTCACTCTAACTTTGAAGGAATTCGGCTCTCCTGTAAAATCACAAAAACTGCAGTTGTGCCGTTGTTTTACCGAAGGTGCGATATATACCTACTTATAATATAATAAAGATGAAGAGTTTGTTTGTTTGAATGCGCTAATCTTTGAAAATACCAGTCGGATTTGAAATAACGAGCGAGCCTTACAGTAGTCCCATATGATGTGTAACATCTGACATCTGTTTGGGTTGGTACCATCTGACAGCCAGCTCTAGCACCGCGCGCGCTCATTGGTTAATTCAAATAGCGCGCGCTTCCCCGGCTTTCTGTTACACACTTCCGTCCCTTTTCATGAAATCACTCCCACAGATTGCAGGAAAGCGAGAGGAAAGAAGTTGCACATCAATAATTATTTTTGCGTAGCTTTTCTACGCTTAGTGATAACTAGATAATACGCGGGGCAGAACTATGATAGTTTTAGAATACAATGTAAAGGATGCTGGTTCCTGGTTGGTTTTAGTACGGTTCACAAATATATCGTAGAATGTCTTTTGTTTTTGGTAGATTAGCAAATAGTATACACGGGAAATTCGTCCGTCAATTAAAATTCAGGGGGAGGAGCTTGTGGCTAAGTAATAACAGCCGCACGGGTCGATCCATCAGGTTAAGCTACACTTGCCGGGGTTGGTCCGTGGATGAGTGACCATCTTTACATACCGAGACTCCTCCGTGCCTCGGAAAGCACGTCAAGCCTTTGATCCCGGCTGTCATTCATGGATCTTTGACAGTTGTTACGAGTCATCAGAAGCCCGAAAGTCTGACAACCAGTTTTAACAAGGGGTATCGTAGTACCCAGTTACTGGGTTGTGGTGGTCAGATAGGCAGTCGATCCATGTAAAATACTGGCATTCAGCTGCATCCGGTTAGACTGGAAGCCGATCCCAACATAGTTGGGAAAAGACTAGGCAGATTGGGGTTATTATTTTTTTAGTTGATACGAAAAGGACTTTTTGAGAGAGGGTTCCTTAATAAACAGTTTGTACAAACACTCCGCAGTTTAGGTATGAAGCTACAAGAACGCGGCGGGCTCGACTTGTTGGGCCAATTCAGTGCGGGCTGCCGCGTATCGGCCGGCTCGCACGGTCAGTTGATTCTCACTCACAAGCCGTGTCGTAAAAGAAGACAACCCTAACGAGTCAGAAGGTATGAGTTATGCGATAGAAAGAGCGTTGTGCGACTTGAATTGCACAAGAGTCGCTTTTTATTTAAATGATTTTGCGGAGTGTCCGATCTATATTAATCTGTGCCTTTACCAACCTACTTAGTTGAATAGCCAATATTTTCACAAAAGTAATCGTTTTTCACATTATTTGTCCGGAATTGAGAGAATAATCTTCAGTTCGCGAATGGACCTTTTGAGTTTCTTTTTGTGTCAATAATGACATTGGGGCACGTTGCGTGCGCTGGACCCATTATTGTGTTTAAATAGTAGTTTGGTCCATAGTTTTATAGTTGCTCTGTTGATATTGAAATTAAGCGTGAAGACAAGAAAAAATATAAAGATATTTTAGCGTAAGTTTTCACAGTTTATTATTGAAGTTTACTTCTTAAGAGGATTGTGAAGCTGTAAATTTTCATACAAAAAGAGATAACGTTTTTCTCCCCGTAAACATAATCTAATTTTCATAATTTTTGGAAATGTTGTTGGTATAATGAAAAACTAGGTCGGTATGTTTTTATTATAAAGAAATATTGTATACAATATTTCTATATTTTTGACATAAAAACATCCTCGAGCATTTTTATTTTTTTTTTAATTAAATTCAATTGAATTACTAAAAACGAAAAACGTACAGACCTAGATTAAAGTGTACTAAATGTAATTAGATCAAAGTTGACTCATTTCGTAAAGGTTTAGGGGAGTTAAAACGTTATCGCCCGAACAATATTTATGTAAATAATTGTATGAAATATACTGTAATTGCCTCCAAAAATCGCGCTGCGTATCGGCGCTTCACAATCCTCTTAAGAATCGATTTTCATATAAGGTCCCCGGTATGGAAAAATATGAGGAGTGAAATACAAGCGAAGCGTTGTCACGTATTTGTGTTTAGTTTATTTTCGGCCAGTCTTGATTGTAGCGGTCAATCTATCAAAATATTCAAAAACAATCGTGCATAAGGAGTAAACTCGTCGTGCGTCGGAGCTGACACACACTTTTTTAGTTTGCTTGTCAGTCGTTACGGGTAGTCCAGAAGCCCTAACAACCAGTCTTACCAAGGCCTCCAAGGGGTATCGTATTACCCAGTAACTGGGTTGTGGAGGTCAGATAGGCAGTCACTCCGTGTAAAATACTAATATTCAACTACATCTGGCTATACAGGGCTATTTTGAAATCACTGGCAAAATTTTCACAGGTTGTTCTACCCATTAATAATAACAATTTGTACTGTGGGACTAACTCTGAAAGCACGAAAAAAAAATTTTGGTCGAGTAGGTATTGAATTTTTGTATGAAACAGTAGCTTTTTCTTCGTGGATTCAGAGTTGGTCCCGTAGTGAAAGTTGTTCATATTTATGAGTAGAACACCCTGTGAAAATTTAGCTAGTGATTTAAAAATGGCCCTGTATAGATTGGGTTGGTTTTTAGTGCTAGAGTTGAAGGTGCCCAAAATATAAAAATCAATTACACTGGCCTCCATACCATTCAAATCGGTACACAGCTCACAGCTACGCTGTTTCGCTGCAGAAATACTCCAAGCCTTTTTCCAACTTTTTTGGGGTCGACTTCATGCAGCTGAATACCAGTATTTTATATAACACCTTTTTTTTTTTTTTTTTCTTTTTTTTTTTTTTTTTATATATATAACACCTGGACCCTAATTGCGTAACACACTATCAATCGAAAACGAATCAGTTTGAAGCATTTACTAATCCATTGCTTCATATGTTCGAAAAATTTGTCTGCTCGACAACGTAAATAACGCAATGAACGTTGCTGAACTGTCAAAATGTATTAAGAAATTGCCTCGCTGCTTCATAAAGAGCTCAACTAGGTACATAGTGACTATCAAATCTCTGGAAACCATTTCTATACTTTTTCAACGGTAATACAAATATGCCACCCATATATATGCCACTATGACATGAGACGAAAGCCCCATTTACACGGTGGGTAAATTTCTGGAATGTTAAAGAGCAATAATCGCATACCATAAAGCACGTTCAATTATTGCCATTCAAAAATTGCGTGCAAATTTGCCTCAGCTAAACAGACAGAGGTGCACTACGTGTTTTAAAATTTATTGATTGAATTATTGCCAGTATTTGCGATGCTAGATTATTTTATAAATTGTTTTTGTTTATATTATAAATTGGTTTTGATTTTTTATCGAATGTCTTAAGGTTGTTTTAACTTGTTTCGTTCATTTCCGCGCTCATGTTTGAATGATGGAAAATTTTCTTGCCAGAATTGAAAGCGATTTTATTGTACGCACTGACTGTTTACATCAGCATCCTAATTGCGTAACACACTATCAATCGGAAACTGAATCATTTTGAAGCAAATGCTAATCCATTGATTCATATGTTCGAAAAATTTATCTTCTCAACATCGTAAATAACGCAATTAATGTTGTTGAACTGTCAAAATTAAACCGATTCCGATTGATAGTGTGTTACGATTGATAGTGTTTTATCCCTACCTAGTTGCTATTCCACTGATTCGCACTAAGCGCTTCCAAAAGACTTTTATAATGCGCACAGCAAAAGAGTGGAACTAACTACCTGCGTCTGTGTTTCCGAGCGCATACAACCCTAATCTCTTCAAAGTGAGAGTAAACAGGCTTCTTCTGGGTAAGCTCACTCCATCGTCGACTCTGTCTCTGTCGCCTCCGACCTAAACTAGAGTCAAGAGCAAACCCATCTTCATTTTTTCATCACCATTCATCAAAAAAATTAAAAAAACTGACTTGCCCGTATTGTGCAACAAATTGTACGTGTTGTTTAGACGATACCAGTCAATTTTTGCTTCAATTGTAAGGTATTTTACAGGCAATAAAGGTGCACCGTGTAAATGGGTCTTTATAACTGGTTTCTGTAAGTCTTATAGAGGTCAGACTTGAGTCGCCTCGGGCGAAACACGAAATTCACCATGCCATAAGTAAGGGGAGTGGTTGACCTGGAAATGACCGTATGGCCAATTTTTTAGCTGGTAATAAACTTAAGAAGAGCTTGCAAGAAATGAGGTAATTGCAATGACGAGTTAAATTGAACACGAAAAATTTTTGTTCAGTACCTAATATTGCGTGTAAGACTGTTGGACCACCACACCGGGAACGGGATGTCAATGAAAAACGAGATTATTCTGCCATCGCAAATGTACTGTCACTACTTCGTCGCCATCATCTGTTTTCTCATTGTCGTCCCGTTTGTGTCTCTTGACGTTCGAAAAGTCATTCGCATTGTACAATTTGATTTGTTATTAATCTTTTGTCGGATGATGTTAATTATTATTGCAATAACATAATCTTCTTTAAATAAAATAAAAAACCTTTATTCAAGTACATACTTTTAGAATTTTTACATAGAAAAAAATAGGAGTACCTAGCAGTGGAGCTGCTAGGTACTCCTATTTTTTTCTATGTAAAAATTCTCCGCACGGGTCGATCCATCAGGTTAAGTTACGCTTGCTGGGATTGGTCCGTGGATGGGTGATACCAAGACTCCTCCTTGCCACGGAAAGCACGTTAAGCCGTTGGTCCCGGCTGTCGTTCGTGGTACTTTACAGTCGTTACGTGTCGTCAGAAGCCCAAAACTCTGACAACCAGTCTTACCAAGGGGTATCGTATTACCCTGGTACTGGGGTTGTGGAGGTCCGATAGGCAGTCGCTCCATGTAACAGAGTGGAAGTCGAGCCGACCCCAATGTAGTTGGGAAAAGGCTAGGTGGATTGATTGATATGATATTTTATCATAGTGGTGCTCACGCCTCTAAGCAGCCTCTTTGGCGTAGGTCTCTCCCATTTCCTTCCACTGATTCATGTCCCTAGCTTAGTCATCTATCCTGGTTCTCCCTTCTCCCAAAATATGTCTTCCCTCATTTTTCTCAGCCGACCTCTACTTCTGCTACTATTCAGTTACTTTTTTGGACCATCGAACGGCAATCTTCTATACTTATTATAATTAATGCGAAAATAACTCTGTCTGTGTGTTACCTTTGCACGCCCAAACCATAGATCGTTGTTTGACAGACAGACACCAGGAAAAGGACATAGGCTACAATTTGTTTTTTAAATTTAAAAACAATAACAAACTCAGACGAAGTCGCGTCTAAACTAGTAAACAGTTTTTTTTTAGTAGGAACAATCTCTGGAAGCACTGATCTAATTTCAAAAATTCTTTCAATGATAGAACGCTACACAATTGCCGAGTGTATCTAGTAGGTATCTACTCCACTCGGACGAAGTTGTAGGCTGAAGCTAGTAATCATATTCGCTCCAAAACTGGAATCACTGATGTGGACAACAAGTCTGGTAGGCAGAAGTGGGATTCAGCGGGCCATGTATATAGGATGCATTGGGACAGATGGGCCAGAGTCGTCACGCAGTGGAACCCAGAAGACGGGGGTCGTCGCTGAGGGAGGCCGAGGAAACGCTGGTGTGATGACTTCCATGCAACACACAGGGAAGAGTGGAAAGCTGTGGGGAAGACTTTTGCCAGTAGTGGGTCACTAGAGGTTGATAAAAAACTGCACCAGATTCACTCATAGACTTTAACAAACTTTTTATTATGACAGATATTTCTGCAATAATTTTTGGGAATCATTTTGTTCCTTCAATTTGGAATAATTTATTCGAACTCTTTATAAATTACATTTTATGTAATTATTTTTGAATCGCATCATATTTTCAATATTCCTGTTCCCAAACTTTTTATTTTCTTTGTTATTTGAAGCAAAAGCCCATACCATGTTTATTATCATCATTAGCCTAGCCTTTCCCAACTATGTTGGGGTCGACTACCAGTCTAACCGAATGCAAACATACATTTTATTTCACTATATATTTTAGAAATCCTTTAACGTCTAGATGCGACGAAAGGACATAGTTTCACGTATTAAATTTAAGGATGGTTCCAAGAATTTATCTCTTGGAATCCAGAGAATGCAGTCGTAGCGAAAACCTGTTTCTTTTTTATCGCATTTAATGCCTCTTTTTGTCTACTTTTAATGATGTTGCGCCTTTCAACCTAAAAGGGGATAGAGGCGCATTGTAGTTCTTATTTTTTGCCATGTTTTGGCGGCCTATAATGTTTTTACAATCCGAATTTGTTTATTTTTTTCTGCTGGAACTCAGTATCTCCCCTGTGAGAGTCAGTGAGCCGCGACGTGGTCTACAACGCGGGCCCAGCGCGGAGGATTTCAATGGTCTTCGATTTTTGTTCTTATTAAACGGTGTGTGCCTTTACTGGTTTTTGGAGCAGTGCCAGTGATGAAGCAAATTGCACCAAGTGCGAGCTTCTCTGGGTTCTCACCTACAACTCGTAAGTCGGGGATGTTACTACTGGACCCTGCTATAAGAAGATAAGGTCTAGTGTAATTATATTTATATTATTGCCAGTATATTAACCCTGTTCTTGGCAAAGCGTCGTTTATTGTTTTTAGGGTTCCGTACCTCAAAAGGAAAAAACGGAATCCTTATAGGATCACTCGTGTGTCTGTCTGTCTGCGAGCCAATTTTCTCCGAATCTAATGGACCAATTATGTTAAAATTTGGTACACGTATGTATTTCTGTGACCCAAAGACGAACGTGTAACGTAAATAAATAAATTTTGAATATGGGGGTCCACTTTGGGGGGCAAATAAGTAAATTTAAAAAAAAGTTTTGCAAACTGTACCGTGTGACATATCAAATGAAAGGGTTTACTGTAAAAGTCTCAAATGTATTTTTTTTTTATAATTTTAAAATAAACCATTTTAAAGTTATTTCAGAAAATAGAAGAAAATTGACCATTCCCCCCTTTATCTCCGAAAGTACTAAGCCTAAAATTTTGAAAAAAATATAGAAAATAGTTCAATAGCTATAGATTACAGGAAAACCTATAAGAAGTCGATGGTCTTAAAACAACATGGTAAATCTCTCAATATTGTGCGTACAAACTTACATTTGTCCATAGTTAAACAAAAAGGATCCAACCCACATTAGGTGTAATGTAAAGTTTAACTATGGACATTTGTAGTTGGAATGTATGGGAGAACATGTTTTTCAATTACAATGTTAAGTTTTTCTTGGGATAAATTTATCCCAACAACGGAACCCTTCATTGTGCGTGGTCCGACACGCTCTTGACCGGTTTTTTTTTTTAGTTAGATGAAAATATTTAAAAACACATTAAGTTTTTAAACACAATTTTCACCTTGACTTGTCATTTCCTCGTCACCAAAAATAATAGAATCATCTCATGTCGTAAGAATGAATATTGTTATAAATGTCACTTCTAAAAAAACCCAAACGAGAATTAAAACACGCATCAAAACAATGCTACTGGGGTACCGAGAGAAGTGCTGGCGCTTGTGACAAAACCGGCAATGTATTACGCAATGAGTTTGCAATCGTTTTAATGTGATTATCTATTGAGATAGGAAATTGTACTGTATTGTACGCTGGTGGAGATTGTCAGAGGCGTAAAAAATTTGGTTGCAGACTTTCAAGCTTTGGATACAGAAGTAATTGTTTCGTTTCTAACTCGACTCAACTGAGTGAGAGAGAAAGAGCAATAGTCATTGCTATTTCTCTGTCACTCACTTCAACCAGAAATCCTGTCTGTATACCCAGTATAGTTAAGCAGAGTTGTCAAGTACATAATACCTATATCCCCATTTAGAAAACCCTAAGGAAAATGTATAATCGAATCCCATTTGAGAAGAGGGTTTATAGATTACTTTCAAGATACTTAGCCCGTTTTCACCAACCCTAAGGAAAAAAGTATAATCGATTCCCATTTGAGAAGAGGTTTAGATTACTTTCAAGATACTTATGCTCGTTTTCACCAACCCTAAGGAAAAAAAGTATAATCGAATCCCATTTGAGAAGAGCGTTTAGATTACTTTCAAGATACTTATGCTCGTTTTCACCAACCCTAAGGAAAAAAAGTATAATCGAATCCCATTTGAGAAGAGGTTTAGATTACTTTCAAGATACTTATGCTCGTTTTCACCAACCCTAAGGAAAAAAAGTATAATCGAATCCCATTTGAGAAGAGCGTTTAGATTACTTTCAAGATACTTATGTCCGTTTTCACCAACCCTAAGGAAAAAATAATAATGGAATCCCATTTGAGAAGAGCATTTAGATTACTTGCAAGATACTTATGCCCGTTTTCACCAACCCTAAGGAAAAAAGTATAATCGAATCCCATTTGAGAAGAGAGTAGATTAATTCCAAGATACGTATGCCCGTTTTCACCAACCCTAAGGAAAAAAGTATAATCAAATCCCATTTGAGAAGAGAGTTTAGATTAATTCCAAGATACGTATGCCCGTTTTCACCAACCCTAAGGAAAAAAGTATAATGAAATCCCATTTAAGAAGAGAGTTTAGATTAATTCCAAGATACGTATGCCCGTTTTCACCAACCCTAAGGAAAAAAGTATAATCAAATCCCATTTGAGAAGAGCGTTTAGATTAATTCCAAGATACTTATGCCCGTTTTCACCAACCCTAAGGAAAAAATAATAATCAAATCCCATTTGAGAAGAGACTAGATTAATTCCAAGATACGTATGCCCGTTTTCACCAACCCTAAGGATAAAGTATAATTGAATCCCATTTGAGAAGAGAGTTTAGATTAATTCCAAGATAAGTATGCCCCTTTTCACCAACCCTAACGAAAAAAGTATAATCAAATACCATTTGAGAAGAGAGTTAAGATTAATTCCAAGAGAGAGTACTCACCAACCATTTAAATGAATCCCTAAATAAAAGTGCACTGTTGGATTTTCAACGCTAGACTCAGCACCGAGAGTTGAACCCACAGAAACCAACGACGGTGCAATAATATTTAGGGATTCACTGTCACTTAGGGTTGGTTTAAACGGGCATTAAAGCTCGGTACCGGTTCTTACAATGATATTATAAATAAAAAGACGTAGATAGGTTATACACGCTCCGCAAGTGGCACGTCAAAATGTGGCTAATTAGCCACATTTTCGTCATCTTGTCTCTTTTTCGCTCCCGGTAATTACGACATGCCGTCCTACTTCCACGTGGCATCTAATAGTTCGACATTGTGTCGTTTTTGAACATCGAATGTTGGGTTATCTACGTCTTTTTACTTATAACATCATTGGGTTCTTAAGAAAAAACTGTACAAGCTGTACTGTAATCACGTGACCGGCCTCTAAGTGGTCATTAATCTCGGTAACGCGTACTTACCTAGTACTGTATGTATGTACTGATCAACGAAAGTGTTACACTGGAGATGATTGCACAACGCTTACCGTTACTATGTCACAGATAACACATTTGTCGACAGTTCTGACTTAAGACGTTTGTTAGTTGATGAGACGGGCCAGTTTTTGATCCGTAGTTAAGAGCCTACCTCAAATGGCTTAGCATGATCATCCGTTGTGTCGAAAATACTGCAGCATTAATTTTGAAATAAATATATGGTAAAGTTGAGGATTGTGACGAAAACACGATTCCATAAAATTTTCTCGATAGAAAAAAAATCTAAAGTTACATCCAAACCGAACAATAAACCGCTGGTATTCAAAAAATACTTCAAATTAGATCATAAAACTTTGCATACTAACTGAACCAACTATAAAGCAGGTCTTATGTTTTTTATTTTTATTTAATTACCATTAATTTTGCCGTAAAAAGAAATTACCTAAACTGTCGCGTCTTGAAGTTTGTTCCCTACCGCCCGAACCCCCGCTCAGTCTCGCTTCGGCTTTCAAACGGGAGAGTTGTGTCGCTTGCCCTCAGAAAACAATAATATGAAGACAGATAGAGGTGGCGCGGGGAAGTGGGGGCGAAATTAGAATTTGAGCTGAGGTTGTATGAGTTTTTAATAATAATAATATCCTGGGATATTATTCACACACGGTCATCTGATCCCAAACTAAGCAGAGCTTGTGCTATGGAAACCAGATAACTGATATATTACTTTTTTTTGTATAAATACATATTTATATAGATAATTACACCCAGTCTCAGGACAGCAGTTTAACTCAACCAATGGTTAAACATAGTAACTAATGGTTGAATTTTGGCTAAATATATTTGTTTGTCAAAATGCCATTAGTTACTATTACAAGCAGTCATGCTAGGATAATTTAGCCTATAATTATGTTCCCACTATTGGGACACAGGCCTCCTCTCTGTGAGAAGGAGCAGGCTGTAATCCACCACACGGGCTCAGTGCAGGTTGATAGATGTCACATGTCATCGAATTTTTGGTTCTAGGACATGCTGTTACCCTCACGATGTTTTCCTTCACCGTTTTGAGAGCAGTGGTGATGAAATAATTTAAGGCGGAGATTTCTTGAAAACGGCCAAAAAGGTGGATTTTTAAAGCAGTGTATCTCTTAAACCGTAAATAATTTTGCGAAAAAACAGAAAAAAATATATTGTTAAGTCTTTTTTGCATACAGTGATGGAACTCGAAACGTAATTAAACATACTTTAATAACTCGAAAAAATCTTCAAACACACCTCTTAATTATCAAAGTAAATCGCCTGTCTGGGTTCGAAGCTACGACTCGCGGTTGTTACCACCTAGTATATAAATACATATGTATCGTACGTATATAGGCAAAGCATTCACACATGAGATACCGTCAAAGTAAAAAATATCCAAAACCTATTGTTACTAACAGCAAAACAATACTTAAAATGGTGGTTAAATATGATGTCTTCATGCCCATTAACTCCACAATGTCAGGTTTTTGCTTACCACATAAATACGCGTTGAATTGAACCCGGAACTCGCGGGGGTTCGTCAAGCGTGACAGTGTACCTACAGGTAAATGATGGCTAGACTCACTAATTAGGTGTACAGTTTCAAGAATATGTCGGTTCGAAGGTTTTATGCCAACGGCTCGGCAACTTTTAGAGCGGAGAGTAGACAATTAGTTTGATGACATTACTCAGGTGTTAATAAGGTAAATAAAGTTTAAGAAGGAGATTGTCACACATAACTATGACATATAAGAAGTCACTGACTTATAAACCTATAGACTGGCCATACCTACAAAAATCGGGCACTCAACATGGCCGCCTTTCGTAGATTTGTTACTGCGAGTGCAAGAGAGAGAGCAAGCAACCGTTTGACAGCACATCTACCAATCATATACCACCGTAGACAAAGAATAGAGGTAAACATGCTCTTAGAATAGTAATAATTGCGAAAGTGGGATGACACATAGGTCAAAATTTGTATGTCTGAGCAGGACATAGCATCATTATTCTATCTCTATTTGCGTCTCGGGTTTTTATTGTTTGCCACCACAAAGATTTTCGTTGATAAAAACTGTGAAACGGTTATTCTGTATAATTTGTGACTTTATTGATATTGCAAAAGGTAATCTTTAGTGCGTAGTGATGGTGAATTGCTGTATATATGGCTGTAAAAGCAGTGGTAATATACTTATGTCGAACTATCGCTATCTTATACTGTTGTACGCTGAGTTCTTGTCTACCTCTATTCTCTGTCTACGTCTACCACAAAACTCAGCACTCAACATGGCGACCGGTCACGCATAGACACGATTTTGACGTCACACAAGAGTGTTTTCAAAAGTCCTTGACAAACATTTAGATGTTTCTCTTTAAGAAACAAAACGCTTAAAGACATGTCTGTATCGACATGACAAGATATTTGTATAGCTATTCTTCCTATAGTAGAATATGTCATCTCGCATGTCTTTCCATCTCAATAAAAGAAGTACTTACTAATTCCATTCCTGTAATGGTAGAGAAGACACTCTATAAAACTGAACTTTCGGCAGTATATCCACTGCCTTTTCACAACTATTTTGGGCTTCCAGCACAAACGGGTACATGGACCGACCAGTATTGTTCATTCGATAACTTTACCATTATCAATTTAAATTGCACTGCACATGGTGCAAAATCGCGTGAAACTTCACTTTTTGTCTAATATTGACCTGCCGATCTATTCTATAAAAATATCACCGTGAAAACTCAGGCGCGTCGCCCACACGAGCTAGTCTTGGCAGCGACGCGGCGCGGGCGTGCTGTGCAGGGGTGCGGGGGGTAGCGTGGAAAACCCCCCACACCCTTCATTACCCCTCCCCCTCCCCGCGCACCCTGCACCGTAAGCCTGCGCCGCGACGCCGCCGCCGCCGCCGTCTCAACTTTAGCTCGTGTGGGCGACGCGCTTTAGGTGCAATGGGCTTGAAGTGAGCTGTCAAAAATGTCAATAGCATCAATCAAGTTGGGTCAAATTGGGGCTGGGTGGAATGACAGCTCACTTCACCTATGTTTTCACAGACTGGCTGATGTGTGCAGGTGACAGAGCAGGAATTATTACAGCATAATATGACTATGCAAAATTTTATGCAGCAATTTAGATATATCCAAATAGAGCATGAAACCGAACTGCCATCGTTAACACATACCTAACTTATGTAAGCCCATGAGGTAAATAACTTACTCACTCTGTGTCGCAACAAAGGCTGAGCCTATTTACTGAGTCTATGTGCCTTTTTATGTATTTGTCAACGACACCTATTGATAATTTGCAAGGCCAGTCGAAATTATCTATACAACGTAGGTTTACTAGCCTGCTAAGGCCAGGTTAACTAACTGCCTACGGTATTTTCTGTCATAACAATGTTGCCATGGTATTCTCATGTTGCTAGGTTTAGACATTATCATCTTATTATAGTGTGCGCGCAAGTGCTCGTCACGGCCTTAGGGCCGTATTCATGTAGAACGCTGGTAAACAGCGCCGATATGCCAGCACTTCTCGGTGCTGACAAGCGCTGGTTGTCAACACTGGTCTGCGCAGGCCGTTTTCATACTTTATCCTAACCTGACTAAAACCCACCCGTGTTCCTTCAGTTGCCTGTGCCAGGGTAACTCCATCAAACAACCCGCAACCCTGGCAGGCATCGGCCCTTCAGTTAGTGCTGACATCTCTTTGAGGCGCGCGTGGAACACAACGCGCCATCGACCCGAGCCTGGTCCTTACCGGACGGCGAGCTACCCATTGCTCGCCGTCTGCAAGCCCGCGCCTACGGTGGCCGGGAATCGGCTATCAATTCCTGTCGCACAGGGCGTCTTCTGCGGCGACTAGGGGCGTGTGGGCGCAAAGATTGCCTCTCCCTCACGGGTTCCGCCTCCTCCTTCACGAGCATTACTGCTTCGCAGAAGGAGGTGACGGCTTCCCATGCACTCTCGTTCCATACCATGGTCTAGATCAGAGCCGGACGCTAGAGATCGCCACCGAACAGCGCCATTCGAGCGCCAAAATATCCTTGTTGCAGTTTACATTCAAATCTTGGTCCAAAATTCGGGCAACAGGCGTCCGCACGTGTCATATTTGAAAGATTTTATCTTTCACCACTTTAAGGTTCCCAAACAAGCATAAAACCTTTGGATTCCCTCCAACCATTACGTATAAATAGTTTCTTCACAACACCAGTATTCTATTCCAAGTATTTCTTCAGTCAAGTGCCAACCAACGCCTTCCTCTTCTAGTGTTTATGTCTAGGTATTATATTATCTAGACTTCGTCGCAGTGAATGTCCGAACTACGCAAGTCTTGCATAAGAGCGCAGAGCTTTCTCCGGTTTAAACTTAGACCGTAAATGTACAGTCAGCGTCGAAAACAAGAAGAAGTTCTTTCTTCATATTTTAATTATGATAAAAAGGCCAATTACCGTAATTAAAAACGTCCAAAATGTAGTTACCATCTCATCTCAGCGACGATCAAAGTCAATGTTATGCAAATGTAAGTAAATTAGAGGTGTTTTTGACAGGGATGTTTTTCGTGATTTCAGGGTTTGTCCCGTAGTGAAAATTTGCGCACTGCTTAAAAAATTGTCCTGTATTTTTGGCACTGACAGTACTAGAGATATTGTGGATAGATAATATTGTACACTGGTAACCTTTGACCGGTATGTGGTCTAAATTGAAATAGGTAAGTACTTATCTACAGTTTAAAATACAAGCTGAAGTATCGAAATGAGGTTTGCTGACGAAAACCGAAATTCAGAGGATGATTATTGATGAGAGGGGCTTATGATTAAGTAATAACAGCCGCACGGGTCGATCGATCAGGTTAAGCTACGCTTGCCGCGGCTGGTCCGTGGATAGGTGACCATCTTTACAAACCAAGACCCCCTCCGTGCCTCGGAAAGCACGTTAACCCGTTGGTCCCGGCTGTCATTCGTGGATCTTTGACAGTCGTTACGGTTCGTCACAAGCCCGAAAGTCTGAGAACCAGTCTTATCAAGGGGTATCGTATTACTCAGTAACTGGGTTGTGGAGGTCAGATAGGCAGTCGCTCCATGTAAAATACTGGTATTCAGCTGCATTTGGTTAGACTGGAAACTGACCCCAACATAGGCAGAGAGAAAAGGCTAGAGAAAAGGCTAGGCAGATGATGATAATGATGACGATTGTTGATGACGTTTCTGTAATAGCAATGGTCCATGACCGCACTTATTTATTTTGTATTTTTTTTATGTTTAACATCTTTACTCTCGCTTTCCTGCAATCTGTAGGAGTGATTTCATGAAAAGGGACAGAAATGTGTAACAGAAAGCCAGGGAAGCGCGCGCTATTTGAATTAACCAATGAGCGCGCTCGGTGCTAGAGCTGGCCATCAGATGGTACCAACACAAACATATGCGACTACTGTAAGGCTCGCTCGTTATTTTTTAGTTTTACTGTTATCTTTCACGTTCTTTTGACCTATCAATTTGAACCTTTTTATACTTATTTTTTTCCTAGATCACACATATAATTAGGTAGAAAGGGCCTGATTGGCGGGCGTTTCATACGCCCGTTGCAGTACGCTTTCACAAAGTATCATTGATTCTTCCCTGCCATATTTTTGCAGTCGATATCTAATGTCTATGGATTTGTACAGTGAATGTTTACTGACTAATAAAGTTGAGATGGTACATCAGTAATTAACACGCCACTTCCCCCGGAAGTAGGAACTGTCGATCAAATGAAACGTGACGTGTTCAGAAATATAATATCGTCGTCACGTCCGCCCCGTTGTGGACGAATCCCATAGGAGTTGGGTAACCGAGTACTTTCAGTTTTCTCTGTTATGTACTATAACAGTCAGAAGTCGACTAGCAATCTCACAAAACTATGGCATAGCAATATTAGTTGTACTTATGACCTTCTTCTATAAGAACGTTTGACAATACTACACATTGGCAACTTTGGCATTGGCACTTTGGCCCGTATAGCGCAGGCGATAATGGTCATTGCGGTGTAAGTGGACTTCTAGACGTTGACTGTACATAGTTTACAACAATGCAGTGCTCCTAGGGGGATAAGCAGTAAATAATATACTATATAACTGTTACAATTTGTACATAATCTCGCTATTAACCACGATTCCTACAGTATGTATTTTATATTTCTTTAAGGCGAAAGCTCCAGGTAGCTCGCGAAATTCAAATATTCTTACATTTTTTGCAATTTGCAAGTCAGCATCCGGTTGTATGTTGATCTGAAAACGATTCGCGGCCATAACAAATATGCATTTATATAATTATAATCATTAAAATTATCAATACAACTCCCTAAGTTCATATAATCCTAATGAATGACAATTTCATGAAATATCGACGTTTAGGATTATACTAACTTGAGAAGCTAGAGGAGCTCGTGGCTAACTAATAAAAGCCGCACGGGTTGATCCATCAGGTTAAGCTACGCTTGCAGGATTGGTCCGTGGATGGGTGACCATATTTACATACCGAGACTCCTCCGTTCCTCGGAAAGCACACTAAGCCGTTGGTCCCGGCTGTCATTCGTGGATCTTTGACAGTCGTTGCGGGTCGTCAGATGCCCGAAAGTCTGACAACCAGTCTTACCAAGGGGTATCGTATTACCCAGTAACTGGGTTGTGCAGGTCAGATAGGCAGTCGCTCCATGTAAAAAAATAGTATTCAGCTGCATCCGGTTAGACTTCCAGTCTAACCGGATGCAGCTGAATACTAGTTTTTCCGACCCCAACATAGTTGGGAAAAGGCTAGGCAGATTGACTAACTTAAAGAGTTGTAATAATAATTTTAAAGTTACGCAAAAAACGTAAGAAAATTTGAATTTCGTGGGCTACCTGAAGGCTTCCTCCTTAATTACAATTATACAGGATGAAAAATAGCCTACGTCCTTCGACAGGTCCCAAGTCCCACATTGCCTCTCTTTCATAGCAATCCGTTCAGTGGTTTAGACGTGAAAGGGTAACAGAAGGACATACAAAGTTACACACTAATCACGTAGTAGGTAATTTAATAACCGTTTTTACCCGATTGTGGCAAATACAAGAGATGCATGTATGTCATCAAGTTTGTTACTCCGTACAGCCTAAACTGCAGGGTATAAGCTTCAAAATCATTGAGATTTTGATTGATAGTGTTTTTTTTTATTTTATTTTTTATTTGAGATGGGTTTGCTCTTGACTCTAGTCTAGGCCAGAGGTGACAGAGACAAAGTCTACGATGAAGTGAGCTTACCCAGAAGAAGCCTGAAGATTCGGGTTGTATGCGTTCGGGAACACAGACGCAGTTAGTTAGTTCCACTCTTTTGCCGTGCGCATTATGACGGATGTTTGGAAGCGCTTAGTGCGAATTGGTGGAATGGCAACTAGGTATGGTTGGTAACTTGCAGTGCGGGGTAATTGCGTAACACACAGTAGCAAAGGCTTTCATTTTGAGAGTTCAACAATATTCATTGCGTTATTTACGTTGTAGAGCAGATAAATTTTTCGAACAAATGAAGCAATGGATTAGCAATATGCTTCAAAATCATTGAAATTGTGATTGAAAATTACCAATTTCAACTAAAGGTGGATTTCACCATAGAGACTGATCGCGATCAGCAAGAGTTGTCAGTGTCAACATTTTTGTGGCACTGACAGCTCTTTAACGCAGTTTAGATATGCTGATCGTGTTCAGGTTCATTGGTGATATCCGCACTTAGGGCCAATTTCACCAATGAAACTGAACGCGATCAACACTTCTAAAACGCGTTCAAGAGCTATCAGTGTCAATATTCCACGGCAATTTTGACACTGACAACTCTGGAACGGGGCTTAAATATGCTGATCGCGTTCAGTTTCATTGGTAAAATCCGCACTTAGGCTCATTTTCACTATACATCACTAAACACGTTTAACGCTAAAAGAGTTTAAAACATCATTCTATCTCTGTCATCTTCAAACGATTGAAAGAAAAGAGCGATGTTTTAAACTCGTTTAGCGTTAAACGCGTTTAGTGATGTGTGGTGAAAATGAGCCTTAGTAATTAAGTTATTCCCGAAGGCGGGTGTAAGTTTATGCACCTATCTCTAATATTCGTCCCGAAAGCTTATTGATTCCGATACTTTTCATTTGAAGAGAGCGAAGTAGAATTTCAGTCAGTCCCATCTGCCTAGCCTCTTCCGAACTATGTTGGGGTCGGCTTTCAATCTAACCGGATGCACCTGAATACCAGTATTTTAAATCGAGCGACTGCCTATCTGACCTCTACAACCCAGTTACTGGGTAATACGATACTCCTTGCTAAGACTGGTTGTCAGACTTCCGGGCTTCTGACGACACGTAACGACTGTCAAAGATCCACGAATGACAGCTGGGACCAACGACTTGACGTGCTTTCCGAGGCTCGGTAAAAGAGAAGGTAGTAACAGCAATAAAAATGTTGATTAGACAACTTATAGTCGATCAGAGACTTAAAATTTTTGTGTTTTTGTTGACAAATAAATCTATATTTCGTTTGTTTTTTATTTCTTTCAGTGAGCAAGCGTGGTGCTCATTAGGCACTCTATCAGTCTCTCTCTCTCTCTCTGCTGGGTACTAGCCAACCGCGGCAAGCATAGCTTACCCTGATCGATCGTCCCGTGCGGCTGTTATTATCCACGTGCCCCTAATCTCTGTCAGTCTTTGTAGCTGTATCCATTGCTCTGTCCGTAATTATGAAAAATTCTCCTTTGACTGATCACCTTTCTTCTGTCGTACGAACTTTAATAAACTTTGTGTTTGTAATATTTCTATTAGGTATTAATATGAGCCAGTTATCAAACTGATAGCTGGTCGGGTATGGCCCAGGGTGCGCCAGGCGTGCTCAGCCCATGTGACGTTTACTGATTACTATTATAGACTGATGTAAAAGTACTACACATTCTCTAACAAGACATACACTGAGTTAATAGGCAGGTGTCGATGTCGCAACGAGTGATATACGCACAAGTGTGTCCCAGTTAAAGCTTAAGCGTTTAGTAATACAGCTGTAGAATTTAGACCATTCACGGTAGGTATAGTAAGGGAATACTTGTTTGATTAGGAAATTATGATGTGTTTAGACAATGTTTACAATTGAGTTTTTATGGGGTAATAATAATTATATAAACAGTTGGATAAATAGTGCAGTAATTTAACTTCCTACTTTTTTTGGGGTATTCAATTAACTATGTACTTTCAACATTGCGTGGGCTATTCTGTAAAGTTTACTTTGAACCTCGCTATGTGTCCGCACACTATATTGTGTGAGCACACATTGACATGGCTTATGCGGTTTTGTATTGTATACAGGGTGTACCGCAATTAATGATAACCCTGTATCTGCAGGTAGGGGACCCCAAGCTCTAAAATATAAAAAAAAATTCAAACCCCGGAGTCGATGGCCATGCACAATTTTTTTTTTTTTTTTCTTTACAAAAATTTGCCGCCATGGTCACTTTTTCGACCACCGAATTCACAAATGAAGGAATTTTCACTATCTGATTTCTCCATAATATTTTTAAATAAACGTGATATAAGATGTAGTTATATTACAGTTTTAGAGTACCTCATGTGTTTTTTTTTTAATATTAAAGTGAAAAATTTGTGTTTCTGTAAAATCATTGTGTTTCTAACATTGTTTTCGAGAAAAATCATCAAATTCAAGTTACCGTAAATCGATAAGAAGACTTAACTCTTAGAATTGGGTAATAACGTAGAATGTCATAAAACAATTCTTATTTCGTTGTTCCATAATTGACGACGTCTATAAGATCACTTAGCTAGAGTAAATCACCAGCTAATAGTATTACGTAAACTCACCGTCCCGTACATTCACTAGTCAAATACATTTTCATAATAATAATCCTTCCTTTTATTTTTGACCATAAGCGGATTAAATCTCACGTAACTCCTTTCACGTGATAACCACATACTGTACAAATAATAGTTAAGGACAGAAGGACCACTTTAATCAATTTCTGCGCATCCTTCAATAATGTCACTTTGAAAGCATTGCCAAACTTGTGCCTTGATCACACGTACCGAGTGGGTGAGACTGTGCTCTCGGCCGAGGGCTTGGTACGTGTAAACACGTCACTGAGTCCTCGGCCGAGCGCTCGACCCAGTTAAAAGGCGAGACAGTCACTCGGACCCTGTTTTATTTACCAGACCGAGGGCCCATCACCGCGCTTTCCCGAACTGATTCGCTTCATCGCTTGCCCCCTCGGCAGGTATAAACATGGACTTGCATACTCTCCACTTGGCATACCTATGCTCCACTTGGCATACTCACATCGCTTGCAGCACGTTACCCGTTTCCCGCAATTTTTGTGACTGACTTAAAAAATACGTGTAAACACCTACTCGTCAACCAACTCTCTCGGCCTAGTATCATTTTGATGTCTTAGTGTACGGCCCGAGTGAAAAAGCGGCCAGCGGGGCGTTCACCGTTCCGTGCAAGCGGCGAAGAGCGTTCACCGAGCGCCGCTCGGCTGTCACTCAGGACACTCGCGAGTATTTGCATGTGTTTACCACGAACGTCTCACGCCCCGCCCTGCCGAACGCTCGAGCCGAGCGTGCACTTAGGCCGTACATTTACCCATCTACTTGGTACGTGTGATCAAGACATTGGACATGATTTATCATATGCCTGTAATTTAGCCGAACATCTTTCATAACAGGCATATCACAAAATTGCGTTTTGACAGATTAGTTATATGGAAGTAAGGCGATGCTTCGCATTATTTAGCAATTTGGCAGTTCTAATTACGGTTATTTAGTTTTTTTCTTAAGTAATTTTAATTTCTTATTAAATAAAGTTTATTCTGGTATTATTTTTTACGTAATAGATAATATTATATTTTATATGTTGTAATAAGGAGAAATTTGCAGTTAATTCTGGGCGTTTTTAATAGTTTTATGGTTTTAAATGAGATGTTTTTGTAGATATTCCATACATAATTATGTTAAAACTCTGAGGCCGCTATGGATTAAACCACTATTTAAGAGATATTATTATATATTTTAATATTTTTCATTTAATCTTCTTATGTAAGTAGTTGAATCTACGACTTCAAAAAAATGCTGTCAAAATGCGCGACAGCATTTTTTGAGGTCGTAGATTCAACTATTGAATTAAATATATAAGAAAAAATTGCGAAAAGCGAGGCCGCTATGAACTATACTAATAACTATTCTCCACCACTCAATAACTCAAAGTTGTCGAAGTCTTTCAGTATCACAGAATAAGAACGCCAAAGTTGGCCAATTAACGCATATTTTTGACATAATAAAACAATCTTTTACGTGGGATGGTCACACTTAACACACAACAAAAATATGCACTTTAAAGCTGAATCAAGAAATGGTTTTCACACACCCGAAATATTTTTGTGCGGCCTATCCGACGACACCCCACACCATGTGATAATCGAGCAAAAAGTTTCCCTCTTTAGGAATAGGAGAGGTAAGTACCGTAAAACAGTTTTTTTTTTTCCAATGCGTGTTCTAAAAATCTCTGAGCTAAGCTGTGGACAGACAGATGAACATGGCGAAACTATAAGGGTTCCATGTTGACTATTGAACCCTAAAACATCATGCCTAAGCAACACTGCGTTGTCCTTCTGCCCATTTCTTCTCATGAGCCCGGTCGTTATGCGACAACCTGACACCAAAGTAGCTCATTGCCAGCCGTTCGTTTATTTGTCCCATACATTACAATACTTTTACTTGTAGGTTATGCAATATTTTATTATTTGAACAAGTGGTGGAGTGAATGGGCCAAATAAATCGTTACACTATTTGAATTCGTTCAAATATAGAAGTGGAACTTGTTTGTTTTACCGCAGGAGTATAATAATTATTGTGATATTGTTTTAAACTCCATTTTAAGTACTGTTTAATTAGTTTCTGTACCTAATGATAATAAATTTAATGTCTTGGAGGTTATGAGACTCACTTTTCAAGCAAGACAACGCAAGTTTGAAAACTTTAAAAATATCCTTCGTAACAACTTTTTTTTTTTTGTAATGTTGACATTTGCAAGGAATTACATCGATTTTGAATTACAATCGTATTCTTGCTGTACAAAATTTATGCAGATTTTTTACAAGCAGGTGTGAGAGTGCAAAAAAGTCAGCAAGAATAAGATTGTAACACGAAATAGCTTAAAACTGAGTTACGTTGTTATTCCTTGCAGGTGTCGATCTACTTCATTGATTATTAATTTATTTCTGTAACTGCCCGTGACATCACAGCGGGTCCTATCAGAAATTCAGAATACCAGCGCTGCGACATTTATTTTTAAATGTAGTAGCATCATGCTGAGATAGGAGCCTTTTGGCCTCGTATAGGAATATCTGTTTTTTTACTTTTTTTATATATAATTTTGCTTTTATACTTTTATGATTGTGTTTAGTTTAGTTGGTGATCTTCCTCTGCGAGTCACAATAAATACTTTTTCTTTCTTTCTTTTACTACAGAGTGGCGATTAGGTTCTCACATTAATTGAAACAACGTATTGAGTACATGATTCGAAACCCCCTGCGTTGAATTTTTTTACCGGTTAGGTATTCTTTTTTTAAATCAGCTGTTCCATACATTTTGACCGCGTAGGTATTGCACTTTTGAAGGAAACAGCATTTTTTTTAATAAATGGTGAAAATTTTCAACGCAGGGGCTCCAGAATCATGTACGCCACTCTGTATAAGACCACAACTAAATACGCGAAATGTAAATCAGCTGCTCGAATCCATACATGTATGTTCGCTCAGCTCGCCAAATATGTGATTTCGCGATTTCAGTGTTGATTCAATACTAAAAGTTAATCATAATGATTAAGATTTGAGGGCTTGAGATGTTTGAGACTAAATTAAATGAAAAATAAATAACAGACACAATTAAAGAAATTAATAACGTTTGTCAAGTGAGTAACTACGAAATGAAGGGAAAAAAACCAGTCAACAGTGAGTCGCAACGAGGGTTCCGTACCATCATATATTTAAAAAAAACTGTGCTATTTAGAGACATTTTATTTTTACTGTAATCTTTTTTTCTTTTTTTTTTACAATTTTCATCAAAAGTCGAAAACTATGTGGCTTAAAAAAAATGTTTCAGAATGTGCAAACAACGCTTTTTCATATAGTAGCCCTACTTCGATTTTTTAAGACCCCTTTTCAGTCCCTGTTGCAAAATATATATATTTATATTTATTTCTTTCTTATTTGCAAAATAGTTGGTCAAACGTCATCGAAAACTATTCCAAATTTCAAGTTGATAGCATTAGTGGTTCTTGAGATATCCAGCTGAGACAGACTGAGTCGCACCATAAGGGTTCCTTTTTACCAATTTGGTACGGAATCCTAAAAAAAAACACCCTATAGCAAAAGTGTCAGGATGGCCAAGTGCAGAGTATGACGTGCGATTAGTAACTTCGTTTCAAATGCCCTACTAACTACGGGTTGACGACGCACTAACACGTCCTGTATGAACAACAGTCAGTGACATTGCGTATGCCCACGTTTTGTGCTGTTTCTATTCTACTGTCCTTGACTGCAGACGTGAGGTTTTTTGCATTGTTTATTACACGACTGTTGAATATATATTTACTAATGCAGTAATAGGACACGGTCGGTTTTATGTATTGGCCTTAGGTGGGTGTTAAATCACAAATTTTTTTTTATTAATTGTTCTGAGAAAAAGATTCTGAGGACAATGTTACCGGAATCTATATTTTCGGATGAGCACTGCTGTACACCGCATCGTCGCTTAGCATCGGGTGATATACCTAGTTGTCAAATTCAAACTCCTCAAAAATGTCGTAGGGGTCCCTTAAATTATCAATTTCTATTGTAGTAATATTGTCAATTGCTCCAATTGCACTTGGTAGACGATTAATTTCCGCATCAATGGCGCCGATTCCCTTGTTAAACTAAACTAAACTAAACTAAATTTAAGTTCAGTACATCTTTTTCTTTCTATTTCATTAAAAAAAGGACAGACGATAAATATTACTTTAGTCTTGTCAAATTAAGATACCCTTAAAGACAAATTTATACGTCATTTAAAAATTGGCTACTAAAAATCCGTCAATTTACGTCAGACTCTGACTAGTTTGACAGGAATAACCTAATATTTATCTTCTGTCCTTTTCTTAATTTAATAAAAAAAAAGATGCACTGAACTTAAATTTAGTTTAGTTTGTGAACAAGTGAATCGGCGCCAATATGTATCAATCACGTAAAAACTGACAATTGCAATTGATCGTTTAGAGCTAACATTTTTGCAATTCTGTATTAACTTTACAAAGATCTTATCCAAGGTATTCAGCCAAACATGTTATATTTTAAGTTCCTAGATAATTACGAGTATAAATTACATTCGTTGACAGACCCAAAAACACAGATTTATAATCAAGAACCGAATATTTGAGTAGATAGTTGCCCAAAACTGTATCAGCCATAATCGGCAAGGCTGTGTGCCTTTCACTCGTGATAATGTAACCAATTCATGTTATAACCATTGTACTTTCTTAACAGTCAGCGTATGGTCCGAACTTACCGACGTCTGTCTCAAATTCAGGAGTTTGGGGACCACACCCACAACCCCGATGCCATTAATTTTGACAACAATATTCTTTACAATATTTACGTTGTTTGGCTTGTGGCTAAATAATATATAACAGCCGCACTAGTCGATCAATCAGGTTAAGCTACGCTTGCCGCGGTTGGTCCTGGAAAGCACGTTAAGCCTTTAGTGCCGGCTGTCATTCGTGGATCTTTGACAGTTGTGACGAATCGTCAGAAGCCCGAAAGTCTAACAACCAGTCTTACCAAGGGCAAGGGGTATTTTATTACCCAGTAAGGCATTCAACTGCATCCTGTTAGACTGGAAGCCGACTCCAACTTGTTGGGAAAGGCTAGGCAGATGATGATTTACGTTGTCGAGCCGACGAATTCGTGATAGAAGTTTATTTATTTATTTATTTAATACTTTAAGCACACAAAAATGTACAGAGGCGGAGAAGTTGTGTTTTAAGCAATTTTTTTTAAAAATTTGAGATGGGTTTGCTCTTGACTATAGTCTAAGTCAGAGGTACGTAATTTGAGTGTACATAGTGTTTTTTTTTTTCAATTTGTTTGAATCGTATGTGCCCATAAACAAGATAAAGCGAGCCAATATTTTATTTTATTTCGGGATAAAAAACAGGAGTAAAATTAAATGTTACACATACAATCTTACTAATTAAACAATATACTTATCGTAGGTACTACTAGCAACATTATCCACTTATTACTAATTAGTTTATTGATAATGCTACGTGAGAAATATCTTCCTGAAGAGGAATTATTTTACAATTTACGGCTTTCAAAGCCTAAACATAAGATAACATTACACTTTTATACCCTACACGTGTGGCTGGGTAGGCGGAGGGCTAGAAAGAAGGTGTGTCGTGCACATTTCAGGTCACACACATATTCACGTACCTACGTGAAGTCGATACATATATACTAGATAAACACGCCTTCTTCCCAGAACGCCACCTGCTACTATCCTTACAATATTCCTTTTGCCTCGTTTACGTTCATACACGTGCGTGTATGAACGTAAACGAGGCAAAAGGAACACGCACGCCGGTTGCGAGTACTACGCACCTGACCTTTCTGAAGAACATCACCCACCAATAAGGTCACGTCTTCCTAGGACGTCCCCTGCCGGCGTTGTAAGTCGTTCATAGTACCTAATAATAATTAATAACTTAAATACACAGTGAGCTAGCCTGGTAATCAAAGCTCGTTTTATCTCCATTAGAGAAGAGTTTTTTAACCTGCAGTAAGACAGTTAAAAGCTGACATTATCATGTATTTAAAGGCGTTGAAACTTGACCAAATCGTATCAGCTGTGTAATCGACAAGGCTGGGTCCTTTCACTCGGCACAAGGGCCTGCCCGACCTTGTTATGTCACTATTGTTATATTTAACACGATTTCTATGTGGTAAATGATTTTAATGTTGGGAGGAAACAACAACAGCCTCCGTATTTGGAAAATTAAGAATTGAAAACACAAACTTTTGAGATCGAATGTTTCGCACAGTGAAATAAATTATACATGTAGGATCGGAATGTTATGAAAGATGTATGGAATGAAACGTAAAGATGAATGACAGATGTGAAGCATGTTGAATGAAAGAGATGAAAATATGATGTACTCAAGGAGTGAAAGAGAAAGGAAACGAATGTTAAAAAAAAGGTGGAAGGTGTGAGACGGAAATACGAGGAAAGGATGAAAAGACGTTAACGTTAGCTAGGAAGACGTGTGAAAATAAAAAATTCAAGTTTACCAAAAAAATCAGTGCTTTTATTCAGCCCATATAGAACAAATCCCACATACATATTTAATTTGACCAAACGTATGGAGAACGTCAATTGTTAGTATTTTTAGATTTATTCTGATTTGAGATTTTTATATTTGAGCAGCAGTGGCCCAGTGGTAACGACCGTGATTTACGAGTTGTAGGTCGTAGGTTTGAACGCAGACAAGCGCCTTACTTTGTGTAAATTATTTCATCAGCACTGCTCACAAAACCGGCATGTCCTAGAACTAAAAATTCGAAGACATGTCGATGGCTCCTAAGTATATTGAGTCAACTGTACTTCTAATAACTTTAAAGGAAGGCGATAAAAAGAGCGAATTGGCAAATTGGTATGGTTATTAATAAAATAATATGAAATTTATCATGCACTGCTAATAGGTCTTATTATATTCAATTCACTATGATTAGCTATTTTTCTTGATTGTATTAACATTTTAAATATAACCATTCACTCTTTTTATCGCCTTCCTTTAAAGTTATCAGAAGTTCAGTTGACTCAGTATACTTACGGGCCATCGATGTGACATCTACCATCCCGGCCTGTGTCTCAGCAGTAGGAACAATATAGCTTGATTATGCTTACCTATGCTTAGATTTACTGATAACAGCACTTATGTTGGAAAGCTACTGAGAGGAGAATCGTCATCCTGCTTAAGTCTCCTCTACACGTCGACAGATGCATCAGCAGATGTCATCTGCGGATGCGTCCGCCGACGTGTAGAGATTTGCTCGTCTGTGGTAGGTATTTAACGTCGTCAGATGCGTCTGCCGTAATCCGTTTGTTGTCGATTTTTGGGGCACGCAACAAAGGGTTCAAGTGTGAGCGCCCCGCGTCTGTCCACGCGTCTGACGACGCATCATTATATCGGAGTTTCGAATGAGAGTGTACACGTGCTTCTTCAAGTTTTTATTTTTCTAGTTTGTTTATGTCGTTCGCTGAAATGGCTAATATGTAATTTTCATTTTTAATTTTTATTTCTACGGTCTCAACATCCATTTTTTGTTTCCTGCGTGCGTGTTGCGTCTGTCGAGAATTAACACAGACTGAATGACCTACAGACGTGTGGTCGGCTCGTGGTGATCCCTCTGCTGATGCACCTGTCGACGTGTAGAGGAGGCTTAAGACAATCATAAGCATAATCAGGCTATAACATTCCCACTACTTAATCCAAATTAATGTAGTAAAAATCGCAAATAAATATAGTAATACGCAGCGCAAGACACTAATGACACTTGAAGGTACTTAGGTTCAAAACTTTTCAGCCCCCCTGCTATCAATGAACCGCCCCGACCCTTGCTCCAATCAGCCCAAGTCGCTGAGCTTGTAGCTATAAATTCGTCCCAAATAATCTTAATCCAATCCAGTCTGTCCCTTGCTGTTCTACTCCGCCCTAAGCTGAGGGAATGGCCCTTAGCACAATATAAATATGGACAGTTTAGGGAAACTAAGAACAAACGTATGAAACGGCACACACACAGACGCGCGCATCGACGAGACCCCTAAGCTACATTAAATATACTGAGCTCGCACCGCGATTATCGCTTCGCGTCTGTGTGAGTATTCGACCGTTCGTACGAAGTTTCCTTACTGTCCATATATTTAATGTGCCCTTAGCCAGCAGTCGCTTAGTTTAAAAGTTTTATGACCTGGCTGGAGGCCTTAATTTACTGTGGCACCCTCACGACAACCTCCCAGGTTGACCTGCGCGATGCCATTCCCTAGAAAGAAAAACAAAAACCAATCAACAAAGCGTTCAGCTTTAGACTTTTACGGCCACATTACAAAACAAGATTTATCTTCATAAGATTTAAACAGTGGACGCATTTTTGAATTTCGAATTTAAGGCAGTTATCCCACCGCCAGCGATGAACGAGTAGCGAGTAGAACTACCAACTGAAAACGAGTTAGCGAGCAGCGAGTGAACGACGGCGACAAGCGATTACGCTGGTATGCGTATGTACCAAGCGTGAGTCTCTGCCCGCCAAGCGAGCGTCGCTGAGCGAGTACTCTCTTTGATAACTCTTGTCGCTGCGACAAACGAGTACTCGCGCGCGGTGTGAACAGTCGGCAATCAACTACATATTAATATATGCATCTCTTTTTTTACACGGAATTGTCTATCTATTGTACGTTTCTTAAGCGAGAAAATAGTCGATAGTTAGTCGCTTCCTCGTCGGAGATGGGACAACTGCCTTATGCCAACAAAGTTCTAAATACAAAAACTGATTTTAAACCCCAATCTAAGATGTCAAATTTCTATTAAGAACTTTATTTCAATCCAAATAAGGTACAAAATACAAAAGCCTGGAACAAAGTTAGAACTCGTTTTGAACCGTGTCCTTCAGGAAGCTTTTTAGTCCTTTGGAATATATAACTACCATCAATTATATTAATAACGTGTATTCTTTTGTTGCAGACTGAACCATGTGGCGACTCCTGCTCATGACAGTGCTGTTAGCGACCGCGCGTTCCAAGCAGCTTCCTTCATCCACCGGTAAGTTATACTTCACTAGTTCACCATCAGATTTGAGTTCTGAGTTGAGCTGCACGATTACTGACCGTCCACTGACTGGACAGGTCCTCTCAATCTGTGTGTTCTATGTTCAAACAACCATTTCAGACACCATGCCTTTAGGCAAAATAAATTGGGGGCTTTTTCGTAACCATTTATTTCAGTATTACAGCATGTATTGATTTAAATTTTGGATATATATTTTAATACTCTGACTGAAGGAAAACGTGATTGGGTTTTTCCTCGATAGAATTTAATTCCGAAAAGTCCTCTACGTTTTTAATTTTGTTTCTGTAATTCTACAATCCTAAGTAATTTCATTGCAAAATTGCATTCAAAATCTGCGTAACTAATTGAAAACTCTTGCTGAAAATATTTTTCATAGACAGCTTAATTTATTTTTAAACGATTTTTATTTAGTTTGGCGCTTTTATTTTAGCTCCTGCACATTGTTGCGCTCTCTTTTTTCGTATGTGGAATTAATTGACTCCGTCTCTTTCTTATTCCCACCCAGTTCGCCTTTTCCTCTTAGGGAGTTTATATATCACCTTTTTTTCGTTTTATTTATATTTTTTTTTTTTGGGTAGGAAATCATCAAATAACTTCTTCTGCTCTGGGCTTTACTGACTAAAACCCACCCGTGTTCCTTCAGTTGCCTGTGCCAGGGGCACGGAAACTCTTTCAAACAACTCGCAACCCTGGCAGGATCACCTAAAGTTCTGAATTGAGCTGCACGAATAGGTGACAAATCCTGACTGAAAAGTTCCACTCAATCTGTGTGGTTCTGTCCTCATTTCAGACACTAATCTACATGGTCTTCACACGACCTGACCAAGATTATGTCTGTAATTTAAAAGAGACTGTGACCTCTGAGTTTGTTTCGGCCTTTCTTCTCAGAGTAGTCAGATAAGAAACGCCGACCTCATCTAGTTCTTAAAAATATTATTGTCATGTAAAAGTGTTTGTATAAACCTACTTACAGAAATAAAATCATTTATTATTTGGCTACAACAGTAGGGTCTTTACCAAAGAAACGATTGATGGACTGTGTGAAAGATGATATAGCTAGAAAGGGGGTGACTACGGAGATGACGACTAATAGATAATTATGGAAAAAAGGGAAATGTTCCGCCGACCCCAAATAGATTGGGACAAAGGCAGGAGAATGATGATGAGGATTGCAGTCCACTGCTAGACCATGGACTAAGGCCACTAGCAATATATGCTATAACAGACAGATTCTTTCCATTCAGTCTGTTCAATCCACCTTTTTATGTCGTTGGTCCATCTATCTGGAGGGCATCTCGTTATCTGGTCCTTCGACAGACATTACATTCTACTTTCCTGTCACCAAGTCTTTTCCTTTAAAACGTTGGAGATTCCAGATGAAGGAACGGCTGCAATCTGGCCTCCACAAGAAGTTGCTTAGTATAACTGTCGCAAGGACAGCTTAACCTTGCAGATACTGCACTGCTCCGCAGATCCTGGATCCGCCATGTGGTTGGTTAGATACATAGATAGATACAACATTTATTCAGTGCACAAAAAAGACATAGTATAACACACAAAAGCACAATATTAAATGATAACAAATTCCATGTATGAGGAGCTCGTGGCTAAGTAATAACAGCCGCACGGGTCGATCCATCAGGTTAAGCTACGCTTGCCGGTGTTGGTCTGTGCATGGGTGAGCATCTTTTCATACCGAGACTCCTCCGTCCCTCGGAAAGCACGTTAAGCCGTTGGTCCCGGCTGTCATTCGAGGATCTTTGACAGTCGCTTCTGACGACCCGTAGGTCGTCAGAAGCCCGAAAGTCTGACAACCAGTCTTACCAAGGGGTATCGTATTACCCAGTAACTGGGTTGTGGAGGTCAGCTGCATCCGGTTAGACTGGAAGCCGACCCCAGCATAGTTGGGAAAAGGCTAGGCAGATTGATTGATTGAACAAATTACATGTATATACAAGTTGTAACTTAAATAACGTACAGTCTCTTAAAGGGTCATTGTACTCATCATTATGAACAACTTTACTATGAGCCCAAACCTGAAATAGCGAAAAATAATCAGCTGCGCCTTACATTATGTTCGCATAACTCGTCAAAATGTTGGGAACAACTACTATGTATTTTCGCGATTTCAGATTTGGTCCCATAGTAAAAGTTGTTCTTAATTATGAGTACAGCGTTATTTACGAGTAAGTTACATCTTGTAGAACTAGCTTTTGCCAGCGGCTTCTCCCGCCTCGAGTTCAGAAATTAACTCACAGAGATGTACAACCGGAATAAAAAATAGCCTATGTGCTATAATCTATCTCTGTCCAAACATCCAGATTCGTTCAGCCGTTCTTATGTAATTGTGTAACAAACATCCATCCAAATCCATCCAAACTTACCATTTATAATAATTAGTAGGATTAGTATACGGAGAGTAGGATTCTGAGAGTAGCATTCTTCTGTACGTGTGTAAGTCACTAAACTCCTCCTAAACGGCTGGACCGATTTTGATGAAAATTGTGTTTGTTTGAGCGGGACCCTGGATGGTTTAGATTTACAATTGGACCCTGTAGGCGGCGCTGTTCGGGCAGGACAACGTCTTTCAAGCATGCCAGTGCTGCTAGTCTTTTAGATATTGTAAAATTAAATTGTTGTTCGTTAGTCTTGCTAAAACTAAAAAACGGCTTGACTGATTTGATTTTTTTATTTTTATTTGTTTGCTCTATAACATGGGTGGTTTAAAAGAAAAACATAATTAAGTACCTACTGGCTAGTCAAGATTTCGATAGTTAGGCTTAAAATTACACCCTTAAATATCGATTGACTTTAGACTTGCAAACAAACTAAAATAGGCGAAAGCTCCAGGTAGCCCGCGAAATTCAAAATTTCTTACGTTTTTTGCAAATTGCAAGTCAGTATCAGGTTGTATCCCACTTAAATATGTATTTTAAAATCATAAACCTGCAGTGATTGGGTTTAGCGTTTTTTTTCTTCTTCCAAGAAAATCAAAATAAAGCATTAATATTGACAGACTAACAAATTGACTACCTTCCTAACAAGGATCAATACATTTAAATTTCCATTTCAAATCAAATCTCTACCAAAAACCGTCTCAATCACGATATTTGACAAAAAAATATCCTATAATATCTGATTATATCTAAGAGCGTTTACCTTTACCATGTAAAAAGTCACCCATACTTATTGGGTATAAAGTCGCGCTGTCCGGCGTTGACTGGTCATTGACCCGGCGCACGCGCATCCAAGCCGCCAAGACGTTTTTATGGTAGACACTGGCTTGAATGTATTTGTTTTGCCATTTAAGATGTGTTGTTTTATGGTTAAAATACCATATAGAAAAGGAAATAATTTTATGTGATAATTTATTTATAGAGAGACTCTTTAACGTTCGTATAAATACGGGAATTGTTTGTGGTATTTTTAAACCAATGAAATAGGTAGCATTATTGAAATAAGAATGTATTTCAATATGAAGTATAAACTAAAGCTACTCGTAGAAAAGATTTTTTTTTTGTTACAGTGGTCGGCGCTAAATGTTTTTACAGTTTTTTTTACTTTTTGTTTTTTTTTTTAACTATGTAAACACAGCGGTCCAATCACAACACCTTCCCTTGAAATCCCTGACATAACGCAATTTTTCTGATATCTCCCTCCATTTATCAATACCTATTATTGATATGGATATTTTTAAAAGAGTATAAAAATATTACACTGGGTAAACTTCGTATACTAAGTTAACTAACAAACTATTAAAATAATAATATAATATAACCTAACCTAACTAAAACCATTAGCAAACTAAAATTATAGCGTCGAAAAATTCCTCCGCATCGCTGTCGACTGGTAAAGTACCCAAGAGACTGGCGGCATTGCCACGTTGTATGGCAATGCTTAGCCTCTGGCCAAGGTAAAAACCAGCCCTTGGGTCACGAGAAGTGTCAACCAGCCGTTTGGAGATTTCATTGAACAAATAAAACATTATTTATATTCATCTCTCTCTCCATTAATTAATATTTTGGGTTTTTCCTCTAACGGCTGGTTTTTTGATCGTAGTTAACTCAACCAATGGTTTAACATAGTAAGTAATGGTTGAATTTTGGCTAAATGTGAAAGGCTAAATATGAATGAGTTATGCCATTAGTTACTATTTTTTCATATGAATGAGCTAACATGAATACATTCATGTTTAGCTTTCACATTTAGCCAAAATTCAACCATTAGCCATTGGTTGGGTTAACTACGGATCAAAAACCGATCCTAAAACGAAAATCTTCTAGACACTTCCCAAGATTACATTTTATATGCATTGCGGAAGACAGACTCGCTGCTTGTAAGATAAGATGTAATGGTGCTTGCTTATGGCCACAGGGGCCAGTTCTTGTAACAAACTCAGCAGCTATCCCAGAAATGTCAGGATATGCTTCCAATGTTACAGATCGTTACAGTTCTATAAACGGGAGCCTTATCAGCTAATAGTGATTGTTAAATTCTATGTCTTTACTCAGTGTATATCTGGTAAAGTTGGATGTTCGGTAGGTATGGTCTTGTCAATCCATAAAGAGGAGATATCAATGAGTGTTTAATTAAAATGTTGAGCTTATAGAAAGTTAAGCCAACATCATCTGTCTAGCCTTTTCCCAACTATGTTGGCGTCAGCTTCCAGTCTAACCAAGTGCAGCTGAATACCAGTATTTTACATGGATCGATTGTCTATCTGACCTCCACAATCCAGTAATACGATACCCCTTGTGTAAGACTGGTTGTCAGACTTTAGGGTTTCTGACGACCCGTAACGACTGTGAAAGATCTACGAATGATAGCCAGACCATCGGCTTATCGTGCTTTCCCAGACACTTAGGGTTCTCGGTATGTAAAAATGGTCACCCATGCACGGATGAACAGCGGCAAGCGTAGCTCAACCTGATGGACCGACCCGTTCCACTGACGCCCGCGTGGATGTCTGAAATTAACCCACGGAAACGTACTACCGAGATAAAAAGTATCCTTTGTGTTAATCCAGGTTATAAACTCGCTCGCGGTTTATAACACAGCTCAATGCAAAATAGTCCTTATTTCACGGTCAGTAAGACTCACATTCATAACGGCATAATCGGCGGTTTTTTTTGGACTATTTTGCATTTGGCTGTGTTATAAACCACTAATTTCAAAAGTTTGGTTTGTGCGGGTATTCATGCAAAGCAGCCACCTGTCTCTGTGCCACATATCATACAAATCCTATTAAAAGCGTAATACTAATGATTGAAATAAGCCTAGTACTTTTTCTTAGGTTACTGCTCAGAAATTGTGCACAACGTGTCGTTTTATACAGGTGTGTCGTAAATAGTGGTCCAAGTTAAGAGGTCGATACACCGTATATTCAGCTAACACTTATCACAATTTGAACCATTCTAACCAGTATCAGAATAAAATGATATTATTATGTGAAAAATTGACACCTTGCTGGTCTAATTTGGCTGTATTTTCTATAAATGGCTTGTTTTTATAACTGAAATGCATGTGCTTATCACATGCAAATTTTAAAAATATGTACTAAAGCAAGTTGTCGATTTAAAAATAAAAGTTTGTGTAAATGAGCCTCGATAGTCGAATGATGACAGCCAAGAGTCTCTGCCAAATCACGCATATTTATTTCTGGATTAGCCTTTAAACAGCGGACTAATTCCTCATCGTCGAAGGTGCATGGTCGCCCAGATCGCTCGTGATCTTCAAGAATGCAAAGCGAGCAAAACAGCGGCTTCCATCTTCCATCGCGATACAACATCTTCCTCGAACGCTTTGCGGAACGTTAGCGGTAGCCACACTCACGTTGTGTCCCTGACGCCACTCGTAAATGAGGATCGTTCGAAGTTGATGTTCACTAATCATTTTCACAAACTAACCAAATCCTCACTAGCGCGCCTTTATATACCCTTGACGTGATAGCTTCGAGAACCTTCTACAATATTCTTACGTATCCCAGATCAATACTAAATATTCCGGAAAATTCTAGTAATTTACAATTTCCTGTGCAATATTTTTCCGCCAACCTGATACGTTGTATCGACCCCGTTTTATCACTATTTAAATTGTGATAGCTCGGCTAATATGCATGATATAAATATAATTTATACCTAGCGTTCAGGAATAATTTAGCTTTTTACCAGTGTATATTTTTTTAATTGGATCATAAATTCCGAAAATCCGAAGTTTATCCCCTACATACAATCTTACAAACAAACAAATTTTACCTCTTTGTAATATCAGTACAGATTTGTCTGTTAGATCCAGCACCCTAATTGCTTAACACACTATCAATCGGAATCGGTTTCATTTGGTCAGTTCAACAACATTCATTGCGTTATCGAGCAGACAAATTTTTCAAGCATATGAAGCAATGGCAATTTGCTTCAAAATTATTCAGATTCCGATTGTTAGTGTGTTACGCAATTAGGGTGAAGATGCCTCATCATGTTTTCCTTCATTGTAGAACTGTAAAAAAAGCCGTATCACAATCGTTGTTCCGCTCCCGCACAGAACGTCCGTTATATGCTTAACTTTCTAAACACATATATCAGTTATATATAATTTGTAATGCTTTCTACCTTCGTAATTATTATGTATGATAATTGATGTAAACAATAGTTTCGTTTGTTAAGAAAAAAATACTTTGTTTCGTGGGTGATAGAGTTGTGAGTTGAACGCTGTTGTTAATGTTGCATCGTATATAATTTTGTGTTATGTGGTCTAGTTTGCAAGTAATACCATGTAATTACAATTTATAACATTTCTTTTAAAGTTTTTGTGTACTGCTACTGTATTACAGTAACTTCCAAGCTTCGTACATAAATAGAAAATGCAATCTAAAAGGTGGAGACTAACTTGTATCGTTTGTTTGTAATGTAACATTCGAGGCGAGCTTGGTTACACAACACGCGGCGAACGCTCGCAGCGAGCACATGGCTCAACCGCGCTCCATTTCTAGATATTTGAACTGACTAGACTGACTTGAACAAACGTTTCAAAGGAATTCAAGAAACAGCTGACAGTCGAGTGGAGGATCCGGCCCTCACATCGAGCGGCGCGGCTCGCTGCACTGACTGCTGTAACGTGTTACAAAAAATCTTGATACATTACAAACAAATGTTACAAGTCAGTCTCCGCCTATAATCAAATCTCATGATCAAGTGATGTTATTCGTCGATGATAATAATAGGGATGATGACTATTATTATTATGATTACATATATTTTTCTATTTTTACGTAATCAAAAGATGTGAGGGCGATATATTGAGTTAAAATGTGGTAAAACGTCACTTCTTGGTAGATTTTACACGTAGAAATGACGTAGCGAGCCCCCACTCCCGAACTTTAATGCGAGTTATCTAAGTCATTTTTTTATTAATATGATAAAGCAAAAAATACGTGTCTAATATTTTTTTATTATCTGACTGACGGACTAAATAGAATTTCTTTATTTTTACCCAGGCATCATCCTTTCGCAAACTTTTGATCAGATTATTGAACAGAAAATTAAACATGAAAAAATATTTTGGGCAGTTGGCTATAAGTTGAAAAACATGTTCACCCATACCTACATTCTAACTACAAATGTAAGTTTGTACGCACAATATTGAGAGATTTACCATGTTATTTTAAGACCATAGACTTATAAGTTTTCCTGCAATTTATACGTACTTATTATAGAACATTTTCTGTATTTTTTTCAAAATTTTAGGCTCTTTAGATTCCGAGATAACGGGGGAATGGTAAATTTTTGTTTATTTTCTTAAAAAATTTTTACTTCAAATTATTTTGAAATTATAAGAAAAATATATTTGAGACACGGTACAGTTTGCAAAACTTTTTATTTTTTATTTTCTTATTTGCCTTCAAAATTGACCCCCATATTCAAAATTCATTTAATTACGTTACACGTCCGTGTTTGAGTCACAGAAATTCATACGTGTACCAAATTTCAACTTAATCGGTCCATTCGATTTGGAGCAAATCGGCTGTGATAGACGGACAGACAGACACACAAGTGATCCTATAAGGGTTCCGTTTTTTCCTTTTGAGGTACGGAACCCTTAAAAATATATCCCAGTTCTCTAAATTATTAAACCGTGAAAAGTATTTTTTTTGCACTAGCCAGCATCATGATCATCATTGGCAGCTTTATTCCACCCACTGTTGTGTACAGACCGTTCCCTTTTGTGTCATGCTTCCTATGGTGTGTGAGTCTCAACCAGGTCTTACTCGCGGTCCTTTATAGGTCATCCACCCATCTGTCTGTTGCTCTCCCAACGCTCCTTCAACCATCTCTCGGCAACCTTTCCATTCTGGTAGTCACCATCAGGACATTTTCGCTACCTACAGGTTAGTGTCAGGTTGTATGTTGATCAAATTCAAATTGTCAACGTAACATACATTCATTATTTCATGAAGTAATCATTCATATTCATATTCATATTCATATTCACATTCACATTTAAATAGAGTAATTACAATTGGTGGTTCCACATGTTATAATATTTGGTCTTTAGCCTTAGTATGGCATGTGAAGCTTAATAATAATGTAATGTCACAAAAAATAATAATAAAGGATGGGTATTTATCCACAATCACTACATGGTCTTATGTTAATTATATAGTCCCTAGCTAACTACAGTGTCCAGTACCACTACCAGTAAAAAGTCAGTATTTTCCGTTAGATAATGATGCATTATTCCTGTAACCACTCATTTATTGAGTAAATCATTTTTTTAAGCAGTAGCTCTTTAAGCTTTTTCTTAAATTTTGGTAGAGGCAGATCTTGAATGTCCGATTGTAACCTATTATAAATTTTCACACACATAGCTGAGCAATTTTTTTCAAACACCGCAGTCTTTGGTGCAAATTCTAGCACTAGCCGCTGACCCTTCCTTGATTTACGAGGATGGGTATTATCACGTGTGTATATATCACTAGCTTTCACAAATAGGTTAGAATTGGATTTGACGAACACACAAATTTCAAAAATGTACATACTTGGTAGGGGTAATATTTTGAGTTTATTAAAGTGAGGTTTACAAGACTCATATGGAGGAATGCCAACAATTGCTCTTATGGAACGTTTCTGAGATAAAAACGCCCGCTGGCAGTCTGTTGAGTTTCCCCAAAGTATTAACCCGTAACGTAATACCGAAGCTACATAACCATGATACGCCAACAATACTGTACGCTGTGTTGAAGTAGTTCTTAGTCTGTTTAAAACATAAACGAAACTATTTACTTTTTTGCAGACTCCATCAACATGTGCTTTCCAATCTAGGTACTTGTCCATGGTGAATCCAAGAAATCGCACATTGGTAGATTCATCAATTTTTGTACCGTCAAATGAAATATGCCTTGGAATGCATTCAATAGGGTAATATGAACTTAGAGGGATCCTAATCCTGTTAGACATATTTGTTACGGTCGCGAATCATATTTTGATTAACATATTTTATATAATCTGATAATGACCTGCAAATTGCAAAAAGCGAAAGGGGATTTAAATTTCGCCGGCTCTATAACCTCGCCGGAACCCCCGCTAAAATGCATGTTAGGACAAAATCCCGGGAAGACTGTAAAGAATGCAGTTGTTTATCATTTTAGATAGATAGATAAAATATAGAACAATCTTCATTATGTACAATAAATTACAGATATTAAGGGCCTTAGCACACCTCAGCCGCAAAACTGAATCGTGATTCGAGTAGCGGAACTGACTCGCATGAGCGAGGTAGTGGAACTACTACGGTTTTGGTGTTGCTGTGGTTTTACGGCGAAGGTGTGATACTCGTACCCGCCTAAATACAGAAATTCTTGCATAAGGTGACAGATTGCGCGGTCTTATCGCTATAAGCTAATATTTTCACTTTTTTTTTTTCACAGAATTAGCAACGACAACGGTGGGAACAGCCACGGAAGCTGACACGACGGCATGGCCCGGCTCCGTAGCTCCTCTCGACACCCTGACAGTGGCGTGCGAGAAGGACAGCATGCATGTCACCGTCTCACTCGCAAGCACATACGGTAGAAATAGGTAAGAGAGAGACAGACAGTGGTTAACACTTAGATTTGAAACAAGAACTTGTTGATTCTTCTTTTAAAACTAAGTAAGAACTAAACTAAGGCCCGCTTGGATTTACCAATCACTAAACGTAAGTATTTAAAATAAAATTTCGTTTCTGCCATCTTCATACGACTGACAGAAATGATTTGTGGTGCTCGTGTGCCGGTGGGACGGTTTCTTGATCCGTAGTTAACTCAACCAATAGTTAAAAATAGTACGGTAATTAATATTTTGGCAAAATGTGAACCAAATTGAACCAAAAACCATCAGTTTCTGTTTTTAACTATTTGGTTGAGTTAACTACGGATCAAGAAACCTGTCCTTAATAGATATTCGAAAATAGAATCTGGAAATTGTAATCGATCCTATATTTTTGGGTAAGGGCGGGTTACTTTGACGTAGGGCCTGGGGCATAACTTTGGCCCAAATCGAGACAGATGTTTATTCTCATTATATCCAGAAAAAGCTCCACAAGGACGCGTCTATATCGCTATTTATTAGTTACTGAAGGACATACGACGTTCCGTTGTGTGGTCGCGACACTTCTGGTAGTTTAAACATTTATCTCGATTTGGGCCCAAGTTAGGCCCTAGGTCAAAGTAACCCGCCTTTACTTAGAGGCCTACTTTCAGTAGTAGAAGCAGTAGTAAGTAGGGAAGAAGCGAAAGAGTTTTGAACCATTAACTTTTAATAAGGCGATAATAGCTACCGCATAAAAAACGTTTTTGAAGAGCGTTCTCTTTTGAATTTGAATTTTTAAAGATGAGGAGTGGTTTAGCTCGGTGTGTAAGTGAGATGGCGTTATGGCTGTCTAGTTTGACGCGCGAGATGAAGACTTCATGTGCACCGGAACTAAACACGCTTCGTTTTATGACAAAATGCTACTAGCTTAGTACGTTCTTAACATATTTATTTGCGCCGAACCCAAATCAATTCGGATAAGGACAAGACAATAATGATACATAAAAACCTACTATGCTAACTTTCCTCAATTATTTTACCTATTTTCGGTAGCTAAGCAATAAAATCTAACTAAACAGAGAGAGAGAGAGACTGACCATTTTCTAGTAAAGATTTCATAAAATAAAGCTTAGTACAGCTAAGCAGGACTACATCAAATACCTTCAATTTGAAGCAAATTTTACGGCACAATAAGGAACTGTTTACGTATAATCGTATTCATAAAACAGAAAATAGATGGCGCTACTTTGATTTTTTTATTATAGAACAAATTTGAAGTACATAATCATGTTTTGGTTTTAGTACAGCAGTAGACAATATAGTCAAATAACACATATGGAAAATCCAAATGAATTAACCATAATATACATTTGGTTCTGGGTATAGGAATTTTAAAAACACAAAATTTATCGATATCGCGCTTTAAAAACTGTTCAGTCCAAAATTTACACATAGGTAAGTACATAAATAGGACTTACATAGAGGTAAGTAAAGTTCAGTATAAATACAAAACATTTTTCAATCGGAATCAAATTTTTCAATAAAGTATAGCGGTTTGAAAAAAGCTTTTGTATAGAAAATATGACAGTCACATTTATTCTTCGGAAAAAAGTTATCTGACTATTGAAAAATTAGCCCTAAATCTTTTAATAAAACATATTAAATGAATTCACTGACAGACAACGCACAACCTAAACCACTGGCTATAGAAAAATGAAGTTTTGCGCAAGAGTTCTGTATATAACGAAAGCGACCACTAAGGAAGGATTTTTGAAAATTAATCCCCTAAAGATTTACAACAGAGGATGAAAGTTTGTATGGAAGATCGTCATTTTTCCCGACGGGAAATCGCGCACCGCTTGTTGGGAGAATACATTCAGCATATAATGTCCCCACTCCTGCGACACAGGCGTCCTCTCTATGAGAGAGAGTGGGCTGTAATCCACCACACGGGCCCAGTGCGGGTTGGTAGATGTCAGATGTCTTTGAATTTTGAATTTTTGGTTCTAGAACACGCCGGTTTCCTAGCGATGTTTTGCTTCACCGTTTTGAGAGCAGTGCTGATGAAATAATTTACATAAAGTAAAGCGCCTGTCTCAGTTTCGAACTTACAACCTCGTAAGTCGCGGCCGTTGCCTCTGGGTCTTGCTCTTGTTGAGAGAATAAATTGGTATAAGTAATGGCTACTCCTATTTCCTCTAACGGCATTTTTTTGTCAAACCATAGCTAATACCTGTGAATGAATAGCACATACTTACATAAGAACAACACAGCTTATTCTGTTCTACAACATTTTAACTGTAAAAATATCTATTGTGATCCACCATCTTTTGTCTAAGGTCATTATTGGCTAGCCTAGTTTCCTAATATCCTCAAATTAGTTCATAATATTGTGCAAATGGTAGTTTTTACATTTTTGTATTGGTCTGGTTTATGTATTGGTCTTCCTCTTATATTTATTTATACTTATATTATAAAACAACAGCAACCTCTTAAGGGGTCATTGTACTCATCATTATGAACAACTTTTACTATGGGACCAAACCTGAAATGGCGAAAAAAGAATCAGCTGTTCAGTACATTTTGACGAATTATGCGAACAATATGTACTGGACAGCTGATTTTTTTTTCGCGATAGCAGGTTTGGTCCTATAGTAAAAGTAGTTCATAATGATGAGTACAAAGACCCCTTAAGAGGTTGCTGGTGTTTTACAAATAACCCTGTATATGATACTAATAAAAAAGCTGAAGAGTTTGTTTGAACTCGCTAATCTCTGCAGTTACCAGTCGGATGTGAAAAAATCTTTTTGCTATTGATAACCCAATTCTTGAGGAAGTTTATAGGCTATTTTACATCACGCTACGACGCTTAGGTGCCGAGCAAAAAGAAAAAAGTCAGAAAGAACGCTAAGCGAAAACGAAGTAAAAGCGCTAGCGGGCGATGCGAGGCAATGCGGTGGTTTGGAGGCCGAGGGAGTTTTATAAAAATTTGGCAGTTATTTTAGTATATTGTGTCATAGTGTAGTCTTACGACTTCCACGAGAAGTCGCGGGCAGAACCTAGTTATTAATAATGGTCTAAAGGCAGAGACTGACTTGTCTCGTTTGTGTGTAATTCGAGGCGAGCTTGGTTACAAAACGGCGATACACAACACGCGGCGAATAGAGGGACAGATCAATATTTTTTTCCGATCTTTTCCTCTAAGGGGACAAAGCAGGGTGACAGATCGGAATAATCCTGGCGAACGCTCGCATCGAGCACATGGATCAAGCGCGCTCCCAGTTCTAGCACATCTATATTTGCACTGACTAGACTGACTTATAATGTTTGATTGTAACACGTTTCAAAGTAATTCAAGAAACAGCCGACAGTCGAGTGGAGGAGCTCGCATCTTCGCGGCTCGGCTTGCTGCACTAAAATCCTGATAAATTACAAACAAACTAGTAACGTCCACCATAAGCAGTTATGATGACTATTGTATTATCAAAATAATTACTGTAGGCTGTAGGTAATCAAGTTTATTTTGCTTGTTGAAATATGAATGAATAGTAAATGGCTTGGCGATTATTTTTATATGTTTTGTGCGGGTTTCGGATTTTCCACAACATCAATACGTCTACAGAAAAAAAAACTTCCAATTGCCATGTTTTTGTCTTCAGTCGTTTAGACAGAGGAGGACATCGTGGAGTTTTAGTGGGTTGTAGTCCCACATAACTGCACTATCTCCCCGTGGTAGTGCAGTATGCATGAGCATTTCTCCACGGAAAAAAAAAGCGGTTTAGGCTGTGCGTTGTCTGTCCAGCAGTCAGTCATGGTTTCTATTATGTTGGATGGTAAGGCTAATAAAAATCGGCATTTACAACTTAAACTTCCAAAATTATAAAACAGTAAGCAAAAAATCAGACTCGACTTTTCACATCATCGTCCTGATACAATGAACAAAACCAGTTCTCCGATTGTTCTAAAACAAAAAAAAAATCTAACGCTTCCTAATTTCTCATGCTTGGATACACAATAAAGAAAGTATAAGGCTTCTTACTAAAATTATTTGGTAAGAAGCTTTAAAGTTTCTTTATTTTTAATCGACTTCAAAAAAAGGAGGAGAGTCTCAGTTCGTCGGAATCATTTTTATATTTTATCGGCTAGATCGATTTCGGAAAATTCTATTTTTGTTTGAAAGGGTAAACTTCCTAGGTACCTAGTCCTATACCTATATATAAATAAGAAGAGAATCTAGGGGAATTCTAAGAATATGACGTTACCAATAAATATCTTTGGTACTTAATTAACGACTGCATGATTAAATTTTTATCAGCAAATCGCAACATCTACCTAACATAAGAGGTTAATGACTTTATCAGAGGCTTGATTTGCTAACACACGTGGCTAAATTGTCAATGGAAGGCTAAGCTATTCTCGCCGCAGTCCGTTCGTGGTTGGCTTCTCATCCATTACATTGCCAGACCCTCCTTGCCTTGGATAGCACGTTAAGCCGTTGGTCCCGGCTGTCATTCGTAGATCTTTGACAGTCGTTACGAGCCCCAAAAGTCTGACAGCCAGTCTTACCAAGGAGTATCGTAATACTCAGTAACTGGGTTGTGGAGGTCAGATAGGCAGTCGCTCCATGGAAAATACTGGTTAGACTGGAAGCCCCTACATAGATTAGAAAACGCTAGGCACATTGATTGCTCTCATCATTTCAAATTGCTCATGAAATCTTCCCCTCTCTCCACAGTATCTACGACTCGTTCAACGGCATCGTGTACCCAGCTGGTCTGGGCAGCAACTCCTCCTGTCTGCGAGAGTACGTGTCCGAACGAGGCGATCTGCACTACACCGTGCCGCTCAGGGGGTGTAATACTATGTCCAATGATAATGTGAGTACCTATTCCACCTTATTTTTACCACAAATAGGGATGTTTAATTGCGGAATCAGAATCAGAATATTTATTTGTGAAACATAGGTATTTACATAAAGGTCTTAGGTTATTATATGGGCGCTATATTTTGCCGTGAAGGCGTACAAATATTGTAGAAAATAAAAGCAAACAATAAGACAACAAAAAAAAAACTAACAGAAAAAAAATTAAATACTTACATGAAAAAAGAACTATTTTAAATTTAATTAAATATTAAAAATAAATATCTAAATTGAAGATAACCTAAAAGAGAAACAGATTTCTTAAAAAAATATTTAAAATATTACATCAAATGTTTATTGCACACGAAATATTAAAAATTATCATTTATAAAATCTTCTAGAGTATCATAACATTTTTCAATTAATAGCGAGTAGAGACGTTTCTTAAACTTTAATAGGGGCAAATTTTTTATGCTATCGGGTATTTTATTATAAATTTTCGGAGCTATGCCGAAAAAACTCTTTTTCACTAAAGCAGTTCTGCATTTTTTGTCGCAGAGTTTATTCATATATTGAGAACGCATTGGAGTCTTTTTTACATCGGATAGTTTTTGAAATAGGTGTAAATTGATTTTAACAAACAAAGCAGTTTCGTAAATGTACATAGCTGGCATAGTCAGTAATTTTAATGATTTAAAATGAGGTTTACAAGTTTCAGTAGTTTTTAAGCCATACATGGACCGAATACATCGTTTTTGCGCTTTAAAACAGTCTCTCTTTCAGTAGATTATTGCAGAACTGTGTTTTTCTTATTTCCTTTCTTTATGTGTTTATCGTATACTTTAGGTAAATCCTACGCCGACACCAAACAATATAAGATCTTAAAAGTGACTATCAGTTCATTTTTAACCGACTTCAAAAAGGAGGAGGTTCTCAATTCGTCTGTATGTTTTTTTTTTTTGTATGTTTGTTACGCGAGTACTCAAAGACGGGTGGACTGATTTGGAAAATTCTTTTTTGTTTGAAAGGGTCTTCCGATGTGGTTCCATATAAATTTTATTAACTTTGCTTGGGGAGTTTTTGAGTTAGCTTCAATAATGCTTATATTTCCCACTTATTTTATGTGGATGATGTGATGATGTTTTAATAACTTCCTATCACTGTTATTGACAAGGTTATATCTACAATTATTGTGCTCAATTACGTATTCGAATTTGTGTGGGGTAGGTTCCACAACTAAAAAGTGAAAAATAAAAACTTTTTAGCAAAAAATAAAACCGACTTCCAAAACAAAACACTACAAAGTGAAGAATAACTTTAGTTTCGGAAGTCGGTGGCAAAAAAACGAAAATACAAAACCAAAGACACCGACTACGGAAATTAAAGTTATTTTTCACTTTGTAGTGTTTTGTTTTGGAAGTTGGTTTTAATTTTTGCTAAAAAGTTTTTTCGTCTGCTATATCTCCCGGCTACTGAACCTCATGCACGAATTAAAAAAGAATCGGGAGGTGTCGTGGGACGGTTGGAACGAAGTTCCTTTCGTTCCTTTATATTATGTATTAGTACAGACAGAGCCAGATAGTATGGTCTTAAGTTTGAGGGCGTTCCCTACGCACACGGCGGGCCTCGTGTGTTATATATAGATAATATCGAGGGTTCACGGGCTATTGGTATTAAGCGACATGTTTGGAACTTTACAGGAGAGCATTTTAAAGTTTACAAAAAACCATATTTTACGAAAAAGTGGCCTATCGACGGTTAATAATCAATAGTGTATATTTTACGTTTTTCACTTTTTAATGCAGGTAGATATGATAATAACTCAATATCAAAAATAGCTCGTGAACCCTCGATATGGACAGCGCTCTCTGGCGCGGACGCGTGCGACGGGTTTGTTTTTCGAAATCAGTTGAGTGTCGCTACGTGCTGGTACTCGTAGTCCATCCAATACAACTGTACCCGCTGGAGACTAAAATTGTTCTAGCGTCGTTGGATGCAGCGTCGGACGCCCGCCGCGGATCCTAGGCCCGCGTCGGAGGACCGGAGCGGGCGTCCGCTCCGTGCACGTAGCGAACGCCCTGAGTTCGTAATCTGCTAAATTCATAATGGTCGATCATTGGTAGGTCAATGGTCTCGTAATAGAATCGTGGTACTGATCAACGGAACTGTCAAAACTTTAGCAGATTACCGCATACGTCAGTCTTTCATTTGTCATTATAGAATAGAATAGAATAGAATAAACTTTATTTCGAGCCAATTCATATATGGTTAGTAACATTGTTTTTAACATTATGTAAGAGATTACCATTTTAAGCCATGTCTTTCAATGGAGTGTCAGTGGTTGGCCATTGGAAAGTCATAATGACGTCATTATATTAGTAGATTACAAAACTTGTCAAAATCAACAATTATGAAATCAATGACAGACCATTCTGACACTATTGTAATAGCAGACTTGAGGCCCTGAAGTGTTTTTGTTTTTTTTTTTTTTAATACAGAGCCATCTAGCTAAAAACTTATACTAGATGGTACTTTTGACATTTGAGACTGACTTTTTAGGGCATACTTGATTTGTTGACTCCAGGAACTAGTGGCTATGCTCGGTTCCTATAAACAAAAACGTATCGTTTTGCTTACGTATTTTTATATAGGTATTTTTTATTGCCAAACTGGTCATATAAATAGATTTGTAAGGTAATTTTACCTGTGATAGCTAAGTAGCTATTACAGGTAAAATTAGCTTATTTGCTTGCCCTCCCATATGGAAGTCCATATGGGAGGTCCATATAGGGTCTACTATGCAAAGCTATGACATCTTTGCTTCATTATTGGTAAAGATACAAGAGTCTTAATTTTAACCAATAACGGTCCGTAAATTATAGGAATCGGCCATAAGTAATAATGGTCACACGGGTCGATCCATCAGGTTAAGCTACGCTGCCAGGGTTGGTCCGTAGATAGGTTACCATCTTTACATACCGAGACTCCTTCGTGCCTCGGAAAGCACGTTAAGCCATAGGCCCCAGCTGTCATTGTCATGGATCTATGACAGTCGTTACAGGTTATCAGAAGTCCAAAACTACGATAACCAGTCATACCAAGAGGTATCGTATTACCCAGTAACCGGGTTGTGGAGGTCAAATATGCAGTCGTTCCATGTAAAATACTGGTATTCAGCTGCATCCGGCTAGACTGGAAGCCAACCCCAAGATAAAGCAGATGATGATGGTAGCAGGAGCCGAGGAACACAGTCAGGTTTTATTAGATAGGAGTCTACCATGGCTATGTAACTCAATTCTCCCCAGACCGATGGAATCCATGAGGATAGCAACACGAAAAAAGACATGGCAAAAACCTCCCAATAATTGGCTAGGAGCACACGTTAAGATCCACAAGTAAGTCAACGTACTTCCCCAGCTATTACTTATTACAGACATTACTACTTAATTTGCAGACTCGTACAATCAACAAAACAGCTTGGAAGACAGTTAAAAGATAAAAGGTGTACAGTGCAACCGCACATTCTGCAGTTCACGCCACACATTCATTTCAACTCATAATAATTAGTTCAGTTCGCATTGGGCTATCAAGTCGACCAGGCGTTCTCGTCACAGCCAACAAGGGCCGCGTCACTCACTTCATTGCCACACCATCAGTCCATTAAGCTCATTTTACCTTTAAGTACTCTTTGGGACAATACAATAGTGTTTTAGTACTTACCTTCATTTATTCCATTCATCCATCATCTAAAAGTAGTGTATGGTCTAGCAAGGGATCATACAAAAGGCATTCTAAATAATAGGAGTACAGCTAGAGGTCCTGCACCAAGAGCAAAGACAAAGTTGAAAATGGAAATACTTTGTCTCTGGGATGCCAGAGCACCTGCCATGCCTCTGTTATTGCGTGGGTATTGCAGATGTCCACAGCCGATGTCATCAAAGTTGAGAAAATATAGGCGATTTACTCAACTATGTTGGGTTCTGCTTCCAGTCTTACCGGAAGCAGCTGAAAACCAGTATTTTAATCGGAGTGACTGACTATCTGACGTCCATAACCCAGTTACTCTGTAATACAACCTTTTGGTAAAACTGGTTGTCAGACTTTCGGGCTTCTGACGACCCGTAACGACTGTCAAAGATCTACGAAAGACAGCCGGGACTAACGGTTTAACGTGCTTTCCGAAGCACGGAGGGGTCTTGGTATGTAAAGCGTAGCTTAACCTGATAGATCGACCCGTGCGGCTTTTGCCAACTGTACCCATACCTAGTATAAAGCCTGTAATTCGCCTCGCTTGACCATTGTTCTGTCTGTATCACACCTACCTCTACGTTGTAAGGTGCATCCTACACAGACCTTGGAAATATCATAATTAATGTTCTGTGATGTCTTGTGCGAATAAAATAAAAAAAATGGCTACTGGTTTATTGTATTGTTTAGTACTTGGTAGTTAATTGATATGTACAGACGCCAGCACATCAAGCTACTACAATCTGTCATATTTCTTTAATAGATTTTCAACTTTATCGCTAAAGCATTAGGTTCAAGGTTGATTGGGAAAATTTGACAGTTTCGGATAGCTTGATTTGCTAGCGTCTGTACATTTGGTTTTGTCTGTATTCATTGAGTGATGATACAGACCTAGGTATACCTAAGTTACGAAAGCAATAGCTCAATGAATCAACCAAACGACACTTTCAAGCAACTGATTTTAGATTATGAAAACCAGGACCAACGTTTTGACCATTGATGGTAAGCTGTTTTTTAACCGACTTCCAAAAGGAGGAGGTTCTCAATTCGTCTGTATTTTTTTTTTTTTGTATGTTTGTTACGCGATTACTCAAAGACGGATGGACCGATTTGGAAAATTCTTTTTTTGTTTGAAAGGGTATACCTAAAAAGTGAAAAATAAAAACTTTTTAGCAAAAAATAAAACCGACTTCTAAAACAAAACACTACAAAGTGAAAAATAACTTTAATTTCGGAAGTCGGTGGCAAAAAACGAAAATACAAAACGAAAGACACCGACTTCCGAAATTAAAGTTATTTTTCACTTTGTAGTGTTTTGTTTTAGAAGTCGGTTTTATTTTTTGCTAAAAAGTTTTCTGCGTGGCAATTTGTGTGCATGTTTCTCGAAAACATCACTAACTATTACAGCAGAAAAATAATATTTTCATCTTTATGTGCCAAATTCAGAAGGTTCTTGATTCGATTTCAGAACGGGCAAATTTTTATTGAGCTTTTTCATCCGGAAATTCTCAGTGTCAGCCGGGAACACATTCCAACTCCGGTTGAAATGTGTTCCCGGTCGATGGTCCCCTAATCCATGGGACTTAAAAATAACTAGAAAAATGTGGGATGTACCTCTGCCTTACAGCCTCTGTGGAGAATACAGGCGAGATGTTATATTATGTACTTACGTAACATTGTAGATGCCTGTTTCATCGAGCCTACACGTAAGGTCTTTTACCTATGAAATTGCCGATTCACATAGAAAAAAAATCAAACAATTTTTTTTTTTTAAGAAATTTTGTCGATGCATTTTGCCATTTGAATGAAAGTCCGTTAGTCCCTCTGCTTTAGATATCCTGGGAACGGGAAGCGGTTAATTCTTTAAAGGCGGTTTTCACCGCCTCGTTGGATTTGAAATCGTTCCTCGGGGCTCATAGTTGAGATCAAAATTTCCAGAACGGAAGCGGTCAAACTAAAAACGCACCGTGCGTTTACTTGCGGTACCTTGTCCATACACGTCGTTAATATTGCGTGCTGTCTGTGTTGCGTTGGTACCACGACGTAACTCGAATTCGAAAATAGCGCGCAATTTCGATTTTTCCATGGTTACAGAAACATCGCAGAAAAATCGAACAGCGGCGGCGGGAAAACAAATGAACAACTGATTATTTTAAATGTCATGTTTATATTATGGAGGAGCTCGTGGCTAAGTAATAACAGCCGCACGGGTCGATCCATCAGGTTAAGCTACGCTTGCCGGGGTTGGTCTGTATATGGTTGACCATCTTTACATACCGAGAATCCTCCGTGCCTCGGAAAGCACGTTAAGCCGTTGGTCTCGGCTGTCATTCGTGGATCTTTGGCAGTCGTTACGGGTCGTCAGAAGCCCGAAAGTCTGACAACCAGTCTTACCCAGGGGTATCGTATTACCCAGTAACTGGGTTGTGGAGGTAAGATAGGCAGTCGCTCCATGTAAAATACTGGTATTCAGCTGCATCCGGTTAGACTGGAAGCCGACCCCAACATAGTTGGGAAAAGGCTAGGCAGATTGATTTTTTTTGTTTATATTATAAAATTAATTTGAATTTGGGATTCTAAATAGAATTAAAGATATTGATCTTCACACTAGCCGGTATAAAAATCGGCAATTTCATAGGTAAAGAAAAAAATTCCAACTTCAAAGCCAACCAAAAAATATTTCTAAACCCACTCATAAGAACTAAATCAGTCAATTAGCACTATTATACTCAGTATCCGTGCCTCTTTATGTTGCATAGTAACACGCGTTGCGTAACTTCAGGAAACGCGTTCAACGCGTGAATGCGTGATAGGAATCTACGCGTGCTGTCTGGTAGTGCATGCGGATAACGGCATCTTCCACTCTAAAAAAATACACATATTATTCACTTCTATAAGATAAGCGACGGTTTCGTCGGAAGATAAAACTTAAATTAAAAGTTACAATAACAGTATTGGTAAAAAATTTAAAAATCGGTCAAGATAAAGGGTTCCGTAGTTGGGATGATTTGCGATGATTTATCCCAAGAATAAGCTTAACATTGTAGTTGAAAAACATGTTCTCCCATACATTCCAACTGCAAATTTGTACGCACAATATTGAGAGATTTACCATGTTGTTTTAAGACCATCGACTTCTTATAGATTTTCCTGTAATCTATAGGTATTGAACTATTATCTATACTTTTTTCAAAATTTTAGGCTCAGTACTTACTAGGTTAAGTACCTACCCTGAAACAAAAAGATAAAAAAAAAATGTTAGTTTTATTAATAAATATGTTGTAATTTATGGAAATGACTATACACTCGTGGGCTGGGTTATTATTGAACCAGTTAAAAAAAAATTACTATTTCTAGTAGTAATAAAGACTAAATTGGCAAAACACATATTCGTGAGTATGAAACTAACAGGTATCAAACTATCAAGAACGCATTCTCTCGGCGGTCGGACTGTAGTTGCTGAGTAAATAAGAGCGGCTTTGATTTGCTTACTTGTAAGAGGGTGCATTCTGAAATATGACAACGTCGCAAATAGCTATCAAACATTTTCGCAGATTTTTTTTTAAATCTTTGATATCAATGCACACTTGCTTTTTCAACTCACTTAGACATTGGCAGAATGGTCGACATCGGCTTTGCTAGCCATTAAAAAACATATAATAGAATAGATTAATTTATCAATATGACTGAATGAAATCTTGAAATATTGCTCTGTAGTGCACTAAATACTAATAATAAAGCTGAGGAGTTGAATTTTTGCTTGTTTGTTTGTTTGTTAGAAGTCGCTAATATCTAAAACTACCTACCAATCAGATTTGAAAAATTATTTTTGCATTTGGTAGCCCAATTCTTGAGCAAGGTTTTAGGCTATTTAACATCATGCTACGACTATTAGGAGCCCAGCAAAACAAAAAAACAAGTCAAAAAGAACGCTAAGTGAAAAGATATAGTAGCGCGGGCGAGAAATGCGGGAAATTTCACGCAGACGAATTCGCAGGCAGAAGCTAGTACTTTGTATCGGCTGCCCCATCCATGCGTCCTACTATACTAATAAAATCATTGTATCTTATGTGAAACTAAGAATTGTACCTGCATACATATCCGTTTCGCGCATTGTACCTATATGACATCATAGTTTAGTCAGCAAGTCAGTGAGGTAATGCCACGACTGTGTAAGGCTTTTAACATAATCAAGTTATCACGTTTTTTTCTTTAAATAAAATACCTTTACGGAAATATGATTATATACTTGATTCAATCAAAGTATGGCGGTAATCAAGAGTAGTTACTTAAAATAAATTGACAAGTATAAATTGGATTAATTACTTCGCGAGGAAAGTTTTGAGTTTGACAGGATAGTTGCGAAAAGGCTAGACATATTATGATATTTGAAATCTTGTAACTTATATTTGTCAATCAATCTGCCTAGCCTTTTGATGCCTTTAACCGGATGCAGCTGAATACCAGTACTTTACATGGAGCGACTGCCTATCTGACCTCCACAACCCAGTTACTGTGTAATACGATACCCCTTGGTAAGACTGGTTGTTAGACTTTCGGACATCTGACGACCCGTAACGAATGTCAAAGATCCACTAATAAGCCGGGACCAACAGTTTAACGTGCTTTTCGGGGCACGGAGGAGTCTCGGTATGTCCCATCCACGGACCAACCCCGGCAAGCGTATCTTAAACTGATGGATCGACCCATGCGGCTTTTATTACTTAGCCACGAGATTCAATTTGTACCGAACTTACATTTGTATACCAGTCAATGGTGAAAAAGGTAAACCTTTTCGTAATGTATCTAGAAACTTCCTATGTACCGTGTTTCTGACAAATAAATCACTAGGTTAAAAAAAAAAAAACATGGAACACTCATTGCGAAAGTAGGTACTATCGAGGAAACTTACATCTGTACACCGTTAAGACAGGCCGCTATACTCGTAGTAACGCTTGCTAACAGATGTGGTCATCGTGTGCACGGGAGTTTGTTTTCAAATTGGTCAGATGTAAATTTTCTCGATATACATACGGTTTGCACTAGGAGATTTTTAAACAAAAAGACTTAGGAACGTTGACTTTTGAACATGACATATCACAATAAATATTTAAACTAAAATACAAAACAGCTAGTTAAAAAAACTTTTAAGTTATCAAGGGACAAACATCGTCTGAGCCTAAATACACGTAACATTTCTATTTGGAAGTTGACAAAACAAAAGAGGGTGAGAAAAACAAATGTAAACATGTCTTTTATTTATTTTTGTATTGCCGTGCTTTATATATTATAAATACCAGCGTATCATCCCGGCTTCACACGATTTTTACGACCTGACAAAATATCGAGGTTTCTTGGCTATATTATGTATGTTTAATAATAAATGTATTGCGTAGGTACTTACACATAAACGTTTACGTTTTGAACTACTTGATAAAAATTGTCTAAGTGATGGTGCAAACCGCATTAAGGTGAAATAGGTCCCAAAAAAGATATTTTCAAAATCAATGTTTGTCCTCAAAAACTCCAAAGCCGTAATATTATTTTTCGTGATTATATTTTTTTTTTTTTTAATTTTCTTATTTAAATTATGGGTATTATGACTTATGCAATATGCATGAGATGAGGGCCAAAACACAAAAAAATCGCAAACTTTCCTTAAAATTAGCATTTTTTATGAGAAAAAACTATTATATTCGAGTGTAATTAAAGCAATTTCCATAAAATTTCATAAGGGGATTATGGGTTAATGTAACAGCTTATAGAATTTTTTTTTTTTTTTGTTTTGTGTTCTGTATGTTCCATTACCATTTCGCCTTAAAATCCATTGCATAGTTTAGAAGAACAACGCCATCCAGACACGAAAAGAGACTTTAATTTATAATTATGTAGGTACCTATACGTATAGATCATCATCATTCTCCTTCCCTTGTCCCAATTTATTTGGGGTCGGCGCAACATGTCTTTTTCTTCCATACTTCTCTATTAGTCGTCATCTCGGTAGTCACTCGATATCTCAAGAAAACATAAGGTACCTTTCCTAATCGTACATACTATAATTTTTAGGGTTCCGTGCCTCAAATAGAAAAACGAAACTGTTATAGGATCACTCGTGTGTCTGTCTGTCTGTCCGTCTGTCACAGCCAATTTGCTCCGAATCATGGACCGATTAACTTGAAAGTTGGTATATGTATGAATTTCTGTGAACCAAACACGGACGTGTTACGTGAATAAATGAATTTTTAGTGTGGGTGTCAATTTTGGGGGCCAATAAGAAAATTTTAAAAAGTTTTGCAAAGGAAAACTTATAAGAACTCTATGGTCTTAAAATAACATGGTAAAAATGGCATTTTTATTTTTTTTAATTAAATTGAATTACTAAAAACGAAAAACCTACAGACCTAGATTAAAGTATACTGAATGTAATAAGATCAAAGTTGTCTCATTTCGTAAAGGTTTAGGGGAGTAAAAACGTTATCGCCCGAAACAATATTTTTGTAAATAATTGTATGAAATATAGGTAATTGCCTCCAAAAATCGCACTGCATATCGGCACTTCACAATCCTTTAAGGTCTTGGTGAAAATGCTCTCCATGTTCGTCACTGACGTATCCAAGCTTTTCAGGAAAGAAATCGAGGTGCGAGTGTAGGAAGTGACTTGCAGAGACAAGTTGACACCCATTCGTTGAAAATTATGTAATAAATTAGTAACTAACTGTCGGTAATTTTCTTTGACAATAACACTCCCCTATGGGATGTCCTTTCTTAGATATAATGAATTCACCACAAACGTAACAAAAACGGTCAGGTTTTACTTTACACAATCTTTTTGACATTTTGAAAATGTATATTTAATCTGAACACTACACTGCATTAAAATTTTATAATGAATTTAAAATCAATTTGTGGGTAGTTTGAAAATAAAATGTGATGATAACTTTGGTTTTTGACTTGATAAAAAAGAACACGTTTTTTCGTTTACCAAAAATTAGAAGACATGTGACATCTAGCAACCCGAACGGGGCCCGTGTGGTGCTGGTGCATTACTGTACAGCACACTCTCTCTCACAGAGACGAGGACTGTGTCCCAGTAGGAACTTTATAGGCTCATTATGTATTATTAATTGCCTTAACTGGGTTTAAGGGATGTAAAATAATAATTAATCAGAAATTTTGTCAAATCTCCGGTTAAAGAAGCATTTATAAGGTATTTTAAGAGGATTGTGAAGTGCCGATACGCGGCGCGATTTTTGGAGGCAATTACCTACATTTCATACAATTATTTACATAAATATTGTTTCGGGCGATAACGTTTTTACTCCCGTAAACCTTTACGAAATTTGATCTCATTACATTCAGTATACTTTAATCTAGGTCTGTACGTTTTTCGTTTTTAGTAATTCAATTTAATTTAATTTAAAAAAATAAAAATGCTCGTGGATGTTTTTATGTCAAAAATATAGATATTTAGATGCTAATAACTTATATTGTATATAATATTTCTTTATAATAAAAACGTACGGACCTAGTTTTTCATTATACCTACAACATTTCCAAAAATTATGAAAATTAGATTATGTTTACGGGGAGAAAAACGTTATCTCTTTTTGTATAAAAATTTACAGCTTCACAATCCTCTAAGGATATCGATAAGGATATCGGTTGCAAGGGATAATGGTCCCCTGCAACCAAAATAATAGGGGATCAATCAGAGCGTTTTACGAGAAGTTTAAAAATAGTAACCTGCATTTAAACGAACAAGTGAGCATGGTTGCGTGATAACCCTCCCCCCCCATCCCCCCCAAAAGACTGTAAAAGGTTTTTTCGGAAATAAACGTTGGAATCTTTGAACGTTGTCATGGGTTGGCATGATTTGGACGACCTGAAAGCCCGTGAAACATACATATAAACACTTACAGGATAATCTGTAATTAGATGAGTCATACCTAATAAGCAACTAAATGCAAAAGTTATCGAGGTCACAAAAGCGAAATCGTGAGAATTTAAAAATGGCATTTAACTACTAACTATCTACAAATTTTTGAAAAATTGATTCGAGTTGGTTAATCACGGAAGGTATGTCCAAATTACTTAAAGTATTATGTTCTAAGTATACAGGGACAAATTAAATTAGCTAGCGAAACTCCGGAGACGTGATAGGTATCTAAACACGACCAAATAAAACAGATTTGATTTGATATGATTTTTGGGGGTCAATGACCGCTGGTAGTGTTGTTACTTGAAGTGCAAATCTGAAAAACGTGTAGAGATATCGATACCCATCACGTCTGTGAAGTTTACACAAAAAAAAACTGATTTTTAAATTGATATTTTAAGTAACTGATGAGTAGTTAATAAGCCCAAAAATAAAATATCAACAAATTTATTTATTTTTTATTTTATCATGTTTACAATTTTACACATCCCATACCCATCATGACTGCGGAGTTTCGCTCACTAATTTAATTTGACCCTGTATATTGCAATTAATCTGCCTAGTCTTTGGGTTCAGCTTCCAGTCTAACCAGATGCTGCTGAATACAATAACATGTGATTTTTTCGTGCCTGTCAAGCAATTTGGACCGTCTAAAGACCCCATTGGGACTGCGACCGAATTCGGTCGTAAAGCGATCGCTATCTATGTCGAGACTACAGCACCAGTACCTACCCTAATTGCGTAACACATCATCAGTCGGAATCGGAATAATTTTGAAGCAAATTTCTAATCCATTGCTTCATATGTTCGAAAAAATTGTCTGTTCGACAACGTAAAATTAACGCAATGAATGTTGTTGAACTGTCAAAATGAAACAGATTCCGATTGATAATGTATTACGCAATTGCCTCGCAATTGCCGCGCAACCAGCGCGCTGGTTGGCAGACTTTACTCATACATTGTAATTCTTCCGTTTTATTTTATTTGTTAGCTTAACTAGAGATTCTTAAATTAGTACAATACCTACTTAGAAATACATTTATACACAATTTATTGTATACGAAAGGGGACTGACTCGGCATTGGCAGTCTTCCAGAGGAAGAAAGTAGACATAGATACTCATGAATGAAAAAGAAAAATAACTTTTATTTTGGGACTCCCGGTGGCGCCGTCCTATTGCCATCGCTCGTACGATGATGCGTGCTTCCGACGAAAATGATCGTGCGACCGTGCGTTCAACCATACTGATATCTACTGAATGTCCTATTGAAGATCGCGCGATCATACAAAAACTGTGCATCTCTGATAAGAGCCATTTTGAGTGTGATCACATCGCTCCAAAACAGTACACACAATTTCTTATCGCGCGAGCGGTTTCATCGCACGATCAAATCGCATTGCATCATTGCACGAGCGATGACAATAAGACGGCGCCTGAGAGTATGACCCTCGTTTAATCTAACAGTATTACCTAATTAACGCTTTGAAATTAACCAAGATAGTGTAGATAGCTTAGACCATTAATGGACGATAGAATATTGGAATTGGGCATATTATGATAATTTCAAGTTACATATGCATAAAATATTCTCAAATAGAATGTTACCCATTAAACCTTTTAGAGTAGAATTGCAATAAAAATTTGACATTTCGCAAAAGGAGCTGGCAAGTTTATTGCGAAACTGTGCACCATTAAAATGATATGTGAAATAGGTATAAGTTAAGGTAGTTATTATTATGTTATTAGCTACACCTACTTACATGTCAATGTGTAATAATAATTATAAAAATAAATACAAAATAAAATTGTTTTTTCATTCAATTCGTAATTAGCGTCGGCGGGCTGTCTGCTCGCGCGGTCGTCGCTTTTGTACTTTTTTAGTTATTATTTACGAACTACTGTAAGTCACAATGTTTTTTTTTTTTTAACTATGTTTTAACCTTAAATAATTATATTTTGTTAGTATGTAGGTATTAAGATTGCTTAAAAGTGATTCAACACCCGGAAAAACCTATTGAGGTGTTTGGGATGATTATGTTTTGTTTTGTAAAAACACCAAGCTGGTTTTCTCTGAATCAACAACTGACATCGAAGGCGAGCCTATTGTCATTCCAAAGCCAAAGTCCAGAGTCCCGGGCTGTTACTAAGCTGCTGCGTCCTATGTCGCGCGAGTACGCGATCAGCGCGCGAATCAGATCGCGTATTCGTTCGAAGTCAAAATGTTCTGTCAAAATAAGTGATCGTCGAGGATGGATGGTCGCATCGCGTATTCGCGTCAATACCTAAGTCACATTACACAATGGACATTAGAAACATGCAGTTTTTATTATCGGGCAATATAATTTTCGTACCTTGCTGAACTAGATAGAGAAAGGAACAGCGAAACAAAGACAAACGTGAATGTCAGTTAGGACACCTGTTTGGTATCAGTATGGTTGATCGCGCAATCGTACGAAATAAGTTCGCGCGAATTAGTAATCAAATATTTTATACGCGCAAATACACCGGGCGATTGTCGATCGGGACACAGTTCGACTCCGGTACGTTTGATCGCTAGTTCGTACGAACAACGTTCGCGCGAACTTGCGATGGTTGCGTAGACGCTTTCTATTAGGACGCGGGATAAGAAAAGTTTTTCTTACTTACCCCTCTCTAAACGGGGTATTAAAGTTTTTATGAAAGGAAATCAAGGAAAAAGCTAATACCTACGTCTACTACAACAGCTAGGGCTGCCACCCCTCCAGGTTCGACCCGGAGTCTACGGGTTGCAGCGTGCATATCCGGGCCACGGGTTTAACATCGATATCTCCGGGTCAGACCGGGCGGAGACAGCAAAGCGACAGCCGACCATCATCAGTTCGTACAATCCAATCATTCAACATTGTCTGTTGATTTACGATGGGTTCATTATACAAAGTCACCTCAACTCACCACCGAAAATAATTGGATTTTTTTTCAATCCTTATAAGCAAATTTGCTTCCGTAGAACGCGTTTTATCACTAATATGAAACTTGTGGACCGACGACGAGTGAAACTGCTTGTCAGTAGACATGGTGAAGACAGACTTAATTATAAAGAATTATAATTAAATGAAATTATAATTATTAATTACAATATGAATTGCCAAGAATTTTTGAAAAAAACCTGAGCAGGAAAAGATGCTAAAACAATCCCTCCAGAATAAAAAATCTCAGCCTAACTGCCTAGTCTGCCTAACACTAGCTAGGTTATTTAAATGTAAAAAATACATTACCATTACTATATTTAATAAATAATAGTTACTTAAAAAAAAAAAAAAAATTTTTAATTGAAAAAAAGAACGATATCTCTAAAATTTGTCTTCTTTTTTTGAAAGGTGGCAGCCCTGCTACAACTTCAGATCATTTACGCTAGCTAATCGTTTTTTTACTTCACAAGGAACCGAAATAAACACAATACGTAAATAGCTACATAATAGCTACACAAGAATAAAGCTACAGCATTCACTGTACGATTATCAGTAGTCATTTACAACAATCTTTAAGTAATTATTCAGTTATTTATATACATAAGTTGTGACCGATGTGACCTCCAGCTTAACGTGGGCAGTTATTGTGAATGGATTGCTTGTAAACTTGAATTTTAAAGACTGTATTTTGTGAGATGTTTTCCTCTACATTATGTGTATAATAAAGAATCGTCGTAAAGAAGAATAAAGAGTCTTACTCTTTATTCCATACGCGAAAACGAAAGTCGATTTTATTGTTGCTAAACAATCACTTTTATTTGTTAACACAGGTAAAGAAATACAGATCTTAAGTTTGGTGAACAGAACGCTATGTTATGCCAGGAGGCGTACGAATATGGTGTGCATCTAGCTCAATATTACGATTTTAAATTTCACAGCATAAAAAGATGTTTGAAAATCATGCATAGTTAAAATTTCAAAATAAATCATAATATTATTTAAAAATCGAATGATGTCAGATTTAAATGAGGAATTATTTAGTTATAAATGTAAGTCAGAATAATTGAAAATGTCAAAAATATTATTAAATATCAATATTAATAATCGGCATCGGCATCTCGAATACAGAAACTACATAGTACCGTCCCGAAAAATAAAGTAATAATCGATAATGATTGATTTTGAGTAATTTCTTATTTTTTAAATAATATATCTAGTTTATAGAGGAGCTCGTGGCTAAGTAATAACAGCCGCACGGGTCGATTTATCAGGTTAAGCTACGCTTGCCGGTGTTGGTCTGTGGACCATCTTTTCATACCGAGACTCCTCCGTGCCTCGGAAATCACGTTAAGCCGTTGTTCCTGGCTGTCATTCGTGGATCATTGACAGTCGTTACGGGTCGTCAGAAGCCCGAAAGTCTGACAACCAGTCTTACCAAGGGGTATCGTATTACCCAGTAACTGGGTTGTGGAGGTCAGATAGGCAGTCGCTCCATGTAAAATACTGGTATTCATCTGCATCCGGTTAGACTGGAAGCCGACCTCAACATAGTTGGGAAAAGGCTAGGCAGATTGATTGATTGAATAATATATCTATTTTGATACTTATGCGTGTTTCACTAAAACATTTGAAACATATAAAATACAACTCTTTAAGACCAGGTAATCCCAAAAATGACTATTTCATGAAATCTTGACATTTTAGGATTATACTAACTTGTAATTACTGATTCTATTGTATATAATTCTGTAAAAACATATTTGTTACGGCCGCAAATCATGCTTTATTTAACATACAACTTAATACTAACTTGCAAAAAAGTAAGAAAATTTGAATTTCGCGGGCTACCCTGACGCTTCCTCCTTAAGGAGTTGTATTACTGATTCTAATTAATATAATTCTGTAAATACATGTTTTTTACGGTCGCGGATCATACTATCATTAAGATACACCCAGATACTGAGCTGCAAATTACAAAAATATTAAGAAAATTTGAATTTCGCGGGCTATCCATCATCCTCCTTCAATTTATTTGGGATCGGCGCAGCATGAACTTCTTCTTAGTCTCTGTTAGCTGTCATCTTAGTCGTCTACCTAAGTGCGGGCTTTAAAATACTCCGTATTTCTGTATGAATAAATGTCGGTCACAAAAAATCATCACGAAAGCTATTCCAACAGTCTGCAGGGAAGCAAGATAAATGCCTTGAAAATCTTAAAATCACCCTCAATCATAATAATATTCACCCATTTATATCCCATACAAGGTATAAACAAAAAACCTTATAAGTAATTAAGTCCACGTCTGCCTTTCGACTGTTTCACAAGAGATACATACTTAGAGAATCGGGGTCGGCCATCTCTGCAGAATTCTGCAATCATTACGCATTTACGACTCCTTGGTTTTTAAGTTGTAATATGTGGATCGCTTGCCAAAACAGGTGGTATTATGGATGAAAAGTAGGTTGCATCTTCATAATAGTTCAATTATGGGTAAGGTAGTTAAATATGACAAAAAACCGGCCAAGTGCGAGTCGAACTCACATTTAAAAGATTCTGTATCACCGTGCAATATTATTTTAACACTACATATTTTTTAATACGTAATAGTTTAAAAAAAAACACCTTTCTTTTACCCCTTGAATTTTAACTTATTTTTATTTTTTGTTGTTATAGCAGCAATAGAAATACACAATCTGTGACATATTACGATTCATGAGTTACAGCCCGTTGACAGATAGACGGACGGACGGACATTGGAGGCTTGGTAATAGGGTTCCGTTTGGCACCCTTCGGATCCGGAACCCTAAAAATGGCTATGTGGGGTCGCGTGGTGAAATAAAAGAGTCACTTTAGTAGAAACTACTATATTTTAACGGAATCAAAATAAAACAGATAAATACACGTCTATCGTCGTACATCGTCCCTTGCACGTATCGCCATATATTTCTTTTTATCTCTCTCTCTGTCTCTTTCACTTTTATACACCTTTCACTCGCAGCCCTTCATTTATGTACATTACGTACCTTCTACTCGAAATTCATTCAAAATCACAGCTATATTTAATATGCTTTTTAATTTGTAGGGATGCCTCTACGAGTGGCCATACTAAAATTGTAGCTAGCTATTCTTCCTGTGGAGTTAGAACCTCCCCAGTACCGGCACACCCTGGACTTGCATAGTCAACCCCGCTACCACCTTGCTGGCTGGCTTAATACCAGCTTTTTTATATTTTTTTACTATCTCGCAAGGCCGCCAGCCAGGGGATAAAGCTTAAGAACCATAATTATTACATTTCGACCGTGATTTTTGCGTAAATTGGCCAACTTTGGCGTTCTTATTCTGAGAAACTGAAAGACTTCGACAACTTTGAGTTATTGAATAGTAGAGAATAGTTGTTAGTATAGTTCATAGCGGCCTCGGTTTTTGCAATTTTTTTTCTTATCTACATAAATAAAACTAAAATTCCGAAGCAAGTTTTTCACTAAATGCGCGACGGTATTTTTTCGAGCTCGTGGATTGCCTACTGTGCAAATTAAATAAAAAAATATATAATAATATATCTTAAATTGTGTTTTAATTTATAGCGGCCTGAGAGTTTTGAAGTATGTATGGAATATCTATAAAAAAAAATCCCATTCAAAACCATAAAACTACAAAAAAACGTTCAGAATTAACAATTTTCTCCATACTACAAGATATTAGTCCATTAGACATTAAAATTTCATACTTTAAACAAAAAATAAATAAATTGTAAGACTCAAAATAAACGTAATTACAACTGCCAAATTGCGTAATTACAAATACCTAATCTGTCAAAACTACTTTTATTATTCGTAGGTCAAAACGCAATCTTGATAGGACTCTACTCGCTAAGGGAACCATCTGTGAGGTGCGGACGGTCCTGATGTTATACCTGGGGTTACGGTATAGGCCGTCGCTGGGGGAAGGCAGCAAGGGACAGGCTGGAGGGCTGGCTCGAGCATTTCTGTTCTTATATTTGAATCGCACCGATACGCAAGAAGATGAATTGAACTTATGAACTTTATCTGTATCTTCGTGTTCCTATTGGTTAGTAATATAATAAAAATAGATTTCTTACTTAATGTTGTTTACACAGTAGAAAACTGGTTTGTTTTTTTTTTAAACGAGTAAAGTTGTTGGGAATTAAAATGTTTGCGTTGTAGGTAAGTATTGTTATAGATTGGATATTGTCAAAGATTCGATCATTCAACAAAATTATAGTGATTCATCAGTTTTTTTTTTTTTTTTTTTCATTAGATCGGCAATGTAAGGCCCATTTAAGTAAACCATTAAAATTGAACGTTGCCTGTACCTTCATTTTCAAGAAGACATGTTTGATCTTCTTCCCAGCTAAAACACTATACAGTGGAGAAGGACAGCCGTTTTGGGGGACTGTCTTATGTTATTTTGACAGATTTTTTATTTAGATATAAGTAGTGGATGTGCTACAATTTAATGAGCCAACTACTGCCATCTATAACCACTACTTACACTTTAAATCCACGTCATTTAAGTCCACTCACGCCTTTCGGACAACTCACAAGGTCAAACAAAAGGCCACTAGTCTTTCTTCGCCATATTTATTACAAACCTGCTCACATTTCGATGTGCAGAGAACCTCTTTTTCTTTGGATAATTTGTCTTGTGTAATGTAATGTCAAAGATTCACTGTGTATGTCAGTAATGTTACTGTTGTCAATTATTTTTGACATTTAAACATGGCGTCTTTTTGGGGCATCACGGTTTCCGATTGTGTTCATACTTATTTTATGCCCCTTAGATATTCTGAGATGAAAATTATTATTATTCTATATTTAAAGGACATATGCATTCACCCTATCCTTACATACGGCGCCCAAACCTGGTCTTTGACAGTTCAGCAGAGGACCATACACGAGATTTACCAGCGAGCGATGGAGCACTGAGCGCAGTATCCTCGGAGTTCAACTTACCGACCTTACCGACCATATACGGACACAATACTGCGCTTTTAGACACAAATCACTGACCCAAAAAGCAGCCAAGCTCAAATGGGACTGGTCCGGACACGTTTGCCGCATGTCGGATGCATTGTGGGCTAAGACCACCACAACATGGGTTCCTCAAAACGTCCAACGGCATCGCGGAAGACCCAGGCGTAGATGGCGGGACGAACTTGACGCTTGTAGGAGTGATTGGTTCATATTGGCTCAGGATCGAGTTGAGTGGAAAAAGGAAAGGGAGGCCTTAGCCCTGCAGTGGCCAATACAGCCTGATTATTATTATTATTTATATGTATATAAGGTGTATCTATTCATACACTAAATCAGAAATCGAAAAAAAAAATCAGCTGTTTTGACGAATTATGCGAACATAAATGTACTGAACAGCAGATTTTTTTTTTTGCGATTTCAGGTTTTGTCCCATAGTAAAAGTTGTTCGTAATGATCAGTACAAGGACCCCTTAAGAGATTTCGTGTACGAATAGATACACCTTATATTAATATATATGAGAAAGTCCCTGAAAATACAAAAAAAAAAATCATCTATCAGATGATAGATGTTTTTTTTTAACCGACTTCCAAAAGGAGGAGGTTCTCAATTCGTCTGTATGTTTTTTTTTTTGTATGTTTGTTACGCGATTACTCAAAGACGGATGGACCGATTTGGAAAATTCTTTTTTTTGTTTGAAAGGGTATACTTCTGAGGTTGGTCCCATATAAATTTTATTAACTTTGCTGGAGGAGTTTTTGAGTTAGCTTCAATAATGCGTATATTTCCCACTTATTTTATATGGATGTTGTGATGGTGTTTTAATAACTTCCTATCACTGTTATTTACATGGCTATATCTACAATTATTGTGCTCAATTATGTATTCGAATTTGTGTGGGGTAGGTTCCACAACTAAAAAGTGAAAAATAAAAACTTTTTAGCAAAAAATAAAACCGACTTCTAAAACAAAACACTACAAAGTGAAAAATAACTTTAATTTCGGAAGTCGGTGGCAAAAAACGAAAATACAAAACCAAAGACACCGACTTCCGAAATTAAAGTTATTTTTCACTTTGTAGTGTTTTGTTTTAGAAGTCGGTTTTATTTTTTGCTAAAAAGTTTTTATTTGCATTTTAAAATGGATGAGATACATACCTAGCTACGTAATATAGATATATTACGTAGCTAGGTATATATCTCATCCATTTTTGTGTGCATAATAATATATCATCATCATTATCATTGTATTCATCATTATGAACAACTTTTACTATGCGACCAAACCTGAAATCGCGAAAAAAAATCAGCTGTTCAGTACATTTCACTGTCTCTTAAGATACAGGTTTCTTCCTAGTTTAAGAGACAGGGTTCATTATTTTTTGTATGCATAGACCTTTTTTTTTTTTGTAAATCTAAATCTCCTGCTCACAAGCTATGTTTTTATGCTTATTCTATTGTAGGTATTGATTTGTTCTGAACTGTGTCTGTGTGTATTTATTTTGGATAAATAAAGAAATGTATTATTATTATTTATGTTCGCATAATTCGTCAAAATGTCATGTACTGAACAGCAGATTTTTTTTTTGCGATTTCAGTTTTGGTCCCATAGCAAAAGTTGTTCATGATGATGAGTATAATCACCCCTTAAGAGGTTGTTGGTGTTTTACCAATAACCCTGTAGATATATAGACATATTCATGAGTACTTTCTTCCCTAAAAAAAGATTTCCTATGAATTTATAAATGGCCTGTATTATAATACTCGTAAGTCGCAAACAAAACCGACAGTGCGTTTTATATAACTATTACCATTTTAGCTAAGTATTTACGATCGAGTAGTAAAAGTTTGACATAATAATAATTGATGTTATATCGAAGTGAATGCGTTAACCGACGCTTCTGTCGACAGACAACAGACAGTTAGATGCGGTTTAGCTACCCATTAAAATATGTTGTATTAAAATATGTTGTATTTCGTAAGATTTGGTTATTTAGAGCTATCAATAATTGAGAGGAACGAGTTTTAGTTGAACAATCAATCTGCCTAGCCTTTTCCCAAATACCTATGTTGGGGTCGGCTTCCAGTCTAACCGGATGCAGCTGAATACCAGTATTTTACATGGAGCGACTGCCTGACTGACCTCCACAATCCAGTTCCTGGGTAATACGATATCCCTTGGTAAGACTGGTTGTCAGACTTTCAGGCTTCTGATGACCCGTAAAGACTCTAGTCTGGGTCTAGATTCTAGACTAGGTTGGTGACAAAGTTGACGATGGAGTAAGCTTACCCAGAAGCAGCCTGTTCACTCTCACTTTGAAGAGATTAGGGTTGTATGCGCTCGGAAACACAGACGCAGGTAGTGAGTTCCACTCTTTTGCTGTGCGCATTATAAAGAGCCTATAAGAACATCTGGGGTCATTAAAAGGTCTGCCAAGCGTGACGATCTTAAAATAATATTTCCATCACATTAAGGAGGAAGCGTCAGGGTAGCCCACGCAATTCAAATATTCTTACCATTTTTTGCAATTTACAGGTCAGTAGGTTTTATGTTGATTAAACTATAATAATAATACATAATAAAAAAAAATCAAAAGTATAAGGAGTAGGTAATGTTAAATACAGTTTTTCTTAAACCTATGTCAAGTTCACCCATGATTTGGGCCTGAACTAGGTAATCCTGTGTTTCAGGAGATTGGAAGTAACATTAATTGATTAACTATTCACTTATCATACTAATGTTATTGGTACATACATAATATATACATATTATGTAAAAAGGTGTATAAAATTGTATAATAAGAACAATATTTACTTTGGCACAAGTAATAACTTCTTCGTATCTTCACTATGATTCGCGATCGTAAAAATATGTAATCATAAAAATCAGTACCTACCTAATACAACTCTTTAAGTTAGTATAATCGTCAAATGTCAAGATTTCATAAAATAGTCATAAAGCTATCAAAACAACTCGAGATAAAATTGCAAGTGGCTGACATCCGCGATGTTTCGCGACAGCTATCCAAGAAGGAAAGTTCTAATTCAAGTCTTATTGTCGAATTTACGAATACCCTAACTAAAACTAATTTCCTGTCAGCCGTAAAAGACCACAACAAACGAAACCCTAATAATAAGATAAACTCAACACACATGGGTATTGATGCTCCAAAAACGCCAATATACATTGCAGAACAATTAACTACCTACTCTAAGCGACTATTCTACCTGGCACGTAATTTTGCAAAAGCAAACCAATACTTGTTTTGTTGGACCTCAGAAGGCCGCATCCTGATGAAGAAAACCCCGGACAGCCCCTCCATTGTTATAAAAAATGAAATGCAACTTCATAAGATGTCTGCACCTAACGATGTATGACTAGTGTTGGTTCTGTGCTTGGAAGGCTCACATTTTCTGTTTACGACCAGTGTCATAGCTGTTTTCTGTATTGATGTTACTTGCTTTGTCTCTATAATTATGTTAATCAATGTGAACAAGTACACAAAATTCATTTCAAACAAACATACTTCATACATACTTCACTTCCATAATCCTATTACAAATACAACGTTCAAACACACCACTACACCATGTATATCATTATTCACCTTACAATATGTCCCCACTGTCTTTACCCTTCTTTCTTTTAGCCTTATGACCACCTGTTTTACCCTTTACTCCGAATAACAATGTCTCATATAATTAATGATGTAATCTTAAATGTTGACAAATTTTCTGTATCAGAAACACATACATGCACCCCCGAAGAAACCAAATCATTTATTGATAACCTAAGTACCTGGTCTACAATACTCACGCAAAATATTCGATCAATAAATTGTAATTACCTAAACCTACAAACACTTATTCACCGTATTAACATTGATTCTGACTTGCTGGTTCTTACAGAATGCTGGCTACCATGTTCAAGTAACTCTTGTATTCCCACCCTACATAACTATCTTACATACAAAACTACAAAGCACCTTAATCAGAGCGATGGTGTGGTTGTTTATGCTAAGTCGAATCTAATTACCGCATGTGAAGAACCTAACTTTCTCGGATCAGCTTCGGGCTTGCTGGTAAAGCTAAATTCTGAAATTGCTATCTTGTGTATCTATCGCTCGCCTTCAAATGACAACATTCATAGCTTCCTCACGGCACTCAATAACATCCTTCCACCCCTTATGTCCTATAAATCAGTTATTATAACTGGAGACATAAACCTGGATATTAAACCCTCTTCCCAAGACTCACGATCTCATGAATATCTTAGCACCCTGGCGTATCACGGATTTTTACCTGCTCATACCGAACCTACTAGAGGTAATAATTGTCTAGACCACATAATGATTAGGACCAACACTAAAATTTTGACCTTAGTTTACGATACAACAGTGACAGATCATTGCTCTTCTTTATTATGTCTGTCCAATAAAAAAACTAAATTAATTTCTCAAAAAACTGTTTGTAAGGTAAATTATGACGCACTTGATACCGCTATGAAAATACTGGACTTTACCCCCCTATACAATGTCTCCGACCCTAATAATGCTATGGACCAACTAATTGAGTTGACAAAAGGTGCTATAACAGAATGCACAACAACTGTCAAAATCCCTGCAAATAAAAGAATATTGAAACCATGGATTACGCCAGGCTTGCTGAGGTGCATTCGGAACCGAGATTCACTACACAAAAAGGTTAAACAATCACCCGATAATCTAACTTTGAGTTTAACGTACAAACGATACAGGAACTTCACCTCATGTCTATTAAAAAAAATAAAAAGAAAATATGATGCTGATGAATTAAATAAGGCTTCAAGAAATCCTAAAAAACTTTGGGACACTATAAAATACATTACGAATACACAGAAAAGCAAAAACTCCGCCAAGCAACTACTACTTCATTCACAGTCGCCGACACAGTCTTGTAATGACGTAAATGATTTCTTCGTTAACATTGGGTCAAAGCTCGCGGAGAGGATCAGCAGCGTCCGAAACCATTCATCCTGTTCACAAACCTCAAACAACAACCCTTTCGTATTAGAACAAACAGACCCTGATGAGGTTCTAAGGACTATAAACCTACTCAGAGTCGACGCTGCTACTGGCTGGGATGGCATATCTCAGACGTTCTTGAGACGTTATGCCCAAACCCTGGCACCTATCCTATGCCACATTTTCAACCTTTGCTTTCAATCAGCCATATTCCCCACCTCTCTTAAACGGGCAATTATTCATCCGGTTTTCAAGGGTGGTGACGGGAGCTTACCTAACAACTATCGTCCGATAGCAGTCCTCAGTGCCTTGTCTAAGGTTCTCGAACGCCTCATAAATAAGCGCTTGGTACATTACCTCGAACACTTTAAACTGTTATCTCCTCAACAATTTGGATTTCGAAAGAATAAGTCGACTTGTGAAGCGGTTCACATGTTAGTTAACAATATAGTAGAAAACTTAAATTGTCACAAAAAAGTTCTCACTATATTTCTGGATCTTGCGAAAGCATTCGACACTGTCCCCGTCTCCACTCTTCTACTCAAGCTTGAAGGTTTAGGTGTCAGGGGGTCTCCACTTAACTTTTTTAAGAGTTATCTTACTGATCGTACACAATCGGTTACTATAGAGAACTACAGCAGTGATGATCTTCCCATTCGGTATGGCGTGCCTCAGGGTAGCATTCTGGGGCCCACATTGTTTCTTGTATTTATTAACGACCTTTGCAATCTCCAGCTACCAAATGCAGCGATAGTTTCTTTCGCAGATGATACTGCCATTACCTTTTCCGCGGACTCATGGTCGGAACTTCAGGCAGTTGCACAAAATGGCTTTAACTCTGCCTTAAAATGGCTGACCTCCCACACCTTGACCCTAAATGCTGACAAAACTAAGTTTATCACCTTCTCAATCACCAACGTTTCCCAACCTAAAACTGTCATTACCTTAAAAGCTCACTCTTGTCCCACACAAACTCAACCTGATTGCCAATGTCCTATTCTTTCCCCAGTAGAACAAATCAAATACCTTGGAATAATTCTGGATAAAAACCTTAACTTCAAATCTCACATCAACACTCTCTCCGGCCGCATACGTAAGTTAATTTATATATTTAAAACCCTGCGACATGTAGCGAACCCCATAATCATACGTAATGTATATTTTGCGCTAAGTCAATCAATCTTAGTCTATTGTATCTCATGCTGGGGCGGAGCTGCAAAGACCATACTTAAGCCTCTGGAGATTGCACATAGAGCTATTTTGAAAGTGGCTACTTTCAGACACATACTTTTTCCAACTACCGAGCTCTATAAATCTTGTAACGTCCTTAACGTAAGACAGCAATTTATTTTACACATTGTACTATTACAACACCAAAGAACACCTTTCCGTCAAATCTCCAAACGCCGTAAGGACATGGTATGTATTATTCCACATGCACGCATGTCATTTATAAAAAGATTCGCTACCTACCTTGGCCCTTCACTTTACAATAAAGTCAACAAGAAAACCCCTATATTTAGTTCAACGTTTTTTATTTGCAAAAAGACTGTTTGCACTTTTCTTCGAAACCTAAATTACTACGACACTGAAGAATTCCTAAAGAAGTGAACACAACAGACATACATACATCACACACACACATAAATACAGACACACACCACACTAAATACTAACACTACCACACACCACACTGACTTACTCGTACACGCCTAGATCTTTGTTTTTATTTAATTGTTTATATAAGAATTAAAAACATTTACACGTGCTACTGTAATTTTTCCACTACGACAGGGACCCGGAACTGTTTCTTCTAAACACAGGCTACCCTGTAGCCTATCTAGAAGAGCAGAAATCCTCCCACAAACTAGATGTAAGACAATCATTGTTCTTCTCTTACTTCGCCATGTATCTAGTCTTAGTTAAACAATAAATAAACTTTATTATTATTATTATTATTTATTATTATTATAGTCATTTAATGGTATTACCTCGGGCCCTATTCTCTGGTCTGGTCTGGTCTTATAGAGTTGTTGACTTTAATCATTACGATTCTATAAATGCATACTTATTACGATCGCGAATCATATTTTGATCAACATACAATCTGACACTGACTCACAAATTGCAAAAAACGTATGAAAATTTGAATTTCGCGGGCTACCCTGGCGCTTTCGCCTTAACTATCATTATAAAGCTCTATATCTCTAAAATCTACATACCGTCAAAAGCCACAGAAAAAATCCTAAGTACCTTTTTATGTTGAACTCGAAATTACCATAAACGTCTAAGGTAGGGTCAGCGAAACAAGCGGGCCCACCGAGCCAGCACAATAGGGGGATGTGACATCACTTCCTGTACAACCAGACAGCGCCGGCGCACGATTTCGGGAAGGAAATCGGTTCGTGTTCGAATTTTAATATGTGGTTTTTGAATTAGTTTCACTGTTTATTTGCTTTTGTTTGTATTTGGAATGTGTAACGGTTTATAATATCAGTAGGTTACAACACACATTTTTGTCAAGATTAATTTTATTGTATAGCAGAAAAATATAAATAACTACCTCTGAAAAACCACGTATTGATATGGATTTTGGATCTGTTAAGCCAAACTATCCCTTTGGACCCTAGTCAAGTTGCGTACAAGCTTAGCCGTTAATCTGGGCAGCCAAAGTCGGGCAACTAGTTTCAACTGATGTGGTTATACAGGGCAATTTTGAAATCACTAGCTAAATTTTCACAGGGTTTCTACCCAAACAACTTTCACTATAGGACCAACTATGAAATCAAGAAAAAAAATCAGCTGAGCAGCAGCTGCATACAAATGTTCAATAGGTACCTACTGGACCAAAATGTAACTTCAGAGTCGGTCCCATAGTGCTCCTGTGAAAATTTAACTAAAAGTTTTAAAAATTGCACTGTATAACCTATAGGTACATACATATAGGGTGACTGGTGATTAGTGACCGATACTTAAACACATGATTGTACTCATGATAACAAACAACTTTTACTATGGGACCAAACCTGAAATCGCGAAAAACACTCAGCTGCTCCCTACATTTTGACGAGTTATGCGCACATGAATGTATGAGACAGGTGTTTTTTTTTCGCGAATTCAAGTTTGGTCCCATATAGTAGGCAAAAAAATATTCGAGCGCGTCTGTTATTCTTATGGGACGCGATCAAAACTCATGGCCGTTTTTGAAAATGCAAAACTTTTTTTTGTATTTTTTGAAATACTCGCGATAATATTCACGAAAATGGTAACGTCTTCAGTTAACTCTCTAAATATTTCAATTTCCTTTATGAGCGAAACCAAAAGTTTTGAGAATATTCGATTGAGCTAGAAGTTATTCAGTTGTCACCACTCGGACCCTCAAAAGCGATCTTGAGTATTCTTTGTCATAGTCTTAAGCTAGTATTCGCCCTGGCATACACCTTTTCGGAGACGGGGTATGTCAGAGCCAATACATACCTTAAAATAAGGGAAGAGTTTGTGTAACAGTTAATGATCGCTCACATTAAGGTGGTTGTGTACCTCTAGTTTAGAAATAAACTTTGTAATGTATCAGGAGGTATTTGTTTAATTGGTTTCTTCCTTACAGCTTATACCTAATAAGTTTTACTTAAGTACAGTTAGGAGTAGTCTCACATAATAAACCGATAACATCTTAGGTTTATCCACAAAATCTGTAACTACCAATATCCGGGCTTACAGTACGGCCACCATGCAAACCAGCAGATTAATATTCCTCCGTTATCAGAAACATGTGCGGCATATACACTATCAATATCTGACGCGCTCGAGTAAATCCATGTGACAGTTTTTTTTTGCATTTTTGAAAACCTACAGCCGCTCTCCTCGCCGGTGAAGGGTATAGGTACATCATATAACCTTTTTTTTTCTTTTTAACATCTAATCTTCAATATCCAATAGGTCCCCACGACGCTCCAGTAAATCACCATTTAGCATCGTGGGCTTCCCTACCAATAGTAAAAGTTGTTTGTTATCTATCATGTGTTTAGATACAGCGAAAGGAACTTCGTTGAAAGCGGGTGTCCCACGACATCTCTCGAGATTTTTAATCCCGGTAAATGAAAAGCTTGACAGCCAAGAGCAGCTAGTTTATTATTTTAGGAGTGACGGAACGAAAGCCGTTATTTTCGCTTCAAAAACCGATAAATATTCTGAAAAAAAAATGTTGTAGTCTATGGTTTGATCAAAATCCTACAAATACGCGATTATTGCTATCATGGAATCAAATAGATTTTTCTCGACTGTTTTGATCAATTTTTGTACAAAACTATCTTTGTGAATGCACCTTATGTGTGTAAATAACGATAAATGTCGATGAAATCCCGACTGGCTTGATATGAACACCATAAATCCAAAACAGCTTGAACGAAAACCGTTAACTCCACATTTCTTTGCCTAATATCTCGTTAATAACAATAGTTATTTTCGAAAACGTTTCACTAGGTAGGTACCGTATTTAAAGATATTTTTACTAATTATAAATATATAACTTTACTAAAAAAAAAAAATTGTTAAAAATAAAAATTTAAATAGGCTGTTTGTGAGATTTTTTTTTTCATTTTATAAAAAAAATACAAAATGAATTTAACGCTTTTTGATTAGTTACTCCTCACTTATCTGTAGTCAATTATACAACAAACTAATACGAGTAAAGTAGGTAACTATCAAGCGCAACAAACGGATAATTATGGTGGCGTGGGCCATGGTCTCACTAACACGCGCTTTGTTGCAATCTATCTAGCTTGTTGCTAGTGTCCGTGATAGTTTGCTACGTGCGGGGCACATTTAGATAATACAACATGTTTCGAATGGTTTGAAACATGTTGGATAAAAAAAGTCTGCCTAGCCTTTTCCCAACTATGTTGGGGTCGGCTTCCAGTCTAACCGGATGCAGCTGAATACCAGTATTTTACATGGAGTGACTGCCTAACTTACCTCCACACCCCAGTAACTGGGTATTACGATACTTGACTTGACTGGTTGTCTGACTTTCGGGCTTCTGACGACCCTTAAGAGGATTGTGAAACTGTAAATTTTCATACAAAAAGCGATAACGTTTTTCCCCCTGTAAACATAGTCTAATTTTCATATTTTTTGGAAATGTTGTAGGTATAATGAAAAACTAGGTCCGAATGTTTTTATTTTAAAGAAATATTGCAGACGATATAAGTTCAAAAGTCATCTAAATTTCTATATTTTTGTACATAAAATCTTTTTCGAACGTTTTCATTTTGTTTAATTAAATTGAATTACTAAAAAAGAAAAACGTACAGACCTAGATTAAGGTATACTGAATGTAATGAGACCAAAATTATCTCATTTTGTAAAGCTTATGTAAATAATTAATAATAATAATAACCTGGGACATTTTCACACACGGTCATCTGGTCCCAAACTAAGCAGAGCTTGTACTATGGAAACCAGATAACTGATATACTACATATACTACTTTTTTTTTGTAAATACATACTTATATAGATAATTACACCCAGACTCAGGACAAACAGACATGTACATGCACACAAATGTTTGTCCTGGATGGGAATCGAACCCACGACCAGCGACATGATAGGCGGTATCTTAACCAATTGTATGAAATGTAGGTAATTGACTCCAAGACTCGCGCCGCGTATCGGCACTTCACAATCCTCTTAACGACTGTCAAAAATCCACGAATGACAGCCGGGGCGAACGGCTTAACGTGCTTTCTGAGGCACGGAATAGTCTCGGTATGTAGATTGTCACCCATCCATGGACCAACCTCGGCAAGCGTAGCTTTACCTGATAGGTCGACCCGTACGGCTGCTATTACTTAGCCACAAGCTCCATGTTAAATAAACACCATATGAATAAAAAAGACACCAAAGAGTTTCGTTTTGAATATAATATTCAAAACGAAACTCTTTGGTGTCTTTTTGCTGAATGTTAAATCAGCCACGAATGTTAAACGACAATAACCGCTGATGAGCCTCAACTCCTGCTGAACGACCATTTATGCTTCTAATTTACGTGTCGACTTGAGTAAAATGTGTCCAACTAGAATGTAGCCATCGCTGCATCCTGGGTAGTCCGTCCAGGATGCAGCGGCAGGTCAAGACCTGACTCAGAACTGCTACCGACTTTGCTTTTCTGAATAATTGAAGAGAGGAACTTTTAAGATACCTACACTGTTTATGGCAGTTTTTACTATGTGTACGATCTACGCTGTACATTGACTCTAACTTGTCCTACTTACAGTGAAACGTTGCACTTTGTTTAATTGTCCATTATTACATTATAACATGTTATTTTTAGTAGCAATAAAACCTTTATACCAATCGGTTGTCTACTCTTTCAACATAACATCATCACTGTTGATTTTGCTATAAACATCATCATTCTCCTGCCCTTGTCCCAATTTATTAGGGGTCGGCCCAACCTGTCCTTTTCTTCCATACTTCTCTATTAGTCGTCATCTCGGCAGTCACTCCCTTTCTAGCCATATCATCTTTCACACAGTCCATCCATCGTTTCTTTGGTTTTCCCTGACTCGTATAGCCATCCACATTCATACTCAAAACTTTCCTGATGACATTTTCCTCATTCCTCCGCATCACATGCCCATACCATGACAACCGATTTCAGAACAACTTTTCAGTCACCGGTGTCACTTTCAGACTTCCTCTTACATACTCATTTCTTATTCTATCAATTCGCGTAATCCTACACATCCCTATTAGGGCCGGTTTTTTGATTCGTAGTTAACGCAACCAATGGCTAAACATAGTAACTAATGGTTGAATTTTGGCTAAATGATGAATGTATTCGTGTTAGCTCATTCACACTAAAAAATAGTAACTAATGGCATAACTCATTCTCACATTCATTCATTTCATTCTCATTCTTTCACATTTAGCCAAAATTCAACCATTAGTTACAATTTTTAACCATTGGTTGATTTAACTACGGATCAAAAAACCGGACCTTAGCATTCTCATCTCAGCTGCATGTTTTTCAATTGCCTTTCATTCATTCTTTTTGTGGCCCAACATTCTGATCCATACAAGACAACAGGACAAACCATTGCTTTATAAATGTTCCTCTTGAGTTTAAGGGGAACGCCGGAGTCGCAGATTGTTCCCGTGACCTGCCGCCATTTCATCCATCTAGTGTGAAACATAGCACTTTATACAAAATCGTTTAGCTAGTTTTTTGATGACCACGGTAAACAGAAAGTGAAAACATTTGCCCTAAGAACACTGCAGTGGGCTCACACACATCTCGATCTGAATACTTCTTTAGGATTTTCTTCAACACCAACTGAATGTTCCTTCTTTCTTCCCTAGGAGGACGGCACCGTAGAATACTACAACAACATCATCGTGCAGCCTCATCTCCGGCTGGTGACTGGTCAGGGTCGAGGGTACCACGTCAGGTGTCGCTATCGTCGCAGGGATCTGACGCACTTCCATCTGTACCGCCCGCGGGCCGCCAGACTGACTAACTCGCTGAACGATGATTTTATTGATAATAGCAAGTACGTATCAATTTATCTTTATTTATCTCCAAGTGTTCCTCTCCACTGCCACATAAGCAAGACCGCAGAATAGATGACCGATGGGCCCGAAAGGTTCTGGAGTGGCGACCGGGTACCGCAAAACGTAGCGTTGGAAGGCCCCCCACAAGGTGGACCGCTGACCTTGTGAAGGCCGCAGATCCGCTGGATGCGGGAAGCACAGAGCCGGTCGAAGTGGTGATGCTTGGATCTTTCAGCTGAAATGATGATTATGATGATGTTCCTCTTTTTGAAGCTTGGTAATGGAACTGGGAAATCGAATCCAAGTTTGATCCTTCCAAAATCATTTTTACGAAGCAATCAAAATCCTTCTAAGGATGTCTTTTCGCTAAGTAAAAGAAAATGACCTTATTCAGTCTGTTAGTGTACTTACTGCAGGGCATAGGCCTCTTCTCATACCGAGAAGAAAAGAGTGTTAAGTGACTGAGGCCTCATCATTATTTTTAATAGATAAAAAAAATAACTTTATAACTACGTATAAAGTAAGAATTAAAATATATTTGTTGAAGAAGGAGATACTTTTGGGTGACGGGTAATTAGTGACCAATATTTAAACACATGATTGTACTCACGATAAAACAACTTTTACTATGGGACCAAAACTGAAATCGCGAAAAAAAAACGAGCTGTCCCATACATTCATGTTCGCATAACTCGTCAAAATGTAGGGAGCAGCTGGGAAAAGTTGTTTGTTATCATGAGTACAATCATGTGTTTAAACATCGGTCACTAATTACCAGTTACTTCATACATGCTTACACTCCTGCCGTCGAGAGAATACGTTCCTGACACCTGTCAGTTGGACAATTTCTAGTTGTAATAAGGATCAAATTCACAAAATACGTATTCGTTAGACATGTGTCAAGAACGCATTCTCTCGACGGCCGAACTGTAGTTTGTTTTGGGTGCAATAAAGATGTCTTGAAGAACCCAAGCTGGTGGACCACCACCACCACCCTGGGCTTCTGGAGCAACCTGTCGCTCTACCAACCTTTCAAACTGGCTAATGTGTTCCCCACGAGCTACGGCTTGACCTATCCTCTTATAACAGACACAATAGAAGAGTAATGATCTGTTTATACAGGGTTATTGGTAAAACACCAGCAACCTCTTAAGGGGTCATTGTACTCATCATTATGAACAAAGTTTACTATGGGACCAAATCTGAAATCGCAAAAAAAAATCAGCGTACAGTACATTTTGACGAAAATTGCGAACATAAATGTACTTGAACAGCTGATTTTTTTTTTCGCGATTTCAGGTTTGGTCCCATAGTAAAAGTTGTTCATAATGATGAGTACAATGACCCCTTAAGAGATTGCTGGTGTTTAACCAATAACCCTGTATATTATTATATATAAAATTATTGTATATTTCAGTGACGAATTCGACGAGGACTCGGGACTGTTGCCTTCCGTATCCATGAAGATTTATAAGGGAGACCCCGAAGATGAACAAGTAAGATATTCTAAACTACCTCGACTGCCTCGTTGTTCTAGTGGTCGCAAGTGCACTAGCACGAGGTCCTGGGTTCGATTCCCAGGTCGGGCAAAGTGTTCTTCTGGAATTTCTCAGTACCAGGGCGGCTGGAAAGTTTTGAGCCTCAGTACCTTCAAGTGTCATTATAGTCTCGCGCTGCATATTAGTAATTTGCGAATCCTCATCTGTATTATTAACGCCATCATTTTTCCAGTGCTAGAGAGAGACGGAGCTATATGGTCTATAGCACCATTCCTTTTTCGCAACGGAATCATGATGGCGTTAATAGTTCATAATACGGCCCCAGGCCGCTGATCTTCAAAAAGCACTAACAAAACAGGAGAAATCCTGATAAAGAACCTTAAAAATAAAAAAAATAAATAAAAGAAAATTAGTTTAATTCGAGTAACAAGACTCACATACAAACACATATAGCAGAAGATACAGACAGGATAACAAGCACAGACAAAAGAACACTCACAAGGTAACAATATGTCTGCTGCAGCATTGCCGTATGTAAGGGCAATCCAGTCTGTTGGCGATCATCGCCATGACGGTGTTGGTGCGCAGAGTGCGGGGCAGCCGCACTCTGCGCACCAGAGACGCGCACCGCTTGCGCATCGTCGCGTGAAAGCAATCGGTGCGCGCCTCCGCGAACATGCCCGAGGCACTGCAGTGGCGGGGCAGCCCCAACAGCGCCCTGAACGCATTATTGAACTGGACGCGGAGGGCGCTATATGTCGCACGAGTATACTTTGCCCACAGGCTGCACGTGTAGAGGGATGTACAATAATTAAATGCCTCGTTGCTCTAGTGATTGCAAGCGCTACTGATGAACAGATGAAAAGTCCTGGGTTCGATTCCCGGGTCAGGCAGTGTTATTGGATTTTTCCATCAGGAATTTCTCAGTAACAGCCTGGAGTCTGGATTTGTGCCCGGTTGATGACGATAGGCTCGCCCCCTGTTACATGGGACTAAAATATAACTGGCGCAATGTGGGTGTATTATGGGTGGACTTCTGTCCTACCCTTCGGGGAATATATAGTCGTGAAGTTATCTTATGTTATCACTACATATTATAAAACAAAGTCCCCCGCCGCGTCTGTCTGTCTGTTTGTATGTTCGCGGTGATCTCAAAAACTACTGAACGGATTGTAATGCGGTTTTCATCAAAAGGAAGGTTTAAACGTATAGTTTTCCTACATCCACGTAGGCGAAGCCGCGAGCAAAAGCTAGTAATACATGCAATAAAATACTCGTAAAGGCCAAGGAAGCCCAGTTTTAAATCTCTCCATACTGATTGCGCCCACGGGCTGTTTGTCGCTCAACCAGTTCTTACATTAATGCACAATGCAGCCAAGATAATGATCGTATGCTATCAAAATGCAGCGGGCATGCGACGCGACGCGACGGCGGGATGTGGATTCATTTGTTTTATTTTTGAGAAAATGTTTGATTGCCGAGAGTCGACTGATGTTTTTTAGGGTTCCGTACCCGAAGGATGCCAAAACGGTACCCTATTACAAAGCCTTGGCTGTCCATCAGTCAGTACATATCTACGTAAAAACACACAAAATTATTCACCTGGCAGTTTGTGAATTAAGACTTTTTTGAGAATGGCACTCGGTCGTAACACCATTTATTTCATACTAATCCTCAATTTCTGATCTTTCAGGTGGCGTCAAACGTACGTATAGGTGACATCTTGAGCCTCGTGGTGTCGTTGGAGAAGCAGCGTCAGTTCGGTCTGTTGGTCTCTGAGTGCTCTGTTAGAGATGGGCTTGGATGGGCTGAGCAGAGCCTGATCGCTGATGATGGGTAAGTGGACAGGACGTCAGTTGTTCTCATTTGGTTTAGGAGACACCTCGAGCTTCCTGGTGTCCTGGACAAGCACGACGAAGTAACGGTAAAACTACTCACTTCATAAGCGATGGACCTTCATCGCTTATGAAGTGAGTGGTTATACCGTTATTTCGTTCTCATTTGGTTTAGGAGACACTTTTAGCCTCTTATTGTCACTGGAGAAGCAACGTTAGTTTGGTTTGCTGGTGTCTGAGTGCTCTTTTCGAGACGAGTCCATCTCTAATCTCTCTCTCACTCACAACACACTCAAAACTTTTGCAGGAAACATCGTAAAACTTACCCATCACCAGCGATCAGGCTCCCCTGATCACTAGTGATGGGTAAGTTTCACGATGTTTCCTTCAAAAGTTTTAAATGTTTAGACCTGTAGGGGAATGGAACGCAAAACAGACCACTTAAGAGGATTGTGAAGTGCCGATACGCGGCGCGATTTTTGGAGGCAATTACCTACATTTCATACAATTATTTACATAAATATTGTTTCGGGCGATAACGTTTTCATCCCCCTAAACCTTTACGAAATGAGACAAATTTGATCTCATTACATTCAGTATACTTTATTCTAGGTCTGTACGTTTTTCGTTTTTAGTAATTCAATTTAATTTAATTAAAAAAAATAAAAATGCTCGAGGATGTTTTTATGTCAAAAATATAGATATTTAGATGCTATTAACTTATATTGTATGCAATATTTCTTTATAATAAAAACGTACGGACCTAGTTTTTTATTATACCTACAACATTTCCAAAAATTATGAAAATTAGACTATATTTACGGGGAGAAAAACGTTATCTCTTTTTGTATGAAAATTTACAGCTTCACAATCCTCTTAAGCAAGAACTAATTTAGAAGAAAATAAAACTAGTCGTTAGATTCTACATTTTCGACAGTAATATCAATCAACAACGTCAACTCTTCGCTATTTATTAAACAGACGTCAATTATATACCATAATCAAATATAACAGCTTGTATTGGTCCGTTTTACCTTTATAAGCGAGGCATAACGGACAACACAGGAAGGCAAAATGGACTCGTATACTCGTACAAACTCGTCAGAACATTTAGTTTACAGAGAAACACTGCCTGCACTGAAATTGAACCTATCTCCCAATCGTTTCTGGAAACAAGTTTTCATTTTCTGATAAACTGTATTTTTTTTTATCTGTTCTATCACTATTCTTTCTTATTTTCCCTTTCGTAGATGTTTTTGGTCCATGGAAGTCACCTAATGAACTATCACTTTTTTTTTTCTTTTTTGGCATTGGCAAAATTTACCACAATATGGACTTCTCACGACCAAGCCTGTAAATGCATGAATCTTATAATTTCGGATAGATTTTCTTATATAATAATTCCTACTTTATCTTCCCAGCTGCCCGCTAGACGGCGAGATCATGGGCCAGTTCCAGTATTCCGCCGATCGGCAGACGGCACGTGTCTCCTTCCCGGCACACAAGTTTCCTTACACCGCCAGTGTTTACTACACGTGCGAGGTCAAGCTGTGTGACCTGAACCATCCTACGGACTGCGTGAGTTTATTTTCTATCTTTAGGCACCTGCACCACCAGCGAGAAGCTAGTAGAGCTAGCGACTAAAACCGAGTCGGCAAGCAACGAGCAGCGAGTGTGCGACGGGGAGAAATCTTACTGATTACTTGCTGGTATGCGTGTAGATACCAAGCGTGAGTCTCTCAGTAGTGACTGTTCTACCCGCCAAGCGAGTGTCGCTGAGCGAGTACACTTTTTGATACCTCTTGTCGCTGTGATAAACGAGTACCTACTTACTCGCTGGCGGTATGAAGCTAGTTAAAATTATGTATCTCTTTTACTTTTACAGCCAGGGGCTTGTGGCTAAGTAATAACAGCCGCACGGGTTGATCGACCAGGCTAAGCTAGCTTGCCGCGGTTAGGGGTGCCACGAATGGGTGATTTTCCTAGGCACGGAGAGCTATTGGTATGTAAAGATGGTCACCCACCTACGGACCAACCGCGGCAAGCGTAACTTAACCAGATTGATCGACCCGTGCGGCTGTTATTACTTAGCCACGAGCCTTACCTAAGTATTTACCTATTACTTCATCGCACTCATATTGTAGGCATCGTATAATACAAAATGACTTCCTGCTTATAAAATATAAAATAATTATTACTTGTATGTCTGCTGAACGTAAAATTACAATCTTTAATGTGTTACACGCTGCTGCTATATAGTTTAGGAGCTATGCAAACTTTTTGTTTTAAAAACTAGCGATCTACACCTTGAGTCGTATCTACTCGTGTAAAAGATTTTATTGACATCATCCTCCATGACTAAGAAGTTTTTTTCAATATATAATATGTGTTTAGTCAGAAAAATGTTACAAGAACTTTTCGCTGCGAGGATCTTAATAATCTCAATTTTGTGGTAGTTAACCATTTATTTAATTCCAGTTAGAGATACCTCCCAACACTAATTAGTTATAGTTTTTTATTGACCATGTAAGTAATTTGTCACTAAAGACACCGACAAAGTTGCGATTTACAAAAATGTGACTCGACTGTCGTGATGAGAGATTTAAAATACAGAAAAAATAACTGGTTTTTATTCTTTTCTATTGTTTTTTTGTGACAACTACTAAAATCAAATATGAAAAACCTCTTATGTATGTGACACCAATTTGCAGGTAAATTGGTGTCACATACATAAGCTTTAACTTTCAAATCAGAACACAGGATAATTGTTGCTGAATGGCAGCAACCAATAAAGCATTGGTTCTTCCAACTGCTCTTTTTGAAGAAGCTCTTCTCGGTGGTAAATTATAAAGCGTTAGTTAAATGACATTTTTTGCCGACTGTGTGACATCAAAGTCAGAGGCATCCTAAAACGTCTGGATGGATTTCAATACATGAGGTGTCTATCGACTCGTCTAGTTCGCACGATGGTTATAAGCTAGATTTTATTTTTATAAAAACGAGAAGTCAATAAACAATTAAAATATTGGGAAAAAAATGTCCGACAAGGTACCTACCAAAATAAAAGGGTTTTTTGACTTTTTTTTTAATTTTTTTAAATTTTATTATTTGATCTACAGGAGCCATGTACAGAAGCACACAAGCGGCGCGTGAGACGTGACGATGAAGGATCTCCGGCTACTGTGGAGCTGTTCAAAGGGCTTTATGTGAACGAAGCTGATTCGCCTGACAACGATGAGGTTACTACCGAGAAGGTGAGATATTAAACTTAATAAATCATGATTTACTTATCTGTTCTCTGTCGGATCTTCTCCAGCCGCCGTTTTTTGATGAATTTGAATCGTGAAGAAAACGAATTAACCCTTTGTCTACAATCCTGCTTCGATGTCCGATATTTCATTTTGAGCGAACCATTTACATGGAAATAAAACAAAAGGATCAAACTAAGCTCACCTTTCTTTTCTACAATAATCGAATAATTCCACCTTTGCCCCGCCAAGTTGTTCCACTGGTGGAACAAAATGGAATATCTAATTCTGGGTCGCAACTTCATCTATTCAGTAATGGTCTTGGATTTCATTTAGGGAAACCCTTGACACACATGACATTATGGATGTTGTGAAAAGGCTAAGGCTTATCACTGCAACGATAACTATCATGGTCCTGCTCTCTCCTAATAACTGTAAACTGAAGTCACCAATCTGCATGCAATGCTTATTCCACTAACTATTAGTACATTAGATTGATTACTAGGTTAGTTATAGTAGATACTTGTTTAGGTTTCTTTTCTTCTTATCTTACCTTATAATCACAGAATACCAATAAACTTTTCAGAAAGAAGACGAAATCTGCATAAGCCAGCGGAACTTCGCAATCGGCATATGCATAGCGGGAGTCATCCTGATGATTTGCGTTATCGCCGCCATTGCCTTCATCCTGGCTAGGAGGAGGAATCCGAAGACCTACTCCAGAACTGGCAGCTCATTGTACAGTGGCCCCTACACAAATACTGGGTACTCGCATACCAGTTAAAGTGATATTTGGTACAGTTTTTAATGCGAATGATGTACACATGACATTTGTAAAGATTGGAAATTATTTTTGTTCGTTTTCCAATTTACAAACGGGTTTATGTGTGGTAAGAAATCATGCTCCCGAGCTCTTAGCTACAAATAGAATTCGGGTTTTTTGCAAAAAGTTGCTATATGAAAATTAAGGGAAAAAATTGTCTAGCCCCATAATTATAAATTTGGGTTGTTTTATAAAAAAAGATACGATTTACATAAATAAAACTGTTTGCTAGCTCCTAAACTATAGTGTGTATGTCATTTTGCTAAGTGCCATCTAAGTATTGGACATAATTATTATTATAATATTTTTTTTATTATTTACGCATTGGTTTCTAAAACAGCGAATTTTTTTCTAGGAAAACGAAATAAGGTGTAAAAATTGTATAAATTTTTCGCCACTAAAATAAAGCGTTGCGCCTAAATTAAAATATATTTTAATCATTTGAAAATCGAAATGCCTATTTGGAGGTTAGCATCGAAGAATTTATCAGTGAGTGAAAACTATAATAGCTTTTTACTGTTGTGTTCAGTTTCACAACGATTGAGTCATATTTTAGTATTTAGATTTTTAGTTTATTTTTACCACGTGTATTAAATTTACCATTACAATAAACTAGAAAGGAGTGCATCTGTGTCAGATTAAAATAATTATTTACTTAAAATAACAAACATCACATAAGGAACACTCCATGAAAAGTAGAAATGTGAAAATAATTTGAAAATGTGATTTTAAAACGTGACGTGACATAAAATTTACATTTTTGACAGTTAAAATAAAATAATACGTTTTAAGTTAAATGATTGCGTAGCTTTTTCGGTCGTTATCATTTATTTATCTAAAATCATTTATTTAAATAAATTAAACACATTTTAAAACCACATTTCATATATTTATAATAATAAATTTGTGATAATTCGACCGTTCTTATACGTCGTGATTCGATATTTTATATAAAAAAAAACACTGTAATTTAAGAAATATACTGGTTGCCTTGCATTACGTAAAGAAGTAGAATAAAATTAATGACAGCAAGTCATTTCCTTGGGTGTTGTAAAGGCCTGTAAAACTAGATTTTAAAAAAAGTATTTAGCGTATGTTCCTTCTGGTTTTATAAATAAGGAACTACTTAAATTTTTATATAATACCAGATATGAGTTGTTTATCTGAGTTTTTATTTTTGGTTGAAAAAAATTTTTGTATTTTTTTATAATAACAAAAATATTCTAAAATTGCTTTTCTCTTGTGTTAATAAATATTAATGTCTAGTTAAAACAGGCCTTTATGTGTTCTATATAGGTGGCGGGAACTAGTTTTCTTCTCCGCGGTTCATTCAAAATTTTAGTTCACTGACTTAAAGTTGACTAAAACTTAGTTTAACTGAAACCTAGTTAGCTAAGTCGTGAATTAAGATTATAAAAACATATTGGACAAGATGGATGCCATATTTTTTAAGTTTTAATTTTAAGTTTCCTTTCTGCCAGTAATTCCGTCCAAACGGTGCTATTTTAATTTTTAATCTGGGCTTTTAAGTTGCTTTTTTGCTTGTTACTTGCGCCATTGTCCATTGGAAATAAAACAATTTCTACGCCAATTAATTTAGTTTTCAATGATTGTTCAAGATTGTTTATGATGAATACTTTGTATTTTATTTATACTAGTATTTTAGATCTGTATTGCATTACAGCCTGCAAAAAAGAAGAAAAATTTTTTCTTCACACTAGTTTTAACTCAACTCACTAGATGGCAGCACTGAAAGGTGGTTAAAAATAAAGGGTTGTCAATCAATGGACAATGATTTTTTTTAGTTTTTACTATGTATGTAAAGTAACAACGAACATTATCGATATACGTTTCATACTACCCCATTGTTAATATATTTTTTTTAGTTATTTTATTTCAACTAATTATTGTATTTTGTAACTAGTTTAATACAATGGGGTTCTGGAACGATACCGAGCGGTAAGACAGTGTACGAATTTTTTTTTAACAAATATACTGACTTGATAAGATTATTGAGTTTTATTTATTTTTCAAAATTATTTTCTCCCGGGTCCTGAAACACAAAAAAATCTACACAAAAAAAATGAAAGTGAAAAAAAAATGTAAGTCTAACAGCTCCTAATTTCTTTATTATTTTCTTTTTGTTTCTCTTTTTGTCAGTTGGAATTTTTTGTAAGGTTCATTTTTTTAATATTTTTCGCTTTTTAGTTTCCTTTTCAAATAAGAACTTCGAGGGTCTGATGATGATCTTCTTCCGTCAGATCATCATCAGACCCTCGATGACATTCATACCCCATGCAGCTAAGTTCTCATCAAGATGAATGAAATAAGCGCAAACACGAAGTAGCTGCTGTAAACACAAAACCAACTCCAAGACTCATATGGACTCATAGGTATGTGACATATGACCACACACGTTATATGTAACATAATATGCCGTTCGCGTCCCCATTGAGGGACCACATTTGAATTTTGAGCTTTTGAATGCGTCAGCTTTTAGTAAAAGTTCTCAAACAATTGTAAAATCAGCCTCTAGTTTGTAAAAGTAAAGGTGGTCCCTCAGTCGTGACTGACGGGTATCCATATCTCAAAATCTAGTTAAAATTTACAACTGCTATAAATGACTACTCTTTGTAAAAGATTAGTAAAACTAATTTAATGAATATCAACCCTTCCTTTTCACAGGATAGAAAGTACTAGCATCCGGAAGGTGGTCCCTCAACCGATCACCACAAGGTTCACCTTGAGTGGAGACCACAATGGAATTTGAAATTTACTTGGGTCAAGCTTTAGTAAAAGTACTTGAACGATTGTGAATTCAACCTCTAGTTTGTAAAAGAAGCATTCAAAAGTTACAATCGATTTAAGGTGGTCCCTCAAAATTGAAATATTTATTAAAAATAAAATCAATTTACGTAGCATTCGGAAGTTAAATTGACGAGTGCTAGTCTATCCCTTAGTACCTATTATTTTACTACCTATTACTTTACTAAACAGTATCAAAATATTTACCTTTTTATTTCAAATAATCATCGAATTCCTGGGAAGAAATACTATGATAGAGGTGACCACACAGCCGGATTTTTTTAATAAGTAAAAACTAGTGACTGATTGTTGATATAATTTTGTTATTAATATTTGACACCACTTAGCTAATTAAAAACACAGAAAGAAAAAAAAAAATGATAAATAAAAAAAACCAACAAAACTTACACTGCAGTCCTGCACTGACAATGTAACTCTAAACTTGTGAATCAGTAACCATTTGGAAAATGGGTACAGATTTTAATTTTTCGTTGGCTGTGATAAGCCTTGCGTATAAAAACAATGGTTTTGTTGCTATGGTGCTATCGGGAAGAATAATATTTTTGAAAAAAGAACCAGTTGCGTCTATCGTTACGGTCACTCTTTGATTTTATTTAACATAGTTATTGTAATATATTCAATTTGCTTATTTGTCCAATAATATAAACGAAAATTTGGATACACAGAAATATTTCGAATCATATCAGTTATATTTTCACTCGGGGTCAAAGCAGTCTTAACAATGAAGTGATTGGATTTACATCTCCTAACTGCCTTATTCTGGCTTCGTACTTAATTTTCCTGAGAGCAGGAATGCTTGGAACTACGGGACAGACAACTACCTACTATTATACTTATCATCTAAAAATAATTGGGAAGTCAAATTATGGTGAACCATGCTAGCTGGCTCATGAAGTAGTGACTTGCTTATTTGTTGGCGTCTATGTGGCGTCAACTTAGATTTTTTTTTTTGGATTATGTTTATATGATTTTTTATAATTATTAATCGTACATACACATTTTATAAAATCTGAAAAAGGAGCTCATGGCTATGTAATAACAGCCGCACGGGTCGATCCATCAGGTTAAGCTACGCTTGCCGATATTGGTCTGTGGATGGGTGACCATCTTTTCATACCGAGACTCCTCCGTGCCTCGGAAAGCACGTTAAGCTGACGGTATAAAACCTTACCTAAATACAAATGGAGCAATTTAATGAAAGAAAAAATATGGATCAATTCGAAATCACCTTGCACATGGACCTTAAGGGGACTACATGACCTAAAGCGCGGTCACTGTCGAACTGCATAGAAAAGAAAGAGAAGCACGATGACACAACGCTGGTAATTTATTGCAAAATATGAAGCAATTATCGATTTACAAAAAATCTATTGATTGGAATAAAAAATTAAAACACTATCACGTTAATATGTTGCTTGTAGAATAATGTGACAAAAAATCAGGATGATAGTACGTACCTATATTAATATGGTTTTTAATCGTTAAAATGAATTTTTAGAGGTATCTTCGTGATTTTTTTCTATCGTATCCAATTAGTTGTATTATATTTTCAACACACTATCTAACTAGCATATATCCTGGTAAATAACATATATTTCTGATTTTGCTTACTGCGGTAGATCATATACTTTAAGGCATTACAAAACTTGCGTTTTTTGCGTTTAGGTCCTCTTAAGAATAGAAAATATTAAAGAAGAAAATTTTGATTTACATGATAAATGTTCCCAGTGTCAAGCTGTAATCAGAATTAAATGTATTACAAAAACTGTCAAAGATCCTCGAATGACAGCCGGGACGTTGGTCCCGGCTGTCATTCGAGGATCTTTGACAGTTGTTACGGTTCGTCAGAAGCACGAAAGTCTGACAACCAGTCTTACCAAGGGGTATCGTATTACCCAGTAACTGGGTTGTGGAGGTCAGATAGGCAGTCGTTCAAAATCAACTATATTTCGCGCACATAAGTTGTGGTCCTGCGATCCGTGATCATGATTGGCTATCGTTCATGCTCATGCATGACTTTGTGAGCCAATCAAAACGCAGATAAATGTTAGATAGGTTCTCGTTTGACCACTGTCTCACCTGATGGTAAACGATGATTTGGTCGACGATTTACTGAAGACTGAGACTCCCAGGTTATATCTACCGCATCAAATTAAATTAGTTAGCGAAACTTCGCAGACGTGATAGGTATCAATAGCTAAACATGATAAAACAAAAAAATTAAAGATTTTATGTTTTTTTTTTTTTTAAGTGGAGCTCGTGGCTAAGGAATAACAGCCGCACGGGTCAATCTATCCGGTTAAGCTACGCTTGCCGGAGTTGGCCTATGGATGGGTGACTATCTTTACACACCGAGACTCTTCCGTGCCTCGGAAAGCACGTTAAGCCGTTGGTCCCGGATGTCATTCGTGGATCTTTGACAGTTGTTACGGTTCGTCAGAAGCACGAAAGTCTGACAACCAGTCTTACCAAGGGGTATCGTATTACCCAGTAACTGGGTTGTAGAGGTCAGATAGGCAGTCGCTCCATGTAAAATACTGGTATTCAGCTGCATCCGGTTAGACTGGAAGCCGACCCCAACATAGGAAAAGGCTAGGCAGATTGATTGACACATTTTATAAAATTATCTGTTTTTGTAATACATTTAATTCTGATTACAGCTTGATACATATGTAAATCAAAATTTTCTTCTTTAATATTTTCTATTCTTAAGGTGATTTCGAATTAATCCATATTTTCTCTTTCATTAAATTGCTCCATTTTTATTTAGGTAAGGTTTTATACCGTCGATACGTGGAGGTTCCAGACCTTTTTTATACGAATACAATGGTTGAATTTTCTTCCAGTCATGCATATCCAAATCAAATGAGAAGGTTTTTTCTTCCTCACCCAATGTAACGACGTCTTCATTTATACTTAACTCTCTCTCTTCATTATCTCTTCGTTATTAAAACACCATCAACCTCTTAAGGGGTCATTGTACTCATCATTATGAACAACTTTTACTATGGGACCAAACCTGGAATCGCCCTAGTAATTGTTACTTACAATTAGTTTTTTTTTTGCATGTGGGGTCATGTATTGTACCTATGCACGTTTCAGACTATCTCCAAAATGGCCTCACACTGCACACAACACCGATAGCGTCACGCCACACACTGGTGTTGCTAGAAAATAAAAATGCCACCACAGTGTTGCAATATTATATTTTTAGTACTGCTGGTTTTTTTTATTATAATCAATGTCCAAAGGTAAAAGCGTCCATAGGTACAATACATGACTATGTGTCTATCGCACCATATTGTACACTATGGTGTAACAATTGTAGATAGGCCAATAAATAAATAATAAATTACAAACAATTTAGAAAGAAAATGTACGCTTATAAATTAAAATATATACAAAGATTTCTATATCTTCTATATGTGTACGAGGGAACTTAAATTAATATAATAACTATGTTAAAACTTGCGTGAAAATTATGTACCTACAAATTCACTGTAACCACACTTAACGTATTATAAATTGCTTTTAGCTGAACAACTAATATGAACGTTATAAACTCCAATTCGAACAATGTCAAATGTTGTGTTTAGGTTTAGCGACAAGACATAAGAAAATTGAATGTACCCTCATTTGATTGAGGATGTTCATATATTTTTTTTTAATTCTTTGCGGGTTGAATTACTAGACATTGAGCCAATATTTTTTTAAGTATGTTAACGTATTTTCCAGATGATCAAAAACGTTTTAACCGACGAAAACCAAAAGGTTATCAAGTCGACGCATATTTTATTTTTATTAAAAATTTGTATCAACAAACAGTCACTAGAAATTCTACTGTGTGGTCACCTCTTTCTTAGTATTTCTTCCCAGGAGTTCGATTATTATTTGAAATAAAACGGTAAATATTTTGATACTGTTTAGTAAAGTAATAGTTAGTAAAAAAAATTACTAAAGGATTACGTAAATTGATTTTTCTTTTAATAAACATTTCAATTGAGGGACCATCTTCAATCGATTGTAACTTTTGAATGGCTTCTTTTACAAACTAGAGGTTGAATTCACAATCATTCAAGTACTTTTACTAAAGCTTGACCCAAGTAAATTTCAAATTCCATTGTGGTCTCCACTCAAACTGAACCTTGTGGTGATCGGTGATCCTGTGAAAAGGAAGGGTTGATATTCATTAAATTAGTTTTACAAATCTTTTACTAAGAGTAGTAATTTATAGCAGTTGTAAATTTTAACTAGATTTTGAGATATGGATGCCTGTCAGTCACGACTGAGGAACCACCTTTAACCGATTGTATCTTTTGAGTGGCTACTTTTGCAAACTAGAGGTTGAATTTGCAATTGTTTGAGAACTTTTACTAAAAGCTGACGCATTCAAAAGCTCAACTTGGTCGCGGTGGACCTGATCGCCATCGTTCGGTTCGAATAATCTCGTTTCTCGTTGACAGTGACAAACGGCCTTAGGGTTTGCTTTATTTTTCAATTTTAAAGATAGACAATCGGTCCATGTAAAATACTGATATTCAGCTGGATCCGGTTAGACTGGAAAAAGACTAGGCAGATTGATTGACATTTGACTGAAAAAAAAAAGATATACGCGTCGACTTAAAAGAACCTCCGTTTTTCTTCGGTTACAAAAAAAAAAAAAACATGCTATTAAATCCTGCATCAGTTAACATACCATGTTAGGTAAGCTCCTACTTATTTATGGCAGCCTTAGGCCCGGTTCACATTAGGTCGGACCGACAGTTTTGAAGGCCTATTACATTACACGACTTCTTGGGCCCTGCCTACTAGGCAGGGCGCCGCTTATCACTCGGACCCTGACTCCGTTTCTTATTACACTACCTTTTTTTTGTGGATGGGAAATCATCAAATAACTTCTCCCGCTCTGGGCAGAGCGGGAGGGCGTGTCAGACTTCTACTGACTAAAACCCACCCGTGTTCCTTCAGTTGCCTGTGCCAGGGCCACGGTAACTCTTTCGAACAACCCGCAACCCTGGCGGGTCGTATTACACTACTCTGTCCCTGCGGGTAGGGCCCGAGAAATCGTGTAATGCAATAGGTCTTTTACGGTTGGCCGGCTGTGTGGTCTTGCTGTTCACACTATAAGCTGGGTCCGAACAAATGTGAACTAGTGTTGCCCAAATTCAGTCTTGGTCTTGCAGTCTTGGTCTTGTTCTTGCGTTTTTGCAAGACCAAGACCAAGAACAAGACCGCGTATTTTTAGCAAGACCAAGACCAAGACTGACCGTGCAAGACTTGAGCAAGAACAAGACATAGCCTGCAAGACTCTTGCGTCTTGCAGCTAGGACTTAGCGCTATTTCACTGAGTAGTTAGGTGTAACAGTTCGGTGTATAGGTAGGTACGCTTAGGAATTCTATGAGACGCAAAAAACTGTATCAAAGAATATGAAAAACTGGACCTATGCGCATTACGACTAATACCATAAACATAGCGAATAAAAAAATATCTATTAAAATCAAACTGAGTGCATGCATAGTTATGTTTTAACCATCGGCACTTTGATAATGCGGCATCAAAGGTTTTGTACTTACTTCTCAAAGAAATTTGCCGCTTTTCGGAAGTACATGGTTATGATACACGCGCCGGCGGCTTCTTTTGAAATCTAAAACAATCGTTGCCGCCACGCCGAAATCATAACATTTGTGACACTATTTGATTGCCGCCATAGGGCGTAGGTATACTCATGCAAAATAATTTCGAATTTTTTTAAGAGTACCTACAGGTGTTCCAAAGAATAAATAAGTTTCAGAGTGCTTAGAATGAAAATGAATACATTATACTGATCACGCAAGTAGTATTATGATTAGGATAAAATGGTAAGGATAGGTAGTAGATGTCATATTAATTAATTCTAGTAAGTATATATTATAATATTGATTACTTATATGGTTTTAAACTAATTACTTAAGTACTATTATTGTACATTTAGTCATTATATTTCTTAAGTTTTTACAAGAAAAAATAGCAAAAAAGTGTTCAAATATCACCCGTTTAATAAATATTGTAGCCACTTTTAAATATACTTGAAACGTGTAAAAAAATTCTACAAAACTAATAAAATAATATAAAAAGCGTAGGTACTTACCTACTAATAAAATAAAAAGCCTGCGATAAGAGTTTTGTATTACTTACCAGCCCGAATATCTCTGAGAGAGATGATGAGAGTAAGTATTTACTAGCTGTGCCCGCGACTTCGTCCACGAGGAATAGTAACTTTGGAGGTATAGTGACGTTCAGGACTTATTTATTTATTTTAAAACTTCTGTCATCAAACATACAAACGAACTCTTCAGCTTTATAATATTAGTATAGATGTACGCCAAAACATTCGCTTATATGTAAAGAATAGTGATTGGCACTAATTCTATTTTATTCACGCGTCGCGTCTGTACAAGTAGGTAATATTTAGTGTGTGTTTGTACGCCGCACGCGGCATTGTTTGATTTGCGGCGGCATCCTTTTCATAGAGCCGGCACGTGGCGAGGCGGCGCGGTAGAAAGCAAGGAAACGTACTATAAATAAAGGAATTATTTTAATTCCAGTCATTTCCAATTGAGCTGTGCTTCGAGTCTAACTTAATAATTGTTTTTACTAATTCTCGTTGTTTTCTAAAAACGTATCACGTGTACAATTTAATATGAGTGACGAAGATTCAAATTATTCTAGTCCGAGTAACGAGAGTTTGAGTCACAGATCTGAAAGACCCAAAAGCAAATTTGAGGAGTTTTTCGAAATAATTCATGCATCCCAAACTGCCTTCTGTAAATTGTGCCAACATAAAAAGATTGAAATAAAAATGAAAAACAGAAACACTTCAGGCTTAAGGAAACATCTAATATCTTTCCACAAAAAGGAATCAGAAATATTTCTTCCTGTTAAACCAAAATTAAGTGGAGATATCACAAGCTTTTTAGTAACCGCTGGAAGAAGTGGACAGGTAAGAATAATTTTTTAACAGTTAAAAGAATTTTAACTCCGCGTAGCTATTCATGCGATACTTTCAAAAACGCCATTAACTTACGTAAGTATTTTTGAGTTAGTGGTGTTTTCATCTAGGGGTGCGACATATTAAGTATGTAATTATCGTCTTAAATATTTTTTATAAACACCCATATTTTCATTTAATCGGCCAGTAACAACTAAGTACTTTATTTTGGTAAATTACAGTACAGTGCAACCTTAATATAACAAATATCAATTTAACGATTTTCTCGATTTAACAACAACAAACCTCCTCCTCTTATACGCTCAAACCTAGTATGTTTTAAATAATAACACAAGATTTATTGTTTTGTTTCAGTCGGAAAACAGCAGTGACAACATCACGACAGCTACAGTTGATTGGGTGGTGAAAAAATATCTTCCCTTCTCATTTTTCGATGACGAAGCTACACAAGTATATTTTCGACGTATTTGCCCTAATATGGTGTTTCCTAAAAGGTCTACACTTAGAAGGAAAGTCAAAGAGCGATTTGAAGAGCTCCAATTGAATCTCAAGGAACGACTTCAACAATTATCATCTAAAATGTCTTTTACCATTGATGGGTGGACGTCAATTGCTGGTAGGAGTTACTACGGGGTTACTATTCATTATATAGACAACGAATGGAAGTATCAATCTGTAGTTCTTGATTTTATACCATCACGCGGTCGACATACTGGGGAAGATATTGCAACGATTTTCCATGAATGTTTATTGGAATATGGCATAATTGATAAAATACAAGGTATCACGGTCGACAACGCAACTGCAAATACCAAATTTATGTATGAACTGGGCAAACAGCTGCCGCCACACTTTGATTCAGACAATCAACATTTCCGGTGCTTTGCTCACATTTTAAACCTTGGTGTACAAGATTTATTAAAGACCTTAGCATTACACTGTGAGTCTGACACTAACGCGCAAGATCAGCAGTACGAAGACTATGCAGACGAAACTGAGGATGAGGAAGATGAAGAATCTGCACCAAATATTGCTGACTCGCGTACATCTGTAACAAAGTTACGCAGTATTTCCAGTAAAATAAAAAGAAGTGAGATAGTGAAGAAGAAGTTTCAGTCTGCTTGTGAAGCAGCTGGCGTGCCATCAAATCTAAATGCCATTCTTGACTGTCCAACGAGATGGAATTCCACACATGATATGATTGGATTTGGTTTAAAAGTGAGAGCGGGCATTGACATATTGTGCAGTTCTGTCACCGAATTAAATGATTTTCAAATCACAGCTAATGAATGGCAGGTACTCGAAAAATTACATAAATTTCTAATAAACTTTAAACTTTTAAGTACAAAACTTGGTGGAGACAAATATGTTACATTACCGCTAGTCATTGTATCATTCAATCTCTTGCTAGATAAAATTGAATCCATGGTAAAACAGTTAGATGAGAAACCTAATCGATCTGAAGTGGATGAAAGGCTCATTCTAGCTTTCCAAGCAGCTCGAGACAAAATGCTTAAACATTACAAGAAGAGCAACTGGATTTATTGTACTTCTTTAATTTTAGACCCAAGGCATAAGGCTCAGACTTTTGACCTGACAATGTGGGGGAAGCAACTTAAAACAGAAAGTCTGCGCAAGTTCAATGAACTTTATGAAGAATATAAAAGTCTACACTCACTGAACAAATCTCTGGAATTACCAGAAAAAGAAAATAAAGTATGTGATGAAGATGAAGACGTAATAGACTTTGATAAACTCTATGAATGTCCCTCGACGTCATCTGGATCTTGTCTTCAAGGCTTAGTGATAGACGAGTTGGAGGAGTACCTGAGAAAACCAAGAACTGCCAGCTCGGAAGACATTTTAGATTGGTGGAGGACGCATGAGACAGAGTATCCGATTTTATCGAAAATGGCCCGTGATTTTCTCTCAATACCTGCAACTTCAGTACCTGCTGAGAGGTTATTTTCTAAAGCATCATTAGTAATTAGAAAACATAGAAATAGGTTAAGTGATGAGTCAGCCAGATGGTTACTTTGTATTAATTCTTGGTCAAAAAAATTGATATAAAGTATCATAACCTAATGATAAAGCTGTTGATTTGTGTTGTATTTTATTTTTTATTCAAATAAATGATAAATCGTAAAACTCTTTTATTAAATTTCTTATAAGTTGAGGGTTCAATCTCTTTCTAGACAGATAAGTATTGTTCTTTAAAATACAGTCAAGTTATTGTAATTAATTTGTTTTTTTACATGTTTTAGCAAATGTAAGCTTATAAATCATAAATGTTTATTAAGAAACAGTTACTTCCATGGAAAACGACATATAGGTCAGTTGATTTTTCGAATTTCTTATCAAATCTTCAGTTATTTATTAATCTGCTTGATCTTTACTATGGCTATGTTAATTCAAGCTCACAATGTTCCAATTCTAATACGTTTTTCTAAGATTTAAAGTAAACTTTAATAAATAGTAATAGACTAATAGGTAATAGCAAGACTTGCAAGACTCTTGCTGCAAGACCAAGACCAAGACCAAGACTGGGAGCGCAAGACCAAGACCAAGACCAAGACCAGGTGTATTGGCGCAAGACCAAGACCAAGACTGGCTAAGTCTCGTCTTGTTCTTGCATTTGGGCAACACTAATGTGAACAACATCGTCGTTACCGTCGATTTACCGTGCCTGCCTTATCCCATCACACTATAAGCTGGGTCCGAACAAATGTGAACAACATCGTCGTTACCGTCGATTTACCGTACCTGCCTTATCCCACAGCATATGTCTTCCACAAGAGAAATCAAAACTTCTGTAATTATTTCCATGTTTAAACGAGTCCTCCCTGCGTAGTAGTATTGCGAGCACCGAAGAATTGTGGATAAAACGCTGGTGGGTGGGTGGTTTCGCCGTGACGCAATACAAAGCAATATGCCAATATTATATCCGACCCGACCGAAATCGTGTCTGAACGTCCGGTAAATGAGTCGTCACCGACAGTTGTATAGGGTCGCCCTAATGCTATTGAACTACATATGCAAATATGCATCCGACACTTTTGTCGTTCCGATAAAACTGCCGGTGTGTGAACCGGGCCTTATTCACTTCTACAAATCGTGAGAGAGAGAGAGCGATCTCGCACTGTTCATATTAGCTTTGCTGGTTTCATAGCGCCAATCTTACGTGACGCGAAATGTAAATCCAAAAAAAATGACAAGTCACGGTCAAAGTTTAATGGGGAAGAAAACTATCAAATTAGTTCCACGTAGATGGCGCTAAGTGTTGTGTGGCTGTCACTGGCATGGCCACCATCAGGGATTTTAATTTTGATAACACAAAAAATTTGTCGCTAATTAGTCGAAATTTGTCGCCAAATATCAGAATTTGTCGGTCACTGGTTTAAAAGTTATAAGCGTTTCTAGGTGGCCAAGCTGGAGTCTCCCCAGCTTGGTCACATTTATATCTCAAAAACTAAGGCACCTAGCGAAGATCTGTTTTCTCCAAAAGTGTGGCAAAGCTGGGGAGACTCTTTCCAGTTTGACCACCTAGAAAAGCTTATAACTTTTGAACCAGTGACCGACAAATTTCGACTAATTGTTTGTGTTATCAAAATTAAAATCCCTGATGTTGGCCATGCCAGTGTCAGCCACATCTGAGTGCTTGTTACTTTCATTCAACAGTCAATGGAGTTCCTTGCTGAAAACTTTGCCGCGAGAGGGTGCTAAGTGTTTTTTCTTGTCGCCGATTGGTCGCTTTGTCTTCAAGATGACTTTGACAAGTGACAAACGCACAGCGCTCTCTCGCGGCGAAGCTTCCAGTTTACAACCCCATTGAGTCGCCGTTGACGAAACATACCGAGGGAATGAAAATTTCAAAATTAATTTATGAATTGCTGAAAAAGTGAAGGTAAAGGACAAAAATAAAAAGTCAATATTCTATAAATGTATATTCGCCAATCTAATAATATCTCCTTGTATACAATAACGTAGAAAATACATAAATAACTTACCAATACACAACACGATAAATAATTTAGTTCACATAGAGCATTTAGCCGATTTACAGTTGCTTACACATTTACATTTAAATTATTTGCATTTTATTATTATTTTCAAGCTATTACAAGTTTCAGAATTACATTAATTTAAATAGATTTTAATTGTTGAAAAAGCAGAACTGTGTGAATGGCAGACCTCTAATGCATATATTCTGCGTAACAATATTAAAAGCATATGCATATAAATAGTGACAAAATGTCAATCCTACTAAATTAATAAACGAAAGTTTGTAAGGATGGATATATACAGGGTTATTGGTAAAACACCAGCAACCTCTTAAGGGGTCATTGTACTCATCATTATGAACAACTTTTACTATGGGATCAAACCTGAAATCGCGAAAAAATAATCAGCTGTTCAGTACATTTATGTTCGCATAATTTGTCAAAATGTACTGAACAGCTGTTTTTTTTTGCGATTTCGGGTTTGGTCCCATAGTAAAAGTTGTCCATAATTATGAGTACAATCGACTCCTTAAGAGGTTGTTAGTATTTTACCAATAACCCTGTATATCGATAGAGCAAATAATTATTTTCTCGAATTTCGAGTCTCTCGTACAGTGAAATTTGTCATTGGCACCGATTCCCTTGTACACAAACTAAACTAAATTTAAGTTCAATGCATCTTTTTCTTTCTATTTCATTGAGAAAAGGACAGACGAGTTTAGACGTGATTAAAAAATTGGCTACCTACTAAAAATACGTCAATTTACGCCAGGCGCTGACTAATTTGACAGGACTAAGCTAACATTTAACTTCTGACCTTTTCTTAATGAAATAGAAAGAAAAAGATGCAATGAACTTAAATTTAGTTTAGTTTGTGAACAAGTGAATCGGCGCCATTGTCCGAGGTACACTAAACGCCGCCAGAAGAACAATAAAACTTTTATTGTGTCTCGTTTAATGTCCTTCATTCGATTAATTTACTTGTATTTAAATCTGTAATTGACACTCATGTAAAACTGGTTCAAACAGGGTAAAAAAAATCAGCACAAATAAAATTAAATAGTAACTTAGTCTACACAAACCGTCAGTCTTAATAGTAATTAATTAATAATTATTATTTACAACATTATCAAAGAAAATTAACATACAAACAAAATTATGTGCCACTTTTAAGATAATCACAGAATTTTCAGGCATTTCAGTTTCAATACTTTTTCTTTCAAAACTTTTAACACTGATTAATTTTATTTTTGTTTCTACTAACATACCAACTTTTTTTTTGTAACATCTGATAATATTTTTTTTTTTCTTAATTGCTAAACTTTATGGTTGCTCTCGCCTTTGTTCGTTAGGGTAGTCCGAAGCCCACGAGTCTGACAATCAGTCTTACCAAGTTACCAGCAATGTTACCCAGTAACTGGGCTATAGAGATCAGATAGGCAGTCGCTCCATGTAAAATACTGGTATTCAGCTGTATCCGGTTAGACAGGATGGAAAAGGATAGGCAGATTGATATTATGGTTGCTCTCGCCGACTAAAACCACACGGCATTTTCCTAGTTTGGTTTACAGTGAGGAAAGTTTTGAGTATGAACGTCGATGGCTATAAGAATAGGCGGAGACCAAAGAAACGATGTATGGACTGTGTGAAAGATGTGGCTTGAAAAGGGGTGACTACCCAGATGATGACTAATACCCGGTTTCTGAAAAATTCTTGCACGGAGTTTAAACTCTTAATAGCTATTGATTTGACAAAACTATCTATTTAGGAGAATTCCATCCTTATGCTCGCTTTTGAGGTCTTCAGATAAACGCTAGACAGTAATTCACTCGACTTTTAAGCTAATTTCTTCCTTAACGTAGTGTTCAGAAACACGATATCGACCCAAAAATCACCATCGAATCTGAAACTCCGTTTAAAAAACTCAGAAAGCGGGCAATAGGGACTAACACTTACTCAGCTCAATTCAGCTTTTGTCTAAAGAAAACACCAGTTTTGTATTTTAGTTACTTACATACTACATGACCAAAACAATTAGGCGCATGACAGGAATTCGGTTCCGGCGCCCGCACCCCGCACCTATCCCCGCGCTTCCCGTAGTGATGTGCAGTCGTATACTCGCTTTCGGCAGTGATGAAAATACGTATAATATCAATCACCGTTCCTGTTCCCTCCCTAGTTCCCATAACTTCATAGCTGTCATGCGCCTAATTGTTTTGGTCACGTGGTATAGAGATGTATGGAAGAAAGGAACATGTTGCTCCAACCCCAAATAAATTGGGATAGGGGCAGGAGAATGATGATGGTTTACAGTTTGCGCACATCAGCGCACACTTTAGAGCAACCAAGAATTTAAGCGCAAACATCACAATCTAGAGGCCCGTATTTAATCGATCCCCAAATAATTCCCATTTTCCGAAAAACATTTCCCGATACACTCGCAAATAGTTTTTTTTTTTTCTTTTTTGTGATGTTCCCTAGCCTAGTTACTGCCACCAACTCTAATGGCACAGATAATTCTTTAAAATACCAGAAAGCAAAGAGAAGATCATTCAGTAAAAAGGGCGGTCATCAAGTGTCAAGAGGATGACATTAATGATTCCCCTTTCTAAATATACGTAGATACATTTACTTTTAACTCTAAAACCCATTCAATAAGCAGGAAGAGGATCAATATTAAGGATGCGTTTCCAATGACGCGGAGCTGGGCCGAGCGGAGCGGAGAAGAGTAGTGAAAAGCGGCAGTGTTTCCACTGAAGCGGAGCGGTTCGGAGTGGAGATTACGAGCACTGTGATTAGTCAATTCACGACCCGCTCCTCTCCACTCCGCCCAGCTCCGCGTCAATGGAACGCACCCTAAGACACCAATAGAAGATACAGATATCCCAAGTATGCGCTTCGACAATCATCGTCTATCTTCGGACATACGAACGCGCGATGATGAGTTCTAATATAGAACTGTTAAAACCATGGAAGTACTTGCTTATTTTGTGTTAAGAATAATAATAATAGTCCACACCGAATTTTGGCCACGGTGGTCAATCTCAGCGGAGACCAGTGAGTGCGCAGACACAGGTGTACTCTCTCTTCCCTTACTCTCATAGTCCGATGGAACAGCAATCCGACACGACTGGAGAGTGATCAGGCGCAGGACCAACGGCTTAACGTGCTTTCCGAGGCACGGAGATATCACAGCGCCACCATCCAATGTTACTAGGAAATTCCTAATGGAAAAATCCAATAACACTTTTCCCGACCTGGGAATCGAACCCAGGACCCCACGCCACGCTTTTGTATTACCATGTTTACAAAGTTATTGATTATAACAACTCTTACAAAACTTAGAAGCTTTGCCACGGTGGGAGTTTACTCTGTGGAGCGACGTTCGTTCTGATTCGGAAACACGAAGATTACCGAAGCGCATACCTTTTCTGGTTTAACTGTACATAATCATGCACAAATAACTTTACATATAACATTAAAATCAACTATATTTCGCGCACATAATTTGTGGTCCTGCGATCCGTGATCGTGATTGGCTATCGTTCATGGTCATGCTTTGTGAGCCAATCAAAACGCAAATAATTGTTAGATAGAATAGGTTCTCGTTTGACTGTCTCACCTGATGGTAAACGATGATAAACGACTCCCAGGTTATATCTACCGCATCAAATTAAATTAGTTGGCGAAACTTCGCAGACGTGATAGGTATCAATAGCTAAACATGATAAAACAAAAAATAAAAGATTTTATGATTTTCTTTTAAGTGGAGCTCGTGGCTAACGAATAACAGCCGCACGGGTCGATCCATTCGGTTAAGCTACGCTTGCCGGGGTTGGTCCGTGGATGGGTGACCATCTTTACACACCGAGACTCTTCCGTGCCGCGGAAAGCAAGTTAAGGCATTAGTCCCGGCTGTCAATCGTAAATCTTTGATAGTCGTTACGGGTAGTCAGAAGTTCAAAAGTCTGACAACCAATGTTACCAAAGGGTATCGTATTACTCAGTTACTGAGTTCTGGAGTTCAGATAGGCAGTCGCTCCATGTAAAATACTGGTATTCAGCTGCATCCGGTTAGACTGGAAGCCGACCCCAACATAGTTGGGAAAAGGCTAGGCGGATTGATTGAGATTTTTTTGGAGATAACGACCTCTATTTTGCAGTTTAGCCATCACATTATAGTTTGCGGAGTTTTGCTAACTTATTTTATTTGATCCTGTATAGGGAAACAGTCTGCCAGTGTATTCACAAAATATCGTAGTTTCCCAAGACCAAGGCCTTTGTACGCTAATCTACATTTTTGTCTACTTCAATCTGCCTAGCCTTTTCCCAACTATGTTGGGGTCGGCTTCCAATCTAACCGGATGCAGCTGAATACCAGTATTTTACATGGAGCGACTATCTGACCTCCACAACCTAGTTACTGGGTAATACGATACCCCTTGGTAAGACTGTTTGTCTACTTAAACATTAGCAAAGCTAAGGTCTGGAAAATACATTTTAAATGTGCCATAAATAATAAGTTATTGTTGAAATGAATTCAAAAGCATGTTCCACCACCTCCGAAAAAGAGTCCGGCTTCTCTGGTACCAAATATATTTCATAAAATTATGTTATACAGGGTGTATCAAAAATGTGGACAAACTACTCGACCTAAATGTATGGAACGGCTGATAATTTCTTCTCGATTACGATGTTGGTCCCATGGAGAAAGTTGTTCAGTTTGATAGTCTGTCATTTCTTTCTAATCTCCATATTTATTTTCTGATACATTTATTGAAACGGAAGATATGTAACAATGGAATAATTTGTGGAACACAAGTGGTAAAAAGGTAGGTATAGTTAAAAAAATGGAATAAGGTACTTATATACTAGCGCGCGCAAGTGCTAATCACCGCCTGAGGTATGTGATTGACAAGACTGTCAGACTGAGCTTCACCTTTTTCTACCTCCACCGTTTCACCGCTCACATACCTGAGGCGGTGACTAGCACTTGCGCGCTCACTATATTGCTATTTCATCACTAAGGTAGCTTAATTTTTGTGATGTTTTACATAGTTTTTTTGTGTGTTTTGAATATTAAAATCCATATATATCTTAATTCTTAAAGAACTCGACTGAAGAAACGCAATGACATATAGAAAATTGTAGATAAAATTGCGCTCAACGCCGCCGCCCTAAATCTCAAATTCAAGCCCATCTTAGCCGTTCTAAATGGCCCAGAAATTACTCTTAATCGGTACAGCATATTCAGCATATAATGTTCCCATTGCTGGGACACAGGTCTCCTCACTATGAGCGGGTGTGGGCTGTAATCCACCACGCTGGCCCAGTTCAAAACCGCCATTCCTCTATCCTTCATTTCGCCTACCCCTTCCTAGGAATACAGGGGAGATATTTTAAACGTTATCTCGCATCATAGCAATTTTTCTGCTCATTCGGCAAATCTCACTTTATAAAGCCGCCATTCCTCTACCGTTTCTAACTTCAAAATTTAAAGTCAAAAGTGTAACTATATTATCACCATTATGATCGGTTGTCATCCATTTGGACTGTCATCAAAGAGTCTTCTGGATGTATCTCTAGAATCGCTTCCGTACCATCGTTGAACGGGAATGATACGCTGCCATCAATTACAAGACCTGAAAAGATGATGAAAAAAGTTGCTTAACACATTATCTGCTTAATTATTAGCGAAATTTATGCAAACGCTATTTTATGCCACACTAATCCTATGTGGCAAACGCTCGGGCGCGTGCATAAAATAACTTGTGTGTAGACACCCTTACAGACCCTTATTTTACAATGTTTTCGAAACAATAGAGATGCACAACGAACGCACAGGTGCGGCGCGCCGCACTCGAAGAAAGTTAATAAGAAAATTATATGGACGCGCATACGCGCCGCAAGCACATGGCGAACGTCCAAAACGAGCATGCGCGTCGGCCGGACTTAGTGAATTAAAACAGTGAACTGTGTATTATTATATTATTTCGTCTCACGGATGGTGATGAATACATAACATCTCGACTTTATTCCCGGAATCGGGTAAGCGTTGATGTGGTCGGTGAATTTCCTAAAACAGTTAAAACATTCAAAATAAAAACACATTTAAAATTAGATTTTTAAAAAAATCTGATAATGATAGTGCATTTTTGAAGCTTGTGCTCTACTCACAATTTAAAGAAAAACTAAAATTAATCATTTTTTTTTTCAAATTTTCCTAAAAAAGTTACTCATTTTTACTTTGAAGGCAAGTTACTGAAAATAAATCATGGCAAAGGTTTCTTTAAATTATTTATCTTATTGAAGGTCCATAGCATTTTTTAGAAACACTTAGAAGCCATTGCTATTTGCCACATTTTTTTATTTTATTATCATGAGTCGAACTATTCAACTCTCTACTCAATTTCGGTCATGTTCCATAAAGTCCAGTTAAACCACAATTTTTAAGGTGGTCCTTGACATTATGGTGATGAATTATCACAAAAAAAAACATCTACAAACGTCTAATAGAAAGAGGAAAAAAATCAAAACCGATGTCAGGTGAAAATTATTTAAAAAATCATTATAAAATCTATCTCCTAACTAAACTACCTACTAATAATCGCGGCACATACATGGGTGTGATTCGGATGCACTGCAATAAAAGACATCTAAATTTGTATCTTTGGATGTCATTCGTCCGGCAAACCTGTATTATCTACAATGAGTACGTACATGCATCAGTACAATGCGACTTGACCTTGATGACGCTCGCTCTGTCCCTGACCTTGAGCCCGCGAGGTGTGGGCCACTCCTCAAACGTGATATACTGGCCGAGTTTGCTAGCTGACCAGCGACAAACTATATATCTTCAATGAGTACGTACCTGCATCAGTACAACGTGACTTGACCTTCACGGAGCTTGATCTGTCCCTGACCTTGAGCCCGCGAGGTGGGCCACTCCTCAAACGTGATGTACTAACCGAGTACGCAAGCTGACGAGCGACAAACTATATATTATCTACAATGAGTACATACCTGCATCAGTACAATGCGACTTGACCTTGACGGAGCTCGCTTTGTCCCTGACCTTGAGCCCGCGAGGTGTGGGCCACTCCTCAAACGTGATGTACTCACGGACTGAGTATGCTAGCTGGTCGGAATCTGGTGACAAAAGAGATGAAAGTAATCAGCATTATACAACACATTAGCGTAACTGTTGCCCGCGTTTGGGGATCGGATATTACTTAGCCACGAGCCCCTGCTAGTACTTAGCCTTATCATAGTCTATAATGTTCCCAATGCTGGGATACAGGCCTCCTCTCTGCGAGAGGGAGTGGGCTGTAATCCACCACGCGGGCCCAGTGCGGGTTGGTAGATGTCACATGTCTTCGAATTTTCGGATTTCTCAAGATGTTTCCTTCACCGTTTTGAATGATGAAATAAATTACACAAAGTACCTGCCTGGGACACTGTTCCTACCAAATTAAAACGAAATCCTACCTGCTGCGAACATTAGTTTCTGATTATAGGTCTCGGTGACTTCTCTTGCCTTCTCTACCGCGGTGTCAATCTGGACGCCAAACTGTTGTGATAGTATCTTCATTAATTCCTGCACTGATTGAGTTCGGAGGCAATTTATACTGAAAATAAGAGATATATAGGTTGTAGCTGAGGAATAATTGGTTGAAAAATTAAGAGGTTGAACGGATGATTTTTCTTGGAGAGTCGTTTTTGTTCGACGACGACTGATTTTAGTCGGTGAGAATACGTCACTGACAAAAAAAGGAAATTTCCAGCGTCTGCAACTGTTAAGTTGTATGTTCTGACGACTTCTGACGAAAATCGGATTAGATTCTCATCTTTATGTAAGACCGATTTTTTTTTTATGTATCCGTAATGTTCACACGCTTGATTTTTGGTGGTGTGAGATATTATTAAACCTATCTCATTAAGAATTTCAATGTTAACATAACATACCTCATAGCATTCATAATTAATACGCCTCCATGAGTGTCACATTATACCGCATATAGAAAAGAGAAAATCAACAGCAGTGCTATTCTGTAAAAATCTCACCGTGAAAATTCAGATGAAGTGAGCTGTCATTCCACCAGATGCCAGAGATTAACACATTAACTGTGCGAAATTTATGCAAACGCTTCTTTATGCTACACTAATCCTGTGTGGCAAACGCTCGGGTGCGTGCAAAAAATATCTTGGGTGTAGACACCGATGTTTTCGAAACAATAGAGATGCACAACGAACGCACAGGTGCGGCGCGCCGCACTCCAAGAAAGTTATGTAAATTGTATGGACGCGCATACGCGCCGTCAAGCCCCTGGTGAACGTCCGAAAACGCGCATGCGCGTCTGCCGCGCCTAATGAATTAACACTATTGACAGCTCACTTAAAGCTCACTTCACCTAAGTTTTCACGGTGAGATTTTTACAGAATCGACCAGCTGATATCGTGTTGCAAGTGCAAATAAACGTAAAATACCATCGTCCAATGGCGACCGCGGGCTGACAGTAGTTGCGAACCTATAAAAGTTGGGTTGACATTTCAAGCGCACATTGACATGCGACACTCAAGAGGTTATTAATAAAAAAATCAGTCGTCCCATACAAAACTTCAATACCTACTTGACCAAATTATGGGACGACTGTTTTTTTGTTTTCACGATTACGATGTTGGTCCCCGGGTAAAAGTTGTTCAGTTTGATAGTCTGTACCACACCCTTAAGTTGGCGACACCCTTTCTCAAAAACCTGTCAAATGCGTGCCTGACCACGCATAACGATTAGCTGGCAGGGGGGGGGGGGGGATGTCCTGTACACGTGACTTGAAAAAACTATTTATGCACAAGTAAAAATCAAATACCGTACAAAGGCGAACATAACTATAAAATACAAGAATAAATACATCAATAGGTACGAGTATATTACAAATAAACAGAATAAACTTTAAAGCTTCATATTTCGCCAATGGATCTCTGAATCGAAAAATAGTTTTCGACACACCCGCAATATTTTTAAACGGTCTATTCAACGACACCCCACACCATGGGATAGACTAGAAAAAAAACCATCCCCACTTTAGTGTAGGGGAGGTAGGTACCCTAACAATATTTTTTTTTCATGATTTTATTTTATCAATTTGTCGGTGTGATTAATATGTATACCTGTGCCAAATTACAGCGTTCTAGTACTATGAGACTCTAAGCTAAGCCACGGACAGACAATACGGGTATGGCGACACTATAAGGGTTTCCTTGTTGGCTACGGAACCCCAAACAAGTCTCAATAAGTCCTGGCAGGTAAGAGCCAATCTCAACCGATGGCGCCCGTTCAGGAACATGACGTATAGGCACAAGACGCGTCCTGCGCTTCCAACATCTAGCGGATTCCCGCAACCTTCACTAGGTCAATGAGTTCTTTTACTAAATCTTACTATTAAAAAATATACCTAAAGTGCCAGGAGGTACTTCCTGTCCCGGTAGTGACGCATAGCCCGGAACTCTTCGTGTGTGACCATTCTCCGTTGTCTATCTGTAGCCGTAGAAGCGATACTCTGGATGTTACACTTTCGCCTATAAATACCTGGAAAAAAAAAATAGAATAAATTTTAATATTACATTTATTGAGAAATAGGCTTCGGTATAGTTGACCTTGTACTACTTGAAATATCGATACCCATGGCGTTAGAGGAGTTTTGCTAGCTAATTTAAAATAACCCTGTAAAATCAAAGAAACAAAAACGATCTGTAATATTTAAAACTTACAGCCATTTTAAGAGATTACATGTCTTTGCTGTATTAACTATTAGGATTCCGTACCAAAATGGTAAAAAGGACCCTTATGGTGCGACTTAGTCTGTCTGTCTGTCTGTCTGTCACAGCTCTCTTAATCTCAAGAACTACTAATGCTATCAACTTGAATTTTGGAATAGATTTAGATGACGTTTGCCCTAATATATTACAAATAAGAAAGAAATTTTTTTTTTTTTTTGCAACAGGGCTGAAAGGGGGTCTTAAAAATTCGGTGAGGGGCTACTAGGACATGTGGGGTATCATATGAAAGAGCGCTGTTTACACATTCTCAAACATTTTTTTTCGTTTTCCTTTTTTTAGGCCACAGTTTTCTAAAAAAAATACCGCTCCCCCCCCCCCCCCCCCACATATCACCGAAGTTTCCATAGAGAAAAATCTGAAATTATTCTGTGTGATAGAAGTTTATGTAAAGATTACAGCAAAATAAAACGATGTCTGTAAATAACACACTTTTTTATATATGACTAGCAGTTTCACCCGCGTAAGTCTCGAACCCGTAAGAATATCGGGATAAAAAGTACTCTATGTGTTAATCCAGGTTATTAACTCTCTGTGTGCCAAATTTCATGAATATCCGTTCAGTAGTTTTTGCGAGAAAGAGTAACCAACATCCATCCATCCTCACAAACTTTCGCATTTATAATATTAGTAGGATAGTAGGATATGAAGTAGGATAGTACGGAACCCTCGGTGCGCGAGTCCGACTCGCTCTTGACCGGTTTTTTATTCTATAAACCTGCCCAGCTATTTCACAACTATATTGCATCCGGTTAGACTGGAACCCGACCCGGGTTCCAGTCTAACCGGATGCAGCTTGAATACCAGTATTTTACATGAAGCGATTGCCTATCTGACCTCTTAACCTATCATCCACTTAATAGGTAACACGATACCCCTTGGTAAGAGTGATCTGGACAAAATATAGACTATATTCATAGTCCATATTGTGTCCTCATCACTATGGACTATGAATGACTTACCTCATTTAACGCTAGAAACGGTAGTACTTTAGTAGCGAGAGTGGGACTCTGACTTTCCTGTTCCTGACAGCTACTCATGTGTCGCGAGTTCAAATTGTAGGAGTCTGTCATTTCATGTGTATTCTGTACTGGAGGGTATCTGTAAAAGAAATTATATTTTACTTAATTTATTTAAACTTAAGCTCCAGGTAGACCTCGAAATTCAAATTTTCGTACGTTTTTTTTTTTTTTTTTATAATTTGCAATGAAGTATTAGGTTGTATGTTGATTAAAATATGATTCGCGACCGTAACATAATATGCATTTACACAATTTTTTTTTTTTAATTTAAATTTATACCAGTTTTCAATTGTATTCATTTTTTTTTTCTTTTAATTTTATTGTCTTATCAATTTATGGTCAAATCTTTATTCATAATTTAATTAATAATTAATCATAATGTAATCAATTTAATCAATTATAAATGTTGTACACAGCATTGAATGTTGTGATAATTTTTCTTTATTATTGTTCTGAATTACTTATTCATTGTATGTAAAAGTTCTAATTTCAATAATTTATAAATATGTTATGTAAAGCCGTTTTCTGTGCATGTGGTGTTAACCTGTAATTAATTGTTGCACTTGTAAATGTTACTCTAGTCATTAAATCAGAAATGTATATAGTATAAACAATTGTTGGTTAACCTAAATAAATAAATGAATTAAAAAAATAAATTATAATCATTAAAATCAGTAATATAACTCCAAATGTCACGATTTCAAGTAATAATCATTCATTAGGAGTACCTATATGATTTTATAGAGTTGTATTGATGATTTTAATGATTATAATTCTATAAATACAGATTTGTTACGGTCGCGAATCATGTTCAGATCAACACACAACCTGATGCTGACCTGCAATTGCAAAAAACGAAAGAAAATTTGGATTTCGCGGCCTACCTGGAGCTCAAATATTTCGCTGTGTTGATTAAATGTATCGATATTACTGATTGAAATTATGAAATAGCGCTCTGTAGTTCACTAAAATACAGATTATGAATAAAACTGCTATAATTAATTTAAAAGCACTGAATATTTAGTACGAGGTGTAAAAAAAAGACATTAAAATTTCCCAAATGCTTTTTTTACACCTAAAACTGTTACAACACCTAATTCAGTGTTATTACTGCAATTCACTTTCAACAATTCATAGTATTCGATACACCTTGCTTTGATTGCACCTATTTCGATGGGTTTTCAAGGCGTAATTGGACCCATTTTTGCAAACAAGAACCAACCCACCGCAGGCACTGATTAATACAGATGGGACACTCGGCAAAATCATTTAAATAAAAGCGACTCTTTCTACGACACAATAAAGTGAAATTCAGGTCGCACAACGCTTATTACCTACAGTTATATTCAACTACAAGTTGCCTCTCTTTCTAACGCGTAACTCTTATACCGTCTGACCGATGCAGTCCTACTAAATTGGCACAGTGAGATAGGCCCGCCGCGTACTTGTAGCTTCATAGCTAAACTGCTGAGTGTCCCATCTGTATTAATCTGTGCCGTAGGTTAGTTTCGAGAAAACGAGACTTTTGTAAACAGAGTATATTATTGTGGGTTGGTTCTACAAGTGACAGTGTTATCTCTGTTGTTAGTCGGTAAAAGGAACCATTTTTTTTTTTGGGAAGATAGAATGCGTGATTTGAGACCCATCTATGTACTAAACTCAATTTCACTCAAACAGTGGGTTGGTTCTAGTTTGCAAAAATGGGTCCAATTGAAATAGCTGCTAAGCTGTTCCTAATGATGTGTACATCTTGTATAACATTATCCAATTACTCTGAAATCCAGCGCTCCGTCTCGCACAGCATTAACCTGAGCGATGGCCGTCTGCGATGATGTGGCGCCCACTTTCCCCCAAACGTTTTCTTTTTAGGGTTCCGTACCAAAATGGTAAAAAGGAACCCTTATGGTGCGACTCAGTCTGTCTGTCTGTCTGTCACAGCTGGATATCTCAAGACTTTACTTACTACGAATGCTATCAACTATTTTGCAAATAAGAAAGATATATACTTATATACATTTACTTACTACTGTCGCAAAAAAATTATATATATATTGCAACAGAGACTGAAAGGGGGTCTTAAAAATTGCATATGGGGTATCATATGAAAGAGCGCTGTTAGCACATTCTCAAACACTTTTTTAGGCCGTATAATTTTCGACTTTTGATGAAAAACGTAAAAAAATACCCCCCCAATTTATATCCGAAGTTTGCGTATAGCATAATCTCAAATTATTCTATGTGAAAGAAGTTTATGTAAAGATTACATGAAAAATGATGGTACGGAATCCTCGGTGCGCGAGACTCGCTCTCAACCGGTTTTTTCTCTATACAGCAAACAATTTTTATGGAATTATTACTGCCAACATTTTGTAAGTGTAATGGCGGACTAACCTGCAATAATGTAGCGTATGTAAGTCAATGGGTGTGATCGTCTCCAGCAGTTTCGGTTCGCAGGTGATCGTAGTGCGTATCCTGGAACGACGCATCCATCTGAACCTGCCCTGCAAATATAAATATTTGTTAATTATCTAAATTTAATTCAGGGTTAAAATATTTCCGCTTTTTCTTCCTGGCTTTAAACACTAGGAAGCGGTCTTTTAGTGCAATTTAATAAAAATGAAATCAGCCTAAAGGAAAACAAGCAAACTTGAAATTACTTAATGATTTTGAATTTGAAAAAAGAATCTGTGTCCAGGTTCTTTTCTTGCAGAGTGCTTTTTATCGTATAATTTAAATTAATATCTAAATAGGAAAATCTAGTTATATAGTATACAACATTTTCTTCTCCCATGCAAAGTAAAGGCGTCCTAACAGACTAATAAGAGGACTAACCATTTCATTTCTACAAAAAAAAATCTAAAAACATGGTTTCTCCAAAATAATTTTTATATAGTAAAAGAATTTTTAGGATTCCATACCCAAAGGGTAAAATGGGACCTATTACTAAGACTCCGCTGTCCGTCTGTCAGCAGGTTGTATTTCATGAACCGTGATAGTTAGACAGTTGAAATTTTCACAGATGATGTATTTATGTTGCTGTTATAACAACAAATACTAAAAAACAGAATAAAATAAATATTTAAGGGGACTCCCATACAACAAACGTGATGTTTTATAGATAATGGTACAGAACCCTTCGTGCGCGAGTCCGACTCGCACTTGGCCGGTTTTTTTTATTGTAAGGGTAATAATACATTTAGATTTTATTAGTTGTTTAATACAAATGTTGTGTTTTTATTTTATATTGTATAAGTGATACTAACAGCCCTACTAATAAAGATTTACACACGACTTATACCGGAGTTATAACGCTTTTTAAAAGAGGCAAAAGTGTTATAACTCCGGTATAACTCATGTGTATTTTTTTAGAGTAAGTATAAGTTAGGTTTTATACCTATGTGTGATATTGTAAATATTCGTATGTCGCTTTTGGCGGTGGATGTGTCCTGAACATAATTATGCTAACCAACTTTTTACCTGCCATATCTGAGGAATAAATTTAATGTCTTTGTCTCATACCGATATGGATGGAGCATTAATCTCTCTGCACTTACTCATTACGTTAGCGATTTTAGACTTTATAGCCGATATGTTGATGTAACGAACATGTTTATAGCGATTTGTTGATGTAATAATAATTCGTTTATTTTCAAAGTCCATACCAATTACAAAAACTTAAGATATAAAATTTACACATAAACATACAATAACAGTCAACATTCAAATCAAATAACATTAAAATACATACATATAGCATTCCAAACAAATAAAATATCAAATACATAAACATGTCAACCCAAAAAAATAAAAATAAAATTAAAATAATATTGTATAATACGAGGGGAAGCGTTTCTATGAAGCTGCATCCACCTCTGCAAAAGGGAGAGATCCCACCCCTCGGACAATACCTTCAGGACGCTGTTGGAGCTGCTTATTGGCGATAATAAACATGTTTATAGCCGATATGTTGATGTAATAAACATGTTTATAGCCGATATGTCGAAGTAACAAACATGTTTATAGCGATATGTTGATGTAATAAACATGTTTATACCCGATATGTTGATTTAACAAACATGTTTACAGGAATCTAAATAAGATCCGTAAGTAACTTACCTCTTTTAGCGCCTGGAACGCACCCTTGACATCTTTAGAACACCAGGTGGGTAGGCAGAGGCGACCTACTGATTTCTTTGGCGAACTGTTGAAACCTATTACTGGCTTACTGAAAAAAATATAATGCATTATAATTCGACGTAATAAATTATTAACAAAAATTGTACAAAGCTTATAAAAAAAAAGTTTAGAAAAGACGTGGGCACATTGCAGAATTATTGGAAAGAGTAGACAAGAAGGAGAAATAGCTCGTGGATTCAAAGGGACTATATACCAATAGCAACTTAAGGCGATGATAAACAACTTTTAATGATTTTAAACTGAAGATCACATCTAAACGAGTAGTGTTAATGATTTTCGTTAATATTTTAGATTATATTTATATTACATAGTGTAATCAATTTGTAAAGTTACGCCTAACGCGGATAAAAACTGAGAATCACGCAAAAACTATCAATTTATTGTATTTTTATGAAACCTTCACCATATTAAAGATAATTTAATTATTTATCTTTAAGTGTTTTAATATAATATATTTTGTTTTATGTATAAAAATAACAATTCGTTTAATTCGGGTCAGCGCTCCTTGATGGGCGAGTCCTGACACTGGGTCGACGTACGACACGTTGCGTGAGCTCAGCACAGAACACGCAAGCTATGCACTCAAGGCCGTTGGCATATATCTGCGTCTTAAGAGAGTCCATAATACTTCAGCTCAAATTCACTCTTCATCTCGCTCGCACACTCTGCTCGCGGACTGAGTGAGAGCGAGACTGAGTGGGTACTGGGCGGCAGGGAGAGCCGATAGTTTAGGTAATTTCTTTTTACGGTGAGAATAATGATAATTTAAAAAAAAAGTTAAAAACATAGTACCATTTTTATATTTAGTTCAATTATTATACAGTTTCATGATCTAATTTAAAGTATTTTTTTTGATACTAGCGGTTTATTGTTCGGTTGGAGGTAGGTAACTGTTTTTTTCCGTCGAGAAAATTTGATGGGATCGTGTTTTCGTTCAACATAGTACAAGTTAACATTAATCCTCAACTTTACCATATATTTATTACAAAATTAATACTGCAGTGTTTTCGATATAACAGAGGATCATGCTAAGCAATTTGAAGTATTCTTAATTGAGTCATATAAAATCAAACCTGGCAATCTCCACTGCGTCGTATTGTTGGGGAAATAGAAAAATGTAATAAAAATAGCATGATGGTATTATTAATGTAATTTCAAGTCCCCGTAGAGCAAAAAGTCACTAAGTCTTAGTTAGTTACTTAGACTTTTCGCTCTACGGGGACGTACCTATCTACATGAACACCTCTAATGTAGACTGTTATTGATCACTATTTGTAGACATTATCTTGAAAAGCCTGACTAATTTTTTATTTATATTTTTTTTTTTGTGTGAGAGATGTTTTTTATTCCATCAATGAATATTTTGAGTGTAGGTAAAATGTAAAACATATTTAATATAATTATTATGACATTTGCATACTGAGATTACTTAAATAATATTGAAACATTTTAATTATTCTTGCTATTATTATTGATCGCTATTTCTATTTCTATTATAAATTATTACTTTAAATGAATAGAATTGTATTTAATTTTATGAAATTATAATTGCAATTATTTTTATGTGATTGCTAATTACTAAATGTGTACTGCATGCTATTATGTATAACCAAGATATAAAACCTAATATTTGTACGGCTGAAATGCCGAATATAGAGAAACCCATAGACCTTAAGAACTTAGCTACCCATATTCTTGCAAATAAATATATCATTCATTCATTCTATTTCCCCTACAATTCGACGCAGTGGAGATTGCCAGGTTTGATTTTATATGACTCAATAAGTCCACTCAAATAGAACATATCTCTATTTAGACAGACCTGATGCAATGTGACTCAGCCAATAATAGTACAACTTGGTTCTTCTTGATACTGCCTTCAACTGATAAAATCGTCTAAATAAACTTACTTGGCATCTCTAACTCTAGAAGCTGCCAACAAGAAGGTGCCATCACCGCCACAAGGCACCACCACGTCGCACCAATTAATTAAGTCTTCGTTATATGTTAATCTGGAAATTATAAAATTAAATTATGTTAGCACATTTGTGGACCTGGTGGACTTCGTATCACGTTTAAAATTTCTTGCATCAAATTTCGCAAAAAATAATTCAAATCGGTCGAGTTTTGCGAGACTAATGCAGGGCAATTGATTTTTGTATACAGGGTCAAATTAAATAAGCTAGCGAAACTCCGCAGACGTGATGGGTAAACACGATAAAATAAAAATAAAAAAGATTTGATGATTTTTTTGGGGGTCAATGACCACTGGTAGTGTTGTTGCTTGAAGTGTGAGTTGATAAAATATGTTTTATCATGTTGAGATATCGAAACCCATCACGTCTGCGAAGTTTCGCTAGCGAATTTAATTTGACTGTATAAAGAAGAAGAAGAAGACTATCGACCTGCTCTTGTTACGTACGCGTGCAATTTACATAATTATGTGGTGAGATATCATAACATCGAGATTTCTGTACTATTTATCTAAGTTCAATTTTAATGTAGGTATTATATAAATTGATCTCCGAAACATCTCTAAGGTGATTTAACATGAGAATCGGGGGTAGTAGCGTAGTATTCAAATAATCAAGTCAAAGCACTCAATTTCACAGGTACGTTTTTTTATCGCATTTGTTTACATTTTCATCAAATACTTTTAGAACAGACTATACTGCTATTAATAAAAATAAAATATATAAATTAGTTGTACCTGCTAGCCATCTCAACTTTCAGCCCCATTTCCGTAAGGCTCTTAGCAACGTTTTCTTCAAACGCCTTCTGTGTCTTATGTGAGCTCACCATGCTGTCGTAATCAGACCCTCGCTTTCGAAGCACCTTCTCCAGCTCTTGTTCTGAACAGTTATCGTGACTGTGCCTGGAAATTAAAGAAAAAAAAAATGTACATTATTTGTGATAGTATTCGGCTCGAAGGACCAAAAGATTAGGACCGATTCTATAATATGCGATTCTGGTTTATCTGCGTGAATTTCGTGAGTTCAATTGATTTTAAGAAGGGGCGGTTCGTTTTTGTAAGATGAAAGTAATTCGGCTCGAAGGACCAAAAAACAAGCCTTTTTTTTTTGGTCCTGCGAACCGGAGAAAGTATATCACGTGACTAAGCCAAGATTAATCACGATAATTTATTAATTAACCCAATATTGCCTACAATCGTTCGTTGCGGTAGTAAAAAAAATCTTAATGTTGATTATGAGTTTCAGCATGTTTCAGTCAAACACACGTTTCCATTAAGAAAAACCACTACGTTCCTACATAATCAAAGGAAAACCTCATTGAAACAAACGTGCTGACGTACACAATGTAAAGATAATTTGCACATAACTGTATTAACTTACACTGAATCACGCGTGTGTATTATTATGCTATATTTTCTTATCTAAAACGTAATTATGAACTTTCATTAACACAACGCAGTTTTGAATGGGAATCCCAATTTTTATGTGAACATGTTGTGCGTCATTAACACATTATCTGCTTAATTCTTTATGCAAACGCTTCTTTATGCTACACCCTTACCGACCCTTATTTTACGATGTTTTCGAAACAATAGAGATGCACAACGAACGCACAGGTGCGGCGCGCCGCACTCAAAGAAAGTTATGTAAATTGTATGGACGCGCATACGCGCCGTCAAGCACCTGGTGAACGTCCGAAAACGCGCATGTGCGTCTGCCGCGCCTAATGTATTAAACCTCTGATTTTGATGAAGGTAACCATCAACTGTCATTTTATGACACAATTCAATTTCTAGTGTTACCGACCGACAACGACCGACCGATAGTCGATCGACAGTTGAGGGGTTGAAGGGAAGAAATAAGAAAGTAATAAAATAAGGAAAGAAAGTATTTCGACTCGATACTCTGAAATCATCAGACACGCAGTGAGCTTCTATTGTAACCATAACTCATTTCACGATAACTTTTATCAATAATCGATAGGATAAGAAGAGGGGCTCGTAGATAAATAATAACAGGTTAAGCAACACTTGCTGACGTCGGTCCGTGGATGGGTGATCCTCCATTACATACCGAGACCCCTCCGTGCCTCGGAAAGCACTTTAAGCCATTGGATCTTTGACAGTCGTTACGAGCTGCCTAGCCTTTCCTCAACTATGTTGGGGTCGGCTTACAATTTAGTGACTGCCTATCTGTCCTTCACAACCCACTTACTGGGTAATACGAAACCCCTTGGTAAGACTGGTTGTCAGACTTTTGGGCTTCTGAAGACCCGTAACGACTGTCAAAGATTCAAGAATGACAGCCGGGACCAACGGGTTAACGTGCTTTCCGAGACACGAAGTTATATAAAGATGTTCACCCATCCACGGACTGACCGCTGCAAGCGTAGCTTAACCTGATCGATGGACCGATGCAGCTGTTATTACTTAGCCACAAGCCTGGTTATACTTAGCCACGAGCTTTGTTCAGTGTGGCAATTTAATTCAATGTACCTTCAATTTTAGCATGAGATTGTTATAAAGCAGTCTAAGACAGACAGATAGCCGCAGACAACACAGACAGACTGACAGTCATACAAACAGACCATCAGTCAGTCTTGTCATGTTTCTGACATTACAATTTTTCTTTATTTCTTCCTACAAAACACGTCGCTGCTTTGCATGAATACCCGCACAAACCAAAATTTTGAAATTACTGGTTTATAACACAGCCAAATGCAAAATAGTCCTTATTTCATGGAAGTAAGACTCACATTCATAACGGCAAAACCGCCGATCATGCTATTATGAATGTGAGTCCTACTGACCATGAAATAAGGACTATTTTGCATTTGGCTGTGTTATAAACCAGTAATTACAAAATTTTGGTTTCTGCGGGTATTCATGCAAAGCAGCGAAGTGTTAGGCGAAAAGCGTGTGATCAAGTTGTTTCTTCAGTGTATTCCCGCTCATCCCCTTGCCGTATTCCCACTGGTGGCACGAACAGGAATTTAAAAAATAATATTAAATTTAATATTATTTATTAAATTCCCGTTCGTGCCTCCAGTGGGACGACGGCAGGGGGACGAACGAGAATACACCGTTCCTTCAATTGAGTATCTTCATTGTCGCAAATAACTGACAATTTGACTGATAGAACGTGGTAATCTATGCAATAAAGAACACGCAGGACAAAAATATACTCCCAAGATTTCCATAACATTCCAAATTGTCCATCGTCTGCTCAGCGCTTTAGTCCTAACGTTTGTTTTTCCTGTTATAATGTTATCTTATTAGTACACAAAGCGTTGTTTGAGATGCTCAGTATGATTTATTTGAAATAACTTTACAGATAAACGAAGTCGTTATTGTGTTTTATTATCTGACAATAGAGCAATATTGAAGGAAAGGAGACTTGTACTAACAAGCTTAAATCCTTTCGTTCAATATTGCTCTATTGTATACACACGGCTTGTATTCGCATAATACATATGTACTTATACGTATATGTATAGGGTGTCTCAATAAGAATGCACTATTTTTCGTGTAAATGTTTTTTCGTACAAGTGGCAACTCTGTAATTTTACAGCTGTCACCTATGATTGTTCCGATTATTAAAAATGGAGCACTACACAAAAGAAGAACGCGTTATCGTTGTGAAAACCCATTTGATAACCCAGAAAAAAGAAAAGAAAGGGATGTGTGGTGTTACACGAATGGATAGAGTAAGAAATGAGTACATAAAACGAAGTCTGAAAGTTGCATCGGTGACTGAAAAGTTGTGCGAAAATCGGTTGTCATGCTATGGGCTTGTGATGCGGAGGAATGAGGAAAATGTCGTGAGGAATGTTTTGAGTATGAATGTCGATGGCTACTAGAGTAGGGGAAGACAAAAAAAAACGATAGATGGACTGTGTGAAAGATGATATGGCTAGAAAGGGGGTTACTGACTACCGAGATGACGACTAATAGAGAATTATGGAAAAAGGGACATGTTGCGCCGACGCCAAATAAATTGGGATAAGGGCAGGAGAATGGTGATTATAATCCCAGGACAATGAGATTAAAAATTGAGCCTGGCTATAGAAGCCGCCATTTCAGGCTCTTATCTCTGCTATAATTCCTAATGGAATTGATACTAATATTATAAATGCGAAAATGAGTTTTGTTTGTTACGCTTTCACGCTAAAACGGCTGAACGGATTTGTATGAAATTTGGCACTAGTGTAGACCATGACCTGTACCCTAATTGCATAACACACTATCAATCGGAATAAGTTTCATTTTGAAAGTTCAACAACATTCATTGCGTTATTTACGTTGCGTTAATGGATTAGCAATTTGCTTCAAAATGATTCAGAATCCGATCGATAGTATGTTACGCAATTTGGGTGCTGGAGAAGAATATAAAATATGCTAATTTTCATCCTGGATCGCAGACTATGTCGCGAGCAACAGCTAGTAGTTACTTATCTCAATATTAACACTTTGTAGTTTTGCACAGACTAGACAGGTCCACTCAAATCTGTGTGGTTCTTTCCTCAAAAGACCCTTTCAACACCCGTCTACATGGTCTTCAAATCAACAGACCAAGACTATGTCTGGACTTTAAAAGAGACTGACCTCTGAGTTTGTTTTGGCGAGGTTTGGGCCTTTCTTCTCAGAGTAATCTGATAGAAAACGCCGACCTCATCTAGTTTTAAAAATATGGTTGACGTGTTTTTGTCTTACAGAAATAAAATCATGTATCATTTATATCTGACCGGAGGATCGGACTCAGGACCATGGAGTACTGGACTCCTGGGTCCTCACCGATCACTCACTCATTAAGCGCACTTGGAGCGACCACTCCACTCGACCACTGATGCAGTCAATATAAAATAACAAAAAAGTCATCCAACGTGAAGCCACTACTCACCCAAAACACGCACTTTTTAATGACACGCGAATCCGTTATCTCTAGCTTCCATATCAAAATTCAGGTCGAAAAAAAAAAACAAATGTAATATAGGTCGTATCTGCATTAAATAGATAAAGCTTCTTTTTATAATGCTCTGATAAATTCCATAATTTTCCACTGATGTTGAAACATTAGGTCTCTTTTGATAAAGCTACAATTACAATACACGCTTATAATAACTTATAATAATGATGTAACATTTTATAAGGCATTACTCGCAAAATGTGGGTTTTGGTATTATCTACACATATAGACCTCTGCCAACCCTCCGAGGACTGCAGGCGTACTGTTATGTATGCTTTCTATACATATGATATGATAATAAAAATAGTAAGCCCTTTTGATTGGGAAAACTCTGTTATACCTATCTAGCGAAAAATAACCTGCCATTTCATAGTAAATTGCAATGCCAAGTCACATAATAGTAGTTTATGAAACTGTTGAATATTGAGGGGTATTATAACACGAGTTTGTGTTTAAAAACCAAACCGTAGACGAGATTTTTAATAGTATCACACGAGTGTTTTATTTAATATAAAAGAGTAAGAAATAGTGTATTTGAAATCAAAACTTTTTTGCTATTCTATAAAAAATGGCACACCCCGCATATGCAATCCATTAGAAAAAAATAATTGATGGAAACTCCTTAGTGATATTAACTTCTTGGATTTGCCCTGTATCGTCAACTGTCAGGCAGGATCATCAAATATTCCGGTTGTGCAATTTTAATGTTTTATTTAATAAAATTTATTGAGTCTCACAAAATTACTAAAAAATGTGCGCAATATGGATGGAGTTATGGCACTATACAATATGTAACAAAAACCATGTTGTTCCTTTTAACACATTATTGTACTCATGATAACAAACAACTTTTACTATGGGACCAAACCTGAAATCGCGAATAAAAACCAGCTGCTCCCTACATTTTGACGAGTTATGCGAACATGAATATATGGGACAGCTGATTTTTTTTTTTTTGCGAATTCCGGTTTGGTCCCAGAGTAAAAGTTGTTTGTTATCATAAGTACAATCATGTGTTATAAGGAACAACAGGGTTTTGTTATATATTGTACAGAAGTGTCTTGACGCTGCGTGAGCGTGCGTGATCCATCGCCGCCCGTTCGTGGTCCATCGCGCATAGGATGGATGGAAAGCAGCGATGGTATGAAGTAATTTTTTGCTGCGTTGGTATAATTGCTGTATGGAGTTTCAGTAGGAGGATGGATAAATAAATAAATCGTATTGGTAAAAAAAATGTTTTATAACATTATTGTGTTAGAGAAAATGTTTTATAATATTATTCTATTTTTAAATTTCGGTAAGTATTGTGTTTATAAAGTATGTCAATATAAACTCGTTCTGAAGTTTATAATTCGAATGTTACTATAAGAGAGAAGATAAAATGTAATTATGACAATTTTTGCTATTCCAAAGTTTTAACCTCATACTCCTCATAGTAAAAATAATATGCCTCATTCTTAAGTAACAATATTTTTCTACCAATTACACAATTAACATTAGGCGCGGCAGACGCACATGCGCGTTTTCGGACGTTCACCAGGTGCTTGACGGCGCGTATGCGCGTCCATACAATTTACATAACTTTCTTCGAGTGCGGCGCGCCGCACCTGTGCGTTCGTTGTGCATCTCTATTGTTTCGAAAACATCGTAAAATAAGGGTCGGTAAGGGTTGGTAAGGCATAAAGAAGCGTTTGCATAAAAATTAAGCAGATAATGTGTTAATGAGTCCTCGCCCGCGGGGTATAGAAGCGCGGGGGTACGACGACAAAGGGGACTGACTGAGGGAGGTGCGGTGCGGGTGGCGGGCGCATTCTTGTTATAACTCACAGAGTACTTTTTATATTCATACATAACTCATTTCGCTCGCTACGCGGTTAGCGATCGCACGTGTTGACAGTTGTAGACGCTTTGTGAGAGTTATACATGAGATTACATTTTCAAGATGAGTCGAAATATCTTCGGTCATAAAATTAATAGTCAGTGCAAACAAGTAGCGTTCAACGTATACGAATATTTTAGAAAAAAAAAAATACTGGGCCCTTTTACTTAATATCAACGAGATATACCTTTAAAAAAAACCGTAGCAGAAGTTGCTGGACTATCGGAAAAGTCTGTATCTAGAAAAGACAACGAAAGATTTAAATCACCGAGAAAACCAAAACAGGTTCGCAGAAAAACAGTGAAAGTAGTCGATCGATCAACTACTAAATAGTTCGGTTTATGATATCTAATGTAATGTTATGTAGGTACTCATATATGATTTAACTATTTTGATGTTTCACGACTCGACTAATTCTCTATAGTATAGTATACAACTAAACATACATCTACATCGTTTATATGTTTGTCCACGTATTTCTCCGAAACTATGAATCAAATCGTGAGCATTTAATTTTTATTGGCTTACATTTACATCAACTTAGGGAACAGTACGAGATTCATCAAAATATGTTCAGTAGTTTTCAAGATAATGGACTAATACGTATAAGTGTGACGGCCTGGCTTATTGATACGAGCTACGGGTGTGGTTTCAAAAGGAAATCATCTCAAAACCTTGGTTAAATTCTAGTGCAATATTATAACAAAAATATTAACTACTTAATACAAACTAATATTCCAGTTTTTACTAAAAACTAAAAATTACGAAATAAAAAAATAATTTTTAAAAATTAAATCGACTTCAAAAAGAAATTAACTCAAAATTATGAAATGAACTTTAATTTCGGAAGTCGGTGGCAAAACACTAAAATAATGATCCCAAGACGCCTTCAACTTCCGAAATTAAAGTTATTTCATAATTTAGAGTTAATTTCTTTTTGAAGTCTATTAAACTTTTTTATTTTTCTCTTGGTTTGCAAATCGCTGTTAACGGTATCTACGTTTAGTCAACGCAAAGTACTTGTAACAATGTAAATGTAATGACATGTGGAAGATTGTAATTAGCATTTTTTGTCTACCTACGAATGATTTTGCTTTCTGTAAAAATAAAATAAATAAACTGTCCAATGCGCATTTCGCCTCGTGTATACCACGCTAAGCGCGCCCACCGCACGCACCTCCCTCGGACCCCTTTGTCATCGTACCCCCACGCCCCTGTAACCCGCGGGCGAGGACTCCATAGTCCATAGCCAGTGTTGGGCAAATTTTAATTGCAAGAACAATTAAAGATTAACAATTGATTAATTGGTAAATGTAACCACAACAACTAACAATTAATCAATTGTAATTGTGGAAAATTACAATTAACAATTATTTAATTGTTAACTGTAGTAGTAACAATTAACAATTAATTAATTGTTAATTGTGATTTACTACAATTTATTAATTAATTAATTGTTAATTAATTTTGAATTGTTTTGTGAATTTTAATTAAAACTAACAATTAAAAAAATACTGCTGTACCTATAATATACAGCCGGTATATATAAATATATAATATAGCCGTGTGGCTCCGGGTAGTAGAATTGTGCCCCCCTCCCCCCATCTATTCTTGTGGTTAAATACACATGTTGGCAACAAATACAAGACCGATTAAAATAATCATCAATACCTTTAATTAAACTTGATTAGACAGACAATGACAAAAAAGATTTAGAAAAATTAAGCTATAGTTACAGCCTTTGACCACTTTTTTGTTTGTCTGAGACTTACAGCTTAATTTTCCTAAATCTTTTACTAATTTTGTTTGTGATACATAAAGTTAATTGTTAGTTTTAATTGTTTCATAAAACAACTAAAAAAGTTAATTGCAATTATTTTAATTGTGAGTTACAATTGACATACGTTAATCAAATTAATTTAATTGCAAGGTGCAATTAAAAGTGTAATTGCGATTAATTTAATTGTAATTAATTTAATTGCAATTACTTTTTTAGTCAATTAACAAGATAATTGAAAAATTAATTGATTAATGCCCAAGACTGTCCATAGCCCTGTCTTTAAAAAAATGTGTGTTTCTTCCTAACAGTGTGGCTTGGCTATTTTCTTTACTTAGAGCATCTCTATACAAAGTTATGCAGAAGGCATTTTTTTCGGGTCTGGTTTTACAATAGGAAAACTAGCATACAAAAGTAACATAAATATCTGTTATTTGATACCAATCCGATTCCAACACATGCTCAACTAAATATTACCAGTGAGGGCATTTGACCGTATCCCGACACCCGATAACTCCAACAATAACTGATAAATACTTGTTCAAATAAGTCAACAATTAACCAAAGCGAGATTAGAAACTTGTTATGCAACTCTATTGTTAGTTCAGTTTTAGACTTTGCACTGTTTTTAAGACTAGATAAATGTTGATTACATAAACAGATCTAGCCACGTGTATGAAGAGTTGCGTGTTTGCAAACAAATGCTCCTTCATGCCAATACTTGCACGGACGTTGTGCTAAAAACATTTGAGCCGACAAATTGAACAGTGAACGTTAAGAAGCATACGTAGCTCGTTTCTTAAATATGTCTACCCGAAAGCTTCTTTAGCCCAAGCCCGTATAAGTGTTGGGATGATGAAGCATATTTTGTAAACATGCAACTCTAGGGGTCGTCTCCACGAGCCAGAGAATCGCGGCGATACTATCGTCGAACGAGTGATTATTCCGCCAGCGTATCGTCGCGACTCGTAGCGGAATCGAGAGTGTATATAAATACGTGGCACGGAGATAATATCGTCGTGATTCTCTTGCTCGTGGAGACAGCCCCTTAGGCGGCTTTTCCACCAGAGACGTGCTATGCAGTTATGCTGCGAGGATGTGAAAGCTAAGCTATGAAACTATGTGACCGTTTCGATTCACTCCGCAAAATCATTTAAATAAATAGCTACTCTTGCAACGACACAATAAAGTGCAAATCAGGTCGCACAGCGTTAATTATCTACATTTATATTCACCTACAAGTTGCCTCTCTTTCTATCGCGTAACTCTTATACCTTCTGACTCGTTAGGTTTGCCTTCTTTTACGACGCGACGCGTGAGTGAGTATAGAACTAAGGTGGGAGCCGGTCGACTTATCGGGCCAATTCAGCCCACACTGAATTGGCCCGATAAGTCGAGCCCGCCGCGTACTTGTAGCTTCATACGTAAAATGCGGAGTGCGCCGGGCCTGGTAATACTAAGCTGTGTATCGGAGCGAGTAAGATGTGCTATGAAGATGCGCCGCCGCGAGGTTTTTTTTTTTGGTTGGGTAATCATCAAATAACTTCTCCCGCTCTGGGCGAAGCGGGAGGGCGTGTCAGACTTCTACTGACTAAAACCCACCCGTGTTCCTTCAGTTGCCTGTGCCAGGGCCACGGTAACTCTTTCAAACAACCCGCGACCCTGGCAGGACTGTAAGTACTCTGCTCTGCTACAATACTCGCGCATCCACAGCAGTTCACAGCACGCATCCTTCCATATAAAAAAAAAACAGCTCAGTTGAACTCGTTTTTACTAGTGCTATGCTATGTGGACCAATGAATATGATTTGTGGATATCAAACGCATCCATAGCAACGGCAACTTAGCATAGCACATCTCTGGTGGAAAAGCAGCCTTACACGTGGCTAGATCTGTTTATCTATGTAATTAATGTAAACACGTTTATGTACAAACACAATGCATTCCCTCATTTCCCTCACAGAAATGTAAATTAATTATTTAGATTTCTGTGCATTCCCTTCTTCGCCTCAACACAAATCTTGTGTTGGGACACAGATTAATACAGATGGGACACTCCGCAGTTTAGGTATGAAGCTACAAGTACGCGGCGGGCCTATCTCACTGGGCCAATCCAGTAGGACTGCCGCGGTCAGAAAGTATAAGAGTTACGCGTTAGAAAGAGAGACAACTTGTAGGTGAATATAACTGTAGGTAATAAGCGTTGTACGACCTGAATTGCACTTTATTGTGTCGTAGCAAGAGGCGCTTTTTATATAAATGATATTACGGAGTGTCCCATCTGTATTTATCTGTGGTTGGGATAGAGAAGCAAACGTAACTCGTATTTAAAATTTGTCTGCCCGACAGCTTCTTCAGCACAACCCCGTAGAGCTCGACATCACCTGCCTAGCCTTTTCCCCACTATCTTAAAAAAAAAAATATGAAAGATACTTGAAAAACTATTAAAAAAATCACTGATATTTCTCATACCCAGAGCCATTCTACTAATCTCTTACATTTTTTCCCAGACGAAAAACTATCCGTTAACGCAGTTAATCATTTCTTTTCAAACGTCGGTAAAAATTTAGCCGAAACATTTATAAATAATCCCAGCAACAATACTTGTTTTTCAAATACTGCGATCAGCAACAGCAATTCCATGGTATTGGCTAGTATTGACGAAGATGAAGTTAACTTGGTCATCAATGGTTTAAAAGAAAATAGTGCTACTGGTTGGGATAACATCCCCGCTAAAATTGTTAAAGGCGGTCGAACTAAACTTGGACTTGCCGAATACAGAACATAATACTCATTAACTACCTACATCATACACAAGCACACGTTACACCCATTCATAACACCACCTAACACCAATCTCGCTTAACATCCACCACACTGATTCATAACAAGACAATACTACACTTTACACTTTACTCGTAGTTCATAATTATACCTTCTTTTTCCTATTTTTGTTAATTTTTCTTTTGTTAATTTTTTTATTTTTTTATTATGCTTGCTGCATGCATCCCTTCGTTGCATTGTACCTACTCAATTTATGCTTATTGAATGAGAGAGCGCCTTGACTTCCATAATACAAGTGTTACTTAGTTTGGAAGTCAAGAGTTCCTTTTCTTGTACATTAATAATATTTAATAAACTTTTTTTTTATCTTTGGGGTCGACTTCCAGTATAACCGGATGCAGCTAAATACCAGTATTTTACATGGAGCAACTACCTATCTAACCTCCACAACCCAGTAATGGGGCAATACGATACCCCTTGGTAAGACTGGTTGTCAGACTTACGGGCTTCTGACGACCCGTAGCGACTGTCAAAGATCCACGAATGACTGCCGGGACAACGGCTTAACGTGCTTTAAGAGGGACGAAGTGGTCTCGGTATATAAAGATGGTCACCCATTCACGGAGCAACTGCGGCAAGCTTTGCTTAACCTGATCGATCGGCCCGTGCGGCTGTTATTTCTTAACCACAGGCCCCCTTAGAGCTCGTCTAAGCAGAAATGACGCGCCCCACTGTTTACGTACACTACGGTAAAGACGGTAGTGGGGCGCACCATTTCAGCTTAGACCACAAATTAATACAGATGGGACACTCCGCAAAATCATTTAAATAAAAAGCGACTCTTGCTATGACACAATAAAGTGCAATTCAGGTACCATAACGCTTATTACCTACAGTTATATTCATCTACAAGTTGCCTCTCTTTCTAACGCGTAACTCTTATACCTTCTGACCGCGGCAGTCCTACTGAATTTGCCCAGTGAGATCGGCCCGCACGTACTTGTAGCTTCATACCTAAACTGCAGAGTGTCCCATCTGTATTAATCTGTGCTTAGACGAGTTCCACAAGTGTTGAGATGAAGAAGCATTTGTAAACACGCGTAAGAGTTACTAATATACTCTTCCTCTTGTTATCGTGTCGATGATTTAGAAATTATTAAGTTATTTTTGCCTAGTAGTAGGTGGCCACGTTTATTATCTAGTTTCCTCCCAATTAGCCTCTCTTACAGACGTATCAAAGAATTAAGAACGTAGTCAATGGCGGCACCACAGATCTTAAAAACACAGGAGATAATATGCTTTTTACACAAAATTATTTATTCCTGTTCCAGATGTCTCCACGTTGCCCCCACTTAATTAACTAACACAAAAGCAAAAACTATAAAAACGGCACACGAGCTCATATTTCTCCCCTCCCCCCCGTCCCTTGCTCGGGTATGATGTGCCAGCTGGTGGCGTAGCTGAGCCTGTAGCTTTAAACTCCCCTGTCAATAATAATTCTAATCTGATTCAGCCTGTCCCATCTTGCTGTCCTCCCCCCAGCGACGCCCTAAGCCGAGGCCCGTTCCCCACAGGGGGAGCCCTTAGCGTGTAGTCGCTTAGTCTGTAAGTTTTATGCCCCTGGCTGGAGGCTTTGAGTAATCTTAAGGCAACCACAGGATAGTCCGGTTAAGTAGTCTCGACCTCTCTAGGTCAACTACGAGATGCCATTTATAAAAAAAAAAAAACATATTTCTCCCGCACACAAAGAAACTTACAGCAACACTACTCGTAATAAACTAACAAAACACTCGCAAAAAGAGGGCGGTGCATCTACCTGTAGCTACCGACTCAGAATAAACACACATGCGCAAATTACGCAACTAGTGATGTTAAGTGATGTAATCATAGAAAAATATCCATGAAATTCAGTTACCTATATTATCTGCTCTTTTCCTAAAGATTATATTGACTGTGAAAATAAAATGATACAGGAGTTTCCCTAGAACACCTACTTTATACAAGTGAAGTTTGATCAGAATTGGAACATTAACTAACTAAAGTTAGTGAAATTTAATACAACTCGAATCTAGACTAGGAGAACACAAGTAAATCTTCAAGATTTTTATTGACATGGATTTTATTGACCAGTAAAATGTAAATATTTATTTAAAACTTACCGCTTAGACAGTTTAAGTGTTGCGTTCTTAGTTAAATAGTGTAATCTTACGTTTATATATTTTTCCATTACGGCTTTTATAAGTATTATTAAATGGTTATTCATTGGCAATTGATTTTATTGGTGAAAATTTATGTTTTCAAAAAGATTCAGACCTATAAAATGCAATAAGGATTTTGACATGAGCGCCTGTCTAATATTTTTTAATGCAATTTTCGTGTTAGCAGGTGAAATAATAAACAATTTTATTATTACTTCCATCCGTTTACATATGGTTATTACGTCACTGGATGGAAATATAAGATTTCTAAAATTCTTAGTTAGCTATATAATATATTCTCATTAATTATTGACTCAATAAAAGATAAGTCGAGTAATGAAGAAATAGTAACAATTATGTTTTTCAATAATTCATTGTATCATACATAAATATAATAATTCGTACTAAGTAGCATCGTATAAAATATCGACTACCACGTCCACAAACCTCACATCACATCTCTAACTGACAAAAGCCGGCAGCGACCGCATCACGAAACTATCGTGTGAGTGACCAGCCGATTCATTGATCGATTTTATTAAGCTAGCAATGGTTTTTGTTGCTAATGAAAATAATTGTTTTTGGTACTTCATAGTGTTTCTAGTATCACGAGAAGTAATGTTTTAATGAATTTATTAAGAAAAACAATAATATTTTAGTACTAACGTGTGAATTGAGATGCCATCTTTCATGTAATTCATAATACAGCTGTTATTTTTACAAACAATCACTGAACAACGCGGCATTTTGTCACAAATCATAAGCAGCGCAGCTGTCGCAAGTTGACATTCGACTGATGACTGAAACTGGCATCAAGCCGCTTTGCGGCCAGATGCGTTCGCAAGCGCCACGCCTCCTTGCCATATCTCCTGTATTTTTAAGATCTGTGGATGGCACCATTGACTACGTTCTTAATTCTTTGTTACTTAATGATTGTATGTTTAACTACTAGTATTGACCGATAAATAACTTGTGCAAACCGTACTTATTGGTGCCGATTCTGTTGTGCACAAACTAAACTTAATTTAGGCTATTGCCAAAAAGAAAAAAAGAAGATTGGGGTCAGGGAAAGATCCAACAGCATCCTTAGGGCATTAGGCGATAGACTGGATGGGCCTGCCCTAGATAAGTTTGTCAAGCTGCATGTTATAAAAAGTCTTTCAAATAGGGCGGGACGATGTTGACAGTTTGTGGCGGCCATGTTGTTTTGGCGGCATCTGTCAAATGCGTTGTTATTTCTTCAGTTACTGATGCCAAATCAGCATGGCAAGTTACACGATTGAGCAGCACGTCCAAATGATAAAACTTTATTATCAAAATGATAATGTTCGTTAGTGCAAACGTTGCGCGCATTACGTCCATTTTACGGCAGACACGGTGGCTCTTCAAAGTCGACTCTCCAACATTTGGTGACCAAATTCGAGGCGACTGGTTCGGTAAACAACCAACCAACACCATTACGTCAAAGGAACGCCAGACCGACCGAGAACATCGCTGCTGTCCGTGAGAGTGTACAGGAGACTGCGAGGCAGTCGATTTCTCGCCGTGCACAAGAACTCGGCCTTTCGCAGACTTCAACTTGGCGAATTTTGCGTCAGGACCTGGGCCTACACCCGTACAAGATCCAACTGACCCAGGAGCTCAAAGTGAATAACCATAGACAACGCCGTTTGTTCGCTGACTGGGCTACAGAACGTTTGGAATAGGACCCCGATTTTAGCCGAAATATCATCTTTAGCGACGAGGCGCATTTTTGGATGAATGGTTTTGTTAATAAGCAAAATGGTCGTATATGGGACGACCACAATGACTCACTTGAGGTTCACCAGGTGGTAAAGCATCCACAAAAAGTTACTGTTTGGTGCGGATATTGGTCCGGTGGCGTCATTGGTCCGTACTTCTTCGAAAACGATGATGGCGAGGCCATTATTTTGGCCTGAATTGAACGATATGGACGTGGACAACATGTGGTTCCAACAAGACGACGCTACATGCCACAAAGCGAGCGACACAATGGACATTCTGCATGAACGGTTCGAGGGTAGTGTTATCTCTCGCAGAGGTGACGTGAATTGGCCACCAAGATCGTGCGATTTGACTCCGCTAGACTTTTTCATGTGGGGTTTTCTCAAGTCGCAGGTCTATGCCAATAATCCGCAATCAACCGATGCCCTGAAAGTCAACATAACGCAGGCTTCGCAGGTTCAGATTCAGCCGGATCTATGCAGTAGAGTAATTGAAAATTGGACCACTCGGATCCGTGCCACCGTTCGAAGCCGCGGTGGACATTTAAACGATGTCATATTTAATAAATAATGGCATAAATGGGCCTTTCAAATAAAAAATAATTTAAGTTTTTAAACCGACATGGTCACTGAAAAAATAATTTCTTTAATATCTCACATACAGCTTGTTTCATTTAATTTCAACATCGACCCGTCCTTGTTGAAAGACTTTTATATTCAGCTCGATAAACCTACCTGTAAATGATGCTCTTTTATTTTGTGATGTTTTTTTTTAATTCTGTCTAAAGTTTTCTAAATTATATCTAACAACATAGGTTTTAAGTTATCCTACTCAACAATATTTTTTTTATTTCAATATTACTAACACTAGATTAAAAGTAGTTTTTGTAATACTAACACAATATAGATCACTGTTGTCCGAAATAAATGAATTTGAAACAAGAATGAGACGGAATCAAATTAGAGCTGTCTTTAATTGAACTAATATTTCCATACAAATTTTGACGACACGTAACAACATGTCGACTAAAAACACGGCGACGCGCAAGGTGTAAACTAGTTTGACATCTCTTAGTTCATAGCTATAGCTGTCCTTTTCTCGCGCTGCCAGTTAGTAAAAGATAGCGATTCTCTTATTTTAGTTTTGTTGTTGAACAAGATAATCGGTACCATTGATAGCATAACTTCACGCCCTTAATCCCCGAAGGGTTAGCCAGAGGTGTACCTATACATGGGTGTATAGGTACACCTCTGGCTGGTATTTCGCCAGTTATGTTTCAAGTCCCATGTTATTACATGAGACTTAAACATAACTGGGGGCGAGCCTATTGCCATCAACCGGGCTCAAATTTAGACTCCTGGCTGCTACTGAGAAGTTTCATTGTACGAATTGGTACAGACGCTAGAACATCAAGCTACCCGAAACTGTCAAATTTTCCCAATCAACATTGAACCTAATGCTTTAGCGATAAAGTTGAAAATCTATTAAAGAAATACAGATTGTAGGTTGATGTGCTGGCTTCTGTACAACTTGGAATTTATGAAAATAGTAACTTCTGTCTATTTGTTTTCTGTCTGTTGCGGCTTAGTATATACAGGTTAGGGGTGCATCCGATACCGATACCGATATATCAGTGATTCTTCGGGTTTGCCGATATATCGGCATCGACGATATTTTTATTGCCGTACAAAGATACTTTTCAAATTTTGCGCTTCAAAAAAGCAACGTAAACGCGCGTGCTGTTTCGTCTATTTCGTTGCAAACGAGGCACAAACAAAATGGCGCAGAAATACTTTAGTTTCGAAATGAGTTCTATCGCATCTGAGAGACTATTTTCCACCGCAGGTCTCATTCAAACTTGCGAAATCGCCTATCTCTATCTAAACTTGAGCATACTTAAGTAAGTACTTTGTTTTTTAAACAAAAATATTATTTATGTTAATTTTAATTACTAACACTATTAACCTTAATCAATTTAATTTCCAGAGATCGCACTAGACAGACAGGTATGGAAGAGAAAACGGGAGGTATTTGCCCAGCAGTGAGTGGGACACAAACTAGGCAAGCCAAAAAAAAATTAATAACTAATAATAATCTCATTCTAAGTCTCTAATTTATTATATTAATTTTAAAATATAACCTAATTTGTGTATTTATGTATTTATTTTACCTACATTTAAATTCAATCATCAGTATCGGTATCGCCGATATTTTTCTAAGAGTATCGGTAACGTATCGGCAAAAAGGCGTATCGGTGCATCTCTAATACAGATATTTCACAATTTTATGGCAATTATAGCAAGAAAATGCTTGTCATTCCATATGTTTTCTAATAGAACCAGGAAAAAAGTATTGAAAACAAAATTAAATTACAAATATCCAACAATTTCCTAAGCTGTTAGCTATTCTAGAGTTTCTCATAATTAGAACTCTTTAAAAAAATATTTTGTTATCCTGCACCAGATAGAGAAAGATCGTGATTCGACCTTCGACTACCCCAGCGATTTGACAAAATAATTCATAGTGACCACTACAGCTCTGTCAATAGTGAAGCGAAGAAAAAGTGCCTCAAAAAAGAAAATAAGGTTTGCCAACTCACTTCTCATACTCGTATCTGGTAACCTTGGAGACGATAAGACACTTCTTCATGCTTAGCTTCTCATCTTCCGCCGATGCTGCGTTGCCTTTTCTTCTGGAAGCACTGGGGACCAGCTCACGAAGTTCCTGTTTCTGCCTAAGACCTGGAAATAAGATAAATACATATATGTTAGGAGGGTATCCTAAAACTCATCACTACATATTATAAAACAATGTCCCCCGCCGCGTCTGTCTGTCTGTTCGCGATGATCTCAAAAACTACTGAACGGATTTTAATGCGGTTTTCATCAATGATTCAAGAGGAAGGGTTATATTTATAGTTTTCCGACATCCACGCGGACGAAGCCGCGGAAAAGCTAGTTACATTATAAATTCGAAAGTGAGTTTGTTTGTTTGTTACGTTAAAACGGCTGAACGGATTTGGATGAAATTCGGCACAAGACTAGACCATGACCTAGAGTAGGACATAGGATCCTTTTTACCCCGGTATGATCCCGTAGGCTAATTTCAGACATCCACGCGGGCGAAACCGAGGGCATTGATAAAAGTGTCGATGTTGATCCAGTAGTTTAGCGAAAAAGTTCTAAAAGGACCAAAAAAACATAGAACCCGATTTATTTTTTACAACAAATAACATTTTAATCCTCAGGCCATTAAAATTCAAATGCAGCTGGAAAACTGGATACTACTGGAAACTACTGGACTTTTAATAGAAATGAGTTTTGTCGACGGAAGAATAGACAAAATGAAAGATTGTAGAAATATTTCTACGCATTCTACGCGTCTAAGCATGGCGATGGCGCCGATTCCATTGCTCACAAACTAAACTAAATTTAAGTTCAGTGCAACTTTTTCTTTTTATTTCATTAAGAAAAGGACAGAAGATAAATATTAGTTCCGTCCTGTCAAATTAGTCAGCGCCTGACGTAAATTAAGGTATTTTTAGTAGGCAATTTTTTAATCACGTCTAAACTTGTCTATGGAGTATCTTGACAGGACTAAACTAATATTTATCATCTGTCCTTTTCTTAATGAAATAGAAAGAAAAAGATGCACTGAACTTAATTTTAGTCTGTGAACAAGGGAATCGGCGCCAATGTGCCATTCTGTCTATTCGTCCGCCGACTACGCGTGCAGTGGTACCATCAGCGCTAATTAAAAACTCAGGCTCAAAAGACCACAAATAACACTACGCACTATGTAATCAATAAAGCTAAATCAGCATCATTTGCAGCGATTAATATAATTTAACACATATCATTACAGAAGCTCTTGGCTAAGTAATAACAGCCGCACGGGTCGATCCATCAGGTTAAGCTACGCTTGCCGGGTTGGTCTGTGGATGGGTGACCATCTTTTCATACCGAGACTCCTCCGTGCCTCAGAAAGCACGTTAAGCCGTTGGTCCCGGCTGTCATTCGTGGATCTTTGACAGTCGTTACGGGTCGTTAGAAGCCCGAAAGTCTGACAACCAGTTTTACCAAGGGGTATCGTATTACCCAGTAACTGGTTTGTGGAGGTCAGATAGGCAGTCGCTCCATGTAAAATACTGGTACTCGACTGCATCCGGTTAGACTGGAAGCCGACCCCAACATAGTTGGGAAAAGGCTAGGCAGATTGATCACATATCATTACACCACGCCTGTATTTCCAAAGGCAGAGGTCTCCGTAGTACACATACTTTTCGCCAGTTATGTTTAAGTTCCATGTAATAAGGGGCGAGCCTATTGCCATCAAACGGGCACAAATCCAGACTCCGGGTTGTTACTGAGTAGGTACTTACAATTTAATTTATAAATAAAATCACTAACGATATAAATGGACAGAGTGAATGATATAAATATCTCGAAAGTGGCATAATAATAAACAATACTAATCGGGAGTGAATGGAATATTTTGTCAGATAACTTGGCTGAATTATTACTGTTTTATCACCAAGGGCGTTTTCCTTTGAGGTCTAGATATGGCGCGATTTCTCTGCGAGCCAGTTTGTGTCAGTTGGACGCAAAGGTTATGTTTACTGAGTTATCTGTTACGACTATTTTCCCTAAGAGATAGGCAGAGATGTATAATCGTGCATTTCAATTTTGCCAATATTTTTCATGCGTTATAGGAGAATTTGTGAATGAGGGTCGTCTAAGAACTGAAATAAGAACCTGGATGAGGCTGTTATAGGAGCGTGGAGATTGGCAGAAGTAAAGAGAGGCCGAGATCCAACAAAATCAGGTTATGGATGATGTTGATACGAGAGTTTACGAGACTAGTTCAAAGCATGGTACGTACTCGCATAAAATATTAGGATATCAGATAGATTGGTAGTTGGCCATGTTCCTAGCCTTATAATTGGCGGCACGTAACTTGAATACTGACCTTGAATTACTTTAAGCGATTTTGAATCTTACTCCTGAGACAATACGTATGCGAAAACAACCCCCACCACTTTATCGAGCGCTCAAGATTCGTGCCGGCAGTTATACATAGTATTACAAAACAAGTGATATATTGATTTAGTAAAACGTGCGATACGAACGTTGTTTTTGTTTACGTCAAGTGCGAGCACGGAAAGTTTGTCTGTTTGTGAACAAAAATTACTCAATCATTTTGATAATGTTCCATTGCAACACACATTACAACAAAAATAAGATTTTATTTATTTACCTTCGTAACGTAGAAGGACGTTCTTTCTTAAGATCGTCCATATACAGTCGAAATTCAATGAACAAAAACTATACAATGTGGAATTTCAAACGGAGAACTAGATGTTGAATGGATTTGCTGCCTTCGAAACGGAATTCCGAGACGGAACTCCGACTGTAGGTCTTACATAGTAAAATTGAGTGTTTTTTTTTTTTTAACAAAAAGAACTCCTTGCCAAACATTATCAAATCCCACAATGCCGAAATAAAAAAAAAATGGTAGGAGGACCAGTAAATTTACCAGCAGTGCTATTCTGTACAAATCTCACCGTGAAAACTTAGGTAAAGTGAGCGTGGAGTGAGCTGTCAATAGTGTCAATCCCTAGCATCAGGTGGAATGACAGCTCACTTCACCTACGTTTTCACGGTGAATTTTTTACAGAATAGACCGGCTGTTTATGAATTGATCGATTGATTGTAAAAAGGTTTGATTACTGGCTATAAAGTTGCACTATAATTATTATACTAATTGAGAAAACAATTCATCTTCTATGTATATTATTTAATCAAACGTTTAGTCTTAACGAAAAAAAAAATAACCCTAAAAATAACAATCCGTTTACTTAAACAATAACATTATTGACTGATAAATATCTTGACCCATATTTTGTCAAAAAATCTTATCAATGATAATATGTTGTGCTGCGCAAAATTGTCTTAATTTAGAATATATACTGCGTAATTCATATAATATAATAGTTATCTTTATATACGTTTCCGTAATGAAATGGCAACAACAACATTGCAACGTCATAGCATTCGAAAACACATTCGAATTTGAGGACATTAGGCAGGTACCTCCTGTGTTGCGACTTTTTATTTGGACCCATTTTTGCAAACAAGAACCAACCTACAGCACTTATAATGTGGGTTGGTTCTTGTTTGCAAAAATGGGTCCATTTAGTCACCTGTAAGTCTGTGCGATATAATGGTGAGTTGCACGAAACCAACATTAGTTTAACGGAGACTTTAAATAGATGCTGTCACTTTCTTTTTGATACAAAATATAAAGGATGGCATGAATGCTGGTTTCGTGCAACTCAACGATAGGCATTCAGACAAAAATGTAGAAAGTTAGGGCTTTTTGATTTTTTTTCACATAGCCGGGTTTTTTTAGAGTTCCGTATCCAAAGGGTGCGGACGGGACTCTATTACTAAGGCTCCGGTGTCCGTACGTCCGCCAGTCATAGGGCTATATCTATTAAACCTAAGTAGAATAGGTAGACACTTACAGAGTACTACAGATTGTGTACTAACTACACAATTGGAATTATTAGAAGGCTAAAAGTCACTGAAAGGGAAATGGAGACTGTAGAGGGCTATAATTGGAATTTCCCTACGTGATCGAATCAGAAATGAAGAGATCCGCAGGAGAACCAAGGTAACCGACAGAGCCCGAAGAATTGCCAAACTTAAGTGGCAGTGGGTAGGGCACATTGCTCGCAGAACAGATGACCGATGTGGCCGAAAGGTTCTGGAGTGGCGACCGCGTACCGGAAGACGTAACGTTGGAAGGCCTCCCACAAGGTGGACCGATGACCTTGTGAAGGCCGCAGGAATCCGCTGGATGCGGGAAGCACAGAGCCGGTCGTATGGGCGGTGTTTGAGGGAGACCTAATATGTCCAGCAGTGGACATCTTTCGGCTGAAATGATGATGAATGTGTACTACTATGGCCGCTATAGGTATATCAACAAATAATGAATAAAAAAATAGTAATAAAAATTAAGTTAAAAATTTGGTTGGGTTTGGGGGGTTCCCCATACAAGAAACGTGATATTTTCGGCGGTTTTTTTTTACTAAAGAATTTTTTTATAAAATATGCAGTGTTTAAATATTGTACGATGATACGGAACCCCTCGTGTGCGAGCCCAACTCGCCGCTTTTTGTTTTACGGTGACGATAGACCATTTAAAACCCTTGACTTTAAAAGATCATCAAAGATAATAATACCCCTTCTTAGATAGCTAGAGAGCTTCCGCAAATGATAAATTGATAAAGTGCATATTGTTTATTATAAACACTACGGAGATCAAAGATCTGTTATAAATATCGGTCGTTAGGTACCTATAAAGCGTCTCTAGAATAACTATAAGGTAAACGACAATCAATCAACTCAGCCCACAGCTGGACCCAGGCTGCGGCACAACACCCTGTACTCCGCCCTCCGCATCCAGTCTGTCCCAGCCACCTTTTAACACGTCACTGTCAATGACCCACATGTGGGTCACTGCACTTTTCATACATTAATAGGTTCTTAGTATTCTTACTTCGTGGATATAAAAGAAACATACTAGTATTATACATAAACGTATGAGTAATTATAATTATGTAGGTAAAATACAAAAGCAATGAGCCATCGAATTTTTTAATTTAATTAGGTCTTACAAAACTTTGAAAATTGAACTTAAAAATAAATTTAAAAGGGTTCCTTCAACTTTTATGGCCTCTAAGGACCTGAAGTGGTGTAAAGGCAAGTACCTCAGTACATAGGAACGAAAAAAGTAAATTGGACGTGAGAGCTAATTTCGACATTTTGGCTGGACAGTGAACGTGTTAAAGGTCGTCGGTCCATCTAGCTGGGGGTATCCCACACTACGCTTCACACCAGGGTCCTTACTATGAACTATTATAACGCCATCATGATTCCGTTGTGAAAAAGGGATGGTGCTATAGGTCATGTATAGCTCCGTCTCTCTCTGGCACTGGAAAAATGATGGCATTATTTGTTCATAGTACGGCCCTCTCGACTCGTCTGCTCCACCGGCCATATGTCCTTCGAAAACATGGCCAGCCCATTGCTACTTCAGCTTGTACTCTGCAAGCTATATCGGTAACTCTGGTTCTTTCCCGGATCATTTCATTTACAGTTTTAGACATTTATTTTCTCAAAAGATTTACACAATCACTTATAGAGGAAATACAATATAAAATAATATTATAAATGCGAAGGTAAGTTTGTTTGTTTGTTACCTTTTCACGCCTAAACCACCGAACCGATCATCCTGAAATGTTGCATACGAGTATAATAGGTTGGGGAAAAAGTTTCTTCGCATTTTTTAAGAAAATTCAAAACATTTTTTAATATAGTTTATTTACATTTAACTAATGTATGTAGGTACCATTTTGTTCGGTAACTTTTTGCCATCTTGTAGGTAGGGACATGATCCCATTGCTATAGAAATTTTGGGACTTCTGGTCAAAATACCGCGACAAGTGGTTTTGGCAGTCCTCTCGTGATGTTAACCTGACACTGCCTAAAGAATTCTGAAGAGACCGAAACAGGTGGAAATTTGAAGGTGCAAGGTCAGGACTATACGGCGGATGCATTAACACCTCCCAGCCAAACTCTCTTAATTTTTGCTGAGTGGCTAAAGATCTGTGAGGTCTAGCGTTATCATGATGAAAAACCACACCCCTTCTGTTGATTAATTCCGGCCGCTTTCTCTCAACTTCTTGCTTTAATCTCATCAGTTGTTCGCAGTAGAGTTCAGAATCGATGGTCCTGCCTGGTGGTAACAGCTCATAATGAATAATGCCCTTCCAATCCCACCACACACACAGCATCACCTTGTTGCGAGTTAACCCGGGTTTCGCCACAGTCTGTGAAGCCTGACCGGCCTTTGACCACGACCTTTTTCGCACGTTCTTGTCATACGTGATCCACTTTTCATCACCAGTTATCAGCTTCTTTTTCTGAAGTCGGTTAAAAACCTAATGTCGACTACTGTCATTCCTGCACAGGCACACCATAAATATGTATTACTTAAGATTCTGATTTCCAACATTTTAAATAGTTTCTGAAACTGGTCACCAGTTTAAAAAAAAAAAAAGCGTGAATATGGCAATCATAATCTGCCAGCCTTTTCCCAAATGTTGGGTCGGCTTCCAGTCGAACCAGGTGCTGGCTGTGTACCAGTATTTTCATGGAGCGACTGCATAACTGACTTTGTAACACGTTATCCCTTGGTAAGACTGTTTGTCAGACTTTCGGGCTTTTGATTATCCTTAACGACTGTTAATGATCTATGAACGACAGTTGCGTGAATAATATGTCAATAAAATTGTCAATGTAGTTCATATTACAATGTCGAGTGATTAATTCAAGAATCAATAAACTTTGCGAGTTATCTCGGTATAATGATAAGGAGATGACGTAAGAACCCCCAAATTATGCCTAATTTGATAAGAGATATATGTTTTGTAAGTAAATACGAACACGTGACTAGATTTTTCTGGCTCTTCTCTGCAGCTGGCGTTCTGTTGTTTCTGGCTAACCTCATGCGAAGAAGGCGTGAGTTTATGTATGTATCTCTGTACAGTGTTACCTTACTTCCATTTGAGTGGTTTCGATTGCTGGATTGGAGAAAATAATTTAGACTCTTTCTACATTTATTATCATCATCTGTCTAGCCTTTTCCCAGCTATGTTGGAATCTGCTTCCAGTCTAACCGGACTGGAAGGAGATGGATGGAACCGGCTTCCAGTCTAACTGGTAAGACTAGTGGTCAGACTTTCGGGCTTCTGACTGGACAAGTCTCGTTTATAAGTTAGCAAAAATAGGACTTACTCGTAGATCATAAGGAATAATTTGTGATTCAACTCTCTATAAATAAAATAGAAAAAAAAAGACGTCAGACTTTCGGGCTTCTGAAGACCCGTGACGACTGTCAAAGATCCACGTATGACAGCCGGGACCAACGGCTTAATGTGTTTTTCGAGACACGGAGGGTATATGTAAAGATGGTCACCAATCCACGCACCAACCGCGGCAAGCGTAGCTTAACCTAATCAACTTCCAAGTCTTTATTGGATAGATTAATTGGTCAAGTTAGTGTGAGGTTTTTTAGTTGCTTTTGCTTGCCATAAAGTTATCATCATCATTCTCCTGCCCTTATCCCAATTTATTTGTGGTCGGCGCAACATTCATACTAAACTTCTCTATTAGTCGTCATCTCGGTAGTCACCCACCCCCTTTCCAGCCATATCATATTTCACACAGTCCATCCATCGTTTCTCTGGTCTTCCCCACTCGTATAGCCATCCACATTTATACTCAAAACTTTGCTGACGACATTTTCCTCATTCCTCCGCATCACATGCCCATACTGCCCCTGATGTCATAATTACAGTAAGTCGTGTTACTGGTGTTATGACTTTTTTACAGTACTGTGATCCTTAAATCAAGTTAAATAAGGAACATTTTGCCTTTTTTATATCTGAATTTAGTGATTATTATTTTTTTTACTTACTGTAATTATGACATGGGAGGCAGCATAGCATGGCAACTGATTTTTCGCACCACTTTTCAGTCACCGGTGTCACTTGATCACTCACATGATCAGTAAACTTATTAGGTATACATATTTGTACTTAATAAAAAAGTAACTTGTTGTAAGAATTTTTGTCCGTTTGTCTGGATGTATGTTCCGGATTGGGGCAAAAACGGCTGAACGGATTTGGTTGAAATTTAGCACACAAATAGTTCATAACCAGGATTAACACATACATACACAGGGTACTTTTAATCCCACGCGGGCGAAACCGCAAGCAAAGGCTAGTCTCTTATAAATTAGTCGTAAAGCCGCTGATAAACTTGAGCATTCACTTGTAATGAGCTTTCTCACGAATGTTAAAATAAACAGGAGCGTTTTAGCGAGCATTCTAGCGAGCATTCTAGCAAGCGTTCTTGCGAACATTCTAGCGAAACGACTGTACATTTGCTTCGAACTTTTTGCCGAGACAAGCAATTTTGTCATTGTTCCGCCACCGTCGCTGTCGGCACTCGCTATATAGTGTGAACTCATGATTAGTATTGACTGGTTGTGCGTTTAGTGTTGTTATGCGTTCAAAATGTCTTGGGACAAAGATACGTGTTTTTACTAGACTCTAGTAAATGCTCATCAAAAAAAGAAACGCTCTAGTAACTAGAGCGTTCGCTAGAATGATCGTGAAAATGTTCGTAGCAATGTTTGGCTCTATGCTTGGCTCTGTTCGTTGGTCAGTTCGACAAATTGAAAAATGGCGAATGCTTTATATTCTACTACAAGTGAATGCTCAAGTCTATCAGCACCTGTATGTTCACGTACGATTCGTTACGTTCAAAGGACGATTTGTTAGAAAGCATATTGCATTCTGGAAATATTATGTTTTGCAATTGTGTTGTTTCCCAATGTTATTTAAGGAGGAAGCGTCAGGGTAGCACGCGAAATTCAAATTTTCTTACGTTTTTTGCAATTTGCAAGTCAGTATTAAGTTGTATGTTAAATAAAGTATGATTTGCGGCCGTAACAAATATGTTTTTACAGAATTATATACAATAGAATCAGTAATACAACTCCTTAAGTTAGTATAATCCTAAAATGTCAAGATTTCATGAAATAATATTTTTTTGGGATTACCTGGTCTTAAAGAGTTGTATTGATCACTTTAATCATTCTAATTATGTAAATAGATACTTGTCACGGCCGCAAATTATAATTTGATCAACGTACCGACTTGTAAATTGCAAAAAACGTAAGAAAATTTGAATTTCGCGGGCTACCCTGACGCTTCCCCCTTAAATGAAAATTCAAGCAACTGATTATCTCTGCGAATTATGACGAAATCATAAAATGCCAGTCATCTGCCGGCCAATTATCGATTTAATTCACGATAACGGCATGACAGACCACGACCTTATAATCACGACTCACGACACGACTCATGCAAATATGGAGTACGTAGAATAAGACAAACGCGTGAACAAACCGCTCATGCGTGTTTTCCACCACCACACTAAAATGTTTGCATGTTTGCCCCTCAATTTCTCCGAAACGGCTAAGAGGATTTCTTTGAAACTTTGTAAGAATTATGTAAGAGTTATAGTTTAATATGGTGCTTTTCAACCCAGAAAATTATTTATTTATTAATACAATCTTACACTATCTTAACAGGTTGACACCCAATGCGATAATGTGATACGTGATTTGATTACCTGATTATCATTTCTTCGTTAGTAATTCGATGTCACCCTCACGAATTCCGCCAACGTACATTCAATTAAAAATGTCAAGCCTTTGCGAGACGCTGTTTAGTATCCGTATGGCTCTTGCAACCGGTGCGAATTTGCCTACGTTGGTGCGAGCCACCTGGACGTCGAAAAGCCGTGCCCTCGGCGCCTACCTGCAGCCTAGTGTTAGGGACGAGCAGCCTCAACAAGTCTAATATATCCGGATTATTTAATTTACCACGGAACACCTCATATATGTATTTTGCTAAAGCTAGGTTACGCCTTACCTCCAGCTTATAGTATCCAACCATCCCTATAACAAAGAGAGCATAATAGAAGATGAAGAGAGAGCATGATAGAGATAATGATGAAACCTGGGTTTTCACTGCTAAACCACAGGTCAAAATTACTGATAACTTATCGATATGTTTTTGTCAATAACTTCCTTGAATGATTAAAAATAATGCTATCGAACGATAATTTATTAGAGGCTATAGGTGACACTAATCCTAACTAATATTATAAAATATACGAAAGTTATGTTGTTTTTGTTTGTCACGCTAAAACGGCTTAACGGATTTGGATGAAATTTGGAACAGGGGTAAACCATGACCTGGATTAGGAGATAGGATACGTTTTATCCCGGTAGTACGTTCCCGTGGGATAATTTCCGAGATGCACGCGGGCGATGCCACTGGTCAATCTATAGTTTTGAAAATAAATATAGTATTGCGTTGACATCTTTCGTCGGTTAATAATACAAAAAATTGCTGTTCCATACAGACTATACCTAGGAATCCACTGGTTCTGGAGATATTCAAGGCCAGTCGCAATTTTTTTAGGTACTTTTTTTACGAAAACTAATTCCAAGTGTTATTATTATTACAAAACTTTTTTCAAACAATCATTATCTAAATTTTTAACCGACTTCAAAAAAGGAGGTTTCTCAATTCGACCGTAGATACAGGGTAGATACAGGTAAAACACCAACTACCTCTTAAGGCGTCATTGTACTCATCATTATGAACAACTTTTACTATAGGACCTAACCTGAAATCGCGAAAAATATCAATCATTTATGTTCGCATAACTCGTCAAAAAATTAAAAAAAAAACGAAATACCAATTTTTAAATTACCCATTTAAAAAAAATACACTTTAAAGTTAAGAAAGTGGTGAAACTAGAAGAAAGCAAAAAAAATTTTTTTTTAATATCCAGTGGGCCAGGGCCAAATAAATTACGGTTGAGTAAGTAGCAGATGACCCCACCTATCCACCATTTTCGTATGTTCAACGTTCTGCTAAACACCCTGTATATTTAAAACAAACGCGCCTATCTTCTGCGAAGCAGTAATGCTCGTGAAGGAGGAGGCTGAACGCGTGAGGGAGAGGCAATCTTTGCGCCCTCACGCCCCTAGTCGCCGCAGGAGACGCCCTGGGCGTCGGGAATCGATAGCCGATTCCCGACCACCGTAGGTGCGGGCTTGCGGATGGCGATCAATGGGTAGCTCGCCGTCCGGTAAGGACCAGGCCCGGGTCGACGGCGCGTTGTGTTCCACGCGCGCCTCATAGAGATGTCAGCACTAGCTGAAGGGGTCCGCTAGGGCCGATGCCCGCCAGGGTTGTTCGAAAGAGTTACCGTGGCCCTGGCACAGGCAACTGAAGGAACACGGGTGGGTTTTAGTCAGTAGAAGTCTGACACGCACTCCCGCTCCACCCAGAGCGGGAGAAGTTATTTGATGATTTCCCATCCAAAAAAAAAAAAAAGGGGGCACGTCGCGCTGACGTCTTCCTTATTCGTCTCCTTCAAAGTGACGTCTTCTTACGTCTTCTTCAAAGTGACCGGCCGAATGTCAAAATACCGCCAGCCAGATCCTTTTAGATCGGGGCCTGAATGGAACCTCGCAGTACCTACTTTTTTGAGTTTGAGTTTAAAGTTGGAACCGACCGCGCGACCCGTGCTGTTGTTATCACGAGCCACGAGCCGCTCCGTGTGCAAAATGCAATATTTTAGCAGAGTAATAGTAAAAACCAATGATTAAGGCAAAAGCTCCAGGTAGCCCGCGAAATTCAAACTTTCTTATGTTTTTTTGCAATTTGCAGGTGAGTATCAGGTTGTATGTTGATCTGAATATGATTCGCGACCGTAACAATTCTGTATTTATTGAATTATAATAATTAAAACCATCAATACAACTCTCTAAGTTCATATAAATAGATAGATTTCATGAAATCTTGACACTTAGGATTATACTAACTTAAGGAGTTGTATATTATAAGGATTCTAATGATTATAATTTTGTAAATACATATTTTGCTACGGCCGCGAATCATACTTTAATCAACATACAACCTAATACTGACTTGCAAATTGCAAAAATAGTACGAAAATTTGAATTTCGCGGACTACCTGGAGCTTCGCCCCATTATATATCTAGAGTGAAAACCACAGATATATATATATATATATCTGTGGTGAAAACCAGGAAATTATACAAAACATAAATACACCCTTTATGTAAGTAATAAGGAGATAAAATAATAAACACGTTTATGGCAAAATAATATTATGATCATATAACACTAAGAAGATATAAATAACTATAATAATATCTTCTTTATCAGTGTTCAGTATTACGTAATTTTAAGTATTTTCCTTTTCGGGGTCATCTTGCGGACCGAAGGACCAGAAAAAGCAGTCATAACCTATCATCTTACTGAATGATATCCCTTTTTACCCGATTGCCAAGGAAAAGTTATTTCACCGTCAGGTTTAACCTGCTAAATTCTTGTTATATACATATACCTACGATATGAGTGACTGCCATTTAACCGTATCCAGCCATCGATCACTAATAAAGAACTTTCTTCATTAGAAAGGACAGACATCAGAACGATGTATCCAGCATACGAAAGAATCTAGGACGATCAGTTACTTCAAGAACCCATCCAATATTCGTTACGAGTTCTCAACTAATTATCAGGTTGGCGGAAAAATATTGCGCAAGAAATTGTAAATTACTAGAATTTTCCGGAATATTTAGTACCTATTGATCTGGGATACGTAAGAATATTGTAGAAGGTTCTCGAAGCTATCACATCAAGGGTATATAAAGGCGCGCTAGTGAGGATTTGGTTAGTTTGTGAAAATGATTAGTGAACATCAAATTCGAACGATCATCTTTTACGAGTGGCGTCAGGGATACAACGTGAAGGTGTTGTATGGCGATGGAAGATAAGCCGCTGGTTTGCTCACTTTGCATCGGGAGATATAACTCTTGAAGATCACGAGCGATGTGGGCGACCATCCACCTTCGAGGATGAGGAATTACTCCGCTGTATAATAAATTAATTAAGTCTTATATCTTGGTGCAAGACTTTTCCGCCAACCTGATAGCATAATGCTCTTAGTGCTGGGACTGACACCCCCGACCCCACTATGAGAAGAAGTGGGCCGTAATCTAGCACGCGGTCCCAGTGTGCGGGTTGGTAATTACTAATTCCGTACAAGGCGTGAATAAGTTGATAAGTCGACTTGCACGAAATTTTGAATTGTATAAAAATGGTAGCTGGAATCTAACTCATATTAACATTCACAAGTGCAGTTTGCCGAGAATTATGAAACTATCGACTTACTCATTTTTATTCACCATATAAATTAGGCATTTCAGATGCCATTTTATATAATTAAACATTACTTGCAAGTCGACTTATCAACTTATTCACGCCTTGTACGGAATTATTGCCGTACATTTACGTATCTTAGTAAATAGAACAAACGGCGTCGCAATAACCAATTAATGAAAATAACAATTTGCACGAGTGTTTGTGAATGACTAGTGCTTCAACAAGGTAAACTACTTCCTTCTAAATAAATATCGTTATGATATTGTTATAAAAATACACGAGTTGACATTGCTGATCATTTTGTCTAAGACAATACTGTTTAATAGAATAAAATAATACACGCATCAAAAGAATCTAGGGATTAAAGTATTTTATTTTTCAATATTTTATTGTCCTATAGAAATTAAATAACAATGTCAATTTATATTGTTTAAAATAAAATGTTTTCATATGTGTACATCGACGGAGTACTTTGTGCTTTTGATTTTTTATAGACTTCGCGATTTTTGCTTATGCTGGATTTTTCACCTTAGTTAATCCTGACATTAAAATGTAATAAAAAGTTAAAAATAAAAGTTTTTATTATGTAAAATAAACAAGTAGTAGTCAGTATTTCCGCCGTTAACGCGTATAACACAAGCGCAGCGATTCGACATACTCAATATGAGTGTCAAAATCACGTTGCGGAATGGCCGCCCAAGTCTGTTGTAACAGGCGAAAAAGATTTTCTGAGGTGTCTACTGCATCCATATTTGGCAGAGCTCTTCTTTAAAGTATATCCCATGCGTACTCAATATGATTCAAGTCTGGCGATTGAGCCGGCCAAGGTATGACGTTGATATTAGCTGCGGCAAATGTGTTTGCAACGACTCTGGCAGTGTATGGACGTGCATTATCATGCATAAGCAGAAATTAAGCACCAAATTGGGCCTGCAAAGGAATTACATTTGATACAATCGTTTCAGCATAAATCTGTGAATTGAGATTGCCTCTGATCCTAATCAGATCGATTCTTCTGCCGATCTAAATACCCGCCCATATCATGATTGTTCCACCGCCGAATGCATGGAAACGTTCGTGGCGTCCAGGGGTCCTCCAATACCGTGTACGTCTAGTGTCTGGCCTCATACCAAAGCGATATTCATCAGAAAAACACACAAAACGCCACTCTTCTTCTGCACAATTTCTGTCTTTACGAGCTCATTGTAAAAGGGCTCTGCGATTGCGGGGTTCAATAGTTGGTAGACGTAGCGGCCTTCGAGAACGAAGATTGACTTCATGCAAGCGATTTTGGTCCGTAGATGGGTGACCATCTTTACATACCGAGACTCCTCCATGCCTCGGAAAGCACGTTAAGCCGTTGGTCCTGGCTGTCATTCGTGGATCTTTGACAGTCGTTACGGGTCGTTAGAAGCCCAAAAGTCTGACAATCAGTCTTAACAAGGAGTATCGTATTACCCAATAACTGGGTTGTGGAGGTCAGATAGGCAGTAGCTCCATGTAAAATACTGGTATTCAGCTGCATCCGGTTACAATGGAAGCCGACCCCAACATAGTTGGGAAAAGGCTAGGCAGATTGTTTTTTTTTTATTAGGTTTTCGTTAAGTTTACGCCAATTTAAAAATACTGGTAGATGCGTCTTTTTTTGCTGATTCCGAATATGTAAATAACTCTATTTCGAAAAAAATGTCAGATGCGTCTTTTTTCTTTATGAAGGCAGTATAGTTATAGGCCCTTAGCACACATCCACCGCGAAACCATAGCAGCGAAACCGCAGTGGTGGAATTCAATTGACTCGCATGAACATCACCGGAACATCAGCGAAACATCATGCGGTTCTATAGCTGTTTCGCGGCGAAGATGTGCTAAGGCCCATACCTCCGCCAAATCTTTCGAGGATTCAGGAAGCCAAATTCCAGTAGCGAATGTCACGTGATGAAACAACATAAATTATGTAAAACATACCTACCTACCGTACATAAGTATACGTAGAGACAAATTAGCAAAATTATTACCAAAGTACCTACGGCGATAAGAAAGATAAAAACTGCGGACTTGAAGGTCATCAAATATGAAGACATAACAAAAGGACATAATATGAATGTAATATGTTTGACACAAGCAAGGAATGACAATATTATTATTATTTTATTTAAGATGGGTTTGCTCTTGACTCTAGTCTAGGTCAGAGGTGACAGAGACAAAGTCGACGATGGAGTGAGCTTACCCAGAAGAAGCCTGATTACTCTCACTTTGAAGAGATTAGAGTTGTATGAGCTCGGAAACACAGACGCAGGTAGTGAGTTCCACTCTTTTGCTGTGCGCATTATAAAAGACATTTGGAAACGCTTAGTGCGAATTGTTGGAATATCAACCAGGTAGGGATGGTAACTGGCAGTGCGTCTAGATGTCCGGTGGTAGAAGGGGGCCGGTGGAATGAGGTCGTGGAGTTCTCGGGCACACTCTCCGAAGTTGCGCGTGAGGCGGTGTTTTGTACGCACGTGCTTATCGCAAAACATTCCGGCTTGTGAATTTATCACGTTCGGTGCGGGTGAACCCGCGAATAGTGAGAATGGAAGGAGGTAGTTCGGATGAAGATGCGTTGACTGATAAAAGCGAATCAGAGTTAATAAATGAGTGTGAGCGTGAGTTGATGATGATGACGGGTACGGTGAATGTAGACCAACAAATTGATGCAAGACTTGCGGAGAAAAGATCGCTAGAAAAGAGTGGAGATAGTAGTGAAGAAGGTTTTACTACAGTCAGCAGGAAAAAACCAAAGAAACTTATTCGAAGTAAATCAAATGGAAGTTTGAGTTCACACTGTTTGGAATTAAATAACCAAACTTAGTAATGATGCGGCTGCGGAGAATGACGTAACAAAAAACACATTTGAAATATGTTTGACTTCATTGCAAGTTTTACCAAAACAAATGGCCTTAGCTAAGTGTTTAAGAAGCGGGAATATTCAAAATATCATCAGAATTAAATATAAAAGCCCTTATAAGGTATTTGTTCAGTTCAATGATAAACAACAAGCTGAAAAATTGTTAAATTTCCCTAAAAACAAGGAACTAGACATTAGAGCTCAATTTACTGATGAGGTGGATCTATCCTATGGATTAATCAAAGGGGTTGATTTAGAAATGACAGATGAGGAAATGTTACAATCATTCAGTAGCTCATTTGAAATTGTATCTGTCAGAAGGCTAAGACGGATGAATGTTGACGGTAAATGGATTGATAGTGAGACCGTTAGGTTAGGTTTCAAAAGTCAGACTGTGCCAGAGCATGTAGATGGATGTAGATTCAGGGTTGAAAAATATGTTTTTCCTGTAACCCAGTGCTCAGGATGTTGGAAATTTGGACATCATAAAAAGTTTTGTCCAATTAAAAAAATCCTCTGTCCAAAATGCGGAAAAGAACACATCAATTGTGAGACAGAAACATTTAAATGTTTAAATTGCAAAGGGCCACATATGGCTATAAATAAAACATGTCCATTTTTTATAAAAGAGAAGAGGATTCGAGTACTTATGAGTTTGGAAAATACTACATACAAAAAGGCGTTGGAAATGTACATTAAAGAAAAAAAGGAAACTACCAAGATTGCATCCCTTGATTTTAAAAATGAGTCTGCGATAAAGGAACTTAGATTTATAAATATGGATGTGAGTAGTCCTACAAATATTAATTCCAATGAAAAGATAACTGATGAAGAGGCAGAAAACTATATGGAGCAGGATGTTTTAGAAGAAAGACGGGACATAACAGTAGCAAGTAACAAAAGTGGAAAAAACCGAAAACAAGGTACAATCAATTCTAACAAAAAGAGTAACAAAAACTTTAATGAAAATAATATGTCGGTATCTACAGAAAGTCTAGAAGTTACCCAAAATCAAGAAGAAGAAAAGAGAAGTGCGAAAGAGAGAAAATTTCAATGGAAGAAAATTTGGCGAAGTATTATGGAAATTGAGTTTTCTGAAGAGCAGGTTCTAATGGAAAAAATGGTGACAATGTTGAAAGTTATATGTGAAGAGATTAAATTATTTTTACTTAGCTGTTTTATGGACAGAGAGATGTTAAACAATTTTTTATCTAAGTTTAATGAATAGTACACAAAAAGAGATCTCGTTAAATATATGTCAGTGGAATGCACAAAGTTTAAGACCCAAATTAAGTAGTTTTGAAGTATTTTTAAATCAGGAAAAAATTCATATTGCCTTTTTGAGCGAAACTTGGCTTGACCCAAATGTTAACTTTAATTTGAGTGGGTACAATATATTTAGACAGGATAGACCGGATTGTTATGGAGGGGTTGCTATTATAATCCATAAATCAATACATTCGCAAATAAGTCCTATTAATTTATCAAACCCAGGCATAGAAACTATTCACGTCAAAATTCTAAATTGTAAAAGTTTAAAAAACATAATATCCATTTACTGCCCTTCTTCTGTAGTCACACGTTCTGCCGACTGGGACAGACTGTTTGGTTTAGAGCTCAGCAAGACTTTGATTGCAGGGGATTTTAATGGACACCATACAAATTGGTCGTACAAAACAGATCAAAGAGGAACTCAATTGCTAGAATCTTCACTAGAAAATGGCTGGATTTCTTTAAATAATGGCGATGCTACTAGGGTAAAATTAGTAAATGGTTCAGTTAAGAGGACTTCGCCTGATATTACGTTTGCGTCCTCAGATATATCGATAAATTTTGAATGGAAAGTATTCAATGAAAACTTGGGAAGTGATCACCTTATCATTAAAATAACACTTAACTATTTCGAATCTAGAGAATATATAAGGAAACGTAATTATAAAAAAAGCAGACTGGAAAGCTTATAGAGATAATCTTAAACAGCCATTTTCTGATAATAATAACTTTGAAGATATTCAGGTTTTATATGATTACTTTGAGGATCACATTAATCGATCAGCCAGTAAGTATATACCTGAGACAAAGATCTGTATCAATCCGTTAGCTAAATTTAAACCTAAAGAGTATTGGGACCCATCTTTGTCCAGAGCAGTAGCTAAACGAAGATTAGCTTTGAGTACGTTTAGACGTAATCCTACGCCTGATAATCTCAACGCTTTAGAGGATAGAACCGTAGAAGCAAACACTTTGATAAATAAGGCTAGATCAGATAATTGGAAATCATTTTGCAGCAGTATTAATGAGACTACTTCCGTGTCTGAAATGTGGCGAAAGATGCGTTGGTACAAAGGCTATAAACAGTCAAAATCGTTTCCTTCAGAAACTAAACAAAAGGATTTGTTATGTTCTTTAGCCCCAGACTCAGTAATGAACAAACAACCTTCTTTCACATCTCATAATAGTTTATTGGAATCACCTTTTAGTATACAAGAAATGACACATTGTTTTAAGAAAAAAGATACTGCTCCGGGCAAGGATGGGATAACTTATTCCATGATCTATAACCTTCCTTCTGTAGGCAAAATGTATTTATTAAACTTATATAATAGAATTCTTGCATCTGGGCATGTTCCACGTCAATGGCGAGAAATAAGCATTGTACCCATTCCAAAAATTGCCAGCAGTGCTGAAGTAGAACCAAAGCTAAGGCCGATATCGCTCATCTCATGCGTTTGTAAAATATTTCATACAATGCTGGCAAAGAGACTGGAGTGGTATACAGAGAAAAATAAGTTTTTATCTGCTGGTACGTCTGGTTTTAGGAGGGGGCAGTCCTCGTTGGATTGCCTTGCGAGGTTTGTCACTGATATTCAAATAGGACTTTCGAAAAACATTCCTACTGTAGCTTGCTTCCTGGACATAGACAATGCATACAATAAGGTTTTAGTTGAGAGTGTCGTGGATACGTTAGATAAATTAAATGTTGGATCCAATATTTGTAAATATATTTGGGAGTTTTTAAATGCTAGATGTTTAATGATAAGAACATATTCTGGGGAAACAGTAATAAGTAGATGGACAAATAGGGGTTTGGCTCAGGGGGACCCACTTTCCCCGTTACTTTTCAATTTAACCACATATAAAATTTGTCGCGAAATTGAACATGTTTCTATATTACAATATGCCGATGATTTTGTATTTTATTTGAAGCACAGAGACATAAATTGTTGTGAAATCTATTTACAATTAGCACTTAATGAGATCATAGCTAAGCTTGATGAAGTAGGTTTAGAACTTTCCCCTATTAAATCTAAAATATGTATTTTCACCAGAGGTCGAAGAAGGAAACAAATTGTTCTTAAAATCAATGAGCATATAATTAATACAGTTGAAAATGTTAAGTATTTAGGTATGTGGCTTGATCGATCCTTATTGTGGGGTAAACACGTTAATGAAGTAGCTGAGAAAGTCTTGAAATTTCTGAAACTCTTAAAAGTCTTAGCGGGCTCTAATTGGGGAATGCATCCAAAGTATTTACGTACGTTATACATTGCGGTGATCAGAAGTAGATTAGATTATGGATGTTTTTTATTTGGGAATAGTGCCCATGTTCATTTATATAAATTAGATAAAATACAGAATCAGGCTGCGAGAATAATCGGAGGTTTTATCAAAAGCACGCCCATTCATGTAATGGAAAGCGAACTGTGCTTACCTCCCTTGCATAATAGAAGATTATTTCTTTCATATAAGTACTGTCTGAAAAGTATGTCCTGGTCAAACAGTGTAATTATACGACTTCTAGCAGAGCTAAATGATCTTATGCAGACGAGATTTTGGCAAAAAAAAAAGAAACCTTTGCTTGTATCGGTACTTGATGAATGTGAATCTTTTCGTGTGCATTCCTCTGATCCCTTGGAGATGTTTTCATTGGACGTTTGGGTAACAAGTATTAATATAGATGAAATTATTGTATGTAATTTGGAAAGTGTAACAGGTCCTAAAAATTCTTTAAATTTTGCTTCTCTTAAATTTGAAATTGTACAAGAAATTTATGATAAATACCTTGAGTTTAATAAATATTTCACTGATGGTTCTAAGTGTAAGGATGGTTTGGGAGCAGCGTTTTATGACGTTGACAGAAACAATTCAGCTTTGTACAAAGTAAACACTAATGTTTCTATAATGACGATGGAACTCATTGCAATCTATGAAGCCATTAACTCTGCTTATAACTCGGGAGATCGGTATTTTGTGGTTTTCACAGATAGTAAGAGTGGTCTGCAGCATTTAGCTCGATGTGCCTCTGGTTTCAGAGGTATTTCGGTAGCTTACTCCATATTAAGTAAGGTTATAAATCTTACAAACAATGGCATAGTGCTAAGATTGCAATGGGTCCCATCTCATGTAGGTTTGAGAGGTAATGAAGAGGCTGATAGACTAGCAAAATTAGCGGTTTTTCAAGGGCAAGAATTTGATATAGTACCTAATTATTTAGAACAATTACGTAATTGCAAAACAGTTTGCTATGATAAGTTTAAAGAGTACTTTGACGAACGAAGTAGGGAAAAGGGTATCTGGTATAAAACTATACAATATCAGCCTCTTCGAATACCGTGGTTTGCTATCAAGGAGATGAGTAGGTCTCACATTGTTCTGCTTCATAGATTACGCTCTGCTAACTACCCATCCCGCAAGTTTGGTTATTTGATGAATAAAGTTAATTCACCCAATTGCGAATCACGTGGAACGGTTGAAGATGTTCACCATGTACTTATGGAGTGTACTAAGACGAAGAGGGAAAGAGAGATACTGCTGAGAGCAGTAGGAGTTGCTAAATATGATATTGGTCCATACGTGGAGATTTTGGCGCGGCCTTCGCCTGAGATAGCAGACCTACTTACTTTTTTTTTTTAGAAATTAATGTTGTTTATTGTATTTGTAGATGTAGTTTAGAATAGTTTAAGTTATGATGAGGCTGACTTGCCACTGTGGATAAAAGCCTCTTATAAAAATTTAGAATAAAAAAAAAAAAAACCAGGTAGGGATGGTAACTGGCAGTGCGTCCGATGGTAGAAGGGAGCCGGTGGAATCAGGGCGTGGAGTAATTTCCGAATTGATAAGGAAATAAACGTGGCTGACTTGACGATGCAGTTTTGAGAATGTAAAGAGAATTGTCGAAACAAAGTAAGATTAGTTCTACCAAGATGAACCAACCCTCACAAAAAATCTTCCATTTTCCGAAGTAAATGATGATTTCGGAGGGTTAATCAAATCAAATGGCTTTAGTTTTTGGATTAAAGTTCCAGTCAACTGGTAAAAATCGTCACGTAAGTAAAAATCGTTATTAACAAAATCAAAAGTCATTTATTCAACTAGGCTGAGAATCAGCACTTTTCGAACGTCAAAATTACATAAGACAGTCCCCCAAAACGCCCGCCCTTCACCATTTCCAGCGCGAGAAAGTCTCATGAAGCGGGCCATGCGACTTTCTCTCTCTCTCTCTCTGTCTCATTCTATTATATACGAGTGTGTGTGCGAGTATCGCACAAGGAACTTCGCTCCTGACGGGATCCCCCGACCTAACACGTTTTGCATATCAGCACGGTCTGCATATCTCAAAGGTCGAATATAATCAGTCTAAACCTTTCCTACTGCGGGATTCATCCTCTCTGTGAGATGAAGTGGGTGATTTGATTATATGTCACAGCTCCAGTTAAAGATAAATATAATTTTATTTTGCGAATATGGATGGGCATAAAGGTTCACAAAAAATATAACAAGTCCAGCCATATTTTACCATGTAGACATGCAAAAGATTATGTAAACTGCATAAAAATACGTTTCATAGTTTAGAAGAACAACGCAGTCTCACGATTTGGCTTTGAAGGTGCTTTTAAATATTTAGATATAGATTTATTATTATTTTATTGTAGTTAATAACATTGATATTGAGTATTTATTGTAGTATTTAATTAATCACAACACAACACACCATATGTATGCTACAACATTTCTTTTTAATTTATTTTCTTAATTTATTATAAAACGGACACACACTTCTCTGTGTTTATTAAATTCTAGCGTATGGCACTCTTGGGTTGCAGCTGAAAATCAGCGTCAGGTGGTATACCTTGTGTTACCATCTGACATTATGCTGAGCTGAGGCCCTTTTGGCATTGCAATCATGTTTCCATAGTTTTAAGGTGTATCTATTTTATGCTGTAATGCCAATTAAACGCATTTTTCTTTCTTTTTCTTTCTACAAGATACCTACACAAAAATACACTAACTTAGAAATCTTTTTCATACAGGAACTCATATTATAATAACCTTTCACCTCTAAAAAACTTCTAAGTCTTTTTTTTCATCAAGACAGCGGCAGGTCTTTCCAATTTTTCGGTATTATGTTGAAGATTACTGGAGCCATGCAGTAGACACTTTTGCGTATACGTTCTATCTTGGCTGGCTCTAGACATAGCACGCTGTTATCTCGTCTATTACGGGGAACTACGTCGACTGGCTAAGTAATAACAGCCGCACGGGTCGATCCATCAGGTTAAGCTACGCTTGCCGGAGTTGGTCTGTGGATGGGTGACCATCTTTTCATACCGAGACTCCTCCGTACCACGAAAAGCACGCTAAGCCGTTGGTCCCGGCTGTCATTCGAGGATCTTTGACAATCGTTACGGGTCGTCAGAAGCCCGAAAGTCTGACAATCAGTCTTACCAAGAGGTATCGTATTACCCAGTAACTGGGTTGTGGAGGTCAGATAGGCAGTCGCTCCATGTAAAATACTGGTATTCAGCTGCATCCGGTTAGACTGGAAGCCGACCGATGATTTTAGTGGTCCATTGTCTAAAATGAATAACTTTAGTTTTGCTCCAACATATTATTAAATTATTTGCGTCTAACCAGTTTATCGCCTGTTTTAAACTATTATGTATGTACCTATGTCACTATCATACGCTTCTCCACTTTTACAGGGTATTGTAATAAAGCTATCATCCGCAAACAGTGCTATCGGTTGTTCAATACATTGCGGTAGGTCATTTATGTACAGAGGCCAGCACATCAAGCTACCCGAAACTGTAATTTTTTTCCAATCAACTTTAAACCTAATGCTTTAGCGATAAAGTTGAAAATCTATTAAAGAAATTTGACAGATTGTAGTAGACCTAATACCCTAATACGTTGCGTAATATAGTTGCGTGATGAATTGTTAATAGACTAGACGTGCAAGCCACATAACCAAATTCTACAGTCCACATTGATTCAGAAGCCTGTGCCTCACAGGGGGGTTGAACAGGTATGAAACCTCCGGTGAGGCACTGCAGGCTTCCGATATCAGATACTTTTTCTGATTTCCAAATAAGATTAAAAATATATTAATTAATCATGATAGCAATAACAATAACATAATAATCACTACTTAATGCGTTTGCGCATAGAATTATCTAAAGAATGCTATGCATGATTTACACCCTTTTCCCAAAATATAGCTGTTTCTGTGATACATAAACTAAAAGCATTTTATTTTAATTAAACAATTTACAGACCTTTTATGAATTGTCAGAGTTAGTCAGAAAGTTGAAGTTAGCCCAACAAAACAAATACCTACCATTTCTGAGTTCATCAAATAATTTATTGGGGATACTGCTCAATCGCAGAATTATTGCACTAATCGATTGATATTGTTTAATTGGTGACTGACTGTGACTATAAGCTATTACAGTTGCTGATTCAGTACCTGGTCGACCAAGCTCCGATCTGGTGAAAATAGAAAAAAACTATTTCTTTTTTATCACAGAAATAAGACGTAGCTAGATAGATTTTGTGCCCCCGGAAACAACCCGTTATCGTTAGAGCCGTTTTCGAGAACGTGTTTAGGTATACAGGGTTATTGGTAAAACACCAACAACCTCTTAAGGGGTCATTGTACTCATTATTATGAACAACTTTTACTATTGGACCAAACCTGAAATCACGAAAAAAAAATCAGCTGTTCAGTACATTTATGTTCGTATAATTCGTCAAAATGTACTGAACAGCTGATTTTTTTTTTGCGATTTCAGGTTTGGTCCCATAGTAAAAGTTGTTCATAATGATGAGTACAATGAGTCCTTAAGAGGTTGTTGGTGATTTACCAATAACCCTGTATACAAATATTAAAAAAGTCACCAAACACAAAAGGTACATTCAAAACAATAATTCTCTTGCCCTTATCTCAATTAATTTGGGGTCTTCGTCTGCCATACTTCTCTATTAGTCGTCATCTCAGTTATTTTTTTTTATTGCGATATGGGCCAGCTCTTAACCGAGGTCTTGCCTGATGGAAAGCGATGGAAGAGGTCTATGATGGAACGATGGCGTGGTTGGTTAAGATACCACCTATCATGCCGCTGGTCGTGGGTTCGATTCCCATCCAGGACAAACATTTGTGTGCATGAACATGTCTGTTTGTCCTGAGTCTGGGTGTAATCATCTATATAAGAATGTATTTACAAAAAAAAAGTAGTGTATGTAGTTTATCAGTTATCTGGTTTCCATAGTACAAGCTCTGCTTAGTTTGGGATCAGATGACCGTGTGTGAACAATGTCCTAAGATATTATATTATTATTAACGAGCAAGCCCAGAAGGTGCCTGTGCACTCTTGCTTTGAAGGCTGACTGGTTATACTGATGGGAACACAGATGCTGGCAGAGAGTTCCACACATTGGCCGTGCGCATAATGAATGTGGAATTGAACGCTTTTTTCATTGCGCGAACACTAGACTTTTGCACCTGTCGCAGTCTGTATTCTGTAGAGTCACACTCCTTCTAGCCATATTATTATTATTATAAGCCGTTTGTGTCCTACTGCAGGGCTCTTCTGCTGTTTGTGGTGAATCCTTATGAAAACAGGTCGAGTTGGTCTCACCATCCCCTTCATGAAATTATACTAACAACGATAGGCAATTTAGTATCAATTGGCATTTTCCATTACAAAGTGAATTATGAAAACTAGGTCAGTGATGTTTCTAGATAAATTGGCAAGATGACAAAAGTTATGAACAATGATCTACCCCAAACTGTTTCAACTGTGTATGGGCACGTATGGGTTTGAATGAGGCTAATGATCTTTGTTATTTTAATAACCTGTGTTTTTTTTCAATTAACCGATTTTCTGGGCCTCCTAGAGGCCGGTAACAATAGTAAAATTGTGTCTCAAAGTTCATAACTGACAGTTGAAGGTCTAATGTATCTAATATATGTAATAGTAGTATAAGAAACTGTTGCATAATGAGGGGTATTAAAACACGAGTGTGTGTTTAAAAACCGAGCGAGAATCACACGTGTTTTATTACCTAGATATGTGCAGTTTCATACAATACTTTAAGTATCTACATCTACACTCATACACCAGGCAGTTACCTATTTAAATAAAAAACCAAAGTTGGCAAAAAGTAGGCAAACAATAATGGCTCCACAGACTACATAGAGATACTACGTATGGCTCCAAAACCATAGTAATGTGGATTATGTTACTAAAGAAATTTTATAGCAATATTTTATTAAGAAATCTGTATCAAAATAAAACTTTTTTAATTTTGTTTGAGTTGTACAGTGCATAAAGTCTGCCAATAAGGTAATATTTTTGAATTCATAATCAGAACTTTACGATATCACTGTAGATAAAATAAACTAAGTATCCTAATCATATACATAAAAAAACATGTGTCACGGTGTTTGTGGCTGCACTCCTCCGAAACGGCTCGACCAATTTTTATGAATTTTTTTAAGTAGGTATCTTAATAAAACTAATAAAATCATAATATAATATTTGGTATATATGAGAATAGGTTGTTACGCGCAGCTGCATAAGGGGAATCGTCAATTCAGCACTCAATACTTTTATTAAAGAAACATACGCTGCAACTATAGCGAACAACGGAAACTGCGAGCTGAGATAGACACTTTGTGACGCACGGACCTAGTTTACCCAATTATTGTAATTCTGAAAAACAGCATTCCATATTCACACTTCGAATAGGCATTTAGGCTAATTTAGTGCATAATTAATGTAATTCTTTTATTTAAAATAAATTAAGTAAAATCATTTTTGGTTTTTTTTAAGTCCTCCGGTTGCAGCTAACGTAATTAGGTCGTAAAGTATATTTCATACCGCTAGGTGATGTATGGACAGGGCAACGTCTAGCGGGTCAGCTAGTAAATTATAAAAGTATTATATTGTAACAAGCATAATTACAGTCAACAAGCATCATCATCATCCTTTTTAAGATTGAAATGAACACCTCGCAATCACACAGATAAACCTAGGTTTTTATTATGTGGCTAAAACCAATTGTAAAGTAGGCTGAAGTTTTTTTGGAAATACCTGAATAAATAAATATTTTTGTAAATTAACAAAAATATTTATTTATTCAGGTATTTCCAAAAAAACTTCAGCCTACTTTACAATTGGTTCTAGCCACATTTTTTTTTTTTTTTTTTATTTGTGATGGGTTTGCTCTTGACTCTAGTCTAGGTCAGAGGTGACAGAGACAAAGTCGACGATGGAGTGAGCTTACCCAGAAGAAGCCTGTTCACTCTCACTTTGAAGAGATTAGGGTTGTATACGTTCGGAAACACAGACGCAGGTAGTGAGTTCCACTCTTTTGCTGTGCGCATTATAAAAGACACTTGGAAGCGCTTAGTGCGAATTGGTGGAATAGCAACCAGGTAGGGATGGTAACTGGCAGTGCGTCTAGATGTCCGGTGGTAGAAGGGGGCCGGTGGAATGAGGTCGTGGAGTTCTCGGGCACACTCTCCGAAGTACAATCTGTAGAAGACCGACAAGCAGGCAACCTTGCGGCGATGAGCCAAGCAATGAAGCTTGGCATCCACCAGTTTTACGTCGCCAATGAGCCTCTTAGCTCTGCGTTCCACCGAGTCAAGCGCGGCATAATAAAAACCTAGGCATAATTGCCTAATTATATTAAATGTTCTTTTTTCCATTGTTTCTTTTTATTTTCAATTCTATTTTGAGTAAGCACCAAAACTTAGGGGAATTAAAATGGAAGCATAGCAAAATTCCAATGAAACACATGGGAAAAATTGTGGTATGTATAGTATGTAATATGACAAAAAAAACCCAAGTGCGTGTCGGACCACGCTCAATGAAGGATTCCATAGTTGAAATTTATCCCAAGAACAAACTTAACGTTGTAGTTGAAAAACATGTTCTCCCATACATTCCAACTGCAAATGTAAGTTTGTACGCACAATAAGACCATAGACTTCTTATAAGTTTTTCTGTAATCTATAGGTATTAAATATATATTATTAAAAAATTGGTTCATTAGGGGGGGGGGGGGGGGGGGGGAATTGTCAATATAACTTTAGAAAATATATTTGAGACCCTCCTTTCATTTGATATGTCACACAATACAGTTTGCAAAACTATTTTTTTTTTTAATTTTGTTATTTGCCCCCCATATTCAAATTTAATGGTCAGACAGAAAGACAGACACACAAGTGATCCCATAAATAAGGCTTCAATTTTTTCCTTTTGGGGTACGGAAGCCTAAAAATTAAAACAGCTGGCCAGCAACACCTATGTAAGTGTCACAAAGTTATACATTCTAGATTTATCATGTGTACAACCAAGGAGGCATGTTCAACTACAAATATTTCCAGCCTGATATGATATGAAATGAAAAAATACAAGATAAAAAGTCACACACTAACATAAATTGTTTTTCTAACTTGTTTAATTAAGTAACATTTCTGCAAATGTTTACTTGAAGAGATAAAAAAAAATTATAAATAAAGATAAAGTCAGTGTGCGGGTGTTGTGCTGGGTTTTACATGTAATATGAATGTCAGATACTTATGCGGTGAATGTCAAAATTACCTAAGTACTGCAAAAAGTTTACAGTATGGCCAAAATATCATGGCAAGTCCTAAGTTTGCGCAAAAGGCTATGCAGTAACATTTTTTAGGAACCAAAAGGTGATATGAAGCGAGTGTGAGTGAGAAAACATGCGCAAAAGTTCATAGTGCCTATGTTCAGACTTGCCAAGATATTTCGGCTGTAGTGTACAAAACTTTTGTTTTTTATTGCTTTTGTTGGTTGAGACATGACAGAACACAATTAATTTTTTTTTTTTTCACCAATGCGTGTTCACTTAAGGGCAGGTAGAAGAAGCTACAGAATTCTTTGTGGAGACCAGATACCAGAAGGTACAAAAACAAGAACAACCTATTAAACTTACAGAGTTGTATAGAGTCTAGAACTCTAGAAACTTCTCGACATTTCCATACTGTTCAGTGTTAATAATAAAAACAAAATGCTCTCTTTATCTAGAAATGTAGGTAAACAGCAATATAATAAGCAGATTATGAAATTGTTTATTCTGTTACAAGATTTATTCATACACTTAATCACTTTTTGAGCATAAAATGGTTGTAATTTATTTGTGGCAGTAAATTTATATACTAACAAGGAAAATGTCAAGGTAAATGGCAACATTTAAATAATTTAAAAGCTAAGTCTAAAAATAATAATATGTACAAATATACAATAACGGGAGAGAAAAAGGCATCAAAAAAAAATGTCCACATGGTCAACGTGACCAGAAGGCTGGACTATTTTTTTTTTTTTTGTCTTTCATCATTGCCATACAATGTTGCAAAGCTGCCAGCCTTTTAGGAACCTTTCCTCCTGACAGCTTGAAATTATGATGTTTTTATGATAATATTTTTTTTTTAAATAACATGCATGAATGAATGTTATTATCTTTTCAAAATGTTTAGAATTTTAATATAAAATGAAACTCCGCCCCTAAGACGACCCACTGACCGAATTGTAACTAAGTTTAGTGCGTTTAATGAAAAGTGAGTCTATGCAGTATTTACTAATAAATTGGAGAGTATTAACAAAAGTTCGAAAATTAATTTGGTAGTTTTTAACATTTATAAATAATGTTACTTTATAAATACACTTAGATAAAATACGTTAATAAATAAACAATAGATACTTACGTCGCAATCCTTTCGCGACAGACACTGTAAAATTATTCAGGACAGACATTTCAAAAAGTTCACTCTTGTTAATAAAAAGTTAGGTTACACTTATAATCTATTGACTTTTCTTTCAGCCGGTTTATCTTCAATCTAATCAGCGAATCTCGATAGGAATAAACGTCTTTATCACAGAGAAAACACTTTATTCATAAACGGGCTTCCACTATCGCTATCAAAGAAGTACTGAGTGACGTTTTCGTGAATTTCTGTTATTAATTAAATGTAGAGGCGTGGCGATTAGATTAAATAGCCAGTTCTCGCTCTCGTGTAAACGAACGTTGATAAGTTATCTTGTTATTTATAGATATCTCGTTAGTCCGCAATTCTTCGCAATCGCAAATCAAGACAGACACTGGACTGTGACTGTGACAGACACAATCCTCAAACTGACTTTGAACAATGTCAAATTAATGGACGTTTGTTATTATTGTCACTGTCAGTCCAGTGTCATGTTTGTTTCGTTCGAAAACCTCTGAATACTGGGAATACTGTGAACGCAGAGATAATTAAATAGGGAGTGTGATGAACCCCTGAACCACGTCTCATCATCTGCCTAGCCTAGCCTTTTCCCAACTATGTTGGGGTCGGCTTCCAGGCTTACTAACCTAACCTAACTGGTTCCAGCTGAATATCAGTAGCGACTTCCTATCTGAGTCTGACCTCCGCAACCATAGAGCAACACGGGCCCCGGCGGACCGGAGGGGAGTAGCCATAGCGTTTTTTCCCAATACAGAACTGTCTGTCATTTTTTGCGGGGGGAAATCTGCGCCACGCACACTTTCTCAGACTCCCACACAAAAACAATCGTCTGTCACTACGAAACTCACACATAACAATTAAAACAATACACTAACAACTTCACACAGATATAGATACATTCTGGGTGATAACAGTGTAATGAAGTGACGAAACTACATTGACAAGTTGCGTACAGCCGTGGCTGTAACAACGGTCGATACGTATTATCGATAAATTCGAGAACTCGGTTAGGGAAATCAGGTTTATAAAGTGATATCAGGTTTACAAAGGTGGATATCATAA